>CM077304.1:196236421-199143921 GCA_039655065.1 Glossophaga mutica
TTTGCTTATTCAAGCTCCTAAGGTCATAGACATAGCATATCAAGGATGAGAAGACTTCACAAAAACTTCTGTGTGTTTAAATGTAGAAAGTAACTGGTCTGTTACTTATCTCTTACAGTTTCCTGAGTTCTCTTGTCTTTGTAATTATTTTATTTAATTCTCTAAATTAGTTATGTGATTTTTAACATTGTGTATTTTGTCCATATTTTATAAGGAGTAGGAAGCAAAACTGGGCTTAATGTTCTCTATTTCTTTTCTTTCTTTCCTTGCTTCTTTTTCCTTCCTTCCCCAAACTTCTCTGCAAAAGAGAATTTGAGGCAACTGATAATATTAAGTTTAATAACATAGGAAAAAAGAAGTAAAGCATTTACAGGAAAGGGAAAGTAAAAATAGAATGATAAACAGAAATCATGATAGAACAAAAGCTCCTGTACACATTTTATCTGGGGTCAAACTTTGTTTCTAAACTCTCAGTGGTGAAAGCAAAAGGTGAATAATAACTTCAGTGCCTCCATGGGCTAATCTGCTCGTAAGAAATGCACCTTCTGCTGTTAATAAAGTATGTGCAACATTTCTCTTGCAGATCTTCATTACATATTACCCAATGTCTTCAGCAACACCTGAAACACAACTATGTTATAAAATTTAATACATCTCTATCTTAAACTCTTTCTGGCTGAAAGATAAGAAAATAGAGCTACAGTAAATGCAATTCAGAACACATTCAAAATAAAATAATAATTTGAACAAGTTTGATTCAGGATAAATTTCTAGCTGATTAGAGCATGTGTGTGTGTGTGTGTGTGTGTGTGTGTGTACATATAATTATCCTGGTAAATCCTGAAAAATAAAGGGTTCTTGGACAGACTGACTTAGGAGCCTTCAGTGGAACTCGAATCTGCAGTTTTCTTTTGTTTTCCATCAACATGCAAAGTGGTTATTAGCAATTATTCCTTGAGCCCCTGTAGGAGACCGTTCTGTGTGGCATGGGCCCAGCTCCCACTGGGAGATGCACAGGACCCACACCCATGGATAGGTTCTCCCATGGGGAATCAGGCCTGCACTGTGCCTGGACTGCGTGAGACTTGCTTTTGCTAAAACTCCCTCACCCTGAATTGAGACAGCAAGTGCTTACTGTAACTTCCTAAAATCCATGCTAAACCTTCCTAGGATGAGTGTAACCAGTTCAACCACTTTTCTCTTTTTCATTTGCAAATATCCTTCTTCTGTGATGTCATTAGCAGCACTGGCTCCTTTGTTGTCTGTAAAAGGTAACCACCTAAAGTGAACCTGTGCATAGTAAATGAGGACCATGAGGTGATGTGGGGAGAAACCCAGTAAAGGTCGGTCATGGCAAGGGCCAAGGCTTTTGCTCCCCTTGAGAGAAAAGCCATGCTGCCCCTTTTCCTCCACAGGTCTCAGTAATCCATTTGAGTGTCTCGTTTCATCCATAATGACACAGACACTGCAGGCCAGTATCTGCTTCAAACCCCAAATTGAATAACTTATCTGGAGTAATAAATATGCTTATTATGCTCCATGAAAACTTCCATGAAGCTGTTTCTCAACTGTATTTGGATAAAAGTTGGCTGCAGAGAGTGAAAACTTGTAATCTCTAATAAGAATCTAGAGAGCCAACATTTTGAGTTACTAATTAATAAAAGAAAAAAATAAAGCAGTCCTATTTTAACAACTTGTTGTTTTTGTTTTTTAAGATGAACGACCTAATCAAGTAAGTACCTGAGAAGAAGGAGGTTCTGTGGGCAAGGCAAAATATTTCCATAGGAAATAATCCAGATCTAACCCTAACCAAAAACAGGTAGATGACTGTAGAAGTTTTTTTGATCAAAAAATAAATAAATAAATGGGTGATATATGATTAAAGCCCACAGATTTCAGCAGCTGTTTTATAAAGGTTTTTAGCCTGGAAAGCTCATAGAACACACACTACCACCTATCAAAAGCAAAACAAACAATAACAAATGCATATATTTCTATACATATATACATACATAATTTTAAGCACTGCAGAATTCTAAAATCTCAAAAAATGGGATATAAAACCTGATTCACCCCTTGTCTATGAAATAAATTGGCCTACTTGTGGTTTTGCCCATAACAATTAAATGCTGATGTATTTCAGTTATGATCATCTTGGTTTTAAAGATGTTGATCTCGCTCAGTGGATTGAGCGCGGGCCTGCGAACCAGAGGATCGAGGTTCGATTCCCAGTCAGGGCACATGCCTGGGTTGCAGGCCAATTCCCGGCAGGGGACACACGAGAGGCAACCGTACATTGATATTTCTCTCCCTCTCCTTCTCTCCTACCCTTCCCCTCTAAAAGATAAATAAATAATAAATTTAAAAAAAAAGATGTTGATCTCAAAACATTCTCATTTTTTCCAACAGTTATTATGTAACAAACGATATTAATATGTTCGATACTACTATGAATTTGTTTTCTTTTTTTGTTTCTTTTCTTTTGTATTGAGTTTATTGGGGTGATACTGGTTAACAAAATTATACAGGTTTCAGGTCCATAATTCTGTAACACATCATCTGCACACCACATCGTGTGTTCACCACCCCAAGTCAAGTCTCCATGCATCACCATTTGTCCTCCCTATATACTCTCCTCCACCTCGCCTGACCCCGACACCCCCAGTCACCACACTGTTGCCTGTGTCCATGAGCATTTTCTCTTTTTCCTCCTTAATCCCTCTATTCCCCTCCATCCAGCCCCCTAACACTGCTCCCCAGAAAGCTGTCAGCCTGCTCCCTACCTATGTGTCTGTCTCTATTCTGCTCCTTAGTTCAGTTTATTCATTAGGCTCCACATGTAAGTGAAATCATATGGAATTTGTTTTTCTCTGACTGCCTTATTTCACTTAGCATAATGCCCTCTGGGTCCATCCATGCTGTCACAAAGGGTAAGATTTTCCTCTTTTTTTACAGCAAAGTAGTGTTCTGTTGTTTAAATGTACCACAGCTTTTTTATCCACTCATCTACTGATGGGCACTTGGGTTGCTTCCATAGCTTGGATACTGTAATTAATGCTGCAGTGAACATAGGGGTGCATATATTCTTTAGAATTAGTGTCTCCAGTTTCTTTGGATAAACTCCCCAAAGTGGGATTGCCAATTCTTAAAGCTGTTCCACTTTTAATTTTTTGAGGTAATTCCACTATTTTCTTTTCTTTCTAATCCATCCATTGTGCTGCTTATGGCATGCAGGATCCCCCTTTGATTCTGAGCAATTGTTAAATATGTTTAAATCACATGTTCATTCACATTAGCTTTGCCAACACTATAACCATCAAATCAGGTATTTTGAAGAGGAGCTTGCCTCTGTTATCTATTGGCACACGCATATATCCTCGAACTTAGTGAGCATCCAAAACCATTGTATTATGCTCACAGGAATTCAAAGAGAAATTCAGAGGGGATGGCTGGTCACTGCTGCACCATGTCAGGGGCCTCAGGGGGGACAGGAGTGGGAGAGGGGAAGGATAACTAACTGGCCGAAGGCAGGAATCAGACAGGTGCTTCTTCTCTCACCTGTCTAGCTGGGGTGACCCAAAGGCTCAACATTTGGCTTAATTGCAGCAAGGTTCAGAGTGGATTGAATTTTCCCATGGTGGTTCAAGGTTCCAAGAGTGAGTATTCCAGCAACTGGGGTGGAAGTGGCACGGTCCCTGTGACCTGACCTTCACACACCATCACTTCTTTAAAAGCACTGCAGAGTGTATGAGCTCATTCAGTGCCAGAAAAATAATCATCACAGAATATAAGGAGGTGGAAAATTAGACATAATAGTCATAATTGTCAAAGTTATATTTCAAACTATCATTCAAAATAATCATGTCCTACACATGTTTTCAAATGTAGTTTCATAAAATATTTTTTAAATTCAGGCAAATATTAATAAATACATAATAACATAATGAAAAACCATATATACAACATCCAGCCCTTTAAAATCTTAACATATATTTATATTTGCTTTAGACATACTTTTTAAAACACTAAAAAGAATGGGTAGAATTGTACCTTATGTAAATTTTAACCCTCTTCTTACCTTCTCAGAATTAACAAGTACAATAATTTGGAGTCTATTATTACATATTTTTAAAACCTGTTATTACACACGCATACAGCCATAAAAATAATGTTTTGTATCATTTTGAACTTTAAATACACAAAAATAATTTGAGCACTTTCTCTGTACCAGATACTGTTCTAAACATTTCACATTTTCAATTGAGGTAAAATAATAATAGTCCTATGACTAGAAAAATATCACACATACCCCTCTCTGTTATACATGAAAAAAATAAATTAGAGACATTTGCAAAGAACTGTGAAGGTCTGAGATTTCACCGTACTTACAAAGCTAACAAGTTAACTGCCAAAGATTCATAGATAATTGTAGGAGACAGGAGTCTCCTGGGTTAGACCAAAGACAATTTACTGCTCATAGCAGTGTCCAGCCTATTGGCATTTACTGCACTGGCTCCCTAAATCCAGTTCCCCCAGGTCTTCACAAAGAGGGTCCGATGATACCTGTATATGCAGTGGATTGCATTATACAAGAAGGGCAGTGAGCTTAGAGGTCTTTTACTAATGTGTTGTAAGCATGCCTGCCCCTTGCTCCACAGGAAGACACTATCTCTATCTTCAAAGGCTGTTTACTTTACAAATACCCTTGACAAAAATAAGTAATACTAAGCAAAGTGCCTCGCTCACAAGATCTGCAGAAATGCAAGAGACCCATGGACAGCTGCCTCCCAGCTAGACAAAGTAGCTTGCTCCAGGCACAGAACTGCAAGGTTGCAACAGGTTTAAAACACAAGAGAAGGATGCGGTGACCCATGCTCTGACTACTTTGTTATCCAACCTCTTCATCAGTAAATAAAAATTCCCATTTTTCAAAATACTGTCCAATGTTAAAATGTCTTCTTTCCTTTTAACCTGATATCTGTGAAATGATAACCTGATTAGTGAGATTTGTGATGAGTTTGAGAAAAATATGTCTATTGGCTGTTTAGTTTTTCTTTACTTTGCACTGATTCTATGATTTGCAATTTATTGCTCTTTACTTACTTCTTTGGTCCTTAATTGATTTATAGAAATTTTTATAAATTCTAGACAGTGAAACCACATTGTTTGTGTTCTTTGGAAAAAGCTTTTCCTGTGTATAGATTATACTTCTGTTTATAGGATCTCATATTTCATAAATAGAAATAAATGTAAAAATCTTTTATTAATAGTAAGCAAGTTAATGTTTCCTTATATGACTTGTGCTTTCTCTCTCTTTTCATAGAATTTATTTTTAAAAAATAATTTCTATTTTCAAGTCTATAAACATATTTTAGATGGTTTTTCTAAATACTTAAATTTGTTTGATTTTCAAATGTTGTTCTCTAGTCTTCACTGATTTTTGTTAGGGATGACTATTTTGTTCTTGTACATCAAAAACTGCCTAAATATTTACTTTAAATTATTCTAAACTTAAACACCATAAATGACAACTTATCTTTAATGGTAGCTGTCAGTCATGGTTCAAAAATAGAAAAGAGGAAAAAGAAGGAGGGCCTTTAGGATAAATTCTAAGCCTTAAACAGAGTTTCTAAACACACTTCCATTTGTCAGCTATTAAAAGACATATGTCAAGGGAATAAAAAGTGATTATACAGTAAGAAAAGTAACTGAAAATTAGATAAAATAAATAGTTACAATGTGAATTATTATTGTGAAGTTTTATGATTTATGTTATACATATGTGGCAATCTTTCAAAACAAAAAAGGTAAGCCACTAGAAACTCCATTCAAATGTTAAATTAAGTGTAAGAGTTTTCATATAATACAGTGTAAATATCATATTTTTCTATGCCCATGCTGTTTGATCTTTTTATCAAAAGAAATTCATAATTAATAGCAACAAGTCTAAAAATTAAAAATTTATGTGTCACTAGATCATTTGTTTTTTCTTACAAACTTATAAGCTAGCAAAGACAACATGTACATGCTAACCTTTTCATTTTGATTTGTTTTGACTTGACTCTTACATTCCAGAAATCCATGCCAATCTTTTTCTTCTTTTAAGCAAATCATCCGCATTGAATATGACTGCTTATAAAACAGCAGACACCAGCTAATTATGCCTCAATTTGGCTATACATGACAATATCATTCCTATGCTATTTCTTTCTTGGGATGTCACACTAACTTTAGTCTTTACTTTTTTTAAGGTTTCATTTATTTATTTTTAGAGGGAAGGGAAGAGATGGAGAAAGAGAGGAAGAGGAACATTGATGTGAGAGAGAAACACTGCTACCTTGCCTCTCGTAAAAGCTCCTGAGCCAGGGTTGAACCTTCAACCCAGGAATGTGCCCAGACTGGGAATCACACTGGGGACCTTGTACTTTCAGGAACAATACCCAACAAACTAAGCAACACTGATCAGGGCAAGTTTTCATTTTTAAGAAGGGAAGAAAAGTGGTGACCATCTTATAATAATAACCTGGAACTAGAATCATTATGTTTGAGGTGCTTTGTCTTTTCAAATTTAAGAATAGATTAAGAATCTAAAATTATCTGTAGAAACAGATAATTTATGTGTGGCTGTAGGGATTATAAATTATTTTTGTTTTATTTTCCTTTTTTTAGCATTTTTAGATTTTTACAGTTGTTAATATTATCTTAATAAATCTGGTAATATTAGTGGAAGAAATATATTTGGTTTGAAATATAAATGTTGATTAATTTATTCATTATTTATGCCAGGTAGCAATATAGAGTTGAACTATAAACAATAAGGAAGTTAGGAACACCATGTCCTATGTAGTCAAAACTCTGTGTATAACTTCTGACTTTCCCAAAAATTGATTACACACCCCCCTTCATAATAGTGGGGACTGGTTCTAGGACCCCCTTGGATACCAAAAATACACAGATGCTCAAGTCCTTTATATAAAATCATGTAGTACAATACACACACTTGTCCCTCCACATCTGCAAGTGATTGAATCCATGAACGCCAAACTAGGGGATATGGAGGGCAAACTGTATATTAATTGAAAATAGTGCATGTATAGTAGATATTTCAAACCTATACTGTTCAAGGGTCAACTTAACTCTGTCAATCTTATGACATGACAGAAAAATATAGGAGACACGCTCTTTAAATTTAATTTTCAGAATGAAAGATGTAGAAAATGTTAAAACTAATAAAAAGCATAAAAAATACTTTAGCAATGGAGAGATACAACATTTAATAAAGATATAATTTAACATGGAAAAAGTAGTAATTTCCTCAAGTTTATCTACAAATCCAGTGTTGTCGCAATCAAAATTGCAGCTGGAACACATATTGTTCCTTGTAAAACACATGAAAAAGTCTATGAAGAGCTAATTCAACTTTAAAAAAAGAAAAGAATAACAGAGACTAACAGAGACAAATTGTTTATACCAGATACCAAGCCATAATTCAAAGGCCAGACCAATCATCGGAGACAGTGAGAAATATCATGTGAAGAAATGAATGGAACAGGATATTGAATTCTGACTGATATGTAGTTGGTATATTTGAAATGATGATATGGTAATTATGATAACATAGAGCAATGGGGAATTATAATTGCTTAGTAGACTGACATTGGGAGGACTAACTCTCTGCAGAAAATATTCTTTAATGTGCATAGTATGCAAAGGAACACTTCACATGTAATAAAGCATGTAAAGCTTTTATAGAAAAATAAGGAAAAACAGTAGAAGAACCTCCTCTAGAGGGAAGATAGATTTATTTTCAAAGACCCTCAAAGCACAAAATCTCTGGCAAAAACAAGGATTTGAATCAAAATTAAGGATTTTGTTCAATCACAAGTTCAAAACTAGATTTAAAAATAAGATAATATTTACATCTAAAATGGGTGAGATTAATATATAAAATATACAAACTGCTCCCCACCTCATAACTAAGAGAATTATTGGAATTCAGTTGAAAATAGGACTAAAATAGATAAACATGAATTTCACAGAAGAACTAAACAGGGAATCAAGTAAGCGAAGGGACGCACAACCTCACATGTCATCAGCATAATAAAAATTAACAATGGAAAAGCATTTTATCAGATCCTCCAAGTGTATGCTCAGAAATTTTAACTTTAAAAGACAATAAAATTTTATTTTAATTTTTAAATCATTCCAAGGAATAGCATCATGATATGTAAAACAACGAAACGAAGAGAAATCCTATAAACTTCCAAAGTAAATGCAGGTCATGTACAACCCTCAGAACCTGAAAGGTGTGTGATGTCTCAACAATAGAAGCTAGAAGACAATAGAGCAATGCTTTCAAAACTCTGAGGGTAAATGATTTCTAATCTAGAGTCAGTCATGCTATCAATCAAATGAGAGGCAAGAGTAAAGACATTTTCAGGCAAACAAGGTCTCAAATAACTTACCTCCCAGTTACCTTTTCTCAGGAAATTATCCACCCAAAGAACAGAAGCCAACTAAGAGGGTCAAGTGGGGTGCAGGATGCAGTGGGTGCCATGGAAGAAGGTGACAGAAAGCTCACAAGTAACAGTATTGGTGTTGCTTGCAGAGAACGAGTCTAGTCAGGAGCTGCAGGCTGCAAGCTTGAAAGGGTTGTCTGCAAAATAAACAAACAAATAAAACAGGTCAATTGCTGAATGACATTGAAATATTTTCTACACTACATAATGATGTTTTGGGACTGCTTACCAGGGGTGCCCAACCTTTTGGCATCTCTGGGACACAATGAGAGAAGAGTTGTCTTGGGCTGCACATTAAATACATTGCCACTCATAAGCACAAAAAAATCTCATAATCTTTTAAGTAAATTTATGATTTTGTGTTGGGCCGCATGCATAGCTATCCTGGGACACGTGCGGCCTGCAGGCAGCAGGTTGGATACCCCTGGAACGGTGATCACATAAGATTCTAATGGAGCTGACAGCTCCTATCCACTTGTGATGTTCTTTGCTCATGTGTTTGCGGTGATGCTGGTGTAAAAAAACCTACCGTGCAGCCTGTCATATAAAAGTGTAACGTGCAATTACATAGTAGGCTATTCCATCTAGGTTAATGCAAATGCACAACACAGTCGCCTAACAACAGATATTCATTTCTGTCAAGGGTTTGGGGAAATAATTTGTATTTGGTACATATAAAACAAAGCAAAGGAAAAGAAAGGGGCAGTTGTTAACTCCCAAGAACATTAAAAATTGACCCTGGCCAGTATGGCTCAGTGGGTTGGGCATCATTCCACAAAGCGAAAGGCTGGCAGTTCTATTCCTGGTCAGAGCACATCCTCCGGCTATAGGCCAAGCCCCTGGTTGGGGGCGTGCAAGATGCAGCCAATCTATGTTTCTCTCACACACAGATGTTTCTCCCCTTTCTTTCTCCCTTCCCTTCTGTCTAAAAATAAATTAATAAGACATTTAAAAAAATTTTAAAGAAGAAAAGAATTAAAAGCTGTATAAGAAACCATAATTATAATATAGTAGTTCCCCCCACCCCTTATTTGTGGTTTCATTTTCTGAGGTTTCAATTGTGGTCAATTCTAGTCTGAAAATATTAAATGGAAAATTCCAAAAATAAACAATTCATAAGGTTTAAGTAGAAAAAAAAGTATTTTATATTCATAAAGTAGGAAAGTAATTTCACCTTGCGTTGGCAACAATATGGATGGTCAAGAATTCCTGGGTGATAATTGGGGGTACAAATTGTTACATCTCTTTAGCAAGGCATCTGGAAGACAGTACTGAAATTTAGTGTATGTGCATCTCAAGGCTTAGAAGTATGCATTTTGGGTATATAACCAAAAATTCTGACTAGGCTTCGGATAGGAACTCTCCTGTGAGAATTTATTCCAGCAGGCTATCCAGCAGAACAAAGTCTGGTATTTTACTGAAATTCTTGCATGACATTCACCCCTGGTCCGGGTATAAAACATATGGCTTAACAGTGTTGCTTGGCAACCATAAGTCTCAGGACATTTTGAGTAAATTGTACCAGCTTGCCACACGGCTGGTGATAATAGTGAGATTCAATGATTTGAATATGATCTTAGTGAAGTGACCCCCTGGAGAGCTTTGCAGTAAAGTCTGCTTAGGTAGTTTCCCTATTTGTCCCTTATTGGTTGGAATATATTTTCATGGTCTATAGTTTTCTATGTTCTATGGAGGAGTTCATGAGTACTATATTCCATGCATGTGTGCATATTGTGAAATATGTCTATTGCCAAAAACTTTTGTAGAATTTGTGCCATTGCCTTCTGACATTGAATGTTGCTATAGAGATTTTTCCTTCTTGTATGTGATGTGATTTTTTGGCCCAGATGCCCCAACAGAAATCTTTGAAGTCCAATAAGATTAATCAGGTATGCATCAGTGTTGAACACACCTGGATCAACTTTTTATAAGACTTAATACGAGGAAAGCTTTTTTCTATAACCTTCAATATGCTTTCCAATTTTCCTTTCAGTTATGTTTACTCAAACCTCCTTTTTCTTCCATATCTATTATTTTCCTCACTTCATTTTGCTTCATTTTCTCATGTCTATATTATATGCCCCTGTTTACAACATAGTCATTTTTATTTATTCAAATTCTAACAGGAGTTTGTTACTGTTTTTTCATTTATTCTAACTTACCACAGATAACTTTTTATCTCTGTCTGGGCCTTAATACCTTTGCTTTCAGTCCATGTCACCAGAAATGATGTCTGACCCACAGAATGGATGAAGTTGTACTTAGAAAATTTAAGATGATTACTGAGGATGATTAATGAAAAAAGTACCTAATTTCCATGCCATGGATCTTACCTGTGATAAAACTGTACTCCATGACAAAATAAATAAATAACAGACCATGATTGAAACACAACAAGGAGATCCCATTTGGAATGCCTCTGAAACTCAGCATCAGCAGGTCTGCCAAATCCAGAGGAGGATGGAAAACATGACCCTTCTTTGTTTAAGGCTGAGTAGTATTCCATTGTGTAAATGTCCCATAGTCGTTTTATCCACTCATCTATTGATGGATACTTGGGTTGCTTCCACACCTTGGCAACTGTAAATAGTGCTGCAATGAACACAGGGGTGTTTATGTTCTTTCAAATTAGTGTTTCAGATTCCTTTGGATATATTCCCAGAAGTGGGATAGCTGGGTCAAAAAGCAGATATATTTTTAATTTCTTGAGCTATCTCCATACTGCTTTCCACAGTGGCTGCACCAGTCTGTATTCCCACCAACAGTGCACAAGGGTTCCCTTTTCTCTATATCCTCACTAGCACTAGTTGCTTGTTGATTTATTGATGATGGCCATTCTGACAGGTGTTGTATGGTATCTCATTGTGGTTTTAGTTTCCATCTTTCTGATGATTAATGACACTCAGCATCTTTTCATATGTCTATTGGCCATATGTATGTCCTCCTTGGAGAAGTGCCTATTCAGGTCCTTTGCCTATTTTTCAATCGGATTGTTTGGTTATTTTAATGTTGACTTTCATAAATTCTTTATAAATTTGGGGTATTAACCTTTTATCAGAGTATCATTGGGAAATATGTTTTCCTACTCAGTGGGTTATCTTTTCATATTGTTGATGGTTTGCTTTACTGTGCAAAACCTTTTCAGTTTGATATATTCCCATTTGTTTGTTTTTTTTGTTGTTGTTGTTTCCCTTGCCAGGGGAGATATGTTTGATAAAATATTGCTACAAGCAATGTCCAAGATTTCACTGCCTATGTTTTCTTCTAGGACTGTTATACTTTTGGGCCTAATATTTGAGTCTTTGATCCATTTTGAATTTATCTTGTGAGTGGTGTGTTACACTGTGCAACAGTATGAATGGACCTAGACAGCATTATACTAAGTAAAATAGGCCAGTCTAAGAAAGACAAATGCCATATGATTTCACTCATATATGGAATCTAATGAACAAACTGAACTAAGGAGGAAAATGGGGACAGAATCATAGACGGAGAGCAGGATGACAGCTAGTGGGGGGAGGGTGGGAGTGGAGGGATTGAGCAAAAAAGACAAAGGACTCATGGACATGGACAACAGTGTGATGATTGATAGGGGAAGGGGAATATAAGGGGACTAATGGGTAATGGAAAAATACAATAAAGATGAAATAAAATACAAAAAGAAAAGAAAACGTGACCTGAGATGTATGGATACATCTCACTTGAAAGAAGTAGTCAATGAATTGATTCTACGTAGCATGGGAACAGACATGGAAAAGACTTGCCAGTCTACTCATCCGCTACATAATGCCTTTGTTAGAAAAGTCAGAGTGCTGAAGAAGCTCAAGTTTGAACTGGGAAAAACTCATGGAGCTTCATGGTGCAAGTAGCAGTTCTGTAAAAGCTACTAGGTATTAAAATTCAATAAACTGACAGATATGAGCCCCTAGTCCAAGAATCTGTTTAAAATTCAGACTTTTAATGGTGACAGAAATCTCATTTTTGAAAAAAATAAACTACGGTGGACCCACCGTAGTTCAGGATGACTGATGGCCTTATGAGGAGAAGAGTCAGAGACTGAGACGGACAAAACTGTGTGTTATGACAAAGATCGAAGTGATGTGTACACAAGACAAGGAACACCAAGGCTAGCCAG
This sequence comes from Glossophaga mutica, assembly GCA_039655065.1. Classification (NCBI taxonomy): domain Eukaryota; kingdom Metazoa; phylum Chordata; class Mammalia; order Chiroptera; family Phyllostomidae; genus Glossophaga; species Glossophaga mutica. The sequence continues at coordinate 196,249,076 of CM077304.1, forward strand.
CAACACCAGAAGGTAAGAGAAAGCCATGGGACAGTTCCTCCTCCAGTGCCTTCAGAAAAACTGTGGATGTCTAGGCTCAATAACTGTGAGAGAATAAATTCACTATTGTTTCAAGTCATCCAACTTGCCTGTTTTTTTCACAGCCCTGGAAAATGAATGATGTATCATGATTACTTTGTTTGGAGAACTGCCAGCCTGCTATCACATACAAACAATATTTATGGTTTGACAAAGCTGTACATGCTTCACTTGCTTGGTAATACCTCAATAATAAAAAATTATTTCATGAATTATTTCATAAATATTGATTAAAATTAAATCACTATTATTTATATATATTAGATTGAAGATATAATCAAAGTGTTATTTAGAATTAAATCTGTAGAGATAAAAACTTGTATTTCACTTATTATTGCTAGGTGAGTTTATATTATATTGACGTTTACTTGAAATACTTAAATGTTTTTTCAAGCTGGTAACATGTTATTAGAGAAACCCAATTCAACTGGAGGGTGATATGAAGGAAGAAGGATATAGGAGTTTTGTACAGAACCTGAGAATAAGAAGTAAAATGGAGCCTTCCATGGAAACAGACCTGGGAAGAAGACAAACGGTAACTGCAGTATATACTTTTGCTTAATTTCCCCCTTTTTCTGAGAAGTTGATAAAGAGAAATATTGGTGATATTTCTGTCATTTCTGCTTTTATCCGCTTGTTTTACTTTGACAGCTTAGTGTTTTTCTGCTGATTCAGCCATCTCGCATTGTCCTGATGTCCACCCCCAAAACTGTCATCTCAGCTTTTGTGTGTACTTGACCTTAAAGGGTCTGCACCCAGATCTTGTAACTTAGCATCTATGATTTAAATCACAATTCCATAGTTATGGAAAGGGCAGGGCTTTTCAGAAAGGGGTGTGAGAAGAAGAAACAAATTTCTAACACAAAATATTAAAGCTTGATAGATTTAATATTATTATTACTTTATTAAAGGCTCATTAGGATAAACTTATCAAACTTTATTTTTATTTATTTAATTTTAAATTTAAGTATCAAAATCTAAGTACTGTTTCCTGTTTGAATAAATAACTATAGTTATATAATATAGTGAGAAAAGTAATTGAGATTTGAAATCAGAAACCCTAGAGACCAAGCCCACTGCTGCTCACTAGTCACGTGATCCTGGGAAAGTCATGTAACATCTCTGATCCTCACAGTTGTAGCTTGTTAAATCTAAGTAAAAATAAGAATACCTTAAGTAGTTAATGTAGACAGAAAAGTTCATGTATAGAAAAAGACCTAAAAAACTAAGTGCTGTATATGTTGAATCTGATGCTGTATTACTTTGTTGTAATCCCTATTCCATCTTGTGTATAGTCTGTGATTGGTGAGTGCCTTGGATAACAACTGCCCATTGGCCAATGCCTGACTGTATTATAACTTTCTTTCTGCTACTGTCATGTATGAAATTAGTTAAGATTGTTTTAGTTGCCTGTAACAAAAATGATTCATTTAAATAAGCATGGAAAGCACTTAATTAAATTATGGCACCCAAGTCCTATCCACAAGTATCAGAATGAGCAGGATCCATGCCAACCACCAGTGACCCTGACATATTCATTGCCACTAGGGACTAACGTAACATGAGCACAGTCACACATCTCCTGTGGTTCACTGTTCACATAGTTTCAAATTTCTTCCAAGGAAAATGGGATTTGCTCACTTTGAGTAAAATGTCTAACCTTGAGTCTGTCCACATCACATACTGAAAATATAGTTCCTGAGGCCTCACCCTGGTATATTGGTGGCAGGTTCCAGAAGGCACAATCAATATGAGGCAGCGTATTATCTCAAGAAGTATCTGCTATAATTGAGCAACAATCATTTTTATCATCCAATTATATAAATGGCATTTTACCTATAGCCAATATTTCTATCTTAAAATGCTAAGCAAAATAAGCCAGGCAGTGAAAGACAAATACCATATGATCTCACCTTTAACAGGAACCTAATCAACAAAACAAACAAACAAGCAAAATATAACCAAAGACATTGAAATTGAGAACAGGCTGACAGTCACCAGAGGGGAGAGGGGAGGAAATTTCAGGGGAAAGGGGGAAGGGTTTAGAGCAACAAGTATAAAAGACACATGGACAAAAACTACGTGGAGGGGGGTGGAAATGGGAGGGAGGTGGGGAGGGCTGAGGTGGTGGGCCAGGATGGGAGTAAAAGACAGAAAACTGTACAAGAACAACAACTAAAATAAAAAAATATTCATATGAAATTGAGAGGTTCTAACATACATCTAACATCCCAAATGTAGCAAATAAAGGAAGCAATATATGAGTAAGTCTAATAGACTGAGATTTTTCTGGAAATGGAGGGAGGTAGGAAGGGGAGTTTTTTGGTTTGTTTTTGTTTTAGAAGAAGAAATAGAAATGTTTCTTGTCTCCCAGATAAAGTTAATAGAATAAAATAAATAAAATAAATAAAATAAAAATTTTTTTAAATGTAAAAAAAAATCATTTATTGTAGAGAATTTGCCTATATGTGTATATCCATATCCTTTTTCTTTGGTTCCATAAATTCACTCATCTCTGTACCATTCTGGGCATGGCTTAATTATATTTTATATGTATTGGTTATATTTCTCTGTCTCAGTATACAGACAGTGTCCCAACCCGAGTTCAAGCAACAAACTGGACCCTAAAAATAAAATTCAAATCTAAATTCTTGGGAGCAAGTCAGGAAAAGATCCCGACTTGACCCAATCTGCGTTGAGTGTCTGTTCATCCGGCGCTGGGAGACAAGTCACACCACCAGCTGTCTACAGCAGTGCTGCTGGAGTGGCCATAAAAAGGCAGGGGACGTTTGAGACTCTTTGTACTCCACAGAGTAATACTCTATTTGCCAAGAAAAAATATCTTTTTGCCTCAAGCATCTTTAAATCCATCCTACAAATTTATGTCAGAAAAAATTTTTTTCCAAAGATCGGGCTCTTGCCCAGAAACCTTCAATTCTCTGAACCTGCTCAGTTCCAAATTCCAAAGTCAATATTTTAAATAATAGCTGGAATGTGCTCCTATCTGATCTCTCTGGTTTTGTGTCTGTTTCCAGATGCCCCTTCTATGTGAGAAAAATGTGACCTTTAAAGTATTATCTGCTCCAATGACTTGGCTTGTCAATGCATGAAGGACTTCCTCCAGATAAATTGAATCTCTTCTTTTTTCTTTTTTTAATAAAATATGTTTATTTATTTTAGAGAGAAAAAGTGGGGAAGAGAGAGCTTGTTTGCCTCCCATACAGATCCTGACTGGGGATCAAACCTACAACCTAGGTATGTGTGCTGACCTAGGATCAAACCCTACCGTTTTGGTGTATGGGATGACACTCCAACCAACTGAGCCCCACAAGCCAGGGTGAACCTCTTCTTTTTCTTATTACCATGGTTTTGCTCACCTCATTGTTTCACTGTAGCATAGCACCCTGCCATCCAGACCAGCCCGCTTAGGAAAAAACACCTTATCTTTCATGGCATGATTTCTTGTACCCTCTTCATGACAAAATCTGGGAAAAAATCTCTTCTTAATATAAGAAGTCACAGCAAATTTTCTGTAATTCTCCTCTATCACATATTACGTTCTGACACAGGTATGTTTTTAATAGTTTTCATCATGATTTCTCCTCATCATCATCAAAGAAGAGAGAAGAATAAAGAAACAGAAACAAGAAGGAAAGAAAGGGAAGGAAGGATGAGAGGGAAGGAGGGAGGGAAGAAGGAAGGGGAAAAGGGAAAGAGTGAGGGAGGGAGGAGGGAAGGAGGTAGGAAAATAAGAAGTATTTTAAACTCTTTGAGGACACTCCCTGAAGAGCTTGTCTGAGTCATTTCTCTTCTTAAGACCATCAGAATACACAGAAGGTATAGGTAAAAACAAGGGTTCTTATAATATTAAGATGGAATAGTTTTTAGGGAAGCCCACCAATAATATGAACCCTGCTTTGGGAATCCACACACACAACGTACAGCAGAGAAACAAGGTCCTTTCATTGATTCCCCATAAAATTTTTTGCTCAAGTTGCATTGATACATGCATTTTTACCTAAAAACTAATAAATTCAATTTCCTTCCTCAAATGCATACCCTAAAGATCCTCCTTTCTTCTAACAAATGCACTAAGAAGGCAAAAAAAAAAAAATGTGATTGAAACTGTGTCAATGCCAATCTCCCCTGCAACAAGAAAAATAAATAAAAAATGATTCTGGGGCCTTGCTTGGATGCAAAATTGCATTTTCAAAAGGAAAATGTCTCTATAATTAAAAAGTAGGTCATTAATTACAACCCAATTTGGACTATTTACTCTGACTAGTCACATCATCAATTTTCCTATTGTTTATGTATAAGCAGGGACAGAGAAGTGAAAGTAGTTTGAGGTTTGGAAGTGCTCCCCCTTCTCACCCCCAGAGGAAATATGTTCATCCCACTTCTGGTAGGACTCAATGATTTAAATAGCTGAAAATTAATTTAGAACCTAGATTACATCATTTGCAGTCTTCTAATGGTAATTGTTTCATATATCATCTAATACACATGGATACAGTAAAAAATTTTTCAAGAATCAGATTTTTCAATTGTAGGTTTTACCTTCATCTGGTGTGATCTAATCCCTGGTTTCCTCAGAAACCAAATTTCCTATCAGAAATGCAATGGCATATATAGAACTCCACTGATCACAAAGATGGTAGTAGAGTACAAGGCAGGAGACTCCTGAAATTTACTCCTTTTACAGATAACTAAAAAATAAAACAGTAAGTTATTCCAGACGTTCACTAACTCTTTGTATGCCTCAATTTCCCAAAAAACAAGTGGAAACTTTCAACTTGTTTTATTTCCTCTTTTAAGTGTTTGTAAATTATGCAGAGCAGATTGCGTAACTTTTTTTTTTTTTTTTTTAGAAATGTATGATAAAATAGTGCTTACTTAGAAAAATCCCTGAAGACTTTTAAACCATTCTTCTAGGAAGGGAAACTTTTGGCAGATACTGTTCATGCTGAAGGAATCCATGTATAGAATAATGAAGCCCTGTGAAGAATGGGATAGATTCAATATATTCAGTATTAAAGATATTTTACTTTGGAATATTTTGGATTTGGAAAAATCATACATCTTTTAGAACTCACATTGCATATGTAACATATTCTGATGGACTATGTAAAGTCCTGTCGCTAAACCATAAGAGAATGGAGGTTGAAAAGGGAATATATTCTAAGAATCCTAAAATAACAATTCAAAAGAATACATGCACCTCTCTATTTATGGAGGCATTACTTAAAACAGCCGAGATCTGGAAATAGTCCAACTGCCCATCAGTAGATGAGTGGATTAAAAAAAGAAGAAGTGGTACATTTATACAATGGAATATTACACAGCAATTAAAAAGAAGGAAACACCTTTTGTGACACACAGCATGGATGAACCTGGGGATTATTAAGTGAAATAACCCAATCAAATAAAGATAAATACCATATGATCTCACTTATATGTGGAATCTAATGAACAAAATGAACTGATTAACAAAATAGAAACAGAGGCACAGATACATGGTACAGACTGACAGCTCTCAGAGGGGAGGGTGAAGGGGGACTGTATGAAAGATGGTGAAGGCAGTAGCCAAAGAACATATATGCGTAACTCATGGACACAGATGACAGTGTGGTGGTGGCCAGAGGGAAAGTGGGGAGGAGGGCTGGATGGAAAGGGGTCAAAGGGAGGGGGAAATGAGATATCTGCAATAGTCCCAACAAGAAAAAAGAAATATCTTCTTCATATATCTGTCAGGTTAATTCTGTTTTGTGAATATTAATCCATTATTTTACAATTTAACTAAAATAGCAGTTTTATGTGTATTATTCACGTTAAAAAGCCTGCCAAAGCAATATTACCCTCAGCAAATGTTTTGTTTCTCATACTCATGTGGCTAAAAACTTGGCACAGAGAAAACTTAATAAAGTTACTTTATTATATTTTTATCCTAGATATTGTGGTTTGCCAAGAGAATTAAAGTGTTCCTGCGGAAATAAAGCCTCCCTGCAAGCCTTGAAATTAAGTTTTTGTTCAAATGCTTATAAGCTAAAAGTCATAAGGGATAATTAAATGTATACAAGACAACAGGTCTGAAAAAAAAATGTTGGCTGTCTACATATAATCACTGACTAAGTTGTTTTGGTCCAAACCTTTATGTTTGGCAAACCACTACCTATACAAGAAGAACAAAATAACAATCACCCAGTGAGGAAGCAAATAGCTTCCTAGGGAGGAAGTTGGCATGTAAAGGAAAAGTGAAAGAAAATTCCACAATGGAACAGAATAACAACCATAGAGTAAAGGTCTTCACATTCTTTGGACAAGGCTTTACAGAATGCAATGAACCTAGAAGATCATATTTTCACATCTACAGTCATACAAAGCATTCATCCAAGGAACACAGACTCTTACAAGAGCACTTTGCAATAGCATTTTTATAGATGGCATTACCAGAGGCAGTTAGGAGAGTTATAGTACTACAATGTGTACAGATTTCTGAAATAGTATAAAAAATAAAAAATGAAAACCCACTACCATCAAAAAGGACTTTCCTAGATGTTCTTGGTTCAGAGACAATATAAAGAAGGAGCCAAAAATATTAAATAACAGTATTGTAATTATTTCACTGAAAAAAGGAGTTGTGAAATATTTGAGATGTTTATTTATTCAACACATTTATTAAGCTGCTACTAAGCGCGAGGCACAGAAGATTAAGCCTACTTTTCAGTGAGTTTGTGCGGTGGATTAATGCAATAAACTCTTTTCATTATGCGATTTATATACTACAAACTCATATTTTAGTTGTCATTACAATACTTCAAGTTAGAGAAATCCCTTCCATTTTCAAAAGCCATTCCCCAAGCAAGAGGATCAAATTTTACTTTTGTTATGACAATGTTGGTGCCCAAATCAGGTTGCCCAGCTGAGCGGGACACCTTTCCTGTTCAGGTATGTCACACCTTAGAACTGGAGGAAAATCAGCACCTCTCTGGCCTGGCTGGACTGAATCATCATGTGTGGCGGTTTAACCAGACCAGACATCTTTTTCTCATGTTCAGGTATTAATGATTTGACTCCATGTGGGGCCCAGACATTGGTTTTATTTCTTGAAACCATTTCACAAGTGATTTTAATGTACAGCCAGGGTTGAAAATCAGTGAGCTGTGTTGTCAGGGTAAGAACAGGGTACCCTCAGCAAACTTGACTCTAAGTACCTGAGGAGAGAAAGAGGAGAACATCCTAGTGCTGCTTGGCGGCCACAGCAGAGTTGATGATGGTGGTGGTGACAGAGTTGTTGCCTGTTTGTTGACAGGTGTGTTTGGGAAAGAGGCAGCTTAGAACCATGTGGCTACACTGGCTGTGGGGAGAGTAGACACCCGTTCCCCCCAAGTGGGTAAACAGGAACATAGATGCGTTTCTATGAGGAAAACAAATTGTAAGGTTAAATACATCTGGTGGTGAGTTTTAGGGAATACATACAGGGGCAAATTTGCTAAATCTGAATATAAAACTTAGGAGGCCAGTGGAGCAAAAGATTAGACAGCTCCAACGTGAGGGAAAAACAAGAAAAGCTTTCCAATGAGAGTGGCACTTTTAGTCTCTGTTTTGCTCTGTGTGCTACTCACAATAATGATGATTTACTGACTAATCAAGTTACAAAGACCATTAATAAATGACATTAATTTTTTCAACAACTAAGGAAATGGTTATAGTTGTGGTTGTCTTTCTCTCAATGCCTGATTGTGGGTGTTTATGCTAGTAAATTATCACAAAAGAGAGTAAACAGATAGTATAATAAAATATTTCCCAGTTTACTTAAAACCTAGGGTCACAGCTGCCTGCGTCTCTGTCTCTTGCTTTTTAGCTCATTTTTAATGTATTTTTTTTGCTGAGGAGACTCAACAATGTCTGCTTACTTTTAGCCCGGATATTTAACCTGACACAATGTGGATTTTTTATAGCTACATTATAAACTCATACAGTGCAAATCTTCCATCTCCTTTGCTTGTGCTCTGGAATACAACACTGATCTCACTTTCCATACCACACAAATTTACCTCTTCTTGTTTTTATTTAAATTACCTACTCTTTTATTATCTAAAACACAGGATCATATAGCGCAGCAATTTTAAACTTTTTTACCTCATGGCATTCATAAACTAATTACTGAAATCCATGGAATACCTAAAATATATTTCTTTGCCATTCCAACAAAAAATTTAGTATACTTTTGATTCATTCACACCAGATAGCTATTATTGTGTTGGCTGTTGTCATTTTTTATTTGACGATTTAAGGGAAAAAGAGATCAGTGCCCCTGACTAAATATTGCATGTTTTAAAAATTCTTGCACCACACCAGATGAAAATCGCTGAGCTAGAATAAGGTGAATAGTGTAAAGAAATAATGTTTCTGAAACTGATTACATCATCATTGATGTGAGAAAATTAAAAGGACAGATATGATGCATCCCCCACATTCCAGGTGTTATGCGGCATTAGTGGCTCTCAGGCTTTAGTGTGCATCAGGAGTACTTGGAAACCTCTTTAATACAAACATTTATTTCTGAGCCTCTCTCCCAGGACTTCTAAATGGGTATGAGATGAGCCTAAGAATCTGTATGAAATTCTTCATAATGGCTTGCTACTACAAATCCCTTCCTTATTCCATGTCAGTAATATCCTCCTGGTAGATTGAAATTGGCCATAATAGAAGCATGTATAACACATAAATCCATAAATGCTACAAATCCAGGCCTTCTCTTCCCACTCCTTTCTTCCCTCTCTTTCCCAGGAACAAGTTTTTAAGCACATCCCAAGAGACCACTGAGGACATTGGTATTTTTTTAAAGCCTAATCTCTGGTTCACATGTTTAATTAGTGTTGAAAACCAATGATCTGTGAGGGAAGTTCTAGTAAGAAAGACAGATGAATACAAATACACAGTACTTGGTGTGGTAATAGATAATGTTATTTATAATCAGGGGAAAGATTATTTATAATCTTTAGAGAGAAAAACTAATGGAGAAATTTAGTTTAAGCTTGGATTTGATCACTGTGTAGGACTTGGAAAGGCACAAAGAACATTTGGAAAGAAGGCATTTCTGTTGAGAACAATGAATAGCATAGGAACATGTTTGGGGAACACATTAATTTCAGATTAATTCCATCAAAACCAATACACATTATTGAAATTACAGTACTTGCTTAAAATCCTTCCCATTACATAAGGACAAGGAGTTTGCCGTGGTGTTTCTAGCCACTAATAGAATAGCTGGTACATAGTAGGTATACATTTAATATTTATATATGAATTAATGAATGCTCATCTAAATGACCTAAGACAATTAAAAAGGAGTTACTATTCAAATAAACTGAATCTACAATATGGAATTATGCACTTAATTTTTCTCAGCTGGACAAGAAAACCTAGTTACCTGTGAAAAACGAGTTGGCAATTAGAGGTGCCTGAGAAGAAACAAAGATTTGTAGAAAAAGGAATGAACGGTGATATCTGGAGAAAATATAGGAGTCAAGATTTAAGTTTAAGACACCATGAAATTTGGCAATTGTTATGAGAAAAAATGTGTGAATACCAATGAAAATGATATGCTTCCTTTTTAAATTTTAAAATACTTATTGGACCTAAAATACCATTTAGAATATGAATGGAGTTGTTAGAGGTAGATATCACTAACATGAGTTGAGAAAATGATGAATGTCATTTCATTTATAACAATAATTAGAAAGTTAGTTCTCCACCTTTAATTTACTAAGAAGTATCTTGAGTATGTAGTCTACTTAAAACAAGTAGAGTCATAGAGTATTAAGAAAAAAAAAAGGATTGCTAACTGATTGTGTACTCAAATCTGTCATAGGCCAATATCCAGGAGCCTTCGAAATTCAAAAGTAAAATTGAAATCAGCAGTAACACACATGAAAAACACATAACACTATTTTATTTAAGATTACATCTCACCTAAGTGAAGAAACTGGTCTTAAGGAAGGAAAAAAAAAGAAAAAAAAAAAAACAGCTAACTTAGGAAGCTAGAAGAAGTAAAGCTTTACTGATGGCTTAAAATTTAATTAGAGATGGAAAACCCCAAACTATTGAAGATTAAGAAACACACTTCTAAATAACCCATGTGTGAAGGAGGAAATTGCAAGAGAAATTTAAGAATATTTTGAACTAAATAAATATGAAAAACAATGTATAAAAATGTGCGGGATGCTGTGAAAGAACTGATCAGAAGGAAACGTACAATATTGAATGCATATATGAGAAAAGGAGACCTAAGATTAATCATTTTAGCTTTCACCATAGGAAACTGAAAAAAAATAAAGCAAATTAAATCCAAAGTAAGCAGAAGAAAAGCAATAAGAAATAAAGCAGCAATCAATGAAATTGAAAACAGGAAATCAATAGAGAAAAATTTATAAAATAAAATGGTTCTTTGAAAATATAAATAAAATTTATAAGCTTCTAGATGGGCTAAGTAAGAAAACAGACACAAATTACTAACATAAAAAATGAGACAAAAATATCACTACAATCACTGCCATGTTCATCAAGAAAATAATATAGGAATGCTACAAACAATTCTTTGTTCATAAATCTGATAACCTATAGGAAATGGAATAATCCTTGAAAGACATAATCTGCCAAAACTCACATAAGAACAAATAGATAATCTGAAAAGGTCTATATTTACTAACAAAATTGAATCCATAATCAAACTACCAAAACAGAAAGCACCAAATCCAGATGGGTTCACTGGTAAATTATACCAAATATTTAAGGAAGAAATTATATCAATTCTCTACAATCTCTTCCAGAAGATAGAAGCAGATGGAATACTTTACTCATTCTATGAAACCAACATTACCCTAATACCAGTACCAGACAAATTTTACATTTACTACAGACCAGTATCTCTCGTGAACATAGATGTGAAAATCCTCAACAAAATACTAGCAAATCAAATCCCACAATGACCATGTGGGACTTTTCACAGGTACGCAAGGCTGATTTAAAATTCAAAAATAAATTTATGTAATTCATCACATCAGCAGGCTAAAGAATAAAAATCACATGATTATATTAATTGATTCAGAAAAATAACAAATCCACCACCCATTCACATCAAAAATTCTCAGTAAACTAGGAGTAGAGAGCAACTTTCTCAATGTGGTAAAGAAAATCTACAAAAAACCTACAGCTAATATGACAATAATAAGAAACTCATAGCTTTCCCACCATCACCATGACCAGGAAGAAGGCAAAGATGTCCCTTCTCACCAATGCTTTTCAACATCATTCTAGAAGCCCCAGCTATTACAATAAAGCAAGAAAAGGAAATAAAAAGTATACAGATTGGGAATAAAAATAAAACTGTACTTTTTCATAGATGACATAATTGTTTATGTAGAATATCTGAAAAAATTACCCCCAAATACTTTTTTTTTTATTTATTTTTAGAGAGAGGAAGGGAGGGAGAGAGGAAGAGAAACACCAATGCGCGGTTGCATCTTGCACACCACCTACTGGAGACCTGCCACAACCCAGGCATGTGCCCTAATAGACTGGGAATAAGGTCAGCAACCTTTTGGTTTGCAGGCTGGTGTTCAACCTACTGAGCCACACCAGCGAGGGCTCAAAAATACCATTTGTAACTTATAAGTGATTATAGAAAAGTTGTAAGATATAACTTAATAGAAAAAAATCAATTGTTATGACGTATTTTAAGAACTAAATCTAATTTTAAATAAATATTTCTAGGTAATAGAAAAAACTGAAAGTATTCATTTTAAAGTAATGTTATGACAAAATTCAATAAGATATCTAAGAAAATGGAAAATTATTGGTCAATCTCATTTGTGAGAATAAATGCAAAATTCTAAATATAATGCTAATAAACTCAATTTAGTAACAGACACAGCTAAGTTGTGTTTATCTTGGGATTTCAATGATATTTAACATTATAAAATTAATATAATTGATCATATTAAGTGATTACTGAAGAATAACCTCGTAATTAGCTCAAGATATTAGAATAATTGTTAAAATAAATATTTATATGTTTTTAAAAACTTTAGTAAGTTAAAAACTGAGTTAAAGAAAAAATGAACATTTACTAAAACTCTATACATTTCATACATATTGGTGAAATGGTAGAAGAGTTTATTTTAAAATCAGAAGTATACAAAGATATTCCCTATCACTTCTTTCACTCAACAGTATATTAGAAACTTGATAAATGGGAGAAGTGGTATTGAAAATATGTATATCAACCTACAAAAAAACTCATTGGCATATTGACTAAATAAACAGATTACAGGGAATATATTAATATACTTATAAAATTTTAAATACTGCAAAATAATATTTAACATTATACATGCATATGAAAGTTAAAACAGAAAGGTCATCACAATAAACACAAACACTAATGCAATTGGAGAGAGAAGACCTGAAAAGATGAAATTATAAACATTTTTTAATATAGAAATCAAAATTCTAAAATTATTTTCATTTGCATACCTCTGGGTATTATCCAATATATCTAGAAATCCATCTGCATCCACTTTCCCATTATGCATGGCATTGCTAACACTATAGAAATACCTAATGTCCTTAGGCAAATTAGATGTCTCTCCTGTCAGAGAATATTGATGCCATCTTCTCCTCCATGAATCTGGAAAGGCTGTATCTGCACTGTCCAACAGAATATATTGAAAGTAATGTTATTCCAGTTTGGATCTTTGTTCTTAAAAAACTGGCAGCTTCCACTCTTTGTCACTGGAAGCCTCGAGCAGCCTATAATAAATCTGACTATGCTGAGAGTGCTGTGCTAGAGAAAACACACGTAAGCACTCTAATAGACAGTCCCAGTCAGGCTAAGCCTTCCAACTGTCTCTGCCAAGAACCTAGACTTTCAGTGAAGCCATCTGGTACTCTTCAGGCCAACCATTCACCAGTTAAATATACCAACTGATCACAGCAAACTCCATGGAGAACAGAAGATCACCCACCTGATTCCTCCAAGGATTTCTGATCCTCCAAAATTGTGCTAAAATAAAACAGTTGTTGTTTTCAAGTCACAAAATAAGGAACTAGTTCAATAGATAACTGGAAAAGTCCTTTGACAATGCTTGTAAATATCTGTTGATAAATATTCAGGGGCAAGCACAGGAACATAAATAGAGGACTCATGGGCATGGACAGTGGGGGGATTGGCTGTGGGAGTGCAGGAGGATGGCATAGGGGTGAGCAATGGGTGAAAAGGTAAGACAACTGTAACTGAACAACAATAATAAATAAATAAATTTAAAATAAAATTAATATTCACTTACTATAAGGCATAAAACAGTTTTACCAGTGTCCTGTAGATGATCTTTTCATGCCAAAACACAAAGTGCTATTTTGAATTCTTTTCGTAAGAATTACTTCCTAAAAAAACATTATTGCCTTCTCCCATTATATTTTTCCTATATTCTACTTATGAGTCATTGACAACAAACTAATTTCACCATGTCTGCTACGTGGGTCCCGTGAAGTCCTTCAGTTATTTGTATTTGTCTGCTTAACCTCACATATTTATATTATTAACCACAGGCTGCACCATCTTTATACAACATGAACACATTTTAAGAACAAATGGGTGTGGTTCTGAGGTTGGTATGTCATGTACAGAAACTTGCAGATGCAAAGCCCCTAAACAGAAACAAGTTCAGTGTGAAGAACAAGTGAAACATAAAAAACCTGTGGGCTTGTGGGAACAGAAGAGAGATACAGAACAAAGTTGCTCATTGAGCATGTTAAAGAAGTTCTCATTTTATTAAAAGCATTGGAGAATCTTTGGAAGGTGTAAAGCAGGACTATACTGATTTTTGTTTCATATGATCCCTCTAGTCTCTAAGGAGTACTTTTCCACTTCCTCCCTGCCAGCCCCAATTCCTAGAGCTTAATCTGGTTCTCATTTTGCCCAGCCTCATCTTGGTTGGACTCTCTGATTATCTCTACTTGCCTGTAAGGCTCTAATCATCTCCTTTATCATCATCAGAAAGCTGTGCACTCACACTGTTATTTTAGTATATTATGCTTGATTATATATAAGGTTGGAACAAAATAGCTACACTCTGATGTTCGTTGATTTTAATCTAAAATGCCACTTAGATATTTAGCTTGTGTTATGTTTTTATTCTTCCTGCAGGGGTGAGTGATTTCCCAAATCCTCACATCTAGTTGTCCCCAGGCTTACTTTAAAACATTTCTCCACATAATCTACATTTGATACCTTAAACTCTTAGTCCTTGACAAGGACAAACACAATTTACAAAGTTTACTATTTTCTCAAACATGGAACAATTGATCAGAATAAACTAGGTGCCAAGTGTCTGAATCTTCATACTGGAGTCAAAACTTACAGGCAGTCTTTTTATCTATGGCATTGATGAAATTGTTATCTCTAAGAAATAAGACAAAATTTAAAGGTTCTGTAATTTTTAAAGATCAGTCATCAATTTCAATTAAGCTTTGATTTAAAAAGTAAAGTTTTACAAACTAAAATCCAAAGATGTAAATTCATAACAAGTAAGGTATGCCATGAAGCATAGAACACTTTTGTGTGTGTCAAGGCACACATACAGCGACAGGCACATTCAACGTTTAAAAAATGACCTTCCAGTTTATTCAGTGCAGTAACTTGCTAGAATACACAAAACACACACCTACACACACACTCACACATGCACACATGGCAATAAGGACGGTATCTGAAAATTCTTTAGAATCAATAAACACACAGGCTCCATTGACTGAATGAGTAAAGATTGTGTGATTATCTGAGAATTGCATAGATAGAACAAATCACTTTTTAGCCACTTAAAATAAATTAAGCACTTCAAAATGACACCAGTAACACCTCTGTCCATAGAAAATGGTATATTATTTTATGAGATTATTATTAAAGGAAATTTGCCCAATTCTTAGGCAGGGACAAAGAAGGATAGAAGATTCAGTCCATGAGCGGTCGAATACTAGACGTTACCTAAACTTGTGCTCCTGAACCAATGTGCAACCTGGGAGATGACCGAACACGTAAATCAATAACCTGACTGCTATAATGTTGAGACTATAATCTTGAGAATATGAATATGGGGCTCCCCAGCACAGAGCAGGGGAATGCCCTCTCACTTGGAGCCACAGGGGACACTGCAGGGATCTGGAGGAGGACATGTCATCATAGCACAGTTTTCACACTGTATCAGCAAGTCTTACACAGAGAGGTCACGTGACTGAAGAAGACTCCAGCTATGCTTTATGTCAGCATGGATGTGAGGTTGATACTATTTGAATTATGGGAAATTTCAATATTACAAGGCAATTGGAAGACAGGGTATAAGCTTAGAGGGGAGTTATTGAATACCCTGCTAATGAAGCAGTAGGAACTCAAAAAAAGTTTGAAACTGTTAAATATCTGTGACCAAATATCCATGCTGATTTGGTAAAGCAGTTTACACAAGCTACATCTGAAAGGAAACTATGAATGAAAAAGAAGAAAAGAAAAAAGAAAAAAATACTCTACTCTATGATCTAAGTATATCCCTATATAAAACAATCAAGAAAGAGTTTAAAGTACTACAAGGTTAAAAGAAGCTTCCTAACAAAGTAATATTCTTTAAAGACTCACATTACAATAAGAACAAGATGACACAAATATGCTTCCCTCTTTCCCTCCATTAGTATGTGTCATATTTTCCTCTTGATATATGTGCTAGTCAATAAAATATATTTTCAGGACCAATATGTAATTTTTTTAATTACTGAGAAAAAGTATAAAATAGCTTTCTGTAATTAGTGGAATCAAATTCCACTTAAATTACAAAAGTAACATTTGTTTAGTGCTTACCAATGCCAGATATAAGTTAAGTGCTTCAGGAAGTTAATTTATTTCTCATAAGAAAGTTTATGGTTACCCACCTGAGATGATAATGTTGAGTTACTATGCAGATATTAAGTACAAAAGGCAGGATCTGAACCCAGTCAGGCTGTCTCCAGGTCACACATTGTGACCACTCCCCCTTGCTACCTTTTGTTAAACATAATCAGATATATAGAGAGACACAATGGGCAACATTTTACTAATTCTATGGCTACTGAGTTTTTATGAGGAATTGTTTAGCTTTTTCTTTAACAATAATTCTAGAATAGAAATTATATTGTTCATGATTTCAGTTAATGACCAAAAAGTTTCATAATTCAGGATAGGCATCATCTTCATGCTCTTCCTCCCCCATCATGGGTAATCAATAGACTAATTTCATTTATTCTACTTCCTAAGTATTTTCACATGAATTCAATACTTTTCATTCATATCCCTCTAATTCAAACCTTTGAAATTTCCTGCCATGACCACTAAAACTGCTTCTTAAGAATTTCATTACATTGTTTTTTACCCTCTGAGTATCCAAATTTCATATAATTCTCAATATTTTTCTAAAATTCATATTTTAGATTAATTCTATCTGAAACTATTTAAAAGTTTCCCATTCCATTCAGAAGAATCTCATAACACTTCAGAGTGGCAGTACACTCTCTTCAGTTTGTTTTCTTTATTCAAAGTAATAATGTTCTACGTAGTCTCCTTGAACCCTGCATTCAGGAATAAGGAACCACTGTCCTAGAAGAAATACAAGGTTAGGCTCTTACAAGCCTCTGGTGTCAAAATCTTTGTCCTAACCGTGTTTTATGCATGTCGCTATATGAAGATATCTTGTTTAATATATATTTCTTAGAAATAATTAGTTATATGGTATTTGAGTAATTCAAAGCCAAAGACAAAGCTATTTGTCTTTGATCTATTGATTCACTAATGTCCTTGTAAAACAAGCCACTCTCATCAACGTTGAAAATCTGCTCTTCCACAATACCATTTTCCTGTAATACATTCAGCAGGTTTACAGTATGAAAGCTGAAACAAGAAGGCAGAATACCACCTTGTTTGGCCTCAAATGGGAACATGAGCATCCAGCAACTCAAAGTTTTTGCTGCTCTGCACATGTCTACAAATGACCATGAAAACATTGCAAGTATTGATGTGGGGGTTACAAATCAATTTCAGCAAGTAGGTGATTATAAAAGTATAGAATCTGCAAGCAGTGAGGATCAACTATATCTTTAATCCTAATCTATTTTCTCACTAAATCGTTCTCTTCAGCTACACCAAGATGCTACTGTTTCTAAGTCACTCTTTCAAACTTCCCATTGTTGAATCTTTACACTATATCCATTGCCCTAAATGCCTTTATCAGACTTATTATATGTAAATCAAGTTCCATACTTTAAGGCCAAGTTCAATAATAATTTCCCCTAAATTATCTAGAGTTTTTTTTTCTCCTCTCCAAGAGATTCTCCAAACATTTTATTTAGACTACTCTGATAGGCAGAATCATGGCCCTCCAAAAAGGTCTGTGCCCTAATGTCCAGAACCTGTGGGGAAAACTTTGCCAGTGGAATTAAGATTATTGACCTTGAGATGGGCATTTTATCCTGGATTATCTGAGTGGGCCAAACTTAATCACAAGAGTCCTTAAAATAGAAGAGGAAGGAAGAGGTGAATGTCAGAGATTCAAGTTTAGAAAATGTTGCAGAAGAGATGAAATGAATGAAAAAGACTTGACCTGCCAGGGCTGTATTTGAAGACAGAGGAAGGGGGACCACAAGCCAAGGAATGTAGCAGCCTCCAGAAGATAGAAACACTTAGCTGACAGTTGCAAGAAGATAAGGACCTCCTCAATCCTACAAACACAGGAGCTGAATTCTGCCAAAAATCTGGATGAACAGGAAATAGATTCTCTCTTAGAGACCCCGGGCGGGGGGGGGAAGCAGTTCTGCAGACACCTTGATTTTTGTCTAGTGAGACCCATTCCAGGCTCCTGACTTATAGCACTATAAAATAAGTACATTGGGAAAATGACATTGCATCCTGTGAGATCATTTTGTAAGTTAATTTTCTACCTATAAATAATGAAGAAAGAAAAACTATTATTGAAAAACTACCTTATACCACTCATGTTTTAGCTATTTTAATACTTTATTAAAGTCACAGGCTGTATCTGTTATACATTGTACTGTGTTCCAGATGAGTAAGCTAAATCTTCACCCTAAAGGAGCCTATTGTTCAGAACAAATTCTAAGATGGAACATTTATGGTTTTCCTTGCAAACAGCCAGTCATCCAGCTTGTTCCGAGTATAGACTATGGTAAGATGCAAGAGCTAAATCTGACCATATTGGTTGAAATCTGATGTTAATTACCAAGATAAGTGATGTTTACATTTAACTAGGTAAGGAATAATGATACTGTTGGGATTTGAAGAACAAAAGTTTTAGAGAACATAAGAGTGCTATAATCAGATCTTACTTTGGGAAGATTAACCAGGAAGTTAGTATAAAAGAGTGCAAATATAAAAAGAGATTATAAACATAAATTTCAGGAGTTTATCAAAAGAGTTCAGGGCATATGTGGTGGGAATTCTAGCAATGGGAATGTAAAAAAATGGATTTAATGACAAAATAACACAGAAGTTAGATAAAACATAGTGATGGATTTGGTGGGAGAATGGAGTGAATAGTTAATTATAGAATATTTTCCTGATTTTAAATATTAATAAACATTAGTGACATTTCCAACAGAAATTGAGAAGTCATAAGAAGAAGCTGTTTTGAAAAAGGAAAAATGATTACTTTTGCTTTGGGTCCAATGCCAAATACATAAATGAGAATGACAAAAACTTACCTAAATATTTGACTGTTTTCTTTCTTCTAAAACTGTGCTCTCTTTATATATAGTCACCTTATTATATAACATTGATATTACCCTATGGGTATTTACAACATGACCCTGACTAGTTCAAATTCATCCTCTAAGAACTTAGTCAAATAAGTTCTGTTACATGATTGTGAGATACTAAGATTGCTAACTGATTTGCAGTTACCTTAACATGGACAGTACTGCTTAGTGTTTATGATAGTGAACACATTTAAATGGCCTAGGAAAAACAATAGTATGAGATATTTTTAGAGAATTGATAGCTCTAGAGAAGAAAAGTTCATGTATTTGTATGAAGAATAGTATCCATTTCTTCTAATGTACTTAAATGTGTAACAGTCTTGTTGACAATGAGTCGATCCAAATCTGCCCTAGACTGTATGCTGCATGCACATTGGATGGGCTGTTCAATTTGCAATTGGATGATCCATAGAGTTACACTGTTTTCTGAGGTTATTATCATGGTCAAAACTCATATCCTAATAAGTTTGGCATTACTTTATCTGGTCACAGGTACATACTACTTGTAGCTTTTAGGATTATCTTATAATTTTTTATAGTTAATTTGAAATATAGAATAATGACCGAAACACTTCACATTCATTTTATTCTTTATTCTTTCTATTCTCACTTCTTTCTAATTTTAAAGGGAAAATTAAGTCAAAAATAAGTGAGAAATGAAAAGGCAGTATTTTCTCTGGCTAATCAGTTTTCAGTTTTGAAAAAAACTGTCTCATGATGAAAAGGGGTATAGAGAGGCAGCAGGTAATCTCTGAGACATTTTAAATTGCTTCTAAATTAGAACATTTTTGTGATTGCTTTAATATATTATTTTATATTTCCCTGACCCCTGAGGTGGACATTTAATTGAGTGCGGTAGAGGTAGCATCACCATTAACTAAAGAACTAAAGTACCCTTCTCAACAGGGGAAAGAAATCAAAACCTTTTCTTTCCTTAATTATTAATCTCTAGTTTAATTCTGCTGATTCTCTTTATTTATGTAAAAAGATTTAAAAATAACATTGGAATTCTAATACTGTTCATTAAGTGAACACGTTCACAGTGGATTACAGACTACGCCTCGCATCTTCAAGTAGTGATTCTGACTCAAGTCCTATCTAATAATATTTAAATGATTGAATGGATATAAAAGGTTTCCAATCTGAAGATGCAACTATATGAAATTATTGGCTACATTTATAGGTTAATGCTAACTGGGAACAAGGCAGATTGTTTTTAAAAGCACATAATTTTTTTTTGTAGTGTATCTCAGCTCTTAAACTTGAGAATGTACAAACAGCTAGGGAAACACTTCCTAGAAAAGACAATTAAGTCTTGTTCTATGGACATATTTTCAGTTGTGAGTTATCATTGCAAAAGAGAAACTCTGTTTTTATGACTCATAAAATTATACAGCATTACTGAGGACATAAACAATATGGTTTGTTGATTTCTTATTAAGACAATTTTCCTGAATGCTCACTTAAGAACATAGGTTGATCATTGCCTTCAAAACTAGTGCCCACACCACATTAAGCCAATGTGTAACGTGGAGGACATCATTCTGCAGAGTGGGTGTGAGACAAATCAGCATGACATGAAACCCATAGGTATTCCAGATCCTTCTCGTTATTTTCGGCCCATCAAAATTATGGCACAAAATGTTTACCGTTGAAGAAAGTACCTTGCAAAGTTATATGAAGGATTCAAATTAAAAGTGTGATCTTCACTCTCAAGTAACTAGTAAAGAGCATAAGCCAGAATGTGTGCAATATCAGATAACAGTAGAAGAGTTATGTGACTATTATTTAACAGTACAGCCAATTCAGTAATATGTATCAAAAGTCTTAAAATTTCATAAAATATTTGACTCAGTCATTCCACTTTTAGGAATTTCTCATGAAAACATAAGTGTATAACTCAAGAAAAATTTAACAAAAATATTTTCATTGCTATGTTAATTATCTTAGAGAATGATAAAAAATCAAATATATAACTCTACAGTGCTGATCAAATATGTATGTTTTATTCACAAAATGAAATAATTATATACAATGAAAAAATATATAACATGAGAAAGTTCAAAATTATTAAGTTGTTTACATATACATATGGATGAATTAACAGAGATAGTAAATAGACTGATAGATAGATATGTAGACAGATTTAAATGCTGACAGTGAGTATCTCTCAGTGGTGATGATAATATAATTTAATTTTCTTCTTCCTTGTTATCTTTTTAATCTGTGGCTTCAAAAAATCTTCACCAGGGGCATATATATTATTTTTAACAAGGAAAGGGTAATTCTAAAATAAAAATAATTATAATTGAGTCAACCTACACAAACTATCAATATACTACACATGGTAAAATTTTAAATTAATTATTCTGAAATATCTTCTACTGGCTTCTATATTAAAAATAACATCAATTTAGTTGTTCATAAAGATATGGGCTTTGATAATGGGCTAGTATTTTAGTATGTACAAAAATGGGCATTCTGAATGGATGGAATACTACTATAAAATGACAGAAATGGCAAGGACATGGATTTCTTTGGGAAACAGTGAGTGGAGCACAGTGGCAGTGCAGTTAGATTAGTAGCCATTTATGGAGGTCTTAGGTACCCTACTAGGGATATGAGTTTCATCAGATATGATATGGCCCCTGTTTACCTCCTCAAACTCAGCTTTCCTCATCTCTCTTCTCATGTATATTTGCCTCATTTCTGCTCTCTGCCTAAGCCCTGTTGTCTCACCACACAGTGTTTTGCACCTACTAGCATCTGGTCTGAAATTCCCTTGATCATCAAATGGCTGGCTCCTCTTAGTCACTCAGGTCTCAGCTTGTAGTTCACCCACATAAAGAAGCCTAGCCTGTCTATTCACCTAACTAGCCATAAACTAGCACATCACTGTGTTTTAATCCAACACAAAGCACTTATTATAACTATTTTTCATTCCTTTATTATTTATCTCTTTAGAATGTCATCTCATTTTGGGCAGAACATTTTTCATCTGTTCACCTCTATGTCCCCAGGAGCTAGAGAAATGTTCATGAAATATTTGTTGGGTAAAGAAATTAACAAATAAATACTGACCTGATCTTAACAGAAGAAATTGAGAGGTAATATGACAAAGATGATCAGAGATCATTTTCTTCCCAGAAAGAACCCAGAAAGATAATGGTATCTAAAACGTTACTATGCGTTCAGTTTGGAGACCACAGGAAGATAATTCATATTATTCTTATTTACATTGATATGCCATTTCTTAAACTCTTTAAAAATATATAGTGAAAACTACTACTTTGATATTTATTTCATTTATTCAAATTATAAATTATTTGAAAGTATCCATACAAACTGTACCTATTTCCTGACATCCCTGTATACATATACACATGTACATGCCCATGATACTACAAATAAGAACAAGTAGAAATTGCTCCTAAACATTCAGGGACAAAAGGTGAAGGTCAGTCATATATAAGCAACACAGAAGATTAAATCTGAAAACATGTATATTTTACAATCAGCTTGATAAAATATTTACATGAAAAATTGCCAGATTAAATTAATTTCCAGGCCCTATTCAGAAGATAATTATATCAATAATTAGTAGACTTAAAATCTTCTGTGAATGAATATTAAAAAGAACTCACAAACATATTTAGAATGCTCAGTGTCAGACAATGTCAAAGGCATTTTTGTTTTCTGAGTGTAAAGCATAAGGTTTGGGCTCATGTTAGATAGTTGATGCTTAAGCTATAAATCACCAACATTATGCTCTTTGTATACTGTGTTTATTTCCTGTCTGACAAAGGCAAAAGTCAGACTACTGAAGAATTACACTGTTGTAGAAGAATTTCTATCAAGCCTCTGCTTTGGTCCTACTGCAATATCTTATTTTTCTTGATCTTGATTGTAATCCTGTCAATTCTAAAGGGACTCTCTCAGAGACACTGTCCTGACAAATGACTATTACACAAACATAAAAAATGATGTACCTCTAGGAATAGATAAAATGTTGTTTAAACATATATTAAGACCTTATTTATCCTTTGTATATACAATTATTTGAAATGATGAAATATTCTTAGAATCAAATTATAATATTTAGATTTAAATGCACCACTAAAAAGGCATTGTAAACAACACTTTCACCATTAATAATCATATATTTTGATTTTCCTGATATTATATGTAATGGAAGCAAAACAGTACAGAAGTAGGTAAGCTTCTAAGTGGTAAGTGAAAACTCAATTTAAAAATGTATTTTTTATGAATTTGTCTATTCTGGGTACCTCAAGACAAAAAGTATACTAGAGGTTGCCAAGACTGGGAAAAGGGGGAAAGGAGAAATTTTTGTTTAATAGGAACAGAGTTTCTTTTTGGGATGATTGAAGAGTTTTGGAAACTGATGGGATAGTTGCACAACATTGTTAATGTACTTACTGCCATTAAATTGTACATTTAACAATAGTTAAAATGGTTAAACATGTTTTCTGTGTAATTTTCCACAATAAAGATATACAAATTAAAAAGGAAAATATATGTTATGCAGAGAAAATTCTAGAAGGATGGAAAGGCAAACTTGAAAACAAAAGAGACTTCATGTATCATGTAGCCATCGAACAGACTCCTTAATTAACAGATAAGAGCAAAAGGCCCAAGTTGATATTCTGAAACACAGCTAATAGCACAATACATTCTGAATCCAATTACATCCCAATCCACCTTCTCTTCAACAGAGTTAAATAATCAACCGACAGGCTATGCCAGTAACACCACACACTGAACACATTAAAAGCTGAACAAACAATCATCTCTCCAAATCAGCTCTTCGGCATTCTCCAGTTTGACTAAGGGCATCATCCACTCTCTAAGCACATATGGCCTCCCACAACCAATCACCCACAAGTCCTGTCCCTTGAATCCTCCTCAAGTCTCTCTCAACTTCTGATGCTCTTTCTTATTGTCCTGACCCCACTAAAATCACGAAGCCCCATTTGTCCTTTATGTTGTCAAGCCAACTGATCTCTGGTCTTCCCAGATGATATTATTATTTGACATTACATGAAAACATATTGCACATTCCTATTTATTTATTTATTTATTTGCCATGGAAATCTTACACATTTTCTGAATCTGACTTCAAGACTCCAAATAGAATTTCCTTCTCAAGTTCTCAAGAAAAAAATTATTTATAAAATGCCAAATGGTACATTATGTTAGGTTCCAGGAGATTTAATAGTAAACCAGAACGGACTCTAGCCAATCCTTTCCTCGTGCAGTTTACAGACAGATGAAACAGACTGTGTTAATCAGTGGTAAAGCACTTGAGCACTCTTTCTTATCCAGCAAAGCAACAGTGTCAGATGCTAAGTTTCTAGGCATAATCAACGCTGAGGGATAAACATAAGATTCTGATTCTTATCAGGAAGGTAGAAACTGGCGTGACTATGTAGAGCTTGAAAAAGCCTACAGACTCGTCATCACCAAGATGAACCAGAAAACAGTGAGTGACCACTCCCTTAACGATGACTAGTGACGGCCTCCACAAGAGAACAGTCTCCTACGGGCTCTCTCTTCTGTACTCATTACTGGGAAGGTGACTGCTATGAGCTGAATGTTTATGTCCTCCCAAAATTCATGTTGATGCCCTAATCCATGATGGTATTTGGAAATGGCAACTTTGGAAAGTAATTAGAATTAAATTAGGTCATGAGGTTGGGGCCCTCATGATAAAATTAATGTCCTTATAAAAAGAAAAAAGAGGCATAAGAGTTCTCATTCCACCATGTGTGGGTATAGCTGGAAGGCGGCCATCTGTAAACCAAGAGGAGGGCTCTGACCCAGACGCTGAATCTGCCTGGCACTTGGATCTTAGACTCCACAGGCTCCAGAACTGTGAGAAATAAATGTTTATTAATTAAGCCATCTGGTCTATGATTTTGTTATAGCAGCTGGAATAGACTAAGACAATGACCAAACACACCTTAAGAAACAGAAAAATTAGAAGAAAAATCTAATAAATGCAGAGGGCTTTTTTGTTTGTTTTTGTAAAACTGATCAATTTAAACAGTCAAGTGCAGTGGTAACAGTTTAAAAAACATACTTTCACTGTCACAAAAATATCAGATTACTTAAATATGTGCCCTGGGAGAGAAATGCATGCTACTGTTTTTCATAACTAATGTAAACTAGTGGAAATGTTCTCATCTTAGAAAATGGATATATTTTAATTTTGTTTCCCATAATGAGAAAGCACATGTGCTATGACATTTTTTTTCCATTTTTCATTTGATACTTTAAATTTGTTACACTGGGAATGGTGCAATACTTCCTGTGTTTATATATAACTTAAGAAAATGATAATAAGCAGAATCTATCTTTTATAACATAAGCATGACATTTGAGTTGCAAACTTCAGATAGAAACAAAACATACAAACTTCTGTTATAAAATAAATAAGTTACAGGGATGTAATATACAGCATGATAAATATAGTTAATAATACTGTACTGTATATTTGAGAGTTGCTAACAGAGTACATCTTAAAAGTCCTCATCACAAGGAAAACATAGTTTTGTAACTATGGTGGTGATGGATGTCAATTAGACTTATTGTGATCATTTCACAATATGTACCATGAATATCAAATCATTTAGTTACATACCTGAAACTAACTTTCATTATTTATCTATTATACCTCCATAATTTTTAAAAGAATGATATTTTATATGACTATGAGGAGCCTGAAGACACTAAAGCCAAAATAAAATTTGTTAAAATCGTTCCTCTATTTAAAGAGTTTATTTTCCCTAATAAAAAGCTCAATTAATTTATTCATTATGCACTGCTGGTGGGAGTGCAGACTGGTACAACCACTATGGAAAACAGTATGGAATTTTCTAAAAAAAACTAAAAATGGATATACCTTTTGACCCAGCAATTCCACTGCTAGGACTATATTCTAAGAACCCTGAAACACCAATCTAAAATAACCTATGCACCCCTATGTTTATAGCAGCACAATTTACAATAGCCAAGTGCTGGAAGCAACCTAGGTGCCCATCGGTTAATGAATGGATCAAAAAACTGTGGTACATTTACACAATGGAATTCTATGCAGCAGAAAGAAAGAAGGAGCTCCTACCCTTTGCGACAGCATGGAAGGAATTGGAGAGTATCATGCTAAGCGAAATTAGCCAGGCAGTGAAAGATAAATACCATATGATCTCACCTTTAACAGGAAGCTAATCAACAAAACAAACAAACAAGCATAATATAACCAAAGACATGGAAATTGAGAACAGGCTGAAAGTCACCAGAGGGGAGAGGGGAGGGAATTTCAGGGGAAAAGGGGAAGGGTTTACAGGAACAAGTATAAAAGACACATGGACAAAAACTATGTGGGGGTGGAAATGGGAGGGAGGTGGGGAGGGATGGGGTGGTGGGTTGGGGTGAGAATGAAAGACAGAAAACTGTACAAGATCAACAATTAAAATAAAAATTTTAAAAAATTTATTCATTATGTAAGTAAATTTTTGAAATAAATCAGAAAGCATTTCACTTAGCACTACAATGAAATACTACCTTTTTCCTTTCCTATGTAAAGCACGAAGAATGTAATTAGTAGGGGAATGAGAAAGAAAATTGAAATATTCTACTCTCAAGTAAAGCAGAATAAAGCAAGTGAAATTTGCAGAACCAGCTAAAATTCTGTTAAACAAAAAAGCAATTAAGGTCACCTAAAATTTATAAATTTCTGAAAAATGTTAAAACTCCTTGATTGCTCTTTTTGTTACCTCTGGTAGTTTGCCTGAAAGTTTTTTGGTGGTTGTTGTTGTTGTTTTGGTAAATTCTAAAAAAGGAAAAACATTGTAAGTGGGCTTGGGGTAAGTGTCCGCCCACACACTCACCCTTCCACACTCTGCTCTATAGAGCCAGGTCCTGGAAGCCTTTCATCTGAATTCTCCTTATACACTTGTCTTCAAGGTTTCAATGGGTTTCTGCTGATAAGGAACAGTGGCTGGGAAGTAGAGAACAGAAGGAAAGGAGATGTTATTTTTCCTGCATCTGATTGTTGTAGTGGCAGCAGGGAGCAAACGCAGGGCATGAGAAGCACCTGTGATACCTTAGCTTCTTCAAGATGGCCAAGACAGTGGTAGCACTAGGTCACAGAGGACTAAAGGTCCCAGCAGCATCAGCACAAAATCACTGTCAATGGGACTGTAGGCTTCTGGCCCCCTGCCCAGTGTCAGCAGCAGCAGTTCCAACAGCAACAGCAGCAGCAACATAACTCCAGGAGCCTCAGTAGCAAGTACATTATGTATGAGCTCTGAATAACACTACCTCACCTTCTTGCACTCTGCTCTACTAATCAATTCCCTATATTAAATGTCTGAATTTATCAATATCATTAACTTCCCAAAGTTCCTCAATTCAATGGGACTTTAACACTTATTGGCTGGTTGACTAGGACCTGGATTCGACAGTGATTTACATCAAATGAACTTGAGAGGCCAGAATTTTCTGATGATAGTGCAGAGTAAGATCCAAAGGCATAAGAAGATACAAATATTGGAGTACATAATTGTTTTATGTACAATTCACCCATCAATTACACAATTATCTTCCTAATTTGAGCACTTAATTAATGAGGGTGAGTGCCTGCCTTGCTGGAAAAACCCATGGTTGTTCTCTACAAGTGAGACAAAGATGAGAGATACTACCATTGAAATGTGAGTTTCTGACTTCCAGTCAGGATAATGAGATAAACACAGCTTGCCTCTTTGCATGACCATGTAAAAATTACAATTAAATTTATAGAACAACCATCACTCAGAACCATCAGAAATGGAGTGGAATGAAGTCTAACAACTATAAAATTAAATAAACCACATCCACCCAGAATAGTAGAAGGGGGCAGGGAGTAGAATGGGCTGGTCCCACATCCACAAGTGGTGGATGAAAATTCAGGAGAGTCTCTCAGGAGCGAGGGTCCCAGCCCCACACCAGGCCCCCAGCCCAGGGTTCCAGAGCAGTGTGATACAATGGGCAGCAGGTCTTGAGCAGTAGTGAGAATATTTCAACCCATAGACATTTTTAGCATTGGTTAACTAATCACTAGAAATACAATAAAGGCCAATAGTTTGTCAATATATAATTATAGAGAAATATTGGGGTTGGTGAGTAGAGGTTTAATTTCAGTTACCACAGTGAAGAGCTATGTTCTTAGCAGAATGAGATCACATACCAGAACCCTCTAAATTTGAAAAACAAGCAGGCCCACATGAAGAAGGACCGTAAGAGATCATGCCAAAACTGTTCTGTAAATTTTTTTTAAAGTTTCCCTGATGGGACCCCTTTGGCCATTTATCAGAGAAGCTAGATATGCATTGGGAGAAGAAAGGAATGTACAACATCCAGAGCTTTATAAATGATTTTATTTAATCTGGGAACCCAAAACACTATTGGGATCAATTGGGTATAGTTGAGGCTTATGGGAATAAGGTGATAAATGGAGTTATGGCCTCCGTCTATCTTTCAGTGTGCCCAGTGAATATGCCAACCCAATTTAGGGTAATATCCCAAGTTCCTGAAAGCAGAGGAATAAACAAGATAGTGGGAACCTTTAGAACTTCACCTTCCTAACAAAATTATATACCAAAGGTGATAACATGTACAAATGGAGGGTAAGGGGGCTGGGTGAGTGGTATAAGAAAGTGCATTAAAGTATATTGAAGTTTGAGATCCTTATTCCTACAGTTTCAAAGTAGGACACTAGACTCCATAGAATAGGTTGGATTATCAGTCACACGGAGAAAGCAACACAGGCTAAATTAACAGAGCCCATGAGAGGAAAAGTGAGCTCATTTTGCTAGTGAAAGACCAAGAAGTAGACCTAGGGGTGAAGATAGAAGGAGGCAGTGGGAGGTGCCCCCACGGGCAGGACACTTAATTATTGGCCATAAACATCAACATACCTACTCTCCATAGACAATGCTCTAAATAGCTGCCTTAACAACGTTTGACAAAAGTGATAAGTCTATTTGCCAAACCCCTCTTGGGCAATATTTTATTTCCATTGCCAGCCTGTTTGTGCTTCTGTTTTTCCTCCAGCTGAATTTAATTTTCTTGAATAAACTCATTGTGGTCATGCGAAGACAATCCCATGACATTAACAAATGAAAATAGCACAGAAGGACATATGTCTTGTTAGCTGTTCCTCAAAAGACCTCAGGACCTAAGATAGAACCCAGAGTATTATTGTGATTAAGTGAAAACCACTCAGAGAAAAAAACAATTTTAAAATGTCACTCAAGCCATCCCTGTTGGTTTCAATTGCCCCAAAATTCAGTTGTATGAAGTTGTGGCATGAGGTTGTTGCAGCCTATAATGCTGATGTCTTAGCTGTCAAAATACAACATCCTAATTAATCCAATAATATTCACAAGTTTTGTGAAATAACAAATTATTGCATCTACAGTGTGGCGTTTAGTTGTAATGTGCTGTATGAATTATACCAGATTTTAAACATTTATTGATTTTTAATACTAAGTACATACTATACATAATAAGACTTTTATTGTAAATCTTTTTTGGCTGTATAACATAAAAATTTAAATAAATTTTCTTTTGGATTTTGCATAATCTTCAAAGAAAAATGCAAAAATAAAAATTCAGGAAGAGTATAAGTTCAACCAACTACATGAAACAAAAGTCCTAGATAATAACAATGACACATTTTGGGAAATTTAAAATACATATCATATGTGTATATATAGCTACTTAATAACTTTTAAAATTTTATTTTTAGTCAGAATTAAAGAATGTCACTATAGAAAATGTTTGAATCCTTGAAAGTAGTAAACTCTTTAATGAATTATTTAAAATACATTATATATACCATACTATATATATTTTTAATTTTGAGGGGTACTATATTTCAAGCATCTTTTAGGAGCTTTCTTAAATAATTTCCTATCAAATCCTAACAACCCCATAGGACAAGTATTATTTTTGCATTTTACAACTGATGAAATTAAGCCTCAGGAAGCACAAGGGTATACATGACTGCAGTGAAATAGGAATTTATCTGCAATAGACAATACATGGACCTATGTTGCTTCCTTTTTTAATATTTGAGCTCTGAAGCACATGCATACAGAGCATTGCACAAACCATTTTGTATATACTTCTACATATTTTTTTAAAATCTCCTTGAAATGGACCTCATACAACTAATTGTATCATTAACTATTCAAATGCCAATAATATTTAGTTCAGATGAATATTTTTGCAGGGGTACTTCTCTAGTATAGCTATTAAAATATGTGAATTATCAAATTTAAATATCCCACATAATGCTTTCATGTTAGCAATTATTCCTTTGTTAACTACAATTATAAATATTCAATCAAAGAAAGATGCTGTATTGCAAGCTTTTATTTTTAATGTATTAAAATGCATTAATATATTCTGGGGGTTATTAGCATAGCAACAGGGAGTTCTATGATATTTTATATATATATACTTCATTTCTTAAATAAAGACCTCATTTTAAGAAGAATTATGGTTTAAATACATTTTAGCCTCATGTGATAGTAACGCAGGTATAAATCAAGTCTTTTTTTTTAATTTTTATTTTAATTGTTGATCTTGTACAGTTTTCTGTCTTTTACTCCCACCTCAGCCCACCACCCCAGCCCTCCCCACCTCCCTCCTATTTCCACCCCCACTAGTTTTTGTCCATGTGTCCTTTATACTTGTTGCTTTAAACCCTTCCCCTTTTCCCCTGAAATTCCCTCCCCTCTCCTCTCTGGTGACTGTCAGCCTGTCCTCAATTTCAGTGTCTTTGGTTATATTATGCTTGTTTGTTTTATAGATTGTTCTGTACTCAAAGGTTAAAGAAGTATTTTATTCTATACATAAGTATTTGTGAGGAATCCAGAATAATTTTCTTCACAATCATATACACCTTTTGATAGTATTATTTTAGATATTCTACATAAGACAAATATAGAATCATCATATATTGCAGATATACATAGACATGTTTGTTGAATATGTTTTAAGTTTTGAGAATTTGATTAGTTGCTACTAAATGGAACAATCTATCCCTCTACTGACCCCAACCATCACCTTCCCTTGTCTTCTCTCCATAACAAGATAGCGATGTTAACTCTTTTTGGAAAAATAAACAAAAAAACTTCTAGGCAACGAGTTTCAAATCGAATTGGAAACTTTTTTTGATATAAAAGCATAATTGAGCCCTAGCTGCCACGGCTCAGTGGACTGAGTGCCAGCCTACAAACCAAAATGTTGCTGGTTCGATTCCCAGTCACCACATGCCTGGAGTGCAAGCCATATCGCCAGTTTGGGGCATGTGGGAGGCAACCACACATCCATGTTTCTCTCTTTCTCCCTCCTTTCTCCTCCTTCTAAGCAAATAAATAAGTAAAATCTTTAAAAAAAATACAATTTAAAAAAAGAATAATTGAAAATAAAATGAGAGGGTAAGAGACATTTAACAAAAGACATTTCCTGAAAGTGCAGGCATAGACATGAAATGGTCTCAATGTTTAGGATCTGCCAAGATCGTATAGAAAATGACTTTTATAAACTGCCAGGTGTCTCCTTCTTATCCCAGGTTCTTTCCTGATTGAATGAGTCATTTTAAAGTTCCTGTTTGCTCTCTTTTTCTTCTTCTGCATCTGCCAGGGTGTAGAAATAAATCGAATTGGCTGACATCGGTAGCCAATTCACAACAACCAGAGCTACTTTGCAAGTAGAATATTTTTTATTATTCATGAAAACAAATGTCTAAATCAGGAAATAGATCAACTAGAAACCATTCCTTAAAACACTGCCAGAATGAGTTTGAACAGTAACATTTCCTGTTCTTTTCCTTCCAGCCACTTTGTGTTCATCAATAGGTCTAGGTTTTAAAATCTCTTAAATGATGACCTTATAAGAAATAATGTCTAATTTAAAAAAATCACACAAGCCCTGAACTCTATGATACAAACTAATATTACTTTACTAAAGATGTATATTCAAAAATCTCATTTTAATAAACTACAGAAGTTTGCTGCTTTGTTATGCATAAGCTGCTATTTTATTGCTTTGATTTCTTTTCCAAAGATAATCTTCACATAAATAATAATAACAAGTACCTTTAGTTACAAGCAGCATTTAATAAATTCTTATTATACTGCATGAATACCTGCCATTATCCCCTGTTAAGCTATTATTAGTCAGTAGTACCTAGTGACCAGAACACACATCTGCTGTCCACCATAGTGTCAGTTTCAAATTGTGCATTCTAAGTAAGTGTCATGATACAAGATGATTCTCAGCTTGGTGGCAGGATAACGTTTACTGCATTGTGGCAGGGAATGAAAGGAGGTCATTTGGTCAAGACCTGCCCTTGCAGCTTGTCAGCTGTTATATTTGAATATAGTGTTCTCCAGATCAGCACGGAGCATCACATGGGCTTGGGGGACATAACTAATGAAAAAAATCAATGGCTAGTTGTTTTTGAAATGTCAGAGAGAACTGAGAAATTATCTAAAATGTCAAAATGTGCTTGAAATAGGATATAGCCTGTGCTGGAGTAATTTTGGGTTTCATGCACAGAAGCCCTGGAGCAGGGAAGGGCTGTGGAAGTCCTTCAGCAAGCTGTATGTCTGTAGTCTGTGAATTTTCACTGGGTTCTGTTCCCAAAGTTCTCAAGGAAATGTAAAAGACTTAAAGAGGAAATTCAACAGCAATTAGGGTGTGACGACCAGCAGTTTGGAATAAAATAATAAAGAAAGAAATTACGAATCCTCCAACTCTTCTAGCCAGGTTTCTTTTAAAGGTAAGGAACAGAATCGGATTCCTTTCAACTGAGCTTAACTGAAAAAGGAAGTTCTAGGGTATGGCTGGAGACATCATAGAACCCAAAGCCAAGGCTGGCTTCCTGGGACTGGAAAAGGAATGCTACCACAGACCAAGGATTAGCTTAATCTAGTTTCAACTAAGTACAGTAAACTAGCATGCTTAAATAGGTACTGGTGAGCTAGACACCCCCTGTACCACTGTTTCTGGGTCACTAGCAAGAATTTGCTATCTAGTTTCAAATAAGTAGAGTAAACGAGCATGCTTTAGATAGGTACAGGTGAGCTACACACCCCCTGTACCATGGTTTCTGAGTCACTAGTGTAAATTTGCCCGCTGTGTGTGTTACACTGCCCCTCCACTACCTGTGAATCGCCCATCCTCACTGCTGAAATCTAAGGCCCTGTTCCCGCCTTTCCCCTTTGTCCAAAATGTCTTGTATACCCTATGTTGCCTCACTGTCTTTGGAATTTTCATGGAATGATCGTACCTTTGTGAATTCCCCTTGGGAATTATTAAACTGCTATTTTTCTCCTGTTAATCTGCCTCTGTTAATTTGGTTTTTAGTCCAGCCTAGAAGAACTTAGAAGGTGGGAGAACTGGTATTATTATTATTTTTAACCCCCAAAGTGCTGTTAATTGGTTATAGTATTTGAGTATAATTATTTCCATTAGCGATAACCTGAAGGATTTTGCCTAGTCTCTGGATGAATCCCTCTTTGGCAGCTGAGGCAGGAAGTCGATTCCTTCAATTCTTGTTGAGAATCAGTGTCAAGGAGGGAAGAGGAGAGTTTACTCCTTTCAGGTCCTTGTACCTAGAGTTTTGGGTCCGCATCCCAGTCCTTTCAATCAGTGCCCAGCATTTCCCGAGAGCCTGGGACTCGCTCCCATGCTGTTTACATGTTAGGCACATGTGACTGCTTAAGAAAATTCACTGGTGATGAAATTTTCATAGAATTTGCTTATATTTTCATTTTTGGGGATTTTCTGAAAAGCCAAATCCAGATATGTAAATATTTCCTGCCACCCTTTTTACTAGAGCCCCCACCTGTCCAAAATTTGTTACAACCTCAGCTGACCTCGAATGATGGAGTCTGTGTGCATTTGCAACCTGGCTGCCCCCACTCACTCCTCCCAAGACTTTGCAAGAAGACATTTCCAACAACACAGTGAGTTCTGCTCATCCCAGATACTCAACTGCAACTGCCAGGATGTTTTTTCTTTCATTGTTTTTTTTTTTCCCCATGAAAGCACTGATGTTAACCTAAAACACAGCACATTTGGGATATCAGTTTCACTTGGCAAGCTGCTTTTTTGTACCTGAACCTCAATGGCCTTGGAGCACTAGCAACCAGTAGAAATGGCTTCATAAAGCAATTTTATATAATTATTTTCATTTTTCATGGTCTGCTTCCAACCAAGCAGCCACAAACAGGAATATGTCTATGGTCTTGATGTACTTACAGCTATAAGGAGTAACCTGAAATAACAATAAATATCAGCAAACTGATATTTTTCTAAATCCTCCAATTCTTCTCCCTAAGTAGCTTTCAGAACTGGATTCTAAAAGTTTGTGTTAACATTTTTCTTACACATATCCATGAGCCAAAAGCTTTCTTCCTGAGCAAAAGATTCTCAATGCCTTGTCCTTAGCCACAACACCTTAACCAGACTCTCAAACCTCCCACATGCTGTTGTTCACCACCACACTCGTTGCTCTAATGGCATGGGTTTTTCCAGTGTAGCGTCTTTCAATTACAAGAAAGAAAAAAACATTAAACTTTGGTGGAGTAAAAGTAAGAATTTTCTCTGTGTGTGTGAAAGCAGACCCCTAAGACCTTCTCAAGGATGGAATTGCCAGGCCTGCTGCAAACTCAACTCAAAGAACAGGAAGTTCATTGGAAAGTGGGGGCACTCCTGCCTTCCATCAGGGAGGGGTCCACATGGATCCGCCACCTCGGTCTCTGTGCATGTGCGATGGCTCCACTCTCTTCCCACTTTTGGCTAGTGCACTTGGCTTATTTCTCACAAGTTCGACCTTCCTGCCCATGGCCTTTTAGATTAACCTCTTGCTGCCCATTCCAACTGTGCCTTTAGTTCCCATTGCTGAGGACACAATGTGATTGGGAAACAAAATTGCTGAAACAACAGATTTACTCAGGACAGCCCCCAAATGGGTTCCTCTTATGTCAGTTCTCTCTACCTTGAATCAATCTGCTAAGACAAATACATAAATTGCATTGATTTTACTGCAGCTTAGAAACTTACAGGGTGATATATTTATCTAGAGAATGTTCCCGAAAGTCACCACCAAAGACCAAAGGATGAGGGAACCCAAATGTCAGCAGGGCTCTGATTTATCACTTTGTTCACCTCTTTATAAAATATGATATTTGAACAAAAAGTCTACAGTTAAGAAAAATGTTTGAGAAATGCAATCTAGTCCCATCCCTTTTCATTCAAAAGTATCTTCACTTTCAACAGTGGTGCTTAGGAACACTTTGTAGAAGATTGCCTTTATTTCCTCTCCAAACTACTGCTGACCCTCCTTCATAAACATAATTTCTCTTTGGATATGTTTTATGTTTTTATATGTAATCTTGGAAATACCTAACAATATTCCTTCTCAGTTTACTCCCTTTCCAGTAATACAGTCCCAGCATAGACGTACCAGTCTCTGAGGGTGTTTTACATTTGTTTCTAATGTTACTGCTGATGATAGAGGACTGCCCCCCAGTATATACACTGGACATTTTATCAGCTGAAACCTCAAGAGTAAATATCTTCACCATTTTATCTACTGGGGTTTCTAACTTGAAAATCAGATGTTATATTATGGGAAAGTAATTTTTATACTATAACCAAATCTCTTTATGTGGATTTATTTTTGTTCATATTATTATTATTTGCTTTTAATATTGTCATTCCATTAAATTCTATGTGTTTAGCTTATTCTCTTAATATGAGAAGCTCTCACTCATATTCTCATTGTGTGTGTGTGTGTGTGTGTGTGTGTTTCTGGGGCCCACAGGTTAGCACTGTTTTTCCTATTGCTCATTCATCAGTCTGTTTAACATCCGGGTGTAGGACCAGTAGTTGCCATCACTCAGAGGGTGGTAATGTTATTAGTATATTAGTATCATTTATGATAATCTGTCCTGGTGAGTATATATAGTATAGTTAGGCATGCTTCCAGGCTTCTGACAAAAAATAATCAGGAAAAGTTCAGGTTGTCCCCTGGCATGTGGTAATATCAAGAGAGCCTCACTGGAATTGCTCATGATTGAGTGCACATGATATCAGCACTTAATCATATTGCTATATTTTCATAAAACAAGTTTTTCCTAGGAATTTCTCATAGAAACTTGTGATACAAAGCAGCACAGTGGTAGCTTATAGAGGGACCCAAAGGAGACATAAGGTAAATTTCTGGTTTGAAGGAAATGTTTTACATCTTGATGATAGGATACATACATTTTTTCAAATGCATAGAATTTTATACCTAATATCTCTGGATACCACTCTAAATACAATTCACTTCAACAAAAGAATAATATTTTCAAAGATATTAGAAGAAAAATAGTAACAATTACATATTTACCAAGATATATACCAAGCAAAAATATCCATCCATCTGTATTTATACATAAAGATATCTCGAATTTTTTTTTGTTTGTTGTAAGGACTTGGGATTTTTAATACTTTATTTTTGGTAGGGGTGTGTGTGTGTGTGTGTGTGTGTGTGAGAGAGAGAGAGAGAGAGAGAGAGAGAGAGAGAGAGAGAGAGCTACAGAGACAAAGTCAAAGGAAGAGAGAGAGAATATTAAAATCCACTTCTTGCCAGGTTGGGGTGAATTGGCAACTACAGAATGATATCTCATGGTTTGAAGTCTTGATGAGTGATAACATTTAGGAACTCCTGCCCCTGACTGCATTCTTGCTTTTGTTTACAGCTTTCTTTCTATATAAGATATTTTTCTCTTCTATTTTTTATCTCAGTATGCTAACATCTTCCTTTTCAACAGGAGGGAAGGTAGTTTTTCAGATCTCTCTTAAGAATTGTGCTGCTTCATGATTTTCCTGGCATTTTATGGAATTCATTAACAGCATGACTGCCCCTTAGGTCAATCTGACATATTTGTAGACATAGTGTGTAGTCCCTTTATAGATAAAATTGTATTTTAAATGAGAAAAATAAATGTACAAAGATTTCTCATTAGATAGTCTAATGACCATCTTGAGTACTTGCTCTAAACCTAATGACCTACAGATGCCTTGTTAGACATAAGATGAAATAACAACAGTAAAGTTTATAGTTTGTTGTCTTATACATTTGCCTTTGTTTGTTTTGTATTTTTCCTAAACCTGGAAATAATTACTTCATATATTGCTTTGAGGGTGAATAAATCTTACATGTGTGGAGAACACACTTCTGTTCACGGTCACCAATGTTTTCCCAAAATGGTGAGCAGCCAAAACTGTCCTCATAGATTCATATCTTTGAGATATATTATTTCATAATTTTTTCTAGAGTGGATATGTTTGAAGTGTTGACGAGGTATTTTTAAGTCAATATTTCCAAATTAGTTTCACTTTAACTACCATGTTTTAAATGGAGATGTTTAGATGAAAAGGCTGAGAAAGTGGTTGGCAAATGATGCCTATAAGTTCCAACTACTAATTTAACTCTTTATCCACTATCTGCTCCTACTCATTCAAAAGAAAACAAAATGCCTCATGCACTACAAATCCTTCCATAACTTCCAGTAGTAGATTATTATTGTCCTGGGCAAACACTGTATAGCACTAATGCCCAGAATCTAAGATTGTGAAAGCAATGCCATAGAAAAGCTGGACCTATATTTGTCAGAGAGGGTATAGAGGTGTCAAATGTAACGGTGTTGGGTCTAAAAAGATTTTTTTAATTCTGTTTTTCATTTCTCTATTAGCATTATAATGCTACCAGAAAGAAAAGAATCTGACAGCTACATTATGGATTTATGCAAATTACCACAAACTAAGCAAAACAACAGATACCTTTATACAATGGGAAAATATTCCTAAGCAGGTGCACTGAATTTTTTTCCATGACTGTCAAAAACTATATTCTGTGAACTCTTTCTTGAATTAATTTGGAATAATTTCCTCCAAATATAGAAGTCTTCCTTTAGTTATCAACTACAGTGGTCTCCTAAATGCCTAGCAAACGTTCTTTATTGTACTTCTTCTCTGATTATATGCAAAGAATTAACTGAAAAGAAATTTGTTCCACAGTGTTCCAAGGATTTTCAGTATTAACTGTAAATGATGTTTGGGTTTTAATTGTTTTTCCCTTTTAATCATTATTTAGCTATCTCATGCTATGTATTTTAAAAAGTTAATATCTACTTCTAATTATTGCCTTCCACTTCACAAAGCTCCCTCACCTCATAATATGATACAGAATAAATTAAACCTCATTGATTTTCATTATAAACATAGTCTATTGTGTAACCTTCATCATTACACCTCTCATTTGCTTTCTTTCCTCGCCTAGGTAAATGATGACAATATTTCCAATTGTTTCTTTAATAAGTTCTGAATAAAGGGCAACCCTGTGCTTTTTAGCTGGCCTATTCTGTTCTCAATTTGTCTAATCAATTCTTCAAAAGTTAATGTAAACAAACTTGACTGCTGCATTCAAGATGAAAACATATTTTGACACAGAATTTGTGATTACTTTTTCATGCTGGTGGCAAGATAGAACGAGATTGATCACTGCCTGTTACATACTTGTTTAAAAACAGATTATGTAAACAAGAATATTTGAGATTGTGGTATATGGATTATCCTTCTCCCAAAGACTAAAGCACCAAGAAGAAATTTCAATTATACAGTGTGAAGAAAGATGCCTTGATTCTTAGGGGCGGAGGGCGGGGAATCTGTTTCACAATTATTTAATAAATTTCATCTAACATTTTCATATGTATAATGTAACTAGAAACAGGTTTTAATTTTTTAAAGTAGTTAAATTATCAAAGTTCACTTAAAAATCCAATCAAATCTTAAAAACAAATCCAATCTTTGAAAATTAATCCAAGCTTCATAAGATTCTAAGAACATCCTTTAGTATATGAGTATTTGGTTTCTGTTTTTGTTTCTTGTTTTTTTGTTTGTTTATTTGTTTTTTTAATAAGCCCTAGCTCTAGCTGTGTGGTTCAGTTGGTTGAGTGTCATTCCTTGCACCAAAAGTTTGGGGGTTGGATCCCCAATCCCAAATAATCAATGTTTCTCTCTCATGCTGATGTCAGCCTCTCTCTCTCCCTCCCTCCCTCCCTCCCTCTCTCCCTTCCTTTCTCCCCCCAAAAATCAATGAACATATCCTCAGGTGAGGATTAAAACTAAAAAATATGAGGTCTTTCCGGAAAGTATCCAGCCATATACTATTTTAAAAAAGAGACAGTTATCAAATAAGATACAAAATAAAAGAAACATTGTACTTAGGGCAATGACACCTCAGTCCCCTTCCAAGTAGGCACCTTGGGACCTCACAGTTTTCCCAGTGTCATTAGCAATTGCAGAACCACATTCCTTCTGTTCTGGTAGCAGAAGTCATGGAACAAATTTTGCCATGCCACATTTCATGACAAGATCCTGCATCAAAATCTCGGATACAGTAGTTTTTGGAATCCCCAGATCAACCTCTAGTTGTCTCACTGTTAGTTGCCAATATTTGCTGATTGCAGCTCATTCACATTCAACATTCTCAGGTGTTCTGCTTGTTCCAGGCCCTCCAGAACATGGATCACTTTCAATAGATTCTCAACCATCTTTGAAGCATCTGTGCCACACTTTTATTTTCTCCACACTCTTTGTCATCCCTGAAAGCCTTCTGAATCATCCTAATAGTTTCTGGAGAGGAATGTTCAAACTTAACACAAAATTTGATGCAGATTCATTGCTGTACTCGCTCAGTCATTTTGAATGCAATGGCCACACAGTCCACATGCTCACTCAATGTTGTCTACGACCCCCACTGACTAGTACAGTGAAGTAGTCATTGTTCACACATGCACTTACCAGTCTACTCTCCTTGGCTGCCAAGTTACATGGATGTTGTACAAACTGTTCTCTTTATATTAACAATGGCTGAACTTTTTCCTGACAGACCTTGTAAATAAGCCCCTAAAAACTTTTCAATATAAGTTTTGTAGAAAAATCTACCATTTGTACTAATATAGAATAAAGTGGTACCATCCCCATCACATTTCATAGTGAGACATTAAGTTAATGAATTCATGCTTACTAATTTCTAAATCATGTCACTCTTAAAGAACAAAATCTCAACTCAGTGAATAAATTTAAAGATCTAATTGGCTTTACTGAATGATTCATAAACCAGATCACATTTTATGTAGCAAATAGAAAGTGCTCTAAAGGGTTGTACAAATAGAAGGGTTTTCTAGGCAGATACTGAGCAGGACAAAAAAGCTAAAAGAATGGATTATTTCAGGCAAGGTCACCTTCCCTTAGTAGAAAACAGGGGTCTCATAGGGCCACCTACCTCACTAGTGAA
The DNA here is from genome assembly GCA_039655065.1 of Glossophaga mutica. Lineage (NCBI taxonomy): Eukaryota > Metazoa > Chordata > Mammalia > Chiroptera > Phyllostomidae > Glossophaga > Glossophaga mutica. The sequence continues at coordinate 196,289,433 of CM077304.1, forward strand.
AACCTAGCAAAACTGCAATGAGCTTAGGTGCTAAATCTTGGTGGGACTTATCACAGTAATTTCATTTTAAATATGTTTTTTCTTTTTTTTAAAACATCCTCTAACAAGAAAATTTTTAAAAATATGCTTTTCTACTTCAAATGAATAGTTTGCAGTGTTAAGAGTCTTCATTTTTATTCTTTGGTCATAAACTTCAAGTTATTTAAATATTTTACCTACAAAATATTAAGGAACTTTAAAAACATTAGGTTTAGATTTATTTTAATTTGGCTCTTGGTACAAATAGGAAATGATGCTAAGGTATATGTTCAGAGTTATTGAAAAAGGTATGATTCTCAAAAATTTAAGAATTCAAACTAATCCTGGACTTCCAGCCAAGATGGAGGCGTAGGTGGACACACTGTGCCTCCTCTAACAACCAAAATTAAGGACAACAAATATTTAGAAACAAGAAAACAACCAGAACTCATAGAAAATTGAACTGTACGGAAGTCCAACAACCATTCATCCAGACTGGTAAGAGGGGCGGAGTCGCGGCAGGAGAAAGTAGAGGTGTGGACCTGGGAATGCAGGCAGCAGCAGCTGGCGGTTCCCGGGCACAGGAGGGCAACTGTGCAGAACCAGAGAGGCTGCACAAGGTGGCTGGCTGACTGACCAGGTGGTCTCACATTCGGGCGCGCGGACGGTCCGGGCAGAGGGGAAGTGGCAGAAGGGACTGAATCCAGGAGAGAGTAGAGCAAGTGCCATTGATCCCTCTCAGACCCCACCCCCACATACAGCATCACAACCCACCGACTGAGCTGCCCTGCACTGGGGAACACCTAAGGCTCCACCCCTCATACGTAATAGCCGCGACCAGACTAAAACCAAAACAAAACAAAACAACAACAAAAAAAAAAAAACACCAAAAATGGCTCAAACTGGAGAATAAATGAAAGCCCCAGAGCCAATTCCTGTAAGCAGTGAAGAGATAGCCAACCTATCAGATGCACAGTTCAAAGTACTGGTCATCAAAATGCTCACAGAATTGGTTGATTTTTCTCACAAATTAGATGAAAAAATGCAGGCTACAATACGTGAAATGAAGAAAGATGCATGGGGAACTGATAGAGATGGAAGGAAAACTGGTACTCAAATCAATGGAATGGACCAAAAGGAAGAAACTAACAACCAAACAGAAAATGAGGAAGAAACAAGAATTCAAAAAAATGAGGAGAGGCTTAGGAACGTCCGGGACATCGTTAAACATCCCAACATCCAAATTATAGGGTCCCAGAAGGGGAAGAAGAAGAGCAACAAGTGGAAAACTTATTTGAACAAATAATAAAGGAGAACTTCCCCAATCTGGCAAAGGAAATAGACTACCAGGACGTCCAGGAAGTTCAGAGAGTCCCAAAGAAGTTGGACCCAAGGAGGAACACACCAAGGCACATCATAATTACATTACCCAAGATTAAAATGAAGCAGAGAATTCTAGAAGCAGCAAGGGATAAGGGGACAGTCACCTACAAAGGAGTTTCCATCAGACTGTCAGCTGATTTCTCAAAAGAGACCTTCCAGGCAAGAAGGGGATGGAAAGAAATATTTGAAATCTTGAAAAGCAGGGACCTACATCCAAGATTGCTCTCTTCAGCAAAGCTGTCATTTAGAATGGATGGACAGATAAAGCTCTTCTCAGATAAGGCCAAGTTGAAGGAGTTCATCATCACCAAGCCCTTATTATATAAAATGTTAAAGGGACTTATCTAAGAAAAAGAAGATAAAAATATGACAGTGAAAAGACAGCAAACTCACAGCTATTAAGAACCACACCTAAAACAAAAGCAAACAAAGCAAACAGCTAGAACAGGAACAGAATCACAGAAATGGAGATCATATGGAAGGTTAGCAACAGGGGCATGGGAGGAGGAGAGGGGGAAAAAGGTACAGAGAATGAGTAGCATAGATAGTGGGTAGAAAATAGACAGGGGAGGGCAAGAACAGTATGGGAAATGTAGAAGCTAAAGAACTTATGACACATGGACATGAACTAAAGGGGGGAATGTGGGTGGGAGAGGGTGTGTAGGGTGGAGGGGAATGATGGGGGAGAAATGGGACAACTGTAATAGCATAATCAATAAAATATATTTTAAAAAAAACTCAAACTTTAAAAGTTCCCAATAATGTAGATCTTTTTCTTTGTAAAATTATATGTCATGCTTCAGATGCCATAGAGCAGAAAAAAAATTCCATTTAAGCATATGTTTTCCTTTTTTTAATTCTTGTTTATTCTATTACAGTTGCCCCAATTTTTTCCCTTTTGCCCTCCTCCATCCCACCCCACCCCCCACTCCCACAGTCCATCCTCACTTCATTGTCCATGTCCACAGGTCATTTATGCATGTTCATTGACTATGAAACCTGACTGTATTTATTCTTTCCCTAGAAGATTGTACTCTCTCAAATATATGCATAATTTATGTAAATGAGCTACACTGCATTTCAAAGTACAACTCTTTGCCTTTTATAATACTATTCTTATATGGTGAATAGCAAGAACATTTTCATTGCTATTTTTATTTATGTGGTGTTGTTAAGATATTTGGTTTTTGATAGGGCACAATGAGGAAAAACTACAGAGAATATTTTCCTTCTATGGGTAAATCTGTCATTGTGGTTTCCTACTCTTTTTCACTTAATAGGAATTTTCTGGGCCATTCTATTGTTTAAGGTCTCTGGTGAAATCACACACTCTTCAAAGTTTGACTGTTTATTTAGTTTGACTGCCACTGTGGGAACAATTTAGAGTACTTGAAGAACATGTCCAAAATAATGAGAATGATTGACAGTTGAGTGAGATTAAGAATCCCATAAAAGTAAAAACAAAAATAAAAGAAAAAATGGTGAAATGCATTTTTTTATACCTTTAGGCTTTTTCTTCTTCTTTTTTTAAACATTTGAACTGTAATATACTGAATTCTAAGTTGGTCTTTAATTAGTAGGATTGTTATTTTACATGAGTAAACCACGAAGTGCAGAGAGAACAAAGCCAAATTTTGGAGAAATATATATGCCTTTGTTGGGGAGAAGAATTTGTCACCCCTAAATGTGTCTTTCTGGTATAAGAAATATTTTACACTTTTTTTTTTTTTTTAAGAAGCAGCAGACATGGGAGAAAGTCTGGAAACCAAGTAAAAGTTACCCTTTGTGAGAGACATTTTTTGTGTAAGTGAAATCTCCATGTGTAAAGGTGTCTCATTTGCTATACCAGGAAGCGGGAAGAGGAAGAAATGACTCGACCACTAGAACTTCCTATTAATGGAAACCTTTAAACCACCTTACGCTTATTTACCATTCTTTTCCTGGTAATCTCCCATAACTGACCCTCCCCACCCCTAACATCTTCTCTTATCTTTAGTTGAGGAAGATCTATAAAGTGATGATTTTAGCCATTTTGGCACCTCCTTATTTTCCCTGGTCTCCCATATATGCCTGTTAATAAACTCCTGGTTGTTTTTCCCCTGTTAATCTATACTATATCAATTTAATTATTAGATCAGACAAAAAAAATCTAGAACGAAAGAATGGAAAAGGGTTTTCCTTCCTCTCGTCTTCTTACCTTTTTTTAATGGTAAAGTATTATGAATAAATATAAATTTGAAGTTGTGAATCTGAAAGCATCCCATCTAGCAATTAGAAGGGTGCTTCCAGAAGTGAACAAAATGACAGGTCTTTATAGGTGAGGCAAGGACACTATTAACAGAAGCAAAGAAAAATTATTTTTAGGACTGGACATCTTTTGGCGGGAAAGACAACAGGAACTGTTTTTCATGCAGATCGCTTCTTTCCATGGGGCACAGAGAAGGCTCATGTGACAGACAGACAGATCACCTGCCCCACTGGTGCTACCAGAAAATTTCAGACTAGTTGAATAAAATTATGTTCCTGGGGGAGTTTAAAACAGCAATTAGGTCAGTTATTATATACAGGTTTGGTATTATGGGCTAATGCCATTTGGGGTCTGGTTTTCCTCTTTAACAGCATTGATAATTTTTATTTTATTACTAGCTTACAAAATTTTTCAATACGTTTCTTTAAAAACTCCTCATCATGTATGGATAGATGAAAGGATAATTGGACTTAAGTTCCAGCTGAACTAACAAAATATTTCATCTCCCAAGCCTTATCTTCTGAGGATGTGGTTCATTTGAAAATATTATAGAAAGAAATAAGTAGCTACTTCAGAATAGTATTTAGGTGTTAAGTTTCCTGAACGAATTTAATAAATCAGCTTCTATTTTACCTTTCACCACTTCTCTGTCAGGAATACAGGAGCACAGCATGTACTGAGCTGGTTGAAGTTCCCTTCAGACAAACTGCATGGTTCTGAACAGCCATTTCCACAGCACTTCCAAGACAGTTCTCAATATCCACGCCACCCTTTGGGAGTATTACCAATCCAGTGCCCTTGTGCTTGATGCTTCAAAAGGCCAAAATGCAAAACATTAAAGTTTGGAGTGAAGAAAGGTTTTTTGATCGAGAAGGCATCAACTGAGAAAAGGGGAGACTTAGTGGTCCCTCCAGTCCATCTTAAGAAAGTCCAGAATTCAGGATTTTTTAATATCAAGGAAAAGAGAAATGGGAGGGGCAAGAGTGACTGAGAGCCACAGACACCTGGGCAGCAGCAAGAAGGTTTTGCTCAGTCCATTGTCCCTAGTCGATGTGAGTGAAGTCACTAGGTAGTCCTGCACATCTTCGATAAGCAATATATCCTTCCCTTATCTTCTCAGGAGAGGCACTTTCTGGCCAAGGGCTGTTTTTGTACAATTCATGCTTCAAGCAAAATTCCTCTAATGATTAGCATGTCATATGCAAGACTAAGTAGAAGCTATTGAACAAAGTATATCACTCTGTTACAAGAGGAACCTAAGTAAGCATAACCATGTCAAAAAATCCAAAAGTCAAGGTAATTTTGGTGTGTCATATCTTTTTGATCTTGAGAGACAGAGTAAGTAATTATTCATTCCAGCTCACAAATTTGCAGATAAATTTTAAATAAACTTAAAAGGAAATTAATGTTAGAACTGCTGATTAACACTTGCTGCTTTTGAATAAAACATTATAAAATCCTTAAGGACAGAGAAACTTCTATGAAGAATTTATAAGGCATCTGTCTTATTACCAGTCAGGTGTTCCAGGCTTTGAATAAAACTAAATTGACCACATGAAACTGCAGTTAGTATTTAGCTGGGTTTTAGAGAGATTGAGTTTTCCAAATATATACTAAGACTACTACTTTAGTTTTCAATTTAGAATTATGGCATCAGAGTTTGATATCTTCCAAGAATGAAAAAGTATAAGGAAATGTCCCTAAACAGGCTGAATCCTTGTATCTGAATAAAAGAAGTTACTAGAAGAGTGTGGCATACATATTCAGATTTAAAAAATGCCACTATCACTTGCACTGACAACAGAAACATACATATGTTTTTGACTGAACTGACAAATTAAGATTGTTTCAATTCAAGTATGTTAATTTAAAAATAATAACATCTCTTGTGAGTGCAAAACATGAAGATCAAGATGCTAAAATAAGAAAAAGATCCAATGGTACAAAGTTTTCCTTTATTCATAAACCAGAAACCTGGAAATCATCCTTGAATTTTCCTCTCTGTCATATTGCTAATGAATTATGAAATGCTGTCATTTCTCTCTTGTAAATCTCTCTTGATTTCATGCACATTTTCCCCACTCCTAGTAGTATTATTACTCTGGTCTAGACTACTATAATCTTTTATCTGGTTTACAGCATCACACCAATTACTTCTCATAATTCCAAACATTTTACCTTAGACATTGTTCACTTCCCAATCTATATTAGACCAATATGCTTAAAAATATATATCTAGTCTTCTACATCTGTTTACAGTGTAGAAAGCAGCAAAGAATTTTACTTCCACCGTAACAGTAAGAATAGTTGGGTAAATAAATAATAAGATTACAATATTAATTGAGTCCATCAAAGAGATGAATTTCAAGAAGGAAGAACCCTCTAAGGAGAAATGGACCAATGTGCAGAGTCAATATACAAAAGGGTAATAAGAAATTCAATAACTTGCTAAAATCACATGTGAGTTAGCTCATCAGACTAGACACGAGGGAGGTTCACACATTGTTGTAAGATCTCTTCCTTTGGCTTCCCCTGGGTACTCAGAAGAAAAATTAGGAGCAGGAAAAAAAGACAAGAGAGTCCACACTGGTGATGCAGGCATGTAGGAGATCAGTCAGCAGGTGGGAAGGGCATGATGGGTAGCAAGAGAGAAACATCTGGGTGAGGGACAGCAGACCTACTGCTCCCACATTCTAACTAAATTGATTTTCCAATCATGTTAGACTTGTCTTTATTGAGAAGTCTAATCATGTTAGACTTGTATGTACCATGCCGTCTCTTGTTTTGAGGCTTCTATGGATGCCATTCCCTTTGCCTAGTAGATTCCCACTCACTCTTTCTCCTGCGTAATTTGTTTGCTAGTTCTTTAAATATATACCTGATTTTGATGTCACTTTTCATTGGTAAGTCTTCATTGACTGATTTCTTCATTCCAACTTGGAAATTTAATTGTGCACCTGGGATACTTTGTCTATCATACTACTTTCGACACTTTCAACATTTACTGTTATTGTTTCTCCTAGACTAAACTTCCTGAGAACAGGAGACACCTCAATCATTCGCAATATTTTTAAACCTAGTACTTAGCACAGAAAAACTGTTTAATACATACCATTGAATGAATAAAAAGCCAATATAGTTTTTTTAATAAAATTGCATGCATATACTTCAATGCAAAGTACTCTGTGTTCTTGCTGAACCTTATGTCTAGCTATCACGATTTTCTTTTCTACATTATTTCTGGGTTTTTTAGCTTCTCTTACTACTTTGTCTAATACGTGCATTCTGTAATAAAAATACCCTATTTTAAAAATAAACATCGCAGTACTAACTCCTCTGAAGACTTTAATTGCCAGGCTGAATATTACACAAACACACAATCTGGTTATTGACATTGGTCCCTTGCTTCCCTTAAGACTTCATTCATAACAGTAGCTTATATTGGAGGAATACTAGCCAACAGAAGATGATACATATTTGATTATTTCTGTGGCTAGAAACAAAAATTGTAGAAGGACTGCAAGGCATTATAAATTAGGAAAAGAAATTAACTACCAACTTGAGGAGCTGAAGTAGCCAAGTTTCATTTACCATCAGAGTTTTATTACATTTAGTTAACTATATCTGTAAAGTAAAATGAATTATTTCCATGGGAGCCCTCAAAAACTGCACACATACCCCTACCACACTGCTTTTTAAGGGCATGACAAATTCTTTGAATTGGGGCTGGAAACAGCAGGTGTATGTATGTTTATAGTATTATTGTGAAATGCAACCCATTTTAAGAAAGGAATGTAAAGTTTTATATATTTATATTTATATTTATATTTATATTTATATTTATATTTATATTTATTTATATGTATATAAATTTTATGCACCCCAGTATTAATCTGCTTGCAATTTCTGTAAGGATATACTAGTGAAAATATTTTCAGTATTTTCTATACCTACTCAAAGTTGAATCAATAAAATATAAATATTTTCTTTCTTAACTGTACTAGTTTAATGATTGTTATTCATCTTTCTACTATGTATTTTTTCCTATTGCTCCTGTACAATTTGATGATATACAGAATATGTCTAACAGCTCCAAGTATCTTTTCCAGTACCTTTGATTGTCCTCAGGTGATGTTTTTATATCAGTTACCAGAGCAACTATATACAGGCTCTGTGTAAGACTATACTTTCAGGGATCATTTCTATAGTTCGTTACAGGCTCTGTGAGTTCCAGGATCAAAGCAAGTATTTAGGGCACAGTTCTAAGTTAGAAGAATCTTTCTTATCACTCAAATATACTTTCCCTTCCTACTTTTCTAGTTTTGACCAGAGGTCCTATTGATATCAAAAAAATTTAAAGAGACCACCAACATCTGGAATGAAAACCTAACCTGCCTCACAACAGTAGATCAATCTTCCAACTTACTGAATTCTACGCTTGCTAATTGCATGTCACCTTTAATATTATTGATTTTTTCGGTATTTCAGTTGGAAGTAACTTGACTTAAATATTGCTGTGGACAAGGTTGTTTATGGTGTAAGAACAGCTAGCTAGTTGCTGCAAAAGTGGTCTTTTTATATGTTTTCTCTCCACTCCTTGAATTCAGTCTTACAATGGGAACACACATGCTTTTACTTTTTTTACAGTTTCATTCCTCACTTAGATTGTAGCTTTGAGCTTCAAAAAATTTGAGCATTGCTACTTCTTGAGATCCAGCCTATACTTCATCCTTTGGACAACATTATTTCCTTTAAAAACTGTTTAGTCTTCTATCCCTTGTGTTAATTATAAGTAGAGGGTGATATTCAAGGAAAATGCTGTATAGAATTTTTAGAGAAACATTTGTATTTTTAAAAAATAACCAGGGTGCTAGTCATATAAACTGCAAAAACACTGTTAACCTTTATTTAAAATTTACGTAAGCTTGGAGGAACTCAGCATGCCAAAATGGCCTATCCCTCAATTTACGTTAAGGTATTTGAGAATAGATACAAAGTTAATGCCGTGAGGGCATTCTTTTCCTTTAAAGTAAAAATTATTAACAATAATGAAATTATTTTCCCATTGATTCAACTAAATAAAACACTAATGTAATAGAGAAGCTAATAAAATTAGACCAGTTTGATCACTATATACCCATTTTTATGTAACAATAGTGTGGCATTTTTATGACAATGATTTGCTGTTTGATTCAGCTTTGTGCTGTCCCTTATTACTCTTTAGAGCTTGAATACAAGTTTTGCTTTAAAGTTATAAGGAAAATGTCTCAAGATTGCTGTTTTTTAGAAAGCATTTTCCAAAATGTTCCTACTTTTAAAAAAACAACCACCAAAAATATAGCAAAGATGACAGCTTGATGTTCTAGGTATATCACATCTTCATATCTTCAATAACAGAATGAATCAGTTTATTTACTAGTGAAGAGCATTTTCTTCCAAACTTCAAGGTCAAGTATATTTTTGTAAACCAGTAATACATTTCTTATGCTACATCATTTTGAATAAGTAGCAATAAAATCTTCAAAAACATGTTTCTCTTGCTTGTTGAGAAAATGATCACCTAAAAAGAAAATGTCTGTCGAGAAATCTGAAGTTAAAACAGGGTAAAAGGGAAGTGGTAAAGCAGCTCTAATTTGTTGTCCACATCGATCTACATGGCTGAGATTTGTGATATGGGGTACTTATACTGCCTATAATGAACGCTGCATATTTTACTAACCAATGTCCTTAAAAACAAAAAGATTATTTTTAAAAAGAGACATTCGTGACAGTATTTCAGGTATACATAACAACTAAGCACAAGAATTTATGGAATACCTTCTTTAAATACAATCTATGATTATCCTTTTCTCTCTCCTTGGTGCCTCTCAACCCTGCATTCACAGGACTTTTAAATAATCATATTATTAAAGGTAATATGAGACTCCTTCTCCCGAGCAGGCATTTATTTCAATATTCAGAAATTTATCTTTCTTAACCAAATGAGTTCCATATCATTCATTCTCTCCATTTTGTCATTTTATTCACTCTCTCTCTTTTTTTAAGTTTTCATGGCGCAACTTAAGAAATCCTGTTCTAACCTTCTCAAGATGTTTCCTCCTCTTGCTCGGATACTGTTGTCACGCCTCCATTGAGTCCACACTGGTTCTGAGTCTTCAGTTGCACTGACTTTCCCCTTCTCCAGCCCCTTTCTCCAATCTTCCCTCCATCCCCAGGTGCTTTGTTTACTTCGGTTTTCAGAGAAAATATGATGAAATCTGGCAGGTCTATTCTGAGGTTGGCCAGTTCAGGGCAAGTTTCTGAACTTGTGTGCATTATCTGTGGCTCACTTTGGGGAACTTGATGGTTTACTTTTCTCCACTCCAGGGGTCACAGAGTACATGATTCTTCAGTGGTAGTACACAATTATAACACCTTTTTGATATATGTTACACCATTTCCTCTCCATCTTGATTCATTCACTTATCTTCTTTATAGTGAAAATTATTAGTTGCTCTTACAGGGGTTATGAATGACTTCAGGAAATGACACATAGAAGAGTTCTGGCAGGTTAAAGATCCCTACAAATTTTATTTTTTCAGGGTAAAATTACTATTTTATCATTTTTAAGAAGAAATTACATACAAAATGTTCACAGTTGTGTCCATAATTCAAAAGAGGGAAAACACAAGAAAAAAATTGTACTGTAAATGTTACATATTTTAACACTGTCAGAAATGTAATAAGTATTGTTCTTATTTGAGTAGTCTTTCAATTTCACTTCAAGTGAAGCATGTTAAATCCTGGTCAAGAATAGTATATTTAAAGATTTTTTAAAAGTTTATTTAAAACCCAGAACTACTCATTATATTACATAAGTCACATAAATATGTAAATATAAACAAATAACATAACCATTGTCTGATGTATTAAGTAACACTTGTAAATTATTTTTAGAAGTTTCTCCTTAGATTGCACATGAGATTTTACTCCTTTAAAAACTCCTAATTCAAGATGATTAATTTTAATACTATTCTATTAAACAGAAACCAGCCACTTTGTCTATTTGCATGAAAATAGTCCTTCAATGTTCAGAAAATTCATTATCCAAAAATATCAAGACTTCTTAAAGGCATTAAAAGTGACTGAAAATAGACATAGAGAAAATGAAGTCATATAATACACACTAAAGTGAATTTATCACATTTTAAATACTTTTTCAGATACACAATGGCAAATTAAAAGTGGCAGTAAACTCTACTTTTGCAAATACATTTCAAATTCTGAAATAAAATTATTTGCTGTACATATTCAAGTGGAGGAAGTTTTGTGGTGAGAAATTCACCTTTATTACAATAAATATGGTAGTGATTTCAAGCCTAGGTTTCATGAGTTCCAAGAGTAAAGCAGATGGTATCATCAAAACCTGCTTGTATGGGGGTTACAGTGTGTATTGCAACCTGTACAGACATGTATTCACACTGTAAACAACATTTTTTAAAATCCTTTGAAATTTATTTGGCAAATGGCTACTGTCAATAATAAGGGAGGGAAGCAGGTAGATAACACCTACATTAAGAAGCAGTGTGTCACTGGAAGGAGAGCACAATGTCTGCGGCAGACACTGGAATTCAAGTCACCAAATGGCCATCAGGTGGTCAGGTAATTTTTAAAACTTCTTTAACCCTGATTTACATGACAAAATAATTGCAAACCCACTTACTACTCTCTCAGGAATGTTGACATCTTTTCTTTTTTTCAGTATTTATTTTTCCAGGTTTATTGACATATGGTTGACAATAAAAATGTGTATACTTAGGTTGTACACTTTAAAAGAAATTATGTTGATATCCTTTCATATGGCTGTTATACAACACTTCAGCATCGAGTATTCCCATTCTGCTTACAAGAAAATCTAACTTTCTTAATCTATTTTTCTTTTCTTGATTTTCTTCGTTTACAATTTAGAAAAACATGTTGAGAGCCTACCTGATAGTTCCTCTTAAAGACTATGTTCCAAACATCGGTGTCCTGAACTCAGAAGCATTGTGGTCATGAGCTCAGACACCAGAGGCCCTTATACATGGAGTCAAATGCTGGATCTGCTCCTTAGCTGTCTGAGTTATAGAAATTATTCCACCTTTTTCACTCTCTCTCAGTTTTCTGAATTGTAAGATGAGGATATTAATAGAACCTACATCAAAGCACTTAGGATTAAATTAATAAATGCATTTTTAGAAGCACAGAGTAGTTGTTTGGAGCAACTACTCTGAGGCAATATACTCAATTACTGTCAGCCATGGCTATTAGTGTTATTAATTATTATGAGTTAATGTATGAAAAGAAGCTCAAAATGAATAAGTATATAAGTTAAGATACAACAGGCAAGTGTTGGAGCTCAAGTATTGTTTTTATTAAAGTGCAAAAAAGTTGCCACAAACTTAGTGGCTTGAAACAATACATATATATTATCTCATAGTGTCCGTGGGTCAGAATTCTAGTCACAGCTTATCTGAGTTCCTGCCAAGAACTTATAAGGCAATCAAGATATTGAACAGACTCCATTCCTTATTGGAGCTGAGGGTCTTCTTTCAAGCTCAGGTAGTTCTTGACAGAATTCAGTTCCTTATGGCTGACTGAAGTCCTCATTTGCTTGCTGATGGTCTGCAGCTACCTGTCTCAGCACCTGTTTCTTCTCACACCCACTGTTTCTTCTCACAATTCCCCCTTAGTATTAGTAGCCTCTGAGACTAATTGTCTGAGTTATAATGCTGATCCAGTAATCACTAGTTGTGAGACCATGGGCAAGTTGCTTAACTCTTTCATGGCTCAAATTTCCTATAAAAGGAAGATGATAATAGTACCTTCTTCCCAAAGATGTTGTGAGGATTAACTATTTGGAATCATCCTTGTCTACATTTTCTCATACCCTACGTTAAATTCATCAGCATGTCCCACTGATTCTACCTTTAAATACATCCAGAATTAGACTATGTGCCCTTCCCTCTGCTGCTACAAGTCTTATTCAAGACACCATTTCCTGCTAGTCTTTTGTGGACCTTCAATATGTGCTCCATGTCTCTGTCCTTTTCCACCTTTGTTTATTCTTAACATGGCAGACAGAGTGAAGCACTAAAATAACAGTCAAATCATTTCACTTCTTCGTTCAAACCCCTCCAAAGACTTCCCATTTCAGTGAGAGTAGAGCTAAATATATATACACACACATATTTTTTTATGTCTCACTTGACCCAGGAGGAAGAGGACAAAAACAGGAAACTAAAAACAGAACAAGAACGAATGCTTCTACATCCAAAGAAATAATCTCTGTAATGCAAAACACCTAGCATGGCATTTAAGAAGTTATGTAGTGGTCCATGCACAAAAAGGTTGCTGGTTCAATTCCCAGTCAAGGCACATACCTAGGTTGAAGTTAGGGGGTTAGGGAGGCAACTGATCAATGATGCCTTACATCATTGAGGCACATCACATCAATGTCTCTCTCACACACATTAATCTCCCCCCGCCACTTCCTCCTTTCCTCTCTTTCTAAAAATCAAAGCAAACATGTTGTCCAGTGATAATAAAATATATAAATGAATAAGAGCAAGGAAGAGCTATAGAGTATGGAAAAAGTAAAATAAAAAACAGATTCATTTCCTATAAAATATAAAACAACAAAATTGAGGAATAATCAGTTAGCAAATGACCCTGAATAGGTTATATTTGTCTTATTACACAGGTGGCAAACACAAAGCCTGCATGGCCTGAATCCGGCCCTCCACCTTGTTTTATCTGGCCGTGTACCTTGTTTCTACCCAAGCTCTCACTTAACTGTTAAGGAGTAGTTACATTTATATAGTCCTAAAATTACATTCGGCCCTTTGAAGGCAACCACAAGACTGATGTGGTCCCTGGTGAAAATGAGTTTGACACCCCTGCATTAGAATGCAATCAAACACCCCAGTGGGGTGGTTCAGTTGGTTGGAATGTCCTCCCGTACACCAAAAGGTTGCAGGTTCTGTTTCCAGTAAGCTCACGTACCTAGGTGCACATTTGATCTCCAGTTAAGACCGGGGTGCATACAGTAGGGAATGATTGATGTTTCTCCCTCACATCGATGTTTCTCTCTGTCTCTCTACCTTCCACTCTTTAAAAAAGTAGCAAAAAAATTCAGAGTCTAAAAGTATACCGCACTTTTAGAGATTACATTATTGGATTTATAACCACTGATACCAGGAATAAAATATTTTTAAACCTTTAGAAACTTTTAGTTTTTTCAAAATAACCCCTAGATCAAAATAAAAATAAAAATAAAATTTTCAACTCTACACAATGTACTATATTTTGCTGTGTATAATGCACACTTTTGCCCAAATTTCTGAGGGAAAGATGGGGATGCACATTAGACATGAGTATAATGATTACATACAATGAGTATAATAATCTGGTGTGCACAAAACGTGGGTGCTCATTATACATGGCAAAATGAGGGCAATTAAAAGTAGAATAGTTCATACCCAACAGATGTAATGTAACTAAAGCTCTAAGGGAAAATCTATGGACATCAATGCTGCAATTATTGCTGTACAAGATAAATGGCAATGGCTGTTGACCCCCACCTCTTTATTTTCCTTCCCCTGGTCATCTTCTTGTTTCATTTTGGTCTTTTTATATGCATCGTCTCCAGCCAAGAAACTTCATGGTAGAAGCCTGTTTTTGCAGCTGTTTTTTAAAATGTGTGTCAGAATTACATGTTTTCTTCTTCTTGGAAATTTTATTGCAGAAAATCTCTGATTTTAATTAAATGTTTCCAGTCTTATTTATAATTCTCTTTTCTCTTTTCAAAAGAAGAAATTTTAATTATTGAGTCTATGCAAGAGATTTTTTTTTAACATTGCAACATTTAGATGTTGAAAATGTTCAGATATATTATGTTTCTTGTGTTACATTTCACTCATTCTTACATGATGAATTTTTCACTCAGCTGATATCACTATCTCTGAAATAAATGTAGATAATAATGCATCATTTCTTTATTTAGTTCCATAAGAAGCCATGATTCATTGGGAAATGTTCTTTTTAAATTTCATGCATTTAGAATGTAAACATACTTACAAGCAAGAAAGTTTGGGGAAACAAGACTAAGAAAGCTAATCTTAGGATCTTTCCTCCTTGCTTTAGTTCTCATTCTTGGTAGGTATAACTTAAAGTGTTCAAAGTTCTGAATGTGACCAACCTGACAGAACTGTTTTGACTAAATGGGTCAATAAAAAAAATTAACCTAAGTGATTGGCAGAATCACCTGACATTTTTAGACATAGCCTCATTATCTCTAGGGATATTTCTAGTCTTATGTATTTATAGTACTTAAGATTGCTAATACTATTGTGATTAGAAAGAATTTTGGTGCATTTAAAAATCCTTCTTTAATTATATCAGCTGGGATTTGGGAATCATTCTCATGTTCTCCAACTTTTCCAATATGTCATTTATCATGTTTTTCTTTTGGAAAACTCTATTTTTTTTCTCTTACACTTGATTTACTCTTTTCCATTTCTTAGCTTTGTGCCCGTGGCCTTCAAAGTCGTCTTTTATTTCATTTTACCTGTCTTTGCTTACAGGTTTCCTGCCTGTGTTCTTAGAAGCTGTGTGACAGTCATTCAATCCCTTTGCTCATATTTGCAGTATAGCACAACAAGCAATAAAAGCTTTGATACATGTATTATTAATAGATAAAAATGAAAAAAGATGCCAAGGAATTCTAAAAGCATGAGATTTTGTAGCAGTGTCTGTGCAAAATAGGAAAGTATGAAGGTTAAAATCTAGTAATAGTTGTTAAAGAGATAAAGTTTATTGGTCAACTCAACAAATCTAAATGTTTCCATGTAAAGACATTATTATTGAGGACTTTCTATCTCACTAACAAAGCATAACATTATCTAGCCACATACTAGAATGTAAAAACTTTCTTCTTGTCAGTTAACTACATGGTTTTCCACCAAAATCAGATTTCCATTTCTTCTATAGTCATAGCACCTTCCAATTTTAGGTGGGCACATGGCTGCCCAAAATAAAACTAAATTGCCCAGGCACTTTCAGTTAAGCAGGATCAGGTGTGTATGCAATATAAAAAGATTTAAGGGAAATTGGTTTGGAGACTTTTGAAAGGTATAATTAAAGGAAAGAGACTTGTTTTTCTCCTTCTTGCTTCCTGGAGTCAGGACATAGACATACTGACTGGACATGGAATAGCCAGTGTGGATCATGAAGTGGTAGCTATGGAGGTTAATGGAACAAGATACAGGAAGCTCTGGTCCTGGACAATCATGGACTTGCACAACAAAGACAAGACTGCTCTAATTACAGTAGAAGTACAAGGATTGTTCTATACTGTTTATGCCATTGTTCATTTCTGGTTTTCTGTAGTTTTTAGATAATTGCCATTGTAATGAACATAAACTGCTACTTTTCACACACACACAAAAAAAAAACCCTGGAATTTTAAAACTATTTTGCTTTGAAACATTTTCCATAGGTAAATTTTGATGTTTTGATTTCTGTTGATGTACATGTTCTAGGAACGGGTTCCCTATAGCATGCTCTCATAGCACTAAGTCATGGATCAGAAAGGCATCCTTTATTTTCAGCAGTTGAACACCAGTGAAGTGGGCCTTGTCCGCTTTTAATTTCTCAGGTCCTTCCCTCGACCTGATGTTATGTTATTCTTTTTTTATTTTTTTCTATTCTCCTTATCTTATTTGCCCCAATCCCAAAGCTGTACATGACCTAGAACTAGAACAAAAAAAAAAAAAAAAAAAAAAAACTTTGTGTCTCTTAATTATACCTTACAATCTGTCACCTAGTGCCATCAATCCTACCTTCAAAATAATTAACCTTTTCTTCTTTTTTCCTCTGACTCTTCATGCCCATGTATTTTCATGTTGCCCTGCCTCAGGCTTTTATCATGTTTCCCCAGCATCAGTGTCCATCTGGGTGTTTCTCATCCCCTTGTCAGTGGCCACATAACAGTGTTCTCTTGAGCTGTGGGGTTCTCAAAGAAACCTCCATGGCCCTCTGTATTGACAGCACAGCAGTGGAGGCAGTGTTCTAGTCACCCTGCCCTCCTTGCAACACCCACAATTGCACAAGAATAGCCCCACTGGAACTTCTTCTCCAATACTTAAGAAAAAAATCCTTTTAGCACATAACATTTTGATAGAAAATAAGCCATTTTCTTTAGTACTTCAGAGTTGTTTTCCCAGAGTTGTACATTGTTTTTACTCATTATACTTTTATATTTTCTTATTTTTAATGTATAATTGCATTCTCTCTTTTATGCATAATCAGTCTTTGCAGAAGTTCTTCATCTTATTTGTCTTTAAAAGATTCAATCTTTGATTTTAGTAATCTTTTCCCCTTTTTTGTTATTCTCTCTATCTCTTTATTCTCAGTTCATTTAAAAATGTTAGTTCAGTCTTTGTTCCTTCTGAGGATATAATTTTTTTTAATTTTTATTTTAATTGTTGATCTTGTAAGTTTTCTGTCTTTTACTCCCACCCAGCCCTCCCCACCTCCCTCCCATTTCCACCCCCCATAGTTGTTGTCCATGTGTCCTTTATACTTGTTGCTCTAAACCCTTCCCCTTTTCCCCTGAAATTCCCTCCCCTCTCCCCTCTGGTGACTGTCAGCCTGTTCTCTATATTAGTGTCTTTGGTTATATTATGCTTGTTTATTTGTTTTGTTGATTAGGTTCCTGTTAAAGGTGAGATCATATGGTATTTGTCTGTCACTGCCTGGCTTATTTCACTTAGCATTATGCTCTCTAGTTCCATCCATGCTGTCACAAAGGGTATAATTTTTAATCCTCATTTCTTTTCACTCTAAATAAAGATAATTTATTTTCTTACTTTCTTTTTTTCTTCCTCTCTCTCACCCTTCCTTCTTTCCTTTCATCTTTTACACTTTAAATCAGGGATGTACAATTATTTTTGTCTTCCTTAATTTCTTTCTTCAGTGTTCTGTGGTTTTCTGAGTACAGGTCTTTTCCTCCGTGGTTCATTTTATTCCTAGGTACTTTATTTTTCTTGTTGCTATGGCAAATGGGATTTTTTTTCTAGTTTCTATTTCTCATATTTCATTGTTGGTGTACAAAAATGCCTTCGAATTCTGAATACTGACTTTGTATCCTGCTATTTTGACAAATTTATTTATTAGGCCAAGTAGCTGTTTGGTGGAACCTGTGGGGTTTTCTATGTACCCTATTATGTCATCTGCAAACAATGACAGTCTTACTTCCTCCTTCCCAATTTAGATGCCTTTAATTTCTTTTTCTTTTCTAATCTCTGTGGCTAGAACTTCTAATACTATATTGAATAGAAGTGGTGAAAGCAGACACCCTCAATATCTTCATCTACATGCCTCCTAGGGCAAAGGATCTAAAGGAAAGAATAAACAAATGGGACTGCATCAAATTAAAAGTTTGTGCACAGCTAAATATGAGAAAAGTGAAAAGGGAACCAACTGTATAGGAAAACATATTTGTTAATGATACCTTGGATAAGGCTTTGATCTCCAAAATATATAAGAACTCATACAACTGCACTCTAGGAAGACAAACAGTCCCATTAAAAAATGGTCAAAGGACTTGAACAGACACTTCTGCAAGGAGGACACACAGAGGACCCAGAGACATATGAAAGGATGCTCAGCATCACTGGCTATCAGAGAGTTGAAAATTAAAACCACAGTGAGATACCACTTTATATCTGTCAGAATGACCAAATATATAATGGTTATTATATCTGTCATATATAATGGTTATTATATCTGTCATAATAACCAAATCAACAAACATCGAGTGCTGGGGAGGATGTGGAGTAAAAGGAACCCTTGTCTACTATTTGCAAGAATGCAGACTGGTGCAGCCACTAGGAAGAACAGTGTGGAATTTCCTAAGAAAAACTAAAAATGGAACTGCCTTTTGATCCAGTGATCCCACTGCTGGGATTATACCCTAAGAATGCTGAAACACCAACTCAAAAAGTCCTATGCACCTCAATGTTCATAGCAGCATTATTTACAATAGCCAAGTGCTGGGAACAGCCTAAGTACCCATCAGTAAATGAGTGGATCAAAAACTGTGGTACATTTACACAGTGGAATACTACGCAGCAGAAAGATGGAACTCCTACCCTTCATCACAGCATAGATGGAATTGGAGAGTATTATGCTAAGTGAAATAAGCCAGGTGGTGAAAGACAAACACCACATGATCTCACATATAAGTGGAACCTAATCAACAAAACAAACAGACAAGCAAAATAAAACCAGAGACATGGAAATAAGGAACAGTCAGTGACTCGAGGGGAGGAATGAGAGAGATAATGGGGAAGGAAGGGGAAGGGTCGAGTCAAGGAATATGTATAAAGGACCCACAGTAATGGGCAACAGGGTGGGGACTGACTAAGGGGGATAGCAGGGTAGGGGAGAGCAACAAGGGAAAAATTGGGACAACTATAATTGAACAATAAATAAATAAATAAATAAATCAGGGGTCCCTAACCCCCCACACTTCAGACTGGTACCAGTCCAGTCAGTGACCTGTTAGGAACTGGGCCAGGAGGGAAGCTCTCCTGAGCTCCTCCTCCTGACACCCCCAGTGGAATAACCTGTTCCTGATGCCAAAAATGTTGGGGATAGCTGGCACATAATACCTAAATTCGGTGTCTCCACACTTACCTTATATAACTCTTATCATTCTCCGATACTAATGAGAATTGTTTTGACCTATGACAATTCTGTTCTTGACATTGAGAAAAATGTCTCTATAACTTCAGATGTCAATATTTTCAACACTGTGAGCTAAGTGGCTTTTAGAGTAGTACTTTATAGATACCCTGATATTTCAGAGCCACAAAAAATAAAAATAAAAAGCCTGAATTACAGAAAAATAGAATATGTTTTATACTAGAAAAGCTTATACAATAAAATTTGAACATAACCACATTTTAAAAATTGATTTAAGATGAAGATAAAAAGGTTATTTTGTGTTGAAATGGGCCATAAGAAATAAAATAATAATAATTAGGTGTTGTAATCTTGTTTTAAGTGTCAGTTTTTTTTAAAAAAAAAAAGATCCAATTTTTTTAATAGACATGTATAAGCATTTACTTTGTTGGAGGCCCTTGGGCCCTAAATCTATCTTTATCTTGTGGGCCTTTAAAATATACTCTTTATTTTGTTCTGGAGTTAGTCCTAAGAACTGATTAATATTTAGTAATAAAATTAAATTTACTTTGAAAAAAACATGTTTGGAAGTGATGGATAATAAAACTTACATTGGGGAAGGAGCTAATGAAGAATCATCTCTCAATAGTGTCGACTAATATTGTCTTATGTCAGGCAATTACTCTGCAATTTCATGATGTTTGTATTATAATGCAGATTATTTGAGAACCTTGACTTTCACAGATTTAACATTTGTAATTTCAGCAAGTAACCAGGGACTCAAAGATCTATGGCCTATAGCAATTTAAAATGTTGCTAAAGTACCAATTTATATGTGCTAATTATGAGCAGAAATAGTAGTAGAACTAGAAAATTCCTGGGTAAAAGGCACAAATTAGGACCAATTGAATCTTTTCAGAATCACACTCAATTTCGTCTTTTTGTTTAACCTTATTTAAGTGTTGTTACTTTAGAGGACCAAGTTGTCAATGATTTTTGAGGCATTACTTTAAGTAACCAATTGTTCTATGCAGCTATATCATCTATATTATCCTCTTTTGATTCATGATGTAAGTACACAGTTCTATGTGTATGACCAGCAAGTTGTACATTTTATTTTACATTGTTAATACTTCAATATGATTCCATGCTTAATTCAACAAATTTCACAGATGAAACATTCTAAATGTATTTCCCTTAAAAATTAGCCCTGGCTGGTGCGGCTCAGTGGATTGAGCGCGGGCCTGTGAACCAAACAATCGCAGTTCGATTCCCAGTCGGGGCACATGCCTGGGTTGCAGGCCAGTTCCCAGCAAGGGACACATGAGAGGCAACCACACATTGATATTTCTCTCCCTCTCCCTCTCTCCTACCCTTCCTCTCTAAAGATAAATAAATTAAAAATCTTTAAAAAAAATTAGGGCTAAAAAAAGGATTTCACATTTACTTGCATATTCCATATAAACTATAGAAGTAAATTCAGTATTATAACATTTATCTCTTATGAGAATTAAGTGATAAAACACTGCATTAAACTAGAAAAATAGTTATGGAAACCAGCATGAGATTTTGCATATCCAGAACATTAAGAAGCCTCTGAATTCAATAAAATGAGTGACCCTGGAATCAGACTGCTTGGGTTGAATCCTTGCTCCTCCACTTACCCTTGTGACCTCAGACATGTTACTTAACCTCTCTGTGGTTATTCCTTATAGATAGTAACAGAATGACTTTATATGTTTCTCTTGTGACTACCAAGTCCTAATGCCTGGCACAGTGCTCAGCACATGTAAGGGTTCAGGAAATTTTAGGTTTGCTGATGCCGACTCTCTGTCTGGGGGGCCCTAATTTATAAGTAGGAGTTAGTTACATTGTTAGCAGACTTGATCAGTTTCCCAGACTTTACATCACAGCAAAGTATTGTTTGTTTGCTTATTTGTTTCTTGGTTACTACGTACAGTTGACTCTTGAGCCACACAGGCGTGAACTATGTGGGTCCACTTACATGCAACTTTTCTTCAATAAATACTGTAAATGAATTTTCTCTTCCTTAAGATTTTCTTAATAACATTTTTTCTCTAGCTTACTTTATTGTATGAATACAGTTATAATATATATTATATACAAAGCATTTGTTAATCAGTAGTTTATGCCATTGTTAAGATATCCAGTAAATAGCAGGCTATTGGTAGTTAATTTTGGGGTGGGAATCAAAAATTGTATGTAGATTTTTCAACCACACAGGGGTTAGCTAACTCCTACGTTATTCACGGGTCAACTATAATCTTATTCAACTGACAAGCATTTATTTCCCCATTTCTATAGATGACACAAACAAGGAAATTATGTTTTAAAGACAACAATAGCTAGAACCAGATGAAACAAACAGAAATAGATAGGAGACAGAAAGACTAAAGCAGAGAGAAACAGTGATAGATGACAAATCATTAGACAGACAGGTTTCTAAGGAGGTAGGTAGGTACATACATAGGCAGGTAAACAGATAATTAGGAAGGTAGATTGGATGGATGGATGGATGGATGGATGGATGGATGGATGGATGGAGAAAGACTATACATAGATGATATAGTTCATTAACACTACAGTTAACAGGTAACTGCAAATTTTGTGGGAAAAGAGCCTTGAGAATAAAGAATATATTATTTAATAAAATACTTAAAATTGCCCCTAAACTTAAATGCTTAATGTGGGAATTTGTCCTGCATAGGCAGGAGAGTGGAATAGACAGTTTACAAGCATATTTTAGCTTCTAATTTGTACAATGTTACAATGTAATGTTAGTTGCCTAAGTATATTGGCTCTACACTTAGAAATTTAAATAGCTATGATTCAATAAACTATTCCTTCAAGTAAAGGAAATGAAATTCCAGGTGGGAGATCTCTCTCCACGTCTCTTCCATTCTCCCTCCCTCCCTCACTTCCTCCCTCCTTTCTTCCATCCTTCCTCCCATCCTTCTTCCATTCATTCATTCATTCATTCATTCATTCTGTGTAAAGTTTCCTTCTATTAGTATTCGTGTGGCATCTGAAAAATAGTTCAAACTAATATTTACTCAGGAATGTGACAATGCTTCAACTATTCCCAGTACTCTGGCCTTTTTCAAAATATAAATAACATCATTTTTAACTTTAAAAGTATAATTGAAGATAAATATTCCATTGGAATCAAAAATACTAAAAATATAAAATATAGCCTTGAATGACTTACAGTAACTGTGTGTATAAGATACAAACAAAAAAAAAAATCTTAACTACTTCAAAACCTGAAAGTTGATGTTTAAAAATATTTGGGGTATTATTTGTTTTTGCAATCCTAACAGCACCATTTTCTCCATTCATAATTACCTTATAAATTGCAGATAGCCTAAATGATGAAATTAAATCTGTTGCTTCAATATCTGTTCCTAAAACACTTTGTTTATAGCTCTGTAATTGCACTCACTATATTTTATAATGTACCTATGCACCTTTTGGTCTCTATCATTATTAGGTTGTCAAGTCCTAAAAGACATTAACACAACCTTGTTCATATTCGTGACTCTCTTACTTGGCCTTCCATTTCCTGTATAATAGATACTCAACATGTTTTTAATAAATAAGTGAAGAGGCTGACTATTAAGGCATATGAATAAACTTCACCAATCTTTGATCACAGAGATACCAACAATTTCAAAACAATCATATAGTTTAGCTGAGAAAGGTCCAGAAGACAGGATGCTTTGACAGATAAAAAAAATACTTAACACTGGAACTGGTTCATACAAAATGGTTATACAAAGTGATCAGTGTACTGTCGAATAATGAAGATGAATGACAAACACACAACTTGGACCAATAGTTTCAGTGCATTTAAAAATGATAGCCCTGTAGAACATAGTCTTTGCTCAGATACCTACTAGTTTAGGAGAAACAATTCTTCTGCCATTCATTCACATATTCACTTGACTTTTTTATTTAGTGCTAACTAGAGTGTCAAATGCATATAGTATCCAAAATTCTTCCAAAATGAATTTTACAGTCAGCCATATGAAGTGGAAATGAATGTCTTCAATTAAATAAAGGGCTAGACATGCACACAGGAAGAAATGAGGACACAAGGGAAAGACTCATTAGTTTTACTTGGGTGTGAATAAGGGGTTAGCAAACATGGCATTTAAATCACTCTACCAACATCTGGAGTATAGAAACTCATGCTAAGCGAAATAAGCCAGGCAGTGAAAGACAAATACCATATGATCTCACCTTTAACAGGAAGCTAATCAACAAAACAAAAAAACAAGCATAATATAAACAAAGACACTGAATTTGAGAACAGTCTGACAGTGTCCAGAGTGGGAGGGGAGGGAATTTCGGGGGAAAAGGGGAACGGTTTAGAGCAACAAGTATAAAGGACTCATGGACAAAAACTATGGGGGGTGGAAATGGGAGGAAGGTGGGGAGGGCTGGGGTGGTGGGCTGGGGCAGGGTAAAAGACAGAAAACTGTACAATATCAACAATTAAAAAATACTGATTATAGCAAAAAAAAATTGAAAAAAAAATAAATAAATGTATGAAACATCTCTTCCATCAGAGTGACTAAGTTTCAAGTACAAATGGCCAAAGTGAAAGTGAATTTTGCCCATCAAGAAGACAAAGTATTGCTGTAATTTACAGGCAAAACAAGAAATCTGATACCAAAATCCTGAACATGTGGATCAAAGTCTGAACATCATTTTATTATTCTTGGGTCTATGAACACATTTCCTATTCCTGAAACAAGTAATCTCTAAGAGCACCACCAGTTATAAAATCCTGGAATTAGAATGAGGTGTGTAATGATAAATTTTTTACAATAGTGTGTTTTGCTAAGAACCCATTAGTGGTGTGCTGGAGCCACTGATTGCTAAAATTTCAGGGATTTTGTGGGCATTTGCTAAGTTAAACAAAGCCATAAATACTCAAAACTTATCACTTTCTAATAATTTTACTACATTTTTGTATCATTGATACTCTTGAGCTTATTTTCGCTAACCTATGTATATGGTGTATCTACAAAGTAAAGGTATGCTACCTCATGTCTTTTCCCAACTCCACATTTAGTGACCATGTTGTTTTGAAATTGGACTTTGTTGGAGTCATAACGCCATGGAAACTGTCCAGTGCTACAAATCAGGGCTTGATTTATTGTTTTGTTGGTGGTCTAGACAGACTTAATAAAGTGATGGTGAAAATGTTAATAATGTAAATTGAAAGTAGGCATGCTTATATTTACATTGTGAATAGCTCAGAAATTCAAGAGAGTATCCTTGCAATATTATATAACTATTATCTGATTCAGCAAAAAAGTTGATCACATTACTGAAGAACTAATGAATTCCAACAAATATTTTCATTATTTCACTTTCATCTTAATTGTCAATGGAAATGAAAATATTAACCAATATGTATGTTAAGACTATATTCATTTGTCAGTTACAACCATAGCTTAGCTCCTTATACAAGAGTCAGAAAAAAAATCAATGAAAACATTCTGAAAGAATCAATTGGTTATATAGGAAGTTACAACAAAGAGTATTGTGATTTTTATTTGTAATTGTAAGCTGCATATTCCTCTAAAATTTATAACTATATTTATACTTGCATACATATATATGTTCCTGAAAACACTTCCTCCTTTCCCCCCGCCCATTATCCCTACCCAACTGCCCTCTGGTTACTGTCAGTTTGTTCTTTATTTTAATGTCTCTGGTTATATTTTGCTTGGTTGTTTGTTTTGTTGACTAGGTTCCACTTATAAGTGGGATCATATAGTATATGTTATACATACTTTCTATATTCTTAAGTTATTGACATTCATGAAAAAAGTCCTGGCTGGTGTGACTCAGTGGATTGAGTATCAGCCTGCAAACAGAAAGATGGCCAGTTCAATTCCCAGTCAGGGCACATGCTTGGGTTGTGGGCCAGGTTCCCAGTTACAAACCCACAACCGATCGATGTATCTCTCGTACATTGATGTTTCTCTCCCTTTCCTTCTCCTTCTTTTCTCTTATCTCTAAAAAATAAATCTTTTTAATCATTTTAAAAATTCAGGAAAGAATAAATTTAAACTTAAAAATGTATGTGCATAGGTTTTGTATGGTTAGCTAAAGTGAGTGAAATCACCCGAATATTTCTTCCCTCAAAGCCAAATGTGGACTCCAAACCTTTGTAAACACAGCTCCCCAAGGAATCACAACTAAAAGATAACTCTTGCCACCTACTTTTGATCTGTGGCTTAAAGCATTTTCAGTTAGCAAAGTGGCATTAACTATCAACATTTTATCCCAGAGATGTTGAATGGGACATGTGGTACACAAAAGAAGCAAAAATTCATTGAGTGGCAGAATAGTATCTTATATGAGCTTCTACAGACTCAGTGATTTGACCTAGCACCCCGGGCTGAGTAAAACACTTGAAGTGATCATTTTACCACTGAATGCTCTAAGCAGAAAATCCTCTACTCCAGAAATATTGAAAATCAGACATGTTGCTAGCATTAAAATCTGCATACAATATGGGAAGGGCTCAAGCATAAGAAGTTACAGGTGGGAAGATTGGTGACCCATAAATCAAGTCTTCTTGGTACATTAATGCATCCAACCCACCACTGAAGAAGAATTTCCTTTCACTTTGTCAACTGGGAACCTTGGATTTATAGCTCCACATTTTGAAAGAGCTACTGAATTAAGGGTATTAGAATTAAAGTGGTTATAAGCAGTTAACACATGTCCTTTGTGAAATAAAACCACATTTATACTGAGAAAGTAATGAACTGTGGTTGAAATGGCCAGACCACCCAATTTATCTCATTAAGAAGCACATACAGGAATTTAGTCAAGAAGTCTAATTTAAAGGAGAAAAAAAGCTACCATTACCTGCAATACTATCTTTCATTGTTCTCACATTTTAAAGTGGATATTTTATGTTTTAAAAGTGAATGAATAGTCTATTTCTCTGAATTAGGCTTACCTCATACACACACACATTAAAAAAAAGGTAAGTGAAGTGTTGTTTAATGAGCTGAGGTAAATAGCATAGTCAATTGCTTCACTACTTTGTGGTGTTACACAGGTGTTTAGGGATAGATGTTAATTCTATGAAAAAACTGACTTGGCTAAAATGAAAAATAGCATTAGTAAAATATAGAAGCAAATGTGGTCAACCACCCACTATAGCTATATTTTTCTCACATCCTGTGACTACTTAGTTCAGTTAAATTCACGATCCTCAAAACACAGAGCAATAAAATCCATTTTTCATTCTTTCATTGAAGAGAAGTATTGCTAATCATGCTTGAAAAGTCATTGCTTTTGTAAAGATACAATAAGTCCAGTTAGAGAGGACTAAATAACTGTAGATAATTTTTTTTTTATTTTGACAAAGGATTGATGGAGGCGATATTTTTAGTCTTCTTTTTAAAAATCTTCAAAATAACTAATTAAAGGGACTTTGGTCATCAGTGTTATTACTGTCATCAAATACCAAGCAAAAATGTCCACAAAAGTCAACTTTATACAATTCCTCATAATGCTCTTTTGTTTTCTAAGAATATGGTGAGCCACAGATGGAAAATGGGAAAATGCTAATTTTGGATTAGTGCTAGCATATCAATATTTTTCTCTCCAACTTTACATAAAAATAATTGTCCTTTAAAATGAACTATTAATATATACTAAATGGCATCTTAATGCATTATAGTAAATCATTATAGACTTTTATTTCCCCAATGCATCTACTTCCATACATATTTAAATACCTGTGTGGATCATGAAAACAAATGGGTAACGCTTACATAATTGTTCATCATGGAGTATTGGGACTTCATTTTTTTTAAGTAAAACTTTCTTGGATAGCTATATCTTATAAAGCTGTCACATGGGTGTGGTAAAAAATTATGAATTTAGCAAAAAAGATGGAAGATAACCCTTAGCATATTTAAAACTTCCTATAAAAGTTTGAAAAGTCATTTTGGGGAGAAATTTGTTTGGGGGCTTTAAATGGAAATGTGTGAGGAAAAAAAAGCAAAGATTAATAAATTCTTCCCAATTTAATGCAACTCCTCCAAAAAGTGAAATTATTATTTAGGTGAACATTTATTAATATTATTCTACAAATGATACTTGTGGCTATTTATATACAGTGGTTATTTTCAATGGAATTTCAAGTACAAGACACAACTAAAAGCAAATTGCTGAACAACATATCACAAAGACTGGAGGGCAGAGGTCAATGGAATTTGGGTGGTGGTAGATTCTCCCTTAAGTTCCTCAAGCCACAAGTCACAAAGGTAAATGCAGTGCCTTTTCTAGGGTCTTTGTGGAGAGCTACTGAGCAAAGAACACCATTTCTAACTCCAAGCTTGCTTTAAGAAGAGTAAATGATACCAATAATAATGCACTTGGATGTTGTTGAGAACCAGCTACTTTCTAGATTCTGTTCAAAAGGTTTATTGACTCAATTACTCCTCACAGCAACCCTACATTAAGTGTTCATAATACGCTTATTTTATAAACAAACAACATCAGAGAAAAGATCATTTACCTCAGGACTAGTAAACTGGCTAGGAAAGTGATGAAGACAGAAGGAGTGAGAGCATCTCAGTTCTTGCCTAGGCTATGTACATGAATGGAACTCACACGTGTCTGAGTTCAGTGAAGTGGTAGCTTGAGATTTGCATAAAGCATGAGAATGATCTTGGGAAAGGACCAATCCT
This sequence comes from Glossophaga mutica, assembly GCA_039655065.1. Lineage (NCBI taxonomy): Eukaryota > Metazoa > Chordata > Mammalia > Chiroptera > Phyllostomidae > Glossophaga > Glossophaga mutica. Next base: position 196,317,543 of record CM077304.1, read on the forward strand.
GAAGAAGCAGGAACCCAGGCACGACCAACTTGAGCTAAGAGTAAAGCCTTGGCATTAGGGGGTAAGGGAGAAACAATTCTGATCACATGAATAAATGTTTGGTGTGGATTTTTCCCCGGGTCCTGCCCCAGTGAACATCAAAGGCTATGGAGAGTGGTTCCAGCTGCAATGAAAACTGACAGCTGTTTCACCTGAAACTCTGGAGGGCCTTGGAGCACCACAGGTGAGGACAGTGCAACCATGTTATGTGATACAGAAATTAATGCCAGACAGGGAATGTAGTCACTTAACTTTGGAAATAGGCATCTCCAAGAAATTTAGGTCACCCTGAATTTTCCAAAACCTAAATTACCTGTCAGTTTCTTTTGCCTATTATATCCTCAGAAACCTCTAAAGATGTAGTTGTTAAGCTTATCAACTAAATCCCCAATCTATTGGATTATCCTATCCAAAGAAACCTTAGAAAGAATTTTTTTAATTTAAAAAAAAGCTCTAAGACTGTTCCTTATATGCTTACCAAATGACTGAGAAATTTCACCCCTTAGCATTTAGCCTACACAAGTGAAAACTTATGTTCACACAAATTACATGCATGAATACTCACTGCAGCTCTATTAATAAACACCGAACACTGGAACAATCCAAATGTCCTTCAATGGGCAAATGGGAGCACACATAACGGTGTATCTCTTCAATGGAATTAATCAGAAATAAAAAGGAATGAACTAGTGATATATACAACAATTTCCATGAATCTCAAAGGCACTATGCTGAGTAAAAAAATAGTCTCAAAAGTAACACACTTTATAATTCTATTTATCTGAATATTCTTCAAAGACAATAATACCATGGTACAGAGAAGACATCAGTAGCTGTCAAGGGTTATGTAGGGAGGGGAGGGAGGGACTGTGGAATATAGCAGGAGAGAAGTATTTGCATTGATAGAGCTGTTTTGTATCTTGAATGTAATGGTGGTACACAAATATAAATATATTAAAATTCATAGAAATTTATATGGAAAAAAACATCAATTTTACTAAATGATACCTTAAAAATGATAAAGAAGCAAACAAAAATACCTACAAACGACCTCAGCTTCTAGCTGAATTTAAGAAAGAAAGATATACATTGTTTTAAAAGAATTTACACTGGATGTAGATGGGGGACGGGAGGATCTGAGAACAGGTGAATCAGCGTTAGTTCCGTGATAGGTGAATAGTGCATAAGGAAGAAGTATTTGATGGTTCTGGATTGTGCATGAAAAGTTCATGTGCAAGCAAGCTGCAATGGCATCTGGTGATGGGCTATTTTTTGTAGATAGCTACCTGGAAGTTGATTCAAAGTTTTAATTAAAAAAACATTTCTATTGAATTTATTGGGGTGACATTGGTTAATAAAATTACATAGGTTTCAGGTTTACCATTCTATAACACATCATCTGCATATCGTATTGTGCGATCACCACCCCATGTTAAGTCTCTCTCTGTCACCATTTATCCCCTTGTACCCTCTCTACCTCCCTACCAACCCACTTTCCCTGTGGTAATCACCATAGTGTTGTATCTACTAGTTTTTTCCCAAAGGTTTTATTTATTTATTTTTAAAGAGGGCAAGTGAGGGAGAGAAACGTCAATGTGTGGTTGCCTTCCATGCACCCCCTACTGGGGACCTGACCTGCAACCCAGGCATGTGCCCTGACTGGGAATCAAACCTGTGACCCTTTGGTTCGCAGGTCAGCACTCAATCCACTGAGCCACACCAGCCATGGCTATAAGTTTGTTTGTTTATTTGTTTGTTTGTTTGTTTTTCTTAACCTCTGCACCTATTTAAGCCAGCCCCTCAATGCTGCTTCCCTCTGACAGCTGTCAGTCTGTTTTCTGTATCTATATGAGTCTGTTTCCATTTTGTCTGTTAGTTTATTTTGTTCATTAGATTCCACATATGAGTGAAATCATATGGTACTTTCTTCCTGAGAAGATCCTTATGATGATGTGTCACAGATCACAAGGGATTTAATCACAGCTTCGGGTGTCCACACACTGAAGAGACCGTTAGAGACTGGGTGGAGGAATGTTTGTTGTCCGGACAGTCCTCGCCCAGTGCTCCTTCTGAATATCAGCGGATGTCAAACCTGAGCATGCCTCCGAATGAACTGGAGGACTTGTAAAATGACACAGATCACTGGTCCCACTCACACAGTTCTGGCACAGTAAGTTTGGGGAAGGGCCTGAGAATTGACTTTTCTAAGAAGTGTCTAGTGAAGGTGATGCTGCTGGTCTGGAGACAACACTTTGAAAAGCACTGATTTATCCTAAAAATTAACTGAAAGAATTCAGGTGGTCCTTTCCTTTCCTTCCCATTGCCTTTTGCTTAGCACTTAGTCCTTAAATGCCCTTGTTTTGTTTACAAAGATTAGAAAATCAGAATAACAGCTTTCTTGGACCCTGGAAAGAGTCCAGTAAATCTCTTAATAATATAATCACTGGTAAGATGCTGCACTTGTAATAAGAATTAACTGTATTTCTTGAGTGCTTACTACAATGCCAGGCACTTCTGTAGGCCCACTGCCTATATTCTCCAACCTGATAAAACAATATGCATAGTGAGCAGCGATATTCTTATCTTCATCTTTCACTGGGAAACTAAGGTTTAGAGAACCACATGCCTTCTCAAGACTACATATGCAACACGAGGTAGAGCTAAAATTTAACTTGTATTAAAGAATGTGAGCAGTCTTTTGTTGGTTTCAGCCCATAGTTGTTAACCTATTAATTCTTGTGGCAATTTAATTTGGGACACCTCAGATTTTTTTCTCTTTTCCTCTGTATCATTCCCACTTGCCAAATCTCAAAAAACAAACAACAGTGAAGGAGAAAGAAGCAAGAGCCTAAAGTTCTTTCTCTCTTGCATGGAGGGGTGGGCCTTCCTACCAAGCTGGGCGCACTTTCAGAGCCATCCAGAAAGGAAAAGAAAAACTAACGGAGACCAAAACCTTTTGTCATTTCTTAGCTTCTAACTGCATCCTGTTTTACATGAAGGTCACCGGCAGTGGCTTTTATGTAGTTCTCTTTGTCTCAGCTGTGAAAGGAACTTGGCCACACATTTCTATTTAATTTTCTGAGGGGACTAAAAATATGCACTAATATGATTTGTAACTGAAACAGGTCTCCAGTGTTAGTGAGTCTCTTTCAATAAGGGCATACTTGTTTTCTAACCATCCTAACCCCTAAGAATTTAGCACAGCATCCTTCACTAGAGAAGCTTGGCTTGCTGCAGTTCCATTAATTCACGTCATTTGGGCATTAACATGAAAGAATCCACCAGCTGACCCTACAATGTCCCTGGTACTAACACCTCAGTGGAGTGTAAATGGAAGGTAACTACTTATCCAGGAGCAAAAGTGGATTGATGAATTACATAAGAGAATGATGGATGGGCAAACAGGCCAGACAGGCAGGGTTTATAAATGTCTTTGAAATAGAGTGGCTGAGAAACATTCTTCCATTTTTCACCCTACCTTGCTTCAAAAGTTTAATGCATCACTCTTTATCTCTAGCAAAATACAAGTGAATGTACCCCACCATAGTGGGTAATTTTATAAAGGATTGACCAGGTCACCAAAGGTTTGAAAACAAACATCATCCAGCCCCTGTCGCTCCCCACCCTCTCCCAGGGTCTCAGGGACCTTTGCCAGGAGAGCAGTTGGCTAATGCACAAGAGTCATTTTCTGTGGAGAAGGTGTACTGGCTCTGCCACTCACTGCGGGAGCTACTCGCTCTGGCTGTGCTTGAGAGCAAGCTTTCAGTTTTTCCATCAGAAGGTCTTGCTATTTGAGCTGTTTGCAAACAAAGCCTCTCCTTGTAGAGCTATTTTCTCCCAGCTGCAGGTACAAACTGACATACTTCATAACTTCACAATAGCCAAAGAGTTCAAATAAAGACTTTTTTCACCTAAAAGCAAGGAGGTGATGACCACCCCTTATTTGTTATTTCATCATTTGAGATTCATTTCACACAGCTTTATTTTTTACGTCTATTCTGACGCTTTGACAATACGGTGCCTTGCTGACCCTGGAGACTGCTCCTCCCAGGGTTAGCCAATTCCTAGAGATAGTAAACAGCTGGCTGTTGAGCACACCTTTAGATTCAAACATGTCAATCCAGGGCCCATATCCTAACTACCTGTTTTGTTAGGGTCTCTCACTCCAGGTCACTATCTGCTTGCTGATATTCCAACTAGTCAATCCTAAACTTGCTTGCCTTGCTTTGCCAGTTCCCTCAGAGGAAATGACAACAGGGGCGCCTACTACAACTCTGCTGGCTGCCTCTGCGTTGGGACCATCTATCTCACGGCTTCCCCATGTGGTCTCCTCCTGTGCATACCGTGACCCCTTTTCCTAGGGAAGTGTTGGACCATAATGAACTTCTTCCTTCATGACTGTCTTTTCCGTGTCTGAGTATCATACGGTACTTCAAAAAGCAAATCCTGAGCACACTTAAACTAATTTAAACCTTGTGTTTTTTCTTCCTTTTTTTACTCTCAAAAGACAGTTGCCAATCAAAACCGTTTTTCTAAGTATGATTACTATTAAGTCGACCATTGAGATTAACTTATTTAACTTACCAAGACCCTTACTTTAATGAGATGCTCTGGTTTTTGTAAACAAGCCACCGCATTTACAAATGATTTTCTGTTTTAAATGCATCTCTGCTCTTCTGTTAACTTTTATTACTTAACCACCTCTGTTAACTTTTATTACTTACCCACCAATGCTTCAGTTTTCTAATATGTAAAATCTAATCATCCATTTCATCATCCAATACATATGAACTGAAGTTCATGTTATATATCAGAAAATGCATCATAGTTAAAAATAACAGGTCAGTTATTGCATTACACACATAAAACTGCTAAAATATTTTTTAATTATTAACAAAAACTACATCAGTGTGAGATCTGTCTGACTTAAAAGAACTAGAAGGGCTGAAGAGGGAGGAGCTCACTTCTGAGCACTCAGCCATTTTTTACAAAGAAAGGAATTTAAACGAATCTGCGTGGAGTGAAGGAGAGGCCCCCAACCTTCTTGGCACCGAACACCGGTTTAGTGAAAAACTGGAGGGTGGGGGTCCGGGGAAGGGGGAGGGAGGCGGAGCTGAAGTGAGCTTCCCTTTGCTTGCACCAGTGGGCCCACTGTGCCTGGAGCGGGTGAGGAGACCGGAGGCGGAGCTCTGGCGAGCTTGCTTGAGGCCTGTTTTCGGTGCTTGTCTGTGGCCAGGGGGTTGGGGACCCCCGGAGTAAAATATTTCAGGATAGCTACAAAGCCATCAAAACTTGAATTATCTATCATTGGAGATAATGATAATTATCATTATCTTGAATACTGGAGATTCCACAGTACCTAGAAAAACTGCTGATAGATGCTGTATTGATGTTGATTGGTAAGCTGTTACCATTGTCCAATTGAGAGATAATGAAAGTTCTGCCCAGACAAGGATAGGAAGAAAAAAGAACGCTTTTAAGTGATAATCATAAGGTTGAACCAGAAAAGAACAAGGATGCTTTAGAATGGGTAGTAAACAAAAAGGGAACTCAGGAAGTTTTCCAGTGACTTGTATGTGGATAATTAGTGATATTATTAATGAAATAGAGAATGAAGAAAAAGTTGATGTGAGCTCTACAAATGCCATATTTTCATGCTGAACATGTTATACTAACAAAAAGACTAAAAGAAATTTCAAGTGTAAAGAAATCTGTGACATAGGCCAAAACAAGTTTTGGAAAGTGATATAAAGAGAAATAATTTCAAAAAACACAAGATATGTATTGCATTTTCAATTTTATACAAGAGTTATTTGCTCTTCAAAAATTACCTGTAAAAAAAGATAAAATATATATTTCTTAATTATTTTTTGAAAAGTTTTTAGGTAATATCTCAATTTTAAAGCCAAATTGTAGATAACTTTGCCTTACCTTTTACCCACTTAAGTTTAATAATAAAATTTAATAATAATAAAAATTGAATCACATTCAGTCTGCATTTTATTTTACTGATACTACCCACTATTAAACTACAATTTAAGAAACTAAAATTAAAAAACAAATTTGATTCTCATATAAATAAAATAGTTTTGAATCCCTAAAAGTTAATATCATTAAGAAATACAACCCACTGATTTTTATGTATCTCAATACATTATTTTGTGCTAAAATTTAGAGTAAATTAGAGATGTATATGTAAACAGATTCCACATATAATATCTGCAGAATAAAATGAACACATGCATTGACTAAAACACATTATGTTTCACCCCAAGGAACTCTGAAAAATTATCAACTATTATCACCATATCACAGGTAATACCATAACTATTGTAGTACATCATTAAATATTGGAAATAGGCCATTTGTTTTAATATCATTATACAGACTTTATAGACAGAACATATTTTCACAGAGAATGATCTTGTGAAAAATAATTTATTCAGGAAACAAAATGCCAATGAGGAAAAATGACCTATAATGTCAACACCAGTGCCTTTGGCAGAAGTCATTAGATCAATGTCAGAGGATGATTAATTACACACAGCACACCTCAGAGCCTGCACGTCTGGAAAAAATGTTTCTCAATGATGTTTATATCTATAATATTCTTACAATAATATCAAGAAAATGTAATAGAGTATTGCATGTAAGGTATAAAACTTGAGATAAGTTCACCTGTTAGCACTCTTTGGTAAGAAAAATCAGCACATAGTTGTATTAGAAAATGAGTACACAATTATCAAATATATCAGTCTAGTTCTATACAATGTCTGGATTGGGGGAATTTTATTTCTTTAATTTTCTTGCTCATTTTGTTAGTTATACATTTGTTTATATGATTTCAACTGAAGGCATGGGTTATAAAGGAAAATGTTATCAATAAAGTAAAAATCAGTTGTTAATTCAATTATTTATACTACATTTATAAAACTGAAAATTTAAAGAAAACACTATTAAAGAAAAACCAATTTGTTTCAACAAGCTTCTGGCATTTCCATGTATGACTCCCCCTCTTTCAAAAATAATTAAAATCAAGATGTCAAAGTTCAAATCTCTTTACATATGAATTCAGAAAAGCTTTACACATTCATTCCAAGCAGAAAAAAAATTCTCTAGTGAAAAATTTTCAGTGCATATTTTATAAATATATTTAATAATATTTTAAAATTTTGGAAGTGTATTATAATTTCATACTCTGTAAAAAAGTATGCTATCTTCATACTCTGTATTTTATAGCATAAAATTATTTTTCATAAATAAAGTTTAACATATAAAATTGCTTCGTGAAAAACAATATGAATGAGAAGATTTTACTTAAATGGCTTATCATGCCAGTTTTGTCTAAAAATCAAAGAGTTTGTAGGCCAGGGTTTTTCTGCTCCCCAGTGTGAGTGTGTGTGTGTGTTCTTTCAAAAAGGAAAATTGAAGAATAAGTGTGAAAATGTTAATAGCGATAATGGTTGAATCACAGCTGATTTTTTTATTCTAAGTACTAATATTTTTCCACTACCTTATATAACTAAAGTAAAATTACTTTCAAAATATTTGATGGACAAGTAGATAGATTATAATGGGAGACTCTTGTGCCTTTAAGAATGAGAAGAACTATATGCTAGTAGGTTGCAGATAATTTAAGATCACTTTTAACTGTAAAACTGTGGAGCAAATATAACACAAATTGTCTTAGTAACTGATCCGTTAAAGTCCATTGTGTATATTTAATACAATAATTAATCTCTCTAAGAAAATACATTTAAAATAATATCTTTAGATTTTATAGCATTTAAAAATTAAGAATACCTAAAAATAGTTTTTGAAAAAGTATAAAAATATTGGAAAAATTACACCACACAGTTTTTAAGTTTATAAAGCTATGATAATCAAGAGAGTGTTATTGTTGAAAGAGAAGACAAATAAACCAATGGAAGAAAACAGAGGGCCCAAAAATAGACCCACGTGTAGATAAACGCTTGCTTTATGAAAACAGTTCAAGAGAGAAACAATTCAACAAAAAGGTGGAAGGATTATTGGACATTTATATACAAAAATAAATCTTAACCTATACTTTATACATAAAAATTATATATATGTATATATGTGTGTATATATGCATATATAAAACAGCTCAAATGTAAAATTCTAAAACTTTTAAAATAAAAAATAATGGAAAATCTTTATTTCTTGACATTAGGCAAAGCATTCTAAGATATCACAATAGAACCACAATACTAAAAGATAAAATGATAAATTAAACTTCATCCAAAAATATCTTTTCTATGCAAATGAGAGAATAGAGAAAAAAGAGACAAAGAAAATAAAAGACTTAAGAGAATAGAAAGACAAAGTACAGACAAGATGAAAATATTTTCATATTGTATATCCAACAAGGATGTGCATTACACTATGTAAAGAACTCTTAAAACTCAATAGCAAAGAAAAAAAGCATCCTATATAAAAATAAGCAAAAAGATTTAGACATTTTATTGGAGAAGATATAATGATGGCCAAAAAAAAAAAAAAAAAACCTGAAGAGATGTTCAATATGATTAAATGTTAAGGAAATGACAATGAGATACTTCTAGATGCCTTTTAGAATGACTAAAATAAAAACATACTGACAGTAACAAGTGCTGACAATAATGTAGAGCAACTAGAACTGTAATATTTTGCTGGTGGGGATGCTAAATGGTTCAGCCATCCTGAAAAACACTTTGGCAGTTCCTGAAAATGTGGAATCTCCCACCTGCCATAAATCCAGCAATCCCACTCTGGGTATTTACCTTAAAGGAATGAAAACATATGAGGTCTGTCCAGAAGGTACCCAGTCATGTAATAAGAAAAATAGAGACTTTTACTGAAGAAAGTACAAGATACAAGAAACATTGTACATAAGACAATGATGCCTCAGTTCCTTTCAAAGTAGGCACCTTGGGACCTCACACAGTTCTCCCAATCACCATCAGCTGCCCTATTGTATTTTCCAGAATCTCATCAAAGGTCTGAAATCTCTTCTCTTTTAAAGGTGATGTTAATTTGAGGAAAAGCCAGAAGTTGCAGAGCATCAAATCTGGGTTTTAGAGGGGCTGAGCCACCTGGATAATATGATGTTTTGCCAGAACATTCTGCACAAGATGTGATGCATGAGAGAGTGTGTTGTGATGAAGCCTCCAATCACTAGTTGCCCATAGCTGCAGCCTTCTGAATCATGTGAATTGTTTCCACAGAAGAATGTTCAAGCTTAATGCAAAATCTGATGCAGATCCATTGCTCTGTTCAATCAATTATTTTGAATGTGATGGCCACACAGTACACATGCCTACTCAACAGTGTCTACTGCACCCAATGACTAGTATAGTAAAGTCATCATTGTTCACACATGCACATTCCAGTACACTCTCTCTAGCTGGGAGGTTACATCAATGTTGCACAAAGCATTCTTCTTATAGTAACAATGGCTGGACTTTTTCCAGACAGACCTTGTATGTCTATACAAAAACTATACATGAATCTTTATAGCAGCTCTGTAGTTAAGCACTGCACACTGCAAATAACCCAGATGTCCTTCAGTGAGTGAAAGGAGAAACACACTGTGCTATATCTATACAACGGAATAGTACCCAGCAATAAAAAGGAATGAACTACTGGTGTATGCAACTATTTGAATGAATCTCAAATGTATTGTACTGAGTGGAAGAAGCCAGCCTCAAAAAGTTACATAAGGTATGATTACATTTCTATTATACTCTTATAAAGGTAAAACTATGACAAAATGCAGATTAGTGATTGTCAGAAATGAAGAATGAGAGGAAGGAATGATGGCGAAGGGGTAACACAGGAAGCTTTGGGATTACTAACTGTTTTTACTTAACTGTGGTGGTAATAATATGAATCTATTCATATCTTAAATCTATAGAGCTGCATACTAAAGTTTATTCTCTGAATGTTGACATTAAAATTAAATTAAACAGAATTAAATGATAAAGAAAACATTAAACCTGAGCTTTTGATAAGTAAAAATTAAAAGCTTTCTGCCATTCCCTGTTCTTCAAAGGGAAAGTCCTGAGTGAAAACAGCTATAGAACGCTCTTTAAGTACATTTTTATGTTCATGTATTTACATAGGTCGTTTTTCAGGAAAAAAATTAATAGCACTTCATTCCCTCAAACTAAGCAATTGCAGTTTTATTCTGATTAATGTTTCCACAAGTCTTATCTTTACATTATTATTTGTAAAATACCTACAAAAATAGTCTGGAAAGGAAAAGGTATTTCATGTGCAAACAAGGAAAAATATACATTGCATATGACTTACACAACCTATTAAGTGAGAGCACTGGATTTCAGTTCATGTGGGCTTTTAGAATATGGAGTTGAAGCAGATACTTTATATGCAAGTATTTTTCAAAGATCAATCTTCTTACAGATTATAAACTGTCATATTTCATTCATTTTGAATCTGGCATATGTTAAAATATTCCCTGTTGTGCTTTTATCATCACAAACAGTAAACTATTGAAAGCTCAGAGGAATGGAACTAACAGCATGTTTATGAAGTTTCTTCAAAACAGTTAGAGAGAATACAAATAAGTTAAAATATCAGCTTCATTTTTTCTGGGTAATTGACTGCTTTTGAAACTACAACCATACAATTTTGAAAGGCTAACTACAATGGTTTGGAAATGGTGTGATACAAGATTGGCTTATTTCATTTTATTATAAATGATGATATTGACAGATTGGACAGCACAATTTTGTCCCTAAAAATTTGGTCTCACCAAAAAGCTGGGCTGTTTTGCTTTGTGTTTGAGTTACTATCAGTTAGTGAAAAATGAGGGAAAGTTTAGTATTTTTCCTGTCATTTGTTTTCTATATCTATCCACCTAGAAAATGAAGAGACAGCTTGATTAAAAATAATTGCCCCCAATTCTGTCCATCACAAGTTTATAGAATTCCAACAATACAGCTGTTTTTCTTCACTGAAGTTTTAACTGTTCGGAGATTAATTTTTTCCTTTAGATTTGATGTATACATAAACAAAACTAATTTTAATGTAATGGAGTATATAACAGTATCTGTTACAATCAGGTTACTTTTTAAAAATCTAAACAAGAAAACTATTCTATATTAGACAATAAAATGATGTCTAGAACACAGCAAGCTTCCCAGTATGAAACTATGATTGGAACTTTGCTTCATTTTTTTACACTGAAATTTTAATTTAAATTATATTTTGTTAATGTTATATTTTAATTTTTTAAAGGATCTTTTTGCAAATATATTTTATTGATTATGCTCCTGTGATGATGAACTCCTTTAACTTGACCTTATCTGGGAAGCGCTTCATCTGCCCTTCCATTCTAAATGATAGCTTTGCTGGAGAGAGTAATCTTGGATGTGGGCCCTTGCTTTTCATGAATTTGAATATTTCTTTCCAGCCCCTTCTTGCCTACAAGATTTCTTTTGAGAAATCAGCTGATAGTCTTATGGGAACTCCTTTGTAGGTAACTCCCTCCTGTTCTCTTGCTGCTTTTAACATTCTCTCCTTATCTTTAATCTTGGGTAATTAATTATGATGTGTTTTGGTGTGTTCCTCTTTGGGTCCAACTACTTTGGGACTCTTTGAGCTTCCTGGACTTGTGCGTCTATTTCCTTCACCAGATTGGGAAAGTGTTCTTTCATTGTTTTTTCAAATAAGTTTTCAATTTCTTGCTCTTCCTCTTCTCCTTCTAGCACCCCTATAATTTGGATGTTGGGACATTTAAAGTTTTCCCAGAGGTTCCTAAGCCTCATCATTTTTTTTTTTTGAATTCTTGTTTCTTCATTCTGTTCCAGTTGAATGTTATTTCTTCTTTTGTTCCAAATCATTGATTTGAACATATTTCCCTGTATATTTTTTTTCTTTTTTCTTTTTTCTTTTTTTAATTTTTATTCTAATTGTTGTTCTTGTACAGTTTTCTGTCTTTTACTCCCACCCCAGCCCATATTTCCCCATATATTTTTCTTTATTTTACTTTGTATAGCCTTCACTTCTTTATTTTGTAGCCACACTCAATCATTTCTGTGAGCATCCTGATTACCAGTGTTTTGAACTCTGCATCTGATAGGTTGACTACCTCCTCCTTGCTTTACTTCTTTTTCTGGAGTTTTGACCTGTTCTCTCATTTGACCTATATATATATATAATATATATATTTTGTCTTGGTGCACCTGTTACGTTGTAAGGGGAGGAACCTTAGTGGGACAGGGCAACACACTTCTCTACATTGTGGTGCTGTACATGGGTGAGGGGTCAGAGAGGGAACAATGTGGCTTGCTCAGTTCTTACCCCACTTTCAGTCACTTCATCTGCTACTCACAAGCAAATTGCACCCTTCTGGTGCTGATTCTCGGGTAGGTGGGCTTGTGTACATTCTAGGACTCCATTGGCCCCTCCAATGGACTCTCCTTTGAGACGGGGAGTTTCTCCCACTGCAGCAACCCCCACAACTTTTTACAGCCAGAGGCTTTGAACCTTTTCTCCCCCACACAGGAACCCTGGGTTGCATGGTCTGTTTTGGTTCCCAGCTGTTCCTCCCTGTTTCTCTCCATGCAAATGTAGGACCACCCGGTCAGCTGCTGCCTCACATGCCTAGTCCACCAGCTGCTGCCTAGCCATGCATCCTTTCTACCCTTGTTGCCCATCTCCACTCCTCCTAACAGTCTGGATGGATGTTTGTTCTTTAATTCCTTGGTTGTAAGACTTACATACAGTTCAATTTTCTGAAAGTTCTGGTTATTTTTTATTTTTAAATTGGTTGTTATGCTTCTATTGGTTGTGTGAGGAAGTGAAGTGTATCTACCTATGTCTCCTTCTTGGCCAAAAACCCCATAATCTCACCTTTGCTTCAGTTTTAAATATCATTAAATATTCTGAGAGAGGGAATCTTAAACTTTACCTAGTCCAACCCAAAGATAAGTTCCATAGGACAAAACTGCATCTGTTTTATTCAACAGTCTGTTATAAATGTGTAGTAATTATAGGTTGCACAAATGAATTAACCATCTCATTTTACAAATGAAGAAAATCTAGTCCCAACAAAGTGAGGGAAACTAAACTAGGTTATAAGAGACTGGTTTTATAACAATGGTCACAATATTTCCTATCCCATATGCTCATTTGTAATGGGACCCTGCCAGTCCCCTATCAAGGAATGGAGTAATTCCTATTTCCTTGGACCTGGACTGACAGGGTTCACTGTGGGCTTGTTTTGATGAATGGAATACAGCAAAAATGATGCTGTGCAATTTTTGAGTCTGAGCCTGAAAAGAGCTGGAGTTTTTCCTCTGCTCCTCAGAATCCCTCCTCTTGGGACCTACCCAGATAAGACAGCTTAGGCAGACCATGTACAGAGAACCATGTGGAGAGGGAGCGAGCCAGGACCAGACCATCCTTGCAAATGTGCTGGACAAGTGAAGCCATATTGGATGTTTAGGCCTAGCCTCCATCCTACTACAGCCCCTGGAGAGACTGATAACACAAGTAGCAGAAAAGAAACCTCCCAGGTTCTCTCTGAATGTTAGCAAAGACAGTTGTTGTTTTTTAATTACATTATTTTTTATTCAACAACTTTACTGAGGTATATTTTACATATAAAGATAACCTATTTCAAGTATACAATTCAAGGATTTTTAGTAACTCTATCAGGTAGTGCAAGCATTACCATAAGTAGAACATTTTCATCCCCCTAATAAGTTTAAGCACTATGTTTTAAAATACTGTATTTTGTCATGTATAATGCACACATGCACATTTTTGCCCAAATTTTTGAGGGAATAATAAGGGTGCATATTGTATATGGGTAGCACTAGGTATTTTTAAAAATCATCTTTGCTTGTTTTCAATCACTTCAAAGCCCATGTTACACAAAGTGCAAAAATAATCCCAGTGGACTTGAAAACCCAACTTGCTGTGATACCTGGTGGGCTAACCAGCGAACTGCAACCTCTTGATGAGTCAGTAAACAAGCCCTTTAAGGCCCTAATGAAAAAAGAGTGGATGTCATGGATGCAGTCAGCTGGTAATGATTAAATATGGACAGACAGAATCAAGAAAGCATTCATCACCCAGGTTTGTTATTGGATCCTAAGATCATGGAACGGTGTCAAGAAGGAAGTGGCTGTGAAATCATTTAAAAAACATGGCACAAGCAATGCCATGGATGGAACTGAGAACGATGAAATTTATCAGGATGAGGAAAGTGACTCTTCAGAAGACACTGGTAATATAGAAATTGAAGACGATACTTCTGCTATTGACAGTGATGAAGAGTTCTTGGCCTTCTATGATGCATAAATATCGTAAATTTGTTACTGGAAGATAAAATTTCTTATACCGTGTATCTGTTCTTGTGTTTTGTAATTATTTGTTACATAAATATCTTGTACCATAATATGTTAAAAAATAAATGCTAAAATTTCTTTATAAAACAAAAAACAAGTATCTAAATATAAATAAATAAATAAATAAATAAATGAATGAATGAATGAATGAAGAAAGAAAGAATTGAATTAAAACAAAAGATTTTTTTCCTGAAAGTTTGGGCCAAAAACATGGGTGCACTTTAAAGATGGTAAAATACAGTAGTTTGTTAGAGAGCAAGAGAAACTAAAACACAGGTCAGATATCTAGTTTGGGTGAAACTCTCTCACAGAAATCAAGTCTTCTTTTCCTCCTCTCCAAATCCAAAGCATAGTATTCTCTTTTTTAAAAATTTTATTTAATTTTTAAAGATTTAATTTATTTTTAGAGAGAGGAGAGGGGAGGAAGAGAGGAAGAGAAGCATCAGTGTGTGGTTGCCTCTTGTGCACTCCCTACTGGAGACCTGGACTGCAACCCAGGCATGTGCCCTGACTAGGAATTGAATCTGTGACCATTTGGTTCACAGGCCCACGCTCAGTCCACTGAGCTACACCAGCCAAGGCCAAAGCATAGTATTCTAACATTTTCTTTTTTTGCACAAAATGTATAACTCTGTTCTTCATTGCAAAGCAATAGGTAGAACATAATATAGGCAGTTACTTTATTTCTAGAGTTAGTCTCAATTTTTGGTGACTTATTAAGAGGAAACACAAATGCTCTCAGCACACTTAACAAGATATGGTGCTTGAATAATTAGCACCTGTACACATAATAAAGAAGATCCTAAAATTGGAATCAAAATGTGAGCACAAGGAACTTCAAATACTTGTAAGATAAATACATTTATATTTTTCTGTACATGTGATAAAAATAGGGAAGAGTGCTGGAAGCATTGCCTCTGGATAAATGAAGAAGGCTGCCAATTTCCATCAATTTAAAATATGTCAAAATCCAAACAACTATGTTAAACATATTTTCTAAACCTCAGCATTCTTTTATTAGCAACATGTTATCATTTTATTTCTTTGGAACTCAACCACTTCAAATGGCTTATAAGTAAATATATTATTAATGTTTTGATGTTATAAAATTTGAATAGTAAGTTATAAAAGTTTAAATAAGAAATAAGAAGAAATAAAATTAGGAACAAAAAACTTAAGTATTTGTTTGAAACATGGTCCAAAGTTTTCATATACCATAGAATTCTAAGTGATTAAAAGTTTTTCTTCAAATTTATGAGCATTAATTAGCATAACAGAATGTTATGCAGGGAGAGAGGGAAGGAGGGAGACAGGGAGGGAGACATGAAGGGAGGAAAAGGAAGGGAAAAGGGAAGGAAGAAAGGGATGAAGTGTCATTATTTTGTTGAAGAGTTTACAGTAGAAATAGAAACATAAATATGATAAAGAACAAATGTAAGAATACTGATTCTCATAACTACAGTCTTAAATGAACCATCTATAAATAGCGTTTCATTTCCCCTGAGCTCCTCCACTCAAGTCTAAATAGGCTCCTTCTAATTCCATATCTCACATCCAGTCCTCAACATGTACATTAGGACTCCTACAGCAATGCCCCACTGGTGAGAACACAAATAAATTCTTTTATTACTTATGTTACATGAACTCTTTGAACCGTAAGACCGTGTTTTGGCACATTGCCTCAGTTTCCTTTGCTAGTTCTAGCTCCTCTTCATTATTCTATCACTTATAGTCCAAATAATGGTTCACCTCACCTCTTATGAGTAGAAAGATTTTTTTAAGCCTGAAATTTATTGTATAGCAAGAACTGTAAGGTTAGACGTTAACAAAAGGTAGCCAAGTTTTCTATGAGTTTCTTTTCATCACTATTGAAGTTCTAAAAAGAAAGAGTGTTATTAGGGAGGTATTAAATCAGTCAATCTAAAATTAGTTGCTCGTAATCTTATTTTGAACCCCATCTGTTTCTAGGTCACGAGGAAAGAACAATACAGGGGTAGATTCAGATTCACTAGGAATGTATATAGGCTCCTGGAGTCTCAGCCTCCTGCCCCCATTACAGGCTTAGGTTGTCTCTGATGTGTCAAATATGTGTCCCGATAACAGTTTTGCATTGCAAAAGGTGAGGCAGAGATGTTTATTGATGGACGTATGACAAGGAATGGGACTCCTTAACCACCTGTGTCCAGAAAGTGCAAGAGCATATGCCTGGCCTGCTGTGCTTTTCATTCTTCACCATCTTGCTGAGTGATTTTACCCAGTTCCCTCCTGAAGACTGGCAAATCTATGCCCTCAGCCCAGATCTTTCTTCTAAAACCAAAGGAGGTATATACAATAGCCTGTTTTACATGACCACTTCCTGGACCATAGCAGCCTCTAAGTCAGCATTTATAAACCAGAATTCTTTATATTCATCATCAAAACAGTTTCTTGTTCTATTCATCTGGTCTTGGCTACCGTACCACCTGGTTATCTAAGCAAGAAAATCAGGGTTTCATCTTTTGGTTTCTCTCTTCCCTCACTTGCTGTATTCAGTCACAAAATCTTGCTTATCTGAAAAAAATAATTTTATAATAAGTGTTCTTTTGTCTCTTCCCACTACCAATCATAAAGCCCTTAACATTTTTCACCTGGACCACTAAAACAGACTTTTAACTTTTTCCCGTCTTTTATTTTTGCTATCCTTGATTCATTGTCTACCATTCCAAAATGGTAATATTTTGAATACACAAATGTGATCTTCACTGATTAAATTCTTCAAGAATATCGCTTCAACTTTGAGATGAACTCCAAACTCCGTTTCACATTAGAAAGGGCATGTTTACCTTGTTATCTCTGTCGTTCCCGATTCCTAGCCCAATGCTTTATCCTTCACCTCATTTGAAGTTCCCAGATATGTCCTCTCCTGCTCATTAGGATTTGCTGTTTCTTCTGTCTAGAAATGTATCTCACTAGCTTGTTAGATACCTTATTCTTTGCAAGCCTGTAAAGCTTTCTCCATTTTATAAAATGCCCATGAAATTTCACAAATCTAAACTCCCGTATAAAGCCATAATTAATGAGTTGATATTTTCCTCTCCTGTGCCACCTCTGTATAATGTAAATAACTCCAAATTTTGTTTAATTACCTAGCTTCTCCATTTGACCCTGAACTCCTTTTGAAGAACATGAACCATGTTCATTTTTGATCTTTAGTATCTGAGAAGTGCATGTGCTTGGACACATAATTACTTGAAAAATGAATGAATAAGCAATAAACAAAAGAATACTAGTAAGATATTTAGTGTCTTAATCTAATTTAATTTTCTGTTAAAATGAAGATAATATAAAAATTCCTGAAAGCTCAATTTTATGAACTATGAAACAGAGGGAAAAACTTCATAAAATGTAAAGTTTTGCATATAGACAGTATCGGAGCTATAGAAATTATTCTAATAGGAGCTAGAAGACTTGTAGAAGAGTATTTAAGCTTAGCCTTGATGGATGAGTTTAAATATGGAAAGTGGAGAGAAGAGCAGAGTGAGGGCATTTCATATGAGAAAAAATGAGTAAAATGTTGTAGGTGAAGCCAAGCATAATGTTTGTTATAAAGAGATGCTCTGTTGAGCATTTTTGAGGAGTTGTGAGACATAAAATTGGAAGAGGCAAATGTAGCTATTAAACAGAAACTTTTAAATCACTCAATAAAAGGTACCAATTATCATCATCAGAATATTTAAAAATAAATCACTACAACATTGGAGTAATTAAAAGAAATCACCAGATCTTGAATTTCTAATTATGAATATACATTTCTAAATGATTTGTCAAAGCTAAAATAGTTTCTTACTATTAAATAGTGACTCCATTTTTTGGTGTTTCATTCTTACACAAAACAAAGTTCTTCCTGCCTTGCTCCAATCTTTCCTTCTCCATTCCTTTGAGTTCTGAGAACACTCACTCAATGCTCCAGTTAAAACTTAATTTTTTCACAGTCAGTAAATCTTACGTTTTGTTTTCATGCCTCCTCACTTAACTTTGATTGTGGCTGTGTACTCTGTATAGCACTCTTACCTCCTAACTACTTTTACTTCTAAAATTCGTATTCATCTATCAGGACAAAGTGCAAATGCCATCTGCTCCACGAAGCTCTCCTGGACAGCGCAGGGCTGAACGGGGAGCTCTGCAGGACTCAATAGCACTTTCCACTCCTGTTATACTTACTGCACACCACGCATTATCATTGCTGCTGTCACAGAGTTTCCTACCAAGCCTCCTCAGCCACCAAGCGGGGCCTTATCTATCTTGAACTTCAAAATCTCGCAGAGTTTCTGTCAAATGGAATGAGCTCATTAAAGCTTGAAATAACAAATAAATATGGGTAAGATTATAATATGCTGAGGGTCTGTGTTAATTGCCAACATCTAATTTTTTTTAATTTTTGCTTTCATATATAATATTCCATTTTAAAAGAATAGTCTATAAGAAAGTAGAAAATATTTGCTTATCACATGAATCAAATTTTTAAAATACTCAGCATAAGGTAGGTACAAGTAAAAAGAATACTTTCCTATACTGCTGATAGAAGTATAAATATCTGAAAGCTGTTTGGCAACATTTATGAAAAACTTTTTAAAAAGTTAATTGATTTCAAATAGTAATACTATTTCTATTCCTTAAGGGGAATTTCAGAATAATTGAGAAAATGCATGTCTAAATGATGAAACGTTATGTAATTACTAAATGTTGCTTTCAAATATCATATAAAATGGGGAGAGGGGGCGGGAGATTAACTTTGAAACTTTTTTAAAGGTAATTCAGACTGACTTGGATACAAATCTTACTTCTACCCCATAGTAGCAAGTGACTTTGGCAAGTAATGTAGAGCTTCCAAACCATAATTTTCACATCCACAATATGAGCGCAGTGATTGTAACCATTCCATAAGGCTGCTAGGAGAAATAAAAGAGATTTTAAAAATGTAAAAAATTTGGAACAATAACTAGCAGAGAATAAGTAATCAATAATATAACCTATTATACCGATGACAATAATGATGATGAAAGTGGCTCATAAAAAAACAATGGGACTTGTTTTAGCAGAAATGCCTAGGATTCAAAGATGTGACATTTCCATTTTGATACAGCCCCACTGCTAGGGCGCCTTTTATAGTGAACTAAAGATTAAGAGACATAGAAAGCAACTTTAATATTTTCTTTATAAGCATTTTTATGGAAAAATACACAATCCTATTTTTAGTTATCATTTTTCTGGGCATAGGAATGCTGGATGCAATGATTTTCATTATTAGTGTTGATTTTACAGAGTTCCTTTTTAGATATTTAATAATACTTTATTTTTGACAAGATAATTCCACCACCTTGCTAACTAATCATCTCAGAGTCTACACAGTTATTTACTTTGTGCCATTAATGGCCTGTTCCTTTTTAAGACTCAGGCAATCTTTGTGACAGTAACAAGTCAGGAATTTATGATTATTTGAGCTGCTGGTCTTCTTTGTTCTCTCTTAAAAGAGATGTCACTCAAATCCACGTCTGATTGGTACTTCTCAAAGAACAAGGAGGAAAATTTGCACTTGTCATGAAGCCATTTATGATGATGTTAGAGAAGAAAAGATTAAGACATTTATAAATTTCTTTAGAGGTGCTTGCTATGCAAATGTGCTGAGTGGTATATTTTAAAACTTCTCTAAAATTATATCTGAGAATAATTTTAAGAACCCAATTAATTGTAGGTGGAGTGGTAAGAATCATGTGATAACTGCAAATAATTTTAAAGTGACTGCTGCATATCAATCATTTTTGTGCCAAAATATTTATTTTGAAAGTATTTAGAATGAGATTACTCAGCCAGCTAAAACAGTAACATTAATGAAATAAAGATACAGTCAGTATAAAACTATCTTTGGGGAAGAGATGAAAAAGTACAAAAATAGAGAATAATAAAGTATGATTTATAAAACTCACAGAAGTACAAAGATAAATTTAAGCAATGATAAGCCATTTTCAGTGACCAGATCGATCTCATTTGCCGACATATGTGTGGTGTGTGGGCAGGTAAGAGGCACACGTGGAAAATTCCTTGCAAGCATACACTTCTTATGATAACTTTAACAAACATATTTTGCATGATTGATTTTAATTTAAACTCTAGCCATGTAAGCTGTTTTATGAATCATTAGCACTTGTTTTCATGTGCAATATAATTCTGGCAGTTCTCTTTGAATAATGTGAGAGGAGGTCACATGATTCAAAGTGAGTAGAGCGTGTCTAGTCAAGCACAGCTCTAGTCAAGCTCTACTCAAGCACAGAGAAGAAATGAGGTCATCATGTGACTGAAACACGGAGTCCCGAAGCTACAATGTGAATGCTCATTCTCCACCAGAGGAAGCACCGACCACTCTTTATAAGAAAGCTATTTAAATTGGCCATCTTTTCAAAGTACTTGTGACCTGGGAAGCTTCCAAGACTTGTGGATGGAGATTTAGAAAATTGAACTTTGAGTGTTTATAATATATCAGAAAATCCCCCAAATGTATACAAACTGGGTAGTCTTTGTATAAATCACTTTGTATGACCAAGTCACTGGTCTGCTGCCTCCAGCCTGAGATTTGCAAATAATATTATTGCTGTTCTCTATGATGTATTCTAGCAATAGGGAGAAAAGTGGGTCCTTGACAATACATACTATAACATTTATATCTTGTTTGCAGAAAACATCGAAAAAGATGAAATGATTTGTACTTGGTTAAAGATATGATGCAAGTTGTTAGTATTATGTAAAGGTGAGCAGGATTTCTGAAGACTGGGGATACAAAGAGAAGGAAAAGAAAATGAGTAGAGGATTCACTGATGAAAGTGAAACCATTTTACCCTAACCAGCTAGAGAGCGCCATGATCAATGGAGAAAGCAGAATATAAAGAATGAATGAATGGATATGCTCAGTAGAACCAGAATCCAAAAAGACAATGACCAGGAAGCTAAAGAAAGGTAATTTTGAGTAAAAGCAAACAAATGAAACTTTAGAGCTAGAACAACAGCAATAAGATCTTATGAGTTATATAATCTTTTTATAAGAGACTTTATTTATTTATTTTTAGAGAGAAAGGAAAGGAAGGAAAAAGAGAGGGAGAGAAACATGAATGTGTGGTTGCCTCTGACATGGGGACCTGGCCTGCAACCCAGGCGTGTGCCCTAGACTGCGAATTGAACTGGCAACCCCCTTGGTTGACAGACCCGCGCTCAATCCACTGAGCTATGCCAGCCAGGGCTATAATCTTAAATGGAATGTAAAACAATAAGTTAGTCTGGTACTGGAATGTAATCAAGTATAAAATAAGGAACTTGGTCAAATAAATTAATACAAATAACAACAGCTTAGGATATTAAACATGTAAGGTATTCCAGGCATTGCCCTGAGACTCTACATATGATTTTCTAGAACTAGCACTTGGGCACAGGAATCTCTTATTCATCTCTAGTCTGTAAAATGACAAAAGGATTATAAAAATAGGAAGCTAGACAAGCCTGGCAAGAAGCTCTCTGTTCTACAATATATTTGAGGACAAGAAGGTGAAATCTTGAGCTCTATTTCATCCTCAATAGAGAATCTCTTGCCAGACAAGTTATAGGCAATTATTATGCACAAAATCATATCCATTTTTTCTCAAATCAATTGCATTGACAATTAAAAACAAAAACAAAACAGCTGAAGATCTGAGAAGAAGATTCTAACATCAAGACAAGGACAATCATCCTACCCAGTTTGGAGGCAAATACTAGCCCTGAGTAAGAGATTCTTTTGCACAGTTTACCTAAAAATAAGTAAATAAATAAAAAACAACATATAAGAACATAAAATATTTTTAAAATCCTAAAACAATCAGGACTAGAATTTAGCACTGAAAAGAAAAAGAAAGGATGCATTGTATTTAAGACAAAATGTAACCAAATATGATTTATTTTAGGAAATCATTACAGAGAGCCTCAGTATTTTGTCCTTAATAAAACTTATAGACATTATGAAATGAAAACTTTAACATAACATGAAAATACCAGCATGCTGAGATTAAAAGAGATGAACCCAAAGACAGATAGCTATAAAGAGGTAATAGGACCTCCTAGAAGAAAATATGCAGTAAAACAAAAGTATGAATGTGTTTTGGGAAGGCTAGAATATCCACATTCCATAGGACATTTCCATAGGACATTTCCATAGGAAACGCCCACATTTCACAGGTGTTCCATGATTAGGTGATTGCAACACCACAGACACAAGCATGTGTTTTGAACCTACACACTGCACAGCAGGTGTCAGTGGTAAACCACTGATGAATTTTTTCTTATTGTTCTTTTTTTAAAAATTTTTGTCTTTTCGTTTTACTTGGAAAACTCTATGTTAAGATAGTCCAAAATAAAATGTGAGATAGTGCTGAAAGGTGAGACTCCCAGGTCAGAAGCTCTCCAGTCATTACTGGAGAAAGTAGAGAACAGGTACAAATCGCATTGTTGCTAATGACACAACCAGACCAAAGCCAGCAGGATGTCTAGTGGCTGATGTGCACAAAGGTGAAAGGAAAGTAAGATGTGTACAACACACACATGGGAACAGGGAACGTAAGAAGCGTAAACTAAGGTCAACTGGAAATTGTAAGGCAAGAAATGGAGCATCTACAGTTTGCAGTGCTAAAGGGAAGGATGGGGGAGGGAGGGAGGAAAGAAGGGAGGAAAGAAAAAAGAAGTCTTCGTTAATAAGTGTCAGAAATGCTGGATTAAAGTAAGTTAAAAAAGTGTTTTACTTGGTACCTCTTGAAACTTTAATAGGTTAAAAGGGTATTGTGATGTCCTAACAGGGGAATAAGTTCCCTAACTTATTTGGCCACAGATACCTTTTTATTTTCTCTGTGGAAAAGCGCACACATTCAGTGTTCTATGAGGCATGCTTTGGGATAGCTAATGTAGGCCAATATTCTTAAGACTTGATTTGCAATGTTCAGAAAGCTGAAATGACTTGTTTAAGGTTTTACAATGTGCATTTAAAAGATGGAGTAGTGATCTGTGACCACATGGATGACCCTGCAGGGCATTATGCTACGTGAAATAATCTAGACAGAGAGAAACAAATCCTGCATAGTATCACTTTTAGGTAGAATCTAAAACAAATAAACAAACAAAACAGAGAAAAAAAACAGAGTAAAGGGTAATGAAAACAGGGAGGTGCAGGTCAAAGTATACAAACTTTGAGTCATGAATATTCTAACAATCTAATTAATGCACAGCAAGTGATTATAGTTAATAATGGGGCATTGTAGATCTTAAACATCCCCACCATGTGCACAAAAAAGTCAACTATGTGAGGGAATGGAAGAGTTAATTAACTTGACTGTGGTGATACTTTATATATGTGTATGTATCTATAATCATCGTATTGTGTACTTTAAATACATACAGTTTTATGTGTCAATCATTTTCAATAAGTCTAGAAAAGTAATAAATAAAAGGAGGGCTACAATCCAAAAAATAAAAAGTAGTAAACATTGCAGTGCTTGGTGTTAGTGAACTAAAGCGAACTAGAATGGGATATGTCCAGTCAGGCAATTCTAAAAGGTTCTATTCTGGAAACGATAAACTCAGAAGACACTGAGTGGTTTTAGTACCGAGACAAGATGTAGCAGACAGTTAGGGGCTAGAACGCAAGGTCTGATGGAATGATATCAATCAAACTTCTAGGAAAACTTATTAATCATCATTCAAGCCTATGTATGCTCCAACTACAGAGGCTGAAGAAGTGAAATGGATTTTATGCACGAATCAAAGAAGAAATTGATCCCACACCAAAAAAAGGGGGAAAAAGACATGCTGACAATTATAGATGACTGAAACACAAAAGTAGAAAATAAATCAGACTCAAATGTTATCATAAAATCTGGACTAGGGGTCAGAAATAAAGCAGGAGATTAGCTCATAGATTTCCACAAAGTCCGCAACTTGTCCATCAAAACGCATGCTTCAAACAACTGAACAGATATCACCAGATGGCTAATATATAAATCAAATTGGCTATGTAATCAGAAGCAGGATATGGAGAAGCTTTATTCTCTCTCCCAAAACAGAATCAGGAACAGATTGTGCTTCTTACCACAAACCATTAATATCAAATTTTTGAGTAAAGCTGAAGAAGAACACTAGAGAATCATAGTGCCAAAATCCAATGTAAATAGCATTCTTGATGGATTTAAAGACTACATAAAAAAATATTTACATTGTCAAGCTTAATTTACCAAGAACCAGAAGAACTGAAGACTGAAACTAGAAATATTGTTAGTGAAAATATGAAAAGATGACTCCAGAAGTAAAAAGGGGAGAACTGTTGAGGTACATGAAAGAAGAAACACTAAAACTTGTTAGACAGGCAAGACGCAAAAGGAAAATGTGACAAAAACAGTGTTAGAATTCTGAACTCAGTTTTCCAATGATTGTCATGTAAAGATCAAGAGAACTATTATAATAATCAATGAAAGAGTGTAGAAGAGGGCCAAAGAAGGGAGAATAAGGGATCTGTACCAGGAGATTCAAGATTAAAGGGAAATTCTTTTTTTTTTTTTAAATATTTTATTTATTTATTTTTATTATTTATTTATTTATTTATCTTCAGAGGGGAAGGGAAGGAGAGAGGGAGAGAAACATCAATGTGCGGTTGCCTCTTGTGTGTCCCCTGACGGGAACTGGCCTGGCAACCCAGGCATGTGCCCTGACTGGGAATCGAACCGCGATCCTCTGGTTCGCAGGCCCGCGCTCAATCCACTGAGCTACACCAGCCAGGGCTAAAGGGAAATTCTAACCTAGACTAGGAATGCTGAACCATCAGCCATGAAGCACATCTGACCAGGAGAAAATAAAGAGAAGGTGGAAACAGTATACTGAAAATTTGTACAGAAGAAACTACTTTTGACAGATACTTTTGAAGATAATTCCTATGAGGAAGAACCTGTAATTACAGAAAGTGAAGTGAAGGTCACCCTGAAAGTATTGGAAAGAAATTAATCACTGGGGGGTGGGGGGGGATAGGATATCTATAGGATTATTTCAAGCCACAGAGAATGAATCTGTTAAAATCCCAACAATAATATTTCAACAAATATGGAAAAGAAATCAGTGGCCTACAGACTAGAAATGTTCAATATAAACCCCAATTTTCAAGAAAGTAGATGCCAAGGAGTGCAGTAACTGTAGGGCCATTGCTTGGATTTCCCACACAAGTAAAGTGATGCTCAAGGTGATGCCAAAAAGGCTTCATCTTACATGGAGCTAGAAATGCCAGGTGGTCAAGTTGGATTCAGAAAAGGAAGAGGTACTCAAGTTCTAACTGCAAACTGTCATTGCCTACCGGAGTACTCCAAAGAATTTCAGAAGAAGGCCAGCCTATGTTTTATAGACTACAGTAAACCTTTCACTGCATGAATCATGAAAAGCTATGGGTTGCTCTGAAAGAAATGGGTGTGCCTCAGCATTTATTTGTATTGATGCATAATCTGTGTCATGGACAGGAAGCCACTGTCAGGACAGAAGATGGAAAGACAAAGTGATATCCTGTAGGTAAAGCTGTCAATCAAGGAAGTGAAAGTCAAGGCACTGAAAGACAAATACCATATGAACTCACCTTTAACAGGAACCTAATCAACAAAAAGGGGAAGGGTTTAGACCAATGGATTTTTTAAACATTTTTTATTGTTGTTCAAATACAGTTTTCTGCCTTTCCCCCCACGCCTCCCCACCACCCCAGCCCTCCCCACCTTCTTCCCCTGTTTCCACAACCCCCCCTTGTTATTGTCCATGTATCCTTTATAATTGTTTCTGTAAACCCTTCACCATTTTCCCCCATTATCCCCTCTCCTCTCCCCTCTGGTCACTGTCAGCCTGTTCTCAATTTCAATTCTTTGCTTATATTTTGCTTGTTTGTTCATTTTGTTGATTAGGTTCCAGTTAAAGGTGAGATCACATGGTATTTTTCTTTCACTGACGGTTTTATTTCACTTTGCATAATGTTCTCCAGTTCCATCCATGCTGTTCCTCCTTCTTTCTGCTGCATAAAATTCCATTGTGTAAATGTATCATAGATTTGATCCATTTATTTACTGATGGGCACTTAGGTTGCTTCTAGCACTCGGCTCCAATGGATTTTTTAAAGTAGGAGGGCTTTCTTTCCTTACAGAAATTACACAGAATGATTCTTTGAAAACTTAGAAGGAAGAGGAGAAGAAAAAGAAGAGAAGATGATGACTAATAATAGGAATTATCCCTACCAGCAAAAATACATACTATACATGGATAATCTTGGGTTTCTGACACCATCGTGAGATAGCATGGGTTTCTAGATTCCTTCCCCTAAAATCAACCTGAAAACAATGAGTATGAGAGGGGGATCCAGATGCCAGGTCATCAAAACTAAAGTAAAGAGTAGAAATGGGCAACCATTGCCCATCACTAATTTCCCCAGGATTAAACCAGGACAAAGTAAGAACCCATCAAGCACAGACATATATTGACTTGAGCACAAAGCTCCATAAACCAGTATTCACTAAAGAATAGGGTAGGAGTTTCAGTTCCATCTACACTCCTTCTTCTTCCACTGTTCCAAAAGTGGTTTGATGGAATTGCCAAGAGTGTAAGATCTTTTTCAATTGTGTTCTTTATTATTTACAAATTTTTAAATAAATAAAAACACCTTATTTTACAATCACATAGCTAACATAATGCAAAGAATATACCTAAGCAGCTTCTGTTCAATAATACCTGCTCTGTGAAGTATTGAGAAGAATCATAATGCAGACCTCTAATCTCAAAGAGTTCAAATTCTAGTAGAAACCATAAAACTGGCATTAAATATTTAGAAAACAATGTGAAAAAAATATATAAGTAAGACCTGAGTGGTGTGGTAAGGTTATAATGTAACCCTAACCAGTACAACTGGAAGATTGTGTTTGTAGAAAAAAAAAAAACATGACCACTGTCATTCAACTCATCAGTTCTAAACATGATCAGCTTTTCAAAACAAAAACTCAAATCCTGGGCTGGCTCCACGTCCTCTCTTTTAGAAACAAGAGATTTGTGGTTCTAGCACATTTTTATTACCCATTTATTTTGTTATTTTTTTATAGGACACATTATTTCTGAGAGTATTTAAGATGGTTATCATAGCATGATGAAGTATTTGGAAATGTATTATACGCTTAGCCCCTAAGAGACAATGGGCCAACAAAACCACAATGAGACAATGAGATACCTACTACTTCATATTCATTAGGATGGATGTTACTTAATTTAAAAAAAAAGGATGTGGAGAAATTGAATCCCTGTACATCACTGTTGGGATTCTAAAATTCTATAGTCACTATGGAAGATACTATGGTGATTCTTCAAAAAATTAAACAAAGAATTACAATATGACCCAGAAATTCTGATTCAAAGTATATACCCCAAAGAAATTAGAGCAGGGGTTGAACAGATATCTCTACACGAATATTCACAGCAGCATTATTCCCAATAGCTAAAACATGGAAACAAAAACAGTGTCTATGAACAAATGAACACATAAACAAAATGTGATATAGACATGCAGTGAAATGTTTAGCTTTAAAAATATTAAAATCTTGACTCATACTACAACATGGATGAATCTTGAGAACATTAGGCAAAGTGGAATAAGACAGTAACAAAAGGACAAATACTTTATGCTTCCACTTAGATAAAATACCTACAGTATTTTATCTAAGTGGAAACACAGACAGAAACAGAACGGTGGATTCCAGGGCTGGGTAAAGAGGGGGAAAGGGAGCTCCCATTCTACAGTCACTCGGATCTGTATGTTTCTCTCCCTCCTTCACATCTGCATCTTTAACCACTACCTCTTTCACCCCACAACAGATCAACTTTGACCTTGAGGTAAAGAGCAGTCCTGTTGTCTACTGCTGATTGGAGGGATGCCTCCTCATTTCACCCCTTCTAAATCCATTTCCCACAGGCTTGACAATTAGTGTTAATGCTATCCTTGGTAAATGAGTGACCCTGGAAGTTACTGTCGCTGTGTTCTCCAGCATATCTGAAGTTTTATTACATTTTTGCTCTCTGGATTAAATTCTTAGGATCTCAACACTTGTCTAGAGCTTCCCTGGATTTTTCTTGTACCTACTGAATATCTGTGACTGCTAATTCCCATGAATTCATGGTGCTTGATGAATTCATAATGACCCTTCACTTCCAGTTTGCTTTATTGTCTACCTGGGAGGGCAGTGCATTTTAACAGCTTCCCAGAAATTAAAAGCATCTAGAATTTGAATAGGAGGGAAGAAAAGAAAGGGATATCTACCATATGACAAAGACAAAAAAGGACAGAGTTTTAGCAAATTTTCATAGAAAATAACATTGTATATGTAAGGTCTGGTAAGATTCCTTTTTGTACTTTAACAATCACTGCAATATTTTTTTTTTATCCAGCAGTTCAATTCATCCATAAATTCTCAGTACAAAAAAATAAGTGAATTGAATTAATTTAAATTAAGGAAAATGGGACTCCCATCTTCCTACATCATAAAGTTAAATGTATTATTTATTCTTAACACTAAGCTTTAATCTAAGCAATTTTCTCTTAAAGTTTACTCAAATAAAAGTGCCAGCATTTGAGAAAGAAATGGTGGATACCTGAGCCTTGAAACTAAGTCCATCTTCGCAGATTTCTGAGGTTGACCACCTGGAGACAGGTGATTGCAGAGAGCCCTCAGGTTAGGGACAGCCAACTGTCTCACAGCAGGTGGCCCTCCTTGCCCATTTGTGTTGTGAAGGGATGCTGAGATTCAGCAGGGAAGAGAAGAGAGAAGAAAAGGCAGGAGGGTCTGAAATGAAGACCCCATAGAAATAATTAACCAGATGGGCAGCTGTGTCACAGCCAGAAACCAGAAAGTGCACAGGAAACAGAAACTAAAACACAACACAAAATAATTACTGAAAGAAATTCACTAAAGTTAAATTAAGATCTCAGTTATCAACAAAACATAGAAAATAAGAAAAAAAAGATTCTAGTGTTGAATGAGGATATTGAGATTGTATATATGAAGAAAGGCCCCTTTGGGGAGTTTCCTGTTTCTCTCTTAACTTAACACAATCATTTTCTCTTCCTCAAATGTCATTCAAGTCCTGATCAGGTGACACTCCTGAAGCAGTAACAGGTCCACACAATGACAGTTGTCACTTGTCGCAACCACCTGGAAACACAGTATGGTAGTCTTTCCTTTTCACTTTTTCTAATGCTGACTTTAAATTAAATAAGTAAATTAAATAAAACTAAATTAAATTTTCCTTATAGGAAATAAATGATAGAAATTTCTTATATAATTGAGCTTTTGAAACACTAAATACAGCAAGATACTAATACTGTGTTTAACATTGTGACTCAGAAATCAGAGTGCCTGGGCCCAAATCCTAGCTTTGTCCCTTTGTGTGACCTCGTATCATTGACTCATCTTCTCTGGCAGTCAGTTTCTCAGTTTATAAAATAATGATGGTAATAATAGTGTCTACATCATAAGATCATTGTGAGGATAAACTGAACAAATATGTGTAAAACACTGAAAAGAACATCGGACAGATAAAAAGCACTATGTATTTGGTAATAGAAGAAAATTTGAAAAAGACACTTAGAACTGAGAGAAAGAGAGAGAGAAGGAGGTGGAGAAAGAAGGAGGAGGAGCAGGAGAAAAAAGGAAGGAAGGGAGGGAAGGAAAGACTTTAATTTTCCTGGGTGTTCCAGTGATCAGTTTCACATATCATAATACAAAATACATATTAAACCAAAAGCAAAAAAGAAAAAAGAAAACTAACTATAATTACAACAAGAGGATAGAAGAATAATAAGTAGTTATATAAATAAATTCCTCATTGTAACAGAAAATAGTTAACTAAAACTGGTAAACATGAAATATAATGAAGGTAATACCAAAAAAAAAAAACCAGCTGAAATAATTAAAAGGCTTAAGAGTAGAACTTAATGATAAGTACGTATTACTTGATGTTTTAATCAGATATAAGTATCACTTTGATAAGCTTTTTATATATGCATACACACATACACACATATATACAAATTTTACCTTTACTTGAAAAATATAAGTGTTGAAACATGTGGAATTACACCAAAACTTTGTTTGCTAGATCATAGTGCATAATTTGTATAAATGTTAAAAGCCTGAAAACAGAAACATCTGGTTTAAAGAATCATAAAACATTATGCCCTAAATTGTTTTCAATATAAGCTAGCTGGAAAACATAATCTAAATGTTGAACACTTTTGGCTTGGGTATCAAAGTCACATCATGATCGGTTCCATTGGTGTGGGGACTTCTTTATTTTAATTTAAATTATTTTATTGTTGTTCAGTTACAGTTGTCCGTATTTTCTCCCCATCCCTCCTCCAGACTCCCTCCAAACCCACCTCCCTCCCTTGCTTCCACCCTCCCCCATGGTTGTGTCCATGTGTTCCTGAAATCCTTCTCCCCACTGTCCCCTCTCCCCTCCCCTCTGGTTATTGTTAGATTGTTCTTAATTTCAATGACTCTGGTTATATTTTGTTTGCTTTTTTCTTTTGTTGATTATGTTCCAGTTAAAGGTGTTATCAAGCATGTGGACTTCTTAATCAACGCATCCTAGCTGCTTCTGAAAGTAGCTACCACAATGAAAATTGGTGACAAAGCTGAAAACGTTCCCTATTTCTTATGAGACAACATGTGAAAGATACTCCTTTACCCCTATAGACTAGAGACCAAGGATCACTTCATAGCTACATAGCTGTTCAGAAGTTGCCAACCCTTCAGATCTTTAACTTTCTTGCTGTTATCTTTTTTTAAATTTTTTGTATCTCATTTGTCTTTATTGAATTTATTGGGGAGATGCTGGTTAATAAAACTATACAAGTTTCAGGTGCATAATTCTACAGCCCATCGTCTGTACACTATATTGTATGTTTACCACCCCAGGCTCTGCTCATCACCATTTATTCCCCCATACCCTCCTCCATCCCCCCTTATCACTCCTCCCCTCAGCCATCACCACACTGATGTCTGTGTCCATGAATCCTTTCTCTCTTTTTTCTTTTGTGTTCAATCCTTCCACCCCCCTCCCCCCTGCCGCCCAGGTCCCATGCTGAACAGCTGTCAATCTGCTGTCTAGCTATGAGTTTGTCTCTTTTTGCTTGTTAGTTCATTTTGTTTACAAGATTCCACATATGAGTGATATTGTATAATACTCATCTTTCTCTGACTGGCTTATTTCACTAGAAACCAGTATGGAGTCACCTCAAAAAATTAAAAATGGAACTGCCTTATGACCCAGCAATTCCACTGCTAAGAATCTATCCAAAGAAATGCGGAACACTAATTCGAAAGAACATAAGCACCCCTATGTTCACAGCAGTGTTACTTACAATGGCCAATATTTGGAAGCAGCGAAAGTGCCCATCAGTGGATAAGGGAGTGGATAAAAAAGCTGTGGTACATTTACATAATGGAGTACTACTCAGTTGTAAAAAAATAAAGCAGGAAGTTTTACCCTCTGTGACAGCGTGGGTGGACCTAAAGAGCATTATGATAAGCATTCTTATCTTTCTTATTCTTTTTTATTTAAACTATGGCCATTATCTTTATATGAACACTTCCTTTTCAAATGTGAATCAGAACTACCAGTGTGATCTTGAGCATTTGAATTCTCTAAATAGCAATTTCCTCAATTATTAGAGGAAAGGGGGTTGAATTAGATTCCCAAGCAGAAATATCTTTTCTCTCCAGTGGACATTATACCTTTCTTCATCAGGCATTGTAGATGATGATGGTGCCAATATACCCAGACATAATATAGTGGATCTAGTAACTTTGTTCTCTTTTACTTTGATGGGAATATGAGTTGACATCATAATTTCAAGTGAAGAGTTTCTGCATCTTTCTAAATAATCTAGTCCAGTCCTCTAACATGCAGTCAAAGCATTAGTAGAAACCATACTTCCTCTTAATTTAACTTTTAGTTCCACTTTTAAGGAAGGCTGAGGAGAGTTTGCCTTTTGTGAAGGAAAACAATAGAAGAAAAAGGGAGAGGACAAATGAAAACAAAATAATTTAAATGCAAAAGGTTGAAATAACTATTCTTATGCTATTATTAAAGTCTCTATTTTAAAAATTACTCATAATTTTTAGCTGCAAGGCTATTCCAATAATAATTTATTCAAGTTATCCAGTTGCATTTGGAAAATACTCTTCTCTAAAACAAATTCTATACTTTTGTATGTTTCATTCTTTATTTTATTACTCTATGTGTAATCTTTAATTGTTAATAATTCCTGTGTGAAAATTTAGAAAATTTGACTTTTTAACATTTGGAGCAGATTTTTACTTGTTGGTGTGTTTATTTATTGTTGTTCAAGTACAATTATCTCCATTTTCCCACCACCACTTCCTCCTGCCCCACCGACCCCCACATCCCACCCTCAATCCTTCCCCCCTTCAGCTTTGTCCATGGGTCCTTTAAACATGGTTCTTGACAACCCTTCCCTTTCTTTCCCCCATTATTGCCCTCACCCCTCTCCTTTGGTTACTGTCAGTTTGTTCTCTATTTCAATGTCTCTAGTTATATTTTGCTTGCAGATTTTTTTGCTATTTTTTAAAGCAATAGGAAGCAAGACCTTATTAATTAGAATAGTATCATTTTAGTGGAAATAAAATCACTCAAGTGATTGGAGAAAACAACATAAGAAATAAATAATCAAACCTCTAACAAATCACAGATCAGTGGCTTTGAGCCTCTAATTAGGATTTTTTTGGTAAATGTTTAAAATTGTAACTTTATTAAAAATGTAAAGGAAATTTTATTCATGCAATTACTCTCTAAGCAAGTAAATTCTTCTTTCTTGAATTACTTTTTAACTGTTTCCAATAATACTTTTGTATATAAAATAATTTGTGCAAAACATCAATTTTCTTACAAAGGATTCATGTAATCAGAACTAATGACCCTAAACTAATTTCCAAATTTGAAAGATACAACTGCCTAGTCATTTCTCATACAAATATGTATCTACAACATATCAATTTTTCATGTTTTATTGATTTCTATGTTCCAATATAATTATTCTTAGTAGGAGAGAAATGGAAGTGATTTTGGTTTGAAATCATGTATGTGTAAATTTGAATCCCACCTCAATATATTATTAGTTGAAATATTGTTATAAGAAAAAAAATAAATAGGTACACCAATTGGTTTAAATATTTGGTTCTCCCAAAACTGCTCATCTGAGAACAATACCTTATCTATAGGTATGCAGAGGGAGAGGTCATATTTGTACAAAGTGACACAACTGTACCTTGGGGCCACAGTTTTATTGGTGCAGGAAGGGAGTGAAAGCAAGCTGAACCAGAGTTTTTTTCCTGGAAACTGGAATTAGAACTGTGATATCAGCTACACTCCTCAGGTCTCTATTTATATAAGCAATTTCTTTTTGCTTATCAGCTCAGACATATAATTCTTTTCTTTGTGCCCTCTAAAATAATCTAATCACAAAATGCATTAAAGAGAAGTGTGCATTTTGGTGAAGACTTGCTATATGAAAGATGGTAAAGAACATTTATTTAACATTACACACAGAAAACAAATTAAAAACTACTCAAGAAGTACTTTCTGATCTCCAAAGCCCTTCCTTTCGTTGCCAAGTTTGTTTTCCTCTGGTCCTCCTTTATTCTGGACTCCATCTCCTGGCTCATCCTTTAAATTCCTCTCTCTTCTATGTATATAAAACAATTCAGTTTTGCTATAGCTCCTGCCCCCGAATTTCAAATCCAAATTCCATTCCAGGTGTAGAAAAACAAAAGTATAACCACTTGTCTGGATATAGTCTGGTAAGAAAATAATAGTGCCATTGTTTATTGCATGGGCACAGCCTCTAGGGTCTTCCTTTCCCTGCCTTATCAACATATGCAGTGTGTTTCCCAAGATAAATGTTAGAGGCTAAAATATCCATGTATTTACATCATGTAATATATATGGAAGGTGCTTGGGCTAAAAGGCTTGATGTAATGGGACCAGATGGAGGGGCTAAAGCATTTTCTGCCTTTATCCAAATGAAATGGTGAGGGCACAGTGAGAGGCAAGAGACAGAAATGGATAACTGGGGCAAAGCAAGAAAGAGGGCCCCAAGGACTGACAACCTTTCCCTTCTGCCATGACACTAGGCTGCTTTAATTCAGAAACTTTGGAAAAGGAATCCTACATAGTAGCTTGTAAATAAAGCCAAGTCTCAGGCTGGCCTCAGGGCTCTATTCTTTTCCATAGATACACGTAACTTTTCCTCTATAAAACTTCCCTTACCCAGTGAAGTTTCTTTTCTTGTTTCTCAGCACTCTCTCTTTACTGCTTTTAAAATAAATATTCATTTTTTCCAAGAGTTCTACAATAATCAGAAAATAAAAAGAAGAGAGAGAGACAAGAATAGAAAACAGGAGGAAGCAAACCATGCAAACCTGTTATCGAACTGTAACAGCAGCCATTCCACACTCATTCGTGTTACTGAGCTCCTCCCTTAGGCGGTGGCGCCACTGCCTGGGTTCCTCCTGCTAAGGATTGCCAGCAGCTTACTCCCCATTGCTTTTACATTTTCATTGGAAATTTCAACAGAATGGATGCATTATTATTTATTATTATGAAAAGAGTTTGACCAGACAGAGCCCCTAAAATAGTCTCAAAACCCCCCGAAGGTCCAGGGACCACATGTTGATAAATGCCGATCTAGAGTTCACTTATCCTCCACACCCTAAATATAAATGTCTGGGACCTAAGCCTGGCAGTTTCTCATGGAATGATCCATAGCATACACAGTCAACCATGCATAAAACCTGATTTTTCTCTAAGAAAATACAGATTCTAAAGTCATTGCAATTTGCTTAATTAAAATATCACAGTAGTTGGATAAATTTTTTATATTATAAAATTGTATATTGTTTTAAACTGTTATAGTAAATAATGAAAATATTAGTTGATATCATATTAAAGTATCTTAGGTAATTACAAGTACTGATGATAACTTATAAGGCCATCTCAAATAATGCATTACATTTAAAAGAAAACACTTTGTCCCATTTTGTCCCATTTCAGGATTTGGTAGTACCCACTGTTACAACAAAAGCCTGTATGGTAAATAGCTATTCAGGATGCACTATTCATCCTTGGAACCAAAAAAAATTATTTAAGTAATACAACTATACAGATATGTTGGATACACACACACACACACACACACACACACACGAAACCTACATGGTAGGTAGCTTTTACATTAATTATATATATTGTAATTCATTTATATTAATTTATATATTTCTTTGAGATAATAGTATAGACATAAGATTGAGTTACTCAAGATCATTTTCAGCACCCATTTAAACATTTTTAGATATATTGCTGAATACTTATGTGAAGTATCTTTAAAAGGCCCACAATTATTCATAAGTTAATACTACTTTCCCAATGGTGAAATTTTTTTGAGAATGCGCAAAGACAAATTTTTCTACTTCTTGATTCTATCTGTTTCATTGAATAAATGAATACTTTATGCATCAAAATATAATAAGTGGATAAAATTGTCTTACATCTAAAATTATAAAACTTTGACAAAAAATTTTTTTACCTGACTAAAAACCTCAATCCCCATGAAATGAGAAAATCAAAATAGTATGCTTATTTTATTTTTAAGATAATATAAGTTAGTGGGGCTTCTATAGCTCATAGTGTTAATATGGCTACTCTATATCATAAGGTTCATTCATTTCTCTGCTGTCCTCAATAAAGTCTAATACTTAGAAATACTGGATATAGCACCAAAAATCTTTCTCAGGACCCGGTTCATCTGCTTTCTAAAGATGTGATACTGAAAAGTCATTTAACCTCTTTGAGTCTTAATTTTCTCATTTATAAAATATTGGTAATCTTGTAAATTTAAAGTTAGTTTTATATGAGATCCTGTATGTTAAAAAAAACCTCTAAAGCAAAATGTAAACCTGTGGCTATTATTAATATAGTTATAGTCATAATTCTTTTGATAGCAGTGCAGTATTAAGCCATAAACTAGGTTCTATTTTGAAATAAATACATCTTAAAGAAATTATGTATATGCTGTGGATGATTGACTAGAACAGGGGTGGGCAAAATGCAGCCCTCTGGCCAAACGTGGTCTGTTCCTTGTTTTTAGAAATAAAATTCTCTGTTGGAACACAGGCACACCCATTTGTTTGCATGTAGTTTATGGCTGCTTTCATGTTACAACTGCAGAGTTGAGAAATTGCAGCAGAAATTACATGCCCTGCAAGACCTAAAATATTAAGACTGAGATTCACTGTGACCAAGTCAAAATATTTTTTATAAAAGAAAGTTAAAGTTACTTCTTTCACTAATACTTTTTACATGAATGCCACAGTAGCTAGGTCAAGTGGAACCAGAAACGAACCTGAAATTAAAATCTTTAAGAATTTGGCAGGTAGTACAGCAGTATTTCTCAAAATTTGTCTAGCCTACCAGTACCAAAATCAACTGAAATACTTGTAAGAAATATCGAAACATTCCACTTGAGTATGTTTTCAAAGCAGAAGTCAAAGAGAGCCTGCAGTGTCTAGAATCTTGATATTCAAAGTGTGGTTTTGGACCAGCAGCATTGACATCACTTATGATTTTTTTACCAATGCAGTATCTCAAGATGCACACAAAACCTACTAAATCAGAACCTGTATTTAAAAAATACCCTCCATATGCATATTAAATTTTGAAAATATATGATTCAGAACATAAATATTTATACTTAAGATCTACTTGGAGCTCAGGCAAAAAATGAAAGCACATGAGAAATCTCAGTGAAAGATTTCCTACAGCAGTTAAAAAAAAACTAGGTATTGCCTCATACAGGAGGGGAACCCTGACTTTGGTTTATTCTTAATCTTAACAAAGATCTCCATTTACCAAGAAATATATAGATTATGAGCTATGACTATAATACTACTTCTGAAGTTTGCAACAGACCTATGCATAGAGTGATGGTGGCTACCACTGGGGTCTTCAGGGGTTCAGAACAAGTCACCCCAAGGTGTGCCATATGGCCACATAGGTTGAGCTGAAAACAACCTAGACCCTGTAGGCTCACAAGAAACTTTTACCTCCCCTTAAAGAATTTAAATCAGGGATTTACCCATAATAAGAGTCATAAGAAATAACTGTGTGCCTATCAATAGGGTATGGCAAATTTCTAACTACTGAACATCTCTTTTATCATCCTGTGGACAACCTTCCTCCCTTCCAAGTCCCAAGGCACCTGGTAAGGTGCTTCATTCAGAATGCCATATATACCTCATTTTATTCTTCTGCCTCTGAACCTCTCATGTATGTGGAGTTTCCCTACATGCATATGTAATTAAATATGGTTACTTTATTGTTAATCTGTCTCCTGTAGATTTAATTATTAGACCAACTGAACGAATCTTGAAGGGGAGAAGACAGTTTCTTCCTCCCGCACAAGTTCATAAAAGAGAATTCAAAAGAAGATTGCATTTGTGCAAGTCACATACAAAGATGAGCTACAATTATGTACACAGAAATGGTTGAGATTATTAAGATATAAAATGGCTTTTAAATTAATATATTTCAACAACAACAAAAATAATGGAACATACTTTACTCGCCTGATACCTAGCCCAACTTGGTAAATGTTATTCTTTAGAATTGCATCTAGGTTTTTATATTTCTAAATAAATTTTATTATTGAAATACATTTCATTGTAAAAGAATTCTAAGACTCTCTACTCTCCACTACCAATTTTTAAAGAGTGATTTTATTTATTATTTCAATGTATTTATTTTACTTAAAATTAGGACATGCAGTAGTATGAAATTTTTGTAAGGTTTTATATTAAAACCCTGTCCAGGATTACCCAGACATTCTCAATCCTTACTCTAAAATTATGCATTTACCTTGATTCACATCTTTATTAATGTTTTTTACTCAGAGATTAAGTAGTTAGCATTTTATAGTTCCATATGTTCATACGACTAACACCACTACAGTATGTCTATTGCAGTCTGTGTAAACTTTGTTTAGAATAAAAATTAAGTCAGGTAGTCTAAACTTTATATGCAATCAGTTTCATAAATTAATAATACAAAAGTCAGAGAACAAAAATCAGTTTTAACAAGTTTCCTGATTATTTTAGCTATTGATTTTCAATTTAATTATAGTTAAACGAGGTCTCCAGTAAATTAAAACTAGGACCAATTAGTACTTCCAATTCTGGAATTGTGGATAAGTACTACTTTCTTGCCAGAAGTGTTAAAAATAAATAAATAATTTAAAACCATATATTTTTACTATTACTTTTGTTTCTAATTAGTCATTTAATTAATAATCCTAATTAAAGTCACTCATTAATATATTATAGTTTACTGGTTATTTTGTTTTCCTTATGAACTCTCCTTAAACCTTGGGACTTAGATTCAACTCAGGTAAACTAGGTTGCAACTTTGACCAGATATAGTTCCCTTTTTTCAATGTCAAACTACTATAGTTGTCTAAACTTTAAATATGGTAGAGAAAACAAATTCCCAGCCAAAATCTTATGCAAAGTCCCAATAAAAAGAGCTGAATAAGGCAGCGTGCTCTTTTCCAAGTGTGTGTATACAGCAGTGGAGGTGGGGCATCTATCTATAAATCACTGTGATGACCCCCCTCCCAGTGCCCAGGGCTGCCCTTCAAGAACCTCCAAGAATGAAGTGAGCACTCTGGAGCCAATGGTCACTAAGATATCATCTTTTATGTTCTACGTAGCTCCCTATTCCCAGCAGCTTAAGGTTTTTTTGTTACAGAAAAGAAAAAATAAATCTTTTTCTTGAAAGAGACAGCATGTCTATATTTAGATTTCCTTGAACTAAAAAGAAGCGACATAAATTTCATAGATCAAAAATCTACATAAATTTTAACTTCCAATTGATGGAGTGGATATGACTTTAGTATATGTAAAATTAACCTAGTTCCTTATTGAAGAAAGATAACTGAAGAGTGGGAAAAAGAATTATAGAGAAGAACAAGATAAAAATAAAACCTACCCTAGTTGTATGTGACAGGTGTCCTGGTTGGACTTTGTGTCCAGAGAGGACTCTCTCTACTCATCCCCCTGTCCTGAGAGAGGGTGACAACAGAGCTGGGTTTTTGGACAGGGGCCCATTTATCAGAGTGACTAGATCAAAATAAGAAATGCATGTGATGGATTGGTATATGAAATTATAATGTGGTTTCCTTGAACTTGTAAATTCTTAGTGCAATTGGCAACCTCTCTTATTCAAAGTTGCATCATCTTTCTTTTCTTCTAGAAAAAGAAGCCCCCTCAGCAATACAAAGGAAATTGAAGTGAAATCCTGGAATTTCAAAGTCTAAGAGCCAGAGCCTAACATAAAAAGTAGAACAGAAAAAATAATTAGTAAACCAGATTTTCCCCCTAAAGTGAAGCAATAAAATATCTCATTTGGAGCAGCGTGGAATAATATTTACATGTAAAGTAAGGGTTACATGTGAATATAGGATAGTTTTGCTAGACCCAGAACATAGGGAATACATATTTTTATTCCCTGGGTGTGTGTATTTGGAGGCTGGGCAGCCAGTCGAGGTGCTGAGGTGATGGTCTCACAGATCCAGAGGTTGCTGGTGAGAGATGAGATGAATAGATAATTTTCTGAGCTAATCTTTGCAATTAGCCAGAGAAAACTCATTGTCATGGCTTCACCAAGAGAACCCTGCAGCCAAGGATGCTGCTTAGAATGTGTGATGTAGTAGACAGTCAGTAAATTTTTACCGAATAAATAAATCATTGAAATAATCAGAAAATACACCATAGGCTTTGGGAAGGTCCTATAGAAACTTGGAAAAATTAGATGTAATTTTGCTTTGTTTCTTGGAAAATTCTGGAGTAGTTGATAGAGAGAGATTAGAATACCACCATGCAATACAGAATGATCTTTGAGGATTTTTCAGGTAAATTCTATAGTTTTCCAGGATTCCATTTAGACATCATTACTTACTTTTTTTTTCAACATCTGAAATTATTGTACAACTGAGTAAAGATTATTCATACAGTAAGTAGAAAAATCAAAATTAAGTTAATTTAATAAAGAGTTGAATTCATGAAGGCATCATTTTAATATAATTTTAACTCATATCTGAAGGTTTGAATGTACTTAAAGATGGTTAAGTGTTTCTGTTTGTAAGAACTTGGTACCAGTTGTAAATTATCACTGATTCACACCGGTGTTTTCAAACTGTTCCCTAACACACATAAGCCTCCTCTTACCCCCAAAAGAACTTGCAGTGGAGGAGAAACGGCTCTGAGCCTCAACCTAGATGCTTCGACCAGGTGCTTCAATGAGGGCAGCCACTGTCACCTGTTGTACAAGGGATTTCTGTGTGACACGTCTTCCAAATTGAAAAAAACTCACACACAAAAAAGTGTAAACAACATCGATTTATATGTTTAAGAAATAATTATAAATTTAGTGTAAAAGTATAGTATTGCAAAGCTGTTTTCTACTTTTTCTCCCTCTCTGAGTCCAAAAATACCTATACACTTAGCCCACATACTAATTAAGAACACAGCCATGTTGGGAGAGCCGCTCACAAAATATGAGACAATTTTTGGTAAATAGTAGAAGATTTTAATATATAAACTTGACCTTGCATTTCCAAAAACATTAAATAACAGAATGTATGATTTGTTTAAATAATACCCTAGCATCATTATGTAGGTTGCATTTTTTTATAACTGATAGTTAATATAAAGACCAATTGATGATGGCATTATAATTTCTATGTATAATACAGTTAATGTTTCTGTTTCTAGTTAAAGAAATTTAGTTCAGTCTGCCCCTTGTTTTCCTCCTTTACTCTCACACCTCTACTGCACTCACACTTGTGATATCAGCTACATGTTTTGGTTTTGATTTTATCCTCCATAACAAGCAATTCTCCACAATACCAGCTGGGTGGCTTACAGTGTAATTTGAATCTGACACTGTCTACCTGGAGACAGGTCTACCTAGAGACAGGTCTACCTGGATACAGGTCTACCTGGAGACAGTGTCAGATCCCACAGGTTAAAAGCTGAGCTGCACAAGGCTGCACCCCCACTTCAGATGCAAGTTACAAGTAGTAGGTACCCACATTATCTACAACTTCTGTCCAACCTGGCTACAAATCGAAAATTCCCATGACCCGTTCCCCACTTCAATTCAATTGTCTGTTAAAGCAGCTCACAGAACTTAAGGAAATATGTACATTTACCAGTTAATTAAAGGATACAGCTAAAGAACCAGCTAAAGAGATATATAAAGCAGGGTCTGAGAGGGTCCTAAACACAGAAGCTTCTGTCCCCATGGAGTTGGGTGCATCACCTCCTGGCACGTGGATGTGTTCGCCAACCTGGAACTCCCCAAACTCCGTACTACTGAGCTTTTCTGGAGGCTGCTTGACATAGTCATTCCAAGCTTCTAATCATATCTTGGTCTTTTGGGTGATCAGCCCCCATTCAGGAGCCAACCAAGACCCGCCCCCCGCCCCCGTCACCTCAGTAGAACAAAGACATTCCTATCACCCAGGAAATTACAAGGGTTTCAGGAGTCCTGCGTCAGAACAAATACCAGAAAAATAATATTCCAGCTGCTCTGATCACTTAGGAAATTACAAAGATTTGGGGAATCTAGGGCAGAGGCCAGTATTTTTTCTATTATTTTACAGTTTCCAAGAAACCATCCTATTTCAAGCCACTTTTCCAAAATGATACTATACTCTGCTTGCCATTAAATAATGAATTATATTTTCACACAAAGATTGTGAGTACAATTTTAATTCTTAGTCTACAACTGAGACATAAGACTGAGGAAATTGAAATAAAGTGCAATCATGGCCCAATACATAACACATGTATAATTTCTATGACTGTATTAAAAAGGAATCTAAAACAGATTTTTAAATTGTGTCTAGAAGTAGATTTTAAGCACTGAAAAATACATAAGGTGGTGCATTTTTCAATATAAATTCCATTTGTAAGATAAGTCAACAAAGGAAAATATTTAATTCAGAATAGGAGAAGGAAAACTTTCTTTTAGCAAAGGGAAAGCAGTGATTTTTCAAGCAGGACCATGTTACGTGACTCTGTGTAGTCATTAAAAAAAACTAGTTCTTAAATGTCGAAAAGTCAATTGAGAATACTCATTGAATCCTTTGAAATGTCTGAGGACAAGTATGAAATTACAGATACAGAGTTAGATTCTTTTAAGCAAACTGACTAGCATAAGACAAATTCTAACCACTCAGATTCTCATGTTGAAATTTCTCAGTTCACTTCTCTGCTCAAATCTCTCTGCAGCACAATCTGATTGTACTGGTCTTCGAAGGCTCCAAAAGAGGACAAAGCCTAGCATTGCTTCTGCTGTCACCTCTCTGGGCTCCCTGAGCAGCGAGGGAAAGGTTTAATAAGAGACTAGAGAGCCAGAAACGGCTTCCATGTCCTCTGGACTGCTGGGTAGGCATGGTCTGGATGGAAGGGCACTTTAATATCCTAGTTTTTTTTTACTGGTTTCATGAATTTAGACTCATTTACCATCACAACTGGGTGCAGCCTTTGTGTAGTGGGTGTGGTTGGAATCCCAATGAAACTAGGGGTATTTTCCTGAGGATATAAGTTTCCATTATCCATGAACAACGTTGTAGGTTATTTATTCACTTTAGGAAACACAGTCATGAACCACAGAGCAGGTTCTCACAATACCCCTGGAAAGGTGCAGAAAAAGCTTTCCCAAAATGTGCTGCTTTGACATGTGGACAATTTGGGGCTGAAGGCAATCAAGACACAGCAGCTTTAAGAAAAACTTTTACCTCTCTTAACTGCTTAAAAGAATTTAGATGAGCGGAGCCCTGGCTGGTGTAGCTCAGTGGATTGAGCGCGGGCCTGCGAACCGAAGGATCGCGGTTCGATTCCCAGTCAGGGCACATGCCTGGGTTGCCAGGCCAGTTCCCGGCAGGGGACATACAAGAGGCAACCGCACATTGATGTTTCTCTCCCTCTCTCCTTCCCTTCCCCTCTAAAGATAAATAAATAAAATCTAAAAGAAAAAAAAATCTTTAAAAAAAATAAATTAAAAAAAAAAAGAATTTAGATGGGTGGCCTGGCCCAGAAAGAGAGCTATTATCAGAACTAAAGTTTATCTGACTGACCTACCTGTATGGAGGACACTTACCTGTATGGAGGACACTTATCTGCTCTTCGTTCTGACCCGTGAATTACCCTCCTCACCTTCAAAGCCCTGCACCTCTGTTCCCCTTCCTTAGTTCAGGGCAGCGTGTTTAACTGGAGTATAGGACCAGCCAAATAAACTAGAAGGAAAAATTTTCCTTCCCAACACCTCCCAG
This sequence comes from Glossophaga mutica, assembly GCA_039655065.1. Lineage (NCBI taxonomy): Eukaryota > Metazoa > Chordata > Mammalia > Chiroptera > Phyllostomidae > Glossophaga > Glossophaga mutica. The sequence goes on from CM077304.1 coordinate 196,361,478, forward strand.
GATACCAAAATGGAAATTCATTCATTCTTTATAGCAATATATATCATGCATACATTGAGCCACATACTGTATTACTTTAAGAGGATAAAAACAGAAAGAGGAAAAAACAGAAAAATATCTTACATTTAAAAGGAGACATACAACTATACAATATTAATGTTATAATAACAGATATTAAAAATAAAATGGCACCCTAGCTGGTGTAGCTCAGTGGATTGAGTGCCAGCCTGCAAACCAAAGAGTCACAGGTTCAATTCCCAGTCAGGGCACATGCCTGGGTTCTGGGCCAGGTGGCCCAGTAGGTGCCCCACTAGGTGGCACCCTAGAAGCAACCACACCTCAATGTTTCTGTCCCTCTCTTTCTCCCTTTCCTCTGTCTAAAATAAATAAATCTTTTAAAAAAATGTTTAAATAAATAAATAAATACAATGGCCACCTGCAGGAACAGTTTGTACAGAAAACTTCAGGAACAGAAATACAAAATCAGCTTCAGTCTGCTTGCAATATGATTTTCTGAAGGGGTGTGGAGAAACTTTACAAAGTGGCTTTTACATTGAGTCCTGAAGGATGAAAAACAACTTAGCCAGGTGAACGAGAGAGGAACATTACAAGGAGAAGAAACCACAAGTGACAAGGTGTAAGAGGCATGGCAAGTACTTCCAGTGAGTCCACAGGAGCCTGTAACTTGCTACATATGCTGAAGTACAGACCGGAGCATTGTGGCGTGGGCAGGGACCATTAAGATCACAGAGTGACTTGAGGACCTGAGTGAAAAGGTTGTCACATACCTCTTAGCTAATGCCATTCCTCTAGGGCTTAAATTACTGAGACTTGCTTTACAGAAAAACAATCCAGGCATATGAAGAACGGTAGTCAGATATGCGGCAGAGTTTGGGAAGAGTGACAGCAGTTATTGATCTCTAATAACCATAAGACCTAGGAAATACATATGTCCCCAAAAAGAATCAGCAGGTCATGGTGAGGAGCACCAAAATTAAGTACCTTGCTCAAGGCCACACACTCAATTAGACGCAGAGATGTATCTAGAATTAAATTTCTCAACTCCCAGCCCTTTCCTCTTCTGGTACCCTATACCAGTTCTTATTGTTTGATTAATTTAAATAGAGATTTCAAATTAGGAATTTAAAATTGCCTAGCATTGTTGATGACTTCCCCTACAAATCTTCCATTTTTCTTTTAAACAAACAAATTTGAACTGAAAACATTGTTATGGGTTCCCTCTTAACAAAAATTTTATTGTAATTAAACTCAATCATTAGTTTCCCCCATACATATAAATGCAGTCTGCTAATGTCAAGATTAAATTTTGCCTTCCATTATCAGCTGAGCCAAAGATTTGTTGTACGGCAGGAATGGGGCAGAGGGGGGAGAGACAGAGAGGCAAAGTTTGCAAATGTTAGAATTTTGCCAGTTAAATTATTTTAAGAAAATAAATTTCTATGTGAATATAATCTTCTTAGTCTATGCATTTTTAAAATTTATTGGGGTGACACTGGTTAACAAAATACACAGGATTCAGGTGCACAGTTCTACAACACATCACCTGTGCACTGCATTGCGTGTCCGCCACCCCAAGTCAAGTCTCTGGCCATCACCTTTTATTCTCCATATGTCCTCCTTCACCTCCCTCCCTCCACCGCTCCCCCCGCCCTGCCCCAGCAATCGTCATACTGTTTATCTGTGTTCACGAATCCATGCCTTTTTTAAAAGACAGTTTATTTTTCCTATATTTATTCATAAAACAACAAACTGCTATGATGTAACTATAGATACCTAGATATATCACTGAGTGTTATTTGCCTGTCACATGTCCTCTTTCCTCTGACATCACAAGAAACTTTGTCAAGAAAAGGGCATTTTATTGCTATGATTTGAGAGCTTAGAAAATAACTGGAAGAATCTAAAACCCATTGTTTATTAATTTCTTCTTTCTCTTCAGAACCCAAAATTATATTCTGTTCTATTTACTAAATCAGAATAATTGTTTTCACTTTATATAATAAATTGACACATCTATATTTGATAAGTGAAAATAAGACAGGAGTCACTAAATTAAATTATTCAGATGAATGAGAAATGGGCATATTTTTCAATTTAAGTAGAAACATTGTTTTTAAAATGTATGTCATAAAGGAATTAGAAACCAATACAAAATTAGAACACTAATAAGGAAGGAAAGTTGTACTCTTAAAGCATTTTATATAATGTATTTTTTCTCATTACCAAAATATTTATTACAGATTGCTTTATTAAACAAAGTTTTCAGTAGCTTCTATTCTGTGTAGAGTGCAATGCTGTATACTGGAGATAAATAGTTAATCAGCCTTACGCCAGTCTTCACAGAGCTCATAATTGTTGGGAAACTATAGTCAAGGAAAGAGTTGCAGTAGAATTTGGTAAGTAACATAATAGGCATATTGTGCAAATAACACTTTAGGAAGATTCCAATGATAGTATAGAAATGAAATTGAAACAGACAAGAGTCTAGGCGACCATGGGAAATGATTTCTATATTCTGTTAAAGCCATGAGTAGGATTTAATTGTATTGCCTGTTTCTTAACTCAGGTCTTTTAAAACTTGGTGTTTGACTCTTAGAAATCCTCATTTTTTTGTAAGAAAGTAAATCATTCGTCACCAAAGAATAAAGGTGCACTAATTAAAGATGGTGAACTGTACGGTTCCAGTTGTACTGTGTGAATAATTGTTCCTTGTTTGTATTGGAACACAGCTGTAACGCTTTCTTCTCGTAAGGCTAGCTGAATGCATAACCTCATTAGTTATGTCAGTAGTCTGTTATCTTTCTGATAGTCATAAATTGGGAGAGGATACTTTTCAAAAGTATTCGCTGATTCTTTGTAGATTTATCAAGTTATCTGAAATGACAATGGAGATACATTCTTTTTAATTAAATATCTGTATTTCTGGAAGTCCTCATTAAAATATAAGTACAGACTCTGTAAATGATAGGCGTATTTACTTATTCTCCATTCTATGTTATTAGCTATTCATCACCTTGAGAAGAACAGGAAATTTATGATGACGTGCAGGTAAAATCAAACTCAAGGCCATAGGTATTAGATACTACCTCAGAGAATATTTGATCTGGGTACCAAAGTAAGAACTCTGCCAGAATTCTCTAGAAAGAATTTTATTTGATACTCCTCCATGTTAGATAAAGCAGTGATTTTTTTTATTTAAGGAGCTGGACTAGGATTTAGAAACCCAATTTCAGTCTTGTACTCTGCCACCTACTAGACAACTGATCTAGGGTATGTATGTCATTTGCTTGATTGGGCCTCATTTTCTTAATCAGTAAATGAAGAAATATCGCCAATGAAATTTCAAGGCCCTTCCAACTCTGAATTTTGAATTTCATGAAGATTATCATTAAGAAACAGAAGAGTAATGAGATGTTGAAAATGGAGAAATGATCATGAGAATTTCTCCAGAGTTGCTGCAGAGATAAGCTTGGATAATTCAAATTTGGCCTAGAGCCAAACCCTGTTTCAAGGTGATTACTTCACTATTTTTAGTGATTCTACCAAACTGTGTTGTTTTTTCCCATGTTTATTGTATGTTTCTACAGCGATCTGTTAAAAAAACAATAGGTTAAAATAAATATTTAAGTAAGCAAATCAGTGTGGTCAACTCATTTTATTTTAATAATAGAAATTTCTGTTCTTCTATTTATATTCAACTGGATTTTAGACTCATACTGATAACTACAGAGTTGTTGTTTTACCTTAAATGTTTCTTAAAGCTAAAGCTATTATATCACTTAAAGCTCAGTCCAGAAAAGAAAAACTGAATCATGCTTATTTAAAAGAAAAAAAGACAAAGTAGAAGAACATTATGGAAGTTTTAAGATTATCACCAACTCTCAGAAGTGGTTTATCTTCATTTTGTAAAACTTTCTTTTACATTCAATTTAATGCATTTAGGAGTAAATTATTCAGGAAGTCGATAAAGATTCATTGCTTAACTACAGGAAAGTCTAAAAGAGCTGTTAGCAGCAGCTGTGTAGATTTGCTGCTCATTTACTCCATATATAGGGTGTAATAGATTTCCAGCAATTTGGGTAATACAACATTATAGTGTTGATTGTAGATATTACAGAAGATATTATGCTTTTTATGAGTGCTTTAAAATGAAATAACTGCATGATGGGTAAGGAGACACTCTTGATCTAATAGTAAAGTTTTCTTTAGAAGACCTCAAAATTCAAGTAGGAAAGAGGAGTTTGGAAATGTCTTTGTCAAGAAGGACTGTGTTCAGAATTGGCAGGACCCCATGATGCATTTTTCAAATGAAATATACCACCTTTACCTCCACAAATAGTAAGTAAGGAAGCCACCAGATGTTGTGCATACCAAATTGACAGCCTTTGTGGATTTTGACTCAGAATTAGCTATGCTGTCTGGCAAGGTGGGGAATGTGGGGGAACTGTTTACATAAAAAAGTGGAAAGATTTTCATGTTGCCAAAGAATGGGTAATAAATATGAGAGATGAAAAATCTAGCTTAATATGGAAATTTCACCCATCCTAAAGGAGAGCATGTATCCACATTTAAAGTAACTACATATAAGGTAACAGATTCCTATTTAAGGCCAAATATGCTTACTACAATGTAAATCTAAATTTGAACCAATGATTACTATAAATAATTTACAACTAAATCAGCAAGGGTAGGTTTTTGGGTTTTTTTTTTTTTTTAATGTTTTAGAAATGGAGTTCTGTGGGGTTCTAATACTTTCATGCCAATAATAACTGACAGACAGCTGCCAACTATTTACTGAGTGCAAAGTTTCACACTTCCGTGAGGTAGGTACTATTCTTATCTCATTTCATAGCTAAGAACACTGAGGCAAAGATTGAAGACACTAACAAGTATACAGCTAACGAGGAGCAGAGCGGAGATCTGAAGCCAAGCACACTGGCTTCAGACTATAACATACAGCCTTTTCCAATTAGGCCTTTGATTTCATTTATTTGACATGCCTTCAATAAACACCCCTTGGGTGAAGGTATTACAACTGGTGTCACAGAGGAACTCAGATAAATATCATCAAGCTTGAGCTCTTAGATCGCTCACAACAGTCACAACAACAGAAGAGTAATAGCTTAGCAATTATGACTTACGGTGGCAAATGCTGCTGCTAGCTTGTCCCATACCACCTCAGCCCAGCTCTGAGTTATCTTCAGTGCCATGGGCAGCAGACACATTTGCATTTGGGACAGCTGCCTAAGACACAGAAACCCTGATATCACTGCCATGGGGCACCAAATAAGAATGCCACGCGAGGAAGAAAATATGTCTTCCTGGTTCCTAAGCCCAATCTCTTGCACTTCTGACACTTTCATATTATGTTGATTTGATCCTTCCATAGCTTTATTAAATTCATTGAGAACTATGATGTGACTGAAATAAAACTTTCTTCATGAAATACGCTAAAGTTTGGGAAGAATCTACTGGGAAAAAAACAAAGTAGTGGAGATTTTGCCCTACTTAAATACATTTCACAGTGTGGAGGAGAGCAAGAAGTGTTAGAATTCCCACTGGAATGAACACAGGTGAGTTAGTTCCTTGGTTGCTGACAGAAGACATGCAACTCCCGGATCAAAGGAATTGGTTAATCACAACAAAAACAGCAGCAGGCATATCAACACAAGTTTAGTGGTTCCCCTGGCTCCGAGTTCCATGGGGCAACATGAAGGGCTCAGATGGATGGCTTTGCAAGCAGACGGTTGCCCTGCAGCTAAGGAACTCCCAAGCCTTAAAAATCTTCCACTCGTAGCAACCAGCAAACAAGCCTGGTTTTTGTCCATAGAGAGACAGAAAACCATTCAGGGCAACATGATGCATTTCTGTGAGGCATTATCTCACTTTGGGGAACTGCCAGCTGCAGAAACAATCCAGATACATGGCCAGAGTGAAAGAATGGGCAAGTTCTGGTGGTTTTGGCATACTAAACTGTGGGAGACCCTTCTGCATGGTGTGGGCCCAGCTCCCACTTGGAGATGCACAGGACCCACACCCACAGATAGGTTTTCTCATGGGAAATCAGGTTTGCAATGTACCTAAGCCGCTTTGGGTCTTGCTTTTGCTAAAACTCCCTCACCGTGAATTGAGATACCAAGTGCTTATTGTAACTTCCTAAAATCCATGCTAAAACTCCCCCGTATGGAGTGTAACCCGCTCAACCACTTTTCCCTTTTCATTTGCTAATATCCTTCTTCTGTGACGTGATTAGTGGCATTGGCCCCTTTGTTGTCTGTAAAAGGTAATCACCTATAGCGAACCTGTGCATAGTAAATGAGGACCATCATGTAAGGTGACCAGAAATAAAATAAAGGCCTGTCATGGTGGAGGCTACAGGCTTTTACTACCCTTGAGAGAAAAGCCGTACTGTCCTTTTTCTTCCACCGGACTCAGTAGTCTGTGTTAATGTTTTATTTCATCCATAATGATGCGGACACTGCTGGCCAGTGTCTGCATCACTAAATAAGGCAGGGAGAAGCCTAAGCAGCCCATAGCAGACTGCCTCCCAACAACACTCAGGGCACATTGTGAAAGAAATGGGATGTTGTGTGTGACCCTAGGGTACATGCAAATTTTTAAACAAAAATCTTAGAAACTTTTGAGCAACTTCTCTGTGCTTTGGAAATTACTGGAATCTATCTATTTTCACTAAAAAAGAAGGGTCTTTTAAAAGTTTTATGAAATCACAAGTGGAGAGGGTGAGGAGAGAAAGATTTTTACTTGACAATAAATTGGATCTACTGTAATCCATGCAGAAATCTTTCAAGAAACTTCATTTCCTATAGGTAATACTTGTGGATAGGGGACATGCTGTGTGAAGAACAGAGTTAGGACTTCTTAGGGGCTGTAGTGCTCACTCTAAAGAAAGCAGACTGGTGCTTCTTTTATTGCTGGCTCTCCCTACTTCTCCATGACCAGAAGAAAGTCAATGAACTTCCAGGGGCCTGTACAAAGAGGATAACACTATGTGGTCACAAAACTCTGAATACTGTTGTAAGGAAAAGCAAAATAATGCTTATAATACATTTGCAGAAAGTTCAAAAGAAACACAGAGTGAGAGTACAATGCATTCTTAAATGTGAAAAATGGTTTAATTCAAATTCTTTGGCAGGACTAGACTAATAGAGAAAAGCATTTTTAATACTTTGTTAAACATAATTTCCTCCTGGGCATATGTCATAAATACACTCCCTGACCAGGTGGAGCTCCTCAGGTCTTATTCAGCTTCACCAAATCAATACGATCCCACTTAACCAAACAAGAGCACAAAATCTGTATTAGTAGATGAGAAGGGCTTTCTTATCTGCCCCATGAGTATAAGAGAGAACTAAAAACAAAGCAGTTTAATCATTATGTTTAAGACTGTTCAGTAATCCTACCTCTCATTCAACAACAGTGGTTCTTAAGTACCTACTGTGTACCAAGGATGAGGCCAGGTGCTATGCTAACATATCAGACAAGGAATGGAATGCCTCTTAGCACAAAACCCCTGATTTTCTTAGTGCAAGTAAATATTAGCAGCCTGCATTTTAGTATTTATTCTGCAGTACTCTGTGTACTTGTGAGGAGCCAAATCCTCTATGTGATAATCCAGAGCTTATTTGAGAGCTGATTAAAGATATGCAAAAACAAAATCACAGAAAAATTCCATTCCAAGGAAGAATACTAAACAGCATAGAGAACAGACACCTGTGAAAAAAATGTCAAGGATCTCTAGGACATAATACAAAGATCATAGTGAAGGATCCATGTTATTAAATCCCTGTAAAGAGAAATTGCCATCATCATAACAATTTTTGGAAGTTATATGACAAGTGGTATTCAATAGCTGCACATAGGCAACATCAACACTACCCAAGATCTTACTAGAAATGTAAATTCTGGAGTCTCAGTGTACAGAACTGGGCTACAAAATCTGTATTAATAAACCCTCCAAGTACCCTCAAATTTGCTAAACTTAGATCAAAACTATCTTCCTCAATTCCAATAAGATGATAATGATTTAGACTGTTGATCTGTCTTTACTGTAAATTCACATCAATGAACTGTGCAGATAAGACAAACGCAAATCTAAAATGGTTAATGGACTGGGTTTAGTGATTTACAAGAGACATGCTCCAACTCTACTTCACACATAGTCCATCTAAAGGTAGCACATAATCCCGTAATGCAAGACACTTAAAACAAAAGAAGCATAGTGAATTTCCTTGGATAGTATTTCAGCTGCACTTACACCTGTCTTTCCTAGTAAGACAGAACTAAGAAAGTCAAGTAGTGTGGCAGACCCTTCTGCATGGCGTGGGCCCAGCTCCCACTCGGAGATGCACAGGACCCACGCCCGCAGATAGGTTCTCTCCTGGATAATCAGATTTACAATATACCTAGGCTGCTTTGAGACTTGGTTTTTGCTGAAAACTCCCTCACCCTGCAAGTGCTAAACCTTGTAGGGCTCAACCACTTTTGCCTTTCATTTGCTAATAATCTTCTGTGATGTGATGAGGGGCATTGGCTCCTTTGTTGCAACTTGTGCATAGGGAGTGAGGACCTTCTTGAAATGGGAGAAGAAATAAAATAAAGGCCTGTCATGGCAGAGGCCTCGGTTTTTGCTCTCCCTGAGAGAAAAGCCATGCAGTCCTTTTTCCTCCGCCAGACTTGGTAGTCCATGTGTATGTTTTATTTCATCCATAATGATGCTGACACTGCTAGCTGGTGTCTGCATCAAAGTAGGATCTTAAGAAGACATTTTAATCACATCTAAATATAAAACATTGGGAGGTGAAAAAAAATTTCAGGAACCACCTTTTACTTTACATACTGAAAATAGAAGCAATCTGATAATGCAATCCTTTTTAAAGATTTTATTTATTTATTTATTTTTTTACTTTTAGACAGAGAGAAAGGGAGAGTGAGGGAGAGGGAGAGAGACACCAATGTATGGTTGCCTCTCACAACCCAGGCATGTGCTGTGACTGGGAATCAAACCTGCAACCCTTTGGTTCGCAGGCCGGTACTCAATCCTCTGAGCCATACCAGCCAGGTCTGATAATGCAATCTCGATCTTGGTTTGTTTGCAATGCTGTCTGATCAACAATTTAGGGTGTATTTTTCACTAATATGTTTTCCCTAGAAATGTAATAAGCAAGAGGGAAGAGATAGGGAAAGAGACCTTAAAGATCATCGGTTCAATTTCTTCTAAACAAAGCAGAAGATTCAGATTGCTAATTTGTTCAATTGCTCTGTCTCCTTGAGCAAACAAGGCAGCCATAGTGAGTGGCTCAGAGTGTGGAGCCTGGAGCTCAACACTTGGGTTTCAATGCAATTCTTCCATTCTAGCAGAATGATTCATGCAAGTTACTCCACTTCTGCAAGATACAGTTACTTCGTCTGTACTACGGTGACAATAATATTTAACTTACAGAGTTGTTATGAAAAATAATATTTATAAGAATTAAGAAACAGTGCTTAGCACATGAAAAAATATAGGCATACAGTTAAAAATGATCTGAACATTCTAGATCATGCAATGCAATGTTATCTCTAGTTCATTTTAGTTACTTTATTTCTTATTACCTGAACTTTAAATATCAGTATGATTTATGTTTCTGTTTATACACAGGTGGTATGGGTGTTGTAGACTACAGCATTAACTTGCAGTAAAATTTTTCATATACATGCAGATGCCTGTTCCAGATTTCTTATTTAAGTCCCCAAGTTAAGATAATTTTAAAGTATTTTTAAAAATATGCCATGCAGTAACATATTATACTGTTTATTCACTTCAACAATATGTCCTTAACGCCTTTAAAAATTTAATTGAATATCCTTATTTTATAAATGACCCCAGGGAGAGGCCATGACGTTCTCCTGACTACACAGGTGTTACAGACAGAACTCCCATCTCTACGCATGCCCCACCCCTCATGCTCTTTCTCTTTTTTTGTTTGAATGAAAGAAGGAACCAGATGCAGCTCATAAAGGACAAAAGCACAACCTATTTATTCTCATCAACATCGATGTACAAACAGCCCATTATTTCATTATCCTGTATCTTATAACAGAAAACAAAAAACTAAAAAAGTTATTGGAAGTATTTGAATTGTATAAAACAGTTGCACAGATACTCTGCTTTTGGAAATAGTGATTTATCATCTATGCCTCAGCCATCAATCACACAGTGAATCCAAGCAAAGCTTTAGCTCATCAATTAACTGATATATCTATGAGGCAAATTTATAACCTCATAGATTGATCAGCAATATTCATTTCCACAAACAAGATAATAGAAAGTTGTTTAAAATATATACAAACCTAGTTGAAGAAATGGCATAGCATAATAAGGAGAACCTGCATCAAACCCCCATGAGCTTATAATTTTTTTATGTTGTGCATTGTTCTCGTTAGATGATTTTTGAGATGGCTGTCTCACAACATAGAAAACTGTGGGTACATAATGACTTGTGAATCAGTGAGAGAATTAAAATTTGTTCATCACAGTGGGCAAAATAAAATGTAGCATATGATTCAGTTTCCAGTAGCAATGGTAGCATCTAAAAATAATTTCATTTATGTGCTCAAACCATAATCATGAATATAAAATACCAACTCTGAATTATCTACACAAATGGAGGTAGATAATTCAGACACAATTTAAATTCAATGTTTGGATTTTGGAAATTACATTTATATATTGTCAGAGCAAATGTTCTTGGAATTGACTCAAGTAATGATATCTATTGAGAAACTAAATTGACTTTACTCATATTGATCCGTGCTTAATTCATCAATATCACATATGCTTTATGGGAAGAAGAAACACATATTTGGACAACTGATGCCACTACTCTGTTTAAGTATAAATGAACTGACTAAAAGAAACTTTCCTGGAAAAGAAACAGTGTTTTTATAAGATGCATTATAATTGGTGAATTTATATGTGAAGCTGGAATCTATGACTTGAGTCATTTTGATAGAATTCTAATTTAATTCATTCATCTTTTCATTCAGGCACTCTTTTAACACCTATCTATCAATAACTTATTTTATGTCACTGAGCCAGGTATTAGAGTATCAAGATTAGGAATTACCCAATGTTCTCTGGTGGGCTTTTTGACACTATGTAATATAAAATGGTGAACCTGCATATAAAACACTTCATCCTTTGGTTAATAATGTAAAATATTTGTCTATCTCCAGAGCAATGGTTGAAATGTGGTCTTTTACTGCTAAGTGATACAAGCTAGTGAGAGAAAGACAAATATATGATCTCACTTACACATGAAATCTATTGGACAAAACAAACTGATGAACAAAATAAAAACAGAGGCATGGATACATGGAACAGACTGACAGCTGTCACAGAGGTTTGTGGTGGGTGGAATGATGAAAGAAGGAAGAAGTTAACCAAAGATTATATATTCATAAATCATAGACAACACTGGTGATGGCCAGATGGATGGGGATGGGGAATAGAAGGAGGTGGGAAGATGTGGGGAAAAGGAGGACATCCATAATAGTGTCAATTAGAAAAATAAAGTTAAAAATAAAATAAAATAATAAAATAAAATACAAAAAAAGAAATGTGATTTTTTGTGCCATGAGCCTGCTAAAATATTTCCACATTGTGGTTTATTCTTTTGTACTTGAAAAACCACATTATCTATTTTTGCTTTCTCTTTAGTTAAGCTAAGCGAACAATATGAATCAGAGATTTCCCATTATTAGAGGTTGACAATTTACTCTAGAGAATACAGGGGAAAATAACCCTTCAGGAAGAGTGGAGAAACATATTTATAAGTTTAGGTTTGAGAAGTATTCACAGTTTATCACAGCTAACAGGGAATGTGAAGTGAGCAGAAAAAAATTATGAATACAGACACAAACTCCCCACATTCTCACTTAGCACATTGTAGAAAAACAAAAGTACAAAATCGGTATAGTAATTCTCAAACCTAAGGTTAGACAATCCCGGAAAATGCCAATGATTACGATGGCAAATGAAGTCATTTCCCCCTTAATATCAAGTAACATTTAATCGCTATAAAGTTCCTCAAATGCTGAAAATCAATGGAGAAAATATCCACAAAGGAAGGCAAGCAAGCAGAGAATTGCTGGTGCCACCTGTCAAACTGCTAAGCACAGTTTTTTACAAAATGTTTTGTTAATTGATATTTGACTGAATATGTAGTTAGTACAGTCTGTTTGGAAAAATGCTAAATGAGTCAATCTGATTGAATCTTAAGGAGCTGTTTGGGCCACCTGAAGTGAAGAGGATTGAGACAATAAAGCCACACTGCAGTCATTCGTCATGGGCTGTTGCAGAGGAACAGCAAAAAAAAGAAAAAAAAAAAGGGAGGGAAAGCAGAAGGTGGTGACAGAGGGAAATACCCTGTTGGAGACAGAATAACTTCTTATTCACAGTGATACTTATTTTCTGACAAATATCTTGCCCTTTCCCTTTTTTTCCTGGCTAAAAATCAGCTATATTATAACAAAACTCTATTCTCCTAAAACTAATCATGGGTGTCATTTAATAATTTTAAAACTCCATTTAATTTGCACACATTAATTAGCATAAATACTAAGATAATAACAATAAATTCTAAAATGTATATTCATGCCATTTTTATAACGAAGAAATGGCACTAATTTTACAGAGCTGTCACTCTGTTTTACTTTGATGCAAAGAAACTTTCAAATGCCAAATCATTCATTTTGATTTGCATTCCAGATTAGCAGTCTCAAATTCTGCACCATACATATGAACGATTTGAATGTACATTACAAACACCATTTCTTATGGTAATCATCATGGAAGGCAAAATGTCGACACTAAATAAAGCTACCCAAACTCTGGGTAATTTTTCTCTTGAGGAAAATGCAAACGAGCATGTGAGTCACCTTAATTTCTGCTTATAAACAGTCACTAAAGTACCTTCTCCCGAAATGGAAGAAGAGTGATGTCATTCATCATAATAATGTGCACTCAGAATAGCAATAACCTTAAGAATATTGGTGGGGAGGAAAGTGATAAATGTTTTATACCTTCCTTGGGAAAGATGTTATCACAGCTGACCTTCAAAATTGATTTAGTCTACTTTATGATTAACCTGTATTTACTGAAAGTCTCATTCTTTTAAAGCAAATGGACGTGAGTAATTAGATGCCATCCTCTAAATTTCCAACCAAAAAACTTAAAATTTTGACCCTACCTTAAAAACCCAATACATTTAAATGATTCAATATTGATACAAGTAAATATCTGTCCATAAGATGTGATAATTACATTTCATTAATCATTAATTTGTCTTAAGTGATAGAAAAACCTCTATAATAGAATAACTTTATGACACTAAAGCTAATTTCTAGACTAGGAAGTGAATAATTCAACTCTGCCTTGGCATTTATCTTAGACTATTTTCACTGGTAATCTTTATCTTATTGACAAGTATTCAAAATCATCACATGGAAAAAAAGAATTATTTAAAGAGAGATAAAATAATATATTTATATATTATTTATATATTATATTGTATATACAGACATATATTAATGTATAATTATTATATGTTATATTTTATATACATGCATACAATTATATAAATGTTCTGAGTTTTCTTTCATCTTCTGGAAAACACTAAAGAAATATAGATAACTATATTTATAATTACAATATGGCAATATGGATATTTTTAAACTATACATACACAAATGTGTATGTATATGTGTGTGATATACATATACATATGTTCATATGTTTATGTGCATGTATAGGTTAAAATTTTCCATATAATGACATTGCCATTATAACTGTAATAATGTGTATCTACCTATCTATCTACATCTTCAAAACATACCTCCAAATAAGAGTGATTCCAACTCCATCTACACATGCATATCAACTAGACCTTGACCTGTCAGACACTTTGCACTGTTAAATGATAACTCAGAGAGACCAATGAGCCTTGGAAAATTAGAATAGCAAACTAAAACTTAAAATGTTTTAAACTAAGGAGGTCCTCATGGGTCCTCAAACCAAGAGTATTCTTTACTAAAATCAATTATCCAGAATCTCACCACTTCCCACTACCTCCACGTCTGGGAGCTATACAAGCTGCCACCATCACTTGCTTTTGTAGCAGCCCCCAATGTCATTTGCATCTACTTTGCACCAAGACAGAATGTCCATTGCCCACATAGCACTCTTTTCAACAGTTCTCAGAACTTAGAAGTGCCTCTCCACACCACTGTCAAATCCGGATGCTGGCCACTTCTCTGAGTCATGTTTTTCCGCAAATCTTTTTTGCTCAATCTAATTTACCCACACTATCATCCTGCATACGTGTGAACATGGACGCTCACACATGAAGCACTACATTGTTCTCTCCATCCACGCAGGTCTCTGCCAGAGGCCTTCTTAACCACCACACCTAGAAATTATCCTGCTCTACCCACTCTTCACTCCATCTTCTTTTTCTGCCTTATTTTCACTCTTCTGGCTTTATTTTATCACTTATTGTAACCTAATATATTATTGATTTTCTGCCAGCCAACATTTGAATGATGCATCAATGAGATTAGGGATGTTGTCTGTTTTGTTCAGTGCTGTATATCCAGCATTTAGAACAGTGCCTAGCACATTATAGGTGCTGAGTCTGTATTTGTTGAATGAAGTAATGACTCCTTTTGGGATTCAAATTCAGCAATGGTAGTCTAGGTGACAAGATTCTCTACTTTCGTGATTATAGCATGTGGAGGGGGCATTATGTTTTCTGTGTATATGTTTGTGTATCTATTGAAACAGCAATGAATTTCTCTGTGCAAAAAAATATATGAAAATAATGAAAAGCGGAAAAATGGAAATTAAAACCATCACTAATTCTATTAATATATTAGTGAATACCCTTTAAACCCTTATGTTTTCCTATGGAAATTCTTCCACTTAATTACCCTTTCTTTTTTTTCTTTTTCTTTCTTTCTTTCTTTTTTTCTTTCTTTCTTTTTTTTTTTTGCATTTGCATTTGCAGTGACTCAAGTTTATTCTCTAATTATGCAGGTTGAAAAAGTATCTTTCAAGCTTCTATTAGATATAATCCAGATGCAAAAGAATTCATAATATTTTAGTGCTAATCAATGGCCTGAAAAGCTTTCATCACAGTTGTATATATATCCAAATTGACAAAGACAAATTTTCCCTCTTTTTTTTAAATTTGGACAACCTTGTTCAGCTACATTTGTTAAAATAAAACTTTTTTTTAAAGATGTTCAGTTTCTCTTCCTAAAGCTCTGTAATGTGCAATACAAAACTATTAAAACTGTATGTTATTTGATTTTATTATCATTTTAACTGAATTGCATTTTCACATGAAACTGCAATTTCTTCTTGAAAAAATTTCACATGTCAAAATGCTAAAAGATTTCATATTACACCATCCAGAGTGGCAGACTTTCACTCAGTTCTACATTCTCGGCATTCAACAAAATGAAATGCAAAAAGGAAACATAAAAACAGAAAATGATTAGAAGAGGAAATGATAAAATGTAATACTTCTAAGGTATAAAAATCTTAAATGAATATGACACTATATTGAAGAGCATATACACTTAAAGCAGAAATTACAATATCAGTTTTTCTCATTTTGTTCTCAAAATGCTCAGGGATTCTAAAGTAATTTTTATTTTTAGACCACACTTTTTTTCACATTCTTTTGTAATCTGATGCCGGATGTAGCCAATTTGGTAGCTGCTGCGGTAGTACACATTCCCAGTCTTCGGGGAAAACACGCCTGTCCTTACATCTACCTCAGCCTGCTCTGCAGCATTTGCTGCGGGCTATGGTACAGAGGCGATTGCTTTGTAGATTTAAAAAATACACAAAAGCAGTTGCACATAAAAGTGTGACAAAAGAAGAAAGAAGAAAGGGAGTAAGAATGAAAAAGAGCTATTTTTGTCTTTAAAAGGTCACCGAGAAATTTGTGTTAAAAAGTGGAATAGCCCTAGCAAATGCCTTAGAATTCCATAGGAAAAGGCTTTCCAGCTTTCTTTCCGCTGGCCGTCTTGATCTTCTCTCCCTTGGTAGAAACTTCACATTAATACCACTTCTTTTTTTCCCTTTGAAGGGAGGCACTTTTATTTATTTTTCCTATACTACTATTTTTCTATTAAGACTTTACTTTTTTAGATCAGTTTTAAATTCAGGTAAAATTGAAGGAAAGGTACAGAGATTTCCCATATATCCCCTGTATCCATGCATGTATAGCTTCCCCCATTGTCAACATCTCCTACCAGAGTAATACACTTGTCACAATTGGTGAACTTACATTGACACATCATAATCACCCGGAGTACTTAGTTTGTACTTTGTACAAAGTACACTAGGGTGCATCGTCAGCCATGGATATTCTATGAATTTGGACAGATGTATAATATAATGGCATGTATCTATTATTAAGGTATCATACAGAGTATTCTCACTGCCCCAAAACATCTCCTGTGCTCTTCCTGTTCATCACTCCTGCACAGTGCCCAACCCCTCATCATTTTTATTGTCTTCATAGCTTTGTCTTTTCCAGAATGTCTTATAGTTGGAATCATATGTAGTTTTTCCACCTTGGCTGCTTTCCTTTAGTAATATGCATTTAACTTTCCTCCATGTGTTTCATGGCTTGATAGTTCATTTCTTTTATTATTGAATATTCCATTGTCCATTTATCCATCCACCTACTGAAGAATATCTCAGTTGCTTCTAATTTTGACAGTTGTGAATACAGCAGCTATAAACATCTGTGCACCCCCCTTTTTTTGGTGTGGACATATGTTTTCAACTCTTTTGGACAAATACCAAGAGCATAATTGCTGGATCACATGATAAGAGTGTATTTACTTTTGTAAGAAACTGACAAACTATCTTCCAAATTGGCTGTAACATTTTGTATTGCGAAAGCAATAAATGAGAGTTCTTGTTGTTCCACATCCTCACCAGCAATTGGTATCATCACTGTTCGGGATTTTGGCCATTTTAGTAGATAGGTGATAGTGTCCTATTGTTGTTTTAATTTGCACTCTTTAATGACCTGTGATGTGGAACATCGTTCATATGATTTTACCATCTATGTGTCTTCTTTTGTTCCATATCTGTTGAGATTTTGGGGTTTTTTTTAATTTAATCTTTATTGTATTTTTTCATTACCATTTAGTCTCCTCATAACCCGTCCCCCAGCAATCACCCAAAATTATATTTTATTGATTGTGCTATTACAGTTGTCTCAAATTTTCCCCTTTGCCCCATTCTACGCAGCACCCCTCACTCCCTCAGGCAATCCCCACACTATTGTTCCTGTCCATGGATCACGTGTATAAGTTCTTAGGCTGCTCCATTTCCTATACTGTACTTTACATCCCCATGGCTATTCTGCAACTGCCTATTTGTACTTCTTTTATTTAATTTAACCTTTATTGCATATTTTTTCATTACCATATAGTCCCCTTATATGGTAATCACCTGCAATCACCACAGTGTTATCCACATCCTTGAGTCCTTTTTCTTTTTGCCCAATCCCTCTATCCCCTAACCACCTCCAACACTAGCTGTCATCTGCTCTCCATCTATGAGTCTGTCTCTATTTTGCTTGTTCATTCAGTCTGTTCTTTAGATTCCACATATGAGTGAAATTACATGGCATTTGTCTTTCTCTGACTGGCTTATCTCACTTAACATAAGGTCCATCCATACTGTCACAAAAGGTTATTTTTTTTTCTTTTTTATAGCTAAGTAGTATTATGTATACACCCAATAGTTGTTTCATCCATTTACCTATTGATGGACACTTGGGCTGCTTCCATATCTTGGCTATTGTAAATAATGCTTCAATGAACATAGGTGTGCTTATGTTCTTTTGAATGAGTGTTTTGGGTTCCTTCAGATACATTTCCAGAAGTGGGAACACTGGGTCAAAAGGCAGATCCATTTTTAATTTTTTGAGGTATCTCCATACTGCTGTCCACGGTGGCTGCACCAGTCTGCATTCCCATCAACAGTGCAAAAAGGTTGCCCTTTCTCCACATCCTCACCAGCACTTGTATTTATTGATGGTAGCCATTCTGACAGGTGTGAGATGGTATCTCGTTGTGGTTTTAATTTGCATTTCTCTGATGATAAGTGATATTGAGCATCTTTTCATATGTCTATTGACCATCTGTACGTCCACCTTAGAGAAGCATCTATTTAGGTGGTTTTTTGTTAGTTTTTAATCAAGTTGTTTGTGTTCTTTCTTTGAGTTTTAAGTGTCTGTGTGTGTATGATAATAGTCCTTTATCAGATGTCTTTTGCAGAGACTTTGTTCCAAACTGTGGTTTGTCCTCTCATTCTCTTGGCATTGTCTTTCATAGAGCAGTTTTCAATTTTGATAAAATACAGTTTACCAAGTGTTTCTTTTAGAGATTGCACCTTTGATGTTGTATCCAAAAAATCATTGCCATGCCCAACATCATCTAGGTTTTATTTTATTTTCTATGAGTTTTATAGTTAGTGTTCTACATTCAGCCTTAAATCCATTTTGAGTTCATTTTTGTAAAGGGTATGAGGTCCTAGGCTTGGGTGGGGCATGTGGATGTCCAGTTGTTCCAAAACCATTTGTTGAAAAGACTATCTTTCCTCCATTACATTTCCTTTGTTCCTTTGTCAAATGTCAGTTGAGTGTATTCATGTGGGCCTATTTCTGGGCTCTCTATTCTGTTCCATAGATCTATTTATATATTCTTTCATTGAGCCCACACTGTCTTCTCAACAAAATTTGTCATTCATTTTGACTAGAACCTCCAAAAATTACTAAATGTTTTCCTCTTGAATTAATATTTGTCAGCTTTGAAACTGAACTACATAAAATCCTCCCCCTTTTCTACTATAAAAAGATCAATTTGCATATGTTACATATAAAGAGTCATTTTCCTTATTTTCTGTTTTTTTTTATTTTTCAATAACAGTTTACCTCCAATATCATTCTGTATTATTTTCAGATGAATAGCATAGTGATTAGAAAATTACGTATTTTAGCATCACTTTTTCAGTGATTCACATTTTCCTTATTAAGTGATACGTGGTGCCAGGACAGAGCTATCAATGCAAAACCAGAGAGGTCCAGCACTCAAAAGAGTTCTTTTTTTTCTTTTGAAGGTGAACTATTTATTATCATCACAATGAATTATGTCTTCAATTACAACTAATTAGTGTGAAAAAATATAAATGGTATTGAACTTATTCCTTGTTGGGATTTGGCCCAAACACCTTACTTTCCTTAGGGTTTCTGAGTTTATGTTAGGGTTACAAAGAGGAATTTTATCTGCTTTACCATGAACAAATGCAGCCCATCAGGTGATCAATTCACATTATATAACTGATGATGAATGTGTCAGGGTGGGCGAGGCAGGTAGGAATGGATGAATCAAGGAAGCCCTGTCTAAGCAGGTGGTATTTGAACTGAGATCTAGAATGTGAGAATAAGTCAGAGTTTTCATTTTTATTTTATTTTTTTGCATCTTACAGATTTTCATTTCTAATAAAGTAAACATCAGTCTTTAATGTCCTACATAAAATAGAAAAGCTTTTGTGGGATCCTTTTACTTTTTTTCTCCAGTGTAAAACAGTCATGAGACCAAAAAGTGAGAAAAAACACTGTAGTTTATACCCAGTTGGCATTGGTCCATTTCTTGCTCTGACCTCATAAGGCACTGTTGTGTTGGAATTACAAACCACTGCTGTATAAGCTACTGGATGGGCTGAGGTTTTTGTCTGTTATAGCCTAGGAAGCTGATTTGTGGTTACCCATTGGATTTGGACTAGTTTGCTTGTTCTCTCATTTCTTTTTCTTTTTTTTTAAATTTTCTTAATTTTTTTCATTTTTGTTTTTCTTATTTGTATTTTTATTTTTTATTTTGTTTGTTTCAGATTTTTATTTTCTTTTTCTTATTTCTTTGTTTTTATTTAATTTTTTTTTACTTTAAAATTTTTCTATTTTTATTTTGAAGTCACCATGACTAATGACTTTGCAGCCATCTCTGCCAATGAGAAGTACCATATTGGCAATTACATACAGCTGAACACCTTTGGCAAGGGATCTTTTGCCAAGGTGAGGCTGGCCTGGCACATTTTGACTGGCACAGTGATGGCTGTGTAGATTATAAGTCTCAGGGCTTCTCTGAAGTTTTTCAAGAAGTTCATTGTCTTAAGAGCTTAAGTCACCCCAGTATCACCAAGTTATTTTAAGTGGTTGCCACCCAGAACTGATATTTTCTCTTCATGGAACATGGGAGCAGAGGCACTTATTTGACCATCTCAAGAACTAGGCCACAGGACCAAGGAGGAAACCCAAGCCATGTTCCAGCAACTGATAACAGCAGTGCAGTACTGCCACCAGAAGATAATCGTCCACCAGGACCTGAAGTCAGAGTGAGCCAAATATCAAACTAGCAGACATTGGCTTCCTTCAATACAGAATTTTCGGACCATAAACTGCACACCTTCTGTGGTGCTGTCTCCTGTATGGCCCCAGAGATCTTGTAGCTTCAGCCCTATGGCAGCCCCAAGGTTGATGTCTGGAGTCTGGGGATAATTCTCTATAGGATGGTGACTGGAAAACTGCTCTTTGTGGGGAGAACTTTGGGAAAACTGAAGCAACATATATTGAATGGGCACTTCCATGTACCATACATTATGACTCTAGAATATCAAAAACTGTTAATAAAAATTAATGGCCATTGATTTTCTTTGGCAAGCCAAAGAAAACCCTGGACGATATAATGAAAGATCCATGGCCCAGGATTGGCCAGCAGGAGGAACCGAAGCTGTATGTGAGCTGCCCTGGCATGACATGGACCCCCAGGTTACAGAAATTAAATAAAGAACCTTGTGTTTAAGCCACACAAGATACAGAATTCAGTAACAAAAAGAAAATATAACAATATTATGGGCACGCACCTGACTCTACATACCACAAAAACAAGATGAAGGGCCGCACCACCAGGATAAAGCCCTGACCCTCCCTTGACTCCAACAGCAGTGTTTTCACAAACCAAGAGATTCAGGCATCAGGGCAGAAACCAATCTGCCAGTCCTCCACCCAGCACAGAAGCAAGGATGACCATTCCCTCAGCCAGCCTGAAGTCAGGGACCACCACTCCCCTATCTGGCCCAGAGTCCAGGACTGCTACCCCTGGCCCAGCCCTCCAGTGTGGCCCTGGGGGTTCCCCCACTACCCACAGCAGCAGCAGCAGCAGCACCAGCAGCACCAGCAGCAGCACCAGCAGTGGTGGGACAGCACCAGAGGGAACCCCCAGTGAAAACTGTCTCCAAGCTGGGCAGCCTAATAGTGAGAATGCAGCCTCTTCCTCTGGCCCCAGCCAGGGTCTGCAGGGGGTGACTTCAGGTTTTTCTTAAAATTTATATGCCGTAGGCCATCCACTAAAAGCAGGATCTTAAAAGGACAAGAATCAAGCCAATGTAATTTTTTAAATTGTGGACAGCCAAAGCAGGATCACAGACAAACATACTAGAGAGATCAAGTCATACTCCCTGTATTTTAAATGCTGAACCTGAAGGTACTGAGCATCAGGGAGGCTGGCCACGTGGTTTGGGAGATGAGTCAGAAGCTGGATGCAAACAGCTGTGGGTGAGAGCAGTGCCAAGAATACATGCCATGAGTGCAAGGACCCCTGGGTGAGAGGACTTGGTCCAGCAGACCACAGAGGTGTGTAAACTGCTGCAGCATTCTCTGCAGGGGATTTAATCAGGAAGGTATCATGCACCTCTGTGGCCTTCTAAAGCATCTTATCCAAAATATCTGCTGAGCTCAGAGGATGGCCTAGAGTCCCCTGAGGGTCAGGAAAAGAGGCTGCCCTACTGTGTGTGCACCACCTGGTTCCCATCTAAATGAAACTCCAGAGACTGTTTTTTCTGGGGCCCTTCTCCCCTCTCCTGGTTTCCTTTGCTCCCATGTTTATGGGGGTTCTTAGAAAAGTACCTGATTCTCCCAAATTTTATAATAAACTTGATACTCCAGAGGGAAAAAAAGAAAATTGTCTTTGTAATTTTTATATCAAAGTAATGTATAAATCACCATGTTTCTTCTCTATTTAAGAGGAGCAAGATATATGAGTTCAAAGGGAAATACATCGCAGTAATGCTGTGTATAGACTTTGGAGCTAGATTGCCTGGGTTTGAATGCAAATTCTGCTTCATACTGATTATGCAAGCTTTAAATAAATTATTTAACCACTCTGGTCCTCAGCACCTCAGTTGCAAAATAGAGGTTAAGTACCTCCCTAAAATAGTTTTTTTTTGAGAATTTAATGAGCTCCTCTGTGTGAAGATCTAAGAGAGTGTCTGGCACACAGTAAGTGGTACATAATAAATACTCTAGCTTTCCAAGGGGCTGCCTGAAGAAAGGTTTCTATCTTGCCTGTTATGACTGCTGATGGTATCCAGCATATTCTAGAAGCCTGAGGCAAGCTAAGAACAAAAGAGAATCAGGAAGCCAGAACTCCAAAGAAACTGTAGTACCACAGACAGGCATTAGAGGGCAAGAGAAAAGTCCCTCATCATGAGGCAGAGTCACATAAAACTGTCAGCACATTTCTCAGCAGATAGGAGTGGGATAACATTCAAAACTCAAAGTACCAAAAGAAAAAACTACGTCAAGAAAATGGGAGAAAGGTGGGGAGGGCTGGGGTGGTGAGTTGAGGTGAGAATAAAAGACAGAAAACTGTACAAGATCAACAATTAAAATAAAAATTAAAAAAAAAAGATTAGTCTGATACTTTAATGATGGTATATAAATCTTTTTAAATTTTGGTAGTTTGGAAAAAATGCAACAAGTAACTATAAAAATTTGTTAATGTATACATAGTAGAAATATGCAGTTTTTGAAATTAATAACAAAGAGTGAGGGGGAAGTAAAAGGCAAAGTTTTTTAATGTGATTAAGTTTGAGTTATTATCAGCTTAAAATAGATTGTTATAAGATACTTTATATAAGCTGCATGCTAACAGAAAAGAAAATAACTATAGAAAATACACAAAAGGAAATAAGAAAGAAATTAAAATGAGTTCCTACAAAATGTTAAGGATACACAAAGGAAGTCAGCAAAACTGGAAAAGAGGGCCAAAATTCACAAATGTAGAAGCGACGAACCTCTGAATTACAAACAGATTAAAGAAGAATGAAAAGAAAAATTAGAAAACATATTGAAACAAATGACTTGAAAGCACAACATACCAAAACTTATGGGATGCAGCAATAGTGTTACTAAGATGGAATTTTTTAGCAGTAAATGCCATATTAAAAAACAAGAAAGCTATAAAAAATGATCTAACTGTATATCTCAACCTAGAAAAAGAGCAAAGCCTAATATTAACAGAAGGAAATAATAAAGATTAAGCAGAAATGGAGAATTTAAAAATTCAATTCTTGAAAATTTGTTTTTGAAAACATAAAAAGAAATGACAAACCCTTAACTAAACTAAGAAAAAAAAGACAAATATATACAATCAACAATGAAAGAGAAGACATTACAACGGATGCAACAGAAATTAAAACTATCTATAAAAGTTATTATGAACAAATGTATGTCAATAAATTTGATAACCTAGAAGAAATTCATAAATTCATAGAAACATACAACTTACCATGACCGAATTGTGAAGAAATAGAAAATCTGAACAAACCAATAATGAGTAAGGAGATTCAATTAGTAATCAAAAGCTTCCTAACAAAGAAAAACCCTGGACCAGATGGCTTCAGTGGCAAATTCTCCCAAATATTTAAAGAAGAATTAATGCCAGTCTTCTCAAACTCATTGAAAAAAATTGAAGGTGGGGGTGAAGAAAATACAGCCAAACTTATTTTGAGGCCTGCATTATCCTGATAACAAAGTCAAACAAGGAACTACAAAATTAAACAAAAGAAAAGAAAAAAGAAGGAAAGAAAGAAGAAAGAAATGAAAGAAAGAAAGAAAGAAAGAAAGAAAGAAAGAAAGAAAGAAAGAAAGAAAGAAAGAAAGAGAGAAAGAGAGAAGGAGAGAGAGAGGGAAAATCATGGGGTGTCCAACCCACGGCCTGTGGGCTACATGCAACCCAAGATGGCTATGAATACAGCCCAACACAAAATTGTAAATTTAGTTAAAACATTATGAGATTTTTTTGTGATTACACATCACAGTGTATTTACAGTGTGGCCCAAGACAATGCTTCTTCCAGTGTGGCCCAGAGACTACTAAATGTTGGACACCCCTGCTGTAGGCCTTTATCTCTGATTACTATGAATACAAAAATACTCAACAAATACTAACAAACCTAATTTACAGCACATTAAGAAGATCATACCCCATAACCTCGTGGAATTTATATCTGGGATGTAAGGATGGTTCAATGTGAATATTAGTCAATATGATACACCAATCTAATAGAATGAAAGATGAAAATAACATGATCATCTCAATAGTTACAGGAAAAGCATCAAAAGAAACCCAACAATCTTTTGCAATGAAAATATACAACAAGCTAGTGACAGAGGAAATTACCACAACATAATAAAAGTTGTACATGATAAGCTCACAACTAACATCATATGTAACAGTGAAAAACTGAATGCTTTTACTCTAAGATCGGGAAGAAGACAAGCTCGCTCTCACCATTTTTATACAACAAAGTACTAAAAGTCCCAGCGAGAACGCTTAGGCAAGAAAAAGAAATAAAAAGAATTGTAACTGGAAAAGAGTAAGTAAACTTACCTGTTTGCAGATGACAAGGTCCTATATGTTCAGAACCCTAAAGGTTCCACACACAAAAAAAATTGTTAGAACTAATAAACAAATTCAGCAAAGTTGCAGGATACAAAGTCAACATGCAAAATCAGTTGCGTTTCTACACATTAAAAAATGAACAATTGAAAAGGAAATTAGGAAAATAATCCTATTTACAATGGCATCAAAAAGAATAAAATGCTTAGAAATAGTTATCCAAGAAAGTGAAAGATTTCTACACTGAAATCTACAAAACATTGTTAAAGAAACACATTAAAGTTAACACAATAAATAGAAAGACCTCCTATGTTCATGGACTGAAAGTCTTAATATTGTAAAAATGTTCATATTACCCAAAATGATTTACAGAATCAATGCAACCCTATAAAAATCCTGTTAGCATTTTTTCAGAAATAGTAAAAAACAATCCTAATACTTACGTGGAACTACAAAGGGCTCCAAGTACAAAGCTGGAGGTCTCACGCTTCCTAACTTCTAAATATAACTCAGCTCTGTAGTAATCAAAACAGTATGATACTGGCATAAAGGCAGCTATATAGATCAATGGAACAGAATAAACAGCCCAGAAATAAACTGCACATATACAGTGAAATAAAAATAGACAAGTGGGACTCGATCAAACTAAAAAGTTTCTCTATAGCCAACAATCAAAAGGTGAAAAGGCAACCGATAGAACTGGAGAAAATATTTATAAATCATACATCTGGTAGGGTGGCAATACCCCAAGTACGCAGGGAAACTTTAGAACTCAATAGCTCAAAAACAAATAAACCAATTAAAAATGGGCAAAGAATTTAAATACACATTTTTCCAAAGAAGGTATACAAATACTCAACAGGCATATGAACATAACTCAGTATCACTGCTTTCAGGAAAATAGAAATGGAAATCCTAATAAGATATCACCTCACACCTGTTAGGATAGCCATTATCAAAGTAACAGAAAATAACACATGTTGGTGAGGATGTAAAATAATTGGAGCCCTTTGAGCATCTTTGTTGGAAATGTAAAATGTTGTGGCCACTATGAAAACAATATTAAGTTTTCACAAAAAAATTAAAAAGTAGAACTGCCATATTACCCAGAAATTCCACTCTGGGTCTTTACCCAAAGAACTGAAATCAGGATCTCAAGATATTTGCATTCCCATGTTTATTATAGCATTATTAACAATAACCAAGAAGTGAAAATAAAGTCCACTGATAGATAAATGAGTAAAGAAAATGTTGTATATACATACAATGGAATATGATTTAGCCTTTAAAAAGAAAGAAATTCCATCATGTGCATTTGAAACCTGGAATGACTTTGCAGATGTTATGCTAACCCAAATAAGCCAGTCACAGAGAGAAAAAACCCTGCAGGATTCCATTTAGAAGAGGTATCTAAAAGAGTAAATCTCATATAAGCAGAAAGCAGATTGGTTGTTCTCAGGGGCTGGAGGCAAGGGGAACTGGAGAGCTGCTGTTTAAATGGGTGCAGAGTTCAGCCACACAGCACAAAAAAAGTTCTAGAGCATTAATGTACAACAGTGTGCATGTTGTTAACAGTACTGCACTGTACACTTAAAAATTTTGAGGGCCGGTAAATTTTATATCATGTGTTTTGCACCAAAACAAACAAGAAATAAATATGAATAATGAACTAATTTTACACACAATATCATGAATATCAAAGACATACAAGAAGGTGTCCAAATTTGGGGTGTCTCTGGGTCACACTGGAGGAAGAAGAGCTGTCTTGGGCTACATATTAAATACACAAACACTAACAAAAACTGATGAACAAAAAAAGTTTAGAAGTAAACTTATGATTTTGCGTTGGACTGCATGCATAGCCATCCTGGGCCACGTGCAGCCCATGGGCCGCAATTTGGACACCCCAGAAGGTATCCCACTTTTATACCATAATGTGCACTGGTTTATCCGGATTTATAATAATCAAAGCAAGGTGACCAGCATGAAATCCCATACTAACTTTAGCTTTGGAAAAACCTTCAGATCTTGCTAAAAACAAAAAGACAGCTTTGTTTCAACAACCAGTCTGTGTGGGTTATCAGCCTTGACAAGGATCTTGATAACTGTCTTGGCTATACTCAGTCCTGAGGTGAGACTACTCAAAGGATAATGACCTGGAAATCCAATTCTAATTTAAATAATTTAAATGAAGCCTGTCCTGAAAATGTGCTAAAGTTAGAAATCAGGAACACAGAGGACAAATAGCCCTTGCACGTTAGACATAGTGTGGGGTGCCTACATGCATTAAGAGAGAAGATGAAGATCACTCCACTCTTCCAGCAAACACAGACAGAAAACAGCTTTTTCTTTTTTTTTTTTTTTTTTTTTGGGGGGGGCAGGTGTCATGACACAGGGAATTAGATAGAATACGTGTTTGTTGGTAGGTTCCTGAGATTCCAGAAGTGAGACATAATATTCTAGGAGAAATTCTGCCTCCCCTCTTAGGCAACTCAAAACTAGGGCATAAGCTTAGAAAATTGCAGTTTTAAGGAACTTAGCTATAATTTTGTAAGCAGGTATTGAGACATTTGGTATTTTAATTTCAATATGTGTGTAAGTTTTGTGTTATTTAAACAATAAACACTTTTTGTTGCATTATAAAAGGAGATTCAAATGAGTGAATAATTCTTAATGAAATCCTTCTCAAGGTGCCCTCACCTTTGTTCCAATCTGCTCTACCTGACTTTTCATCAAGGCAATACCGATCACAGATTCCTGCATTCTTGGAGGCAGTATATTGTAGAACGGTGGCTCTTAACATGGACAGTACATTTGTATCACCCAAGAAGCTTAAAAATGCCCTGAGGCCCTGGCCTCGCCCACAGACCTCTGATTTAATTGTTCTGGGATGGAAAGTGGTAATTAACAGTTATAAAACATTCCTAAAGTAATTCCAAGATAGAGAACAAAGCACTGGTAAAGTGGTTTAGGAAGCAGGTTCATGAGTCAGATTACTTTAGTTCAGATCAGAAGTCAGCAAACTATGGCCCAAATCTAGCCAGGGGCTTATTTCTGTAAATGAAGTTTATTGAACTCAGCCACACAGTTTCATATTGTCTAGAGCTGATTTCTCCCTACAGAGACAGAGTCAAATAGTTATGACAGAGGCTACCTGATCCACAAAGCCTAAATTACTCACTAATGGGCCCTTTGTAAAAAAAGTTGACCAACCTTTGACTTAAATCCTGGATTTTAGTTCTATGATCCTAAAATTGCTACTAAGTGGTAGTGCACTGGTAAATGCTTAATGACTAGGTCTTGGAAGGTCAGGGAGAGAGAGAATGGAAGCAAAGTAGAGTTTGCTACTTTCTATTGTGTAGATATTTATACACTGTGCTCAATCTCAAACTATCAACAAAAGGCTCCACATACAGAGTTGAAAAGAAATGCACACAATCAACTGTCACAAGAACCTCAGCTCTCATATATATATTCATGTAGATGAATACATAGTGGAATTAACTATATATATATATATATATATCTCAAAGCTATAAATGTTGAATTTGATTTTGTATGTAAAATGCTTAACACTGTGTCTAGCATATAATAAGTGTTCTACACTTAAGAATTCTTCTAAAAACACTAAAATCTAGAGTAAATTCATATCACCCACTTTGAAATATGTCTATAACTTAGTGCCTAACTAATGCTAGCAAAAAGAATTTGTGATATATCAACATAATCAGTAGTGTTTTTTTAAACTGATAGAGGCACTTAATTGCATGAATATACCACAATTTATTTATTCATTACTCTCTTAAGGGATGTTTGGATTTTTTCTGCATATTGCTATTTTGAATAAAGATATTATAAACATGTGTCTTCAATATCTCTGGGAACGTGGTGTGTTAAATTCACTTGGGTAAATATCCGGGCACAGAATTGCTGTGGCACAGGACAGATGTGTGTTCAACTTTATATTTAAAGAAAAGAACTGTCACAATGCAAATGAGCATGTACACCAAACAAGAAGGACGTTTCCATATTTTGCAACCCACAAAAAGCATGTTTTATTTTAAAACAAATCTTAAATAAAAATTCATATAAAGCATATAGTATGTAATTTCAAATCAGACAAGAAAATAATAACATTTTTTTAGATTAAAAGGTATCAAATACTATAGTCAATGTATGCATTATTCAAATAAGGTCAAGGACTAAAAAGAAAAATTCAATCATTAGCTAGTGAGACATCTCAAATGTCTTTTCAGATATTCTAATAGACTTTAGTTTTAAAAAGTCAGCAGTGAGCCATTTAGATATATGTATTATAATAATATTATATTCATATGTTGTGTATCTGATAATATTTGTAGGTCCTATTTTTAACAAATCAAATGAATTTGCTTAAATTATATGAACATTGCTCAATGTGCAATCTATTCGGCACAAAAAATTTAAAAAGCTTAATTGTTAGAAATCAATCTCAGTCCAAAACCAATCCAAGAATTTTTCTGTTTGTCCTTCATGTTAGTTATTCTCACAATAGTTCTAGCATAGTAAATTAGGTAAAATCTGGTAAATATATTAGAGAGAAACAGTATTTTAGTTTACATAGAGTTAAAATTATTCTATTAAAAAAATCACAAGGTATTTCATCCAAAGAATTAAGTTTTGTGATAGAAGATAGAAAATATATGCTTTTCTAATTATATGCATGTAATTTCTAATTACACCCCAGTAAAATGTTTTTTAATTTCACTTTTTGCCAATTAATAGGCCTGTCTTTATACACTAATGCTTTGTCATCTTTAAACTTCACACGAAAATGTTGCATTCTCAAACAAACTTTAGTTCCTATGAAGTTAAAGAAACAATGAAAAGATGCAAATTTGTTGGAGAGAGGTGGAGTACTGCATTACCTAAGGTTTATTTTTGGAGTGTCCATTAGAGATGGCTCTACTAAAATATATTTTTCCTTTTCTTCAAGAAGGCAGGAGTTCAAAGAAACAACAACAACAAAAAAAAACTATCTATAGTGCAAAGGGATAAAGAAAAATAAAAAAGAACATGGAAAAGACAGAATCAAATGGCAATAAAGCTAAAACAAATTCATGTTTACCAGTATTAGAAAGAGATAATTCTGTCCCAATATCTCTCAGGTCACAAAATTGGTCTATCCAAGTGCTTCTAAATGAATATTTCTTAATTGGTATCTGAAATAGACTCTAAGCAAGAAAACACAATTCTTTATATGACATTTTGTTCTATTTAGTTTTTTAGAGTATTTAGAAATGGGACTGAATGTAAGCTATAGAAAACAACCGATACAAACTTTAAGAAAAATGCTATGAAAAATTTCCAAATTTTTCAGTAAAATAGGAAAAGCTGTTATATAATTATAGAACACCACATAAAGCTAAGAAAGTAAAAATTCAAAAAGAGAATCAAGATGGAGAGAACCCATGAAGTTGTATTTGTAAGAGTGAACACTAGATGACGTAAGGCTGGGATTCCTGATGACCTAGTCGTTAAAGTTAGTGTCTTATAACACATTCCAACACCATTTTGCTTTCTCTGCTCCAGGTCCATGACCAGCTTTTCCAACTCTCTTCCTCTGTGAGGATTGTTGGAACACCTACAGTCTTTCTTTTATTTATACCGTTTTGTTTGTTTTTTATTAAATATTTATGCATGACCTATAAAGTGCAGTTCTCCCCAAAATTTGGGGAGAAATTTAGTAATCTCCTGGTCTATTTGCTTCCAACCAGCTCTAAGACCCAGAAACCACACTCACAGCTTTTTCCTTAATATCATCCTTAAATCTGCTAGTAATTTATTTGTTTGTTTGTTTGTTTGTTTGCTTCCTTTCCACACCCACATGTCTATCTCCCTCAAGATAGTGGCAGCTACCCTCTAAGGATCTAAGACAATGATCAAAGGTGGATATATAACACCATTAATCAAATATTTGTTACAGGGCTGAGGCACTGTTCGCCTGCACAATCTCTTTGAGTCTTCACAGCTTAGAGACTTTTGGAAACTACATCCATTTTTATTTGAGTTCTCGAAACTTTTATGACACAGAAAGACCCTGAATTTTTTTTACTCAAATTCCTTTCATCTCTGCTTGAAAATTCAAAAATCTTTTCTAAGCTCACTTGTTTCTTGTAACACCTTGCCAATGGCACGAGTAGCCAATACACATTTACATTTTCATTTTTTACCTACTCCTCTTAGAACCACTGGCTCAAAGAGGCACACAGTGTGCTTTCCATGTCATTTTAGGAGATGCGTTTATCAAATATCTTGCCACTATATAACATAGGTAGATATTTGCCAGCCTCTGATAGCAGTTTCTGGGCAACGTACCACACCACACCTAAATATGTCACATATTTGAGGTTTCCCAGGACCAATTTCTGTATTAAAGTAAATGCTAGCTGCAGAACTATAGAACCCCATAACCTTATCATGATAAAGGTAGATTTTTCACTCATACTGTAATCCAACGTGAGTCCACACCAGGCTGCTGGCAGGGATGGACACAAGCAGTTCTGCTCTGTGTAATCATTTGGGGACCTTGATCCTTTCCTTCTTGAAGGTCTATTATTCTCTAGGGAAAAAGTCACCAAACTTTTTCTCTAAAAGGCCATATGGTAAATATTTTCATCTTCATGTGTCATATGGTATCACCCAAACTACTCAATCCAGCCACTGCCAGCCACAAACCAGCATTAATGAATAGGCATGGGTCTATTCAGATAAAATATTACTCACACAAAAACGTAGTCCTCTCAATTTGTCCAATGGAGTACATTTTGCCAACCATTGCCCCAGGACTTCAAACACTTCTGTTTATTATTTTCCATCTATTAGGTAAGGGAATATGCAGTGAATGGAGTATTTCATAAGAGAGCAAGCCTAGAAGTGGCACATATCACTTAGGCCCATATTCCATTGGTCATAATTCCATACAGTGGTTATCTACCTATAGGCAAGGTAGAGCAACACCATACACTGTGTGCCCAAAAGAAAAAAAAAAATAGTGCAGAGCTAGCATGGTCCTGCTAGACAGACAGAAAAAGAAAATATTAATAACCACTAACATACTTTGGAATAACTGACATTTTTAACATTTAAATAAATGGCAAAAGAGAGCCAAACTGGATTGCTATTTGTGGAATTCTTGCTTGACTGGTCACTCAGGGTGTATTTCTGGGTTTTGTTGCATAGGTCTCCCCTCTATGAAAAGAAGAATAAGATGTAAATTTGTGGTTTTGATACTATGTTTAATGTCTTCATTTATAATCCATTTCATTGAAAGCATCACGGTGATGCAGATATAATATCTACTACATCGAAAACCAGAGCTCAAAGAAGTTCAATGACTTGTATAAAATCACAGTTAGAGGGATAGCCAAGCAATTTGGTATCTCTAACTCCAAATCTAGTGCTCTTTACATTAAGCCTTGAATAGCTCTTAGGGGAGTGAAAAGCATGTCTCTGCTGCTCCTTGTGATTTTAACAACTAGACTTCTGTTTTGATAGAGAAGATGATGAATTGCTTCAGATCCTTACCAGAATGGGCATTCCCTCAAGGTGGTTCCTTAAAAATCAATAAGGGAAGTATGCTTAATTTAGACACTACAAAGATATCGATGTTACTATTTCAAAAAGAAATAGTTTAGCTTGTATAAAATGGGTAAAAATAAAAAAAATCTCTTCAAAATTTTTTATTAAATCTTATTCATTTTAATCTTCTATAAATAAAGATTCCTTGGCAATTCATTGCCCCTTTACAGTCCAATTATTTTGCAGGGACTGGCTTCTAGGAGAAACCTTCCTTTATGAAATTCTGGTGTGTGCATCAACTTTGCCAATATTTTTCCAAATGTCCTCAGTTCTCATTACATCCATTGTGCAAATTGCGAAAGGGATCATTGCTCTCCACATGGCCCAGCTTGTTAGGCAGAGAAATGACTGGTGTCTCCATTCACAGCTGAGCCCTTGGCTGGTCACTCTTGGGTAATGCAGTGGGCTCCGCGACAGGCTTCAAAAACATCAAGTCCGAATCTCAGGAAATTGTGAACGTCACTTGACATAAAAAACAATTTTGCAGATATTATTAAATTAAGAATTTGAGATGAGAAAATTGTCCTGGATTATCTAGGTGGGTTCTAATTACCATTATATACATTATATATGCATTGTATATGTATACATTATTTATTATATATACATTACATATAACATGTATATAGGTATATATGTATATAGAAATGTATAAAGCATTATTGACCTTGATTTTTTAAAATTTTAAATTTATTTTAATTGAATTTATTAAGGTGACATTGGTTAATAAAACCATACAGGTTTAAGTGTACAACTCTATAACACATCATGTACATACTGCATTGTGTGTTAACCACCCAAAGTCAAGTCTCCTTCTCTCAACGTTTATCTCCCCTTTACTGTCTTCTATCTTCCCTTACTCTCCTTCACCTTCTTCAACCCCCTCTCCTTTCAGCTCCTGACAACTGTCAGGATCTTCTCTCTATCTACGAGTCTATTATGTTAGGTTGTTTTATTCATTAAATTCTACATACAAAGAGGTACACCCCCAAAATGCAGAACTTATTTATAAAAAAATTGTGTATGCATTCTTGCATGTTTAAACCTCAGCCACCTTCAAAGTATTCTCAATTTGATATAATACATCTATTGAGATGTTTTTCCATTGCTCAAAACAATTTTTGAACTCATCAATTTTGATGCCTTTTAGTGCTTCTGCTGTTTTTTGTTTTACCTTTTCCACACTGGAAAAATGTTTTCCTAAGGATTTTTTCATCCAGGGAAACAACAACAACAAAAAAAGTTTCTCGGGACATGATCGGGTAAATAGGGAAGGTGGGGCACAAGGGTGATGTTGCCTTTGGTCAAAAACTGCTCAACACTCAGTGCAATGTGGGCAACTGCACTTGTAAATCACCCATCATGAAATGGGCAAACTTGTTGAAAAAGTCTTCCCAAAAAAATTTCACTGAAGCCAAATGCAGCCTCTCACAACAACACCAGCTGGTACACTGATACAGGTGAGTTCCTAGAACTCTCACCAAGCAGGAGAAGACTATACTACAAGGGGCCATCCAGAAGGTAATTTCTAATTTTTTGGGTCCCCTCCTTGTGTAAGTGAAATCATATGGTATTTGTATTTCTCTGGTTTATCTCATTTAGCATAATAATCTGCAGGTCCATTCATGCTCTAGCAAAAGGTAAGATTTTTTTCTTTTTTATGGTTGATTAGTATTCCATTGTGTGCATTTACAACAACTTCTTGATCCACTCATCTACCAAAGGACACTTGGGCTGCTTGCAAATGTTGGCTATTGTAAATAATTCAGTGAACATAGGGGTGCATATATTCTTCTGAATTAGTGTTTTGGGTTTCTTTGGATATATTCCCAGAAGTGGAATCTAGGTCATAAGGCAATTCCATTTTTAATTATTTTTATTTTATTTTTTACTTATTTTTTTTTAGAGAGAGTGCAAGGGAGGGAGGAAGAAAGGGAGATATACATCAATGTGAGAAAAAAATATTACACAGTTGCCTCTACAATGCACCCCGACCAGGAACCAAACCACAACCCAGGCATGTACCCTGACCAGGAATCAAACCAGCAACTTTTTGCTTTGTGGGACAACACCCAACCAACAGCCACACCAGTCATGGCCCTTTTTTCATTTTTTGAGGTAACTCCATACTGCTTTTCACAGTGTTTGCACCAATCTGCATTCCCACCAACACTGCACAAGGGTTCTCTTTTCTTCACATCCTTACCAACCTGTTGTTTGTTGATTTATTGATGATAGCCATTCTGACAGGTATGAGGTGATATCTCATTGTGGTTTTAATTTGCATCCCCCTGATGATTAATGATGTTGAGCATCTTTTCATATGTCTATTTGCCATCTGGATGTCCCCTTTGGAGAGGCTTCTATTCGGTTCTTTTGCCCATTTTTAAATTGGATTTTTTTTTTTTGGTGTTGAGTTGTACAAATTCTTTATAAATTTTGGAAATTAATCCCTTATGGGATGTATCATTGGTGAATACGGCCTCCCTATTCAGTGGGTTGTCTCTTCACGTTGTTGATGGTTTCCTTTGCTGTGCAAAAACATTTTAGTTTGATGCATTCCCATTTGATTATCATTTATTTTGTTTCTCTTGCCCAAGGAGATATAGCACAAAAAATAGTGCTATGAGAAATGTCTGAGATTTTATTTCCTATATTTTCTTCTAGGATTTTCCTGGTTTTGCAACTTACATTTAAGTCTCTAATCCATTTTGAGTTTATTCTTGTATATGGTATAAACTGGTCTAGTTTCTGAATTTTTTTGCATGTTTCTAATTTTGGCAATACCAATTTTTAATAGAATATCTTCACCCCATTGTATGTTTTTACCTCCTTTGTCAAATATTAATTGGCCATAAAGACATGGATTTATTTCTGAGCTCTTTATTCTGTTCCATTAATCTATATGCCTGTTTTTACACCAGTACCATGTTGCTTTGATTACTATGCCCTTGTAGTATAGTTAGATATCAGGTTGCATGATTTCTACAACTTTGTTCTTTCTCAAGATGCTGAAGCTGTTCAAGGTCTTCTGTAGTTCCATATAATTTTTTAAAATATTTGTTCTAGTTCTGTGAGGGATGCCATTGTTATTTTAATAAGAATTGCATTGAATCTATAGGTTGCTTTGGGTAGTATAGACTTGTTAATTATGTTAATTTCTCCTATCCAAGAACATGGTAGATGCTTCCACCTAATTGTATCTTCCTTAAATTTTATTCTTCATTATCCCATAATTTTTCAGATACAGGTGTTTTATATCCTTGGTTAAATTTATTTCTAGGTACTTTATTTTTTTGTTATTGTAATTTGTTGTTGTGATAATAAATAGGCCTGTTTTCTTAGCTTCCCTTTCTGATAGGTTGTCATTGTATGTCACGAGGGGAACACAGATGGAGATTGGACAAACACAGTGAAGACAATGTGAAGACAGAAGCAGAGAACAGAGTGATGTGACCACAATCCAAGGAACACCAGTAGCTAGAAGAGGCAAGGAACAATTCTCTCCTAAAGCCTCCCAGGTGAGTATGGCCTTGGTGACATAGTTCCGTAGTTTAAGCCCCAGGTTTTCTGGTCATTTGTTATAGCAGCCACAGGAAACTAATTCAGGCAGCATGTGAATAATTCCAATTTTGGAACAAGGTCTAGTCTCTAAAGAGTAGGGTAAGAGAAAAAAATCTCTTATCAAAATGTATCATTTCAGTTTTAAAAACTGTTTCCATTTTCTTAATCTATGGTTTCATGAATTAAAAGTTTAATACTTTCTTTGGTCATCTCCCTTCCCATGAACAGTTTTTTAACCATCCACAGCGATTTTCCAAGTATTATGTTTATTCATTCCATCTAACATCTTCACATTTTTATTTCTGCTCTTGTCATGTCTTCTACTCTCTTTTGGTCCATTGACCAAGTTTTTCTTACTTATTCAAACTTTATTTCTTATAGTATGTTTTGAAAGGGTCCTTCATTACTTAGAAGTCCAACAAAATTCTCTAAGTGTAGATCCCAATCTATATTCCAAAAATTGCTTCTTCTAAAGCAGTAAAGAAAATTTCAGATCTAGGCAAACTGAAGTTCCCAAGAAAAAACAGAAATAATCTGGATGTGGGACAATAAGCATCATCAAATATAGAAAGTTAGTGGGTTAGAAAAAATCCACTTCAACTTTTCCTCTGTCAATTTACTAAGAAGTGAAATTTCAAGTTGCAATTCATTGTCAGGGTACTAAAAGCAGAAAGCAGAATAAAGAACCATGAGAAGAAAGAAGGGAGAAGATTCACCTTCTAACTTGTCACTCAGTTTTCCCTTTCTCTAGCCATGCTTTTCCATTTTTCCTTATGTTGGCACAACCCTCATCACGATGACTCTCCTTAGAATGAACAAAGAGTGAAAGAAGACCACTTAAGAATACAAAGATATCAAAGGCAAAGAGAGAATGGGAAAAAGCAAGGAAACTGGAACCCATTATTTATCTTTTCCTATTGCTTTTCTTTCTTTTTCAGTATCAGATTTATCCCCCTCTAAAAAAGAAAAGAAAAAAAAACTCACATCCCTAAGCATCAATGCTACACCTTATATCTGAATCTCAACATTTATTTGTTTCTACATCTACACATGCATAATGTAACACAAAGTAACAAAGTAACACATACATGTGATCTGAAGAAAAAGAAAATGAGGTAAAAAATACTTACATTGAGAATCGACATAGAGATATAAAATAATAAGTCCTGTGCTAGTGCTAAAGATAGTGAACAACTTAGGTCTGAATTTCTGCCAAGAAATAAGAAGGGACTGGGATTTTACCATGCTTGCAAACTCACAAACTGGAATGTAACAATTTTATGGATACTGGCAGAAGACACAGCATAATGAGCAGTGTGGGCTTCACACTGGTATCGGTTCCCAGGATCCCCCAAGTCCCATAGGCCAACAAAGAGAGAGAGCCAGACAAATGTGTGGGGTGGTTAAATGCAGCGGGTTTGCTCTTAGCTGAGGAGTGACAAGCTCAGGAAACCCCTTGCTGTTGTAACAAGCAGCAAGCAAACCTGCCTTTTGCGCCCAATAGAGACATTATATTTTCTATATTGTACAGAAAACAAGCCTGTCCTCTGCTTCAAAGAGTTACTCATCTGTCAAGACTGTTATTTAAAAAATCCTAGAAAAACACAGGCTGGAACAAAAGTGGTCAGGGCCTCCAGTCAAAAACGCAGAAATGTGAAAGACCAAGGGAAAATTTTCTCCCAACTGCTTCATTGACATGAAAGTAAGAGAAACACAGATTGTGAGAATGATAACTGAATTGTGCGTTTATAAGAAGAACATTTAAGCAAATACGCTCAGCTTTTCCAACTCTCTTTGACATATTTCCAGCACTTCTGAGCTATAAAGTCAGCTATCAGAGTTTATCTTTTGTTATCCGATGATGAAATTGAAAAGCAACATAAGCTACAGAATCTGTATGTCAGTACTAGATTAATCCAGTCATATATGCCATCCAATATAATAGTGCATGGTATTTGTTAATTGTCCATTGTCACTTTGCTCTACTAACTTGCTATGTTAATGTACATATTTTAAAGATAAAGGAGCTCATGGATGAATTGTAATACTTAATTTCATGCCTTGTACAGGGTGGGGCAAAAGTACATTTACAGTTATGAGTATGCAAAACAGTTTATTCTTGTATTATTATTTATTATTGTTATTTTCCATACAAACAGCTTCAAAACTACTTGTGCTCCACCATGTATATTTTGCCAGTAGTACAGAAAATTTACCTAAGAATATTTCATTGATCAGTTTTTTCCAAGACTATACAGCAGAAATGCAGCTGTGGCATCAGTAATGCCACTGCCTTCAGATGAGTTCAGATGCTGGCAGCCACTATAGTCCCCATGGTGTCATGTAACAAAATCCAAGGGAAATTCAAGATCGGAGTTCAGTTGAACCAATGAGTGGTTAAGAGGTCATGTTCAAAAAAGAGGGTAATAGTCTGAGCCTTAATTCAACATTTTTTTCCACTTTGTTTTCAAATGTAGTGGGCCATGTATTTCAAGTTAGTTAATGATACAGAACTACAAATAGTTTGAATTCTGTTGCAGAACGGTTTCATGCCTAAATGCGTAAAAGACGTACCAAACAAGTGCCACTGAACTATTAACTTTAACCAGTGTAAGAATTTTAGTTTTGGGGACTTATGAACTACACAGGCCATTGTCAGGCCAGGCCTCTAAGTGACTGTTCTGACATCACACGGGGGCTACAGAGAGCTGTAGACATCTGCTGGGAAAAGAAATCACACATTTTCCTTTATTTATTGGGTTTCTATAAAAGCAGGAAAAGCTGTTTTCAGGCAAGAGAGAAAAGAAAGAAAAAATGTCTCCATTAATTTTATTTTCTGCAAATACTTTGCTTTATTTTCTCCCAATTGTGTATTTCTAGACATAAAAATATACATATCAGTATCCTTTTTCTCTTATAGCCTTTAGCTATTTTCAGTGATTACATAATACTTTATCCAGTAGCTATATTGTGATATATTTAAATATCTCCCTGTTCTTAAGCATATCTATTTCCTTCTATTTTTATTATTAATGTTACTGTGAAAAAAGTATGCAAAGGACATCTCATTATATAAAACTTTTCCATGTTTACAATTGTTCCTCAGGATAGAATTTCAGAGAAGACATTATGGTATCAAAGTTAAGATAAAAAAAAACTTATAAAATTATAAAAAGTTGGCCTTATAAATGGAACTGCCTTTTGACCCAGCAATTCCACTGTTGAGATTATATCCTAAGAAGCCTGAAACACCAATCCAAAAGAACTTATGCACCCCTATGTTCATAGCAGCACAATTTACAATAGCCAAGTGTTGGAAGCAACCTAGATGCCCATCAGTAAATGAATGGGTCAAGAAACTATGGTACATTTACACAATGAAATACTACGAAGCAGAAAGAAAAAAGGAGCTCCTACCCTTAACAACAGCATGGATGGAACTGGAGAGAATTATGCTGAGTGAAATAAGCTAGGTGATGAGGGACATATACCATATGATCTCACCTTTAAGTGGAACCAAATCAACAAAACAAACAAACAAGTAAAATATAACCAGAGACACTGAAATTAGGGACAATCTGACAGTAACCAGAGGGGATAATGCAGGGGAGGGAGGAAGGTTTTTCAGGAACAACTATAAAGGACACATGGACAAAACCAATGTACATTGGAAGCAGGGGATGTAGGTGGGGATGGCTAGGGTGGGAGGGGAGTAGCAGGGGGTAAATGCAGACAATTGTACTTGAATAACAATAAAATAATTTTTTAAAAAAAGGTTGGCCTTATATATTTCTTCTTTTTCCTCTAGACAGTACCCACATTAACTTTTATGGTGTCTATCTTACAGTAAGATCAAGGAGGACACAGTTCCCATCACTTCTTAGTTCTAAGAAGTCAACAAAACAAACAAACATGTAAAATATAAGTAAAATAAAATATAAATATAATATGTTTGTTATAAATATAACAAACAAACAAGTAAAATATAAGTAAAATAAAATATAAATATAACTTCTTAGTTCAAAGAAGTCATTCAAATAATCAACAAAATTATATTTTTTATAATTATTTTAATAGTTTATTTCTTTGTATTTTTGGAACCATTTATCCCCTTACATTCTCTTCAACCTCTACAACTGCCTCCCCTCAAATCACCACACTGCTAGTAGTGCACATCCATGAGTCAGTCCTTTTTCTTTCTGCTCAATCCCACCAACTCCCAACACCCTCCCAGAGCTGTAAGCCTACTGTCTATCTATGAATCTGTCTCTATTTTGCTTATTAGTTCAGTTTGTTCTATAGATTCCACAGATGAGTAAAAGTTACAGTATTTGTCTTTGACTGGCTTATTTCACTTAGCATAATAATCTCCACATTCATCCTTGTTGTTGCAAAAGGTAAGATTTTCTTTTTTACAGCTGAGTAGTATTCCGTTGTGCAAATATACCAAAGTTGTTTTATCCATTCATCTACTGATGGGCACTTAGGCTGCTTCCAAATCTTGGTTCTTCTAAATAACACTGCCATGAACATAGGGGTGCTTATATTTTTTTGAATTAGTATTTTGAGTGTTTTTCAATAAATTTCCAGAAATAGAATCACTGGACTATAAGGCATTTCCATTTTTTAATTTTTTGAGGTAATTCCATATTGCTCTCCACAGTGGGTGCACTCATCTGCATTGCCAACAGTGCAAAAAGGTTCCCTTTTGTCCATATTCTTGTCAGCACTTCTCGTTTGTTGATTTGTTGATGATAGCCATTCTGACAGGTGTGATGTGATATCTCATTGTGATTTTAATTTGCATTACTATGAAGATTAGTAACATTGAGTAGCTTTTCATATGTCTATTGACTATCTGGATGTCCTCTTAGGAGAAGCGTCTATCCATGTCTCTTGCTCATTTTTAATTGCATTGTTTGTTTGTTTGTTTGTTTGTTTTTGGTGTTGAGCTATATAAGCTCTTTATAAATTTTGGAAATTAATCCCTTGTGAGATGTCTCTTTGGTGAATACGCCCTCCCATTCAGTAGGCTGTTTTTTCATGTTGTTGATGGTTTCCTTTGCTGTGCAAAACTTTTTAGTTTGACGTACTCTGTTTGTTTATTTTTCCTGTTGTTTTCCTTACCTGAGGAGATATATCAAGACACCAAAGAAAAAAACTGAAGAAAATACAAATAAGTAGAAGCACATGCTGAGCTCATGGATAGGAAGAATTGACATTAAAATGTACATACTACCCAAAGCAATATACAGATTTGATGCAATTCCTATCAAGATACTAATGACATATTTCACAGAACTAGAAAAAATATTTCAAAAATATATAGGAAACCACAAAAGACCCCAAATAGCAACAGGGACCTTGAGAAAGAACAAACTTAGAGAAATAATCCTCCCTAATATCAAACTATACTATAAGTCTGTAGTAATCCAAACAGCATGGTACTGGCATAAAAACAGACACATAGATCAATGGGACAGAATAAAGAGCCCAGAAATAAATTCATGCCTTTATAGTCAATTAATATTTGACAAAGGAGGCAAGCACATACAATGGGCTAAAGATACTTTATTCAATAAATGGTGTTGCAGAAATTGGACAGATACATACCAAAAAAAAAAAAAAAATGAAACTAGACCACCTTCTTATGCCACACACGAATAAATTCAAAATGGATTAAAGACTTAAGTTGCAAAACCATAAACTTCCTAAAAAAATGAAAGCAGTAAAATATTGGCTATTGCTTGTAGCAATCTTGTTCTGATATATCTCCTCAAGCAAGGGAAACAAAAACAGGGGGAAAAAACCTCCTAAGGATTTTCTTCAATGCGTTGAAAGACAATTACTTTCCAGAACTGTTGTTTGGTGCTTTAGGTTTACTGTCATTTTTAATCTCCTTAAAAAATAGCCTAGAAGTTAGATATTGTTAACTGAATTCTATAAATAAATTGTGTCTTAGGAAGTTTAGGTAATTTATCCACATTTATAACTAGTAAATAGCAGAGCTATTGACAGAATTCAAACCAAAGTTTCTCTGATGCACAGCCCTTCTATGAGTGAAATTTTAGACAAAAAGATATTTTTCTTTAATTTTGAAAATTTATTGGAGTAATGTTGGTTAATGAAATTACAAGGTTTTAGGTATACAATTTCATAATACATAATATATACATTGTATTATGTGTTCACCACTCCAAGTATCAAAAAGTGATAATTTTTTAGAGAAGAGTCACTCCTAGCAACCCTCAAACCTCGCCTCTACTCAATCATTTTCTCTGGTGAATTTTAATGCTGACATTGTCAAAGCTTTTAGTGATGAATAAGTCACACTCCTAAGAGTCTCTTGCTCCAAGGTTAACATGGCATGGACCTATTTAATTTAATCCATTCTAATATCTTTATAGTTGAATCCACTTTAAAATTTCTGCAAATTTCCTATTTAACTATATTTAAGAGCTGGTTTCTCTCAATGTTCCTTTTTTATGTATATTATACAAGGCATTCCTTCTTGCCCCTTATTATCTACACATTTTCACCTAACCAAAGGACTATTATAAGCATGGTAGTCTTTTTATGTATTTAGACAACATTTTCTTAGAAAAGTTTTCAAAAATCATTCTAGTGAAGAAGTATTTATAACATTGGTTCAATGTTTATTACTTTTCAGTGAGAAAATCCCCCAGATCTGGCTCCATGTGGATGCTAATAGCTCTAGAATATTAACACAGGGATGACAGAACGCAACCATGTAGTCTACACCAGTTCGCTTTTTAAAAAAATTAATGCATTTGGTTCCACAAATTCACTTTTGTTTTGAAACTTTTCTTTTTGTGATTTGCACCTAGTAAATCTCGAGGTTTACTCCTGTTCATCTGAATCTTGTTCATTTGAATCTGCTAGTTTATTTTATCTGTTCCTTTATTTTAAAAAAAAACATTCTGCCTAAAATAAAACTCTTTAAACATTTCTATAAAATGGGGATATTAAATATAATTTTGGAAAGCTACCTATAGAAGATATATACTTTAATATTACAAATTAGAGTTAAAATCAACAACTTCAGATATTTTATTGAATAAATCCCTAATCAAAGTAGAGATCTTAAAAATATATATATATAAATCAAGTTGCATACCCTGGCCTGGTGGCTCAGTTGGTTGGAGTGTTGTCTACTACACCAGAAGGTTGCGAGTTCGATCCTAGGTGAGTATATATTAGGGTGTGATTGGAAGGCAACCCATCAATGTTTATGTCTCACATCAGTCCCTCTCTCTCTGTCTCTCTGTATCTCTGTCTCCCTCTCTCCCCT
This sequence comes from Glossophaga mutica, assembly GCA_039655065.1. NCBI lineage: Eukaryota > Metazoa > Chordata > Mammalia > Chiroptera > Phyllostomidae > Glossophaga > Glossophaga mutica. The sequence goes on from CM077304.1 coordinate 196,404,822, forward strand.
TCCTCTCTAAAATCAATAAACATCATTGGGTGAGGACTTAAAAAATCAAGTTGTGTCACATTGTTTTTTTATTTTTGGAAATAAACTACTTTCATTTTGGTTTGTAAACGAAAAAAATGTTATTGTTAACATGCAAATTTCTTCTCTAGGGAGCTACTTTCTCAAACAATAGATTGGAATATTATCCCAAAACCCATCTGTGGTAGGTGCTGATATAAATTAATACATAAACTTTGTATTAGTAGTTAGGATGTATTAAGGACTGACAGTGTACATTTACTCCACAATAATCCTATGAGGAAAATGAGGCAAAGAGAGGTTTCTCAGGCAATACTAGCTGCTATAATATTTAAGCAACAAAATGTATCACAGCTCAAATAAGATAAAAGTTTATTTCTCATTCACAAAACATCTACTTCCACCGTGGTTCTCCCCAAGTCAAGACTCAGAGAACCTGGGTTCTGTGTAATCAAAACTTGATGACCCATCTACATCCAGTTTGCAGAAAGAGAAAGAAAGGAAGACCAAAGGGGACACTTTTATTGGCTTTGCCTAGAAAAGGAACAGCATTTGTGCTCACATTCCATTGACTAGAACTTCATCACATAGACTTACATTACCAACCTGTAAGAAAGGCTGAGCACTGTGGTTTTCCTGCGTCCATACAAAGAAGAGGACATGGTTTTTGTATCAATAACCAGTCTCAGTTTCAAGAATCAATGCATGCATAGTATGTATGTGTAATGATTCTTTTTATCTGATACTTAAAACATGTCAGAAACTGAGAAAATATGGAAGAGTATAAAGAAAAACATTTTAAAATCACCAAAACACCATCGTTAAGAGAAATTCACCATGAGCACATTTTGTTTCTTCATATATTTTCCACTGCATATGTTGATATAACTGATACCTTATAAACTCCATTTTTATATTTGTCTAAGGAAAATAAATCAATATGAGTATATAATATTCCAGTCTATGGTATATGATTATTTGAATTAACCAAAGTTCTACTGTTGGAAACTTTGGTTATCTCCAAATATTTTGTTTGTGCATAACCCTATCAAGTTCATCATGATATTTCTGAAATTTTATTATTTCCTTAAGATACATTCCCATAATTTTGTAACTAAGTCCAAGAGTATAAAAAACTTGCAAAAGTATATCCCAAAGAATTTCACACACCCTAGAATCCTAGAATGCTAGTTCTCTTTTCTTGCAACTTTGTCAACAGTGAGTATTTTCATTCTCAATAAATAAACCTTTGTTAATTTGATAAGAGAGACACGGAGGGAGAGAGAGAGAGAAGGTATAATATTGCCCAATTGAAATATTTTATGGCTAATGAGGTAACCAAATATTTTAGGTATATTAAGCTTCTATAGCTCTATATTTCTGTATATACAGTGTTTGATTTATTGTCTTAATATCACAGGGCTATAGCTATTTAGGCATTTAGACTTGGTGCACTGAAAAAAGCAAACTGGGCTTAACCTAAACTCTAGGATAACTTGCATGATCTCAACAAAATGAGTCTCAGTTTCTTCAGCTTCAGCAGTGGGATAATACATATCACTTAAATAATCATTAGAATGTGAAGTAGTTTACACAAAGACTCCAATATGATGAACAGATGGCAATAAATATCATTTTCTTTCATTTCTTAGAAAAATATACTAGTGCACAGTCTGTTTATCAAAAGATGACTCTCAGGATTGCCATGACCTTCCTACAGACACATCCACTAATAAATTCCACTACAAGCTCATCAGGCAGCAGGTCAAATGTATTAGCTAATATCAAAAATAAAAATGAAAACAGCTAGTAGTTTGGCCACCTTAACAGGTCTGCAAAATAAAAGAATAGTAAATTTAGTCAAAAAGTAATTTATTTTTAAGTGTTAAATTATTAAACTATTCACTTTCAAATTAACTTGCAGTCACTCTATTTAAAATATATTGGTAACTATAAACCTATGATTAGACATCAAAGAGTAGCAGGAGTACAGATACTTGATTTTTGCCTTTACCATTTACATACAACATTGTACTTGACAATGATTTGCTACGAACCTTGGTTTTCTCATCTTATTATGAGATTATACCTGCAAGAAGACTGACTTCTTAAAACCCTTCCCCAAAAGACTATCAAAGCAACATTAATCTACATAGAAAGATATTTTTTAACTTTTTTTATTGTTGCTCAAGTACAGTTGACTCCATCCCTCTCTCCATCCCCAATTCCCACCCTTGATCCCACCCCTCTTTACTTTTGTCCATAGGTCCTTTATAGGTGTTCCTGAAAGATATTTTTAAAACAACTTAAGCTCCCCTAGTCAAAGATGCGATCACAATAGGAGTGACAAAAAGAATAACTGCAATGGATTTCAACACATAATCTATGTTTAAATCAAGGAGTTGGAATCTTCTGATTCTGACCATAAAAGATAAGAGGTGTCAGATTTCTTATCTCAGTTAAAAAGATAGAAAAACTGTATGAAACAACTCCTGCAGGTATTACACTGCAACCAAAACAACAGTCTTTAAGGAAAGAGAAGCATACCAAGTGAGCTCTCGATTCAGGCTGCCTTTTCCTCTGATAAGTGTTCCCAAATCATATAGCACAAGGAAGTAAAGTCCAAGCATAAGACAACCAGGCCAAAGGAATAGAAATCAGAGTTCAGCGCAAAATTGCTGACTAATATTTAAGGAAACTAAATCGTAGAGCAAATGCCTCCAAAAATACTTCAAAAACATTTCCTTTGGTCCTTGTCAAACTCCTAGTACTAAGTTTGAGCCTTGGGTGTCCCAATGGACAAGATGCACCCTAAGAAACAAGAGAGCTTAGCAGAGACTTGAGAGGTGGTCTAGGACCAGAGAGAATTTAGACTTTAGGTTTGAAGTCAGAAGGCCATAATTAAGATTTTGGCCTTTCAGTTGATATTCTGGGAAACCGTAAGAAAAACACACCACAGGAATAAAAACTGCCCATTAGATGTGACAGCGAGTCCCTAGAAATAAGAGCAAAACTAAACTAGCTTACCTTAATAAAACCTAAAAGTATGCCCCATTAATATCAAGATCTACTAGTAATTTATCCACCTATCAGAAAAGTTCTTCAAAAATCATCAATAGCCTTTACTCTATATTAATCAAAATTTCAAGTATGGGGGGAAGGGAGGAAGGGTTTTCAGGAACAACTCTAAAGGACACGTGGATAAAACCAAGGTGGGGTGGAAGCAAGGGAGAGAGGTGGGGATGGCTGGGGAGGGGCAGTGGTAGGGGTAAATGTAGACAACTGTAATTGAACAACAATAAAATAATTTTTAAATGTCTAATATATAATCAAAATTACTAGATATATGAAGACAAAAGAAAAAGTAATTGATAATCAAGAAATAAAATAGACAATAGAAAGAGAACACAATTGATCCTGATATTAGAATCAGCAAGAGATAGCAACTTCAAACTAAAATATGATTATTACTATTGCCTGAAAGTTTGTGCCTCCAAAATTTCCATGCTGTAATTCTAACACCCAGCATGATGGTTGTTGAATGTGGGACCTTTGATTGGTAAATAGGTCATGAGGGTAAAGTTCTTATAAATTAGTGCTCTTATAAAAAAAGAAAAGAAAACATAGAGAAGTCAGCAGTTTGCAACTCAGCAAAGGGCTTTCACCAGAACCCAACTGTGCTGGCAACCTAATTTTGGATTTAACAATTTCCACAACTGTGAGAAATACATTTCTGTTTTTATAGAAGCCATCTCAGATATGGTATTTTATTATATCAGCCTGAACAGACTAAAACAATTATTAGGTTAAAGAAAAACTACTTGCTGTTATGAAGGAAAGGAACTGTCGTTCTAAAACAGTAAAATGGCTAATCTGAAATTAAGAGCCCACAAGTTTAACCTCAGACCGAGGGTGGAAGAGCAGGCAGGTTCCCTGGTCCATATGCAGCGGCACTGGTCTCAGGAGTGGACGCCGTCAGGAGCAAAAAATAACAAGGAGGGGAACTTTCAATGGCCCCAGGGTAGTCGTAGAATTTGGTCATGAACATTTAAGGAAATATTCTAAACTGAATCACCTGAACAATGCCTGGGTCCTGCTAGCAGGAAAGATGAGCAGATGAATGGTATGAATTGTGAACAGTCCAAGGAGTCCCACCACTGGGAGGTGCTGAAGAGACCCTGACGTGTAAGGAGGGCCTAGTCCCAGGAACAAGTGTAGTTGCAGCAAATCTATTTTTAGCTACTGCAAATCTATTTTCAGTACACATTTGGAATGGAACAGGGAAACATGGCTATAAATTTTTCACTTAAATGTATGACTGTGGAAGAAATAAGCTAAAAAATATACCCATACATAGAGCAAGAATAAGACTGATGTCTGTTTCTGTTTTACTCTTATGAAAATAATACAAGTATTATAAGGATAGCAGGGAAACAATGCAAACTTTACTAAAAAGGAGCATAATTTCTGAAATGAAATAAACAAACAAGGAGCATATTCAGCACTGTGCAGGTAAAGGACAAAGTGAAATGTAAATTAATGGTAAAGTACAGAGGCTCTGAAGCAGGCCATCCCAAGCCTGAATCTCAGTTCTGTTCCTAGTATTGCCCTGAAAAACCCATAAACCCCAGTTGCCGCTTCCTGTTCTGTAAAGTGAAAACAATCATGCTGTCCTCCTAAACGATATTTCACTTAATTTATGAATAGTTAATTTAAGAATAATAATAAATTCTTAATAAATCATTTGACATAGAGGCTGGTACATATACTCAATGAGTGTGTACAACTTTATTATTATCTTCATATTTTATGTTTAAACAACTAAATCCAAACAAGTTCTAAATGTAGATATTTATCATTGTAATAAAGGACTATTAAATCATTTTGTTGTTGTATGTTCTGATTATGCCTTTCCTTACCTACAATGGTAAAAAAAAAAAAAAAAAAAAAAAAAAACAAAAAAAAACCTCCTACAACTAAACATACACACTTCCAAAGCTGGAAAAAGGAGCACTATGTGCTCTGATTTACAACTGGACCAGCAGCCTGGATTTTCTCCCATGTACAATTTCAACACCTCTTTAACTTCTTCATCCAATTGAGTATAGTGCTAACAATGAAACTTTGTGTAAAGGATTATTAGTTAATATCTGTAAGGCATTCTGCAACATCTTTAAAAGCCTTACTACCCTACGGAAGAGACAACTCACTTATTTTCACTTCTACATTTGTCCACAGCACTTCACTTTATTCTCCTCAGGATTTTTGTTTTTAATTTTCTTTTCAGAGTCAGCCTGCCAAGGAGGTAACATTTTATAATAACTGTTTTCATTCTTTGAAGTGTCAGTAACCTCCTCCTAAAAATTAGTCACTGTTCACAATATGGAGACAAAGGAACATCTACCTGAACCTTAGCATGAAGTATATGATGTTTTCATGGATGGAAGTACCCTAAAAACATCCCACAGTTTTTAGTTTAGGTGAGTAAACAGAAAAATCAATATTAATCAATATTATTCCTGAAACTAAAAAAAAAGAACAACTTTGTCAAAAATAGTAGTTTTATTTTACTACTTAAGGAAAAATATTTTCTACTTACTATTTTTATGTACAATCTTAGAATGGTTCAAAACTTCACCGGTTATCAAGAGAATTAAATATGAGTTTTGTAGGAGCAGCTTCCCTCTATACGACTTAGACTTGAGTGCTTATACAGGAAAAGATAGTTTCTTTACCATAGCAGTTTGATTGACTTATGTTTCTTTAACTTAGTTTTTTACTTTGAATGAGGCCTTTTATCACCAGCTTCCTCCCTCATTTCACAAGAGAACTTTCCTGTCTCCACATTGGATTATAGCACAGGTGAAAGTGGTAACTTAAATGTATTTAAAGTGACTGTCAAAACATGATTTTGTAAAAATCCATTAAAATAATCTCCCAAATGCCCCGATGCATTAAACATTTGCAGGTCACCTATATTGCAGGCAGAGAATGTGTTTATCTCCATTTTACGAATAGTTTTCAAAGAAAAAAAGGGAGCCCAGAAATTGGCAGCTGCTCCAGACAGAATTTCCAAACATTGAATGTACGCTTGCACGAAGCTTTTATTCTGTTTGTATAGATAATAATGTGCCTCCTTAATTAGTTCTGGAAAACATACATTGTAGGCTGAATGTTACCTGGCTAGCATTCAAAAGACGCAAGTTTATATTTTATTTTTCTCTTCCCAGGGAATATTCCTCAAGAAATGAATTTCATATATTATAAAAATAACTACTCTCTTCATAAAACATTAAAAGATTGCAATAACGAAATCTCTTTTTTGCCATTCTGTTTAATTAAAATCCAGCTTCAGAAAGCTCAAGTACATATAACTTAGAGTAGTTATGAAACTGCTAATATAAAAACTGAAAATTATCAAGAAAAACAAGATATCAAAGAATCACTCATTAATAAGATTCTGCAGATAAGATCCATTAAAATGTTTAATTGTGTATTATGAATACTTCCTAGCAACATTATGCCTATTTTCACATAATGTGATTTCTATGTCTGATATCTATAGAAAGAAAAGGGTTGTTGAAATAATTTTAAAAGATCACTATTTTTATTAGAGACATTTACCAATACTAATAAGTAAAAAATAAGCAACATTTTCTAATCCTTTCAGTCTTTATGATATCAATAAGTTGACAAATTTAACAAAGGCACATAAAATTTACTAACTTTTCATATAATGCATAATACATTCTAAAATATTTCTATACCATCAAATATATTCATTGTAGTCTTGCTAGATGCTATAGGAATTGCAAAGAAATAAATCTGTATTCTACCATCAATCACCTTATGGTTTATTCACATCTACGACCACTATACTAAATAATAATTTAAGGTTAAAATTTATTTTTTTCAGAGCATTTGGATTGACTAGTTATCACTATCTTTGTGTGAAGAAAAGCAAATGACTAAGTTCAACTCAAACATGGGGTATGAAGAATGAGCGGTGGTAAATAATTTGGGAATGAAAGAGGGAGACAGGAGTGGAAACCTGGATCATAGAAGAGCTTGACTGAAGGCTTTGGGACTTTGCTTTAAAAGGCCATTCCTAATGGGGCAATCAATCAGGACCTTTTTTTTTTTTTTTTAAGTAACAAATTAAATTTCAAAAAAAAAGAGATTCTAATCAACTATATAATAAATGAAACTCAAGCTTGAAAAAGCAAAAAGAGCTGAGGTAAAATTAACCCATTATTTATAATCAATTTTACTTGCTTCTCAAAATGCGTGAATTCTATGATTAATTACTAGCTATAGAAATGAGTTGATTTTAAAAAATTGGAAGCACAGAACTTTTAGTAAAGAGTATGGGCACACAATCATCTCTACTTTAAAAATAGAAGGATTAAAAAAAAAAATAGCCAGCCCTGGCTGGTGTAGCTCAGTGGATTGAGCGCGGGCCTGCGAACTGAACGATCGCGGTTCGATTCCCAGTCAGGGCACATGCCTGGGTTGCCAGGCCAGTTCCCGGCAGGGGACATACAAGAGGCAACCGCACATTGATGTTTCTCTCCCTCTCTCCTTCCCTTCCCCTCTAAAGATAAATAAATAAAATCTAAAAAAAAAAAAAAAAAAAAAAAAAATAGCCAAACAAGGGAAACAGTTACCCAGCATATACACTGAGCATAGAAGATACTATATTTTTCAGACTATAAGACACACTTTTCCCCCCTAAATTTGGGAGGAAAATCGGGGTTGCATCTTATAGTCCAAATGTAGCTTACCTGGCTTGTTGTGGGGGGGGGGGGCAGCCTATGTTATTTATGTTATTAAATATTTTACCACATTTTTTCTTCAAATTTTTTTTCCTACTTTCCTCCTCTAAAACCTAGGTGCATCTTATAGTCCTAAAATACAGCAATTGTCAAAGCTAAATATGATGTTATCAATTTCTTTAGGATAAAAAGGGTAAAGTGAAAGAAAGGAGCAATTATTTGTATGCAGAAGAACCACTGATAACCACTTATCACTGGTTATATGATGTGTTTTATAAGTGTGTAGATTCATGTTAAAGAGACATAAGCTTTGAAAACTCAGTTGCATCTCTTTAAAGACAAGGATTATATTTTATATTCTTCCATATTCTACAGCTATGAGAAGTTTAACATTTTTCACAAAGCAGATTATCTATAAACACCCAATGAATTGAATTACCATAATTGTAAGGACATCAGAAATCCTACCTACTCAAAATGTTCAGGTCTTACTGATTTAATTGATATTCAAAATGGGTCATCCCAAGATGTGTCTCTGTGGTATAGAGATTGTTCTGAGCTGTAGACAACCAAATCTTGTGGGCTCAAGAGAAATTCTGCTCCCTCGTACCCCACTTAACCACCTAGGAAAATTTAAAATAGACAGCATGCCCATAATAGGAAATTATCAGATAATATTTGTTGACCTATCTATATGACAGGGCAAACTTCTAATTACTGAATATCTGCTCTTCTTATCATTCTGCAATGAGCTTTCACCCCTCTGAACCACTCATACATGCAAATCTCTGACTCTCTCATGTATACAGGGGTCTCATATGTAGTAATTAATTTGTCATTTTATCTTGTTAAACTTTCTCATGTCTACTTGATTATTAGACCAGCCAAAAGAACCTTCAGGGTAAAGTTTCTTTCTCCCCCACACACGCTTACTAAAATCCAATTGTCCTCAAAGAGGTATGACTAAGTAAGCTTCTTGGCTCACTGATACTTTTAAAAGCATAAAATGTAGAATGGAAGGGTCAGAACAAACCACAGAAACTTTCCAGGACAGCGATTCACAAAGTACATTTCGTAGAACACAAACCCCACAGATTATTTTGGGAAAATAAAATTGTATTGTCAAAATGAGCTTAGGGAATACCATGTATAATATTTTCCTTCCAGTGATAATGTACATTACAAGAATAAAGGATTTAAAAAGACTTTGATTAAAGAACAAGGTTTAATTTCCTTTAAATCCATATGTCCCAAGATTATTTTAAACAAATCTCTTTCAACTTCTCTTAGTCATACAGACCCATGAACATGTGTTAGGAAACACAGTCCCAGTACAAATGCCTTGTTCAGTGGAGACACACAGACAGTGAAACATGTAAAGGTTAAGAGCTCATGGTCTGGATAAAGACAACTCTGTTATTCATGAGCTCTGTCACATTGAATAAGTTACTTTGATTTTTCTAAGTATCAGTTTTCTTACCCTACAATGGAGATAATAAGTGTACAATCTCATAAGTGGTTATGGTGATTAGATATAAAATGTTTGCCAACTACATGTACATACTAGCACTCAATAGCATCATATGTGATTGTTTTAATGATGAGGTAACCAAGTCCAGAGAGATGAGATACTCAGTCCAAGTTGCTAGTGATGATGAGCCAAAGTGGGTTTTCACTTCATCTTGCCAGCCCATTGTTTCGCTTGTGTTCATAATTGGTACAAGATTGTGAATTTTAAAAAATATATGTATTTGGTCATTTACATATAATCTCCAAATGTATAAAGTAATAAATATCCATATATAATAAATCTTAATATGCATAAATTTCCATGCATCTATATACACATATACAGAGTCCAGCAGAAGTAATGCCATGTGAGTGTGGTTGGTAGGGTAATAATATGGGTATAATAATTTATAGTTTTAATTTGAACATTTCACCTAAAATGTCATGTGGTGTGTTTATGTGTGATATGGTTATGTTACAGAATTGCATGCTTATGACCTTGTAATAAAACATTTTGTAATAAAAACAGGGGGCGTTATTTGTGCTGTACCCTGTACATCCTATTGGCTCTGTTTCTCTGGAGAGCACTGATATACTCACAGCTCCAGTACACCCACACTCATACCTGCTCTCGCTCAACAGTTCTTCTCACTGATTACTCTCTACCCAACGTTACATGACACTTGGTCTTGCTGAAATTCTGGTGTAACTATCAAGTAATATACTACCTTGTAATAGTTTTAGGGATCAACTAAATGAGAGGAAGGCACATATTAAGGGCTTGTAAAACTGTAGGATTTCACTCATTCTGGGATATAAAACTGAAAGCAACAAATGAACAAACAAGACAAAGACAACAGTGTGCTGGTTACCAGAGTGAAAGGGGGTCAAACATACAGTGATGAGAGGAGGTTTGCCTGTGGGTGATAAACCCACAGTGCAATACATAGGGGGATATGCTATAGAACTGTGCACTTGAAACCTATATAATTTTATTAATCAATGTCACCCCAATTAATCCAACTTAAAAATTTAAAAATAAATTATGTTATAAAGTTCAAGTAACTATAATGATATGGTATTCCTATAAAAACCCTCAAATTGAGCAATGCAAGTGAATGTATATCACAAGAAAGAACTCAGTGTATAGACATACCATTTAGTACATAATAAAGTATCTTTAAAAGCCTTAAAAAATAAGATATGTGCAAAACATACACCCAGGCATGATAAGGTATGTGCAACACACACATACACCTGTTCTAGACAAACATTAGAATTTAAAAGAGTTAAGATCAATGTGGAAAGAGCAACACACAAAAGAAAAAACATATATTTCTAGATTGCACACATTCATAATAAAGGGGTTGCCTAGAACACCCTGGACACTTATTAGACAGAAAGAAACTGGGTCCAATCCTTGATTGCAGCACTGAAAGAAGGTTGTGAGAAGCCATGCTTCTTGTTCTTGGTGTCAAATATGAACTGAATACAAATAGATTAAATTACTTATATTTACATTAGATGTTGTTATTTAATATATTAAAATAGTGTTTATAGATCTTCAGTTTATATATCTTCTAGAGACAGTTATTCTCAACTTTTCTATTAAATACATAAAAGTAGCACTTTTAAAAAAGTTTTAGCTTAGATTTACCAGAACTATTGAAAATTGTAAAAAGTTTTTCATCACACCATAGAATATCTGAGGGTGACCCGCTCTAATTATTTACCAAACTAAGGTGTAACATTGTTTAACACAGAAGGAAACCTTAAAAAAAGTACTTTTCTTTGTGTATGTCTTCAACCTCCTGCTCATCCCAGAAACTGTTTCTATAAAACCTTCCCTGCCTCTTGGAAATCTTCAGCCCTGACCAGCCTTCTTTCCTCAGAAACCCCTCCACTCTCACTCTTGATCCTTCTTTCCTACATTCTTTAGGAATAAACACACAGAGAAGTTTAAAGATTAATTTGTATCCTCTCAACTTACAGATAAGAAGGTTGGCTCTCAAAGAATAAGCTTTCATGGCCCAGTTTACCCAGCTAATGATTGTCCTAAATGGGTCTCAAAGTCTGATTTCCTGCCGCTAAGCTCCTAATTTTATTTTAGGCCCTTAATATCACCTGAAAAATATATATATATATCACTCTCACTAAAACCCACTGAAGATCAAAAAGCCATCTATAACAGATTTATTTTTTTCCCTTATTTTTTTTCTTTTTTTTTCCATTTTTTATTTTAATTTTTTAAATCAGTATTTTTTAATTGTTGATATTGTACAGTTTTCTGTCTTTTACCCCGCCCCAGCCCACCACCCCAGCCCTCCCCACCTTCCTCCCATTTCCACCCCCCATAGTTTTTGTCCATGAGTCCTTTATACTTGTTGCTCTAAACCGTTCCCCTTTTCCCCTGCAATTCCCTCCCCTCCCACTCTGGACACTGTCAGACTGTTCTCAAATTCAGTGTCTTTGTTTATATTATGCTTGTTTGTTTGTTTTGTTGATTAGGTTCCTGTTAAAGGTGAGATCATATGGTATTTGTCTTTCACTGCCTGGCTTATTTCGCTTAGCATGATACTCTCCAATTCCTTCCATGCTGTCGCAAAGGGTAGGAGCTCCTTCTTTCTTTCTGCTGCATAGAATTCCATTGTGTAAATGTACCACAGTTTTTTGATCCATTCATTAACTGATGGGCACCTAGGTTGCTTCCAGCACTTGGCTATTGTAAATTGTGCTGCTATGAACATAGGGGTGCATAGATTCTTTTGGATTGGTGTTTCAGGATTCTTTGGAGAGGTTGTGGAGAAAAGGGGACCCTAGTGCACTGTTGGTGGGATTGCAGATTGGTACAACCACTATGGAAAACAGTATGGAATTTTCTAAGAAAACTAAAAATGGACATACCTTTTGACCCAGCAATTCCACTGCTTGGATTATATCCTAAGAATTTTTTTACCTTATTTTTAATCGTTGTTCAAGTATAGTTGTCTCCATTTTCCTCTGACTACTCCCCCTGACCCCAGCCATCCCCACCTCCCCACCCTCGAGCCTACCCCTCTTTGGCTTTGTCCAGGTTGTCAAGGAACATGGATACAACAGATTTAGAATGATCATTAACTTCAGACTAAGCGGATACAAAATGATACCATACCTTTCCCACTGCCCCAGCCCAAATTCCCAGCCTCATAGATTTCTTTCTGTCCGAACAGAAAGCTTGTTTCCTGTTCTGCAAACTACCTTCATATCTTTAAGTATATTTTTAAAAGTTATTTTGTTAGGAAGAACAGAGAGTAAAATTTCATCCAGATTTCTCACGAGCCACAGTAGGTAATTTTTAAGTTTCCCAGAAGTTATACCATGCACAATGACTAAAATACATTGCAAAATACATTGCAAAATACTTAAATGTTACATGAGAGGGTACAAAAAAGACACACTTACACTCACTAATGTCATTGCCCTTGTCTTCCAACTTTGCCTAAATAAGGAGAACTGCGTATGGAGGCATTTGCTGCAGATGGGCCAACAGTGACTTCCATACTGCAATCGCTGTGAAGTACCTGCACAGAACTAATACGGCTACATTGCATTTGTATAGACCAAATTGTGTTCGTCCAAATTTTCAGGCAACAGAATCTTCAATAGTTTCTTCCCCAGAAGAGCTGTCTCTATTGACTGACACTAATTATTATTACAATTATCTTACATAAAAGGCATAGCATTTTTACCATTATATTCCCTCCCTGTCACAAGCAGGTCCTGATTTTGAAATTGAGTACATACAGCAAGAATTTGACTGAGAGAAGCTTATTACACTTCAACAAACAAAAATTATTTTTTCCTATTGCTACAGATATTACAAGGCATCATAAAGAACAAGCTTTACTGATTCTGAAGACTAGAAGTGTGAACAACAACAAAAAAAAAAAAGCTCACAAGACTATAAGAAATAATTACTTTGAAAGCTGCAGGATGGCTTGATGGACATCTAAAAGAGAACTTGCATAGGCTTAGAAATTAGAACCCTATATATCTTAAACCCTCACCTTCAGAAATCCATCTGGGTCATGGCTAGCCATGAGTAATTTAGGAAATTAATAATGCTGTCTTTGCCACACTCATTCTTGATTCCTAAGAGTTTTTCTCATTTCAAGGTACCAATTTCCTATGAATCCAAGAATTTATTGTCCAAAACCTCTGTCCTCCAATCCCAGCAGCTATGCATGCCTCTGTCAGATTTCTTACAATGGGGAAAGTCAGGGACTCTTAATAAACAGTTAAAAAACATATTTTATTAGCCACTTAACTTTGAAGAAGTCGCTTTGCTTCTTAGATTCCTAACACATAAGACACAGGTAAGATTTCATTCAACATGTAATTGTGAAGCTCTGTGCAGGTGACATGTGTGAAAAAATATTACAAATAAGAAAGGAGTATGACATTATATTAGTCATGTACACACCAGTAGAAGATTAAATTTGTGCACTGTCTATGCACATTGAATATTTTCTCTAATTATGAATGCTCAAATGTTTTTAAAATGTCAAAGACTAATGAAAAGATGGTATATAGTATGAGGCAAAAGTAGGTTTACAGTTGTGAGCACATGCAACAGAGTTTATTCTTGTATTATTTATTAATTATTGTATTATTTTCCATATGAACAACTATAAAACTACTTTTACCTGACCTAATAAACAGTTTCAACCTATGATGGGTTTGTTTCCTCCCCTTGCTCTCTTTTGGATTACCTCTGCCTAACACACACACACCACACAATCGTATATTTGCAAGCATGCACCTGTGAAGGACTAATTCGTCATTTTTAGTTCTTGTGACTACCAGACATTGTTCTACTTGCCATGGACACTAACATCTAAAACCCAAAAAGAATGTTGGGCTCTACACTAAAGCTACCAGATGATCAAGCTTGAGTGCCCACTGTCCTCCAAGAACCTGTCAGGACTAGCCGTCTGGTCTCTTATCTCTAGTTTCCTTAGCTGACTCCTAAAGTATAAATCAGCCCTTGCACATTCCAGTGAATTAATAACTCCTATTGTCAGTCAGAACACCTGCACCACCCTCGTTAACCATGTCAGCTCGCCAGCACATCGATTCTGATATTTTCTCTCTGAATGTCTGCCCTCTCCTTTCTGCACTCCTGCACCCACCTCACTCTTGCTCACAATGTCAATCAAGTCACTCCCAATAACACCCTGAATTCAAACTACCTGTTAAAAATTTGTTAATGCAAAATCTGACTCAGGAGACCTGAATTTGGCCTGAGGTTGCCAGGTGAGGTCACAGAACACACTTTGAGTTGCAAGGTTGTAGGTGGGCACATCAGGAAAGACTGAAGCTGGATTGATTGGTACAACTATAAAGTTGGTTCATTCCTTAGCTGTCTGCCTGAACCAGAATCACTGACTGACTTCTGTTATCTGCATATTGAAACTTACTTTCTCATATTCTGCATAGATTGTTTGAAAGCTTCTTCCCAATCTGTTCTCTCTACCCATGTTTTCTTCCCAGCCAGTCACTTTTCTTCTCCTACTTTCTAAGAGTGGTTTTCAATCTTGTTACATATTAGAATCACCTGGGGAAACAAACAAATTCCATCTACAAATTGTAATGTCTATTACATCGCAAGAAAACACATCAGCACATCCGAGACAAGCGTCGTTTTTAAAATGTGCCTGCTGATTCCAATGCTGCAACCAAGTTTGAAATTCTCTGATCCAGAATGGAATCAACTTCCAGTCACCAAACATTGAAATTAAATGCAACCACACTCATACTTAAATTTCTTTCTATCTATTAAGGCCAATTTCTCTATGTATGCTCACATTCTTATTTACTTCTACTTTCTCAGCAATCATACATTATTATTTCTTAAACATCGCCAGGTATCTTCTATCATGATATATATATAAACAAACAAAAATGCTTTCAATACATGAAGTATCTATCTATGATTACAGTGAAAAGTTTCCTAAAACACTGAAAAATCACTTAGAGATTAGACAGTTTTGGTTTTATTTGACTGTGATCTTACAATGATTCTATTAAAATTAAAAAGATTAGGTAACTTAAGACTGAATTGAAAATTACATTTTTTCTAACAAATGTAAATGTGGTTTGGCATTGGGTAGATACTTTCTATGATTTGGTACTTTTTTTTTTTCCAGTCACCTTGGCTGTGTTTGCTTAGAGGGAAAGCCTAGTTCTCATCATGCAGTGCCATCGTGGCATTCTGTGTGGATAAGGGCGCACACTGATGTTAGGACATTTTTATATCCCTTGTGGGTTTTTATTTGGGTTTACTTGAGGCAAGAGTAAATTAGAGACAGATTAAACTAACCGTCTTTATAAATGTCCCTATGCTTTATAAGAGAGAACTCATGGGTGCACAGTTTGGAGAATGTTCAGAAAAGAGGATTATCTTTCTATTTCTATGTAAGTCTTTCTCTCGCCATCTATTTTTTACAGATGGAGACAATTTCATAAAACAATGTGCCATTTTCACATGCCACCAAATATTAATTGATTGATTTTTAAATTTCTTTTTTTGTTTTTCAATTAGAGTTGGCATTCATTATTATATTATGGTAGTTTCAGGTTTATAGCATAGTGGTTAGGAATTTATGTAACTTACACAATGATCCCACAAAAACTCTAGTACCCATATGAATGCCACCAAATATTTAAAGATTTCTGCTATTGGACAAACATAGGAACTTCTTTTTTTTTTCAGGAAAATTACTCATTTTAGAATGAAGCATGTATACTATATTTTGCTGTGTATAATGCACACTTGTTTGCCCAAGTTTTTTGAGGGAAAAATAAGGATGTGCTTGATACATGGGTAGTACTAATTTGTTACAAGTACATAAAATTTCTTATACCTTGTATCTGTCCTTGTGTTTTGTAATTATTTGTCACATAAAATTCTTGTACCATAAAACTCTTAAAAGATGAGAATTTTAAAGAGGCCTTTGAATTGGCAAGAAAAAAACCATTGGTGCATTCTATACACTTCAACTCAGTCAGAAACAGAATCAAAATAACAAGTTCAAAAAAATGCTAAAATTCCTTTATAATACAAAAACAAGCATCCGAATTTAAATAAATAAAAATTAAATTAAAAAATTAAAATGAAAGATTTTTTTCCTGAAAGTATGGGCCAAAATGTGGGTGTGCATTATACACAGCAAAATATGTCCAAAGGTGAGTGTGGCAGATATACAAAAAAATCTGTAGGAACTGGAGTTCCCCCTAAAGAAGCTGTACCTTTAGCAGCATCTGAACTCTTTCTCAATGTGGGAAGGATTGGTATCAGTAAAGTGAAGTCCTGACTGCTGTGACTTAGTGTGTTGGGTGTCATCCCACAAACCAAAACGTTGCCAGTTCGATTCTTGGTCAGGGCATATGCCTGGGTTATGGGTCAAGTTCCCGGAGAGAGTATACAAAAGGCAACCAATTGGCCCTTGTCTCCCTCTTTCTCCCTTTCTTTCCCCCTCTCTAAAATATATATAAATAAAACTTTATTTAAAAAAGGAAATAAAGAAAAGAAATTGGGTATTGTCATCCTGGGTCTTTGGAATAGAAATTGGGCCAAAATGGCTGATCAAAGCCAACCTTTTGCCTAACCAGCATATTCCCTAGTCCTCACAGAACTCTGCATTTGTGGCCTTGCTGTTCACCAGATTTAAAAGCCTCTGACTCAGATCTGAGAAGAAATTCTAAAGAGTTTAAGTGACAATGAAGAAAGTCAATAATAATCCACCCTCCCTAGTTTTGAGCAAAAGCCAGTTCTGAATAAATTCTTGTTCAGTAATAATTAACAATATCCTTCTACACAGAGCCTACTGAAATATACTGCAACACAAGTGGAGATAGGCATAACATTGTAGAGCATAATTTTTTTCATTGTTTTTCCCATAGGAAACAGGAGTACATTTTTGAGTAAGTTTGTGTTGTTAAGAAAATTAAAATATATTTTATGAAGTGATATAATAGGTAATATAACAAGAAAACAGACTGAGATACAAAGGAAGCAGGCTCATAGAAAAGAAAGGAAAGAAAACAAACAAGGGAAAATATCTTAAAGAATGTAAAAAATGAATCACTGAAGGAATAATTGCTTGAGA
This sequence comes from Glossophaga mutica, assembly GCA_039655065.1. Classification (NCBI taxonomy): domain Eukaryota; kingdom Metazoa; phylum Chordata; class Mammalia; order Chiroptera; family Phyllostomidae; genus Glossophaga; species Glossophaga mutica. The sequence goes on from CM077304.1 coordinate 196,422,274, forward strand.
AAGAATGGCAAATTCAAAATAGAGATATATAAGATACAAGATATGTAAGATATATAATGGAATATAAGCCTGTGAGGTGTTCACAGAACCCTGAGAGAAAACATAGACATTCAATCTGAGAGAAGATTGATGAGTAGTGTTATCTAAGTATGATGTTTGATTTTTGAATACTGAGTTTGTGATGTCCATAAAACACTTATGGCTGGTTTTCCAGTAGATAATGGGATATGGAATGACCTTTATTTAGTGTGAGTAGCCAGAGAAACCTTAAAAAAGAAGAACAAAGCTGGAGGCATCAAATCTCCTGGTTTCAAACTATATTACAAAGCTACAGTAATCAAAAAAAAAAAAAAAAAAACCATGGTAGTGGTGTAAAAACAGACATACAGACCAATGGAACAGAATAGACAGCCTAGAAATAAACCTATTCATATATGGTCAAATAATCTTTGAGCTAAGAACACACAATGGGGGAAGGATAGGCTCTGCAATAAATGGTGTTGGAAAAATGGATGTATAAAAGATTAAAATTGGATCTGTATTTTATACGTCTCAAAAGTTAACTCAAAATGTATTAAAGATCCAAATGTAATACCTGAGACCAAAAACCTTGAAAAAAAAAGGAAAAATTCCTTGATACTGGTCTTGACAATGATGTTCTGAAAATGAGACCAAAAGTATAGGCAACAAGAGGAAAAAGAATGAAGAGGGATTACAAGAAAGTAAAAATTTTCTGCACAGCACTAGGAATAATCAGCAAAATGAGTAACAACTCATGGAATGAGAAAATATTTGCAAATAACATATCTTATAAGGAATTAACATCTAAAATATATATGAAATACATGCAACTCAGTAGCAAGGTTCAGCTGAATTTTTTTCAACCCTTAGTAGCAAATGTCCCAGGTTCGTTCTTAGGGCACATGCCTGGGTTGTGGGCCAGGTCCCCAGTAGGGGGTGCCTGAGAAGCAAATACACATTGATGTTTCTCTCTTCCTCCCTCCCTTCCCCTCTCTAAAAATAAATAAAATCCTTAAAATATTTTTTAAAAAGGTGTAGAGAAAGGAAACCCTTGTACAGTTGTTGGAAATGAAAATGAGTACAGCCATCATGCAAAACAGTACGAAATTCTCTCAAAAAGTAAAAACAGAACTACCACATGATCCAACTTTCCCACTTTTGGATACATAATCAAAGGAAATGAAATCAGTATCTTGTATATGAATTCCCAAGTTCACCGAGCATTAGTAACAGTAGTCAAGATATGGAAACAACCTAAGTGTCTGTCAATGAGTGAAAATATGAGATAGATACAAATATCTATATCCAATTCAGCTTTTAAAAAGAAGGAAATCCTGCCATTTGAGGCAACATGGATGAACCTGGAGGGCATTGTGCTAAGAGAAATAATCCAGACAAAGACAGACAAATAATGCATGGTATCACTTATATGTGGAATCTTTAAAAAAAATTTTTTTGAGCACATAGAAACAGAAAATTGAATGGCAGTTGCCAGGGGCTGGAAGTAGGAAAAATAGAGAGATGTATATCAAAAGCTACAAAATTTCAGTTAGAAAATTAATAAATTCTGAGGATCTAATGTATAGCACAGTGACTAATAATACTGTATTGCATTTTGAAATTCATTAAAAAAGTAAGTCTTAAGCATTCTCACCTCAAAAATATAAAAAGGTAACAATGTGAGGAGATGGATGAGTTAATCAACTTGATTACAGTAATCATTTCACAATGTATACATATATCAAATCCTCACATCGTACAGTTTAAATATACACAGTTTTATTTGTCATTTAGACCTCAATAAAACTGCTTTAAAAAGACAAATAATATATCCTTTTAATATTTCAAGAGGGGAAAAGAAACCAATTGTGTCAAGTAGATGAATGGAGAGAAGAGAGTTCAACAAACCACAGAGATCCCGTGACTTGGGTGGCAGGCCTAGGAAGAGGAGCTCTTAAAAAAGAATGAAAGAGGAAGCCAGAACTACAGTAGGAAATATAAACAGGGAATGCTATTGTAGGAGCCACAAACGTAAAAAAAATCTCAAGAATTACAACAGATTTAATAGTGTCAAATCCTGCAGGGATTTCAGGAAAGATGAGAACTTTAAAGAGGCCTTCACATTGGCAAGAAAGAAACCATTGGTACATTCTATACGCTTCAACTCAGTTAGAAACAGAATTGAAAACTGTGAACAGTAGTGAGTTGCTGCTTTCTGTAGAAAAAAAAAAAGAGAAGTTCTTTTGTTTGCTTGTTTTTTGGTAATATATCTAAATATAAAATTGTAGGTCATAGAGAAAGAGGATTGAAATCATCTTTTAAAAATGAACCCTACTAAATATGGAGAAAAATTAAATTCCATTTAATACTTATTTGTAATAATTTTCTAATGTTTCTGTCTATTTGATATGATACTTTCTTTTAGAATCATAAGATCTTTTGTGCTAAGAATGTGGGGTGAGAAAAGAGGCTCAGTCAGTGGTCATCTCTTCGTTAGAGGCAGAGCCGAGCCTGAACGTTGGGACTTCAGACTTTGGTCCTGTTTGCCCTCCATTTTTTTCTCTGCTGACTTCCCAGAAAATAACAGAAAGGCCAGTGTGCTGCTTTTATTTCAACATGTACAAAAAATGTTTGAAAAATAACACTGCTGTCTTACTATACAAAGAAGAAAAGAAATGAAAATAGAAATAGTGTTAGTATTTATTGGCAGAAGAAGCTGTACTTTTTTGTGTAAAGAAAAGATGCACACCATCTAGCTCTCTCGCTCTCTTTCTACATCCCCTTCTCTCTCTCCCCCTCCTCCTTGCTTGTCTGACTCCCTCTCCCCTCATACAATATATGTATTCCATCCATAATATTCAATTTTCAATTCGTAAGTCAGGGAGCTCAAAATGTAATGTAGTTTAAAAAAAGAATACAAATTATTCCTTGAGGTTTTCAAATAAGTTGCTGACAGAATGAAGATGATGAAGAAAAATGTCCATCAAGTGGTTTACAATCACTTTGAGTGATCAAAAAACTTTCATTATTAGAAGATAACTATGTTATATCCCATTAATAAAATGGTAAAAGCAATCAATAAACCAACAAATAACAAACAAAATTAGAAAAAATAGTTACATGTTGACATTCAGAAGGGATAAGTTATAAGACATCTCAATGTTATGAATACTGCTTCATCAAATCATTCAACCCATGTTTTGTTTTGTTTTTTTCTTACAAGTAGACCATAGGAAGGAGCTTTAAGATATGGTTTTGGTGTCCTGGTTGACACACTCGCTTCTATTTGATGAGCTTGTCAGTGATGTGTGCTTCAGCAAAATTGCACCTTACTATAGATAGCTCTTGGGCCTTAAAGGGCACTTGTAGGTAGTTGAACCTCAGAATGCAAAATCTAAGAACAAAAATATGACAGTGAAAAGACAGTGAACTCACAGCTATTAAGAACTGCACCTAAAACAAAAGCAAACTAAGCAAACAGCTAGAACAGGAACAGAACCACAGAAATGGAGATCATATGGAGGGTTAGCAACAGGAGCGTGGGAGGAGGAGAGGGGGAAAAGGTACAGAGAATGAGTAGCATAGATAGTGGGTAGAAAATAGACAGGGAGAGGGCAAGAATAGTATGGGAAATGTAGAAGCTAAAGAACTTATGACACATGGACATGAACTAAAGGGGGGAATGTGGGTGGGAGAGGGTGTGCAAGGTGGAGGGGAATGATGGGGGAGAAATGGGACAACTGTAATAGCATAATCAATAAAATATATTTTAAAAAATAATAAAACAGAAAAAAATGAAAAAATCTAAGAATGTTGAATATCTGCTCTAACACATCTGGTGACTATTTTTTAAATGGCCAGGTTTGTGAACTAATTTAATAACATCTTATTTGTAATTTATTTTTCCCTGATGAGTAACTTTTGAAAAAATATGTAGACATCAGTAAAGTTAATACATCTTTATTGAATATTTGTAGCCATAATGTGTTATAGAACAGCAATGTTATAATTGTTGTTATGGAGGAAATATAACTAGTACAAATAAATACAAATGCCAGTTAGACAACATCATTTCTGGGACCAACATATACCAATATCCAGTTTAATCGGCATTATAGAATATAATTTCTGGCATTTAAAATATTCTTTTATTTTTTTTAAAGTAATAAATCTATGTAATTTTTTAACAGACTTAGAAACATAAAAAGATTGCATTCCCAACATCTCTTGAAGCTAGGAAAGAGCTGGAAATCATCCCTATTTTACTTCATTGTAAATCTGGGGTATTTTTACAGTATGACAGACTTTATACAATTCTCCAAAATTAGTCCAGTACTGCAGATGCAGAGTTAAGGCTGAAATCTGGAACTCTTCCCAGGTCTTAATTTTGTGTTCTCTATATTATAGTCAGTAGGGAGTCTCTATCAAATATAGAGACTGGCAGACCAATTTCTGGGTATGGATCTCAGAAATTTTGCAGAAGACATTCCTGCATCAGGTAGGATCTTGAAGTGCATACAGTTGTAGTGCTGTTTCGGTGCCTGCACATAACAGGCACTAATGCATTAATGATACCAGGTTATATTGAGTTCAACACCATAGCAGAATAACTAGGACTTTAAACAACAAAAAAAAGGGGGGGGGCTAAAGCAATAATTAGTGCTAGACAAGCAATGCTAGAATCTCTATGGTAGGCAGGCAGGGAACAAGCAAGCTAGACCCCCATGAGTATGAGCTGAAGCTTAAGGTCTCCATAAATTCCAAGGTTCATGGATAAATGTATATGAATTACAATGTGGACCACTTTTCAAATACTTTCTTTTGCCTATTTATAATTTTTATTATGTTTCCTTTAATAAATTCTGAGTGAATTTAATTGCAATTTATAGGCTTTAAAATATGATGCTGGCAGAGTAGAGCTATTTTGAAGGTATAGCAGATGAATTAGTGAAATTAGACACTTGGCATTAAAAAATATATACTAGTTTCCAGAAGAATATGATTCTGTACGTCTCCTATGCTTGGGGTTACTATTGCCTTAAAGCCAATACAGGATAGTTCCAAAAAAAGACCTCTGAAATCCGTGAGAACGGGAAAGCTGGAGTAGTGGGAAGCATGGCAGGGGGGAGCAATTCTGTACTGAGAGCAGAATCATTATGATCTAGCACTAAAGTAAGACTGGTGGAAGAACTCAGGTTTTCTCCTTCCTTGGCTTGTTTCTGTTTCCTTATATAAACCACAGAGGACACACATCATTTCTGAAACACTACAGTATGAGTTAAAGTGTTAGAATGCTTTCAGAACTATAAAGTCTTAGAAGTGACTAATCCTTAAAATTAGGGAAAGCGAATCTGTACTCTTAAGGGGATAAAAATCTATTTTGAGGTCGAAAGAAAAGTTATACTTCAGTATAATACTTAAACACACACACACACACACACACACACACGTGTGTGTGTAATTTCATTAGTATTAGGAAAATATAATAGGAATAGTTTAAGTGGGAGATCCCAGGACAGTATCTGCCTGGATATCAGAAACTTAATGAAAAAAGATCACATATCTGTATTGTCTGGTCAAATTTATAAAGGAAATATTTCATGAGTATTTTTGCTTTGAAGTCAACAATTAGAAATTAAAACTTAAAGCCCACATTAGGAACTATTTCTCTTAACTACTATATTTTAATATACAATATTGAGATGGAAGAGAAAGCTACATTAATGTATCTATAAGCAGATTACCAAGGTGTCGGGTGGGATCTAAAAGAAGGTTCATGAGGTCTATTCATGTGCAGAATGATCACTAGTATACAAAAGATACATGTGCTATTTTAAATCCTACTGTTTTGAGTTTCAGTTAAGCAATAAGATTATTTTTATACATTTTTAATGAGATGGGCTAAGCCTATTCAAACAATTATAAGGGTGCTTTACAATTGGTGTTTTTCATATATGTGTTTTGTATAGGAGATTGATTACATTTGTCATTTTATACCTAAAGAGGGAGAATATCACCTTGCAGCAATAGCTAAGATGTAATGCTTCCAAAAGGAAAAAAAAAAAAATCATTCAAGTATTAGTTAAAGGAGCTTGAAAATTCCCTGTATGAATTAAATTAAATTTAAACTTTTATTGCATGTCTATTATTTGTCAGTGAGCATGCTAAGTTCTGGAAATGGAAGATGATTACCATTCAGACATCTTTAAAGAGTTCTTTGTCAAACACGAGTGACAGACATGAAACTGAAAACTTTGCAATATAGTGTGGTGAATCCTCTAGTAAATACTATCACACAGCAGCGTATTCAAGAAGTGTAAACTGACATGGGCAGGAAAGAAGACGTGAATACTGAGGCAACTCATAACTGATGTCATGAAAATTTGAGGTCAATCTGAATTTTCCACACTTCCAGAAAGCCATTTTTCAACAGAAAATTAACTTAAAATGTAGAAAACACTCTGGCTTTATGTAATATGATTTTTACAAAAAAGAACAACACATTTCTTTTCAAAACTACACAGAGAAACTGTTATACAACCAGTAGTTTTAACCAGAACTAAATTTGAAAATATTGGGTTGGCCAAAAAGTTTGTTTTTTTCTGTAAGATGACTTTAGTAGCGTTTAGTCGTCTTAAACTTCATTTGAAACAATTTTGTTAGATTGTATTGTGACAGCTGTCATATCAGCATGCATTTAAAGAAGAACTTGTCAAAAATTGGTGAATTTTTTGTAGTCATTTTAATATTGAAGATGGAAGAAAATACACAACATTTTTAGCATATTATGCTATGTTGTTTCAATAAAGGCAAAAATGCAAGTGAAATGCAAAAAAAAAAATATTTGTGCAATGTATGGAGAAGGTGCTATGACCAATGAAACATGTCAAAAGTGGTTTGCAAAGTTTCATGCTGGAGATTCCTCACTGGATGATGCTCCATGGTCAGGTAGACCAGTTGACGTTGACAATAGTCAAATCGAGACGATAATTGAGAACAGTCAGTGTGATACCACATGGGAGATACCAGACATACTCAAAATATCCAAGTCAATGAAGTTATTGGTAAAAATGAAGTGTGTCTTATTTTACATAAAAAACTAAATGGACTTTTTGGCCAACCCGATCATGCTAGCTCCATCTCTAGGAGAATTATCACACTGATTTTTGTAAAATTATTTGGCACAGCTCACATGAAACTGACATTATAATTAGGCAGCTCGACATCAGCTGCGCATAAAGCAGGTCCCTTTTCCTGTGGGATCTGGCAATTCAGATCATCTGGAGGGTTTGTCTCTTCCATTCATGAGAGCAACACTGCTGCTGTTTAAATTGTTTAATATAGCCCTGTGAATGGACTATAAAAGTAATCGTATGCTTAGCAATCAAAAATTATTTTTGCAAACAAATACAAAGCGGGCCTAGAAGGATAAAACTTCAGCAGACTGTACCCAGGACGTGTTGAATGAGGGAGGCTGGGGCATGGAGTTGACATCTTTTGTTTTTGTCTGGTTGGTGTTCATTCCCATTCTTCTTGTAACAACAATTCGATTTTCTTCAGGAACATCTATTCTCTATTGAAATTACTCAGTTTTGCCTTGGATCTAAGCCAGACTTTCCAAACCTTTTTAATATGCATGATCCTTGGGGATTTTTTGGAAACTATTTGAAAACGGAAGTGCTCCTTCTGCTGGGAGGAAGGTTTGGAGGGATGAAAGCCTAGCCATCGTTCTACCACATGGGGAGACCATTCCTGAGAAAGAAGCTAATACAGAGACAAGCTGAACTGCGGGATGGAAAGAAACATATTTCTGACCTCGTTTGAGTACATGGGTCCATCCACACCTGAAGCCAGTTGGTGTCTTGGCTGATAAATCTTTTTGTGTTGGATTCCTCTATTTGTTGAAGAAAGAATTCTGTTCCACCTAAAATTTCATGGGGTGACTATGGTAATTTCTAGACAACTCAGTTATTTACAACAACTAATTCTGGGTTCTAGGAAACAATGGAAACCTCTAAATTCACCAGCCTAATACGGAAAATACCCTCCATTGCTAACTGAGGACTTCTTTTTACTAGAGTTAGCTTAGAGATAATATCAGATATACAAACACAGAAGGCAATGCCAATTTCTATGGCAAAGGGAAAGGCCCTCTGGGCCCCCAAACTGTGTATATACAGGGTGGGGTAAAAGTAGGTTTACAGTTGTGAGTAAGCAAAACACAGAATTTATTCTTATACTGTTATTTATTAATTATTATATTATTTTATGTGAACAACTATAACCTGTATATATATATGAAGATTGATAGAAAAAAATCTGACTTACAGTTGCTTCACTTACTAACATGTTATTACCTATATATTTTTGAGGTCTGTATTCAAATTCATCTAAAAAAGTAGACTTTCTCTTGATTACTATAAACAAAAAGGAAAGTGGTTTCCATAATCTAGCAAGGGTGCTTTTCTTAGAGGGGACTAGTTTAGATTTGGGTATAGTGGTAGTTGTTTGATTTTAAGAACCTTATTGAAATGTAATTCATGTTCCATACAATTCTCCAGTTTAAATGGCACAACTCAATGGTCTTCAGTATATTCACAGAACTACACTGTTACCACAATTTTAGAATGTTTTATAATTTCAAAATTAAACCCTATACAAATTAGTATTCACTTAAACTATTTCCTCCAAACTTCTGCCACCCTTAACCCCAAGCAATCACTAATCTACTTTCTGTTTCTATAGTTGTGCCCATCTTGAACATTTTTTATAGATAAAATCATGCTATAATTTGGTCTTTTGTGACTGGTTTCTTTCCTTTAGCATAATAATCTCAAGATTTGTCCATTTTTTGTGTCCAAATTATATTCCACTGTATACCATATTTTGTTTATGTATTTATCCACTGACAGACATTTGGGCTCCTTTATCTAGGGGCTATTATGTTGCTAATGTTGCTATGAACATTGATGTAATAGTTTGTGTGAACATGTCTTCAGTTGTCTCTGACATATACTTAAGGGCGAAATTTCTGGGTCACATGGTAACTCTACGTTTAACTTTTGAGAGCTGCCAAGCTGTTTTCCACAGTGGCTGCACCGCTTTACATTTCCACCAGCAATGTGCATTGCTGGTTCCAATTTCTCCACATCCTCACTAACACTTGCTATTGTCTGCCTTTTCGATTCTAGACATGCTTGTCAGTTTGAAGCGGTATCTTATTGTGGTTTTGATTTGCATTTCCCTTAACTAATGATGTTGCACATCTTCTCATGTGCTTACTGTCCATTTGCATATATTCTTTGGGAAAATTCTATTCAGACTCTTTACCCATATTTTAATTAGGATATTTGTCCTTTTCATATAGCATTATGAATGTTCTTTAGGCATTCTCAATACCAGTAACTTATTAAATGTATGAATTAGAAATATTTTCTTCCATTCTGGGGACTTTCTCACTTTCTTGATGGTTTCCTTTAAAGCACAAAAATCTTCAACTTTGTTGAAGCCCAATTCAGGTTGTTCCCTGTTACTTGTGTTTTGACATCATATCTAAGAAGCTATGATCTATCCAGATTTACCCTTATGATCACAAAGATTTACCCTTATGTTTTCTTCAAAGGATTTTATAGTTCAATCTGTTACATATAGGTCTATGATCCATTTTGAGTTAATTTTTGTATATGGTGTAAGATAAGAGTCCAAATTCAATCTTTTCTATGTGAGTATTTGGTTGTCCTAGCATCATTTTTTAAAAAGACTGTTCTCTACCTAATGAAGCTTTTGAAATCTTTGTTTAAAGTCAGTTGACTACAAATACAAGAGTTTATTTCTGGACTTTAGACTCTATTCCAATCTGAATATAAGAATAGGAATGAAAAATATCGAGATGTATGAATTAGAAATATTATTACCCATTCTGGGGGCTGACTATGTCCCTATCCTTATGTCAGTACCATACTGTCTTGAACAGGATAGGTTCATAGTAAATAATGAAATCCAGAAATGTGAGCCTTTCAACTTTGTTCTTTTTTTTTTTCCAAGATAATTTTGGTGATTCTGGGTTCTTCGCAGTTCTATGTTAGTTTTAGGATCACTTTACCAATTTCTGCACACACACACACACAAAAGATAGCTGGTATTTCAATAGGGACGGTGTTGAATTTGTAAATAAATTTGGGGGTGCATTCATTTCCTTTGGTTGTCATAACAAACTACCACAAATGTAGTTGACTTAAAACTATAAAAATATATTCTCTCACAGTTGCAAAGCCAGAATTACAAAAAGGTGTCAGCAAGACCATACTCCCTCTGAAGGCTCTAGGAAGACTCTGTTCATTCTCTCTTTCAGTCTCTGGTGACTGTGGCATTTTTTAGATTTGTGGCCACATCACTTCAATCTCTGGCTCTGTGGTCACATTGCCTCTTCTTCTGTTTGAAGTTTGAATCAAGTCTCCTTCTGCCCCACTATTATACAAACACTTGTACTGGGTTTTTGAATCAACTTAAATGATTTAAGTCTGGCATGATCTCCTCATCTCAAGTTTTTCAATTACACGTGCGAAGATCCTTTTTCTGAATAAGACAACATTGAGTTTTGTCCTTTACTGATATGATCTATTACATCAGTTGATTTTGGGGTGTTAATCCAACCTTGCATTCCTGTGAAAAATCCCACTCAGTCACATTGTATAATCCTTTTTATATGGGGCTACATTCAGTTTGCTAGTATTTTGTTAAAGACTTGTGCATCTATATAGGCACAGTTTATATATGTTCTTTCTGTAGAGAGAGGGGTAATTTCTTTGTCTCACAATTTTCATAAAGTTCCTTTAAAGAATCACCCTGTGTGTAATTACTCATGTACTCATAAGTTGTCATGAAGTGTCTCAGCATGCCTCATGAACCACAAGTTTAGAGGGCATTTACTTCCCTCTCACTCCCAAGTATGATTTAAGATACAGTAGAAATCACATTATAAACCTTGTTGTTTAGTACTGGTCCACAAATTTCATTACAACTGCTTTCCCAGAGTTAAGATAAAAGTCCTCAACAAGGAAGTTCCTATCCTCTTATATTTCAATATTGGTTACTGCTTTCAGAACTGAGTTTCATAAGTTACAGTGACTCTCTGCATAGATGAGAGCAAACAGAACTAGGGGTGTTGCTACTTTCTCTACCCAGTTCAAGGACCTTACAGTCTCTACAATTTAACTCTGCTCCAAAGCTATTAATAATTTCTTCCCCTTAAGAGCCATGCCTGGAAAATATATACTATATCTCCTCATAAAATGCTCATCGTGTTATATATATACATATATATATTGTGTTATGTGTGTGTATATATATAAAACACTCATTGTGTTATATATACATATATAACATATATACATTGTGTATACATATACATATATATAACACAATGAGTGTTTTATGAGTGTGTGTGTATACGTGTGTGTGTGTGTATAGTCTGTCCAGAAAAAGTCCAGCCATTGTTAATATAACAAGAACAGTTTGCATGACATTGATGTAACCAGGCAGCCAAGGAGAATGGACTGAAATGCATATGTATGAACAATGATGATTTCACTGTATTAGTCAGTGGGGGTAGTAAACACCAGTGAGTGAGCATGTGTACTGTGTGGCTATTGCATTCAATATAACTGAGTGACTAGAACAACAAATGTATATTAAAGTTTGCTTTAAGCTTAAACATTGCTCTGCAGAAACTATTGAGATGATTCAGAAGGCCACAACTGTGGGGAACTGGTGATTGGCAGCTTCATTGTGACAACACGCCCACTGAGGCATCATGTCTCGTACATAGTTTTTTGGCAAAACATAAAATCGCCCAGGTGACTCAGCCCTGCTACCACCCAGATTTGGCACCCTGTGACTTCTGACTTTTCCCAAAACTAAAATCACCTTTGAAAGGGAAGAGATTTCACTGTTGATAAGATTCAGGAAAATACAATGGGGCAGTTGATAGCCATTGGGAGAATTGTGTGAGGTCCCAAGGTGCCTATGTTGAAGAGGACTGAGGCATCACTGTTCTACGTACAATGTTTCTTGTATCTTGTATCTTCTTCAATAAATGTCTATTTTCATATTACATGGCTGGATACCTGCTGGACATGTATGTATATGTGTCATCTGCCATTATTTAACTATCATGATTTTAGGCAAGATATCTAACTGTCTGACTTCAGTTTCCTAGGTGTGTTGTTAAGGTTAAATAAAATATCAAGTGTCAAGCATAGTGCTAGACACCCAGCACTTAATAAAAGGCACCCTTCTCACTTTAAAGGTGAGTGAGGTTTAATGGAAAATATTTATCAAATTACTTAGGACATACAAAGGATTTGTAACTACCCAAAAGATTTTGTTATTGTTGGTGTGATGCCAGTGATATTAAAGATACTGAATTCAAAAACTAGACTTGGAATCTTTGATCTATTACTTGCATTTGTGTGAGGCTGACCAAGTCTCTGAGCCTTATTTTCTTCATTTGTAAATGAAGATGATGATACCTATTTCACAAGACTAGTGGAAGAATGAAATGGAAGTATGTTTATGATAGCACTGTTTATAGTGTAAAGCCAAACACCAATGTGTTTTATTGCCAGTATTGATGGTATTGTGCCTGCACAGTGCAACCACTCAGTAAACTTTGAATTAATTGAATATTAATATATCCCTGGATAGTGTGGGATAATTGGGCTGATGTGTAAGGATTTTTCAGCTATCAATAATATCTGATTTAACAGTAAAGTGTTTAAAGGGCAGAAATAATCTCTCATTAGAATAGCACCTAGAAAAAAGTATTTAGAAAGGACTTTTGGAGAATAATTTTAATTTTTATCTGGAAAAATATACATAGTAGCTTTAACCACAAAGGATGTTAGGGTGAAAGGCAAAGAGTTCCAGCTAGCTGTTAGGGCAGAGGGTAAAGAGGAAAGGGATCAGAGTCAGAGAACCAAAATCATTCTGGTTTATGTCCATCTGCTAAATGAAACCTTTATTAAGATGGAGCCTATCCCATAAGTAGCATCCTAACTTTTCCTGTAAAATAAGAAATCCCAGGGGTAAAATTCCAATGCATGGCTGCCTAATAGCTTCTCTACAGTAGAGCAGCAATGTTTTTCAGAGCAACTCTAAACAAATAACAAACACAGAGTGAGCCCTGTGTGACCCCAAGCAAATCATTTAACCCCACTGCGCCTCATTTTTTTCCATCAGCAAAATAATACTACCCCCTATCCACCTTCAAACTATTGTGAAAATAAAGGAGGTGATTCTTTCAAAGCACAGGGAGTTCCTGAGGTGAAACATGCTCTGTAAACACAAAATGCAATCACTTAATAATTTATAAATGTTTATGTTTACTTTATTTTTTTACTGAAACCTGGAGTGGGTATTTTAGAGAAACATTTTTTCCTGTTCTATTTTTTTCACTTTTATAAGAAAAAGCTATGTAAGTGAAAGATCTTGCTACAACTTCAGAGTCAATGGCACACAAGATAGTTAAATATGGGAAAACTCTCTGAATAATCTACCATAGTTAGAGACTGAGATTTATCATATTCTTAATGTGATAGGTACCATATTTTTCAGACTATAAGACACAATTTTTACCACATTTTTTGCTTCAAATTTTTTTTGCCTATTTTCCCCCTCTAAAACCTCGGTGTGTCTTATGGTCCAAAAAATAGACGCACCTAGGTTTTAGAGGAGGAAAATCAGAAAAAATTTTTTTGAAGCAAAACATGTGGTAAAAAAAAAATGAGTGTGCCTTATAGTCTGAAAAATACAGTATATAAGATTTGTAGCCTAAATAGAATAGACTTTTTGACAGAAAATGTACAAGCCCTGGGAATATTCAAAAACAAAGGTCCCACTAGAACAATTTAATTAGGAAGATAGATGCATACATAAATAGTTAAAATGTGAAATTGCTAAAACTGACTACTTTCAAGATGTTATTGGAACATGGCAGTGGAAGTGACTGGTATGTTGTTTGATTTGATTTGTTTTCATTGATAAGAGCCACATGGACCAATCACAGCTGCCGGAGCCTCTTTGGAGCATTTATGACCAGCAGCGGGGTGGTAGAAAAATCAGGAATACCACCCAGGAGTTAGACCTATGCCCTGGGCCCACTGCCACGATTAATTAGCAGGGCAAGCCTTAATCTCATCGTCTGCAAAATGAATTTGTTTGCTAGGTGATTATTAAGATTTTTTTCCAGCTTTCATACTAATGAAACCTTTTTAGCATAGTATTTCTTGCCATTTATCTTTTTCTCCATCTCCTTAGCCCTGCATCTTTAAATTATTTCAAGTTAAAAAAAAATATTACTTATTTCTTTTTATTGTGGAAACTCAACACTATTATTAGGCCACAAGAGAGGTTAACAGACCACTGTCCAGAAACTGAGATTTCAACTTGACCTTTTTTGTCAATCAGCAAAAACCTGCCTGTATTTATGCTTTGCCGCTTCCTGGAAGATGGCTCAGCCCTGTCAAATATCTTTATAAGGTTAAGAAACTTATCAGTATGAGTGGAATGACAGCGATGACAGCGTTACTAGACATAAATGAGGGACCGTGAAAAAGCTTCCTGAAGGGAAATGGATGAACAAGTTGACTAAACTGGCTACGTATGAAAAATTGATCAACACAGTGCAAAATAATGAACAACCCTGGGATATTTCCACTTCTTGAGAAAACAGATTATTTTTCATTTTAAAATCTCTGTTGTAAACACTGAAAATACTTAGGGCCTCTGTGACCCTGAAGAACTTTCAAGTCATGACTCACTAGCAGAACAGAACTCATGATGACCGTTCAGACCGTACAAAAAAGGCTGAGAGACTGACCAGAACAAACTGCCTGCTCAACTGAGAACTGTCTAAACGTCACAAAAAAAAAAAAAAAGAAGTAATTTAAACATGTCATTGTTTGAGGGTGACAAGGGAAGGGGGAAATACATGCATTCCCCCCTACCCTGAACTTGAACTTCGGATAAGGAGTAAAGGCAGCTTTATTTAGAATAGCGGTTTAATCAAACCCACATTTCCGTGAGCTCCTGTCACTTTTCCTTTGCAGCTGGTGGCTGGGGATGCCAGTGGCCCCAAGCCCCACATGCAGGCACGTGCCATCAGATAAGGGCACTCCACCTCCAGGGGATCCTTCCCTTCTCACCATCTCATTTTTTCATTGCCTCAGATTTTCCTCTCAAGGGTTTGTCATCAATATTTCAAGTAACATCACACTCAGACTTGGTTGTCAACATGGATGTGCTTTGTCTTTTTTTTTTTTAAGAAAAGCTTAAAGCTCAGTCATTAGAATGTTAACTTTTAAATACTGAAGTATTTTATTCTGTTTCTGAGAACTTCATGATTCAAGCTGTGATTCTTTATGTGGGGCTGAAGGGTGTTTTCTAATGTGGAGCCTTAAGAAAAAGGGCAAGTGAAGCTCAACTGAATGCACCAGGGATGTTAGGAACACAACTGAATGCCAAGGAGGAGTATTAGTTCTGTGGAGCATAAACATTTGCAAATGCCAATGGCTGGGCGAGATTGGAGTGCTGACCTTCAGGGATGGTGAGGGGGAGAATGGTACAGGGATGAGACAAGAAGTAGGAAGAAGCCAGATCACAGGAAGGAATTTGATTTAATTCCAAAAATAATAGGAAGCGAATTGAGGTTTTTAAGCATGGGTCTGATGTGATCTGATATATTTTTTAAAAAATATATTTTTAAATTTTTAATTACCTATTAATGTGTATACATGGGTATGATTGCTAATACACTGAATGCTTACTATGTGCCACATAATATTGAATGGGATTTATCTAGAACCTTATAAGATAGATATGATTGTTGTCTCTCTCTTTTTTTAAATAATTTTTTTATTTTGAAATAATTTTAGGTTTACAGAAAAGTTACATAGATAGTATAGAGCTCCTATATACTTCTTATCCAGTTTTTCTTATTGATAATATCTTACATTACCATGGAATATTTGTAAACATTAAGAAACCAACATTATAAATAAACTCCAGATTTTATTTAAAATTCACCAGTTTTTTCATGAATGTGCACTTTCTCTGTCAAGATGAAAGCCAATGTTGTCTCTCTTTATAGATAAGGAAGATGAGGCACAGAAAGTGAAGTAACTTGCCCAGAGTAACACACCCTGTAATCGGCAGAGCTGCGATTTGAACCCAAGTGACACGACTGAAGCACTCATGCTTTTCAACCACTACAGTACACAGCATGAAATCAATGACCAGTCAGTCGAACATTCCTGATACTGCCCCGCACCCGCAGCACAAACTGCGTTCCAAAGAATTTATAGAGAATTCACTCAGCTGCCTAGCAGGTAGACAACTTTCTAAGTATGATAAATTCTGGAGCTTCCACTCTTTCTCATTTTTCCGGTGAAAAGGGATTTTAGGTGTGTGTGGTAAGTGCATTCTTGTGCCTCACATGAATTTCCCTTTACAAGTGCCTCAGAATAATGATGATGACAATAATAACAAGTAATGTACATAAGGCAAAGTATCCTTCACCCTCAAATGTCCACTCTCACTTTCCTACTTTAATTTACACAAAGATATTCCCTGTAGACACTTCTTTTACTAAAAAAAAATTTTTATAATTTTGTTTTTTTAATTACAGTTCACACACAATATTATGTTAGTTTCAGGTGTACACTATAGTGATTAAAAATTCATCAACCCAATAAGTCTAGCGCCTATTTGGCAACATATATGGTAATTACAATGTTATTGACTGTATTCTCTATGCAGTACTTTACATCCTCATGACTACTGTTATAACTGGCAATTTGTACTTCTCAATTACTTTATATTTTTCACCCATCCCTCATACCCCTTCCCATCTAACAACCAACAATTTGTTTTCTGTACCTGTAAGTTTGTTTCTGCTTTGTTTGTTCATGTATTGCTTAGATTCCACATATAAGTGAAACCACCTGCTATTTGCCTTTCTCTGGCTTGTTTCACTCAGCATACTACCCTCTAGGTTTATCTCGCCATGCATGTTGTCACAGAAAGTAAGATTTCATTCTTTTTTTAAGGATGATTAATATTCAATTGTCTATATGAGTGTGTCCAAAAAGTATCTAGCTATGTACTATGAAAGATGTATTGAAGATACAAGGTACAAGAGACATCCTACATAGGACAATGATGCCTCAGTCCCCATCAAAGTTAGGACCTTCTTGAGGAAATCTGGTTCATTGATAGTGGTTTGAAGTCAAGTCATTAGCAACTGCAGCACAATGTACCTTCTCCTCTAGCAGCAGAAGCTGAGGAATGAATTTTTGCCATGACACATTCATGCCAAGATCCCGCGTCAAAATCTCAGACAGTTTATGCAATCCCCAGCTCGGCTTCTAGCTCTCACACCATCAGTTGCTGATCTATTGTTGATTGCAGCCCACACATGTTCAACATTCTCAGGTGTTCTGCTTGTTGCAGGCCTTCCAGAATATGGATCAGTTTCAACAGATTCTCAGCCATATTTGAAGCATTTGTGGCACACTGTTATTTGCACTGCACTCATTGCATGACCCCCCAAAGCCTTCTGAATCATCCAAATAGTTTTTGTCACAGAATATTCAAACTCAATGCTAAATTTGATAGAGATTCATTATTCTACCCACTCAGCCATTTTGAGTGTGACAGCCACACAGTGCACATGCTCACTCAATGGCGTCTACCATCCCTACTGACTAGTCCAGTGAACTCATTGTTCAAGCATGTGCGTTCTAGTCCACACTCCTTGGCTGCCAGGTTACATCGATATTGTGCAAACTGTTGTTGTTATATTAATGATGGCTGGGCTTTTTCAGGACAGACCTTGTATGTACCACTTCTTTAACCATTGGTCCTTTTATGCACACTTAGGTTTCTCCCATGTCTTCATTATTATAAATAATGTTTCAACAAACATAAGGGTGCACATATCTTTTTGAATTAATGTCTTGGTTTTCTTCAGGTAAATATTCAGAAGTGGAACTCTTCTACACTGTTGGTGGGATTGTAAATTGGCACTTCTTCCCTTTCAGCCTTTGTAGGTTTTACCTCCTACAGTTAGAACAGGTGTCTACCTTGCTACTCTAAATAACTCTTGGACCCTTCTCCCTCAAATCACACCTGCTTCTCCTCCTTGTTAAATCATCTAGTGACCTTTCAGAGACATTTTGCCTAGTGATTCCACCACTTTCCTATAGGCCAGCAGTTCCTTGCCTTGATCTCATGATTCATCATCATAATCATGTTCTTGTAAATACCATGTTTCACCCCTTTTTCCTATCATACTTGACTAGCAGAGTCCCTGACCACTTGCTTTTTCAGTCCCTGATTCTTAAAACTAAAGAGTTTCAGCACTTTAAACTTGTGACTGCCAACTTCAAATGCATTTCAAATTTCATTTCTGCCACAAGTGAGTATCTTCTATAGCCCCAGGTGAATTATTTGGAAAATTTTAAGATGCCTGGGCCCTACCCCAGACCATTTAAATCAATCTCTAGGTGTTGGGCAATGTTTAAGATGTCTTTAATCTGTTTGGATGATTCTAACTTGCAGCCATGGTTAAAAATCACTGTCTTTTTTTTTTTTTTTAATTGTTGATCTTGTACAGTTTTCTGTCTTTTACTCCCACCCCAGCCCACCCTTCAGCCCTCCCCAGCTCCCTCCCATTTCCACCCCCCATAGTTTTTGTCCATGTGTCCTTTATACTTGTCTTCACCACTTTCAGCTACTGATCTTGTTTTCATACCTTTGTATGATATAGAAATAGAAGACATCACTTAAGAATTCCTTCACCTTCCTACAGCAAATTCACAAAATCCTGTCAATTCTATCTCCAGATTATGTCACAAATTTGCCCACATCTCCCCATCTGCACAGCTGCAGTGCTGGCCCAAGCCATCAATATCTCATACCTGATCTCTGGAGCTTCCCCTTGGCTTCCCTAATTCTATGTGCTCCCCTACAAACTGTGCTCCACCCAGCATCTGCACTGTTTTTTTTTTTTTAACGTTATAAACACTCAATGACTTTTCATCTCAGTAAGAATATAATCCAAACCTTTGCCAAGGCCTTCAATATCTCTGTGATCTATTCCCTGTTTAACCACCAAATATCATTCATTGCATGCCCCTCTTCTCCTCCCACCATATAATGAAAACATTACCCTCCATCATTCCACAACTCAGAGCCTCCCGTGGTTGCCACTGCTGGCATGATTTCTGACCGACCCTCAGGCCCACCTCCACATTTCTCTTAGCTAACTCCTACTCGTACGGAGGTTTTCTACCTAAATATCCCTTCTACAGGGGGAACTTCTCTGTTTGCCAGGAAAACTTTGTTCCTTTCTATTTTCCTTTTTCATAACATCCTGAGTTTGCCTTCTTAATACTGATATTTTGTGACTATATTTCAAATTTATATTTAGACACTGAACAGCTGGAAGCTCCTGAGAGCAGGAATCACAATAGTGCGATGTTCTTCACTACATACAAAGTGCCTTGCTTGGTGCCTGTCACATGGGAGAAAAGCAGTATCTATATGCTGATCATTTGCTATATTGAAAAAAAAATAATTTTAAATCGCCTTCAGCTTCTTTCCTAAGGAATCTTGGCAATTGATTCTAATAATAACAATTTATTATGATTATAATGTTGTCAAATTATACTAAAAGCACTTTGGATTTAATTATACCATCAATCAGGTCATGTGTAAAGCATTTTTCTCATAACAGTACATGCATAATCATGTTCCCTGATACCCAGATTACAGTCTATTCTGCAATTATAATACATCCAGGATTAAATGGACATCATCAGTGTATGTTTCCTCATGATAAATAGATTATCTTTATCTGTCATTTTTGACTTTGACACTTTGATCAAATTACATATGTATACACTAATTCAATTTTATTAATCAGTTCAAAAGACCTCTTTTGGCTGTACTGATCTTTATATTGAATATAATATTTGCGATTTAATTTACTCTTATCTATAAATTTCATTCTATCTTCTTTGATTTGCTCTTTTATTAAATTTTAACTTGAATTCTAAGATCATTAATTTCTAGTCATTAAATCAGAGATTGACAATTTATAGCCTGCAAGCCAAATCCAGCCATGTTTCCTGCCCCCAAGGCTAATAATGGTTCTTACAATTTTAAATGGTTGCAAATAGAAAATTAAAAAGGTACATGAGACCGAGACCATATGTAGCTCATGAAGCCTAAAATATTTACTCTGGCCTTTTATGGAGAAAATTCTCTAATCTTTGATTTAAATAACGCTTTAACTGCATTTTATGATTTTGTTATTTATTATCATTTAATTGTACAATAAATATTTCTATTTGCCATTATTTCATTTTTGATCTATGAAAATGTAGAGGAGTATTTTTGATGTCATGTTATTTTGTGTTTTGTTTCGTTGTTGATTCTAACTTAATTTGTCTTAGGTAGGATAACTTGGCATACGCAATAGTAAATACATGGCAAAAGTCCAGCTTTGCTTTACCGCACTATCAGTGTTTTTGCATCAACTATGCATGTTTGTAAAGAATACTTATTTTTTCAAATACTGGCTGTATGATTGTATTCATGTCCATTACATCTAGTTCTTTGATCAGTTCATTCAAATTATCTATGTCTTTATTGACATTTTGAATTTTGATCTATTAACTACTAATGTACATGAGCTAATATATCCTGTAACAGTGGTAAATGTATCAATCTGTCCTTGCACTTCTGAGTATTTTTGCTTTATGTATCTTGAAGCTGTATTATCAACTGCATCCACATTCAAAAATTCTGTATCTATTGATGACTTGAATCTTTAATCAATATATATAATGGACTTTATAGTGGATTTAGCTATGTTTTTTTGCCTTCAAACTAATCTTATCTGAAAAATATTTGTCTGGTTACTTTTAAATTACTTTCAAGCTTACTGTATCACTATAAATAAAAGTTAACTGGAATATTATAAACACGTGTAAATCTGTCAGTCTTTTAACTGGAATTTATAGATTATTTAAATTTATTTTGATTACTGATATATTTGGATTCCTTTTTACCATATTAGTTTGCACCTTATGTTTTTCTATATCTATTTATTGTTTTTTTAATTTTATTTTAATTATTCTTGTACAGTTTTCTGTCTTTTACTCACATCCCAGCCCACTGCCCCAGCCCTCCTCACCTCCCTCCCATTTCCACCCACCCCTAATTTTTGTCCATGTGTCCTTTATACTCGTTCCTGTAAACCCTTCCCCTTTTCCCCTGAAATTCCCTCCCCTCTCCCCTCTGGTGACTGATTGTCAGTCTGTTCTCAATTTCAGTGTCTTTGATTATATTTTGCTTGTTTGCTCATTTGTTTTGTTGATTAGGTTCCTGTTAAAGGTGAAATCATATGGTATTTGTCTTTCACCACCTGGCTTATTTCATTTAACATAATGCTCTCCAGTTCCATCCATGCTGTTGCAAAGGGTAGGAGCTCCTTCTTTCTTCCTGCTGCATAGAATTCCACTGTGTAAATGTACCATAGTTTCTTGATCCATTCATTTACTGATGGGCACCTAGGTGGCTTCCAACACTTGGCTATTGTAAATTGTGCTGCTATGAACATGGGGGTGCATAGGTTCTTTTGGATCGGTGTTAAGGGTTCTTAGGATATAATCCAAGCAGTGGAATTGCTGGGTCAAAAGGTAGATCCATTTTTAGTTTTCTTAGAAAATTCCATACTGCTTTCCATAGTGTTTGTACCAGTCTGCAGTCCCACCAACAGTGCACTAGGGTCCCCTTTTCTCCACAACCTCCCCAACACTTGTTGTTTGTTGCTTTGTTTATGTTGGCCATTCTGACCTGTGTGAAGTGGTATCTCATTGTGGTTTTAATTTGCATCTCTCTGATAGCTAGCGATACTGAGCATCTTTTCATGTGTCTCTGGATCCTCTGTATGTCCTCCTTGGAGAAGTGTTCGTTCAAGTCCTTTGCCCATTTTTTAATTGGGTTGCTTGTCTTAGAGCGGAGTCGTGTAAGTTCTTTGTATATTTGGAGATTAAACCCTTGTCTGAGGCATTATTGGCAAATATGTTTATTGTTTTAATTTCAAACTCAGTTTTAACTCTCATTTGATTCTTTCCAGCAAAAAAGGAAGTAATGCATTCTAATTACCATAGAAACATGAAAATGATTACTTAACTTGATAAAAATCTATGATTAATCAATTTATTTACTAGTTTCCTTAAGAAGGAGACTACAGCATTTAAACTATAATCATTCCCTTTTATGTACTATATATTAACAACAATTTAGTTGGTCTTGCTTATTTTATATACCTTCAAACTAGATAATATTATTGTCATCATATTCATCTTTTGTTTTTCAGTTTATCTCAATGTTTGCAATGTCTTCCTGCTTGTAAAGTATCCTTCATATAGTCAGTCCTCAATATTTATGGATTCTGTGTTTGTAAATTTGCCTACTTGCTCAATTTTATCATTAACCTCCAAACCAAACAATGTGGTGCTGTTGCAGTGACTCTAAGACATACATATACTCAGAGACACAGAAAAATTTTAGTCACTCAATGAACTTCACAATGCCAGTAGAACATTAATGACAAATCAAAAAAGTAATCGTTCATGCTATGCAATCTGTAATGCTTAACATTTTGATAGGAAACAAAGGAAAATTGGGGGCAAAAATGTGTTAAGACTGTTTTCAGGTGAAAAATGGGGGAAAATTAATATTTTTAACTCGAAGGATAATGAATATACAACATATTAAAGACTGTGAAATGTAGTCAAAGCAATGCTGATGTAAAAATTTATGGACTCAAATTTATAAGAAAGGAGAAAATGCTACAAATTAAAGGCTCGAAGCTTCCATTTCAAAAGGCTAGAATAGAATAGTAAATCAAAACAAAACTTAAAAAATAGAACAAAAAAATAAAAAGCAGGAGTCATTGAAATAGATAATGAATACAAAATAAAAAATTAATAATTGTAGTTGGTTCTTTTAAAATATTAATAAATTTTTAAAGTCATAGGTAAAACTCATCAAGAAAAACAGAATAAAAACACAAATTACCAATATAAAAAAAGACAAAGGGTACTATAGACATTAAAAGTTGTTACAAGTAATTTTACACATATAAATTTGAAAACTTGAGTGAAATACACAAATTCCTTTAAAAATACAAATTACAAAACCATACCACACATATAAAATAGAAAATCAAAATATACACCTAATCAAATCTTTTATTTAAAACCTTCTAGGTTCACATAGATCTATCCATGAATTCTTCTTAACCAATCCAAAATAAAACCTTGTAGATATTTCAAAAAAGAAAAGAAAAAATGTCTTTCAACATTTTAGAAACTCTAATACAATCTTGATTCCAAAAGCTGATAAGGACCAAAGAAACTTTGAAACAAACAAACAAAATACTTATAAACTAGTCTCTCTCATAAATATACTTGCAAAATCCTAAACAAGATATCAGTAAATAGTCCTGGTTGATATGGCTCAGTGGACTGAGTGTCAGCCTGCCAACCAAAAGGCCTCTGGTTTGATTCTCTGCCACGGCACATGCCCAGGTTGGGGATTCAGTCCTTGGTTATGGCATGTACAAGAAGCAACCAATTAATGTTTCTCTTCCTCTCTTTCTCCCTCCCTTCCCCACTGTCCAGAAAATTATAAATAAAACCTTTTTTAAAAGGGTCTTAAGCTGAAGCTTACTCTAACAAGTTATTTCAAATTCAGATCTAACTTGAGTTTGCAACTGCATTTTATTTCAAGAAGCAAGAAAAACTGGTATGTTATTCTCCAGAATTCTTCTATGATTTTTCTTCAATGTATCTTTTCTTACAACCCAATGATTTAGTAGGTTATTATTATAATTAAAATTATGTTTCCAGTGAATTATAAAGTTATTCTAGGTTATTGCACACAGAAATGATGTTTGCTTTCAAAGTACCTGAGAGCAATATACCTAATTTTTATCCAGTGTCACTGAATGACCACCACATCATCAACTTCTGATTGCACAGTAGAATTTAGTGTCTACCAAAGTCATCACAATGCCACATTTAAACCTGTTAACATCGGGTAGCTTACACATTTCTCTAATTAGAAATATGCTGAGTATATTTCAAGCAAATAGGGTACAAAATTAATTTAACTACAAACTAAATTTCATTGCTTTTAAATGGGACTGCATTCATGGTAAAAGAAATTTTATCTCTCTCCAGTCAATTAATTGAATGTTATATTGTGCAATCAAACTTTAAAATGGTAAAAATTTCCAGTAGGTTATTTCAAATATGACTCTTCAAAATCTTATTACTTGAAGCAATAATTTATAGTTAAAATCAATTTAATACTTCATCCCATTAAGATTTTGAATTATAACTCAGTAACTAGCCAATTGAGAGTTTTATGACTACATATACTCTTGTATATCAAGTTTTATTTTTTTATTGGTCATAATAAAGTACTAAGGTTATTCCTTAAAATGTTCATAAACTTAATCCATATTTTCATTTGAAATATTTATTTAATACTCTTGGAAAAGTTACAGATACTATAAGCAGATTTAGTATTATTTTTCCAGTTACCTAAAAAAATAAAAAGTTTAACATTTAGGGAAGTGTATTGTTAGGTACACAAATGTAATGTCTATAATTAATTAACATACTACATTCTTGAATACCAATAAAAATTTAGTTAATGAATTGTTTAATACCTATTACCAGTTAATTTTGTACCCAGTTAAGTTTCTCTGTGTGGAGAAGTAGTGAAATTATATTTGGAGGAAAAAATAATTGAGGAACAAAGTGTTCAACAGTTTTTGCAGAGCATGAATTTAGCCACATGGGTATTGACATTATCCTTTAAGGTGTCAGAAGCTATGGAAAAAAGAAGACTCATGTCAGATGTCAAAACCCTCAATGAAGTCAGTGGATCCATTAGGAGGTCAGAAGAAAAGAGCCTCCAGAGGGGTATTGGGCCGTATATTCAGGTGGTCCATACATATACTTGAAAGCAAAAGAAGTATAAAAGTGACAACAGAAGCAAAGAGAACATCAAAAGCAGAGCCTAATTCAGTGCTTGCCAAAGAATGCAAACTCACTACATGTTTGTTGAATGAATGTTTGCTGAATAGATGTTTGTTAAACACGTGAATTAAAAAGGGATAGATAAATGCACTAACATCACTTCTGCTTCCTGATATACCCAAGTAATGGGGACAAAGACTGTACTAAGAAAGAAAGAAAGAAAGAAAGAAAGAAAGAAAGAAAGAAAGAAAGAAAGGAAGGAAGGAAGGAAGGAAGGAAGGAAGGAAGGAAGGAAGGAAGGAAGGAAGAAAGAAAGAAACCTTCTATAAAGAGGGTAGGTCTGAGAGTGTAGGAGGAGCTATAAAACAGTGGGAAAGGAGGCAGATCATCAGTACCAAATAGAGTGACAGGTTTGTGCTTGGAAGTTTTTGATGATAGCATTAATGGAATCCAAAAGGAGGATATTCAACTTCTGCTAGTTAATTAATGTGATACACTGCATCAATAAAATGTGGGATAAAAATCATATAATCATCTTAATACTTATAGAAAAAGCATTTGACAAAATTCACCACCACTGATGAGCTAAAAAAGAAAAACTTTTGACAAATTAAGTTTAGAGAAAACATACCTAAACATAATAAAAGCCATATATGAAAAGCCTAGAGCTAATATCATACTCAATGGATGATCGCAAACAAGATAGGGATGCTCACTTTTGCCCCTTTCATTCATCATCATACTGGAATTCCACAACAATAAGCCAATAAAAACAAAAGAAGGTATCTAAATTGGAAAGGAAGAAGTAAAACTATCTCTATTTCAGATAAAATGATAATTCATAGAAAATCCTACCAAAACACTATTAGAATAAATTCAGTACAATTGCGGAACATAAAAATCAATACACAAATACAGGTGTTTTTCTAAATAGTAATAAAATTATTAGAAAGGGAAATTAAGAAAATCTTAATTTTTCTTAAGATTTGATGAATTTTTCTCATCAAACTAAAAAGCTTTTGCATAGCAAAGAAACCATCAACAAATTGTAAAGGCAACTTACATAATAGGAGAAAATATATGTAAACTGTATATCTGATAAGAAGCTAATATCCAAAATATTCACCAAACACTGAAGAAAAACAAAATCTCATTTACAATTACATCAAAAATAATAAAATGCCTATGAGTATATTTGACCAAGTAGATGAGATCTGTACACTAAACTCTGTAAGACATTAATTAAAAAAATGATGAAGACACAAATAAATGAAAAGATAATCTATGCTAATAATTGGAAGAATTAACATTACTAAAATGTCTGTACTTTCCAAAGTGTTCTGCAAGTTCAATGCAATTCTTATCAAAATCCCAATGTCATCTTTCACAGAAATAGAAAAAAAATCCTAAAATTTGTGTTAAATCACGAAAGACACTGAGTAGCCAAAGCAACCTTAAACAACAAGAGCAGAGCTGTAGGCATTACAGTTCCTAATTTCAAACTATATTGCAAAGCTACAATATCAAAAAGTACAGTTTTTGCATTAAGAAAAAGACATATAGATAACTGGAACAGAATAGAGAGCCCAGAAATAAACCCATGCATACATGATCACAACTTATGACAAGGAGTGAAAAAAAAATGGGGGAAGAATAGTATCTTCACTTGGAAAACTTTACAACTACATGCAAAAGAATCAAACTGGATCCCTACCTTATACCATAAACAAAAATCTACTAAAAATGGATTTGAATCTTGAATGTGAGACTAAAAGCCATAAAACTTCTAGAAGAAAACTGAGGGCAAGCTTTCTGATGTCAGTCTTGGCAATGATTTTTTTTTTACTTGACACCAAAAGCAAAGGCAAGAAAGGTAAAAATGAACAAATGGGGCTACATCAAACTAAAAAGCTTTTGCATAGCAAAGAAACCATCAACAAATTGTAAAGGCAACTTACATAATAGGAGAAAATATATGTAAACTGTATATCTGATAAGAAGCTAATATCCAAAATATTCACCAAACACTGAAGAAAAACAAAACAAAACAAACAAGCAAAAAAAAACAATATGACTTTAAAAATGGGCAGAGGACCTGAACAGATATTTTCCCAAGGAAGACATGTAGATGGCTAACATGTACATAAAAAGAAGCTCAACATCACTAATCAATCATTAGGGAAATGCAAACCAAAATCATTATATTGCCACGACCCTGTTGGAATGGCTATTATCAAAAAGACAAAAAATAATATTGCCAAGGATGTAGAGAAAAGGAAATTTTTGTGCACTGTCAGTGGAAATGTAAATTGGTTTGACCACTATGAAAAACAATATGAACATTCCTAAAAAAAATTAAAAATAGAGCTAGCATATGATGCAGCAATTGCACTTCTGACTACATATTGGAAGGAAATGAAATCACTATCTTAGAGAGGCGTGTGCACCACCAAGTTCATAACAACAATGTTCACAGTAACTGAGACATGGAAAGAACCTAAATGCTCATCAATAGATAATGAATATATTAAAAATATTTACATACATATATATGTATATGCACACACACACACACACACACAAGGTCTGTCCAGAAGGTATCCAACCATGTAATATGAAAAATAGACATTTATTGAAGATACAAGAAACATTGCACATAGGACAATGATGTCATAGTCCCCTTCTAAGTAGGCACCTTGGGACCTCACACAGTTCTCCCAATTGCCACCAGCTACCCCATATCTTTCTGAATTTCATTAACAGTCTGAAATCTCTTCCCTTTCAAAGGTGATTTAGGTTTTGGGAAAAGCCAGAAGTCACAGGGTGCCAAATCTGGGCTGTAATGGGGCTGAGTCACCTGGGTGATTTGATGTTTCTCAAAAAAACTCTACACAGATGCGATGCTTGAGTGGGCATATTGTCATGATGAAGCTGCCAATCACTAGTTGCCCATAGCTGTGGCCTTCTGAATCACTGAATAGTTTCCATGGAGGAATGTTCAAGCTTAAAGCAAAATTTTATACAGATTTGTTGCTCTACTCACTCAGTCATTTTGAATGTGATGGCCACAGAAGTTGTCATTGTTCATGCATGCACATTCCAATCCACTCTTCTTGGCTGCCAGGCTATATTGATATTGTGCAAACTGTTCTTGTTATATTAACAATGGCTGGACTTTTTCAGCACAGACCTTGTGTTGTGCATGTATGTGTACAAATAATTTGGCCGTATAAAAGAAGATCCTGCCATTTGCTACAACATGAATGGACCTTAAAGGCATTATGCTAAATGAACTAAGTCAGAGACAAATACTGTACGATTTCACAGTTTCACAGATTGGTACTTGACAGGGGTTGGTGTGTTGGGGACAGGGGGCAGAAGGAGTAAAAAGGTAAAATTTCCTGTTACAACATAAAAAAGACTTGGGATGTAATGTACAGCATGATCACTGTAGGTAACAATACTATATTGTATATTTTAAAGTTTGTGAGTGTACCTTAAATGTTCTCATCATAAAAAATTATAACTATGTAGTGTGATAGATTTATAAACTTATTATGGTAATTATTTTTCCATATATAGTAGCAATATATTAAATCAACATGTTTATGCCCTAAACTAATACAATGTTATATGTCAATTATATCTCAATAAAACTGAAAAAAATAATTAAACAAAATAATCAATTGATTTTCTGAGTTATTATCCAGATTATGGCAAAATGCCATCCTAATGTCTAAATTCTAAACAATGCCAAGTGTAATAAACATATTTCCAAGGTTTCTGGGATTCAGTATGATTTCAAATTTTCTGTCCCATTTTTCCTGTATTTCTCCCTGTCAAATTTGGTATCTCAATTAATTTTCTAAAAACATATAGTCATCAATATTATAAATTAAAACCAAGAATTTTTAAAACTTTACTTATGCTCTATGACCTTAAAAGTTATAAAGCCTTACATTTAAGAAAGACCATAGACTATTTTCTCTCCTAAAGCCAGAGACCTTTCCAACATGCCTGAGAACTACAGCTTTCGCTGAAACCCTCTATCCCCAGGGAGCTTAGTACCCCGGGAAGGGACCCCTTCTGTGACTAGCCACTTGTCCTCCTCGGCAGACCCCTCACCATCAATCACCAATTTTCTATGACAGTCCTCACCTACTGATTTCCTCTGAACCCATAAACATTTACTGTTTTTAAATGATTAAAGTAATTGATGAAAACCTACTTGTTGTAAAAAATAAAAGTATTCAAAGAATGCAGGTAAAGGCAAAGACCCCAGTGACCACAATTTACAGTTGTCCTTTTAAAATATTGTGCTCCATTTAACTAGAGACGGAAGTAGGTCTAACATCTTTTTTACTCACAAGTAGAATGACTTGTCTCCTTGGAGTTGTCAAAAAGCTATTAAATTCAATTTAAAGGTTTGGGAAAAAAAACTACAGAAACCTTAACACCTATCAGTTGTCCATCTACCATTTATTATTACAAAATTATTCAGTGACTATTTTGTTTGGAGCCCTGTGCAGTACCCTGAAAATACTACGATGAATGAAAGATGTGTAGAGATGTAAAGTACAGCGTAGGAAATAGAGCTAACAATATTGTAATAACTATGTACGGTGTCAGGGGGGACTAGACTTGTCATGGGGATCACTTAGTAAGTTACATAAACATCTAACCACAATGCTATAGTGGACTAATATAATATTGAATGTAAAGAATAATTAAAAAATAAAATAAGTAGTCTGCTTAGAATTCTGTTAGCTGAGAGAGAGAAAGAGAAATGTTACCTGTTCTTAGAAGCTTACTACCTAGTATAAGACGTAGGTCTAAAATGAGTCATTTATCTGCCTATAAAATTATCTGTCAAATTCATAGTTGTCAGGTCTGCACATGAACAAGTCGTTCTTACTTATGCTGTTCCTACTTTGTCTTATTAAAGCATACAAATATGAACACTCAGAATGAAGCAGCCCAGGTGACACTACACCAGGATTCTTCAGAGCCAGAGGCAAACAAATATAACCACAATTCCTAGTTCATAATGTACAGAATTTTAGTTTCACTGGGTCTCGTTACAATTAAAATGCCTCTATTCTGAAATACATGTCACTGTTGGAGATTACCTAGTCCATTTATTCATTACAAGAATCATTTCTCCAACATGAACAGTAGATTTGTGTATCTTCTGGGAGGAATTCACAAACTTGAGAGGGAATCATGTCCATTGTTAAATGGATATGAATCTCTAAATTGAATGGAAATATGTTTTTCTATAACTTTGGTCCATTTCTCCCATTTTATTATTTGAAGTTAGATAAAATAAACCTACTTCTATTCTTTTAATGTTCTTTAGACTCTTAAATATGTGGCATGTTTTGGCATAGTCAGAGCTTGCTGAGCAAATATTACTGGCATGCTGGATTTTAAAAAAATGAATGAATGGCAAACAAGTCTTGAAAGTTAAAGACAGATATCTCCCCTGGAGCTATTTATTTACATTTCAAAGGGTAATATACCTAGAAATCATCACCTTTTCCCCCTAGAGATTGTTTATATTACAGAGTAAAGCTCTGTCTCACCCTCCTTCCTCCTCCCATATCTCCCCTTCCTTCTCCCTTTCCCTCTTTGTCTCTGTCTCTACCCTCCCAGAGATCAAGAAAAGCTTTCCAGACCTGGAGATTATTATGCTAAGTGACATTGGCCAGTCAGAGAAAGGCAAATACCATATGGTCTCACTAATAT
Source organism: Glossophaga mutica (assembly GCA_039655065.1). Classification (NCBI taxonomy): domain Eukaryota; kingdom Metazoa; phylum Chordata; class Mammalia; order Chiroptera; family Phyllostomidae; genus Glossophaga; species Glossophaga mutica. The sequence continues at coordinate 196,453,167 of CM077304.1, forward strand.
GTGGAATCTAATGAACAAAATAAACTGACAAACAAAATAGAAACAGAGGCATGGACACATGGAACAGACTGACAGCTGTCAGAAGAGGGGCCTTGGGGAGCTGGATGAAAGAAGGTGAAGGAACTGATAGGAGAACTCAATGATGAGACAACTCAGGAGTTAGAAAATTGAGTTTTAGGTAATACTTAAGCTTAGTACTTAATGCATGCAAAAAAGCTGTTGCTTCAGAGCTGAAGGTATAGCCCATGCTGACTCCAGGAGACCACAAGTAAGTCAACATTTGTGCTCTAGAAGAGACCATAAGCAATCAAGATGGTATCTGAGCCATCGTGTTCCAGGGAGAGACATCCGACCACTCAGGACACAGATAAAGAAAACCACCCAGGACATGGGACACACAACCCAGATGGAAAATCACCAGTCGATGGATGAAAAGATGTTAAAGAAATTGCTGAACTGCATCCTTTATCTGATTAACCTCTTTCCTGAATTCCAAATCCCTTACCTACACTTTTTCCTCCTTATAAAAAAGGCTGGATTAAAAGGAAATATAAAATGACCTGGCAGGGGATATAACTCACCATCTTCTCAGATTGCCAGCCATCTGAATAAAGCACCCATAAAGATTTGATTCCTGACCCTGCTTATCAATTCTGGTAGTGACAGGCAGCATGAACATCAAGTTTTCTGTTTTCAAAATCAGCCAAAGAACATATATGCATAACCCATAGACACAGCAACAGTGTGGTGATGGCCAGAGGGAAAAGGGGGGCGGTGGGCAAGGAGGAGGAAAATGGAAACAGCTGTAATAGTTTCAACAATGAAGTAAAGTTAAAAAAGAGAGAGCGTGGGAGAACAGCTGTGCCATCAGCCCCTACACAGGCTCAGAGATTCATAATTTTGGAGTACTTGCTCCTACTGCATGTTAGGGCGACATCTTCTCTCATTATGTCAACCCACGGGAGTTTGGGTGGTAGAGAACTGATTAAAATGTTCTGTGAGTAATTAAAAGTCTGTCATTGAGCCAAAAACCTCTTATTTCCTGTCAAAATAAAATAAATATAATGGCTTAGCAAAAGATAACTAATATTAAGACTTCTCTTCTTCAGGATGAACATTTTGAGATCCCTCAAGCCTCAAGCTAATTATTCTCCTGAGCACATTAATAACTATTTGATATTAGCCTTCTAGTTTGCCACCACCTTCCATAAAATAGGCCCCTGGAACAAAATAAAAGGAAAACCTAGAAAACTTTATGTCCATCTTCTTAATGCATCTTCACCTGTTTTTATTAGTATACAGAAAAGGATACCACCCAAAGAAGACATTTTTCTGTGTCTTTGTGCTGATGAGGCATGATATTAGTCTACCTTAAACTATCTAAATTCACTTGAAAACCTGTCCCTGGCCTTCTGCAAGTCTGACTGGGTATGTCTCCTATTAGACATTACTTGACAGTCTTGGAATACTGCCTATAGACTTTTGGAAGAGATTCATAGCATTTTGAGTCACAGCATTGTCTCAGGAGATTGAAAATCAGTCCTAACATCTGCTTTCAAGTTCTCTTCAAATATGATTCAATAAAATAAACTGAATTATGAATTCAACTTTTAAGCAAAGTTATGCATTTGTGCAAGGTGAACTCTATGCAATAGTAAATGTTATGGGAGAGGGTTATTCAAGAACACTTGTCCTTATTTAACAGAAGGAAAATAAAGCCAAAATAAAAGTTTGCCTAAAATCTCCAAGTATATAACATGATGATTTTGAATTTGAATTCTTTAAGGCTAAGATTTTAGACAAAGGATACTATCGAAATGGTTGGCCAATGTCTACATGTAATAATTATTTTTGAACATAAACTCTCACTCATTTTGTTACCTAGACAGCCAGTCAGAGTGCTCCAGAGACTCCCCAATTGGCCAAGATGGCACAGGGGGAGGTTCTTACGCTAAAGACCGCTGAGAGCTAGAAAGATGAATGGACGGGACCATAACTCACGCAAAGCTAGCAAGACAATCAGATAGATAAAAAAGCCCTCCCCTGCCTATTCCTAATAGCTGCAGGCTTGGGCAGGAGTTGGGGAAGGTACCCCCAGGTCACAGCACCTGAATAACCTCCTTCCTTTTGCACCAGAACCTGTGCCACAGTGTGGCTTTCATTGCAGCAGGCAGCCAAACCTGCGTTTTGTTTACAATTTAATGAACATTTTTATGTCTCCTAGAAACATTTCGGGATATTTCCTGGTCTGACACATCAGGTGTTAGTTCTAAAACATTTCTATCTCTGAAAGAAACAATGTACTGAATGGTTGTATTTATCTGCAATACAAATTTCAGTAACTAGAAAGCCATCTTTTAAAAATATTTTTCTATTAGAAAAATGTACCCATTTGCTACATAATCTTTTGTTTACCTCACCACTTTGATGAAAGTTTTCTGTTTTATTTTTCCCAAAAGTTCTCCATTCTGAGCTATAAACAACCTGGTCTGTAAACTTTCAGTGATATGATTGTCTTTTAAAAAGCAGTTTTTATCCTAGGATTCTTGTTTTTAACCACTGTCCAAGTCAATTTGATATTAAAATATATCAATATATTTGATTGTTATTTTGATATATCAATCGAAATAACATTAAAACTTTATTAGTTCTCCCTTAACAATAATTATTGGCAAGGGTTAATTTATTGATATATAATTATTATAAAATGAAACACAATAGAATTTTTACATATAAATGTAGGCAATACATCTTTGCTCCTCATCCCCAAATTTCTTACATCTCTATAGCATGACTTTATTCTAAATAAAGGGAACAATTTTATTATTTTAACTGATAATGTCATTCTTCTCAGACTTGCCTCTGTTCATTATTTCTATTCTGGTGTTCTTTTTCAGAACTTTGCATTTGTGATGAAACAGGTTCAAAAGGAGAAACTTCGTACCTGAACAGTGGGCTCCCTTCTGCAGTGCCCTGGCTGACCAGGCACGAGACACTTACAGCAAGTTTACCTGGCAAATGCACTTTTGGCTGAATTGGGCAACCGTCCACACTTCAAATGCCAGCAATTCCCACTGAGCCCTGAATTGTCAGCTAATTTCAGCTAAAAATAATTCCTACAGTGAGTTTCTTCCATTAATTATGCCTAAGAACCAGTTAATTGTCAGCACAGCGTTAAAAGCAACTTTTTCCAAAGGTTTCTAGGCTGTAGTAATGCCCTTTTGTACTTCATTGTCACTGAAACCCATGCTACTCACTCCAGTGAGGTGTTCTGCAGCAGGTTGCTATCTCCTGTCTTTGCTGCCGCTGGTCCATGGGCGGATGTGACAACACGGCACAGTAAGCCCAGCCTCTCCAAAACCCATCCTGCTGGATGTCTTTTTCTTTTCCAAGATCAGGCTCTGTGGAAGGAAAATATTGGATGAGATTATTATCATTATTATTATCCTTATTACTATCATCAATCTCTGAGAATGAGGCCATATATATTTTCCTGAGGTTATCCCCCAACAGCAAAAAGACAACAATAAAACACAAAAACAAAAACAACAAAACAGTAGCTCAGCACTTTTAATATACCTCAAATTAGTTTAGCTATAGCTCAAAGAACGTTTCACTGCTTCATGTTGTTAACCACACTGTCTTATAAAATGAAGCATGTTTACTGTCATTTTGCAAAAGTCATTTCTTCCTTTATGAATTTGGTAACAAAGAATTTCAAAGATACCAGTGTGGGATTGTTATCATGCACATGCCAAAGCTGTCAGGCCTCATTACCTCCAAGACAAAAATTACAGACTGATGTATTAAATGCTTGAATAGAAACGCACCGTGCACCACCTCAGCGGTGTGGTAATGGGATGACACCAGCAGCCCACAGGCTGAACTTCAGCCGCCTCCCCTCCCCCTGCGCATCGCGGTGCACAGAAGTGGAGAGATGATAAACATACAAGTCAAAATGGAATTGCTCGATTTATTGCCAGCAGGACCCAGCCACGCTGCTGTTCCTGTGAATGCAATGCATTCATTTTAACAAACCCCATTTCAAGGGGTCTGTCATGAAAGACACACACTTATCTAGCTCAATATTAGCATAGCAGCTCCCAGCCCCAATTTAGCTCTTTTAAAAAACAAACCAGAAGTCCGTTTGAGGGGTTTATTCTGATTCTATAAAACAAATTGCTTTCAGTGATTACATAATGATGCCATCCCGACTGAAGTAGTTTCTTTTTTCCTACGTATTTCTAACTTTCCAGTCATTTTTAAAGAAGTTCATGTGTATTTCTCTAGGAGGTTTCTATTTCTAGATTTTATAGATAAGTCCTTGAACACACTTTGCATCTCTTAAACAAATAGATGAGGTCACGTTTTAAAATCCATCACAGTGACAGTGACAGTGACCTTTCCCTCCCCTCGCTTATCTGTCTAGTATACACACCTGGCCAACAAAGACCTCAGAATTATCTTTCCTTGCTTGCACTGAGGCTGTGAATGCCAGCCTTCCTGTTCTATATTGTTGGCCTGCTCCTGACGCACAGGGACTGTGAGCTTCGTGCTAAGTGGAATGAGTCTTTCTCTTCTCCTAAGCAGGCAGATGCCTGAGCATGCCTCTCATATTTCCATTCTGGAAATTTCTAAAATTGTCAGATTGTGGAACACGTTCAGGAAAGCTTAGATTGTTTGGAAGAATAAGGTGAAATAGGAAGAGCATGAGATTTAGAGTGAGACTCATCAGGTGGGAATCACAGCCCTATTTCCTACCAGCCTTAGGTTCCTGACTTCAGTTTCCCTGTCTGTAGAGTGGAGGGAAGTAATGCCCACTGTACAGGGATGCTGAGAGGAGTAAGAACTATAATAAATGAAATTCACACAGAGAAATTCAATGGCGTAAGAGGGTATTATCATCTGATTTCGAATAATTATTTTAATTCATGCTATTAAATATTTTCATTTGCCAAAATGTTATGAGCTTCATAGCCATAGAATAAAAATCTAGGCTGTTACATCTACTTACAGCAATGTTTTCTAGAATTGCTGTCTACCTCCCCCGCTTCTCTTTTAATGTTGTTCAGTTACATTAAATATCTACTCAGCCGTGAACGGATTCCAAGTCAAAACTGAGAGGCTCTGGGTGAGCATGTGACACCGGGCTTTTACAGGGACACAGGTTTCTCTCTTCCCTGAGCATCACCACTTGCCACTCCATGGGCCTACCAAGGCTGGTCATGAAACTATTAGAACACAAATAAAACTCATTATTGTTCACTCGTGTTTCACTTCAACATTTCATTTCTCTATTAGAATCTAGTACACTTTTTCTTTTTTAATTGAGCATCTAGGATGAGCAATGTACTTTATGTTAGGTGCCGGGGTAGACACAACCTCTTCCTTCCAGAGGATGTATTTGAGATGGGTGAAATAAAATGATACCCAAACAACTAAAACAGAAGATGAAATAGCACAAGTGCCATGTGAGAAAAATAAAACCCTACGGAAATTTCATATTCTAAGGGAACCAAAAATAACTTCTAGGAGATGGTGTTTGGCATAAATCTTGATGTATGTTTAGGTGCCTTTTAAATTGAAAAAAAAAAAAGAAGAAGAAGGTGGATTTGGGGATGAAATAAGCACAAAAGAAAGGACCACAATTCAGGGTGAAAATATACGTGTGGGGAAGAGTAGATGTAGATCAGTTTGTAGAGGATCTGGAAAACTTAGGTAAGATTTTGACCTTAAATTGTAAGCAATTGTTAAATACTAAAAGTGTTTGAACAAGGAAATAATATGATTTTTATAAATTCTGCCTTAAAAGGTTGATCCTAGTAGAAATGTGAAAGTAATAGAGAAATGGGGATGGACAGGTTATTGCAACATGAATAGAATCCTATTTCAGGAAATAATTAATGAGGCCCAAACCATTATTAAGAAGCTTCCAGGTACTACACAGTTCTTCTAGTAAAGCGCCTATTATAACCCGGACCAGGTGGCTGAGATAGTTGGAGCACTGTCCTATACACCAAAAGGTTGCAGTTTGATCCCTGGTCCTGGCACATGCCTAAGTTGCAGGTTTGATCCCTGGTCAGGATACGTGCGAGAGGCAGCCCACTGATGTTTCTCTGTCTGCCTTCCTCTCTCTCTAAATCAATGGCCATATCCTTGGGTGAGAATTAAAAAAAAAAAAAAATATACCTATTATAGGACTTTGTTAAATCAGGTAATTAATACTTTTGAAGGGGATGAATTCCTATCAAACGGCCAAGCCACCTCATCCTTTCATGCATGCCAACTCCTTATCACATTCTCTTTCCCATATGCTCCTGGAAACGCCTGCCTGCGAGGGCAGCGCGGGCTTGCCCGGCCCCCTCGGTGCGCCTGGGCGCCCACAGCTGTTCTGCACTGCAGAGGAGCGAGCGGTGAGAGGGCCGGCCTGCCCCGGACTCCCTTCCCAGAGTGTCCTCTTCTCAGATGCCATCTCAGGCCGTGTAAGGCCATAGGTGGTCATGAAATACGTCACCTTTTCTCCGTTCATGGGGAAATAACTAAAGTCTTCTACTTTTCTAAAGCATTTTTCCTTCAATGGACTTGAAATGTTCTTTTAATAATCTTTTCAATAGCCCTCTGTAGGAAAATTTTGTGCAAGAATTATCATTCTGACCTTACGCGGGGAGAAAACTGAGACAAGAAGATTGAGTGTCTTGCCTGCGGCCACGCAGCAAGTCAATTTCCGAGCCAGGAAGAGTCATCTCCACCACGTCTCCGATGCCGGGCACAACGCTCTGTCATTGTGAGTGCGCTCCTTGCGAGCTGTGTCAGTGGCGCTATCAAAACAAGGCACCCATATTACGAATGCCACAGGAGACAAGGAAGGTCTCCAGGAGGAGGATCATCGGGCTCTACTCCCGGGGCTCCCTCTGCCCAACATAATGCATTCTTAACCTTTACATTTGTACTTACTTTATCTAGTTCCTCACCAAAACTGGAGTTTACATAGTATAAGATTCTGCCCAGTGGGATAATAAGCTTCTCAGAATCACATTTTTTTTCTCTTTACCTTGCAGCTCTCACCATTAAAAGGACACAAAAATATTGTAAGCTTAGATAGGCTTTTTAATGAATTTAGTACTTATTATATTCATTAGAGATGCTTTAGGCTAAAAGGAAGAGGAAATCCAACTATAAAAGGGACTTAATCTATAAAAACAAATATTGTTCACTCAGTAACAAGTGTGGAGGTAGGTAGTCTTTGGATTAATTTAGCGATATAATTATGTCATCAAATACCCAGGCTCCTGTACTGACACCTTTCCCATAATGACTGTTCTTATTATCTCATGGTGATAAGAGGGCTGCTACATATCAGACATTGAATCCTTGTTCAAGAAAGGAAGAAGTAGGAAGTGGCAGTAGCACCCACAACTATCAAGTATGTGTTTCTTTTTTTACTAGGAAACAAGAAGCTACCTAGAAGAAATTTATTTATATCTCATTGACCAGAAGTAGATCGTGAAGCCACCTCTAGCTTAAAGAGTAGCTGGAAAGAGATTATCTTGGTTTTCTAAGCAAAAGGAAGAAAGGAAAATGAGGATAGGAACCAAGTGCCAGCCACAATCCTCAGGTCAATCAATGGAGATTTATAAAACACAATATACATGTTCTTCACTTATTATCTTTATAAAGCTGCTCTTTGGGTAAAGAGTAAAATAATAATTGCAAAGAAATTAGAGATATGAAAGAAATAAGGGTAATAAATGAACGAGTGTTGAAGGGAAATGATTTACAGAGAGAGAGAGAGCTTTGATGTGATCAAATAAACAAAAGGTGTCTTTCACAAGAAAAATGCCTGCACACTTTTGAAATACACCATGAAAATCATGCACAGAAATGAGGCATGCGATTCAGTGTATCCAAGCTCACATTTTGAGTTCTCAATTTTTTACTCCTCCTGTAGCAATAGTGTCATGTGTTAGCTAGGACTGCTTTACATAGATAGTGTCCCATTGCATTACTCATACCCTTTGAGCAAAATAACCCTTACCTTTCAAATCATTCTGTAAAACATCAGAAATGAATATAGAAAAACTCACTTAACTTTCTTACTCGTTTCCAATATCTGCTCCAAGTACACCTAAGAGGTTCATGGTGCCCATGTGTGCTCGGGGCCACAGCAGATAATTGAGTTTTCTGTCTACAGACCCTGGGAGTCAGTTTTCCCCTGGGTGGCCTTACCTGGTAGAATGGCCAATCCATCAGGAATCAACAATCGGCCTCCAATTGGCAAATATGCAAGGCATAGCAAGAAAACATTTTAAATGGCACCTCAGAGCTAACAATGTAACAATTTCCGATTGCTACTGCCACTCTGCTATTTGCATTTTAAATAAAAGAATTTAACTTTGTAGCCATGCCCTAGGCAAAGTCCATTCAGGGTAGCATCAGGTTACAAATTTAATAAATGAAATAAATAATGTTGTTCATGGTGATATATTAATGACAAGCATATGCAAAGCCCTTTCTCCTCATATTCCTAAGCTCCAGTAAGTGCTAAATGTTCTCCCTGGTAAAGAGAAAAGTCAGGCTGAACTGCTGTGCCTCTGCACTGTTCACATTTACTCCTCTGGTAACACGACATAATAGCAAACCTTTATGGAGCAATTATGTGCCAGGCCCAGTGCTAGGTATTTTATGTGTCTCTTAATTTACTCCTCACAATAACTCTGTAAGGTAGACAACATTATCCCTTTTATAGATCAGGAAACTGAGGGTCAGAGATATTAAGTAATTTGTCTAGTGTAACACATATTAAGTCATTGGTCACAGAGCTAGCTCTCGGACTGGTTATACAATCAGGCCATTTCTACTAAAGCCATTCCAGTTTGTATCAATACTCTATAAAATTTTCCTTTTGTATTCTACCCTTCTAGGAATACTAGAAACCTCTCAGTTCAGAAAATAAATGCATTCCTAATGCAACAGGGCTTGCCATTGTGCAGATTCTTAATAAGTGGTTATTAAATTGAAATACACTCTTCAGCTGCATGTGTATATTTCTTTATTTTCCAAGGAGCATTGCTTTATCAAAATCAAAACGAATGCTCTGGAATGGAGCAACAGGGGCAGTTCAAGTAATTGCCACCAGGAAGCCTTTACATACAATCTGCCATAAGACGTATTCTCTAACAATGCAGACCCAGTGGGTACAGGCAACCAAGTGGAGTCAAACAGTTCATAGCTTAATTGTCTTCTAGGTTTTTATAGCACCAAGAAAAGGCTTGACCCTACCAAGCAAGCTGGCAGGAAAATATGTCTTCTTAAAGCCTTCTGACCTTGAAGCACTCATTTCGAAAAACTTCTTCTACCCATAGGCAGATGTTTATCCATCAACCTTTGGGTGAGGGAAAATGAGTCTATGGAGACACATTTCACTAAAAGAACTGTTTTTTTTTCTAAGCACTCAATACACGTGCAGCCCATTTCTTATTTCCAACAGAAACTGATAGGAAACCCCACAGAAATGCTACACTGATAGCATTTCCAGGACCTGACTCCTGGACTGTCTATACATCTAAGAGATATCTGACTTCTAAAGAATATCTGCATGCTAAACGGCAATTAACCCACTTACACAATAGAATAAAAGCTTCCAGCTTCAACAAATTTTGACTCTGCTTTATCCAAATACTACTAATTTCTGAAGGTACCTATTTTTACAGGATTTGGTATCTTTTGCCCTTCACCTTCAAAAAAATACTTTTAAAAAATGTTATGTCCCTGAATATACACACAGACACATGCTTCACACATAAAGGTGTCTGTTGCAGTTAAAAAAGTACTGTTTTGCAATATGGAATTTTCCCAGAAAACTAAAAATGGATCTGCCTTTTAACCCAGCAATTCCACTGCCAGGATTATATCCTAAGAACCCTGAAACACCAATCCAAAAGAACCTATGCACCCCATGTTCATAGCAGCACAATTCACAATAGCCAAGTGTTGGAAGCAACCTAGGTGCCCATCAGTAAATGAACGAATCAAAAAGTATGGCACATTTACACAATGGAATTCTATGCAACAGAAAGAAAGAAGGAGCTCCTACCCTTTGCAACAGCATGGATGGAACTGGGAAGCATTATGTTAAGTGAAATAAGTCAGGTGGTGAAAGACAAATAACATATGATCTCACCTTTAACAGGAACCTAATCAACAAAACAAACAAACAAACAAGCAAAATATAACCAAAGACACTGAAATAGAGAACAGGCTGACAGTGACCAGAGGGGAGGGGAGGGAGAAGGGAGGGAATTTCAGGGGAAAAGGGGAAGGGTTTACAGGAACAAGTGTAAAGGACACATGGACAAAAACTGGGGCAGGGTGGGGGGGGTGGAAATAGGAGTGTGGTGGGGAGGGCTGGGTGGGTGGGCTGGGATGGAGTAAAAGACAGAAAACTGTACTTGAACAATTAAAATAAAATTAAAAAGAAAAAGAAAAAAAGAGCACTGTTTTGGAAGTCTTTGCTGTGCTATATCCACTGCTGCCACTCTTGCCAGCCACCGCTCACCTGATTCAAATCTGTTTGCTCACGTGTATAATTGAGGTAAAAGTATCATCTACATTTGATTGTTATCATTGGTAGTAAATATGTTCCATAAAGTTGCCACACGCACTGAATGAGCAAATACAGGACCGTCGCTCCTGGTAAAAATACAGGCTTCAGTTTCTACAAGTCTCTGGTCATATTTCCATCAATTGATGATTACATAAATGTTGTATGTGTGTTTCTGTTTAAAGATGGCTTATTCAATATATATTGGTGATTCATTAACATTGAACTCACAGCCTACAGCACTATAACTCAAGCCTTAGTGAAGCTTTTCTAACGCTCCTTTTCCTCCACAAGTCATATCACAACCTTCTTGCAGTTACAAACATTAGACAGCACTTCAGCGCTGTGCGTGTGGACCATATTAAACAGCAAAATCACCAACAAAGAGTATGAAAGCGTGAAAGACATGGCACTAAACTAAACAGGCCATGAAAGGGACACTTGTTTGGGTATGAGATCTGAAACAAGAGAGTGGAGCGGAGCCTCGTTCAGCCTCAGCTGGGAATGCTAGCATGGGGCAGCTCAGATTTTCACCACTCCACACATGGCTACGAACGGCCTCACAAGTCCTGAGAGTATTATTTGGGGGTTGCAAATAAATGTTAGCATGTAGGTGGTGCATGCACAAATACAGAATCGGCTAATAATGAGGATCTACTGTACTTGGGAATATTTAAAGTCAAGTTTTGATTTCCTTAGATATAATTGTTTAGATGGAATAAAAGCCCTGAGAGTTGTCATTAACATGCCGAGGGTGTGTAGACTGCCTGCTCTGCCTTTTACATGACCTTAGGGCTCAGAAGATAAAGGGAAGGCAGTGCTCCAACAAAGATTGATGAAGATGTTGATTTGCAAGGGCCCAAGGAGCCAAAGCCAGAAAGAAAATGCTGCTTGTGAATTGTTTATGTCAAAGCTTTTCACTCACTCATTTATTCAGCAAACAATATTATAGAAACTTGGCCAGGGCGCATGCACAAGGAAAGGAAAAAAAAAAGAATGCAATATAGTCACTCCCTTCCAGGACTGATAGCAGCTTCTTGGGGGATATGCACAGGCCAGACTCTTTAACTCTGCCTGCTCATGCAGGAAATGGCAACACAGGCTTGTGTTTGCTTCCATTTGTATCTTCTCAGACTAGTATGTACTCCCAGAAAAATCAAACTGGGGAAGTGGGATGAAGATTGAGACAGAACAATAAATATGCCCCCCTCCCTGAGGGTTACTATACACATGTGAGAGCAAGATGGAAATTGTCAAGGAATGTGACATGTTAACCTATTGTTATTATTGATGATGGGAACAAAGTTAGATCATCATCATAAGTCACCGACTTCATATAGTAGTAGCTTGTATTGTTTGAATAAACTACTATTTTGAAGAAGCAAGACAGATTGATTTTTAGAAGGCTAATGCTTTTTGACATGCTGAAAACTGCTGGCATGTGCTCTCTCTGCTGCAGTTTAAAGAGTTCAGATCATCAATATACCTATGTAACAAAGCACTGATCGTGCCTCTGCTCACAGAATACATGTCAAAATCCAATGCTGGCATAAACAATTTATATTCCTGGAATTAAATTTTTCATGTATAAAATTAAGAAACTCCCACAGTAGTTCATTTGTAGATGATCTGAGTCTGAAACTGCCCCATTGAAAGTGATTCACATCTTCCCCAGCTCCCATGGTCAGTGGCGATAGCATCATCAATCCTTCCAGACAGTGGGTGACAGAAAAGAGTTTTAATCATATTTTAAGGTCAGTTTTTCATTATCCTTTTGTCAACCCCAACTATCCAATTCTCAAGAATTGGACATTATGCACATTTGGTTCTAGGATGTCCATTGCAATTAATTTCACCTTTTTTGTTACACATAAAAGTGAATTAGTCAGAGAGGAAGTAATTGTCCTATTTTTTTCCTCATGTTAACAGAGGGTATTTGTAAGTTCTTTGTAGGTTCTTTGCAAAAGCAAGGGAATAGCATTTTTCACTTTGGAAATATTAAATTCTGAGTGAAAGAGCTCAATATCAGTAATCATGTGACTATAATTTTATTATAGCACTAACTAGCACATGTGTTCACCTACACATTTCTTACTAATTTATTAATAATCATTCCCTAAGATCTCCAGAACTTCAACCATCCACAAAAACTAGCTAAATTTGATCTGAATGAAATAATAGTAGCCAAGCCCCCTTTATACTTTTCTTTAGATCCCTTTCACACATTCCAATGAGCTATTTCTCATTCTCATTTAGGATGTTGGTCTTGATTGTTCCTGGATAAGAAGTGAATGAAGTTACAAGAGAAAGAACCTATTTAAGAAAACACAATTCAAAGATGAAGGCATAGGTAGACATGCTTATCCTCCTCATACAACCACCAAAAGAATTACAACTAAATATCAAAACGATTTAACATCCAGAACTGTCAGAAAATTGAACTGTATGGAAGTCTGAAAACCAAGGATTTAAAGAAGCCACATTTACCCAGAGGAGTAAGAAGGGCAGAGGCACAAAGACAGGACAGAGAAGTGAGGAGATGCAGTTTGCTGAGGAGGTAGGAGAACAGGCATGCGTAGTCCCACATTCACTCGTGGTGGATAGAATAGGGAGGATACCTCAAGAGTGACTAATCCTGGCCCCAGGCCAGACCACACAGGCAAGATTCTAGCACCAGGAAGATAAATCCCCATAATTTCTCACTGTAAAAACCAGTGGGGGATGGGGCAGTGGAAGAAACTGCTGGATTTTCAGGAAATTCCCCTTAAAGGGCCTGCACAGTCTTAAAATATATGCAAACACACCCATTCTGGGATTCAACACCAGGACAACAGCTGGAAAAGCTCCAGTTGCATAAGGGGAGTGGGTGAAGTGACAGGAAACAGGGAAAGTGCCAGGCAGACAACCAGAAGCCAGGCAATACCACAGTCCTCTCTGAGCCCTCTTCCCACAGAGAGCCACAAAGCAGTGAAAAAGGTTACCCCACCCTGGCAATTACCTAAGGCTCCACCCCACACAATTTACAGCTACCTTTTATAGGAAGTCAAAGCACCCTACCTAATACACAGAAAAAAACACAGGGAGGCTGCCAAATTGAGGAGACAAAGTATTATGGCCCAAATGAAAGAATAAAACAAACCCCCCTAAAAAAGAACTAAATGAAATGGAGATAGACAACCTATCAGATGCAGAGTTCAAAACACTGGTGATCAGGATGCCATTGAGAATGGCAACAATATAAAAGAAGAAGTGAAATTTACACTAAGTGAAACAAAGAAAAATCTACAGGGAACCAAAGCTGGGATTCAAATCAATGATTTAGAACATAAGGAAGAAATAAACATTCAACCAGAACAGCAAGAAAGAACAAGAATTTTTTAAAAAATGAGGATAGTATAAGAAGACTCTGGGACATCTCCAAATGTGCCAACAACCAAATCATAGGGATGCAACAAAGAGAAGAGAAAGAGCAAGAAATTGAAAACTTATTTGAAACAATAATGAAAGAAAACTTCCCTAATTTTGTTAATGAAAGAGGCATACAAGTCCAGGAAGCACAGAGTATCCCAAACAAGTTGGACACAAAGAAAAATACACTAAGACACATCATAATTAAAATGCCAAAGGTTAAAGATAAAGAGATAATCATAAAAGCAGCAAGAGAAAAGCAGAAAGATACCTACAAGGTAGTTCCACAAGACTATCAGCTAATTTCTCAAAGGAAACTTTGCCAGCAAGAAAAAACTGACAAGAAGTATTTGAAGTGTTGGAAAGCAAAAACCTACAACCAAGATTACTCTATCCAGTAAAGCTATCATTTAGAATGGAAGCATAAATAAAGTGCTTCCCAGACAAGGTAACACTAAAGGAATTTATCATTGCCAATCCATTATTACATTAAATGTTAAAGGGATTTATTTAAGAAAAAGGTCAAAACTATAAACATTAAAAATGCAACAAATTCACCACTATTGACAACTGAATCTAAAAACAAAAACATACTAAGCAAACAACAAGGACAGGGACAGAATCATAGATATGGAGATTATTTGGAGGGTTATTAGCTGGGAAGGTGAAGGAGGAGAATGGGGGAAAAGGTACAGGGATTAAAAAGCATAATTGGTAGGTCCAAAACAGACAGCCGGATGTTAAGAACAGTATAAGAAATGGAGAACCCAAAGAACTTATATGCATGACCCATGGATACGAACTAAAGAGGGGGTGGTTATTGCTGGAGGGAAGCGGGGTACTGGGAGGGGGAAGGTAAAGGAGGAAAAATTGGGAAAACTGTAATAACATAATAAAATGTGCTTTAAAAAAAGAAAGAAAATAAAATTCAGAAAGCGAACCATGACCCAGAGCAGTAAATAACAGTCTGTGTGCAGTCCTACATATTTTTAAAAATTCATAATTTTTCTCAATTTTCATAAACCAATGAGAGGGTATGGAAAAAGATTTGAGTGACAAATTATTGCCTAGAATGCTGTTACAGAAAAAAATAAGCTTGAAAAACTTTAAATAATAAGGAGCATCATCTTGATATTCTATAAAAAATGAGCTGTTGCATAAATCTGAAATGAATTCTTACTTTAACAACTCTATCTTAAAATATTATCAGAGTATCTCCCCAACTATTAAGGATGGTTCTGAGTGTTTACCATTAAAATTGACTTCAGGCAATTTTTTTTTACAAGCCTAACCATGGAAAGATATTTGAACCAAGTTTTCTACTAGATGTCTAAACTGAAATATAAGGTGATGTAGCACCCTGTGGATTTCAAGACCTGGGAAATGGTTATATACAGTTTTCAGATGAGCCTGCCTAAACCTGATACATGCTCCAAGGGAGGCAAGCCCAGTCATCCATTTAGTGTTTAAGTACTTAGTCAGGTTCTGCTGCTTTCTAGGTACTGCACTGAGATAACGCTGGCACTCGGAATCTATGGGACATTGTCTAATTTGAATGGATACTAGGTAGGGTTTTATCCTGGGTGTAACATTTAACACAGCCACACATTATCTCATCTTTTAAAGAAAGAATAAAAACTCACATTCTGAGTGCTAACTATGTGTCAGGCACTATGCCAGAAGTTTTTACAAGTGATCTCATTTAAGCCTAATATTAACCCTAAAAGGAAGGTCATTCAACTTGTATAGAGGAAGAAGCTGAATCTCAAAGGGGACAAACAGATTTGAATAAGGACATGCAATTTCAAAATGGTGGAGCTAGAAACAAAATCTAGTTTAATCTGAATTCTGTTCCATCCCATTTTTCTTTGGTCTTTGAGTTATGAAGACTTCTCTAGCTTCAGAAATCCATCCACTATACTACAGCACACACCCTCAGGGGATTGTAGACCACATTCCTGTCAGGGAGAGGATGCTTTCACTTCTTAGTAGTACTTCGGAAAGAATCCTCTGTCACCTGTATGCTAGAATAAAAGCCAAGAATGGCATCATAGCTGGCAGACAATTGGGGCCTAAGGTAAAGAGGGAAGAAAATTCTTTTATTTCCAGTCTTGCGAAACCCCAGACTTACCTATATGGTTTTTCTTTCCTGATATTTTGATAGAATCAATTTATCAGAAATCAATATATTCATGAACTATAGAAACCTACAAAATACCTAGGGGGGAAAAGGATTTTCCCCATTTTGGGGATACTGATATACACAACTTCCAATGTCCCTGAAAAATAATAGGTGAGCTTATTTTTCACATGCTTATATTTCTTTTCTTTCATTGATTGCAAATGGCTCCAGGTATAGACTCCCCAATGTGTTCTTTGAGTGTTTTTCTTCTGCATAAAACATGAAATTGTCAGCCGCTGAGGACTACACAGTTCACTGCAGCCATCAGAAGTCATTGATTCCCTCATTTATTTCTTCCAGATTTCAAATCTATTTTTTATGCCGCTTGTCATAAAGGGTTGACATATGTCACAAGATGCTGCTACATACTGAAGTGATGCATAAGCATCAGACAAAATTTTCAAAGAGTTTTGCATTTGAAATGCTTCTCTACTTAATGTTTAGTGTGATGAACTCAAGACAATTGCCAAAAATCAACATTTACGGGAGCAATACAAACACAATGAAGTTAGCTCTCAGTTGGACCCCAAACGGCCAATAAACAACAAAGATCAAAGGGAGAGAGGGTCTCAGCTTAATTATTTTGGTGACTTAAATGTACATAATTACTAATTTGTTTTGTTTTTAATTACTTTATTGTTGTTCAGTTACAGTTATCTGCATTTACCCCCCTCACTGTCTCCCACCCCAGCCAAACCCACCTCCCTCCCTTGCTGCCAGGCCACCACCTTGGTTTTGTCCATGTGTCCTTTATAGTTGTTCCTGAATAATTTGTTTTAAAATGTCATTGAAAGATTAGTTGATAACTTTTAAACTCTCTTCTTGATATCTCATAATCTTGGATTTCAGATCCCTGGGATTCTCATTTAATTGTGGCACTGATTTTCTCCGAGCTGTCTGGAGATCCCTTTATTTTCTAAAGATCAATTTCCCTCATCTTTTACATCTTGCCTCTTCTCCAGAAATTATTAGGCCCAAAGAAAATATACAGTAGAAGAGTCATTTTTATCTAGCAGCACATTTATTTGAGTATTGCTGTAATAAGCTGAATATGTGTGTACACGTGTGTTTATTTGTACGTGTGTGTATATCACATACTACATTTATAGATGAAGCAATAATAGTTAGGTCATAGGATCACACTGGTACAAGGTGGCCCATGGTTTAAGCAGGGAATCTGGATAGATTACAGATGAGTCACTATTCTCTGCCTCACTGTGAAAATGTGTAAAGTAAAAATAAAGAACCAGCATGCCACATTACCCTCTCTGTCCTAACACAACGTGTACTTTTATCCAGAGTCATGTCCCATACAGAAGCAGAGATGAAATCCTGGCACAACCTTCTTACTAGGCAAACTTCTTTGTGTAGAATGGGCACAGTTAAGGTAAAGTTGAGTTAAATATACATAAGGTTAAATATGTGTGTGTGTGTGTGTATACACACACACACACACACATATATGGCATTCTTTCTAACAACCTATTAGATGCCATCTTTCTATTTGCATATGGTGTTCCTACTTGACTCTTAGCTTTGAGTTATTCAGAAAGGTGGTTATGTAATTCATTCATTCCACAGGACTTACATAATATGTATTTGGTGGCTTTTAATCTGTCTCAACACTTGCCACTTGCTCCCATTATTTCTGCTGCACAATTACTAACCTATTAGTTTGAGCTAAAGAAATTGCCAATATCGAACCTTGCAGACTATAAAAATAGCCATTTCATATTTCTGCCCATGACGTTAGTTCACCCGTCTCACCACGTGAGCTTGCTCTGGGCTCCAGTCTGTGCTCAGGTAAGCTCTTCACTTGCTTTCGCTCACTCAGACCCTTTCTGCCTTTGCTGGGCTAACTTGACTCATCCCGTAGGGCTCTGCTTCTATGCCTTTTCTCTAGCAAACTTTTCATTGAAAAAAAGTTGCTCTGTGCTTCTAAAAAATAGAGAGGGGGGAGAGGGCAATGGAGGAAAGAAAGGGAAGGGGCAAGCAAAGGAACACAAATAGAGGACTCATGGGCACAGACAATGTGGGGGGAAGGGGTGGGAGTGAACAATTGGAGAAAAGGCAGGACAGCTGTAACTTAACAATACATTTTTTAAAAAGGAAAAAGCATCAATAGAGAATGAAAAAAATATATATATAGGGTCAAACCTTTGTTTTTCTCACACATAAAGTTATCTATAGTATCCTGTGTCAAACATAACCCCATTGAATTCTTCTGTCTACATTGTTTATCATTCTATTGCTGACAACTCACCTCAACACTTGTGTTGTTGGCGACTTATTCAATTTTTGTGATAAAGCTTTTTTCCCAATGATACTCGCTTTCCTCAGTCAGATTAGCAACCCCAAGTACCTGCCGCAAGTGTGGTATTCTCTAAATTGCATAAATTCCCCAACCTTTACACTTACTGCTCAAAACTAGTTCTACATACAAATAATTGCTTCTGTTAAAGTCATAGGGGAGCCTATATTTTTCACCTTATTAGTTGCCTGTACAATTCCAGGTACTGCCAGTCCCTAATCTGATTCTAATCAATATGGATTAATATCTGTTCTGACACAAGGATGCTTCAGTAAAAGAGTCCCTCAAGGAACTGTTATAGATCCAGATATTACTCCTACTGTAGCCTAGCTTAAAGCTTTTGAAATGGATAAAATTTTTCTAACTCAGTAAAAAATCTATTGCTGATTATTAAGGGGGAATTTCTAATGTCAATACATTCCCAGTAGATCAACAATAGCATAGGCACAACTTGCTTTTTTTTTTTTTCAAGAAAAGCAATCACCACAGGAATACAGCAATCATTGATATGGGATAAAAAGACAACCCAAAGGTTTTTCCTCTAACAGAATATATCTTGACAGATCTTTTAAAGTAATTATTACCAGACTAAAGCTACACCATGAAGCAAAGACAGAGGGCTATACTGAAATTTGGACAACAAACCAATTTGAACTACCAACAAAGTAATCACTTCAGGTTACTTAAAGTAATTTATGAAAAGTTTAATATTTAGGTTAAAAGAGCCACTAAATCTATTATAGTTATCAATAAAGTTTAGTACCCAGAAAAACGTAAAATAAACTCTTACATATATAAAAACATAATTCCTGAAATATGTCCATACATATAACAAAAGTATAAAGAAATAAATTCTCAAATTGTGTTTTTCAGTGAAAGCAACTTTAACTAATCTGATGAGCGAAATATATTCACTCACTTCATCTAACAACTATTTCTCAATACAAGCATTGGCAAAAGTATGTGAGTATGCAACACACAGAGTTTATTCTTGTACTATTGTTTATTAAATTATCACACTATTTATTTGTATTATAACTTTAAATTTACTTTTGCCTACTCTCGTATTTATCAAATACCTGCAACTGTACTGGGCACTGAGAAGACAAACTCAATGAACAGAAGCTGAACAACGATTTTAGCCTAGTGGAGAGTAAGAAGAAACAAACAACAAGGAAAAGGTAACTAACAAGTACCATGATTCATCACTCCACCTACTGTGACATGTGACAAGGCTAGGAGGACACACTTCTGTAGGACCTCAGCAGACTACACAAATTTATACCATAGTCTTAACAAATCTCCCATTACACTGATTTGCTTTCACCAACCAATATATTTTACCAAGAAGCAAATAGTTAACAGAGTCATCTCCACTACATTTGGCCAGACTAAAGGGTTCAGGTTTTTGTTGGCCTTTGTTGTTTAATTGTTTTTGATTAATTAAGCAGAGATGCATCATGGTGGACAAATGGTACTGACATTTATGCATATTATAATTTCCCCATGCCTTGTACATTCCATAATTTCATGGAACTTTCCTTTCTGTTCAACCCCAATTCCTCCCTGACTTACTCAGAAAGTTTAAAATTAAAAGGCCTTTCACATGTTGGTAAATAATAACAATAATGATCAAAATTATCCGACTATCCAGAAGAGATAATTAAAAAGGAGTATTGCACTATAATATAACAAAAGGATAC
Organism: Glossophaga mutica; assembly: GCA_039655065.1. NCBI lineage: Eukaryota > Metazoa > Chordata > Mammalia > Chiroptera > Phyllostomidae > Glossophaga > Glossophaga mutica. Next base: position 196,473,371 of record CM077304.1, read on the forward strand.
AGCAGCCAGAGGAAAATAAACAAGAAACTTTAGGTATATATTTTAACCAAATACAGAATTGACTGATTTTTTTTATAACTAAAGCATTCGAAATAAACTTAATTTTTACACAGAAGAACCCAGATTAAGAGATTTCTGAAGTCAAGAAGGAACTTTTGTTTGTCATGCAAGCTTTGAACTTGTTCAGCTGAACCTATCAATGGGGTCAATTCTAGTGCACCTTCAAAGTAGATATGGATAGTTTTTCAATTTAAAGTGAGCTCTTACCTTTAACACTAGCAACCACCAATAATGTAGAATTGGATTTTGCCCAAAGGGTGAAATAAGAAATCCTTCTTTGAAGGTAAAAATTTACTTGTCATCTGCTACATATTTTTAGGACTATGTATGTGTTACCCTTTGCAAAAATAAAAAAATCCAAATTAAAATATGTAAGGTAATTATCCGGAGTAGAGGCAATGCCCTTGCCAATGTTGCCAAAACAAAATAAAATTGCATCTGTCAGATGATTCTGGCTGATGTACTAAGTTGTTTTATCATGAAAATGCATAACATGGACTTCTGTTCTGGCCAAGGTGAAGTAATGAAAACCACATTTACCTTCCTGACTAAAACATAAAAACATAGACTGAATATTTAGAAGAATCATTTTTAGACACTGGACATCAGGCAGTACAGAACTGTGATGCCTGGAGGAAGGAAACAAATGGCACGAGCCCTGTGATTGCCCAGCTTACTTTCTTGAAAAGATTTCCAATCTGCAGCAGCTGGAGGGGAGCCAGAGAGAGCCTGGTGATCTCTTGTAATTGAAGAGACAGAGCTGGGAGTCTGGAGAGGACAGGTGGCTTTGAAAAGCTGAGGACTGAAGAGGAGAGAGCTGCACCAAGAGAAAACTGCAAAGATCCGCAGGGCTCCTAATCCAGTCTTAGAACTAATGATAAACTCATATGTGTGAGGGAACTACTTAAGACCAGGATAAGACCCACTTGAAGAGATTAGGGGGAACAATTTTCAGAGCTTACGCTTGGCTGACAATAATTTGTATTGCCACCAGTCAGAGTGACAAAGAGTCCTGTAAATCACAGGACTTTGGGAAGAGTACTCAGACTATGCTACAGAGTGCTTCATTAATGGAGAAAAATCTAGACTTAACTAAACACAGATCTGGTCCCACCTAACAAATATAAAAAGTAAGACCTAAAAGGATCAAGGAACTTAACTGTGTCCCAGAAAAAATTGAAGAAGTATGAAAATTTCCATTACTCAACAAGGTAAAATTCAATTTTGGCTGATAGTCAAGGGTATCCAGACAAAGGCATGAAAATGCATCCCATAACAGGGAGAAAAATAAATTTATAAAAACAGACCTAGTAATCACATAGATGATAGAATCGATAGACTAAAAGATTCAACCACTTATTAAACAGCTATTTGAATGACATTACATATGTTCTAGAAGACAGAAAGAAGGAAGATTTGATAGGGGACTCAAGAGTTGGAAAATTTTAGTTTAAGTAATAGCTAATAAGCTTGGTAATCAATGCATGTAAAAGCTTTTGTTCCAGAAACTGAAGGTATGACCTACCCTGACTCCAGGAGACCATAAGCAGTTCCACCTTTGTTCCTCACAACTGCAAGCAACTCAAGATGATATTTGAGCCATTGTACTCCAGGGTGTGATGACCACCACCCAGGACACAGCTAAAGACCACTGCCCAGGACAAGAATGCTGAAATCATTTTTAATCCAATTAACTTTTCCCTGAATTTCAAAGCCCCTTTTTATTCCCTGCTATAAAAACCTTGGCCTGGGAAGAAAAGAAAAGATGGTCTGTTAGAGTATGAACCCACCATCTTCTCAGATCACCGGCCATCTGAATAAAGCGCCCATAAAGATTCAATCCCTGTCTTCGCTTATTGGGTTTGGTAGTGACAGGCAGCCCTAATTCTGGTGTCTTTTCCGGTCTCAGATTGAGCATGTTAAGTAGAAACGTACACGCAGATCAAACTTTTAGTCATGAAGACTATAGTATCTGAGATGAAAAACATAAGACATTAGATTGGCATCAGATTAAGCACTGAAGAAGAAAAGATTAGTTAACCTAAAGACATAGCAAAAAACACTGTTTAAAATGAAATACAAATAGAAAAGAAAAGATGAGTATAGAAAAAAGGAATAAAGCATTGGTGAGCTGTGAGACAACTTCATGCACACTATTACAGATGTAACTGGAGTCTCTAAAGGAAAGGAGAGAGAAATGGAAGATAAAATATATATATTTAAAGAAATAATAGCCAAAATTGTTTCACAGGATTCTTTGTACAAAAGAACAAAGAAAGACATTGTACTTTTCACTTCAAACAATCTAATACAAAATGCAGTGGGGTCGTAACCATAAAGTAGTAAATGAAAAAAAAAACCTACTTTCCTATAATTCTACATACAAATTACTTTTCAGAAATAAAAGTGAAATAATTACTTTTTCTGACACCAAAATGTTGAAAGAATTTTTTGCCAGCAGATGCTAAAGAAGTCTTTCCCACCAAAAGAAAAATGATACCAAATTGAAATACAGACTTATGCAAAGAAATGAAAACCAGGAGGATAAACCCTTTAGAGCATGTAAAAGGATGCTAAAAAAATGAGACACCAATCCCATAGACAGATACTAAAGCATTAGACCAGTTCCTATGTGCAGCATTTATAATGGAAACAATTAGTAACTCCTTTTGTGTCCCTTGCATCCTTAACCAGGTAAGACATGAAAAAGTGGTCAAATACTTTGGAGTGAAGATTTACTGCAGACTTTTTTGGAAAAGAATGCTGTCACATACTTTTCTGCCACTTCCTTTAGTGCGGAATATGGAGTACTTTCCACTTCATCTTCAGCCCAGGGAAAGGGATGCTTCCAGGAACCCTTGGAGAGTTGGTAGTTAGAGTCATGGAATATTTATCCCTATCTCATATCTGAGAAAATTTTGAGTCACCTAATGCTGTGAATAGAAGTGAATGTGCAGTTTGTCCCAGCTCCCAAGTTTTAAGAGCAAGGGATATGTGGATGTTTTCTAGGATAAGCATTAATTGCAGGGGAAGGGAGAGTATGCCATGATCTTGGTTGTTCTACAGAAGGATGATGAGACCACAGTAGCAAAGGCATGAAAGTGAACACCAGATGCCAGAAAGGGTGTTGCAAGCAACTATGTGGCATAGAAAGCCATCTGCCCAGGTCAGGAGAACTGCAGAAGAGTAGTCTTCAGTGCAGCAGAGGGAACTCATGAAAGTGCCCCAAGTGTCTCCTTTAACCATCTGCTAAACTGAAGGGATGCAGTCACTCAGACAGGAATTGCCCTACCCATTATCTTTCTCATCAACTGTCCCCATCTGCTGTAATTTTACCAGGGTATAAAATAATAGTTATCAAGTGGGGCAGAAAAGGAAGTAAAAACCCACAACACTCTTTCCTGGAAGTTAGAAAGCCAAAAGCTACAGGTCAAAACATGGGAAGGACAAGAAGACGCACCTTTGGATGAAAATTATGTTGAACTAGGCAACATATCAGCAGATATCCTGTTTAGAAAAAAAAAAACAAAAAAAACTGAGACTTCCGACCAAGATGGAGGCATAGGTGGACCTACTGTGCTTCTTCTCACAACCAAAATTAAGGACGACAAAAATTTAGAACCAAAAAAACAACCCAAACAGATTGAAAATTGAATTGTACGGAAGTCCGACAACGATTCACCCAGACCAGTAAGGGCAGAGTCCGCAGAGGCGGAGAGGGATCCAGGCAGGAAAAAGCAGTGGCTAGTGGTCCCGGATGCGCAGGGGGCAGTTGGCACACCCCAGGTGCACAGGCAGCGGTTCCTGGGCGCAGAGAGGCAACGAGCAGACCAAGCAAGGCACACAAAGTAGCTGACCATAGTCACACATTGGCGTGCAGATAAACCCAGCGAAAACATGCAGCAAGACAGACTGTGCAACCCATGGCTCCAGCGCCGGGAAATAAAGCCTAAAAGCACTGATTGAAAACACTTGTCGGGGTTGAAGTGCTAGGAGAGAATCCCAGCCTCACAGAAGAGTTCATTGGAGAGAACCACAGGGTTCTAGAACTTAACACAAGCCCACATACATGGAAATCAGCACCAGAAGGACCCAATTTGCTTGGGGAAAGCGGCAGAAGGGACTGGAATCTGAGCGCAGAGCAAGCGTTGTTGTTCCCTCTCTGACCCCGCCCCCACATACAGTGTCATGACCCAGCCACTGGGCTGCCCCGCCCTGGGGAACACCTTAGGCTCTGCCCCTCACTATGTAACAGCCGCGACCAGACCCCCCCCCCCAAAAAAAAACCCAAAACCCAAAAATAACTCAAAAGGGAGAACAGATCAAAGCCCCAGAGCCAATTCATCTAAGTGACCAAGCGATAGCCAACCTATCAGATGCACAGTTCAAAGCACTGGTTATCAGGATGCTCACAGAATTGATTGATTTTGGTAGCAAATTAGATGAACAAATGATGGCTACAATAAGTGAAATGAAGAAAAATGCACAGGGAACCAACATTGATGGGAGGAAACCTGGAACTCAAATCAATGAAGTGGACTGGAAGGAAGAAACAAACAAACAGAAAAGAATGAAGAAACAAGAATTCAAAAAAATGAGGAGAGGCTTAGGAACATCCAGGACATCTTTAAACATCCCAACATCTGAATTATAAGGGTACCAGAAGGGGAAGAGGAAGAGCAACAAGTGGAAAACTTACTTGAACAAATAATAAAGGAGAACTTCCCCAATCTGGCAAAGGAAATAGACTACCAGAAAGTCCAGGAAGCTCAGAGAATCCCAAAGAGGTTGGACCCAAGGAGAAACACACCAAGGCACATCATAATTACCTTAGCCAAAATTCAAATGAAGGAGAGAATTCTAGAAGCAGCAAGGGATAAGGGCACAGTCACCTACAAAGGAGTTCCCATCACACTGCCGGCTGATTTCTCAAAAGAGACCTTCCAGGCAAGAAGGGGCTGGAAAGAAGTATTCCAAGTCATGAAAGGCAAGGACCTACATCCGAGATTGCTCTATCCAGTGAAGCTGTCATTTAGAATGGAGGGGAAGATAAAGTGCTTCTCAGATAAGGTCAAGTTCAAGGAGTTCATCATCACCAAGCCCTTATTATATGAAATGTTAAAGGGACTTATCTAAGAAAAAGAAGATCAAAAATGTGACAGCAAAAAGACAGCAAACTCACAAATATTAACAACCACACCTAAAACAAAAGCAAACTAAGCAAACAGCTAGAACAGGAGCATAAACACAGACATGGAGATCATATGGAGGGTTAGCAACAGGGGAGTGGAAGGAGGAGAGAAGGGGAATAGGTAGAGAATGAGTAGCATAGATGGTGGGTAGAAAATAGACGGGGGGAGGGCAAGAATAGTGTGGGAAATGTAGAAGCTAAAGAACTTATGACACATGGACATGAACTAAAGGGGGGAATGTGGGTGGGAGGGGGTGTGCAGGGCGGAGGGGAATGATGAGGGAGAAATGGGACAACTGTAATAGCACAATCAATAAAATATATTTTAAAAAGAAAAAACTAAGCTAAGTTTATTAAGGGAAAAATATACTTTGCATCACTTTTAAATGTTATTTTGAAATCTGTTGAGTTTTGAAAGAAAACAAGTATATACATATATATATTTGCATGTACACAGATGATTTTTGTAGACACATGGAAAATGATAAGTGGTTGCTTCTCAAAAAAAAAAAAAAAAAACAAGCAACGAGGATAGAAGAGTTTTCCTTGTGCATCACTTATACTGGATGAACTTTTTCTTTCCAGACCATGTGCACGGTGGTAGTCACTGTTGGGTGCTATCCAATCCCTGTTGACCCCTTCCTGACAGGAGAATCCTGGGTTTGTTCAGACAGCAGCAGGCTCAGCCCCAAGTGTTGAATCTCAAATGATCTACACTAGTCATGACAATTATGTTCCATGATTTCCCAGCTCCCTTGAAACTAGAAGAATCATGTGACTCATTTCCTTAAAAAACATCGATAAATAGATTGCATGGCACCGCCTTATCTCGTTATCCCCTCTTCCTGCCACAAATGCAGGCTGATGGCTGGAGGTGGAACAAACATCTTTGAGCTTTGGGAAGTAAAAAAGAATCATGGAGATTTTGATCCTGCCATTGGGAAACTTGTAAACCAAAGCTATCACCTCCTGACCTCACGTTATCTAAGATTGCAAATGTGCTCCTACCGGCTCCAGAAGCACCAGTTGATAGCTTGTTAGAAATGCAGATGTTGCCCTGGCTGGTGTAGCTCAGTGGATTGAGCACGGGCCTGCGAACCAAAGGATCGAGGTTCGATTCCCAGTCAGGGCACATGCCTGGGTTACAGGCCAGGCCAGGCCAGTTCCCAGCATGGGACACACAAGAGGCAACCATACAGTGATATTTCTCTCCCTCTCCCTCTCTCCCTCTCTCCTACCCTTCCCCTCTAAAGATAAATAAATAAAATAATTAATTAAAAAAAAGAAAAGAAATGCAGATGCTCAGGACTCATCCTGGACCTACTGAGTCTGAAACAGCATGTTGACCTGGTCCCCAGGAGATTTAGAGATACATCAGAGTATTAGAATATCCACTCTACAAAAAAATAACCCCCTGCTTCATTAAGTTCTTGTCAGGTATCATGTTAACTGGAGCTGAAATTGTATCATACATGTATGCACTGACTCTCAATTTCTAAAAAAAAAATGACTACTTAAAATATAAATAAATATGTGGTATAATAAAAATATTTACATAAAGTTTAAAGTGTTTAAAAGCTATTTTTTTTAGATGGGTATAGAAGAGCAAAATCTAATAATGGTAAATGAGGTTTCCATTCCTTTCAGAATAAAATATAACTTCAAATTAATTACAAATTCCCAAGTTTTAATCTGTGAGCCACCCTGTATGAAAGCTGTGACTTAACATTCGAAAAGGCATCAATAATGAGATGTTATAGCTATAGATAAATATATGCATATAATAAATCAATTTTTAAAAATTTTTGCCAAATTGTTTTTGTCGATTCTAGGTTTGAATTTTATGAAATATATGTTCTGCAATAATTGTGTCAATCAAAGGAAACTCTTTGTCTGTACAGATTGATTTTTTTTTTTTTTTTTTTTGCCAAGTGTTTAAACCCTAGATGCTGACTAAAAATCACAGACTGAAATCACCTGCATTTGGTAAAAAACAAGCTCCGACCACTAGCATTTTCCATTTCTTCCCACTGCTCAATTGAACTGCTTATGTTTCCTGGCTCTGCTGTAAAGAAATTTTAGGCTCCAGTCCCAGGATTGATTTCACTGCAACAAAATTGTCAGCTACAGAATTCTGTAAAATTTTCCTTCCTTCTACATTTATTTAACCCAAGGAGTTGAAGTCTCGGTTGCCAAAAGTTTTGCACTTAACAAAAATTTCACAGGATAACTAAGAGAAGCAAAAAGAAGTGACTGAATCCATCTGTTTTGTGCCCATGCTCAGAACACATTTATAGAATAGCAAATTTATCTATTTGAAAAACCTAAAAGTTATACAGTGTATTCTGTAAATACAGTGTGAAAATATGCATGGAAGGCTGAGGTGGGACAAGGCTCAGGGAAATAACTTGGGCATGTAGTTGTCATTGAAAAGTTAATGCATCACTGCCACTGAGATTCCATAACCACGGTTCATGTAAAGAAGAGAGGAAGTGATATTAAAAGTAGCTCACACCTTTTGGTTTCACAATGATACTGAAAATACCACAATGATTAAAACTCCATAAAAATCCCATCAAACTGATTGTTCATTGAAATAGTATTTTTTTAAACTTTATTTCTGTTACTTATAGATGTCCCCATTTTCCCCTTTGCCTACCTCCACCCAGCCCTCACCCACCTTCCCTCTGGCCATCACCACACTGTGGTCTGTGTGTCTGGGTCATGCATATATGATCTCTGGCCAATCCCTTCCCCTTCTTTCATGTAGTCCTCCCCTCACCCTTCCCCTCTGACAGCTGTCAATCTGTTCCATTAATTTATGACTACTGTGGGTGGAAAGGGGCCACACACACTAACCCTGACAGGCTGAGGGGAGACCTGCACAGCAGCCGTACAAACTCAGAGACCTAAAGTAACCACATGGGAAGGTCTGGACATGAAGATTTCTAACAAAAAAAAAAAAAAAAAAAAAAAAAAAATGAGTCATAGCAAGTAGTCGTGTTCTAGGCCAGTATCTTCCTTCACAAGGTCAATATTTACCTTAATTGAGCCTGTCCATTGTTGTTTTATTTCTATGGTAACATACCTTTGGAATGTCAGAGTAAACCTTTTCCAGACCCCTCAGGTCACAATCTCCCACTGGAGCAGGGAACCCCTCATCGTTATCTTGTCCCCCAAATACTATCTCTGTGTGCTATAAATGTTAATTGTTAACTAGCTTATACATACCAATGTAAAAGAAGTATTAGTCGTTTCATTTTTACTCTTTATCCAGTCTCGGAGATTTCCCAGCTTTGCTTTCTCCCACCTCCCTAAATTACCATGAATGGATTTCATGTAACCCATTTAGGGCGCTTCCTTAATAAATTGCAAAACTATCATCCTCCAGAGCTTTTTCTCAGTTCATTGAGATTTTGCTTCCCAGCAATTGTCATCAGTTTGGTTCAAACAAACTCATAAAATTTCTCTACAGGTTTGAATGTTTTTTACCTTGACACTACACAACTTCAATACCTATCTTTAGTGGCTATTTTTCAGCAGGCAAAAACTAAAAGATACTGTTCATCTCACATCACTCTCTTCTTCTATATTTTTTGCATGTCTATATCTGAGTCTCCTATTTGACTATGAGCCCATCCCTAGAACTTTGCCTGGCTCATAAATACTCTTTTTTTTTTTCCATTTAGTTATATGTTGGCCCCACTCAATTTCTAGTGCTCATAGAAATGAAATTGTTCTGCATGGAACAGCTTGTGCTGTACCATGTCATCCATGGATGCCCAAGAATTTTCTTGCTTGCTTCTGAGAGACCAGTTCTAAAGGGGGAAATCAGATCTGAAATAACAAAGCCACCCTGGGGCTATGTGGGATTAAAATATAAGGCCTTGGATTCCTGCCTGCCAAAAATTAGCTGAAATATTTCCAGTAAGTCTCCTAACCTCTCTGGGCTTTGTGTTCTCAGCAAAGTGGGGAATCTGCTCTAGATTCCGTGAATTCCAGGGTTCATTTCATCCCAACACTCCATCTTCAACCTCCGAGTTCTCTGCTTTTCCTTATCCTTCCACCCCATGGTAATTACCCCTCATTGCCATGCACAGGGCTGAGAAAAGTTTTAAGTGGTACTGTTTGCATTGGTAGCTAAATATTAGTAAAGGGAGAGAGAAAGAGAATCAGGCATTATTAAGCATAATCAACTAAGGAGCAAAAGCCTGCATAATCAGGAAACTAAGGCTCCACATGCTCCAGGGAATAACAGCATTTTCCCACCAGGTGGATTAACACCACTCCCTCCCTTGTATGCAGAGGTAGGACCAGCTTTTCAATTTGCTAAGTCCATTCACCCAGGCTATGGGTGGGGCAGAGGGGATTGGCACCTGTACAATAGGAGCCAAGATGGAAACCATAGAGGCCTGTCAGTCTAACCTGGAACAAGGATCAGATTGGGTAAGAGACACAACCCTAGAATATCTAGGAAATAGACTGGTTGGTCATGGACCCATCAGAAGCTCACAAAAGTGTGGAAAGTAAATTGATTATTTTGAAAAAGCACCTGGTCCTCACCAAGCCTGAAATAATATAACCTGAGCCTGACAAAGGCAAAGGCCTCTTATTTTCTCTTGTTTGATAACATGCACTCACCCTGTTCATTCTCACATTCTCTCTGTAACAGCCATGTGGCCCTAGCAGAAGTGGAAGAGACCCACTTCCACCAGCAACAGTGCCACTCAGCCTACCGGGAGCTCCAAGTGTGGGCCTGGACACAGTGCCAGCCAAAGTGCAGCCAGAATCACAGGCTCGGCTAGCCAGATGGGGAGAAGGGCTGGACTGGACTGGCCTTGGCATGGCACAGAATTTCTAGACACCGGCCCTATTTGTAGGCCTGGTAAAGACAAGACTGGAGTTTTTCCATGGTGGTTAGGGCAGAGAGGGAACATTGGGAACCCAGGGATTTTGCATCTGGTGCCACAAATGAAACATCACACCACAGTTTCCCATACATGAGTCTCCTGGAATGCTTTCCTTGTGACACTGCAAGAGCCCCACTTCCACCAGCCACCGTACCACTCAGAGTACATGTTTCACAACCTTCAAAATCCAATTGCAAAGGCCTTTCTAACATGATTATTTCTTTAAACTATAGGTAAGAGGTAGAAGCCCATGAACAACTTTTAATGAATAGACACCAAATTGTCATACCTTTAGGTGATGCTCCAATTCAGAAACAGGCTTCTCCTCCAAGATTAATTATGGCTGTCTGACACTATTACCGGCTGAAATGTTTTATAAGCTCACAATACCAAGAGTTTCAAAAAGTGTCACACACCAGCAATTCCTATTACTGACAACATGAATATGACAATTGAATATAATGTGAGCGGGAAGCTGTCCCCAGGTGATTTTACCTGGCCCACCTTGCACTTCTGCAGGTGATAGTAATGAAAGCTGGCACTGACCTTGGTGGGACTACCTAGGACATCTTTCTATTAGGTTAAGGTTTCTTTTAAAATGCTTTGGAATGTGGGAAATAAAGAAGAATTCTCTTGTCAACAACCAAATGTGCTGCTTAGTGTCAATTTTCTGTTTCCTGACACACATATTTAGATAGCAATTGCCAGGCAGAAACTCTCTTTGCCCTTCTAATTGGACTGAACTGCTGCTGGATCTTTCTTCTCGTCCCCAAAGCAATAACAAGGGGGTGGAATTCCTTCAGCTAAAAGGCAGAATTGTTTATAGCACTCACAAAACGATTCTAATGGCGAAAGAGGTGTTTCCATTCTTCCTCTGCTTTCCTCCTTCTCACCTTCCCTTCCTTGATTATAGTTTTGCTTACGAACATCCAATTATTTCCTTCACTCTGTCCTTGGGTGTGTTGACTCTGTAAATGTGTGACACTGAACCGTGCTACAGTGCAGGAGCACTAGATTAGGAGAGCCTTGCTGGAATTTTCTTGTAGGAATGCTATCCCCACTTTGGGGGCCAGCACAAACCTTGGGTATAAAGAAGAGAAAGGAAGAAAAGTACCCTGAGGCAAAGCCTTTTCATGGCAATTTTTAGAAGGCTTTCTCAGGGTACCCCACGTGCTTTTCAATGCCTCTTCAACATTCTTTTCTCCCCCCACTCTCTCATTCCCCCACCCTCACCCCACTGAAGATATTCTTATCACACCCCTTCTGTAAATGCGAAAAATTATGGGCACATATCCATCAAGAGGATAAGTTTGTAATGTGTTGCCTCTCCCAAAGGGATTATCAATATTTAAACTACATAAATAAATCATTAATAGTGAAGCTTTAGATTCTGCTCTACCTGTACTTTTTTAATGATTCTTCGGAGTAGGATCCCTTTCTATCCACTCTTAGATCACTCTACATACACAGCTATCTACTCTTCTGGCTTGTTTTGTCAAAAACTATTTAGAGTGGCAGCTGGTATGAGCCTCTATCCATTTTCTTTAACACCTCCTCACAGTATCCACATCCGTCACAGCAGCAAACCATACCATTGAAGGAAGCAGAGTTTGCCACCCAAAATATGCCTCTTTGGAATATTGATTATTTTAAGCTGGTTATTTTTAAGGTCCAGGAGGCTCGTGAAGAACCTTAGCCCTTTCCCCTAACTACCTACAAGAATTTAGATAGAGAACCTGTTCCAGGAAGGCAGCTAGCTTTCATCAGAGATCATAACAGTTTAATATGAACTAGGTGTGACAGACAGGGAAGCACCTAGCAAGGACCCTCTGATCAAAGCCCTCCCTGAGCCCCATTGTTAAAGATGCCCAGCAAGCACTTGTTTACCAAACATTTGCTTTTCTACCTCCATGTGAATTGCCTTCCTCCCCTGTGAAGTCCCAAACCACAGCCCTTCTTTCTTCTCAGCTCAAGATGGCCTCAACGTCTTAACTGCCTGATTCGTCCTAGGGCCCCATAGTCTTACAGATGAATTTTGCTTATCTTCTCTTGTTAATGTGTCTTATGTCACTCTAATTATTCAACCAGACAGAAGAACTAAAACTCCCACACCTCTATTGTCCATTTACTGGACAGTTCCTCATTATCCCTCTCACCAGTGTTGGTTTTGGTTCCTTTGCCAGAGCAGGAGAGAAACATGTAAGTTTCCTTGCAAAGGAACACAGGATTTTGAGTTGATGAACAATACAATAAAGATATCATACCTTCAGTGTTACATTGTTCTTTGTTGACTTTGGGATCCTCTGTAGGTAGCATGAATTAAAAAATGGTTTCATTATTGTACATGAAATCCATTGTAGAAGATTATTTATTGATAAAAACAAATAAATGAATAAAAACTTCATGCTATGTGTTTTCTAAAACCTGTCTAAATATTATTTTGCATGAAGTCTCATAAAAAGATACAGGAATAGGAAGAAAAGAAATTGCCCAAAAGTCCAGAGTATGTTAAAGCATTTGGGGGGTGGTGAGAGGAATTGATAATGGAATAATAAAAGAAAATTTATCCTGAATTAGAAAGGATATTTTTCCACATTTAATAAATACTCATGAATACATACAGATAAAATGGTAAGTCAGACAGTCCCTGCCCTTGGGGAGTCTTGTACCTAGTACCCAGGAGAGAAAACAATCACGTGGGTAATACCCAGTGGGTAGCTTGGTAAGGACTCTGCAGACAGAGTACAAGGAGCCATGAGAGCATAGGAAGGGGGGTCATGACCTAGTTTGCCAGGCCCAGGAAGATGAAAACAAAAGATTCCAGCCGTGATCTGAAGGATGAGTAGCTGAACTAGATAAAGAAGGGGTCAGAAAGAACTCTCTTGGCAGAACTTAAAAGGCTCTGGGGAGGAAGAAAACTTGGACTATTTTAGGAACAGAAAGAAGGTCAGAATGGCGGTATTAAAGAAAGCAAGTTGGCATTGGATGAGGTGGGAGAGGTAAGCAACAACCTAGCCATAGAGAGTAAAGGGTTCAGAACAAGCACGCCTAAACTACACCACTTTGCCATGTGGATTATTTTAAGACGAAGGCAATCAAGACTCAGCCAATTCAGGAAGGATGTTTATCTCTCCCTTAACTGCTTAAAAGAATTTAGATACGGGCTTGACACAGAGATAAAACTATTACCAGAGATAGTTTTTATCTGAAAGGCCTATCTGTATAGCAGGGTAAACATCTAATTAGGAAGCATCTGCTCTTCTTACTGTCCTGTGAATTACCCTCCTCCCCTTGGAAGGCCCAGGCCCCTGTCCCATCTTTAGCTCAAGAGGGCATGTAAACCTCAACTGCCCAAATTGCCCTTGGGGCTCATATTTTTATGGGACTCCCATACATATGTAATTTTTTTCCTATTTTATTTCAACTTAATTAGTAGACCAGCCAGGAAGATATAAGGATAGAAGGATTTTTTTTTTTTTCCTCCCCAACAGGGGCCTTCTGGATAGAAGAGGATTTTGATTTTTTAAAATAGTGCAGTTGGAAGCAATGGAAGTGTTTACACCACCTGAGCACAAAAATGACCATTCAGACTACACAATGGACAATAAAGGGTAGAAAATGTAAATATGGGCAAAATGCTTAGCAGGCACAGCAAGTCCATAAAATAATTCACTTGATATGTTATAGTTTAGAACATGGTGATGCTTATAAAAATAGGTATACAAGAAGAAACTGGGGAGAGATTTAAGAGATAAAAGATCTATTACTTGACATGGACTGAATGTAGGTCTAAGGATAAAGAATAGCTGAGGATGTGGTACTACTTATTGAAACAAGGATCGCTCATGCAGGATTTTGAGGGCTTGATACTAGACATATTGAACTTGGGATAACACTGACAGCGTCAGTAGATATATCAAATAGTTTACTAGGGAGTTTTAAAGTTTCAGAAACAAGTTTGATTTAGAGATTAGTAGTTGGGAATTGTTGGAATATAGGTGAATTGGAACCCTGGTAAAGGGAAGTTGAAAAATTTGAGAAAGCTAAAAAGAGATAATCCCAAATAAGAATATTTGCAAAATAATGGGTTCGAGCTGCAAATCAATGATGGAAACCATCTTTTAATAGTGCTAGGCTTAGACCTGAAAGAGGCACATACAGATCTATACTACTCATGTGCAGAACATTTCAAGAGAATGGGAAGAAAATCATTGTGGACAGGGACCAATCAGAATTTTACATTCTTCATATCTCTCACAACAAATAAAACTGTACCATCCACAAAAGCAGGAGTTCAATAAAGGAAAAAAAAAAAACAGTAAAGAAAGATAAAAAGAAAGAAGTCTAATCTGACAGAGGATTCTTAAATGGTGTTTGAGGAGACAACTTACAATTTAACCTAAATGTGTATCCAGTTTGCTACTTTAATAGAGGATTCTAGGGGGCTGGTTTGAGCAATCTAAGTAGCACAGCACATTTATTCATGTCTAGTTAAGACAATGACAACTGTTCTTTTAACCACTTAAGAGGATGTCAGGGAATAAATTAGAGGGAAAGTTCAGTCACAAAGGAACTATAATTAATTTTAATATAGATCATATAAGTGAATACATCTCATGTCCTCGGTTTAAAAAACATATTTGCCTCAGTTTATTTATCAATTACTCATTTACAATAAAATATTAAGTTAAATTGAATGACTAGTTCCCTTCAGTAGAGGTTGTTATTGCAATATTCCACTGGAAAGTTTGTTTTCTCACTCAAGGATGCTATTACAGCAATAGGTGAGATAATGCCATTCCACGGCATGGGGACTAAATGTTGAAAATAATTTTTTGAAATGCCAAATATGTTTACTTCACTTCTTTTAAATATTCTACTCATTCTTAAGGAGAAAAATTACCTTTCAAAAGAGAATACATGTCTTGTATTGAGCAAACACATTTTCTGCATACTGTAATTGAAATTTAACATTACTATTATCCAATGTGTACTGAAAATAAAATTAAACATACACATTAATGTGTAGGTCACTACATATGCACACTAACCCAGAGCATACTGTATTTAGCCAGATATTCTGCTATCAGCTATGTCACTATTTCTTCCTCTGGACTGCTCTCTGGACCACTGGCCAAGGCAAATTTGCTGTCATTGACAATATTGCGGCAATGGAATTGGAAAATATTATACATCAATACTTTGGTGTTTTTATGTAACCTCAATGTCACTAATTTCATATACAACCAGCACTCAATGTTTTTCCCTCTGTTTATTCCTTCTCATTTTTAGTTTTCCTCCCCAACTACGTCCAAACCTCCTTCTTGGTGAATATTTTGTATGCTCCCTGCTTCATGCAGTATTTGGTGCAATATGTATTCAAAGTAGGAACTTAATAAATAGTGCATTATTTAGTATGTGTGTGTGACAACATGCACATAAATTGAAGGCAATTATCATATATTATAATCAGAAAAAAATATGGAAATACCTTGATATAGGCATTCAATACCAGGTTTAGGAGTTTAGATTTGATGCAATATATAAAAGATCACTATTGGTACTTCTGGGTAATGGTGTTCTGTATCAAATTCATTTTGTAAAAGATGTTTCATTCCATGGAACTTAGATGTAATCTACTTTAAATCATGATAATAAAAAGAGGTTCCCTTTAATTATTTCCTTGCCCCAAGAATCAATCACCACTCTAAAATTCTGAAAATAGCAATGTCCAGCCAAAACCTGTATGTAACAAGAAGGCCCTGGCAGCCAGTTGACGTTGGAATTGACTCTGTCTGGATTCCCATCGCACTCTGACCCCCACCATGGCGAACCCCAAGGCCAGCAGAGCAAACCTAAGCCCTGCAAACCTAAGCAAACCTGCAGTAGACTAGCTCAGGACCTTCAATTCCCTCACCAAAAACAAATTCTCATGGAATGCGAAATGACCAAGGAATGAAAGTAGTAAAAGCAATAAAAAATTTCAGATAGAACTATTTGAGACAAGATTTTCTACTTTGAATTCTTGTTTTTATTCATTACTTAGAAGAAAGTTTTAAGGAGAAAAGAAGCAGATGTAAGCATTTTATCATACCTAGAAAAAGAAGTTTCCTTTTCATAATACCCTATTTCTTATGAAAGTCCAATATACGAGGAAAATAAAATGTTAGAGAATGTCATATAATAAAGAATTTGCCTGGTCTTTGTCCTTAGGTCCTGGAAGGGAACATCGAGGCCTTTGGGATGACAGAGAAGTTCCACATTTGGGACTCTCTGAGACCTTACCCTATGCCTCTCTTCATGGGGCTGGCCCTCATTTGCACCCTTTATAATAAAACTATAATATAAACATTGCCCTTTCCTGAGTTTTATGAGTCATTCTAGGGAATTATTGCAGTTGAAGGGGTAGTGAGAGCCCCTGAATTTCTAGCCTGGGAACCCAGGACCTTGTGGCGGGTCTGCAGTGAGGGGGCCCTGGGGAGGACTGTGACCTCAACCTACAGAGTTCACGCTAACCCCCAGTAGTTAGTGCCAGAAGTACATTACAGGGAATGCAGCAGATTGAGGGGGAAATGTATTAGGAGCTTAATTATTAATTCCCATTCTTGAAGATTTAAATTAAGCTCTTTAAAATCATCCATGTAAAAAAAATTATCTGGAGTATTTATTCTATTACCATGTGTCATATCAGGTTGTATTATTCATGTAGCTTCATCTTTTAATCTTCCTCTGCAGCCCCATGAAAATGGGATAAATAACAATCTGAATAATGTTTATTTTGTGATTGGTATGCTGGTAACTGTGATTGGGATCACAGGTAACTTATAATAAAAAAGAAAAACTGTCAGCCTGACCTAGCCACAGAAAAAAAGAAAAACTTTCTTTACCTCATAATTCTTGATATTCCCATTTCTCTGTTGAAAAGGAGCAAATCCTTATATGCTTGGAAAACCCTCTTTAATGACCTCATAATTATATTTAATTTACACAGTAACCGCAGCCACTACTAAAAAAGTAAGTGAGCCCTGGCTGGTGTGGCTCAGTGGATTGAGCATGGGCTGCAAACCAAAGAGTTACGGGTTCAATTCCCGGTCAGAGCACATGCCTGGGTTGCAGGCCAGGTCCCCAGTGGGGGCCACATGAGAGGCAACCACACATTGATGCTGCTCTACCTCTCTGTCTCCCTCCCTTCCTCTCTCTAAAAATAAATAAAATCATTTAAAAAAGTAAATGAAACTAAATTCTGCATAAGCAAAAGTCAGCATTTCCAGGTCTTATCTAGGCCTTAATCTATGTGCTCTGTTTAATATTGCCTAAAACTGGGGTGACCAGGACACTTTCCAAAATTATCATTGACAGTTCCACTAAATAATACAATGACTTTATGATCTAAATTAATGATAATCTAATCTTAGCTATCATTTTATTCAGTTTTTATAAGTAAACATCAAACTAACTTTCCATTTAATAATAGTTTGCTAAGTAATCAGTATATTACACAAATTTCTCCTGATAAATTTTGCTATTTCTCCTATTATAGTTCTTATTAAATTTTTCTTCCTACAACAAATCTGTACCTTGTCATCTTTCAAACTATTTTTCACAAATTCTGTGAGTGTGTGGGTGCATCATCACACACAAGCCCATGCCAGCTCCCTACACCATATTCTTTCTGCAGCACTTGAGGGGGAGAACCCTCAAAAAAATTGTCTTCTGGAGGGTGGGCCTGTTGTAGTACAGGCATCCCCCACTAGGTGAGTGGTCTGGGAACCCATGTGTCAGTGTTTCAGCTGGCATTGCTGTGAGAGGCTGAATTCCGCTTCAGTGAACTTTTGTTGAAGACTCTTTTAACAACACATTTGCCCATTTCATGATGGGTGATTTATGAGCACACCTGCCCACCCTGTGCTGAGTGTTCAGCAATTTTTGACCAAAAATGGCATGACCCCCGTGCCCCACCCTCCCCATTCACCTGATCTCACCTCCAGCAACTTTTTTTATTTCTCTGGTGAAAAAAGTCCTCAAAGGAAAATGCTTTGCCGATGTGGAAGAAGTGAAACAAAAAACAGCAGAAGCACTAAAGGCATCAAAATCAACAAGTTTAAAACTGTTTTTAGAAGTGGAAAAATGTCTCAATAGGTGTATTGCATCAAATGGAGAGTTGTTTGAAAGTGACTGAAGTTTAAACATGTTAAAATAAGCACACAATTTTTAATAAATAAATTCCAGTTTTGGGTTTCGGTTCCTCATACATGGGGTAGGTTTGTTCTAAACAAATCTTCTAAGTTACTAATATGACAAAATCACCCATACTTAATCCTAGGCCTTTGCAGAAATAGATAGATAGATGATAAATAGATAGATAAACACTTCTGTCTTCTTTAATACCCTAATACTGCCTTTGAAATGTAATAAATCAAATGTAATAAAACTTCAGGATAAGGACACTGTGCCACCAACCAAGTATTCCTGATGACTGACTTGCACCTTCTTTGCATTCCTTAGGCTGTTCTGTTTTTCAAAGCAGTGCCCTTCAAAAGATAATTAATAGGCTTCCAAAAATTCTTCTCCAAACATTTCAGCAATAGTATATAGTCTTCACCACAGTACTCCATGGCTCTGATGTGCAAATTTCTTTTCTGTCCCTCTCAGTGGAAGAGAACTGTTAGTTTGTCTTAAATTTCATGGGCACATCCTATTATGGAAAAGCTGAGCCATGAACACAGAGGCCAAGTATACAGTGTGTGTAAGATTGGGGATGGTGCAGAGAAAGAGACCAGCTGTTGGAGAATCTGATGGCAAATATATATATATATTTAATAAATTGTCAGTAACTGCAAAGCTATGGTGGCAGACATCAAGCCCAGAACTTGGCATATGTTTTTTCAGCTTCAGTTTAAAAATAATTTTGATCAATAATCAAGAGGAAGAAGCAGGTATAGGTATGTGAGAAACTGAAATTATATTTTGACATTTCTCCTTTTTATATGCTGGAATACCATTAGCCAACGCCCATGAAACGATGCATGGCACCACCCATATGGGGTGAGAGCCCTGTGTGACTGACTGGAAAGGATTTAAACTGTCATGCAAACTTTTAGACATTTTTAGTTAAAGTAAACAAACATCTAATATCTCAAAACATTACACTAATTTGCAAGTAGAGGCAGCATCAAAAATTTTACCTTTACTACTATATACACCACTGTATATTTGTAATAAGAAAGTCCATATTATTGACAAACTTCAGCAATTTGGACTGAATTACAGGCCATTCTGATTTAGGAAAAGATCAAGATTACGAGCTACCATTTAAAGCTAGATGGTCATAGTAAGTTTGGGGGAGATGGAATGCTATCTTATCTAGGTCCCTGGAAGGCGTGTGCTAAACAAACTGCCAGAACAGAATTAAGGGGCACTTCCAAGGCCACCCTCACTTCTGATAGCAACTGCAAAATTGGGGTCCCCAAGACCACCCTCGGGTTTAGTAATTTGCTGAAAGGACCCAAAGAAACCACTAAAAACTGTTATAGTTATGGTTATGGTTTATTATAGTGAAAGGACACGGATTAAAATCAGACAAGAGCAGAGATGCATGGGACAGAGCCCAGAACAGCCACCTGCCCTCTCTGAGTGGAGTCGTGGGCAGTGCTAATTTCTCCCAATACACGGAGTACTGCCAACCAGGGAAGCTCACCTGAGCTTTGTTGTGCAGTTTTGAGTAGGGACTCTAGCACACAGACAGAGCTAAGTGCCCATGTAGCTGACACGTAGTCACTCGGTGTTGCTGATACCATATGGCCCCAAGCCCTTACCATAAATCACATTCTTCGACTATGGACCAGGACCTCAGGTAAACACAGCCACTCTAATTAGGCAGGATGTTCTAAGGACGTAGAGATCACATCCCAGGAACTAAGGGCAATGGCCAGATCTGGTCTTTGAGTAAGGCTCATTCTTTACTGCACAGCCAGGGATAAATTTGTCTGATCCAGATGTTAGTCTTGCCTTTAAAGTTTCAGGGGAAATTAAAATTGCTGTTTAAATACTTCTTAAAAAGCATTCTTCAATTATATGTACCTATTATGAAGAAAATCTATCAAAATAAGACATTATCCATCTTTCTTTCTTATTTTGCATATGTTCTAAATTAGTAAAAACCCACATCAATTAAGTTTTGCTATTTTTTAAGATAGAATTAGCATTTTTACATTTCCAAAGGTACCATTAAAATAGCTTATCTGTCTGCTATGGAGATAATATAACAATTGAGTAGTAAAAAAGAAGAAGTATGGTTTTGTATTTTTCATCAGAAAAGAAAGTTTACATTGTGGAGAATGTGTAGCACTAATTTATGTAAAAGGCCCTGGAGATTCTTAACACAGTACGTGTGTGTGTGTGTGTGTGTGTGTGTGTGTGTGTGTGTACATGAAACTAATCCATATGAATCTGTTTTTACCATGATGGCATCAAACCAAAACAATGACATATTTTTGCTTATATACACACAAATGTGATGTTTCAATGTACATTAATTCATTTTTTAATTTTTTGTCTGCAGTATTAATTCATTTTAAAAATATGTCTTTTCCAGAGAAGAATGCTATCTATGTATATAAGAATTCCTAACACAGCCCATCTAAAACTATGGCAACTGCTCCCTTAAAAACTGTTGTATGTTTATGTATGCGAATAGAAAACTCATTGAGTAACTAAATACAAAATAAAGTAAGAGCAATTCCAATCAAAAGAAATCAAGGACTAGCGAGCTGCATGCACCAACACCTTTGGCAGAATAACCCAGAGAGGAAGTATCATTATCATTGCAACACTGTGTTCTTCATACATATTTTATGATCTAAGTTTTTCACACACTTTAGAGGTTAGCAATGCATTACATTTTTGTATGCTGCTTGATTTAACAGAATGAAATGCCCTAAAGGCATTTATTAAAACCAGAGGAGGAAAAAATGTGATTACTGTTAACCTCTGCCTGTAACTTATAAAGGCTTTCATGAAATAAGTATCAAAGTGCACTCCAATCACAAAGAGAAATACGAGCCACTCTGTCACTTAAGGCTCACTGCTAGTTAGCATTTGAACACTAACATTGAATAGGCCTGTGTCGGCTTAAACCATGGTACTTAGGCTTTAACTGCTAACTTCCAGAGTCCAAACACATTAAAATATTTTAATTACTGAAATTTTAGCAAGCACTGAGTTGTTTCCTTGTTTGTTTGTTTGTTTGTTTACTGAACTTGTGAAGCACCCCTCCCCCACCCCCCACCCCCGCAAAGATCACTGAAACAACCCCTGTTGATAAGATAG
This sequence comes from Glossophaga mutica, assembly GCA_039655065.1. Taxonomy (NCBI): domain Eukaryota; kingdom Metazoa; phylum Chordata; class Mammalia; order Chiroptera; family Phyllostomidae; genus Glossophaga; species Glossophaga mutica. The sequence continues at coordinate 196,494,860 of CM077304.1, forward strand.
TTTGAAGTTTTTGCTCACTATGATAAAGACTGACAAATTTCTTGATGTCTCAGAGGGGAAAAGGCAAGGTCAGAATTTATTGAGAATGTAAAGTTTGGCTTAGCTAGGTCTGTCAATGCAGGGGAATTAATTAGAGCTGACTGTGTAAGAATTGTACTATCTCAGTTTAGAATTGTTAGAAACAACAAGTACGGATTTTGAGGTCAAGGGTTTGAGGAGATTTTGGGCTTAAACTGATGATGCTTCCCATTGAATAATTGATGGGTGTTTCTGGAAATTTCCCTTATCAAAAGTCACTTGGAATAGTAAGGTTACACTAAGGAAGGCAATGGAATAGTAAAATTATGTTAAGTAGACAGTAAGCTGTCCTGAGGGTAGGGAGTTTGAGCTTCAGTGCCCTATGAGTTGTTGAAGGAAGAAACAACACTAATTACACTGCAAAGTCTGTCTCTTAAAGGAGTTTTGCTAAAATTGAACTAGAGCATAACGAATTATAGCAGGGTATAACCAACTCAAACAGATGTACAATATGAAAACTGAATTAGGCAGGGTTTTCTAATTTTCATAATAAATGTACATTTGCAAAAACATTCAGCATGATATTATATTTAATAACAACTGTCTATGCTTTTAAAAATAGAATCTGACTGTATCACTTAGTTTCACACCTATAGGTAGGATTGTTTATATTGCATAAGATGATGTTTGAAATGCCCTGCTCTACAGAAGCAGTATGAGAAAGAGAAAGAGAAAGTCAGATAAAATTCACTGGCAGTGTGCAATAAAGGAAATTCACGTTAAGGATAATTTTGAAAGTAAAGTGTGGAAGATAATGTCTAAGAAAGTACAAAGCAGCTCAAATACGTGATGAGAAGGCTTTTTACTTGAAGGAAAGGGCAGGCACCGGAGTAGAGGTGAAGAGCAATTTATATGTGAGAAGGGTATAATCAAGAGTTTGATCTTTTGAAATGGACACTTAGGAATTTTAACCTAGATAATTATGCGACTGGCTGTCATTAAAGGGGCCAAACAATGTGAATGCTGCGGTAGAAAGACCGAAGTCTTCTCACAGTCTCTTCCCATACCTGCTGAAGAGAACTCTTTCTGAGGACCACATAGCTCCTTTTTCACGCAGATAAAGAATGAGTAAGACAACAGAATAATGGAGAAAATGGCCAAGTTTTTAATTTATTATATATAAGAATATATAATAAGAATATATATAAAGAAAAAACCTTGAAGGAAGAAGGAGGGAAAAGAATTATTGACAAAGACAAGGAAAAAGAAGGAAAAGGGGGAAAGGAGAAAGAAAAAAGAAGAAAGAAGCAGAGACAAAGAGGCAGAGAAAAATCAGCAGGATTGTAATGAGAGAAGCAGTGGTGCAAAGATTCAGAACAGTTGTTAAAGAACCACAGCCACAGCTGGTGTGGGTTGGGGCAGCTCTGCTGTGTGATATGTAAGGACTTGGGGCAGTTTGTTATGTGATATATAGTGCCTTTCCATCTCTACACTAACCCCAGGCACATACAATGTATGTATCAAGATGCCAACACAGGTCTTTCTTAAAGAGAGAACAATTTCCATGCAACAGATTTTGCAGGGCAAGGAGAGTCCCAATCAATCATTATGGATCTGATAAGGAAAATGAAGTCCCCGTTGAAATAAAATACAACACTCTCCAAAGCTGGCAAAGAAGAATTTCTGAAAAGGTATTTCTAGATGGTAAAATTGGGAGGTAAGGAGAGGAAAGTTCATCTATTGTGTGTATGCCATGTGCCAAATACTTTATATTTTTGTCCTATTTTATCATTATCACAGTTCTATGAAGTGAGTGTTGTGAGGGTTCAGAATAAGCCACCTTAAGATGTGCCTCAGTGTGCAGATAACTGAGTTAAAAGCTACTTTAGCCACAGGCTTAAGAGAAACTTCTGCCCTTCCCTTTAACTACCTAGAAGAATTTGAATTAGTGGCCTTGCCCATAAACGATGATCAGAAATGACTTCTTTTAACATCTTTAGAGCAGGGCAAACTTCTATTTTCTAAACCCAGTTCTTATCCTGCATGACCCTTTGAAGCCCCCAAGGTGTATTACCTTATCCCTAGCTCAGGAGGTCTTACATACCTCAACCCCCTTTCTACCTCTGAACCTCTTGTGCTCTGGGGTCTCTGATTCTCTCAGGTACATGGAGTTCTCGTACATGTGTACATATTAAATTTGGTTACTTTCTCTTGCTAATCTGCCTTATGCCTATTTGATTATTAGACAAGCCAAGACAATCTTGAGGATAGAGGGATATTCGTTCATCCCTACAGTATTGACATTTCCATTTAGAGGAAACCGAGACCCTTGGGCACCACATTATGCTACCCCAACTCTTTTCAGGATGATGAACTTCTCACAGAGAATAAATCTTGCAATGAGACAGTGACAGAGGAGTAGCAGCCATTCTTCTTTTGAATCTTTAATTCACTACTCTCGGCTTATAACAATTTGTCATAAAGAGGATCAGAATAAAACTCCCCAAAATGTGCCACTTTGGCATGTGGACTATTTTGAGCCGAAGGCAACCAACACCCAGCAGATTCACGAAAACCTTTTATCTCTCCCTCAATTGCCTAAAAGATTTGTATAATGGGTTTGTTTGTTCTAAGGAAAGTACTGCCACCAGAGATCGCTGGGCTAGGTGTGGTAAGCTGGGTGAAGCTAGGCAGAGACTGTTGTTTTCAATTTGAATACATTTTTCTCTTTTTCCTATTAACCTATCTTATGTTAATTTATCTGAGCAGCCAAAGAAGCTAGAAAAATAGAATGAAAATGCTTCCTCACGAACAGTCTGCTGCCTGAGTATATCTATTTTACCTTCAAGCAACTTCTCTCACTAAAAGCACAAATAGCAGATGAGAAGGAAGCAATCAATAGATTGAAGGAAATAAGTTTTTATTTAAAATAGGGAAATGACTTTTGAATTCTGTCTGCAAACTCCTTTCCTAAACCCTCCTTCCTCCCCCATTGAAGCCTCTTGGTAGGCGTTCCACTCCGGAGTTGGCAGAAAACGCTGCAAGGCAGTATTCATCCAGAGCATTGATAACACATCAAAGCAAGGAAGAAAAGCTCAAGAGGAAGGGAATATGGAAGTCATGCTGAACTACAGCTGGATTTACAGGAACAAGTATAAAGGACACATGGACAAAAACTATGGGGGGGGGGTGGAAATGGGAGGGAGGTGGGGAGGGCTGGGGTGGCGGGTTCGGGTGAGAATAAAAGACAGAAAACTGTACAAGATCAACAATGAAAATAAAAATTAAAAAAAAAAAAAGAGATTGTGCTGACAAAGAGTTCTAGGAAATTGAAACCTACACGAGGGGCCACAAATCAAAGGGCATTAGGATAAGGTGGAAGGAGTATTTGATTTCCATAATGTAATTCAGCCTTGGATAAACTTGGCAGCATTATATACGTTAGAGGGATTTATAAATATTTTCATTATGGGGAAAAATTAAAGGTCGCACTTTATTCAACTTAGTCATAACCAAATTTGTCTTCTCTGTAAACAACACAAGTAAATACATAAATTAAACATATGACATTTGCTCTTTTTAAAAAAATGTATGCTAGAATGATCAATAACTTCTTAAAAGTCACCTGTGTAGCAGTGTTTCATAGTACCTTATACTCTCTGAAGAAAGAAGAGCTATATATAGTGAAGGAAATGATAAGGGGGAAAGGGTATCATGGTTGAATTATAAGAAATAGAAAGTTATATTATTACTGAGGATGTAGGTAGGGATCATATTATGCAGGGTCTTTGGGGCCACTGTTAAGGATTTTGGGCTTTGTCACAAGAGCATCAGAAAGACATTGTAGAGTTTTAAGCAAAAAAGTAACAATATTAGGTGTGCAGTTTGAATTGTTCTGACTGCTTTATGAACAATGAATTGGGAAAAGGTAAGAGTACAGTCTGATGGGAAGCACTTAGGGGACAATGGCAGAGTGGCAGCGAGAGGTGACATTGGCTTGAACTGGAGATTGCCAGTGGAGATGGAGAAAACAAGTAATACCTGAAAATATTAATTAAAAGTTTGAATTCACTTGGATTTGATAGTTTCTTATACATGTGGGGTGAGTTGCTAAGAATGGATTTCAGGTTTCTGGCCTGAGCAAGTGGATGGATGGTGCTTTAACACCTTGAGTGAGAAAACACTGAGAGAAGGTCATTAGTCCAGTTTGAGGATGAGGAGAGTTTGAGGTACTTGAAAGTCATCCAAGTACAGATAGGAGGGGAGGTAAGTTAGAGACAGAAACTTGGAAACCATCCTCATAGACAGACATCAAACTCATGTAAATAGATGAGAAAACCCAGGGAGACAAAAGCGAATGGGGGAAAAAGAAGAGGGCTGAGGATAAAGCTGAGAAAAACCAACACTCGGATGGATTTGGAGTAGAGAAGTTTTCAGCAAAGGTGATTAAGAAAGAGGGTCGGATGCACAAAAGAAAAACGAATCACTGAAACTACTGCATGCATGACGTATTCCGGCATTTTTATGTTTTCATTCTAGTCTTTATATCAGTTATATGAGATCAAATGAAAACATGTGAAACAGTAGTCATAAAAATATTCACACTGCAGAGAAATGAAGACTGGAGGTCTTCGTATAAGGTAGACTCCTTCTAGGTTGCTCACATCACATTAAGCTTCCCAAAAACCTATATAACGGCATAACCCAGGGAAGTTAGATTAGACAGACAGTGCCTTTGGTTAGTACCATTGTAAAAATGCAGAATCAGTTTATTTATAACTAAAAATATGAGTTATAATACATCATACAACATGATACATACTACCACTAAATATACTAAAACTAAATACTCAAGGGAAAAAACATTTTTGCTGTTTTTCTTTCTTTCTATTTTGATATCTAAATTATCAAAGCTAAAAAAATCTTTTTAAAAAAATAAAGTTGTGGTATTTAAATATGTCGATTGCTTTCCATTGGTGGTGGATTTATGGATTTCACTATGCTCATCTATAAAGCAAATTTAAAATCTTGCTTTAAGGATGAACACAGTGAAATCTATGCAAGCACAATAATGCAAGGAAAACAGCAAAAGGTTACTAGAGCTAGGTGCAGTAAATCTCAGAAGCAAAATGCTTTCTTGATATAATTAGAGAAGAGCGATCTTTAATTGAGGGTTTTAGACTGGATGGAAGATAATAATGAGCCTTTATCTCAGCTTCTTTCTCATAAATCTGAAGTAATTCCACCACAAGACAGGGCTAGGAGGGTCAAAACAAATGATATGGGTAAAACTGCACAGTTAGTACCAGGCTCACAGAAAGCACTCAATAAATATTCATTTCTTAAAAAGTCAAACTAAAAAAAAAAAAAAAATTATTCCGCTGGCAAACAGGGAAAATAATAGATGAAGAGTAGCTGGCCTTTTAAAATTTAAACAGGCTTCACTAGAGATCTTTGGGGAGACCTTATAACAATAGGGTGGCTAACAGCCATAACACAGGCACCAGACTGCCAATCCCACGTCTGCCTGTTACCTGCATGAAACCTGGCTAAGTAGGTCAACTTCTCCCTGCCTCAATTTTCTTATCCATAAAATGTTAACAATAGTATCTACTTTATTGGATTTGATTAAATGAATTTACATATGTAATGTAAATATATGTAGAGGTAATGGATGTAAAGCATTAAAAACAGTCCTGCACAGGATAAGTGCTCAAAAGTGTGACCTTTTATGATCAACACATGAGCCAACAACTCCGTGGCAGGATATAAGATATTAATCTCTGGCTTGGTCTTGTTGGTGCAGGAAAGAAAGAACAACAAATTTTCTCCTTTATCTTTCTCTTAGAATAACAGCCAAGCCTTGCATCCAAGGTCTCCATTCCTTACTATTCGTAAAGAACACAAGTAAATGTACAAATGCTATTATTATCTATCCTAGTGACTTTCTACCTTTTTTATCTCATGGCATGTATAAACTAATTACTAAAATTCTGCAGCACATCAGATAACGTATTTTTTGCTGATCTGACCAAAAATAGGTATGAATTTGATTCATTCACACTGGTTGGCTCTTGTTGTGTGAACTGTTGTCATTTTTTTAACTTGACAGTCTAAGGGAAAAGAGGTCAGTGCCCCTGACTAAATAGTCAGGTATTGCACATTTTAAAAATTCTTGCCCTGGTTAGTGTAGCTCAGTGGATTAAGCGCAGGCTGCCAAGGGTTACCAGTTCGATTCCCAGTCAGGACACAAGCCTGGGTTGCAGGCCAGGTCCCCAGTAGGGGCCATGTGAAAGGCAATCACACATTGATGCTTCTTTCCCTCTCTTTCTCCCTCCCTTCCTCTCTATCTAAAAATAAATAAATAAAATAAAATAAATTCTTGCAGTACACATATTGAAAATCACCGATCTACTCCTTTGAGGGAAGTTTTTAGCTGCCTTGAGATCCTAGGCATAATTGAAGAAGATACCTGCTAATTTCTTTAGTCATAGTTAAGTATACAAAGCAAGTAAACCAGAGGTCTCCAGAAAGTGATTAGCAAGTGTCTAGTGTTTAGATAGCTAGGAGGGAGTGACATTACCCAAATAGGGACCAAGATTCCCGAAGACTGGGAAAATAAATAGATTCCACAAAAGCCATGATTTATATCTTAGAGACATGCACCTGCTCAGGTGTGAGTTGGAGGAAGGGGATAAAGGGACTAGATGCCTTGGAGGCTGAACACCACGAGCCAGCTCAATAGCAATTGTTTCCACCTAAGCAAACTTGTGTGTCCCAATTAACCAAGTCTGCCATAGGTCTATGGGCCTGGTCTAAACATATCAGTGCCCCACAAACTTCAGAAGAGTAATGTTGAATGGTGGCCATGGTGATAAAATGGTAATTAACATAGCCACTGCCACTGGGGGACACATGATCCTTGAGATAGTTTTATAAGCCAGGAAAGACAGAAAGAGCCGATACTAAGCAATACAGGATGTTCTCCCAACACTTCTGTGTGGGGACTTAGAACCAGCTTTATTTTAATTATTTTTTAATTTAATGACCTCTATAATATCTGCATTTTGGAGGCTCAATTTAAACAAATAAGAGTTCTAAGTGTGAAGTACCCTATGACATTGATCAAGTTGAGGTTGTTCTAAACTTGCCCTGACCTCATTGAACATTGACTGGTTTACAATTCTTTTGGATGTTGCACCTAAGGATATATTGACTTTAATGAAATGGTGCAATGTCATACACTTTCTGATAGGGCATTTCATTTCTTATCCAATTATGTTACATACAAAGTAAGAGATAAAAGATTTATTTTGTTAGTTATGTATTCTGCACTCCATTTAGTATAATAAACACTTCAATAAGGAAAACAGCCATAATATATAATCTGATATCCATACTGAGTTTTAAATCATATGAACCCTTAAATATAAAATGAACGGATAAGCAATGACAGTATGTCTCTAGAGTTTATCTTAGGGAAGAAGACATAGTGACTCAAGAACATGGGTATACATATACATGGTCCTTATGTCAGCTTTTACCCTGCAGTAGAGAGGGATGGATGGGTCAGACCAACTCAGATGATTGCACTGGTCATTAAGCATATACAAATCACTGTCCTTAAATGATTTCATGTTTGCAAATCAGCTTTTAATTATACTTTGTTTCCCAGGAAAACTAGTTTATAGGCAGTAAATATGCCAAGTCATGAATGCTGTTATATTTCTGATAATTTAATTAATAAATTGGAAATCAACACGTATGTGTGTATGTTTATCATAGTTAGAATCCTTCAAAAAGTGACCATTGCAAGAATCTTAAAACATTTATTCTCTGATACTCAAGTTCTTAGTTATCAGGATTGGTTCATTTGGCAGCAGAAACAAAACATTTCAAAGTTAGGAGTAAGACTACAGAAGCATGTTTTGATATATTATATTCATTTGCAAAAGAAGTGCAACTGTAATTCCAGGTAGAAATCATTTATTGATGAAAAATCTACAAGTCTGTAATAGAAGTTAAATCTACTTACATAAGTATCCAATGGCAATATTAAAGATGTTCAAGAAGACAAGATGTCCAATCAAGACAAAGTCATCGGAGTCATATATATTAAAGTTGTATGACTCCTGAAACAGCAAAATTTAGTGGGAAGTTTAAGAAAGACAATTCTGACCTGCACTCCCTGGAATGTTCTATAAAGGAGTACAATTTGCAACTTACTAAGAGTTACACTTCAAATCTGTGAATGATATTTCAAAATTAGACAGCTAAAGCCAAGCATTTATTTTTAATAAGCATGCATATTTAATGTTTTAAAGTGAATTTAGCCTCATATAACAGCTAGAAAACTTTGTTCGGACAGAAGCTTTTTACCAACTTCATTTTTAAATTGCACCAATTCAATAAACTACACACTGAGCTCATGCGTGTTCTCAAAAATATTTGCTATTGTTGTCCTATGTTTCATCATCTATGTGCAGTATTACAATAATACTAACATTAATGTTAATTCTTGCTGAACTTCAATAGTCCAAGTCTCATTTCAAAGGTTAGACTAGTACCTTCTGGAAATTTTCCAATGGTTATAACCATCAAGAACATTTACTGTATTTGCATACATTATATTCTCACATGTTCATTTTAAGAGGAATGTGCATTAAGGAAGAAAAGTCTTGCCCAGTAATTCCTCCACTCATCACACCTTTACACATACCACACAATTTTTCCCCTGCTTGGAACCCAGAGTTATGTGGTCAGCCCCCAAATCCTACCTAAAATACTCTTTTATCCTTGAAAGAAGCAAAATCCAGCAGCTTATCTCTGGCCAAGAAGAAAATAGAAAATGTTTGCAACTTTTTCTCACACTGCTGTGTCTGTACACTTCATCACTTAAATCGCCAACTGCCATCTGTGGATCTCTCAGGCTGAAATATAAAGCTGTAGGTTTTCTGATGCACCCCAATCTCTGGGAAATTTCAACGGCCATCTGTGGTTGAAGAACTCTGCACAGAACAAGTCTTTCCAAACATACCCACCTTATCTTCTTCTCACTTGCATTAACGCAGTTAGTCTTAATATGAAGGTCACATGGTTTGGTTTCTGGGTTAAGATGGTACATTTTGAAAGTTCCCTCCTCCTTTACAAACACAGAAATGATAAATAATGAAAGTATCTTTAGATATTCTTAAATACCTAGATATGCTTGAAAGGAAAAAAGAAAATGTAGATGGAAAAAAAAAGCAGTATGAAAGAAAAGGAAGAAAGGAACAGCGTGGGTGGAGAAGTAAAAAATTGAGAAAGAAAAGAATAAGGGAAGTAAACCATAAGACTCCTTCACATAAAAATTCTTTCCACCCAAAATACTCAAAGGAGAAATCTTTTCTGGAAGTAGTTTATATAATATTATTAAAAAGTTTATGAGAAACACCTGTAGCATGGAGGTTAGTAATTAAAGTCTATAAATAAGAGATTTTCTGTCTAATAAAATAAAGATTAAAAAATCTGCAAGGAGTTTTAAAGTACGTTTTTGAAAAGCCTCATAAACAAAGATATAAATAGCATACACAAAGTGGGGTGTTGTAAGATACAAATATATAATTATTAAATAAGTGGAATCAAATATTTAAGAGATCAAATTTAAAAACTTAGAAAAAATGCTTATTAACATTATTTTAAAAACAATACATAAACTATATAATAGAATTGAATTGACCAAACCAAAGAGTAAATTAATAAACAGGAAAACAAAATAAATGCAATCTCAATGAAAAGAAGTGAAAATAACAAGATCAACAGCTTAAAGAAACATAGGGATAGACTAAAAAAATCACAATTATAACAGAATAGAATTTCAAAAGGATTAAATAAAGATGATGGTGAGTAGGCAGATTATGGCAGAGAATTTTTCAGGATTAAACAAAAGGCATGTGTCCTTAAATTTAAAAAGAACACTTGAGTATTGAATGTGATACCAGTAATAAAGAAAGACAAAATAAAATACAGATGCACACTCATTTAGAGAAGTAGTAGAGAAACTGAAGAATATTAAGGATAAAGAGAAATCCTAAATTACTGGAGAGAAAACACATGTTACCTACAAAGGATTTAGAATCTGACTATTGGAAGATTTCTTATTATCAAAAATCTATTCAGAAAATAGTGGTATAATATCAAAATGTTTATGGAAAATAAACAAAAAGTTAGAATTTTATACTCAGCCAAAATACAAAAAAATTAAAAACAATTATATTTTTCAAACATATAAGGTATCAGAATGTTACTAAGACCTTGTTTGGAAGAACTACTAAATTAACATAGTTCACAAAAAGAAAACAGGAACCCAGAAGTAAGAGAATACAAGATTCAAGAACCCCACATAAGATTTTTTTTTAAATTTAACTCATAAATATTTCAATAATTTAAAATCTCTTATTGCAAATTAGAACAAAATTAGGTGGTCTAATTGACCTTGCCTTGCCATTGATTTTTGCAAAATTAGGAATCATTTTACTATAGACTATAATGGTCGAATTATTAATATTTTAAAACTTCTGGTGAAGGATCCTAACTCCACTTTGTTCTTGCATCTTCTAGCAAGATTTCATCTAGTAGCAGATACAATTTGTTCAATGACCACTTTTCATTGTCACACATCGTTAATTCTGAGCAAGGTCCTATAAAAGCCCATCTCTGTTGTCTGAACTCTTTACAGATACAGGAAACTAACATTCCTGTCAGCACAGCATGCAAGGTCTTAGCTGATAAAACAAGTGCTTTGAGAGGCCAGAAACTACAGACACCAACCTCCTCCTGTCTGGGGTGGTTGTGGGAGAATTCTTGCCCCATCACCTGATGTCCAGTGATTTGTGCAATGGCAGGTTCCATAACCGGCGAAATGCATGAAATTATCAGTCAGCTGGGTCAATGGGAAATATGGGAAACTGCATGGTAATGTTTGAAATATATGCATGATATAGAGACTGACCAATCCTCCTACAGTGTACATAGAGTAATATAACGTACATAGAGTAGTATGGTTTCAGTGGTTTTGTCATTATTTGTGGTTAATATATAATTATTTATTTATTTCATATTGGCAACTTCATTTTTCTTTCTCAGTAAACCATTTGAAAAGCAGTGAGCCAAAAGAGGGATGCATTTATTAAAAACTTAAGTACCAAATTTCCATTTTCTAAGAAAGTTGATGACAAAGGTATAACTTGCCTAAAATGTTTGTCTATGTTTGTCATCTACAACAGGGGCCACAAAGATATCACTGACCATGGGAAAATCAAAAGACACAATCTGCTGAGGAATATCAGTATCTACTTCAAAAGCTAATAGTGATTTTAGGAAGTGTATCCTCAAAGGCAATGATTTAACAAATTTAACATAAGTAGCTACAGAAGGTGTACTTACATATCACTCTGTAAAATGTGACTTTTCATTTAGATCAAAGGACTGTTCATTAATATTTATTTTGTTCATTTTGTAGTCTAAATTCTCTTATGTATATACAATATGTGACATGATAAGTAAATATGTTAGCTCTATTAGCACAAAAACTAAAAACTATTTGAATTAATGTAAATATCAAAGTACAAATCAGACAAAATTTAAAAACTGAATGATAATAAATGTTAATACCGAAATCTGTGGGTTGCAACTGAAAACATTTAGAAGGAAATTTATAAACTTAAATGCATTCATCAGGAATTCAAAAGGTTTCAAATTTTTAAAATGTTTAAGTCAAATAAAGCAAAAGAAGAAATAATGAAGTTAAGAAAACAAATCAATAAAATAGAAAACAGACTAAAAAACTAATAGACTATTAAGTAGACAAACTTTCCATAAAATTGATCAAAGGAAAAAGTGAGAAGGCACAAAATATGTACATACAAGTATATGTTAGAGATTTTTTATCTTGGTTTTTAATTTTATCTTAATTGTTGTTCTTGTACAGTTTTCTGTCTTTTACTCCCATCCCAACCCACCACCCCAACCCTCCCCACTTCCCTCCCATTTCCACCTCCCCTAGTTTTTGTCCATGTGTCCTTTATACTTATTCCTGTAAACCCTTCACCTTTTCCCCTGAAATTTCCTCCCCTCTCCCCTCTGGTGACTGTCAGCCTGTCCTCAATTTCAGTGTCTTTGGTTATATTTTGCTTGTTGATTTGTTTTGTTGATTAGGTTCCTGTTAAAGATGAGATCATAAGGTATTTGTCTTTCACTGCCTGGCTTATTTCACTTAGCATAATGCTCTCCAGTTCCATCCATGCTGTTGCGAAGGGTAGGAGCGCCTTCTTTCTTTCTGCTGCATAGAATTCCATTGTGTAAATGTACCATTTACAATAGCCAAGTGTTGGAGATTTTGTTATTTTAAACCATATTTTATTGATTATGCTATTACAGTTGTCCCATTTTTTCCTCTCCTTTATTCCCTTCTGTCTTGCACCCCCTCCCACCAGCATTCCTCCATCTTAGTTCATGTCCGTGGGTCGTACATATAAGTCCTTTGGCTTCTCCATTTCCTATACTATTCATAACCTACCCCTGTCTCTTTTGTACCTACCATTCATGCTTCTTATTCCCTGTACGTTTTCCCCCATTCTCCTCCGCACCCCCCCCCGCACTGATAACCCTCCATGTGATCTCCATTTCTGTGATTCTGTTCCTGTTCCAGCTGTTTGCTTAGTTTGTTTTTGTTTTTGTTTTTATTTTTTTAGGTTCAGTTGTTGATAGTTATGAGTTTGTTGTCATTTTACTGTTCATATTTTTGACCATCTTCTTTTCTTAGATAAGTCCCTTTAACATTTCATCTTAAAATAGGTTAATAAAACTATAATGAATACAATGAGATTTTAATCATAATTTTATTAACCTATTTTAAAATATTAAGTTTGAAAACTTGAATAATACATATACTTTTCTTGAAGGTGTAACCCACCAAAACTGACATAAGGAAAAATAAAAAATGTTAATAAATTTTTAAACATAAGAAAATCAAATTTTTACTTAAAATTTTATACATACACATGAATACTCATATGCACAATCCACGGGATCCAGATGGTTTTATAAACAAGTAATTTGAAAGATTTAAAGACCATAAGACCAGTATATTTTGTAATTTGCTACAAATACTAGGAAAATAAATAAATAAATAAATAAATCTAACCACTGAGGCTAATAAAATCTGGATACAAGAACAGATAAAGACAGCATAAAAAGGAAATTATAAGGCAACCTCATTCATGAGCACAAAGCCAAATCCAGCAAAACATGTGTGTTATATACCTCTTTATAAATAACATATATTATTGTTTTGTGAATTTAAAAATATCTATAAATGATATTATCATTTGTATTTCCTGGGTTAACCCCAATTTATCATAACTGAATATATATTAATAATGTATATGTCATATTCACATGTACTCACAGCTGAATGTGTATTAATAATTCATATCATCTTATTTATAAATGTTCATAATTGAATATATTCCTAACTCATATATGTATAATTAAACTATTCCACTATAATTAATTGGGTTAATCCAAGAAACACAATGATAATATCATTTACAGATATTTTTAAACACACAAAGCAATAATATATATTATTTATGGAGACCCATGTACAATAAAAATAGACAGACTTGCATGGGAATGATGAAGGACAATGTCAGGAAAGCGACTAGCCCTGGGGTGAGTGGGAGGAGCTGAGAATGAAGGCATAAAGATACCACTTTATCAGCATCTAATTTCTTTTTCTAAAAGGGGAGACTCTGAAGCTAACATGGCCAATATTAGCATCTTTCTAAAGTTTTGCTAATATTCATGGGTGTGTGTTATATCATTTTCTCTACTTTTCCATTTGCTTAAAATCTTTGAATTACAAACACATGTTTATATTCAGTTTTAATAGAATGAACTAAAGACTATTGAAACTGCTGAACTTGACATTGCTACATGGTTTGTCTTTGTTTCCAAAATATCACTATCTGGATATCTCTTTGAGAGGATTTATGCTTCCCAAACTTCCAGTCTGCTGCCTGGGATATTTCTCCAACTGTCAGCATCTTTGAAGCTGAACACCTGTTGCAGCTCAACACCTCAACCTCTCCCTATGTGTCTGGTGTCCTAGAGTCCAGAGTGTGATTGTTCCAGAAAATAAATACCCCATTTTATTTGGACAGGACTGGGCTAATAACTATTTCCTGTGTGGAACAGGAAAAGGTATCCAGTGACTGTAACCGGTCCTTTTGACCCTTCCAAATAACCTCCCATTTTTCATCTCTTCCATCAGCTCCATTACTCTAGAGACTCTGCTCTTTGAATTTCTAAGTAATGTCAAGGTTTTGATATGTAAATCAATCAGCATTGCTAGCACTCCTCTGTTATGTCCTTAGATTTGGCCTCTTCCACTTCCCATCAAACTACTTTCTATCTTCAAAATACATGTCTAAATCTTGCCAACAATTACCCAGTTCTGCCCCCAACCATTTCCTTTGCTCTGATGGATGTGTACTTTTGAAAATGTACTTACTTTGGAGAAATTTCCAAAAGAGCAGAGATGAATGTGTCTTCACCACTTCTAACCAAAATTCACTTATTTTTCAATTTAAAAACAGCATAAAATAAATGTATCTTTCCATTTTTATGTAAAAATATTCCATATAGTACTGTTTAATGCAAAGTACAGGAGTTCTGAAATAAACCCAATAACAGGGTGCTGTAACTCCAAAAAAGTTCAAAGCCCTTGGCTAAGACCAAACAATGCTTTCAAGTCATAAATGTACCTATTTTAAAGTAAAAAGGATAATTTGCCCCAGTAGGCCAATACTTAAGAAGAACTTCTTTTCTTGTTTAGACCCATTCCCTTTCATACTTTGAGGAGATAGGGTGTCTTTTCAACCACGGGTTCAAACCGGTGGCTTATCCACCTAACCAGGGGTGTCCAACCTGCAGCCCTTGGGCTGCATGAGGCTCAAGCTGGCTATGAATGCAGCCCAACACAAAATCGCAAATTTACTTAAAACATTATGAGATTTTTGTGTGTGTGATTACATGTCACAATGTATTTAATGTGTGACCTAAGACAATTCTTCTTCCATTGTGGCCCAAAGACACCAAAAGGTTGGGTACTTCTGCTGCAAGTGTTTTGTTTGGCTTGCATGTATCACATAAAATTGAACATGCATATAGGCGAGGCTGGCCCTGTCCTGTTCACACCAGATGTCATACTCCTTATTGCTGCAACCCTCCAGGTTGAGACATATTAACATTACCTCCCCAGACCCTACAGGTCATTTAAATTCACAACCCTGGTATGTAAATTTCAGCAAACTGAAACCAGGACCTTTAAAAAAAAACAAAACTACCCCTTAACAATGATAGAAAAATTGCTAGCCACCTGCATTACAAAGAAATCTTAACCAATACCTTCCTTTCAGGGACTCCAACAACATATACATTTAAAAAATATGAATGTGGTAAGTCCCAACAGAGCTGTTTTTTTATGAGTACTTTGGACATTTCCAGAGGAACATGGAGCAATTGTTACTTTCTTTGTTCTTAATCCAGATTAATTAATAAATCAGCTTCAAATATTCAGATTTAAGAAAAATGGTCTATTTTGTTTGAGGAGAAGTCTGAGAGTTTCAGTTAAAAATTAATGCTCTCACCTTGAAACGTCTGCCATCTCCACAGGCAGCCGCTGGGGGCCCAGGGCTCTGAGGAAAAGCCGGGCTAACTGAGCGAAGCCCAGCCAACACCCCTTCTCAAGTTTTATGACTTCTTCCTGGCTTGAATCACTTGTAAGTATTTTTAATACCTGCTGTGGGTTTGGAAATGTTTCTCGCTTGGCAACTGGATAAGGACAATAAACTTGTCAAGCAGGCAACTAACTATTCAATCTATTATTAAAAACATAAAATCCGAAGGAATGAAAAAGCTGTTTAAGTCTATAGCTTTTTTTACTAACACTTCAGCCATAATGTCTTTTAAAAGCACTTCCTGAAGTTTATTTCCTTATTAAGAGAATTATCAGAGAATAAATTATCTGGTAATAATCTGGTGCTCTTTCTAAACAACGAAGAGGAGCAATAAATATGAGAAGATATTTATATTACGTGCTTTTAATAACTGCTGGTAGTCAATAACACATTATTTTAATTAAGTGAAAGCTTAGCAGACATCAGTTATAAAAAGTAACCAGTAGCTAACCCTTTTCTTTCCAGTATAATTTATAGCTGTGGCCTTGTCTGCCTGGAGTAGTGTAGGTGAAGTCTGCCTTTCCCATTTTTTTAGGGCCTAGGTTCCTGTGTTAGGTTCTGTAAGGTGGAAAAGAAGACTCAGAGATATTATTATACATACATAAGTGGTGGCAGGTTGGATCTATTTGGTCTGGTTTGTTCGATCTGCCTTAGAGGTGTGCATTTGTTTCTCAAGTCCACATTCAGCTTCACTCCATGCCCCTCTGCTGCTGAGGATTCTCCAAGGAGGGACAGCTGGACCTCCTCTGGCCTCCTACTGATGGGCTATACTTAAAATGTCTTCTCTAGGTTGAGACAATGACTCCTTATCACCCATGTGTTGGGAAGCCCAAGAGCTATTTTCTCACCTCCTATACTTCCCCAAGGGGGAGCCCTGGGTATGTAGAGGTTTTCTTCTATGGCTGCTGAGGTTGTGGAGAATTCAGAAGAGATGTGATTGCCCCCACCTCTTGGCATGTTAAGCTGCAATACCTTCAAGCCCTGCTGGCAAATCCCTTTAATTCTCCTGCCTTTAGAAATTTATACAATGGAACTAATCTTTAAGTTTACAAATGTCCTCCAACTGCAGGGAACCTATAACTGGCTCTCTCACAAAATCGGGGAACAGTACCAGGTTTGGTTGACATATATTTTAGCTCACTATTCACCCAGACAGAGAATAAAGAGAAATTTTCCTATTTAGTTTCCAAATTCTGTATCTCATTGGTACCTTCCCTTAGAATTTACAGTACGAGAGAATTTTTCCTCTAATTTGAACTTTAGCTAGACTTCCTGGAGGAAAAGTAGGAAAAGTGTCACAAAACATTATATTGCATAATTAATTTATTCGAAACAGTGAAACCAGATATTTGAAGAGAAAAAAAAAAAAAACTGTAAAGCTTTAAAGGCCAGCATAATCTATATTCTGTTTTTCCTCCTCCTCACCCATAAAATATGCTTACTCACCATTCATAGAGCAAGCTGTCAAAAATTTTCCATCAGTTTTTCCCTCCTACTAATTTTATCAAAAATAAAATAAAAAGGAATAAACCCAGTCTCCAGGTTTGAGACTCCATACAGTGAATTCTCAACCAACAGTATAAACTGCACTCAGGCCCATGCAAAGAAAACAAAAGCTTACATGACATAACTGCAGACACATTGATCTCAGAGCATAGTCACCTTCTGTCTGTGAAACTCCTAGAAAAGCCTCAGGTGTTCATGGCAACTGCCCCAGTTAGGAATGAACAAACACCCAACCTGCAAACACTCAGGAAAGCACCCATTTTCAGTGCCGTATCCGTTTTTATTTCATAAATTTCAGTTCCAAGAGAAATTTTAGGTTTACAGCAAAATCAAGTGAAAAGTACAGAATTCTGCCCTGGCTGGTGTAGCTCAGCGGATTGAGGACCGGCCTACAAACCAAAGGGTCACTGGTTCAATTCCCAGTCAGGGCACATGCCTGGGTTGTGAGCCAGGTCCCAGGTAGGAGGTGTGAGAGAGGCAACCACATATTGATGTTTCTCTCCATTCCCTTCTCTCTAAAAATAAAATCCTTAAAAAAAAAAAATGCAGAATTCCGATATACCCCCTGCCCATACACACACATAAACTCCAGCACTACCAATACCCCACCATAGTGGTACATGTTACAGTTAATCAATATATATTAACACACTATCATCACCCAGAGTCTGTGGTTTACATTAGAGTTCACTCTTGGTGTTCCACATTCTGCAGATTTTAATAAATGTATAATGCTATATGTCCACCATTACATTATCAACCAAAACAGTTTCAATGCCCTAAAAATCCTCTGTGCTCCACCAATTCAACTTTCCCTTTCTGCTAACCCCTGGCGACCACTAATCTTTTTACTGTCTCCATACCTGAGAGTATGTAGTACATAGCCTTTTGAGACTGGGTGCTTATACATACATACAGTATCTTTTCAGAATGGCTTCTTTGAATTTGTAATATTCATTTATGGTTCCTCCAAGTATTTTCATAGCTTGATAGTTCATTTATTTTTAACACTGAATAATATTCCATTGTCTGTATGTACCACAGCTTTTTAGGCATTCACCTACTGATTGTTGTTTTCAAGTTGGGAAGTTAAATATAAAGTTGCTATAAACATCTGTGTGTAGGTTTTTATGTGAACATAGTTTTTTAAATTCATTTGGGTAAGACTACATTTAGTTTTGTAAGAAGCTGCCAAACTGCCTTCCAAAGTGGATGTACTATTTTGCCCTCCCACCAAGAATGAATGAGAGTTCCTGTTGCTTCACATCCTCTCCAGTATTTGGTGTTGTGCTTGGAATTTTGGCCATTTTCATAGGTATATAATGGGAGCTCATTGTCATTTTAATTTGCATTTTTCTGAAGAAAAATTATATGGAGCATCTTTTCATATGCTTACTAGCCCTCTGTATATCTTTACAGGTAAGGTGTTTGCTCAAGCCTTTTGCCCATTTCTTATTAGGTTGTTTGTTTTCTTATTGTTAAGTTTTAAGAGTTCTTTGTATATATTTGGATAATATCCTTTATAGATGTCTCTTTTACAAATATTTTCTCCTAGTATGTGGCTTACTTACAAATTTTCTTGAAATTGTCTTTCATAGACCATAAGTTTTTAACTTTAATGAAGTCCAAGGTATCAATTATTTCCTTCATGGATTGTGCCTTTGGTGTCATATCAAAGGTCATCTCCTATCCAAGGCCATTTAAGTTTTGTCCTATGTTCTCTTCTAGGAATTTTATAGTTTTCCATTTTGCACTTAAGCCTATGATTCATTTTGTGTTAATTTTTGTGAAGGGTGTAAAGTCTAGTTGGGTTTTTTTTGTTTGTTTATTTGTTGTGGCATGTAGATGTTTCATTGTTTCAGAATTATTTGTTGGAAAGACTATCTTTGCTCCATTTTATTGCCTTTGCTCCTTTGCTCCTTTGCCAAAGATCAGTTGACTATACTTACTTGGGTCTATTTCTGGGCTCTCTACTCTAGTCCATTGATCTCTTTTTCTTTTCTTCACTAATACCACACTGCCTCGATTACCATAGCTTTGTAGTAAATATTGAAATCAGATAGCGTCCATCTCCAACTTTGTTCTTCTTCAATATTGTGTTGGCTGTTCCGAGTTTTGGGCTGCTCCATATAAATTTTAGAATCCGTCTATTGAGACCTAGAAGATAACTTGCTGAGATTTTGATTGGGATTTAATATGTAGATTAAATTGGGAAGAACTGACATCTTGACAATATTGAGTTTTCATATTCATAAACATAGAATGTTGACTCCATTTCCTAAGTTTGTTTTGATATCTTTCATCAGATCTTTACTCACCCCAGATAAGGTCAAGTTAAAGGAGTTCATCACCACCAAGCCTTTATTACATGAAATGTTAAAGGGACTTATCTAAGAAAAAGAAGATGATCAAAATATGAACAGTAAAATGACAACAAACTCACAATTATCAACAACTGAACCTAAAAAAAAAAAAACTAAGTAAACAACTAGAACAGGAACACAGGAACAGATTCACAGAAATAGAGATCATGTGGAGGGTTATCAGTGGGGAGGCGATTGGGGGTGGGAGAATGGGAGAAAAGGTGGGGAGAATGGGATAAAAGGTACAGAGAATGTGAAGCATAATTGGTATGTACAAAATAGATGGAGGTTAAGAATGAACTTATGTGTATGACCCATGGACGTGAACTAAGCTGGGGGAATGATGGTGGAAGGGGTATACAGGCCAGAGGGGAATAAAGGGAGAAAAAGTATGGGACAACTGTAATAACATAATCAATAAAATGTATTAAAAAAGAATTACATTGAAATATTTCATTCTGGGGATAGTAATGTGACAATATGTTTTTAATTTCAAATTCTCCTGGACAATTGCTATATATAAGAAAGCAACCTTGATTTATGTATAGTTTTTATCTATTGTTCTTCAATGTTCTGCCTTTCTTTATTTGGATCCAAGTTAATGATCTATATAATTTTCTTTTACTATGAAGATCTTTTAATGGTGTTTGCAAGCCTGGTCTACTGGCAACAAACCCCCTCAGCTTTTGTTTGTCTCAGCAAGTCTTTGTTTCTTCTTCACTTCGGAAACACAGTTTTGCAGGATTCAGAATTTTAGGTTAGGTTTTTTTTTTTCTCTCAACAATTTAAATATTTCATTCCATTCTCTTTCTGCTTGAAAAGTTTCCTAGGAGAATCAGGTATAATTCTATCTCTTCTCTTCTAAAGATAAGGTAGGTTTTTTTCTTCTGACCATTTCAAGATTTTGTTTTTGATATATTTATTTTACATATGCTTAGTTGCAGGTTTTTTGGAGGGGACCATTTTTTTCTTCTTTGACTTTCTCTGAGCTTCCTGGAATCTGTTTTGGTGTCTCACATTAATTTGGGGAAAATTCTCAGTCATCTTAGAAAATCTGTCTACTAATAAACCCATCAAAGGCATTCTTTTCTTCTGGCACAGTGTTTTTATTGTTTTGTTTTGTTTTTTATCTCTAGCATATCTTTTTGACTCCCAATTAAAGGAAGAAGGAAATTATATGTTGTTTCCCTTTATCATTAAATCTCTTAACATATTTATCATGGCTTTGTTGTCATTGTTTAGTTTCTGGTCCATTTCAACATTCTTGCCATATATGATATTTGTTCCGTCTCTTCAACCTGTGTATTTTATCTTTTAGTATGCCTGATATAAAGGTGGACATGATGCGCTGGGTAAATGCAACAGCTGTAAACAGGCCTTCAGTAATGTGGTGGTGTGGGGGTCGGGGAGGAGATTTCTGGAGTCCCGTAACTCAGTCCTAAAACAGCACGGCTAGAGACGGCTGGAGCTGGGCATTTCCCTTTCCCAAGGTAGGTTAGGCTTCAGTAAAACAGTTTCTTCTAAGGGCAAACCTTGTTAAGAAAAACAGAAAGTTGTGCTGTATTTCAGAATGGTTCCTTTTCCCCTGCATCCACTGGTAGCATGAGAGGATTTTCTCCAGTATTTACTATGAGGACCTGGTAGAGCTCCTTGAAGTAAAGCTCACAAAAGTGTAGTGGTTTCCCTATCACTGAGTCCCTCCAGACTTTTTAAGTGTCAACTTGTCTACTCTAAGCCTCCAGCAATTCATAAATTCCTGTTTAAGGATTTCCTGCCTCAGTAGCACTGGTTCTGTGAGGTTTCTATTTCGGAATTTCTGCTCCAATACATTATGACTCTGTATCTACCTGTCTTTCTCTCCAATTTGGGGGCAGTAGTTTGCCCTGTAACCTCACTTTTCTTGTAGATCTAAGAGGAATTCCTCATTTTTCCTGTTCACCTTTTTACTTGTCATTAGGTTAAAGCAGCAACTTCTAAGACTCTAACATGCCTGCCTGCAAACCAGAATTTCTTCTCAAGTCTTTTTTTTAATATAAGTACTCAATATGCAAGTGTAGTCTCAAAAGTGATGAAAGTAGCAGACAAGATACACTGAACCATTGCTTTCTGTAAACCTATGCATTTGCTCCTTATTGTCTTTTATGTCCAGTTTGACACTGATTAATTCAGCTTTGAAACTTGTTGTGACAAAGTTGTTGTGACATCTTTGTCAAGAAAATACATTAATTCTGAACTCTCCTCTGAGATTGTTCTTTGCCTCTAGTCTCTCCTGGTTCTGATATATCTTGTTACCGGATTTATCTCTTCAAAGCACAACTTGAATGCCACCAAAAATTCAGTTCTCCACAATACCTAATTCTTCTGTGCTTAAATTGCAGGGTGCTGCACAGCACTGGCTAAGACAACCTTAGCAGCCCTAACCTTTACAGTATCCCCAGTGTCTTAAACTCTCATCTCATTGACCCAGTCACAGTTTCTCCAAATGCATCTTATATTCTCCCAACTCCACTTAGTCACCTATAATGCTCCCTGGACGTGTCAAGTTCATCAGAACACAGTTCATTTCTCAAGGTTAGTCTGAGGCCTTCCCCAATATTTCAAATCAGATGCACTCTCTCCCTTCTTCAGTGCCCACAGAAGTACACTCGTAAGGCAGATGACACTTACTGACACCACACTATAGCGGAGCATGTCCTAATCTGATTTCATAAATTTAATGGAAATTTCTTCAATGCATCTAATGCACCTTGAACATGATTTCTCCCATGCACCACCTAGTATACCATCTGGCACAGAGCAGATGCAAAGCCAATCTGCCTAACTGAGAAGTATATGAAAGCAAGCTGTTAAGAAAATTCTTCAAATAAAACTCTCAGTCCTGAGGTTTAATAACCCAAATATGTGGTTAAGTAAGTGCATCATATACCCCTTTAAGAAAAATCAAGTAAAAAGTAATACACTTCAAACTGATGGTGACCAGCATTGAGTGATTGAAGTCAAACAGTTCCACAAATAAGAAACATTTCTGCTAAGTACATAATTATATACACACTGTTTAAAAATTTGAACTGTTTTCAAATAATTCACTGTCATATGAGAACTCCTCTGATTAATCTACTGTCCATAGAAGAAATAGCCATTTTTAAATATACTTACCAAAAGTATACTCGATAATTGCAAATATCTTTGTGAAATACGCCTTTAATATCATGGTGAGGAAAACTAATTCTGAGTATAAAACAATGTGTGATAATTTTGATAAAACATCAGAATATCCATTCTTGAATGACTGATATCTTTTGGAACATTAATTATAGGATATTCTAAACTGTTTATGAGAGAAATTCAAGTTCACATCATTTTGGAAACCAATTTTGAACTGACCTTGAAGCCAAAAACAAAATCAGGCATACTCTTATTTTTTAACCAAAATAACATTTGTTAGATCCTGTTCCACCCCTTTTAAACAATGCATCACTCTAATGTTTTCCTTAATGATTTTCAAAATTCAAATTTATTTGCCAGAAATGAAAACATCCTTTCTGAGACGTCTTTAAAGGAATGTGCACATGCTACAATTATGAAAAGCCCTTCATAGCAAAATTCAAAAAATTCCTGATTTTACTCGCTGGCTAGAGCAGCTCTAAAGATAGGCGCTTTAAACATGCACCTAGTGTGCAAATCTCGTTCAGCATGTTGAACTACTAGTGCAAATAGTGATCACGAGCCACAGGGAAGTCGTATGTACTTTGTAGGAGGGAACTGTGTTGGAATGCCTATGTGTAGCAATGGGAAACACACTGCATAAACTGTGATGACAAAATAAATGAATAGATTTTAATTTTGTACAAAGGATGACATGGGGAGGGGGAAATTTGCTAATGTGGTAAGTTCCCTCAATACTTCACTAACCCCATACATTTTAAATTCACACATGACATGCAGGGCTAGATAAAACCTAAAAATAAGCATGCATATATTTGAGTTATATCATTTTACTTCCACTGACTAAAAATAGTTAAAGAAATAGCCAGTAAACTGGACTAATTCCCCAAAATGGCATTTTGTATTATGGAAATACCTTCATCATTTCTAATCTAACCTTGTTTTTCTAATTTTCTAGAATGGATATTTAGAAAGTAATTCCCAAATTTGACCAGATTTGTAGCAATTATAACAACAACTTATTTTTGAGGCGTTTTCTTCTCAAAGCTTTTAAATCTTGACAGTTCAATACATAAAACCCATATTCAAGAGTTACTGCAAAGATGAACAACCCAAAGCCTGAACAGCCTGCACAGCAAAAAGCTTCTGAGATAAACTTTTGTTTGTTATTCCTCTGTGGTCACTGATTTAGCCGAGGTGGCTTTACACACAGAAATAAAAGCTCTTTCTTCCATTGTTAGCATTGGCATCTGCACAGTATTTTATGTCATATTGATTTTATCCTAAGTGTTTACTGTAACCTTTATACAAAGGCAGTCAACATTTCAAAAAGCTATTTGGGATATCTGATTACTTGCTGTCACTGAAACGTTTAATCGTGCTCCTGCCCCAGAGTTTTTGCAAAGTCCATTCTTTTTGCTTGTAACAGTCTTCTCCCAGATATCCCCATACTCTTTCACTCGCTGCCTTCAGAAGGAAGCTTCTCAAAGAGACGACCTTATGAATTAGCAGCCCCTAGTCCTGGTACTGCCTAGCCTCTCCTATTATTAATTCTCCACTGCTCTTGCTAGACTTTAAAATATTCTCTGTTAATTATTTACTTATTTAGTTATTACCTGTGCCCTCCCTGCTGGCACCTCTGCTATATAATGAACGCTTACAGGTAGATTTTTGAAAATAAAGCTTTTTTTTTAAGAAAAGTTTTAGATTCACAGAAAATTGGAAGATACAAAGATTTCCCAAGTACCCCCCTTCTCCAACACATGCATAGCCTCCCCTATTTTCAACATCCCCCACCAGAAGTGATGAACCTACATTGACACATCATGATCACACAAAGTTTATAGTTTCACATGTGGCCTTGTGTATCTATGGGTGTGGACAAATGCATGACATGCATCCACCAATATAATGGTATACATAGTATTTTCACCACCCTAAAAACCCTCTGTGCTTTGCCTATTTACCGCCTCCCCCAATCCTGACAACCAGTGATGTTTTACCGTCTCCACGGTTTTGTCTTTTCCAGAATATGACCTGGATGGATTCACGCACAATGTAACATTTTAAAGTTGGCATCTTTCACTCAGCAATATGCATGTAAGTTTCCTCCATGTCTTTTTATGGCTTGAGAGCTCATTTCTTTTTTGTACTGAATGATACTCATTGTTTGGATTTGTTATTTTTATCTATTCACCTACTGAAGGGCACCTGTTGCTTCCAAGTTAACGTAATTAAGTATTATATAAAGGTGTCATAAACATCTGTGTGCAGGTTTTCCTGTGGACATAAATTTTTGATTCATTTGGGTAAATACCAAGGAGTAGGATTGCTAGATTGCATGGTAAGACTACGTTCAGTTTTGCAAGAAACTGCCAAACTCTCTTCCAAAGGGGATGTACTATTTTGTACTGCCACTGGGATTGAATGATTGTTCCTATTACTCCAAATCCTTTTCAGCATTTGATGTCTTTGGAAACTCAGCCATTCTTATAGGTGTTTAGTGGTATCACATGGTTTTAGTTTTTTGTTTCCCTGATGACATATCATGTGAAGCATTGTTTTATGTGCTTACTTGCTGCCATATGCGTTCTTTGCTGAGATGTCTGTAAGGTATTTGGCCCACTTTTTAATTGTGTTATTTTCTTATTGTTAAGCTTCTTAAAGGGTCTTTATATATTTGAATAATATCCTTTATGAGACACACTTTTGAAAATATTTTCTTGCGGTCTGTAGGTTACTGCTTCATTCTCTTGACACAACAGGAATTTTTAATCAATTAAGTCTAGTTTATCAGTTCTTTTTTTTTTTTCTTGGATGGTACCTTTTATATTGTATCCAAAAACCATACCCAAAGTCATCTAAGTTTTCTCCCAGGAGTTTTATAGTTTTATACAGGTTGGTTTGTTTGGCTTCATTTGTTGATTACTAAAATAGCACCTAGTACATAGCATGCATTTGATTTTTACTGATGCAAATTTATTTACTTATTAATTTATAGTATTACAGTGTTTGATATAATAAAGACTTTGTCTAGCTTCTGTCTTGAGTTCCAGGGTGATAGGAGTCTTAGTTATGCTAATAAAGTAACTTACATAGGGCCCTAGATAGCTTTCAAGATGAGGCTGCTCACCAGGAAGACCGAGGCATGGTCACAGGATTGGGAATTTCAGTGCCCTTAATGTCTAGGGAGGGCAGGCAGGCTGCAGACTGAGCCCAATAGCATGAACAATGACTCATCAGTCACATCGATATAATGAAACTCTGGGGTACTTTCTGGTTGGTGAACACACTGATATGTGCTGGGAGAATGAATCACCCCAACTCCATGGGTAGAGGTCATAGACCCTCAGTATTCAAGATCCTCTCGGGCCTCACTCTATGTGTATGCTACACGATAAAGCTATAAGTATGGTGCTTTCTTAAGTTCTCTCAGTTCTTCTAGTGAATTTTCAAACCTGCAGAGAGTGTGGGAACTCCCTAATCAGTGGCCAGTTGGTTAGAAGTGTGGATGGGTTGGAGACTAAAGAAAAGCATCCTGTTGGGGACTGTGCCCTGAAATCTGTGGAGTCTGACAGTAACTGCACATTATTAGCATCAGAACCTCATTGAATTGCAGTACCCCAAATTGGGAACGAAACAGAATGCCATGAAAAAAAATCAGTTTAATTGCATTTCCATAAGTGTGTACATCTTACGTGTCTGGCATCTACACTGAAGGCCCAGTCGCAATCAAATCGAAAACTTTCACAATCAGTGCACAGAATACTTCTATAACTGTTCAATGAAGTGACAAACAGGAGTCCAGTGAAAGCAATTAGTTCTTCCATGCTGCTGAATATTTACCCCATTTACATTTTAGTCAGTGACCTATGCATATATTTGTTTGTCTGAGTAGTGCCTTAAGTAAAAATTTATGAATATAAAAAACAGAATGAAGATGCCAGGAACTAAAACTTTGAAATGGATTAAGGTAAATCAAGCCATCATTAACATTAGCCGAAATGTATTGTTATACATCAACACACAATCGAACACTCAGTTTTATGTGTTCCACTAACAGTATATCCTAACAGTTTCTAGGTTAACAGGGATAAATAAATTAAGCAAAACATTAGGCAGGCATTAGGAAAGCAGGTGATTCCCATTACACTGGATTTTCATAAGCTGAGATAAGGATCTACAATAACAGCAATCAATTATTTCAAAAGAAATTCAAATTCAAAAATCAATAACTGGCTGTCTTTGCACAAAGGGAATATCTAATAGCAGCAATCAGTAACTGGGGCAACTGCTAACCCTGCTAAACTTGATACATTTAGCCAAAATGATTTCAATTTCCATTTCCAAGTATATTTTAGTGCTTCCCTTCCATCTTATTACTTTGAAAAAATTTCATTAGAGATTCAAGGCTAACAGAACTGAAAGTCACCATAGAAATCATTAGGAGAGAGAACATCTGTTGGAGATACCTTATGAAATTAAATTTGAATTCACATTTAAATATGTAATAAGAGTGATTGTTATATTACACTAATCCTTTTGCTTAATGAAAGCAAAGTGAATAATTATAGGTGTTGTGTTTTGTTTGTAATAACTCTTAAGAATTTACGATATTTTACAAGTGCTGGGTAAATTTTACCTTATACCATCATGATATAAAACAGATTTCTTAGCAAGTCAATAATGCGAGGGAAGAAAATGTTCCTTCTCCTAGAGTAAAGGACAGCCACTGTTTCCACAACCACTTCAGCAGCAGTGTTGGCATCCAAACAACAAACCACTCCTGACAAGTCATTGTCTTTGTATGTAAAAGCAAGTTCTCAAAGATCTACGTGGTCCATCTCATCCTTCCCCAAGCCCATCAGCAATGTCTCTTTGCCCTTGAACCTAAAGGAACGTTAACACATTTTTTAAAAATTCCACAAATTTGACTCTTCATAAAGTCAGGTTACCCTCTCTGTCAATACAAAATCAGAAAGTTTTTTTTAATGTGTGAAAAGAAGAACTAGTTGGATATCTCACCTTGGTTACTATTTTTCAGTTGAAGAATTACTTTTAATTTAAGAATACTTCAACAGAATCCAGAAATAAGCCCACAGTAATTAATCCCAGTCCCAGAATTGCATTTAAAAATTAAAATTCTACATCTCCTACATTCTCAGTAAAGGCCATTTAAAGAGTCTTGAAAATCAATGTGTGACTGAATGAATGAACAGTGAATGAATAAATGAAAGAAACCACTGTGGGTCAGTGCCAAAGATAGATGGTACCTGCTAGAAAAGCAGATGTTAAATTCCTCTGTTTATTAACAGGATTTCTCAACCTCAGCGCTATTGACTTTTGGGCCTGGATGATTCTTTGTTGTGGAGGGCTGCCCTGTGCATTGGCTCATTTGGCAACACTGCTGGCCTCTGCCCATGTACCGGCAGCATCTACTTCCCTGCCCCAGTTGGGACAACCAAAAATGTCTGCAAACATTGCCAAATGTCCGCTGGAGGTGGGAACAAAATTGAGAACCATTGGATACTTTGTTGAAAATAAAGATCTCTGGGTCCCACCCCCAGAAATTCTGATCCAGCAAGTCAGAAGAGATCTATATTTTTTACAACTATCCTGCATTGTCCTTATGTAGGTAAACTAAAACCCGTTTTGAGAAACACTGCATATTTATTTGCGAGCAACATTAACAGGGATGGGAGCAACATTCACAAAAAGCAAGGAAGCAATCTGACCCCAAGGGCTCTTTATAAAATACTGAAAGCTAACAGAGAGGCAGGAGGGGAGCCACGAGTGGCCTCTTATTAATCAGAAACTCTTGCACCTTTTTGAGCATCACAGTATTTAAAAATGTTTCCATGAGCTTGGAATTCTCCCAACAATCCTCTGACGGAGATAGGCTAGGTATTTTACAGTAGGCTCCTGTATCCATTTTTACCTCATTAAGGTATATATTTCCAGTTTCCATGATCACGAAAAAGAACACAACCAAAGCTAATCAACTCTTTTAACTGTAGGGCATCCCCAGAGGAAACAGGGCTGTCTTGCTTAAAATTATACACCAAAGCTTAGCACTTTTCACTGGTAAAAAAAAAAAAAAAAAAAAAAAAAAAAAAAAAAAAAAAAAAAAAAAAAATTCATGACCCACATACCTCTCCTCCTCAGCAGGCCTAACTAAATCAAACAGATAGGTTCATTATAAATCAGGCATTAAAGAGTTCTGTACCTTTACCTACACGTATCATTAGAATTATTGTGAATATGTGTAAACAAGGTTTCTTCAATGAATTTTGGATTTTTTTCATCAAATAATTTGCAAGTATAGTACTCATTTGAGTTAATGCCCCACCTTTGCTGCAGCTTGAATTGTATGTGTGCTTGTTGTTTCTGGCACTCACGTTATTCCTTATCCAGCTGAGGGGCAAATAAATTTTCCTCTTTCACGGTCCCCTGTCAAACCTAGCCTGCACTGCACAACTAACTTTTATGAACTAAATACAAGAGTGAACATCTATTCCTGTCACATTTATCTTCTTGGTCCAACCCAAATGCCCATTCTATATAAACCAAATAATCAAATTGGTGACAAGGCTAGATGTAAATTACTGTACAAGCTTGATATAACTTTTATCTTTCCTTTTAATCTTTTTCCCAATCATTAATGAGACATTTATTCTTCTAACATTCTCTGCACAAGATGGAATTATAAGGGCATGTCATGTAAATAGAGCAGCACCATAAATAACTCAGTGGATCAGCACAGAGCATATTGGCTTTCAACAGCCCACTAAATAATGTCCAAGGTATTTCAAGTACCTTACTACCAGCTTCCACCCTGGCTTCCCAGACTCATCTCACCTTGATCCTCACTATATATTCATTGATTGAATTTAACAGGATTTCCTACCTCAAGTCCTCTATTTACCTTTTGATCCACCTACTTGTGAGATTCTACTAATCCTTCAATGTCCGACACAACCATCTCCTCCATAAAGCTTTATCACCATCATTACCTCCTGCACTTTTGGAGGGGGTACTCAACCTCACCTTCTACTACATTCTCACAGTAATATATGAATACATCACTCTTAAGTTACTCATCATTTCCTGATTCCCTACCTGTGTGTCACCTCTACCCAATACCTAGCATGAAGTTTCTTACTTGGGAATGTTTTGTTGGCTTAATTAATGAATATTGTATGTCACACTGGAAATGTGGGTATGAAAACTAGAGAAAAGTAGTAGCTAAAGTTAGCACAAATTAAAGAGTGAACTTAACAGTAAAAATGGGTAGTTAAAAAAATAACATTTAATAAATAACCCTGCATTGGGAAAGAAAAGAAATAAAAATGCACATCTTCAAACCCAAGTTTTAAAAGTAAGATTAACTAGTCTAATGGGCTTCCATAACCATTTTTAGCTCCTTGGGATTTACCTTTCTGGTTTCTGTGATCATGAATAACAACACAACAAAAGCTAGTCAACTCTTCCAACTGCAGGGCATCACTGGAGGAAACAGAGTTTTCCAAAAGAGCACTTCAGAAATGAAGCAAAGCCTATAGTCATTACAGGTGGAAGAGTAGGTTTGGGCCAAAATAGCAAATTGTTTAACCAGTCCTCATTTAATCTTTACAACCTTCCTACATACCTTGTAGGCACATTACTATTATTACATTTGTATTATATTTGACTCAGTAAGGGATATATGGATTGAGTAGTTGTTAAAGGATGAAGCTAAGATTCTAAGCAGCATGTCTTAGAAGTGCATGCTCTTCTCCGCTATATTTCATCAACCCATAAACACTGTCGATTCTGTCTCCTCCTCATTAACTCCACTGCCTGGGCTTTATTTAATACAAGGACTCACCTTCTCCTAACCGGGCTTTTGCAAGACCTGTAATCGCTTTCACTGTCTCCACCACCTCCCCTTTCAAGAATAATCCTTTTGTCCATGCTGATGCCAGTGTGGCATTGAACATGAAGTTCTTGAGCACTTAAAATATTCATATTCCAAACTGAGATGTGCTCTAAGTATAACACTCACACCAGATTTCAAAGTCTTAATATTTTAAAAAGAATGTAAAGTATCTCATGAATAATTTTCTCATTGATTATATTTTACTGTGTCTTGTCATCTGGGATGCAAAAGAACTAGCAGAATCCACAAACTATTCAATCTCTCTAAAGAAAATGATGTTCAGCACTAGGTTGTGAAAAACCGCTAAACAGGGAACATAACAAACCAAAGACAAAAGCACCCAAGACTCAGCATCTTGTCGCTCCAATGTGTCCTGCAGCACAAAGGTCAGCCTATTGCTGAGAAAATGACATTCTAAGAAAAATAAGGTAGAGAACAGAGAATCTGCTAATCTTTTGGCAAAGAGAATGAAGGATATTCAAGAAAAACACTACAAACAGATTACCAAGAGACAGAGACTGTCCTCTCTGAGAGATTCTACCTATGAAGGCAAAAAATGAGATTTTTCTAGCCCTGGCTGGTGTAGCTCAGTGGATTGAGCGCGGGCCTGTGAACCAAAGGATCGCGGTTCGATTCCCAGTCAGGGCACATGCCTGGGTTGCAGGCCAGTTCCCAGCATGGGACACATAAGAGGCAACCATACATTGATATTTCTCTCCTTCTCCCTCTCTCCTACCCTTCCCCTCTAAAGATAAATAAATAAATAAATAAATATTTTTTAAAAATGAGATTTTCTAAGATAAGCAAGTAAATATGATCAGATATCCAAAAAAAAAAAAAAAAAAAAAAGCTTAGCAGCATGTGAAGAGATGGAATCCCCAAAAATAATAAGCTTGGGCAAGAGGGGCCATTTTCTGGAGTAAATACATGTATCAAGGCTAGGTGAAAGGGGTTCCTTGACCTAGCCACTTCTCTGGGCGTTGAACACAGTGCTAACGTGCACGCTCAGACCATGGTTTGCAGGACCTCACTACCTCCTTTTGCTCTGGCAGAAGCCCGTGTGTGTCTAAACACATCTAGGGACACACCTGCACCAGTCCCCTTGGCCTCTTCTGAGTCCCCTTTCACAGGTGCTCTTGCCAACCCAGTTTATACTCCCTCCCAGCAGCAAAAGGCCGCACTCACCCCTATTTCCCACCTGCCTGCCCATTGTCACAGGGAAACAAGAGAGTCCCTGGATCTCCATCCCCAAAATATAAAGTTTAAATTTTGAAATTATAACATTTTTGAAATATTGAGTTAAAATATATATTGAAATTGATTTTACACACTTGATAAGGACAGCAGAGGAAGGACAATATACCCGGTGAGCAGCAAAATAGTGAAAAAAAGGTTAATATACACAGAAAGTCTTCGGTAAGGGTAAAATTGGCACTGAGAAAGACCACTTGTTAATTTTTATCTTGTGTTTTAAAAATTGTATTATAATTTAAACTATTCTGGATTTCTAAATGAACCAAGAATGTACCGACAATGGGGGAGAGCTAAACTTTTTCCAAAATTGGTAGCACCACAGAGCTCCCCTTCACTTTTAATTTTCCTAGCATAATCATAAATAACATCAGTTTCACAGAGATATTCAAGGGCTTCATTAATTTTCCCAAGGGCCTCTTTTCAAAGTCAAATCATTCTCTCTTAAAATAATTATCTTGTTCTCACCCTTGCCAGTTTTCATCTGTCATCTGGTTTAACTTCTACATCCTTATCTGTCAATAGCTTTGTTTTGATCTAAGTAACTTGCCAATAAATCCTTCATGTGCTTAATCCCATAACTCCTATAAAACTGTAATTTTATTCTGTAATTATTTAATTTTCATTCGTTGCTATAGTGTCCTAAGTTGTAACAAGAGATTGACATTCAAAGATTTTGGAACAATGGGCCAGCGACACCAGCATTGAGTGATGTGGGAAGTTTGAGTGAGGACTAATGCTTATGTTATCAGCCCATACTAAGTAATTTGTGATTACAAAAACCACCATCTCCTTATGAAAGGTAATTTCAAGGATGCGGAAAGCAAAAGTGTGGTTATGGGGGACCCCTGTTGGATAGAAGGGCAAAATTCATATTAAGACAGCAGGTAATTATATATAAAAACATAAGAACTCAAGATATAGAACCTAGTGTATTTGACAAAATTCTTTATTTAGTAATTAGGAAAATGATTTGTCAAACTTATAAAAAGAAACCTTCTGAGAGGGAAGCCTCTGAGAAGAAGGGAAGAGAGCCAGAGAGAATATCCTTCACCAAACACCCTTTACCCCTGCAAGAAATGGGGAGTAGCTCTGTTGGGAAATAGAACACAGAGTTGTTCCATGCACTGAACTACATTCTCTAAGCAGAAGAGTAAAAACTGTCATTATTCCACAAAAGACTCAGAACCGCAAATCATGTATAAGGCCTGAAGCTAAGAAAAAAAAAGTTTTTCTATTTTAGAATTATAAAATATCAAATCTGAGATGGTGTGGGAGGGGCAACTCAGGACATGGTTCCCTGGTGTCTGCATGAACATCAGGCTCATTAATTGTTTTTTTTTTCCCCTACAAAAGTTTCCCCTGCCTCAGGCTAAGCAGGATCCTAGCCCAAGGTGACACTGAAGTAGATGGAGAAGCCAGTTATTATCAAAGACCTGTCAAGGATTTGCTGTTGGAGTTGACATTGCCTCAATAACTAACCATTTCTGCAAAGAGTTATTGATAAATTTTAAAAACATAGGTAAAAACTAAATTGCAGCATTCTTTCAGAATAATTTAACCATATCTACTCATCAGATAAAAAATGAATGATTTATGAAATATACAAAAAATATCTGCACTGAAGTACGTAAGAGTGAATTATCCCCAGTAAATGCATTACATGTCCATTTCTATTTGTCTGGGTCTGCTTTCACGCACTTGGCAAATGCTGAC
This sequence comes from Glossophaga mutica, assembly GCA_039655065.1. NCBI lineage: Eukaryota > Metazoa > Chordata > Mammalia > Chiroptera > Phyllostomidae > Glossophaga > Glossophaga mutica. Next base: position 196,528,579 of record CM077304.1, read on the forward strand.
TCTGACATGCAAAGTGTGAGACACTGTGCTAAGAGCTGGGCAGCACGGATGAAAAAGGTTCAACATCTCCTTCATACCAATCAGCCCATGTATAAACCAGTTTCAGCAGATTGTCAAGCCCGTAGAGCACACAGTTTTATTGTTGTTCTACTGATTTGGGATTGGCCCCATATTAATCTGGGAGGCAAATTCTGCAGCATGGTCTCTGTGACCCTTGGTCCTATATGCTCTACCTTGGCATGTGCAATTACTCAACCTCACCTATAGGCTCAGCTGTCTCTCCTAATACCTGGAGTAGATAAAGGGTCCATCTTAATCTTCAATTTTAATTTGAATCTTAAAACTTAATTTGAAGTTTTCTTCAAATCAGTCATGCCATTGATTCTGCCCAGCCTTGGTAAGCCGCTGCCTGGTAAGTTCTGTTTTCCTGCGCATCAGGTCCCTCACCTCTCCTTCAGCTCCTCGTTCTGCATTTCCTATCACTGCACCATCTGGACAGGCCGTCCAACTCCCAGAATCATCACCTATTTGATATTTAATAAACTGCGTTTGGTGAACACATGCATCAGAATCACCCAGAGTGTGTTTGAGGGTGGAATGCTGGAGTCTGAACTTCATGGAATATCCCCAAGTTGATTTCGACACTTCAGAGAACCCAAGTTTTCCGGGGTTTTCAACTACTTCCATTGCTTCTTCTTTCTCAGTCTTGTTTGCTGGTGGTTTTTATCTGGTGACTGCTAAGTCATTGTAAGTACTTTGTAAAAATATTTTATAAATAGTTTGTAAAAACACAGAAGTCAATCCTTGGAATTCCTCTCCTTTCTAACTATATTTGTTTCCCTGCACTTTCATGGTGTTAAATACCATCTGGTCACTCCCAAATTTATAGCTCTAGTTTGTAATTTCCCTTGAAATCCAACAGCCTACTTAACATCCCTCATGAATGTTTAATAATTGTCCAGCACATAGCATCCTTGATCTCCTCCTGTCTCAGCAATGACAATGCCACAACCCAGTTAGTCATGTCCAAATGTGGCATAATCTACTAACTTCTTCCCCCTCCTGTATTCCTTTTCGATCCTTCTCTGCTTTATTTTCTCCATAGTCCTTATCACCTTATAACATAACGTATAATTTATTTATTTTACCAACTGTTTGTCACCCACAGCCCCATTAGAAACACTAAGATTATTATCTTTTTTCCCACTGTTATATTTTTCAGTTCCCAGAATAAGGCCTGGTACATAGCAGGCATTCAGAAAATATTTGTTGAATAAATGGAACAGTGCCTAACACATAGTAGGTACCTAATAAATATGTGGTGTAAAAAATAAATAATTCTTTTACCTGATCATTTTTTAAATTTTTTTTGCAGTCTCCCAAATTCCTGAGCAGTACCCCTGCCCTGTAGTTCCAGGATTACCTGCAGCCTGCTTTGTTTATTTCCCTGCCAACTTCTACTTATGCCAAATCCCAGTGTGGGACTTTATGAGAGAATGAATGTGAACATGATCTCAGAGTCCACCTGCCTGGCAGCAAGGTAAACATTGACTGCATCACTACCACCATCATTATGAAGGTATTGATAAGATGATATGTAGTTGGACAAATTTTACCATAACAAAACACATGTATGAAGCAAGGGGAGAATATTTTACTAACTTCAAAAGATCTATTTGAATCAGTAGATATTTAGTCTAAGCAATAGGTTCAAAACTGACAGAATTCACACCGAATATCATTTTCTTGGCCCACACTGTGTTTTAATTTTTTTAAATGCAATGTCAACATTTAAATGTTAGGAGTGAGCATGCACAAATCCAGATTCCCAGCTTATTGCATGTGATGGATAGATCTGACAATGCCAGGCCTGCATTTCTGCACAGGTCGTCAGCAGATCTACTTATTGCTCCCTCCTGACAGGCGCTGCTCTCTCCAGGTTGCCACAGTTGCTATCCTTCCAGATTCAGGAACTCACATTACCTCCCTGGTCTCTATGGACGTTACACTGGCAGCTACAATTCTTGCAAAAAGAATTAGTACTTAAGACCCAGACTTCTTAGTGCCGTGAAACGAAAGGGAATACGTAGGCTAAAATAGTCTACCTCCGGGAAAAGTCCGTAGACTACGCGTTCTCTCATTTGAGCTTATGACTTTTTAAACGAAACCACACAGAAGCACTACATAACATTCTAATGATCTCTCACTGATGACATTCTGTGAGAAAAAAAATAATAAAACAATATTTCTTTTGCTTTTACCCAAAACGGAGGATTCAGAAGGTGGGAGAATGCCTCCTATCACTTTCAAAGGAATCTGCAGTGAAAAATCTGATTTCTCTTACATTCAGCACACAGCATGCATCTGGTGACAGATGGTCATTATAAGTGCCGTGGTCTGTCTTAATATATAATGAAAAATATATAAACCTTCTGTTGCACAGCATAGGCATGAGGCTTAACCACCTGTTTCAAATTACTCTGATACCATAAACACTTTTGGAAATTGGAAAGCCCTGTGTTTTAAGAAAGTGAGAGATGCCACGGCCAACTACACTAAATTGTGTAGGCTTGGGTCCAGTGAGCAGTTAAAAAAAGAAAATTATGCCTGCAGCTACTGGCAAACAGCTGATGGTAATAATAATATTACTGAGTGGGATTACAGTTAAAATCTATTGCTGTGGAAATGCTGTATATTCTCTAAGGTGTACTTAAACTAATGCTGTATATTTTATATTTCGTCTCTCTCTTTTCTTTTCAATGCATTACCTCTGGAATGCTCCTTGTGGGGAAATGTTTAAGGTGATGAAGTTTTGATGTTCTAATTAATAGAAAGGTTAGTAACATTATTATTATTTCTTCCCATGTCCATCAAATGATTGATTGTCAATATTACACACTCAAGGATCTGAACCGTTAACATCTCAGTTCACCTAGCAATTCCACCTGAAAAAGAGATCTGAGTTCTTGTCAGTCTACAATGAAGTTGTCACTGCACTTGTCTGATTCCTTAAGGGAAACATCTGCCTACTTGAAGCTCTTATAATGAAGCACCGTTGAATTACTGACGGGCTGCACATCATCCAGTAATGAACCTGGAAGATCGCTTGTCAATGGCAGGACGCCCTGACAAACAGATGTTGTCCCTATTACCTATCTGAAAAAAGAGGTCAAATGTTCTGAAACACACATATTCTGCCTTCCACCTTATGGCTATACATTAGTCATTTAAGAAGCTTTTCTTTTTCCAATGTGCAAAAATCAGAAGTAGTTTTCAGTTTATTGACTGACTGATTAGAGCATTTTAAAAGCAAGCCTATCTGTAGAGTAATTATGCAATTGAGTCTGACTTCAAGATTGGAGGGTTGCAAATAGCTTGTCGAAATGCATGTCAATTGACGTTGCCTTCTACATTCATGACAGTTAGCGATATATGAACACTGTAATTAGAGACTCGCCAAAATGCACAAAAATAAATTCAGTATTAATAAATGAGCGTTTGAAACCCACTTTATTTCCCATGTGAAAATACTCAGGGTTGATTATCATCATGGATCAGATTGGACAAATTATTTCAATCCTGTATCACTAGGCAAATATTTGAAGAAATGATGCTCACTAGGCCATGGCAATTTCGATGAATTAAAGTAGTATTTACTAAAATCTATTAAAATCAAAACACTATACTTGATCTTAGTGGACCAAAAATACAATTTCTGCTCTTATAAACATTACTTCTAAGTGAATAAGGATTACATTTATGAATTAAAACTCTTTAGGTGCTCGTTAAAACTTGAATTCATAGAATGAATATTTGCTTCAACGGTAAAAACAACTTTCCCCTTTTTTACTCAGCTTTTCTTTCAAAATATTTTACGTGTGTGGTTTTACAATCAGACTACCAGAAAGATGTAAAATGAAATAACAGAGCTCCTCTCACCTCCACAGTCACTCCCCAGAGATAAGCAGTGAAATCGCATTTTGGGCATTTCTCTAAATATTTTAATGTTTATATTATGAATGATACCATATTCATTGTTCTGCACTTTGCTATTTTTATTTAACTATATTTGGACAGCTTTTCATATTAACATGTGCAAATGAATCTACTCATTCTGTTTATCAGATGTCAGTCGACCATTCCACTGAATGGACGTAGCCTGTTTAAATAGTGTCTTCTTGGTGGTCATTTTGTTTGTTTCCCATTTCCAGCTGCTACAACAATGCTGCAGTGAGAAAAGAATGATTTCTAATCTCATTATTTAAAAATGGAATGAATTTTACTGGGAAACTGGGGAAATTGCCCAAGCTTCTATAAGTGAGCAGGGCCAGAAGAACTTCTATCTCCATAATTGCTTCAACTAGGTTCCCTTGCAGCATTAAGACAGGCCCATAGACATTACTCCCAAATATTCATTAATGCCCTGTCTTTGAAGGTCTCGTCCAAGTTGCATCTACAAAGTAGGGAATCCCATGGCTATTTGAGACAGGAGTATATGAAGGTTCTTCAAAGTTCCTCTCTCTATATTTATCTATCTATATCTATATCTATATCTGTATCTATATCTATATCTATATATAGAGAGACACACACACATACACATATATATATATATACATACACACATACATGCACATTTCAGATATATTTGTGGAATATTTTTATTATGATTGTATTGCTTATTTTTTGTCCCCAAACCTTTTGTATACTCCTTTGGTACTGAGAAACCCTAAAGGAAGGCAACAGTAGTCTGGCTCACAAATATTTGGATGTAGTAAAATTCTTATGATAATATGGTCATGACAACATGGATACAGCCAAGCGAGCTCCAAAATAAACATTTAAATAAAAATCAGAAAATAACTCTCTTCAATTTTACAATGACCTTTCATTTTGCAAGCCTGCTTTTAACCAAAATTTTCTTAGGGTTATAGGAGAAATATTATAAGGAAATATTGGAAAAGATTAGCTGGCCATTGTTTTTAATTCAGTGACTTTAATTCAATGACTTCTTTTGAAAGGTCCTCTTTGCCATCTCATGATATTCAGGCATCTTATAAACTCTACTCACACCCCTTTCCCCAATTTCTAATATCAATCAATCAGGCAAATTCATTGAGAGGAGGCATTCGTCACTCCTGTGAGGTCTCCATCTATTAATCAAAGTGCAGCTGCCCTCCTGCATTATAGTAAGCACCCTCTGGAATGAATTTGTTACTATGAACCCAAAATTTGAGCTGCCTGTCAATATGTAGATGACTCCCCGAGTCGCAGAAACTTTCCTTTCAAGTGCACTACATCTGAAAGACTTCAGAAAAAATCTGTAAACTTTTTAATATGCCACTTTATTTCTTAATATATGTAAAATCAATGCTGTAATATATGCACATCTTTTCCCACAAAAATGATGATTTCCTGAAGCAAATATGAGATCTGGCTTATTCTTGGTAATCTCTTAAAGATTATTATGCAGTTCTTTGGCTTCAGTAGGTTCTCTTTATTCCCCAAGTCTCTGGCCTTGTTTCAGTATCTCCTTCTGTTTTATCTGTTTGAGGACTTTATATTTAAGAAGGCTGTATATCCTTTATTTTGCCTTCACCATGACATACTGCCTGTGCTTTTCATGAAGTAAAGCATACCTCTTGGGGTCCTGTCAGCTCCCCAACTCCAACAAAGACTGAACCAATTATTTCACCCAGCGACCTTTGGCTGGAGAGGAACCAAGTAGGAGCTTGAATGGAAGTTATGACTCTGCATGTGAAAGCAAAATACCATGACCCTTTGAGTACACAACTTCAGCAGAAAAAAGAATAAGTATGCATTAGATGATAAGCAGGACACCCCCTATCGCAATCTTTAAACCTTTGCTTTTCAACCTGAGCTGCATTAAACTCATCTCGCATTAAAATTCTGATGTTTAGGTCATACCTCAGACTAAAACTACCCAGGTGGTTCCAATGTGCAGCCACATTTGCGAACCAGTGTTTCAGGTGGTGGCAACAGTAAAGCTGCCATCGGATACAAAAACCTTAAATCATTGGAGAGGAAGGCCAGACACCCACAGTAATTAGTCTAGACCTTTTAGTAAGGGGAGTAGAATTTTGTTAACATTGGTTGAATGCCTGTGATGTGACAGAATCTGAAGGCACATTTTTTGATAGGCTCCTACATAAGTACTTGAGGAAGATACTAGATCTCCATTTTATAGATGAAAAGGCTGAGGCTCTGATCACTTGCCCACAGCTGCCAGAACTAAGCTTCTATCCCAGGACTGCAGCGCACCAGAGTCCATGCTCTTTTGTGCTGCATGATGCTTGCACTGCATGATGCTTGCACTGCATTGCAAAGCAGAGAGTGAACACCCACCGCCACTACAGATCCTACAAATTTCATTTCAGGCCTCCTAGGATCCCTGTTATTGGGTTTCATAGCTGGCTCCTGGAAATTCCCTAGGAAGGGAAATGAAGAAGTGAAGGAGTTCTAAACACACAGAGAATTCTACTTTACTCAGAATAGCCTTTCAATCCACCAGGCTCTGTGTCTCTGACAATCCGATAACAGAAAACAATTCATTTTTTTCTTCTTTTTGCAGGCTCCCTGGAACATCAGTACCAAGTGTCTCATGTCACGTCCACTTCAATTCCAATTTTACCCTAGGGCACATGCACCTCAGCATGGTCAGCTCCGCAGCATATCAATGATGGCAAAATTTAACAGCCTTTAAAAGTGAGTTGGATGAAAAGGATTCCTAAATGCTTTTTAGCACATCCATGAATCATCTGCTTTCAATGGAGTGATATTTTAGGATTGCCCACTCAAGTTGACACCAATTCTGAATGGCGAGGTCTTACCCTTCTTATAAAGATAAGTTCCACTGCCATTAGTCTCTTTAATGCAGGCTTAATACCAATGCAACTATTTCTGCTGCTGCCTGGCATGGACAGATAGAAGAGTATTTTCTTTGGAAAATACTAGAAATCATTTTAAAGCTGTAACTCCACAGTTTAACAAAGCTCAGTAAGCTATATACCTTGACTATATCACTCTGGCTTCTCACAGAACTGTCTCTATAGAACTATAGAACTATAGAGACAGTTCTGTGAGACTTAAAATTATGTGTTCAATATTCAGTAAAGGCCAACAAAGATCTGCCTAAAATCCTTTATTTTCACTTTTACATTGGGGAGAGTACTAGTATATACTTCACAGATTTATTGTAAAGATCAAATAAGGGCTGAGAAAAATTAAGTAAATTATGTGGCAATTAGTAAAATTCAAAGCATATTGGCATTATTCCCTCAATTTGTTATAAGATACTGAAGTTTCCATATTTAAAGAGCCTAAGAGCAAATTTCAATCAGGGAAAAGATTTCAGTAAAACTTCCTCTCCTTGTACATTGAAGATTCACTGCTGCCAAACAATGAAAGCTATGCAGTCCACTATGTTTCTCTCTTTATCTTAGCTGCCAGGAACTGTAGTGTTGTTCATGCTAAATTACTTTTTCTTGGTTCACATAGGTTATATTCTTTTTCTACTAATCTAAATTCGTCTATCCCTCTTTTCAAAGTAATATAAAACAACATACTATAGAAGCATGAATTTAATAAAACAAAATAAAAGAATATACAAATTAAATCAATACAATTTATTTTTTAAAAAAATCATTTCTTGTCCTTTATCTCTGAGAAGTAAAAGCCATTAGAGAATTAATGTAAGAGAAATTGAACCTTTACCAGTCCGCTATAAAAATGGAAAGATAGATAGACAGATGGATGGATAAACAGACAGACAGAGTTCCTTCTTCCTGTCTTGGACTTTGTCTTTCATTTAGTATCAAAGATTTACCACATCAATAATTTTATTTTCAACTGCCTCAATTCTTTTGGAAAATGCAATACATACCAAAAAATGTCTTTCTTATTTTCATTTCAATATGACAGAATGAGAACCCAGCCCCATCCTATCTATTCAACAATACTACATGCTAGGCTTTATCCTGCACAGTAGGGTTACAGTAGTGAAGAAGACAGGAAAGGTCTCCTGAGGATGGGGTACACCAATAGCTAGAGCTATGCCAAAGATTAATCCTCTCAGTCTTTTGCATGGCTAGGACAGGGATAGAGGAGGCTTGAAAACCGAACTCTGGAGTCACGTATCCAATTGTGTACATGACATCTCTGCTTGATGTTAATAGTCAGGCAAACCACAAGTTAATTTATCTTTCTATGCCATGGAAATACAGTTGTTCTTTATTATTCAATAATTCTGTACTTGCAAATTTTCCTACTCTTAATTTTATTTATAACAGCAAAGTCAATATTCCCAGCTTTCCTTTGGTCATTCACAGACATGTACAGGGCAGTAGACACTTTGAATCATCTGACATGAACATTATAGACTGTGGTTGAACAAGGTGACAGTCTGTTTTTGTATTTCAGCTCATACTGTAAACAAGTGTCCTTTCTATGATCTACTCATTGTCACATCTTTCACACTCTTCTGCTTTTGGTTGGTGATACTCTATTTAATGTGGCCAACAAGTACAATGTCACAGTATTATCTAATATTCCTAACTGCCATGTACTTTACAGAGGAAAAATATATTAGAAAAACTTCATTCAGGCATGAATTATAGTGCTGTTGGCCATGAGCTCAATGTTCTAAATCAACTGTATATATTAAATAAAGTGCATTAAGCAAAATTTACATAAAACAAGATTATCTATTAACAGGTTGATAAGAATGCTGGAACCAGAGGCTGGTAGGAACCTAACCCTATATTTTCTGTAGGAGCAATGGGTTAGCATTCACGAATTCAGCATTTACAGTGACTTTATAGAACATAACTGCCATGAATAAGAAGAATCAATTGTATTATTTCTTAGATGTGCTATCATGTAAAAAAGTTTTTGAAGAATTGTTTTATATGAGAAAATACAGGCAACAAGTAAGTAAAAGCATAAATAAACAAGGTGGTTTTAAATATTAAATGCCATAAAGAAAATTAATTTGAGTAAAGACAAAGAAGATGACCGGGAGGAATGAGACCACGTAAGATTAAATGGTCAGAAACTCTTCTTAGATGAGGTAGCATTTGTGCTGAGCCATGAATATCTAAAAGAAGCCATTCATGGAAAGATGAAGAGAAGAGGCTGAAGATTCCAGGCAGAGGTAGGAAACATAAAAACCTTAAAGAATAATTAGGTTTATTCCAAGAACAGACAGGCCAATGTGACTGGAACATAACTCGGGGGAGAGTTGATGGAAGGAGAAGAAAGGCAGTGGCCAGATCCTAGAAAGACTTTTGGGTCATGATAAGGAGTTTATATTTCTAATATAAAGAGAAGCTATTTAGGAATTCTAAGGAAGCAAATTATATGATCTATTAAGCATTTTTAAAAGCTACCTTTGGCAGCTATAGGAAGAATGAATTGTAGCCAGGCCATGAAGGAAACAGAGAGAGCTGGTAAGAGGCTATGGCAAGATCCAGATGAAAGATGGTGGTGGCATGACTAGGACTAGAGCACTAGGGATGAAGAGACATGAGCGGATGCAGGATGCTGACAGCCCTTGAGAGGACTAAGAAAAGGTTCGGCTTGATGGCTTGAGCCATTTGACAGAGTGGTCCTTGGGAAAAAGAATATTTCTGGATGAAAGAAATCATTCTTCTGGAGATGTCTAGAATGCAGCTTGAGATATGACTCCACAGAGTTCAGTAATGAAATAAGAGCTGGACATATAAATTGGAATGTTATTAGCAAATAGGTGGCATTTAAAGCTTTAGTACTGGATGCAATTGCCTCGCAAGAGGAGTGGAAAACTGAACAACAAAATACCGGATCAAACTAAATTAAGCACAGGTATAGGAGAAAGGAAAGTCAAGAAACAAACAAACAACAAATGGATCTCCAGACAAGGGAAGAATGCAATTAAGGATTAAAAATATATTCATTCTCTTACAGGTATTAGAAGAGTCCTAGTCCTAGATGGGATAAATGTAGTTGTCTATATTATGAAAGTTTTATTATAAAACTGAATGACCACTACATCAGCATAGTGTTATTCTTGCTATTATCATTATTTGCTTAATCAATCACTACTGGTATTAAATACTTGCCTCCATTAATATGATAAATTTGCTCTTAGAATTTTAGGCTGGGGTGATTTTTGTAATTTGCTTAAGACAGCAAATATACAAAATGAATAAATGTTCTTTTGCTGCAAATTATTCACTGCCACAAGTTGCTGGAGACCTTTAACTCCCAGGCAATAAAAAGGAGCACAGCAAGGAAGGTCATTCTCTGGGGCACACAGCTACAGCCCATATGCTGTGCTTGGTCTCCCTATACTTGACATTCTCACTTGTTTTTTGGCAGCTGAGGTTATATATTTCTGTATTAGCAATAAAATGCAGAAACATGGCCACAGTTTTGGTGTATGTTTGGCACCTATTTTTATATTAAATTATCTTAATTATTCAATAGATGGCCTGTCAACTCCTCGGGGTAGGATTTCTGTGGAAACAACTATTCCAAACCTGCTATGGGAAAATACAACAAACCTAATGAAAGCCTTCTTTATTATTCTTATTATCATCTTACAGCAGAATTTAGGAGATTTTTATTCATTTTAAATCATTGGTTGTTATGAACCATGGAAAGCCATGCTTGCTGACATCAGCTACAGGCCTACCTCAGAGCTTGATAAACATAAATGTAATACCACACCCAGCATCATTTTGCTCCCTACTGAAACCAACTTGAACCTGGGCTGACTACCTTCAGAAAGGAAAATATCTTCTCCCTCTGCCAACCCGCTGTGTGACCTCATTCTGCCACCCACCTCCACCCCACACGAACTCAGTTTCACACTCAAAGAAGCTTCATATCTTCCTTCTTCCCATGAGTTTCATTTATACCAAGGACAGTGTTTCTAATTTACTATTTATCCTCAGCACCCAGAAAAGTAGCCAGTGAATTGAGGGTTCTCATAAAATGTTGATATAAAACGGTACCCTCAAGTTACAATTGCCCTGAGTTCTAAAATCTTTTGTTTTGATGCAGAACTTCTCATTCTTTCAGTTTAATTAGTTAAATTATGATTCCTGCTTTTTTAGTTTTGTTTTGTTTTGTTTACTTTTTAGAAAGTAAACACCTCGGTATTGTAGCATTTGCTATAGCAAGACCTAAGTCTGTAACAGTAGCTTTTACAAATATCCTACCCATGAGGAATAGATAGACTAAATGTCTGTTGAATAATTAAAATAATTTAAAAATATCAAATTAAGTGCCACACATATAGAATATATTTAAAATATCAAAGTAGTGTAAAAGGAAGACTAAATAGCATGTGCAGAAATCACTGGGGAACATTTTTTTCAAAAAGGCAGAATTTAAGCTAAATATCAAGGATAGGACAGAAAAGAAAGACAGGGAATATCTTTCTAAGTACCAAACTGAGCAAGGGTCGAGAGCTGGGAATGCATCATAAATTTCAAGGACTAATGAATAGAACAATTTGTAGAAGTAAAACATCAGTGCCCAAGAAGAAAAAGAAAAGGAAAGGTAAAATGAGAAACAGAAGTTGGGCCCACATCCTAGAAAACTGCTTTCCATGCATACGTTGAAAATCTCTCTTAAAAGCAAGCAAGAAGCGACCAAAAGTTTTGTAATTATTAAAGAAGAGAAAGATCAATGTGTAAGGAGGTTTTCAGATGACTTGCAAGAAAGAAAATTTTACTAAGGGCAGTGAATCCAGTTAGAATATGGTTAACATAATAGGGGAATTAGGAACAGTGAAAACTAGTAAGATGTATTGACTAATTAAATAAGGCTGCAGGAGAGAGCCATGGAAGACAGCACTGTGGTTTCCAGCTGGGGTAGCTGGAACAATGAGATCTTATTGACAGATAAAAGGAAATAGGACAGATCAAAGGGAACCTGTTTTTGGAAGAAAAGAATTCTAATTTAGACGCTTTGACCCTGGGGTGCTATTAAAGAACCTCAATATAGCTCTTAATAAAAAAAAAAAAAATAGCACTGTGAAGAAACATCTACTAAGAAGGTAGAGCTAAAGGACTGGAGATTAGAATAGAAAATTCTCCAACCTCCATGAAAGATACAGGCAATGATGATTGGCTTCGCGTTATATGTATGTATTGAATAAAGGCCTCCTTTTCAGCATTTAATGTTTTGATAATATATTGAACTAATCTATAGGCTGATTCCATATGGTGCCTTTGACTTCCACCCTCCTAAAATATACAAATTTCTGAACTTTAAAATACCTTCTTTACACATAAGAAGAATTTAAAATAGCTACTAATTTAGGGGAAATTCTGTTCCAGAGGATCAGAAGACTAGAGGAAATCTGGGAGTTGCTAGAGTGTGAACTAGCTGTCACTTCTTAGGCAATTATTAAGTTGCTGGGCCTGCTCCTCACCTGTCATAGCTACGTTAGACCAGATAATGTAGAACATTCCTTCTAGCTCAAATCTTTGTTTATATCAGATTTTTTGTACTGAAGCGACAGTATCACACCTTATAAAGAAACTTACATATACTATAAAAGAACAAGGACACAGAGACAAGAAAGGGAGGCACTTTACTTCAAGAACTACTTGTCCATCAGGGAAAGCTGCTTCCTTCGCATTGCTTCTGGCATTTTTGTGTTTCTGCTGACTAGTTAAAGTAACCAAAGGGCTGCTTCGACCTGCAACAACATGAATGGAGTAAGGATTGTAATAGAAATGGTATGAACGTTATATATTAACATGTGCATATTTAATGAATAAAAGTCCATACGTGAATTTTTTCTTAATATGACAGATTCTTCCAGGGAAAAGCCAATGTGTTCTGTTATTTTTACTGCAATAATGAGAGAATAACCAGAGGAAGTGAAACAATATCCACTGTTCACATTTAATGTTTCTGGTTCTTTATATACATCATATATAACTACAATGAACCCTTAGAGTCATATGAGTACAATTTTGATATTAGATATTTTATAAATAAAGAAGCTGAGGCTAAAAAGTTTGAGAACTTAATAGATGCTAGAAGAAAGAATTAAATATGGATTTTATTCCAAAATTATTTTCCTTCCTATATTTCTACCTTACCCATACTTAAGGAATCAATATTACTCAATTTTAAAATGTTCCATAAGAGGCACTAGACAGCCAACTCTAGTACCCGACTGCTTAGCATCAAACTTCAGCTGCATGACCTAGAATAACTCTACCTCACTGTGCCTCAATTAAAATGGGGATGATGACTAACACCTACAATATAAGGCTGTTTTGAGAGATAAAAATGTCAATATAAGTAAATAATTTACCTCTTTGTTCCTGGTTCATGTAAATGCTAGCTATAATTATAGCAGGCACCTAGATGGATTTTTACATACATAATTTTTTCTAATGCTTACAGCAACCTTATGATATAGGCAGCATTATCATCCTCATCTTTCTGAGAAGAAAATCAAAGCTCAAAGAAACCAAAGAACTAGCCTAAGATCACACCACAGTACATGACAGAGCTTGGATTTTAATTTATATTTTCATAAGTCAAAAGTCCCCATTTTTTCAAGTAAAGCATAATTAAAACAGAATTACTTGTTAGGGTAATAATGCTAGGTGCCACAATAGAAAAACCCAGAATTTCAGAGACTTAAGTAAAAGTCTGTTGCCACTGTACAGCCTAACAACATAGAACAGGTGGCCTCCTCCAGTCTGAAGCTACACCATATGGAACACGTGGACTCCAGAATCCCCATGGCAGGGGACAAGAGAGATGGAGAAGGTGCTACCTAGATTATAAATGACTTAGCCCAGAGTCACACAAACATGCCTACATGCAACCCACTAGTCCAAACTAGTCACGTGGCCCAAATGACTGCAAGGGAGGCTGGGAAGTACAGGGGAGCAAATGGATATCTGATGAAGTTTGTTTCTGCCAAAATAAACTAAAGTAAACTATTGCTTAAAGCAAATATTTGTATTCTTATATCTCTTCTTTAAAGTGAAGAGTTTTTATATTTTAGAAAAACATAGTATTAAAATTTTAATGGCAAACTTATCGTGATGGACACCTATTATTTCATCTGCTCAACAAAACTTCCTTTCCTGGAAATTTTCACTAAAACAGTAAAACGATGAGTTTCTTTTTGATTTGGTATAATCCCAATCACTTGCTTTTGCCTTTACTTCCCTTGTATTTGGAGTCAATTTCACAAAAACCTCTGTGAGACCAAGGTCTATATGTTTAGAACCTGTGTTTTCTTCTATGTATTTTATTCTTTTACATCTTATATTTAAGTAAAGCTTCTGCACAGCAAAATACTCCATCAACAAAACAAAAAGACAACCAACCAAATGGGAGAAGATATTTTCAAACAATATCCCCTATAAGTGGCTAATATCCAAAATACATAAACAACTCATAACTCAAAAACAACATCAACAGCAACAACAAAAATCTGATTAAAGAATGGCAGAGGACTTGAACAGACACTTTTCTCAGGAAGACATACAAATGGCCAACAGATATATGAAAGGTAATCAGTCTCACCAGCTATAAGACAAATGCAAATCAAAATCACAATGAAACATCACATTACACCTGCTGGGGAGGCTATTATCAATAAGACAAGAAATAAGTGTTGGAGAGGTTGTGGAGGAACAGGGACCCTGTTACACTGATGGAAATGTAAATGGGTACAGCCACTATAGAAAACAGTATGGAGGTTCTTCAAAACATTAAGGATAGAGCTACCAGCAAACGCTCTTCAGCATATCTGCCTGAAAAGTTTGAAAACATTTATTTGCAAAGATATACACATCCTTATGTCCATTGCAGCATCATTCACTGTGACCAAGACATGGAAACCACTGAAGTATCACTTGATAGATGATTGGATAAAGAAGATGTGGTATTTATATGCAATGGAATACTGTTCAACCATAAGAAAAGATGAATTACTGCCATTAGCAACAACAGGAATGGATCTTGAGACTATCATGCTAAGTGAAATAAGTCAGAAAAAGTCATGAATATATGATTTCACTCACATGTGGGATATAAAACTGAAAGCAACAAATGAACAAACAAAATAAGCAAACAAACTCATAGACACAGACAACAGCATGATGGTTGCCAAAAGGGAAGGTGGTTGGGGAAAAATAAAGAGGATAAAGGGGGTCAAATATATGGTGATAGAAGCAGACTAGACTCTGGGTAATGAACACACAATGCAATATACAGATAATGCATTATAGAATTGTACACTTGAAACTTACATACTGTTATTAACAAATGTCAACCCAATAAATCAATTTTAAAAAATGAAAATCAGTCTCTATCCAATGATAATTTTTATATGTGAACTTCTTCATCTGTCAGTAGTCATAGGGATTGAGCCAGTCTTCAATGGGAAAAAAATTAGGGAATAAAGACAAAAGGAAAGGTAAGAGGTAAAACAGTCCCATCAAAGTCAATGGCCCTATTTCCACTCATTTCTAGAGACTGGGCTAAGTAATATTCACCACTGCTTATGAAGTGTTGGCGGCTCAGCTCTAATCTGATCGAGTCAGCCTCCATACTTCTGGACAGCCTCTGTACCACTCAGATGGCTACTTATTTTTATTATTAACCCTGCCTTGGGCCAAGCTTCAGTCTTCCATTGTTTACTTGGTTGGAATCTCACCAAATCTTCTTTGTCTTTTATTGTGAATTGATTTTCTCTTATTTTTAACCAGAAATATCTGATTATCTCATCCTAACCAAACCTATGTAAAAATGTTTCTGTCTGGTTGCTTAGGGGTTAATTATATAGTCAGAATTGCAAACGAGCCCTTTATTCATTTAGTTATTCAACACTAAATTTTATTGGATTGCAAATACTGAGAAATAGGCTGAAATCACTTTACATAGTTTAAACTGGTCAATTTATGACTGTTTTCACAAAAATTATGCTTTTCTGCCAATTCCATAGCAGCAATCATTCTATTTTGTGCACTACTCTACCTCAAGCACCTGGAATACTGTCCAATTCATTGTGAGTGCTCAATAAATATTTATTAAATGAAATCATTAGAGCCACGTATTGATGGAGAGAGAACAAGGCAACCATCACACACACACACACACACACACACACACACACACACTCTCTCCCCGAATAATAAAAGCAATATTCCCGACAGTAAAATATTTATATTTCTTCTTAGTAAGCAGAGCATCTGCAGTTATTAGTGCCAGCACGATTTTCAAGTCCCACATGGGGGACTCCAAAAGGATCTCAGTCCTGGGCTCCTTCCTCCTGAAACATTGAAATATCCTTAACTGGTCTGGCCAAGGTAATCAAGAATGAAGAAGTTTATGAAAAGTAACTTAGGAGTATTTTCACAAGTCGAGCTTTTCCTTGCACACTTATGTATATATTTAATAACTACATTGTGTGTGTAAATATAAAGAAAGCCCGAAGATACGGAGTTGCAGAAACTTTCAAGTCAACAGTTGAAGGATATGTCAGTTCAATTAAAGATAAAAAAATGTTTTGCCACGTTTAAAATACACTTGACTACTATATTTCAAAATGTTACTTCTTTTTTTTTTTTCCTGGAAAAAATTTCTCTTATGTTTAAGATATAAAGCTTTAGAGTATTTAAAAATAAAGGTATTTATGCAAACTGTTTTATGCAAAATACACATTTAAATTACACACGGTTTAATGAATAAGAAATACAAGAATTCAATCTTTTCTAAATTATATGTTACTTCAAAAATTATGGTGATGGTGCTAGATAAACATATTTAAAATTAAAGTATCCAATACTCTACCAATCCTAAGTTGATTGTTTGTCTCTAGGATTAATGACAGGCCAAGATTTTTAACTTCTTTTCACTTCAACCATACAGGTTGAGTTTATAAATTTTTATTTTTGTGCCAATAGATTCACATTTAGAGAATTCCTTTTCACTGTGCTGGAGCATCTTGTATTAAACGATCATTATACACCACTCATCACTATCAATGTCAGACTGCAATAACACCAGCTGCTCCTGCCTCAGAGAAAAATTCTCCAGCTTCAGAGTTTAGATGCTGACCATCCTATAATTTCTGGACTACTTATTAGGCTGTCAGTCTGATTGGTAATGAGAATTTCCAGCTGGACTTAAATAACAATACCCCTTTATTTTATAAATATGATCTGAAATTGGAGCTCCACAAGTTCCTCAGCAGCTGTCTTCCCTGCCAGGTCTCTTTCCCACACCCCTTAGGTGAAGATTCCATTTCCATAGTCCAAAATGACTGCCAGAACGCCAGGTACCATATCCTTATTCCAGGTCTCAGAGGGCCTGCCTCTTTTCTTTAAGATTTTTCCAAAAGTCACACACAGTATGCTCTCTGAAAACTCTTTGGCTCAAATTTGTCAAAGCAGCTGAGCCTTGACTACAAGGGATAGTGGAGTGCAACACACCTTATTGACTTTTACCTCATTGACAATATGCCCAACTAAAAATAGGGGTTACTGCTAGGAGGAGAAGGAGAATAGGTAGTGGGATGCAGGTAGAACACCTAACAGACATTTGTATAAAACTTTACACTTTTAAAAATGTACACATTCATATCATATGTGAAGATGAAAAAGCTCATATTACTTTTATTGTATTGATATGATTTAAACTGAGTCATAGGGAAATGTCATGCAATAGAAACCTGGTTGGAAACCAGGTTAGAAACCAATGTGTAGAGAAAGCTGGTCCATAGTGAAGCAGAGATGGAAAAAGAAAGGATTTGTAAAGATAAAAGAGGGTGACTTCACTTTCCCCTAATTTAGTGTGCTTGTGTTCTTAGTCACCACAAGGACACCAAATAGATTAGGATATCAGGCTCACAATAATAAGGAAAAGGACAGCTGATAGTTTTTGAATACTTGCTGTGTAGCAGGTACTGTGTCAGCAGTTTTATGCCTTAAACCAGAGAGAGAGAGAGAGAGAGAGAGAACATCTACTGAGTCATTAATCAGCAAAGCAAAGGATGTATGCAGGTAATATAGTTCCAATGGCAGTGAAACTATTTTTTTTCATTTTGCATTTTACACCAGCACAATGAATAGAAATTCACTTTTACCAACATCAGCTCACACGTAGTACTGTGTTCTGTGAAGATCAATGATGTTTGGGCTGTGTGGCAAAATGGTGCACTTGTTTCCACCAGTTTCTCTCTTGCAGCCCTGTCTTAGAAAGCCTGAAAGCTAAACATTTAATTTCATTTTCACTCAAGAGTAGTCACGTGACAGTGCTGGACAGCTCTCTAAGTGAATGTTCCTAAAAAGGGCTTTCCTTCTTGAAGAGAAGAAAAAAGAAAAGAGAAGAGAGGAGAGAGAAGGAGAAGGGAGGGGAGGGGAGGGGAGAGGGAAGGAGAGGAGGGGGGAGGGGAAGGGGAGGGGAGGGGAGAGAAGTCCTTTGGAGAAGAATGAATTTGGCTTTTCTACATTCTACCTTTCCAGAACCTTAATGCAAGGTCTGCATGCTCAGCAGTCATCCTAAAACCAAAAGGAAAAAAGAAAACCTACCAGGAAGGTCTGGTTAGAAAGACTGATGATATTTAGTTGCCTGGTGACATTTTGAACTCCTGCACCAACCCTTGACTGCCTACGATGAAACTTTTATTATGTGAAAAAATATTCTGTATTCAAATTACTCTTGGTCATTTTTTCTGTTGTTTACAGCTAAATATTCCCTTATGAACAGGTGGGTGCCTTCAAGAGCTCTTCTGGCTATTCCAGAGACTTCTTCATGTCACCACCTCCTTCCCAGGCTACCTGCAGAGCTTCTTCTGCCTCCGCCATGCATGCCTGTTGGGAACTGCCCTGCCTGGTTTCAGAAGCTGTAATCCCCTGTGGCTAAGGCTAAGTAAAAAACCTTGGGACCATAAGCCACTTAGGAGACAAAGCTTATCTTCCTTGTAGGGGAAACACCTCTACCTCCTTTCTCTACACCCTGCTTGGCCCCAGGCAGATGACTGGTTAGCCAATGACGGTAAGATTCCTCAAAAGAGGCATGACCTAAGACAGGCACGGTCATAAAGGGGCCTTCAGGGAAGGACTTGGGGGACCATAGAAAAAGGGGGTGATGGACACTCACCCCTCAGCTTTGACACAGCCCGAGTCCTCATTCTGTCTGCAAGAAGTCTCCCAACCTCTTGGCTGCCTTATTTCCCCTGCCTGACTTAAGCCTGAAACAATGCAGGAGGTGGGTGTAGCCCTGTGCTAGAAAGGGCAGGTTCCCTAGGGCAATCAGGCCTAAGAAAGAATGCATAAAATCCTATGAAACCTAATTTGCTAATACCCTCAATTTAAATGATAAGGGTCCAAGCAGAGAGTTTGTTACCCAAAGTTTCATGGCCCTTGAACTATCTGACCCTGACTCAGAATAAGTCCTCAAAGTTCTTTGAATGTTATCTATTGTTTAATCATTTCTGCCTGACAATGATTGATGAGCTTTACACATACACCCTGTATTCCTGTGCAAATTGAACCCAATAAAAGCTTGTCAAGGCAAGGGTCTACACACTCTCCTCTTGAGAGAGGAGCTGCACTATCCCTTTTCCTCCACAGGACTCGGTAGTCCATGTGAATTTGTTGTATCTCATTCATAATGCTGTGGACTCCAGGAAACAGGATCTGTGTCACATGACCCCACTGCAGTGACCACCATCAGGGTTACCTTGGGCTGCCCTGTTCTGGCATCAGTAGGCTTTTCACCAAAAGAAGTATTACTCAAATACTGGTTGGGACATGTCCCACATCTTCACCTGTCCTGAAATTATAAAACTTATCGCTCACTTGCTTTTCCGTATGGACCAGGTACCATGGAAGACCAGAGACTTACCTCCATAGTTTCTATGATTTCCTCCATGTAAGGTCACCTTTCTCTTCCTCATGATTGCAAACTGACTGCTGCTCATATAGAAATTAGCACACACACACATACACAGGAGCAAGTTACTTAAAGATGCACTTCCACCTTTGTTTTGAGGTCACCTTTAAATTTAAAATGGATAGTTTATTCACACAAAAATCTTGTAGGATTTAAATTATTTTTCTTTCTTTTTTTTATTTTATTTATTTATTTTTAGAGAGGGGAAAGGAGGGAGAAAGAGAGGGAGAGAAACATCAATGTGTGGTTGCCTCTCACGTGGCCCCCACTAGGGGCCTGACCTGCAACCCAGGCATGTGCCCTGACTGGGAATCGAACCTGTGACCCTTTGGTTCACAGCCCGCGCTCAATCCACTGAGCTACGCCAGCCAGGGCGAATTTAAATTATTTTTCTTATTGTAAAATAATAACATGCATAAATTCAAGCAACTGGTCATTGGAGAAAACAGGATTAAATGCTATATATGACCTAAAACTGCTTTATTTTTCGAATCTATTTCATTTCCTCCAATGCTGAGCATACTGTTTCTGCTTCTAAGTAAATTACAACTGAGAAGACAACAAAAAATAAAATACAGGAAAAGTTAAATGACTTTTAAAGTGGCAAATAAATGCCAAATGTGTGGTACAGACAATAAGTTAACTTAGGAACTCAGAGGAAAAACAAATGTCACAAGGAAGATTGTTTCAATACTTAACAATCACCAACAAGATGAGTCATAATTACTTTCCTAAATAAGATTTGGTTTGTCACAGCTCATGGTGTCCTTTGATAAATTCTCTAGCAAGTAAAATGGCCACAGGATGGGCAGATTATTTCACCCTCTCAGGGCACTGGATACTGATTTGAGAGATGATCTAAGGGGCAGAAACCTACTTGAGTTCCTGGAAGGGAAAGCAGAGTGGTTGGATGTGTTGGGGACAGGGATCCTCAATGACCTTTGGCTTGCTGCTGTTCAAGTACCATCCATCCCAATGTCATCTGTGTCACAATTTATAATAAAGAGCTCTAAAATCTGTGGCAGCACACTTCACAGGAGTGACAGTTATTAAATAAAGGCAGATAATTAGAAATTAAATTTTCTTAGGACATAGAGTATTTTCCAGTGTGAAGCACTGTGAGCATGGTATGAGATTTCTTTGCTTCCTCATTTAATTAACATTAAATATCTTTTATATGTGACACTGTGCTGAGTTTCGGGCATTCAGAAATTAAGATCTTGTCTTTAAAAATAAAGTATAAAAAAGAATGAACAGAGTAGGGAGAGAGAAGCAAAGGAGGGAGGGGGAAGAGACAGGAAGGAAGGGAAAAGGAGGGTGGGAGGGAGGGAGGGAGGGAGGGAGGAAATGAGAAGAAAAACATTTATGTGGAACCAATATGAATAAATGGTTAATTCTGTCCAGACTTTTTAAATAGTGGATAAGAATTAATTTGTTCATTTATTCAATACATAATTATTAAAAATCAGGGTGGCTGGTACTACATTTTAAAAAGTTAGATACAATTTCTGTCCTGGTGCAGTTTATGTTCTAGTGTAAGCAGGAAGGAATAAAAATCTCTCCACGTTGGTGGTTTTCTTCCCAGTTTTTTCACCTGATGATTCTTATCTTAAACAGTTCACACAAGTGTCTGAGCTTCAATTTCTTAATATATAAAAGAAGTAGCTCTCCCTGCCTTTTCTAACTTGCCAGGGTTTTGAAAATAGCAGGAATAATATTTTAAAAAATATTTCCCCTTTTGAATTGTAAAACATTTTACAAAAAGAAATGAATTTTTTTTCCACCTGACCATCCTCAACCCAATGGAATTTAGTATTGAAGAAGAAAATTATATGCTAGCAAGAGTGAGTTCAGCACTGTAAGCTCACTGTCAACTAAGAAAATCAGAGAGAATAAATGTGAAAATGAAGCTTTTCTAACTTTTGGCTGATGGCAGTTTATATTCAAAGCCTCTCCATAACACATCAAAACAAAAAACACCCACTGAGACATTCATCCAATAAGCCATCTGCCCACCTGCCGTATATGACTATGGGAAGGTTTACCCTTGAACCTCCTAAAATTACGGCACATTCAGCTTGAAATGTGGTAGCTGTGCCAGAGCACATAGAAAAGACAAGTAAATGGCACATTTCTATGCTCAGTGAATCCAGCTTCCTGGATGGAACATTTACTACCCTGTGACTGAAGATTCATGGTCTCCAGGTAGAACCCCCTCTCCTGGAAAAAACAATGGTATTTTTGAAATCTTGTTTTAAGTGATCACTTTTCAACACATTCAATCAATTACTTATTGGAGTGCATAAATTTTGCCAGTGAAGTCTCTACTAACCTGGAGATCTTATATTCCTGGAAACATTTCCATAAAGACATGCTGATATTAGTTAGATACTGATAATAAGACACTGACTCCTTGCCCTTGACCTTCTTAATATACTTCTTCCCTAAGGTAGAAAAAATATGAGGAAAAAAGTCAACATCAACAGAATATAGATAAATGAAAAAAATTGCTATAGTTCTAAGAAATAGTAGAAAACTTTTTTTTCCATTCAGTCTTAACCCACTTTTATTCATCCTTGTTTCAATTATGTATTTGGGTCTCCTGTTAGACTACAAATACTCTTAAAGTCAATAGCTATACTCAACAAATAAATACTGAATGACTATTACATTCGTAGAACTGGAATAAGATCTGTTCCAAAATATACAATAGGCTGTCTTTCTCACCAAGACTCTTATAATCTATTGACAGAGATATTACTTGTACTCAAATAACTTCAAACTAAGTGAGCACAGAAGAAAAACCAAAATGATGTAAGGATTCAAAGGGATAGAGGTGGCATCCTGGCTGAGATCCTGAGACGCTGGATGGAAGCAGAATGCCAGTCGAATTATAAAAGATGGGTAAGACTTCAAAAGGAGAAATGGAGAAGCTTGATTTTTTTTTTTAATGTGCAAAGAAATAAAAGTCAAAACCTCCAAAAATCAGTTTTTGGAAGAAGTATAGAGTAAGAAAGAATCCTTAAAGGAGAATGAAACTTGAGGCTGAAAATCAAGGTACCTAAAAATCTCAGTTAAAATGAAAGATCTGATTCTGACTTAAAAAATGAAGAGCTTAGCATAGGTCTAAATGTGAATCAGTGCAGATCTGCTCTTTAATTCCAGTATAATTAGAACATCTCTGTAGAGTTTATTAAACACAAACCAGAAAATGGACACGGAGCCAGATATTTAAAGAAACTAAGTATTTCAGTATAGAAGAACCTCATTATTTGCATAAAAGAATTTCACATACAAACACAATTTTCCCCATTCTTCAGTAATAATATTGCTAAAATGTTTTCAATAATATATTATAAATTTATCTTACATGAGAAAGTAATACTGATGATCTGCTGATTATATCAGTTGAAAACCAGCTCATTTCTCTTTGGTGTTCACATGCAGAAATTCTATAAGATGTAAACATTTAGCACAGAGTTCTTTATCGCCCAGTTTTAATGCTGCAACAAATTAAAAACTGTAAAAACTGTCATATAAACTGGTTTTTAAAAGGAATTTATGTAAAGATTGAATGCAAAAAGAAGTGAGGTGAATATAAGCAGTAAAACTAGATGATTTTACAGGCAGCTTTAGGAAAAATAAAGGAAACTTAGGTCAAATATATTTTGACTTCCTGCAAGATACATCAGGTCAAGAAAGACATGAGAAGACTGATGACAAAGCCAGAGGAGTTGGCTCTGCCATACTTGGGTAAAATTATGAAGAATGAAGCTAAAATCAAACAGCTGTGTAGAGTGGGAAAAGGCTTTCAGATAACCTCTTGGACAAATATGAAAAGCTTCTCCACTCAGCATAAATAGAATAAAAATATTGTCCATAAATTTTAAGGTGAATTGGGTTTTCTTCCCACATCTCAAGCATAGAAATACTCTGATTTGCTGAAATAATGAAGGAACCCAGAAGGCGTAAGTCAATAATATAAAGACGTAATCAAAATGATCCTTTACCATTTTAGCATGGTCAGAACAAAATCATGCTCAACGAATAAGATAAAGGTAGTAAAATCATACAAAGGTATAGCATTCAGAAAGAATGTAAACACTGAAATTTTCTTCCATGTCAAAGTTTTGACAGCAGCATAAGTTAATTCCTAAGTTATTTGGGTATTACTAATTTATATTATTTTTGAAACATTATGGTCAAGATGACAGCATAGGTACACATGGTACTCACATCCTCCCACAACCATATATAAATTACAACTAAGCCACAGAATAACCATCATTTGGAATCTCCTGTAAACTGGCTGAATGGAAGTTCTACAACTAAGGAATTAAAGAAGCCACATCAAAATTAGTAGAAAGACAGAGACATGAAACAGGCTGGTCCTGCACCTACAAGAGATAAAAATTGAGAGATCTCAGCTGCAGAGATCCACTCTGAGATCCAAGAGGTCCCAGCCCCACACCAGGCACCCAAGCCTAGGGTTCCAGCGCCAGGAAGAGAAGTCCCATAATCTCTGGCTATAAAAACCAGTGAGAATTCAGGCTGAATGAGACAGAGAGGACTTCTGGAGACCCAGGCAGCTCCTCTTAAAGGACTTCCTCTGACTCACTTCCTCTGAGCTCCAGTGCTGTGATAGCACTTCAAAAAGTACCAGGGATGTACAGGGAGGAACCGAATTGTCTGGCATCAGAGCAAGAGCAGGAAAAGGCAGCTTTCTCCCAGAAAAAAAGTGCTACCAAAGGCCATTGTTCTTTTGATGAGCCCTCCCCCAACAGAGACAGCAGGTGGGCGCCATATCCGAGTCTCCATCAACCTGGTGCACAACGTTTGCTCCATCCCGGTGATTCCCTGAGACCCTGCCCAACCAAACTTGAGGGCCCACACAAGCTGTTTCCAGTGGCATGTCCATACAAATGACCTCTTTTGCCTCATGCTATGGACTTTTCTAAAATCTCTCAAACAAGCAGCATCTGGCCTATGTGCAACCAGTACCTGTTACTAAGTGACCCCAGGCCTGGCACTAGTGGCAACCAGCCTTGGTTCACAGCTTGGCTTCTCCTAGGCACCTCCAAGCCCAGCACTTTGTAGATCACTCTGTAGCTTGTGCCAGGTGGCCCCAGGTAGGGCACAGGTGGTGGCTGACCTTGTACCTCCTGGGAGGCCCAAGAGCCAGTAGACCTAGTGGACAGCTTCAGACCATGTTGTATTACAATTCTACCACCACTATGAGGTACACACTAAAAGCACAGACTCAGGAGCAACAAATCCCCACTAAAGCAAGTTCTGCTTTATAGGGTTGATTCCAGCCCTGTAGCTCCTCTGCTATAGTTGCAGCTGGTTCCCCTAACCAATCAGCCTGAGAGTTAATTTCTCCCAGTGATGCCAACAGCCATAAAGGCTAATCCACAAAAGGATAGTGCACACAGTCCACCCAGGGGCGCACCTGGAACATCCAGCTCAGGTGACTAGGAAGGCTGTATGTACCACTGGGCCCTACAGGACACCTACCACAGAGGCCACTCTACCAAGTTTAGGAGACATAACAGCTCTACTTAATAAATAGAAACAAACACAGGAAGAAGTCAAAATGTGGGAACATAGAAATAGATTCCAAATGAAATAACAGGAGAAATCTCCAGAAAAATAATGAAATGAAATGGAGGCAAACAAACTACCAGACACAAAGTTCAGAACAATGGTTATAAGTATTCCCAAGGAACTTAGTAAACACTTCAAACACACTAAAAAAATAGCCCTGGCTGGTATAGTTCAATGGATTGAGTGCAGGCCTGTGAACCAAAGGGTCATTAGTTCGATTTCCAGTCAGGGCACATGCCTGGGTTGCAGGCCAGGTTTCTAGTAGGGGGTGTGCAAGAGGCAAACACACATTGATGTTTCTCTCCCTCTCTTTCTCCTTCCCTTCTCTTCTCTCTAAAAATAAATAAATATCCCTGGCTGGTGTAGCTCAGTGGACTGAGTGCGGGCCTGTGAACCAAAGGATTGTGGTTCATTCCCAGCCAGGGCACATGCCTGGGTTATCTGCCAGTTCCCGACAGGGGACTCACAAGAGGCAACCACACATTGATGTTTCTCTCCCTCTCTCCTTCCCTTCCCCTCTAAAGATAAATAAATAAAATGTTTAAATAAATAAATAAATAAAATCTTTTAAAAATAGAAACATCAAAATGTCAGAAATGGCCCTGGCTGGTGTAGCTCTGTGGATTGAGCATGGGCCTGTGAAGCAATGGGTCACTGGTTCGATTCCCAGTCAGGGCATATGCCTGGGTTGCAGGCCGGGTCCCCAGTGGGGGACACATGAGAGGCAACCACACATTGATGTTTCTCTCCCTCTCTTTCTCCCCTTCCCCTCTCTCTAAAAATAAATAAATAAAATCTTTTTAAAAAAATGTCAGAAATGAAGGATATACTAACTGTAATGAATAATAATTACAGGAAATCGAGTAGATAAAGTTGAGAGTCAAATTAGCAATTTGGAATATAAGGGAGCAAAAAACACCTGTCAGAAGAGTAAAAATAAAAACAAATCCATAAAAATAGAAATAGTGTCCTGAGCCTCCGGGACAACTCACGCATACCAAAATTTGCATCATAGGGGTGCCAGAAGGAGAAGAGAGAGAGCAAGAAATTAAAAACTATTTGAAAAAAACATGAAAGAAAACTTCCCTAAGTGAAGGAAATAGATATACAAGTCCTGGAAGCACAGAGAGCCCCAAATAAGATAAACCCAAAGAGGCCCTCACCAAGACACATTATAATTAAAATGCAAAATGTTAAACACAAAGAGATACTCTTAAGAGCAGCAAGAGAAAAGCAGCAAGAGAAAAGTTACTTACAAGGGCGCTCCCATACGATTGTCAGCTGATTTCTCAACAGAAACTTTTCAGGCCAGAAGGGAGTGACAAGAAATATTCAAAGTGATGAAAAGCAAGGATCTGCAATGAAGATTACTCTACCCAGTAAAGTCATCATGTAGAATCAAAGGACACATAAAGATGTAAAGATCTTTCCAGACAAGAAAAAGCTAAAGGAGTTTCATACCACCATATTAGTATTATATGAAATATTAAAGGATCTTCTTTATGAAGAAGAACATCAAAAATACTAATAATTTAATGGCAATAAATACATATTTATCAACAATTGAATCTAAAAAATACAAAACAAATTAGCAGAAAAGAATCAGCCTCATAGATACAGAGAACATTTTGATGGCTGCCAGATAGAAGGATGTTAGGGGGATGGGTGCAAAAGGTGAAAGGACTAAGAAGTACAACAAAGTAGTCATGAGGATATAAAGTAGAGCATAGGGAATATAGTCAATAATATTCTAATAAATATGTATGGTGTTGGATAAGTACAAGACTTATTGGGATGATCCCTTAGTAAGCTATATATATAATGTCTAATCACAAGGTGTACACTTGAAACTAATATAATATTGTATGACAAATATAATTGAAAAATTAAAAATGATTTTAAAAAGTGAATAAATTAGCTTTGGTAGAAAAAGAGAGGAAGAGAGAAAGAGGAAAGAGAGAGAGAAAGAAAGAAAGAAAGAAAGAAAGAAAGAAAGAAAGAAAGAAAGAAAGAAAGATTAATCAATGATTCCTGTTTTGCTATAGTAACATCAATATTCTACATTGATGTTCTTTGTTATAAAAGATTTCCTGAGTTTTATATATTTTTTAAAGTTATTATGGAAAGATGATTTATTGAGTAATTTACTGTTTCTCCTTGTATTTTTCCTTCTCTTCCCATTTTAAAAATTAGCCAGGTTTAAACTCTATAGCTATCTGAGAGACAATCTCCATTCTTTTGTTTCTGGAAACCTAGGTTTATTAAGGGAAGTATACCAGATTATCCCAGAAAGGGAAGAAATGCACCATATGCACCTGAGGTGAAGAGAAGTGTTAGACAGTCGACAGTCAGTCCCTAGATTAAGGAAAGAAGATTGTTTCGGAAGTACAATATCACACCAAAGCTTCTGCCTTCCCAGAGATGAGAATTGGCTGCATCTCAAAAGCAAATTCTTGTTCAATAAAGCTAGGAAGACTGAATGTTAGATATAAAAACCTCAGTCAGCAAATGTTGCCTTCAGGAGACCCTGTGGGTCTTAGCATGACCAGCAAACCCACAGTGACTGAAGTACCTCACTCTGCGCTGTATCCTCTCAGACATCACAAAACCTGGAGCTGGAGCAGGAGAGAGGGAGAAGCCGAGTAGTAACTGAGATGGAATGTTTCATCAACCCGATGGAATGGGAACTTAAAGTCAGACTCATTTTATTTATATAGTGTACTGTGACACTCCTGGCACTTTTTCTTCTTCAGTATAATGTATACCTGCTATTGAGCACATGCATCATGTAGCACAAATGTGCTATCTTATTTCTAATTAAATATAATAATTTTAACCTACAGTTGTAAGACTTTGAAGCTGTGGGATTATGAAATAGTAACCTTGGCTTATATCTATCATCTAATAGGAGCCAAAATATTAACATAAAATTTCATTTTTTCCTAAAAATAGTGACTTCTATGTTGCAATTTTTATATTTTTTATTTTTTATTGTTGTTCAAGTACAGTTGTCTCCATTTTTCCCCCATCAATTACCCCTACCCCAGCCATTCCCACCTCCCACCCTCAATCCTACCCCTCTCTGGCTTTGTCCATGTGTCCTTTACACATGTTCCTGAAAACCTTTCCCTCTTTATCTCCCCCCATTATCCCCTCCTACCTTAGAATGTATTTAGTTATCTTTTTGTGCTTTCTACCATCTATCCTTCCTTGCAACAGATGGCTGCTGGAAATTCCCAATTGTCACCTTTAGCCATTCTTGACATGACTATTTATCATTAAAATAAATAAATATTCAAATATTATAACATATGAGTATTTATTATTACCTCAAATGCACAGGAAAATTCCTCTTTTGAAAGCACTTGTAGTGGAAAGGATTGCATCTAAATGATCATGGATTTCTGCTAAGAAATTCACAATCGTCTTTAGAAACTACTGGAAGCAGCCAATTCAAATTTGGAAATCAATAGCACTGTACACTGAAGCTATTTTGTTCTAAGACCACCATTATGCTCAATTACCTTGTTAGTTCCCTAGGAGATGTATATTTCACAGGGTATTTATTTATGGTATTAAAATTGATAAATGAGTTAATAGGTGAATGATGTATTGCTAGTTATTAAGAGATGACAATTTAGTCACCAACTTGCTATGAGATGTTAGGCAATTTGCAAATTTCTGGACCTCAGTTTTCTAAAGTGAACATATATTTGCTAATATCTCTTCCAGATTTTATATTCAAATTCTAGGATTATACAGTAGCCAAAGCAAACTGGTCTACTATGAGAGGTTCTGTAGAAGAAGCCTTAGAAAGTAAGGACAAAGAGGAGTCTGTACATCTTACGATATGAGACTATGATTGCTCTCCAATATCTGAGAGATCTTCCAAAAGATCTGAGAATTTCAACATTATTTTTATTTTTGTTATAACTTTGTTTCCCCAAGTGACACATTCAGCTACATTTCATATTTGAAAGCATTAAATCATAAAAATAACATTACAGGAAAAATTATCCAAAAGCTGGAAATAAGGCAGAATGAAGATAATATTTTCTTAATATTATAATACTTTCAATAATCTACCTTACTAATTATTTTTACTCTCTTGAAGATAAAAAAATTAGTGTTACATACTACCCATAAGTGATTCAGGCCCAAGCTTTTTACAACCCTATAAAGTCAGGACTTAGTTTACACAAAACTGACAAGGGGTGATCTTTTTCCCTTACCTGGTAGAGAAAGTAACCCCAATGCTTATGGTTGCATTTTCCTTTGGACATAAACCTTATTTTATCATTCCTTTCCTCACTGACTCTAAATCCCAGTTCCTCATAGCATCTTCAAATCAATCCTTGTCATTGTGCGTGTTACCTCACTAACAAGTTAAATAAAAATTTCACCCATGTAGGTTATCTGTTTGTATGAGACCATTTTTTAATTATTTTTATTCACTGATTTGAGAGAGAAACATCATTTCATTGTTGCACTTGTTTATACATTCATTGGTTGTTTCTTTTATGTGCCCTGACCAGGGATGAACCCACAACCCACACCCTTGGTTTATCGTGATGATGCTCTACCCAACTGAGCTAGCCAGCTAGGCCCTTTAACAGTTTGAAAATTATGCTTTCAGAAGTGAGATACTCCTGCAAAGACTAACTTTTTCTATAAGGAAACACTAACAAAGCCCTCTCCAGGCCACTTCTATACATTCTTGAAGCTCCACTCTGTTAAAATAAGTTTAATAGATGCCACTATTCAAATTCCATGCAATTTGGTTTCTCACTGTATTCACTTCTCTGGTGCAGAGCCTACCTCTAAGTGAGAGTCTTTTAATTTCTGCCAGAATTCGCTGTTCCTTCTCCCCTTGGCTTAAACTGGAACAAAGAGTAAATCCTGTCGATTCACCCATTATAATTGTATCTCTTTTTATTTTTTGTTTAACAGAAAACAGCTTTTCTCCTTAACGGTAAAGGATAAAGTGACAGAAAATAAATGAGTTTCTAAACTTAAAGCAAGCATTTTGTTGCCAAAGCAACCAGAATCTAAATTATATAATGCACATAATCTCCCATCATAAGAACACAACCAAATATATGCTGGAAATCGATTGATCTTAGAAATTATAATCACTGAAATGAAAAAATGACATTTTATAATTTACTGAAAAACACAATAACATCTTAAAGTGACAATCTGTGCCTGCTATTTTTATCTTCATGAAAATTAAAACAATTTTTTACAACATGCTTTTAGACCTAGAGGAGATAAATAGGAAAACAAAGGGGACTCCAGGAGGAAATCACATACTTCAAGATCAGCCACATATATCACATGGTAAAGTTGCTATGGTAACTCCTAGAGTCATTGACAAAAAAGTTGACTCTGGCCTTCATTTTATTTTGAAGTTCAGGTACATGAAATACAACAGCCATGAAAAACTTACTCTAAGTATGTTCATGAATGCACAAATATAGTATTAAAACTATAAAGAACTAATGACTAGCAATGACATTTTCAATCAAGATTTACCTAACACTTGTTAAATCTTGTTTGTGTGATATGCGGTTATTTTTATTGTTAGTTGTTTAATTTTTAGTTACCTTTTCTTCAATATCTCTAACTGTATTTTAAAGTCCTCTCATTCCCTTTTTCATTTTAATATTAAATCTGATGGACAAACTCAAGTTCACAGTTAGAGAATAAAAGATTGGGAGTTATACATACGATTCTCTTATAACCTTGTGAAATTGTAAGGATCTATGTGTATTTTGTTATTGTTTCAGCTACTTTAAAATATTTTTTTCTTCTTTGTTAAATTTCCTCATTAGTACCTTTGCTGAGATGGATGACTTGGCATGGGACGGTTTAGAAATTTTTGAAGATCAAAAGCAAGATTAAAGTCAAACATCAAGTTTGTACTTGGTATCAACTGTATACTATTTATGCATCATTTTCAGGGGGAAAGGTGGTTCCTGGTACTACAGGAGGTATTCTGTTTAATTTGTTTCTTTTCAAATGATATACTGGCTATATGAAAAAGCACTATCCTGCAAGCTACCCAGCAGAAGGTTCCACATTGCTTGAGTTCTTGTAAATATTCTGAGGCTTCCACTTGGAAAGGGAAACATACTAAACACGCGTAAATAGAATAAAAACAATGCAAGCCTCTTCCTCTTCTTCCTCCTTTTCCTTCACAAATAACTTAAAGCCAGGCCACTAGATGGGGCCAAGCAAAGTAGATACCCAGCCAGAGCGGGTAGGGAGGGGACTAGGAGAGGGCTGTGCTCACAGTACACGGAGTGGGGTTCAGGATCCTAGTCAAAGGCTCTGAGGAGACTGTCAAAGAGCCCAGAAGGGTCAAAGAAAGGCTTCTGCAGAGGAGGGTGGCCAAGTACTTGGTTTAAAAGACTATGAAGAGAATATCCAAAAAAAGTCTTGAAGTGTCAGAGCCAAAACAAGGTGAGAGCGGCATTTTATTCAAGTGGGAGGAGTGAACTGGTGGTAAGTGTCAGAGAGCAGGCTGGTTGGGATGGCCTCCACAAAGGGGCGCCTGCAGGGTCACAGGCGGGTAGAGAGGGTTCTGTCCACATAAGCATATAGTGGTGGAGACCAGAGAGGGGTGACCCCCGAGGTCGATCCAATTAGTCAATGTATTAAACATAACGGAAGCAAGGTTCTCTTTGTTGAAAAAGACAGTTACAAATATAGAAAAAGAGATATTTAGAATAAATTCTTTAGTGTAAAATTGGAATTGGATATATTGGTGGGAACTTGGGACTTTTACTATACAGTAATATAGAAATTCAGATTTAAATATGTGTATGTATGTTTGTGTGCATGTATGCATGTGTGTTTATTTTTCCCTATCCAGCTCTGTCAGAAATGATACCCCAAAAGCAATAAATATCTTGGTATTTAAATACCATTTCCAACTAAAAGCAATGAGAGATCCTCAAGAAAAAGACTGATCCCAAGGTTGGAACATAGCAAGTACAAAAGTACAAAAGAACTATTGTGTTGTGCCAAAAAGCAGTAAAGTGCTCCAAAAATTATAGGGACATGTCAAAAGTACCAAAAAAAATTCAGCTTGAAGGAGCTTCCATTGGCCAAATTGGGTCAATTTTTATCACAAAAATATATGATGATAACAGATTACAAACCTCTGGATAAAAATAGAAATAATTTGAGAACTTGATGAGAAGATATATACATATGTATGTGTGAATATATATAGCACACACATACACTATATATACAGCATGGAGCACAAGTCGGTTTAAAATAACGTGTACGCAAAACACAGTTTATTCTTGTATTGTTAGTTATTAATTATTGTATTATTTTCCCTACAAACAACTATAAACCTACTTTTGCCCTGAAGAGCTGCAAAGTACCTAACTACAAAATATATATTAATTGCAAAGGAGGGGACTAATTTTACAGAGAAGCAGTCTGGAAGGTGCCACTGTGAGCAAATGATCAAAGTGAATATAATCGGTAATAGGACAAAATGAAATTGTGCACCCTTGATAGATGCAATGACAAAGATACAGTATCACATCTAAAGTGTTCCTGCCAAATGTATAGCCAGCATCTAATTATGATGCAAAATCAGACAAACCCCAAATTCAGGACATGATACAAAATAACTGGCTGTACACTTCAAAAGTACAAAGGTCACAGTGTAATAGAAAGATGATGTCTCACAGAATTATACACTTGGTTCTGGACTGCATCATTTTGTTATAAAATATATTGTTGGGGTGATTACTGAAAGTTGAACAGGGTCTGAGAATTAGGTGGTATCATGTATCAATACTATTATTCTGACTTTGATGGTTTTATTGCAATATGTGGGAAAATGTCTTTGCAAAATACACAACTATTTGGGAAGGATAAAACATGTTAGCAGCTTCGCTCAAATGCTCCAGGAGAATGAGGTTCTTCATACTTGCAACTTTTTTAAAGGTTTGAGATTTTCAAAATACAAAAATTGTATTTTGAAAATTTCAAAATGAAACAGAGCAATTACTCTCCCTTCCTTCCTTAAATTCTCTCCTCATCCTATCCTATCACCAAAATTATAACACCGTGAAAGTGTTATAGCTTAGCTTCATGATAGGAAACATGCTTTAATTACCTAGGGATGAAAGTGAAATTTAAGACCTTGAGTCAATTTCTTTTAGAACACCAAAAAAATGAAAGGTAAACTATAATGTTATTTTCTTGTCTTCTCTTAAAGATCTTAGAAAAATGTTTAAGAAAAATGGAAACCATTGAAACAAAATATAATATAGAGCTTAATGGTAGCAAATGTGTAGCAATGGAGTGCTATTTTCTTTATTGTTACAAGTAGAAATTCAGTATAATTGCTTTTTCTGCAATATTTTTATAAACCTATATGAGGGGTAAATACTATGCCAGAACCCAAATGTTTGGAGCAGAGTCACTAGATTTTATGGAATCAAGGTAAACTCTTCCAGTCACTTACACAAAATGTTAAAAGAGCTTGACTCATATATGTAAAGATAGATTTATAATGATAAAGTGTACTTTAAGAATCAAAAGATAATTATAATTACATGCAATGCAAAAGTTGCATCAAGATTAATTTCATAAAATTAACTTAATGTTAGGTTAATTAGATAATTTATTGTAACGATCAGCTTATGCTATATTATTTCTCATTAGAAAGTTGTTTTTTAATATCCTATTGGGTCAACATTTCTATTTTTAATGTTCAATAACTGAAAACTATTATATATAATCTTTTAAGATGCTGGTTTCATTTAATAAATTTAAAAAATTTTTATACATTTGACTATGTGTTTCTAATAGGCTTACCTTACAGGAAAATGCTACAATATGCCAAACCTCACATTTTATTATGACGTGTACATTTTCTCTATGGTTAGAAATAACACAACTACTAAGGTCAATTTCATCTTTCAACACAACTACAACATAACAAATCCACAGAACAC
The DNA here is from genome assembly GCA_039655065.1 of Glossophaga mutica. Lineage (NCBI taxonomy): Eukaryota > Metazoa > Chordata > Mammalia > Chiroptera > Phyllostomidae > Glossophaga > Glossophaga mutica. The sequence goes on from CM077304.1 coordinate 196,563,123, forward strand.
TGAGGTGGGTCAATGCAGTTCACTATCTAGGATGGGAAATATGAGCCCTGTTCATATGCAAGTAAAAACATAATGTGTAACTAAATACTGTTATATAAAGAGAGTGAATCGTGTTGTCACACATTCCAGAATTTCCCCTTTTTTTAAGGCTCAATAGTATCCCATTGTATGTATTTACCACATTTTGGAAGAATCTTGAGAATATTATATGAAGTGAAGTAGCCACTCCCAGAAAAATATTGCATGATTCCACTTATACGAGGTATGTAAAATAGTCAAATTCACAGACTCAAAGAAAGAAATGGGGATTGCTAAAGGTTGGGAGTTAGGTGAAATTAGAAAGTTACTAATCAACAGGAACAAAATTTCACAGTTAAGCAAGATGAATAAATTCTAGAGATCATTGTACAACATTGTAGTTATGGTCCAGAATAATCTATTATACACTCAAAAACTTGTTAACAGGGCATGTATCTCATGTTGACTGTTCTTACTGCAATGAAATAATTCATATTTTTTAAAAAAGAGAGTGAATAGAGTAATCTAGGTGGTAGGTCCTTGCTTTTCATGACTTTGAATACTTCTTGCCAGTCCCTTCTAGCTGCAAAGGTTCTCTTGAGAAATCAGCTGACAGCCTTATGGGAACTCTTCTGTAGGCAAATATCTGCTTTTCCCTTCCTGCTTTTAAGATTCTCTATTTATCTTTAACCTTTGACATTTTAATTATGATGTGCCTTGGTGTGGTCCTCTTAGGATCTATCTTGTTTGGGACTCTCTGTGTTTCCTGGACTTGTATGTTTATTTCCTTCATCAATTTAGGGAAGTTTTCTTTCATTATTTTGAAGGATAGATAAAGCGCTTCCCAGATAAGCTAAAACTAAAGGAGTTCGCCATCACCAAGCCATTATTATATGATGTGTTAAAGGAAATTATATAAGAAAAAGATCAAAACTATGAACATTAAAATGGCAATAAATTCACAACAATCAACAATTGAATCTACAAAACAAACTAAGCAAACAATCAGAACAGGAACAGAATCATAGATACAGAGATCATTTGGAGGGTTATCAGCTGGGATGAGGAAGAGGAAGAATGGGGGAAAGGGTGCAGGAATTAAGAAGTACAAATTGGTAGCTATAAAACAGAAAGGTAGGATGTTAAGAACAATATAGGAAATGGAGTAGCCAAAAAACTTATAAGTGTGACCCATGGACATGAACTAACGGAGATTGTTGGAGGGAATATGGGTACTGGGCTGAGGGGGGCAAAGGGGGGAAAAGGTAGGACAACTGTAATGATATAATCATTAAAATATATTTTAAGAAATAAATTTTTTTTAAAAACAGTGTGAGTAATGAGCATTGTGCTAATCCTATAGGTATTTTTCCAAACATAACTTACTAATTGGTATGAGCAAGTCTGATAGCCTTTGCTGTTCTCCTGGTTAAAAAAAAGTCAAATTTGTTTTAACCACCCAATATTAGCATCCAGATATATGTGCATGTCCATGCATGCGTGCATGCATATGGGTATGTGTTAGGGGGCAGAGGAAAGGGTAATTCTTCAAACACAGTATTTCCAAAATCATTTCCAAAATGATTTTGTTTGTTAAAACATCAAAGCTTCACTTTTCTGTTTAGTGTAAACTTATACTTGATAATTCATTTACCTATTCTGCTTCTTAAAGGACAGTAACTGATCTCTGTTAGGAAGAAAGGATCTGGACAAGAACTTGGTTAATCCCTTCACCATTTTCACTCAGCACCCCATTATCCTCCCCCCCAAAAAAATCATAGACACAGACAACAGTTTGGTGATTACCAGAGGGAAAGCAGGTTCTAGGGAGGCAGAAGAAGTATAGGGGGGATAAATGGTGCTGGAAGGGGACTCTTTTTGAGTGGTGAGCACACAATACAATATATAGATGTTGTATTATTGCACTGTATACCTAAAGCCTATATAATTTCATTAACCAATGTCATCCCAATAAATCCAGTAAAAATAATAACAATAATAAAAAGAACTTGGGACTAAAGAAGGAATTGGTGAAACTGTAAGTTTATAAGTGCAGTAATAGTGCACAAAAGCAGTTTCCTTCTTGGTGAATTGAGATTAACACAAATATAAAAGAATCACCTCTTGCCAACTTTATTTGGAGAACCCAGCCATCATGTGTGATGGAATACATTTAAAAGTCCAGGTGATGCAGAACATACTTGGAAAGATTGTCCAGAGCACTCAGTTAGCTTTCAAATTTATTTCTCACACATGGATGACCATTCGATTTAAATGAAAGCAGAGAAACACAACTCATCTACAAATATGTCCAAAAAACTGTTTGGTGTGGTTTAAGAAAATATCACTTTTTTCTTTGACTCAACTGATTCTCCTGGCATTCCTGAAAAGAAGTACTCAGTTGTCTTAATACAATAACAGCATATTAGATTTTAGATCGTTTCACATTGAATTCACAGAGGACAGTACAACATCTGAATCTTAATGTTTAAGTGGAAGACATAAAAATACATTCCACTGCTAGGAGTATATCCTAAGAACTTTGAAACACCAATTCAAAAGAACCTATGCACCCCAATGTTCATAGCAGCACAATTTACAATAGCCAAGTGTTGGAAGCAACCTAGGTGCCCATCAGTAAATGAATGGACCAAAAAACTGTGGTACATTTACACAATGGAATTCTATGCAGCAGAAAGAAAGAAGGAGCTCCTACCCTTCACAACAGCATGGATGGAATTGGAGAGCATTATGCTAAGCGAAATAAGCCAGGCAGTGAAAGACAAATACCATATGATCTCACCTTTAACAGGAACCTAATCAACAAAACAAACAAACAAGCAAAATATAACCAAAGACAATGAAACTGAGAACAGGCTGACAGTCACCAGAGGGAAGAGGGGAGGGAATTTCAAGGGAAAAGGGGAAGGGTTTACAGGAATAAATATAAAGGACACATGGACAAAAACTAAGGGGTGTGGAAATGGGAGGAAGGTGAGGAAGGCTGGGGTGGTGGGCTGGGATGGGAGTAAAAGACAGAAAACTGTGCAAGAACAACAATTAAAATAAAAATTAAAAAAATTCACACCAGAAGAGAGCAAAAGAAACTATAGGTCAAATAATTCTTGTAGAGAATCTCCTACATAAAAGAAATGAAAATAAACTAAACCATGTAGAAAATTTTTCCTAAAATTAGTGGTAAAACCTAGTATTACATGTTGTAAAAGTAAGTCATGACTTCTAGATACTCCCTATAGAACAAAGAATTTTTCTAAAGTTTTTGCTAAGATTTTTTAGGTTGATTTCCAGATTAGTGAGAAAATAAAATTATCCAGAGTTTAAAAAGGGAAATGAACCTCAAAAACATGTTGCATTGAAAAGGGATTGAAATAGAAGAGGTAAAGAAAGAAAACTAGTCTTTTTGCTAAATTGGATCAGTAAAGCTATCCATAAGTAGTTTAAACCTGAAAAAAAAAAAAAAAAACTCTACATTTTACATTGAATTTATTGGGATGACATTGGTTCACAAAACCATACATGTTTCAAGTGTATAATTCACCAAAACATCATCTGCACACTGCATCATGCACCCATTGCCTCAAGCAAAGTCTCTTTTCATCCCCATTTCCTCCCCTTTACCCACCTCAACCTACCTCACCCGCTTTTCAGTCTGGATATCACCACACTGTTGTCATTGTCTATGTCTTCTTTGTACATGTTTTTTGTTTAATCCCATCATCTTCTTTCATCCAGCTCCCCAACCCACCTCCCCTCTAACAGCTGTCAGTTTGTTCCAGTATCCATGCCTCTGTTCTATTTTATTCATCAGTTTATATTGTTTATTAGATTCCACATATAAATGAGATCATAGGGTATATGTTTTATCTGACTGGCTTATTTCATTTAGCATAATAACCTGAGGTCCATCCATGCTGTCTGTCACAAAAGGTGTGATTGATTGACTGATTGATATACAGCCAAGTAGCATTCCCTTGTGTAATGTACCACAGCTCATTTATCTGCTCATCTGTTCATGGGCACTTGGGCTGTTCCCAGATCTTGGCTATTGTAAATAAAGCTGCAATGACCATAGTGGTGCATTATTTTTTTGAATTAGTGTTTCAGGTTTCTTAAGATATATTCCAAGGAGTAAAATCACTGGCTCAAAAGGCAGATGCATTTTTAATTTTTTGAAGAAATTCCATATTGTTTTTTGCAGTGGCTGCACCGGTCTGCATTCCCACCAACAGTGCACTAGGGTTCCCTTTTCTTCACATCCTCGCCAGCACTTGTTGATTTATTGATGATTGCCATTCCAACAGGTGTGAGGTGATGTATCATAGTTGTTTAAATTTGCACCTCTCTGATAATTCATGTCATTGAGCCTTTTTTCATATGCCTATTGGCCATATCTATGTCCTCTTCGGAGAAGTGTCTATTCAGTTCCTTTGTCCATTTTTTAATGGGGTTATTTGTCTTCTGGTGTTGAATTGTATAAGTTCTCTATGTACTTTGAACATTAACCCCGTATTAGGTGTGTCATTAGCAAATATACTCTCCTATGCAGTGGGTTCTCTTTTCATTTTGTTGACGGTTTCTTTGCTTGGTTATTCATCTGTTGTGTATTAAAGTTTTAGATATGTGAATTAAAAAAGAAATAAACTGCCTTTTTCTTCACCTTAAAACATAGAGCAGTATAAAGGAAAGACAAAAAACATTTTCAAATGTAAAAGGAATATAGATTAAAATAAGTACACAATAAAGAAAAGCACCAATTAAAAATGAAAACAAAAACATCAATCACCCTCTAACCATTCTAACACAAACACTCATTCATAGCGTGTGACTTTGGAGCCATTTCTTATGCCTATGCTACTTCATTAAATATATTATATGGCACAAATATACCTTTATGTCCTGCATCACTCAAGATTTTAAGCAGATTTTCATATTTTTATCATCAACCCATTTAATGACTACCTAATATTCAAGAGACGTGTGTTTAATTGGCCGTATTTGTTATCCATGGACATTTAAGTTAAGAAACATATTTTAAATTTTAAGAGACCAGGAAAATTTGGTTTCTCAAACAAATATTACACTGACAATGTTGAAATGTCCCAGATAGGAATATATATACACACACACACACATACAGGTAAATATATTTGTGAAAATATTTGACTTGATATATTTTATAACGTTTCATTCAATCAACAAGTACTTGTTATCTACTATACTCCATGTCATTTTTCTAATCAAGGTATATGTTTTGAGCACATAGAGATGGGACTGGAGCTTACTTTAGGCACAAATAAGTACACATCCATTAGATATAAAGGTGAGTTCATTATTATGACTCAAGGATATGATGAAAAAGGTATCATCATACAATTCAACTGTGCAATGAGAACAATTAGAAGTAAAATATAAACATCCCTCACATTTTAGACAGGTAGAAGATTAAGAACTACATTGAGAATCAAGAAATCTAAAATCTGGTTCTAATTTTCTACCTTTTAATTCAGTGACTATCCAGAAATCATTTGAGATCTCTGAACCACAGCTTTTGCATCTTGAAAATAAAAACAGTAATAGCTGTAAGCATAAAGAGAAGCATAATCCAAATAATATATGTTCAGTCATAAAGTAATTTGCTATAGTTGGTTAATGAAAATCTAAGCTCAAATATGCTTTCCACAGAGCAATGTAAGATTTTTCAAAGAATTATTAGATTATTACACTAGGCCTATGTATGATATTCTACTCAGACTCTAATTTTTTAGAACATTTTATAAAGGATCATAACTCCAAGAATTAAAATATGCAAATATACCCTTCAGTTCTTCATATTGGGGTTGTGGGAAAGCTTCTAACAGCCACTAATCTCTCTTTTTAATCATTTCTGCTTTTAAAAAACTATGTCAAATTCATTTTTTTATTTCATCATAGAAGTTGTTCTTTTAGAGGGTACAATTATAATTAAATGATTTTACTCTTATCAGTCTTCTCTTTATATTGAAACTGCAAGGATTATCTTCCATTTAATTATTTTCCTCATGATTACTGGGTTACTATGAATTAAATTAATAAATATTATCTTTTCAGGTGGAGAGATTATCACATATAAGAGCATGAATGAATAAGCAAGTGTGACCACTAGGTTTTGTCATTCATCAGTCTCTAGAAAACACTAGCTCCTTGGCTATAGCACTGTATTTATATTATAGCTTATTTTGTGTCTGTTTCTTCTATTTGTATCTTAACCTCTTATAAATCAGGTTTGTGCAAATAAAACCACTACATCATTTCTCTAATGCCTCCCTTAATAGTTTCTAAAATTTTTCAGTAAACAAAAAAAACATAGTTATAAATATCAAAGGAGTAATAATACATATTCCACTCAAAATAGATTGCCTTGCAGTGAATGTAAAATGAAAAATATTATCACCATCTCTACTTACCTTAAAATTACTGTCTTTTCTGACTATAAAATGCACTTCCCCCCAAATTTGGGAGGAAAATGGGGGTATATCTTATAGTCCAAAGGTAGCTTTACATTTATATTAGTGAAATATGTTATTTATGTTATTAAATATTTTACCACATTTTTTGCTTCAAATTTTTTTCCCCTATTTTCCTCCTCTAAAACCTAGGTGCATCTTATGGTCTGAAAAATATAGTATAACTGTCTCATGGTGCAGAATGTATTCTAGCATTAAAGTATATGTAGCTGTGGTATAACATGGTCTCTAAAAGTTAAGTGATAGCTGTGATAAGGGTACATATCCATCAATCATTTAAATATCTTTCTGGGCAGAAGATAAGACTACATTTTCCACACCCTACTGTATGTACATAGGGCCATGTGACAATACAATGAGAATGCAAGGGATGAGGTCCAATTTCAGGCCTGACCCCTAAAACATGCCCCATCCCCTTGATGTTCTGTGCTCTCTTTCTTCTGTCATTCTGCCAAAAGGACAATGCCAGAGTGGCCTAGAGGCCACAAAACAGTGAGGTAATATGGCCACAAGATGGAAGCAACATGAGTTACCTGAGTGGCACTTGGAATAGAGCTACCAACCCAACACTGGACTATAATATGAGCAAAATATAAATTTTTATTGTATTAAGCCACTGAGATGTTACGCCTATTTGTTACCACCTGTTCTAACAAAAGAGTAGATAGCCTAGTCTAATAAAACTTAAATAAAATTGGTCAACTAAATAAAATGGAGCTGCCTGTAAGAAGCAAGCAAATGTCTCAACATTGAAAGAAATTAAATCAACAGTACATTCTTTCCTATGGGATTTTAAAGAATAGCTTTCATTTTTTTCCTTACTACTCAAATTTAGAACCTAGTACTTTTGTAAGACACGAATCCACTGTGTTAAAATCAAGAAGCTAGAGGTTTTCTCCTCTGTGCTGCCATTTCTCTGGGCCTCAGTTTCCTCATCTATTAATGTAAAAATGTTATATAAGATAATCTCTAATGTTTATTCTAATTCTAAAACTAAGTCTATAAATCTAAAATATACTATGATAATCTGCATCTTCTGTAAATAATAGGATTTATAAAAACCAAATAAACCAAGAAATTTGTAAAAACTTATAGAGAAAAATAAGCCAACTTACAGTTCATGTTTTAAAACAATGTTAGAAAGCTCTTAAAAATATGAAAATATGCATGTCATTGAAGATTTAAGAAAGCTTATACTACATACGAATTTTGAACATAAACTTGCTGTGGAACAAACATAGGCTTTCTCCAAAAATAGGCAGGTATTAAAATTGGGTACACTCATTCAGTACATTCTCTAACATAGTCCAAATCACAGAAATCATGGAAAATATATTTTGCAGCAGGGAAAATGAAACAATTTAACATGGTTAAGACTGGGTTGTGGATATCTGCAAACTGAGTTTTGTTCTCTCAGCTCTACTCTAACCAGTGGCCAGCGTAGGCCAAACTACTTTACCTCACTGCGCCTTAGTTCCACAACTTGAAAGTGGAACTACTAATAAAGCTGCTTCATTGGATGGCTATTATGTGTATTAATTAAGTGTACACATGTAAAATGCTTGGGAAAATGCCTGAAGATAGTTGGTGTAGTATAGGTTTGCTATTATTATGCATTGAATTTATATTAAAAGTAAATTCCTTCCTATCCAATTCAGATAACTTTGATGTACAACATAGTTGTTAAATTAAAAAATATTTTTTCAAATTTAATGTTATTTTCCACTGCTATCAAAAGCTGTGAATTATGCATCATGAAATACTAGTTTTACTCTTTTTAACTAACTCTTCGTAAATCTCTCTGAGTATATTACAAATATTAGGCTAATTCAAATAAAGATTCTCTCATTAATAATTTTATGCTTTGGCATAAAGCAAAACAGTTATTAGTATGAACACTTCTAAGAAGAGAAATAAGGCAGCAACTTGAACTTATTATAGTCTAATAGAGTGCAGTACTACTTTCAGGGGAAGACCAAGATAATTGTATAGGTCACGGTTTATATGAGTTTACCAAATTATCAATTTAAAACAATTTATGTCAGGAACTAAGCCCATCCATGATGAAAGTGAAGAGTTTTTAATATGAAATCAAAGCAATGTGTGTAAATAAACATAATACCAGAGAATCCGAAGTTGTAAGAAAGTTCAATAAAACAAATTAGGAAGAAGTTAGTTAATGGCTGCTTTGAAAAGTGAGGCTCAAACAGAAGAAAATTCCCAGAGCCCCAAATACGTGTAGAAGCTGCACACCCAAGTGAAGTTGGCATGTAAGCATTTGAATGCCTTCAGTTGTGAAAGAAGGAAGTGAGGAATCAGAATGCTTACTTTATGGGAGAAACCCAAAGGGCCACATACTCAGTGAAAGGATAGAGAAAAATAAATTTATCAACAAGTAAAGGACAAGGAGTAAGTTTGTCTGTCAGAGCCAGTGTGCTCTGCATGAGAAGAAGGTGGATGAGGGGAAGTAAAAAGAGAGAAGGGGAAGAAAAAAGAAAGGGAAGGAAAAAAGGAGGGAAGTGATAGCACAGGAAAATCATAACCAGAAAAATATCATCACATAGGTTTGGGGGTTCAGATTTACATGCTAACCTTGTCCTAGAAACCCTAAGCTGAGAAATTATCATTAACACATTCCTTCAGAAGACATATAGATGCCCAAGATGTGATCAACATCACAAATCATCAGGGAAATGCAAATCAAAACCACAATGAGATATCACCTGACACCTGTTATCAAAAAGCAAAGAAATAATGTGTTAATGAAGGTGTGGAGAAGAGAAAACTTTTGTGCACTGTTGGTGGAAATGTAAATTGATGTAGCCATTATGGAAAACAGTATGGAGCATCCACATACATGCACAGCCCATGGGAACAGAAAACAGTGTGGTGAAGGCCAGGAGGGGGCAGGTAGGGACTGAGTTGAGGTGGGCAAGGCAGGGGGCATGGGGGACATTTGTAATGGTATCAACGATAAAAAAAAAATTAAATGGTTAAAAATGCAACTAGCAGATTCAGCAATTAGACCTCTCTGGGTATTTCTCTGAAGGGAATGAAAACAACAATTTGAAAAGATATATGTACCTTCATGTTCACTGCAACATTATTTACAATAGCTATGAGATGGAAACAACTTAAGTGTCCAAAGACAGATGAATGGGTAAAGAAAAATGGAGTATTACTCAGCCATAAAAAGAAGGAAATCTTGCCATTTGCAACAACATGGACAGGCCCTGACGGCATTATTCTAAGTGAAATAAATCAGACAGATAAAAATAAATACTGTGTGATTTCACTTATATATTGAATCTGAAAACAAACAAAACCCAGACTACAGATACAGAGAGCAGATTGGTGTTTGCCAGAGTGGGTTAGAGTGTGAGCAACATGGGCAAAAGGGATCAAAGGTACAAACCTCCAGTTATAAAATAAGTAAGTCCTGGATGCAATGTACAACATGGTGACTAGTTACTAATACTGTATATTGTGTATTTGAAAGATGCTAAGAGAGTAGATCTTAAACGTTCTCAATACAAGAAAAGAAATAAAGTTATGTTTGGTGATGGATGTTAATGAGACTTATTTGGTAAGCATTTCATAGCATATACAAATATTGAATCATTATGCTGTACACCTGACACTAATATAATGTTAATGCCAATGACATCTTAATAAAAATAACAGCAACAATAAGGTACCTTGAATATAAACATTTTTGAGGTCTTAGGAAAAGCAAAACTTCTCTGGGAAACACAAGAATAATTTAATATTAAAAACTTGATTACTATAGTTCATCAAGTTAACAAATGAAGAAAATATATATCTCAATTGATGATAAAATGCATTTAACAAAAATTCTACACTCATTCATGAAAAAAATCTTTTAAATTATAAAAAGATGGAAACTTTCTTAACCTGATAAGGGTTACCTTGGAAAATGTAACTGCAAACTGCTAGCATATATATAATGGAGCTTTAGAAGTATTTACATAAAGTCAGGAATAAGACAAGTTTCCTTCTTAATTCTGCTATGTTTATTCGCATTTTATCAAAGGTTGTCTTGGCCTGTACAGCAAGACAAAAAAATTAATCAAAGTTATAAGGATTAAGAGGAAAAAATAAAAATATCAATATACAGACACTATAAATCCTCAATATCCCAAGAAAATCGGCAAGTAAATTGCAAACATGTTCCTACAATACACAAATGTTAAAAAGTAAAATTTGAAAGGAGAGCTTTTAAATTTAAGTAGTTTTGGAATAAATTTAACATAAGATATGTAACACTTAAAGGAGAAAATTACAAGACCATTGACATTTAACACATATAAGTAGAGATTTACTATGTTCATAGTTGCAAAGTTCTAATGTATGAAGCAGTTAATTTTCCCTCAAATTTTTGTATACATTCAAAGCAACTCTAATAAATACTCTGAAAGAATTTTTTTATTAAACTTAATAAAATTATTCTAAAAGTTATAGGGGAAAAGCCAAAAACTAAGATGAATAAAGACAATTCTGAATGAAAATATGATGTGGAGACTTACTATACCCAACAAAGAAAATAATTCTTTTAGACACTGACTCCTGTATATGTGGAAACTGGGTAGCATTTCATATCACCATAGATAGAATAAACTGTTCAGTGAAATGTGCCAGAACAAGTTATTATGATCTACACTGAAAAACGTGAATATAATTGAATCCCTACCTCACAAGATATAGGTAAATTAACTCTTCATTTATTAGAGATCTAAAAAATTTTTAAGAATATTTTATAAAGATCGCGGTTCGATTCCCAGTCAGGGCACATGCCTGGGTTGCCAGGCCAGTTCCCGGCAGGGGACATACAAGAGGCAACCGCACATTGATGTTTCTCTCCCTCTCTCCTTCCCTTCCTCTCTAAAGATAAATAAATAAAATCTAAAAAAAAAAAAAAAAAGGAAAAAAAAAGTACTTAAAAAAAAAATCTTTAAAAAAAAAAAAAAAGAATATTTTATAAAACCTTTAAACCCATGACATGGAATTATAATTGTATCCTGAAATAAAAATTATCTAGATAATTCACACTTGTGGTGCAAAAAATGTTAGCGTGTGAAATTGTATTCAATATAACATAAAGTCTTCCATCAATAATTCCCAGACAAGTTATTTCCCTCTTGAAAAGCATGTGGTAAGTTGCTTTGTGAATTTTCCAACAAGATCATATACTTTCTTGTATAACTTCTGAGTTTCTTGAATATCTCCAAAGTTATGTTACTATTTCTTGTGTACACATACATGCACACACTACTTGTTTTGTCTTATAAATGATAACGGAATGTATATCCACTCTTCAACATTTTACTTTTTTTGATTAGAGATAGTTTAATATCAGTATATAAATTAATTAAAATAAGTCCTAATTAAAAACACTATACACTACTCCACACAAGAGCAAAAATACAGAAACATGTTAAGTGTCCCTCAATGGATAAAAAACAAAGGTACATGTACATGCATGTGTGTATATACATATGTACACACATATGAATACATATACACACAGATACACACAATGGACTCTTATTCAGTCACGAGAAAGAAGGAAACCTACCTTTTATCACAACATGAGTGCACCTCGAAGGTATCTGCTAAGTGAAATAACTCAGAGATACAAAGAGTGCATGGCATCACTTAATATGTGAAATCTAAAAAAAATTTTAAGTCAAACTCATATAAACAGAGAATAGAAAAGTGATTTTGAGGGCCTGGGAAGTGAAGAGGTTGAGGTTGATAAAAAAGCCACCAACTTTCAACTATAAAATGAATTAAGCCCTGAAGATCTAATATAGAACATAGTTGATAACACTGTACTGTATAATTGTAATTGTCTAAGAGAGTAGAACTTAAGTGTCCTCGTCAAATTTACATACATATATATATATAAATGAAGTGCATATATATGTATATATATGTAAATACATATACATGCATATAAATACAAATATATATATGAAGAAGGAAAGGTGAGAAATCTTTTCACAATGTATGCATATATCAAATCATCGTGATGTACACTTTAAATATCTAAAAATTTTGTCATTTACAACTCAAAACTAAAATAAAATCTATATAATGGAGTATCATAGTTTATCACAATGTATTTAACCACTCCACTACTGATGGGATTCAGTCTTTCAAACCTTTTGTATACATGTGAGCACAGATGTATCTTTGTGATAGTAATTTTGATAAATATTCCAAATTTACATTTAGAAAGAATCTGTATCAATTTACACTTCCTTAAGCATAATATAGCAGCTTTTGGTTTCCAATAGTTTCACCAACTGGATACTAGCAAGCTCTTTAATATTGCCAGTGGGTTTCTTATTACAATATCAATGAAGCTGAGTGTTTTTTTCATTTACTTAGGAACACTTTGTGTTTTCATTTATATAAATTGTCTGTTCCTTTGTTCATTTTTCTGTGGTGCCATTTCTTATCAGTGTGTAGAGATTTGTTTTTATTGAGAAAATTAGTATTCTATGATATTTTATATGAATTACAAGTGCATTCCCTGTTTATTCTTGATTTTTGATTTATAATAGCTTTCTCATGCTGAATTTTTATAATTTATGCAGTTCTATTTATCACTTTTTTATGCTTTCCAGGTTTTATGAGGTATTTGGAAAGGTATTTTTCATCTATTACTTTTTTTAAATTCTCATGATTTGCTTAAGTTTTGGTGAGGATTTTTTTACTATTGATCTTTGATTAGTATTAATTTAATTAACAACATATGACTCCAACTTTTACTTTTTTTCAGATGATCACCCAGTTGTCCCAAAACTTGTACTGAATATTGTATTTTTCTTTTTAACCTTGTTGGTTTGAAATGTCACTTTGTGAAATAATCGTATGTATTTGATTCTATTTCTGTCCTTTTTATTTGATTCCATTGATCTCTCTAGTCATATGCTGGTACTATATTAACAGCTAGTAGAGAGTTTGTCCAAGGAGATAGCTCCTTCTTGCAATTCTTTATTTTTTATTTTAAAATTAATGTCAGCTTCCTATATTACATTTTGTTGTTTTCATAGCATTGAACTTATAAATAGCATAAAATATAGATTACCTTTGGAGAATTGACATCTTTACTATGTTTGATGTTCTTATTTTGACATTATGTTAGTTCAATCATTTTGACTCCTAGAAAATTTAAAACTTATCATCATCAGGATCCTACACACTGCTTATTAAACATATTCCTAAGTATTTTATTTTTGCTATCGCTGAAATTATTTTAATTAGTATTTTCTTCAATATTATCTTCTAATTAATTGACATATGCTTATACAAAAAAAAAATTTGGTATGTACCCTGGTACTTATTAAATTTTGTTATTGTTGAAATAGTTTTATATATATGTTCTTGAGTTTTCCAAGTATAAAATCAAACCATATGGGAATAATAATATTACATATACCTCTTTAAATTTTATATTTTCAATTTATTTCCTATTTTAATTGTATTTTCTACACCAATATTATATAACAATGATAATAATACTGCTTTTTGTTATTCTCAATAAATGAGAATGTCTCTACTGTTTTCCTATTTAGAATATATATGTATCTCTATATATATTTAGTTGCTCTCTTTATAGATATTTAGCTTTTTCCATATATGTAGAGAGAGAACACTGCATATAGTACTAAAAGATATAAAAACTCAAATGCAGAATTATGTATAGAAATATGCATCAATACATATCAAATTTATAATATTGCCATTTTAAAAAATAACATTCACATATGTGTTAGAGTTAAATTTGAAGTTAGTAGATTTTTAATGATCCACATTAGTCCTCTTGTTTCATTTATCTTTTGGTTGAATCAATTTCTTTATCCAAATTAATCAAGGACTTATAACAGCAATAGTACTTGTCTTTCTGTGTGTTCAAAAGTGTTTATATGAACAAAATGGACTCAATAAATTCTAGGTCATTCTTTCTGTGAGTATCTTATATAAATTACTCCACTGTCTTCCAGAACTATCACTGCTATAAAAAAAGTATGAAGTCAGCAAGGTATTTGTTCCTCTAATGAGTTAATTTGCTTAGCTGTCCAAATAATTTTTTAGTTCTTTTATTTTTTTTTTAATTTTTATTTTCATTGTTGATCTTGTACAGTTTTCTGTCTTTTATTCTCACCCGAACCCGCCACCCCAGCCCTCCCCACCTCCCTCCCATTTCCACCCCTCCCCCATAGTTTTTGTCCATGTGTCCTTTATACTTGTTCCCGTAAATCCTTCCCCTTTTCCCCTGAAATTCCCTCCCCTCTCCCCTCTGGTGACTTTCAGCATGTTCCCCATTTCCATGTCTTTGGTTATATTATGCTTGTTTGTTTGTTTTGTTGATTAGGTTCCTGTTAAAGGTGAGATCATATGGTATTTATCTTTCACTGCCTGGCTTACTTCGCTTAGCATGATGCTCTCAAGTTCCATCCATGCTGTCACGAAGGGTAGGAGCTCCTTCTTTCTTTCTGCTGCATAGAATTCCATTGTATAAATGTACCACAGTTTTTTGATCCATTCATTTACTGATAAACATAATTTGGTTCACAAAGAATGAAACAAATAATAGGACAGAAAATGTTTACTAAAGCTTTCCAGAAATAAATGAAGATAATTAATTTACAGATTGTAAAAAGACATGCTATGTTTCAGGAAAAACTGATGTAGCCCAGTAAAAATATTTTTAAAAAGTTCAATATCTTTACTGGGCTACATCAGTTTTTCCTGAAACATAGCATGTCTTTTTACAATCTTTAAATTAATTATCTTCATTTATTTCTGGAAAGCTTTAGTAAACAGTTTTCTGTCCTATTATTTGTTTCATTCTTTGTGAACCAAATTATGTTTCTTTGCTTTCCTTTCATTGTCTTCAACATCCATCATTTTCTCTTCAATCCATTTGACTTATATGACATCTTTCTAACTCTTAACCTCTATGTTCTCTTCCAATTGTACTTCTTTCAATTATCAATTTCTATAATTGATTGCTTTTTTACTTTTACTTGAATTTTGCCAACTCATATTTCATTTTCTGTTGTCTCACCATCACCTTTAATATCTACTTAAAGCTCTCCCCTTATAGACTCCGCTGATTCGTACATATAATCCTTTAATTCAGAAGAAGTGTTTGACCACAATTCTATCTACTCAATAGCAACAACAGCAATACTTTTCTGTGGAATTATGTTTATTGAATACTTTGCTACCATTGAAAGTTACTATTGTTTCTCTCCTCATTGTTCCTTGTATCTTTGAATATATGCTGGGCCAATCATTTTTGATTACACATTTTAGGAAATCAGTTTTTCTAATCAAGTTATCTGCGTATGATTTATGATGTGGGGAAAAACCCAATTTCTTTTTTGCTGAAATTTTCATAATGACCAAGTTTTGTGTACTTCCTTTCAATCTTTATTTTATCCCAGAATGCAAAGTATATTTTCTTCCTCCTCCCATTGACAGACTATTTCCTAAAACCATAAATAATCCTTCTTCAACTACAATTAGTCATAGAGAAACTCTCAACCCAGAGTATGCATCTAATTCCTCTCATTAAAAAGAGATATTGCATCTTGTAGTAGGCTCCTCATTTTCAAAAAATTTCTCCAAAGAGGACATACAGATGGCCAATCGACATATAAAAATAAGTCCAATGTCACTAATCATCAGAGAAATGCAAATTAAAACTACAATAAGATACCACCTCACATTTGCCACAATGTCTACCATCAATAAACCATCAATCAACAAGCTCTGGCAAGGATGTAGAGAAAAGGTAACCCTAGTGTCCTGTTGTTGGGAATGCATACTGGTGCAGCTACTGTAAAAACAGCATGGAGTTACCTCAAAAAATTAAAAATGGAATGGCCTTTTGACCCAGCAATCCCTCTTCTGAGAATATCCTAATCCCAAACACCAACTCAAAAAAATATATGCACCCTTATGTTCATAGCAGCATTATTTACAATAACTAAGATCTGAAATCAACCCAAGTAACCATCAATAAATGAGTGGATAAAAAAGCTGTGGTACATTCACACAATGGAACACTATGCAGCCATAAAACAGAAGGAACTCATATCTTTGGACAGCATGGATGGACATGGAGAATATTATACTAAGTGAAATAAGCCAGTAAGTGAAAGACAAATACCATGTAATCTCATTTGTATGTGGAATCTAATGAACAAAATAAACTAATAACAAAATAGAAATAGGCACAGTTGCACAGAACAAACTGAGAGCCATCGCGGGGAGAGGAGTGGGGGAAACTGGATGAAAGAAGGTGAAGGGATTCGGAAAAGAACATGTATGCACAAACCATAGACACAGACAACAGGTGGTAACCAGAGGGAGGGAGGGGCAAGAGTCGGGGGTGGTGGGCAAAGTGGGGGGAATGGGGACATATGTGGAAGTGTCAATAATACAAGTAAAGTAAAAAATAAACAAATAAAAGAAATATTTTTTTGCATCCTCTTTCAGCAACTGCAGGTATTTTCTCTCTGCTTCTTGTCACACCCCTGCTTGATAGTCACCATGCTTTGGATCCATGTGAACTATGCTTTGTCTGCGTTCAGTTTTGTTCTAGTTTCACTAAATGAATTAGAGGAAGCATTTCTGCTTCTCAGTATCCTGCATGTTTTTCGGGAAAGGACTAAAAGCTGACTTTATGTCCCTATCATTAAACCAGAAGTCCTATAAATGGATCTCTTAAGCACTATTTTTTAAAAATAGTGAAAAGACATGCTATAGACTGTGAGGAAAAAGTTGTAAGTCATATAAATAGATACAAAAATAGAATACACTAGTTTATAACAGCAGTTTTTATAACAGTAAAAATTTGAAAACAACCTAATTATACATCAACAGAAGAATGGATAAACACTTGTAGTATCCTCAAAAAATGAATTATTGTAAAATTGTAAAGATAAATTTTATATATAATTATATTTCAAAAAATACTGAACATAAAATAAGCATAAAAGTATATATGTATCATGATACCATTTAAAGTTATGATGTATAATGATGCGCTATATATTATTTAGAATTAAATTCACTTGCAATAAAAATATGAAGACAACTATGAGAATGGTGAGTGCCAAATGTACTGTTTACCCCAGGAATCCCAATTATTATTTCGAAATGTGAATCAAGTGTAAGCCTAGGCTCTATGCAATCAGGCTCAGGCTCTAATCATGCGGACATTGAAAGGAAAGTGGTTAAGTCACAAGCTGGTGATATCTAGGTTATTTGATGCTGATGCACCACCCAGAGGATCCAGATGACCTGCTCCTCTAAGAACACATCACACCACTCACACATGTTTCTGCCTCTGTCTCTATTACTCTTTCATTTTACTCTACCACAGCAAAAACTTAACAAAAGCTTGAAAATGAAATTGGGCTGGTATATATGTCTACATATGAATAGACAGAGACAGAGTATTAAAATAATTGGGAGAGACACAGCCAGGGCAATCCCATTTTTTAGAGGAGGTAGCATGATGCAGCCACTGCCATTGTCTTAGACTGAGTGGCCACATGCAGAGCTCTTGTAGCATGTCTCCATAGAATGACTGATGACAGACTGGTCTGTCTCCTGCAGAAGCGAGGCCAGACCACACTGGATATGAACCAGAGAACCATGCTAGAACCCTGCCATATGTTTAATTTGTATTTCCACTATTTCCTTTTATCTCCTAAACTGTATTATAAAGGTCTCAATTGAAGATATCCAGAATCTCAACTTTATTATACAATTTATAAGAATCTCGTAATCCTAGCTAATTATTTATAATTAAGATTAGTATTTGTTTCGATACAAAGAAAATCAAACTGTAGAATGGTTTATATCTATGCAGTGGAAATGTATTAAGCCTGTAGCTGCTCATTATCTTTTCATAGTAATAATGAACCTTGTCAACCTGCACAGCAATCAGAGGCAAATGATCAGAAATCACATACATTAAACCTTCTAGGACAGCATTTTTTTTTTTTTTTTTTAAGTAAACGCAGCAGTAGGAGAGCCATTTTCCCATTGCACTTCACCCTCTGGAGTAATTTACCAGGATTTAGCAAGGATGGACATCAAACTGTCAAAGAAAGTCCTTTGTAATTAAGCCATAGGCATTTAAGCTGCACCAGTAGGGTACCAATCTATCCCCTGGCACAATCAAGGATGCAAGCTTTGTGTATACTTCATGACTCAGGCCCCCAGACCTGACTTAGCCTTTCGGCATTCTACCCAGGATGATTACCTTAAGCAATGAGCTTTCTCCAGATTCCATGGAGCAATGTGTAGTTCCTAAATCACCTGCCAGAAAGGAGCTGAATTCCTTTCTTCAAAGACCTGCTGGAAACCAGTCTTAGACAATTAACCCCTTCCTCTCACTACCAAGGTTAAAAGCCAGAACTCACTTTCCTGGCACTATTGCAGGTAGATGTATCTGATTGACCTGGTACTATTACAGGCCAGGCCAATCAGATACATCTACAGAAAACTTTAATGAGGAAACAGGCAACATGAAGACACAGCCAGGATAAGGAATCCATCTTCTTTCTGCTCAGAATGATCAGGGAAAAGTCAGGCTTTAGGAAGCAGCACGCACTTTCAGCGGTCTTAGGCCTCACGTCTGCAGTGCAAGCCAGGGTCTGCCTCTCAGGACAGCAGCCATGGTTGTGTGCTGAAGCAGAACTCACAGCACCATCTGTACATTTTCTCTGGCTGTGCAGCTGCAAAGCCTACATGTCTCACCTCTGAAAGATTACATAATCTACCTGATGTGTTTTAACAAATTATTTTTCTGTTTAAGTAGCTCATCTTAGTCAGAATGCTAACAGGTACTGAATGAGCTGCAGGCATGGCTGCAGATACCATATCTGAGATTGGTTAGATGGACAGGCTGGGTTTGCAGGTAGTAAGAGCCAGCCTCTGGCATCCCATAAAACACAGTGATTAAGCATTTAATTAAATTATCAAGTACAGTTACCTGAAATAAAGATCTAATTGAAGTCTGGCTTCAGAGCACTAAGAAACCACTGCCATAGAACAGTGTGAAGGACATAAAGAATACAAACCCTGTGGGGTGAACTGTCTACTTCTAATTACATAAGGGAATCACACATAAAAAATTGATACTGTAAGCTCAAAATCCAAACTTCTCAGTTCAAAGTACAGTGAGAGAGGCAGAAACTTTCTCCATCACTAGCATAAGAGAATCTCTTATCCCATGTAGTCACAGGGATGAGGAAAGCAAAGAAGTCAATTTTGTTAAATGACATCATCTATATGTACATCCTTCCCAACTCTCTTAGGTAAAATTCAGACCACTGACTGGTAAAAAGCAAAACCCAGAAATTTAAAGGGGGTCACACAAGAGGACTCAAATGACTTTGAGTACCCTGAATTCCCAAACCTTGCTGAGTGCCCCTTACCAGTGAAAGCACTTTCTCTTCCCCTTTTTCTAGACAGTCCTTCCCTATAAAAAATCCGTCAATGCCCTGGACTAGGACCCTTGCCTTGGGGGAAAAAAGCAGTTCTCATGTATCATTACCCCCATTATCTGCACATCTAAGACCTGAGTCAGACTCTGCTTACTTACTCTGTTGGCGTGAGTGTGAGAAGGAAGAAATGTTCAATTCCAGGTAAAAAAAAAAAAAAAAATTACCCCACAAGAAAATTCCAAATCTTGCTAATTTATATTAGTAAAATACTGGGAAATGTGTGGAGGTAGAATCTGATATTATACTAAGAAAAGAAAATTATTTTAAAATAAGCTAAATTTCTCATCACACCTACATTCAGCAGAGATTTATAAAATTTAATTAAGCAGCTGAAAATTGGTCTAAATGTTTCTGGGTTGGCTAAGTGAAAACTAATTTCATGCTAGTAAATAAAATTAAAAGAAAAATAAATTTGGGTACGCTGTAGAAGAAGGAACCCAACATCTTGGGGAAGTTACTAAAATCGAAGTGGATTTGTTATGCGTAGCCTGATACCTACTTCCCTGGTATCTGCAAGAACACCAAACTATGTCCCTTATAGGGATCCAAAAGAATAGCCCTTCATGAAGGCACTGATTAGTGACATTGCCCTGAAGAGCATCAATATATTTTAAAAATTACCAAGATAACTATTTTCTGTTGGCTGGGAATATACATAGATAAGATGCTTTTAAAATGGGCTATTTCAAAAACTGATGGACACTTTGGGTGGCAAAGACAAAGTGGTGCCTCGTAAGCAGAAGAGGGAATGTGAGGTTACGTGCACAAACAGCAGGGTCAGTATGGTTATCAGGATGACCTGACGTAGGGTGGATACCTGATCACTGGATTCTTAGGACTTCAGGAAAGGGGCAGTTCACTTGAGTAAGTTCACAGACTGTGTACCTTTCATAAGGAAAAAATGTATAATTAGAGAATATTTTACAATAACATCAAAAGTGTCTACTTCAAAGCTTCCTCCAAGAGACCCACAGCCAATAACCAAGCTTAATGTGCACTGGGGAAAGGAACAGAGCAAGGTATCTCAGGGATTTTTAGATACTAGCTTTCAGCTCTCAGTCCCCAAAGGTCTTCTACTAGTGGGAATAGAATTTTTGAAAGAATAGAGTTGTGACAGGAAAACATTTCAAATGGGTCTGTGAAATGCTAATCCTATCCATTCCAGTAACAAACTATGCAAAACATAGTGGCTTACTACAATATCTGCATGCTCAGAAATTTGCCTCTTGGGCAGGACTTGGCAGGGAAAACTCATCTCTACTCTATTCAGCATTGGCTAGAGGCTAATTATCTGTAGACTTCTTCACTCATATCTGGCAGCTGTTGTGAGCTGTTGGCGGGAACTTTAGCTGTAGCTGTTAGCCAGAGAATCTACAAGTGGCTGCTGGATGTAGTTTAACTTCCTTACAAGATGGTGGTTGTGTTCCAACCCCCACGAGCATCCCAAGGAAGAAAGCCAAGAGGAAGCTGTATCTCCTTTTCTACACATCCTTAGAAACAGTGGTGTCATTTTTGTCACATAACACTCACAAAGATCTGACTCCTTTCAAGGAACAGGATTCTGGAAGAGCATATAGAACAAGAAATATAATTACAGTCATTTTGGAAAAACAACCTTTCACCCCTCTTTTCATTATTTATCTGCTTCCAAAGTATATGGGTGGAATAGATATACTCAGTAACTGGAAAACATTTCATACTTGCTCCCAAATGAATAAATACTTCTAAATGATAAAGATTATAATATACTCAATCAGGTGATTTGTCTCATTGAAGCAGTTATCTTCAATCTGGACTCATTTGAGGAGCAAATAAACACTGCCCCAGCTTGCCTGCTGATTCATAAATATTGACCTGACAATTTTTTTTATTTTTGCTATCCCAATAAATACAGAATATGAGAAGCAGTTTGTTTTACAGGGTAGGCCCATAGTACATTTTCACTGTCTTACCTCTGACCTACATCAACTCTCTGGCTCGCTGTGACAATTAAATGTAAAAACCTTGATTTCACCATCTCACTGAACATTATACTGTCCACTATACTGATGACATATGTCTAAGTCCTGATGAACAGAAAGAAGTCAGTACTTCAAATGTCATGGTAATACATGGGTGCTAGTGGCTGAAAAAACAAACTCAGAAAATTTCAGAAACCTGTCACCCCTGCGAAATGTCATGTGTACAGCAGTAGCCTGCAGGCAGTTAAAGAGTGGTTGCTATGTCTTACAACACTAACTTCAAAGAAAGAGACATGACACTTGACTGTTACTAAATTTTAAGGAAAAAAAATCTTCACAATGTTCTATGTGCTGCTGGAAGTCATGTGCTCAGGGATCAGGAGTGTTAACTTGAAGTGGGGTCATAGTCAGGGGTGGTTTCCCAGGCAGTCCAGACTTCTGCTGGGGCAGATCTTTCTCTTAGCCGGTATGACCCAACAGATCCCCCAGTGTTCTGAGTATCTGCGGGAGCTCAGACTGCTGGAAACCAACCCCGATATGAAATTCATAACTCAAGTGTTAAAGAGAAAGTTTGTTTTCTTTGGCTAGAAATTAGTCTTGATTGGCTTTGTATTGGTCTCCATTAGGGACTGAACACCTTACCCATAATACACCAGCGCACACTGCAGCCTGAGCTTCCTATGACATTCTGGACATCTGTGTTATATGATACATACCCATCGACATTCCATCAGCAAATATAGGTCATGTGGCCGTGAGTTTACATGAATGGGGGCTCCATTTCTTGGCTGCCTACTCCTATAGCAGTGTCATCACTGCCTCAACCTTCATCACTCCTATGACCACATGGAAAGCAGTTATTGTGTCAACTTGATCACAGATGGAACTTTGTGATACAAAAAGAAGCTCAACCCAATATGCTGGCTTTAGTTTAGAATAGACTCTGTGGCTTTATAGCTGCATTTGGGGTGGCCCCAGGGAACTGAGAGAAGGATAACCTTCTCGGTGGGCAAACAGCCAGGGTACACATAGAGGTCCACAAGTGGAAGAGAGTGCACGAGGAACAGTTCAAGGACAATGACTAATGGTTTAACCAGATAGTCTAGGACAATTAAGAATCTTTTTTCCAATGCAAATATTCAGCAGAAAGTTCCTAATAAAGAGGAGGCCTCAAAAATCAGGGGGAGAAGCTATGCTACCATGTGGATGCTACTCAGTGTCTCTAGCTCAGCTCCAGTAGTATTTACTCCACAGGCTCATTCAAAAAGTGGCCATGGTGGCACAAAGATATTCTGAATAAGTTCAACATACCGACTTCCCCTCACTCATGCTGACTTGGCTATTGTCACAACTGAGTGTCTCGTTTTCCAGCAACAGCAGCCATCTCCCAGCCCCTGATAGGTTCTCTTTTCCCAAGGAGACCAGGTAGCCATTTGGCAGCAAAACGATGATTTTGGCCCCTTCCCCATAGTGGATTTTTCTTTATTGGTATAAACACTTATTCTGGAACTGGATTTGACTTTTCTGCCTGCCATGCTTTGCCAGGTACACCAGCGGGTGTCATGCGGGATGTCTAGTTGTCAGGTTAAACCAAACAATAATACTTCAGAATAAGAAAGCTCCATTTACAGTGAAAGAAGTAAAGCATTTGGTTGATATTTATGGGATTCCCTAGCCTTGTGCCCCAGAAATGTTTGGCCTTATGAAATATTGAAAAGGTTTTTTTGAAGACTCAGTAACAATATCAACTAAGAGACAATAAAACTTTGTTAGATTTAGATGCTGTTTTATAATATACTGTGCAGTTTTTGATGTTGTTCTCAGCCAGTACATAAAATCCATAATGCAAGGGAAAGAAATAAGAATGGTTCATGTAATCTAATAGTATGATGGATAAAATGTCTATTTAATTTATTTATTTATTTTTATTATTTATTTATTTATTTATCTTTAGAGGGGAAGGGAAGGAGAGAGGGAGAGAAACATCAATGTGCGGTTGCCTCTTGTATGTCCCCTGCCGGGAACTGGCCTGGCAACCCAGGCATGTGCCCTGACCGGGAATCGAACCGCAATCCTTTGGTTCGCAGGCCCGCGCTCAATCCACTGAGCTACACTAGCCAGGGCTAAAATGTCTATTTAAATTGAAGAGTTAAACTTTAAAATTTATTTATTGAGATAACTGCATTTAGTCACATGATCATTGATTAGGAAAAGTTGTTTTCAGAAAACATAATATGATTACAGTGTGTTTAAGCTCTTTATATATATATTCTACCTTATAGAACTCAGACATACATACATTAAACATAAAATATTTATATAAGCGTAGGATTATTATACTTGGCACATAATTACTCTATAGAAATATACTATATCTGATATATATTACTCCTA
The DNA here is from genome assembly GCA_039655065.1 of Glossophaga mutica. Taxonomy (NCBI): domain Eukaryota; kingdom Metazoa; phylum Chordata; class Mammalia; order Chiroptera; family Phyllostomidae; genus Glossophaga; species Glossophaga mutica. Next base: position 196,587,582 of record CM077304.1, read on the forward strand.
GTATAAAATAACTGCTATATAGTAGGTTCTCGATGAATACACAAACTCATTCAGTTAATTCTCAATATTTTCTATAAATTAAAATTCAATTTGCACATAACAAGAATATATCTAGTGTGTTAAAATATTATTTGACAGTTCCTACTTTATTTCTTTTGTTGAAGTGATTTTAATCATTTCTACAGCTAACAGTCTCTAATATTAACCAAAACCTGTATTGCTATAAGCAGCAGACTACTTCAATCCATATTTTATAGAAATAAACTATATCTGATGAATATTTATTATTTCTAGTCATGACACATCTTTCTGTCCAAATCAAAACAAGTCAGCTTGAGAAACATAATGACAGAATTTCTTTGAAATGGAAATAAATGTTATTCTTAGGAAATAAATGTATTTTATTGCCATTCCCATACAGTAACTTAAATGTGTTTACCCTCCTTAGAATTATGAAAAAATCTCTACATTGTTCCTGGGTTTTATTTTTAAAGGTTTAACCTGTGAAGTAAACAAGACTATCTTTCTCTTTGTGGCAGACCTTTTTAATCCAATTCCTATAATAGTGACACTGTGGGAATCTCAAACAGATATGGGCTTACATGCTTTAATGGGAACTGATCTCATGAGATAAGATTTTTGATTTCCCACTTGGCTACCAGATAGGAAAAGGAAAACAAAAACAGTAAAACTAAACTCTATATGTAAATTTGCCTCAACTTTTTAGACATCTACTAATTTCATGCAACAAAAACGACAGCCCGTGAATAAAGCTAGTTCTTTCAGAGAAATAGATTCACATATTAAAACATTTGTTTTGAAGCTCAAACACCCATTTTTGAAATGGTTCACAAAACTCCAAGTGACTGGAGTTTTGTTACAAAGGTAATAAAGAAAAAAGCCATGTAAAAGTTGTTAAATTGCTTAAGGATGAAATATAGTCAAATTTTATGTATTAGAGTAAAAAAGAAAAAGACGTGATATATGTAAAATTGCTAGATATCCTAAACAAACTATATCTTCTTCATATAGTGTAGCAGTCATAACTAAGCCAAAACTCTACTTCCATTAATAATACAAAAAAATACTCAAATTAAATAAAAGAACCAGACATCAAAAGCCCACATTCTTACTTCAAATGAACATTTCTTTGTGACCTAAACATTCTGACATTCCAAAATTAGAGTTATTCTGATGATGTAAATTAAATCTGTACATAATGCAACTCTATCATTTATGGATTTTTATCTCTTACTAGACAATAATCATTTATTTATTTCATTTACTGTGTCATTGCACTTAATCAAAGCACAAGGAAACACTATTGAAAATGCAAAGCCTTTCTCAAGAAGTCTAGCAGAGAAGACGGATGTATAAATTACTGATAATAATATAAGAAAAAACAGCATGTCTGCAATAAAGTTATGAGTTAAATACTCTGAGAACTAATCAATATATTCTAATTTGGTTATTAAGGAAGGTTCCAAACAGGTAGCAATTTTTAAACTAAATTCTAAGACTGTTCTACATTGTCATATGTCCCAAATGTCTAACACTGTTTTGTGTATGTACTAGTTACTCAGCAAATGGTCACTGAATGTATTTTTGGGAAAAAAAAATTGGAGTATGTAAACAATAAGCTTTTACAAACAAAATCAGTCTATCTTACCCAGTTACTAACAGCCATGGAAACCAATCCCACGATGCTGTGATCCTGATACACAGACTCAGGGCCGCTCCTCCGAGGGACACAACTTGACCTGAAATGCCACCCTGTGAGCACAGCAACGCTAACCTTGACTCGGTGAACACAACCCTCAGATTTTAATGTCTCCCAAACTAAGTCCATCAGAAAGCTTTGTAAGATGTGTTAACATTTTATCATTGCACCAGGAAATATCATATGTTAAAAAAAAAAAAAAAAGCAAGTCAAAGGAATCTACTTTGGCTCTTATCATAGGGCTTCAACAGCTCTTATGGTCTGGTAGCAGATTGCCTTTTTCCATAGGCCCCTTGTCTTTAAACAAGCATTTTTGTAAAAGTATGACTTAAGAATTTGGTCCAGGCAGAGACTAATGAGTCCGGTAGATAAAAAAACATCTACTCTCAAAAGCTAAATGTTCTTCACCAAGTATATATTTTATCACCCCAGATTGTCAAAATCTCCTCACTTGACCTTTCAGAATTTCAGAAACATGAAGGGACAAAGCTGTCCCTAATAATCTACCAATCTCACTGCATCTGCTGACACATCTTGGTATCCACCATTAGTGAGATGGATGATGGAAGGTGAAAATCAGCAGCTCATCTGAGAAGGATCCTGTTCACTCCTCTGGTGATGGATGGCAGCTATTTCTTTGTTAGCAGCAATCCTCCTTTATTGTCATGCAAGTCCTGCAGTGGGAACCAACCACATTTTTTTCCAGTTTACCCAAGTAAAGTGACACATTCATCCCACCCAGAAAAGATTGCTGCAGGGGCTAGTCTATGCCCCTAAAAATTGTATTTCTCTGTGTGTTGTGGAATCTTCCTCATGCCCCTCTGGCTGACTTTAAAGATTGACTCTCCTTGAAAAAATCTAGAAAACATTTTAAGTTCCTAAACTGGGAGTCAAGAGATCTGGATTGAGTTGTGAAAGTCTCTAGCAAATTAGGTAGTTTTGTAAAAGTAATTTGGTCAGGCTGTGAATCTGTGTCCCTGTATACCTGCTTTAAGAGCATTCTTAAACATATAAAATTGATACCATATGTATAGGTATAGGAAGTAAAAAAAAAATAAAAGCAATCTCCAACTACAGGTTGAAATAAGTCCTCCTCCAGCTTGTAAAAATAAGAGAAATTTAAGTCAATTTTGGAAAATAGATATCTGTGACTGATATGAAACTATCAAAATCAACAGCTTCACATAAAGGAATGGGCAATGCTGAAGACCCAGGTGATATGCGAGCAGAACACTGGGAATTGTGTTCGGCCATATCTAATTCACCTTCAATATTAAATCGCCTTAATATACTTAAAACTTAATTACACCACTTTGCTTTTAATAATACTCTTCATTCAAAAAATATAAAAATCCCAAAAGGGGGTGGCTGTACATTCCAACCCATGCTCACTATTGTTTTATACTTTCTCACTTTATCAAGAATAACCCACAGACTGTCCCCAAGAAAGCAATTCCTATCCAGAACTACACACAAGAAACACATTTCTCTTTCTCTTCTGCCAAATGATAAGGTTCAGATCAAGAAGGCACACATTTTTTAGTGGCATAAAACATCACCCTAAGTCTCAGAAACCTCTTCCTCTTTTGTAGTGAATAATCTGTAACTGGTCTGGGTGCTGAAGAAATGTATGCAAGAAAATGTATACATAATAAAGATAAAGGTCTGACAGGCGACATGAAACACTACCTAAGGAATAAAAGAACTGGGTCACTCTAATGAGGGATCCTTCACACTAAATGGGAAAACCAGGATTCATTAAGATTGATCATAAGGGGGAAGAAAAATACATGGATACTAACCAAGAGATGAGTCTAAAATGAATAGAACATTGTCCTTCTGTAATTTTTCATAATTTACCCTCTTTCCCCTATTTTGCTTAACCTATCATGCCTGCAGAATAGAAGTAACATAGAAAATATCTAAAAATATGAGTAAATTCAATGATGTGCCAAAACCGTGCCTAGAATTGTTAAGCATGATTCCCCACCAGAAAGTAATTTATAAACTAATTTTAAGTCATTTAAGCAAGAAATGACCATAAATTAAATATTAAAATCAAAATGATGGGATATAGACCTTACATGTTGCTATTTCACCCCCAGGCCAGGGCATTATGTGGAAGAGATGTGCAATGATTTTATGAAGAAGACGGGATTGACTGGTGCCAAAGAGATGAGAAAGACAAGGAGAGGAGGAAGAGATGGCACTTCAGGTTCAGGAACAGTCTGAACAAAAGCTAAATCTGAATGCACATGACATTGTGCAGGGAATGACAAGAGGCGAGTAGAAGCTACAGTACAAGTAAAGATAAGATTTTCATTTCTTTCATATCATAACCAGAGGATAAGACTCCAACTAAAACATGAGAGTTGATCTTCTACCGGGCAAATTGTTTTTCTTTACTTTAATATCTTCATTTATAATATGGAATAGTATCTGGCTTTCAGATATTACAAAAATAGAAATAATATGTTTAAAGCACTAAGTTCAGGGCCTACTCATGGTAGGTGGAACTTTACCTACCTCAGAACTTTAGAAATTATTTTCATACCAACAGAGGCAAGAACTTTCAAACAGCTTAGAGTTGTTCACTCTTACAGAATGAACTAACTCTGAGGAATTCACTCTCCATCACTGCACATGTTCATATATAGCCTGGACTGCTACTTCTTTCCGAAAATGAGTTTTGTGCACAAATAATCTATTAAGTAAAGAAAAATTATTTTATGGTTATTTTGATTTTATCCTTTTTAATTTCTACTTTTGAATATAATTTATAACATACATACTATATTAATAAGAGTATACTGTTAATCATTTTTAAAATATACATATAGTAGATAATGTTCTCAAAATTTGTTAAATAAGAGAAGAAAGTGAACAAAACTATTTTATTGCTATGTATCAAAAGATGCTAATGAATGAACAAGGATCATTCCTTATCAGTAAACAAGGATAAGGAATTGGGTAGAAGTAAATCCAGCTTGGTATGAAGGACTCAGACTATGGAAGACTTTGAAAGCTAAGCCAGCTGTCTAACTTGTGTGGCTTTGCATTCCCATAAGTTGGATCTTTATATGCCTCTGTTCATGATGTTTCTTCCAATTAGAATTGTTTTTTATTATTTACCTGATAAAACAGTATCCATAAGTGCAATCAAGTTGAGTATTGAGCACACACCCCTCATATGCTAAACTTATTATTATCTACACATAGCTTGAAAATCCTCCATGTCTGTGTGCATGCCTTCTGCAACTATCTTTCTCACTTGCTAAATTTTCATAAATATTTCAAAACCAACCCAAAAGTAACTTCTTCTAGGTATTCTTCCTAATCAATTAGTCAATTCCCTCTGTGGTATCTCTGTACCTTGTATCATAGACACTTGTATAAACTCAGCACCTCATAATTAATAGACTTACATATTTTTCTCAGATTCTGGGCTGCAATAAGTAATGTTGTTTTTAATTATTCTATTAACAGTGCCTGGTATAGTGCTTAGCAATCAATATTTTTTAAATTGATCCGGTACGAGGCATGATATTCATAGGAGATAGATAAAAAGACAAACAAGACATAATTGTAACATCCAGGAGGCCAGAATCCAGACAACCAACTGAACAATGTGGTGGGCTACAATAAAGGAAAACACTGGTATCACAGGGAAGAATGCCAGGAAATGGAGCCCTGAGCAGGACATTAAAACTTCATAAAGAAGACAAGACACAGTAAGAATGTCCAAGAGAAAAGATCACATAAAAAAAGACTCATGAAATAATGTAAGCTTTGGGAAAATAAAAAGCTCAAAATGGCTAGAGTAGCTGATGCATAGTATAGAGAAATATGGCTATAAAAAGTTTGGAAAAGCGAGCAGCTGCATGTTATAAAGGGCCATCCTCAAGGAAACTCTCCATGAACAGGCAATGTTTTCCTTGAAGCAGGATGCTGTCATTTTATGCACCCCAAAGTCAGATCCACCCCATCAATGTACTAATAAAGAGCATTTACTGAAGATTGTATGTTTAAGTAATTACTGTAGGGATTAAGATGATCAAATACATCAGACTATTTTATAAATATTCTTTAAAAACTCCTCTAGGCAGTAAGCATTTTGTCACCTGAATGAAGGCACATGAACAATTTCCCTGGATCAATATGCATATAGCAGAACTGTTGAGAGAAACCAGGGATGTTTGCTCACCCTATACCTTTAGGCAATTTTCTCCCCCAAACTTTCACCTTGTGCACTGATCACCTGTTTTCTCTGTCCCCAATCCCCCATGACACTTTCCCCAAGTCTTCCCCTTCGTCACTCTTTCTTCCACGTAACTACCTTTTCTTTTTCTGCCACCTATTGCATGTTTCATTGTCTCTTTTTTTTTTTTTCAGGATGAGACATTTAGTTCTATATTATTTTCTTCAATTTATATCCTTATACTCAGTAACCTCTGAGCAAGGAAAGGGTCATTCTTAGTATATATTCTCCTTGGAAGGTAACAAATACTGGAAAAAAAGTTTCCTTATGACAGATTCTTTTTCTGACACCTATGAGGGAAAAAGAAAGAAGGAGGAGAAGAAGAAGAGGGAGCTCTCATTAGGACATATACAGATAAATAAGATAACATAAAAAATATTTCATGTAAATCATAATTTTCAAATTACCCAAAAAGGTCAAAATTGAAAATATTTTGCTAATGATAATATCTGGTATTGAATAGGGCGTGGAAACCCCAGCCCCCAAATACTGCTGGTGGAAGTACAAAATAGTGCATGCTTTCTAGGGAATGATTTGGCAACGCATTTTTTTAAGTCTTAAAAAAGAAGGAGAATTCCAAATGGTTGTGGAACAGGTGGAAGCTGCACTCACTTCTTTCCAAGACCAAACTAGAAAAAAAACTAAAACAGAACAATCAACCTGAATAACCAACAGAAGACTAGCTGAACAGAAGTCTTATAACTAAGGATTTACAGAAGAAGCCATATTGAAACTGGTGGGAAGGGCAAAGATACGTAAAGGGCTAGCCCTACTCCCACTGGTGGTGGCTGAGATCCTGGAGGGATATCTCAGTTGCAAAGCTTCCCCCTGGGGAGCATGCATCTCAACCCCACCCTGTACCAGGTTCCCTAGGCCAAAGTACCAGAGCAAGTAACAGGAAATCACATAACATATGGCTGTGAAAATCAGCGGGGATTCTGTCCTCCAGGGAGAGACATTCTGCTAGAGACACAGGCACCCTCTTAAAAGGCCAATGCACAAAATCTCACATGCAGCTACATACCCTGGGCTCTGGTTGGGGGAGGGTGAAGTAGACTACAGTAACTCAAAGAAAGACTTAGGTTTGTGGCTCTGGAGAAAGCTGAAGGGACAGCCACCAGGATCCCTGTGCTGTCCTTGTCTCATACTGCGGATGCCATCTTTCTTAGGTGGAGCATTCCCTTCCTTACAGCATCAGCCTGGAGAAAAGCAATAGCCCCATGCTTTGGACTCCCTATTGCCACACTCTATGGAGCTCATGCCCTGCTGAGGAGTCAGCTGCCTGGGCAAGGGTATAGAGATCCAGGAAAGTACTGAGTTGAGCGGCTCTGTGATGGGGATTGGGGACCATTTTTCCCTTGCATGCCAGACCAGTGCAGAGGCCTCCCTTTACTCAAATTTTTATATGTTTGGGCCTGATAAATTCTGCTGGTCTCACTATAACAATTTTATGAGACCCTTCCCCACAAAGGTCTGTAGGCATCCAGTGGGTGGCATTTAGATTTGGTATGTCCTGGGACTTTTGCTGAGTGTCCTCAGGCATAGGCACTGAGATTGAACCTGTATCAATCTGGTTGAACACTACTTGCCCCTTCCCAGGGACTCACTGAGAACCTTCCTTATGAAATTTGAGTACTGCCAGAGACTCTTTCAGTGACTAAGCCTCACAAGCAGTGAGCAGACAGAGGCAAGTGGAAAAGGATCTCAGGTGCTTTGGGCCTTTTGCTGATCTGCCCCTAGACCAAATGCCAGTGGAAGCCAGCCTTGGTGCACAGCTTGGTCTTTCCCATGAACACTAAGGCCCAGCAGAAGTAGCCACAAATTGTGGATTGCTTTGTAAGTCCAACCAGGTTGCCCAGGACCAGTCACAGGGAGTGTCTGACATTGAACTGCACCACAATCTCTCCCAAAAGACCTCAGAACCAACACACCCACTGGCCAGCTTTAGACAACATCAGAGCAAGATCAAATTAGCATATCCAAAAGGAGCATATCCAAAAAAAGCATATCCAAAGGGAGATCTCAGCAGGTCCCAGACCCTGATGAGGTAGAGTACTGTGTAGTCAGCAACTATATGGTAGCCTGTGTTCTGTGGTCAGGGCAAATCCTAACAGAGAGCCAGCCTGAGGGTCAAACCCACACCCGAATGGGCCAAGTAATCAAGGCTCAATTATGACAGGAGAGCTCACATGACCCACACAAAGGACATTCCTGGAGCATCCAGCTCAGGTGATCAAGGAAACTGAGCCACTGGATCCCATAGGACACCTTTTACATGCGGCTACCCTACCAAAACTGAGAGAGAGAACAAATGTACCTAATACTTAGAAACAAACACAAAGAGGCAGCCAAAATGGAGAGACAAAGAAACGTGCCCCAAATGAAAGAACAAGATAAATCTCCAGAAAAAAGATCTAAATGAAATGGAGGCAAGCAACTTACCAGATATAAGAGTTCAAAAAAATTGCTATCAGGATGCTCAAGGAACTTAGTGAGAAGTATGACAGCATAAAAAATGACATAGAAACTATTTTTTTAAGTCGGAAATAAAGAATACACTGGAAGGAATAAAGAGTAGGGGGAGTGAAGCAGAGGATCAAATCAGCAATTTGGAATACAAGGTAGCAGAAAACACCCAATCAGAGCAGCAATAAAAAAAAGAATTTAAAAAAATGAAAATAGTTTAAGGGACCTTTGGGATAAGATGAAATATAACAACATCCACAAGGAAGAGAGAGAGAGAGAGCAAGGGATTAAGAACCTACTTGAAGAAATAATAACTGAAAACGTCCCTAACCTCTCAAAGGAAAAAGATACACAAGTCCACTCTTACACTAAATCAGGATTTACAAATGTCACCAACAACAGAGTATTGGTATGTGACTTGTGAGGCTAAAACATTAGAAACATTGGAGCTTTCACCCTGCTTTCCTGGATTGCCTGCTCTAGGGGAAGCCCACTGTCTTCCCCTGAAATCACTCATCTCTGTAGAGAAGCCCACGTGCAGAGCGTCCTGGATCACAGAAATCACCAACTTACTGGTCATGTGAGTGAGTGAACCTCCTTGGAAGTGCATCCTCCAGCCGCAGTCAAACCTTCAAATAAAGGCAGCCCCAGCATATATCTAACTGTAACTGCATGAAGCATCTGAAGAGAGGACTGATAAACAGCCCTCCCAAGTTCTGGCCCAAAGAAACTATAGTCCATGGTGGTGGTGGTCGTAACCACTAAATTCTGTTGTGATTTGTTGTAAAGCGATAGATAATGAAAACACTCTTTTGAATTCATTGTGACAGGGAGTATCTCCCTGAATCTCTGATTCTTGGAAAATCCTTAAGCCTCTCAATAATCTGAACTTGCATCATTTCTGCCAGAACTTATTTAATACTCACCCTTTTGCACTATTGTACAGAAAGAAAGCCTGGTTCCATTATAAAACTGAAATATCTTTCTCCCCCTGTCACACAGATATTTAAGACCTCATTTTTTAGTTCTTAACCATTTATGTTTTTCTAAACATATCAATCACCAATATTTAAAATGAAATCCAAAGAACAATTGATTAAAAAAATAAGAAAAAAACAAAAGGAATTATCTAGATAAAGACAAGGAACATTATTTGCTAAACATGTGAAGGCTTCCAAAAGGCAAGGGTAAACAAATAAAATGACACTGAGATACTGGAAACATTTGTATTTTTTCATTAGGTTTCGAGATTAGAAAACTCATGTAGGTGCTCCCTACTCAGGAAGCTGGTTTTAGTTCCTCTCAGCTGGTTATCATCTTCTGCTGCTCTGCTCCCAGGATCATATCAAAATCTGTTTAAAATGTGTTACTATTTTTGTTTGATCACTTGTTTAATTAGGGTATCATTTCAACCAATGAAATAGAATGGCTCAAAATTAAAGTATTTTCAACAAGATATGTTATTTCTCTTTTACATAACAAGTCTGAGTTAACAAGGCTACTCTTCTTGGCAAAAGTGTAAGGGCCCAGGCAGCTTCCCTTATGTTTTTGGTATCACTGAGGTACCATCTTGTCCGTCTAGTCCACAATACAGCATAGGAGGATGGGAGGAAGGGGAGAAATTGTTCATGCAATACGTTCACATCCAATTTGGCTGGAACACAGTCACATGTACATGAATACTGCGAAAGGCTGGGAACTTGATCTCTCTCAGTATTTTATCCCTCTGCAGTATTTGTCATACATGAGAGCTCTTCAATGGTTATATGCCAGTTTTCAAAATCTTTCCTTGTAATCTAGGATCAACATCAACTCTTTTTACTCTACATCCCTTTTGACTAATAGTAAAAATCTCAATCTTCTCTTCTCAGCTCCCCCTTCTCTTCACTCAGCCAAGTATTGAGAATCACTACCTGAAGGCAATGGCCAGTACAATGGCATTACAACTGCTGGCACCTTTCAATGATTAGAACTACACCTAGGTTATATAGATAAAATGTTGTTAGTTGATTTCTTGTACAAGAAGTTTTTTCTTCCCATACGAATGCTTCCTAAAACAACAGTGACCATTTCATTGGCAAAGAACTTGAGTGGGTATTTTCTCCATCTGTAAAATTCACATTCAACAACCAGAGCTGCATTATTTTTAATTTGCAAATGGTGATTCAATGATTCAATTACAAATCGTGTAAATCACTCATTGTCTCATCATCCTGCTTGGATCTGTAACTGCTCTTGTAATAAATATCTCTAAGAAACAGTCTAGATAGTAGAATGTGATAAAAATACAAATTCAATGCAATAAACATTAATAGCATTCACCATGCACTAGGCACTGTATTTGGGAGCTATGAATAACCACCCCACCGCTGAAGCATTTCAACTGAAATCCAAATAAAGAGGATTTAACCAAGCAAATATAGATAATAAGGGCAATCCACTCAAGGCAGTATTTCATCAAAGGTATAGGGAAAAGAAACTGGCGCATTCAAGTACACTCAGTACAGATCCTAGAGAATGAGAGATGGGCAAGGCCTGAGGCTAGAGGCAAAAACTATCTGTATCACACCGGGGCTTTGGGGATTTTATTGCAAGCTCAACTGGAAGCCACTTAAGAATATCAGGCAGGAGACTGAAATAAGTAAAAGTTTTGTGGAAGAAATCATTCTGTCTCCTGAGAACAAAACTTATGGAGGTAAAAACAAGCGCTGGGCATGAGGGCGGGCAACACTTCATGTGCAGAAGCAACTGCAATAAACCAACCAAAAGGTTAGACATGATAGTATCTTAGACCAGGGGTGTGGGAGGAGGGAGAGAAAACATGAGTGGATCTGAACACTGTTTAGCAGGCAGAATAGTTAAGACCTGCATAGAAAAAAACAAAATAACTCTGAAAAAAAAAAATAGATGTTGATACAGTTATTCTGTGTAGTTTTCTAGGCAACTTTCACTTTGGTCTTTACTCTCAAAAATGTGTAGAGCAAGCGATATGAATCACGAAAACTGAGCTAATTGGAACATGCCATTTTGTTTATATTAAATGATTGTAATAATGTAAATAATACAAGCAAATAAGTCTACAGGACACACACAAAAAAAATGATACCAAAGGTATGACAGAAATATTAATTTATTTTCCTCCTTCTTTTTTCTTTGCTGAAGTTTGCAAATGCTGTATGATTTATCTTTTATTTATTCAATCATTCATTCAACAAATATTAATTTAGCACCCTCACAAAGCCCATCACACTGTTGAGCCCTGGGGATATAGAAGCAAAAATCCTAACAACCCCTGCTTCCATGAAGTTTGTATTCTGGTGGGGCATGGCAGGGGAGGGTGTCATAAAACAACAAACAAGGTAAATCAAATATATAGGGTGCTATATGGTTATAAAAGTAATAAGTGGTAATAACTACCTATTTAAGAACTACTAGAAGTTCAAACAAGATGGACTTATTTGCCATCTGCTCATTTCTTCATTGTTCCCTCAACACAATAGTAAAGATTTCATCCCTACTCATTGACCTCAAAGCACTCCGCTTATACAGCTGTGTCACTTACTTGATTACGTTAGTGTCGCTAGCCGTATCTGCATTCCTCTTTTCAAGCCTAGGCTTGTGAACAGACAAATTTTAGAAATAATGGAGGCAGTCATTGTTCTTATATTTTAGTAGTAAATAGCACAATAAAGCTGATTCTGTGCATAAAACACTTGATGTATGAGCAATATTCATTTATTATTAATTAGGCAACATCCATTACAAACCCTATTTCTCAAAAAATACACGTTTGTACACAGAACTTACTATTTTGAAAATGTACTCTCAAACATTATCTATTGAACCTCACAAACCTAATGATACTCACATCTGACTGGTTGCGAATTTTATTTGGAAGTTATCTCTGGCATGGACAGAATTTATTTGTGCATGTGACCCACAAATAAATCACCCTGCCATCCATTATCATATTGCAAGCTAAGAGGCTGAGAAGCAATTGAGAATTTACTGGGGATGTGAACAGTGAAAAGCAGATGTCAGTGAAGATAATCACAGTTGTGCTGAAGTTTTTGAATGCCTTTAGATTTTCAGGAGAATTACCTTGTGGTTAAGTGACGGGAACCATATATATTCTCCCTGTCTTCTGATTCATACTGTGGAGATGAAGTGTCTATCCTAACTACAAATTAATATGTGTGTTTTTTTAAGGGCAGAACAAATGTGTTCACTTAATATTCACGATCCATTTGGTAATGCATCTTAAAAATTAATAGCATGCATAACATTGTGTTTTCAATGAAAGGATTTGTACATTCTTTATAATGTGTAATGACTAAGTTCATTTTATATAATGAAAGTAATTCACCAAGTATAGTATGATTAGCTGTTAGCTGCAAAGAGTCCTCACAAATCCCCGTACTAGTGGAATTATGATTTGGGGTAAGCTATTTCAAACCTCAATAACTTTGTTCCCTTTGGGTTATGGTAGGAATGTGGTATATTGATTTTTCTCAATATACCACAAAACATCCAGTGCTTTTCAATGAGGCAAAAGTTTTAAGTATCTTCATGATGCAGTAATTTTAAAATTCCCCTCAAACTATAAACAATGATTTTTCATATATAGATTAGTGACTGAAGCAATGCATATTATAATGAGGAGAAGGCTCTCTATGACAGCAAAAAGGAAATGTAATTATAGATAAAAATCACCACCTGGAGTAATACCTTTTTCAGAGAGCCAAGAGCATGCTTCTATAGCACATGGCATTTAACCCTCGCTTTCACAGGACATTCAAGTTTTATAAAATGTAAGTCCATATGACATTAAGGACTTCAGATAAGGCATGCTTCACATAAGTGTAAAGTCTTTCCACTAAACTAGAAAACACCATTGAAGTAGTTGTCCTTTCACTTGCACCTTTATTTAGGAAGAAGAGGAAAAACAGAAACTTACTGTTATTTATTCATCTTACCAGAGGTTTTGATCCAGTTACTGTCCAGAGCACAATAAAATGTTATTACTGGGTACAATGTAATCACCACCTTTAATGTCTTATTTGCCCCAAGGAAGTGCTGTATTTTGAAAGAAATTCTAAAAATGTCAACTAACATAAGCATGTTGGAAGGACAGGTTCCATAGCCATTTGTCTTGTTTCAGACCAATCTTAACTTATACGGTGATATTTGTGTATAAAGAATATTATATGCAAAAATTTTATACATACTTTTCGTTACTAGTAAAAAGACCTAGAAAACCAAGGTGGAGAAGGGAAAGAGGGAGGAAGACTCAAGATGAGACTCCTAACACTCAAGAGGATTTATGAATCACCTGGCAACCTGAGTGAAAAAAGGACTAGATTTCCCCATCCCCTCAATTTCATTTTTGCTCAATTATCAAAAACAAAATATTTTCTTTCTGGTAATGGATAGTACCTTCCCACTCTTCAAATATCAAGAAGTTAGCAAAGATGTTGCATAAGTCAACGTAACAAATTTGCTCAAAAAAAAAAAAAAATCTCTTAAAGAGACAAAATAGATCCTGGAACAGTAAGACCAGATTGGACCCTGCTTGAAGATATTACTTTGTCTTAATAAAGAATGTGCTAGATAAAAGAGGAAGGAATGCCTGTGATGAAAGAAATAAAAAAGATGAGGGAAAGGGGCACATCTTTCATTGACCATGCAAGTGCTGACCCAGAAGCACTTAGTATGTATGACAGAGATGCAAGCATATGTACAGGTGGATGGGCATGTATGTCATTGTGGAGGTGCATCAATTAAAAGACAATCAAAATCTATGTGCCTTTTATACTTGTTGCTCTAAACCCTGACTCTTTTCCCCTGAAATTCCCAAAACTAGGGGGCAGGGGTGGAAATGGGACAAGGTGGGGAAGACTAGGGTGGTGGGCTGGGATGGGAGTAAAAGATAGAAAACTGTATAAGAACAATTAAAAGTTGAAAAAAATTAAAAAAGACAATCAAAATCTGATACCATTAAATATCCTTGTTACATATTATCCCTAGTTATAAATTTATGATCATTAAGCAAATTTTTTCAAATCTGACATCTTAAAGGAAAGAATAAAGTGTAGTGACTTTATAATGGCCAATTGGGCTAGGCTAAACTACACTCCAAGAATTCTCATCTCTGTGTGTTTCCTGTTTATTGTGATTCATCCAGTCCAAGATTCGTATGGCAGAATTGAAGGGTGGAATTGAAGCAGTGGTCATTTCGCTGGTTGTACATACTAACGTATCTTCTGACTCATGTTGTTGCATGAGACTGCAGCCAGGCCTAAAACTGTCCCACCTTCCCTGGTTCTCCTTCAGCAGCAACAACTCCTGGCCCAGGTGTGTACATTTAGCAACATGATATGGACACCTTGATTTCTGCAGGAGACCCACACTATCAAAGTCAGAGCAACAAAACTGACATTTCAATCAGTCCTCAAGGATTCCAGTTTGTGTGCTACAGCCTGATCTTATTCTCTCCCAGGTTATATCTATCTTCCCTTCTCAACTTCTTGTCCTGTGGTCTTGAAACTCCAGCATCAGATCAGATGTAAAGACAATAAGCAGTAGAGAGACTATGTAAGTAAATTCTAAAATACCATAAGGTATAATTCATGTGCATATGTATATCCCAGTGATCCTGATTCTCTGATTAAACCTTGACCAATAAATATACTGTCCAAGTCAACTAACATGAGTACCCAGTCTAATAATTCATGCATTTAACCAAGAGTTATTTAGTGCTTACTATGTGTCAAATACTTGGAACACATGGGACACAGCAAGTAATACTACAGATGTCCCTTCCTTCATGGAGCTTGCATACTATCAAAAAGATTAAAATAAATTAGCATATAAATAAAAGAGCATAAAACTTTTTAAATAATGTATTAGTTTCCTATTGCTCTTGTAACAAACTTAGTGGTTTAAGACAATACAAATTTATTATCTTAAGTTTCTGGACCCCACAATGAATCTTGGCTAAAATCAAGGTATCAGCAGAGATTTGTTCCCTCTGGAGAGTCTAGGGGAGAATCCATTTCCTTGCCTTTTCTGACTTCTAGACACCACCTACATTTTCTGGTTCATGCCCCTTTGACCATCTTCAAAGTGCATCACTCCAACCTCTATTTCCATTGCCACCTCTCCTCTTTCCATCTCTGCTTCCCTCTTATACAAACCCATGGGATTACATTGGGCACACTCAAATAATCCAGGATAATCTCTCCAAATCTAGATCCATAGCTTAATCACATCTGCCAAATCCCTTTTTTCCAAGTTAGGTATCATTCTCACAGGTTTCTAGGCATTGTTCAGCTTATCACAGATAATTATTTGTGTTTCAAAAATAAATAAAGGAATAAAACATAATTTATTTTATATAGTATAACCAGAAATATCCTCTCAGATAATTTTGTTTGGCCAGAAACCTGAATAATAAGAATAGTATGCTAATCTAGACAGAAAGACTAGGGAGTATGAAGACCCTGAGGTAGGAAAAGCTGGATGTGTTCAGGGAAGAGAAAAACCACTTTGGATAGAACATCTAAGCAAGCTATAGTAGGAGCAGATGTCACAGAGGTTTGAAGCCGTATTTTATAAGACCTTGTATTAAGCAACTTGGATTTTATTCAAGGTACAATGGGAAGCCTAGGAGGTGGAGGGTTGTGAGGAGGTTAGACAGGGAGATACAAGAGCTAATATACTTTATAAAGAGAATAAAAAAGTAGACTGAAGAGAATTAAAGAAAAGCTATTTCTATTTTTTGCCCTGTTTTCTGTTCCTTATAGTCCAATCATTATCTGAAATTTTTACGCTTGATTATTTATATTCTAGTGAGGTCCTCTTACCAGCAACAGTCATATTACCTAAGAGCCTGTTAGAAACACGGAATCTCATGTCATATTTATGACTGACTAAACCAGAATCTGCATTTAATATCCCCAGGTGATTCACAGGTGTAATTCTGTGATGCACAGCTTTAAGAAACATAGAAGTAGTCCTAGAAAGAAAAGACAGTGGCTTGGGCTAGGAAAGAGCAATGGGAATTGTGGAAAATAATCATATTCAGGATATATGCTGAAGGTAGAAGCTAACAAGAATTGCTGTCAAATTGGCTGTAACCGAGCAGAGGGAGGGAAAAATCTGCCTAACATATAAATATGAGGCCTGAGTAATTAGACTTCGTCATGCCTCTATTTACTGAGAGGGAGAAGACTGAGAGAATAATAGATTTTGTTTTGTAGGGAAGTTATAAAGTACCTATTAAACATTCAAGTGACAATGTAAATCATTCAATTAGCCACATTACCATTGAGTCACCCCTAGGGCATGTGTGACCAAGGGCAAAACTTTATTTCAAGCGACTAGTGACAGTTAACAATGAGCAATAAGTCTATGAGCACCTGTCAAGAAAAATGTCAAGCAAGCAGAATCTTTCCCAGGACTCTTGCTCTATAAAGAACCAAAATTATCAGAATCTAGAATCGTCTGGTCTCATCCAGAAAAATTAGGTGGCTTAATTTCGGTGTCTCCATGTCCCATACAACATAAACTGTACAAGTAAGTATGGTTGGCTTGGGTGTGGGGGTCATTCATAATTACTTTGTTTTATTCTTGTATTTAGGTCTAAGATTGTTGCTGATTAACGTGCAGTTCAAAGAGAATGTTACAACTGGAGATATAAATTTGGAGGCCATGAGGGTAGAGAGCCTGCATTGCCCCATTTAAAGTCTTGGGAGACTGGAGGCCATGATTTTGTGAGAGAAGATAGACAGAGATATTTTTTAAAGCCAAGAAATCATTCTAGGAGCACATCACCAGGTAGAGGCAGGAAAGAGGGAGGAGAACCATCAAAGAAAGAGCACGTAAAAATGACCCACAGACAAAGCCAAAGCCAAAGCAGGGTAGGATCGAGGATGAGAGGTGTGGATGGCTGGGGTGGGGGGAGTGGTGAGGGGAAAATGGAGACAACTATACTTGAACAACAATTTAAAAAAAGAAACAAAATTTTAAAATAAAACAACTCTGTAAGTCCTTTTGCCATGTAAGGTAACATATTTACGGATAACATATTTCTGGACATCAGGACTTGGACGTATTTGGAGAAGGGCACTACTATGTTCAACATACCAGAAGAAAATCCTCTTGCTTTTGTCCTTGAAAATGAACTTGTTAACTTTATTTCCACAAATATCTCTGTATTTTCAGATTTGTTTATAATTACCTCAGCAAAAATGAATAATAAAATTGTGATTTACTTATTTCAAATATCTCTTTTTACAGTTCAGTCCAGTTCTCATGTTTTATTTTCCTTTTTAAGGGCTAAAATAGTAAATCTGTGTCTTTAGATGCCAAAAAGCATGTGGCAATTGCTTAGACCAGCTATAAAAGCTAATATCCCTGATAAAATTTCCAAATTAAGAACTAGATACAGTATTTTGGCTCAAATACAAACGGCTATGAAACTTAAGACAACTATGTTTGATGTATACATTTTTAATTCTCTCAACTGTAGTGGTCCACTGGTCTGCAAAGTCTGTGTAGTAAAGACCACATTTCACAAACATTCATGAACCAAAAATGTGAATCCAAATACTTACAATTAAAAGGTCAGATAAAAATGTAAAAAAGAGAGAGAGAGAAAGAAACCAGAAACAGTGACCAATGAGGTTATTTGGTAGCCCAGAGGGGAAAAAAATGAGTCAAGTATATCAAATGCTTTTAAGATGTTAAATAAAATGAGAATAAAGAATTTACCTTTGAATTTGACAATATGAAAGTTGCTGGTGACCTTGAGTGGAGCAAATCACAGAACAGGTAATGACTGACCTGGGCTCAATGCTAGCAAAGGTTTTGCTACTGTGGCACTCTGTAGGAAAGCCTTTCTCTAAGGCAGCATTTTCAACCAGTGTACTGCAAGAAATTCTGAAACATTCAATGCCTGACTACTTAGTCAGGGGCACTGACCTCTTTTCCCTTAGATTGTCAAACGAAAAAATGACAGTAGCCAACACAGCAATAGCTGTCTGGCATGAATGAATCAAAATTATACCTATTCTTTTTGTCAGATCAGCAAAAAAAATGTATTTTTTTGGTGTGCTGCAGAATTTTGGTAATTAGTTTATAAGTGCCATGAGATGAAAAACGTTTAAAATCACTGACCTAAGGCAAAGATGGAACAGCTTCAGAAGTGGGGCAATGAGACTTATATTATGCAAACAAGTGTGGGGTTTATTTCATGTCACTGAATCCAGGAAAAGATCTGTAGGCATCAGGAGTCACAAGACTAGTACAAATATCTGCATTTCACACATCTTCCCAGTTGGCTAGTTAGCAAGCTGAATCTCTGCAAGTAGCTCTCAGCAAACAGAAGAAGCTTAAGGAACAAATCTTGACTGAATTTTTACACAGTTCAGCCAGGCTATTTATTTTTAAAAGTAATGACCTTTTTACCTTCAAAGGCAATTTGAAATGAGAATTATTTTTATAAATATAGGTTTTCCTTTGGGGAAGAAGATATGCCTTCACAATGCTAGATCTGTTTGTCTTCACACTTTTCTATTTTGTTCTAGCAGGGTGATGAAAGGGAGATCCTATTGGAACAGGTTGAAGAGAGAATGGAAAGTGAGGAAGTAGAGACAGAAAGTATGCATATTGCTTCTTCTGGGGCATTTTGCTGGGAAAAGAAAGAGAAAAATTGGATGATACCTGGAGGAGAAGATAAGATATAAAGAGGGTTTTGTTAAGATGGAAGATATTACAGTATGCTTATCGAAGATGGGATAAGAATGAGGGGAAACGTTGATGGAGGAGAAAGCAGAAAAATCGCAGGAGCCAAGTACTTAAAGCCAGTAAGAAGGAACAGGATATGTGAGCAGGTGAAGGCTCTGGCCTTGGATAAGAGTAAGGACAGTTAAGTTGAAAATCGTATTCCTCATTAACTAAAGGATTGACATTCTGTTTTTGTACCTTGGTCTCTTGTGAGTTTTGTTGACAGAAAACAGCATCATGAATCAACCCATCAAAACAGTGACAAGACTGAGTTTGTAAGTCTGTATGACTGACAGCAAGATAGGGAACTGGGGCAAATGCAGGGAGGAATTTGTAGGGGACCCATCTAGGAGGCCAGCTGGCTTTCCTCTGGTGACCCACCTTCCCTCTCTGTGTGGTAAATTCAATACCTTTAGGTCTCAATTCATACAAGCATATTTCTTAAATTAGGTGTGCCTTTAGCAAATAATTATATGCATTTTTAGTTGATATACTAAATCAAATAGCATGACAGAGCTAATTTTCTCCACTCATACTTGTTGAGTAGGAATTTTGTAAGTGTCATGATTAGCAAAGTAAAACCGAATGGAAAAGGAAGTGACAGTAGGCTGGCTTCTGTGGTTCCATAGAAGTGCGCAGAAAGGGATTTCACTACCAAGCGTGTGGTTGAACTTAATATATAAACCATGTATTTAGCATCATTTCATTGCTGATTTCTGTGCTTAGTTGGTAGTTGGCATATTTTTTCAAAAATGAGTGAAGAGATCTAGGCCAGAATGTGTTAAGGAATAGCAAATCAAGGTTCTCTTTTAGTGGGACGTGAGCAAAAAAAATTGTGGGTGATATTGATGCTGTTGGTTATGCAAATCAGAAAAGCACAAGAAGTGAGAGTTGTATCATTTCTGTGATGGACAGAAATGGCTTTAGGGTTGGCAGGCAATCTAAAAATTACTATTACTTCTCATTATATCCTTCCAGGCATTTCCATGTGCGCAGAATAGGATTTTAAACACTTTGATCAAGGCACAGGAATCTGCCTCATCTCCTGACACTGATGACCATCTAGCAGGGCAATATTGTTGCTCTAACTGGCATCCTGATGCTGTTATGAAACTGCAGGAGGCATTACTCAAGAAGCAGATTGTGATTGAAAATAGCCAGCAGAAGTTTAAAGGGAACTATCATTTTGCCACTCATGAAAATTATCAAAAGCTTCACATTTAGAGTTATGCCTATTAGGGATGGTATACGGTTTAAGATTCTCTCTGATATTCCAATCTCAAGATGTAAATCGAATTATCTTCAGCCATCTTAGATTCATAGAGTTGTAGGGCTTTAGAAACTGTCCGGTTCTGAAATGTCCAAATGAGAAAACGGAAGCCAACAATTATAATACAAGCCTCCCACTATCTCAAGGTGAAAGCTGGATATGGAAATCAGTTGTTGTGAGTCACAGACCATTGCTCTTTCCATCTCATAATTTTAGGGCAAAAATATGATAGGTGATTCTTCAATCTCCTACAGTTTTTAAAATAATTTTGGGATAATTTATTTAAAACACTTGAGGCCTTCCAGCAATAAAGTCATACCAATCCCAAAGTAGATCTGGAAAGAGTAAGGGTGACAACAATTCTCTCCAAGTTTTATTTCCTTCACCTGTAAAATACAAAAAGTAATGTCTACCCGCTGTACCCACAGGCTAGTTAAAAGGATTAATTGGACTGTCACTGTATGATATTGAATTCAGAGTTTGGCATATGGTGATCCATTAAAAAAAATGGTGATTGTCATTGTCTTCATTATTCTGTATAAAAATCAAAAGGACAAGGTTTATCATGGACTCAAAAGCCTGAAAGGAACTTTTTTCAAAGATATCTATCTATTCACCTCTCCTGTTTTGTGTACCAGGTTGAAATCCTACTTATCCACACTGACTCATCTTTTAAATGATTCTAAGAAAGAAGATAACAACACTTCTTAGTGGATTATTATGACTATGTAAATAATGTTATTTAATTTTTATGATTATATATAATTGTTTTCTTCAAAAGAGATTTCTGTCATCTTAAACGACAGCAGCTGACAGCTTCTAGGGGCAGCATCTTAATTAAGAATCATTGTGCAGAAATCTTTTCTCTAACTATAAAGGGGGAGAGAGGTTGTTAGGAGGCAGGCAGAAATGTATTAGAGATATCCAAAGAGCTAAGGGCCTTTGTGATCTAAAGTAATCCCCTCTTTGCTTAAGAATGCTCTCTTATTAGACAGAAAACTGTCACAGAAACATAAAAGCCATTTTAGCACTGTGTAAAGCAGTCTTTAAAAAAAAAAAAAAAAACTTTAGTTAAACCAGTGAAAGCGGGACACCTCTGTGGTTACAGCTGCCAATTATTTAAGAAGAGGGAAACTCAAGAAAGTTGGAATTAAGCCTCGAGCATGAAATGATAAAGTGGCAGCCAGAAGTGGGTGCAGCTATGGTTGGTATTGTGTTCTTAAGATTGAGCTTCAAGAAGCCAGAAGTCAACTCTAACTTTGGTTAGTTGGAAGTAGATACCTTGATATGGGTAAGATAGTTCTATTTCAAATTAACTGTTGCCAAGGATGCAGGAGACAAAAGTCACTGTGTCTCATCCTTATCAGGCATGAACACTAATAAATGAAAGGTGGCACTTAAAAAAAAAAAAGAAATCAAACTCAGGAGAAAGACAAGAACTCAAAGACAAGGTAGACTAAAGATCCTAAGTACACTTGACAAAGAAATCTAACCAAAAGATAAGATTAAAAAAGGAGTTGTATTCCTAGGGCCATCCCTAGCTAAACTGTAATAGTGGATTATCTGAGACCATCTACTGGATTTAGGTTATATTTGTCATCCGTTCTAAATAGATATGATATATTACTAGTATTACAAAAGTGTAAGTTTTTTAATCACTGATAATATAATAAATATTTAGGACATGCTCAGTGCAGGCCAGATATTGTGCCTGGCACCAGGGTTACAGAAGAGGCAAAAAAAAAAAAAAAAAAAAAAACCCACAATCCCTGACTTTAGGGAACCTCAAATCCGTGAGAGAAATGAACATGAGACAAGACGTACACAGCTTGTGCCAGTAAGTGCATGATAGAAGCTTAGAAGGGGGAAACCTGACTTACAGAGATGAAGTAGAGAATTTAAGCTCCAACCAGAAAGATCAATAACAATTAGCAAATGAAAAGTAAAAAAATAAACAGTTTGAGGCCAAGGGCCTCAAGTAGAAGAAAAGTCAAAACAGCTGAAGAATCAAAAGAAGGACAGTGAGGCCAGTGTTGACCAAGTCAAGGGACAAGAAGAAGGATGTAGCTGGAGGTGTAGACAGTGACAAGGTCATACAGGACAAAGGAGGAATTTTTAATATATCCTAAGTGCCATTGCCAGTACCATTGAATGGGTTCAGACAGAGGGAGAGATTAGAGTTACAGTTCACAAAGAATAACTTGGCACAGTTCTGCATACACTGTCACAGCATAAGACAGCATAAGTAGCAACAAGTTAGGGAACTGCTGTGGTCCAAGTGAGGCATGATAGCAGCTTAGATGAGAGATATGGAGAGAATTGGATGTATTCTACACCTACTCTGTAGGCCTGATGATCAACTAGATGTAGGCTGTGTCTGAGAGTAAGGTGGGATATCTCTCTGGTTCCTGGTTGAAATTACAAAGTAAGGTAGTGATAGCACCATTCACTAAGCTGAAAAGCATAATGTCACAGAGTTGGAGGAGAATGAGGGAAAGAAGAGGAAAAGTTCAATTAGGGGTGGACTTCCTTATAGACTTTAAAAAAAGGAAAAGAAGAGAGTGGTTCCAGAGCAGTATCAGAATCTTTGGGGGTGGAAAACACTTTGAAAAAGTATATCCAATTTTATAACTATACATAATCTTATACACACACACATGCGCACACCTTTTGTTTTGGAATACAAGCCACAAATCTCAGAAGCTTTTTGGCTAAAGGGAGCAGTATGTCCCCTTAGTGGAGTGAATCTAAAACCGCAAGGACTGATGGTTATCAGAAGGGGACATAAAATTTAAAAGATTAAGGAATTCTAAGTAGGAAGGGTTCTCAGGACCAAACAAATAGTCAAAAACAGTTTTGAGGTTCAACGAAAAATAGAGGCAGTTAAAATTTGGATAATACATTGACAGAAAGCATAGGCATCAAAGAAAGAAATTAACAAAGACAATTGTCAAAGATGGCATCGGGATCGGGTATACAAGCAGAAAGAGAACTTTTTGCAATTATTTAGTCTTGAAATGAGAATGTAGCAACGATGCACAAATTAGTGTAAAGCAAGGTGACATGGGACACACTGAAGGGATGCCCCCAGAGCCACGGTAGGACAATTGAGGTCTTCCAAAGGGAGCCTCCAAGTAAGGGTTATCACCAGTCCCTGAGTGAGGAAGCCCTGAAAATTGATTACAAAAATGACTGTTTGTCTTTTTCAAGTTCTGCGTAAAAATAAGCCTGGGGAAGTATGTACAGAGGATGGGTTCAATCAATCTCAACAAAACCTTTATTTGTCTTCATAAAATTCAGACTTAAAGAATTCCTCCAATTGTTCTTTTTAAAGATGGGGACTGAGCAGATGCTACCTGATTATTTCAATCAAAATTTGAGTGCCAGAGCAGGGAAATTTATATAAAGCTCATCCTTTACAGAATAGTGCCTTAACAATGTTTAACGGGGTTGTCCTGTGGTGCTACCCCAATGCATCATAAACTGCTTTAGAGCCTTATATTTCTTAAATTTCCTAAGTTTTCATCTGAATGCCTCTGCCATGAAATCCCCCCTTTTGACCTCGGTGGAAATGGCTATCCTTTTTTCTGTGAAATAAGCTAAAGGCTTTTGTGTCCGGTCTATAAACAAGATGGGGAAAGAGCAGGTTTATAGCTGTATGGGAAACACGTACTCTTACATTATTATATATTATTTTATTCTTACATTATTATATATTATTTTATTATTTTCCACGTAAACAACTGTAAACATACTTTTGCCTCACACTGTATATTAATTAATTTCCTGTGTCCTTTCTTCATAAGCTCCTGCCTTTAGGCCCATTAATCATATTTATTATTCTCCTCTAGTTTATCCCATACAGCTGTGGAGCCCAAAATCAGGCTCATTACCAAGCACTGGCCAATGGCAAGTCTAATGACAAGGCATTCACAGGAATCCTGAACACGTGAGGCTGACAGGAAAAAGTGACGTGATGGATCTCAGGAAAGGTCTTCAGGTGCTTTCTGAATCCCAGCTAAAAATAAGTATGTTCACTAAAATTGTAAAATGTTTGCAAACAACCAAACTCCAAATCATGTACCTCAGGTTCTAAGACACTGATCACTACCTCAATCCTGTCATCGCACACATTTATTCTTGTCAAATTTCTATAAATATAAGAATTCCCAGTTGGATGGGAAAGCTCACATCAGCAATAATCAGGAGCTGGAACCTAATGTGAAGAGGCCAAGGCAGAGTATATGCAGTATGAAGCACAGAGGACATCCAAGGGAGAGAGGAGAGTCTGGGCTGATTATAAAAGATCATGAGGCTGGAACCAGACTTCTGGGTCTGCACGGACTCCCCGCTCACCAGGTGTTTGACATCGGGCAAGTTCCGCGGCCTCTTAGCCTCAGGTGTGCTTTCTGTGAAATGAGGCTAGTGGTGGCACACAGGTTGCCGGGTTTAACAATTAAATGTGTTAAATACTTGCAATATTCACTACATCTAAAACATAGTCCTGTTATATATTCATATGTTTATGCTTTCTGAATAAATAACTACAAGAAGTATTTGTTAAGTTGATTAATGTAAACATTGTTAGGGTAACTTAGAACTTCTTTGCTGTTGAATCATTGAAAAACATCCCAGGTGACGATCAACTCTCTATAAGTGTGTGCCAACCTGTAACTGACACAGCAGCCATGCCATTGGCATCAAGTTGGCAGTTGATGTAAAGC
Organism: Glossophaga mutica; assembly: GCA_039655065.1. Taxonomy (NCBI): domain Eukaryota; kingdom Metazoa; phylum Chordata; class Mammalia; order Chiroptera; family Phyllostomidae; genus Glossophaga; species Glossophaga mutica. Next base: position 196,612,808 of record CM077304.1, read on the forward strand.
AATTCGGCATGCACACTAGGCAGCTGGGGTAAAAAACAAGCACGCATGACACAGAACAAACGAAACTCCCCTCCTGTGTCCTGTGAGTCAGCATTCCTGTCTGCAAGAAATAGCGTTCACTTAACCTGTACCTTCACCGAAGTCATTTAAGTCAACTAAAAGCAAAGTTGAATATCCGTAAGTATTTCAAATTTCACATTTTCCACAGAATGTTATATTTCATAGAGAAAATACAGGCTCATTCTATTTTATATATGGATACTTAAAGATAAAACACTTGGAGAAGTGTTTTAAGCCCACAAATAATTAAAGTTAGTAGTGTACATCAAAGCAGATATTCATAAATTTGCTATTAGTACTCAGCTAAAATTGGCGGTTTATTCATAGGCCTTAACATTTAAAGTTAAAATTTTATTTTCTATGTCATTTAAAAGTCATAGGAAGTGTAAAAGAGGCCTGACACAAATAAGTGTATGTGTGTGAGTCCATTTATCTAAAATTCTAGAAAATGCAAACTGATCTATAATAACAGAAAGCAGATCAATGGTTGCCTGGGGCTGGGGCAGGGTGGGGCAGACGGAGGTCTACAAAGGGTCACCGGGAAACTGTAAGGTGATGAAAATGAGCTGTGTCTTTGTTGTGGTGGTAGTTTTGTAATACACAACTGTCGAAGCAAACAAAATTGCACAATTTAAATGTACACAGTCTATTATATATAAATTATATCTCAATAAAGTTAACCCGAATAATAAATGTCACAAAAAAATGCTTAGAACCACATTCAAAACACAGATGAAAGTAATCATAAAATGTCTCCAGCTAAAATTCAAATTCAGGTATCATCAACTATCTAAAATATAGATATACAATTTTTACCAGCACAAATTAAATTAAAACCAGCATCTTAAAAGGGGTTGTAAAAATCAGGATGTTATCTAAGAGAAAATAAATTCTGTTTTTTTAAATAAACTTCACACTAAAGGGTCTATAACAAGGAAACAAAGAGAAGTTAGAGGAGCCTGTCTGTACAGAAATGAAATGGGCTATTGTATGCAGAGTTGTCAAGAATATTATTGTTACTGATGATTCAACCTGAAAGTTTTATGGAATCAGATGTTCAAACTCTTCACAAAACTGTTCATGGAAACAGCATAAAGGATACTTGCTAGTATTTTCCTTGTACTTCATAAAATCCTCCATCCCACATCAAAGTCAAAATTTTAGAATCTGCATTATAGTTAATTATGCCTACAGAACGCTGGCACAGGCAAGAGGTCACAGAGAGAAGCTTTTATACCTCACATAAAACACCATCACAGGATTACAGCCTACTGCCTCACTTGTCACAAGTTACCACAAGCCTGATAAAATAATCAAATCACTGGATTAAAACTAAATTATTTTTCTCATTTAACTATTATAGCCTTCTTCACAAACTCAGAGTTTAGTTATGGCTATAGTTCTTTACCCTCTTCCAATTCATTACTCAATTCATTATATACCAAATAGCTATAAGGCTAGTTAGTATTTTTCACTTGAAGTCTCTCCCTCCCTCTAAATTATTCAAGAGGGAAAAAATCGGTTAGAGCAGTCTAGAAACAAGGTAAGGGGTGTGCAATCCAGAAGAACACATGGTCCCCAAGAGTCCACTGCTGCTGTTGTTTCTTGCGACCACCCTGTGTCACACCATAGTACAACTGTTTTGCCTTCCGGTTCATTTGTATGCACACGATTCCTTAGGAATGATCAACCCTTCTCAGGCTTGGGCTCTCAAAGGAGTTGACACCCTTACACTCGGGCATTCCTCCCCATTGCTCAAGCTTGTGCCTCAGTGACAGACTCAGAGGGGGCTTTCATTATTATCTTTGTTTTCTGCCCAAAGCTGCCTCCTTCATTCACTACAAAACTCTTGTTTAGACCCTGAAGGCATCAACCTAGAATCTGCCTCAAGCTAATTTTGCACAAGACCATTTTATTTCTGGAGCCTCATTGTCCTTCTTTGCATCTGAACCTTGTGCAGAGCCACTCTAGTCCAGCCTCATGGGTTTTCCTAGCATCATATCCTGGGAAGGAGAGGTTGGGGTGCCAACTCCTTCCTTTCCAACAGGCCCAATGATTCTGATGGAGAATGACCCATCTCTTCTTCAAAATGTTTTCATACCAGAAATTTCAAAGGAAGAATAGCCTTGGGGGAAAAAGGCAAAAAGAAATCTTTCTAAACCCTAAACACAAGAAAATGGGTACCCCCCATAACGAATGCTGCTAGTGCCCTGTGAGTATCCCCTTGGAAGTCACCATTTCCAGGCATACCTGCCTTCCTTTCAACGGCAAGTGCGTTTCCTGATGGCTTTCACTGGACACTGGTGTGTACTCTGCCCCTACACCAGATAAGCCGGAAGTTCTGGGGAGTTCCATGCTCTCAGAACAGCCAACAAATGCTATGTGTGCAACCACGCAGAAACTCCACTTCTTTAATATGACACTTTCTTCTGTCTGTGCATCCACTCCCTCCCTTAATCATTAAGCCTTAGGACATCAAATTCTGGTAAATATCAAACTTTCTTAAGAACAAAGCCTCAGGTCTGCTGACCATAGAAACAGTTTCAGTCTAGCTAAAGATAACATCTTGACTTCAGTTGTGTTTTAGCCCCAGACCCCTGAAAGCAGAATGACCTTTGGGACTGTACCCTCATGAAACCAGACAAAACAATGCCATAGCTGGCATCAGGACCTAATATAATAATCCACCAATTTTTAACAGGTGTGCCACAAGAAATTTTAAAACATGCAACATCTGATTATTTATTATGGGGAACTGACTTCTTTTCCCTTAGATTGTCAAATAAAAAAATGACAACAACCAACACAATAACAGCCATCTGGTGTGAATCAATCAAAATTATACCTATTTTTTGTCAGATAGGCAAAAAATATATATATTTTTTGGTGTGCCATAAAATTTTAGTAGTTTATACATGTCATCAGATCAATAAGATTGAAAATTGCTTACTAATCAACAACTCCCTAATCTGGCCCCAACCTATCAGTAGATCCCACAACTCCAACTCATCATCATGAATGATTTTTCCCCTAGGTAACTTATCCCCTGGAAGCCAGAGGAGAGCTGGGTTTTGAGAACCAGCTCACCTGTGACTCCAGGCTTGGAGTCCTCAACTAATAAACTCTTATTTTCTTGGCTGCAAACTCTTTTTCACATTTGATTGGGCTTCGATATGAATAGGTAAATGAACTCCTTTAGTCTAGTACCAGGCAGGACTTGTTGGATGCATAACACAGCTCCCTTGTCTCACAAATGGGGTACTCAAAAGAATGTTCTACAATGTTCCCAGCATTCCCCCAAAGAATTGGGCTACCTTTGCCTGCAGTGATAATTTGCTTGAGAAGTGACTTTCATTGGCTTCCCTCATTTAATCCCTTCCACGCTTCCTAACCAATGTTTCCTAAGATCATCTCCTAGTAAACTACCTGCACTCAAACACTTCTTTCAGAGTCTACTGGTAGGAGAACACAAACTGAGACACTCACTGGTTCAGCACAAGCCAGAGGGACAAGGCTGAAGAGCACTCGCAGAAGGTGTCAGACATACAATCTCAGAACATGCAGGTCATTTGGAAATACAAGCACAAAAACCAAAGCAGGAAAATCTTCAGGAAAGCAAGGCAGGTGGTTGACAACCTCTGGTCATAACTGGAGAAGTTTAGAGAATGGCTGAGCACAGAGGCAGCATGGAGAAAGAATTCTTTCAGACATGATAAGGGCTGTTAGGACTATCCCCAGTTACTAGGAAAAAGAAAGCCCTAGGAAAAAAATGCACAGGCTCCTTAATCCTGAATTCATGCTTTTCGGAGCACCAGTAATGAGACACCTTTGTAAGCAGGAGGAGAGCTGCAGCGAGTTACATCTGAATTGCTTCTCTATATTACCAAAGTGTGCTCTCTCGTATTGTCCCCAGAGACCTTTGAAAATAAATCTTTCCTGTAAGATTATACACTTAAATAGATTCCTTGTCCTAAGTATAGTCCAGGGTATTCAACAAAATTAAACCAGACATATACTCGTATGTGGCTTGAATGTTTATGTGGATACCACTGTATAAAAACAAACCAACCTCAAATAACAGCAATTTACTATTTTGTCATTTATAGATGATTACAGGCAGTTATTTAATCCTCAGAGTCATTTTGTAAGATAGATAAGAAATATCGTCTCGCCTGTTCTTGGTGTCATCTATATAGTGTCTGTGGGTTTGTGTGGTGGTGTTAAATCACTATGTACAAACTGGGTAACTCAGAATCACTGGAATCGCAGCAGAAGTCTAGCAGTAAATCCTGGCCTAAATCAGAAATGCTAATATCCCTTCAATTGATCTTGACCTTCACCAATCCCAACTTCCAAAATCTGAAATACACCTCCAGCTCAGAATAATATAAAGATAACCTTATCTGGGGAATTTTAAAATAGAAAGTCTCTCCTTTTACTCCCTCTGCTTTCTCTTGAAAATATAACTTATTTTTTCAAGCACAAAAATGCAAATTATTCTTTAGAATATTTATTCTGTTGAGTTTATTTTTATATTTTTAAATCACTAGACATGTTTGATGTGACTGTCACCAGCTAAGGACTATCGCATCGATAACTATAAAAATCTGGTCATGACAATTTCATAGGTATAAAAAAAATGAGACATTTGAAAACTGAGAAAAACATCAAATGATATTTGCTTAATGATATTTAAACAATTGTTTTGGCAATCTACAATGTAATTATTTAGATAAAATTAAGGTACAAATACCTAATAATGTCTGTGGATTTCTTAATGAGAGTTAAAGAATATGATTCTTAAGTGTTTAGCTTTGGTCCTGACGCAGGATGTTTTTATTAGTGTTCAGTAAAACATGGTTTTAGTATAAAATGGTTAAGCTACATAAATAAAATCATAAAGTTGAAAAAGTGGATCTCTACAGGACTCAACAAAAAACAATTTTTTTATCCTTCCCCAAGGACGTTTTTTCATTACTTTTAGAGAGACAGGGAGGGAGAGAGGGAAACATTGACACAAGAGAGAAGCATTAATTGGTTGTCTCCCAAACATGCCTGGACTCAGGATCGAACCCTCAACCAAGGTATTTGCCCTGACCAGGAATCAAACCTGCAGCCTTTCACTTATGGAATGACACTCCAACCAACTGAGCCACACTGGCTAGGGCAAAAGACAATTTTATTATTTTCCCTCACTCTACTTTTAAACTCAGTATTTGCACTTACACTTTGCTGTCTTTACAATAAGATCTTGGCCCTACCTCAAGTTTTTCCAGTCAATCTTAGATCATTTTTAAGTCCTCTGGTCACATTTAGTCACAAAATACTCTCATACTAGTATTAAAAAAATGTATTAATCATGGCATAGTCAAAACTCCAATCTTCACTGACAGTTAAACTCTCACCCTCCTGAAGTTTGGGTCAGCCACAGCTGCATGTCTCCAGTGGCAAACTGCTCTAATTTGGGATTACCCCACTCCCCCGCTTGAAGAGCTCCAGCCATAGTTTCTGAGGCAGTCTTTTGTCCAGAAGTAATAAAGTTAACATGGAGTCGTTAGGGTGGGCCCTGATCCAATATGACAAAGTCTTTATAAGAAGGGAGAAATTTAGGCCTGGAGACAGACACACACACCTGGAGAACACTGTGTACAGATGAAGGCAGAGATAGAATGGTGCTTCACAAGTGAAAGAAAGCCAAAGATGGCCAGCAAAGCACCAGAAGCTGGAGATGGTGCCTGGGACAGATCCTCCCCCTCCGCCTCAAAAGGAACCAACCCTGCTCACACCTTGATCTCAGATTTCCAGCCTCCAGAGCTGTGAGACAATAAGGTTCTCTTGTTTTGAGACACTCAGTTTATGGTATTTCGCCGTAAGGGCAGCCTAATTGCTACATATATACATACTAGTTTGCATATATAAACACATAAACATGTTTCACATATATGTATACATGTATTATATAGAGAGTATGTATATAAAATAAAACAAAAATACTTTCAACTCTTTTTAATAATTTTTTAAACAATCTAAGAATGTTTTCCTATTTTTAACAGAATTTTTTCAAAGTATTGTCTCAGTCAATACTTTTAAATAGTTGTAAATGAAGAAAATCAAACTCTAGAAGAAATGTGTCATTTATGTTACTTATCACTTTTTATGTCAAAGTTTTTAATTTACTTTTAAGATAAAAGTTATGATTTGAAATGGGAGTGACAGATATTAAAGTCTGATGACATAGAAGGTTCTCTTCCATATTGACAATTTGACACCACGAAAAGCATAAAAACCTGCACTTGAAGAACAATTCTTAAAATTCGTGGGTTGAAAATTAACTAAAATTTACTCTGGGAAGCCGGGGTTAACCACTGATATTAACAGGAATACATCACTATTTAAAGAGATAATGGGATTGCTATTCTCAAAAAGTGACTGAGTTGAAATAATTTCTTATACTTTTATTCAAGCAATTCCTGCTATTGGAGCAAACAACATCCAAACACAAGTGTGGAAAACAGCCGAAAGAGGAATGATGAGGTCTGGAGAGTCCAGATGGCTCTCCTTCTCACCAGACCCCAATTTCAGATCAGGCATTCTAGAAAATGGCTTACTAAGAGGCAGTCATACTTATCTTTCCTGAAGTAACATCAGTCATTTATTTTTCCTAACTTGGCACATGTTATTTTCCCAAGAAAGACACACAAAGAATTAATTTCTTACTTATTTAGATATCCACTAATCGTGTTGAACTTTCTTAGCCAAATAGAGAAATCATTTTTCTAGTCTTAAAATAAAACAGCAGCTTCCCACACCCCCAGAAGAAAATTAATTCAGACCACAAAAGGGTTGCACTCCAGTTCAAAGGAATATGTGAGTTAATTAGTGTGGGAAGAAAAGTCCTTTTTTGTATTCACATACCATTTGTCTTGGTTCTCCCAAACAATGACTACTTTTGTGCAGTGTTTAAAAGGAATGGGCGAATATTTCTCAGGCACATTTGGCACAGAGAAGAATAGCATTACATCTCAGAGTAATTTCTATATGTTTGATTTAATAACTTTCTCAAGACATAAGTCATAATCTGAATTTTCATCCAATCAAAACTGAAATTACAACTAAAAACTTGTTCTGATCCATCAATAGTGGAATTTAACAGAAGTCCTTCAGGTTTTTCCAACAAGACCAGCCCAACTTCATTAAAACAATCAAGTCCTAGTGTTTCATGTTTTGTTTTGTTTTCAATATCTGTGGTCCCCAGGCACAAAGAAATTAAGGATCGGAGAAAAGGCACAGAGAATAACAAACTCAAGCAAGAAAATTTGGTATATCATCTCAAAGGATTCAGCAAATTACCAGTATGAGTATGGCATCTAATTTCCAAATAAAGTCTCAAATACACAGGGCTCCCAAGAGGCTTTGGTTTCTGAAAACTATTGACAAAAATCAAATGTTGTAAAGTTAAGTCATTTCCATGCTAACTCATTTCCAAGTACCTGAGAAAACAACTTTTGGGCATAACGCATGAATGAAAATTAATCTTATATTACTTTGAATCTCCAAGGCAGCTCTAAACCAGGGAGAGAGGGTGGTTTCTCCTTTCCCTAGAAGCTGCACGCACCCATGGAAAGCACCACATTTCTGTGTCCTACCCACACTGTTTATAAGACTCAACCCAGGATCATACCAATTCCAGATGAGTTCTTGGGTAAATTGACCATTACTTACCTCAACCACCCAAATTTCAGCTGCTCTTTACTGTAGCCAGAATAGTTCTAGAGAAAAATAGTGTTTCCCTAATAAAAGTTAAGAAACACTTGGCTCTTTATTGCCAGTTGTGCATAACTGCTCCTACATAAAGCAAGAGAGTGCAATGGCTGCCCCCAGTGTTTGCCAGAATCATCTGGGGAGCTTTCAAACTCTCAGTGCTCATATCCCAACCCCTATCAATCAAATTAGAATGTCTAAGTGTGGGAGCCAGGCATCAGAACTTTTTGAAGGTCTTTAGGTGATTCCAGTGCGTGGTGAAGTTTGGCAAACAATAAAGTACAATTTTGAAGGAAACTAATGGCAGAAGCACAGACAAGGGCTAAGGGCGATAAAGGGCAAGCTTAGCCTATGTAGAAACCATAGGCTCAAATATTTGGATAGATTTTCTTTTGGAAAGGAGTGTGAACATGCATTCGAAATATGATGCATGCAGCTACGTCCCCACATCCAAGTGAGAGTTAAATGCCCTTTTATAATGCTACAGAAGTTGACCATAAATACAGAGTGCTTGGGCATACATTTTATGCTGTATCAAAATGCGACAAGGAATACAAAGGGATTGATTGGTAAATCAATAAATGAATGACCTAGAATAAATGACCTTGCACATTTTTAGTATTTAGTTCAAAAAGTAGCAGCAGCCACTTAGAACTACTGATACTGTTTGCACCTGCTCCGCTCTCCCTGTGAAGAAGGCATCCCTTGAGACCTTGGACCAGAGCACAGCTATAACCAATGGATTAATTTCCAAATATAACCAGAGGTGATCCGAGTTTTCAGAGCATATTGGTGGGAAACAGGAAGAAGAATTGCATCCAGAAAAACATGTTTCCCTCTTTGAGAACTATCTCGCAAACCATCTCCCCTCTCTACAATAAAGGTATGAAGCATTGTGAGGACCAAGACCATGAGAATCAAGTAGACCAAGAGTGTCAGACTCATTTTCACCAGGGGCCACATCAGCCTTGCAGTTGCCTTCAAAGGGCTAAATGTAATTTCAGGATTGTATGAATGTAACTACTCCTTAACAGTTAAGCAAGAGCTCAGCACTGCTGCCGGGTAGAAACAAGGTGCTGGGCAGGATCAAACAGGGTAGAGGGCCGGATTCGGCCTGCAGGCCTTCTGTTTGCCATCTGTGAAGTAGACTAATCCACCATCTTATTTCTGGGTGCAATACAAAAGTAAGTTTGGCAAATGATAAAGCCATACAGAAGAAACAGAGCTGAAACAAAAGTCACATACAAAAATCTCATATACTAGATTATCAACCTAGTTTTGCAAATTGGTTATAGAATCATCAGAATTAGTGATCTATCTAATGCATGCTGATCTGTAGTGAGACAAACAAGCTCTGATGATGCCCCCTGTTAGCACCCCCTAAACCACTAGCTTTCCTTCCCAGACTCCAGTCATACAGACAGCACCAATGAGCCTGTGCCATGGCCAGGTGCCCCTCCACTTTGGTTGCTTCTTGGATCATATGAACAACACTTGACTGCTTCTAGACCCTTTTGAGTCTCATGGGGCCCATGAAATTTCCTCAGGACTTTCTGCAAATACCCAGCAAAATACTCAACGGCAGGACTTTCTACCTCTCAGGCCCCAGAGAGGAAGCAGGGAATAGGTCCCTTCTACTCTTCAAATGTGTTCATTCAGTCAGTCACACTGCTGTTGACAGCTTCCCTCTCTATTTGCATCTCTAGGTGGTCTCCCATGTCACAGGATGAAGATTGTTAAGGGCTTGCTCTGCTTCACTTGCTCACCTGACAACCAGTCACTATGGTCATACTGAGAAGTAGAGTAGGTGAGCTCTGACAAGTGGGTCAGTGGGAGTATTCCAAACTTCTGAAACATATTTGAGTTCACATACTTTACAGACTCAAACCCCTGGCATTTTGGTTTCTTTTTTACCCTACTACTTCCCTTAGCATCAGCTGTTTCATCTCCTGGGCAATGTCATAATGCTGCTGATATACAATACGAATCAGTTTGTACAGCCCATTCTTATTTTACCATTTTTATATGATGAAGAGTAGTTTAGTCTCCTAATGAATCATGACTAGCCCCTATGCAATTCTTTGTTGATGATAATCATGATACCAGTTTATTTTTTTTCATGTTATTGTTTACATAATATACTTCTATGACCCAACGTTTGGCAAATATCATCTATTTACTATTTGTTATGTCTTATTTTCATCAATTGGTATTAAATTGACCTAATTTTTCATGTCCTTGTACTTCTTGATCTGTTTTTCAGGAAAGTCTTTTCCTTCCACAGTAAAGTCTACTGGTTTCTAAGATTTGATGTAATTTTGATTGTACTGACATAATTTTTCAAATTACCTTTATTTTTTTAATCTCACAAATTAGTAAGCAAACATATATTGAGCACATTATATTTGCCATGGGAGGTATCTGTCTAGAGATACAAGTTTAGAAATCATACAAATAATGATTCCTTCCATGAGACAAGAAGGTGTCACCTGAGAATATAGCGTTGAAAGAGAAAAACCAGGTTTTAAAGTCTGACCCCCAAGACATTGGAATGATCAGGAGATCATAAAAATGAGCAGACTCTATCAAAGAACATTGAGATAGAAGGATAACCAAAAGATAACAGTATCCTAAGGGCAAATGAGAGAAAAGTTTTCAAGAAAGCTGAAGTAATCAACTGTGGAAAATACTGCTGATAAGTTGAGTGAAAGGAGAACTGAAATTTGATTATTAGATTTGGCAATATGGTATCACTGGTGACTTTGATAATCATAGTTTATACAAGGGAAGAGAAAGCATATTTTTGTATGGTCTGGATGTACAGAAATAGTGAAATAGTCTCTTTCCCATTCTCAACTTCTCACTTCCAATCTGTGATATACTTGATATTGAATGAAAGATACAATGCTCAGCTCTAACAAAATAGTCTATTAACTCAGAATGACTTGTCCCCACTCTGTGCTACAGACATTTGTATCACAAGTTCTACCTGAATAGGTTCATCTGATGCAATGGCTTATGCTTTGCTACCCTCTGTTCCCAACTCCTGGCAATGCTCTTCACACGTAAGAGAACTCTCTGCTCCAGGAAAACGAAACATGGATAGCTCTGTGTCCTACAGCCCCTCCATCAACTTCAAAGGCTGTAAGATCCCAATGTGCAAAGGCCATAGCACCAGAGAAGACAGGTGTTCTACTTTTGTTGTCATCCAGACCATGAAGTTCGATACCAAAAAAGTGCTTAAAATTATTATGGGAAGCCATCTGCCCTTGGTGACAAGAGGAAATTGATGTAAATAGGCTTACTTCAAAATGTGATAAATAATGTACTTCCTTATCAATATAATTGGAAATTATTCCTCTAAATCAATCACATTTTGTGATGCTCTAGAGCTGCGTTGTCCAATGAGACACACTCTGTGTCACAGTCAGGAGCCAAGAACTCCAGCTCTGCCTTTACCACTGAATTATTGAATGACATTGGGCAGGTCGCTGAACTGTCCTCTGGCTTCATTTCTTTATCCATAAATACACCTGTACTAATAGTTGCCCTTCCTTCTTTGTAGAATAATTGTGAGGATGCTAAAATAAAATTAATGTGAAAGATTCTATAAAAAGCATACACTGCTATACAAACCTAAAACAGCACTATAAGATAATGATTAGATGCAAAGACATTAACTCTAGAGACAAAAGTATATAAATCATTATACTCTATAAATTATTTCTTATATGCCAACAAATCCTTCAAATTATGGTAATACGAAATGAAGAAAATTCTCTGTTTGTATGTCTGTGGATTAAATATGTTTGTTCTAAGTTTTTGACAAGCTTTGAATGTTAAGAATATATAATGAGTTTAATATTGTAACTATGAGAAAAATTAAAGAGAAACTCAAGATAAAGGTGAAAATTTAAGGTAATAGACAAGACAGATTAGAGATGGAAATTTTTGAGTACGTAAAAGCTTATATTGCGTAATGGAGAAAAGCTTGTACTATTTTAATCAAGATAACACTGACATTAGATTTTTAATTTATGGATCAGTTCTATATTATATGTTTTTTATTTTATTATACAAAGCCTTGAGGTGCTTGCATGAGAAGGTATCCCATAAATTATACTATGTAACTTTATACAGCATAGCCATTAATCACAAGCATTAAACTTCTTTTCCTTTTATTTTGTCATTGAACAAAGAAATCTTAGAAACATAAAAGAAACAGGTCAGGATAAGCTGCCATGACTATTTATTTCTCTTTAAAGAGTTGCCTTGGAACAGGAAAAAAAGGTGTCAGATTTATCATATCCAACATCACTAACTGCCCTAGCTTTGGGAAAGAGTTTTCTAAAATACCTCCTCCCACCCTAAGAATCTTAATTGCTGCATGAGATTTTTAGCATTCAACCGAAAATAATTTTTAAAATTTGTTTTTAACTAAAGATTTTCACTCTTGATGTTTTGCTCTCTTGGTGTTCTGTGACACAGAAAATTACAATTCACATAATAAGAACAGACACACAATATTAATTTCTCATGGACCACAGTTTTAATGGAATACGTAAGGATATCCACGTCCCTTAAGATCAAAACACGTCATTTGTGCCTTGTCTATATATGAAGTGTGCTATTCTATTTCCACATTGGTAAGGAAAGGAGTTAAATTTCTGATGCTTGAATGTTTCAAAAAGATTACTTTGATGTGACCTTTTTTGATAACCCCTGGAGAGAGTATTCCACATTGTAAATCCTCATTTAAGAAAACATGTAACAGAAAATAACAATTGTTGGTGAGAATATGGAGAAAAGGGGGCCCTTGTGCATTGCTGGTGGGACTGTAAAATGGTGCAGCTGCTATGGAAAACAGTATGGCATTTCCTAAAAGAAAAAATAAAAATAGAACTACCTTATGATCCAGCAATCCCACTTCTTGGTGTATACCCCCCAAACTAAAACCAGATTCTTGAAGAAAACGGGTATTTAAACATCCACATTCATAACAGCATTATTCAAAACACCCTTGAGGTATAAGTAACCCAAGCGTCCATCAACAGACAAGTGGATAAACAGTATGTGGTATATGCACACAATGAAACATTATGCAGACTTAAAAAGGAAGAAAACCCCATCACATGTTACAATATGGATGAAACTTGAGGACACTATGTGAAGTCAAATAAGCCAGTCACAAAAAAAGGAAATAATATATGATTTAACTTACATGAGATAAAGTAGTCAAATGCATAAAAACAGAAAGTAGGGTAGTGATTACCAGAAGTTTGGGGAGGAAGAAATGGGATTTACTATTTCATGAGTAGAGTGCTTCCATTTTGCAAGGTGAAAAAGTTCTGAAGATATGTTACACAATAATGTGAATATAGTTAACACTAAACACTACTGCTCTGTACACTTAAAAATGGTTAATAGAGCAAATTTTATGTTATGTATATTTTACCACAATAAAAAGAATATATGTAGCATCTATTTTTATATAAACATTGCTACTCCAATCCCCAGCATTATCTTGTATGAATTTCCTAAATTTATATTAGGATCTAAAACTGAACAATAGAGATAAACAATTTTTAAAATTACCCAAGAAAAGGATAGGCTTGATGAGAAAGGAATAGAAGCTGAGCTGGGGAAGGAAGAAAAACTATTTGGGTGATAGATAATCTAGTAAATTTATTGTAATAATCAATGCCTTAGGCTTTACAAGAATAGAAGTATATATATTATAGTAGCAGTGCAAAGGATAGCAACCATGTAGTTTTTATATATAAATTTAATTATTTGGTTGTGAAACCAAAATATTGTTTGTAGAGGGTTGTGATGTAGCTTAGACAATATTTTAATGAAACATTAGTAATTTCTTGGTAGTTTATTAATTTGCATATATATGCATATAGATATGTAAGCCAATATTTTCTTGATTGTTATTTGTTATAGTACACATATATAAAATGATAAACATTTCAGGAAACAACTTTTAATTACTTTGTGAAGCTTCTTCAGTTCCTTTATTGCTTGTTGTATTCTTTAATAAATAAAACACTACCAAGAAAAGGATAACCCTCTAGCCCTAAAGAGCCGGGACTTGATTATTATCACATCAACCATAACTGCAGAGTATCCATAAAGAATGAGAGGACTGTGACATAAAATTCCTTTTTTTGCAGAGATATTTTAAGGAAAGGAGCAGATGGGAAATTAATCTTCCTATATGAGAGAAAGCACTGAAACAGGAAGTTTATATTTTTATACAAGAAATTTTACAGTAAAAAAAATTAACAGGTGATATAAAGATGCAATAGAGTATAAAATATAACAAAGTTTGAAGATCTAAATATTCTTTAGACAATAAGAATGGTAAGTACAGAAGTTAAGGAAATCTAGTTTTTTTATTATAAATTAAAAAATATAAGGGGAAGGCTAGAGTAGGAAGTTACAAGGAAAGAAGGAAGAAGGAAGGAAGGAAGGAAGGAAGGAAGGAAGGAAGGAAGGAAGGAAGGAAGGAAGGAAGGCTAAAAACATAAGGACAAGTCCAGTCAATTAGCAGATCATCATAATGTTTGCTCCATATAAACATGAAGGATATTTTGTGCTGTAGATTAAGCAATCGTGTAAAATAAAAGATGTTAGAAGGTGTGTAAAGATGGAAATGTCAGCGTGTGATTCCTAATAGAATTTACCCAAATCCAGTACAAGGCATTTCTGGGATTGGGTAAGAGGTGCTGTTCTCAAGGGGATGCCTAACTGCTGATGGCCATCATTCCTGCCTGGTCCTCCACCAGCAACCCCAGGAGATATCTGAAGTTCTCCCCAGCGAGTGATCTTCCAGCTTGGATTCCATCCCATCCTTGCCACTGCAGAACACAGCAGGGTTCCCCAGATACTTGACTCACTTGTAAATAAAGCTGCTAGTTTAGTCCTTGATGTTAATCTTATTTAAAGCATCTTAGTGAGACTACAGAACACAAGCACATAGATAATATCTTCCATGGGAAGATATGGTTATCCACAGCAACCACAACACATTAAACTCTGATTGGGTACAAATGAAACTCCATTACTTGTTTTTTTCAATGTCTCTCACCTGCTGAGAGTTGGCAGTGATTTTGTGAATCTAGGTACAGTTTTCTCACTCTCTTTTATGATGTTTCACTCCAAGTGTCCAGATAGAAAATTAAGAAAATGTGCTTAAAACAGCTATAGTTGGAAACACCATTCTCAATCATTTGATTGCTTTATAAGTACTTACTTTTACAATTCTTTGGACAACGGAACACTAATCAAGATCAGAAACATGATTTGTCTTCTCAGGCTACATCCCTCCTCAAACATACTAAGTAAATATGGGTCTATACCTGAATCTCTTGTTGGCCACGCCTCACTCTTGCTACATCTGGTAGAATTGCCATGTTCTAAGAACTTATCACATCATACTGCTATAGTAGGCTTCTATATTGTCCCACATTTGGCCTGAGTATCCTTGAAATTTTTCTTTTAATACCTGAGGAGTTCTGGTAACCACACTTCTACTTCAGCATCGTGGTTAAAGGAGCAGATGTAGAAAACAAAAGGACTTTGTTTGGAATCTTAGTTCTGTCACTTCCTAGCTTTATAATGTACATAGCTCTGCCTTCTCAAATTTTTAAATGAGCCCCAGTTTTCTCATGTGTGAAATAAACACAGTAATGCCCACTGCAAATATCTTTTATATATTAAATGATATAATGTATATAAAATAGCAGGAATTTTAAAAATCTGTTGTTTTTTTATTAAAAATTGAAAAATAACTATTATTCATAATGTAACATAATGAGGCAAAGAAACATCCCACAGTGTTTTCGAATTATTAAAAAATAATAAAATTACTTTTAAATTTTAAATGTACTTCAAATACATTCTTTTTTTCCCTTTAAAATTTAGCAATTCTGACAAATTATATCTGATAATTTTCAGTAAGCCAATATATTTGACAAATTAAAGTAAATAAATGTTTATTCATACAAATGGTTGATTAAATGTTTTCCTCTTATTCATGAATAATTGTTATTATCATTTTTTAAATATAAAAGCTCAATTCTTCTAATCATGTTTTCAAATGTAATGTTTCTAACTTTCTAATCCCATATATTAACAATAAAAAAGAGTCTTGTCAACTTATGGGAAACAGGTGCAAATGAAAAAAATGATGCAGTGAAATTACAGAATTTCAGAACTGAAAGGTAACATAAAGATCCTATTTTCCTTCATTAAATGTTGTATACTTTTATCTAAATGAAAGGATATTTTATTAATGTCTTTTAATTAAAAATGACAAAATTTAGGTGATTTATTTTTAATTCCATTGAACTAATGATTTCCTAATAGATATTAGTGAAATTATTATGGGCTGAATTTTATCCCCCTCACAACACATATGTTGGAGTCCCAAAACCCAGTACCTTAGAATGTAGCTGTATTTGGAGATAGGGCCTTTAAAGAAGTAACTAGTAAGTTAAATTAGGTTATTTGGGTGATCCCTAATTGACTATGACTAGTGTCCTTACAAGAGACAGTTAGGACACAGACATGCACAGAGAGAAGACCGTGTGAAGACAGAGAGAAGGCAGCATCTACAAGTCACACAGAGAGGCCTCAGAAGAAATCAAGCCTGAGGGAACTTCGATCTCTGACTTGTAGCCTTCAGAATTGTGAGAAACTAATTTCCCATTAAGTTGGTAGTATTCTGCTATGTCAGCCCTAAAAAACCAATACAAACATACAATATTCCAATGCTCTTAATATAATTAATTAAGTTAAAATTATGGGTGTTTATGATATATTAACTCACATCAAATGTCAAGACACACATACACAGAAGTCAGACTCACAACTTTCTGCAGCACAGCTAACCTCAGTGGCATGTGAAATGAAAAGACTTATATAATTACCCCATGTGGTAAAGGTCAAGTAAAAACAAACTATTAAAGTTTAAAACTGATGTGATACAGATCTTTAAGGGGTACTATCCTATAACAAAAGGGTTAAAAATATGTATAATTCTAGAGAGCAGTAATTCATAGCTGCAAAATTTCATGTAAATTGTAAGCAATGTTTTAGGTGTTAACAAATACTAACAAAATATAAAACAAAATTAACCAAGATTAAAAGGTTGTTTCTGGACAAAGGACAAAATTATTCACTCCAAATCAGTATGGAATTATATATATTCTAAATACTTAATAGATTAACTTTAATATCAAGCATTTACCTGAACTCCAGTTTTCATTTACACTTAAATTCTGCCCATTCTATTTTGATTAAATTTTACTAATTAATTTTCTTTATTCTTTCTATTCGAGGTCACAGTTAATGTTTCAAGGAGCATCTGTGATAATGTCTGTGTGTGTTAGTTGTTGACATCTTACAAACTAGTCAGAAGTCAACGGCAATATGACTGTGTTCATACACCACACCAACTGTTCTGTATGTTTCGGATCTGCTCTTTTTACAGATGTGCAAAAGCTAAATAAAGAAATAAAAGTAGGCTTGGAACGATCTTAATTTTATACTTAAATACAGTATGTCTATAATACTATGTAATACATTTTCAGAATTCTCTATTTCATAGAGCCATTTTCATCATATGTCACACACACACAAATACATACTCAAAAGTTTGGAATTGGCACACTCATCCGCCCTTGCATAAATAATTTGACCTTTTATCGATGAGGGCAGGGAAATTGGTTCTTAGACTAAGGAAATGTACGGGAGACACCTTACGAAAGACCCAAGTCGCTGATGTTAGATCGTACCTGCCATGCCTACTTCTTTCACCACTCACTACGACAATAATGCTGGTCATTCCAGGTTTTTTTAACTTATAATCTTATTCTATCCACGCTAAATACACTTCAGTTTCTAATCTTTATTCCTATAGATAGGTAATTACTACTGTAATAATAATAAAGCAGCATATTGTATAAACTTAGTATATGTCATTCAGACTACAAAAGATTTGGAGTCAAACCTAGTCCCACAATTTTGATGCAAGAAGACAGAAAGAACACATCTCCCTTACTACTTCAGTCTAACTCCCTTACACGCCTAAGACTAAAAAGAATTATATGCCAAGCAAGAATAATAGAGAAAAAAGATGTTTAAAAAAGATGAATTGAGCTTAGTGTTAAAAAACAAGCATCCAGAAGCATAACGTGGAAATACTCTAAGTTAGGAACAAGGTGGGAAGATCGCCAATTGCTGGAGAAGGGAGAACAGAGGAAGAGACAGTACAGAGCCTAAGAGGTAAGATGGCCTTCCCCCAAGGAACTCCACAGAACTCAAACACAGAATTGAGGCAGAACTGACCCCAGAAATCAATGAGTGGTTCACAATGAGGAAATCTAGCAACATAATTCATTATCTTATAAATTAAAGAAGAACATTTTTTTTCTTTAATAAAGATAATTTATTACTGGATGCAAAAATGACATTTGAGAAAGTTAATCAAATAATCATATGTAAACCAAATAATAATAGAGAGAAATTACTTAGAAGGGGTTTACCAAAATACAAAAGCAAACTTAATTTTAAATAGTAAAACAGTTTATTATAATCATAAACAGGAATGTCCTCTATCATCATAATGATTCAGAATTACTTTTGAGTATTGAAAATGCAATAAAAATTAAATAATCAGTATCAAATTTAAGGAAAATAGAATTATATTTCCTGATTATAGGAATGTGTATGTATAAAAATTCAAAAATCATACAAGAAGAAAACTTACCAGAATAAATAAAAGAATTTGGTTAGATGGCTGCTTCAATTTAAAGATATAAAAATACTTAACTCTCTGCTTTCCCTCTTTTACTATCTAGATGTGTAATTAGAAATAAAAAATGTTATTCTCCACATCATTGTGCAATACCTAGGAATATATTCAATAATTAAGGGACAGGATTTGTATAAAGAACACTAAAGATTTAATTGAAACACATAAAGCAAAATCTCAACAAACGAAAAAATACAGTTTTTAATAGTAAGATCAGATATAAAAAATATTAATTCTCCTGTATTATATATAAGTAAATAGAATTTCAAATACAATTATGTGAGCTATTACAGAACTAGAGTCAATATATCAACATATGTGGAAGACTAAATGCCAGAAATAGACAAGAAAACTAGAAAAAAAGCCTAGTCGGGGCAGGATAAATGTAACTTACCATGTATTAAAATATATTTTAAAACCATTCTAGAAAAGCAATATAATATTAGCATAGTAATAGCCAAATAATTGAGGAAAACCAAAGAGAGAGCCAAGGAAAAAACACCAAATACCAGTATGTGTATGTCTGTGTTTGTATGTGTGTGCATGCTTGTACACATATCCAGCTGACACTTAAACGATGTAAGGGTTAGGGGTACCACTCCCCACACACAGTTGAAAATTTGTGTATAACTTTTGATTCCTGCAAAACTTAACTACTAATATCCTACCATTGACCATAAGCCTTACTAATAACAAAAACAGTTGATCAACACATATTTTGTAAGGTTGCATTGCATACTGTAATCTTACAATAAAGTAAGATAAAGAAAAATGTCATTAAGAAAATCATAATGAAGAATAAATTTATAATACTGTACTTATTTATTGAAAAATATCCCTATATAAGTAGACCTAAGTAATCTAAACCCATGTTGTTCAATGATATATACATATGTATTTCATATATGACAATATTAGCATTTTAATTCAGTGAGAAATAGTTTTCGAAAAATTATTATCATGTTTAATAGAGCTAAAGGAGTAATAACCTTATTACATGAAAAAGTATTATCAATGGCTATAAAAGGCAAAGAAACCAATAGAATTATGGGCAATAGACCTGAATATAAAAATCACAGAAGAAAAATCTCAAAACACAATGTAAAAATTTCTCATTCTCTGTATTAATCTAGAAGTATATTAGATTACCAATAATATATTACTTTATGATCATATTGTCAAACTTGAAAACTGTAAGAAAAGAATTGCTATTAATTGAAATGAAAAAAAAAACTATATAATGAATAGTTTTGGCAAGAGGAGAATAGCCTGAGCCATGTCAGGAGCTCAGAGTAGACATGTGACATTTGAGGTGCCTATCAGACACCAAAGCTGGTGGTGTTAAGTTGGCAGTTGTACATATTGGTCTGGAGTTTTACACACGAGTTTGGATGCAAACACTTATAGAATAAGTAAGAAGAGATACAAGGATTGACCCCTCTGGAAGATGTGATTTACAGAATCATAGATCAAAATACAAAAAGGTAAGCTTAGAGCTGAAAATCAAGAGGTAAATTAGCAGCACACTGCAATAATACAGTTATTAAAAAGAATAAGTCAGCACTATGTAATTTACTTGAGAGGAATTCCCAGGAAGTATAGATAAATGCAAAATCAACATGCAGAATGGTTTAGTATTATGCCATTTATATGCAATGAATTATGACACCCCCCTGCAAAAAAAAGCTATGTGTGTACATTCACATATAAGTATGTGAGCAAGCAGCAGAAAGAAGAGAAATATGTACTGGATAGTTAACTTTGGTCACCAGGAGAATATGGGAGGAATTGGAGTGGGAAGAAGCCAGAAATTAATGTAATTTTAATATAATAATTTCATATAATTCTAAAAGTTGCCCATGATTTTTTAAATGACTTATATGATATTGTGGTAGAAGCTGTGCTCACGGATTCCTCCATTTGCCAGGATTGATGCCTTCTGACACCTCATGGCTGATTCTTCTCCCTGGAATGGCCCTTAGCAGAATAAAACTGCCTCACTCCAGATGTGATATTGTGATATCATAGGAACTGTATATTTTAGTCTTTATCTTTGGTTCCTGTTACACAGCTCCTAAAACTCTTATAATTTCCCGAATTATAGGAGTGCTAGAAACATCTTTTGTTCTAATATTTGGTCTTTGACCCATTTCTGACACAGAGTCCCTAAATCCCTAAAAAAAATCCCTGGGTATTTTTTGTGTTAATGAGGTAACTTTTGATGGGCTCCTGGATAGTTTTGGATGGAAGTTGGTCACCAGAAATACCAAGCCATGATTAAAAGGGGAGAGGTGATGAAAATTGAGTTTATTAACAAATGGCCAATGATTTAGTCAATCACACCTACGTAATGAAACCTCCATAGAAGACCCTAATCAAAGGGATTTGAAGAGCTTCCAGGTCAGTGAACACATGGAAACACTGACAAAGTCATGTACCCCGAGAAGATTCTGTTACCCTTCTCCATCTCTTGTCCTTCGCATCTCTTCCATTTGGCCCTTTCTGAGTTGTATATTTTAAAATAGACGGTTAATGGTAATCAAAGTGTTTCCTAAGTTCTGTGAGGAATTCTGAAAAGTTATCCAACAAAAGAAGATCATTGTGGGAACCCCCAATTTATGAATGATCTGCCAAAAATATGAAGGACCCAGACTCACAATTGGCACCTGAAGTGTGGGGGCTAGGGGCAGCCTTGTGGGACTGAGCCCTGAATCTGACGGGTATGTGCTAACTCCAGACTATCAGTGTCAGAATGAGTTGAATTATAGGACACCCAGTCAGTGTTCACCAAGAATTAGAAAATAGCTTAGTGTAGGAAAAACCCACACTTCTGGTGTCAGACGTAGTGAAAGCAGCAAAAGAAAAAAAAAAGTGTTTCCTTTTACAGGGTTATATTCCTTCCCTGAAGGAGGTCAGCTGGGGACCCAGTGACTAGCTGATAAAGGGGCAAACAGTCCCAGCCCTCCTGTGACATATTTTAAATATGTCACAACAGAGGGCTCCACAGCTCCCTCCTGACTGGTTGAGTTCTTTGTGGTGACTGTATGACAGTTAATTTTCCCCACTGCCCCATCCCACTTTCCTTGCACCTTCATGCTCTGTCATTAATTTCCTGCACACAAACCATTTCTCAGAATCAGTTTCCCAGGAAACCCAACCTAGGGTCCATGTGATGCTAATTATGTGAAAATAAGCATATAGTTGTTTTTGAATGTATGTGTGTGTTAATGTAATGACAAAGAATGACATGAAATATATCCCCTAAAATATTAATGTATGGTGTAATAGAGACATAAGATTTCAGGTGACCTTTTCTTCTTCCCTATAGTTTTACCTGTTTTTTTCAATTTTGCAATGATCATATATCATTTTTAAAATCAGAGAGTTTATATTTACTATAAAAAGTTATATAAGTAATCAATAGAATAATTAAAATCATATGTTGCAAATTGAGAGGAGAATGAAAAAATAAGAAACTAGTAACTTTTAGTCATAAGATGGTATGTAAGGATGATTAATCACCAATTGGGAATGGTATTATTTTAAAGTTACTAAGGTAACCTCTAGATGAAGCAAAGGCTAAAATTATTACTTCTGAATATAAAGTTTGGGGTATGAAATATGAATAGTTATAGAGCCTTTTGTTTTTCATTTATGGTTTTCTGTACTGTTTAAATTTTTTAAATCATATATGTTATTATTCTGGTATTAATTTCTTAATTCTGAAAAATACCACACATTTAAAAAAAAACAAGAAATAATTTTTTAATTATAATAGTGATATTAGAGATATAATAGAACTATGGGTTACTTATATATTTTCTGTCAAACTGCCTATAGTGTTATTTCCCATAATTCATATAAATACATAAAATTTAAAATCAGTCTTTGCCACCTACAAACATGGAATTTTGGAGAAATTATTTAACATCTGGAAGCCATATTTTCTTCATTGAAATATGGCTACAATAATAACCACATTATGTGAGATCATGAATTAAATGAGATAATGCATGTTAGTAGAGTCCCTGCCATGTAGAAACATTTAGTAAATGATAAATTAAAATCAAGCCTGATTTTTCACTTTTCTTACCAACTGTAGTTATCCATGTAAATTTGTCAATAGGTACCTACATCAAATCTATACCATTCCAAAATAATTATTAATAATACCATTTTCATTTGCTAAAGTGTCCCAATCTGGTCCATAAAGTATATGATTCTTTACTTATCAATAATAACACTAAAGTAAGAAAGAAAAAGAACTCAAATACTCTTTTCAATTTCATAAGGTATTTCTCTCAGCATACTACTTAGCTAATACGTAGTGACTGGTGAGTGAAGATTGCCCATTATATATAATACATATTTTACATACAAGTCATATAATCATTGCAAGTTTCAACTCAACAGCATCTTTGAGCAATCAAAGATGACAATACCACTATTAAAGTTGTGTAACAATATAAAGAGTCTTGGATTTGAGTTTACTGTCGACAACTCTAGAAAAGGTTAAACTGAACAGTCATGATTGTTTTTCCCATCAAAGAACATCCTAAATCACCCTTAGTGAGAAGTAATCACTCACGGGAACATAGGACTGAATCCCATTATTTCGGTCCTCCTCATCATCACTAAATGGCTTATGATGTTGCTTTGCAGCACATTTCACTTACTGTGATACAAAATTATAAAATGAACTTTTTCTATTATGATGAAGCCCTATGTGAACACTAGGGCATTATCAATTGACTGTCTTCTCAATTTAAATAGACTGCATCTTTTGAAAGATTTTATTACTAATTTCTTATTTTAAAAGATAAGCTACATTATCTAAGTACTAGGATTATACTGATTGAAGAAAGAAAATCAGAGTTTTATCTGGGCATTTTTAAGTGACCTACCTATCTGTAATGTCTAATTACCTCAGACGAAGATATTATGTTCCAACAAAGTTGTACCTGGCATTGGCTCTGCAATGCTAGTCTTAGTAATTAGGACTCAATCTTCCAGCCATTATGCGCATAACTACCAACGACCCAGAAAACTCCTGCTGACACTGGAGGAGCATAATGAATGTATAATAGGCCATTTCCAATTAATCCCCCTTTCAGAGTCTGTGTACCTCTTCTTCAAATGCTGGAATATATGCAGCACAAAGAGAATAAAATTATAAGGAGACAGTGACAGTAAATGATCAATGCAATTTAAGTGGGTCTCAAATAAGATTTACTCTGAGTAGCATTAAAGGTCCTCTGTTCCATTCCAACATCCCTACTCATCTTTAATTTTTTTAACCTCTAAAACAACTCTGCCATAACCAAGCAAATGCTCTCACTGCCCCTCAAACAAGTCAGAGTCATTTCCGAATGTTTGCAGCCAATGTTTCCTCCAACAGGAATATGTGTATTCACAATTTCTATACATTAACTCTGTACATGCTACTCACGCTAATCTTTCCTAATACACAGGGTCCAGCAGAAATAAGGCTCACTTGTGTGTAGTTGGTAGGATAATAATATGGGTATAATAATTTATAGTTTTAATTTTAACATTCCACCTAAAATGCCATATGATGTGCTTGAGTGTGATATTGTTACACAACTAACGCTTATGATTTTGTAATCAAAGAAGGGCGTTATTTGTGCCGGACCCCGTATATCATAACTGATGTCTCTTGCCAATCATTTCTCCAGTCACTCACAGACTGAGTTCTTCCATCCCTATGTCTGGCACTGTCACCTACTGCCTGATACTATCTAGGGCAGGGGTGTCAAACTCATTTTCACTGAAGGCCACACCAGGCTCGCAGTTGCCTTCACAGGGCCAAATATAATTTTAGGACTGTATAAATGTAGCTACTCCTTAACAGTTAAGTGAGAGCTCAGCACTGCCGCTGGGTAGAAACAAGGTGCTGGGCCAGATAAAACAAGGTGCAGGGCTGGATTTGGCCTGTGGGCCTTGTGTTTGCCACCTGTGGTCTATGGGGTTCTGCTCACCTATGTGTCAACCTGTGTGCTTGAAAAACACAACTGTGGCAGAGACTGGCTAGCTTTTCATCAAATTCATTTCCTTTTACTCCTTGGCTAGCTGTACCACATTTTCCAGGCTTCCTTGCAACAAATTTATCCATGTGACTGAGTTACAGCCAATTAAATGTGAATGGAAGTGATGTCTGCCATTTTAGGTAAATACATACATACATACATACATACATACCTCATGCAATTCTCTAAGTTCTCTATCCACAACCCCCAACTTGAGTCAGATGATCATATCAACCTTAAAAGGCAGGTATTAAAAATAGTGGAGCCACAATATGGATTCACCTTGTGGGAAAAAAGGTGGTCACTAACGAGGAATGCCTGTTTAGATGGTTACAAAAGTGTAATATAAATTTGTATTATATTAATTCAGTGGTATTCTGTCATCTTTGTTTCAACAACTGGCATTACTCAAGTTAATACAGCAACTGGAATCAAAAGTAGGGTTACCTAGTGGCCAGGCAGTAAATAGCAAAGGAATTGATATTGGAAGCTGAAAATATAGAGACCTATGATGTACAATGACAAAATAGCAGAATCGTCACCTAGATAATCTGGAGTGAGTACAAATAACATGCCTATTGAGCCTGCATCTCCGGAAAAATGGTTGCAAAAAAGAGTGTGTATTACTTTTCCTTTCTGTTTTTTGAAATGTGTTATCGCTTATATGTTTCATACCAAAATTCAGATTTTGAAGCCCTATTCCCCAGTGTGATGGCATTAGAAGATAGGGTCTCAGGGACATGGTTAAGCTTAGAGGGGGTTATGAGGGTAGAGCACTGATGATGGATTAGTACCCTCATAAAGAGAGTAAAAGACCAGAAGCTCTCTCAGCCATGTGAGGACACAGAAAGAAGGCAGCCATCTGCAAGCCAGAAAGAGAATGAGCACCCTGATCTTGGGCTTTCCAGCCTCTAGAACTACAAGCAATAAATGTTTGTTCTTTAAGCCAACTAGTCTATGACATTCATTATAGCAGCCTAAACAGACTAAGATACATATATAACATACTAGAGAAGGAAAAAATTAAATGGTTTGAAGACAAAAAATAAAGAGAAATAGATAATCCAAAAATGTATGGCCTTGAAGGATTGAAGCAGCTTTTATACCTCAACTATAAGAATAAAAGGTGAAAATGATTTTGAAGAATAAAAGATTGAAAATTATTCTTTTGGACAAAACAACTCAGTATGATTGCTCAGTGAAGCAAAGTGTCTCAGCCTTTATTTAGCAAATCTGATTGAGAATATTTTCTTCTTATGCAAGCCTATTGGGTTTCAGATGCCCTAAAGATTGTCCTATTGAATACAGAACTAGACATAAGAGGGATCAAAGCCCTCTCTCAAACACCACCAGGAAGACCTAGTGATCATGCTAAGATGAGTTTATTAAACTTATTGCAATAAGTTACAATGCCAAGTTGACTAAGCCTTAGTAGGATCTCAAAAGAAGGAAATTAGGAAATGATAGGAAAGTTTTAGGGCTTGTGTTGAGTGAGTGTAAGGCAGATTTTGTAGTGCAGAGATCTGGTTCAGAAGGGGTAGATTGTAACATACTAGCTTTGAATTTATGGGCACAGCAGGGCAATGACCTTGAAGCAGCTTTGATAAGCAAGTTGTTGATCTTAATGAGCATGTTAGCTGGTTTTAGTCTTATATTTCAGGAGAAAGTATTTTCTGGAGAGAGAATTAACTTATGTTTGGTCTCAGTACTATTTAAATAAGGAGAAGGATATATGCTTAGTTTCATCATTGTTAACTCAGAGTAAAAGAATTATGTTTACAGGCAGAGGAAAGTCTGGTTTAGCTATTTTTTTTTAAGATTGTACTAGAAATTATGTTGGTTTTAGTTATCAGTTCCCATTTTTGGTCATTCTCCAGCCTACTCTAGATCATTTTTCATCTCGGGTCAAGATCAATTCTAATGTGTATTGTTATTTGATGAGTCATGATTATTTGTTATTTCCTTGTTGAATGATAATTTATTGGATTATTTGACAGAAAAGTGGCTATGTAGGATCATTTAAGATCCTGAAGATAATACATTTGAGCACTAAAATACAAGTAAATACTAACAAAAGAATGATGATCAAAGTGTATAATTCACTTGTAATCCAAGAGCAAAGAATGCTCAAAATAAAACAAGAAAATAGATCAAATTCCCAATGTGAAGCGCCTATATTAAATAACTTAGTTACTTGTTTGCCAGATGTTTTAGAAATAATAAAGATTCTAGAAAAGTCTGTAGGACTAAAGAGACTAATAGAATACCTACACCATTCTCATCTCATGAACTTTTTAGGCAAAGAAATCCATGGCCTCAGTGGCAATGTCCTGCTCTTCTGTCAATGTGTGATCTACCCCGTGTAGCACATGCCCTCACTTTATAGACACACCATTCATAAAGCAGGAAATGAGGACACTTTAGGAAAGAAGAAACAAGCCAACAATTCCCTCTAAGTAGTTAAGTTTGGGGGTCTCAAATTGATACCCAGCTTTTCTTCTTTTTACTAACCTAAAACCTTACTTTAGGTTATTTTTGGTTTATTTTTTGAGAAAAGAAAAATGGCACATCAAAAGGGACCCCAGGTGATTTCAGGTCCTATACTGAACATAGGCATCAGGTACTGAGATAAGACACTTGTCCAGTTTTGCAGGTAGTAGCCGATAAACTTCCCATGCCTAAATCCAATACTAGTTGTTGGGAGTCACTCGGTGTTTCTTTTTGCTGAGCCCAGATACCCATAGGGGTTGCATAATTATTTTGTAAACTTTTAGGACCATTCAGTAAAAGTGGACTGGAGTTAGTTGGTGAGATTTAAATTTGGTAGGCCATGAGTTAGATCCATAGCAAAACAGCATGAGGTTAAGTTTGAAAAGTAAAGCTTCTTGCAGGTTTGTAAAAATGAAGTCATGTCTTTGTGGGCTTGGGCTGTCACATTTCAAACTCTATTTCTGTGTAAGTTTGTTACAAAGACCAATTACAATGAAACGTTCCTAGATATTTTAACAAACAGAGTCCTCCTATCCTAGATGTGTTCTGCAAGAGCTTTAGACTTTTAACAAACTAATCTGTTACAATATTTTTAAACTAAGAAGTTGCATAGTAGTTGATTCAGTCAATCGAGGCACTGGCTAATTCATTACAAAGAACTGGCACTGATCACCAGCATTGGTTTGATTTCTCTTTTAGCCAAATCACAACAAGATTACAACCAGGCACTAGACACATTGCAAGGAGTTGCTGGTCTTACAAAAAGCAGCATTAATGACAGGGGCTTTATAGATATTACAGTTAAAGGACAACAAGTAAATATTAGCAAATCCAGAAACTTAACCAGGCGTACATTGTATAAAATAGCTGGAGAAAATAAAGAACAAGAACATGCAGATGAATCATGATAATCTGTGGTTCTGGTCAGCTGGATCTTGTTCTGTGGTTCTCAAGCAGAAGCTGTCTACTTCATGCAGTTGTTAACTTGATCCAAATACCTAGAAACTGTCTCTTTGCAAACATCATCTGCTGCCGGAGGCTACCTAAGGATCATCAGCTGAGGCCTTTGGCCAGAAGTCTTCCAAGGAGCTATAGATGGTTTATATCACTGACTTTAGCAGATATAAATTAAGGATCAACCCCCCCAAATTTTTCTATGGCAAAATGGCAAACAGTGGCTGATAATGTCTATGCCACAGGAATTCAAGGAGTGTCAATCTTTGACATCTGTCCCAGAAAACCAAAGCTACACATTTTAAGTTAAGCTGGATGTTTAGAAAAGGCTGCCTGTACCTGGTGATGATAAGACTGAATGTACTGCACAAATTTTATGTGGTATTTGGCCATGTATGCTTACAACAGGACAGAGTATAAGATTAAAGGTAATGTTACTAAATTCATGCATCAACTTGTTTCTAATCCATAACAAAAAAGTCAATTATTATGAAACCTCCATCCTATTATCATTAAAATCATTGGAAATACCTTAGACAACCTTTTTGGCACCAGGGACCAGTTTCATGGAGGGGTGGGGAGGGAATGGAGGCCAAGCTCACGTGAGCCTCACTTGCTCACTGTGGATGGGGTGGGGAAGGCAGGAGGCAAAGCTCAGGTGAGCTTCACTCATAGCCAGTTCCTGACAGGCCAACGACAGATACCAGTCCACGGCCAGGTGTTGGGGACCCCTGCATTACACCATGCCCTGTTATGGTCTAATGCTCAAAGGACTCTGAGAACTTTGACAATTTTCATTTTAGAATTGCATTTGCACTCTCCTCCTTTCTCAAAGATTGAGGGTTTTAGAGACCAGGAAGCTTCTCAACAAGTAAGAAAGCCTTGAAAATCTCTTACATGAGAGCTATGACAAAATGGGTGCTTCAGCACCAGAGATCACAGACGAAAATCAAGCAGTTCTTTCTCTATCATCACAGCTTTGCTCTCTGAATACAAAACTTCCAGTCAATCCTGAGAATAAACAAATGACTACCAAGATACGTTTAAAATTATAGGAGGTGTTAGCTAAATAAAATGTGTTTTGGAATTTTCAACACTTCAGGTTGCTGGGCACGGTGAGGTAACGGCCTTGATGAGCAAGCTGTGAAATATGGGTTATTTAGCTGACATGTAGCATTATCTGTCAGTAGAAAGAATGTCCTGGAGCAAGCAACTAAGTCATTTCTGCTTGATCTCAATATTATTTAACATAGGAATAGGAAAGTAGGCTTGATTTCAATAATAATACTCTAAGAACAAGAAATTATGTGGTTTCCATTTTCAGGAGCAAAGAAATAAAGGAAATGAATCAAATCAGAGAACTATGTGTAGGAAAAACTTTGGGAATGATTCCTGGCATTGGAACCTCCTAGCAACAAAAAGATCAGAAGCCTGCTATGTTTCTAAGATCAACACATTGCCAAAGAAACTTTGAGCCAGGTTTTTTAAATACTTTAATTTCTTTAAAACTTAATGTATACCTTTGGCACAGTAAAATTGCACTAACCTGTAGTGATTGGAAAAGTTGTATAGCCTCCAAAGAGGATATACTCCCCAATTCCCTCTTCTGTTATGATGATGAAAGATAATGGACAAGGAAGAATTCTTTATTAAAATCTAATAAATAAACTTCCTCCATGGGCCAGATTGAGGGAATTCACTATGCCTGGCACTAGAAATCATTATGTGTCTTTCCCAATATTCTATTTTGGTAATGGCAGTTTTCGGCGGGCTATTGTGTCTCTTATTTACCATTGTATATGGGACACGTATAGCACCATGGATATGAGATAGAGGGTGTTTAGTTTTTCTTTTCAGTTCACAGACCATCAGACAATATGGAAGCACATCTAGATCTGAAAAAAGAGATGCTGCCTAAAGAAATCCTGAAGTTGAAGCTGGATGACTCCTTAGGTGGTCTCCTTAGGTAGTGTCCTTAGGGAACTATAAAGGCACAATTTCCTGTCCATGTGTTATGCAATGCTGAGACAGTTATATTTTTCTGTCCTTATGTTAAACAATATTGAGGCCAAAGAAAAATTAATTGAGATACTTACTCTGGGACATAGTTGTACCAGAAAGTTAAGATTGTGAGGTAGCTACCAATTGGTATAGAGATATAGATAGATATACAGGGCGG
Organism: Glossophaga mutica; assembly: GCA_039655065.1. NCBI lineage: Eukaryota > Metazoa > Chordata > Mammalia > Chiroptera > Phyllostomidae > Glossophaga > Glossophaga mutica. Next base: position 196,643,124 of record CM077304.1, read on the forward strand.
GAAAAACATAGGTTTACAGTTGGGAGTACAAGTACATGGAACATGGGGTTTATTTTTGTATTATTATTTCTTAGTTATTGTATTATTTTCCATATGAACAACTGTAAACCTATCTTTGTCCAATCCTGCATATGTAGACATAAATATCGGCATAGACACAGACATGGATGTAAACGACACATAACCAGAACAGCAGAGTGTGGCATATACTAGCCAGCTGCTCACCAGATCCACTTCCTCTTCCTCCCAACATCACAGCCAGACTACATTTCCCATCCTCACCTGGTGATGGGAATGACATTTCACTCAGTATTAGCCAATGGAACGTAAGCAGAACTGATGTGTGCTTGGGCCACTATACACTTCCTACATGATCCTGCATGCTGCTCTCTTGGCCTGTGTAGCTTGAGGTGAACAACCATAGTGATCTTGGAAATCATTTGGTGAAAATGGTAAAATTATGACATGTAGGAAGCCTCAGTACCTGAAGGAAAGCCACCTGCTGACCAGAAATAAGAATTGGATGGTTTTGTAAACTGGAAATAAACATTTATTCTGTTAAGCCACTGAAATTTAGGAAAATGTTTGTTACAACAGCTGGCACTACCCTAATTAACAGATTAGTAAAGTACCCTTTGGGGCAGATTTAGACTCAACGGCACCTGGCTTGATGCGCAGAACAAAAGCAGAGCTTCCTCCCTATCTCTCTCTCAGCCACGCACCTTGTGCTGGGTACTCGGAACAACTATACAGAGTGACCCTAGTGGGGGATAAAAAAATATTAATACTTTTCCTTCAGTCTTCTCAGTTCTCCAGGCTGGGGCAATAACCAATAAAAAAACAGAGACAGGTTAACAAAAGAAAATAAAGGCTTAATACATGTGCATGGGGAGTTCACATAGATATGGTAATTCCATGAAAATTCCAAGGACAGTAAGGCAACATTGGGTATATAAGACATTTTGGAAAAAGGAGAAAAGAGGAGGAACAGGGCCTTCAATTTCAGAAGTGAGAATGGGCGATACGCAAGTAGCTGAGGAAGAGTAGTATGCACAGGGCAGGAAAATCATTCAGAAACAATGGGACGAAAGGGGTTATCCATCTAACAGGCCCACTACTAAGTCCTGCTAGTTTACCATATTTAATTCCAATTAGGCTAAGGCAGCATCCTAAGATCTTCTTCCTGAAACAGCTTTCTCTGTCTGATTTTCGTAGGCAGGAGAGTGGGGAGAGTCAAAGGTTCTGAGTCCTTTGTTTCTTAACAAACAGTTAAAAATCAGTATCCCCAAAAGCAGCTTTAGGGTGGCAGAATTTTGGTCCCTTCACCCTCTAGTCTTCTTCATTCACCATCTGTAGCGCAGGAGCTCCAAACTGGGGAGCTGCTTAAGTGTTCATGATATTCGGAGAAAAGCACCTGGAGGACTAGCAGATGTGGACATGCCATTCATCACTCACGTACAGGGGAGTGAGATGGCAGCAGGTTGGTGCAAGAGAGACTGCAACCCCTGTCCTCTGTGTCCGAGACTTGTTTAAAGGGGCCCCAGGTAAAGGAGGCACTTTTCCTTTGTGCGACTCTAAACTACATTACCTCGGGGTAAAGAAAAGGTCAAAAAGCAGTCACAGGACAGGAAACCACTCCCAAAAGGTGAATAGGAGGAAGTTACAATCCATTTCCAAAACAAGACACATTCCCTCTGGCCAGAGACTTTCTGACTAGCCCCTCAGTCAAGGAAGGGAGAAGGGCCATGTATGGACCCCACACCACCCCTCTTCAAATAGGCTGTTGGGGCAGGCCTATAGGCCTAGGCCATCAGCTTGGAGCATGGGCCAAGGTGTGCTGAGAGTGCCCATCTCTCTTGGTAGGTGTGAGCAGCAAAGTCAAGTTCCAACTGACTTCACTGTTTTTCATTTCTATTTGTAGTCTGCCCAGGAACGTACATGGTAAGAACCCAGTAATACCACTGAATTCCATTTAATTTCTCAGTGCTTACATTATGTCAACACAAGAAATGTTAAACCTGTAAGAATTTTTATGAGTTTATTTAAGCCAAACTGACGACAGCTGTCGGGAAGCAAAATCTCAAAGGATTGAGAAAATGCTCCAGAGAATGGCAGTCTTGCTCCTTATTTTATATATTACAATCAAAGGAGGAGGCCTGAGGGGATTACATAAAATTCACTGGTGGTAGAGTGGAGGGATGGGAGAAAGCAAAGTGAGGAAATTTCTGGGATTGGGTTCAGGAGTAAAATAAATACTTCTTTTACGTAGATAGGTATAGGATAGTTAAAAATTAACAAGATAACAATAACAATGAGGGGCTTGGTGGTCTCCTGCTCTGGTGGGAGATTGTGCCCTGAGGGGTGTGGAAAAAGGAAATTACTCTCACATTCCAAAGGTATGTTATCATAGATGCAAAAAGACAGTAAAACTGGTTCAGTTAAGGCAAAAATTGACCTTTGTCAAGAAAGATATATGCCCAGGACATGACTACCTACCATGACCTACTTTTAGCCAGAAAGTTTTCATCTTAGACCATCCTATGTGGTCACTTTCAGTCTCAGAGTTTGTAAGGCCACCATGCAGGCCTCCCCTGAGCCCCTGGTTTAGTATGTGGCCCCTCTTTCATCCACACATTCAAACATACACTGCTTCTCCTATCAGCTTGAGGCCTCTCAAACCATCTTTCTAGTAAAGACTGTGCCTCACTCAAGTTCTTCTTGTTTAGGGAGAAGCATGAATTCAAATAATTCTAGTAGAGAAAAAAAAGAAAACCTTATCAGGAAAACAAGACTTTCAAATTGTTGCTGGTGGAAATGGGGTTCTCTCAGTGACACAAAAAAAACACATTTCAGGGATGACACATGGGAGGATGAAGTGTACTCGCAGTGGTAAGCTTTATTGAGGCTGGCGTGAACACGAAGCACTGCCCCAAGGTGCCCAGGGTGTGTGCCTGCTATGGGAAAAGTCCAGCCTTGTCTTCAAGTCTAGAAGAAGGGCCAGGGTCCAGAAATTCTCTGTGATTGTTTAAATCCATGCCAGTCTCTGTCCCCACCCAGCTAGCTTAGTCTCTGTTCTCAACAGCACTCTGGCCTGTGCTGCATTGCTGTACCCAGGTTTGCACTTGGAGCTGGTGCTTGGGCCCAGCCAGCTGCAGGCCGCATTGCTCCTATGGAGAGAGTATGAGTGAACAAACTGAATGTGTGTTACGAAGAGACACTTTGTTAAGCGTTGATTATATTACCATGGCTTTCAAATTGACCAACCTCTTTCCCAATCCTTTGCATGCTTGTGCTGGACCCTCCTCCTAACCAATCTGGTCTTATTCCCAGATTAGACTCCTCTCCATTATGGTCACCATCTTGGCTCTTACTGCCCGTGTGCCCATAAGAGTAATTTTTCCCTGCTGCTTTATTCCTCCCCCTTGTTAATCCTGGTAATGACCAGTAACTGGTTCTTCCTGCCCACTTCAGGGATTAGGTCCTGAGGGCAGGGGACGTGGTCCTCCCTGAGGGAGCCTATGAATGCTATGTCTTCTTAGTGAATGACGCTTAATGTCTGACTCCCTAGTTTATCAGGCTTGTCTAATTTCCTTTGCCACCTTTCTTTCTTTCTTTCTTTCTTTCTTTCTTTCTTTCTTTCTTTCTTTCTTTCTTTCTTTCTTTTATTTTTTATTTTTAGAGAGAGGGGAAGGGAGGGAGGAAGAAAGGAAGAGGAACATCAATGTGAGAGAGAAATATTGATTGGTTGCCTCTTGTATACACCTCAACAGGGGACCAAACTGGCAACCCAGTCATGTGCCCTGACCAGGAATCAAACCAACGATGCTTTTTGCTTTGCAGGATGATGCCCATCCAGCTGAGCCACACAAGTCAGGGCTCTCTTCCTTTATTTATAACTAGCTATCTATGCTAACAAAATATCTGATCAAGTACTAAGCTGTCAAAATCCACCAAGCAGTTCAGAAAAATTCTTAATTCTTATAAGTTTTATAATATGTGCCCATCTCAAGTCAGGATACTCAGGTCACCATTCCTAGAAAGTGAATGTGCATCAGGAATTTCTACTTGTAACCACAGGAAATTCTATATTTAAAAAATGAGTCAAAAATCCATAGATATAGTCATTTAAATATAAGTGTAAAAGCCTGCATCCTTCATTTTTAACATATTTTCCATTACCTCATAGGTTGATAATTTTTGAAGAACTGGTACATTAAAAGATACCAAGCAGACCTAAAAATTTATACCATGTAACTGGCTCTGAACTAGTTCCAATAATAAGAAAACACAGCAAAACCATAGTTATAATTAGTTAGCCATTTCTGTAAAAGCATATGCCTCTAGAATCAGCCAGAATGCTTTTCCATTTCTTTTTTTCTTTTTTTCTTTTTTTCTTTTTTTTGTAGTCTTCTAGCAACCAAATATTTAAAAAGAAACTATTTTAGTCACAATATTTCATCCTATTTCTAGCTTTGTGTATCAACCAGATAATATAAGTAAGCCACAACTTGTATAAGCATTCTGGGGAAGGCAACCACGGAATATCGGACTATCCATGCCTTTAAACTTTATCACATTAGCCAAGAATATTTATCAGTGGTCTGAAAGGAATTGGTTGTTGTTTTTTTTTTAATGCAACAATTCACACTTCAGCATTTATGCAAATTTGGGTAATTTAAATGTATGAGATGATTAAGAAAGAATCTTTCCTTTAATTCCCCAAAAGTATGCATGTTATTTTCTCCTTATGCAAATTTCTAAGATAGTCTGTTCTTTGATTCTTTTCTTAGATCGCCTCACTGCTTAAAATAAAACATTGTAAATATACACAGTAGAATCAGAGTCTTGCCTATGGCTTCATATGAGACTATGTAAACTCTTGGCAAGAGTGGTATTTTAACTATTTTTGAATTGTGGCATGCTTATTTGGAAAAATGGTGATGGAGAAAATATAATGGTAAATATCTATGGAAACGCTTCAAGATAATTTGTCAGGTCTGATAAATGTGGTGCCCTCATCTAAACTCTTAAGTGTCTTACTGCTTTGTGCCCTTGCATCAATTAACATTTAATTTGACTTAACAACCTCACTTATCACTAGTTTTTTTATACCTGTGAAGCTTACAAATGTTAGCTTTTCAAAGCTGACAGTTTATGATTGCTTATAACCTACACAATTTCAGGCTAATGCAATAGGAGATTGATGGACCATGGAGATGAGGCAGCCACAGGGCTTGTTACAAAAAGAGAGATGAACTACAGTCCTGGTGAATGCACCTTCTGAATAAATATATTTGAAAACCATCTAAACCAATGTCAAGAGGGAAAACTTCAACCTAATTATATTAACAGTGTTTCTAATGATATACTTCAGAAGTGATTTCAGGCCCTTGTTTATAAAAATTCTTCCACTAAATAACATAGCTGGCATTGGAACTGAAATGAAATGGTGTCTGCTTAAATTAAAATAAAGAAAAATAATTTTAGATTCAAATTAATAAAACAGGGTCACTTTTGCTGCAGGAGAAAGCAATAGATTTGAAATTGTTGTCTTGGTGTTTAGGAAACATACTGAGGTATTAATATAAAATAACAATTGCAGTCCTAAATTAGTTAATGCCTGAGAGGAATCACTTAGCTGTCTTTTCAAGGATGCTCAGAGCATTTTCTGTTTCTAAAGGAAATTCCTTAAATAGAGGACCAAAGTTACAAAGAAAAAAAATTCATGTATGTATTTGGATATCACCTACTTATAAATATATAAAGAGCATTACTTTACAGGGAATCAATTAACTTGGTACATCCAAATGTTCAAGTTTTTCTTATCCTTCATGATCCATCCAACAAATGTTAGCTTTTCAGTGCCTTTTCACTACCCCTGTCTCCAAAATACCTACAGCTTTTTACCTAGTCTTTCTTTGTACATTTTAACATCTATCATAATTATTTATGTACAGGTTTTGTCTTCATTATTAGACAGTAAACTACTTTTGCCAGGGCCAACAATATTGTTTTATGAGTAACAATCGATAATACACTTTTGTTAAATGAAAGAAGAAATATATATGATATATTTGAAATGTACATGAAATATATATAATTGGATATTCAATTGGGTGTATAACTGAGCACTGAGTATTAAGACTCAAAAAATGCATATACTGAAAAAAATTTTAATTTAAAAAAACACAGTTTAATGTAAATGATCTGAATAGATCTGCTTTAACAGTTTACAGTATAGCATGTATATATGTTATACAAAACATTGTACATAGTCATTCAAAAGGATAAAAGAAAGACAGTTGTTTTCAACTTAGACATGTGTTGAATGTCTATTATCAGTCAGGCAGTGTAGTGAGTGCTAAAGGATCGAAAGACACATAAGACAAACTCCCCACCATCAAGGAGTATTGTTTAGTTAAAAAAGAAGTCATCAATTTATACAATTAATCAAGTCCCCCTCCCAAAGAACCCTCTCCCCAAAAGTCAAACTTTAGCCCAAGAAAACTAGAAAACATGCCATCACCGATAAAAACAATGTGCTACTTCTGAAAGCTGCATTGTGAATACAGAAGGGCATACAGAAAGCAACAGCCTTGAATAGGAAATCAGCTTGTAGTAGTTAAGGGTACAAATACTGGTACCAAATGACCTAGGGTCAAATTCTACCTCTGCTATTCATCAACTCTATTATCGCAAATTCCTTATGCTTTTTTTTGCTCCAATTTCCCATCTGTAAAATGGTATCATTATAATATTAATTAACCATTCAGCTAGGAAGCTATTAAAATTAACTCTAATAATAAATACTTCCCATAAAAGCTCCTGGAGAGTAAATCCTTATATAGTGATAGTTGATATTATCTATTAGTGTGTTATTGTCATAATTTATTTGAGGAAAATTATATCTTTGGAAAGACTAGATCTTCCCAAAAGGACACTGGAATTGTCCCCAACTCAAAGGAGCAGTGGCCTGGAAAAGGACATGGCAGAGACTGACAAACGGGAGCAAATGCTGGAGCTAAAAGACAACTTAGTTCCTGCCAGGTGTCTCCATTCAGCAATATAGGCCCCAATTTGCTAGAGCTCCATATTTTTAAGAAAAAAATAAAATACCTAATTTCATATGAAATTTTCTAATTTTTACAGCAAAACCACTAATTTTTGAATGGTTTGTGACCTCCGCCATAAAGGAAAACTGACTGCTGTATTATGCTGTAGGGTTCAGGATACACAACTCCAAAATACAGCACCTTGGCATATTGAATGTTTTAAGCTGAAGGAGTTTAAGAAAACAGCAGAAGCTTCCCATGCCCTTCTCTCTTGAGGAAGGTCATAAGACCCTCCTGTGAGAGGTGCCCTCTCTATACCTAGAGGACAGGAGCATCCTTATCTACATGATGAAGGAATACCAAGAGGAATCCAAACAAACAGGCCTTGCTAAGTTTCCCCTGGTTTACTATACTTAACTTATATTCTTTGTCCTCTCACATTTCTCCACAACTTTCCACTCTTCATCAAACCTAGCATAAACACACTCAGGTTTAACCATTTCTTTGGGTCTTTGTTTCCTTATGAAAGTTCCCATGTCATGTAAAACTTATATTAAATAATTTGTACATTCATTTCATGTTAATCTGTCTTTGTCAGTTTAATTTTCTAACCCAGCCAGGGATTTTAGGAGAGTTAAGAAAAACTTTTTCCTCCCCTACAGCTGCAGGACTTTTCCTGTGCCTCACACTCATTAAAATCTGCCTTTACTCCCAGAAGACTAGGATTCTCACTGGAGTTCTAGAAATATACACCAGCTACTATTAGTAAGTGTGAACAAACAAGTAAGAATCACCAAACATGTGAGGAAAAGCAACTGACGGTACCAAACCTCACAAAGAGAAAAGGTAATTTCTAAGGGAACATTATTTCAGAAAAATGAAATATTCAATAATAATAATAAATATATTTAGAGATTTGGAAGTATTACAAAGAAAAATAGGAGGAGTAGATAGAGAAAGAAGAAGAAGAACAGGAGAAGAAGAGAGGTATGAAAATAAGAAGGAAAATGAGAAGAGGATGCTACAAAAAATGTAATGAGAATTCTTAGAAGTTAAATATCTGATTTCTTAAGTCAAGAGATCAATAGATAGATTAAATTGTAGACAAGTCTGAGCCAAAGGTAAATTATTTCAGCTGAAAGAGCAAACACAGAGATAACAGTCAAACATATTAAAAAAGGACAAAAAATTGGAAAATTTTAAAGTACTATCATTATGCCTGGAAAGTTTGCAATAAAACTAATTGGAGCTCCAGAGAAAGAAGGCACAGAGAGGGAGGGAAAGAAGTAGACCATAAAAGAAAATTTCCCTGACTTAAAAATGATCAAAGACTTCATATGGAAAAGCCGCATAAGTAATTAAGTGAAAGAAGTTTACCTTAGACATGTGAGGGGTAACATAGTATACCACCTTCGAATATGTCTCTTTATCATAAGGATTATTTTGAACTGATGGTTTTGAGAAACAGGAGATGCAGGAGAAACTCTGAAAACAGAGAAGTTACCCTTTTGTAAGAGAACTTTAATTTGTAATGGAAATCGCCATTTGTAAGGGTGTCTCCCTCTTCGTACAAGAGAGGAAGGACTGTCAATCATGAAAGATTCTTATCAATGGAAAAGTCACAAATTTCTATCTACATATCAAATTTTATTCTTGTTTACCACATTGTTTCCTGGTCAGCTCTCCATGACTGGCCTCTCCCACACCATTTTTTATTTTGTCTTTAGCTAAAGTTGACATTTTAGCTAAAGTTGACATTTTAGCCAAAGTTCTAAACTATCTTGAAAAGTTACTCATTTTTCCCTGGGTATCTTCTATGTATACATGAGGTATACATGGTAATAAACTTCTGTTTGTATTTCTCTTGTTAATCTGTCTTTTATTAGGGGGGTCTCAGCCAAGAACCTAAAATGGTAGAGAAAAAAATTATTTGTCTTCCCCTACATATATCTTGGAGAAATTACTGAATTCAAAGGATAAAGAGAAAATTCTGATACAACGTATAAAGACAAAACAGGTTTTTCTAAAAATTGACATCATGCTTTTGCCCTAGCTGGTGTGGTTCGGTGGATCAAGCACCAGCCTGCATACCAAAGGGTTGCAGGTTCGATTCTCAGTCAGGGCACATGCCTGGGCTTCAGGCCCAGTCCCCACTTGACATGCGAGAAGCAACCGCACATTGATGCTTCTCTCCCTCTCTTTCTCCTTCCCTTCCCCTCTCTCTAAAAATAAATAAATATTTTTTAAAAATAAAAATTGACATGTTTTTGAAGAATATTAAGAAGAAAATAGATGTCATCAAAATTCAAGTATAAGAAAAATTTTAAGACATTTTTAGACAGTTTATTGTATATTAACTCTTCTACAAAAATTCCTTGATGGGGAGGGCTGGGGTGGCGGGTTCGGGTGAGAATAAAAGACAGAAAACTGTACAAGATCAACAATTAAAATAAAAATTTAAAAAAAATCCTTGAGAATTTATATTAAGTATTATTCTTACCCAAAATGATAACTAAACATAAGAAAAAGTAAGACAGAATTCAGGAATATAGAGATATGAAAATATTAATAATATAGTCCCAAATGTCCATTTATTACAACACATGGAATATAACAGTTCAAATAGATTGTTAAAATTTTAAGATAATCCACTAGAAAGGGAAAAAATGATAGAAAGAAGTAGAAGTGGAGGAAAAAAAGAAAGTAAGCATAACAAATAGATAAAACAAAAAATACAGAGTTTTTTGTTTTAGAAATAAAAGACAGAAAACTGTACAAGAACAACAACTAAAATAAAAATTTTTTTTAAATGTGAAAAGGGAAAAAAAAAAGAAATTACTTTTTCTCCCTTAGAAATTACCTTTTCTCTTTGTGAGGTTTGGTACCGTCAGTTGCTTTTCCTCAAATGTCAGGTAATTGTTAGTTGTTTGTTCACACGGATGAGAGTTTTGCTTACTAATAGTACCTGGTGTATATTTGTAGAACTCCAATGAGAATCCTTCTGGGAGTAAAGGCAGATTTTAATGAGTGTGAAGCACAGGAAAAGTCCTGCAGCTGTAGGGGAGGAAAAAGTTTTTCTTATTTCTCCTAAAGTCCCTGGCTGGGTTGGAAAATTAAGCTGACAAAAACATATTAACATGAAAAAAATGTACAAATTATTTAATGTTTTACATGACAAAAAAAGAGAATAAATGTAGAATGATCGTAAACATTAAAAAATGTAAATGGGTTATAGTCTACCATAAAAATATTGTCACATTTGATTCAAACTATTTATGTAAATATAGATTGATAACAAAAGATGATAGTAAAACCCAAATGATACAGATAGATGGAAAATAAAGAAATTTTAAAAATATATGTATATAAGAAAAATATATCTCCAGACAAATGCATAGCTCCCACCAAAAAAGGCACTGTGGTAAAATAGAATTTAATGTCTAGAAATTATTTAAAATAGTTGAAATAATTTACTAAAAATATTTATAGATAATTTCAATAAGTCCTCCCTTCATGTCATCAATAGGTTCTGCAACTTTAATTAAAAGAATGGATAATGAAACCAATTTTACCATAAGCTAATTGATATAATCAGGAGTTAAGTTTCCATGGTATTTCATCAACAAAATTTGATAGATCAAAGGTTCTGACAAAACAACATTGAATGAAATAATGTTATTTGAGGATCTGTTGTATATACCTTCATGTACCCCCAAAAACTAGCATCAAAATATAAGACAGCCTACCACTATAAGGAGATATTTACAAATTGGTATTCATAGTTGCAGATTTACCATATATGTCTCCAAAAATGGTTGAAACAAGGTAACTTATAAGCATGATATAAAATAAGGAATCTTTTAGTCATAAAACAGAGTGTACATATTTACATAGAAACAGAGTTTTCAATGATTGTTCAAAAAAACTCTAAAATTTTAAAAGTAAAAATTATAGAAAACTATAATTTTTTATCAAATATAATAAAACTAGAAACTAAAAACTAAAGGATAGACTGAAAGATCTATGCATTTGTAAATTTTAAAACAGTCCTCTTACTTTTTTATCATCTATCATTTACATATTTCAATTGCAGGGAATGCTTAGGATTTGAAAAAAAAAAACTATTTGACAGTGATTCTCAATATTTCAGGAACCTAAAAAAAGAATTAAAATCCATGTCTCAATCCATGAGCAGCAGTATTTTTAAAAGCTTCCCCAGGTGATTCTAAACTGCAGAGGGTTTTCAGAAGCACTGCGTTATGCAATAGCCTGTAGACAATTTGCCATGTGGGGTTGAGGCTTTGGGGAACGGCCAACTGGAGATCACAGATTTGGGAGTTGAAAATAGGAAGTCAGATGCTCAGGGATAAATTCATCTGGCAAACCCTTTTATGGTGGGTTTTTATGGTGGCCCAGTATGGTGGGATTTTTCCCCCTGAGTGTAACTTTAAATGTCTTTAGCTATTTCCAGTGTGCCACAGGCCTCATCACTTTCTATTGCTTGCACTGATCCAATTCACATATTTAATTACTTGCTAGTAGAGGTAGTAAAAATCATGAAAGGATGTAAGTTCAGAGAAAAGGAAGAAAGCTGGAGACTCCTAGCACTACTTTAAATTAAAACAGCCTGAATGTGTTCAAGCCCCTGGTTTCAACTTCTTAGTTTGCTTTGCTGAATTGGTTTCCAGTCACTTGATCTGTTAGAATTCCAATTAGCACTCTACCTTGTGAAATGTCAACTGTGAACTCTATTCATTCAACAAATATCTGTTTAGCATCTACAGTATTTTAGGTGCTATGATAGGCACTACAGATACAAAGATGACAAAGCCACACTCTTTGCCTTCAAGTTGTTCAACATTCAGAAACATATATGTGTCAAGATCATTACAAAATAGGATATTAAGAAATATCTGTAGAAAGAGCTGTAGAAAGGGCATGATGAAAGCACATATGGAGGCTGTTTTCTCTAGCTTAGGGGCTAAGCAACAATTTCTCAAGTGGGATGACAACTAAAAGTCTGAAAAGACAAATAGAATTTAGCCAGGGAGATTCTAATCAGGAAGTAGCTGGTTCACCAGAACTTAGTACCAGCTAAACAGGGGTCTGAAATAAACTCTACTTTTGAAACTTGGGTTGACTATTGCCTCCATCACTAAGTTAGAAACAATAGAAAGAGAATAGAAGTAGCTTGTGGGAGAAAAGGAGATAAATTATGAACACCATGAGTTTCAAGTACGTTTGAAAAATTCAAATGAAAATAGTAGGAACTTTGATATGTGGGCTGGAACTAAATTATTTAAAAGTGGCTTGGCCGACAAATGTACATTAAGAAGTTATCAGCATATAGATGATAATCGGAGTCACGAAAGTGAATGACACTGTGAAAAGAAAATGGGGAGGAGAGAAGTACAAAAATGGGACCCGAGGGGACACACCATACTTTGCGTACCAATAAAGGAGAATTTCAAGAGGAGGGTGGTCAATAATTCATACCCAGAGAAAAAGTAAGATTAGTACTAAAATATATCCTTTGATTTTAGCAACAACCTTGACAATAGCAGTTTCGATATATGAATTGAATAATGAACATAAGGTATGCAAGCGTGGATGGGACTGTCAATTACTGTTACTGTTTTGAGAGGCTTATTTATCAAGGAGAGGAGAAAGATCAAGTAGTACCTAAAGGTTTTGATTTTGTGGTGTGTTTATTTAATACAGCCTACACGCTTGAGCATGTTTATATGCTTAGAGGAAGGTTCATTACATAAAAGAAAAGATGAGTCGAAGAAAACAGGGCAGGAATACTGAGGATGAAGATGACGTCAACCAGCATCAGATCAAGCCGGGTTCAGCTGTTTCTCTAATGTAACCCTTCCAGTCTCTGAGCAAATATCACCTCATCGGTGAGAGCCTCCGTGACCACCCTAGTATATGAAGCAGCAACAACGCCCTTGTCCTAGTGCCGGCAGCCCTCTCAACTTGTTTTATATTTTTCCATAGCTCTAATCACATTCGCACATATCATAAATCTGCTTGCTTTTGTTTATTGTCTGCCTGCCTTCCCTAATATTTAAACTCCATAATAAAAGGTAAATTGATTTATTTTTAATACTATATATCTCCAGTGGCTAAACAGTGACTGGCACTGATAGGTGCTCAAATACATAATGGTTAAACAAATAAATGAATGATTGAAAAGGATGTTTCAGAGAGTATAAGATGATTAGAAGGAAGTGCAGGCATAGCACAGTGTCAGATAAAGAGGAAGCGAAGGAGTAGGTAACCGAAGAGCAGACTTCCATGAAGTATGAGACTCTAAGCCATGTAGAGATCTGGGTTGTGGCCGGAGCTTAGCGCACTCGGGTTTAAGATCTCAAAATGCATGCAGTTGTGGGAGAAGCCAATGTCCAGACTGGGTCCCCAGAAGTGGATACCTGGAGTGTGGTGAAGGGGAAGCTTTTCAGAATTCAAGGAACCAGAAGGTTCTTATGCTTCATCATTGGATGTGTTGTGGTCACAGTAGCATAAGTTTCCAGGGGTAATAGCAGGAAGTGCGGTGGAGAAGCAGACATCAAATGAGTATCTATCATTCCTTGGTGAACTAGGGATGTCCAGGGAATAAGTGATCAGAGCAAGGAGCAAAGTGGAGGCTGGGAGCAGACAGTGTTGGGATGGATGCAGCCACCCAAGAAAGATTTGAAACAAGGTGAGGATGCTTGGGCTGGATTTTCTAGAAAAACACAGTCTACTGACATAAGCAACTGAAAGTCTAGTAAGACTAAAAGTTCTTTTTTTAATTGTGGCTTTTGTTTTTACCATGGTTTCTTTAAGTTTCAAATAAAAGAAAAAGAATGGAGTGTTTTCTTGGAGCCCCATAGAATAGAACCCAGAGGAACCTCACTGTAACAAGAAGTCTGACCCTATCTGACCCTACTTTCCACCTTTGACTGCTGACAGCTTTTAACTTTCTCCTGCCCTTGTGACCTTCATCGGAGCACACTGCTAAGAAAGCACGGGCGTTTCTTTCCTTTGGCACCAGCAGGAGATTCAAACCAAGAGAGCCCCTGCCCACAGCTGCCCTCAGTGCATCCCCAGGCCCTAACTACAATAAAAACCTCACCCCAGTCTCCTTTCCCTGTTCTTACAAGCCATTTTCTGATCAGCTTGGAAAATCTGCCCTACTCTCCCGCCAAAGCCTTGTTATGTAACCTCTTCATACCTGCTGTGGAGCATCCTTAGCCTTGCCATCAGATCCAAATTTCTGGTCAGGGTCCATCCTGTTTCTGCAACGTGCCCACAAAAACTCAATCACTGAGGAGACTTTCCAGCAAAGCCCTTGCTGACCTCATCAGGCAGCATTAGTCACTCCTTACCTCATGCTCTCATTTATGTTTATTTATATCTTTAGTGCTCACTACAGTCTAATATGTATTAAAATTGTGCAGCTATTACTTTCATTAAGATTCTTCAGGATAAAAAATATATCTTATATTCCGTGGAACTTTATGTAAGAAGCTTAATAAATATTTGATTTATTGAAATTTTCAGCAGGTGCAAGGGCAGAGTGGCATCCCATTCGGGAACTGAAGTTGTGGTTTTGATCTGAAGCTTTAAAATCACCTCCTGAATGTATTCTGTCTCCCCTGAGCTTTCAGAGTTCATGATATAGATTAAATCATGACATACCAACAGCAAAGAACAATATAAAGATCCCTTTAAAAAGATCAATTCCTTCCAAACTGCTTCCATTCCCCTTGTGGAATTACTAAACAGAAGGCTTAGTTGAAGATTGCTGAAAGTTCATTCATTTTCTGTAAGAACTATGAGAATGCTCATAAAACCAGTTTTAAATGGGAACCCACCCATATGTTTTATGCTGTTTTTCAGGCAGTTAGCCTAATTAAGCCTTCTAGGCAGGTTAGAGTCCCCCTGTAGAAACTAAATAGAGTTTAAATACAGAATGATCTCAAAATCTATGAGCTTTTGATTGATGCCCCAGTTAGTTTTGACAATTCAAGTGGCTTCCTGCTTATCTTCACTTTAAGAAGATGAATAATTATGGAAATGACCTCATTAACTCTTTGATGCTAGTCAGTGGAATTTATAGAAGTTATTATGCCTAAAGTCAAGGCCTGGAAGAGAAAAATAATCAGTTTATGAGACACAGTTTCTTCAAATTTTTTGTCTTGCTCCACTTCACTGTCATATCTGCAGGCACTACCAGAGATGTTAAACTGTGTGTGCAATGACATAGGAAGGGATTTAGAAAACAATAATCTCCATTCAGATGAAAATGGCGTTCAGCAGTACCCGGACCGCTTATGTCTCAAATTTTTTTTTTTTTTTTTTAATTTCAGGTTGGAAATAAACTTCATCCTCTGTGCTCTCATATCATTGCAGTCCTCAGTCACCATAATAGAATCTTTACTCTGAAGAAAGGGGTACTTTATAAGCCATTGAGAAGGAAAAAATATTAATAAATGCATGCAATTTGGGGGATAAAATATTTCTTAGAACTAATTTCAAATAACCATAAAAGGAGTGGATTACACCAGAAACTGAACCAAATAGTGCAACTCTGTTTATACAACTAACATCTTGTATGTTGGTTCATCGAGGTTAAACTTCTATAAGTTCTTCAGATATTTTCATTCATCCTTAACTCCTTATAAGTAAACATTATCCTCATTTTACTTTGTTGAGAAAGGAAAGTAAGTGTATTAAGGGAGAAGATGATTTCAACAAAAACTCACATATCACATATGGTCTTCTAGTTTCTCATTTAAGAAATAATATTAATAATAATACTAGGCCGGAGAGGTTCAGGACTGATTTTAACACATGTGAAAGTACTTTTTAAATGGAATATTACTAAATCAATACTTGTTATGTAGAATAATCACTAAGCAGATCTGTTTATTAAATACTCAAATCACTGAACATGCAACCGAGGGAAAGGCAATATTTTTGAAGATTTAAAAGATTCAGATCCTTTTAAACTTCACGCTAAGAGCAAGTCACTTACCTTCTCAGAGCCTCAGCTCTAAAGAGAGGTTCGAGTATCATAATTCCTGTGGTAAATTCGAAATTAGTCCAAATTTTTCATGTTCATGTATCCATGCCTTCTATCCTGGTAAAACCTTCCCACTCAACCTCTAGGGCTTTGGCTGTAGAACTTGATTTGGTCAATAGAATGACAAAGAAGCAATAACGTGCCAGGTCTTAGCCCAGTTCTCTAGAGGCCTTGCATGCTTCCATTTGATCTTTGGCACCCCCATCATCACTCTGAGAAAATACCGAGACTCACCTGCTGAAGGATGAGAAACACATGGAGCAGAGTCCAGCTGAGCAACTTGCCCAAGCCCATCCTAGCTCAGCCAACAGACGGCCAACACCCAGTCACGTGAACGAGCCCAGGCAAAATCAGCAGACCTTGTTAGTTGACCCAGATTCATGAGAAAGAATGATTGTTACTTGCCGCTGAAGTTTGGGGACTGTTTGTTATAAAGCAATATTGTGGAGACAGATAACTAACACAGTCACCAGCATCCCAGGCAAAATCACAGCATTATTATGTATCTCAAATAAAATTACATAAGTAAAACCTGTTTTAGAAATCATAAAACTCTTCAAATAATTAATTAATAGAGTTACCTGGATGGCTTATCATATTAAAAGTGAGGTCTAAAAAAAAGTCTACAGTTCCCCTGGTAGGTATTTATCAATATTTCATAATGCAGTTTTATAAAAATTTATTCATTTATTTCTTCATGTATGAAAATTCCAGAAATATTTCAGTCCTGGAATTCCAGTAAAAATACGATAAAATTGCCTATAAAATAACTTTATGGGACTGTTACCTACTTTTTGGATTGGAAATAGAATGATAATTTTAGAGAATGATTACTCCCATCTCACACATCCTTCAGCAAGAGTGCATGTAATCATTCCAGACAGTTGTCTATCTTTTTCTTTAAAAGTCATCTGGGAACAGAGTCTGCATCTCCTTGTAAGTTATGTCAGGTTTAACAATCCTTTCTTTCAGATATATTACCCATTTGTAACTTAAATTTCATCTGCATACATCTATGCTACAATTTTTTTTCAATTTTAAATTAGAAACTAAAATCGCTAAGTGAATTCTCACTATAATTATTTTACATATACTTCAGGACAACCAGCCTTTTTGTCTGTAGGCTTACAACTAACTGATTTTATTTTCATTATGAAAACACATATTCAAACATATATAGATAATAATCAAGAGAGGTTTTAATATTCTATCACATAACCTCACATTTCTAGTTCTAGAGCCCTTTGTCGATAAAATGGAGATACGATGCTTCCAACAATCTCGGAAGCACAGTACCTGCTCTGATGGTTATAGTTTATTCCCTAAACCAAATGGGGAAAAAATAATGTGCATACTCACAAAGAATTTGCTGGAATTTTTGGAGCAGTTCTGTTGGCCAAATAGCAAAACTCAAGCCCCCTGCCATAGTCATAATTCATGAACCTGCCATCAACGCTCAAAGACAGTGTGGCTGTCCTCTCCCCGTGTGTGGACACTGCCCACATGCTGTACTTTCAGGACTGCTTATTGCTTGTTGCTACATTAAGAACCATTTTTCAAGGAGATGATCCAGTACTTGCAATGAGAGATTTTGCCTAACGAAAGCAAGAGGAGTTAAAAACAGTATTTCTTTTCACTGCAGAGCATGGGATCAGACAGAATTTTAACAAAAGCATGTTAAACAACTGTGTTGAACTTGAATTGAATTGTATTTAAAATTTTATTCAACTGGTTAAATGGCTTGCCTTATGTAAAACAGAATACCCCTAAGAAATATAAGCGAGGATAATGTCTCCACCAAAATATTTAGCTTGCTTTGGGCAACAGTACAAGAATTCATAGAAGCGGTAGAATTATACTTTAATGAATCATACAGAACATCAAAATTGTTTTATAGCATTAGAATTTCACTTAAGCAGAGAATTACAATTGCTGGTGTATAACAGAGGATGTTTTTCTTGACTTTGGATTGTTGGATTTCCTTTTTTTTTTTTTTTTTAATTTTTGCTGAAATAGATAAAGCAAACTCTTCCCCACCCCATATCCTCTCCCTAAATACTGGAAGTATCTTGAATCAAACTCTGTTGTGTCCTGTAATATCTAAAAAATAGAAATGTCAGTTTCTACATTTGTCAAGTTCAAGATTCATGTCCGCATCAGTAGCCCTTTAACTTTCTTGCAAGTTCCAAACCCGTATTTTCAAATGTCTGCCTCTGCCACTGACTAAATATGTGATGGTAGAGGACATTGATCCTTCTGGGCTTTAGTTTGCTCATCTGTGAAATGAAGGCAATCAATAATGAAATAATCTTTATGATCCCATACAACTTCAATAACCTGTGATTCTAGCACCACCTCAATGATGTGAAAGATATTTCATACACAAGAAGACCAAAAATATAGTTAGGTGTTTTATAAACCTGATCACCCTCAGTTATTTTCAATGTTGATGGCAACCAGGGATTGCTCTGTTTAAAAAAAAAACCTCAGCAAGACTGTTGATTTCTTATCCTTCTGACAATTCTAAGGGGCCAGAGTTGTCACCAAGCCACAGTGGGGTTTGGCTTCCTGCCACCATGAAAAGGCAAATTCTAGAGGCAGAGGCTGATGAGAAAGGAAAGGGGTTTTTATTCAAATGTTCAATGATCTGGGAGGATGGGGCACTCCCCGTCTCCAGGCTCATCAGGCTCACCTCTTCCACAAAACACAGACAAAACCCAGCTGTTCCCAGCAAGACCAAAACCAAAGGCAGTGCCCAGAATTCCCACTCCATTTAAAGTACTGTCCTTTGGAGCCCTAGGCAACTAAATGGGCTGCTGTCTGGCTTCCAGCTCCCTCCTGGAGGCTGTGTGTGGCACAGGTGCCACCATTGGCCATGCAGCTTCTTGTGGCAAGGTCCCCGTTCCTGGGCAATGGAGCCGGTGAAGACACTGGTGAATGCTCCACTAGGTCAGCAAGACAGAGAGGCTCCATCCTGGAGGCCATGGAGTCGTCAGCCCACAGAGAGAACAGACCAGTACACTGTCCACGTACAGTCTCAAGCAGCAACCATAAGCTCCTTGAGCGTTCTTTGTTTCTATTAGTTTCAGGTGTACATCTGACCAGGTGCTTTTTCAGAATCCCCAGTTAACTTTCCAAACTCCCACACACTCCAGGAGGGTCTACCCCATGACCGATCCCTTCTTTTCCCCAGGCTAGACTGACAGGCAAGCTTCTTCTATCTGGCACCTCCTCTTGCCGCCATTCTGATCTCCGTGAGGCCTGTGCCGGCCTTCCTCTGGTCCCACCCCCAAACAGGTATTGGAAGGGGATAGGAGGGCTTCCCCCCCTACTCAATTATCTTGCTGGCCCTGAGTGTGCTCAGTGTAATGCTTCCTCCTGCCACCATCCTGCTCAGGGGTGGGCATCTGCCACCAGGAGAGGGACACTCTCTGTACTGGGACAGAGCACCTTGAAGGCTGCTGCTCAGGTTACTCACCCTAACGTAAGCTAACTGGGATGCTGCAGCCCCACCCATTACCTCAGGTAGTTCAGGATCTCCTCCAACATGCCAGGCTACTGGTATCACAACGTCCCTCGAATGCCACTCTCCTTTCCATCTTCTTTGGAGAAACCTACTATGTAGCAAGTGAAGGAAAGCAGAACCCATGACTCTGAAACTTCCTCTTGGGCATGTGGATTATTTTCAGCTGAAGGCAATAAAGACCCAGCAGACTCAAGGAAAACTTTTCTAGCTACCTTAACTACCTGCAAAAACATAGATAGGAGCCCTGTCTCAGAAAGAGAGCAATTTTCAGAGTTGTTATTGTTGCTGTTGTTGTTATTGTTGTCGTTGTTGTTTCTGAATGGTCTATGTGTATGGCAGAGCAAACATCTAATTACCAAACATTTGCTCTTCTTACTGTCCTGTGAATTACCCTCCTTCCCTTGGAAGGCCCAGGCCCATGTCTCATCTTTAGCTCAGGAAGGCATATAAGCCTCAACTGCCCACTTGCCCTTAGGTCTCGGGAGCCCCATGTTTTTATGGGGCTCCTATACGTATGAAATTAAACCTGGTTTTCTCCTTCCTGTTACTCTGTTTTATGTCTCTTTAATTTTTAGACTAGCCAAAGAACCTAGAAGAGAAGAAAATTTTCTTTTTACCAACACCAGCATTGTTCAAGGTTTTAGATGTTGCCCATATAAATGTCCAAACCTGTAGAAAAATTTTATGAGTTTGAGTCAAACCAACAATTGCCAGGAAGCAAAAATCTCAATGGACTGAGAAAATACTCCAGAGAATAGCATTTTTGCAGTTTACTTTATACATTACAATCAAAGGAGGAGGTGTAAGGAGGGTTACATGAAGTTCATGGGTGCTAGGTTAGGGAGGTGGGAGAAAGCAAAACTGGGAAATCTCTGAGATCAAATAAACAGTAAAAATGAAGTGCTCCTTTTACATTGGTGGGTATCAGGTAGTTAACAATGAACACTTACAGCAGGTAGATGGTATTTGGTACAAGATAACAATGAGGGTTTCTGTGCCCTGGTGGAAGATTGTGCCCTGAGGGGTCTGGGAAAAGGGGGTTACTCTGACGTGTCACAAGTATGTTATCGTAGATGCAAAAAGATAATGGACAGACCCAGTTAAGGTAAAGATTGACCTTTGTCAAGGCAGATGCCAGTCTAGGGTATAACTACTCACCATGCCTCAGTGTTAGGCAGAAAGTTTTCATTTCAGACCACCCTATGTGGTTACTTTAGGTCTCTGAGTTTATAAGGCCTGGTATGCAGGCCTCCCCTGAGCTTGTCAGGTTTAGTATGCAGCCCTTTTTTCACCCACAATGTAAAGGAATAAACAACAACAGCAAAGCTTTCTGCTTTCATTGAGTTCACATTCTCATGGGGAGACATGGATAATAAAAAAAGTAAAGATACAGTACAACATATGTTAGGAAGTAACCAGGGAAGAAGCAGGACTAACTGTGTATATTCACTCACTGCGTGAACACTGGAAGTTCCTTGTGTCCTAAAACCATCGCATTCTCCTTTACTGCCTGCCATCACCTAACTGGGTTTGGCATTGTGTCCAACAAAAGTGCGCTGGATTGAACTTGAGTCTGTAGTGAAAACAACATTTTAAAAGAATGCCTAAACTCTCTACTTCTGAAAAAGAAATTAGCAGTACATATTTACATGTTATTAGGAGATAAAATATCTATAAAATACTGATATGTTATACTGGCTATAAACAGGCTTTATCAGATACCATTGTTACTGTTTTTAACAAATATTTATAAAAGTCTTATAATAGTTGACTCAAAAAATATGACCTGGTAAAAATGATCATTTTAGAGACTATTTTAAAAATTTTAATGGAATTCAGTAAGATATTGTAATTCTGGGCCACCTGTAGAGATGTGGAAATGTTCTAATTATATCAGACTAGACATTTTTATGGGGTTTATGAAAACCAGATTCTCCTAAAAAATTCAAAAATTTCTATCAGATTTTAAGACAAAAAAAATCAAAATTTATTTTTTCAATAAGCGAGTTAACAAAATAATAATCAAGTTCAGGAATAACAGGAGATGTTAACATAGATCATAGTAGAAAAGCAACCAGCCCACATCAAGGGCTATTTATGATGAAATGAACCTTAAAAATCTTTTGGCCTAACCTTTTATTTTACAAATGAGACCCATAGAGAAGAAGTGACTTGGCAAATGTATCACAAAGTGTTGGCAGAGCCAGCACCAAGCCTAACTTCCAGCTGTCCCTTCAAAGAAAAGACAAAAAACTCTGCTTTTTCTCCCTTCTGACTAGACAGGAGTCTGTTGCCTCACAGAGGAAAACTATTTCAGTCCACCACATTCTAAGACTTTTCCGAAGTACATGAGTATATATTTCTGTAGTTCCCTGTCCTTGGGTACATGTATGACATTGAAGAATGACTTTCTATTATTACCCAAGTGATCGGTTCAGGTGTTTAAAGGTTTTCTTGAACTATTCCTACATGGCAAGCATGGTGAACCATTTTTCTGATGGAGCCTTCATGTAGCAATCCAGCACATGTTAACGCTAAATGTTCTTTATTATGCAGCATTTGCTAGAAACTGCCTTGCCAGAAAGCCCGAAAATCAGCTCTGAAGGACATAGTCCTTTTACCCACATAATAAAATCTTGAGGAAGAACAGAGAAGCAAATGAAGTTTAATATAGATACTGGATCACAGATGAAAGAATCCAATCAAATGCTGACAAAACAAAAATATCTGAACAGATAGGTAAGTAACAACCTACATAAAACACCATAACCACCTGACAATTGAGCTTTCACACTGGCTCTGGGGAAATTCAACACCCCATTAAAGGGGCAGGAAGCAGAGGTCCTGAAGGAAAACTCCATAACCAGCGAGGACAAGATGATGAGACAGTTTCAGAATCATCATTACCTACATGACAACAGAGATGTTTACACTCCTGCTTTTTCTGAGCTGTTTGGGGATTTTATAATGAGGAAATATGAGAAATCACAAAAGTAATAAGTCTCACTCCCATATTGCTATGAGAATAAAATATAGCCACTTCATAAAAGTTCTCCTTTATGACACTCACCTTTCCAACGTACCAAAGAACCTCTTCAAAAATATTATTTTGGAAAAGGTTAACTTGCATTTGTGTTGCTGTGAGTGAAATGAGAGTTGTTTCATGCTAACAATATTACGAGCTATAATAAATAATACCAGTGGCAATATTTGCAATCATCAATCACTGTCATTTCATCTCCATTGGTCATTGCCATCATCATTTGCCTCATTTTCTGGAAGAGATCACTTTGGTTCCAGCCCAGCCCTGCCAAAATGGAGATTTAAATGGAAATAAGATTATGGCTGTCCTGTTTACATATGAAGGCGACCAGAAGTTACCACCCCAATACACATTGCTTTGGAATAAGGATTATTTTGAGCTGAAGGAAATTAAAACCCAGCAGATTTAGGGAAAGCTCTTTACCTCCCCTTCAACTGCCTAAATTTACATTGGAAAGGGGGTGGAGGCTATAATGGGAAGAGAGCTATTACCTATTTTTAAACTAAGAACTGTACCTGCAGGCCTGGCTGGTGTAGCTCAGTGGATTGAGGGTGGGCCTATGAACCAAAGGATTGCCAGTTCGATTCCCAGTCCAGGCACATACCTGAGTTGCAGGCCAGGTCCCTAGTAGGAGTACATGAGAGGCAACCACAATCACTGTTTCTCTCCCTCTCTTTCTCCTTCCCTTCCTCTCTCTCTAAAAGTAAATAAATAAAAATCTAAAACAAAAGAAAGAAATGTATCTGCATAACAAGACAAACTGTGTTTTCCAAAATTCTCCCCTCTCGCCTTCCTATGCCTGGCCTTCCTCCCTGTTGTATCCCCAGTCCGCCATCCCTTCCCTTAGCTCCAGGTAGTATATGAGCCTCAGTTACCAAGGCTGGGAAGCCCTTTCAGTCTCATATTTTTGGAGCTCCTGTTTATACATAATTAAATTGGTTTTTCTCCTGTTACTCTGTTTTATGTCAATTTAATTATTAGACCAGTCAAAGAACCAAGGAAAGAAGGAAAACTATTTCTTCCCCTACATGCTCTTAATGGCTGCTTCTTCTCCTTAAAAGAAAACCCAACATTTTCCCCTAAATAGGTCAGTCCTGCCTGACCTCTCCCCTGCCTGTTTCTCTGATCCCTGTCTTTCCTCATTACTTGCCACTCTCTGGCCACATTGGGTGTTTTACTATTCTTCACACATGCAAGCTCTCTCCCATCTCGGGGCCTTTAGCTTTGCTATTCCTTCTGTCTGGAATACTTTTCCTCCCAGGGTTCTGAGCTTCTAATTTTTCTCATCTAGTCTCTATATAAGTTTCTTACCCCATCCAAGGCCACCATCTCAACCCTCGATCACTCTCCAGTCCTTACCCTGGCTTTTCTGTTCACCGGGCTTTTCACCTCAGTGTACTCATCACTATCTGATATTAGACCATATATGCATGAGTTCATGTGTTTATCACATGTCTTTCCTCACCCTAAGGTAACCACAGACAGGAGGGACATGTCTTATTTAACACCATCTCTCCAAAATCCAGAAAAAGCCTGACACATAATAGGCCCTCTATAAATAGTTACAGAATGAATCAATGAACAATAATAATGATTTAATAAGTATGTACTATGGACTGACTAATTTATTTATAGTATTTCTAATTCTAAACACAAATAAACCTGCCAAAGACCATTACCATTTTCTTATCTAGAGAGAAAAGAATTCAAAGAGGTTGAGTAATTTCTCTAAAGTCATACAGATAATAAGTGGTGAGCCAGGAATGAAATCCAGATCTCCCTGATTTAAAAGTTCTTTCCATTACAAAACATAGTGTTGAAGATACCAATAAAGTCAATATGATAACAATAAATATTTATAAGGTACTCACCAAGTGCCAGACACTGTTATTAGTACTCTACATGTATCAGCTCATTTAAAGCTCAGGATAGCCCAAAAGCACAGGTGCTTTTATCTCACCTCATAAACAAGGAAGCTGAGGCTCAGAGAAGGTAAGTCCTTTGCCCAGGGTAACAGAGTTTGTCAGTGGAAGAATTAGAATTCGAGCCTAAGCCATCTGATTTAGAATCTTTGTTTCTAATGCCAGCTTAGAGTGAAATCAGATGTTTCCTTTTTGTCATTTCCAAAGTCAAACAGGAGAGACACAAAGTGATGTCAATATCTCCACGAAGGGCACACTGCCACATTCCTGCGGCTGCACCATGCCCACCAGGAAGGTCCAGGACCCAGAGCACGCAAAAGAGCTGGGAACTACCTGGAGAAGGTGGGATCCGCTACACTGGGAGCCAAAATGGTAGGAATAACAAATATTTTGGAGAGCATTTCAATGTGTATTTTACAAAGCGCTTTCACATAAACTTCCTGAACTAATCTTGAGAAGGTACTCATTTCAGATAAAATTGACATACCAACCAACCTACTTTATAGCAAACTGCTTTGAATTAAAGTACTTCATGCCAAGTCACTGGTGGCTGGATTGCAAACCCATTCTCCAGATGAGAACATTGAGAATTGAGAAAGTGAACAGGCAAACATCAACTATGTCTTCAGGACTCAAAACTAAACTAAATCATTGGTTTCAATGCAACCCATAACTGAAGTAGGACAGTTTGCAGGGCAGAGCCAACAGGACTGGCCTAAGGCTGCTCCCTCTAGAAGGTCTTGCTTTCAGGATCGGCCTTCGGCTGGTGTCTGGGGACTTTTAAAATGTTCCATAAGTGGTGAGGTTTGACTGCTCTGCCAGCTTACACTGTTTATGTAACGTTTTTTTATAGGAAACACCCTGTTTCTGCCTGAGAGTCTGCAGTTTTGGTGGCTTGGGTGTCTCTGTGATCTGCCCCCTGTGAACATCCTGAACTCGGAATCACAAACAGCCTTCCCTGGGCTGTCACAGGGCACATGTGTGGATGCATTTTTGCTGCTAGAAGAGTGTGCTGTATGTGTGCGACCCTTCACAGGAGGGAAAGGACACATGAAGGCTGGACATGGATTTCTCCTGACTCCGCCCGATGCATTCTTTCCCTTATTGATCTGGCTGTGTAACCTTACTGTGCTGCTGGGATAAATCTTAACTGTGAGAGTGATGCTGAAAATCTGTGAAAACTTCTGGCAAATCATCAAATGTATGAATGGTCTTGAAGGTCCACAAAACAAACAAGGCAACAGAAGAAAGAGGGGAGCCCCTGACAAGGGGAATGGAGACAAAGGAAGAGTAGAGGTGCCTCTGTGGGTGGACCTGAAAGCCAAAAGATTCACTGGGGTGACACAGGCCTTATAATCAAAACCCAAGGTAGAGAGCCAACACTAACGGCTATGGAATTCATGGATCCAAAGATCAGGACTATGTCTCTAGTAAAAAAAGGTTAGTATTTATCCACCACCAGTCAAAAGAAGAGAGGAGGTCACCTGAGCAATTGAAGTATAAACCCCAACACTTTCCAAGAGAGTTAAAATTATAGGAAAGAAATGAGCTTTCCTTGGCTAAAAGTCTGCATACTCATTAGCAACACAAAGAGGCAAATTTATTCAAATCTACCTCCCTAAAACAAATGTCATCTTTCCCAAGGGAGTAAAATGGTGTGGAACTAAGTATAGGGTACACCATTTAAAATTCCTTTTACAGAAAAAATTCTTGACACCCTTCTTTGCATTAGATGCATTTGTAACTTGGATAGCAGCTGACCCTCATTTCAAAAGTGATGGCTAACTGATCCTTTGGGTCTTATCCTGATAACATGTTGGGAAATCTATGCACATGCTATGCAATATATGTTTTGCAATCTCTTAATAGATATCTACCTGATGGCAAATTCATTTTGGTCTTTTAATAATCAAGCTCATTTCCTATCTAAGACATACCAACTTTCTTTTAACACCTCTACTGTATTAAGCTTTTCAGAAAGAAACTGACCTCCCCGCATACTTATACACATTTACACACATCTCTTTCATCGGGAGAGATTTGGAATCAGAAGGTACTGAGGTAGAGTTGGCACCACCCTTACACCACTCTTTTTCTCTCTCATTGGTTAAGAGAGAGCCAATGAGAGCTAGAATGGTGACTCACGCAGGAAGAAAAAGACCTAGAAGTCCAGTGCCCCCACCACAGTATTTACAGGGTTGTTACATCACAAAGAGTGAGACTACAGGCATGCCAGTCGGGGAAATATTTTTTTCTGTATTTTAGAGTACACTAGTTTCTCTTTGGGAAAAAAAAATGGATGTGCAAACTGAAAATGTGTTCTCTTCTTAGGTAGCTGGAAGGAGAAGTGAACATAATTAAGGTCATAACATGCCCTTTACCCACAGGACTGTAGCCTGCTAATGCCCCCACCCGACCTTTGGAGTCATCAAACCCTGTGCTGTGCACTGCATGTGCCCCCACCACCACCACCACCCAAACATTCACATGTTGGACTCCTAACCTCCAATGTGATGGTATTAGGAGGTAGAGCCTTTGGGAGCTAATTAGGCCATGAGGGTAAAACCCTCATGAATAGGATTAATGCCCATATAAAAAGAGATGCAAGAACTTCCTTCCACTTTTAGCTCTCTGCCAGGTAAGGATGCAACAAAAAAGTGCTATCCACAAGTCAGGAACCAGGCCCTTGCCAGATACAGCATCTGCCTTGATCCTGGACTTCTTAGCCTCCAGAAATGGGGTGGGGGAATGCTGTTTAAGCCACTGATCATAGTGTTTCATTTCAGAAGCCCAAGCTGACTAAAACACCCTGATCATAAAAGGAATATCAGAAGCTATGAGAATGTTCAGAAAGAAACAGAGCCTCCTCCTGCCATGAGAAGAAGAAACTACCCATGAGGGGGCCGAGCACCAGGCTCCATGGGTCTGGACGTGAGGCTCTGGAGAAAGAAGGGAGAACTGAGAAGATAGAGACATCAGAGCCGAGAGGAAATGTCCATGGCTCACATTTTTGTAAAAGGTCCGTTACTGTCAGTGTTTACCTAGATATTGATAAGGAAAGAGAGCAAAAGGAATTAGACATTGAGTTTAATAAAATGGGGAACACAAGCCTGATTACTGAGCCAGGAAGCTACAGCCTCATACCCTAGAGCAGGGGTGTCAAACTCATATTCACCAGGGGCCACATCAGCCTTGAGGTTGCCTTCAAAGGGCCGAGTGTAACTTTAGGACTGTATAAATGTAACTACTCCTTAACTAGGGGCAAGGAGCTCGGCACTGCCAGGTAGAAACAAGGTGCCAGGCCAGATACAACAAGGAAGAGGGCCGATTCAACCCTCGGGCCTTGTGTTTGTCACCTGTGCCCTGCCAGGTGACAGGGCTCTGCCAAGAGGGTTAACATTCCTCCCTTTACCCCTCTGAAACCAGATTGTTGGTTGGGGGAGGCACAGAGGGAGGTACTGGACCACAGAGACCTGTCAGTCTAACTAAAGAATGGGAGCCCATCTGAAGCCCACAAATGTTTGAGAATTTGATTAGTTCTTTGGAGAAAGCACTTGGTCCATCCCAAACCCAAGCTTCTGGGTATAACCCCAGGGGGAAAAGAAGCTCTTCTCTCCCCACCCCTCTCTCTCTCTCTCTTTCTCTCCCCCCCCCCCCCCGCTGACCCACCGATTGACTCACCCATTCATTTGTGTGCTCTCTCATCTGAGAACACATGACCATGCAGGTCTAGCAGCTACCAGGCCCACAGCAGATGGCGTGGACTCCAAAAGAACTAATCTCTCCAGCAGCCATGTGGACTCTGCCACTGGAGCAGCCAGGAACAAGCTAAGTTACCTTAACAGGGACTGAAACCACTTAGCAGATGCCTGTGAAGTCCAAAAGACTAAGCTATAACATGAAGCAGAAACTCTGGACACTGGCTTTTGTCTTGGCCTTGCAGAAGACATGGTTTTACTTTTTTCATGGCAGGACAGAGAGGGTACATTGAAAACCCAGGGACAGCTTTTATCTCCACACAAATAAACCATGCCACACCACGGTCTCCCTTTCGTGGGTCCTTGAAATTCTTTCCCTGTGATTCCATGGAAGAACCTAATTCTCATTGACAACAGGTCTACCTACCTTCAGAAAGCCTCCTTCCCATTACAAATCTCCATTAATGTGTGGTAACTGATTCTAAGGAAAACTAGTGAGTCAGGATATAAATTGGATAGAAAGGCTGAGAGTTTTCCAATCATCTTATGAAAACTTCGTAGGTGGGAATTGGAAGGATTTCCCCACCTTGTGATTACTTGGGGTACCACTCCAGCAGCGTAGATCCCTAATAACAGAAAACACACCTCCTGGAACACAGACGCAAGACAAGTCTGCTGGGATGAGAAGTTTCTAGAAATCAGAAATCATGTTTATTCATTTTAGGGTGCCATTTTCCACCCAAGGCGGGTATGCAGTAGATGCTTAACAATTTGTTGTGATTCCTATATCTTAAATGCTGCCATCTCTACCTCTATTTTGGTCAGTTAAAAATGTATCCATGTTGTAAACACTTAGCAAAGTTTTCTCTAAGTCTCCTGTCTATAATCAGTCTCTTTCTCCTTAGAATGCCAACTGCATTCTGTTTTCTTGGTGGTGTATAACTTAATTAAGCTTGAAATAAAGATGTGTTTATTTTGTTCTCATCCTTCTTGTCACCTTATACCATCCTTGTCTCTATACTATAAGCTTCTTGAATATCATATACATCTTCTATTATGGTGTAGCGCAAAGTGCCTTACCTATAAGGAGTTCAGATTTTTTAAATTGATTTTATACTCATGCAATAAAATCTGCAGGTTATTTTTGCTGTTTCCGCTTCTCATATGATAGAGTTATCATTAAATAACATCACAATATTCATTCCTAGTTTTATTTTTAAAACAAGTAATTTCTGTCACATCATTATGCATGTTCCACAGTTGTATCACAACATTGCACATTTTTCTATTTCTTCCCACTATCAACTAAAATCTCTTCATTTATGAACACTTTTACCATTTTTGGAAAGGCCTATTTCTTCCATCCTGTGCTGGATGGATATGCTCATTTTATCTACTCACCTGACGTTACACCTCAGGTTGAACTGGATATACTCTGAGGGGATCCTGAGGATAAAGGTTGACTCACTAGACACCTCATTAATCTGCATCAGCCGAAACACTTCTGACTTCTCATTTGTAATAGGAGATTTTAAAAACCTTCACCATTATTTATTAAGTATCCACTATATCCAAGGAATCTAGTAAAGAGACTATACTCTAAAAGCTCAAAAATAAGACCTCTACTTGCAATAAGGCGATGTGGTGGGAACTCACCTGGGATTATTTCATTTCAAGTGCTTTACATATTAAAAGGTTCCAATCATTTATGGGTTCAGATGCACAGTTTCCAAGAAGGATAGCAAATCATTCCTAAGGGAGAAGTTGTATCCTAGCGACAGAGAAGTCGCTAGTATTAGAGAGGCTACAGCTGGAGCAGCCTAATAACAGAGGGCAAAAGGAAGACAATATTAGAGGTTGGTTCAGAGTATTAGAGTTTTTCAGGAAAAATAAGGCCTTTTCCTTTGCAGAAATACAAACAAGTTGTATATGTTAAGATAAATACTCTAAACCCTCTCTTGTGTCACCTATAAGAAGAATCTGTTTAGTTTGTACTCACAATGAGTACAATAACCATCAACTCTTTAATCACACCACAAAATTCCACCCAGAACAAATCATGATCAGATTCCTAAACAGGCATATATATTTCTTTAAATCCTAATTTGTTTACTCCCGAAAATGAGGCAGATTCTTTCTACCTTTAGCTCGTCATATTAAATCAAGTCAAAGAGTGTCAGCTTTATTTACAAAATTGATTCATTGAAAAATCTCTCTTATAATTGATAAGTTCTTCGTATCTTTGGTCCTATTTCCTTTATTTCTTTCCATTTACCTGAGTGGGGTGTTTCTTAATTCTTGTAACATGACCTCACTAAACCTAAGGGGATTGTTTTCATGTAGGCAGCAGCAGTGGCGCAAGCACCAGATCACGCTAATAAGCATCCATGGAGAAGTCAAAGTTTTTCAATGTGCAACTCTTTTTACAGTTTCCTTTTCAACTTAGAGCTTAAAGAAGATCCATTATTTTTATCGTTTCTCCCCTATTTGTTTTGTAGTCATAGAACTAGAGCTCAAGGGAACTATGGATATCATATAATCCAATTCATTCATTTTAGAGGTAAGATAAAGAAAAGCATTTAATAGCAGAACCAGGTCCTGTGATCCCAGACCTGGGTTTTTATTTCTTTATTGCATCTCCTCCCTGCTCTGTAATGCTCCTAAGGGAGAAATCTTGAGCTTTATTTCTAACTCCCATTTGGAATGCAGCTTCCGAAGACAACAGTGATGAGAAACCCCAAATAAATCATATCTGAATGACTCGGAAAGTGCCAATGGAGTTTCACCTAGAAGGTCTACTCCTAATCCTATACTTTGTATTCAGTAGTGTTTCTTAGGTAAAAACATCCCTTACTGAGAAATTAATTAATCCTTATTATCCAAATCCTGCTCCCCAAAACTTAAAATCACACTTATCCAATAGTTTAACTTAGGATTCTGATTTCCTGTTAATTACCTCTTAAAAACACCCACATGATTATAAAAAAATATTAAAAGTTTCCATTAAAACTCCAGGAAAACACATACTATTTGCAAAACATAGCTTCTGATGAGATGTTACTTTCTATTTTCTCAAATGTAATTTGCAGCTGTGTATAAACAAACTTTCTAATTGCTATAGAAAGTCTAATTTTTCTTGTCCTTAGATAAAATTCATAGAGTATGAAGCAAACAGCTAAAAGGAAATATATCTAAAAGATGCAAATTTCTATTATGTCTTTGTAATACTTTTCTCAAAATAAAGCATCTTGTGTCAAACTCAAGAATTAGCATTAACTTTAAAAGGCATTGTTTACTGCTGAGTAGCGAAATAGTGTTCCAGAAAGAAATAAAACCATAGTATAACAAAAGTAAATCAAAGTTAGCATTAAAAACTATTAAAAATACTCTAAATGATAGAAATGTTTTCTTGCTTATTTATGTCTCTGTTTTTGTTTTTGAATTAAAATGAAAATAGTTTCCATTATTAAACATCTTATAAATAAAATACACACATTTACTTCTGAACTAGTATTTCAGAATAACTAGCTTTGTGGTATACATTATTAGTATCCATTAAATATAATAAAAGGTAGCAGAATGGCCACCCAAAAATATGCCACTTGGCATAAGAACAATTTTGAGTTTAAGGCAGTTAAAAAGTAACAGATACAAAAAAAAAAATACTCTCTTACCCTTCCTCTACTTGCTTAAAAGCAGGACATAAAATTTGTAAAGGTGTCCACCCCTCCTCTTTCTACAAAGAGGACAGAGGTAATTGGTGGAGAAAAATGTAGATCCTTAGCAGCCCAATTTTGTCACCAGAAGAACCTAGGTAACAATCCCCACTCACTAGCCCCATATTCTTTCGTTCACCCGCATATATGTCCTCCCGCATTTTCCAGCCTGAAATTCAAGGTTCTTTCCTTTTGCTTTGTCAGTTCTCTAAAAATGTATTGTTCTTTTGTTAAGATGCTGTATAAGCCCAGTTTTAGCCACCCCTTTGATTTACTCATTACTGAACCGCTTCCATTTGTATATGCAATGCATAATGTTAATCAACTTTTATTTGTTTTTCTCTTGTTAATCTGCCTTTTACCACTCTAATTTATTAAGCTCCAGCTGAAGAGCCTAAGATAGGTAGAGGAAAAAAAATGCCCTCCCCTATAGTAAGTTCATAAATATTTACAGAAACAAACTAAAAAATTGTGAGTTTAAGCCTCTTGAAGGCAAAGTCCATTCCCATCATACCCATGGCTGCGTTTTCAGGATCTGACTGAGTACCTACCTGACACATAGTAAGTGCTTACTGAAAAGGTCTCGATGGATGTAAAAATATGCATAAATGTATTAGTCAGAATCCTCAAAGAAGGACAAAAACCAGACAAGGCAAGTTTAAGCAGCAATGAGATTTATTGAATGACATTAGTTAGCTTCCAGGACTCCCATGACACCGGAAGATTAGACTTCAAGCCTCTGCAGCCAGAACCAATTTCCAACCCACCGAGCAGGACTGTTCCAGGGAAGAATCCTCTGCCACTTTCACTAAGTGCGAACACTGTGGCCTGAACTGCTGGCACTGGGTGGCACCGGTCCCTGAACTTATACATCAAAATTATCATTATTTTTTCTTATTCTTGCCAATGCAATCAACAGCAACCAAGACACAGAGCTCACATTCTACTTTCTAACCTCGTTCCCTAGCTCAATAATCTCTAAGTATATGATCTGCTTCCTATGTGAGAGTTTTACCACATATTTCCTTCAAGAATATGACACTTCACCATGGTTTTAGCTTTTTCTCTTCATCACCAATCAATGGACCATTAAGCCAACATCACATAACTTAGGGTTTTATTATAGCAATACCTCAATTCTGGTAACAAATTTCAATACTAATCAAGATAGGCTAAGTCGAGCTGCAATAACCAAAATGTAAAATATAACAGTTACCTAACACAAAAAAGATTCATTTTTTAATTTTTCTGCATGTTCAACTTAAGTCAGCCCATTTCAATCACTTTGTTTGGGGGTGCAAATAATTTTCCTTCCAACATTCAAAGTTCTTCTGGCTGGTCTAATAATCAAACTGATATGAGACAGATTAACAAGAGAAAATAACCAAATTTATTACCTATGTGCATAAAGGGGTTCCAAAAAAAATAGGAACCAGAAAAATCTAACCCAATGCTTTCCATGGCTAAAATTAATTAATTAGTTAAGAAATAAAAGCAAATTTGTCTCATAGAAGGAGTCACATTAGTAAAGGGTTACTTCTTAATAAGCTAAATTAAAACAAATCATGGGTATTTTTCTCTCCATTATATGCATAAATGTCATACAAATCAATGAAAGCCATGCAGATCAGAATGCAGCTAATTCCAGCTCTCACTTGCTATCCCTTCCAGGGCTCATAAACCCCACAGCAGTTGCTCAGGAACAGGACGACCATGTGATGAATACAGCAGCTCAAGCCAAGTTCTGGATGAAGTGTCCAGATCATTGTGTTCTCTGGTTTATTAGGCAGCTGAGAAATCTTAAGGTAATAGGCGCAAGCATAACCTGGCCATTGAACTCCGGGGAATAATCCTAAATTCAAGGAGGAGCCACTGCACTTATAAAATGTTTGACTCTCCCAATTAAGTGCCCTGTATTTACTGTAGAAATTACGAAAATGTAGAAAACTATAAATAAAAACATTATCTGAGAATTCATCATCCAGACGCAATTACTATTAAATTTTTGTCAGATTTCTCTTTGGGTGAAATTACTTACTGAAAATCTTTCATTACATAAAAATTTGTATGGCTTTTTCACAGAGCATTTCCCAATGTAATTTTTAAAATTTTTGAAGTATTTCTTGATGTGCACCCTAATAGTTAGTTGCCTGGTTTTATCATACTTTTTTTTTTTTTTTACCAATTGTTTATTGCTTGTTGGACAAGTGTCAGTAAGTGTCAGCATGGGTGTTGAGAACTAGGAAATGACCTAGTGAAAGGAATAAGCTCTCTTTGATGGCCTGAGGCTGAGTATTTTCACTTATGAAGCATTAATTCCAGGAAGAAAAATTGTTTTGGCTACTGTTCCCTTTACCCCATTCTCTACCTTTGATTATTGATACGGACACCAGCTAGCAGTGTCCACGTCATTATGGATGAAATAAAACATACACACGGACTACCGAGCCCAGTGGAGGAAAAAGGACGACAGCGTGACTTTTCTCTCAAGGGGAGCAAAAGCCACAGCCTCCGCCATGACAGGCCTTTATTCTAAATCTCTTCACACTACAAGATGGTCCTCACTCACTATCCCCAGTTACAACAAAAGGAGCCAATGCCCCTCATCACATCACAGAAGAAGGATATTAGCAAATGAAAAGGCAAAAGTGGTTGAGGTGGTTACACTGGTCCCTGCAAGGTTTAGCATGGATTTTAGAAAGTTAGGACAAGCATTTGCAGGGTGAGGGAGAGTTGTCAGGAAAAAGCAGCTTAGGTATATTGCATATCTGATTACCCACGAGAGAACCTATCTGTGGGCCTGGGTCCTGTGCATCTCTGAGTGGGAGCTGGGCCCACGCCACGCAGAAGGGTCTGCCACAGATTATATTACACCAGCCCTGGGAAGCAGAAAATGGAAAGAAGACTAAAAACAGAAAAGAAAGATGTAACAAAAAAAGATGAAAGATAGACTTTAGGAGACAAAAACATATCAATAACATGGAGACAGAGAAAAAGCCTTCAAAATAGCGCAGAGAGCTAAAGATGGGTTGGTCTTGACTAGTGTCCTATGATCCTAAACTTACCTGTGATCTTGAGACCCATCTTGAGGTCACAAGCTTCAAATTTTATTTTAGCTCATTGTAAAAAACTCAGTATTTTATCATAGCAGTATGCATATTTTTTCTTCCGAGGCAGAGTTAATTTATTTAATAATTCATGAAATACTGGTTGAATGCCCACTATGTCCCCAGCACACTCTAAGCAGGTGCTAGAAAAAGAGTGAAGAACACAGTAAGGTCTCTGCATTCTTCGATCTCGGAGTCCAGTGTGAGTATAACTATTTATTGACAAAGCAGATAGTCTTTTGTGTGGGCGACTGTTTGCCAATTTGATTTACATTGCCGTTAGGTGTTGTCTGAGTAACTAGGTACACTAGGTGTTTTTGAGATGGGAAAGTTACAAGTTTAGAAGAGAAAAAATCCAGAGTTCTCTTTTGGACTGGTTCATTTGAGAGGCCCATGGGAAATTCAAATGGAGACATAAGTCTGGAACTCAAGAGAAGGTTAGTGCTGAAGATATAAATTTGGGAGTCATCTGCGTACCGTTGCATTTAAACCCAGAGAATGAGAACAGACCTGCTAAGGAGACGGTATAGACAAAGAAGGAAAAAAATGCCAAGGCCTCAGCCTTTGGGAATGCCAAATTTAGATCTGAGGAAGAAAAAGGGCTTAGCAAATAAACTTAGAGGGAATGTCAGGGAGAGAGAAGTAAGCAAGGAGTGTGTAGTACTGCGGAAACCAGAGAAGGATCCTGGAGTCTTAACCTATACACATTACTTTATAATGAATGGTTATACTTTTCTAATAAAATAAAAGTTAAAGGCACAGAACCCATTTCAACTTCTTTATAACAATACTCCATATTGATTTCAAAATGTTGCAATAAAAAAGTTAAGGAAACACCTTGTAATTTGGTTTGGGATATTTATTATTTCCTAGCTCAGGAAGAAAGCCTCAGAACAATTTCTCCAGAACTCTGTAAATCACCAGAGTAGAAGATAATAGATGCAATAAATAGAAATTATCAAATAAATGCCAAGTCCTATTACTATATATAAAATGAATTCCCCATGCGACTACAAAGATATGAAAAAACAATGCATAATTTTAGCATTCTGTTTAGAAAGATCAATACAAAAGATTGATAGCATTTTTATTGAAAACTAGATTCCATGTGGTTGTTAGGTAAAGGAAAGCATCTTTGGGGAATGTACATTATAGAAAAAGTAAATAAATTCATGAGCTCATACCTCAAACGTAACAGACAAAGAAGACTGGGATATGAAAATGTGCTATTTTAACAAACACCCTGGATCAGCCTTATCCAATTGAAATACAATGTGAGTCATAAATATAAGCACCCTATATCATCGCAGATCTTCTTGTAGCCATGTTTAAAAAAGCAAAAATAAATAGGTGACATTAACTTTGCTAGTATGTTTAACCCAATCTAGCCAAAAAATTATTTGAATGGATAATCAATATGAACATTATTAATATATATTTTACATTTTTATATTAATTCTTCAAAATCCATGGCTCAATTTACACTGATAGGCACCTCTTAGTTCAGACTAGCAATGTTTCAAGTATTCATTAGCCACATATAATAAGTGGCAGCAATTTAGGACAAAATAACATAGATGGTTCTGTTACTATAGGCAAGTTACCTGGTTATCAGTAAAGGAAGGAAGTAAAAGTAAATCAAACATTGTTGAGCCTGACGGGCTGGGGATCAGGAGGCTGTTTACCTCACTAGGAAGGTACAGCTCCGCACACTCCAGAGGATCACAGCATTGCCCCACCAGGGAAAAACACTCTGCCCTCCCTCCTCCGGTACCAGATTGCTGGGGGAAGAGCGATGGGAGGTAGGCACATGCTCAACAGAAGTCAAAATAGTGCAGGGAGAGCTTGACACAGAGGCCTGTCTGTCTAACCTGGGAAAAGGATCAATTGTTTGGGAGGCAGGCACATCACAAGCCAATGAAAGCTTGGGAAGTTGAATAGTTAATTTGTAAAAATGCCTGGTTTATCCAAAACCCAAGATAATATAACCCAGTTTACCAAAAAAGAGCTCTCTCTTTCTCTCTCTCTCCCTCTCACTTGGGAACACTCATTTGCCCTATTCCTTCATTTGTTCTTTCCATAGTAACCACGCGGGTTTAATGGCCACATGCCCCCACACCTAAAAGCTATGTGGACTCCAAACACAGGCTCCAGGCAGGGGTCTGAGTAGAGCAGCACAGCCGGAAACCGCACTAAGCTACCTGAATGGGGACAGAGATTGCTAATGCCAGAAAAATGAATCAGAAACTCTGACACGGGCCTTTGTTTTTGGTTTGCTGAAGACGTGCGTGGTTTTCCATGATGGGATGGATGGAGATGGGACAAAGGGCAGCCTTCTATTTCCATCCGAATAAATCTCGCCACACCTCATCCTCCCTTGCGGGTCTCCTGGAATGCTGTCCTTCGACACCAGGAGAAGCCCATTTCCACCTGCAACAGTTCTGCCATGGAAGACCGACCACTGAGCTCTGATAAAAGAGACAATGGCTGCCTTCCCTAGAATTTTAACTCTAATACGCATGCCAGGCACACAGCACACAATCAATTAACACTTGTTTTGCTGTTGAATATCCTGAAAAAAAAATCAGAATAAAAACCAATCCTTGAGAAGGTGGTTTGCAATATGGCAAATAGCATAATCACAAAGCTAAAATAAAAATGTATCTATTCCCATATCCACATTCATCTGACTACCACATTGCCCAATTATAATTACTCAGAGCTCAAAAGTAGAATGGCCACTCAAAAACACCTTGAGCTAAGAAAAAAAATTGGGATAAGATAATGGGGAAAGGGCAGGACAAACCTACAAAGTAATTACATATATCACTAAAGATTATAATGAAAACACACTTGTTCACACATTATTTCAACAGCATTCTTTTCTGTGGCCTCTAATTTCCAGACCACAAATTGGGCTTCCCCTTTTGTAACATGCTTCAGATTCAAGGTGGATGATTACTTACCCAGAAAGAAAAGAAGCAAGGAATTATGATCTAAATAATCACCATTAATTATCAAAGAGTCTGTTAAATCTCATTCTAACCTGGTAAATTTATTTTTTCTCACTTTCTGGGAGGAAAAAAAAAGAGAAAGACAAGTACCATATGACTTCACTTACATGTGGAATCTAATGAACAAAATAAACTGATAAACAAAATAGAAACAGACTCATAGATACAGAGAACAGACTGAGAGCTGTCAGAGGGGAGTGGGGTTGAGGGGCTGTGCAGAAAAGGCGAAGGGATTAAACAAAGACAAAAACTCACAGACACAGACAACAGTACGGTGATTACCAGAGGGATGGGGAGAGGCAGAAAGAAAAGAGGGAATAAATGGAAGGGAAGTTGACTTGGGATGGTGAACACACAATACAATGTCCTGATGATGTATTATACAATTGTACATCTGAAACCTATATAACTTTATTAACCAATGTCATCCCAATAAATTCAATAAAAATTTTAAAAATTTTTTTAAATTAAAAAAGAAGCAGCATTATGCTTATGTGATTTATAACAAAGAATCTCATTTTTTCCAAATATCAGCAGATACTTTTCACATCTACCTTGAGAAAGGGAAAGACTAAAGAACAGAAGCCCAGCTTAACCCCAACTCTGTTTACATCCATATTGTTAACGTGTGAAATAGCAGTAATAGGGAACAATACATTTTTCTTCATCCTGTTGACTTCAATGTACCAAGGGGGAAAACCTTGTCATTTTCCATACGATAATCCAATTCATGTGTTGTTTATGCTATTTGGAGATGTGAAACACTTAAAATAACCATCTTCAAAAGTTCCATCAACATTTCTACATTCAAGGGGAAAGAAACTTATTTTAAATTGACCTCTGCTACTTCGAAGATCACAAGACAGGAGACAAGTTTCCCTCAAGGTAAACTCAGAAACACTGAGATCCTAGCTCTGCCTTCAGTTTCTGCTCTCTCCCAGCCCTCCCTCTACACCCTGCGCACACCAGAACGGGGACTGGGGGTGTAAATCTCCTCTCTCCACTGAGCAGGAAGGTCCTAAAAAAGCTTATGGGTAGATGAGAAATTTGCTGAAGAATCAAGGATTTCTTTATTACTGCTACCTGCTCTTCAAACTGCTTTCTTCAGCTGTTTCAGCTATATGAGCCTGATTTCTAAATTTGTGCTCAAACTTCTGAACTCCCTTCATTGTCCTGCTGTTCCTCTTATGCCTAATCCTAAAACATCAATTGGTCCTGGAGGCTGGAGGCCTGCAGTGTCTTCTACACCTAGTTCTGACTTCTCTCTGTGTACTACATCCACCCCTAACAGTTCTAGTGTTTCTGGAGAAAGATTGGGACTAAGGTATGTGTGCCCTGGAATGGTCTGGAAATAGGTTCTTGTGGTGTTACAAGGAAGGAATTTCAGGGACAGTCACAAAAGACAAATTTAAGCAATGGCGGCAAGATTGATAATACGTTATTATAGCCTGGGATGGTGAAACAAAGCAAAGGCTTTAGAAGAGGCAAAATCTCAGCAGCAGGAATGAACCTAGACTGGGTTGTATAAACTCAGGAAGAAAAGTTACAGAGGCAAAAGGAGAGTCTTTAAAGCCCACTGTTCCCCTTGTTGCAAGTCTTCTGGGGACCCTTAGAATTTAGAAGAAAAGAAGGTAAAGTACAGCCCAAGAGGAGGAAGGGCAGGATTGCTACAAGGAGGACACAGAGATCATAGCTACCCCTGAAGAGGTTGCTGCACTGCCTCATCCACAACCAGATGGTTTAGCTGTAGGAGAAGTCCAGCCACTGGGGCCACAGGTCTGTAATTGTCCCCAGCAAGCCCAGGAGGAGAGCCAGGGCCCAGAGCTGCCACGCCATTACCTGGTATGTGAGGCTCCAATTGTCTAGCTTAGTCTCTTCCCCTCTGGCTTATGATGAAAGCTGCACTTGAGCCCACGTAGCTGCCAAAAAGAGACGGGGGCCTTTGTTAATTTTCCCTGGCTTTTCTTGGGCCTGGGAGAGGGAAAGATTTCTTTCTAACTGTCTAATATCTTTCCTGGGTTTTCTCAGGCTTGCATCCTTACCCCACCCAATGTTTCCCCAGCTTTTCCCAGGTTTGTCTCCTCCCATTTATGGTTGCCGTTTTGGCTTCTACCACCCAAGCATCTAATGAAAGGACTTCCTCTTGCACCATCCTCTCCTTCCCCTGCAGGGGCAGCTGAAAAGCTGCTACTTCCTACTTAATCAGGCTTAGAGTCTGAGTCCATTTGCTCCTTTCCTTTGTTAATAACTCCAGGAACAAAGCTATTGTAGATAACTGTAGTTTATTATAAACTAGTGTGTGATACACAGAGAGGAACCTAAGCAAGGATCCTCATATCAAAGTCTTTTTTGTGTCCTATTGCTAAAGATGGCTCAGCAAACATTGAACAAACATTTGCTTTTCTCATCCCATATGAATTGCCTTCCTGCCCTTTGAAGTCCCACTGCCCCCTTTCTTTTTAGCTCAAGATGGCAGATAAGCCTCAACTACCCTATTTGTTTTTAAGAATACCCATATATACATATGCAGTAAATTTAGTTATTTTTCTCCCATTAATCCATTGCATGTCAACTTGAATATTACACCAGCTAGAAGAACTTAGAAGGATAGAAGGAAGATTATATTTCCTCCCCTACAAGCGTACATTAAACTATCAGGAAAGCTGTGAAAACAAAAATAGTCTGAATAGAAAAAGCTCCCATGCTGAAGGACGAAGCATGGCTAAGGGCCTGTCAGATTGAGTCAAAGCTCCGACTTTGCCTCTGCCCCCTGCTCCCGACAAACATGAGGCAGAGGTACACAGAGCAACAAGATGCGTGGCGGTAGGAGCCAGAGAGCTACTTCACTTCATTTCATGCAAAATATGAAATTAGGCAGCACCGATTTTATAGTAACTTGATTAAATCTAGGACAATAGATACAATTCAATATTTGACACCTTTATTTCTCCTGAAATATATCAGCTATTGCTTCTCTATTTCCTGTCACTTCAGTGTTGTTTGAAGGCTTATAAAAATTAATAATATGCCCTGGCTGGCATGGCTCAGTGGTTGAATGCTGGCCTGCAAATCAAAGGGTCACTGGTTCGAGTCCCATTCAGGGCACATGCCTGGGTTGCAGGCCAGGTTCCCAGTAGGGGGCAAGTAAGAGGCAACCACACATTGATGTTTCTCTCCCTCTTCTTCCCCTTCCCTTCCCCTCTCAAATAAATAAACAAACAAACAAACAAATAAATAAATAAATAAATAAGCAAGGGAAGGAAGAAAGAAAGAGAGAAAGAAAGAAATATTTTCTCTCTAATATGAGACTTATAAGAGAGAATGTATATTCTTAAAGTGGAAAATCTATTTAAAAGCTTTACTTTCTACAATGTGGTTACAAATTGAGACCAAGGTGGGACAGCAGGACTGAGAGGGGTCCACTGTATGTGGTAATTATGAAATTACTAGTAGCTGGGAAAGTGGTTGGAAAATGTGAAGCAGACCCAGTAAGTATTCACTCTTTCAAGAGCTTGGAAACTTAAAAGTTGAGAGACTGCATATCTAGAAGAGGATCCCAAAGTCCTGGATGAGCTTTAAAAACATAGACACTTGGGCATAATTATAAACTCAGCGGAAATATCCAGTTAAATAATAGTCTTAAACTATAATAAGCTTTTGAAACATCCAAAACACAAGCAATAATTGCTTATATATTTATGTATGTGGAGGAGGAGAAGATCTCCCTTTCCCCTCTTGGTTCTTATGGCTAGTCAAATAATTAACCTAAGGCAGATGTGGATTTTTTTTTTAAACCATTTTGTGTAAAATCACTTCATAGGGTGATGGGATCATAAATTTGTACCTGGTCAGAACATGGTGGGTAGCCATGCCCCAGTCTTATAACTTCTTTAGTAAAACGTTCATCTTTGCCTAAAGCAAATCCCGTCCATTGTTTTTGTTCCTGTAGGTTAACACCCTTTTGAAATAAACCACAGCCACCCTCAAGGAAGCACATAATCTTGTTAACAATCCTGTAATCCAACTCCCACCTTTCTGTAATCATTCTTAGTTCTCTCCTTAATCTCAAATGCATAAAAGAAACTGCAAACCTATTATTCTGGGAAGCAGTTGGCATGCTCCCTGGCATATATTGTCAGTCTGGCTCATATAAACTCATAAAAACTCTCTATAGGTTTGGACAGTTCT
The DNA here is from genome assembly GCA_039655065.1 of Glossophaga mutica. NCBI lineage: Eukaryota > Metazoa > Chordata > Mammalia > Chiroptera > Phyllostomidae > Glossophaga > Glossophaga mutica. Next base: position 196,685,466 of record CM077304.1, read on the forward strand.
TACATTAACAAAGATTAACAGAAGGAAATCAAATTGAATACATATACATGGAGAATTCCCATAAGCATTAAAAAAAATAGACAAAATGGGATATATATCATTCTGGACCAAAGAGAAGGAGGTAAGGTTCTGGGACTTCAAAGAGAAGTAAGGCAATTCACAAGGAGATCACAAATTTAATGTTTAGTAAATAAATATTTGCTGGGCCCTTAGAGACAATGGGTCACATTGTCTCTGGTCCAATAGGCCTTGCCAGGTGTCCTCCCTTGTCTGTCACAACTAGTTCAGATTATCCTATGGTTATCTATGCTGGTTCTCTCCAGACAAGTCTTGTATCTTAAATTCCTTTAGGCAATTTGTGGGAAAGTCAAAGGTTCTTCCTGAGTTATTTGTTTCTTAAAAATAAACCATTCTCATACCAAAGAAACCCACTTTGAAGGGGCAAAATTTGCTTCCCTGTATGTACAAGCAAAACTTTTAACTCTAAAGCATAAAAATTATGAAGGTATATGGGAGGAAGAAACTTTCTTCTACCCTCAAGCTTCTTTGGCTCTAATAATCACATAGACATCAGACAGATCAACAACAAAAAATAACCAATTTTAATTACATACATATGTATGGAAATTCTGCATACAGGAGAAAGTCAGCAATCCTACATTCATAAGAGGCTCAAGGACAGAAAGTTAAAATTAGGTGCATATAGCATTCGAGGCAAAGTTAAGGTAAAGAGCCTTGGGTCTTCAAAGGATCACTGCAGGACTGTAAGAAGAACAAATGTTTAGTAATTAGAAGTTTACTGTGCTCTACAGATAGGTCATAAAAATTATTTTTGGTGATAAATCATTTTATGGTTGAGCAAGACCCCTAATTCAAATTCTAAGTAGTTTTGAGTGGCAGAATTTTCTCTTGAGACTTTAGGGTCTTGGTTGCCTTTAGCTCAAAATAACCCGTATACCACAGAGTTACATCTTGGAATGCTCCATTCTGATCCCCTACAAAGGCAAAATATGTTGGTGGGGGTTTCTTAAGGGTTTATTTATTTATTTTTAGAGAGAGGGGAAGGGAGGAAGAAAGAGAGGGCAAGAAACATCAATGTGTAGCGGCCTCTTGTACACCCACCAAAGGGGATCTGGCCTGAAACCCAGGCATGTGCCCTGACTGATAATCGAACTGGTGACCCTTTAGTTCTCAGGCCGGTACTTAATCCACTGAGCCACACCAGCCAGAGCTAAATATTCTGATAAAATTATAATGTTCCCTACTCACATCCACACAAATATCTATCTACCAGGAAATTATAAACCTCATTCTAAATCAAACTATAAAGTTTTCTAAATGAATGACAATGAAAGCACTACATATCAAAATCTATGAGCTGTAGCTCTCGTAACACCCAGAAGAAAATAGGTGGACTAAAATAAATTTAATAAAAAGTAAAGAAGATAAAAATAATAAATGCACAAAGCAGAATTCAATTAGAGAAGCCAGATAACAGAAAAATCAAATAAGCATAAATAAGGTAGAAGAAAATTAACTTAAAGAAAACATCATATTTAATGGTGAAATATTAAAAGAGTCTGCATTAAATTTGGAAACACTGTTATTTAACATTATCCTGGAGATTACAGTTACTACAAAACAAGAGAGGAAAAATATGAGACATAAATATTGAAAAGGAAGATAAAATTGTTATTATTTGAGGATGGTGTGATTATCTTACTACAAATGCGAGAGATCAAAGTTAAAGTATCAGCTTTGAATAGGAAACCATCTCTTTAGCAACCTCACAGAGAAGGAGGTAAGAATGTGGCTGCAGGAGGTTGAGGCAGTGCATTCACCTGGCCACCACTTCTGTGAATTAGATGGGCATCTCCTAAAAGACAGGAAGCTGAGGGTGAGTATAGGACTTGGAAGTCTGTAAAACTCTGGAGTAACCACAGAGGGTGGTACTTGCTGACCCAATTTCAGGAATCCAGATCAACTTATATACTATAAAAATTCAATGATGGATACATCAAACTCTATAGGGTTGCTGATATTTCTGGAATATTTGTAGTGAGCCTAGAAATTTAGAAATTGACGGAGTACAACATATTTAGTGTGGGGGACAAAAAAATTGTGAAATGAGAAATTAAAGAAAAAGTAGAACTGATGGAGAACTATGGCAAGTGCCATAATCATTGATCTGCTGTCATTATCAATCTACACAACTGTCGTTTCATCACAAGGCAGCAAAACTCCCCATAGCTATCTTTTTCCTCTGTTCTTTTATTTTTGGCTAATCTGCAGTATAGACAATCTACTGAGAATTTACTTTAAATAATACTATTGTGTAGCTGCTAAGCTTGTATGCTGTGACTTCTACACTGAGAACAAGATGGTGAATTTGCATTCTTTACATTCTATATATACACAGGAGTCTAAATAAATGTTTGTTTTTCAATTAAACAAAGCATCCTTTCTTAGAAATGTGTAAATAGAAATGTATAAATAGAATTTTTCTGATTCTTTTTTTCTGACGATCAGAGATAAATTTTAAAATTTACCTCCTATTATCCCTGTTCTCCCAGATACAGCTGAACTGACCTTCATGCACCTGTGTGTGTCACACACAGGCAAGCGCGCACGCGCGCACACACACACATGCACGCACACACACACGCACACACACTTCCTCTCATCCCTACACCTGAAGGTTACTGATATGGCTGCTCACTGCACAATTAAATATACTCACCTTCTCCATCTCGTTAGGCCATTATAATTATTTCAGCAGGTCTAGTACATTCCCTTTCCTCGTAGCACACTGCAATACAACCCCCACCTGGTGAAAAGTGTGATGATAGTAGTCATTATTCTCTATTACACTTGAAGGTCATGGCGTATGGGTGAATTCACTGGGGCAACGATTCCAAAATTTTGATGGAGGATTTATGTGCCCAGACTCCCATTTTTAACTAGATTCATGCATGTAACTCTTTCTGAACTCTTTGGAATCTAAACCTCAGGCACTGTTTTGCATCCAGGTAAATACCATGTACAGTTTGGTATGAATTTCCCAGCTCCCAGATGGAGTGGGGACACAAGAGGAAGCAGCCTCATTGTAATGCATTTGTAATTCAGTGATCTCATGTGAAACAGTATGCTGCAAATTCGGAAGTATCATTTGTACTAGGAATGCTCAAGCTGTACTGTAAATTCAATCTCATGCTCTCTAATAGGAATTTATCCTGGAGATGAGTACAGTATCTGCTGCCTGGCTGTGTAATTGAATGGGACAGTGTCTAACTGAAAAAAAAAATCTGCATTTAGATAGCCACACATATATAGGAAGTCAAGATGATATCATACATTTAGAGACAAAGTAATTTTGCATGTGCACAGAAATATTTAAATACTAAACTAATATTGCTTATAGTTCCATATCATGAGAACAAGCATCTCACCTTGTTTTCAAGGTAACAGGAAAATTAAGGTCAACAGTGGTCTTTGTTAAAAATGGCAGACTGTTAATACCCTTACTATAAAGGTAACTCTGTAAAGGCTACAGCTGTTAAAACTACTTCTATCATAGTTTACGAGATATAAATTTATGTGATAAACTGCATCAAGCTGACTGCTAGGAAACCTCAGTCCCCTTATTGACTGATTTTTACCTATTATGTTATAGCCTTGAAAGGAGTCACAACCTTTTGTTGTGCTTATTAATTTTACCTCCTGGGAACAAAGCTGCAATTCAGCTATTCTTCCTCCTAAGACTAGTAGGAGAGTGGTCTATATGCTATAGATCTAAGCTTCTCTGAAAATGTTCAGAGTGACCAAACACAACCTGGCACGATTACACCGGTTATATAACGCAATGCCAGCTGGGGTCATCAGTGAGCGCTAGAAAAAATTAGCTCAAAGCCCCATTCCACGTCCTGCAGAGCTTTGCTATTCAAAGTGCACACTGCAGACAATAGCATCAGCATCATGGGGGAGGGGTGGGCACAGGGGGGAGAAAAACACACCACTGTTGAATCCAAATCTGAATGTTAACAAGCATGCCTTCAAGTTTGAGAGGCCTCTCTAAGATCCCCAAGGATTCCCAGAGGGCTTAATGCCCTTGGCCACTTTCACTCTGATTTCTTCTTAACGCTGATACTTAACATCCTCTCTTTATCTTGCAACTGTTCTTTTATTTCTCTTTAATTTAGAAAAAGTGGAAATTAAATCCCTTTATTGATTTACACCACACACACACACGCGCGTGTGCGCACACATACGTCAAGGTCTATAATTGTGAAAAACAAAAGCACTGGGCAATTAAGATTATTTTATCCAAGGTATTGCAATAGGGAGAACATCCATTAAAGAAACATGTCTCAAAGAAAAGGAAGAGGACCTGGATTTTCATGGTTTTATGAAGGTAGGTGAACAAGGGAACTCTCACAACCTTCTACAGCTCTCATAGTGTAACTTCTCAAAATGCAAGAGTTAACATATTTGAGAGACGCAAATACATGGGTACAGACTCTGTGTCACATATAAAATGAGAGGCAAAAAAATCAAACTTAAAACTATGCCTAGTAATTAATGTTTCAGTATTCTATCTTACTTAGGAATGATGCAGGTATCCAGTGAATATTCATTAATGAACTCAACTTGGTTTAAGGTCCAAGGTTTTAAATTACCAAATATCTTAAAAACTATTTTTTATTTTTATTTTTTTAAACTTACATACTACAAAACATGATTACTATAATAATAAGTCAATTTGCCTAAATATAAATTTAATATAGGCATTAAGTAGAAGTAATGATAGTTTATTATATCAATGAACTTATATAAGAATATAAGCTGACTGCTATTAACTGAAAGAAGACATATCTTTTTTACATATCTGATTTTAATCAAAATTATTAGTCTTGTTTGCCAAAGATTTACCAAAATTATGTGAACTTGAATTTTTAAAACATTTCTGAGTTTTATAAAAACACTTCTTTTTACATTGACAATATTTGAGGTTTAATTTCCCTAATTTCTGGAAGTTTTAGTAGTATTCGATTTATGTAAGTACTATTTTATATCTAGGCCAATAAAATAAAACTCTTTTAAGAAATTTTATAACCTAATTTAGTGATACCATTCAGAGATAGAAAAACATTACACACTCCAATAATGAAAGGCAAAGAGCCTTTCTAATCACAAACCTAAGAAAACATAACTACAGGGAGAGAAAGCTTACAGCTCCAATTTCAGCCAGCGGTCAAGCATAAACACAGACCTACAAGACTCACAGAGGAGCTGTGGTGTTCCCAATGGGTACAAAGTCTTAACTGATTGGACCTCACAATTGTTAAGAGACAAACAGAAAAGACTAACGTATCGGACTCTGTTGTCTTTTATCCAAAAGAAATAAGATCTCTTCAACTATTGTTTACAAAGATCATCAAATTTTTAAGACACAAAACAAGAAGAAATTTGCACTAGAAATCAAGAAAGTACTCAAAAAAAAAACCCATCAAAATCAAAACCTTATCATTCAACCAGTGGAAGAGTCCAGAACACAGAACCAGAGCTAGTTGTACTCATGACTGAGGCCCCAGAGGGCCGGTCCTGGAAGAGCACCAAGGGCTCACAGAGGGCTCTGCATCTGGATGGAGTGAATGCAAATCTGCCCAGGGGGCAATTCCCCCCTAGTCAGCACAGCAAAACGACTGTTGTTGAAAGATAAATATGCACAGGACAGTTAGGACAATTAGTTACAATTGCAACTTTTGCAGGTTCCCAATTTCTTAAAGACGCTTCCTCTTCCCTAAATTATATTTGTATAAGATACGATTGTATTCAGGCTATTGCAATAGGGAAAACATTCATTAATGCGTAGCAGCTCAAAGAAAAGAAACAGGGTCTGGGATTTTATAGAGGCAAGAGTAATCCATGAATTTTATGAGAGTCATGAAGAAGAATGCAGAGGGGCATTTGTTGGAATATGCAAGAACTAGCTTTTATTTTGGGGTTAGCTATTTCCTGGAACACGAAAGAGTGGGTATGTCTCAGGCTGCTTTCCAGTAGACAGGGCTCAGATAAAGTGTAACACTGTGGCTGTGTAAAAGTCATTACAGAAGGTGTAAGAAGACAACAGGCATTGAGGACGCATGCAGTCAGTCCTCTTAGGACAATTGCATTTCCCTTAGAGTGTCACATTTTCTGATCATCTCCATTCCCTTCTCAATTGAGGCAAACAAAACTGATTGGACGTTCCTGCTCTTAAATGCTTTGGTCAGTCCTGTACCTCTCTCCCAGCTCCACTCGACTCCATTCTATTTTCTACCAATATCCCCACCCAGGAGAAAAAACTAATTTTCCACTTTCTTATGCAGAGTAATTTAGCTTGCCATTTTTAGCACCAACAGCCAACTCAGCTCTGGGCCTCCCTCTGCTGAGCAAAGATTTGGACAAAGCTCCAAAATTACTACTTGCCAGATCCTCAATGAACTCTTACACAACATGACACCTTCTACCCCATCTCGTTTGGAAAGGATAAAAAGGTTTCATTCTTCTACTTACAAGTAATAATCCCAGAAGGAAAAATCATACAAGACATAGAAGTCGTGTTGGTACTTGGAGTCAGCCCTCCTGTAGGAGCCCTTCTGCTCCTTCTTTCTCTGTAAGCTCCCCACTTTTCTGTATCCCTCCAACATTCCTCAGTACACTTAAGTAAACGGCACTTCCTACCCTGCACCCCACACCTTCCCAAGTTCTACCCCTAACCTTCCCAAGTTCTACCCCGTCAAAATGTACTGAAGCCCGTTCTCTTGATACCCAGATCTTAGAGAACCATTGGCTGGGAAGGGTTCTCATAAACTAATCCTATCAAGCATTGCTCAGAGATGATCTTGGCAGCTGCTAGAAGTGAGATAGAACAACTGCAAAAGTCTTTCCAGGTAACATTGTCTGTGAGAGAATCACTGAACCATTGCTCTATCTCCCCTTGCTCCTGGCTTCACCCATAACCTAGGTGTTCCCTGGTTGCTGCTGGCGCAGGGCCCTGCTTTCTGAAATTCTCCCTCTCTCTCTCTCTCTCTCTCTCTCTCTCTCTCTTGCCTGCACAGTAAGAAGCATTCTTTCTCCTCCTCGTTTCCACCAATCCTATGGTAAACAGAGATACAGACACACTGAGATGTAGAACACTCCCACTGCCAGGGAAGACCCACATGTGGTCCCCGAAGGGCCTGAGACTAGGTAAAATATTCAGTCCAGGGATGGGAATCAGAAGACCGATTTGGTCTTGGGTCCATAAGCTGCTCTGCAATTCAGCTTCTGAGATTCAGATCCTCTCCTACAGTTTGAAAACTCAGAATGGAAAAGGACTGATTATTTCGCATCCTTAAATCCTAACATCAGCAACTTCTGACCTCATTTTTTCACCAGTCCTCACACACTTGTTTTAACCAGCAGCCTATGTGAATCCTCCAAAACTTGGCCACCATCATTTGAAGAAATGCTCACTTTTCCCCTTCAGTTTGTCATTTCAGTAACAGTGTTTACCTTATATCGCCTCTTTTCTCCAACCTTGTAGTCATTGGTTATTACATCTTCAGCTGACCACTCACTCACACACCCTCCCCATAGTAGTCAGTCACTGTTGTGATCAATTTATATACTAAAGTGTTAATGACTGATTTAATGTAATAGTGCTTAGAATTTTATTATAAGAGAGGTGTCTTCAAGATTAAAAAACAAAAAGATGCCAGGCAGTATGTTATGTATTCTTTGTGTATTAACTAATTTAGTGTTTTCTGTGTGAAAAGTTATTATTTTTAAAAACTGGCAGGCAGAGAAACGAGACAATTTCCGAAGGCCACGTAGGGAGTGGCACAGCCCAGCCTGTGACACAGGTCTTCACAACCCCAAAGCCTTTTATCTCTCCCTCCAACTAAGGAGGGTTCACCTAGATGGAATTATTTCCATATGCTTCTTTTCCTGAGGAGTGTGAATTTTTTTTGGCCAGGACCCACACTCCCACTCTTCTTTTGAAAATAGCTGAAAATATTTGAAATTGGGAGATGAAGGGAGAGGAAGGAGGTAAGGGCTTCACCAGTGACAGCCGGTGGGGGAGCAGCCAGGTTCCCACTCCGCCGGGAGTGAGCGGCCTGAGCCCCATGCAGAAAGGAAGGTGAAGGCCGTACAGTTTAGTCGGAGGTGATCGTGGACATAATTCAGAGCACGTTTTCATGGGAGGGTTTAAAAAAATCCTCAACCAGCCATGCCAAATAAAGTATCCAGTCTTTTTCTCCTCATCTCTGACAGCTAAGTAATTGGTCTCTGGATTCATGAAAGAACCCAGCAGTTAAAATTAAAACTGAGCCATAAATTCAAAAGCAGAACAATTGAATAAGGCGAGACACATGACTCACATTAGAATGCCTTATAATACACATGTTTTTTGCAACATAGAAATTCACATAGAAAGATCTCATTAAAATCACAGGGAAAGGAAATCCTATAAATTTCTGGGAACAGAAATAAGGTATAGAACATTGAGAAGTTCCAGTTCTCACTACCTAGTATGTTTAAATTACTTATAATGTTCATTTCATTTATTGCCTTGTCAGATTTATTTTAATAAATATAGCAAACACAAGAGTTTTCATTTGTTTACTTGTGACCCTGGTCTCTCTGTTCTCCCTCCCCTCTGGCAATGCAAATTATCAAATGTTGAATTTTTTTGTATAGGGTTTTGCTTAGGAACCTCAGCTTTGTGGTTAGAATTTAACATATTTCTGGAAGGGTTTAATACATTTGAAGGCTAGTTTCCTAGTTACTAAGATGGAACTAAGACCAACTTATTTTTCTTTCTGTAAAGTAGAAACAACATAAAGAACCTTTACTCACCACATATGTTTCTATAAAGCAAGTTTTAATGTCACTTTCCTAAACATTCGAGCACTTAATTCTTTTTTTAAATTTTTATTTATTGATTTTAGAGAGGGAGGGAGAGAGAGAGAAACATCTGTTTGTTGTTCTACTTATTTATGCATTCATTGGTTGGTTCTAGTACATACCCTGACCAAAGATCAAATCCACAACCTTGGCTTATTGGGAGGACACACTAACCAACTGAGCTACTAGGCCAGGGCTGAGCACTTAATTCTTTAAGCCCTTTCAACAGGAGAGCAACAAGGATGGTCTTAATCCCAGGCAGAGTTTGGCACATACAGATGCCAGGGGGGAAGCATAAACATCATTTGAGTAGCCTCCAGAAAGAAACAGTGAATCCTCCTGTGTCTCTGACATGAGCAGGAGGAATGAGGGTCTTTCATACCAGGCTGTCCAAACAAAAGTAGAGTTTCAAGAGACCAGGGAATCATGGCCCATGCATCAGTAATCTGCAAGCCCCTCCTGCTTCTCCAAAACCAACCAAAGTCTCTCTTTAAGAGAGTAGGAAGTCAAAGGAAGAAATTAGAAATGCTCATTACAAGGTAACATTTTCCAAGAGAATGGCATTACAAAAGAGGGTTTTCCCACGGGGCCCTACAATACAAGGAACATCACAGGTGAGAGCCTCGGTGGTGAGTGGCTGGGCGGCCCAGTGTGTTCCTTAGATCCCTGTCTCTCTATGAAAAACCTTAAATGCTTTTTTAGATGCTTACAGATGAATCGCAAGAAATTTTAGAATTTTACATAAAAAGTGCTTAGGCTACTTACTAATAACTGATTAATTGCTAGAACCTTATAAAGTGAAAGAATGGTTTGCTAGAGGATTTTCAACTTTCAACTTACTAACTTAAAGCTATCAGGTTATTTTAAGGATATTGTTTCATAAAATGAAATAGTGCTAAAGTTAATAAGTGCTCAATATATATTGCTGTCAACAAGTTTACTGCCATTTTTCTTTTTAGTTTCTCTCCAGTGATTTGTTTTGATGAAGTTAATCATCACTGGACAGTAGTAGTTACAAGGTTAAGGGACCAGGAGTCTTTTTCATGGCCCCAAAAGGGCCATGGCTTTCAAAGTTTGAGAATTATTATCATTGAATACAGCTAGCCATAAACTTCATTCTCTCTGTACAGAGAGGAAAAATGCCAAATTGAAAACAAAAATATAATTTTCCCATTAAAACTTTTCAACTGAGATAAATGTGTTGTCTAAGGAATTCTTTTTATCACCTAAGGAACTCCTGGCTTTCTCAGGTCAAATCCTAAATCCAGACTTTTCCTCTTTCTGGTCAGAAAATGGTCAGAATGCCTAAACATGTCGTATTCATGCTTTCTCTGGAAATGATTCTATCTAGTTCTACAGCTTTGTATACCATCTATGGGCCAAATATTCCCAAATAATGATCTCCAGCCCTGGCCTTACTACTGAGCTCCAGATTCTTATATTCAACTGGTTGCTTGATATTTCCCTTTAAATGCTTAATATATTCCTCATGTATAACATGCTCAAAACTTTGGGCCCTATTTATTGGACCCTGGCTGGTGTGACTCAGTAGATTGAGTGCTGGCATGTTAACCAAAGGGTCACTGGTTTGATTTCCAGTCTAGGACACATGCCTGGGTTGCAGGCCAGATCAAGAAGCAACCACACGTTGTTTCTCTCCTCTTTCTCCCTCCCTTCCCATCTCTCTAAATTACACACACACACACATAGGTCTAATCCCCACCTCCCAACACTCACATGCATGCACACATCCCACTTCTCATTTTTCCCTGGTTTTTTCATTTCATTCATTTCTTTGGCATTTCAATTTCTAGTGCCAAAGATCTAGCAAGATTCCTGGATTTTAGTCTCATCTAGGCCCTCCCACAAAGTCTGTGGTTTTCCCAAAAGTTTTTGCAGTTCGAGCTCCAAAATATAACCCAGATCTACTTGCTCTTTTTCTCCCCACTGATGCCACTCTGATCCAAGACACTGTCTGCTCTTACCAGGATTCCTATAACAGCCTCCTAACTGACTTTCCAATGTCTTACTTTGAACACATCCTCACACCCAACACACACAAACAACTATTCTCTGTACAACCAGACACATCTTTTCAAAATGCAAATAAGATCATGTCACTCCCCTGCGTGATGTACTCTAATGACTTACATCACCCTCTTAAAAACAAACACCTTACTTACAAAATTGGACATTGAATTGATGAGGCTTAGATGAGATTTTGGACTTGAGTTCATGCTTTAATGAGTTTAGAGTTTTGGAAACTTGAAATGGTATATATGTACTTTTTAAAAAGATTTTATTTATTTATTTTTAGAGAGAGCAGAAGGATGGGAGAGAAATATCGGTGTGTGGTTGCCTCTTACGCACCCCCACCAAGGACCTGGCCTGCAACTCACACATGTACCCTGACTGGGAATTGAACCAGTGACCCTTTGGTTCACAGGCCAGCACTAAATCCACTGAGCCACACCAGCCAGGGCCATACATGTACTTTTCAAGTGGGCAAATATGAATCTTTGAAAGCCAGAGATCAGACTGTGTAAGAGAGAATAATGGTCATTCAAAGATTCTCCAGGCCTGTGAAAATGTTACTTCATATGACCAAAGGAATTTTGATGATGGGATTAAATTAAGGATATTGAGATGGTGAGATTATCCTAGATTACCTGGGTGAATACAATGTACTTGAAAGTATCTTTATAAGGAAAAAGAAGGCAAAACAGTCCGAGTCATAGAAGGCAATGTGGCAATGGAGGCGGAGCTCAGAGAGAGAAAGAGAGTTTGATTGAAATTTGATGATAGTGCACTGCTGGTTTTGAAGACAGAGGAACGGGCCACGAGCCAAGGAATTCAGGTAAAATCTAGAAGAAAAAAGAAGAAAATGAATTCTCTAGAGCCCACAGAGGGAATGCAGACACCAATACCTTGATTTTTGCCAAATGAGACTGATTTTGGACTTCTGAAGCTCAGAGGATAAGAAATGCATTTGTTTTTACCAAATTTGTGGTAATTTGTTACACCAGCAATAGGAAACTAATACAGGTCCTTATTAAGAAGGTTATTTTAGATGTGTGTTTATGTTAGTTTTATACTGTATTCTAGCAAATTTGAGTTTTAAGTGGCTTCCTTATTTGGTGCATACCTATTCTTATTAAGTATTCTGTTAGCAAAAGATTGAATGGTCAAAGAGAATAAGTATACCTCCTCAACTGTTCCAAAGACAAAATTAGAATGAGCCCACTAGTAAAACAAAAATACTTTTAAAATTATATCATTTCTATTTACAAATGTATATAAATATTTAGTTTTAATTGTGTAATAAATTTGTGTCCGTGCATATTAAAAAAGATTTAAAATTACTTATCTTCAAGAAAAAGAACTGTCTCTTATTAACATATACAAAGTAATACATATCAATTTTAGAAAATGGGTTAAGTTAATGAAAGTTAAACCACATATCATATTTAACATTCAAATTTTTCTCCTACTTGATATCACTATAATTTAAAAACTCATTTTTATAAATATGAGAATAAAAATAGTAAGGTTTTTTTTGTTTGTTTGTTTGTTTGTTTGTTTTTGTTTGTTTGTTTTGCCCAGGTTGGTGTGGTTCAGTAGATTGAGTGCTGACCTGTGAACCCAAAAGTTGCTGGTTCAATTCCCAGTCAGGGCACATGCCTGGGTTGCAGGCCAAGTCCCCAGCTGCAGACAAGAGAAAACCAATCAATGTATCTCTTGCATATCGATGTTTCTCTTGCTTGCTTTCTCCCTCCCTTGCCTTGTCTCTAAAAATAAATAACCAAAATCTTTTTTTTTAAATAGTAAGATTTTTTTAGCAAACTATATGCTAAGTCAGCCACAAAGAAGAGAAGTTCAGAATTTGCCAGAAACTGTTTGCAGTGGAATAATAAGTGTTTAACAAGCACATCTAAAAGAAAAGGGGTGGGGGGCATCCTAACAGCTTTTGCCAATTTCTATGGTATAAATATTCCTACCATGGCTGATTTTAAGATATCACTATAATGTCAACCAGCTTGCCAAAATTTCTGAAAACTTTACCATTGATTCTTGCAAGCTAAAAGAAGCCATCTCCTATTCACCACCAGTTGTACAGCACACAATTGTTTAGCTGCCAGTAGAAAAATTGCACTATCTCCATCTACCAAGAAGTCAGGTGACTCAAATCCGCTGGATGTTCTTTTATCTCAGAAAAATACTCATGCAATGATATTTTTTTACTGAAGATGAATAATTATCTTTTACACCACTAATGCTTTATTTTTAACATGAATAAAATTAACCACCTATTTTTTTGAATGCATACTTTGTACGCGGCATTTCATTTTATATTCATTAACTCTATTAATTCTCACTATAGCTCTAGGATTTCAAATAACTCATAGTTCCAATAACTAATTGCCTGCATCCAATGCTCAAATCTCTTTTATTATTGCAGTAAAATAGCTCTTCACAATCGTTGGTTAAGTGTATTTAGCCACATTAAATTAAATAAACAGTAGATTCACTCATTTTAGCCATTCATCCTTTAGACTTTGTCTTAATGCCTTTCTTTTTTTTACTGGAAGAAAAGAAAATGTACCTTAAATTATAAGTTCTTTGCACAGTATGGTAAAGCAGCCCTTCCACATTACTTCTTTGATTATAAAGTTGTCCACAAAGTTAATTATTCGAATAATTATTTTCCCGAAATGTATAATTTTTGTCTCTCTCACCTCCCCCCTCAACCCTGGTTTACAAGGAAAAGGTCACAAGGCAGACTGTTTGAGGCAGGGTGTAAGTGATGAGGTAGCCAATGGTGTGGTAGGGACTCCGAAAACAGTTTTCCTTTATATAGATGTGCTCCCTCTGTGCATGTCTGGACAGACGTTCTTATTAAAATCTCCTTACTGAAAATGTACTTATCCATGAAGCGCTGTACAAAATAACCTCTCTTCATACACCTTGTTATAAATATAGGAAACACAGACAAATTTTAAAAATAAGTCAAACTACTATTATCTATGCTTTTTTCCGTCCAAGCGAACCTCAGTCGTTCCATTGGTGTTGAAAACATGCCTTTTGAACACACTGGAATAGGCAGCGCTTCGTGGGGGATTTTTTTTTTTGTTAGCTTGGCTGCCTGGTTTTGATCCAAAATAGATTCAACCATTTCCGTCACACAGGGACGCCTATCACAGGAGCGTAACCTCTCAAGGTGAAAGGAAAACTGACTGTAACAACTTTTAAAACACCTTTATTATTTTGACTTTTTATTATATTCTTCCGAGCCAAGATGTTTCTCCTTTCATAAAATTCTCCTACTTTTTCATAATTTGTAAATGTTACTGCAAGACCAACAAACTCATACATTTGCCACTACTGAGGGCTTTTCATCTTTTTTTAATATATAAATAAGAGCTACCAAGGCTCAGCCTCACCTGTTTTTATACGATAATTCCACATTTAAATTTTTAAATATATTGTACATGTTTTAATCCGCCACTTCTGTTCAGCAGTTGTGGTTGGCCCGGTGTTGACACGGTAATTATTCTGAAGCTCATTATGAGTTTTAGAAACAGTGTTGGTTCTGTTTCACCCTCATTAAATTTTGCTGTGAATTTTCTCCCATTATCTATTTTATTTTGAATGGCTTTAGCCTATACTTAAAAATATTTCGTTTTCATCACCAAATGTCACTAGTTGAAAATTTAATCTAAACAACTATACTTTAAGAAGGTGTATGAAGAATGACTTTAAAATCACTGGATACACAGTGAGAGATAAAGATTTGGTTTATAATTATGTCAATCAGAAATCAACACAGAGAGAGATGGGCCTTTATCATAGTAGCACCTATGAAGGCCGAACATGTCTGAGTACAATTGCAGCAAGATGTTGAACTACTCTGCAGAAATTATCTTTTGCATGATCAAAGGCTTAAAACACCTGGTTCCAAAGAAGGAAAACTTCTGTTTCAGAAAAATAACGGACAGCTTCTGTAGACTCCCAGGGAACTCATACCCTCCGCTCCCGGACTCCAACAGCCAGAATATGGGCACTAAAGGGGATGGTTATTTTGGCTCCCCTGCAGGCACAGGCACTGGACTGCCAGTCTCAGGCCCCCAACATTCCGGATGTTCACTCTTGCTCTTCTGTCATTTAATATCTCTCCTGGCTATCAAAGCAACTAACAATCAGATCGGCCAACAAGGAGTACGATCCAGCACTATCTAGTGAAGAAGCAGAATGGAAACAAAGTTTCATCGTGATAGGGGCCTCCCATCTTAAACCTTCAGAAAAGTTGCAGGAATAATACAACCCACATGAATATGTCCTTCACCTAAAGGTTTTTTCAATCCTTCTTTTCAATAGCACATATCCTAAAACCTTAAATACTATTCCTCATTGCCAGCCACCACCACCCAAAGAAATTTTAATACTATAGAAATATATACAATGTATCTGTTTAGTACTGTATGTATACTAACAGATAAAAGGAGTGTTTTTTGACCTCCTAAGAACCAACTTCCACTCCTTGGAGGTGATATTTCTCCACTTAGGAATACATTACCTACATACATTTACTTGTTAACATTCCCATAATTGCATTCCATTATTTCTTTATACACACATGTTCATGCATGCGTATATACACACAAAAATGCATATGTGCACATGCATAATTTTATATTAATTGAATTAAATTCAACAAATATACAATTTTATAATTAGCAAATTTAATGGTTTTTTCCAAGAAAAATTGATAATCCAGAAAGAACTACTGTACTCATGTTGGAACATATGAGCCTAGAGACAAGCCTGGCCCAGTTAGAAATGCACCCTATTCCATTAGACTCACTGTAAATTTGGGATCTAATTTTAAGCAAAGCATTGCCCTGGTAATTCCTCCAATATGATATAGTTGCAAATTGTACACCTATATAATTGAGTGATCGGACCTAATGTACAGAATGAATAGAAGGTACCTCTGTAAATGATTATTTTCATTCCACGTTGATTGATCTGAGCATCTGATTTTTGACCAAAATTAATCAGCATAACATGTTCCTAAGCAGTAAGTTGTTTCAGGTCTAAAAGCATGGGTATTTTTTCTTGATAATTAAGGCCAAATAAATGGTGTTCCAGATGACAAATTAGACCTGGGAGTTCAGTTAGGTCAGTCTAACCGTGGTGCTTATATGTGAGAACCTCCTCATTGCTGTTTCTGGGAGCTGAGCTCTAGTCCTAACACAAGGATTTAGTTGAGCTTTATAGAGGGTATAAAAAGTTTATAATATGCAGCTTGATAAGATCCTAAGTGGTTTCTTCTAAAAATCTATTTTTAGAAAAATTTTTTTCATATATTTAGAGACGTACATAAGATTTTATTTGAAAAAATATTTCCATGATCAAAATATATTTAAATTCACTGCCATATATTGAAAGCTAGCCTCTCTTTCATAATCATTGTGGAGAGAAACATGTTAAATTGTAGGTTCCTAAAAAGAAAGTTATGTGTTATAAGAGACAACACTCCTCAGTGCCGATACTCAGAAGCATTTTCCTTAGTGACCAGAGATGGGAGCGGCCACTCTACCCGACTTCTAACAAAGTGTGTGTTTCTTTGTTAAAACCAGAGAGAAGCAAGAGAGAGAGAGGTGCTAGTAACAAGAAAAGGGAAAAAAATAATAATAATTAAGCAGTATAAACTATTCACGGAAAAACAAATGGCTCATATTTAGTACATATTAAAAATGTACTAAACCTCACTCATTACAACCTAAATGTGAATGAAAACTGCAATGAGATTCATTTTTTCTCCACTAGAAAGAAACCAGAAAGGTCTGAGAACACTCAATGTTGGCGTATGGATGTGGTAACAGGGGTCCTTATACCTTGTAGCCAGAGGTGTAAATTGGCACCTGTTCTGTAGAGGGCAATACAGCAACATTAATCAAAAAATTTCAGGCACACATATCCTCGAAGTGTGAAATGTACTTTCAGAAAATTATCCTAGAAATATATGTGTACTTGTGCACAAAAACATATACACGCACTAAAAAAAAGTGCACAATTTTATAACAAGAATGGACGTAAATAAGGTGTCTATTAATAAGATGCTAAATAAATAAACATTATAGTGAAATATTATTCATTATTAAAAATAAAAGGCAGCTCTACATGGGTACATACCTCTAAGATATGTAGCTAAGATTTTTTTTTAAGGGGTATATAGCCCTGGCTAGTGTGGCTCAGTGGATTGAGTGCTGACCTGCAAACTGGAAGGTCTCAGGTTCAATTCCCAGTCAGGGCACCTGCCTGGGTTGTGGCCTAGGTTCCCTAGTTGGGGTCATGCAAGAGGCAACCAATCAATATATCTCTTGCACGTTGCTGTTTCTCTCCCTCTCTTCCTGCCTCCCTTCCCCTCTCTCTACAAAGTAAATAAATAATTTTTAAAGAAGGAATATGCAGAAAATAATGTATATGTTGTTATCTGTCCAAAAATATGATTATAATCATATAAGATTGTATGGACATAGAATATCTCTAGAAAAACACAGCCAAAAACAGGTAACCATGGAGGCCTCTCAGAAGGGAAACTGGAAGGCAAAGAGTAACAGAGAAGCTAACTTTCACTGTATACTCCCTCGTACCCATTGAGTTTTACACCGTATACATTTGCTGCCTTGTCAAAGATAGAGAAATAAATACAATTCTTTAAAAGATAAACAGAATTTAGCACATCAAAAATGTAATCTTTGGTGTCCACATAATTTGGTGTCCTCCAATAAAGTAATCAAACTAAGGACTGGCAACCTTTTTCCATAGGTTCTGGTGGTAAATAGTTTTGGCTTTGTGGGCCATAGTTCTCTGCTGCAACTCTGTCAACTCTTCCAAATAGTGCAAAAGCAAACACAGACAGCATGCATACAAATGAGTGTGGCTATGTCCCCATACAACCTGACAAAAACAGACCATAGACTTATCTGCAGGCCACAGTGGACAGACCCCTGATCCAGCTCACTGTGCTCGCCTCGATGGATGGTATCTTTTCTCCTAGGTAAGTCCTAGCTAGAAAAGGCAAGGTCTAAGAGATAATGTTGGTTAAGATTTCACAAGCATAACTGAAATTATCCCAAAAGCAAATCACCAAACACAATAAGTTTGGTGATTGTGGTATGAATCAAAATATCATATCCATTAAATATGGTATGAGTGAAGTTTTATTTTTTCTTGAAGGAATTGGTAAATGTCATGTATTTAAATGTTAAATAACTGAATAGAGTTAGGCAGGAATAATAAACCGTTATGTTTTTTTAATTGCAGCACAGACAATAATTTAAGGACCCTGTTGAAAGCTGATAGCTCCAGGCTAATAAAAATATTGCAGCTCAAAATAGTAAATATTGACAAATAAAACCAGGAGAATTTATGAAACTATAAATTATATCTACTCTTTCCACAAACCCTAATGCAGTATATTGAATAGATAGTAAAAGTTTTGAGTAGATAATAAAAGGCAATGGTTTGGCTTTAATAACTTGCCAGCTGCATGGACCCCAAGTGAGAATTGTTTTATTAGCACTAAACTCAGTGTTCTTGCTTATTAGTAGGTTTTGCTTAGTCATGATTTCAGTGATTCCTGTTTCCTTGTACACTAAAACCATTGTCAAGGATTTTTGTGCCTCTCGCTTGACAAGAGAAACAGTGTTTACTTTGATTTGCTTTCCTTGCAAGTTTGCAGTGTGCATTTCAACAAAGTTATCAACATCCAAGGCTGTCTGTAGGTCACATGAAAACACTTAGAACTGAGCAGAAACTTAATAATGCCCATGTTGGTGAAAATGGGAAATGGCAGACATCAGTGTTACAATTTTAATGGGAATTCAGGAGAATATATGTTATTTTTATAAACAATTTAGTAGGTGGTGTAAAGGTAACGTCACAAAACAAAAAGACACCATGTCAAATATCTTAACAGACAAAGTGATAGCAAGAAACCACGAAGGTTAAAGCAAATTTAACTGTTCAAAAGACAGTTGCTAAGAAATAGTCTATCATTACAGTGGCTCTGAACACTTTTATTTGCAGCATCTTTGCTTGACCAATGAAAGATGACAGATAAAAGCTGTGGTACAGATAGATGCCATTTCACTCTGAATCAGGCCTTCAGCAGCACATTTCACTTTTAATCTCTTGGCCTGAAATTGGTGGTAAAGATCAAAGCATCTTTCTTTGACTCCACCATTTAGGCATCACAGTTCTGTTTAATATTACCGTAGTATTTCACCAGCAGGCAGCCAGATCTTCAAGGATGTCAAAAAATCCACATTTTCTTACAGTAAAAGAGTTGTCTAAACCTTTTTGGAGTAAGTGTGCTCAGAATCAGGATGTGGTATGTCCGGAATTCTCAAAAACACACCAGGTACTTGTACACTTCTGTAAGATCTGCCAAGTTACATCTGTCAAGAAACCCACCTTGGGTCCCTTGAAGGACCATGGATCTATAATTTGAAAACATGTCAGCTGGAGTGCACTGTAAATCCTTCTGGAAGTAAAGGGATGAATACTAACTCTCCTCCTCAGGCCGAACTTAAAATTGCAGAAAGTTTGATTCTTTCAAAAGGTATAAAAGCTATCTAAATATCAGAATAAACATTAATAGAAAACAGAACACCAAACCTTCAAGAAAATGCTTGAATATAGACCAATTGATTTGATCACCTAAAAGTTAGAAAAAATGCAGATCAAAAAAAAAAAAACTACAAAGGCAAACATAAGTTGGGGGCATGAGTTATATATTATACAAACTTATATACAATAAACACACTTATATGATGGTGTGTTTTACCGAGGATGAGAGAATTTATATAACTTCTTCAAGTTTGCCCAAACAAGGAATGATACCATTACTCAAATCCAGGTCTAGCTAATCAAAAAGATATTGGCCGGAACAAAGCAGGCTACAGAATGACGAGTCAAGTTACATAAATCAGTATGTGTGCATACACCCACGAGTCTACACCAAATTGTTAAAATGTTTAAAAACCTTTAAACTTCTGTCATAGACTTCTGAATCATTTGATTTTTTAATGTGCACACAGTACTTTTATAAACAAAATTCCTGTGCTGTAAAAATGTCAACTAAAATCATGAGATACCATTGTTCATCTGATTTGTTTTCAAAATATGTAATAACCAGTTTGGTTATTACAAATAGACATGTTCATACATTATTTCTACATTTTGTATGATCATGGATAATTTTATTTTATTTTTTAAAGATTTTATTTATTTCTTTTTTAGAGGCGGGAGGAAGGGAGAGAAACATCAATGTGTGAGACAGACATCAGTCAGCTGCCTCTTGTGGGCCCCTGTCTGGGGATCTGGCCTGCAACTTATGCATGTGCCCCGACCAGGAATCGAAACTGTGATTCCAGTTTTGATTTGCAGGATGATGCCCAGTCCACTGAGCCACACCAGTCAGGGCTGATTATGGATAATTTTAATTTATTTTTTATTTCTAATTTTTCTACTATAAACACAAGTTTTATAATTTAATTTTTTTAATTTTTTTCTTTTTTATTTGAATATTTTATTTATTTGTTCTTAGAGAGAGGGAAAGGGAAGGAGAAAGAAGGGAGAAATATCAATGTATGGTTGCCTCTTGCATGCCCCCAACTGGGGACCTGGCCCACACCCCAGGCATGTGCCCTGACTGGGAATCAAACTGGCAACCCTTTGGTTCTCAGCCCACACTAAATCTGCTGAGCTACACCAGGAAAGGTTTTAATTTAATTTTTAAATAAAGATATAGGAGATTATATCAAAATCAGCAAAATCAACAAAAAATACATTCAAGTGCAAATTTAAGAACCCTGCTGGTTCATTTTCTTTCTTTCTTTCTTTCTTTCTTTCTTTCTTTCTTTCTTTCTTTCTTTCTTTCTTTCCTTCTTTCCTTATTTCTTCCTTTCTTCCTTTCTTTCTTTCTTTCTTTCTTTTTCTTTCTTTCTTTCTTAGATAAACAATTACTGTTTTACTATGGTGTGATTGTCAGGAATTCCTGGTACCTGAGGTTTGCATGACACTCCTGTCCCCATTGCCCTCCCTCAGAACACTGGAGTGACACTCTGGCAGATAGGGAAAATTTTCATTATTTGACTTATCATACCTTTGCACAGCTGTCTGTGCATTCCCAGCATTTCCCAGGTTGCAGTTAGATGTGAAGCTAGTCACCTAAGACAGCTGCCTCCTGATACTGTTCTTGATTCCACTAGTACGCATTTGAGAATCACTGCTCTAAAGTGACATTAAGTTTCTTTCCCTTACTCAGCGTTTGGTGTTCTTCCTCATTTGACTTACCTGGCCCACAGACGTGGTTAATAAGCAGTAGCTCTCTTTATTGTGGTGATCAGCTGTTATTGTGTCCTTAAGCGATAAGCAACCAGTGGTCTCCACACCTACCACGCTGACCATGGTCCCTGGATCAGGAACATTAGCTCCATTGGCAAGGCTTTTTGAAATGCAGGATTTTCACCCCACTCTACACTCCTGAAACAGAATCTGCATTTTAACCAGATCCCCAGGTTATATGTATGCACATTAAACTATGAAAGGCCCAGGCTCCATTTCAAACTCCCTCTCCACCTCAAGCCTTACAGCTTTAGCTCAAGTCAAAACAGAATGCCTTTGTTGAATGACTGTGGCACTTCTCATATGTTGAGGCTTTTTTTTTTTTAAGTATAAAATTGTGTCACATACAAAACTGGGTTCTTTCTTTTATGGTCTGGAGAAATTTTGCAAACTTAATATGACTTTTTTCTTCCATTTTAAATGGGGATAAACCTACCTGACATACAAGAAAGGTTTAATTGTGTTTCACAAAACCTAAAATACAGTAGATGCTGAACAAAAGTTCTCTGACTCAATTCCTTTGAAACATAGCCAGAAGTCTTTAGGGTAATTTAAACTTAACTCAACTAAGTACAATCTTTTAAAAAACAATTAAACTGCCAGTGAAGCTTTGAACATGATTTTTTACATTTAAAAAAAGTGTGTGAACCCGTGTGGACAATGAGAGCAGAAATGTAGACAAAAGCAGACAAGAATTTTAAATGGAGAGGACGAGCAGTAGTAGCTCATTCGGGACAGTAGAAAAAGCTACACTGTACAGCACCTACAGGAGATACCACAAAGAAGCAAGCCAGTTTGCACCTGAGAGGGAGCACTGTGACTCTGAGTGCCACAGAGGAATGGAGAGACACCAAGAGCTACAACACAGGACTGGTTGACAACTGTGTAGGGTCAGACAGACCTCCGGTGTCCCTCTCCATTGCATGTTGTAGATGATATCCCCATAAAAGGTGACTTGCACACTCCAACTCACTTCAGACAGGAGTCTCAGAATTCATTTTCAGGGGTCATAAAAAAGAAGGAGTTTGATACTCAAGGACATCAGGAGAGTAACGAGAGAAATGGGCAAGACGAAACTAGAGATTGGGAAGAAGTTTGCAAATGAATCCAGAATCCTTCCTGCTTTCCCCAAATCCTGCTGCCAAGTTAATCCTCCCATGAAGAAAGCTAAAGATTTTGGGGGGAGAAAATAAATGGTCTCAGAGAAAATATATAAACATATCTTTCCACCTTGACCATTTGGAGTCCCCCAATAAATTGGTTCGTTTACAAGCATCCTGCTGCAAAGGCACACCCCTCAAATATTCAAGAGATAACACTGTACTCTGTAGTGGCTCACTCTTAAATATGAATGGTCAGCCAAGAAAGGATCACTAATAATAGAGTAAATACAACAAAATGAAAGGGATAAGCAAATAATAAAAAAGTATTCATGCAGACAAAACAGATAATGACAGAATTAAAGTTCTAAACATAAAATATTAATAGAGTATGTTGGAAATAAAAAAATTTTTAAAGTTTTTCAAAGATAAAACATAAATGTTTAAAAAAAATCAGAAAGTACTCTTGAACATTATAACTATGAGAGCAAACTGCCCAGAAAACAAGTTACACACACATACACACACACACACACAATAACACACATTCTACTTTTTTAAAAAAGGAAAATAATGATAAGTCATAGAGAGTGAATCAAAGATGCTAACACTAAATTAACATTAGTAGAAATGGGAAAAAAGGTATTAGAAGAACAAACATTGCTGAAGAAAAAAGAGATATTAGAAGAGCAAACACTGCTGAAAAATATAAAATATAAAACTAAAGGTTACTAATCTCTAGACGGAAAGACCAAGACATTCCCCCCACAAGAAGATAGGCACTAATTTCCACCACTCTGACATTTCCACTCATCAGAGACAAAGACACAATTCTCATAGCTGCCAGAGGTACCTTTACCCTGAATTAAAATGCCATCACATTTCTTGATGAACAACACTGGGTGCTAGAAGACTAATTCTATGCCCAGCAAAACTATCTCTCAAAAATGAAGGCAAAATAATAATGTTTTCAGAGATGCAAGAACTGAAATAATTCATTACCAACAGACCCACATTACAAAAAAAAAAGAAACACAAAAGGAATTCCTCCAGGTAAAGGGAAATGATGCTAGATGAAAATCTGGATCTACACAAAAGAATGCAGAACACCATGTGAGGCAACATGCAATACCTAATCTTGTTACTTAAATCTGGTTTAAAGACAAACATTTAAACAAAAAGAATAACAATGTATGGTGGAATTTATAATAAATGTATCATTAAAATATGTGATAATAGTAGCACAAAGGTCAGAAGGGCAGAAATGAAAGTATGCTATTACAAGGATCTTCTACCACACCTCAGGTGATGTACAGTGACTGGGAAGTAGACTGTGATAAACTATGAACTCTAGCGCCAAATGCTAGCACCAAAATAACAAAAATTTGTAAAGGAGTTATAATTAAAAAGCCAAAAGGGAATAAAATAGAAAATAATTCAAAAAATGTAACAAAAGAGAAAAAAGTTAACAAAGAACAAATGAGACATAAAAAACAAATCATAAGATGATAGATTTAAATCTAACCATATCAATATTCACATTAAATACAAATATCCCTAGTTAAAAGTCAGAGATTATCATATTGGTTAAACAAGACAAGATCCAATATACACTACCCATATAAAATGCACTTTAAGATCAATAAAACTTATAAATTTCTAACCAGATTGATCAGGAAAAAAACAGAGATAAATCACAAATTGCCAATATTACAAATGAGAGAAATGACATCACTATAATATAGATATTAGAAGAATAACAATAGAATATAATGAATAACTTTATGGCAGTAAATTTAAAACTTACATTAAATAGGAAATTCCTTGAATGATATAAACTACCAAAGATCACTGAGAATTAGCTATCAGCCTTAAATCTATTGAGGAAATTGAATTTTGAATTAAAATTTTTCTGATAAAGACAACTCCAGATTCAGATTGCTTTACTGGTGAAATAATGAGCTGGAAGACATATTTTTAAAATATTTTAAAATAAAAATAATAATTCTATATAAAATTTTCTAGAAAATTGAAGAGAAGATAATAGTTTCCAATTCATTCTATGAGGCCATCATTACCCTGATCTTAAAACCTAAGAGAGATATTAGAAGAAAACTACAGATGAATATCCTTTATGAAAATAGATACAGAAATTCTAAACCAAGGTTTAGAAATTGAAATCAACAATATATAAAAAGGATAATTCATCACAACCAAATGAAGTTTAGCCTAAGACTACATGGTTGGTTTAACATCCAAAATCAATCAATATAATTCACTATAAAAGGTGGGGCAAAAGTAGGTTTACAGTTGTGAGTACATGAAACAGAATTTATTCTTGTATTATTACTTATTAATTATTGTATTATTTTCCATATGAACAACAGTAAACCTACTTTTGCCCCACCCTGTATTAAAGAACTAAAAAGAAAAATCATATTATAACTTTAATAGACACAGAGAAAGCATTTTGCAAATTCCAATACTCATTCCTCATAACAACCTTAAGCATACTAGAAATAAAAATAAATTTCTCAGCCTGATAAGGACGTTGATGAAAAACCTCCCACTAACACTTCTTTTTATGTTTTGCATGGTTTTTTATTTGCTTCAACTGGGGCTTGAACTGCCACCTTCCCACACGCTGGGTCATTTCTGATCCTACCGCAAGGAGCCCGGGCATCAGCTAACATGAAAAACTGTAAATGAAGCCCCTCATCCTGCCATCTTGCTGAGAGAGTCTTCAAAATGTTATTGCATGAGCCTGGATGAACCCTGCTCTCAGCTGTCCACCGTGCTGACTGCCTCATTTCACCTGCTGTTTGGCAGGGAGAAGCAGGAAAACACGGTTCCCAAATTCTCCTTCACCTCCTTAATCACCAAAGGGGAAAACCCCACCTTGATAATGGTCCACCTTGAAGCTATCTCCCTCTCTTCTCCTAGGTTAAAACTTTTAGCACATAAGGCAATGTGCAAGTTGATGAGGGGTCATCTCACTGTTTGAAAGCAACATTATGAAGCTAGTTTGTACAGTAGTTAACAGTACCCTTTATATATGTAGCTTATATCTATCATCTATAAACAGATATACTGTAAAGAAGTAACCGTGGCTTCTAGAAACTGATTTTATTCAAGGTTTCCTGTGTGGTAGGCACCTGAAATGCTGTATAAAAGGGTCTTGTGTGGTTCTGCTGTTAGTCAGGTTCTGCTTTGCAGGACCAGGAACAGTGCTGGCAAGACAGCTCAGGGGCTGGGAGGGAATTCTGCACCTGAGTGTCTCTCTATTTTCTGTCCCCTATTTTCTGTCCATTCCTCATGCTTCTATCTGATTAGGCTAGAGACAACAATAACAAAAAGATACACAGAAAAAAATTAATACCTATATATAGAGAGATTTTTATAGAATTTATTTCCTTTTATCTTTCCTCTGTCAGGTATTGTTACCTTTTTGTTACTGATTTATGCTACAGCGAAACCTCTTCTTTCAGTCACAGCAAGAAACCAAAGCCCAAACAAACAGAAAACCCCTCCAAAAAAAAGTAGAAAACAAAAGGTTTGACCAAAGAAAGGGGGAAAGGGGATCTAACATACTTAGTAATAAAAGACGAATGTTCTACCCTAAGATAATAATAACACAAGGATGTCCACTCTTACTACTTCTCTGTGTAAAATTTAATGAAATCTATAAAAATGTTGTTATAACTAATAATTGAATTTAGCAAATTGCAGGATGCAAGATCAATATAGAAAAATCAATTATGTTTTTATAAACCAGCAGCAAACAATTAGAAATTAAAATTTTAAAATGATACCATTTAAATAGCATTAGAGATAAATCTGTCAAAAATATGTAACACTAAAGACTACAAAACAATACTGAGAGAAATTAAATAAGATGTAATTAATGGAGAGATATGCCTTGTACAAGTCCAAAGATGAGGAGAAGCCAGCAAAAGATATGGAAAAGAATTGTCTAGGAAGTCAAATGAGAAACAAGAGAGTGTGTTCCAGAGGCTAAGGGTTTTTTTTTAATATTTTATTTATTTTTAGAGAGGGGAAGGGAGGGGAAAAGAGAGAGAGGGAAATATTAATGTGTGGTAGCCTCTCATGCACCCTTTACTAAGGACTGGCCTGCATCCCAGGCATGTGCCCTGACTAGAAATCAAACTGGTCACCATTTGGTTCACAGGTCCATGTTCAATGCACTGAGCTACACCAGCCAGGGTGAGGCTCAGGGTTTTTTAATTGTGACGTTAAAAACAAATCAGCTTTAAAAATATAATAATAATAGATCTGAAAACAAACAGATTGGTTGAATTGAGAGTAGACAAATTTGTTTTCAGTAGTCAGAAGAAAGGAAGGAAGGAAGGAAGGAAGGAAGGAAGGAAGGAAGGAAGGAAGGGAGGAAGGAAGGAAGGAGAAAGAAAGAAAGAAAGAAAGAAAGAAAGAAAGAAAGAAAGAAAGAAAGAAAGAAAGAGAAGGAAGGAGGGAAGGAAGGAGGGAAGGAAGGAAGGAAGGAAGGAAGGAAGGAAGGAAGGAAGGAAGGAAGGAAGGAAAGAAGAAAGAAGGAAGGAAGGAAGGAAGGAAGGAAGGAAAGAAAGAAAGAAAGAAAGAAAGAAAGAAAGAAAGAAAGAAAAAGAAGGAGAGGGAGAGGGAGGGAAGGAGGATGGAAGGAAGAAGGAAGGAAGAAGGAAGGAAGGAAGGAAGGAAGGAAGGAAGGAAGGAAGGAAGGAAGAAGGAAGAAAGAGGGAGGGAGGGAGGAAGGAAAGAAGGAAGAAAGACTAAGATGAGCCAAATACCTTTAATCCATGGTCCTTGAAACATATAAATGGCCTGAAGTAGTTTATCCAGTTAATTCTAAATAAAGTGATAAAATATAAAATTATTTTCTAAATCAAAGGGTTTTTCAGTCCTATGGTTCTCAAGCCTCTCCTCCTACTCTCTTGATTAACTATTTTCTCAGTTTCTTCACATTTGTCTTATTTTTCTTCAGCCTTATTCATCATTCTCTTTTAATCAGTCTTTCCTCTCATTCTGACCTATTTCCATCCACTGTATGAGGCTGTCAATGATACAGTCAAATTTAAATAGGCTGGCACATGACAGAGACAACTGCAAAAACCAAAAGGAAACTCATACACGATGAAAGCCGCAGACAGAAAGGACCTCTTCATGCATAGAATGGACTTGTCCAAATGCATCTTTTAGCCACATGTGCACAATAAAGATGAAAATCATATAATGTTCAAATTGCAAGTGATCATCTTCCTCAGAGACACCTGTGTCACTTTAGAAATAAAGAAAGTGAATTACAGATTGATTAACCAATTTGCCTGACATCATTGAGCCAATTGGAGGTTGATCTGGAATATACCTGACTCCCAAAAGTGTAGAGAAAAGCCTTTTTTCTTACTCTACACTGAATAATATCAGAAGTATTAATTTCAAGTAAAATGGAAAATAGGCAATGACTCACTTTTCCAAGTCCGTGAGAGTGGAGTTAATTTTCTTATATAAACCAAAAATCAATATTGAATTATTTCTTTCTGCTTAATGTTTTACTATGAATGCTTTCATTCTTTTCTATTCTAAGGCCAAGGAGCCTCTTTTGCTCATTTCAGTAGTTTCAAAATGTGAAAAGGATGTTGAAGTAACATAATTATTCAAAAATCCAGGCAAAATAATTCAAGTAATAGAAGCACTAGACTAGTATCCACTTATCAGCAAAATTTTTGCATTTAGTGGGTTATATTCCTTCATACTCTTTTGAATCATAAAATTTTTGTGTTTCCTCAAGCCTGGAAAACTTTTTAAAGCATTCCTCCAGGATAAAATTGTATACAAATCAGGATGAATATCATCTTAATGCTAGAATGTGTATGTTTTTAAATAGTCTTATATAATGGACCCCGACTGGTGTGGCTCATTGGATTGGGCACAGATCTGTGAACCAAAGGGTTACCAGTACGATTCCCAATCAGGGCACAGACCTGGGTTGCAGACCAGTCCTTAGTAGGGGGTGCGCAAGAGGCAACCACACATTGATGCTTCTCACCCTCTGTTCCCCCTCTCTAAATAAATAAATAAAATTTTAAAAATAAATTTTTAAAAAATAGCCTTATATAATGGAATAAGATTTCTTCTTCTAAACATATACTAACTTGATAAGATGCCTTATATATATTTTGGCTACCTATGGCTTGTCTTTGAATCAATGAATTTTTCATGGATTTTCAGCCCTAAAAATCTTCATAAAACATTTCTTTTTTTCTTACTTTGTATCAGAATCATTTACCTTTCTATTTGATCCTTACAAATCCATAAAAGGGGAAAGTCAGGCTTCATTTAAACATGAAATTAATTATATGGTTATAATATATCTTGTATACTACAAATTGCTCTTTAACAGGATGTAAGGTAACTTTTAAAATACTATGAAATTACATAAATACTTTTAGAATTAGTAGTAAACACAATGACACAAAGAGAAAGAAATTTAAAAAATATAGAGGGTCAACATTAAAATTCATACCCATGTAGTGATATTGATGTGGTCATATGTGTGGTTGAGCTTTCTATATCAGCCAAAGAGAGAATAGTAGGAGTATCCAGGTGATGCACGGAGTCCCTTTAAAGAAAAAACACACAGCTATTCAGCACGAGCATTCGTGTCCCTAGGACTGAGACCTGAGAGATATTTCTCTGGTGAGTTATCCTGATGAGGCCTTATTTACTGTGTGAACAATATCCTTAGCTATCTTCCACTAAATAAAACCAAAACTTTCACAGGGCTATTTGCTCTGATATTTCTCGGTACAAATTAATACTGCATAGTTACTATGTAGAAGATAGAGATAGAGACAAATGAGACACTTGAATTCTCCCCTCCCTAATCGGAGGGGAGTCACATATCGGAACAGTCACAAAATCATCCCAATTTCACTCTCATAATTTTCCTAACTGGCTACTCCAGCAGTTTCACCCTTATTATTTCTCACCTGATTTATTTTGCAGCTCCCTAACTATTCTCTCCACCACTAATTTCTCCCTTTTCCCATCCCTCTAAACTACAGCTCCCATTTGAATCTTTCTGAAGCATTTTTCTGGTTATCTAACTCCTTTCCTCAAAAAGCACTTTCCCGGGAGGAAAAAAAACAAGTTAAATTTACTAGCTTGTTCATATGTGATCCTCCACGATTTGATCCTAACTTGGTGGTGAGGATCTCAAACACCAACAGATGCTAGGCAGGGTACATAAATGAGCAGTGTCTCTGGGGTAGATCACCCAATCAGTGCTCAGATATTTAAGAATTAATTATCTCAACATTGTTCGCGGAAAAGTTAAAATATCAAGCTATACCCATTACAGTCTCAACTTTTGTCTTCAATACTTGGAAGTCATGCATTAGAGAGATGACTTTCTTTTCCCCTTCACAGCTTGTATACATACTTTAGATAGGGAACTTTCTAGCATAACATCAATTTCCTTAGCACTGAGTGCTTTATTTTCCCATGAAATGAAGGTTTGCACTCCCTCAAGCACATCCTTAAAATATCTTGACTCTGCATGCAATGTTTAGATTGTTTTATAAATCAATTTTTAGGCCTGTGATATATTTGTGCCATTTGTCTGCAAATGTAATATTTTCAAATTGGTGTGAGTTGACCTGCATATTTTCATAATCTGAACAGTAAGGTTATTTCAAATTTACCCAGTAACTATTTTACAGTCTTGGATATGTTCCTAAATTAGATTAGTTTATATTGAAATATACTTTTCAAAAGATTCATTTGTTTTAATTCAGGGATTAAGAAACCAGATTTTCTAAAAGCCAGACCTAAAGCCTGGCTTCCCCAGGGGCCCTGTACAATGGTGATGTCAATATTTGCATTCATTTATCAACTGTCCCCTACACACGACACGCCTCCTGGGAAATTCGGAATACACTACTGATCTGCAAGGGCACTCAGCCATAGTTCAAACTTTGGGAACAAAGGCAGAAAACTGAGAGAAAAAATACAGTCTCCAGAATTATCCAAATACTAGACCGTCCCATCTCTCAAGCTGAAGCGTACAAAGGTAAGACTTCCCTGGATGTAACATTAAAAAGGAGGGATTTGAGCAAAGATGAAATATCATAGGAGCTAAGAAGACTTTGGTTGATATTTGAATTTTGAGTAACTGAAGTTCAGCCTGCCATTTTCACAATTTAAGCTGCATATTTAAGAAGAAAAAAAAAGCCAAGTGCTGCCAATTGAAATCCTCTCATGCACAGTCATTCTATTTGAAAAATTAGAGACTTGTCAAAGAACAGCCATAACATTTACATAAATGTAAGGACAGAGAAAATTAAATGACAAAACCTGTGAGCAGTTTTTTTTTTTTGTCCTTCCTGCTAAGTGTAATAGGTGTACAAATGTGCTGTCATGTACTCTTCAAGTTTAAGGCTTGATATACAGAGCTGTAACTCTAAATCAAAATCTCTGTGTGAAGGAGTTAATAGGAACTCTAATATAACAGGCTTGTGCAGTCTTTAAAAATAAACAATAAGATTTATCGTTTGTTGATGACTATACATTTTACACATCCTCCTGTATTTAAACTCCCAGAACTCTTGTGTCCTTGGCAGTCTGTCTCACAGGTAGTCAGCTGCCAGGTTATAAGGAAATGGGAAGAGATTACAAGTGAAGGTTCATAAAATATACGTATCTATATTAGGTATATGCTTAAATCAGATAAACATTCATGTATCCATTTTAAAGCTGACACTTAACCAAGAATGCCAATAGAACTTTAATTGTATTTCTCTATGACCTCTTTTTCATAAACATCATATAAAAATCTGTACCTTCTAGAAGTTAAAAAGATGTTGGTGTCAGAAAGTGAAATAATCAGGTAGCAAATAAAAACAACTTTGTGATGAGTTCCTCCTGTGAAGCAATAAAAAGCCGGTGCAATGAAAGGCTAAAACCTTGGAAAGAAAATGTCAAGTTAAGAATTGCTTTGACATAAAGATAATGCGCAAATAAAAGGAAAGAATACTTGGGCAGAGGAAACAATTGAAAGAAAAACAATTTATGGGCAATATAGAAGTTTCTGTACACATTTAAGGCATAACAGAGTTGGTAAAGATTTCAGAAAATGATAAAATATTTTGTTGATTTCATACGGGGGGAAAGGATATCTCATTGAAAAATCAGCATTCAGAATGCCAGGTTCAAAGCAGCTCCTGACTTTTATGTTACATTGAACTTTTTATGAAAATTTGAATCCAAAGGCAATTTCCTTCTAAAAGAAGCATGGTGTGCTAAACAGAACCATGCCCCACCTGAAGATCTTCACATCCTAATCCTTAGAATCAGTGAAGGCTCCTCTCAGGGCAAAAGGGATTTTGCCAATGTGGTTAAATTAAGGACCTTGAGATACAGAGATATTTTTTATGAATTATTTGAGTGTTGCTATCTCATGGATACTTACCAGCAGGGACTTGACCAGCTGAGGTCAAAGAGATGTAACTCCAGAAGGATGGTCCGAGAGATGAACATTGCTGGTTTTGATGGTGGAGGGAAGGAGCCAGGAGCCAAGGAACAGAGGCAGACTCTAGAAGCTGGAAAAGACAAGGAAACAAATGTCTCCTGCGCCCCCTGTAAGGAAATATCAGCCTGCTGATAGCTTCGTCTTAACCCAGAGAGACCTGTGTCAGACTTCTGACCCACCAAACTGCAAGGAAATAAACTTGTGTTATTTTAAGCCACCACATTTGTGATCATTTGTTACCGCATAAATAGAAACCTACTACGGTAAATTCTAAAACATGGATTTCAAAGCATCAAATTTAGAAGTTTTATGTTAAAAAAAAAGCCAAAGCCAAAGAAAAATATCTGTCTCAATTTTTCAGTTGAATGGCCTATAATATCATATATAAAATGTGAGATAAAAATAACTCTGTGGAAATAAATATCTAAAGAAACTGAAATATCTTTGGAAAAGCAGATGCCTATCTCCTCTTAGATGGAGAGCCCAGTGAAAATGTTTAACTTTGAAAAACCTGCTTGAATTTCATTTCATGGTTAGTATGTTAAATGTGATCATGTCCAACCCTGCTTATAAATCTTCATGGTGTCCCATTTTATGTGGAATTAAATGCAAACCCCACCCTATTGTATATCAGGCCCAGTGTGGTCTGACCGCTGCAATCACATATTCTACTCCTCTCCCACAACTCACCAAGCCACAGCCACACTGGCCTTTTTTTCTGATCTTTAAACATGAAATTCTTATTCCCACTCTACCCTAGAGCCTTTGCAGTGTTGATCCCTTTGTCTGAAAAGTGTGGAAGAGCATTGCATAAAGATCAGAACTAGAGATTCAGCACTCAAAGAACAGCATCTAGAAAGAAACCTGCATAACATCAGAACCAGCTGGGCATAGTCAAAAGTATGCAAGTCCCACGTCCTGCT
Organism: Glossophaga mutica; assembly: GCA_039655065.1. NCBI lineage: Eukaryota > Metazoa > Chordata > Mammalia > Chiroptera > Phyllostomidae > Glossophaga > Glossophaga mutica. The sequence goes on from CM077304.1 coordinate 196,718,375, forward strand.
GGTATAGCTCAGTGGATTGAGCACGGGCCTGTGAAACAAAGGGTCACCAGTTCAATTCCCAGTCAGAGCACATACCAGGTTTGTTGGCCAGGTCCCCAGTAGGGGGTGCATGAGAGGCAACCACACATTGATGCTTCTTTCCCTCTCTTTCTCCCTCCCTTCCCTCCTCTCTAAAAATAAATAAAGATCTTAAAAGAAAAAGTATGCTGGTCCCAGAACTCCAACTCAAACTATTGCCTCTGTATAGGTCCCAGAATCATATTTTTAAACATGCCCAGGGAATACAGAGGGTAAGCATCACCATACTTTTGTGATTGGAGCAAAGTGGGGCACATTTGGTCAGGTCCACAAAGAGAGCTGCACTCTAGGAAGACATGCTGCTTGCTGTCTTTACACCTAACTTGCTGGTTGGTGTAAGTAAACTTGACTGTTAGAACTAATAATATCTTTGAGAAACCATAATATGGTATAGTGGTTAGGAGAACAGATACCTGGGTTTATAACCCCAGCTCAGCCCCTTACCAGCTGATATACAAGGGCAAGCTACTAAACTCATTGGACCTCAACATCCTCATCTATGACAAAGAGTAAAATAACAAAGAGTCGTGGGGAATAAACTGTTTGATACACATAAAATATGTAGAACGGTGCTTGGCCCATAGTGGGTGTGCACTAAATGTTGGCCGTGATTTGTAAAAGGTGCCATTCTGGCCAGTCAGCCATGGTTTCTCTGCGACATGATCCACTTTTCATGTCATTTGCCAGTATTTGAAAAATGCTTTCTTAATGTCTAAACATATCTACTTTTCATCTTTCAAAGCTGTTCCATGAAATAAAATGAAAAATTCCACGCTCTCATTGTTGTCTTTCAAACTGCTTAATATATGAATGGTGTTAAACATTCAGGCCACAAAATCTTCACAGTTTTATAAAATGGTTACTGTTTTTGTTGTTGTTGTTGTTGTTGATATATACTGAATTATCTATCCAAAGCCACAGAAAAATCAGGAAATAAAATATCAATAAGAATCTCCATTTTTATTCTCCAGTCTCCCTGCTGATTCAGCTCCCCCTCTGGTGGCTAAATGAAAAGGGCAAAGATTACTCATAGAAACTGTCTATTAAAAAAAATAATAACACTTATTTCAAAAAAATATCTAAATTCAGATAGGATTTCAATCCTGGGCATTAGGCCTTAGACCCATAAAAAATGTGAACTACTCAGTACTACTCCTTAGTTCTTCACCAATTTAAGAGATAGATGGATGTTTGAGCCTGAAGATTTTGGAGAAAGAGTGGTTTATCTTCACCCAGTAGAGCGGGGGGGGGGGGCAGAATCCACAGATGTGCCCTCTGATGCTGGGCATTAAGGAAGGAGGACCAGAGAGAATGTCAGTATGACACAACTAAGCAGAAAGAGGGAAAAAGAGAAAGGGCCTATGAGAACTGTTCGGGCCTGGCCCCTTTTTCCTTTCTAGTTGTGGAAAGGATCCAGCAGTTTTTTGTGCCCAGAGAATCCTCTTTAAATGGTAAGTGGAAGAATGAAAATGGAGGTGGTCAGCCCCACAACAAGGCAAAAGAAGCACACAAGCATCGGCTATGGCATGAATTTCCCAGAAGCTGAAGGAATAAGGCAGCTGGGTATTCCGCCATTAACTAAAGTGCCTTATGAATAGAATAACCAAGAGTCACTTCCCAGGTCACCAGTGGTAAGATACAGTCTGTACCAAAAACCAAGCTGTGCTTCCTGCAGACATCATTGATATGTGGGAAGGTGAGAAAGGAGGAAGGGAAACTCAGGGAGACAGGTGAGGAGAGAGGGTGGGTGGGAGGAGAGAGAGAGATTCAGAGAAAGAGATAGAGAACTTGGAACTGAACAGTGATGGGAAGCAAGCAGTGACTAAGTCAGCTATACCCAAACTGGACTATACTCGAATCTGACGGACTTAGGTCCGTGCTAGAACAACTAAGTTTTAAATTGGAAATTATTTGAATATGCAGAAATAGAACATTTCAATTTTCTGCTGATGAGCAATAATGAAGACTCAGAAGAAAATAAATTATTAGGGGAAAAAAAGAGCTCTATTTTGTATATATCTGATATGAAACTATCAAATCTATGCATATTAAATCATTAAGTTCTAGTCACTCTTTCCCAAACTAAACTTTCGTTTTCCAAACAATAGGCTAAAATTTGGGGGAAATTTACATAAATCATCTTCAGTTAAATCAAATTAAATCATCAGGGGTTTTCCCCATGAAATAAGGACCATGTTCCTCATAACCTTGATCAAGTCATGGTTCCCACTTTCTTGGGTATAAAATTAGAAAATAGATGTTCCTACTGGTCTAATGTCTCTTGTAACTCAATAACTTAATGATGGAAAAAGTTCACCTCAGGTCTTTGTTTCAACTCAAGTGCATAATTAAAGCACTTTAGAAATCTGGTACTAGCTTAATTTAACTATCCCAAGGTTCAGAAATGCCCAAACACTTTTTAATATTTCACTGCAAGGTGTGGAATAACTTTTCCATAAATTTATCTAGGTTTGCCTACCAGTCTTTGTTTGATCTAGATTAACTCCTAAAGCAGTCAAGGGTAAGTGCATCCTCACCAATGGGCCTCTTAAAAGAATTGAACTTTAGCACGTCATTAGCCAGCTTCTTCAGTTCAGTGGAATGTTAAAGCAACATTTATCCCTCACATAGTACTTTCCTCCTACAAGTTAAAGTTTCCCTCTGGAAAGATAAAAGGTGTTATTTATTTTGCTTAATAAAGACTTTCTAGAATAATAACATTTCCAGTATTAGCAAATTTGAAAACTTTATAAATCCCCAGAGCTGCTCTCCTTTCAGTCTGTTAAATCAGGAGATCCTAAGCCTCTTTTAAATCTCAGAGAATACGATTCCTGGTGATTTACTATAAATGCCAGTGCAGCTAGGAAGTGTTAATGCATTCTGTTCGATAAGACTTCCTTCTGAACGCACAGCTATCATGTTTTCCAATATATGATTCTGTTCACACCTGGTATAGGGTTCGGAGGGGGCAGGCATTAGCAATATTGTAAAATGTTCTTGAAGCAATAGAAAAGCAAAAAAAGTCATAATTTCCTATGGAGATAATGTCTATGGCGCACTGACACTTTCTAATGTTTTCAATAGTATTGATTTATGGGGAAGTTAGAAAGGTAGTGCTTAGAACCAGCTTTCCCCATAAAATCTCAGTGACAGAGAATAACTTTTACATCTTTCAAACTGTTCATTGTAAAAGATTTTTTCATTACAACGAAGGTGTTTAGAGGTTTCTGATGTAATGTAGAATGATAACTCCCTTGAGTCTCAGACTTCTGGAAAGAACAAACAATGAAACGGACCCTTCCCCTGAGTGAGCTCAATAATGAAATTCGTTTGACTACCCAGGGCGACAAAGTGCTTCCCTGATGTGCTGGAGTTCTGTAATGTGAAATTCCGATTCTCACAAATTAAAATTTATTTATAAATATATTGCTTTGACCTTGTGCTTTCAAAACAAGAGAAGCTGTAACTCCCGTCTATTCATCACTGTCATTGCAGTTGATTCACGCAGTTTCCTATTGAACTCTTGGGGTGAGCAAACACAAAGGCAGCCCTAGGAGCTTAACATTCTGTAAGATACTTCGACACAAAGCTGACTTTGGTGTGCTCACATGTTGTGAAAACGTGAAAGTGGAAAGTTCAGAGACTATACCAGGGGTGCCAGGATATCTTGCAGGGGTGTCAAACTCAATTTCACCAGGGGCCACATCAGCCTTGTGGTTGCTTCCACAGGTCCAAATGTAACTTTAGGACTGTATAAATGTAACTACTCCTAAACTAGGGGCCAGGAGCTCGGCACTGCCACCGGGTAGAAACAAGGTGCTGAGCCAGATAAAACAAGATGGAGGGCCAGATTCTGCCCACGGGCCTTGTGTTTGCCACCTGCGTCTTAGAGATAATTGTTTTAATAACTGGTCTAATATTTCCCAGTTAAATTGAGAGTTGTTCAAATGCAATTAAAATTTTATTTTCTTTTTAAAAATACCAATTTATAATTATTTTTTACCACTAATATACCCACTCCTAAAAGAACCTTCCAGGGTCCATAGTGCCTGTTGCCTGCATCTCAGCACCTCCTCCTGGAATGGGGGTGGGGGGGGGAATGTGTCCTGGTTTGTCCTGGACTGAGGTCTTTTCAAGATCCTGGACTTTAATGCTCAGACCAGGAGGGAAAAGCAGATAAGCTGGTTGCCTTACAGATATTTCCAATCTTTAGTGTGTTCAAAATTATCTGTAGAGCTTGTTAAAACTCAGATTTCTGAGCTCCACAGCCAGAATATTTTATTCACAAGATCGGTGGTATGGTGCAAGAATTCGCATGTCTAACAAATTCCCAGGCGATATTGATGTTGCTTGTCTGAAGGTCACACTTTAAGAAGCCACTGCTATATGCCAGGACTCCAGGATATAAACCAAATTAATTTAATGGTCCATATTGATACACATAATTTTATTAGACTATCTCTAGCAAGAATTTGCCATTGGAGCTCAAGGTCTTATATCAATTAACTTGGTCATGTACAAAGGGTTCTACATTTGACACTAGATACACACAGAAAAGGGACTGTAGAGGGGGATTCTCTTGGTACCTAACACATTTTCAGCTCCTGATTCCAGTCCTTCAATAAGGCTCAGCTGTACTTATCCCCCTCTAGTTCCACTAGGGTTACTCATTGCCTACTGATACGTTATCATTTTGTCTTCAGCTGCTTTGAGTGCCTTATGTTACATAAGACAAGATAACCCTAATTAAGACTAAATGTTCCAAAGAATTGCATGCAACAAACTATTGATCAAGAAAACTATTGATCAACATCCAATCAAATACTATATTGGCTCTGCACAACTTTAGTCTTTTCCATAACTTTTTAAACCATCAGAAAACCTGTTATAATCATTAATATATTGATAGGGCTTGAAAATTTGATGCATTTCTTACGTAAATGCATCAACTAAATATGGAAAAGGCTATAAGGAGAGAAGTAAAAGGAAAAATTACCAACTCATTTAAGGATGTCCAAAGAGAAAAATTTTAACACAATGCCTGGGCCCATTGAAATCTCATAAGACAGAATTTATGAGTAAATGGGGTAGATTTGACCAACTGGATTTACACGCCATGGAATTTTACAGGCCAATCCCACAAAATTGAGACTGTTACTTTCTTTTTTCAATGAAAAATAGAAACATGTTTTAAAGACCATTGAAGAGGATTTTAGAAGCACAGAACCCATTGTAGCCTAGGTCATTACTCTCCCTCTCTCTAATAACAAAACAAAATTACCACCCTGGTTTTGAAGACCTTAAGGAGAATGATTTTTAAAATCTCCCCTAATAAAGCTTTTCTAAGAGGTAACAGAATTCAATGCCTGGGAATATCATTATGGCTTTTCCAGATCTCTTCTACTCAAATTATAGTTTGTTTCATTGAACCCAGGGAACAGGTGACTGGGATCTCCGACTGACAACAGCATGCTCTTGAAGGCCATCATTAATTTTGTTAATTTGTTTTGGTTAAATGGAATATGAAAAAAATTAAAAAAAAATTCAAATGGAACAATTTTTCAAGTTAACAATCTTCCATATTCCATTTGATCCCGTATATTTGTAATTCTCTGGAACTACCTCATGTGATGTATTGTTCACTCAATCCAAACCTATCAGTTTCTGAATTTCTTGATTAACTATAGCACCCAGTAATCTATTCTCCTAAGTACAGTATTTTCTGTTATGGATTCCTGGTTACTTTCAGTCTTTGCATATTCAATATCTTTCTAAAATGCTTCTCCTTGAGTGTGACCACTGTGCTTATTTCTTTTCAACCATTCTGCCTAATTCTGACCACATTTTCATGGGTTATATCACCTTCGGTTAATCTGAGCAATCTGGAATCCCTGTTCTGTCATTTACCAAACCACCTACCTCGAGTCATCAAATACCCAACATCTTTCTCATTTTTCAGATAGATATATCACAGTCTTCAAAGGTCCAGCCTTAGAATTGAGCCCTAACATTTGGGTTTTGACCCACATACAATGCAGGGTGTCAGGACTCGCTGATAATAATACACAGACATAGTATTTGTTATCAGGTCCTCTTACAGTATAGAGAGTGATTGCACTGCTTTGCCATTTACACTGAATGTTCTCCTTTAGCCCTGAGTTGCTCTATTTTAGTAGTATTTATCAGCATAATCCTCATCCAGTTTCATCACGTCCTCGTTAGTCCTTCCATGACTGTTATCTCCTCACAGCCGACTCAAGAGTAAAGGTTCTTTTTGTTTTATGATCCCTGTGGGCAAATGTCATTCTTGGCTGAACACATCAAGTGCCCATAAGGTTCTAATAGTTGAAGTGCTTGAAGCACCTGCCATGCATCAAGGTTTATGATGTGGTTACCATAGCTACCAAAAACCCCATGCACTCCTGATCCCGTGGAATCTATTCAGTAAAAGAGAGAGACAGGAAGAGAGAGAGAGATTTGCCAGGGAATTGTCCACATGAATTTAGTTCCCATTAAACAATAAAAATTAATCAATAAATGATTCAAAACATAGATAAAACAGAACAATAAACTCAGTGTCACTAAGATGAGCTGAAGCCAAATCAAGGCTATACTAGCTTAAAATTTTAGGACAAAATGACTCTATCACTTTTCCTGTATGCTGCATCACACCAGCAGATGGCAAGGCAAACAGTTTTCAAGACTTCCTTGGAGATCGCCTTTGAAAAAAAGTACTGGAGTACATACTTTTAATCAAAAGTTACTGTGGGAGCCTTTTTACTTTCTCCAAAGAAAGTTTGCTTTTAAATAACAGTACCAGAGTTGTGTTTTATATGAAACCTTTTATCCAAGAAGCACATAATGCCCTATAAACATACTAATCCTCACAACCTTCCTATAAAGCACAGGGGTAGCAAACTCCCAAGATGTGCATGCTGAATTTTTTAAAAATCAGTTTAAGTTGAATCAATAGTGTATTCAGAAAGGACGGTTAAAAAAGGTAGGCTTTGCACTGTCTTCATAATCAAAGTCCACTAGGAATTTATTAGACTGTGACAAAGGAAAAAGAAAGAAGAAAACTTAAATCCTTATACATTGCCTCTTTGGCTTATATTGAATGCTACCTTCCATACTTTCCACAGCATTGGGAGAGAGACTCTATCTTAATATTACTATCTTTCACACGGTGCTATGTCAGTTTGCAAATAAAAACTTAATATTGCACAACCACAAATTAACTCCCAAATAGGAAATTAGAAAGAATCTACAATTTCACTGGGGTACTGTTTAAAAATAAATATATATTTAAATTTGAACTATTGGAACATCAAATATCCTGATCCATATTTGGGCACAATGTGTCAAGAACTTTTAAAATATTGCCCTGGCTGGTGTAGCTCAGTGGTTGAGTGCCAGCCTGCAAACGAAAGGGTTGCCAGTTCGATTCCCGGTCTAGAGCACATGCCTGGGTTCTGGGCCAGGTCCCCGGTGGGGTGTGCGCAAGAGGCAACCACACACTGTTGTTTCTCTCCCTCTCTTTCTCCCTCCTTTCTCCTCTCTCTAAAAATAAATAAATACAATATTTTTTAAAAAGAATTTTTAAAATATCTATACTATACATTTCACACCAGTAGTTCCACTTCAGGTGATTACTTCTATCCATAAGAAAGATGCAAAATTTAACTAAAGATTTATAATATTGCTTACAGAATTATATATGAGCAGTAAATTAAAACTTTTCAAATACATAAATAAGTGAAAAGATCAAATATTATAAATTGAGTCATTTATTCATTCACTTACCACTTATTACATATCCTATGTTCCAGGAACAAAAAATGAACAAACAAAAGAGACATGTTGTAATAATCATCATCCCTGCCTTACAGTGGGTTATATTCTAATGCAAAAAGACATGTAAGTACAATATGATTGTAGGTATCCTGGAAAAGGGTGTATGGCAGAGAATCAAAAAAGGGTGTTCAATTTTACACTGGAATGATGAATGAAAAAATTTCATAGAGCTGACCTTTAATCTAAGTCTTGAAATTCAAGTAGGTGTTTGGCAAACAGACTGATGATCACCAGCATTAATGAAAAGGAGGAACAGAGGAGCGGCAGCCAGGAGCACCCAAGCTGCCAATGTCCCAGGACTGAGCCCAAGCAGCGGCTTTGGACAAGGAGGAGGAGCAGACACAGATGGTGTGACAGTGGTTCTCTCTTGATACTTTATTACAACTTCTTGAACAGAGGGAATGAGATGGATGGGATAAAGGAGCAAAAATGACTCCCAGTATTTTTATGTGGAACCAGGAGGGTTAGAGACAGAATCCAAGAGAAAATAAAGCCAAGATAAAAGGAATAGTCTGAGGAGTATTTAAGTGATAACTAATGGAAAGAAGGTTGGACCTGAGGCTTGTACTTCAGAGTAACAGCCACCTGGGTTGTGGCAGTAATCACAGGTGAGGATGAGGGTACGAAGACTGAAAGGGGAAGTAAGCACAGCGCCCTGCGGGACGCCAGCACACAATGGGGTAGCCAGAGGAAGGGTAGCCCTCGGAAAAAATGTGACACAGACAAGAATAAGAAACCAGTGAGTTGAGCAAGCCAGCTGTCAATGGTGCCATTTTCCAGAGCAAGTTGTACAGACAAATGGAAGCAGGAGTCAGAATGGGATGGTTTTAAAAGTGAGTGTGCAGGGTGGGGGGAAGGATGGGGGAGAAACGGGACAACTGTAATAGCATAATCAATAAAATATATTAAAAAAAAAAAAAGATTGCATCCCAGAAGAAAGAAAGGTCAGGAAAGTGGAACATAAGATTACAAAAAAAATATGTGTAAGATGGGAGACACATGTACATACTTTCAGTTGATAGAGATCGAAGTGTTTGAGAGGAAAAGATTAAAATTATAAAACAGAACTAAGAATAAATACTGAAGCCTGGCTGGTGTAGCTCAGTGGATTGAGCGTGGGCTTGCGAACCACAGGATCGCGGTTCGATTCCCAGTCAGGGCACATGCCTGGGTTGCAGGCCAATTCCCAGCAGGGACGCATGAGAGGCAACCATACATGATATTTCTCTCTCTCTCTCTCTCTCTCTCCTTCTCCTCTAAAGGTAAATAAATAAAATCTTTAAAAAAAAAATAAAAAAAGAATAAATACTGAAATGGTGCAGCCTTTTCTAAGCTTTTAACAAATGGCCAATTTTGTGAGGACAAATAATTTAAGTAACACTTGCAGGGATATCCAACCTTGTGGCATCTCTGGGCCACACTGGAAGAAGAAGAGTTGTCTTGGGCCACACATTAAATACACTGCAACACATAATCACACACCAAAAAAAATCTCATAATGTTTTAAGTAAATTTATGATTTTGTGTTGGGCCACATTCATAGCCATCCTGGGCTACATGTAGCCCACAGGCCACAGGTTGGACACCCCTGCTTTAAAGAGTTTTTATAAAACTATAGATACTTAACATAAGTAAATTTTTGAGAGATATAAAATTGGGTGTAAATAATAATTTCAGCTGTGTAAAACAAAATGTTTATTTAAAAATTAAGGGGAAATATATAAAAATATTAATGATGGTTGACTTTGAAAATGCCACTTTTATCTCACCCTTTCCCAATTTCATTAAAATTTTCCAGAATAAGCATAAACTAAAATTATAATAATTGCTTAAACTCCTCAGAAGTAAAGAAGAGGAGGAGGAGGAAGAGAGAGAAAAGAAGGAATAAAACAGGAGAGAGGAAGGATAGAAGGAAGGGCTTGTGGTAAGAAGACCCACCCCAACCTGCCTGTGGGAGTCACCCCTCAAATCGCACACCCAGAAGGGGGACAAGGCCGAGATTATGGGTTCTTTAGAGATAAACTGTTTTCTAGAATTTTACAGATAAAAAAATTGGGTTTATGTTTGTCCTCTGTAAAAAGTGGGTTTTTTTATGACTAAACAAACGATGTTGCATCCTCACAAGTTATGATACTTGCTATCTCATAAATGTTTATCTTTTCTCCAAGGTGATGGTATACAGTGTTAATGAAAACTCTTCACCATGGGAAAGAGAAATCAGGACTTCTGTTGCTGGAAAAGAAAAATGTGGATAGCATTAACAGTTATAGGAGGAGGACGCTATCGGCCATAAAATTTACCTGAAATAAAATGTGATACTCATGAATAAAACAGACTAAAAAAACTGTTGAATTTAGTCATCTGTTCTACCTAGCTTTTTTTTAAAACCTGCCAATATATTCACACAGTTGACATTTTACAAACCAAGAAAATTAGAAGTCATTGATCCAGTCATATCATTACATATTGATCAATGTGTTCTAAACCAGAGGTTTCTTCCCTTTTAAAAATTGTTTTAGATCTTTTGACAGAAACAGGTCTACACAGGATAGTCATTCCCCAGAAGGCTTCACTGTAGAGCCTATAAATAGAAAAAGCATCCCCAGCAAAATGCAGCCAAAATAAGGCTTCTTTGCATGTGGTTGAGCCAACTGCAGCTCTGTTGCACTACTGGGTTATAAAATATATTTCATTTTTATTATTTAGCACTGAAGCACAATAGGAACTTGGAGCTATAATCAGCATCATTTGATTTTCCTTGACAACATTTGAAGCTGGAATGGGAGATCACATTCAATTAAGCATTTCACCATTTGCTTGGACTGTTTTTTATTTTTCCTTTAAGGGAGAAAAAAGAAAAGTTATATACTCAAATAATTGCAGCAATGTCTTTACAAGTCAAATCACTGAAACAAAGCTGTTTATTGTTCTGATCAATGTTTTAAGTCTATGCAGTTTTGTTGATATATGGGGGCTTCTTTTTTCTGTTAACTACAGGACTTGGATATACTTTCCAAATCAACTTTTGATTGAATGTACTTTTCTGCCATGTATTAGATCCTAAGTAAGAAAATGATGATGGAATATGCAAATGTTTACTCTCTGACTGCTGCTGGTTCAGAAAAGCTCAGGTTGAGACTGAGTTATTTTGAACACATTGGTTTAAAATATAAGGCAAGACTAAAGAATGCTTGTTAACAAGCAGAAATCTACTTATATTTATCCTACTATGTAAAGAAGTCCATGGCAAAGAATGCTCTGACCTGCTGCATTTTCCTAGATGTTATAGTACAAAGTTATTAGGATTTTTATTTCTATCTGGAGGTGCTCCGCACATCTTTGAATTGACATTAAAAGATACAAGAAAATCATTTTCCTGGGACCTGGACAGTATTTCAACTCACAGTTGAAAGATCTATAATTAAACAAATAATGAAATCTGTTGTTGAATACAGTACCCTATGTAAGGTGTCTCAATATAAAAAGTGGTTTCTTTGTGCAATCAATAAGGAACATAAATCCTTTCCACCTGAGTGCCAGAAATTTGCCGAAATCCAGGTGAAAAGAAATCTACATCTTAATAATTAAATTACTCTTACTCTACAAGAAATAGTATACTAGGTTTGAAATTGAGACAGAATTCTAGATTCGATTACTTGAAACATGAGTTGCAGGGAAAGGAAATAGAAAGCTAGTTTTAAAATATCTTCCTGATATTTTCTTAATGAATGAAAATCCGCCTTAAAGTTTTATTTTTCAAGGAAATGAATAGCTAGCACATTCTAGATAATGAGAAAATTTCTCTCTCACTCCTCATGCTATCTCCTGAAATTAGCTGGATTTGGCTAATCCAGCTAATTAAATACCATGTTGATTCCTACCTTAATGTAGCCCTTTCTTTGTATGACTTTTATCTCACCTCAGCTTTCCAACCAGACCTATCATTAAGGTCCAAACTGTGTTTTCCTTCAATGATGTGTTTCTCAATAATTCAAGGCAACGTTCATTCTCACTTCTGCTGACCTCCTCCAGCAATTCCCCTTTGTACTATACACACTGGGAAATATACTGTACTACTTTATACTCTTTTGCAATTAAAACATATGAGAACTTTTTCATCTTGTAAGTTTACTAGTTTTTTGACAGCAAAGTGCCTCTTAACATATGCTTTCTATAGGTGCATAATAATTTGAGTCTGCCTTTTGCAAACTTGAGATAAAATACAAATGATTAAAAGTGATTTTGAAATAAAATTTGCTGTATTTTTATTTTAAAGGAAACATACTCACTGTAAGAGATTCTGTAATCTTATGACACTGAGTGAACACAATTTCTAAAAACTGAGTGTTTCTCTTCCCAAACAACTGGGCAATAAATGATGGACAAAAACACAGAGGAATGTTATTAGTAGTAGTCCATTAGATAAATATGCTATATAGTGAGTCACTCCCTGGTGAATATGTAGGTTTTTTTTTTAGTTGTAGGTTGTTTCTTACTTTTTTAAAAAAAATTTCCCATGGAAATTTTTATGCCTATGTACACTTATTTCCTAAGGATAAACTCCTAAAAGTAAGCACTAAATGTAATAAAGTGTGCAAATGTCTTAATACAGTATTTGGTGCATAATAAGAGCTCAGTAATGGTTTGCTGGAATCATATAGCTGAAATTGCTGGATCAAAGCAATTGTTTATCCATTAACTGTTTAAATGACCACCTATGAAAATCGAATCAATTCATATGCATCCTCAGTATACAAAGAGCCCATTTCTTCATATCTCTGTCCATTTTTTAAAATACTTGATAATTATGGAAAATATTACTACCACTTTCCTCCCACCTACTGGGGAGGATTTCACTGTTCCACCCTCTTGAAGTTAGCTGCTGCCAGATAACTTGTTTTGGTCAATAAATGTGAGCAGAAATGACTTCTATCATTTCCAGATAGAAACATTTAAGTACTGGTGTTGGGAACCATCCTGCCTGGTTTCAGAAGCTGTAACCCCCCATGGCTAAGGCTGAGTAAGTGACCTTAGGACCATAAACCACTATGGAGACAAAGCTTATCTACCTGGCAGGGGCGCTGCCTCTGCATCTTTTACTTCACCCTGCCTGGCCCCCAGTGCATGACCGATTAGCCAATGACGGGTAAGATTCCTCAAGGGAGGGATGACCTAAGACAGGCATGGTCATAGGGGGTCCTCAGGAAAGGACTTGGGGGGCTATAACAAAAGAGGGTGATGGACCCTTGCCTCTCAGCTTTGGCATAGCCTGAGTCCTCATTCTGTCTGAGAGAAGTCTCCTAATCTCTTGGCTGCCTTACTTCCTCTGCCTGACTTAAGCCTGAAACAATGACAGAGGGTGGTGCAGTCCTGTGCTGGAAAGCGCAGGTTCCCTGGGGCGATCAGGCCTAAGAAAGAATACATAAAATCCTGTGAAACATGCTTTGCTAAGAATGTTATCAATTTTCTGATAAGGGTCTGAGCAGAATATGAGTTTGTTTCCCAAAGTTTTATAGCCCTTTAGCTAACTGACCCTGACTCAGAATAAACCCTCGTAGTTCTTTGTTATCTATTGTTTGATCCTTACTGCCTGACAATGATTGATGAGCTTTACCTGCAAAATGAACCCAATCAAAGCCCATTGAGGAAAAGGCTCTTGGCCCTTCTCCTTTGAGAGACTGGCCACCTTTCCTCCCCAAGCAGATCATGTCATGGTAGACTTATTCTCATCCGTGGTGGCCAGGGGTGCCCTGCAGGTGAAGCCCACCCCTCCCCCCCCCGGCCCCAGACTGGTACAAAATGCTGCCTGCTGTCTCTTCCCCTGACACTTTATCTAAGGAAGTCAAATCTTCAAGATGGTGCTTCTGTAAGACGCGGGATCCTGAGTTGCAGCATAGAGAACAAATGCCCCAGATAGTCCTCCAGACCTGCAGAGACCTCCATCCTAAGCAAATAATCTCGCACTAAGCCTCTAAGATTCATGGATTGTCTGTTGTCTCCACAAATCTAGCCAATGTTAACAGATAGAACTAAAAGGTGAAGAAATCTTACCATCAGATTCCTTTACTTACTAATATTGTTACATATCCTTTCTTACCATTTCAAATTCCGGGTGGTGGGGAACTATATATCTTTTCTAGAAGAGTGTTTGATTTTTAACCATTAATTTTAGCAACTCTGCATTAACCCATCCTTCCCCTCATTCCACACACACAGGAACTCTGTGATACTTGAGAACAGATAAAATATCAGGGATCTTTGAGACAGCCATGATTTTTCTCAAAAATAAATAAAAGCATAAAATATTAGGTTGGCCAAAAAGTCCAATTAGTTTTTTTCCGTAAAATAAAAAACACATTTTTCATTTTCACCAATAACATTATTGATGTGGACATTTTGAGTATGTCAGCTATCTCCCACTAGTGGCTTCTAGTAGGCTGAAGCCAGGGGTGCTGCTAAACATCTTCCAATGCAATAACACAGCTCCACAGCAAAGAATTTGGCCAAAATGTCAATAGTACCAAGAAACTTCGCCAATCATTTTTGACATGTTTGATCAGTCACAGCACCTCCTCCATACACTTGCACAAATCATTTTTTGCATTTCAGTTGCATTAATAAATTTTTGAAATAAGAAAGCATAGTATTCTGAAAATGTTGCATATTTTCTTCTATCTTCAATAGTAAAATGGCTGCACAAAATGTTCACCAATTTTGATGTTTTTCTTTAAATGCATGCTATATATGACAGCTGTCACAATACAATCCAACAAAATCGTTTTGAATGAAGTTGACAACAATGAAGCACTACTAGAGCCATAGTACAGAAAAAACTAAACAAACTTTTTAGTCAACCCAATAGTTCATTTTTATGTTGAGACAACTATCAAATGGCACATCAGTATGCATGCATCAAAATACCTTGCTCCTCTCTTGTGTTTTCTCCACAGCATCTAGTGTCTTGTTTACTATCTAATGGGTACTCAGTAATAACTCAAACAGGATTTTCATAAGTTGAAAACTAAAAGAGACCTCCAAGGTGTTTAAGTTCAATAACCTTACTTCATAAACGTAAAAACCCTGAGCTGCTGATGGAGGAAGTAGGATGGCTCCGGTGGTATCACTCACTGTAACTTGAGCCATCGTGACTCCTCCCACATCACTGTAAAGCAAGCATCCAAAACCACTCTCCAGGGTTAGAAGGAGCAAATTATACAATGAGCTCAAAATGCTCTATTTAATTTTTAGACCACCCTTGAATACTTAGATTCCATTGTCCAGTTTGGTGATTTTTTTTAAATAAAGATAGGATAAAAAATTCAAACTTACTTTTGTTCTCTAGCCAGCTAGCCTTCCATGTAATTATAAAACTACTGGGCACACTACACTGAATCACCTCATTTCAGGAGAGATAACTAATCACAAACAGCAAGAATTAAGCCAATTACAAGTACATTTCCCCAAGGTGGTTGGTGTTACCATACCTACCAATAAAATCCACCAGCTTCAGGCACATTTTATAAGGCTGGCTCTCATCTAGGTGTGACAGAACATCACACCTAGGTGTGAATCTTTGAACATCATCATTAAAATCAATGGGAGCTCTAACGGAGTCAGAAGTATGGAATTGGGTGCACTGCTCTGAAACTGCTAATGTTCATTTAAGCCCACTGCTCATTCTGCAAGCAAAAAGATTTATCCCATCTGACAGAGCAATCCAAAGAATCTATCCAGTCTAAACTATTTGGTGCTGAGACGAAAAATACAAAAAGCTGATAACTGCATTTTAATGTACATTTACTTGCACTTGTCTGCTCCCTTCTTATGTTAGAGTCACTTCCTAACCATGTTAAAAAGAGGGATTCATTACCAAGAATAAGCCTGATATGCCCTGAATATGGACACTTACAGAAGGAGAGAACAGGGACTCACCTGGATTAGATTGTTCCTGATCTATTCCAGTTGCTAAGCAAGATACTACAGTCCATCAAAAATTTGCAAGTCATTAGCTGTTCTGTTACTATCTGTTCTGTTACTATCTGTTCCCACCCTTGGGGCCCAGAGAGAGACAGAGTGAGCTGAATATCTAGGAAGAATTTACATTGTATGCAATTTCAAAAAATATTTTAAAGTTTGGGGGTTTTTAATTTTAAATTGTGCATAATATGAGGAAATAGCATAAATTTTCAGAGCTTGAGTCCTCTAAAGTCATGTTTCCATAAGCACCAGTGATGAAGGAATAGCTTTGTTGTTTTTCTTTCTCAATCCATCATGGACTAATATAATTGCAAAATTTAATACAAATCACTTACTGGAAAATAATTTAAAATAGACTCGTAAAATACAAGCCCCAATATTTCCCACTATTAAGTTTAAGCTATATAAAATTGCTCAAACTACTATAAAGTTTTCTAAACACTCACTCTAGTGGGTGGGGCAGGGGAAAGTGGTGGCAGGAAAATGGAGACAACTGTACTTGAACAAGAAAAAGAAAAAGAAAAAAATAAACGCCCTCATTGAACACCAGTGCTGGTCTGCAGACCACACTTGGAATAGGGCAACTCTAAAGATTTAACTGGGCTCTGGTCCAGAATAATTACAGCTGTGAGTTGTTTCTTTAAACATTTTGTTAGTCTGATTTCACTACCAATAGGATTTAAATCACAAATCATTAACTATAGTTCTATTTTTTTTCGCAGAATGTACCCAAATAGCAAAAACAATTTGTTAAACATGTTTGTGGCTTCTGTTATTTCTTAATCCTCTTCTTCATTCAACATTGACTGCACACAGCTCTCTGTGTGGCGCACTGCTGGGGCAGAGCAATAAATAGCACAGTTGTTACCCTCAAGGAGTTCTGCATCTTGTCTAGCCAACTGATAGCTACTAACTGCATTTTATTCTTTCTTTCCCGGGAACTTTAAAACCTCAGGCTTACCCTGCACAAAATTGAACTGAGGTCATTGTTGGCTGGCGCCATGTTAATTCCGTATCTGTTTCCTTCAAGTCTTAACTCACCTCACTCTAATTCCCCTAACTCTTGATTCTTTGACCCCACTGCCACATACCCTGGTGGTACCCACCCAAACAGCTTAGAAGGCATAACGAATCATGAATATTAGTGATTCAGGAAGACACTGGAGGGGCCAGACATCTGCTAACTCCATCAGCCATAGCCAACCCCGTTAAAACTACGTTTATGAAGCTGACTCAAATAACCATTTATGTTAATTGCAGTTTTGTCTTTCCATTTTTACCTATAGGAGGCTAAGGTTTATCAAGAATCTTAAATTCTTTATATTCTTCTAAGGGGAAAAAGGCCCAATATTCTTTTCAGGATTTAATGTAATTTGGGACATTACACAGATCATATGCTTACAAACCTTGTTTCTAATGCTTTACCATAAATTTGTTAAGTTTAACAGTTAACATCTCCCTAAATCAATGTTATGTCTCTAAAAATCTAGAAATTGAATCCTAAAAACAAAGGGTTAAAAAAGACTTCTAAACATACTGTCAACTTAAAGTTTGGTTTTGCTACAGAAGAAACAAAGCACAAATAATAGTCTCTCTATTTTTAAGTCCACTGATTGCCTAAAGTCTAAAACGCAAACATTAGCACCATCAATTTCTAATTAACACAAAAAGAAAATGTAGACAAAAGCTATACTGTACCCCTACATAACAACATCATCACTCCCAATAATTTCATATTTACCATAAATTTACCTTCAACATAGATCATTACTATATCTGTTTTTGCCTTTAAACTTTTAAGTTAAAGCCAGTTATAACCTTCACTGAAATAGTTACCCTAGTTTCTTTTACCTCATGTAAAAATCCACCATAAATAATCACCCTAATAATGCATTATTACCAGAAATACCATATGACCTCATAAATGTCCCATTATTTTAATCTAAAGCAAGCCCTCAAATATTTTTCTGCATCAAAATTATATAAACACAGCATATATTTTATCAATTTTAGTCACAGGGAAGTTTAATGAGATGCAGGGGATTTTTAAGAAATGAAAAGTAAAATCAAACCAAAGCAAATGTGCTCCTTCTCTATAGGTTCAAAATGTCCATCGACCTTTTTTAAGGTAATTGAAGCAGAAATAGAGCACGTTAAAGTGTTACAGGCATAAAGAACTGGAATTTCAGAGTGTCCACTACAAAGGCCTGGGGAACGCGTGTTCAACGGGCACAGGGAAGACACTCACTTCATGTTTCACCCCCTTCATGCTGACACAATTATATTTCTTGCACAAATCAAACCCCACACTTCCTTGGTGTTCCACACTGCCACGAATCACACCTGTGAAAGTATATCCCCTCCCTGGGGTATACTTGTGGGTGATGATTTCTTTTTTCATTATAAGTTAAGACTTAAACCATAGATGAGGTCATAAGGTTCTCCCCTTTGTATTCCCTCTCTGGTATCACATTTCCATTTTTAATTTTCCTGCTACCCACAGGCTACAACCATTCTGCATCCTTCCCACTGCTTCTCTGGGTCTGATTAATCTGCATCGTCTTTTTATTTATTGGTTTTTATTAATTATGCTTCCCCCAGAATCTTCTGTGGGAAAACTTGACTTAACTCAGGTCAAAATTAAAACTCAAGATTTAGTACCACTTCAACTCAATCAAAATTATACCTAATAATAACAATGGGTGATATTTATTGGACACCAAGTAGATATATCAAAAATTAAATTATTTTCCAGTAGGGATATATTTCTAAAATAAAATAATCTTATAGAGAAGAGTTATGATCGCTTAAACGTGACAGACATTTTTAAAGAGACTTTTGCTGTGTGGGGGAACGATTTTTGTTTCATGAGACAGAGTTATTTACTGTCTGTCATCCCCATGTCACGGTGTCCTCGCCTCGTGTCTCCTTGTATCCGTCCATGTGCTAGCAGGTCCCTGTCACTCTACACCTTACCATGAATTTTAGAAGAGAAAAATATGTGAAAACATTTCTTATGGAAGAAAGAAAAAAAAAACTAGCTTTGCTCTTCTGGTTAATTTAGAGCAGATAATCCCAAATGTTTTATTCATGTGGTTCTTAGCCATTCCCATTAAACCGCCATCACTTCTCCAGTGGGAAGTTCTTATTCTGACAAGGTGCTAGAGAGTTCCAGGGTCACTATTGTTCCTCTTCTCTTTTGAAAAACTATAGCAAATCCATTCTTGTCTCATTAGTTAAAGGCCATCACCGATGGCCCTATGGCATGGGCCTCTTCCATCAGCATGACTGTAGGCACATTGCCTGCTTTTTGAAGATATGTGAGTAAATTTATATCCCTCTAGAGTCCAATGTTTACTTTGAAAACAGTTACATTTTGTATATGTTTTTATGAACTCAAGAAAACAACACCTATAAATGCATTCATTTATCCATGAGAAAGAAAGAAATATCCTTATCTGCATGTTTAGCGTAGTAAAGCCAAGATATCAGGGCTGCCAGTGATCAAAGATCTTTCCCTCACTAGATTATAATCTGTTGCAAAAGTAGACTTTATCATGCTTTTCATATTTAGGGGAGGTTCCCCTCATAGTTTAAAAAGAAATGTTGACATATTTTCTCCTGCTCTTAATTTTAGATGTAGAAATGCAAATCCTTCAGAGAAATAAAAGGCATTATTCTAGAATGTTGCAAAGTCTGCCCAACTGGCCTCACCACCTTATCCCTGGCTTTGTCTCTGTCCACGAGACTTTTTCCACAGCTACTCTTCTCCCTCCTTGAAGGCGCTCATCAAGGTAGCACCCATCCTATCCATTTGGACCCAGTCCTCAGAGCAAGAATCATATAGAAATACATTCAGGAGTCTAGAACTACTCTCTAAGCTTCACCAGTGAGATCACAGACTGAGAAAACACCTATTTCCCCCAGGCAAAACCCTAACCTTCTTCTTGAGGAAGTCTTATTCATTATTATATCAATCCTTAAATTGTCAACACTAAGACTTAGCATTGGCATGTCCAAATATGCAACCCAGCGGTCATTCAGATGTGAAAGGTGCCCACAATGCAAGTAAACAATTAAGAAGTAAATAAAAGTAGACATAAAGATGGAAAAATTAACCCTAATATTCTTTATTAGCTACGTGCTTTTTAGGGTCACTGTTCACTCTTATTCTATGAACATCTGGGATATTAAAGTAAAGGTTATGATGTTTATGAAAGCATTTTTAGGTGCCTGGCACTTCCTTGAACTAATAAATGTGTGATTTATAAATGAAGGAAAAAATAAAATTAATAGATTCTTTTTACCTTTTACATGTAACAAGAAGAAACCATAATGAAGCATCTATTCCTAGTCATTGCAGAGTTTCACTTGCAAGTCAGCCCCCATTTTGTTTAAACCCAAAGATATGACTATGGGGAGTGTTATTTTGGCAACCTTACTTTGAGAAATAGGAGAAAACTCAGGAGGCCAGCCTTAGGAGCCAGGCTAAAATTCTATATTTTTATGATAGAGCTAACACAAATTTTTACCTGCCATGTTTAATATTAATTTCTGGGCTTATTTCAGAAAACAAAAAAAGGTCAAAGGTGTTACATAGAAAAAAAAAGCCACCAAAATTCAACTGTCATTTAAATGGGAAATACTTTTATAGCAATATACCTAGGCAACAACTTTTGTCTAGGGAGTATTGACATATTTTAGACATTGCAAAGATACTGGTCACACACTTTTCCCTTTTTGGAGGTATTTATTACAGTTGTATATACTTGGAAAATAGAGAAATATATCCTGCTAGTGAAGAAAGTACAAGATTGCAAGGTAGGTCTTGAACACTAACTACAAGCTTGTATATCACTCACGTATAGGGAGCAACCCTATCACTTCACAAAACATTTTGGTGGGGGCAACCAATGTACTTTATTTGCCAACTATGACTTTGTGATTTGTGGTGTGTCACCAGACACAATCGGATAGAATATTAGAAGCCATGTCTAAATTACTGAGCCAATTTTAGAATACAAGTTTATTATTTGTGCTCAACTATTTCATGGTCATCAGATTTAAAAAATAGAAGTGAGCAGATCCCATTATCTCATTTTATTTCACTGTAATTCTTACAAAGTCCAGCTTTATATAATTGCTATTTCTAGTTACGAAGTAGGCTCTGGTGTAACTCTGTTATTTTCCCTATATGACCAAGAGTTAGTCTATCATGTTTCTTCCCCTCTTTTAAAAAGCAATTTACCTTTAAACTTTCACTGTAAACTTTCATTTTTAAATGGAAAAAATTACACCCTGGAAACCTCTTAAGACTGCATCCATGGGGAGTTTCAGTAAAGCCAAAAGCCATCCTTTCCCTCCTCTATCGTGCTCATGCTATGGTGGGGGCCTCACTCATAGTTCCCCCTTCATCTTTTCCAGTTGGCCAAAGGCCAGGCCTCCATCAGCCCACTTATCAGTTAAGGACCAAGGAAGTTAACGCAACACTGAGCAAGGCCAAGATAACGAGGTTTTGAAAATACGAGAAGGTTTTGAGAAGCTGTCATGCTTCTCAAAAATGCTAAAATCTGCAATTCTGTGCCTTAGTCTCACCGAGATATTAACAGATTTATAAACTATAATAATTGAAGGTGGATGGACATGCTAACTATCAGCATGTTGCCCTGTTTGGCACCTGTGAGCTGTTCTATACGTGAAAGCAATGCCGAGGCTGCGGTAAACGTCGTAGAGAGTAGGCCAGCCGACCTCTCGTCCACGCATCTGAGGTCCTGTGGGCACAGCTGCATTTGGTGACTACAACAGCCTGCACTTCAGAATTTCATAGAATTGGATTTCAATCCTGCTTCTGAAATGAAACTTCTCTGATCCTCAATAAAATGTCACTAGTGTAATATCTACTTCAGAATGTTGCTGCGGGGATTAAATGAAAAAGAAAAAGACATCTAAAAACACTTAATGCATAGTAAATGTTTGATCAAATTTTTATTTCCAAGGTGCAAAATACCCAGCTTATTCCCTGGGGCCTGGGGCTGGAGTTGGACGAGCAGGAAGCTGCGGTAGGACACAGTACCCACCGTACAGCACAACTTGTCTTGTCCCACCTGCAAGAAGTCCAATTACAAAAGTTTACAAAACTTAAAATCAACCAATTCATCTTTTTGTTTGCAATAGACATCTCATGTTCAGTTCTATATAAATATCTGTTATGAACATTTCCACAAAAGACCCATAAGGCTCCCCAAAATCTCTCAACATCTCATAATACAGATTTCCCTATAGGCTGCAAATTCAGAAGCTATCTGCTGGCATCACAAGCTGCTATCTCCCCTGGAAAGCTGATTCTCCTGTCGCGCCAGTCTGGGCTCATGGTACAGCTGCCAGGTCTTCGAGGCTGGTCCAGTAGCTTCCAATAAAGTGCAGACCTGTCACCTGTCATCGTTTCCAGGCACAAAGAAAGGGAAGCTTCAGCATCCCTTCTCAGGTCACCTGCCATGTCAGCTCTCATGTCATCCTTTCTCAGGTCACCCACATGTCAGTAATTCCCAGAGGCTCTTCTCTTCTGAGGCAGATCTGAAAGCAGATTAGAACAGACTCCAAAACTCATGCTCCCTTTCCTGTCCACTCACCCTACAACCCTGACATCAGGGAAGCAGCTGTATGGGCAAGGCCAGCAGTCCACAGGGCCAGGCCCACTGCAGACCCGTCATCAGTGTGTGTTGGATGAATGAGCATCACTCATGGTCATTGGGACAAGTTCCAACCAGCTGTGAATCATGGCCTGGCCCTTCCACCTTGTTGAAATTCTGTCAAAGGGAGACTCTAATCCAATTAGGGAATCAATATGCAAAAAATATCAGAGCAGTTTTAGCCATGCTATTTTTGTTCAAGGTTATTATCCTGTGGCATTTTAATGCCTGCAAGTGACATAGGAACAATAGTAATGAAATGAAGCAACCTAAAATTAATGAACAGATTTATGTGACACAGTACAGGATGCACAAAGAATCTCGAAAAATAACACCACAAAATTAATTTGAAAAGTTACCCTTTTTTTAATCATAAATTAATGTAAAGGAGACAGAAAAGACCTTTGGAAAGGACAACCAAATGTAACATAACTTTTAAAATCCTCTTCCTGGGACACATTTTTTAAAATAATGAAATATAAATTAAATATAGCAACACCAAAACAACTAGAACTATTAATGCCCTAATTTGAGAAAAAGCAAATTTGGTTATCCTGGACCCCAATGGGCTCCTCCATCACTCACCATAGGAAACACAGAATGGAATCAGGCATGCCACATCAGTCTCCCTGATTGCCTTGGTCACCATCACGTGCCATTTGGACTCAAGTCCTGCTAAACAGAATCCAAAGGCCAGATAAGACACGACATTGAGAGGTGTACAGTTCCATGACTTCCCTTATCCCAGTGTGATCTGAAGGACAATTGTCTGCTTTGCAAACTCTGAAAATGTAGAAAGCACCAGGGTATATGAAAACATTCACAAACTTCTAGAATGTCAGAGTGGAGAGCGACCTCAGAAGGTCATTTTTCCTGTCTCTTCATTCTGTAGACAAGAAAAGTCATCAGTTATGTTTCCTCTCTGTGTACCTGTAACAAGAGACTTTTACTTTATAACATCCATTATTGGCCTGCTAGGATGTCTGTATGTAGTATGCACAGGATAGATAAATGATGTAGATAGACTGATAGATGATAATTTTTTCTATATTTAGTATATGATAGCATCATCTATATATCTTTTCTCCAATTCTTCTTACCTCTCACAAACATACACGATACACAGATACACACACACCACAGACACAATGCACATACATGCATGCATACACACCACCTGCATATACACACTGCACAGGCACATGCACACACACAACACAGCAAGCCATTGTTTGAAATATGCTGAAGGTACTGATCATGTTATTCATATATGTGGTTCCGAACCTGTCAGGAACTCAATAAAGCTTGCTTGCATAAAGTGCAGAAGGCTCAAGTGACATCCATATTTTGAGTTCACAGCACTTGTCAGTCTCAGTGAGTCTTTTGAATTTTCCTGGGAGCCTGCATCCTGTCTCTGTCCAGGCTTTTATTCTGGGGGTGGGGGGGGAACCCTTGTTGTGGACCTCCCCCCCAGAGTCTGAGGGAGTTTTTACCCTGCTTCTGCACCAGTTTTGCCCAGTGGCATCTGCAGAGCCACACTGCCACCTGCTGTGGCATCTTCAAAGCAACGGAGGAAAAGCTGCCAAATACTGTGGGATGCCTTTGTTCTTCAAAACACAAGACAAACTGCAATTAATCAACATTTATTAAAATTAATTCTAACACGTTCATTAACTTTTAAGGGAATTACAAGGCACACAGCATTACCAAACGTGTACATGAAGTGTTCTCTCCAGGAGCAAGAACGACATGAATAGGATGAGAGGCACTGAATCTAGGGGCCTCAGCTAGGTAGGTGGCGTTCACAGGATATTCCTGATGTACCCTTTAGTTGCATCTTTAGAAATCTTACACTGAAACCTTGCATGTTACCTGCCAAAAATATTTATCCTCTCACCGTCTGCAAATACGTGTTGCCCATCTTCCCCAAATATGACGTTCTCAATTTCCAAGACTCACATGTCAAGAGACCTGTGATGTCATTTAAAAATGTACCCTCAAAGAACAGGAGCTCAGAGGATTGTTGAGTTACATCTTTATGCCACCATAACCTTATCTATTGAGAAAATTGATAAATATATGTTTAAACTTCCTGTAACAGTTAGTCCACGTAGTATTCCCAATGCATTTTAGAAACAAGAACCAAACTTCAGCCTTTCTCCCCTACATAAGGAATTCTATTTTTGTAGGCTCACAGACAGAATTTTATTTCTCTTCTACTGGGAAGTAAAATATTCAAAGATTTGAACATAAAAGAATAAACGGTTGGGGTAGCCGGAGCAGGAATAGAAAGAACAAGGTAGCTTTTTCATTGGATGGGGCTTTCTGATTTTGGAATCTCTCTGCCTCAGAAGTTATACAACAGCTCCACTCCAGGGCCTACTGTGGAATAACATGTCAGCCTTTTCCAACTTCCCCCTTGGTGTTCCCTCATTTTTTCACAATGCAATTATGCAAAGGGTTAAACTTACACAAAATATATTTTAGTATTTGTTTTTTTTTTTTTAAAGTACAAAGAGTTTAAAGACATTACAGTGATACACCAAGAAATTACTATCTTATTCACCAAGAGGTTCTGACTTAATCTCTTAGATGGCTTGAGTCAACAATGTGCCCTTGGACAAGTTTCGGTACCCTCCCTGGGCCCCACATTCCCATCTGGAAAATGGAAAATGGATGGGCTGGTCTGTGATTCTACACCATAAAACACAGCGGTCAATAGTCACACATGGCTATTTAAATTCAGATAAATTAATATTAAAATGTAAAATTCAGTTTCTTGATCATATTAACCATATTTCAAAGGCTTAATAGCCACATGTTGGTTGTGGACCAACTGGACAGAACAGGTATAGAACATTGGCCTCTCAGCAGGAAGTTCTAATGGACAGCACTGGCATAGCTAACATTCATGCTTCCTTCCAAATTGAATCCACATGCTTACGGCAAAAATATTTTAGAGACCAATTGGATCCAAGTAAACCATACAAATAACAATTTGAAAGGCAAAACAGAAAAAAGGAAGAGGAAGAGAGAAAGAAAAAGAGAAAGGAAAGGAAAATGAGACCCAGGTTCTAGGCCGCCCGCCACATTCATGGCTGCAATCTGATAAGCCACTCATGTTTTAATTCCAGTCCTCAAACCAACTCATCTGCAAAATGAAAAGAAACCAAGTGCCTGCATCCGTAGTCAGCATTACTAACAAGGGAGGACCTAATGTGCAGCATAAATTTTCAGTGGTGACAGCTCAGGAAAGAATCTGCTGACAATTCCGTGTTCGCTTGTGGAGCACAGCCCACAGAGCAGGCTGCCTGGCTGCCGTAAGGACATTTAGGTGATTTTTCTACCATTACACACTAAAGATGTTTCCTAACACATCGGTAGCGTGCTGGAATTACAACAATGCTGGCATAACCTGGCCTGCCACCGTGGACCCTGGCCACACTTTAGAGAGCAACGTGCTTGGGACTGACAGCATGAAGCAGAGGTCTTGCTGATGGTGCCTGCGTGTCCTCTGGTGCCACAGCAAGATGCCTGGGCTGCACATGGCAGTGCCATAAAACTACTGGGCTCATTCTGAAACCACGCAGAGTGCTTGGCCCTGGCCAGCGTGCACCTCAGGCAGAAACCTGGCCAGCCCTCAAAGCTGCTGCAGGCAGCTTTCCCAAATGTCCCCTTTGGTGAGAGCAGGAGGTAGGGTGAGAGGGAAGTTGTGGCATCATCAAAATCTGGGGTGTTTCCCCCAGCCATCGCAGTCCCCGGAGGGAAACCTACTGCAGATGTCTAAATCAGTCCGGGAAAGGGTTGCAAAGTCTTCAGGGTCCCGCAGCTCTGAGCATGGTCATGGCCTCTTAAATGGTGGGGGTGAGGTCAACAGTGTGGTGGTTTCTCCATACGCTATGAAGCCACCATCTGTGACGTTAGATAAAATGTTCAAGAGGTCACAAAAGAGTGATTCCCCTCCTCTAGGAATCTCTCTGAACCTTTCTGGAACTCAGCCAGCCAGGCTGGACACGATGCTCGCTATAAGCCAGCCCAGCTGGATTGGGCAAATGTGCAGCATGGGTCCAGCGGGGAGACTGGAAGTCCAGTCAGGCAAAACAAGTGGAACAGTCACAGTTGGGGAGGGCAGAAGACAGCTTTAAAGACCCCTTCGACACAACGTCCAGAACACTGGGTAGAACAATCTATGAGAAGCATTGGGAGGGAGAAGGAGAGAGAGGCTTCTTCCAAGCAAAGGCAGCTGGCAAGTTGTGCTGCACTCACAAGGCAGAGGGGGCCGTGGCTGGGCTCCATGCAGAACCTCTGCCTCACTGGGGGCCCGGCGCTGGGTGGGATGTGCTGCCACTCCCCTCAGACACACAAACACGGCAGAGAGTATGTTTATTAGCACTCTTAAAAGACAGTAATAGCCATTCAAGGTTTTCAAAATCCTTCCCTTTGGATCCCCAAGTTCTTCTAAGGTTTAATGCTTACATTATCTGTGTATTCTAAATCTTCCATGTGGAACAAAATGGCAAGAATAGACTATTCCAGTAAAAGGGATGAAGAGAGCAGAGAGAATGGCAATGAGAATAAATACGTCAATGAACTCAGACAGGATGTAAATGTGATCAGGGCTAGGAAAGCGCTGGGATCAAGTGCCTGGGAACTCCTGTTCCAACAACTCTGGGCTTGCTCTATGGTCACAGAATGACCCATGTACATAGTATCAGGATCAGCACAGCTGGGTAGCAGACTGTGGAGCAAAGCCTATCCAGAACATTTTCATATCCAGTCATCAGGGACTTCGGGTATTAAATCCACCCTCCGAAAAAGGACAGAGAGAAGTGTGAGCTGGGAGAATGAGTATACAGACACACATACAAAATGAAATGCCCACTAAATGACGAGAATTATGCCCTGCCTCAGCAGCGATGGGAGCATGGGGATTAGAACTG
Organism: Glossophaga mutica; assembly: GCA_039655065.1. Lineage (NCBI taxonomy): Eukaryota > Metazoa > Chordata > Mammalia > Chiroptera > Phyllostomidae > Glossophaga > Glossophaga mutica. The sequence continues at coordinate 196,745,913 of CM077304.1, forward strand.
TGCAAATCACCACCAAGGATCAAGAGATGAAGGCGTAACGACCTCATTTGTCCAGAACACAAGCAAATTCCCCTGCCATGCCTCGGTCTTGATGTATACAGGCAAAGCAGAGATCACATGGCTGAAATGTCATAAAAATAGCCTTTGCTCAGAGCTCTGTTTTCTAAGTCAGTGGAAAGATAATGCAGGGATGTTTCCAAAGGCTTCATCAATGGCTTGCACAACTGATTTTGACAGAAAATTCTCCAGCAACTCACCAGATCATTGAACTCTGTGAGATTAAAAGAGAACAGATAAACATTGATTTTATGTAGCCACTGTTCACTTGCTTTTTCTCTTCTTTTTGCTTACCAGTACTCCTTTCCTCAGCTGTCTTCCCCTTTTCTTTTCAAAAACCCTAACTTATGTTAGAAAATACCCCTGACGCTGTTCTCTTCAAGGAAAACACGAGTCAGTCTTCCACCATTATAAGGAATCCGTCGGAGCTAACAGGTTGGGTAGGCAACATGTTTCCACACCATCTTTTCTGTCCCTAGCTTTACCCCTAGTCAGCAGCATTTATCTGAATGCTGTCTGCCCTAAAGATCACGCAAAGTTGGCTTACGTGTGAGAAGATGGGTGTGGCGGGCAAGATGACTTAGAACAGGAAGGAATCCCCATGCAGAAAGCGGACATCTCCAAACCCCTCTGATTTAAGTGGACCAAGAAGTGTGAGAAGGGCATCTTAAACACAGAAAAAGGGGGGGGGGGGACTGGTCATGATTTCCGAAACAAAATACAGAGAGAGCCTGGGTTTGGGAGAAAGGGCCAAGAGATGAGCACGCCATCTACATCGGCATTACTGTTGTTCCCCACCCTGACTCCCACCTAACTCATCCAGCAGGTGATAGTTCCAAAATAAAGATCCCTGACCTCTACCCCCGATTATTGAACGAGATCCCTCAAGAGCTCCATTACAGAACCCTGTTCCGGACGGTGAAAAGAGAAAGGCATTTATCTTCCTCAGATAAATCGCTGGGCTTGTGACAGTGACAATCCGAAATTGTTACTATTCAAGTAAAGACCAGTTTGGCAAAATGCTATGTTTTTCTTCAAAATATATTTAGGTGCTAATCTGACACTTCTCTGCATGTCTTCTTTTTATACTCTTCTTTATCCCAGTGCAACACACACTCCTAGATGCAGTCCTTTCAAGTCAATCTTCATCTCTCAGCTGCTTATCCCTTCATTTTCCTTGGGCAGATAATCAGAGTACCTGTCAATCCACAAGGCGGGAAATCATTCAGAAGAAACATTGAAAATAGAGGTGTTGTCTGCTCCCCTGAAGGATATGAAGAACAAAGGTTAAACAGCGCAATCCCTGCCATCTAGGCATCCTGGGCTGTCTGTCTCTGATATAAATACAGTGGCTCTGAATGACGTTTGTGGGGACTTGGAGTGTGGAGCAGCACCACCCCCAACATGGCAAATCCAGCCACCTTTTCTTAACCATGGGGAATCTGTGCTCGTTCACAACTTAAGAGCTCTCCTCTTCAACACACAGTGAAAACCTAAGGGGAATTTAGTTTTCTTCATGGGAATAAGTACCAGCAAAGAGATGTACGTATCTGTGCTGTGCTGCAAAGGATGATCACCCCTTTATGCTCAAATGTGGTGGGCAGGGCTGGAGCGGGTGGTTGAAAGGGTTCAGAAAAGCTGAAAAAGCATTTCCTGGAATGCGTTACGTTCTGGTTGGAGTCGTCCTCTATGGATTTAGAATCTGACTTTACAGCTGCCGGGAGGACACAGGTGCCGGTGCGAACGGCCAGACCTTGGCTGTTCCTCCGGCTCAAGCTGCCCAAGGAGCGAAAGCAGCAGCCCAGGAGGAATAGGGTGAACTCCCTCCACTGCGAGTTGCTCTTTCACATTTGCCATTTGTCCTCTCCTTTCAGGGGCCATGTAAAGACCAAGGATCCCCTCACTAAGAGTTGCTTCATCCTGCAATCTGGGGCCACATATCCCATGAGGGCCCGGCCATTTCACAGGGTGAATCTGTGCTGAAGGTAGCTGTGCATTGTCTGCAGCTAAATAGAGACTCCAAGGTGGGGAATACAGCTGGGAGCTTGCTATGAAACTGCCAAGAGCTCTCTTGAGCTCATTATTTGGGAAAGAACCAGAACGAAGTGAATAAAGAGCCAGGAAAATGTAGCCTGTGTCTTTATGGTGCCTTCTCTGCACCTTGTCCTCCACAGGCAGCTTGCTTTAAAAGTCAATGCAGTACTGCTTCTCTCTTTTTCTTTAGAATTAGGTTACACGAGGTTTCATTGTTGGCTATTTTTCCCCTAAATGCAGACTGCTCAGAGAAGTTACATCAAAACCATATTCTCCATAGTTTCCTTGAATGCACTGGCCTCATTTTAATCCAAATTTATTTTGTTTAAATGTCTTGATAATTCAGTGAAAATAGAGCTGGATCTGCCTCTTTTCCTTTAAGAGGTTTGTTGGGGGGCGTTGTTTGTTTGTTTCTAAACCTCAGTGATGATTTAGATAATCATGCCATTTGTTGAGCACATACTATAGGCCAAGCAAGATACTAGACAGCATAAATTTTTACTACATTTGACGTACATGATGATTTTGTAAGACAAGAATAATCACTGCAGCCTCACACATGGAGAACCTGAGGTTCCTAGAGGCTCTCTTAATTGCTTAAGGTCTCAGAGCTTAAGGGGTGGATCTGGAAATTAAACCCGGGACATCTGGTTCCAATGTACATATTGAGCACACTACACTATATATTACCACTAAAATGGAAAAACTAGGCCCCTGGGAAGTGGGGCATACCCGCCTGGATTTCCTCTCTCTCATCTCACAGAGATAGGCAGAGCCAAAATAAATGACCGGGTGCTTCAAAATCTCTTCACTTGAAAAATTCAAAGAGATAAATCAATCAATATTTGCCACGAAATATTTACTCTGTATCATCATCAAGAATTGTGTGTGGGGTGTGTGTGTGGGTGTGTGGGGATGAGGGGTGTGCACTCACACACTCACACGAGGCTGTGAGCTGATTACATCCTTTCACTCTCTGCCCACCAAGTGTCCAACCAAGAAACACCCAGGCTACTTTTATTTTCTGTTCCTTTCTTTAAATTCCAGTGGAAGAGTGAAAACTTATTTCAAAGTGCCAGAAGTGGATAGATTACACACAATTCAGCCCTAAGAGTCTGTCTAATCAATGTACTGGCCCGTATTTTTCACATTTTATGGGACAGCAGGGAAAATTGTTGAGAAGAGCCAATTTGCAGCTGTGTTCTTAATTACGCCTTCTTTGTGAAAGCAGGCAAATTTTTCAGCAATAGACTGCAGCTGCATTCATAAGGCAGGAAGACCCGGTGTTTACAACAGATAATTGAATGTCATAATGGTCCCAGATCCCAAGGTGGACCGAGCAGACGCCTCTCTGTGTGGCCCGGTCAAGCCACTTGACTCCTTTGTGCCTCAGTCAAGCCTGCTGCCAAAGTGTGTTCAAGCAGCAGGAGCTGATGGAAAAACAGATGCTATATGTGGGTAGAAGTGCCCTAGATAATTATATTCCCCCAAGTCACTGTCACTTGCAAAACAGTGAAGTTCAAAAGTTCCTGCCTGCATTGTATGTCTTTGAGCAGTTCCGCTGCCAAGTCAGAATGGTCTCTTTCACACATTGGACAGTTTACTTTAAGGCATCTCTGAAAGACAAGTGTAAAATCCTGGGGTATCTGTACTGATGAGGACCAGGTATAGAGAGAAAGAATGGCAGACCATCAACTCAGCTGGGCAAGGAATGTAACTTTATTTTTTATTGCTGAAATTAATTTCTATGAAAATCCCCACTGCCTGAAGGGAAGGGAGAGGGCAGTTCAGGGATTACCCCCATTTTCCCCGGGATAGAATTTAATTATTACATTGCTTATATCATTTGCAACAAGACACCGGGACAGCCGTTGTGTCTGAATCACCATGGGCACGTGTCGGCATACACTAAGATGTCATCATCCATGTCATATGTTATGTGGTGGTCATTACTGAGTCGTCCCTTGTTCTCTAATGCATGACACCTTTTACTTCTCATGGGGCATGAAGATGATTCTACAGTTATAGGCTGAATGAGGCTTTTTGCCTCCTCTGGGCATTTTTTAGGAATGAGGGAATTATTCTATTCCACTATTGCTGAGGCATGAGGAAAAACAGGGGTCCTTCTGAGTAAGCAGGAACAAGGCCTCTCTCTTCTCAGGTCCCTGAGTCGAATCTGAATTGCTGTCCTCTGCTCTACCCCTGGTCTCAAGAGGGAAGCAAACGGTACAGGGCCTGTTTTTCCAGAACACATCTGCCTCTAATATCATTTACTTTCCGTCCTGTTCTCTCACTCTCTCTCTCTCTAATTCAGGAGAACTTCACCTGGGCTTAGAAAGAAGAAAACTTTTCTAAGGGTATTGTCTACCTCTCGGGGCCCTTCACAGCCTGGAATTTCTCTGATTCTGCTGAAACCATCCTAACAAAGGCAACTGTTTTTCTCTTGATCAGAGAGGAAGAAACAAGGAGTTACCATCTCAAACATTCCCATCCTAACATTAAGTTTATTGGTTTACTATGAATACATTTTTTCATTTCCTTCCTCTCAAAACCCTGCCCAGTGAAAAGATTCATGATGATGTCTGCCTAGCAACTGGAGGCCTGATCTCCATCCAGTAAGCACCAGACAAACGGTACTAATTGTCAAAGTATTGAAATCATCCCATACTGGCCAGTAAATAGTGGCCGTTCAAGGCCACAGGTATTGTCACTGGGCTCTTTCAGCCCCAGCCTCTCTACCAGCAACCCCCTGAACCTGGCGAGGAATAAAACCCAGCATATCAGGGGGCTACAGGATTCTTGCTCCAGCACTATTACCCACGTCCACTCTTATTTGTCAGTCCTTGTGCCTGACTAATGGTTGAATGTTTTGAACTTCATTCCTGGCCATTTCCTTGAAACTTAAAGAGGGCAAGCAGATGACTGCTCCTAAAGTTACCCTGGCTTGGAAAGGTGGATGCCCAGCCTTCAAGCAGCATGGTCCAGACTTGTGAGTTACTGTGGAGCTGCTAGAGAGGAACCGCTGGTGATAAAACTGAAGAACCCTGTTTAGATATTGCAGCTGACATTAACTTAACAGGCACTGGAGTTTATGTCAGAACAATCTAAGTATAATGTGAGCTCCCACTGGTCACAGGTCTTATGACTTTGAGCAAACACATAATCTCTGTATGTCCTTGTCTCCATAAGAGGTGGTAGTAGCTCTTGTATCGTAAGGAACAAATAAAATGCCAAAAGAAGGTCATGACATTCCTTCCTTCCTTCCTGGATAACTCAACCCAAAAAATTAGGTAGGGAAGAGCAAAATATGACAGGGGGGAGGGCACAGCCCCGCTCAGAGTCAGAGGCTGAGGGGTGAGGTGCTCGATCATGGGGTATGACATAGGTGGACATGCTCCAGCTGGCAATGGCGGTGGCCCATGGAGAGGTCTGGAGCATGAGTGGGGTTGAAAGTACATTGGTTCAGAACCAGGGGTGGAAGGAATGATTGTATATAAGGGATTGATCATATGAAAATATATATATTAAAAATAATAGAAGCCAAGTTTTTCACTTTTGGAGAAGGGAGTTACAAAATACAGATGGGGGAAGAAACTAGAATAAACCTTGCAATGTTAAGTTAGAGTTGGAAGCAGTAGGATAACTTATGGTTTTCAATCATATGAATAGATATGGAAATATGTGTGTATGTGTGTGTGTGTATCATACTTCATAGCTCTACACAATGAGATGTTCTGAGAGCAGGGATACCCCAAGACCACTGGGCATACCTACTGCCAGATCTTGGCTTGTAAACACCATTCTCCACTTAAAGGAAGCAGGCTTCCTTGAAGAAATAGCTGGAGTAGAGTAAGTACAAAATAATCCTAGGACACTGTTCCAAAAAATGAAAAAGGGCTGAAAAAAGTGACATAGACATGTTAAGAGAACAGAGAAGTCAGCTTGAAGGAGTCACACTGACCAAAGCTGGTTCAATTTGACCATCAAAATAAATTATAATAGTAACAGATCATAACCCATTAAATAACACAGGAATCCTGTAGAGTCTACTGATATAAATGGAGAGAAAGGGAAGCTTTCTTTTACAATAGAATATCAACTAATAAATGTAGAAAATAATGGAATTTGAAAAATTACCATTTGGCAGCTGTCATAGTAATAATCAGCTTAATTATTAATTAATTAAACATCAATGTATGCTAAACTAGTGGGTGATATTGAATAATGAGTAGGCTATTTATCAAGTCTCAAAGTACCTCCCCACAACATACGTGATCGTAAAGAAAAAAAGAACCATTCTACAGTGGATAAACTTGACAAACACCGCCTCGATGAAGAGATTAAAGTGAACATCACCAGCAAAGGAACAAACAGAACCTGTGTAACTCTTGACGGGATGCAATGAAAAAAGAACACAAAGTCATGTCTGCGATATTCTTACCAAAAAAACGCATAAACTGATGTCTTCATAAAGAAACGTCAGACAAATCCCAAAACGGCCTGCCTGTAATCTTGAAGCATCAAGGTCAAGGACAGACTGAGGTTTCCACATGAAAGCAGACTAAAGGAATGTGATGATTAAGTGCAATGCATGATTCTGAACAAGATTTTTCCATCGGAAAAGACACCATGAGGACAATCGGTGAAAATTAAAAGAGGTCAGAGAACTCAATGTGGGTAATATATCAACGTCGAGTGCCTGATTTTGATGATTGTATTGTGGTTATACAGAAGAATGTCCTTTTTGTGGAGAATACAAACTGAAGTAGTTTAGGATAGTAAAGCAACTTACACTGAAAAGAGTTCAAACAAAAAAGTTCCTTGATTCTTGCAGTTTTTCTATAGGTTTGAAATTATTTTAAAATAAAAAATATTAAGCTAAAAAGGAGAAGAGAAAATAAGGATATTATATATAAATAAAAGAAATAGCCTATGCATAGGAGGAGAAAGAACTAGAACTGGTTTACAATGGACACAAAGTCCAGAGTGGGAGGGGAGGGAATTTCGGGGGAAAAGGGGAACGGTTTAGAGCAACAAGTATAAAGGACTCATGGACAAAAACTATGGGGGGTGGAAATGGGAGGAAGGTGGGGAGGGCTGGGGTGGTGGGCTGGGGCGGGGTAAAAGACAGAAAACTGTACAATATCAACAATTAAAAAATACTGATTAAAAAATAAATAAATAAATAAATAAATAAATAAATAAATAAATAAATAAAAGAAAATACAAAAAAAAAAAAGACAAATAGCATATGACCTCATCTGTGGGATCTGATGTAGTCAGACTGACAGGCGCAGGGAGCAGAATGGCGGTGGTTGTTGGGGGCTGCAGGGAGGAGGCATACAAAGGGGATGGTCAAAGGATACAGAGTTTGAGTCATGAAAGTCAAGTAAGTTTAGGAGATGTCCTATGTAGTATAGAGTCTTCAGCTAATAACCCTGTATCGTATGCTTGAAATTTGCTAAAAGGGTAGATCTTATGTTAAGTATTCTTACCACACACAAATGATGATGATAATAATAAAGAGGGTTAGGGGGAAACTTCAGGAGGTAATGATTGTGTCTATGCCTATACTGATGGCAGTGACAGTTTTAAGGGTGTGTATGTATACTCCAACTCACCAAGTTGTATATATTAAACATGTACATCACTTCACATGCCAATCATACCTCAATAAAGTGATTTTAATAAAAAGAACTAAAACTGGTTCATTGCTGTGTCAGGTTGGAAACAGCCTCTTGAGCATGTTGCCTGACCCAATCACATATTAAAACAAGAAAAAGATGGAGAGTGAGAGACAGAGAGAATGAGAGAGAGAGAGAGAGAGAGAGAGAGAGAGAATCGGTCTGGAGAACCAAGGACCAAGGAAAGTAACTTACAACATGCACGGGACACAGCACTGTATTATTTTAAACAGCTACGATGGACTTATCCAACATCATGCATTAGAAATACACATACAAATATAAATCTATAATATTAAAATGTGTTCTAACAATGGCTCAAATCATTATCACTATTATTCTTGACCAGAAACAAAATCAATTAAAGTGATTTTAATACCTCTCATTCCTTTAGCCAAATAAAAGCAGCAAAATTTGTCATTATGGAGTTAATTACCTTTTCATTGCAGCACTGGCAGTGACAATCTGACTTCTACTTACTTGTACAACCTCTATGTCCAAAAGATTCCTTAATTACACACGCAGCTCATGCAAGGCAAACCCAGCCCAATTCTCACATCTATTACCACAGAAAGAACTTCAAATTACTTTCCATGGCTGAATAGAGAAACTGCCTGAAAACTGCTGACCCAAGACCTTTTCTTTTCTGATGGTAAAGAAATTGAAACAGATCCAGTAGAGTTGTCAAGGAGACAGAAAAATAAATTAACAAAGTATAATGTAGTGGTTAAGAGCACAAAGGCCAGAGCCAGACTTCCTACCTGCAAACACTGGCTCTACCACCACAGAGCTCTGTGACCTTGAGCAAGTCATTCAACTTCTCTGTGCTGCAGGCTTCTCATTTATAGAATAAAAACAATAGTAGTATCTACTTTATAAAGTTATTGCAGGATTTAATGGGCTGTTTTATACAAAATACTTCAAACAGTAATTGGTGTGTAAGTCAATCAATGAATGTCAATCGATGTTTAAATTGTTATTATTTACCACTTTCTTACATGGTAGAACCATTGATCCCAAAACAGAGTCCTAAGAGTTAATTCAGATCCTTCCACACCTCATAGCCAAGTATCCTAACAGAAACAGTAAAACCAAAGTATACTCTAAGCAGGCCCATTTCATTACTTTAACTGATTTGATTAGTTGTATCAAAGGAAAGAAACTACTCTGGTCTAGGGGCAAAAATGATACAAATTGTTAAAATGACATTCAAATTATGTTGTATATGTCTGTCTAGCTAATCTGAGCAAATCTGACTATTCTGCCCAATGAAGCCATTAAAAACAGACTGTTTCATTTATACAGGGGTGAGCAAAAGTAGGTTTGTAGTTGTTCGTATGGAAAATAATACAATTATTAATAAGTAATAATATAAGAACAAACTCTGTGCTTTCTGTTGCGGACCACTCTGTGGTTTTGGAGATTGTAGCCCTGTGAAAGCAAGCCCTAAAAGGGGCTTGTAAGTCTCCCTGGAAAACCAGGTAAAAATGCAGGTGGCAGATGTGACCCAACTCTAACACAGAGGGTTCCCATGGGAATCAGGCCTGAAATATACGTTGTATCCTTTGAAGCTTGCTCTGCCTAGCATAGCCCTGTCAATATAAACCAGATGTTTAAGTTCAAGGTATAAGGAGTAAACTATCTCATGAAACACATCTTAAAGACCCTCTGGCATCAGCATGACTAACAGACCCTCACCTATGACAGATCTCTGTGTTCCTTCAATTGCTATCTATAGATAATACCTGTTTTTGTGTGACTATAGCCCTTTGACATTGATTGATGAACTATGCATGTATGCTGTATACACCTACACATACCGTTCCCAATAAAAGCCATTTCAGAGAAAGGCTCGGGGCATTCCCCACTAGAGGGCATCACCACTCGCTTTCCTGCCAGAACAACAAGATTGTGTCCAGGACAACTTATTTTTCATCCGCTACGGCTGGGAGGAGCTCTGCGGGACGGAGGTCCTCACACAGTTTCCCATACTCACAATTGTACACCTACTTCTGCTCACCCCACTACATTAAAGAAAAAGCAACAGGCTAGGATTTCTGGAGCACTTCAACATTGATCCCAGATACTGGTGGGAACAGTATTTTAAATTCAACATCAGATATGCTCTTCCACACTACAGAACCTGAATAGGACTTGGAGAGGGACTGAAAATAGTGACAGAAGCTTTACTCTTTATATTAAAGCAAGACTTCTTGCCCTAACCAATGTGGCAGCTCAGTTGGTTGGGTGGTGTCCTGCAAAGCAAAAGGTCACCAGTTCAATTTCCTGTCAGGGTAGTGAGTTCGGTCCCCAGTCAGGCACGTGTGAGAGGCAACCAATCGATGCTTCTCTCCCTTTTTCTTTCCCTTACCCTCTCTCTAAAAATAAATAAGTAAAATTTTAAAATAAATAATCAAATCTTTTGTCTCTCGTGCCCCATCCAGACCCACTAAATCAGAAACTCTGGGGATGGGACTTAGTAATCTGTGTTTTAAGAAGCCCTCTCTGATTCTAATGCACACTAAAGTTGGAGAACTTTTGCTCTCAATTATTGTTATGAAACGGTTCCCTGTCAAATCTCCTCATAAAGTGTCCTTTGATGGCCAGTTTTCTCCCACAGATGTCCAAAGACTCCCTTCACTCACCTTCCTTAAAACATGGTAAGTTCTTAAGATGTTTGTACCTGCTGTTCCTTCTGCCTTTAATGCTCTTCCAGTGGCTTCTTCACATGTCTCGGGTGATTTCATGATGTACAGTAAGGGCCTCCTAATATTCTTTATGTCACACTTCTTTAAAACTAAGAATAATCCTGAAGGTAAATGAGTCTCTTTTCTATGTCAACTAAAAATAAGACAAAAAAACAAGAAGTCATAAAGGAAAAGATAGATTTTCCTGATTATATAAAAATTAAAATAATTTTCTAGGGGAAAAGAATACCAAGAATAGTATTAAAGGAGGACAAATAGAGAAAAAAATATTTATAACCCATAAAGTAGGTTAAAGATCAACTATAAAGTGCAGAGTTCCTACCAATTTATAACAATAAAATAACTTAGTTTTTAAAAAGTGGACAAAAGTTATGAATAGTCAAATAGAGGAAATTCAAATGACTCATTATATGTGAAAAGATGTTCAGTTCCACTAGTCATCAGGAAAAATGCAAATAAAAACTAAATTGATGTACTATTTTTCACCTATAAGGCCAAAAATAATTTGGAATATAATACCCAGTGTAATACATGTCAGGAGAAGTGTGACTTGCTTTGCCAATTTTGGAAAGTGATTTGAAATTACTAATTAAAAGTATAAATATAAATCACCTTTGTTTCAGAAATCTCCCCTCTATAAAAACAAAGTACCAGTGAGTAAATATATGTGTGTGTGTATGGTATTAGTATATATATACACATATATACACACATACACAGCATATATGTATATATAGTATATATTTGTACACACTATATATACATATGCATATATAGATACATTTATATACATACTATATATGCATGTATACATACATATAGGTACTATATACACTATATACATATGTATATATGTGCATATGTGTGCATGTATATACATGGTTATATACTTAGGTATATGTGTGTGCATGTGTATATATACATGTGTATATGTATGCAGTGTGTACACATATATGCATGTGTCTATATAGTATATGTGCATATGTACATATATATGCATTAGTACAAATGTATATAAATAGATTAGTATTAATTTCACATTGCTGTGACTAATTATTAAAATCTTAGAGACTTAGAACGGCACAAACTTATTAGAGCACAAATATAAGTCTAGAGGTCAGAAGTCCTAAAAACAACTTGTCAACAGGTCTCCGTTTCTTCTGAGGGCTCCTTTCCAGTTTCTACAGGCCATTTCCTCATCCTTTCTCCCTCCCAATGGTTACCTGCTTTGCCTGGATCATGGCCTATTCCTGGCATCGATTACAACTTTGCTTCTGTTATCACATCTTTTCTGCCTCTGATCGTACTGTCTCCCTCTTATAAATACCCATGTGATTACATTTGGCCCACCTGAATAATCTGGAATATACTCCCACATTGAGCCTTAACATAATCATGTCTGCAAAGTCCCTTTTGCCATGTAAGACAGCATATTCAGAGGTTCCATAGATTAGGACCTATATATCTTTCAGGGATCATGATTAAAACTACTACATTTACACACACACACACACACACACACTATTCAAAAATGGCACTGGGGCTGTCAGCTCTCCATAGAACAGAAATTAAAGGTAGATTCCAACAATACACCATCACCAAAAATAAATTCTAGGTAAATTGAACAGTGAAAGTCTATTAAGAAAAAAAAGGGAATATCTTAATGAAAACTGGTTTACAGAAATGGTCCTTAAACTAGACCCCAAATGACCCAGCATTTGTATTATACTTTTGAGATCATGTCCTAGAAGAATTCTGACATATGGACAAGAAGATGTAGAGGATTTCATCACAGTAAGATTTATAATGGCCAGAATTTATAAACAACCTAAGTGGCCATGAATAGAGTGATAGATGAATCAAAAATAATATATCATGTGATAAGATATTTTACAGTAATTAAAAGAAAAAACTTTTTATGACTAGTTCTTCAAAAGAATGTTGAATGAGAAAATTATTTTACTTTTCTGCACAAAACCCACTTACTCAAAATAGTTAAAGTTTCTACAATAGCCAACAAAGCCCTCCACAATCACACTGCTATTGCTTCTCTAACCGAGTCACCATGCACCGAATCAACCCACTGCAGCCACACTGGCCTCCTGCCTGCCCCTCTGCCTGCCCCCCGAAACGCAGACACACTCCCTCCTTAAACCTTCTGTAACTCCAGGCAGAGGGCAGAGCCCTCTCCTATTTCCCTCATCCTCTTCTCATTTTGGTCAAATTTCTCCTAATCAATGTGTGGCCTGTCATAGGCCCTCAAATTAAAATTTCAACTTAACTCACCCCAGCCTCTAAAACTCCCAGATCCCTTGCCCTGTTCCACTCTGTCTCTTTTCCATGCCGATCACTGTCTAACACACCTTATGATCCAGTGTTTACTGTGTTTATTGTTTACTGGCTGTCTCCTGTTGCTGTAACATGCTCTCCATGACAGCTGGGGTTTTGTTTTGTCTACAGGTGTTTCCTGGGAGAACAGTGCCTGACACATAGTGGATACTGAATAAGTATCTGTCGAATAAATGAATACAATGATATGTATTGCAGTGGCAAAAAAAAACAAAAAAAAAAAACCACCTTAGAGGAAAACTGAATGCCTACAATAGAGAAACCATAGAACAAATTCCTTACTATGGAACATGAAGCTGTTTAAAAAGCATGGGTTAGATCTGTATTTATTGATTTCAAAGAGGTTCCTGATGGAGAAGGGTAGAATAATATGTGCTAGGCTTCTTACACTAGTGCCCTTGAGAAAGAGAGGAGGAAAAAAACATTTAAATAATAATTAAAAAATAATAAAATGAAAAAATGTTATAATATTAAGTAACACATAGACTACAAAATTCTATCATTATTGCATTATGCGAAAAATTAAATGGATATGATCTATAATTACAAAATGAATTAGAGAAAATATTGATTAGGTTTCAATGAGCAATTTTTGTCTTGGATCTCTTAACAGAGTAACATTTTTATAAGTTATTTTAATAAAGTAACATTTTAAAAGAAAGAACATAGAGAAAACTTGACCAATTATATTTTCACAAAAAGCATCTAAAAATAAGCATTTCCATTGAGTTTTGAAGTAGAAAAGACTCCCCAGTTAATGAATCTTTTTCCACATGCGAGCACATTCAGTCCTGGAATATATCTCCTTCAGTCTTTCCCCAGCATCACTAAAGAAATGAATGTTTCCCAAAATAACCCTCTAATGTGCTGCATGAATCTGCCACTTAAACCTACTTAGCCTTGGTAACAGTAAAAGAAATATCACTGTTTTTCTCTCAATAATATTATTATTTTTTGCACAAAGAGTATACTTTGTAATTACTTTTGAAATTGCTTTCATGTAATTTTTTTTTCTCATGATCCTTTTTAGAAAAAGTCGTAAGTAACTGGTGGAGCAGATATTCTTAGCTTGATCTTATAAATGAAAAGGAGGAAGTTTGAAGAAAGTTTGAATGACTATCCAAGGTCACTTGGCTAGTTATATGGGAACAGTGCCCAGTTACCCTGACTTTACTTCAGTGATTTTCTATTTTTGTCAGTCAAAATGGCAGTCACATTCTTTCAATAGTTTTAAAATGTACTAATGAAACATTTTATCAAGACTCTCTCCTGTTTTCAGCTGAGGTAATCAATCACCAATTACTTTTCCTTTGGGATAAAAGAAAAATTGGATTGTATAACCACCAGATCACAGTCACTTCCTAAAAGTCCCCAGTGGGAATAAGGATCAGAGTATTTAGAATGGCATCTAGGTCTCCGCTTATATTCATAACCACCAAGAGAAAGGAAGTTGATGGCAAGCTAATAAAGAAAAGTTGATAACACAATACATATGAATAAATAAGTAGGCCAAGATTAGTTCTCATGATACTAAGGAAACATTTTCACTAAGGTATGTTAAAAATGCCCAACTGCTTTCTCATATACTTTTCAGTTGACAGAAATATAAATAAATGCCAGGTTTTTTCCTTTTTTTTTTTTTTTTTCCTCCCAGAGGGAATTTACAGAGAGAGCAAGTCAGTGGCAAAGGTTAAGAATAAAAGGTAGGAAGACAAGCCCTGGCTGGTGTGGTTCGGTGGATTGAGTGCTGGCTTGTAAACCAAAAAGGTGATGGTTGATTCCCAGTTTGGCACATGCCTGGGCTGTGGTCCAGGTGCTGGTTGGGGGCCCTGAGCCAATGTTTGATGTTTCTCTCCCTCTTTTTCTCCCTCCACCCTCTCTCTAAAAATAAATAAATAGTCTTTTTTAAAAAAAGATAAAAAAAACACAAAAGGAATGAACAAGTATGATCAGGAAAAGTTTTACCCTCAGTGTTGTGTTATCCTAATTCACCTTAGTCCTTTTGATTACTCTTCCCTTTACATGTAATTGACTTGCAGCTGATCTTTATATTCTCACTTTCACTGGTGAAGGATGGCTGCATTTGCAGGATGAATGACTTGTCACAGAGCTACTCTCCGTGGCCACATATAGAAGGAAGAGGCCTCCTTTCCCAGTGTTAGAGCCTTCATTGTCAATTGACTTCATTACTACTGCATGCTCCTGTGCCCACAAACAAAAGAGAAGAGATTTAAAACATTGGTAAAGGTGAGAAGAGAGCCTTGGAGTACAGAAGGTGGGTATCAGTGGTCACAATCTTCTACTGAGACCAAATGGAAATGTAGCACATATCCCAGAGCACATAGCCAACTTCTAACACTCCTGACAGCTCTAGCACATTACCTTGAGCTACTATAGCAACAGGCTCTACCCCCACCCTCCCTCCAGAAAACCCTTTTTCATTGGGGAAGTTAGGTTAGTGGAGTTTGTGCTAAACCTACGGAAAAAGAGAGAGAGAGACAGATGTGGAAACTAGAGAACTGAGGGCTCCAGAAAATCAAAAATGATTCAGTGTCAGAATTTATCCCCAAGGAAATGTTATAAAAAGAACTCCTACCAAACACAGACTTTGCCAACTCCCCTGAGCGTACACGCACATTCACAGGTCCACACGTACACGCTCTGAAGAGCTGGGAGCTGCATGTAGTGGTGGTGGGTTTTGGTGGGTTTGGTTTTCTTCTAGTTTTGCTTTCATTTTTATATCAAGAGCTGAAAATTTAAAACATCTTTAAGTTGCCCCTTACATTTTTATGAACAAGATAATTAGGTAGATATATTATAAATGTAATACAACTATGTTAAGTGGCCATGAAACAAGAAATCATGGATTTGGGGGATTTATTCTGAAGGTGGTAATTGTTTTCACATCCTATGATTTTAATGGTATAGTCAGAACATCTCCAAAAGTAATTCACTGAATAATTCCTGCAAAGGTAGCCCCTATAAAAATTGTTCTGACAATTACTATGAATGAAAGCAAAATAAAAACTTAATAAGATCAAAAAAGATAAAGTTACTTCTCTGGCAAATGGCGCATATGAAGCCACATGGGCTGAGACTGGGGAGACAGAGGCCACCACCCAGCTCATGGCCACGCCTGCTGGGCTCCACCCCCCCAGGTAAGATCCTGTCCCATCTGGAGGGTGGTGTCTTCATTTGTACAATGACAGAGTAAACAAATATAACTTCTGGGACTTCCATAGGTTAAAAATAAAATAGTTTGGTAAAAAAAATATTTAGAAATGTATAAATTTATGGCACTAGTATTTATTAATAAAATTATCAAAAGATAAAAACCATTCTTAAGATATCCTGGTTATCAAATACTGGGTGAGAATATGAAATGAGAACAAGGACTGTTATTAGAATCTACACTTTTATGTCTTATCATTAAAAGATAGGAAAGAGGGACAAATGACGATGGAAGGAAACTTGACTTGGGGTGGTGAACACACAATACAATACGCACATGATGAATTATAAAGTTGTACATCTGAAACCTATGTAATTTTATTAAACAATGTCACCCCAATACATTCAATAAAAAAGCGGATAAAAACTAAAACAAAGCACTCTATTTAGTGAACTAGAGTGATTCAGCACCTGCACCCCGTAGGTATGTGCAGGTTGTGGTGTGTGATATATTCTATTGGTTCTCTTTCTTGGCAAGTCCTTGATTAATATAGTATCTCAAAAAGCTTAAGGAAAAGTGAAGTTCTGAAATAAAAACTAATGTATTCAATAGTATTACCCAGCAAAGAAACACAAATTAATAGCATAATCGGATAGCATTACAGACCTATCAGAATAGCTAACATAAAAAAAAGTGGCAACGCCAAATGTTGGCAAGGATGCAGAGAAGCAACCACCCCTACACGGCTGGTGAGGATGTAATATGTCACAAATACTCTCCCTGACAGAGTTTGGCCATCCTTTTCGTAACTAAAAATGTACTTATTACATGATCCAGCAAGGGTGCTCTTGACCATTTATCCCAGAAAAATAAACATTTGAAGAATGTGTACACCAATGTTTGTAGCAAACTACCCAGATGTCTGTCAAGAGATAAAGACTTTCATAAATTGTGGTACATCTATACCATGGAATACTATTCAGCAATAAAACACAATGAACTACTGCATTCAATAACTTGAATAAACCTCAAAAAATTATTCTCAGTGAAGAAAATAAATCTCAAAAGGATTCATATTGCAAGATTCCATCTCTGTAACAATCATGAAATGACATCATTATAGAGATTAGCAGTTGCCAGGGTGTTAGAAATAGGGAAGAAGATGAGTATGCCATAAGAAGGAATCATGCTACCTAATATCAAACAACACTATAAGGCCATAGTAATCAAAACAGTGTGGTACTGGCATAAAAACAGACATGTAGATCAATGGAAGAGAATAGAGAGCCCAGGAAAAAAACCCACACCTTTATAGTAAGTTAGTATTTGACAGAGAAGGCAAAAACATACAATGGGCTAAAAATAGTTTATTTAATTAATGGTGTTGGGAAAATTAGGTATGTGCAGAAAAATGAAACTGACCACCTCCTTACACCACACACAAAAATAAATTCAAAATGTACTGAAGCCTTAAACATTAGACTTGAAACAATAAAATCCTAGAATAAAAGATAGGCAATAAAATATTGGACATTGCTAGTAGCAATGTTTTTTCTGATATATCTCCTTAGGCAAGGAAACAAATAATAAACAAATGAGACTACATCAAACTTAAAAGGATTTGCACAGCAAAGGAAACCATCAACAAAATAAAAAGACAACCCACTGAATTGGAGAACATAGCTGTCAATACATTAGATAAAGGGTTAATATCCAAAATTTACAAAGAACTTATAAAACTCAATACCAAAAAAACAAATAATCCAATTAAAAAATGGGCACAGGACCTGAATAGCCACTTCTCCAAATAGGACATACATATGACACATAAACATATGAAAAGATGTTCAACATCTACTATTCATCAGTGAAATGCAAGGTAAAACCACAATGAGATACCACTTCACACCGGACAGAATGGCAATCATCAATAAATCAACAAACAACAAGTGTTGGCAAGGATGTGGAGAAAGGGGAACAGTTTAGTGCAGCCACCATGGAAACCAGTATGGTGATACCTTAAAAAATTAAAAATTGAATTGCCTTATGACCCAGCAATTCCACTTCTGGGAATTTATCTGAAGAAACCTGCACTACTAATTTGAAGAATATATGCAGCCCTGTGTTCACTGCAACATTATTTACAATGGCCAAGATATGGAAGCAGCCCAAATGTCCATAAGTAGATGCATGTATAAAACAACTATGGTACATTTACACAATGGAACACTACTCAGCCATAAAAAGAAGAAAATTTTACCCATTGCAGCATAGATGGACCTGGAGAACATTATGCTAAGTGAAATAAGCCACTCAGAGAAAGACAAATATCGTATGAATTCACTCATATGTGGAATCTAATGAACAAACTGAGCTAATAGGCAAAACAGACAGACTCGTAGATGGAGAGCAGGCTGAAGAGGAAGGGGTTGGGAAAGTGAAGGAATCAAGAAAGAAAGAAGAAAGAAAGAAAGAAAAAGAAAGAAAGAAAGAAGAGAGAGAGAGAGAGAAAGAAAGAAAGAAAGAAAGAAAGAAAGAAAGAAAGAAAGAAAGAAAGAAAGAAAGAAAGAAAGAAAGAAAGAAAGAGAAAGAGAGAGAGAAAGAGAGAGGGAGAGAGGGAAGGAGGGAGGGAGGGAGGGAGGGAGGACGAACTCATGGACATAGGCAACAGTGAGGTCATGAAATCTTATTAATCCCAACAGTGAGGCCAATGTTATATTTTTGATTAGCTACTGTTCTGTGTTTGTATGGGATATTGGCATTGGTTTAGAAAAAAATTCATGGGGCCTCCCTATAAATTTCTTTGTAACCTCTTATGAATCTGTAATTATTTCAAATTAAACATTAAACTAATGAAACTTCTTTGTTTTTAAATATCAATATAAATTTTCTCTATATAGGAAATTAGACACTTATAAATAAATTCTTCATTCTAGAGTTTCTTTAATAAACATACATTTTCCTGATACACACTAAGACCAATTTTTGTCCATTTAATTTGTCAGCAATTTATTTCCCCAATAAATGCCTGTGTAATGAAATAAAATTATTAGTTGGCAAACCTACATCTATTAAGACTGTTTACAGGTTTGTGCAATGAAATGCAGCTACAGAAAAGATATCAAACTTAATGAACAAAATAGTCATTCCACTCATACAAATAATGAGATTCTATTATTTTAACAGTTTATGGCCCTCTTTAAGGCAAATAAGTTTTGAGACTAGGAATGCCACAGACTGTTTCACCATGAGAAATTTTTATTGGCTGAGTTGGTGCCCTTTTAATACCAAACTGATGAACAATCATGGCAGACAATCTTATTAAGCTAGTTTGCATATTTATGAAGACCCAATAGCTTAATAAATTGTTATAGGGCAATGAAAGTTTATGGAGATCACTATAAATGTCAGAATAGTACTCCAAAGACACAATAAAATTTAGTAATTCTCATTTAACTCCCAACCCATCTAAAAATAGAAACCAGTAGTTTTTTATAATTTTTTAATTTTGTGTGTGTTTTCATTATATTTTTTCATTACCATTTAACCCCCTTATGCCACCCCCCGCCCCTGCATCACCCAGTCTCGCTGATAACAAAATTTAGTTTTCTTATGGTTGTGTTCTGTTTACCTAATATTTAGTTACATAGAAGTCCTGCTATGGGACTAGGGTAAATACAATAAATTTAAAGAGTTTAGGTTTAATTTCATGCAAGTTGACTACTACTCTCTTTACCCATACATATAAAAGTTGATGGATACAGAAAGAAAAGTGGAATTGTAGCTAAGATTATTAATAATGCACCATACCAATGAAACAGCAACAACACTACCCCTAGAATTACAATCACACTGTGGTTCAGAACTAGATGATGATGCTAATCCTCTTGTTTTAAGCAGCGTATTTCTCAGCTTAGCATTTATCTCTATAGTGATGACTATGGCTGCTCAAACTGGAACTCTATTTAAGCTTTTATGTATTATATCAACTAAAAGCAACTGATAATTTTGTATAATAACAACCCTTAAAACTAGATTCTGTAAGTTACTTGTCAGGCTCCAGCTGTAATCTGGCCCTTTTTCTCCCAGTGGCAACGTCCACCAACCTCTCCCCATCCTCTGTGGACTGCATGGACCATGTCCACGGCTGGCCGAGAACAGATGGAAAAGATTCCAAAGGCATACTATATATCCCAGCCCATCACAGCCTACAGGACTGTTAAAATGGTTTCTGCAGAGATTGAAGAAATCTTACTAAAAATGTTATCCTTTATAATTTTAAGTATTGTATTTTGCCATGTATAATGTGCACCCACATTTTTGGCCCAAACATTTCCTTTTAATTCAATTTTTAATATTTATATTTAGAAACAAAACCAATTATCATATTCCAGGGTATTGTTTTAAATATGGATATCATTATTATTGCTTTCTGGAATCACACTTTTAATGCGTAAGCATAAATAAAAGAATTAAAAACATTTACATAGATACAGAATTAGTACTACCCATGTACAATGCACATTCTTATTTTTCCCTCAAAAATTTGGGCAAAAAAGTACACATTATACATGGCAAAATAGAGTAACTCATAAACAGAGATTGCCCCTAGGAAAATCAAAGTGGAATTAAAATTTCTGATTAAATAAGTTTAGCTGGAGATTTTACATCTAAGCTTCTATATATTTTTTCAAATGGATTTTCTATATAGACCCAGCCAAAGTGTTCATACTTATAAGCCAAACTGCCTCAATCAAGATCTTTTTGACATAAGCATATCCATCCATCAATGGATGCCGTTTGAGATAGCTAAGAGTAGGCAGAAAAAAATCTGGATCTAAAACAAACCAGAGGGAAAAATAGACACTAGATTTTTGTGCTCTTTACTTTCAGCTAAATAAATAATTTTGGAGAAGACTCAGTTTACAGTTGGTATTAGAATGGAAGCTTTTCTCTTCCATATCAAGCTTTCTTCATGAAATCACACTATGCGGCTCACTGAAATTAAGTGATTTCTCAAACTCACACAATTAATTAACAATGAAAACTTAGCATACAGTTTTCTTCCTCATTCACTAGGCTTAATCATACATAATCACAATTTCCAAATATATTTTTAAATAAACTTTAACTTGAAAAAAGTTTTTTGAATTAAAACACAGAAATCCATAACATACATCATTGACTTCCCTTTTAAACTTCAGCTGCAAAACCCCATATGCTGTTATTACTGTTAGTACTGCAATATAATCTTAAATTTATCTTTAATTAATTCAAACTAGGAAATCTTTGAACAGACACCTTTATAATGACTTTAATTGATTCCAAAGCCAATTAAGCCTTATTTTTAGTCTCCCACTGAGCCCAATTCTTAATAATCTTCCTTTTGTACAACTTAGCCATTTGCATGAATACTATCTGACTTCTTAGAAACTAAGTGTGGATGCTCAGTGGAAGGAGTTCAAACGCAGAGCTACCCCAGAGTATACCACGTCCAGGAAGGCACCTTTCACATCCGGAAATGGTAGATTGTGGATTTATGTGGAAATGTTTCTAAAAGGTGGCATTCAAGTGACTTGCCCTAACAAAAGTGTTATGACTTAATTTTCTAAGAGATGAAAATAAAATATCTTACAGCAGGAAAACTTTCTCTATTTTAGGAAAGGTGTCTTATGGACTAGCAATGGTCCTGTAGAAATCAAGTATCTATACAGAAATCTTCAAATGTTTCTCAAATGGGAGCTTCCGAAACTAAAAGGAAAAAAAGGAACAGGCAGCAGATGTAACAAAGAGAGTTAATACCATTAATTTTTAAAGAGTGCTTTTAAATGGGTAAGAAAACAACTTTTAAAAGAATATAAATAGAAAAACTCAGGAAAAATTATTAAATAGCACACAGGAAATGTACAACCTTATTAATTAGTGTTCAAAGAATGTGAGCAAGGTTGTGGTGAGACTATATTAAAGGTTTGTTGTTAACGGCATTGTGAGCTGGAGAAGTTCTTTCAAAAAGGAACCGAAAATATGTAGTAAGAGACATAAAAAATATTCATGGCACCTTGACCTAATCATCCCACTCCCGGGACTGCATAGATGTGTTGGCAGGTACTGTGGAGTCACCAACCCGTCCCCAATCCTTTCTTCCATGCCACATGTCACGGCACTAGTCAAGGAGAGTAAAAGTAAGGCTTCTGGGTGTGTTTCTTCATTCTTATTTCTTTCTTCTTTAAAGTAGCAGTTGAAATTGTAGCAGGCCATCCTCTGAAGAGAAAAGACCAAAACTATTGCAGAGATGTTGACCTTGAACTCACTGAACCACCAAATCAATGCCAACAACTATCCTATAACCTTCTTGCTCTATAGAAAAAGCAAACCCTGATTTGTTTGAGATACTTAGTAATATGCAAAGGTGAAGAAAGTAATATGCTTTTGACTATTTATTACAAGATTTTTCTATAAGAGTAAATAAAAGGAAAGCAACCAATTTTCTATCTGCTAATTGGGAGATGTTTAGGAATAGTGATGCAAAAAAAATCAGATTTAAATGATTGATGTAAAGATTATGTGTGTGGTATTGATGACCCCGATTATTTTTTAACTTTTCTTAGACTCACACCCTTTGCCAGGAGACTTTGCAGTTACTCTCAACAAAAAGGCAAGGGACCTACATCCAAAATTGCTCTTTCCAGCAAAGCTGTCATTTAGAATGGAAGGACAGATAAAGCGCTTCTCAGATAAGGTCAAGTTCAAGGAGTTCATCATCACCAAGCTCTTATTATATGAAATGTTAAAGGGACTTATCTAAGAAAAAGAAGATCAAAAATATGACAATGAAAAGACAGCAAAATCACAGCTATTAAGAACCACACCTAAAACAAAAGCAAACTAAGCAAACAGCTTGAACAGGAACAGAACCACAGAAATGGAGATCATATGGAGGGTTAGCAACAGGGGCGTGGGAGGAGGGGGGGGAGGTACAGAGAATGAGTAGCATAGATAGTGGGTAGAAAATAGACAGGGGGAGGGCAAGAATAGTATGGGAAATGTAGAAGCTAAAGAACTTATGACACATGGACATGAACTAAAGGGGGGAATGTGGGTGGGAGAGGGTGTGCAGGGTGGGGGAAATGATGGGGGAGAAACGGGACAACTGTAATAGCATAATCAATAAAATATATTTAAAAAAAAAAAAACAAAAAAACAAAAAAAAAAAGGCAAGTCAATTTTCCTGCCCCTTGATTCTGTGTTCAGCCATGGGACTAGCCTTGGACAACGGAATGTTAGCCAGCATCACACAGGGGTCTTGAAAAGTACCTGTGCAGCTGTGCTTGTCCTCACACCCACAACTCAGCCACCTCTATGAGAACAATTCCAGGCTAGCCTGGTGGAGGCTGAGACATTTGGAGTGGAGCCAGGTCTCTCAGTTGTCTGAGCTGAGGCCATTCTAAACCATCGCAGAGCCAGGCAACTCTCAAACACATGAGGGAGCCCAGCCAAGGTCAGCAGAGCTGCCAGATGGCCCATAGCTGCCACACGAGGAAGCCCAGATGAGATCAACTGAGCCCATCCCAGACCAGCTGAACTCTACAGACTTGTGAAGTAAATGAGTGTTTACTGTTGCATGTCACAGAGTTTTTGTGGATGTTCCACAGTGCTTATGTGGCAGTAAATAACCAATACGATGCAAAAAACAAATTTTGTTAAATATGTATTAATCCATTTAATATTTGTTGCACATCTACAATATACCAGGCCTATGTTCAATGAAAAGAGGCAGGATACACAACTGCACTATTCTACAAGGACAAAGTTGGAAACAAGATGACATATCCAGAGAAAAGCTTGCAAGAGTGCCAATACCACACATTGTCTTTATTTTGTTTGCTTGTTTTTGCTTTCCTTTAAAATGGCCTGCCAAGCACCATGTTTGTAGGTTAGTGGTACGCCAAGGACAGAGGAGTAAATGTGAATTGAAAGAGGAGAGTGAATGAAGGACAAGAATAGTGTAGGTGTGGGTAAGGACACATTCAGATGACTCATCAATCTTTGTGGTAGTAAGAATACAAAAACACATTTGTAGGCTCAAGTGAATCCACTGGGGGAAATGGCGCATTAGAAGATACGAGAGACAGGAGGAGTGATGTGCAAAGTCAGTGAGGAGAGGTGGAGGACCCAGGATGGCCAGCACCCGTGAGGGCTGAGCTGAACAGAGGCCCCCCTTCTCTCTAAAACAGCGGGGAACGGTGGAGCAGTTTTATGTGCTTTTAACTGCAGAAGGGCAGAAAGGTGATAAAGCTACCACCTCAAGGTCTCTATTTTCTTAAGGCCCAAAGCAGCAAAATTATTTACTAAGAGCGAAGAGAGTGAGAGGAGTGGGGCGGGGCGGGCAAAAGGACTTTTAAAGAAATAGTGAAGATCTGTGAAAGGAAGCTGATGTTGGGAAGCCCAAATGAACCCCGAATTGTGTTTAAACTGATTATTATCTGTCTTAAAGGTGAAGTTATGTCTAAGAATTTTGAAAAGCACTTTAAACTGACAGCATAGAAAAACCTATATAAAAATAATACCTTCATTATTGTCTTGATTATTAGTATTTCTGAAAAGTTTCATTTTTAAAACTCCATGTTCATTTATTTAGGGTTCAGCATAAATTAAGTACAATGTGACATTTAAGTGTGAGATATAAAGAATTAAAATATAGACCAAAAATGCCCAGATGAGAAAAAATTTTAAGTTATCATCATGCATTCGATTTACAATTATAACTTTAATTAGAACATCTTAACTGCTCCATTACTTGATGTGTTTTTTTTCCTAATTCTATTTCTGCTGCCTTAATGGTTTCTACCCTGAGCTACATTAAAAGATTCTGTAGTTTTAAATTCTTTAGTAGTCTTTTGGGAATAAAATAACCAAAAAAAATAGATCTAACCAGAAATATACATAAAAGAAATAATGATATTTTTTGTGAAAAACATGACTTAAGTCCCCTCCCTCCACTGCTATCATACTGCTTTTTTTAAGCATGCTGAAAGAAGCTGATATAAGTGATTTTATACTCATTTAACTTTGACAACCAGGGAATTAAAAGACTTAAGTTTCAAGAAAAGGAATGGAATAGGGTCCAAAGTTAACATTTATACTTTTCTTGACTTCACCAAGTTAAAGCATGCCTTGAGTAAGCAGTATGGTTACTTTTATATTCATGCACAGCTGTATTTTCATGAAAAAAAAAGTACTTTATGTGAACAAACTCAGCAATATTTTTCCAGAGGTGCCCAACCCTGCAACGGAATGTACCTTTACGCACGCACGCTAAAATTTTCCCATCGTGCGAGCTGACAGATCACATGAAACCCATCCAAGGGTCCTCTTCGAGCTCCTGTTTTTTTAAGGGTTCTGCTGGACTGATGAATCCCAAGCCAAACTGCAGTTTATCCTGTTCAGTGCCGCACCAGCCTCACTTAGAGGGACCGCTGCCAAACTGACATTTCACCTTAGTCACCAAAATGTAATAGATATCAAATCACAATGTACAACTGACAGAGAGAAATGATGAAAACTAGTCCCCCGGCTCTAAGACCAATCAGCCAGAAGAAGAATTTTGAAAAAGAGGTCAACGAAAAGATTTTTGTCAAAGGATTCCTTAGGACAAAGCCATAGTCTCAGCCCCAACCACCCCTCTTGTAAGTGCTCCCTCACCTCAAGTTCGTAAGCAGGGTTTGGAGGGGCTTCAATGGGACACTCAGAGAGCCTGGTACGTGTGAGTCTGCCTACTGGGAGTTAGAATGGACTGGGAGCTGACTTCTAACCTGGGAAACCCAGAGGGGCAGAACAGTGAGTACCTCCGAGGGGAATTACTGACTAGAGCTGCTGCTCATGGGAGCTGGCTTGTGCTCCCAGAAATTATCAGAAGATAGAAAGCAAAAGTGTTGTCATGTACCAGAGTTGACCGCACATAAGTAAGAGCCAGTGTGGGGTCCACCTCAGTTCAGTCCAGGAGGGGGGAAAAGACTCAGCAACAAAAAGCTATGGTGGAGTTCGGAGATCCTGGGCTTCAGAGGGAAGCTCAAACACCCCTGACATTGATTTGCACCCCTCCTCCTCTGCCTAAGGTAATGCAGATGTCACATCCCTGGTGATGGAATCATGGATGGAGCTACAAAAGAACCCTAAGGGAGTAAACCTTCAGTATCCACCTCAGCCAGCTCACAACAGTGCCGTTGCAGGTAAGAACTTCATTTAGTCTTTCCCCCCTCACCTCTTCTTTCTCTCTTCTCTCTTTTATTGCCTGTTAGGAATAACAGGAAGTGGTGAGTTGAAAGAATAAGAAAGAAAAGAAGGACCATAACTCTCTCCCACTGCATGAGGCCAGCTGAGGGGAAGGGGAGGAAGGGTGACAAATTGGTTATGAAATTCTGACTCTTGTACAGGACTGAGTTTCAGAACTGAGCCTATCCGTGGCTTAAATCCATGTGGGCATGTCTTTTACTTGAGAAAAGTCCCCTGAACCTGCCCACATTTTATAGTGATAAAGCCTTTTGCATTAAATAAAGTTTTTTTTTATGATTAACTTTTTTTTAATCAGTATTTTTTAATTGTTGATATTGTACAGTTTTCTGTCTTTTACCCCGCCCCAGCCCACCACCCCAGCCCTCCCCACCTTCCTCCCATTTCCACCCCCCATAGTTTTTGTCCATGAGTCCTTTATACTTGTTGCGCTAAACCGTTCCCCTTTTCCCCCGAAATTCCCTCCCCTCCCACTTTGGACACTGTCAGACTGTTCTCAAATTCAGTGTCTTTGTTTATATTATGCTTGTTTGTTTGTTTTGTTGATTAGCTTTTAGAGAGATCAGGGGACACTAAAACAAAACTGCATGTTGCTCATGCTCCTCAAATCACTTGTTCAATCTATAGCATGAAAATATAACAGCATTTCAGAGGTTGCAAACTCTTGGCATCCATGCCTGAGAAGAGTAGAAGATGGGATTGTTTTGTGGCCAACATGAATATTTTAAAAATTTGATGCGAATGCCTTTGAGCAAAACAGGCACCCTCCACCTCGGCTTCCACGCGGCTCCCACCCCAGCCCTCCTGCCCTTCAGAGGCAGTCTTCCATGCCCCTGCCTAGGCCACGAACATCTGAATTCGAGGTGGAAAGGCCTCCACCTCAGAGTGGGCAGAGATGAATTTTATTTGGATTCAAGCAACTCTCAAGTCAAAATCTTGGCTCCAGTATATACTGGCTTAGTGACCATGGACAAGATATTTAATGTTCTGGAAAGGGCTTATCTATAAAATATAGTCAATGTCTACCTCGCCAGGTTACTTAAAAGTTAAATAAGAAACTGTGTGCAATTCAAGGCACCTACCTGAGTAATAGCTTAATGAAAATTAACTTCCTTTCCCCCCTTTATTTTTTTACTGTTAATTTTATTAGATGAGAAAATAAGGCTGTATAAATAACTGTTCATTGCATGTACTGCCAGCTTTTCTTTCAGCTGTTTTGAAGGCTTTAGCAAAATTACAGTGAGAAAAAGTTTTACCTAATTATAAATAATAATCAAAAATTGAGTTGGCCTCAATTAAAACAATTTCATCCAAGACTCTTCAAAACATTAAAGTTAAAATATGTGGCAACAGTATAATTAAAAAGTCAAAAGTCTTGTAATTGCCTTGTTGCAGTGCATATAGGTAAATGCATGAAGTTTTTAAATTGGCTTCATCAATTTTTATTTGTTTTTTTACTGTCATATTAAGGTCCCTTTCAATGACTACTTCAATAACTGTAGTTTCAGGGTAATTAAGCTTTGTCTTTGAATAAGTCATTTTAACTGCTGGGTTTTACAAGGAAATACCCATTCTGACTGGCATTAACAACTCACCAATTGAAGAGTTAGAATGGCTTATTGAAAGATTGAATTCTACACTAAGGATATATTTATGTTGACACAACTGGAAATTAAGACATAATCAAAGTAGCTCAGAACTAAGTGCAATCCATGCAGTTACCTAGTCCAACCCAGCTTTCAGGGTGTGAACCTCCCAATCATGTCTCTGATCGACAGATGCACCTGCCCCCCACCTATGTTTGGAAACCTCCAGTAAAACAACTCACCAGGAGCATCTAATTAAATTTTAAGGCAGGTGTAATTTTTAGGGAGAGTTTCTTTACATTGAACTGAAATCAACTGGTTTCATTCGCAGAGATGGCTCCAGTCTCTGCCCTCTAATCCCTGCATGCAGAGCCAGTGCAATTTCAGCAGCTCAGAGACCTCAGCTACATGTCATCTAAGATGAATGTTGCCCAGTAGGTGGTGTGCTGTAGTAAAGCTGGTTGATAATTGTTTCTAATGATATCAAAATTGATCTCTTTTAAAGTGGCGTGTGCACATGGTATGTGTGTGTGTGTGTGTGTGTGTTTAATTTCTTTATGAATGAAATCTGGGAAACAGAAAATTCCTGGTCAGTGTTGCTGAGGGATGGCATCCAGTAAAAATGGAGATCTCAACCTATGAGAGAAAATAAGATCTCTTTTCCGATGTCACCTGAATGTTCTTCAAAATCAGTAAACTGGTGGAATGGAATCTGGGGACCCAGGTGACAAGCAGTGACCTTTGTGATGTTGGCTTTCCTGTGTAACAGATGCCATACTAAGTGCCTTATTCTTATTTAAACCTCCCACAAAGTAGGTACTATCGCAATTGCCTTTAACAGTGAGGAAACAAACACGGAGATAGAGAAAGTGATTGCCCAAGTTTAAACAACCAGGCAATGGAGAAGGCAGGATTTTTATACTATCAGTTGGATCCTCGAGCCTGACCTCTTCACTTCTGTGCAATTAGTAGCTTGAAGCATCTAGTTACCCAAACCATTTAATGCACAGTTCCTAGCCTATATTATGTGTATTCTTTTTCAGAGGCTACCTGCACAATCCGTAATGTACATAAGTTCTTCAGTCCTGTCTTTTATAAATTAAGCAAATGTTAAGTCTTGGTCAGGGGTGGATGGCATCAGAGAGCAGCTCAAAAGGGCTTCCAGCAGTGTAGATGGTGCCTACGCCAGGTAATGATTTCTTTTACATTTCTGAATCCTGGAGGAAACAATTCTGACTGCTCTTCAGCTAACAAACCAGCAAGCTTTTCTCAATGGCACCATCTAGAGGAAGGAGAACCTTGCCCACCCCACCCACAGCAACACGACCACTCCCTCAGCACCCACGTGCAAACGACACACTCATTTACACATGCAAGTAAATGAAAATCAAAACCAAATGCATCAAATCTGAAATAACATCTATCATTGAGTCTATCCTCTCCAGCCCAGGCAAACTAAGAAGCAAAATGACCCCAGGATTACGTCAATGGGCTACATTAGTCGACTTTTCTCAGACCATAGTCAGTTACGCCAATAAGGAGAGAGATTTCTTCTAATGGATATGGTTGGATCAACCATTCCTCACTTCCTCCTAATAGAAGCCCCAACATGAGCCTCTACTGATAAAAACTTCTACTGATTCCAATAGGCTCCTGTTCCAGGAGTGGGTCACAGGATAAACTTCACCAATCATTCTAATTCCATCCCTCTTACCGGCAATTAGCTCAGCAACCTAGATTTAAACCAGTGAATGCACAACAGACCATAGGTTCCCTTGGAGACCATTTCTGGCTCAGGGCTGAGCAAGAACATCAGTCCAGAACACCTAAAGAAAAACTCGAAGTAAAACCAATAGTTTATTATCCTTTAATATAAAATTCAAGCTAGTAAGGTAGCTCTCCTTCCAAAGCAATCAGATGTCCCAGCTCCTTCCACCTTATTGCTCTGCCCTTTATCATACCAGACTTCCATCTCAGGTGCTAAATCCACCAACGAACTCTCATATGGAGATTTGAGAGTAGACAGATAGATAGATAGATAGATAGATAGATAATAGGAATTGACTCACATGATTATGGCCATGTGGAGAACAAGGAAAGCTAATGGTTTAATTCAGTCCAAGTCTAAAGGCCTGAGAGCCCAGGGAGCCAAAGGTAAAGTCCTATTACAAGTGCAAAAGCCTGAGAAAGGGGTGGTGAACAGGGTGTAACTGTACAAGTCCTGGTCTAAGTTCAAAGGCCCAAGAACCAGGAACACCAGTGTCTGAGGGTATCCCAGCTCAGGCAGAACAACTGCACCTCTCCTCCTTTTTGTTCTGTTCAGACCCTAAAAGATTGCATGACGCCCACCTGCCCTGGTGAGGCTGCTCTGCTTTACTCAGTCTGCTGATTCAAATGCTAATCTCTTCCGGAAACATCCTCCAGATATACCCAGAAACAATTAGTTTTACCAGCTATTGGGGCATTACTTAGCCTAGTCAACCTGACACATAAAATTAACCATCACACTATGCAACAAGGAAAAATAGATATTGGGTAAAAATTCAAGTACCTGATATGTTGGGGGACAGTGATTTCATTCTGGACATGATTAAGGAAGAATTTTTCCTTGAATCCTGCTGCAACCATGAAGAGAAGCCAGCCTGAGAATAACGAGGCAGAGAAGAGGGGAGAACCAAGAGAATAACAGCACAGTAGAATGAGCATCCTGGTCTCCTTATTACTAGGACCCGCACTACCTCTCGACCACCTGTTATAAGATTCTTTATTAGCTGAGTTAGGCTTACCATTACTTGCAGCTGAAAAGATCCTAACTACCACAATAGCCAAAAGACAAACAAAGGTGGAGAAGAAGAAAGAAACAACTGGACCTCAGTCACCTCATAATAATTTAATGAGTGCTTTAATTCATCTCTTTAGATAGATAAAAAACCAGTAAAGAAGTTTGATCTTCTATCTCCTCAACAAATTCTCAATGGTTCCAAAAATACTGACAATTAGTTTTCTGTAGTAATGTTTTACAGCATCTGTATTTAAAAACAGAACTAATTTGATGCACATAACAGGATGGGCTGCCTTGTGCTGAACTGTGGGTCTAAGCAAGGTACAAAGCGGTACTCTTAATTAGAGGGCTTCATTGTGATCTCTAAGTCTATTGAAATTGCCTAATCATTCCATGTTAAGTAGTGTTCACTGAAGCCATGGAAGTGTGAATAATAACCTAAAATCATCATTGCACACTAAAAACAATACCTAATATCAGCATACAATATAAAAGTACGAGAGTAAATGGAAAATATGTTTTCATCATGCTATGTAATATCCTACAGTCACTTAAGTAGCCACACGAAATGCACTGCATTCAAGCTAGTCTAAGTTTTAATCCATAAATCTATAACCAAATTAAACTCATAAGTTTATTCCTCAGACAGAGCCACATTTACAGTCTCACTGCAAGGACTGATTTATATTTTTTCCACACACTGGGAAAATGACTACTCCTGTCATTTGTTAGAGCAGAAATCATAGCAACTAACCACCTGGTTTTGCAAAGGAAAATCAGTTGTAAGGCACACTCTTTAACTAAACAGAACGTAAAGACTCTTAGTAGCATAGCAATTAGAAGCATTGCTTCTAATTGGCTCTTAGAAGCATGGCTTCACCTCCACTATAAAATATTCACCATCTCCCCCACCCCATCAACCTCCCTAAAAGATATGTCCCCATGTTTAAAGACCCATGGGTCACTCAAATCTTTCCTGACTGACTATTATTGTGTAAGCTCTAAATTAATGAATAACTACCCAGTCATTTCTCAAAATGGATACCTCCAAATTATTATAACGTGAATTTCAATTTTTTTCTGTTGCAATCTCACCCCAAGTATTGTAGATCATTACTATTTACCACTTCTCTTTTAAAATTATATTTTATTGATTATGCTCCTACAGTTGTCCTGATTTTTCCCCCTTTCACCCCCTCCACCCAACACACCTGACTCCTTCAGGCAATCCCCTCACCATTGTTCATGTCCATGGGTCATGCTTATAAGTTCTTCTGCTACTCCTTTTCCTACACTGTAGTTTACATCCCCACAGCTACTCTGTAACTACCTATTTGTACTTCTCAGTCCCCTCACCTCTTCATCCATTCTCCCACACCCCCCTCCCATCTGGCAACTATGTATTCACTTCTAATATCGACTCTTCTAGTATAGCATGAAAGAAAATCTTAAAATTTTTCTTTTCAAATGTAGTATTTTCTAATAGTTTCTGATCATAATACTTCTGGTATTTCCATTTATCTGTAGAAGTTATTTTATAAAACAAGTACTAAATACATGCATTATGGCAGATTGTGTTGATCAGTAAACATTCACACTACCTTCTCTCTCTCACTCTTGTCCCATGGAAAAAAGTATACTTTCTGGGTCTTCTCAAATGACTTTGCAAAGGGAATTTGAGTGACTACAATTTTTATCATGTCTAAGCAGAAACTTTAATGGCATTGAAAGTTTCTACCATTTGTTGAGCTTCAGCACTTTGCCATAAAGAAAATTATCCTAAGATAATAGCTGCTCCTTCCCTTCGGTCCCAAAATAAAACAGACTTGAACCCCATCCACTGCCTGGAGCCCAGTCCAGTAGAGCCAAGCAGAGCTGAGCAAAACTACAACCATCCTGTAAACACACAAGTGAGAAGTCAAGGTTGTAAGCCATTTTTTTTTAATTGTTGACAATACTACAGATGTCCCCCATTACCCCCTTACCCTCTTCCACCCAGCCCACCCCTGCACACCACCTTCACCACATCATTGTCTGGGAGTTGTTTGTTACTGCAGGAAAAGCTGGGAAATATATGCCAAATGCTTCTGAAATGCATGTGAGAGGATATAATAAATGTAACCTTAAATTGGCCCTTTCGAATCTGATACTTACAAGTCATTTGACCAGAAAACAGTCCATTGGTAACTGCAAGGGCCATTTTCTTCTTGATACTTTACTAGGTCTATCTTTTGTCTGCTGACACTTCTCAGGAGAGCTGAGCAGCCCAAAGCTGCTACACAAGTCTTTGAACGCCTGAGAGTAAAGGATGGGAAATCCCTATCAAAATTCTAACATGATTATTTTTAAATGGAGCCAAATTGAACCTTGAAACTAGTTCCTTCCATTTTAATCCACCTCTCAGCTTCCTTCCCCTTAATATCATTCAGATATGATGTTCCTGTATTCCATTATAAGAAACTTCAAGGCTAAAATAGGGACTCTGTCATGTCCATCTCTGTATGAATTGCCCCAGTGCTTATTAGTACCATCAACAGAATGGATCGCACATAAATAGGATGAGAAATAGA
The DNA here is from genome assembly GCA_039655065.1 of Glossophaga mutica. Taxonomy (NCBI): domain Eukaryota; kingdom Metazoa; phylum Chordata; class Mammalia; order Chiroptera; family Phyllostomidae; genus Glossophaga; species Glossophaga mutica. Next base: position 196,779,145 of record CM077304.1, read on the forward strand.
CCAATCAATCTAGCTATCCCAGCTTGGGTTAGATTTCAGCTGCAAACACTTTTGGAAGAATCTACTTAACTGGGCCCTCATCAAACGCATTCCACATGATTTCAACCACATCCCACTTCAGTTTTCCAAATTCATCAACCTCTTTCTAACCCTGTGATGCTATTTATAGGAGCCTCTAGCAAGAATGGCCTTCCTTTTTCACCAGAGAAGTACTTCAGGACATAGTTTAATGTCAACTCCCCTGTCTTTCTTGCTAAACTGTCCACTCCATGAGAGCAAAGACTCACCTTTCCTGTTCAAAGCTATATGCTCAGCATCTAGCACAATGCCTAGTCTGAGACAGACACTCAGTATATACTTACTATATGGATAAATAAATTAATACAAAATCTCCCCTGGTCCCCCTAGACTGCTTTCAACCTCTTTTGTATAATTAACAAATGCTCTAATTAAAGAATTTACAAAATTGCCTAATGATTATCTATCACAACACCTGACAGTAAGTGACCAATAAATATTTGACAAGTGGAATATTTAAGGCAGAGACAGACAAAGATTCTCAGATCTGTGCCTCCTTTCTGTTTTTAGCACACACCTTAGAACCGGTTTTATAGTGAGAGATTAAAAGGTCCATTTGCTTAAGTTGGACATCTCAGAACCATGTTTTCTTTTTTCTTAAGATTTTATTTTATTTATTTATTTTTAGGCAGAGGGGAAAGGAGAGAGAAAGAGGGAGAGAAACATCAATGTGTGGTTGTCTCTCATGCACCTTCTACTGGGGACCTGGCCTGCAACCCAGGGATGTGCCCTAACTGGGAATCAAACCAGCAACCCTTTGGTTAGCAGGTCAGCACTCAATCCACTGAGCCACAGCAGCCAGGGCAGAACCGTGTTTTCTTGAGGACGAGCAGAGACTGCATGGATTTTACCAGGCATACACACCCCTTTTAAAATTGTTTTCATTATCTTTGGTCCCTCCTTCTTATCACATAAAATGCTTTCCTTGACACTTCTTCTTTCTTTTGCTGTTTTTTTACCCTCATTTTCAGGATCTACTTAAATCATTCTCTTGCCTCTAAGGTGTTAGACTCCACTTCCCAACCTAACACCACTCACTAACTTCATAAGCATGCTTTGCAATCTCCTGGAAAATCATTATTGCAATGTTGCCAGTGGTTTCTAATACAACAGCCTCCCTGGAACTTTGCTCCATAAGATTTCCAGCTGGTAGTAAGCCACTGATGGTTGATCTTTGAAAATAGTCCTGATACCAGTGATCCAAGGTTTTTTGGTTTTTTGTTTTTCCAAAGATAAAGTTCTTTATTTTTTAATAGTTCATTTTTATTGCATTTTTTCATTACATATATCCCCCCATACCCTCTTCCACCTCCACTCACCCCCTCTTCCCTGCAATCACCACACTGTTATCTGTGTCTCTGAGTGTTTTCTTTTTTGCTCAATCCCTCTGCCCCCCTAATTTTCACCCCTCCAACAGCTGTCAGCCTATTCTCCATTTATGAGTCTGTCTCATATTTTTTTAATGAAGCAATCCTTTGTTGATAAATACTTTTTTCCTCTGTCCAACATTTCTTAAAGATAATTGTCCCAAACTCCAAAAAATGACAGCATTTTCAGATTTCAGAGATATCAAAAAGTGCCTTTCATTGGGCATTCTTGTCTCCAATCTACCTCCAAAAAATTTATCAAGAATGTTCGCAGTTCTGAAATTCCACCATCAGGTATCCTGTTGGTTGGCTTCACTTCCTTCTAAAAGATAAATACCTAGGGACTACAGTAACAAACAAAGGATTTCAGTCACTTATACCGAAGCATTCATTTTATTTTTGGGAAGCAATTTTAGTCCTACAAATATAGAGCACCATCAGAGCAGCTTGTGTTTGAGAGTTTGGGAAACCGAGAGGAAAGAGTGAAAGGGAGGAGGGTCTTCAAACAAATCAACACACTTGTAGAAGAAGAGAATTGGATTAAAACTCAGGAGTTTGGCAAGAAGACAATCTGAAGAACTTTTATACATCAATAAGAAAAATAAACAAACTAAAATTTGGCAAGATAAAAAATAAAACTGGACAAGCGCTTCACAAAAGAGGATGTACAAATGGTCAATCATCATGTGAAAAGCTGTTCAACATTTTAAGCACTAGTGATACACACAGCATCATGGATGATCTCCCAGAAAGACTGTTGGGGGGAAAAGCCAGGCATAAAAGAGTATGAATTGCATAATTTCATTTCTATGAAGTTCAGGAACACGCAATTGTATCCTTTATAAGGCATTGTAATTTTAATAACTCAGAAAGACCTTGATTAAACGCATGACTTCAATTAACCCAACACTCTCACCTCTGATACTACACCAAGCCCAAACCAGTCCTGATTTCACTTCCCCACTCACAAGCCTATCAGCCGAAAGGCTAATATACACCTGATACCGTATACAAAATATATCTTCTCTCACATTTGACTCAAATAAAGCTGGCTTTCTTATTTAACAATCTGTTTAGCACTTACTATATACCAAGCATGGTTCTAAGAGTTTTTGCAAATATAAACTCATTTATAACACCAAAAGTCCCTTTTGTAGATGAGAAAACTGAGGCACAAATAGAGTAGGTGTCTCACCAAAGGTAACTTGGTTAGCAAATGAAATTCTAACCTAGTTCAACTGGTTTGTGAGTCTGTGCACTTAACCACTACAGCTAGAAAAAAGAGGTTTTCGCATTTAAATATCAGGCCCAAAGCTTCCAATAGTGTTATGCCAATATTAATCAATTAACTAATTAATTCTTCCAGCCCTGACCTAGAACAAAATAGAGGGGTATGTGTGAGTGTGTGTGTGATGTGGGGGTGTGTGCATGTGTGGATGTACAGTGAACAAGTTGTCTACAAAAGTGCACCCTCTACAACTTTCTTTCGCATAATATATCTCATGATTACCAGTTGGGTCTCCAGAAGCAGATGTGCAAAGAAAGTTTGAGGTACAAGATGTTTATTCGGAATCAACTGCTGCGGAGAGAAGGGAAAGGAGGCAGAACTGGGCAAGGAAGAACTGAACTGCAGCGAAGACCCAGCAAAGCTTTGGCCAACAGGCAGAAGCTCTGGAGCATGCGTGGCCCATCCAGGTGACTAGGAAGGGCAGAGATGGCCCAGGCTTTATTCACCCACCTTGCTCGGTGACCAGACTTGGGCCGCCCTGGAACGGCTCTGCAGCTGGGGCAGACCCTGAAGGAGCTGACAGTCAGAGGCTGTCTGCGGAGCACTGTCCCCTCAGAAGGACATCCAGTTTTTCCTTGAAGGGGATCTGGGTGGCGCTTCTCTACATGTACCAAACTCAGAGTAAAAGCCTAAGTCTTTCCAAGAGCCTAGAGTCCCACACAATGTGTGACCCCATTACCTCTCTAACCTCACCTCCACTTCCCATAGGCCCACTGACCTTTGGCCAGGCAAGCCCCAACCTTAGGGATGTTCTTCTTTTGTTTCCTCTGCTTTCTCAGAGATCCATATGACTTACTATTTTGCCTTCTTCACATCTTGGCTCAAATATTACATTCTCAATGAGGCCTTTTGTGACCTGCATTTTAAATCCCTCTCACCCCCCACACCTATCCTGATCCTCCCAATACCCCTCCTTCTTTATTGTTCTCCATAGCATTTATCGCCTTCTGAGGTACTATATAATTAATAGTTTATAGATTTGTCATTCTTTATCATCATAAGCTCTATGAAGAGAGAGGGGTTTTTCTCCCTGTTGTGTTCACTGATTTATCCTCGGTACCAAGAACAGTGCCTGACACTCACTAACCCTACATATACCAATCATTACACAGAGAGTAAGAGAGGGCGGCTTCTGCTTCCTCAGCTCCTTCTACAAGCTCAGGACAAGAGAAACACTTCCATGCACTTCCTACCTCAGAAAGAAGGACCCTACATATACAAATCTCTCACGCTATCTCTACGAGATGCAATGTGATTCTAGAGGCAATGTAATTCAAACAACAATAAATATGCTTTAACTGTAGTTCCTAAAACAATCAAGTACTCCTACTAAATTTTTGCACTGAATTCATGTAGATTTTACACTAGGCTGATCATAGCATCCAATCATGGTCTCTGTTGTCAGCATTGGTTTTATCTCTTGTGCTGCTCCCCCTGCTCAGCTGCCAGCGGATCCTCATTCCGCCTCTCATCCCCTTTCCCATGTGGGGTGACGGCCTTGAGAAACAAGGCCACTACCATTCTTTGCCCTTTATACCAGGTTTCACCTGTTAAGCTTTTTAGTAAACTCTGCCCTGCTCCATTGGTTAAGGGTGGGGTTTATGGCTCCCCACCAACCACACTGGTGTCTTCAGTGGTGCTCTGTGCTCCCATCATCTAACGTGGTACACGGCACTTAAGGCACTTTGGACACACAAAGCTCAGTGTCTGGCACATTGTTAGGACATAACGAATTACAGTAATTATGACTTCATAATTCCAGTGTGTGTGTCTCTCTCTTGACCCCCACCCCTTTGTCACTGGCAGCCTCATTGCTCTCAAATTTTTCTTCTCCATAAGAACTTCTTCCAGCATCTTTAAACCTTCTTATAGTCTTCTTGCCTCTTTTTAAAACCTTCTCATAAGTGGAATTACAGCTACAGAATATAGGTATCCCAGGACACAGGATGACCTATTTTAGGCTTGGATGGGAGATAAAAATGAATTGAATCCACATTCAGAAGTAGCATCACAGCCAGGTATCAAGAGAGATGTTCCCTTCTCATAGCTGTTCTGAAACCCACAGAATGGCTCAGTAGTCCCGTGTCCCAAGGGGGGAAAAAAAGCACGTGTAGCTCTTTGAAACACTAAAACACGGTATTTCATGAAGCCGGTTTCTTAATTGTGAAATCTAAACTATCATTTTATTTACTTTGCCACAGATTGGTTTGGTTGGTTTTTGTTTACTTGTATTTAACTAAGATGGAAACCAAAAGCAAAGATGATCTGTGAGTAACACCTTATAAAGAATCTACAACCACCATATTGGTGTGGACCCTATCAATCTGTATTCACTAAACCCATATTTAATGTCGTGGTGCTGAGGATTGAAAAATAAACAGACAAAAATCCCTGGCATCATGGAACTTACTTCCAGTGGGAAAACAAAAAATAAACAAGGTCAGTAAGTGCAATGTAATACATTTGAAGGTGATGAGTGCTGTGGAGAAAAATAAAGCAGGGAAGAGGGGTGGCACATGGGGACTGCCATTTAAAATTGAGTGTCAAAGAACACCTTATGGAAAAGGTGATATTTAAATGACCCAGCAATTCCACTCCTGGAAATATACCCTAAGAATCCCAAAACATCAATTCAAAAGAACTTATGTACCCCTATGCTCATAGCAGTGCTATTTACAATAGCTAAGTGTTGGGAACAGCTCAACTCCCCCTCAGTAAATGAGTGAATTAAAAAATTGTGTTACATTTACACAATGGAATACTACACAGCAGAAAGAAAAAAGGAAGTCCTACCTTTTGTGACAGCATGGATGAAACTGGAGAGCATTATACTAAGTGAAGTAAGCCAGTCGGTGAAAAATAAATACCATATGAACTCACTTATAACTGAAATCTAATGAACAAAATATACTAATGAGAAAAATAGAACCAGAGACATAACAGAGAACAGACTGATAGCTGTAAGAGGGGAGGTAGGAGGCAGGAAATTGTGAAAGGAAGGGGAAGGGAATAAACAAAGAACATGTATGAATGATGCAAGGACATGGGCAACAGAGAGGGGTTTGATTGTGGGCTAGAAGGGTGGGCTGGATGAAGGGGGGCAAAAGGGAAAAAAATAGGGACAGCTGTAATAGAATAAACAAAAAGGATGAGAGAACTAAAAGAGAAAGAGAGAGAGCGAGAGAAAGAAAGAAAGAAGAAAGAAAGAAAGAAAGAAAGAAAGAAAGAAAGAAAGAAAGAAAGAAAGAAAGAAAGAAAGAAAGAAAAAGAGAGAAAGAGAGAAAGGGAAAGAGAGAGAAAGGGAGAGAGAGAGAAAGAAAAAGACAGACTTGGGAAAGAGAAAGGGGTAAGGGGTCTGTCACGTAAGTTACTTGTGGGAAGAGCCATTTAGGTAGAATGGTATATGCAAAGCCTTGAGTGGAAATATGCTTGGGGAATTTGAGGAACAGCATTGAGGACAATGCCCAGAGCAAGCATGGAGGAAATAGCAGGAGATACAGTGAGAGGGAAGCAGGGGCCAGGTCCCATGGGGCCTCTCTGGTCATAGTCAGGATTCAGCTTCTACTCTGGATGAGATGGGAGCTTCGAGAGGCTTTGAGCAGAGGAGTTTGATGATCTACCTTCCTTTTGATAGAATTGCTTTGATTTAAGGGCGTCAGAGCAGAAATAGGTGATACTGCCTTTGGAACCAAGCAAGAGGATCCCCTGTCCTGAGCCCCATGCTTTAGGAAGTTGTACATAAAACAGACAACAACATGTAACTTTATGATAGTAGCCAGGGCACATTTATTAGAGATCCGGGCTCAATTCCGGGACTGAACAGCCTGCAGTCCAACCATGTGCTCCTACGACTGCCACCTTTCGGGCCCCAGGGAAGCTCGTCTCCACGTCTCTTGCCCTTTGTGCACCAAACAAAATGTGATTGCTTACAAATGGCCATCGTGACTAGTGGGCTGTACTGCTGTAAACTTGGGACACAGACAGCTGCTCTGGAGTATGGGGAGGATTCGAACATTGGATGTGCTTAATTAGGAGAAATACAAGTAATCTACTTCCTCTTGGAGAGTATAAATGCCATGGATCGCCAAGTATTACATCTCAGTTGTGCTGAACATTCATTTTCTTGCTTTTTATTGTGTTCTAGTTCATCATTCTTGAGATGCTCATGAATTGCCTAGTGTTTGTGACAGTTGCAGACTTAATGGCTAAACATGTTAAATAATTCATATCTCTCTAAATTTGTAGTTGTGCAGGTCCAAACTGACAACTGATGATGGATTTAGATTTTAGAATATTGTTTGAAGAGATGATGAAAATGGCAATATAGTGATCATAGTTTCTATGAGGAAATTTAAATATTTTGCAGTATTGTTTACAATAGTGATAATATATCATATGCAACCCCAGTTACAATATTTGAACATGATGCAAAATTCATGGTTCATTTCCAAACCTGATTGCTAATTCATCTGAGCAGTTTCACCAAATTGAAATTAACTTTTAAAATATAATGTTAAAATACAATGACTCAACAAAAGTGGTCTAATTTGACAAAACTGTCCATTGAACATAAATTATGTGAAAATTTTGATTTTAAAAAACATATTTTGATAAAATTAAGTTTTAAAAGCACATCTATAGGATAAATGTATAGTAATTCATGAGTTAATGTTTTTCCCTCATTACCCATTCAAACCTCACCCGCCTGCTAACAGAACTCCCAGACATGCACAACAGTAATTCAGTCATCTTCGGTATTTTTTTACTGTCAGTCACATAAAGCCATAGAATTTTCTTACTTTATCAATATAAAATCACACATTGAAGTAGGAGAATCCACAATGTTATAAATAACTATTTATTAGCTTGATTTATAAATTTGAAAATTTAAATATATGTAATGTTGGATCCCATTTGTATTTTAACCCTAGATGCCTTTTATCTTAGGGGATCCAGTTTGGAGGTTATTGCTATAAATAATCCAGGTATAAATGACGGTGGCTTGGCTGGGGTGATGGAAGCAGACTCTGGATACATTTTGAAGAAAGAACCAAAAGGATTTCCTAACAGGTTGCATTTAAGTGTGAAGGGGAAAAATCAAATGACAGGTTTCTGGCCTGAGCAACCCCAGAAGTGGCCATTCTGTGAATTACTCAGGGCAGGATCTGGGAGGGGCAGCTGGAAGGGAGTTTCAGAAGCTTGGTTTCGTTGTGTGAAGTCTGATATGTCAGTTTAATTCTCATCAGTTTAATAGTCAGGGCAGGCATCCAGGGGAGAGGTCTGGAAGTTGGCAGTCATTAGGGTAGGGGTAGGTAGGGGCTGTATTCAAATCCTGGGGATGGGAGAGACCCAGTCTTTATTTCTGTGCTTTCAACAAGGTGGAAGACGTGATAAAGTTGAACAAGGGAACACTGTTGTGTCACTTCCCTCTCACAGCAAAAAGTGGCAGGAAGTACCTAGAAGCCACTTCCCAAGCCACTTTAAAAGCTAAAGACTTCCTTGGGGCACATACCCTGAAAAAGTTCATAATTAACCACCAACCCTGGATCCTTAACTTCAGACTTCCTATAAAATGTTTACCACACATGAAAGACACCACTGGATGGCATATACCCTCCATGGAAGTCACTGCTCCCTTACTGGTCCTCTGCCCAGCTGCCTTTGATGTGGAATGAATATATATATACACACACACACACATGCATACATACATATAACACTCAGTCCTCAAAATGGAAAAGAAAAGCTTATAAGTGAAAGCATCACTATTTTAATCATGTGAGTTATCTTATTCTTCCTCTGATAAATACAAACAAAGCCTCAACTAAACAATAGTGCAGTCTAAAGAGAGAAAAAGTGGTCAAGGAAGGGGAAATGTCAAGATGGAACTTACCCCAGCCTGCTGGGTAGTCTTCAGATAAGAAACTAATGCAGCATTTCTAAAATTAGCATCCTACACAATGCTGTTCCACAATGTGTTATTTGATGAGTCTGTACTCAAAATAAAAATGGGACCCTTAGATAAAACAAAATCATGTTTCTTTACTGCGGGAACCTTGGGGTACAATAATGTGCCTTATGAATCTTCAAGAGGGAGATACAGAAGATAGCATTGCCAACTCACAATAACAACTGCCAGATTTGTTCATCTGGAAGGGCAAGACCAGAAAGCTCCCCGACTCCCATCACCCACTCCTTGATTTGCAAATCTGCCTAACTACATGCATTCTTGACTCCAATTCGATTTAGATTCAATACATTCATTCCTTTCAAAATGAGCCTGTTGTATTATTATATATTCAGTTATTAAATATTCACACTGCAAGTGAATTCCCAGATGCCCACCTGTTCCAACAGTGTTATCACTGAATAGTAGGAATTAATTATTATAGAGATGATGATAATAAAGCCAAAGAATTTACCCAAATTAAATGTTCTTCCATGAAGAAAGGGCTAAATGCTCAGATCAGTAACAATCTAATTTCACTTTGGAATCATTGGGGGGACATTCCGTTCTTCTCAGTACAATACTGTGAAGAATGGCTGGGTCTTTGCTATGATTCAACTGAGCAATATTTTTATTAACTTTCTTTTTACCTTTTACCCATCACATAAGTCCATATAATACAGGTTTTTTATAAGCAAACCTTTACATACTGATTAATGGTAAAGGTGGTTTAGCTAGTCTTTACCATTCTTTCTGTGTATTCTTCCCAAATTAAACTAATATGGCCACAGTTCCATTTTGTTGGAAGGCAACCCTCCTAACAGAGTTAGAAACTTCTCAGTGATAACTGCCCATCATGATATGTCAGCTGGTAGCCTCAGCTTCACACCGAAAAGAATTGTATGCACTTACATGAGATATAAAAGATGTTTAGTAAGAATATATTCATTAATTATAAATCCCATTTATTTCTTGTATACAAATGCTAATTATTTAAATGGCTTGAGAAATGCCATTATAATGCTAAACGAAAAAGCTATCTACTGAGTGAATAGACATCTGCCCTCAAATACAGATACGTAACTATTTTTAAAGGTGACGCCTTAAAATAGCAATAGCAATGAACCCTAAGTGATATAATTTTTTCTGTATTTTTGTAGTGATAAAAAATAATGAAAGTTATTTTTTCAATAGCACTATTCTATGTTACCTGACATATTCCACTGACTCCAAACTACAGTGTTAAGACACAAGTTTATGGAGAAATTCCAGAAGTTTCTTCTGGATACAAAAGGAACCCAGTAAAAATGCTGTCATCCTCGGGGCTGACATACACTCCATTCCAATCTTTGGAAACTTCCAGCCAGACTTGGTCCCCTGCACTTAACTTCAGGACGATGAGGAGAGAGGCCTGGTCTATTTCATGACCATAGAGCGTTTCTCTGGACTTGACCTGCTTCTTATTCCAGGCCACCAGGCTGATCCGAGCGGGTCGGCCACTCACCGTGACATGGTAGGAAAATACATATGCCCCAGGAATACTGCAGTTAAATTTCCCAGTGACAGGGCTGTAATTCCCTTGGTCATTATAGAAAACCTTGTCAAATTTGATAGGGGCATTGGGAGGAGGGAAAGGCTTTGATAAAGCAGCACTAAAAGCTGACCGTGGGACTCTGGCCACCTCCCCTTTGGAGCCTTTAAGGCCCCGAGAGCCTTTCTTCCCAATAGACCCTCGAACCCCTTTGCTCCCAAGCTCACCCTTTGGCCCCACAGGTCCCATGAGACCAGGAGGACCCAACTCCCCCTTTTGTCCTTTTGCCCCTGGATCACCTCGGGCTCCAGGCAGGCCCCCTGGGCCACTTTTGCCTTCCATCCCAATATCTCCTTTGCTACCTTTTTCTCCTTTCACCCCCACCTCCCCTTTGTCACCCTTTCCCCCCCTCTCCCCAGAATTCCCACAGTAGCCCTTATCCCCCATCTCCCCCTTCTCTCCCTTGTCCCCAGGCTCTCCATTCAAGCCTGGTGAGCCCGCGGCCCCTTGGTCTCCTTTCTCTCCTTTCATAGCATTTACAAATGTGTCCCCCTTCGAGCCTTTTTGTCCTTTCACTCCTGCCAGTCCAACATCTCCTTTATCCCCTTTAGGACCGAGTCCACCTGAAATGGAAAATTAAAATGATGTTTAAGGACCACATAGGCTATGAACAACATGCTATTATTACAAAGCTCACAAAATAGGAACAAAACCTACCACCTGGGCCTGGAAACCTGGAACACTTTTGTCCTTTCAGTCCTCTTACTGAGGCGAGACCCTTACACTGAGCCGTTCACCTCACACACCTGTCCCATAACAGGAAGAGCTAATGCTAGAAATCATGAGAAATCATGGCTTATATTTAGGTCTCATGTATCTAGTTTTATTTTTATTTTACTTTTAAGATAATAAAGAGTAGTAAAACTATAGTTGCCCACTTTATTCCACTACACTTGCACTTTAGCCCAGCCCAAGTATTCTCCTAAATCTCTGTACTGTCCAGCCAAAACCAAAACCTTTCAGTCAAAGAAGTTGAAACCCAGAATTCAGGGGTCTTTTCCCAAAGACAGCTGGAGAGAGGAACACAGCTCACATACCTTTTTTTAGTCTCCACATTCCTAGCCCTGTACCCACACTCCAACGTAACCAGTGCACTGCATTATCAGAAGAATAATAGCAATTTATATATATATTTATATTTATAAATCAGGAGGCATATCTCTTACCTTCTGATAACTTCGAATACAAACAGGAGAAAAATTAGGGGCTACACTGCACGCATAATACCGTTCACACTCTACAACGAATACAGTTTATACTCTACCTGGTTCTCCTGGTTTTCCTGGGTATCCTGGAACGCCACTTGTTCCTTGGTCCCCACGTTCTCCCTTAAGTCCTAAAATGATGCCATGATTAAATTTCTTCTAATTGCATTAGTTATGATCAAACTAACATCCATTTCACAACCATGTTGTATTCCAATGCTTCCTTTACCAAATGTGTAGAAATAAAACAATATGGTTGGGCTGGAGAATATGCGATACAAATACACAGGAGATGCATTATAGAATTGTACACCTGAAACCTATATAATTTTATTAACCAATGTCACCAAAAAATTCGATAAAAAATAATAAAGCAAAACAATATAGGAAAAGGTTATTGAGCATCATTAGGAATATTGTATTCCAGTTGATGGTAGGTCATTTAAAGGAGATTTGGGTTAGTGCCAACCTCTCCAGACAGAGCTCAGCTATTCCTTCAGCCTTTCCACAGCTCTCCAGATCTCTCCCGAAACTCACGACACTCTGCCTTGGGTTGTATATGTGTGTGTTTGCATTTTTCCTACCATGAATTTTGAATGACAGTTAAAATGTCCTCTTCTTTACATTCCCCACAAGGCCTGAGAAGTCGTGCCACGCCCCACATATGTTTAACACAGAGCACAACATTGTGCAGTCGGCTAAAACAAATCATGACGATACCTGTCTACTAGAATATACTGTCCTTGACATAGAGCATCGAAAAAAGACAATTTTTATTCTGTTTGGAAATTTTTTCATGTACTCTTTGGACAAATTATAGTACTGTGAGAAATTGTATTTTAAAAGTTTTAATCAGGGTTTTCAGATATTTGCCATATACCACAAAATGGATTTTTATACTGGACCTGGCTAAAGGCCCATCCTGTTAGTGTTGCCACACTAGACTTATTTTAATTGTAAACGATAATAGCAACAATAATAGCTAACTCTTATTGATCATATACTTTGCACCAGGTAATGTTCCAAACTCCTAACATGACTTTTATAATTTAATGCAGCCTTTTGAATTTAATGTTAATTTTTATTTCATATTAATACAGTCTCTCATATAATGGGGGCTCATATAACAGAGCACATTTCACCAATTAGATCACTTTTAATTTAAGAAAGTTCATAGCATCTCCCTTCAAGAATGGTAAAACAGATATTTTTGACATCACTTTTACCACAGAAGAAACTGAAGTACAAACAAGTTCAGAAATTTGAACAGCATCGAACATGACTGCATAGTACATTGGTTGGCACTGATTAACCAACCACATTATTTATATATAACTGACATTTTTTGTTTCCATTTTGTCAAGAAAAAGAAAAATGTAAATTAAATTAAAAATCCTAAGAGGAGACTCCCCCAAATTTCACAAGATACCCCACCCTAAGGTACACAGCAGAGTTTTCCAAGCAGCTAGCGCCTCCATTGCCATTCCACATAAAATTCAAAATTTGGAAATTAACTCTAAGGCCATCAGGAAAATATCCATGCACATCTGGAGAGAAACTCACCCTGAATGAAAGTGAAGGGGCATTTCTATTCCCAGCCCTTGTCCTTGCTCATATACTGACCTTCACTGCAGCTATTCTGGTTCTCAAGTTCATTTAAGGATTTTAAATGCTTACACTGAATTTCCTCCATTAGGTTGTGATTAGCCAGAATACAGTCACTCAGGTCATTTATTTTTTTGAAAAAACTGTAGATCTTAACTAAGAGTTTAGACTAACTCTGGAAGTGAAAGGGAAGTGGCGTCGTCATGCCGTGGACTGGCTGAATGAATTTCTACCTTTGATCCTTCATCAAAGCACATTCTTCAGAACCTCATCTTAGGATACTTCCCTGTTTTTGTCTTCTACTTCCAGAAGTCTGGCTAATGTATGAATCACTCGGGAGGTTCATCACTCATCTTTATTTCACAGAGCTTTCTGCTAATATAATTCAGCCACAAAAGGATTAAATGTTTCCAAGAATGAAAATCACATAACTGACAAGTGTGAAGTAGCTCTCGATTACCTTAGCCTCTTTGCTGAGTAATTACTTCACTGAACGTTCCACTAGAAATGAGTTAGGCAGTTCCTGAGCCATGTGGAGGGTGATGTATAGATGATATTAGGTCTTTTGACATGTGACACCGAGGCTAAAATATTTAACTTGATGGATAGATGGTATTTGTACGAGCTGGCAGTATTCACTGAAGAATTTCTGAAGGTCCCAGTGAATCTGTAACCTTCCCTCAATCCCTTGAAGCACTTACAGAACCAGGATTTTCCAGGCAGAATGCCCTCTTTACTGTTACATGTATAGAATTATAGAGTTTCTGAGCTAGAAAAGATCTATGAAAGATCTATAGTTACGTGACTATAAATCTTTTTTGAAAGTAAGTGGTATAAACAGGGGGGGTTCAAGATGGCGGCATGGTAGGAGGACGCAGATTGTCCTTCCTCCTGCACATGGGAGAAAAACCTAACTGATCTACAGAGGAACAGAGCAGATAGCCAACAATACCACAGTATATATGAAAATAGGAGATCAAAATCCATAGCAGACATTGGAAAACTAGACGTGGCAGCCGAGCGACCGGAGGTGGCCCTGAGACGGGACAGAGGCGACCCGGCGACCGGAGGCAGCTCCGCAACCGACCGGAGGCAGCCCGGCGACCGGAGGCGGCTCCGCAACCGACCGGAGGCGGCCGCGCGACCGGAGGCGGCTCCGCAACCGACCGGAGGCGGCCGCGGGACCGGAGGCGGCTCCGCAACCGACCGGAGGCGGCCGCGCGACCGGAGGCGGCTCCGCAAACGACCGGAGGCGGCCCGGCGACCGGAGGCGGCTCCGCAAACGACCGGAGGCGGCCGCGGGACCGGAGGGGGTTCTGCAACCGACCGGAGGAGGTCGCGCGACCGGAGGCGGCTCTGCAACTGGGTTGGAAGCAGCCCTGCGGCCGGAGGCGACCCTGCAACTAGAGAAGGGGACTCTGGAAGACCCGGAGCTCACATCTGTGATACTGGGGTGAGTGCGCGCAACTCGGGAAACTCTTGGAGCCCACGCCCGTAGTCTCAGGCGGGCGCCTGCGCCCTGTAGGAGACCCGGAGCTCACAGCAATAGGCTCGGGGAGGGATGGATCTGTAAGAGATTCCAGCTGAAACCCATAAACTCTGGAAAGCTCGCCCCCTGCAGGAGGCTCAGAAATCACACCCAAGGCCCTGCATGGACAGTACGCCATTAGCCCTGGGGACAGTGTTGGGCCGGCACTGAGGACAGTAGCGCAAAGCTGACTGAGTGAGGAACAGGGAGAAAAGTGGTACGAGTCGCCTCTCAGCCTGCTACAGCCAGCAAGTCCAGAAAATCCAGTTTGGCCTGTGTGAAAATAGCAAGAGATTTTTTTTTCTTTTTTTTTCCCTTCTTATTCTTTTTTTTTTTTTTTTTTTTCCGGGGGGGGGGGGTTGTTTTGTTTTGTGGGTTTTTTTTTTTTTTTTTTTTGATAGTTGTTTTTTGTCTGCTTAGTTGGGTTTTTTGTTTGTTTGTTTTGGTTCATTTTTCATTTTTGTGGGGTTCTTTTTGTTTTGTTTTGATTATATATTTTTTATTTCTTTATTACTTCTACCTTTTTTATCCCTCAATTCCTTTTGCTTCTCTTTACTTCTTTCTGGCTTTATTCCTTCTTCCTTTCTTTCCAATTTTATCTCTCCTTCCCTCCTTTTTTTTTTTCTTTTTTTTTCTCTTTTTTCTCTCTCTTCTTTTTTTCACTTTATTCTTTTCTCTTTTTGAATACCCACGAGTGAGGCAAAGAAATCCTAGAACTGTGAAAAAACCAGAGTTGGACCAAAAGAGGGGGTATTCCCACAGCTGAGACAGTGGAAGCTGTGAACACAAGGATACCTGAAGAAGACTATAACACTGAATCTCACAGGTATTCCACCACAGAAGTTCACACCATAAACGCAGGTAGCCAGAACAGATCAACTTAAGAAGCAGAGGTTTACAAGAAGAGTCTCACCAACAATGAGAAGACAAAGAAACAATCCCCAAATGAAAGAAAAGGTGGAAGCCCCAGAAAGAATGCTAAATGAAACAGAGGCAACTCAACTATCAGATAAGGAGTTCAAAGAAATGGTTGTCAGGAAGCTCCATGAGCTCTCAATGAGCTACCAGAAACTACAGGGAAGCTACGATGAACTCAGTGCAAACTATATCAACATGAAAAAGGAAATAGAAACTATCAAAAAGGGCCAAGAGGAAATGAAGAATACAATTTCTGAGCTGAAGAACACAGTAGAAGGAATGAAAAGCAGAATTGATGAAGCAGAAGATCGGATCAGTGAGTTGGAGGACAAAGTAGAAAAAAACAGCCAGATAGAGCAAGAAAAGGAAAAGAGGCTCAGAAAGAATGAAGAGGGTTTAAGAGAAATGCAAGACAACATGAAACGTAATAATATCCGTATAATAGGAATACCAGAAGGAGAAGAAGAAGAGCAAGGGATAGAAAACCTATTTGAAAAAGTAATGATGGAAAACTTCCCTAATTTGGTGAGAGAAAAAGTCACACAAATTCAGGAAACACAGAGAGTCCCTATCAAGAGGAACCCAAACAGGCCCACTTCAAGACACATCATCATTAAAATGGCAAACTTCCAAGACAAAGAGAGAATCTTAAAGGCAGCAAGGGAGAAAAAGGAAGTAACATACAAGGGAGCCCCGATAAGGTTAGCAACTGACTTCTCAATGGAAACGCTCCAAGCCAGAAGACAATGGCAAGAAATATTCCAAGTAATGAGAACCAAAGGCCTACAACCAAGACTACTTTATCCAGCAAGGATTTCAATCAAGATAGAATGCCAAATAAGGAGCTTCCCAGACAAAAGAAGTCTAAAAGAATACACCTCTACCAAACCAGTACTACAAGAGATACTAAAGGGACTGCTTTAAGGGAAAAAAAGGAAAAGAGAGAGTGAGGAACACAGATACGAAAATGACAATGAATCAGTACCTATCAATAGTAACCTTAAACGTAAATGGATTAAATGCTCCAATCAAAAGACATAGAGTAGCTGACTGGATAAGAAAGCATGACCCACACATATGCTGCCTACAAGAGACCCACCTCAGGACAAAAGACCTACACAGACTCAAAGTGAAAGGCTGGAAACAAATTTTCCAAGCAAATGGACAGGAAAAAAAGGCCGGGGTAGCAATACTCATATCAGACAAAATAGACTTCAAAAGAAGAGCTATAAAGAGAGACCCAGAAGGTCACTTCATAATACTCAAGGGAAGAATCCACCAAGAAGACATAAACATTGTAAATATATATGCACCCAATATAGGAGCACCTAAATACATCAAGAAAATCTTAGAGGACTTCAAGAAAGATATTGACAGCAACACAATTATAGTAGGAGATCTTAACACCCCACTGTCAAAAATGGACAGATCTTCCAAACAAATTATCAACAAAGATATTGTGGCATTGAACAATACTCTAGACGAATTGGACTTAGCTGATATATATAGGGCCCTCCATCCCAAAGAAACTAAATACACATTTTTTTCAAACGCACATGGAACATTTTCAAAGATAGACCACATGATAGGACACAAAACAAGTCTCAACAAATTCAAGAAAATTGATATCATACCAAGCATTTTCTCCGACCACAAGGGACTAAAACTAGAAACCGACTTGATGGGGAAAATCCCCAAACCATCAAAATCATGGAGATTGAATAGCATGCTATTAAACAATGAATGGGTAAAGAATGAAATTAAGGAGGAAATCAAAAAGTTTCTGGAAACAAATGAAAATGAACTCACAACAACCCAAAACTTATGGGACACAATGAAGGCAGTCCTCAGAGGGAAGTTCATAGCAATACAGGCCTACCTAAAGAAGACAGAAACATTTCTAACAAACGACTTAACCCTACGCCTACAAGAACTCGAGGAACAACAACAAAGACAGCCCAGGGCAAGTAGAAGGAAGGAAATAACCAAGATCAGAGCAGAATTAAATGACATAGAGACTAAAAGCACAATCCTAAGGATCAATGAATCCAGGAGCTGGTTCTTTGAAAAGATAAACAAAATCGACAAGCCTTTAAGCAGGCTCATCAAGAAAAAAAGAGAGAGGACTCAAATAAACACAATCAGAAATGAAAGAGGAGAGATTACGACTGACACCACAGAAATACAAAGGATTGTAAGAAATTACTATGAAGAACTGTATGCCAAGAAATTTGAAAACCTAGGTGAAATGGACAAGTTTCTAGAAAAATATAACCTTCCAAAACTCAATGAAAAAGAAACAGAAAGCCTGAACAGACCAATAACAGCTGGTGAAATTGAATCAGTAATCAAAACACTCCCGGCACACAAAAGCCCTGGACCAGATGGTTTCACAGGAGAATTCTACAAAACATTTAAGGAAGAGCTAACCCCTATCCTTCACAGACTATTCCAAAAAATCCAAAATGATGGAAGACTCCCAAACTCTTTTTATGAAGCCAGCATCATCCTAATCCCAAAACCAGATAAAGACATAACAAAGAAAGAAAACTTCAGGCCAATATCACTGATGAATGTAGACGCTAAAATCCTCAACAAAATATTGGCAAACCGCATCCAACAACACATTAAAAAGATCATACACCATGACCAAGTGGGATTCATCCCAGGGATGCAAGGATGGTTTAACATTCGCAAATCAATAAATGTAATACATCACATAAACAAAAGCAAGGACAAAAATCACATGATCATATCAATAGATGCAGAAAAAGCTTTTGATAAAGTACAACACCCATTTATGATAAAAACACTCAGCAAAGTGGGAATAGAGGGAGCATTCCTCAACATAATAAAAGCCATATATGAGAGACCTACAGCCAACATCATACTCAATGGGCAAAAACTGAAATCTTTCCCACTAAGATCAGGAACAAGACAAGGCTGTCCACTTTCACCACTTCTATTCAATATAGTATTGGAAGTCTTAGCCACAGCAATTAGACAAGAAAAGGAAATAAAAGGCATCCAACTTGGAAAGGAGGAAACAAAACTATCATTGTTTGCAGATGACATGATAGTGTACATAGAAAATCCTATAGACTCGGCCAAAAAGCTGCTCGACGTAATAAATGAATTTGGCCAAATAGCCGGATACAAAGTCAATATCCAAAAATCAAAGGCATTTTTGTATACCAACAGTGAAACAGCAGAAGCAGAAATCAAGAAAAAAATCCCATTCGATATAGCAAAAAGAAAAATAAAATACCTAGGAATAAACCTAACCAAGGAGGTAAAAGACCTGTATGCAGAAAACTACACAACACTGAAGAATGAAATCAAGGAAGACACAAACAAATGGAAGCATATACCATGTTCATGGATCGGAAGAATTAATATTATCAAAATGTCCATACTACCCAAAGCAATTTACAGATTCAATGCAATACCTATTAAAGTTCCAATGGCATATTTCACAGACATAGAACAAACACTTCAAAAATTTATATGGAATCATAAACGACCCCGGATAGCGGCAGCAATTTTGAGAAAGAAGAGCAAAGTAGGAGGGATCACAATACCTGATACCAAACTGTATTACAAAGCCACTGTAATCAAAACAGCCTGGTACTGGCACAAGAACAGACACGTGGACCAGTGGAATAGAACAGAGAGCCCAGAAATAAACCCAAGTCTCTACAGTCAATTAATATTCGACAAAGGGGGCAGCAACATAAAATGGAGCAAAAATAGCCTCTTCAATAAGTGGTGCTGGGAGAACTGGACAGCTACATGCAAAAAAATGAAACTCGAGCACCAACTTACACCATACACAAAAATAAATTCAAGGTGGATAAAAGATTTAAATATAAGCCATGACACCATTAAAATTCTAGAGGATAATATAGGCAGGAAAATCTCAGATATTTCACGCAGCAATATTTTCACTGATACGTCCCCTAGAGCAAGGGACATAAAGGAAAGAATAAACAAATGGGATCTCATCAAAATAAAAAGCTTCTGCACAGCTAAAGAAAACAGTATTAAAATAAAAAGAGAACCAACTGTATGGGAAAACATATTTGCCAATGATACCTCAGACAAGGGATTAATCTCCAAAATATATAAAGAACTTACAAGACTCTACTCTAAGAAGACAAGCAACCCAATTAAAAAATGGGCAAAGGATTTGAACAGACACTTCTCCAAGGAGGACATACAGAGGATCCAGAGACACATGAAAAGATGCTCGATATCTCTAGCTATCAGAGAGATGCAAATTAAAACTACAATGAGATACCACTTGACACCAGTCAGAATGGCCTTCATAAACAAAGCAACAAACAGCAAGTGTTGGAGAGGTTGTGGAGAAAAGGGGACCCTAGTGCACTGTTGGTGGGATTGCAGATTGGTACAACCACTATGGAAAACAGTATGGAATTTTCTAAGAAAACTAAAAATGGACATACCTTTTGACCCAGTAATTCCACTGCTTGGATTATATCCTAAGAATCCTGAAACACCAATCCAAAAGAATCTATGCACCCCTATGTTCATAGCAGCACAATTTACAATAGCCAAGTGCTGGAAGCAACCTAGGTGCCCATCAGTTAATGAATGGATCAAAAAACTGTGGTACATTTACACAATGGAATTCTATGCAGCAGAAAGAAAGAAGGAGCTCCTACCCTTTGCGACAGCATGGAAGGAATTGGAGAGTATCATGCTAAGCGAAATAAGCCAGGCAATGAAAGACAAATACCATATGATCTCACCTTTAACAGGAAGCTAATCAACAAAACAAACAAACAAGTATAATATAAACAAAGACACTGAATTTGAGAACAGTCTGTCAGTGTCCAGAGTGGGAGGGGAGGGAATTTCAGGGGAAAAGGGGAACGGTTTAGAGCAACAAGTATAAAGGACTCATGGACAAAAACTATGGGGGGGTGGAAATGGGAGGAAGGTGGGGAGGGCTGGGGTGGTGGGCTGGGGCGGGGTAAAAGACAGAAAACTGTACAATATCAACAATTAAAAAATACTGATTAAAAAAAAAAAAAAAAAAAAAAAAAAAAAAAGAAAGTAAGTGGTATAAACAAATATCTAGTCTATTTCCCTCAATTTTCAGATGAGGTGAAGTGACCGGTCACTGCTAATGCTTGACAGCATCCATTTGCATTCAGCTCTCTTTCCCCAGGGACACCGCATTCGATTTGAGTGTAAGCCAAGGGATATGTTGTATTCTCCTTTGCAGACAGGCTGTCCACCTAAATGGAATAGAATTGCCTACCCTAGTTAGTTCTGTCTAGTATGTGATTAGTGTGCATCATGAGGAAGACATAGGGAGGGACCCTTCTCCAGAGAGGATGCCCTGTCGCTGGGTCAGCTGCGAGGCCAACGAGAGATAGAAAAGATGTGTGTGCCCACATGGGTGTGATATGTCACCAGGCAAGTTTAAAATTTCTCAATTGGCTATTTATAAATTAACATTTTATATAAAATATAACTTGCAATATGCTTAACCAAATTCACATTTTTAAAGTTAATCCACCTGCAAGAATCTGATATTTACTTAGCAAATTGCTGTCCTAAAAGTGATTCAGAACATGTCTTGAGTTTTGACATGAAATCTATATAATTACCTACCTTTCTCTCCTTTCTGGCCTTTTGGACCTTGGGGTCCAATGACTCCTGGTGGCCCTGGGATCCCCATATCACCAGCCTTTCCCTCAGGACCTAGAAATGAGATTTGAAAACCATTAAAGTAAAAAAAAAATTCTCTTTTAAAATATCATAATTCAGGGGAGGATAAAGGAGTCATTTATTAAGACTAATGACTGTCAGTGTCCAAATGATAAAATCTGGGTGAGAATCAACTATTAGAGAGTTCTGACGACAATATTTTTGTCCAATTTGCAATTCTGTACTACCTGAATAGATAAATTGGGCACATTAGTACTTGTCATTGGATTCACGGCAGTGATCTGAGGGTTCAGGGAAGTAGTGCTATGTCAAACAATAAGAACTGAATGATTACCTGACCCTTAGCCTCATGTGGACCACACTGTCTGATTGGAAGTAAAACCACAATACCTAGCACTTTTGGTTTTCCTGCTCATTCATTTATGCATTCATTCAGGAACTATTGCTGAGGCTTCCTATAAACCAAGCATCTTACTAGGTGTCGGGGATCAGCCATCAACATTCCAGGAGTCCCTAGAACAAACTGAGGGTTGCCAGAGGGGAAGGAGGGAGGGATCAGCAAAAGGGTAGGGGATTGAAATTACAAACTCCCAGTTATAAAGTAAACTATGGGTATGTAATGTACAGCTAAAGAAAATAGTCAATAATATCATCACTATATAGCATTACAGATGGTTACTAGACTTACATGCTGATCACTTTGCAAGGTATATGAATGTTGAATCACTGTGTTGAAACTAATACAATATTGTATGTCAACTATAATTTTTTTTAAGATTTATACAAAAACTTAAAAAACAAACATTCCAGCAGTCCCTACCCTCATAGAGCTGAGAGTCCATGAAAGATAAACATTGAACCAATAGCCACACAAATATAGATATCATCACCCTGTAGTTAGTGATGTAAAGAATCAAAGGATACATCCCTGAGAAAATGGCATAAGCTAATACTCAACGAACAAATTATGATATGAGTTATTTTCAAGTTTATTTAATGATGCTCTCATACTAGATTTCTAATTTTTTAAAAAAGTTGTGTTTTTGAGAACACTGATAAAGCCAAAATAAATACCTCTCTAGTTATCTCAAAAATAGGATTCTATCAGGCTCAGAGTATTTCATGAGGTAAGGAAAGCCTCCTGCTACAGCTAACTGAAACAATAAACCCAATACCTGAGCACTTACTCTATTCCAGGCACCCTACCAAGTCCTTACACATACGAAGTCATTCACTTGTCTTGATGACTCAGTGAAGCTGGGATTACTGTTACCCCCATTCTACTATTTTAGAAATTCAGACTTAGAGAAGTAAGGAAGTTTCCCCAAGGTAGGACCATGGGAGACTCAACATGCTTAGCTCCTAAGCACTGTTCTCTTTGCAGAACCAGTCAGACTAAGACACATGAGCGCCCTCAGTAAGCTAGTGACTTGGCACACCTTCAGAGCATTTGTCACATAAATTTACAGGAAGCGCTGAGCTCTGAGAACAAAGCAGCTAAATCCACCAGTGAGTAAAACACATGCCTTGATGTTATAGACCCACAGCATTAGAAGAGAGTTTAGCAACCAGCTGTGTTTACTTGACCATGCCCTTGGGGGTTTTTACTCCCAAGCAGCTTGCCAACCAGATATGATACTAAGAGAAATTCTGGTAAATATAATTTTCTCAGTCTCATTACATTTCCAATAATGTTTTTGCAACCCTGAACTCTTAGTGGCCCAGACCACTGCCCAGCTACGTTACCCTTTCATTTCAGCTCTACATAACTATAGAGTGCATTTCCAGAAAGGTTCCCACAACAGGATGAAATGAATGAAAACCTTGATGAGGATGTGTAATTCCTGATTTTATAACTTTAAATTCTTCAAGCAAAACACAATAAATATTTATATGTAATTCTTTTCAGGGCATAGTGAGATTGCATAGTGAGATTGCATAGTGGCATTCTGATCTCGTTTTTACCTTGAATTCTCTGCTATATCACATGTAAAAGCTGAAATATATTACAATAAAACTGAGAGTACATTCATAATGTATATATGAAAGACATCTGAAAGTTTGAAATATGTAACCATGACGTTCAATGGAGAAAATTGCTGGGCAAGGATACAGTGTTGACTCAGAATTTCAATGAGAAGCGAACTGAATCCTGGCTTTCTTCTCCACCTCAGAGGCATTCCATCTCTAATCCTAACTACAAATAGCACTCCAAAAATCCATCAGTCAGCGTACAGCCCTCCCAGATAACAGAATTTTCATTTTCCCTTTTTACATTGGCCTTTAATGAAAAGATTATACTGGTGGTGAACACGTGTAACTTGGAGAGCCGCGCACCAGTGCTGGGGTTGGTAGGCCTGGTCTCTGCTCTAACCATCATTGCCCAGCAGAAGTTTCTGCAATGATGGAAATGCTGTATATCTGTGCTGCCCAATAAGGTAACCACTGGCCACATGTGGCTACCAAGCACTTGAAATATGGCTAGTATGATTGAGGAACTGAATTTTTAATTTTATTTAATTTTAATATTTATTAATAGCCATGCACAAGTCTGGTAACGGCCACGTTGGACCACACAGTACCTGTCTGCCTTTGTCGAATGTTACACCTAGGCCCATCCCCCTGTTCATGAAAATGTAGAAACCCTTAGGGCAATTCTATCTCCAACCCACCTCTCAACTCTAAGGATGTGTAAGGGAAAAATGTGGTTTTATATATTTCCAAATACCTGACTTTCCAGCCTCGCCAGGTTCTCCTTTCTGCCCTGGTACAGATGAACAACAATCACAGCAATTCAAAAAGAAATCAGCTGTATCCACAGTGAAGTTTCCAAAGGGGAAGAGAGTGGTAGTGCCGAAGGCAGGATCTTGGACTGAGGGGTCGGGGGTTGGTTCTGCCGTCCCGGCCACTTCTGTGAAGGGGGTTTGTTCTTCTCCAGGAGGTAGGGCACTGGATGGCTTTAGTCCCTTCAGCATCTCTTTCTCCTCGGGTTTCTTCGTAAATTTGATATATGGTGTGGTCTTTGCTATTGTGTCCATACCAGCCATAGCCAAAATAATTAAAATCACACAAAGCCAAGAAAACATCCACATAATTGAGGCTAGAATGGGGAGAAAGAATGGGAATATGTACACAAATTACATGAGATCCAAGTGAAAAATAATAAGAACAAGTACTTATATGAGAGAATATATATACATATAGGAACTATAAGAATGAAGAGTGCATATAATATTAAATGATATTTTATGTATTTTATATGCAAATGTGTATTTGAATCACAACAAAATATTTACTTAAAGCATTTATTATAAAGAACATTTGCTTCAATTCTACTTTCTGGTTGTTTTCCTTGTATTACATGTTCTAAAATATTGTTCTCAGTAATTCTAATTATATTGCCAAATAGCAAACATGATCTATAATAAATGCAACATGACTTAATAGCTCATATACCCTGTGGAAAACAAATATGTATAATTTCCTGACTGACCTCACTCAGATTTATAGGAATCAAATATATTTGTATTAGAGAAAGATGAAATATATTGAGCTGAATAGTTTATTCCAGCAAACTCAATTATTTTGAGAAAAATATGAGTGAACTAGTCCTTAAATCTACTAGGGATAATGATCCTGTTGTGAGAGCAATCTTTTAGACTCCATTGTGATAAATGGGGAGAGCAAATCTAAAAAAAAAAAAAAAACCATAAATTTAAATATACTCTATGTTCTTAGATTCTTCATGTGTCATTTAATTCTCTAATTCTTTATTTTATAAGTTGGGGAGTTTTTTTCCTGAAAACTCATCTTTATCTTTGTATTATTTTAATGGGGTAAATAGTGGTTATTCTTATTAGGGGTTTTATCAATGTTTAAAGTGATACAAGGGTTCCTGTGAATTGAAATTTTGATAGTTCATAGTATTTCATTCCCCAGCAATTCCCAGCATTCCAGAGGCTACTGGCAAAAGAGCCAGGGGTAAAAATTAATGCTTTTTTTTTTTTAATTGGAAAAGGAAGTAGTAGTTAGAATAAGTAGCAAAAGAGTAAAGAGAAGGGAAATAAAGACAGTAATAACACCTGCTATTTACAGAGCTCCTACTTTGAGTAGGAGCCTTACAGTCAGTGATCCAATTAGTTTTCCAAACAGCTCCACCAGGTGGATGGCACACTATCATTCACCTTCACGGATGAGGAAACTGGCACCAAGAGCAACTACCTTTCTCAAAATCACACAACCAGTAAGTTATAAATTCAGAACTTAAATCGAGTCTGTTTAATTTCAAAGCCTCAATACTTTTCCACAAATCATATAGCATTTACGAGATTAAAAAACAATAAAGGCAA
This sequence comes from Glossophaga mutica, assembly GCA_039655065.1. Taxonomy (NCBI): domain Eukaryota; kingdom Metazoa; phylum Chordata; class Mammalia; order Chiroptera; family Phyllostomidae; genus Glossophaga; species Glossophaga mutica. Next base: position 196,804,724 of record CM077304.1, read on the forward strand.
GGGTAGGATCAAAGGAAGAGCTACAGAGAAGACCAACATAAATCAGAACAGAAAACAGATGAACAAAGACACAAAAATTCGAAAAACATTAACTTTCTTTTAACCAGTGCTTACTGAAAATTAACGATGCTCAAGCCCTGAGAAATTATATGTGATGAGCGAATCAAAGCCATGGACTCTGTCCTCGGGGACTTTACAAACTAGGAGGAAAGATGATGCACAACAACAGCAGAGAGGAAAGTGTGAAGGGCAGATGGTCGCTCTGCATCCCTCCAACAACAGACCCCGCAGCCTCACTGCCCACACCCGCGCAACCCTGAGCACAGAAAACGTGGTTACTACGCGTCAGCCAGCCAAACTAAGTCCCAACAAAAACCAGACAACAAAAATACTCGGTTTCTATGTAAAGTAATTAAAACTTCATTAGTTCATACAATTCCATTCAATGAAGCACTCATTTGTTCAACAAACATTTATTTGAGCATCTGAGATGTTTCAGGTCCTGCGCTGGGTCATAGAATATAAAGAAAAGTAAAAGCTGGCCCAATCTCTAAGGATCTTATCTGCAGTAAACATCAAGCCAAAGCAAATATCCAATGTGAAATGTTGGTAACTTTTAATTCTTCACCACTTTGCTGTAAATTAATGGTGAGTGTTAATGCTCTAAAACATTGCTTGCGCTCTCTTAAACAAATGAGGTCATATGAAAACATACCTGTTATTAGTCTATGCATACAAAGTAAGTTTTACTGTAAAAGTAAGTGATGGCCTCTTGATAAACCAGTCCTGAGGTGGCCAATGAGAGATGCGTGTTGAGGCAGGGAGAGAAAGGAAACTAACCATAAGAACAATGTAGGCATTGTGCAAGCACTTTGTAATTGTTATTGCAATCACATCACATACATGAATCATGCAAAATAAGATTTACTTTGCCCATATAACAGATTATAAAACTGAGGCACAGACAGAATAAGTAGCTTGCATGAGATCACAGTGTTAGGAAGCAGTGGAGCTGAAATTAAAACCTAGATCCTTTTGACTCCCAAATCAACCCATACCCTTCCCACATGCTGCCTGGAGATTAAGGAGAGGTAAGGAATGCTGCAGAATGAACTGAGTTGGACACTTCACGGAGTTCAACTCTAGACCCTTCAGTGGAAGGAAAGACACAAGAATGGAAAATTGGTAGACATGAAGGAGAGGGGATATGAGAATCTGTCTCTGACAGTGGAACACACTAGTGTGGGACAGACACAGTCACAGAGGGGACATAGCACGTCCGACAAGAGAATGAAGGGCTAGAAAAAGGAACAACCAGAACTAACCAATATTGGGATAGTGTTCAGCATCCCTGTTTGGGGTGTGATCTGTCCTCAGGTATGTTTTCCTTGCATGGCGGCCTCCTGCTTCCCAATTTAAACACAGATTTTAAAGGATAATGTAGTAACTGATTGAAGACCATCACAAGGATCCCCAAGAACTTGTAGATGAGAAAAGCATGAAGCCCTTTGAAAATCAGCGGAGTGAAAATTGACAGCAACCTGACTGACAGTGCATATACGTCATTAATTGTTAATTGAAAATGTTTTCATGTTTGGGCAGAAACATAAAAACATGGACCAAAAATTCCATGACTGAAGCAAGTAAGGACTTCTTCCCAAATGTTAAGCCACTAAAACAATAAAAACATAATTCGAATGCCAAGTCTGAAGTTTAATGCAGGTATAAATCTTCACAGCGAGGTTAGAAGTAAAGAACTAAAAAGAAGTTTAGGTCCCCAATCAACCTAAATACAGTAAGCCCTTCATCCTGATGGCTGCCAAGACTGTAAGCATTTAAAGAGCAGAAAGTTAGGTCTCTTGTTTTTTGTGTTCCAAGTAACTAGCATAATATTTGCAAATAACATACCCCATAAATGTTTGCTAAACTAAAATGAAGTAAAGTAAACGATTGCATTATTGTGTCCAATTGTCCACCCCTACCTGTACTCGCACTCTTGGATAGATGGATTTTGCACAGTCTCCCAAAAAAGAAATGAGGTCTGTACTGCAATCCCTTCACTTGGAGTTTAGCCATGTGACTTTGGCCAGTAGAATGAAGTAGAAATGACAGGGTGCCATTATTAAGCCTGGGTCTCAAGAGCCCTGCTCTGTTTCAACTTGCTCTCGTGGACTTTGGCCGTTGCCATTGGAAGGCTATGTAAGACCAAGCTCACTGGTCCAAAGAAGATAAGAGACACATGGAGCAGAGCTGTCTCAAGTAAGCCACCCTAGCCAAACACAATCTGAATGAAAGTTCCCAATGGACCCACAAACACTTGATCAAGCCCAGGTAAGACTGGCTAATGCCAATCTAGACCAGAAAACCCTCACCAATCCTACAGACACTTTCCAGTTATCTACTGCTATGTAACAATGCACTTCAAACTCGGTGGCTTAAAAATAACCATTTGATCATAGCTCACGGTTTTCTAGGTCAGGAGTTTGTTTGCTCCTGGATCCATGAGGTTATTCTTTGGCTTCATGAAGCATCATCTAAGGTCACTCAGCAGGATTCAGCTGGTGCAAGGGCTAAAGTGGAGAGGCTTAATGACACATCCAGTGCCTTGTAAGAAATGGAAAACACTAGGTTTACCAGTCACATAGTCTCTCCAGCATGCCAGTCTCAAGATAGCTGAATCTCTTCAGTCATACTTCAGGGATCCCAAAGACAGTATCACAAGACCAGGGAGGCTGCCAGACTAGTTAGGCTGTACCTGGGAACTGGCCCAGTAATTCTGTTGGTCACCGCAGCCACAGAAGCCAGCCCACTCCAAGGGAAAGCACCTAGATTCCACTTTTCAAGGGGAGGAGTAACAAATAATCCCTGACCATCTTGTATCCACCACAGACACTCAAGCTATAAATTGTAAACCTCTTACAACTTGGCAAGGTCAGGCAGCAGAAACTAACTGGTACCAATACTTGGAGCCTCTAGCTTAGCACTGTACTTGCTACATTGAAACAAAACTGACTAAGCAGCCTCCAAGCAGCGCAATCTTGTCTTTGTCCAGCAGCAAACATCCTGTGTGCTCTTCCCTCCACCCCACCCAGGCAGTCTGCCCCCATAATTCTAAGAGTTGAACCCATTGAAAGTTCTTAAGCAGAAGCTGGGCCACCCCTTGTTCAGATGCTATTAGAAGGGATCTTGAAGATTCTTCAAATTTGAATGTCCCTTCTAACCTTCAGATTCTATAACATGGTTTTATAACAGAAGACACATTATCAGTATATAAAAATTAGCTCATCCCATAAAATTCCATTCTAAATACAGGAGATATTGTATTATATTTCTTCTAATAATGTACTCTCTTCTCTTATTAAGATACTGCCCTATTTAGGAGGACTTTTTTTTTTTTTTTTGAAGATTTGTTAGGGGGGTTTTTTCCCAGTAGAAGTGAGGTATTTGCACCAACTTAATAGTGTACATTTGTAAGATGACTGGAAAGTACTATGTTGAGGCTTGGGCCATGGTTAATAAAGAAATTTAATAACTGATTAGCAAGTAGCAAATACTGTAGCGTAAGGACTAAAAGCCATTGCCTTTGTAGGCGGTCAGTCTTAAGTACAAAGTTCAGATCTTCTACTTACTAGTTCTTCAATTTGCAGCACGTTACTGTACGTTTCTAACTCTTGGTTTCTTATTTCTAAAATAGAGACACTAGCTTCATTTCGTACAGTTGTGAAACCTAATGAGATAATGCATGAAAAGCTCTCAACATAGTGGCCTTAGTAACTGTTGGCCATTGTCTTTCGTGAGGATTATATCTAACGAAATTAACTAGCCAGAAGTAGTATTTTAATGTGGTGACAAGTATTTCCTATTCTCTCATATTGTGCCATATTGGTTCCATTTCCACCCTAGAGGGGTACCATTGCACTCCCCTACATTTCAGGGACTCAAAACCTAAGAACTACTTTCCCCAGAATCTCCTGCTGTCTGGGTTCCAGTTCACTTTCTGACGGGGAGAGACACCTGCATGGGACCTGAACGCACTGACTTCGGCAGACTGAAGTTCTGCGGTGTCCTCTGGCGCACCCACATGGTTGCCTGCCTTGGTTCCGCAGGCGGCCGTGATCACTGACAGATGTGTCTGGCAGTTCCTACCCGGGGCATCAAGAGCAAAGTCCTGCTTCTCTGAAGGCCAGAGGCCACCAGGGGCAGGCCTCCACCTGTGCTTCTCCCCCTTCCCTGATGTGTAAGCACCTAAGGACCATGTTGAATCCCTCTACGCAGGACGCACCTACAGCGGCCCCAGACTGAATCCTATTACACTCTTCCTCTTTCCTTTCACCTCCCCTTTTATCATAAACTTTCAGACTGCCTGCCTTGTTCTGTCTTACATCCAATCCTACGTTTTCTTTTTTTTTAAACCAATTACTTCTCAACCATCCACATCTTAATCTATTAGAAACTAGCTGTATCCAATTATGTCCCAAAAGTTTTGTTAAAATATCCTCCCACAATTTGCTGAGCCTGCAAATATATCTTCCAACCAGTGTTGTATTCCAATTGCATTCTTGAATGCTGATTCCAGTATACATATTTTTTAATACATATAGAAATATAATTTTAGGCACATGGATATGTGTGGATATATTGCTGGGCTGCAACAGTGAGCATATTTCTTACCGTATGTAGCACATTCTTCCCTCTGAGTTATAGTTATATAGAATCAGAAGATGAACTTTTATATATACAACACTCCTTTCTTAGGTGAATAGTTACTTTTAATTTCCCACATTTCATTATGACCAATAGTCCTTGCTGTGCTCTTTTCTCATTCATTCATTTTTCTCTCTTTTTTTCAGTCAATAAATGTTTATTAAACACCTACTCTGTGTCAGACACCATAGTATATGCAGGAGTTATATAAAACATCTGCTCCCCTAGAGCTTACACTTCAATGGGAGTAATAAATACCAGAGGGTTAAAAAAATCGATATTTTAGACTGTCATGAGTGCAATGGAGGAAACAAATAGGTGTTTGACAAAGAGAGACAAGGAAAGATTATTTCAGACAGGCAGCTAGAACAAGCCTGAGGAAGCAGCACTGAAGCTGAGAGGAAGGCCTGAGGAAACAGTGTGGATGAACCAGAAACCGCCTTTCTCCGGGGTTTCCTGAGCAGCAGGAACCAGCTGTGCCTTTTCACAGGAGAGAAAGAAGGTCAGGAGGTCCGGAACGCGCGCAGTGAGACGGGGGTGTGGGGGGGACTGGCACGGGCATCCGAGACACACCTCGCAGAGTGCTGTAGACTGTCTTCAGGATTTGGGGTTTATTCTACAAGCTATAAGAAGTTGCTGAAAGCTAAAGCAGAGGAGGGACCCCCCCACCCCACCCCAAGCTGTTACCTGAAAGGTGGTTGCAGGTAGGACAGAACAATAAGCAATAAAAGCTAGCGGGAGCCGTTAAAGAGTCCAGGCAATAAGAGATGAGGCCTACGCCAGTTCGTTGACGTTATCTCACAAATTAAAAGATCGACCCATTCTGGAAAGTAGTCATTACTGTGCTTAATTTCTATCTGAAATCTTCGACTCGGTTAAATTAGGATTTAACGTTATATTTTGACTCTAGGAGGTTTCTTAGAATGGTGGTTCTAGTATACACCATTTCGAAAAAATGAGAACAAGAAAAAGTATGAATGTGTGAGTGAAAAAATTCCTGAAGAATATGATTAAGAATTTTTTCTTTAGAAACACAGGGTGAGGCTTAGTTATGGGTCGAGGTTTTATTTTAAAATATACAGAGATAATTTTGCACTAGGCAGACCACCTAGACACGGAAATGTTTGCATAGAAACGGGGCTTGTTAAATTTTGTGTCCCTGTGACCTACGTCAATAATTCCTAGCTTTTCTGAGTGGATTTTAGGAGCAAAGCGAGAGCTTCGCCTCAACCTCTGCTGTAACAGATGGGGGAGAGGAGTGTGCCTGGTCTGAAGGGCCTTTCCTGGACTGAGGTTTAGAAGGAAAAGAGGAGGTGTTATGAGAGACCGGAGCCCCGGTCAAGAAATGGGATGACTTCACGGCTTGTTCTGAGCATGTCAGCAGCACCCCAGGACCTTCCCATTTAAATAAGTAGGCAAAAGTGGAGTGGAGAGTTTGGAGCAGCAGCCAAGAGGGATTACTAACATCACATCCATTTCAGACTCTAAGGCAGAATGTCCCACAACAGGAGCATATTACATAAGGATGTCAGGAGGAAATACAAAAAAAAAAAAAAAAAAAATGGGGAGAGACAGTTGCTGCTGCTACTTCCTTCTCCCCCCATGAGAGGTGTATCGGCCAAACAACCCTCAACCCTAAGGTGCCTGGTATTGAACTCTCAGCGCTATGTAACCACAAGGGTGAACTGTTAGAAATTCTAATAAGCTGTTTTCTCCTGCCCCAATTCATCCAGCAAACTCAGGCAGGCCTTCTAGAGCTCAGATCTTTAGTTCACTAGTAAATATCATACAGTCAAAAGGAGGAGAAACATCGTAACTACAGATTTCCATTCCCCACTCTATTTTTAAGTGCAGTTCCAGATGATTGTAATCACTCTGGTAAGCATTGCCCATCCCTTTGTGTTGATAGATGCACCAAAAGCACCATCATTTCCATTATCCAGTGGGAGGCTATTTCTCCCAGAGTGTCTAAGTGAATCCATTACATTTTTATTAAGTACAATGATTATAACATTACATTCTACCAAGTTAAATGCTTCTTGTATTTAACAAATGCATAGTAAAATAAAGACACATTCTCAGCATATTTTTGTTAAATAAAAGGGATTGACTTTGATTAACAATCTAACACCATAAAAAATAAAGTCTGGCAGCAAATGCAGATACTTTTCTTTTCCTCTGTGCACTTTTTCAGTGGCTTCTCTTCTCCTCCCACGCAGCCTTAAATCGCGGTAGCATGACAGACACCAAGCAGAACGATCCAAGCGGCAGGTGAGGCCCAAGGTGCCCGATTGGGCTTGGAGACAAAACACTTCACTCAGGGGAGCTGGGAGCAATAGGGCTAGGGCAGGATGAAGTAACAACTCAGGTAACTGGTAAGTGGAAAGTGAGCTCTCACCCACATGGATGAGTAGACAGGTAAAAGTGCACATTAAATGTAGGCATGAAAATAAGCCCTGGCTCCATATTTCCAAAACCTAAAAGAAACCATTAAGGATAGGACTCTGTTTCATCTTATTTCCCCACACCTGGATTCTGAGTATGGCTGCTGTAAGGGTTCCTTGTTTTAGGGATAGAGAGAAAAGAGGTGGGAAAAGTCACGGGTGAATGGGAGGCTGACACGGAGCCTGTGGTCAGCTGTGCAGACGTGATATATTCCACGGCTGTAAACGTGCAGCGGGTACTGTGTGTGGAGGGTGGCCGAGATGGTGTATGTGGGCATCCTCTCTGCTTTCTCTTCAATTATGCTGTAAAACTACAACTACCCTCAAAATAATGTCTGCTCATTAAAAAAAGAGAACGACAATGGGGTCCAAACATGATTTATTTGATTACTTATTTGCTAATTAGTTGGTCCCAGTGGCAGTTCATAACCTATCAAAGTCGTTGCTGAAAAACAGAATTTTAACTGAATGTTAACAAAAATCTACATGGAGCCAAACTGGGTTTCATGTTAGAAACTCTCAGAGATTTCACTGAGACTTTTCTGCTTCCTTCATATAAATTATTTATACACTCATTAAAATATGTATAACCCAACCTAAGCAAACTGCTTCACCTTTTTGGAGACCAGCAGAACGCATGTGGTGGGGTGATCCTCAGCAGGGAAGCACTATGGAAAAGGAGTGAAAGCAAGCTCCTTCCTGTTCTCTCAGGTCCACCCAAAATAGTAGAGGTTCCCTGGAGGGGAGGTTCCAGGGCAGCTTCAGTGTACAGAATCTAGCAGATGGGAGGTCTTAACCCTCACCCAAAGACATTTTTTCATTGATTTTTTTCAGAGAAAGGGAGAGAGAGAGAGAGAGAGAGAGAGAGAGAGAGAGAGAGAGAGAGAGAGACATCAGTATGAGAGAGAAACATCAGTTGGTTGCCTCTCACATGCATCCCAACCAGGCTCCTGACCAGGAATCGAACCTGCAAGCTTTCGGTCTAGGAAACAACACTCCAAGAAACAAGCACACTCAGCAGCCAGGGCAGATGGGAGGTTTGCAAAGAAAAGCAGTTTGTCTTACAATCAAAAGGTGTCTCTCGGAGAACCTGAGAGATACGAATTCTCATCAGTAGCAGCTTACCTTTCACCCACAGTCTTGCTTCTCAATGCTGAACGATGTGTTGACCCTTTTATCAGCTTCCTCACGTGCTCACGTGGAGGGAACTCAGATATGAAGAAACCCCACTAAAGACATGGCAAGGAATAAATGCTTTATTATAAAAATGTTTTAGCCTATCCAGTAAGACTAAATTATTATTAAAAGTATTTCCAATTACCAAACTGCCATTTGTCTTTCCATTCTGCAATGTTTAAAATTTCGCTTTTCTCTCTTTTTTTAATTCTGAGTTTTGAACTTATTGGATATCTTACAAACAAACAGCAGGAGAAAACAGAAGTTTGAGGATGTCAACAGGCATTACATAGATCCCCCAAGATATCAGTCCCTGCCTTGACCACCAGGATCTGAACTCATTTCAGAGCTGTTTAGCATCTTAGACTAAGGGTAGAGCAGATGCTATAGAAACATTTTCATCAGAAGTCACAAGAGAAATCAACCTAGGCCTATGGGTACTGGAGTTGATTTTTACCCTAGCTCCTCACCATTCACAAGGCCATTGTCACTGACCAGTACCTTCACCACGAAAAGGTAAGAGACATGGAAGGATATGGGCCACACTGCATGTTGGGGGGTTATGATGATATGTTGATGTTAGAAGTCTCCTGCTTTGCTCTGAGTCTATAATTCAGCATTAAACTCCAAGACCTCATCATGGATCTGGGTTCTGTGAAGTCCATAAAAGGCATTCTGAGCCTGCCACTGAGAACTGCATGAGTCCTGGGGTGAGTCCCTTTACTACTGGGGTTCAGTGTCCTTCTGTTAAAAACAATGAGTTTGGACTAGGTGAGTCAGAGAAAGCCCTTTTCTAATTCTAAAGCATTAAGACTCTTGTCTCAACAAATCCTAGCTACCCATAGCACTCCAGAATTAAATATTGTCCCATCCTTATTTTGTCATCTTGCCCTACTCCAGGACTAATCCAGGAGTGAGGTCATGGAAGTCTCTACCTGTGGCAGTGGCTCCGGAAGACCCTTTAGAGGTCAAGGGCTCTCCTAGAGAGAGTTGAAAGACCCCAGAAAAACAGGTGTCTCTGATAAGCATCAGGTTTGGTATCAGCCCAGAGAAAGAACAGAAGGGGGTCTGTCCCTGGAAAAGCTATCAGGAGGTTACTGCTTCACATGAAAACAAGCAGACACTTCCTCTTTCAGAGCAGTCTTGCTATTTAATACCCCAAAAGACCAAGGACACAGAATGGCATTGTATAAGCACTGTAACTCAAGCAATTAGCCAGGTAATGGTCTGTGGGGTTCATTATAGGAGAATGTCAATTAAAACACTTGGAAGGAGATTATGCAAAGCCCTTAGATTTCAAATCTTATAAACTCCCACTAAGACTAAATTATGGTAAATGTCATATAACTACGGTAGGTATCACATAAATGAAAATAAAGTTTCTTTTCTAATATGGTCTCTTGCTTAATATCTCATAAATTCCAGAAATTAAAAAGAGCAGCCAAGTATCTTCAACCAACAACAAAGGAAATGGGATAAAGGATCTCATGTTTTAATTGAATATTTTCTTCCCTGCCTTAGCCTAATTAAATCATATTTTGTATGTCTCCAGTTAATTGGTTTTATTTTAAGATTTAAAAATATAGCTATTAGTATCATTTTGGATTTCTACCAATAGACTTAAGGAGGGAGAAGAGAAGAGGAATAGATGAAATGTAAATTTCAAAAGGAAATTATTTCTTAGAAAGATCCTCAGATATGAGATCTGTTTAATGACTTGCCTCACTTCATTTCCACAGAAGCATAGCATTTCCTCATTTTTTTAGTGCAGATGCATTATTAGAAAAATTGACTTGTTAAAAGTATAAAATAAATGGCAGAGTTCTCTATGAAATTTCAAAAATGCAAATATCATTAGCATCCAAATATATGGCCATAATGTTTTGCCCTGAACACTAGTAGGAAGAGCAGAATACATAAAAAATTAGTTTCTGTCCTAAAAATTCTCAAGTCAAGTTTAAGCTAGCAGTTAATTTTTATTCATGAATTATAAATCCTTTACAGAAGGGAGTAAAAATAAAAGGACCAATAGATCTAGAAATGTAATGTTCCAATAATCCTATCATTAGAAACTAAATGCATATTAAATTTTTATTATCATTCATAATTGCTCTGCAAAAGACCACAGGCATAACATATTTTTTAAAACCAAAATATTTTTTCTCCTTACCAGATAATTATGATAGAAACCATATTTTTGATACAACTACCTAAATCATCTTTACCAAAGATATACCATAGTATTAGAATCTAAACAAAATCTAATTTTTAAGACCTTCATTGCACCTCATTTCTGAAAGAGGATTAAATGCAGGGTGGGGAAAAAGTAGGTTTACAGTTGTTTTTATGGAAAATACTATAATTAACAACTAATAACATATGAATAAACTCTGCATTTCCCCTACTCATAACTGTAAACCCACTTCTGCCCCACCCTGTGCTGCATGGAACCAAATATACATAGTTCTACCCCCGCAATGCCAATATATTATCACCTCCCTGTAGAATGTAATTTTACTTATCTCACAGATATTCACAAACTTAGTTGCTTTAAAATTAAGAATGATTCTATACTGTATACCACAACCTTCCACATTTCAAAAATCAATACAAAAAATAGATTAATACCAGGGAGAAAAGATTGCCTTCTATCAATTGCATGCTCTTATCATTCCTATTCATATTCTTATTTCCTGCAGGCAAATCATATCATTAGAACTTTTTAAAGCCTGGATCTCATTCCAAAAGACCAAATGGAAGATAAAATAAATCAATGTTTGTAATCATCTCCTACCTTATAGATACTTCTTTATCAGCGATCCCTCTCCTGGATGATACATTGGAAAATTCAATCTCACTTACAATTAGACAAGGGTCTGTTTTATTTCTTTCCAGATTTGCCCCTACCCAGTGAAAGGTGAGTTCCTTATGATGGTGGGAGTGGTGACTTTTCTGAATCTGAAGAAAGACTCTGAAATCTGATGAAATGCAAATGCCTCGGGAACATTGAAGTCTTAGCTCTCCACTGGCTGGACCTTGTCTGGCTTTCCCTTTGGTTTAAGGATTTTTCTTTTACCCTAATACTTTAAGGGCATGGCACCATAACATCAAACAACTTTCCTATTTAGAAGATTCTGCAGTTTGTTTGTTTGTTTGTTTGTTTGTTTGTCTGTCTGTTTGTTTTTGAAGGCTCCTCACTGGAATCTATTGTTTGGGCAGCATTTGAGCGTTCAGTGGCATCTGCTTCCACTGCTGAGGAAGCCCTGGCAGCAGAACAGCCCCATGGGTGACATTTCTGAACACCCCTCCCCACAACCCTTTCCTTTATTGAATGAGCCTGCCACCCATTGAGAAGTGGCTAGGACTTGTAGATGACTGGCCAGGTTCATTTCTAAAATTTCTCTGTCATTATTAGGGGGCTAAATAAGATGTTCCCAAGAACTTACAAATTACAAAAGCACAATTAGCCTCTTGATGGATCATTCGTTCACTCACCAGCGAGCAAGAATTCACAAGAACCTACCAAGTGGCAGACCCTTTCCAAATGCTAGGCACAGAGCAGCAGAGAGATCAAAAAGGTCCCTACTTTCATCAAGTTTATATCCCAATGGGAGAGACAATTAAAAATTAAAACATAATGATATAAACAGTAAGTATCAAACACTAATAAGCCTTCCACACAAATTAAAATACAGCGAAGTCTAAAGAAGGACTGAGTGGCCCTGGCTGGCATGGCTCAGTGGATTGAGCACGGGCTGCGAACCAAAGGGTCGCAGGTTCGATTCCCAGTCAGGGCGCATGCCTGGGTTGCAGGCCAGGCCCCTAGTGGGAGCCATGTGAGAAGCAACCACACATTGATGTTTCTCTCCCTCTCTTTCTCCCTCTCTTCCCCTCTCTAAAAATAAATAAATAAAATATTAAAAATATACAATTTAAAAAAAAAAAAAAGAAGGACTGAGTGGTTTCTTTACACTTGGTCCTCCTGGAAGGCCTTTCTAATAAACCGACATTTAAGCTGCTGCGCGATCTGAATGACAAGGGAACCGCTGAGTGCCAGGAAGTCAGGCAAGGGGAAGAGCATGCCAAGTACAGAAACTGAGGTGGCAAGGAGACTGTAAGAGCAGCACAAAACGGATCAGAACTAAATCAAATCCCAGACAGACAAAATAGTGTGTGATTGAGTATATTAACATATCTAAGACAGGACCTATGGAAAAGGACCTATCAGCCATCAAAACACAGAAAAAGGAGCTTGTGAGTCACAAACAGAACTAGCAGCCAGCTACCCAAGCCCAAGGAGCCTGAGCCAATGGGATTTAAATGTTACAGACACATTAGCATGTTGATCCGCATTATGACTGGATGCAGCTGATTAACTTAACCAGATGCCATGAAATATTTGATTAATGCAAATCCTTCCCTTCTGATTCCACACTCACCAAGTGCTTCCTGATTCTGCGCTCAGAATGTGCTGAGCATATCGCTCTTAATAATTCGACATAGTGATTGCTCATGGTAAGTACAAAGTGAGTTTCTAATTATCATTTGGCTTCCCCTGTAGCATGCTGACTTGGAGAGAACGCTGTGGACAGGATGCTACAAGTACAACCGCCTGTGTGGTTGTATTTCTCGTCATATAATGGGCATCCTGGAAATTATCTATCTCCTCCTTCTTAGTGTTTCCGGGGCCCTGATTACTTTTAGACGTTGACAAATACGTGTTTAATCAAGCCACTACCTACAGCACAGGTGGCAAACACAAGCCCCACAGGCCGAATCCGGCCCTCCACCTTGTTTTACCCCACATGGCACCTTGTTTCTACCCAGCAGCACCGAGCTCCTTGCCCCTAGTTAAGGAGTAGTTACATTTATACAGTCCTAAACTTACATTCAGCCCTTTGAGGGCAACTGTGAGGCTGATGTGGCCACCAGTGAAAATGAGTTTGACACCCCTGATAAAGTATCCCAGCCCCGGCTGGCCTTTTCTTAGCAGCTACTGCCTCTTGATGCTGAGGATACATACAGTAGTCGGTCCCCTCCGATCCACGGAGGGTATGTGCCCAGACCTCCAGAGGATGCCTGAAACCATGGGTAGTACCTAACCCCATACACACTGTTTTTTTCCTAGGCATATATACTTACGATAAAGTTCAGTTTACAAATTAGGCACAGTAAGAGATAAACAACAATAACCAATAACAAAATAGAACAATTACAACAATATACTGTAAGAAAAGTTGTGTGAATGTGGTCTCTCTCTCTCTCAAAACATCTTATTGTACTCTCCTCCCCTTCCTGCGACAATGCGAGATGATACAAGGCCTAGGTGACGAGAAAAAATGAGGTGCTTAGAATGGCATGAGGTTTAAAACTTAGGAATTATTTCTGGAATTTTCCATTTAATAGTATTTCTAGGCCATGGTTGACAGTGGGTAACGGAAACCACAGAAAGCAAAATTGCAAATAAGGGAGGACCACCTCTGTCTACAGTCACTGCACCTTCATCGAAAATGCCTGATGAGATCAGCTGGGCATGACGAACAAAGCCGCTGCTCTGGAAAAAGCAATCAAGTGCACTGGCGTCTGAGTTTAACACACACTCTGAGATCCTTGGCAAGCAAACATCACTTTCCTCACCTACGAAATGGAGGAGTCAGGCTTTTTCATGGATTTGCAATTAAATAAGTAACATACAATACTGTATTTTCCTGTAAATGCAAAAACATTACAGGGAACAACCCCAAAATTGCTGTCTCCTACTCCTGCTGCCCCAAAGTGAGCCTGTGAAGCACTGTTCTCACATTTGAATCCTTCCAAACGTTTTTAAGCATTTATATTGTATGTTTACATATGTATGTCTACTCATAAAAAATAGATAGCACTGTTTGCTTTATGTTTAATAAATAGTCCCTCCTTGTACATCTTGTTCTTAACCTGTTTTCACCAAGTGATATACCTCGCAGATTTTTCCACCCCGGAACGTGTTTCTCTCCCTTCGTCTCTTGTATTGCTGTACAGCATCCGTTACGTGATTACACCACCTTTTGTTCACTGTTTATCAACTGGAGGCTGTTTAGACATTTTCCAGTTTTTAACCTCTACAAATTATTGCAATAAACATCTAAATACAGTTTTTATTGAGCACATAAAATGGAATTTTTCTGTCTGGAATAACTCCAGGAGGGAGAAGTACAAAACAATTATACCTGAGTCTGAGCCCAGAATTTCGTCCGTAGACCACCCAAATGTGGACAAACCTCAGAGGAAAAGGAAGGGAGTGTTTATGCATCCAGCACAACATGAAGTAGTTTTTAAAGCCAGTTTTAAAAAATCAAATGAAGTCTCCCTGAAGAAATCATGTTACGAAGCCCAATCTGATGTGGCAAAGTGTGTGAACGCTCTTTTTCACGTTGACGGGGAAGTGTAGCGGTGAGGTAAGTGATTTTAACCAGGAGAGGCCTCCTTGAATGCCACCAGCTTTCCAGTGGTTCAAGGTCCCAGGTAACACGGGCCCCAAGCAGCTACCCTAACTCACCACACCTGCAGTTATAATTTCATCAGCGACTCTGGAATAAAATTCATCCCTGAGCTGTGTGCCTCTGACTTCTGATTTGTTCCACAAAAAACTGCACTTTTCCTGTGACTGATCACATTAACCTGAAAATTGGTATTTTTACACTAATGCAGCCTGTACATGCTAACTTTTCTGTATTGGCCATCACAGCCACTTAAAGAAGTCTTCCTATTTATTAAATTCTGGAAAAAAAAGTGTCAAGGTGAAATTCAAATTGTGAGTGATAAAAAATCAAATATATAAACATTTATATAGCATATATATGTGTATACATGCACATCATATATATATATCATAGTACATATTTATAATGTATATTGCTATAATTATGTATATTATGCCAGACAACTTGGCAAAACATTCTGTGTTCTTCTTTAGGGTAGCATTTATACTCAAAATTATTAGGTGGAAAACAATAAAGGCCAGAATAAAAGCTCTTTTATAAAACAGCTACCTCACCAAGCAGATTATATTTCTGACCCTGAACTGAAGGAGCTTGTAGGCTTGCTTTCTTTCCAAGTAAATCTGCCCTGTTGGGCTTCAGTCCAGAAAGGCTCTCTGCTTTAGCTTACTTTATCTTTCACTGACCTTCACTCACCAGATGTGTATCTCATGTAACGGGTCTGTACACTTGACCATGATGACTTTGATCAGACACAAAAGAGAAAGGAATGAAAGGAAAAAGCTTCCCTTATTACATGTGCAGCAGAAAGTCTTCACATTTCAGAGTCTTTTATTTTTAAAAATATAATTTTTCCTTAAACTTACCTATCTAAAAAATTAAAGTTTCATGGATAACAAGGCATTTTGAAAGTTCCATACAGCTTGAAATTAATTGTATTCTTTATAAAAATTTTATTGCTGTGAAGTTTTGTTTCATCCTCCCTCTCATGGAAAAAAACCTTATAAAAATCTTCATTTGTTTTCAGCTCTGGTGAAATTATAAATGATAGTAGGAAATGGCAGAGAGCTTTCTCCTACTTTGTAATTTAATGTGTAAATAAAGTCAAATTTTAACAACTAGACATTTCACTATACTTGGTCATCATTCAAATTGACTACCAGAAGAAAAAAATGATCTTTTTGGTTGCTTTAAACCTTTTTTTGAAAACCATTTAGTTTCTTTCCCATTGAGTCAAACAATAAGAGACCTAATGTTCTCTCTTACTGTTTGCCTTTGTTAGTCGGATTCCAAAGCACTCCCAGGAGTGACCTCAATGTTTTACAAGGCTGTCTCTGAAACAGCTCTTCCTAATTTCTCACACCTCTCTGTGTGACATGCAACTCAACTTGAATCGAGTAGCGAATACACTCTATTCAGGGCATGTCCTCCTGAATGATGACTAAGTTTTTTTCACTGGGTTTTTTCAGCAAAACTGGCTTCTTCTTTCCAAAATAAGATTCCTCAAGCCTCCTACAAACCTCTGTCTGGGGGGCCCAAATGACAAATTCACTCTAGTCACATTCAAATCCCACTTAAACCCAAGCTTGAACCTCTGCTTTATCAATATTAAAATTATAAAATTATTAAAGGATGTTTAAACATATTTTAAAAATTTTAATAACCAAGTAAGCAGAGTGTTCCATTTTAGTATTTTAGAGTAACAAAAAAGTTCTTTTCACTACTAGTGTGATTTCAGATTCCAGCCTACAATTGCCAGAGGCCCATATTTATCCCAGTGGTCTTCTGAGATGTTCCCAAGGAACTCCAACGTTGTTTATTTAATCTAAAGACTTAGTTTCTGGTTATAACTACCTGAGCCTCCTCAGACAGTAAGACAGCTCCTGTTGTTTCTGCCAGTGGCAGTAGAAGTCAACCAAAGTAATGCCCAATTTGTTACTGTCATTGCAGGTTTCCCTAGGTGCTAAGCCAGACAAGTTCAAGGATGAGCCACACTCCGTGCCCAGAACCAGCGTCTCATACAGTGGCTCTAAGCCTGGCCAGACTACGCCCTCTTGACTTCCTAGAAACATGACTTAAAAGCAAGACCTATGCTACTGACAGATCTTCTCAAATTCTCAGTTATTCAATCCTTAACAAACCCGAAGAGAGGATTAATAGTCTCGATTGAATACCTTTTAAGAAAACGATCTCTATCCCCCGTTTTAGAAGTAAAATATGTACATCTCTAATTGACGTTACTGAAGAGAACACAATATGTACATTCTCAGTTTCAAGGTAACCTCAGACCTTTATCCAAGAGCAACAGGTGGTTGTTTCCTTATCTTACAGACCTGGAATAAAAGAGCCTATTTTGAATAACTTCCTTAATAAAAATAGTGGGTTCAAAAGGGAACAGCCTCTTTACCTCTATAAAACCGACTGCCAGCAATCCTGAAAAGAACAGTTTTCTCAGTAAATCTTCTAAAAGGTAAAGTCCCTACTGTGTGAGTAGTTTTTCTTTACTCTAAAAACAAATCATGCTTTGTTAACTAAAGATCATTCAAATTTTTAAAAAAGATTTGAAAATCATTTTAAAGATCATTTTTAAAGTTCGTAAAATTTCTTAAAGATCATAAAATTTTTAAATTAAATTTTATACATGTATTTCTAATAAATGCTACTTGCAAATGATACAAAATTCAAAATATATAAAGTAGAACTCTCTTTCATCCCATTTGCCTTCTCACATACAAATATTCTTAGTGATATTTTATTATTTCTTCCAGAAATTGCAGAAGAATCAATTGTTTGGTAGCTTCCTAAGTCAACTTCTTAATTTTCAACTTTCTATGTGTTAATAATTCTATTGTGTTCCAACTTCTGTATTTTCTTCTAGCCCCTATAATTGTTCTGATCTACTACCTTATCATCAAGTAGTCTCTTCCACTTATCTTATTCTTCCCCAATGCAAGATGGTGGTTATTTTGCCCCAGTTCTGCAGAGTGGGGAGGTTGTATTTTTAGTTACATTTTGCTTGTTTATTTGTTTTCCTTATCCACAGAGGTAGGAAAAATAAGGTTTACAGCTGTTCACATGGAAAATAATACAACGACTAATAAATAATAATGCAAGAATAAATTGTGGTTCACATACTCACAACTGTAAACCTACTTTTGCCCCCACCGTAATGTTGGCTACCTATTACAATGTTTTAAGTTTCCTGAGATTATGCACTTTAATATAAAAAGCATGTTTAGGATATCGAGAACTGTGAAGGGTCTGAGATTTTAATCTAATTGCAAACTAACACTTAGCCTCCTACAGTCTAGTGAATGCTGGCAGACACAGGAGACTCCTGGGTCAGAGACAAAGGAGACTTTACTCCTGGTAGCAACAGCCAGAGTAGCATCATCTGTGCCCATTCCCCAAGCCTCAGCTCCCACAGTGTGACATCAACAGGACAACACGAGCCCTGATCTATGTGGCTCAGTGGGTTGGGCATCATCCAGTGAACTGGAGATTGCCAGTTTTACCTGGTCAGGGCACATCCCTGGGTTGCGGGCCAGGCCCCCATTGGGAGCGTGCAAGAGGCAACCTAGTGATATTTCTCTCACACATCTATGTTCCTCTCCCTTTCTTTCTCCATTCCCGTCTCTAAAAATAAATAAATAATAATAAAAGTCCTTTAAAAATACAAAACAAAGAAGACAAAATGATACCTACATATGCAGTAAAATGCACTACAGGTGAGGAACCTTTGGCAAAAGGATCACAAAACTTTTACGGTGGAAAGTAAACTTGTCTGGCTTTTGCTCCAAAAAGAGACAGCTTTATTACACTGGACAATAAACAAATCTCCCATTGGTCTGAAGGGAGACACGATCTCTGTCTCCCAAGGCTGTGTACTACACAAACAGTCTTGAAAAAATAGTTCATAACAAAGGTAGTCCATTCCCATGCTCACCAGATGGGCAGATGTGAGAGACTGTAGAGAATTATTTCCAAACACTCAGTGCCTACAGGCTGCTAGCCACTAGTAGGAATTTCAGTCCCTTCATTTAGCAGGCTTTTATTGAGCACTTACTTCATTCCAGGGTCCTTGACTATTGTCCATTAAAGGAAATAATGTATGTATGTGAAGCAACTTTTTAAGCTGTGGAAAGAAAAGTGCTAGCCATTTTTCCTGTTACCATGGTTGATTTTTCATGTTAGTATTTGCTCGTAGTAAGTGTTAGGTCCATCTCTATTGCTGGTTATCTCCCAGCATTTATGTTGGCCTTTTACCTCCACAGCTGGGGGTCAGCTGATCAGTCAGAGCACCAAAGCTCCCAGCGCTGTGGTTTCCTCTGCCCAGAACAGACTGGCTTCTCTCTGCTCAGAGCCAGCTTTCTGGGGGCTTTCAATCTCCTCCTTTCATAAAGGGATGAAGGGAGAAGCCGATTAGGCTAGAACTCAAAAATGTAAAACTTCTCATCTGTGAATTCAGAAAATACTGTACTTAAGTACATTTTAAAAATGTTAAGCCAAAGATTGTTCCATTGGATTGCTTTCTAATTTGAGTTCATCTATTTTGCTTACCCAGAATTTGAAAAACGTTTAATTATGGCATGTTATATAATGAATAAGAAACTACTGGTAACTGAATATTTATTCATATAACAAAATTTTTAAGATGAAGAAATCAACTATTTTGTAAATTTATATATAATATATAAATAGTTTATGTAATACCAAACCAAAAAATACTTTAAAAAAAAACAAAAATATCTGGGATTTTGTTGTTTATGTTTTTGTTTATATTTTCTTTTTTACGACTTATTAAAATACAACTGACATGAAGCAACTGCACATATTTGAAAGTGTGCAGTCTGAGGACTTTTATCACATGGATTTTCATCATATGTCCATGAAATCATCACCATACTCAAGATAATAAACATTCACCACTTGAGATTTTTGTGTGCCCCTTTGTGATTCCTCCCTCCAAGAATGAAAAGGCAACCTATGGAGTGGGAGAAAATAGTCACAAACCATATAGCCAATAAAGGGATAATAACTAAAATATATAAAGAACCCCTAAAACTCAATAGCAA
The DNA here is from genome assembly GCA_039655065.1 of Glossophaga mutica. NCBI lineage: Eukaryota > Metazoa > Chordata > Mammalia > Chiroptera > Phyllostomidae > Glossophaga > Glossophaga mutica. The sequence continues at coordinate 196,824,599 of CM077304.1, forward strand.
AAGATAAATAAATAAATAAATAACTCAATTTTTAAAATGGGCAAAGGACTTGAATAGACATTTCTCAAAAAAAAAGAGATACAAAAGTATATGAAAAAAATGTCCACCTTCACAAATCATCAGAAAAATGTAAATCAAAACCACACCACAATGAGATGTCACCTCATATCTGTTAGGATGACTTTTATTTTTTTAAAAATCAGGAAATAAGGGGTACAGAGTATGTGGAGAAACTGGAAGCCCTGGTGAGAATGTAAAATGGGGCAACTGCTATGGAAAACAGTATGTGGGTTCCCCCAAAATTATAAACTAGAACTGCCATGTGGTCCAGAAATCACACTTCAAGGTACTTATCCAAAAGAATTGAAATCAGAATTTCAAAGAGATGTTTAGACATCTGTGATCATGACGGCATTATTCACAATAGCCAAGAGGTGGAAGCAAACTCAGTGTGCCCCAAGTGATGAATGAGTAAGAAAATGCAGCATATACATACAACAGAATATTATTCAACTACAGAAAAAAGAAATCCTGCTATATTCCACAACAAGGATGCTGGAACCTTGAGGACATAATTTCATTATGCTAAATGAAATAAGCCAGTAACTAGATGGAACATATGCTGTATGATTCCACGTACATGAATGAAGTACCTGAAGGAGTCAAACTCACAGAAATAGAAAGTAGAAGGGCGGCTGTCAGGGGGAAAGCGGGGAGCGGTTGTTCAGTGGGCACACAGTTCCACTCATGCAAGATGAAAATTTCTAGAGATCTCCCATCCAACATGGTGCTTATACTTAATAACACGGTGCTGTACACTTAAAAACTTGCGAAGAGAGATCTCATGTTATGTGACTTTTTATGACATTAAAAATACTTAGGAGAGGCAGACAATTATTAAATAAATATATAAAATGTCAGGTAAGATAAATGCTATGAGAAGAAAAAATTCAGGGTAAAAAGAAAAAGAGAAAAAAATTGATTATACACATCTGGGTGGATCTTTTCCTGGACTCTCCAGTCTGTCCCATTGATCTATTTATCTATCATTGTGCCAATATGCCTTTCTGAAAATTTATTTTAATGAGGTATGCTTCACATACAGAAATCTGCACATATTTCACTTTAAATATCTTATAATTTTATTTCTCAATTACACCTCAATAAAGCTAGAAAAACAATAATTGGAGAATTCAGTGAAAATAAAAAAGAATGGGGGAAAATCTGTATATAATTAATGTATAGAACTTGATGAGTTTGGAGATAAATATACACCCATGAAACCATTACCACAATCTATACAATAAACACACCTATCTATAAATTATTTTTTAAAACATACCCATCACCTACAAAAGATTCCTCCTGCCCTCTTTATTTTGTGTGTATATGATTAGAACACTACACATAAGATCAATTTTTTTAGCAAATTTTAAGTATACAATACAGTTTTGTTAATCATAGGAAGAATCTAAGGTAGTCAAACTCATAGAAGCAGAGATGAGATTGGTAGTTGCCAGAGCACGGCGGGGGGGGAGGGGCGGCGGGGGGGACATATAAGAAGGTTAGTTGAAGACTACAGAGTTCCAGTAATGCAAGAGAGACAAATCCTAGAGATCTACTTTTTCCACTTTAAATATGCTTAAGCTCTAGGATGTTGTTAATTTACTTGAAAACATACTTTTTTGAGATTTGCTTCTAAGCTCTATTAGGCAGGTTTAGAACAGCCTTTAGCCTAGAGTAGGGCTTAGCAAACTTTTTTGGTAAAAGACCACGTAGTTAATAGTTAGACTTTGTGGGTCACATACAAGGGAGGACCAAAAAAAAACCTGGGATTTATTTATAAAAAATTGTGTATTTATTCTTACATATTTAAACTGCAGTCACCTTTAAGGTACTCTCCATTTGAAGTGGTACACCTACCAGGATACTTTTTCCACTGCTCAAAACAATTTTTGAACACGTCAATTTTTATGCCTTTTAGTGCTTCTGCCATTTTTGTTTTAGCTCTTTTCACATCAGCAAAATCTTACCCTTTGAAGAATTTTTCCTATGGGGAAATAAAACAGAAGTTGCTTGGAGTGAGACCGGGTGAATGGGGAGGGTGGGGCATGGGGGTCATGCCATTTTTGGTCAAAAACTGCTGACACTCAGAGCAGTGTGGGCAGGTGTGCTTTTCAATCACTCATCATGAGATGGGCAAATGAGTTGAAAGAGTCTTAAAAAGAAAAATTCGCTGAAGCTGAATGCAGTCTCTTACAACAATGCCAGCTGGTACACTGATACAGGTGGGTTCCTAGAACGCTCGCCTAGCAGGGGAAGCCTGTACTATAAGGGGTCTGCCCACCAGAAGATAATTTCTGGATTTTTTGCCCCCCCCCATATAATCTGTTGCACAGCCTTCTTACTTGCTTTCAACTACCCTTTAAAAATGTAAAAAACAGAAACCGTCCCATAGATACAGAGAACAAACTGATGGCTGCCAGAAGGGAGGAGTGTGGGAGGATGGGTGGAAGACAAAGGGGAATAAAAACAACAAAACTCAAGTTGTAGAATAAATAAGTCACGACGACGTGATATCCAGCATAGGGAATACAGTCAATAATATAACAGCTTTGTACAGAAAAAGGCTGCTAGCTTGTCATGGTGATCACATCGTAATATACACAAATGTTTTACCTGAAAGTAACATAGTGTTGTATGTGAACTATACTTTAATAAAAAGTAAATTTTAAAAAATGTAAAAGCCATTCCTTGCTTGTGGGTTGTACAAAAAAAAAAAAAAAAAGGCCAGACTTGGCCTCCATGCCATGGTTTTTCACCCTTTAATGGGGCTAATTTGACCCTCTGCTCGATGTCCTGGGAATGAAGAGCCCAGTCCACTCTGGCTGGTAGAAACACAAACTATTGCAGACACTGTGTGCGTTCCATACACTTTCTGTCTGATGTTTTCTGGACAAACATATGAGAGCCAGGTGTCCGCCCCAGTAATTTACCCTTTCTGTCATGAGTACCTGGCTTCCGTAAACTGCACTCTGTTCCCTGAGCTAAGGGAGACTGCCCGGTTCTGCTTGGGCTCCCCTCCATGCAGTGCAGCCCGGAAGCTGGCCTTAGCCTGTAGCCTGAGCAATCACAGGCTCACCTTATTTGTTCGCTCCCCTCACTCATCGCTCTCCTGCACCGCCTGTAGTCCAATAAACCATTGTTTCATAGACTTTGTCTCGTTATTTAGTTGCTTAAGATAAATCTTGCCCCTCTTAATCCATCATGAAGAGAAATGACAGTCAAGAATATAATTTTAAAATATTTATCTGCATAAAATTAAATATTGATTTAAGCTCAAGCAAAAGTGTCACAGGTTTTTTCCTATAACTTAGGCAAATCAATTATGCTCATATATCACAGGAGCCACAAGAAGATATTTTCTTTGGACAACATTTTTGATTCAAAATATAATATGTAAGTATAAATGAGAAAATATCTATTATTACTGGGATGACAAATATTTATTTAATTATAATATTTCCTGAGAATTAGAGAGCTGTTAAAAATTATCATTAGCTAAAAAGAGGAAACTATAGTATATGCCTCACTTAGACATTATTACTAGAGCATATTCATATTTGTCTAAAATTTTTGGAATGTGGGTCTGACATCATATTTGGTAAGTAAGTGAGCTTTATATTTGAAACAGCAATAAATAATTTTAGGATTCTAATCAACTTGGTTTTTAGAAACAATAAAAGAGTTTCACTTATTTAAAAACTAGGACAGCAATGTTACCATTATATATTTAAAGCCTTTAAATGTAGAAAGTAAATAAACTCAACTTATATGGGTCTTTTAAGAACCATTAGGTAATTGCTCTAAATACCTCTAATGACTTCTTGCAGACTTTGTTTAGAATGGCAATTATTCCAAATGACATGTTCACCATAATTTTGTCTTCCTCTGTTTTAAAACTATTTCAACTTGTACTAATATTGCTTTCCAGCAATTAAGCTAAAAATGTGCCTTAAATATTCAACATTAGAACCTAAATTACATGAGCAATAACATCTCATCCATGAATTTCCAAGAAAAAGTTTTCTTAGCATTTAACTAACAACTTCTTCCATCAACTGAAAAAACAGTAATAGTCCTGAGAAGAGTCTTCCATGAAAATGTTACCGCTAATTTGGAATAAATTCACAGAAAACAAGACTACTTTTGTTAGACAATGTCAAGGTCATTCTAATGCTATAATCAAATAGTGCAATTTCATATTCCCACTTATCGATGAAGCATATCTTTTCACAGAGATTGACTTAACTCCTGCTAGACCCTCTGGAAAGCAAGGGTGTGTCATATGCACAGCTCCCACCTTCATGGAATTTATAATCTGGTTGTAAGGCAAAGCCTACGAACAGGAAATTAAATAATAATGCAGACAATATAAATAATTAGATTCAGTAAAAGAAAATGCCATTTATTAAAAATCTACATCATCAACAATTTTACACATAGTATGCCTAATCCTCTTTAAAATTCCTTAAAATGAGCATGTTAAAAAGAACTCTTTAGTTGCAAATAATGTCTCTCCCCTCCCCTCCCTACCTATTCTCCCTATTCTCTCTTCTCTCTGTCTCTCTCTCTCTCGCTCGCTCTCTCTCTCTCTCTCTCTCTCTGTCTCTCTCTCTCTCTCTCTCTCTCACACACACACATACACACACACAATTTTTATCTTCTTTCAGGTCAGCCTCAATCTCTAAAGATTATAGGCTACCAAAAACCTAAAACTGGTCAGAGTCATCTTGGAGTTTATATCCTTATAATCTCACAGGAGACAGAAGATAGCTTTTCCCTTGCAGCTTCACTTTGAAAAACAAAATTGAGGGAAAAATTCTGATTCATCTACCTTAGATCTAATGTTCATGCCTTGGGAAGATTATTGTTGCCATCAGGATTAAGAACTGTAATTGCTCCCAGCAGAGGGGTCTTTTACCAGTAGGAGAAAGGGCGGCACAATAAAGTCACAGGAAAACACACTGTAAGCCCAGGTGTTCTCTCCAATTCACCCAGGCCTCCTCTTTATTTCTTGCTCAGGAAACATGCAGCACGAGATCAAAGAGAGCATGTGCGGGAAAAATAGAACGTGAGCCTTTTCCATGCCATTAATGGTTTGATTTGGTTTTGTTTTGTTATTAAAAAAAGACATCCGTCTGACTAAATCTCAAACAAGGATGGGCGCTCTATGACTTGTGAGCCAAACGTGACCTGCTGCCTGCTCAGTAAGTTGTGTTACTGAGACAGAGCCATGCCATTGATCTCCATGTTGTCCGTATCTCCGTTCGTCCTACCACAGCAAAGCCGAGAAGCTGTGCCACAGATCACGTGATCCACAAAGCCTGACACATTTGCTGTCTGACCCTTTACAGACACAAGTTTACAGAAAGACTCCGGACCTCTATGTTTGATTTTATTCAGACTCACGCATTTTGACTAGAATGCTTTATGGGTATGCTATGTAAATTTTTTCTTGTATCACATATGAGGCACATAAATACATGATTTTTCCTACATTTAGTGACAAGATGGAATTACCTCAAAAAGTTAAACATGAATTGTTGAATAACCCAGCAATGTCATTCCTAGGTCCATAAACAAGAGAAGTGAACACCTATGTCCGCAGAAATACTTGTACACAAATGCTCTTAGGAATGTTATTCGCAGTAGCTGAAACAGAAACAACCAGTGTCCATCAGCTAGTGAACAGGTGGACAAAATGTGATGTATTCACACGATCACGTATCATTCGGTTAAAAGGAACCACTAAAAGGAACAAAGTGCTGAGATGCACTGCAATATAGATGACCATAAAAACATGGTGAGTGAAAGAAACCTTATTACATAATTCTGTTAGATGAAATGTCCAAAATAAGCAAATACATATAAAGAGGAAGTGTAGCCCTGGCTGGTGTAGCTCAGTGGATTGAGTGTGGCCTGCAAACTAAAGGATCACTGGTTTAATTCCCAGTCAGGGCACATGCCTGGGTTGTGGGCCAGGTCCCCAGTAGGAGGCACGCAAGAGGCAACCACACACTGATGTTTCTTTCCCTCTCTGTCTCCCTCCCTTCCCCTTTCTCTAAAAATAAATAAATAAAATCTTCCAAAAAAAAAAGAGAAAGTGTTTTAGTGGTTGCCAAAGACTGGTGGGAAAAATGGGAAATTATCGCTAGTAAGTATGAGGTTTCTTTCTGAAGTGATTAAAAAAATGTTCTATAATTAGATAGTGGTAGTAGTAACATCATTCTGTGACTAGACTCAAAACCACTGAAATTTACCCTTTAAAGAGTGAATTTTATTTTATGTGAATTGTTTCTCAATAAAGCTGTTATCTTTTTATAAAAAGGATGAAATCAGAGGATTCAGGTTGTGTCAGCCTGAACCCCCATTATAAAATTCCTGCATCAACCTTTGCTTCATCCTTTCTCATTTATACATGATCATTGCCTAGAGGTATTCTTTCACTAGAAGTTGCAGAAGAGTGATTTTCTAATGCTACCATTCTTTCTGCATCTATTAGCTATCTGTATTTCTATAAAGAAGAATTTTCCCTCATCAACTATTCAGTTACATAAATATACAATTCAGACAGGCAAGGCAGGATGAGCTTGGTTCTTTTCCTTTTTGAGTTTTTCAGAGAAATGATTGGTACTCTGGCAACCCCCAGTGGTGAGTGGTGAGATATTTGATTTTGTTTTATTTTGCTGGCATTACACTCACTGGTTATATGCATGTGCTATGTTTCAGTTCAATGCAGTCAGTCTTTTCGATCCTTAAATTGTCCTGTGCACTGGGACCTCCTTTCCAGTTGATGCCTATGTCCTGTGGAGATGATTTCACTAGACTTATTTTTAACAGTTTTATTAAAATATAATTCACATACTCTACATTTACCTATACATAGCATACAATTCAATTGCTTCTATCACATCCACAGAACTGTGCAACCATCACCACGATAGATATAGAACATTTTCATTTCCCTAAAATGAAACCCCATAACCATCAGGAGCAAGTCCCCAGTTTTCCCACTCCTCATTCCACCACCTGCCCTAGGCAACTACCAACCATTCTCCCTCTACAGATTTGCCTATAAAAGACATTTCGTTTAAACAGAATCATACAATATTCAGCCTTTTCGGACTTCTTTTTTTCACATTGCATGTTTTCAAGTTTCATCCCTATTGAGCATTATTGGTACTTCATTCTTTTTAATGGCTGAACAATCCACTGTGCGGTTTTACCACATTTTCTTTTTCTGTTCACCAGTTGACAGGCATTCAAGCTGATCCAGTTTTTGAATACTATGAACCAATGCTGCTACGAATATTTGTGTACAGGTGTTTGTGTAGATCTATGTTTTCAGCTTTCTTGGATATATCTCTATTGCTTCTTCTTTTTGTTCTATGATTCCTATACATATTATATCTATGTTACAAAACCAGCAATATGTTATTCTAATTCTTACTTTATATAATTTTGTCTTTTAAAGAAGTTGAGAGAGAATAAAGGAGAGCAAGTATGTATCTAGAGTTCATTAAATTGATCTCCTTACTTACCATTTCTGGTTCTTTTCCTTTTTTTCCATAGATTCATTACCGTCTCATGTCATTTCCTGACTTCAGTAATAGCTTTGCTCTCACCCACTTCCTTTGTGCTATTTTTGTCAAATATATTCCATTATGTGTTATGTGAACCAATAATTCAACTATATACATAGTTTCATACAGTTGCATTTAAATTGCAGTTAAGAGAAGAAATAAACATTAGTACTGTCTTTTATAATTATGTAATTACCTTTACCACTACTTTTTGCTTTCTGGTGTGCAACTGAATTAAGGTCTGGGGTCACTCACTCTTAGCCTGAAGAACATCCTTTAGTATTTCAGTTAAGGTAGATCCTAGCAACTAATTGTCTTGGTTTTTATTCATCTGCAATGTCTTTATTTCACCTTTCTTTCAGCATGCGAGATTCTTAGTGGACAATTTTTTTCTTTCAGTTATTTGAATGTCATCCCACTACCTCACAGCCAGCATTATTTCTGATGAAAAGTCACCACTAATCTTATTAGAGTTTCCTTGTATGTGAAGAGTCATTTTTCTCTCACTCCTTTCAAGATTTTTCTCTTTGTCTTTGTCTTTCTCTTTCACCATTTTTACTCTCATGTGTCTGGTTGGGGGCCTCTTTGTTATCCTACTTGGAGTAGATCAATGGTTGCCTAGGGCACATATATAAGTCTGTCATTAGATACACCCCACTAAGAAGGAACAATCAAAAGACTGTGCTTTAAAGTCATATTATATAAGGGCTGCTGGTTCGATTCCCAGTCTAGGGCACATGCCTGGATTGCAGGCACATAAGAGGCAACTACACACTGATATTTCTTTCCCTCTCTTTCTCCCTCCCCTTCCCTAAAAATAAATAAAATTTTTAAAAGTTTTTAAAAATTAAAGTTATATTACATAATTCATTTGTATGTGATTATGCTACTACATTGATATGCAGCTGGATTTTTTCCCATTCATTTTTCATGTTTAGGGGTTCCTTTTCATTATGTAATTCTGTTTTTAGTTATGTAAACCAAAGTACCAAAATCAAAAAAACACAACAAGGTATGAGCATTCACAAAAGTCTCACATCAGTCCTGTCTCCTCCTCCTTGGTCCCTGACTTAGCCTCTAAGTAAACCATTTTTGTTTATTTTAGTGAATCTGTCCACCATTTCTCCTTGAAAATATAAGCAGTGATCTCTATACATGCGTATTTCCTTTTCTTGTATAACAGGCAGCACATGAAAACACCATTCCTCACCCCCATCCTCTTCATCCTTTTTACAACTACAGAGCACCCCATGTGCGGCTGTACAATGGTCTACTCAACCTGTCCCTTATCGATGTACATTTTAATGGCATTTTCTATTAGTTTTCTATTGGTTCATAATGAATTACCACAAGTTAGTAACTTAAAACAACAAAGATTTATTACCTCACGGTTTCCGTGGGGCAGGGACTTAACTGCGCATAGGTTATCTGGGTCCTCTGCTCAGCATCTCACCAGGCAGAAATCAATGTGTCGGCCAAGACTGCGATCTCACGGGAAGCTTAGAGCCCTCTTCCAAGTTCACTGGTTGTTGAAAGAATTCAATTACTGTGCTTGTAAAGTGAGGTCCCCATTTTCTTGCTAACTGTCAGCTGAGACCACTCTCAAAAACCAAGACCCTCCCTCAAGCCCTTCTCATGGGACCTCCGCCAGGGGTCCTCTCACACGTGGTAGCTTACGTCTCCAAAGCCACCAAGAGAATCTCTCTTTAAAGGACTCACGTGGTAGGTCAGACCCACTCAGCATAATCTTTCTTTTGATTAATTCAAAGTCAAGTGATTAGGGGCCTTAACTACATCTGAGAAGTTCCTTTACCTTTGTCGTACAACGTAGGCTAATCCTGAGAGCGATATCCAATCATATTAACAGACTCTGCACTCAGGAGGAGGGGGTTATACAGGAACGCATGGTGGGTGGGGAGGAGAGTGAGAATCTTGGGTCTGTTTTGGGATTGTGCCTACCACATTTAGCATTGCCAGTAATGTCACAAAGAATAGCTCTGTGCATATGCTCTTTTGTATTTTTGCCAATGTATCATTGACACTATTTTGTATCATTTTACCAATGTATCATTGACACATCGATGCTATTTTGTATTTTTGCCAAAGTATCATTGATTCCTAGGATTACGCACGTGTAACTTTGCTGCATGTCACCACACTTTCCTCCACAGGAGTCAGGCGATTCTGCAATCCTGTGAGCAATGCAGGAAAGAGCCGGTTTCCCCGTAGCTGCACTAATAGACGATGTTGTCAAACTTCTAGGCTTTGCCAATCTGATTGGCTATAAATGGTATCTTACTGTAACTTAAATTTGTATTTTTCATTATGAGGAAATTCAAGCATGTTTTCCTACATTAAAGGAACATTTTCTGGGTGGTGTGTTCGAACCCTTTAGATGATAGAGTTGAGAAATAAAATTTGGTATTGGGGACGGTATGAAAAGACACTGACTTTTTGGAAAGTGCATGAAACCTATGGATCTGCTCCCCACAAAAAATTATCTAAAAATATCTGTGTCCATTTTTATATACAGTGTATTTTTTTGCTTTGAATGTTTATCACTTTCACGTAAGCAACATAAAAAAAGAAATACTCTCTATAAAAAATAATTTCTCTCAATATTGTGCCTAACTGTAATTTCTATTTCTGTTTTGACTTCTTGGCCGACTACCCCCACATTAACCCCGGGTGCTGCTCAAGTTTACCATCCACCACTGAGGCTGCAAAATCCACGTGCTCACTCCCCAGCCCCGCGGACAGTTAGGGCGCAGACTGGCGGAAGATTTGACCAGTTCGATGCAGCAGCCTGGCATTGCCATTTTGGACAAAGAGGCAGAAACAGTAGAGAATCTGTTACGGCGCTGGGGGCAGTGGCAGATGGTGCAGTGGTCAGTGCCTTCGGCAGCAGTGGTGAAACCGGAGGTGCCCAGGGCCCTGTCTGTGGAGGCAGCACCGTGCCTCCCTGAGCTCGGTTTCGTGGTGCCACCTTGGCCATGGCTCCGACTGTGGAGTCTACGGCCGTTCCCGCTGATGCACAAGGCTAGTGCGTCAGTCCTCCTGGAAACCCGGGGAGCCATCCCATGTTTCTTCAGGAAAATCCTCTTCTGCTTTATCAGCCCTGACTGGCAGAATGTTGGTTTTTCCCCCCCTGCAGAAATTAATGGCAACTTCCTGAAAACGTGAAATAAATCGAAATTGTTCAAATGAAATGAAAAGTAGCTTGATGGTTGCTCAGAGAGGAGAATTCTGCAGTTATCTGGCAAGAATAAGACATTAAAATTACAGTGATCTTTGACATAACGATCTTGTCATCTTTAACATTCAGCTTACTTCCATTTCTGATTTTGAGTAAGTGCTTAATCACAAAGCTGTGAATTATTATAACTCTCAAGTCAGGGGAGGTCTCACTGTTCCCTTGATCTTCAGGTAAGATTTCCTTGTGCTCAGTAATTTCATAGCTTGTGAAATCCAAAGCTCCATCTCAAGTTTTCTGCCAATACTGCAGCCACTGGCATCTGCCCAGCCCCACCTCCAAGTTCTGACGTCCTTAGAGTCTGCCTTATCTCAGCCAACACTGAGTGTCAGCCCCTTCTCACACACAAGCTTTAGAGACATTAATGCATTTGACTGAAACTTTTTTGGGGGGTGGGGGAAGGCGTTCCACAGAAGGGTCACATCCAGCCGTTTTGTCAGCTAGGTATTCTCTTCCTAATACACAAAGCGGTGTGGACTCTTCTGTGAAGCTTTGGGACTCACTGCCTAGGCCCCAGGGGGCTCCCCTTTGACCCAGGGAAAATCTTCGCAACTTGTTTTTGCAGTTCTTCTACCACCTCCTTGTACTGATCCTCCCCAGTCAGCCAGAGGCAGCCTTGGAAAAAATTAGAATTATAAAGACAGGCATGAAAAGCAAAGAGCATACTATGTGTGTGTGTGGGGGGGGGGGGGGTGTTGGATTCCTGCTTTTTGTTCACATTTTGATTTCTGTTTTGCATTTACAATGGGCTGCTGAGTGGAAATAGGAGAGCCTTGAGGGAAACGGCATAGAATTAATCACAGTAAATCATTAGGAAAAAATTGAAGGAGCAGTGGAAAATTCCACCCTCCAATCTCCATGGGAACTAAAGGAGGGCTACCTGAGTGAGGAGGTGACCGGGAAGAGAGCGTGTACAAGAGCATCGGTGGAGAGGAGGCAGGACTGAATCACGAAGCGAGGGGTGGGCAGCATGTGGCAGAGCAGAGTCGGCATCGAGGGGCATCCTATCTCTAAAGCACCGTCTGCAGGGAGCCCGATGGAAGCGGAGCCAGTGCCCACCCACCACCCACCGGCATCCCAGTGAGCCACAGACAGCTCGGGAACTCTGCCCAGAGGCGGCTATGTCAGCTTTCTTCCCATTGCTAATTACGGAGCGAGGTGGGGTGTTATCTAATAGCAGGACATTTATCTGGACTCCCCCACATCCAAAATGTCTCATATGGACTTCATTTTTCAAAAGCCCAGGATTTGCAGAAGTACCCCAGAAAGAGAGCTGGAGATACAGAAGGGCAAGTCACCAGGCCCAGCATTTGGGCAAAACTGGTCAGTGACAAATCCATCCCAATTACACATTTATCAAAGTGTGATTCCCAGCAAAGACATTTACCTCTAAGAGGAATTTGGGGGCCAACTCTTAAATTACAGCATTTTCTCTATAGTAAATGGAATCAAACATGCCATCCCTTGACTTGCCAGATTAAAATAATCTATCAAGCAACACCAGGATTCTCCAGGGCTTGACCATAAGTCAAGCAAGTCATCTCTTTTGTCCTCACATTAGTGATAGTATTGGTATTAGTCAGGATTCTCCAGAGAAACAGAACCAAAAGAAAACAGACATGGACATACACACAGACATAAGCACAGACACAGACATAGACATAGAAATACACACAGACACAGGCATGACATAGACATGGGCATAGATAGGACATCATCACAGATGCAGACATAGACACAGACATGACACCGACATAGACATGACACTGACGCACAGACATGACATAGACACGGACATGGACACAGACACAGGCATGACATAGACACAGACATGATACGGACGCGCAGACATGACATAGATACAGGTGTGGACATGACACGGACATAACATAGGCATGGGTGCAGGCATGACATAGGCATGGGCACAGGCATGACATCGGCGCAGGCGCAGGCACAGATACGCACAGATGTGGATAATAAGAAATTGGCTCACATGGTTACGAAGGCTGGCAAGTCCCAGGATATTCAATGGTGCAGTTGCAGTGCAAAGGCGGGCAGGTTTGAGACCCAGGAAGCAAAAATGTTTCTATTTGAGTTCAAAGGCAGAAAAAAAAGGGCAATGTTCCAGTTAGAAGGCAGTTTGGCAGGAAGAATTCTGTCTTATTCAAGGGAGAGTCAACCTTTTTGTTCTATGCAGGCCTTCACTTGATTAGATGAAGCCCACCCACAGTAGGGAAGGCAATCTGTTTTATTCAATCTATCAACTTGAGTGTTACTCTGAACCACAAACACCCTCACAGAGACACTCAGAAGGATATTTGACCAAATATATGGGCATACCACGCTCCAATCAAGTTAGACACATGTAATTAACGTCCACAGTATCTTCAGCAAAGTCTGAATTATTGGTGCTATCTTTAGCAGCAGGGAGGGAATTTCAAATCCAAACTCTTATTTTAAGGTTATCTAAGCAAAATCAGTTTCAAACAAACTCTACCCTATTGCCAGGAATCTATATACTGCTACTCCTCAGCATCCTCGTTTTCAGACTACAAAAGCATGTCTTCATCCAGCATCAAATTCACACACTTGGCCGCCTCCAGCAGCAGCTTGGTCAAAGAGCTTGTGATTTTTCAATGGCACCATAATTGTCACTGCAGAACCTTGAATCAAAAGACAGATATGTGACCAAAAATCTTGCCAGGTAAGCCAGGCCATAAATGAGCTGTTCCCATGCCAAAACTATTATAAAAGTGGATATATTTTCTTTTTCTCTCAGAGAAAAAGGAAACTTCCATCCGCTATCCAACACTTCTTCCCATAGTCACCCTTGGGAAACCAGTAGATTACATCATAGAGAAGAACTTTCTATCTGGCTCCCATTTCTTCACAAAACCTCTTGAAAGGATACTCGATATGAATGTGACACTTTTTAGAGCAGTAAGCACAAATTCTTTTAGGATCTTTGACAGGATTCTGATGCCAACACATGCCCAGGGTGAAACCAATGAGTCACGCTGACATGTCACCAGGCAGCGGAGTCAAGGGCACTGCCAGGCATCCAGGGACTCCATCTGTGCACGGGGTGTCACGATTTTCTTTCAGGCAAAGTTTCATTTGGCTAAGAAACACTGCTCCATTTTGGAGCCGTTGACAACCTTTTCAATTTCCAAAAGAGAAATGGGACTTTTTCCTTTGATAGCATCAGCTTGCACGTAAGAGACAAGAAGCAGGAGCTGGATACACGAAAACAAAACATTAGTTTTGTTGAAGAAACGATCGTGGCAGCTCCATGACCAGCTGTGAAATATCAGGAGAAATGTCAACAGGTGCATAGTGAGTCACACGGTCCCCCAGAGGGAAGCACGGACTCCCAGGGACAAGCTGGAGCCTGGTGAAATGCCACTGCTACAGTGCTCTCGGGAACAATAAATGGGGAGAGGCATGCTTCATAAAATCCTTCTCAAACTCCTTTTGATAGGGACATCGTTCATTTGTACTCAGAAGAACGGACAGCATGCCTAGCAGGGGAACCTATGTGGCTTGGTTATCTCCTTGGAAATACCACTAAAAAGTCTATTAAAAATAATTCCTAAATATATTCCGCTCAATATTTTTGGGGAATAAACTTGGGAATGAATGTCACTGATGATGTGATAACCCCTATCAACAGAAAATAGAATTGAAATGATACATGTCTCTTTGGTAACTCCATGGTGCCATCTCTCCTTGGAAATTGAAGGTTCTCATTGAAAAGATGATAGACACACACACTTTAGTCCAGAAATGTTACCAAAAACCTGTGTTCATGTTCGAGGCTGCTAGGCACAGCTTCTACTGTCAGCAGTAGGAAATGCAGAAATATTTCGTAGAGTTCATTTAATCATGTTAACCCCAGTTTTTATTTTCATGGAAGTACACAATTCAATAATGGCAAAATGCCTCAGTAAAGAAAGCTGGGACATGGGCAATCAATGGCCACCATCCAGATACAAAAGGGTCTCGACACTTTCTCCTGGTTCCTCTGTGTTCTCAGGCACGGCATGGTTTAAGCTGAAACACAAACAGATTGATAGGCAATGCTTTGGCTAGAACCAGCCAGTTAAATCATTAGGAAACAGATTTCTTCTGTTCTCTGTCATGTTGCTCTAAAATGGTGCCCAGTTTGTGCTGGTAAATTGTTTTTAACTGATTGGTTCTCTGAGACCAACAGTGCCTGAATTCTCCTCTTGAAGATGAATATTATTTTCCATTCTATCTATCTCACGGAGGAAAATGGTGCCGTGGTGGAAGCTACAGCAGGGCTGGGAGCGCTGGTGAATCCTGGCCATCTGCACCTGGATCCTTCTCAGAGCTGTTATTTAAAGCGAGTCTGGATGAACAGAAGAGGTTTGTTTAAAATGCTTTGCTGCTCTGCAAGGCTAACGACTAGTGGGGCAGTGCTGAAAATAGGAACAGGGTTAGAGGCCCCTAGACAGCTCACCAGAGAACCTGTATTAGTAAACTGGAAATCACGCCTGACAAAAAAGGCAGCCATGGCCGTTGTAGAAGTGACTCAAAGGCACTCTCCACTCCTCGGAGAGGGCTTCGGTGGCTCCTCATACTTATTCACATATGCAGTTATGTAACAGAAATAAAGAAAAAAATACTGCTTAGAAGTCACTTTGGGACTAAACTACAGATCTCTCAAAATATGTGAGAGAAGATTGTGAGTAAATATATCACCATTATGGGGAGTTAACAAATCACAAATTTGCCAGACTTTAATCAGGTAGAAGTAACACAATTTTAAATGAAGTATCTATGTGTCTTTTTCTTTTTTAACCCTACTAATGACCCACAAAAAAGGAAAGGTACCAGATTTCCAGCCAAGATGGAGGCATAGGTGGATACATTTTGCCTCCTCACACAACCAAAAGAAGGACAACAAATTTAAAAACAAAAAATAACCAGAACTTCCAGAAAAATCAAACTGTATGGAAGTCCAACAACCAAGGAGTTAAAGAAGAAACGTTCATCCAGACTGGCAGGAGGGGCGGAGAGGATACACAACAAGGTGGAGGCTGGAGGACCAGGGTGGGCAAGGCAGCAGCTGGCAGACTGAGCGGTCCCACATTTGTGTGCAGGTAACCAAGAGGAACAACTGGGGAGCAAGACAGACCACACAACCCAAGGTTCCAGTGTGGGGAAATAAAGCCTCAGAACCTCTGGCTGTAAAAAGTTGTGGGGGTTGCATTGGCTGGAGAAACTCCCAGCCTCACTGGAGAGTTTCTTGGAGAGACCCATAGGGTCCTACCTAGAATGTACACAAAACCACCACCTGGGAATAAGTACCAGAAGGGCCCAATTTGCTTGTGGATAGTGGGGGAAGTGACTGAAAGCCAGCCAGAGCTGAGCGAGCAGCATTACTCCCTCTCCGACCCCTCCTCCACATATAGCACCACAACGCAGCAACGTGGGTTGCCCCACCCTGGTGAATACCTAAGGCTCCACCCCTTACTATGTAACACACGTGTTGAGACAAAGAAATATGGCCCAAATGAAAGAACAGATCAAAGCTCCAAAAATAGAACTAAGTGATGAAGAGATAGCCAACCTATCAGATGCAGAGCTCAAAACACTGATAATCAGGATGCTCACAGTAATAGTTGAGTGTTGGGAACCACTCCATGTGGGTTCTGAGACTGTAGCCCAAGAGAGCAAGCCCTGAAAGGGGCTGGTAAGTCTCCCTGGAAAACCAGGTAAAAACGCACATGGCAAGCATGACCCAACTCTAACACCAGGGTTCCTGTGGGGATTAGGCCTGATAAATACATTGTATCCTTCGAAGCTTGCTCTGCTTTGTTTTGTATGGCCCTGGTGATATAAACCAGAGATTTAAGTTCAAGGCATAAGGAGTAAACTTATCTCATGAAATACATCTTAAAGACTTTCTAGCATCAGCCAGAAACTCACAGACCCTGACCTATGACAGATCTCTGTGTTCCTTCCATTGTTATCTATAGATAATACCTGTTTTTTCATGACTATAGCCCTTTGACATTGATTGATGAGCTATGCATGTACATGCCCACATATACCATTCCCAATAAAAGCCATTTGGGAGAAGGGCTCGGGGCATTCTCCACTAGAGGGAATTACCACCTTCTTTCCCGCCAGAATAGCAAGATGGTGTCTGGGGCGACTTATTTCTCATCCATAGCCAACGGGAGGAGCTCTGCTGGATGGAGTTCCTCCAACAGTTAAATATGGTTGAAAAATAGATGAAGAACTGAAGACTATGCAAAATGAAGTAAAGAAAAATATACAGGGAACCAACAGTGAAGGGAAGGAAACTGGGACTCAGATCAATGATTTGGAGCAGAAGGAAGAAATAAATATTCAACCAGAACAGAATAAAGAAACAAGAATTCAAAAAAATGAGGAGAGTCTTAGCAACCTCCAGGACAACTTTAAACATTCCAACATCAGGATCATAGGGGTGCCAGAAGCAGAAGAGGAAGAGCAAGAAATCAAAAACTTATTTGAAAAAAATAATGAAGGAGAACTTCCCCAATCTGGCAAAGGAAATTGACTCCCAGGAAGCCCAGAAAGCTCAGAGAGTCCCAAAGAAGTTGGACCCAAGGAAGCACATACCAAGGCACATCATAATTACATTAGCCAAGATTAAAGAGGAGAGAATCTTCAAAGCAGCAAGAGAAAAGGAGAGTTACTTGTAAAGGAGTTCCCATAAGGTTATCAATTGATTTCTCAAAAGAAACCTGGCAGGCAAGAAGAGGCTGAAAAAGAAGTATTCCAAGTCATAAAAAGCAAGGAGCTACATCCAACAATACTCTATTCAGCAAAGCTATCATTTAGAATGGAAAGGCAGATAAAGTGCTTCTCTGATAAGGTAAAACTAAAGGAGTTCATCATCGCCAAGCCCTTATTATATGAAATATTAAAGGGACTTACCTAATAAAAAGAAGATGGTCAAAATATGAACAGTAAAATGACAACAAACTCATAGCTATCAACAACTGAACCTAAAAAACAAAAACAACTAAGCAAACAACTAGAACAGGAACAGATTCACAGAGATCACATGTAGGGTTATCGGCAGGGAGATGGAAGGGGAGAAAAGGTACAGGGAATAAGAAGCATAAATGGTAGGTACAAAATAGACAGGGGGAGGTTAAGAATAGTGTGGAAAATGGAGAAGCCATAGAACTTATATCACATGAACTAAGATGGGGAATAATACAGGTGGGAGGGCATGTGCACGGCAGAGGGGAATAAAGGGGAGAAAATAGAACAACTATAACAACATAATCAATATAATTATTTTAAAAGGGAAAGGAAAGGTGCCTACATATGACAAAATTAAATTAGAAAGTATAACTGAAGGTGAACGCAAATGAGATTTCATTTTGTATTTAAAATAACAATGTTTTGCATTTAAATGAAATTCTACCTTAAAATATAGCATATGTTAAAAAAGAAAAGCAAGTTTTCTCTTATCTTGTGGGGGCGGGGCTCAGATGTGCTCAAATGGCGACTATTCTACTCAAAACATTAAGTATGATAATCGTATATCTTTTTCTCATAGTCAAATGATAACATTCTATGAATTCTATTACATTATAAATGTTAACACTGTAAGAATTTTGTAGAAATAGTAAGATTTCAATTTGATCACTATCATAAAAATTTTGGAAATTTTAAGTAATCCAGAGATTCTGTGCAACAAGTGAACATAAAAGAAAATAATATTTCTTACCCAGGAAAACCCACTGGATCTGATAAAATGACTTCAGGTCACAAAATCACCAAATGTCACCAAGGTTGCGCTAGAGTAGAAAGAGCTTTCCCTTCATCCTTCAGGTGATAAAAAACAGGTTAAAGAATTTCAGCCAAATTCTTCAGTTTCATAGAAAGTGTTAGTTTTATTAGGGGCACTTCTCCCTGTCACTATAAGCTCAATCACCTACTCCTACTCCTACTCCTACTACTACTACTACTACTACTACTACTACTACAACACACTCATGCATGCACAATAGCACCTTTGGTGAGCTTCTGGAGGGTGCACAACCACTCAGCCTGTCTCCACTGACATCCTTGCCACCCACACTTTCTCTGAAACAACAAGTAAGTAAACCCTGAACACTTAGAAAAGGATTGGAATGAGCGTCCTTCTACTACAGTTGGCGAACTCAAGTCCCAGTGATTCTGAACCTGATGATGTCTGTCACACAGCCGGGACCCAAGTCTTGAGCTCATGACTTAATGTCTGCACTGTCTTGGGATCAGCACTTAGTCCTCTGGACTCAGTTTTCTCCTCTGTAAAAAAGAGAGAATTATATCAACCTCGTGCCTTGTTGAGAGAATTGCAGGTCATCGAAGCCAAGCAGCCCGCAGCAGGGCTGGCGCCTGGGCTTGCTGTTCAATCAGTTACACCTGTTCAACTCTTGCTACTTTGAAACCCAGATTCTCTCATCTTTGCTATTTGCACTTAAGTCTTCCTTGACCATTAAAAAACGTTATAAACTTTTAAGAAGAGATAATTTCGTCTTATGTTTTCAAGGTTTATTTTGCTGCTTGACGCCGTTTGGATTGGAAGGTATGTTTGTTTGCTAGAGTTGCTAGAACAAAGTACCACAAACGACTGGCTTGAACAAGAGACACTTACACTCTCGCAGTTCTGGGCCCTAGAAGTCCAAGATCAGCTGTCAGCAGGGCTGGTTCCTGTGCAGGAGAATCTCTTTTCACGCCTCTCCCCTAGCTCCTGGTGCTTTGCTGGCAATTCGGGGTGTCCCATGGTTTGCAGAACTATCACCCCCGTCTCGCCCTTATCGTCACATGCTGTTCTCCCTGTGTGCACCTGTGTCCAAATTTCCCCTTCTTATAAGGACATTAGTAACATCGGATGAAAGCCCGCCCCATTCCAGTATGACCCTATCTGAACTCATTACATCTGAAGGATCCATTTACCAAATAAGGTCACACTCTGAGGTGGGGGGGAGAAGGGCACAATTCGACCTATAACAGAAGGTCACAAGACTTTCGTCATTTCTCTGAGTTTTCTGGACTATAAACTCCAAAGGAAACGAGCATGGGCCTAATTATAACTCTGGTCATCAGCCTTTTCACATCACAAGCCAATCTGCTCAGGAGCATGAAGGTGCAACGTTATGGACATTGAAAGAAAGGATCTGACCTTCCTACAGATCAGCAGATCTTTCTAGGATTTTATCTGGTTTTTTCAAAAGTAGAAACACCACAATTCATATCTTACACTTATTGTTTACTTCCATCTATTACAGTTAATAGTTCAGCTAAAAATCACTTCGTTGACAAGATGGGATTTCAGAAACGCTGCAACAGGATATTTAAAAAAAAATGTGGCACAGCTTGACCAAAAGCCTCCTAATGAGCTTCAGTCAAACACGTGAGCATTCTGATGTTGCTCAGAACCACAAAGCCAAACTCTGAAGTCTGGAAGTATTTTTGTCATGACAAAATTCTTTCATTGTGGTTTTTCTGTTTCTGTTCTTTGAAGAAGTGACCCATACACAGAGTGTTTTTTTCAAATGGGGGAGCACAGCATGCACAAAAGCTTTGCAGTAAATAAAAGGGGCCTCCCTGTGTGCCTCCCAGGCCCCCAGGCCCCCTCCATGGAGGCAGCTGATGCCACCAAGGTCTCCAGTCTCTGCAGTTAGAAATACTGATGCACAGAAACTCACTCCAAATGCAGCACTGCACACTGTCCAGCACCTGACTTTTTTTCTCTTTACCTTGTAACTTGAAGATCCTGCCCTATCTGTAGCTATTTGATTTGTTGTAACTGCTGCGTTTACGGAGTTCCACAGTCAGGATTCCTCCTTGGTAGGAGTCTTATCCATATTAGCGAGGCATTGTTTCAACAGCACTGCAATGTGCCCCCTCACTGTCCCCACCTCTGCTGAGGACCGAGAAGGCAGGTTCACGCATAAAACACAAGAGCAAGTGGAAAGACGGACAGACTTAATTAAGGTTTTCAGTGGTGCCATTGTACTAAAGAAATTCTGCTTGGTGACTTTCAGTTAAAAAAAAATTAAAAATCAGATTTAAGGATTGTTGTTTCCCTACCCAGACTCCCTCACTAGTCTTTTGCTAGTAATATTTACAAGTGAAAAAATTATTAATTCTAAAGCACAGTTGCTAATAGCCATAGTGACCGCATTCTGAGGCTGGAATCTATTTGAAACTTTCCTGTTGTTAAACATTTTAGGTGGTTTGTAGTTCAGCTTTGCAAAACAATTCCGAAATGCTCATACTGTGGTGCTTTTTGGGGGGGACAAATTGTCAAATTGCTCCCCCAGAAATAACTTGGACATTTGTTCTTAACATTTGAGAGCATGGACCCCTTTCATAATCTGAAGGAACTTTCACCTCTTCTCAGAAAAAAGACAAAGACACACAAAAATTTTCATAAAATTTTAGAGAATGACACCCCCCCAAAAATGACCCCAGGTGAAAAATCCAGTACTAACTTTTGCTCCTACCAACAATGTAAGTGCCTCTTTTGCTCATGCCTTCATTTTATTTTCAAACTTTTTATTGGTTTTATAGACGAAAGTACCACCATTTATTAATTTATTTTTATTGCTTATGAAATGTGAACACTTTTAAAAAGTTGATTAGTCATTTATGCTTTTTGTACATTACTTATTTAAATATTTTATATAATTCAGATTTTAAATATTAAGTTATAAATTTTAACTCAACACTGTAAAAACAGATGATAAATTAGAAACATCAATCCCTGTAAGTCTTAAAGAATGGAGTCTTTTTTGATCATTGAGATTCCAAAAGTGCATGTCTCATGTTTTCCACTAGAGGGCAATGTTAGCTCATCTATTACTCTGGATTCTACAGCTGTCACCTCAATTTATGTTCCCTAGAAAGTCTGAAGAACACTTGCAGAGTAAAGAATTATAAATACTTCTTTTTGTATATAACACATTGCTATATAAAAATGACTTTACATTTTCCTATTTAATTTGTTTCAACGCAAGAAAATGTACAAATTGAATTTCAATAATTATCGTAATCAGTGCTTCAGATGAAAACGATGCCTGCATTAGCGTTCATTATTGCATAGACTTAATGAGTCTATCATTAAGTCTAACTTACAGAATGGTGTGTACAGGACCATTTATAATCGAAACTTCATAAACCATTAGTCTAAACTGAGGAAAGACAAGTGACTTCTGAAAAGCATGTTGAAAGACCAGATTAATTCTTAATTCCAAATATTTTATCCCATTGGCTGACCATGTACTACAAATTGGGGGGGTCTCATTCCACAAATATTTATTGACCGCTCACATTTGCAAGGCATTCTTCTGAGGTCTGCAAATACAGTAACGAAGAAAACAGAAACCCCCCACCTCCAGGAGCTTACCTGCTGGAGGCGTAGAGTAGGGAGGGTAAACACAGTGCACGTCGGACATGCACACGAGAAGACTTGCAGGTGCTGAGGGGAGAGTAGAGCTGCGAAGGGTGGTAGAGCGCACGGGGGAAACAGGTGGCCAGGGGAGGCTTCATGCGTGATCGACACCTGAGCAGAGAGCTTAGGGAGCTCTAAAGAAAAGATCTTCCCCACAGAGAAGGAACACCAAGTGCAGGGGTCCTGAGGCAGCTGGTGAGACACACACAGCAAGGAAGCCAGGGTGGCTGGAGAGCAGTGAACTAGCGGGGAGGGGAGAGGAGAGAGGGAAGGCCGGAGGGCGGAGAGCCTTGGCAGCCAGCCTCGGGACTTGGGCTTTTACTCTGAGATGGAGGAAAGTTGGGGTTTTAAGCACAGGCAGGATATGATCTACATGCATGAAAAGAACCACTTGGACTGCTATTTCGAGGAAAGACTATAGAGGGAGAGGGTAGAAACAGGAAGACTCGTTAGGAATCCATGGCTGTTAATTTGCTGAGAAAGGGTAGGAAGGTGGACCAGAGTAAGAGCAGCAGTAGGAGAAGTTGGGGCAGACACACCTGAGGTGCCGACGTGTGACCGACCAAGTAGGTAGCTGTGTACAGGAGACAGGCATTCAAAGAAGAGGTTGGGCTGGAAACATATATTTCAGAGACATCGGAGATGGATTGAGATCATAAAGAGAACAAGTGTGGAAAGAGAAGAAAAGTGGTCTGAAAACCGACCCCAGGGACATCTGCTTAAAAGCCAGGGCAACAAGGAGACACCAGCAGGGGGTGCTGAGAAAGCGAGTCCAGGGAGGTAGGGGAAAAAGCCAAGAATGAGGTGTCTGGAAGCGACTGTTCGCAGGAGCACAGTAAGCAAGCCATCATCACAAGCTGAGGGCCAGGGTGGACCCTGATGTCGGCAGTGTGGGTCAAGGTGATGACCACCTTGACAAGAGCAGCCCTGGGGTGGGGTGAGGGGGCAGAAGGCTGCCTGCGAGGATTACACAGATGAAGTGTGAAATAGGAGCCGGCAAGTATCACAGTTTTTTCCAGGAATTTTGACAGGAAGGGGACCAAGAAATAAAGCAATAGCTGGAGAATGACATGAGGTCAAGAGATGGTTTAGAAAAGATGGGAGAAGCGACAGCCTGAGTTTATGCTTTCAGCAGTAGAGAGAGAAAACTGGAGGTCGCTGGAAAGACAGGAAACTTTCCAAAGGCAAAGGAGATGGGATCCACGTGACCCAGAGGCCGGGAGGTGGAAGCATTTCTGATTCAGAAAAATCAGCTCACGATGCCTTGTGGCCCTTTATTCCGTACTTTATTGGGAAATATGCCTTATGGGGGGTGTTTACATGCTAAAGCTAGTTCCATAACTAATTGATTAAGTTACACTACAAAGCTGCCTGACCACTCAGCTCTGATGTTCAAAGACTAGCACATTCTCCACAGCTGCCTGGACCCACATTTCATGGGGTGGGGTCCCTGTGAGTTAATGAAGCTGCTTCAGAAGACATTGCCTCTCATTATCATGCAGGCTTTTTCAGAGAAAAAGCAAAAACAAAAGCTCCCTGCAAGGACAAGCAGGGTTTTGCCTATGACACCACCTCCACTGTAAGCAGGCAAGTCCTGTCAGAGGGCTGCTTCCTGCCCTCTCTGGTTTACCCAGAAAATGGACAGTCAAAAATAATTGCCAGAGGGGTCAGAACAGAGTACTGCTAAAAAAAATGAACAGTTTTTAAATTTTTCTAAATTGTATTAGATTTCAGAGTGATTCACTGTCCTCCTCTGACAGTATTGTCCCTGATCTCTACATGACTCACATTTTCACAACGTTCTGTCCCCTAATCAAATGTCACCGTCTGAGACGTCTTCCCTGAATACGGACTTCACCACACAATCCCCCCCCCCCCCCCCCGCCTTCTGTGTGCCCATGATCCAGTCGGCCCTTTTCCTTTGTTTGGCTGTGATGTCCTTCAGCACCCTCCATGCGGGCGGCAGATGAGGTGGGCTTTGTTCACTCTTCTCCCAGCGCCTAGAACACAGCGTCCAGAGAAGCTGCTCAGTAAATATGCAGTAAGTCAATGAGTTGTTGTGAACCAATTCAGACGGGAAAAGAAAGGAATAAAGCGTGTGAACAGGCAGGAACCATATAATATTCGGGATATACTTATACTAAAAAAAATTGTGCTTTATCTGAAATTCACATTTAACTGGGCATCTTGTATTTCATTTAACAACTCTCCCCCCAGATGTTTTAATTTTTGGCAAAGCACAAGAGTGCTTACTCAGTGTGGCTGGGAGGGACGTGGCACAGTGGGAAACAGATGCAGTAGAATAGGGTCGTTTAGGTAGTGCTCAGAGCATGTGGCTGCTGAATGCTGGCTTTAGGGAACTTACGTTCTGGGTGCTGTAAACAAATATTATTCAGTTATTTGTTCAATAAATACCATGTGCCAGGCACTGGTCACTGGTCTCACACGTAAGTTATTCTATGAGGGACAAACTTCCCTCCATCTCACTTTTTACTTTATTTTATTGGCATCTTGAAGATTCATTGCCTTCTCAAAAATTTTATCTACTCGTTCTTGTGCAGAACCATGAAAGAAGTCAGTTCGTGCTTTCTTTGCTGAAGGATGAATGCTCCTAGGGACAAGAATTACATGGACTGAGTCTGTCAGTCTGACTGTTTCTGCAGGATTTCCTCGGCCCTCTTCCTAACCCCTCTGTGTTAATGTAAGATCACAGTCTCAGAACTTGTATGGCAACTACGTATTCATCAGCAACATATGTCACTATTAAAAATGCATAGATTTCCACTGCCATCAGCTCCCCTGGCAAATATTAGGGATTCTTTATCCCTCGAGTTTTTAGGGGGACGTTTTCAACACAGCTGCCTTTCTTTCTTGTCTGGATCTTTTTTTTTTTTTTAATCTGTTCAAATAACAGATTAAATTTCGTTACATTGGTTAACAGATTTCGTTAACATTGGGTTACTTCGGGCTGCAAAACCACCTATTCCATGCTGTGTGTCTTTCATGGAGGAAACAAGAAGATGTAACATTTAAGTAGCATAAATTCCTTAATAATCTCCCACAAGATTAATATCATTTGAAATCTCTCAGTGGAGATCTGTACTTTCATTTTCACACTTGACAGTAAAGATGAAAAGAGTAGAAAAATCAATTAAAAGGAGGAAGAAACAATAGTCCCTAAAAATTTAGGAATGTTGCTATCCAGTGCAGCATCGAAGATCAATTGAAATGAACAAACCAAATTGCTTGGTCAGACTTTGCTTATCCTATTGTTTTGACTTTGGGGGCAGGTATTATGAAGAAATATACTCTCCTTACAGGAAGTGGTGGCTGTGGTTATTTGAGTGGTGCAAGACCTTGTGTCTGAGAGGTCCTTATTCTGGGGCCAGCAGGCCCAACCCCCGTTCCCCTCACCGCCCACCCCAGGCATTTGGCAGTTGTGACAAGGAACAAAGAGTCCATTGGTATCACAGGAAGAGAGGAAGAATCAGCTTGGAAGTGGGAAGGGGAACTTGAAGAGCAAGAACACCGCAGAGGAGTGAGGAGCCAGAGCAGCCTCCTCCAGATCCTCTTCTTAAGTCTCCATCTAGGAAAGACTGAACCGCACCCCCTACTCCTCCCACATTAGCCCCTCCCACCACAGGGAGCTGCCGTCCCCAGGGTCACAGAGCTGACCTTATTCCTGCAAAAAGCTCGAACACTGCAGCAATACAATTACCATGGTCTTGTCTACCACCATCAACTTACCGTATAGTTTTACAACTTAGAAGTTACTGAAGCTGTGAAAAAACCCAAGTTACGTAAATTGCATCCATAGGCCCCAGAGGATGTGGGCCAGCCCTGGATGGCAGCCTTGCAAATTTTCTCATCCTGTACACGACTGTGCACAGAAATCGCTCTGCTTATTTATGTTCTAGAACCTCTGATATTCCTTGTGGACCCCTACCCTACTAAGAGAAAAAAATACAAATAGAATTCAATTGGTAAGCTCCATTAAATAAATAGTGTCTTTGGGTAACTGGGGCTTTGTGAGGGGAAGGCTGAGCATTTTGAACTTCCTCATTTCCTCTGTTCCATGCATGGTGTTGGGCACCTGCCACATGCACCTTCTCTGCCTTCTGTCTCCTATTCCTGGCTGCCGGATCCCCCACCCGACAGCTACTGTTCAAGTAGGGGCCTGAGGAACTGCCAGGTCTTCCTCAGATGGGTCTGGTGAGGTCTGACCTTCAATTTCCATTCTATCTCCAGCCCAGGTAGACCACCCTGCCTTGATTAGATTGTCACTTTGTCCCAACCACATTAATAGATAACCCTCCCCATTAAGTTCACCCACCAGTGTCTTTAGCCATCTAGATAATTCTCTGTAGCATTCATAGAAACTTCTAGAAAAGGAGTATTCTGGGGAATCAGATCCTCACTTCCCTACTTGACCCTGCAGTTGCCCACATTGTTACGGGAAGAATCACATTGTGAGATGCCCCCTTCTCAAGAAGGAAGTAGGGCAAAAGCCATTCTTCTTTAATCTGTGCTCTCACACTATCTAAAATATTTCCACATTCAGCCCTTTGGCCTAAATGAGGCCACTCAGACCCTTTGTCCCACCATGTGCTCCCTCTGCCTGTTACCCCTTCTGTTCGGACCAGGGCGTCCCTGGCAGAATATGGGTGATGCATATTCCCTCCCGTTCCCCGAAGCTTTTGTCGTTGTGGTTCCAGCCTCAAGGTAAAACACTAGCGGAAAAAGAAACGATCTTTATAAAATAAAACAAAAATACATCTGTCAATATTGTCCAAAATGTGCTTTCTTTACATCTGTTTTCAGAAGCAGAATTTCTGACCTCCTTTGGAGAGTTTCTTCCCAGGTTGTTAGCTTCCTAATTTGCCAGCACCCCTACAGGATTCCAAAGATGCCTTTTCATCATCTCACTGAAAAACAACAAAAACTGAAACACACCCCCCTAATCAGTTCTCCCAGCTTTGATGTCTAATCCAAAGCAGTGAGGGGCAGGAAGCTGCGGAAAAGCCATATGTAGAAATGTAAACACAGGATGCAATTCAGAAAGAAAATGACTCACACATTTGGGGCAAATAAAAGTATGTCTGGAGAATTCAAAACCAGCAGTATTAATGAGGTAGACTCATTTCCTAGGGTAGTGAACACACACCCGTAATTACTTCAATGATCTTCAACATCTCATAGTGAGAATACACCTGCCTGTTTCAAAAGGTGAGCACTGCCCTATAAAATTTATCTTAAGCCCAGTTTTATCTAGCTTCTTTTAAAAATTAACCTCCCAATGTGGTTGCTTCACTGAATAAAGATTAATATGACTCAATTTCGTTTGGGTTTCTTCAGCAATTCAGTCCAAATATTGATGTAATTTTGGCACAGATAGTCATTTGCAAGGTCATGGGTATGAGCAAAAACACTTTCTCATTACCTGTCACTTCCAGATAGTGTATGTCTTTTTTGAATATTGATTAGATCTCAGGAAAAGTTGGAGATCATTTCTAGAGCCTTACTATTAAAGTCTCAAATATATTCATGCACTGCTTAGTGACAGGGATACGTTCTGAGGAATGTGTCCTTGGGTGATTTCAGCATTATGCAAATGTCACAGAGTGTATTCACACAGACTTCCATGGTATGGCCTACTACTGTCATTTTCTGCGCTGTGCTTGCATATGATGGACAGTACCATAGGTTTGTTTACACCAGCGTCACCACGAAGACAGGAGTAATCATAGCGTGAAGCCTGAAATGTGGCTTTCATTTGAGTAATGCAAGTGCCTGACTTCACTTGGCTTGTCTAGGCCTCCACTACCGAGAGGCCTCCCTGTCCAGGAAGGCTGGTGCCAGCCACACGCGTAGATACAGAGCCAGGCTGCCTCGCCCCATGGATGCGCCTCTGTACTAAAGATCCTGGTTAATCTAAAGATTTGATCACTTGGGCTACTTGCTTTCCTTTTGCTTTTTGTCTCTTCCTGTGCTTAAAATTCCCACTGTTACATTTTTAATTCACCAATAAAAAGTGAACCCTCTAAAATCTCAAGGGAAAGGATGATGATAGGGAAAGTACAAAATGGAGTCATTTTAACCAAGCTGCTAAATTGCTAATATTATGAAGAGTGAGTCATGAGGAAATGACTTTTTTAGTCTTAACTAACCTGGGAACTTAAACTTTTGAACGTTCTAGTCCTGCGGCAATCGATGCCTGGACGTACATCAAATTGCAGATAACCCTCTGGTTACCCACTGAAGGACTTAGCATGTGACCAGGCCGCCTGGCCCCATCCTCCACACCACCTGGCATCCATCATCCAGACCATCTGACATCAGCGGATAACCATCCCGAACCAATCCTAGGACTAACAATGCAGGACTGATTTTACAATAAGAACTCTTAACTTTCCTTTCTTCGGAACACTTCTGGGTTTTGACCAACTGTGTTTCCACTTTGTAAACACTAAGACCCTTGAATAAATCTTCCTCCTTTATTTCTAGCTAAAGCCTCTTGACTCTTTCTGAGTAGGTTCAACACCCTTGGACTGCACCCTCAACCCCAATAAAAGCGGAACCCCAGGCTCTCTTTTTCTCCATCTCTAGCTCTGTCTCTGTCTCTGCTTCTCCCTCCCTGCCACTGGCACCTTGCAGTCGTAATAAGAACCACCAGAGCAGGTCCAGCCACAACTTTGTTTTGGGAAGGAGAGATGCCTGCGGGAAGCTCATTGGAATGCAGGTGAGCACCCCAGGCATTTGGAGCTGATAGCATTGCTATGAAGACACTGTGACAACTCAAAACGGCACGTGTTGCCTTATGACATTGTGATGGCCATGACATCGTTGGATAATAGGAATTTCTTAGTTCCATTCCATGTTATGGGACCACCATTGTAAAAGTTGACCAAAACATTATTATACAGTGCATGACTGTAGATGCCAGGTAAAGGTATGTGTTCAGTGATTACCAAAGGCATTATTTTTAAAGGTCCTATGCAAGATAAATTTTATTTAATTAAATTGATAAAAATTCCCACGATATCTTGTTTTTAGCAGATTGTCTTCAATGTTTACATACTAGTTTCACTTTTTTTCATGTATAACTTAGACCCACAATCAAAAAGAGTAAATCTCACCCTCACAGGTGCGGCTCAGTTGTCTGGGTGTTGTCCTGCAAAGTGAAAGGTCACCAGTTCGATCCCCAGGCAGAGCACGTGCCTGTGTTGCTGGTTCAGCCCCTGGTCAGGAAGTGTAAGAGAGGCAGTTGATGGAAGTTTCTCTCTCACATCGATGTTTCTCTCCCTCTCTTTCTCCCTCCCTTCCCCTTTATCTAAAAATAAATAAATAAAGTCTTTTAAAAAATAATAAAGAGTAGATCTCTGCTTTGGTATCACTATAGTTTTAAGGGAAAACAACAGAGATATGGAGAAGTGATGAGATGTGCTGAAAAATATAGCTGTGAAAAAACTCTTGGGAAAACAGGTATAAGAAGGAATAATAAACAAAGAATTTCAGGTCTAAGTAAGCTCCTTAGTGAAACTTCCCTGACATTTAACATAATTGTTAACCAGAATATAAAAGGTCACTGAGAAAACCACAGCTTTTTAGGGACTGCAGTCTATTCAGTCCCTTTTTTAAAAATTTTCAAAATCTACTTTAACGAAGAAAAATGAACATTTCTCCTTAAACTCCTGCAGTTTTTACTGGTATGCAGATTAATATACTTACCATGAGCACACTTCTGCATATGCCTATCCACCCCACCCCACCACACACACACACACACACACACACACACACACACACACCACAACAGGTTATAAAAGGGCAAGGATTATATCAATATATTTTTTAATTTTCTGCAATTCCTATTGCGGTTTTTATAATCGTGGGTGCTTAGTGAATGTTGTTCACGTTGAACTGATGTTTGGTTTAATGGTTTAAAATTTCAGCTCAAGGGAGAATTTCTGAATAAGATCTCTAAAAGACTCCATGATTTTATGGTTCGCTGGCATAGCATGCAGACTAAATTTTATCTGTTCATCAGTTCTGTTATTACACCCAGGTTCAGCAGAGTTTTGCGAATACGTCAGTCTGGTAAATTTCCAGGACTGTAGGTTGCCTATTCAAAACCTAAAGCTGTGCTGACAAAAGGTGTATCAAAGAGACTGATGGCGCGGGGCTGCTGATTGAATTAGAGCTGGGTAAGCTTTATTGCATCCTTTTTAATTTCTCAGCACAGAAGACTCAGTGCAGAAAAGTTGAATTTAATTGTATTATATCAGGTTCCAGAAAGTATGGCTGTCATTCCACATTCAACTACTTTCCCCCCTAGAACAATTTCCTTTAATTGAAGAAATAAGTGTTTGGTTTGTGTGGGGTTTTGTTTGCTGTTTTGTTTGTTTTGGTTTTCTACCCAGCTTGACTCAAAATTAAAGGCTTAGAAAAAGCAATGCATGTGCATGAGAGGAAGACAGATCAATATTGCTTTGATAAAGCATAGTACCAAGAAGAGAAGGTGGGGGAGGAAGGAGAGAAGGAAGCAAAGAAGTGAGTGAAACATACTTCAATGAAAAGGAAAAACAAAAATAGACCAAGAAGTGAGGTTTTGTGAATTCAAACACCTTACCTAGGCAGGGCCAGGACTACATCTCTTGACTTAGTCACCCAAAAGTTATCACGCTGCCTTGCCCTCTGTAGGTCTGAGAAAACATTAGTTATGCCTCTCACAGTTCAGCATACCTAACAATCACCCAGGGACCTCATGAAAATGCAGATTCTAATCCAGGGTGTCTAGAGTGTGTCCTACGAGTCTGCATTTCTCCCAGACTTCCAGGTGATGCTGATGCATAGTAAAGTGTTACTGGACACACAAATATACAGAATGGAGTTTCTCACCCTTGGCACGCTTGACATTTTGGAGTGGATGATTCTTTGTTGTGGGGGACTGGCCTGTGCATGATAAGATGATTAACAGCACCCCTGTCCTCTACCCACTAGATGCCAGTAGCAAATATCTTAATTATGACAATCAAAAATATCTCCAGATGCTGCTAAACATCCCTGGGAGGCAAAATCACCCCAAGTGAGAATCACTGAAATATGAAACGTGTTGGGGATGCCACAGGAGGAAAGGCTGCTAGATAAAATGTACACGAGCAGCCTTATGTCTTTCACTTCTGTGCCAGCCCTGACCCTCATCCAACCTTGGCCTTCCTTTAAAAATAACGGGGAAGGGGGAGTGACAGTGGTGAAAGCCTTCATGCCAACACCTCAGATGAAAACATTACAACTCAGCCAAGTGCAGCCTGGCCTCCCTCCAGGGGAACCTGCCATCCAAGAACCAACCCCTCCATTCGCGGCCAAGCTGGCAGGATCTGAAAATAGTCCTAGCATCTAGAAGAAATAAATTTCTGTGCCTATTCTTAGGGCTTACATAAAGGCTATATTAGTAGATTTTTACTTTATCAGCAATATTAAGTCACACACTCACAAACATGTCACTTTAGTGTCACTTATACCAGGAGTCCTCAGCCCCTCAGCCACAGACAGGCATCAGTCCATGCCTGTTAGGAGCCGGGCACACAGGAGGAGGTGAGCTTGAATGTAATGCACTTGGATCATCCCGAAACTATCTCCCACCACCCTGTCCATGGAAAAATAATCTTCCAAAAACCGGTCTCTGGTGCCAAGAAGGTCGGGACCCCCAATCTATACGATATATATCTCAGAGATTCCTTCCTTCCTTGTATTTGCTAGGGAGCAGGAAAATCTCCCCCACCTTTCTTCAGTTTTTATGGCTGAACTGAAATAATGAACTTGACACAGTACTAGGTCAACAGGAGAAAAACACCCATGCACATGGGAGAATCAACACCCAATACTCGGACTGTAAAATGAAGTTCAAAGGAATGATCAAAGGAGGCACCGTCTTATAGCTTTTAGACAGAGAAACAGTAACTGTGAGAGAAACTGAGAGGACAGAGAGAGTTAGTGCTTGCTAGAAAGTAATCTAAGCAAGGCTTGGGCTTCGGTAGAAACTCAGTGAAGGTGCTACCAGGTCTGTTTATACAGGCTGACTCCGGACTTTTTAACTCCTGTTGCATGGCTGTCTGCCGGCCTGGGAGCAGGTGGGGGTTGCTGCCTGTAGGGAGACAGAGGACCGCAGGGCGCCGCTCCTGCCGCTGCTGCACCAGTGATTTCTATTCAAAATAACATGCCACGGTGGGAGGTCTTGGGGTGGCCTGCCCTGGGTCTGGGCGTATTTTAGGGAGCAAATAGCAAATAGTTTTAGAATGGTTCAGAAGCATAGATTTCTCTCCCACCCTGACAAATACAAATATTTCAGAAACATAGGAGGTTGTAGGATATATTTTAGTTTTTCCTTCCTGTCACAAGGCCAGCAAAATCATCTTTTGTCATTTCAATGTCGCTGCTGTGTCTTCTCCACTGAACTTCCAAACTAGTCCAGGTCTGTTCCAAAGTATTTTCTTTTACTTTCTTTACTCTGTATTGTTTAATTACATTGAATAAATTCAGTTGAATATTAATTGGGTTCTACCAATTTACAAACTGGTGGGAGACAGAGAGGAAGACAGTGTCTTTCATCTCAAAGAAGTAAAGTATCTACTTAGTTACGGCAAGACCGACACAAATAAGGCAACTAGTGAACAATACAAAGAGTTCCAAGATTCCCTGACTCTCGAACTACGTCCAGCACATAGAAGACGCCCAAATATTCATGAACCATTAACACTCCAGTTTCCAAATGTCACCAAAGATGACAGATGGAGCCCTGGATGGTATAGATCGGTTGGTTAGAGCATCGTCCCAGGGCAGAAACGTCGTGGTTCCAATTCCCATTCGGGGCACATACCTAGGTTGTGGGTTCAATCCGTGGTTGGGGCGCATAAAATCCCCAGTCCAGGAGGGTACAGGAGACAATCGATCGCTATTTCTCTTTCTCTCTTCCTCCCTTTCTAAAAGCAATGAAAAAAAAAATGCCCTCAAGTGAAGATTTTTTAAAATAAATAAATAAAAGAGGACAGATGGAGACCCACGAGCAGTCCTACTTGTCGGAGAAGGCCTCACGGTGAGAACTGCAAGAGCTCCCTGCAAACCTCTGCACTGAGACACCAAACTCTAGCCTGGCTTTTAGCAGCATAAGGCTGTGTCCCTAGGATGACTCAGATCTGCATGAAAATGTCTGCCTGAGAAAGCTTACCTGCCAGGAAAATTCACTGCTGTTCTACCCAACACATGAAGAGAAGCCTTGGGCCCCCTTTGTTAGAGCATTTACTAAAAAGGGTAGACAACTGTGAATCCTTCCTCTCTCCCTCTGAGATGTTATATGCGTCTCCTACAACTCAGGGGCATCTTTCTCAAGGACCTGAAAGCCACTGTTTTGGAATGTCGCCCACTGGGAAGGATAAGACAGGGCCTCTCCGTGAGAGACAGAATCCCAACTTTTCTCACGGCCACTGAGCACGCACAGCGGGCCTCATCTCCTTTACGGACCAACCGTTTGTCATTTTCCTCCTGAGTCCCCGCTCTCTCCCGCTTCGTACCAGACAAGAGGGCAGAATGTTCCTGTCACCAGTCAGTGTGCCTCCTTCCAGTCCATTTCTTAGACATCGATCAGTGCCCCCTCATCCAACTTGTCACTGCCTGCCTGCTCTCATTTACCTGTTGAGTCTCCCCTCAACCAGCAACAGCATCTGGAGGGTGTGCTCCTAGGGGCAGACCCCCGGTGCACTGCTGCAGGAGTCTAGTATCTGAAGTAGCCCCCATTGCCTCCAGCTCCGCAGAGGGCTCAGAAACTGTGGCTCATACCAGGAGTCCCTGTCAGCTGAGGGAAGAGTGAAGTAAAATGGAGTCGCTATAGGCATGCTGTTAAAAATACTAAAATCAAGTAATGCTGAGGCATAAGGAAACAATTCTACTCTTGCTTTAACTTATTTGGGAACTTAAGCTTTTCAACTATCCAGTTATGACTGGATCTATATCTATATCTATATCTATATTTATATCTATATATCTCACATATCCAGACCACCAGATGAAAGACATCTGGAAGGTTATTATCTCACACCAACCCAGATGCTAAGAATGTAGGACCGATTCTTCTCAAGAGTGTACTTCTTGCTATAAGAGCTCTTCGCTTTTCTTTCTTCTTCAGAACACTCTGGATATTGCCTAGTTTTATGTCCAGTTTGCAAACCCTAAGGCCCTTGAGTAAACCTTGGTCATTCATTTGGTTGACATGACATATTAACTGAACTCCCTGCTCCGCTCAGGTGTGGTTGGGAGGGAGAGGCCTCCTGTGGTGGGAGAAGATGAAACACTGCTCTTGGTGCTTCCCCCTTCCCCTTTCATCCTGCATCCATAGGGCCCGACAGGTCAGAACTTAAGGTGACCTTGAGCTCCTTTAGTACATCTCCTCAGGAGAGTAAGACCAGGGGTCACTGCACCTGCTACCGCCACTACCTGCTGCCTTTACCTCTGCACGCAGACTCTGCACCAGGAATTCTTTCAAGTGCTTCAAAAATGACTCTATTCCCTCCCCCATTTTTTTTAACAGACGAAGACAGTTAGGCTCAAGAAAATTAACAGTCGTGCCTGAGGTTATACAGCTAGTTAGCAAGGGGCAGAGCTGGAATTCAAACCACTTGAAAAAAGTTAACCAAATTTCCAAACACTCCACAAATATGAAATTTAAAGGAAGCCATTGTGTTATCCCTCAAATTCAGAAAAAAGTGAGACCACCACCCCATTTTGTTAGATACATTATGTAAAAATGTGTACGAAATGATCAGTTCCGAAGATGTAGGTGGAAAGGGCTATGGCATGTAGTTAGAAATCATACAAAGTATTCTGTTACTTACCCATAATCACATTTCCCTTAAATTTGGCAAAATTTCAGTAACAGCTGATTTATTATACAAAAAAATGGTAACATGTTAATTTGGTAAAGAATTGTGCAAATATTGAAAGCTCCATAAGAGGGCGACATGGGGCTGTCACATAGGTGAGTCATTTCCAAAAAAGCTGGATTCCTCTCTTCAACCTCAAACATTTCTAGAGCCCCCGTTTACTCCAAAAATAATATTCTATGAATTGATTTTTCAAGAGTAATTGCCAGGACTGCCAAGGTCTGTGAACCCTTCACAATGACAATCAGCTAAATATCCAAATCAAGGAGTGTGAGAATTAAAGTTAGAACTTGGGCCAGTTTCTTGCTCTCTTTGAATCTTCATATTTGTTTTTGTAAACAGGGCTAACTAATATCACACGCACTGCTTACTACAGAAGGCAGTTGGGAATAATTTCTAATGTAATGCTATGTCTGCACATGTAAGATTTGATGAAAAATTATTAACTCAAATAGATTGTATCACTACATGTTTGAATCCAAAATCCTCAAAACAACATGTGCCCAGAAGCAGAAAAGTAGAGATAACATCCTGCAACGTGAGGCCCAGAACCCTGAGGTACCAGGAAATTGTGGCCTCGGGTAACACCCCACCTCAACTACAGCTTTCCCCTGGCAGGGATGAGGGGCCATGTGGAGACATCACTCAACACCACTGGAGCCTGGTGGCCAAGCTCCATCAGCGATGGGGTAATTTCCAGTGGGTCTCAAGAAACTTGGTAGCCTATATTCACACTCGGGGCCAGCAATAACAGATACATCATAGATAAAAATTACATGTTTTAAAATGCCTCTGATGTAATAAACTTTTTGAAGATGATTTTACAGGCTTTTGTGAAAAGGATGTGCCAAGTAGGTTGTCTAATGATTTCTTTGCCTACTGTTTAGTTTCAAGATAGAAACTTTAGGTGTTATTAAATCATTGCACTCCCTGGCACTACCACTTGATGTGAATGGTTCAACTATGAGTACCTTGCTTTGTTCTGTTTATGTTTAAGGACAACTAACTTTGTATTCTGTCTTAGAGTTTATGATTTTATGAAAGTATACTGCTGTAGTTTAAGATTTTGTATATATGTTTATGTCCAGAATTAATTCTGAAAGCATTTTGAAATTCCATCACTTATTTATAAGAGGGCAGATTTTTTTTCACCAGTCTCAAAATACAAATACTAAAAATCAACTTGGAGAGTCTCACCAAATCCCCTAGTGACTTGATGTGACTCATCAACAGGGGTCACTAAAAAAGTGATGGGATGAGACCAGGTATTTAGCATCAACCATAAAATGAATTTTCAAAGGGGTACCTGGTGTGATAAAATCTTTTTAGCATTTTTCACAGATGTTAAGTAATCTGGAGACAGGGACAGGAAATGATCTCATTCCAGAAAATTCATCAGCTGAGGAGGAAAAATATGTAACCCTTAGTCAGAGTTACCCTTGAACAATAATAGGCCCAACCCTTGTGCAAAACAAAACAGAGAAAACAGTGCTTGTTCAACCTGGGTTCATCCATCTACTGAGTCAATATTTGTACCTTCAAAACTTTTAGGTATCAAATGTACATATTTGCTTTGAAAAGTATGTTTGGCACTGGAACAGATCCTATCATTAGTAGCAACCATTTGACGTCTCTTGACTTTTGTCTACTACACATGAAAATTTCTCAATAGAATTTTAATTCCTGTAACTTTAAGTGTTCTTACTACTGCAGTGAAAAAAAACGTAGCTAGAAACAAAAGAATCAGTATACCTCTGGGTCCCATGCTCCTTCATAAAGCTTTACCTCAAATTTGATTCTGAGGGCCAACCTGGCAAAGAACAAAATGAAGTTCTCAGGAAGCAATAGAAAAGGCACAGTGGAAGAGGGAAAGTGAGAGAAAGTGAGGGGAAATGTTCTATTTGTATTTTTAAAAAATGCTGTAACAATGGTGTTTTGATAGAAAAGAGCTATGTCTGGGGCACCAGAAATAAAAGCATAGAGTATAATAAATATAAATGCTTTTTGGGAAAGTCAAAAGAGTATAATCAGGGCTGTCTCAGACCCAAGTTTTGGCTTTGGAGTCAACAGGCCCTTTCATGAGTTTTCTTGGTGTGCAGCTACGGGAAGTCTTAGTGTCATCTATAGCCTTCTTTTCTTCAGATCCATCTACACGCACACACAACACACACACCAAAAAACATGGTCAAATTTCCTCAAACACTGGAGTATCTTAACTTAATGCTTATTAAAATTTTCAGACTAGTTATTGCATGTAGATGAGGATTTAGCCACCAGAAATCCCTGCTAAGCCAATCTTTGCTATAAAAGGGCATTGATCTCCAAACTGAGAAAGCTGGTCATCAGCGTGCTTTATGCCTCTCAGCTCTCAACCTAGGGACCTGTGGGCTAGTTTTCATCAGGGTTTCTACCCACCTGAGCCCTCTCCCTGCCATTAGTTTGAACCCTTCTCAGTGTTCCTTTCTCATCACATGCCAGTCTGTAAACCTGCTGTTGTACCACATCAGAGAACATAGAGATAGTCCACAGTGATCCGACACTTCCAGGAAGTGTGTCTTCACATAAAATGTATCTTCAACACCAGCTCTCCCCACTTACCCATCACTTTCCGTCCTCCCCTCCCTCTTTCACATCCCCTGTCCCCATGTCTCAGCATCAGGGACAGCCCTCCACATGCACATCCTGCATGTTGCACTCTCCTGCCCTAGGACCCCATGGGGAAGCAGACACTGGATTCACTGGTGGGCATCTCCACAGGGGTATTTGCTGTGTTGAAGAATAAATTCAAAGATGTAGAAGACACATCCCCTATCCTTGAGCTGATTACCATCAAGTGTCAAAGGTAATCTCACAATTTAACACACTGTTCTCATACCATTTCCTCAGGCATGAAGAAATGTTGTAAAACAACTAGATTGTCAAGGACAGGTTGTATGTCTGTGGCTTTGTAGATAAGCCCAAAGATAGGTTAGAGGGGAGAAGGAAGTTTTTCAATACCAAGGAAAGAAGTTCAACTGGATTCAATGGGTCACAGGCATCAATAAAGGTTTGAGGGCAGGGGTAACACATGTGATGTGTGAGTTAGTAATACTATCCTGTAGACAGCCTACAGAAATACTTGGAGGGAAAGTATCTGAGAGCAGAAAGACCAAGTGGAAGTCTAGTATAATTCTCCAACAGGGAAACCACCAGAATCTGAGCCAGAAAAGGGGAGAAGAAATTAAAAAATATGAAAGACCTTGAAAAGAAATAAACCACAGGAACAGGACACAGAATGGATATATGTAGTAAAGGCAAGACTCCACCCCCTGCTTCCAGGGACAGAGGAAGTACCGTGACCAGAAATCCTCTGTGAGTTCTTGTAAATCTTTCCCCAAGACATGGAAAACTTCTGATTCCCCCAAACAGAAATCACAGTGACCTGAGATGTAAATCCTCCTTTTCCCAGTTTTTCATTCAACAAGTATTTATTTACTACTTCCTACGTACTAGGACATTAAGCCAGAAATAAATAATGTACAGATACCCTAGGAGTTCATCAACCAGTCCCATGACTTACAGGTAATTATTTTGGTTTCCTTATCTCTAAAATATAGAATTACCACTCAATTTTTGTTTATGATTTTCCTCATAGCCAATTATTGTGCAACTATCGTTATTGAAATGCCCGCTCTCCTTGAGCTATCACTAGACACTGCTAAAGTGTGAATAATTTATTATGCTCCCTTTTCTAGCCTGCCTTGTCAAGGAGAACACACAGCTCAAAGAACACCATTTCAAATGGCATTTCAGACCTCACATAGGACCAGAGGCCAAGGTCCTTCCCAGGACTCAGCAAAAAGGTATCCTTTGGTGCTGTTGCTCAGATGGAGCCCTGCACCATGCCTGTGGGAGCAGTCTATGATGTACCTGGAGCCCCAGGTCACAGGGCGCATTATTCGGGAACACCTGTGTTACTTGAAGATTTGGGGTAATTTGTTCATTTGAAATAGTTTATACTAAAACACACCAAAACAATATGCAGTAGGATATAAATTTTGAACACATTTTTAAATTTAAACAGGGAATTAAAAATAAACTCAGTGCTGGGCTGTTTGGGAGCATGTAAAAGACATTGAGGGAGAAGAGGGAGGAAGGTACGTACACTGACTTCTGGACGCACTCCAGGAGCTTCAGTGAGTTAGTTCCCACGCAGCGCAGGTGAATCTGGTCTCAGCCAGCAGTCCCAGGCCCAGTGCCTGATTCCACCCTGCCCTTCCTCAGCAGACCCAGGCAGCCACATGGGCACTTAGCAGTCAAGGTTGGCCCCAGGGAGCATGAGACTCCTTCAGCTCCAAGAAGGGAGAATAGCCAGCTGACTGTGGGCATAGCCTAGTTTGTAACTTTTAAAATATTGAGCTATATGGTGTATGGACTGCTTTCATATTGGTGAATCAGATCAAGCATTAATAATCAATTTCCAAGAAACATCAAGTCAGGAAAACATGAAAAAGCAAAGCCCAGTGAAGCAACCTGCAAAAATCCAGAATACAGAAATTCTACAAGACAAATAACAAATTGGAAGGTGGGTAGAGGTGGGGAAGGGAGGCTATAGAAACTACAGATTACTAGAGACCTTACAAGATATGATTCAAACATCTACACCATGCAGCCCTTGTTTGGAATGAAGTAAGGGGACTGACTAGATATTTGACAAATCTAAGGAATTATCGTTAAATTTTTAAACATGTGGTAGTGGTATTGAAGTTACATTTTTAAAATAACCTTTACCTTTTGGCAGTATACAGTGAAATACTAATGAATGACATGGTATGAAGTCTGGGATTTGCTTGCCAAAATAATCTTTGGCAAGGAAAGAAAAAGATCAGATAGAGATGAAACAAGATTGGCCAGGAACTGACCCTTGTTGAGGCTGAGCATGGGATATAAGGGCTCATGATACTATCAGCTCTAGTTTTCCATAGCTCTTTCACCCTTCCTCCTTCCCTTCCTTCTTCCTTTCCTTCCCTTCTTTCCTCCCTCCCTGCCTTCTTCCCTTCCTTTCTTCCTTCCTTTTAGCTGTATCTATACACTAGACTAGAAGAAAAATAGGAGTAATTTGTGGAAATAAATGCAATGCATTCAGATATTTGAGGAATTTAATTTTTTAAGCCAAATGTTTTCCCATGTTAAATAGGGATATTAATTATATCAAAACATTTACTATATCAAGAGAGTGTATGAGAAAAAACGATTCTGAATCCAGAATGAGCTTTAATTTAAATCTCACCTTGCCGGCTGAGCAACCTTGAACAAATCATTCAACCTTGCAGAACCTCACTGGAAGTTTTCTCACTTGTCGAACCATCCTAAAACAGTTTTGTTTTGCTTTGTGGTGAAGATCAGCAAGAATGGTTGAAAAGTTCCTGAATATGACAGGTTCTCAGTACATAAAAGTCACAATTCATTATAGACATTGTTATTTCTATTATTTCTACAAAGATTTAAATTTTTTGAGAAAAATACAGAAAACTATAATTGTTATCTTTAAAACTTTCACATTTTACCATTTTATTAAGATTTTATATCATTTACTATTATGGAAAATTCCTTCCTTTACTCTGAAATATTCTCATCTTATTCTTCTACCAGTTTGTGACTGAATATTTTCTTTTTTATTTAATCTTTATTGTATTTTTCCCCATATACTCCCCTCCTCTGGGCAATCACCACACTGTTGTCCATGTCCATGAGTCCTTTTTCTTTTTTGCTCAATCCTTCCACTCCCTAACCTCCCCCCCCCCCACAGCTAGCTGTCATCTGCTCTCCATCCATGACTCTTTCTCCGTTTTGCTTATTAGTTCAGTTTGTTCATTAGATTCCACATGTAAGTGAAACCACATGGAATTTGTCTTTCTCTGACTGGCCTGTATCACTTAGCATAATATTCCAGGTCTATCCATACTGTTACGAAGGGTAAAATTTTCTTCTTCTCTTATGGCCAAGTAGAATTCCAATGTATAAATGCCCCATAGTTGTTTTATTCACTCATCTCTTGATGGACGCTTTGCCTGCTTCCATATTTTGATGATTGTAAATAACACTGAAATGAACATAGGGGTGCTTATGTTCTTTTAAATTAGTATTTTGGCTTTCTTGGATATAATCCCAGAAGTGGGGACACTGAGTCAAAAGGCAGATCCATTTTTAATTTTTTGAGGTGTCTCCATACTGCTTTCCACAGTGGCTGTACCAGTCTGCATTCCTACCAACAGTGCAAGAGTTCCCCTTTCACTACATCCTTGTCAGCACTTGTTGGTTGCTGATATATTGATTATAGCCATTATGACAAGTGTGAGATAGTTTCTCATTGTGGTTTTAATTTGCATTTCTCTGATAATTAGTGACATTGAGCATCTTTTCATATGTCTATTGACCATTTGTATGTCCTCATTGGATAAGTGTCTATTCAGGTCCTTTGCCCAAACCAACTGGGTTGTGTGTACTTTGGTGTTGAGTTTTGTAAGTACTTTATGAGTTCTGAATATTAGCCCCTTATCAGATGGATCGGTCATTTTGTTCTCCCATTTTGTGGGTTGTCTTTTTATCTTGTTGATGATTTCCTCTGCTGTACAAAAACTTTTTACTTTGATGTAGTTTCATTTGTTTGTTTCTTTGTTTTTGTTTCCCTTGCTAGGGGAGATATATCAGACAAAAAAATTCTATTATATGTCCGAGATTTTGCTGCCCATGTTTTCTTCTAGGATATTTATGGTTTCTTGTGTAACATTTAAATCTTTGATCCATTTTGAAATTATTCTTCTGTGTGGTGTAAGTGGTCCAGTTTCTATTTTCTGCACATACTTGTCCAGTTTTCACAACACCATTTATTGAATAAACTATCTGTAGCCCATTGTATGTGATTGCTTTCTCTATAGAATATGAATTGACTACAAAGGTGTGGGTTTATCTGGGCTCTCTGTTCTGTTCCATTGATCTTTGTGTCTGTTTTTATGCTACTACGAAGCT
This sequence comes from Glossophaga mutica, assembly GCA_039655065.1. NCBI lineage: Eukaryota > Metazoa > Chordata > Mammalia > Chiroptera > Phyllostomidae > Glossophaga > Glossophaga mutica. The sequence goes on from CM077304.1 coordinate 196,866,911, forward strand.
GTTTTGATTACTATGGCCTTGTAGCATAGTTTGATATTAGGTACTGTGATTCCTTCAACTTTGTTCTTTCTCAGGATCACTGTTGCTATGCAGGGCCTTTTGTGGTCCCATATAAACATTTTTTAAATGTATATTAATGATTATGCTATTACAGTTGTCCCATTTTCTCCTCCCCTTTATTCAACTCTGCCATGCACTCCCCCTCCCACCAGCATTCCTCCCCTGCCTTATTTCGTCCATGGGTCATGCATATAAGTTCTTTGGCTTCTGCATTTCCTATACTAGTTTTAACCTCCCCTGTTTACTTTATACATACTATTTATGCTTCTTATTCCCTGTACCTTTTCCCCCATTCTCCCTCTCCCCACTGATAATCCTCCATGTGACATCCATTTCTATGATTCTGTTCCTGTTCTAGTTGTTCGCTTAGTTTGTTTTTAGTTTCAGTTGTTGATAGTTGTGAGTTTGTTGTCATTTTACTCTTCATATTTTTTATCATCTTCTTTTTCTTAGATAAGTCCCTTTAACATTTCATATAATAAAGACTTAGTGATGATGAATTCCTTTAGTTTACCTTATCCAGGAAGCACTTATTCTGCCCTTCCATTCTAAATGATAGCTTTACTGCATAATCTTGGATACAGGTCATTGCTTTTCATGACTTTCAATACTTCTTTCTGGCCCCTTCTTGCCTGCAAGGTTTCTTTTGAGAAATCAGCTGACAGTCTGATAGGAACTCCTTTGTAGGCAATTGTCTCCTTTCCTCTTGCTGCTTTTAAGATTCCCTCCTCTTTAATCTTGGGTAATGTAATTATGATGTGCCTTGGTGTGTGCCTCCTTGGGTCCATCTTCTTTGGGACTCTTTGAGCTACCTGGACTTTTTGCAAGCCTAGTCCCTTTGCCAGATCGGGGAAGTCCTCCTTTATTATTTTTCAAATATGTTTTCGATTTCTTGCTCTTCCTCCTCTCCTTCTGGCACCCCTATGATACAGTTGTTGGTTCCTACACCTCTCCTCATTCTTTAGAATTTTTGTTTCTTCATTCTGTTCTGGTTGAATATTTATGTCTTCCTTCTGCTCAAAACCATTGATTTGAGTCCCTGTTTCCTTGCATACACCATTGGTTCCTTGCACATTTCTCTTCACTTCACTTTGCATAGCCTTCACTTCTTCCTCTATTTTGCAACGATACTCAATCATTTCAGTGAGCATTCTGATTACTGGTGTTTTGAACTCTGCATCTGATAGGTTGGCTATCTCTGCATAGCTTAGTTCTATTTTGGGAGCTTTGATTTGTCCTTTCATTTTGGCCATATTTCTTTGTCTCAGCATAAGTCTCTGTTATGTAATAAGAGGCAGAGCCTTAGGTATTCTCCAGGGTAAGAAAACCCTGCCCTGCCACCACAACCCACATAGCTTTCTATAGCTAAAGGTTTAGAGGATTCCATGCTGAAATCCTGGGTTGTGTGGTCTGTCTCACTCCCCAGGTGTTCCTCCTTGTTTATCTAAAGGCAAATGTGGGACCACCAGCTGCCACCTTGCTGCACTTCCTCTCCACCCCGGCTTCCCATTTCTGTCCCTCCTACCAGTCTGGATGAATGCTTCTTCTTTAACTCCTTGCTTGTTGACTTCCATGCAGATCAATTTTCTGGAAGTTTTGGTTGTTTTTTGTTTTTATATTTTTTCTTATCCTTCTTTTGGTTGTGCAAGGAGACAAAGTGTATTTACCTATTCTTCCATCTTGGTCAGAGGTCTTGAAAAATGGTTCCATAAAAGCTTTTGAAATATCTGTTCCAGTTCTATGAAATACATCACTGAAATCTTGATAGGAATTTCACTGAATCTACAGATTGACTTGGCTAGTATAGATATTTTAATGATGTTAATTCTTCCTGTCCATGAGCATGGTATGTACCTCACTTATTTGTATTTTCTTCAATTTATTTCTTCAGTGTCTTATCATTTTATGAGTACAGGTATTTTACAATATTGGTTAGGTTTATTCCTAGGTATTTTATTCTTTTTGTAGAAATTGTGAGTGGCATTGTTGTTTAATTTCCCTTTCTCTTACTTCATTATTGGCATATAAAAATGCAACTGATTTCTGGATATTATTTTTGTATCTCGCTACTTTGTTGAATTCATTTATCAGATCTAGTCATTTCTTGGTGCAGTCTTTGGGGTTCTCTGTGTACAGTATCATGTCATCTGCAGATAAAGACAGTTTTACTTCTTCCTTTCCAATTTGGATGGCATTTATTTCTTCTTCTTGTCTGATTGCTTTGGCTAGGACTTCCAGTGCTATGTTGAATAAGAGGTGAAAGCAGACATCTCTGTTTTTTTCTTTCTCTTCTTCTCAAAGAAAGCCCTTTAACATTTGTTGCAGTATTGGTTTGGTGTTAACAAACTCCTTCAGCTTTTTCTTGTCTTGGAAGCTCCTTATTTTGCCTTTGATTTTAAATGATAGCCATGCTGGGCAAAGTATCCTTGGTTGTAGTTCCTTGCTTTTCATCACCTTGAATATTTCACACCACTCCCTTCTGGCCTGAAATGTTTTGATGAGTAATCAGATGACAGTCTAATTGGTACTCCTTTGTAGTTAACTCACTGCTTTTCTATTATGGCTTTCAGGATTCTGTCTTTATCTTTAAACCTTATCATTTTAATTATGATGTGCCTCAGTGCAGGCCTCTGTGAGTCCAACTTGTGTGGGAATCTCTGAACTTCCTGGATTTGTGTGACTTTTTCCTTCACCAGATTAGTGAACTTTTCAGTCATTGTTTTTTCAAATAGGTTCTCAATCCCCTGCTTGCTTTCTTCTCCTTCTGGCATTCCCATGATGCTGGTTTTGTTATGCTTCATGTTGCCCAAAATGTTTCTTAAGCTCTCCTCATTTCTTTTCTTTTTTCCTTTTGCTGCTCTGTCTGGGAGTTTTTTTCTACCTTGTCTTCCAAAACACCAATTCTATCCTCTCCTTCATCTAACCTACTGTTTATGCCTTCTGGGGTATTATTTATTCAGATATTGCATTCTTTATTTCTGACTTATCCTTATTTATAGTTTCTATATTTTTTCATGCTGTTGAGTATCCTTATAATCATTGCTCTAAACTCTCTATCTGATAAATCATGTACCTCCATGTCATTACTTCTTCTGGAAATTTCTCTTGTTCTTTCATTTGGGGTCTGTTTCTTTGTCCTCCCATTTTAGCTGTTTTGTATTTTCTGCCTTAGTTGTTAAACTAATCAGCTGGTAAACTGATCAGTTGTTAATCTATTCAAGCTGTCATCAGCAACTTAGCTTAAGCACCACAGGGAGGGGCAGAATAATTGTGGGGTTGGGTGTATTGCTTTCCTTCAGGCTGATGCCATTCAGAGAGGAGTGCTCTGCCTGAGAGAAGGCTCCCGTGATATGGGGAATGATTCAGCACAGGGATCCTTCAGTTTTCTCCCCAGAGCCACCAACCCCAGACTCTCCTCACATGTCTCTAGACCACTCCATACTCCCTCTGCCAGTGCCCGGGGTAAGTGGCTACAAATGAAATTGTGTGCTTTGGCCCTTTAAGAGGGTCTCTGTGTCTCCAGCCATCTCTCCCTGGCAGACAGAAACCCTGCTACTTTTTATAGCTGGATATTACCTGGGTTTCTTTCCATCTCTGATGCTGTAGGCTAGGGAGCCCAGCTTGGAGTTTAGACCCCACTCTTCTCAGGGGAATCCCCACCACTGAGATACTGCTCTGTCACTTCAGCTGCTGCCTTTGGGAGCCTAGCCAGCCCTCTCACTTCTCCTCCACACTCCCTACCAGTCATGTGTGGTGAAGTGGTTTCTTCTGTCTGTCTATAGTTATAAGTTTCTCTCCAGCTAGTGTTCATTTGCTTATTCTAGTTAATTTCTCTACAATTCAGTTGTAATTCCAGATTGGTCCTAGGAGGAGGTTAGAGTAGCTTCCACTTATTTGTCCGCCATCTTGGATCCCAATTATCTGAATATTTTCTGTGTGTATTTTTCTCCATAAGAGTAAACATACCAGTTGGTATACGCAAAATCCATCAACTTTTAGAGTTTGACAATGTAGTGTAAAGGTCCTTCACCACCAGCACCACCTCAGCTTCCTTCCCTCCTAAAACATGGAGAAGTGTCATCTCCCATGTAAGCCCCACTGTCCACTGGGGATCTGTTCCCTGCACCTCTATCTCCTCAAGGAATTCACTCCAGCCAGTCTCCCTCCTCACATGCATCTTCAATTTCTCCCTCGTTACTAGATTATTCCCTTGGACACTAACTATACTGTAATATCACCTATTTATAAAATCTCTCCCTTGACCCTATGTTTCCATTCAGCTTCTATCCCATCCCTTAATAACTCTTCATAACAAAACTCTAAAGGATCCTCACTCCCCACTCTATTTCCAGCCACTCTAATCTTCTGTCATCCCCACCATTTCCATGGACCAACTTTGATCAAGGACCTTCAGCCTCACCAAACACTGTGGTTAGTTCTTTGTCCCAGAACTAACATCAACCTCATCACTTATTGCATTTTGACCCAGCTGTCCACATTCATCTTTCTGAATCATTTTATCTCTTAGCATCCATGGTTCTTCCTGGTACTCCTATTCCAAGTCACTTTTTTTGTTGTTTGTTTATACCCAGCTGCTAATTGTAGAAGCCCAAGAAATCTTAAGCCCTATCTCTTCCAGACCTCTGCACCCACCACACATCCCATCCTCACCATACAGATCTCATCTAGGCCCATGATTTTAAATGCTATCTATCCATTCACGACAACCATATTTTTATCTTTAGCCTTGACTTCCCCCCTAAGCTTTGGCCCCATAAGTACAATTATTTAACCAACATCCACACATGAGTGACTAATTGGCATCTCAAAGCTAACATTTCCAGAGGGGATTCCAAAGTTTCCTTTCATAATCTCCACCTATTGATTACGTGCAGTGTGGGGGAAAGGGATCTCAGGACACCAGTAGTCTTGCAAAAGTTGCTATAAAAATGTTTAGGCTATGTAAATCATTCAACAAACATTACATTATAGGTACTGAGCTGAGTGCCAGGGAAACCAAGAATGATGAAATGAGACTTCTACCATGCAGAAGGTTGATATAGTAGAAAGTCACAGCTAAATGCTCTGACTTTGACATTTGCAACTTACCAAAACTGTCTAAACATGACAACTTAACTCTTGCCTTCAGTTTCTACACCTGTAATATGGGGATAATAATGAAAATAAGAATTATACTTTCCTAATAAGATTCTTATAAAAATCAAATAAAGTAATATACATAAAAGAGATTTCAGTGCTTGACATGTGAAAAAACACTCAATTAATGTTAACTTTTTAAAAATATGGCTAAAATGGCCCTGGCTGGTGTGGCTCAGTGAATTTAGCACTGGCCTGTGAACCAAAGGGTCACTGGTTCAATCCCCAGTCAGAGCACATGCCTGGGTTGCAGGCCAGGTCCCCAGTTGGAGGCATGCACATGGCAACCACACATTGATGTTTCTCTCCCTCTCTTTCTCCCTCTATTTCTCTAAAAATAAATAAATAAAATCTTTTAAAAGTGGCTAAAATGATATGTTCTATTGTTGCCTGAAATTCAGTGTCTTTTTCTTTATGCCTTGAAGGGATGTAGACATCGAAACAAATACAAAAATGATGAAATACACTAGGCAGTAATACATAAAATAATGTAAATTCTGAAAGAATGTGTTCTCCAACAAAAATTCCAAACCAAATAATTGCCACATAAACATCCACTGCAAGGGATGCCTTTTTCTCTATCCTATGGTTACTCCTTTTACCTTATTCATTTTTGTCTTATGATCATCTCTTTCCTCTCGAATATTCTTCATTAAAAAAGGGACCCCACATTTACAGGCATGTAACAGGGGTTCTTCCTTCTGTAACAGGGGTGTCTGCCCAAGTTACTAAAGAGTGGGGGAGACCCCACTCTGAGGGAACCCAGATCTGTCAGCACCTGTCCCCCAGAAGGGTGTGTTGAAATAGCTGAGGTGGCAGATTGAAGCAACCTCCCTTCTCCAAAGGGAGAGGCTGCTGGAAAAGGGTGATTACCCCAAGGCAACTGTAAACAAAGGCAACTGTAAACAAACCTGTGTGCAAAGCTCTAGCAACAGAGCAGGGCAACTAGCAGAAGGAAGGTAGAGAGGCAGCCCAAGAATGAAACCAGGGGCAGGGCTTGATAGCCCTCCCATACCCTGGGGCTACTGTAAACAATCAGTGTGGCTCATGACACAGGCTGCACAGCACCTACGACAGGGGCTTGATGCCCCATGCCAGGCCAAGATGCTTGTGTGCCTGTGCATGACTGGAGACTTTGACCCCTTGTGGAACCAGGACACAGGAAGAGGGGCAAAGACAAACGTGGCTGACATGGCCCTCACTGGTTCAAAAGCTGAACTCTCCCACTGGCTTTCAACCAGTGGGATTCTGGGAAGGGGCTTGAAAACAGAATGCAGGCAGAAGCCTCTCACTTTTTTGCTTTGCCCTGCCTGGGTGGGACCATTCAGCACTTAGGCCTCACAAAATTGGAAGCCAGCTCCAGGAGGCAGAATCCCATCCTGGGATGTGTGCCTTGCTGGGTGCCAGCCCCTGTGCAACACACTGCATGTGTCCTAGGCTGCTTCCATTTTCTCACCCTGAGAGCAGCGCATGGAGGCTGGGAACAGCATACAGAGGTGTGAGCTAGGAAGTAGACAGCCTCAGGCACCCCAGCCCCACAGATGTAGCTTTCCCTGCATGACCATCTGGAGTAATCTGGCAGCATACTCCAGACCCCGAGAGAGAGAGAGAGAGAGAGAGAGACAGAGAGAGAGAGAGACAGAGAGACAGAGAGAGACAGAGAGAGACAGAGAGACAAAGAGAGCAAGCAGCATGAGGTGATGGTGACTCTGGCACCAGAGGCGGGGAGAGCCTGGAACTGGAGATAGGGAGAACCATTTGAGTAACAACGTTGGGCTACAGATATGCAAAAATGGGGAACTTCTCTAATCATTTTGAGAACAAGGGAATTTCTATACTTTGCAAATGAGGCTACCTTGGAATAGGGATATTCCCAGCCCCCTCAAATTGGGAACCCTGTTAATAAAAACCTATTTCCTTCCCCCACAAATCTTTATGTTGTGCACATACATGGCAGAAGTGGCCAGACCGCAGGCTATCCAGCTACACTCCCACACACAAAGAATCTGTTACATGGAAAAGCTGAGCCAGCAGAATGACGGTGTTGAAAAGCTGATTATGAAAAGCCATAAATGAAGCATACCATTTACTTTCCTGCATAAATACTTTGCAAGCACGCTGATTTCCAGACTGCTAGGATTGTTTTTCTTCTCCAAGTACAAGCACTGATTCTTTAGATACATCTTCTTTTCTTGGAAATATTGAGGGAAAAATTACCGGTAGGTGTTATAAAGCAGGGGTGTTCTGCAAAGCAGCAAGTACTTACCTAATCAGTTGAGCTCAGCTTTTTAAAATCTTGGTTGACTTCCAGCCAAGATGGAGGCATAGGTAGACACACTGTGCCTCCTTGCACAACCAAAATTAAGGACAACAAAGATTTAGAAACAAGAAAACATGCAGAACTTATAGAAAATTAAACTGTACAGAAGTCCAACAACCATTCATCCAAACCAATAAAAGGGGTGGAGTCACAGCAGGAAAAAATGGAGGTTGGCAGATCCAGGCACACAAGGCAGCAGCAGCTGGCAGATACCAGGTGTACAGGCGGCAGCTAGCAGACCCCAGGCACACAGGTGGCGGCTAGCAACCCCGGGCATGGGGTAGCAATGATACAGACCCAGTGAGGCCACGTAAGGTGGCTAGCTGACCAGGTGGTCCCACATTTGTGCACAGATAATCCAGGTGAAGGGGAAGGAAGGGGAAGGTAATAGACTTCCAGGAAGTCCAGGAAGCTCAGAGAGTCCCAAAGAAGTTGGACTCAAGGAGGAACACACCAAGGCACATCATAATTACATTACCCAAGATTAAAATGCAGGAGAGAGTTCTAGAAGCAGCAAGAGATAAGGGGACAGTCACCTACAAAGGAGTTCCCATCAGACTGTCAGCTGATTTCTCAAAAGAGACCTTCCAGGCAAGAAGGGGCTGGAAAGAAATATTTGAAATCTTGAAAAGCAGGGACCTACATCCAAAATTGCTCTTTCCAGCAAAGCTGTCATTTAGAATGGAAGGACAGATAAAGCGCTTCTCAGATAAGGTCAAGTTAAAGGAATTCATCATCACCAAGCCCTTATTATATGAAATGTCAAAGGGACTTATCTAAGAAAAAGAAGATAAAAAATATGACAGTAAAAAGACAGCAGATTCACAGCTATTAACAACCACACCTAAAACAAAAGCAAACTAAGCAAACAACTAGAATAGGAACAGAAACACAGAAATGGAGATCACATGGAGGGTTAGCAGTAGGGGAGTGGGAGGGGGAGAGAGGGAGAAAAGGTACAGAGAATAAGTAGCATAAATGGAAGGTAGAAAATAGATGGGGGAGGGCAAGAATAGTGTGGGAAATGTAGAAGCTAAAGAACTTGTGACACATGGACATAAACTAAAGGAGGGAATGTGGGTGGGAGGGGGTATGTGGGGTGGAGGGGAATGATGGGGGAGAAATGGGATAACTATAGCAGCATAATCAATAAAATATATTTTAAAAAATAAAATCTTGGTTGAAAAAGCTCCGTCATGTCATGAACTCTTTTAAATTTCCATTAGGAGCTCTTACTAACCAAGCTAATCATCCAACCCTAGGTTATTTTATGACTCTTCCCAATTTTCCATGATCAGAGTTTAATGCATTCTACCATTACATCATCCACATACAATCTTCTTATACATTGCAAGGCTGTCTTGGACACATAGTTAATCTCAAATTATGTAGTATACACATAAGTACCGCTCTTTTTTTTAACCAATTACATTCATGTAAATTATTAGAAAACTAAACTCATCTAATTTCACATCAAATCCTAAGGCTTGTGACAAAGAGTACTACTTAAGGGTTACAAGTAGAGAAACTGAGACCCAGAAACATGGCCAAATCCATAACAGGGCAGACATGGAGTGATGCAAGCCTGACAGTAAAACACTTTGTCCTTTTGTTTTTCCCACAGGTCTTTAACCACGCAGCCTACTTAGCATCTCGAACAAGGGGTATCCCCTTGAAGATGTTCACATTTTTCTTGGGAAGGGATGAGAAAACAAAGTGACTTCAAAGAACAGTAGCTGTATTCCTTTCACAGTTCTCTTAGAGCAAACAAATCCCACTGTGTCCTTCCCCATTGCTTCCTTTTGTGAGGACTTTACTGACAAGTAAACTTTCTTGCCCCTATTCAGAGTTTGTAAATAATGAATTAGTATCTTCAGTGATAAAGGGATGATTAGTTCTTCCATACAATGGAAATCCCATAACAAGGTCAAGTGCACATTATAATGTTCTCTTGATGAATGGAGGTGGGAAAGGTCTGAGTTAGGAACTTCCTCACCAGGACCTGGGAGCAAAGCATTAAACTACCTCTTTTACTGATGGAGAAATAGACCCAGCAGTTGAGTAACCCACAGCTAATGTGTGGCAGAGCTGGTGTTCAACAGAGGCCTGTCTGCTACACGTCCACCCTATTTCCCCTTTGCGCTATGGAAGACAAAGCTGCTTTCCTATAGCATCCTCAGAACATCCGAAGGTCTGTAATCTAACCTAGTGTCATCTAGACCTCCTGCTCTGCCTGTTTCAACTCTTGAGCCAGGCTCAGAAATCATTCACACCACCTGAGAAACTAAGGTTGCCAAGGGCTACCCCAGGGTGGGGCTGAATTCACAAATTTTGATGTCCTGAGTTTTTCTCGAATCCTGGAGTCAGACAGACCTTGGAACTGAGAGTGAAGCAGGGGCCCTTGGACCAGAAGACTTGATCCTCCTGCTGGATTCATCATTTGCCAGTGGTGGAACCTTACGTTGCCTCACTTCTCTGAGCCGCAGCTTTCTATTTTGGAAAATGAAGGTAATAGAACACTCTACCTACCCAATATCCTTATACTGTTGATCAAAAGAAGTAATGGAAACAGCCCAGGTGTTCCTCAACAGGAAAATGGGTAAACAAACTGTAGTTTATTCATGCAATAATATATTACTTAGCAACAAAAAGGAACAAATTACTGATACACAAACAACATAGATGATTCTCAAAAGCATTATACTAAGAGAAAAAAAGACACAAAAGGCTGCATGATTCAATTTATATAAAGTTTACTATCAAGAAAAGCTAACCCATGATGATAGAAATATACAGTAGTTGGATGGGACTGAGGTTTGGGGAATTGATTGGGAAGGGAAATGAGGAAACCTTCTGGGTGATGAAAATGTTCTATACCTTTATAGAAGTGTATGCATTTGTCAGGACTAATTGAATGCATACTAAATATCTACACCTTTCACCATATGCAAGTTGACAAGAGAAACATTCTGGTTTCTCCTAAATTAAATTACAGCAGGCTAAAGGGTGGGAGAGACAAGGAAAGTTAATCAATGAAGAGGTCCAGAACTGCTCACATTTATGAATGTATATTCAAACTCTAAATCAACTTCCAGGCAGCTATTTCAGCTGTTTTCTAGAAAGAATAGCTAACCGCCAGTCGCCATGGCAGCTTGCTTACGCATGAACTTTCCAGACTGTTGCCCACAACCAGTCTGGAACTATCAAGTACTTCTTCCTTATGAGCTGTTCACCTATCCCAGAACTTATTATGCTTCACATTTTCCCATCCACCCCCCTTATCTATATCCAATGTAAACTCTTTAAAAATAACTTACATCTTTTCCCCCAAAATTAATTACATAAAAGAGCCCTGTCAGCCCCAGGATAGCAGACATGTTTATCTTTTCCAACCAGGCCTACTGCTGGTGGCTCACACAGTCTGGCCCAGGGTCTAGTCCTATTTCTGGTTAGCACATGGCTCAATAAACCCTTTCTTTGAAGACAACTTTCAGTGTTGAAGGTTTTTGTTTAACAAAGTTGTACCTCAATTGAAAGGATAATAAAATGTACAAGCCTTGGTAAGTAGAAGAGTTTTGTACAAACGTAAAATGCCATGGTTGCTCACCAACAAGGTAAGTCCTCTTACACCCCTGCTTGGGGTACCTGCGGTGGTTCCCAAAAATGCAGTTCATTGATGTTGCTTTCTTTTATTATCCAAAGTTCATAACTAGATCTGAACATAGGGATTTCTAAGACAAGCAAATAGCATACAAGTCAAGCAACACTAAATTTAGAAATAATGAGTCATATTCTAATAGCAAATTGGCATATGGGCGATTCCACAGCATATATACATTCCCTCTAAATCAGACTCCCTAGATTTCCATAGGAAAGGGAAGTTGCTATTTAAAGTTTAGTTAAGGAAGGCAAGCAGCAATAAATGGAATAATGGCCTTTGTACTGAGTATACCAGCCTCTTGCAAAATGTTCTTGTTTCTGCTCACAACAGCCCCACAGAGCAGGTACCATTATCTCCATTTCACAGATAAGAAAATCAAGGTCTATGAGTAGATGAATTATTTGCCATAAGATACATACCAAAAAATCAAACCTGTGGTTGTCTGACTTCATAGCTTCTTTACTCTGTCATGATAGACTATATGTATTTTCCATTGTTACCTAGTGTTCTGATTAGTTATCTTTACAGTTGTAGGTTCTTTTCTCATTACATACAGTCATAATAGTAATAGCTAACATTTATTAAGCATTTATAAAGTATCAGGAATTTAGCATGCAGTAACTCATTAAATGCTCAAAACTTGGTAAGAGGTAGACATTATTACCAGCCTGATTTTACATATAAAGAAACTGACCAAGAGGAGTAAAGGAACTTTCCCAAGGTTGCACGTGTGGCAAATAGCGGGGCCAACCCACTGCACTGTCTTTTCTAAATGCTAGTCGATGTGGGGGCAGGGTGGGCTTACCTTTGAGAAACCTGAAATGCAAGGCATTATACAATATGATCAAAACCTTTATTTCAGAAAAGAGTACAAACATTTTCAAGTTTCCTGAGAAAGGTCTGCAACCAGAGGCTAGTCCAAGATTATAAAACAGCTGACATCTTTGAATTTGGAGCTATCAGTATATCAACAGCAGAGGCAAAGACAACAGAACTTTACTCATCTTTATTGAACAAGTATCCTACAAACTATAAGGTCAGGATATGACTCCATCATGATTGTCTCTTAGAAAATTTCATTCACCTAATCCAATGGTTCACCCCAATGCCTCCAAAGGATGTGTTGGAGTCTCAGAATCATGACTCACTCTGCAGTAATGGGAGGAGAAGGGGCATAGGAAAGGAAGGAGAGCGTGTGAGCTGGGGAAAAGAAGAAACCCAAGTGTTTCTGATACTCTCCTTCCTCTTCCTCCTCCTAAAGAATGACTGATCCAAGGCTCATATTCCTATACAGGGCTCTCAAATTTTCGTATGTATCAGAACCACCTGGGGCAGGGGGATGTTCTAACAAGTCCCCTTGTACAGCTAATGTTACTACTAGTCTAAAGACCACGCCTTCAGAACCACTGTCATACAATATTAATTCCTAAAAAGCCTCTGCTTAAAGATCTCCAACCTCAATGGGCACTGAAGTAAAGTTAACACTGCTCACCCAACAAAGCAGGAAGTCAAATTTTACTTATTGACAATTAGGAAATATTACCAAATGTTAAGTAGAAAAATACTTTGCAAGAATACATGCTAAATGTATTTACTTCTGAAATGCAAGCAACCAAACTTGCTACATTTTACAAAATAAAAGGGCATACTTCCATATATAAAATGACTGGCAAGCCCAGTTTGAACTGTGCATGTACAATGTTTATGACTGGCCAGAAGTAAACCACTGCAGACCCACAAGTTAATACGTAGGTTCTGCATAAATGTTGATGGCCAGAGTCTCAGCTGAGCTCATTTAGCTTAACAAGTCTCTAGCTCCAGTCACAGTGAGAAGCAGAGATCAATGAGAGCTCTATAATATTCTTCTGCTAGTCTCCAGATTGCACAACATGATAAAGGATAAGCAAGGGTCAATACCGTGATAGACATAGCCCATGCCTGCCAGCTCATTAGAGCTCACTGCAGCTACACAGAGTCACATGCATTTCGTAAAGGGGTCTCTGTGTTTTCCTGGGGTCATTTTGGAAAGACACCCGCCTTGGTTTGTTACCAGTTCACCAAATTGTAGATATGAATGGGGCCTTAGAAATCTTTATAGTTTAACTCCCCACCAGCCTATATTGCAAGAATCTTTCCTATAATATTCTTAGGAGACATAAATATGACAGTCTTCAAAAAAATAAGGACAGAGATCTTCAAGACTTCTATCTTTCAGAGTGACTTTACCTGGCTCCCTATTGTGACCTATTGTTCACATGATATGATTGTTGTTAAAAATAGATCTTTGAAAACTGTAGTATCTAAAACAGCCTTGGAAAGGAGTCAGTACTACTCAATTAATTTACCATCACAAACATAAAAGCTCCATGAAGGGAGGAAGGCAGCCGGTGTTTGTCACCACTGTATGCCAGCGTGGGCGCATCGGGACATAGGCGCTCAATAAATGTTCATTGGATAAATTAATGAATGAATGAGATCATCTTATGTACACATAGTTACTAAAGCATTTTGAAACTTTCCAGAATAAACCTAAATGACTTGTTCAATTACTGAAATTCCCGTGAAGCTGCAACGACACAGGTTTTGGCTTGAGGTTAGAAGGAACTGAATTTTATACCTAAAATACTTGCTAGTGATACCAAAAGGACATTTCAAAATAGAGGAGACTTAAAATGTGTTAAGCCCTAGATGCAAATATGAAACCTTAAATTAAATATTAGTGTTGTAAAAATAGAGCTGTCATATGACCCAGAAATTCCACTTCTGGGTATTCATCCAAAGTAAACAAATACTAATTTGAAAAGCTATATGCACCCTTATGTTCATTGCAGCATTATTTACAAGAGACAAAATATGGAAGCAATCTAGATGTCCATAAATAGGTGAATGGATGAAGAAGGTATGAGACATATATACAACAGAATATTACTCAGTGATAAAAAGAGTGAAATCTTGTCATTTGCAACAACATGGATGGACCTACAGGGTACTATGCTAAGTGAAATAGGTCATACAGTGGATAAACCATACTGTGTGATTTTACTTGTATGTAGGATCTAAAGAGACAAAAAGGAATAAACAAAACAAAACAGAAACAGACCCATAGGTACAGAGAACAAGCTTATGGTTGCCAAAGGGGAAGAGAGTGGGAAGAGATGGGCAGAAAAAGGATTTAAGTAAATAGAAAAGCAAGAAATCATGGGGGAAGAAACTGGTGCTTGACTAAGTGTCTTGCACGTGGCAGAATGTATGAACAGCTCACTTTCTTTTCTTTTTTAAAGATTTTATTTATTTTTAAGGAGGGGGATGGAGGGAGAAAGAGAGGGAGAGAAACATCCATATATGGTTGCCTCTCGCACACCCCTACTGGGGACCTGGCCCGCAACCCAGGCATGTGCCCTAGATTGGGAATAGAACCAGGGACCCTTTTGTTCCCAGGCCAGCACTCAATCCACTGAGCCACACCAGCCAGGGCGCACAGCTCACTTTCATTGTGTTCTGACCGCAAGGGTAGGAGAATACATAGTCCTCAACCACCTCTAACTATGGGTGTTCGTCATGTTTGGACACCTGAAAAACTTACTTACCTGGCTGAACACACTGGCTTTGGTCAGCTCACAAACAGCAATTCAGAGAGAGAGGACAGGCCACTGGCATGTGCAGAGAGAAGCTAGGGGCAGGGAGAACAATCCCCACAGGGGCTCAGTTCCTGTATGTTGCGATTCTCCTGGATTCTCAAGGCAGCACCCTGACCTGCCTTTTCCTTGAGTTGTTTGAATGGGTTCCCTGACAGGAGCAGACTGGGCTTGGGCATACAAAGGTGGGATGAAGGACATCCTTGGCAAAGATGGCATTCCAGGTACCTGGCTCCCAGGGCAGGGGCAGGAGCTGGAAGGATAGAAGGCAGGAGGCTTCTGAAAAAGTGATTCTAAAAGGTTATCTGTGACTTCAGGAGGAGAAAGATTATATATGTGTGTAAGAGTGTGTGAATTTTTTGAAATTTTAATTTTAGTTGGATCTTAGCAAGGCTCTATTTATATATGAACATAATATCTACTCAGAATGCACATTAGAGCCTTAGTTAACCCATTTAATCATAGATTATAATTCTGCCACTTAAAAAAAATTCCATTATCAACTTCACTGTTAAGGAAGAAAACTATTGGGTTGGCTAAAACATTCCTTTGGTTTTTTTCTGAAAGATGGCTCTAGTATTGCTTAATTGTCTTTATCTTCATTCAAATCAATTCTGTTAGATTGTATTGTGACAGCCATCATATCAGAATGCATTTTTAAAACATTATCAAAATGGCTGAATTTTTGTGTAGCTGTTTTAATATTGAAGATGAAAGAAAATACATGACATTTCCAGCATATTATGCTTTACTGTTTCAAGAAAGATAAACACAACTGAAACTCAAAAAAAAAAAAAGATTCATGCAGTGTGCAGAGAAGGTGCTGTGACTAATCAAACACGTCAGAAGTGGTTTGCAAAGTTTTGTGCTGGAGATTTCTCACTGGAGGATGCTCCGAGGTTGGATGGACCAGTTGAAGTTGATAGCAATAAAATCAAGACATTAATTGAGAACAATAAATGTTATACCAGGCAGAAGATAGCTGACATACTCAAATACCCAAATCAATAAACCTATTGGTGAAAATGAAAAATGTGTCTCTTATTTTATGGAAAAAACCATATGAACTTTTTGGCCAACCCAATGATAACTACTGAGCACCTGCTAAGGTGCAAGGCCATGGGAAAAACTCCTTTACAAACATCATCTTATTCATCACATCGATAGGCACTAACTTTTTGATAGTCAGGTAATCTAAATATCCAGATAGCTAAACCTACAGAAAACCATTTAGGCAATTTTTGTGTTAAATTTGCCTTGCATATATATTAAATAACTGGACTTGGAGAAAGTAAGTGTTGGCTTTAGTAGATAAGAGTAGAAAAGATATTTCCCAGTCAAGTCAGGAATACTATTTGATATAGCTGTAGAGGACAGGCATTGCAAAGAATGTTAATTATATACTCAAAAACAAACAAACAAACAAACAAACAAATAAAAATTCAACTGTAAGAGCTGCAAGTAATACTTTAAAGGAATACAGGGAGGGTGAGGATGGTCATTTCATCAGGTGGTACAGATGGTCAAAAACCTTCCTGAATTACAGGAGGGCACAAATAAAACTGTATTGTTTGCTAGGATGGTTAAAACGTATGTCACCTGAGTGCATTTGCCACTAAATCTTCCCTCCCATCCTTCATTCTCTATCCTGTCTCTCTCCCTAGCTGAGCCTCTTCTTATTCCTCTCTTCATTCAGTTTTCGTTCAGGGGAAAACTGTCTGCTTACATCTCTTCCTAACTACTTTCGACAACCCCATCTACATTTCCCCACTCCTTTCCTCCCCGTCTCTCCCATAATGGCCATGATGCAGAAATGAAGCTTTTCTCTTTCTCGTCTCTTTTCTTTCCCTTTTTCTTTTCCTTTTCTTTGAATTTGCAAGTGTTTATTAAATTGTCAAACCCACTAAATAAAAGAAGCCAGGTAATTCATAAACTGATGGTGACAGGATATCATAAAACAAGGAATATGATTAGTAAAAGAGTACACACCTGAGTCCAAAAGGTAACAATAAATCAGTGATATAGAATAAAGTCAAGCAACAGACATAGGTATAAGAAGACTATAACAACTAATAAAAATGTCATTTTGAATCATTAGGAAAGAATGAACTGTTTAACAAATAGTATTAGCATAATTGACTATCCATTATATATTAACCTCACAACATGCAACCAAATGCATTCTAAGTGGTTTTTTAATTGAATTTATTGGGGTGGCATTGGTTAATAAAATTATACAGGTTTCAGGTGTACAATTCTACAACACACCATCTGTATATTGTACTGTGGGTTCACCACCCGAAGTCCAGCCTCCTTCCATTGCCATTTATTTATCCTCCCTTTACTCTCTCCTACTCCCCTCAACCCCTCTATCCCTCTGGTACTCACCATACTGTTGTCTGTCTATGTGTTTTAAGCACAAAGAAAAAGGAAAAGAAAGCAAAAGAAAAAAAACCTAAAGTTTTCAATTTCATAGTCCTTGATTGGAAAATTTTATCTCTCTCCCTTAAGACTGCCTCCACTTTATTGTTTAATGAGCTCCAGTCTTATTTAAAACTTCAAATTTTTATAATTACTACTAAAATTGTCTTGAAATCTGCTAAGACCAGAAAACCTTGTTCTAAGCCTTCATGACAAATAATTTTAAGATGGACTCGTGAAAAGCAGGTTTCTACAGATCTGGAGGAGAGGTACACACTGCAGGAGGGTGTGTATCTGGGAATGCCTGAACATGTGTGAAGCCAATCACTGAATTAAAACATAAGTTAATTAAAAAAAATAAGTGAAAGGCATGGTGAAAGTAAAATCTCAGTGTAGAAGACTTGGTGCAAATAAACTGTGATATCACTGAGATACAGTGAACTCAAACTATTAGATTGTTTCAGTGTAAAGAATAAAAACCTGAAGCAGAAAAGAAAAAATAATACTGTGTCTTAATATAAGACATTTTTCAAAAATAAGGGGAAATTCCAAATGTTCATTTTGTTTCAGTTATAGATCTCTTCTTAATTGCTCCTTCCTTCTTTATTATTGATTTCAAAGTAAAAAGAAGGGCTTAGCATTTATTCATTTGTTCATCCCTAAAATGTCTATGGGGAGGGGGGCTGGTGGGGAAAGGATAGTAAATTCTTGCCTCTGCAGTTTCTAAACTTAGAGATAGTCTCAGAGCCAAAAAGCCTCAACAGGGAGACAGAAATGCTAACATACTGCTGACTGAGATGACTTGCTCTGCTTGTGTAAATCAGAGAACAAAGACTTGTGCTCCAAGACTCCTAGCAGCTTCAGAGCCACCATCAGGTCCTACCATGGGTCCAGATTCATGGTTCTGTTATTTGTTCCTCAAAATCAGATCCCTTATTGCTAAAAGCAATGAGTCCCACTCTGGCTCTCTTCTCCTGGGACCTGAAATATCCTTGGTCCTTAGAAGGATTTATGTTAGGATTTGCAGTTTCCAAAGACATCCCAAAGAGACCTCTGAGTACACCCTTTACAGCAATGTGTTGCAGCCAAAAGCCACTGTAGTAAAAATAGTGTTTCCACTTTTATAACCTGGAGCTGATCATTTATTGTTCACACAACAATCTGAGGGAAATATGTAGGTAACCTATTACTCAAAATTGTATCGCTACTTTCCTTACCAGCAACAATAATCTGATTCTTTTCTTTTTAAGAAACTCTGAGCCTACTTGACACTAAAATGAATAAATGAAGTCATCCCATTTTTATTTAATTTTCTCCTTAATTAGACTTGGATACTTACTGTGGAAATGCAACTTCATGACAAAACTATCCTAGTGTTTGTAAGCTCTAAAAAACTCCTAAAAAGAAATGTGAAACTGTTCTATCTCCTCCATATAAACTCCATTATCTATGTTAATGAAAGATATGGTTAACTTGAAGTAAAACCCAAGTTGTTCATATATGTTACTGTAAATATTCATATTACCTATTACCTATTTCTGCCAGAGTTGCTGGCAAATTAAAAAACAAAACCAAAACAAACAAAAAAAATACAACTTTTTAAAGATCACCTCTTTTTCACTGGCTAGGTCATTTTCTAACTAAACAATTTGCTCTTTCATTCCAACCTGAAATTCAGAAGTCGAGCTTGTGGGGCAGCAAAATTACAAATTTCGTGAAGTCTAGAATGATTTGCATATAGTGGAATTACAAATACACACTCACATAAGCCAATGGTCTTATTTTATGGCCTTCATTAAATATTTACCCCTCCTTTATATTCACTGGTGTGACTCTCAGACAACTGATAAAATAAGGAAGTGTGGTTGAAAGTAGTTCCACTCACAGCTTCATCTGCAAGTTCTTTTGTGTTTCACTCCCATTTCAGAAGCCCCCTGTCTCTCTATTTACATAATCTTATAGGGAAAAAATCCTCTGCTATCACAGAAGTTGACCTGGCTTCCCTGGGAAATACTTCCTGGAATATTAGGTCATTTATTTTTTAACAACTTCTAATTGAAAGTTTCTTCATCTTGGGCCCAGGCAGCCATCATCATTCTTCCAGTTCAGACCTGAAAGACATCAGTCAACCGAAGTGGTGTCTTCTGGGTCACCATGTCTGGTTCCCTAGGTAAAAAGAAGTGTTTTAAATAACCTCCTGTTTTCATCATCAAGAAACTCTCAGTGGTCCTCCTTTCCACTTTCTAATGAGAATTCTGTAATCAGAAATATCTACTACCCAGGTCTAGCACTCTCCTCTTGGTCTATCTGGTCTCCTGACCTTGACAATGTCTTCCTGGTTGATAAGTGTTCTCAGTAAATGCTACACACCTATTTCCTGCTCTCCTTTCAATTACAGTGATGTAACACCAGGTTTATCCCATCACAAGCTTCTCTACTGGATGCTCAACCAAATGCTTTACTGGATGTTCAATTCTAAGTCTGAGGTAGAGACAACATTCTTGGAGGTATCGCCTTGTAAAAAGATCCCTACCTTTGAAACATAAGTGGAAAATAGAGTCTAGAAGTTTTGCTTCTCTAATTGAATCTCTGGTAGTCAGACCTTAACTTTAGATTGAGATTCTTGTACCCTCACATCAACGAGTCACTGAAACGTGGTGTGGAGATAACTGCAAATGGCTTTTCCAAACTCTTTGCTAACTTACAAGTTTATGAAAGAAATATATTTCCTGAGTGAAACCTTCCTTTTAGCCCTAAAGGAGGTAGCTGATATGACAATATACATTTTTAATGTAATTCAATAAAAATCACTTAGTGCCATTCCCTTTTCTTTCTTGATTTTCTCCATTTGCTTCTTGGCTTAAAAGCTTTTAGAATTAACACAATACTAGGATGAAATGTGTAATTGTGCCCTAATTTTATATTTGACATAGACTGAGCATCTTTAGCCATGCCAATTAACCTTCTTAGCCTCAATATATTATCTGTCAATTAACTTTCTTATTATTAAATGCAGTTAGTACTTTTTCTGTTTTCTTAATGAAATGCTGTAGTAAAAAGAAAATAATATTATGAGCTTCCCATATATATAAAAGGTATTTTCTCAATTTGCTTTAATAAGCACAGGTGTTGCCAACCACAATTCAAGACACTAAGTAGGGAAAGAAAGATGAAAGGTTGATCAAGACATAGTTCCTAAACATTGCTAAGCTTTATTCATATCTGGGGTGTAGAAAAAATGGTTAACAAAAGAAATATAAGACTTGCACATGTAAAAATAAAAACATTGTTGAAAAATTAAAGAAGACATAAATAAATAGAAATATACCCTAGGTTCATGAATCAGAAGACTTAATATAGTTAATATTACATAGTTCCCAAACTGATCTACATATTCAATCTGTTGAAATGGATAAAACCCCTATCAAAATTTCAGCTGCCTTTTTCACAGAAATTGACAACTAATTCTAAAATGTGTATGAAAATGCAACAATCCTGAATAGTCAAAACAACCTTCAGAGAAAAGAACAAAATTAGAAAACCTGTAAAGTTATAGTAATCAGAACAGTATGGTATGGCATATGGCTAGATTTTCTGGTCAGTGGACTAGAATTGAGTGTCCAGAAATAACCCCTTACATATGATTGTAAGATTGGGCTGCTATAACAGAACACTATAAATTCTATGGCTTATAAAAACCAGAAATTTATTTCTCACAGTTCTTGAGGCTAAAAGTCCAAAATCAGGATGCCAATATGGCTGAGTTCTGGTGAGAGTCCTCTTCCAGGTTGCAGACTATGAACTTGTTATATCCTCATTAGGTAGACAGAGAGAAACCTAACTCTCTGGCCTCTTCTTACAAGGGTATTAATCTCATTCATGAGGGCTCCACCACCCTGACCTAATTACTCCCCAAAGGTCCCCAATTCAAAATACCACCAGTAATCCATCACTATGGAGATTAGATTTCAATATATGAAGTTGGGGACACAAATAATCAGTCCATAAAAATGGCCAGTTGATTTTGTCAAGGATGCTAAGATAATTCAAAGGAAAAAGAAAAGTGTTTCAACAAATGGTGCTGGGATTATATGATATCCATATGCAAAAGAATGAATTTGAGTACCTACCTCATGCCATGAGCAAAAATTAACTCAAAATCATACACCTAAATGTGAAATCTAAAACTTTTAGAAGAAAATGTAAGAGTAAAGCTTCATGACCTTTGTTTAGCAATGGTTTCATTGAAAAATGTAAATCAATATTAATTCATTAGAAAAATGTAAAACAAAACCACTGTGAGATACCACTTCACATCCATTAGAATGGCTAAAATCACAAAAACAAGTGTTGGCCAAGATACGAAGAAATTGGAATCCTCATCCATTACTGGTGGGAATGTAAAATAGTGCATCTACTTTGCAAAACAGTTTGGCTGTACTCCAGAAAGTTGAACATAGAGTTATCATATGACCTCACCATTCACTCAAGAGAAATGTACACATATGCCCACGCAAAAAGGTGTACATAAACAATAGCACTATTCTTAATAACCCCAAAGTGGAAATGACCCAAATGTTCATCAAATGATAAATGAATAAATAAAATGTGATATAGCCCCAGCTGGTGTGGCTCAGTGGTTGAGTGCCAGCCTGAGAATCAAAGGGTCCCCAGTTTGATTCCCAGTCAGGGCACATGCCCGGGTGGGCCAGGTCCCCAGTAGAGGGCATGCAAGAGGCAATCACACATTCATGTTTCTCTCCCTCTCTTTCTCCCTCCCTTTCCCTCTCTAAAAAATAATAAATTAAAAAGTCTTTAAAAATAAAAATATAAAAAAAATTTAATGTGGTATAGATCATATCAATAGATATGGAAAAAGCATTTGATAAGGTACAGCACCCATTTATGATAAAAACACTCAGCAAAGTGGGAACAGAGGGAGTGTTCCTCAACATAATAAAGGCCATATATGAGAGACCTACAGCCAACATCATACTC
This sequence comes from Glossophaga mutica, assembly GCA_039655065.1. Classification (NCBI taxonomy): domain Eukaryota; kingdom Metazoa; phylum Chordata; class Mammalia; order Chiroptera; family Phyllostomidae; genus Glossophaga; species Glossophaga mutica. The sequence continues at coordinate 196,889,163 of CM077304.1, forward strand.
AATGGACAAAAACTTAGACTTTTCCACTAAGATCAGGAACAAAACAAGGATGCCCTCTTTCACTACTCCTAGTCAACATAATACTGGAAGTCCCAGTCACAGCAATCAGACAAGAAAAAGAAATAAAAGGCATCCAAATTGGAAAGGAGAACGTAAAACTGTCATTGTTTGCAGATGACATGATAGTATACATACAAAATCCTATAGACTCTACCAAAAAACTACTCAACCTAATAAATGACTTTGGCAAAATAGCGAGATACAAAGTCAATACTCATAAATCAAAGGCATTCTTGTACACCAACAATGAAACATCAGAAGGAGAAATCAGGAAAAAAAATCCCATTTGATATAGTAACAAGAAAAATAAAGTACCTAGGAATAAACCTAACCAACGAGGTAAAAGACCTGTACTCAGAAAACTATATAACACTGAAGAAAGAAATTAAGGAAGATACAAACAAATGGAAGCATGTACCATGCCCATGGATTGGAAGAATTAACATTATCAAAATGGACATACTACCCAAAGCAATTTATAGATTAAATGCAATCTCTATTAAAGTACCAATGACATATTTCACAGAAATAGAACAAATATTTCAGAAATTTATATGGAACCATAAATGACCCTGAATAGCTGCAGCAATTTTGAGAAAGAAGAACAAACCAGGAGGGACCACAATAGCTGATAGCAAACTGTATTACAAGGCCACTGTAACCAAAACAGCCTGGCACTGATATAAAAACAGACACATAGACCAATGGAACAGAACAGAGAGCCCAGAAATAAATCCAAATCTCTACAGTCAATTAATATTTGACAAAGGGGGAAGAAGCACAAAATGGAGTAAAAATAGCCTCTTCAACAAATGGTGTTGGGAGATCTGGACAACTACATGCAAAAAATGAAACTCAATCACCAACTTACACCATACACAAAAATAAATTCAAGGTGGATAAAAGACTTAAATATAGGTTGTGATACCATAAAAGTCCTAGAGAAAACATTAGCAGGAAAATCTCAGACATTCCATGCAGCAACATCCTCATGGATATGTACCCTAAAGCAAGGGACATAAAGGAAAGAATAAACAAATGGGATCTCATCAAAATAAAAAACTTCTGCATGGCCAAAGAAAACAGCGTTAAAATGAAAAGAGAACCAACTATATGGGAAAACATATTTGCCAATGATACCTCAGACAAGGGTTTGATCTCCAAAATATATAAAGAACTCACACAACTCCACTCTGGGAAAACAAAGAACCCAACTAAAAAGTGGGCAAAAGACTTGAACAGATACTTCTCCAAGAAGGATATATGGAGGACCCAGAGACATATGAAAAGATGCTCAGCATCACTAGCCATCAGACAGATGCAAATTAAAACCACAATGAGATACCACCTCACACCCATCAGAATGGCCATCATAAACAAATCAACAAACAACAAGTGTTGGAGAGGATGTGGAAAAAATGAAACCCTAGTGCACTGTTGGTGGGAGTGCAGCCTAGTGCAGCCACTGTGGAAAACAGTATGGAATTTCCTCAGAAAACTAAAAATGGAATTGCCTTTTGACCCAGCAATTCCACTGCTGGATTATACCCTAAGAGCTTTGAAACACCAATCCAAAAGAACCTATGCACCCCAGCGTTCATAGCAGCACAATTTACAATAGCCAAGTGCTGAAAGCAACCTAAGTGCCCATCAGCAAATGAATGGATCAAAAAACTGTGGTACATTTACACAATGGAATTCTACGCAGCAGAAAGAAAGAAGGAGCTTATACCCTGTGCAACAGCATGGATGGAACTGGAGACCATTATGCTAAGTGAAATAAGCCAGGTGGTAAGGGACAAATGCCATATCACCTTTAACTGGAACATAATCCACAAAAGAAAAAGCAAACAAAATATAACCAGAGTCATTGAAATTAAGAACAATCTAACAATAGCCAGAGGGGAGGGGAGAGGCAACAGTGGGAGGAAGGGTTCTCAGGAACTACTATAAAGGACACAGGGACAAAACCAAGGGGGAGGGTGGAAGCAAGGGAGGGAGGTGGGTTTGGCTGGGGTGGGGAGCAAAAGCAGACAACTGTAATTGAACAACAATAAAGTACTTTTTTAAAAAAGAAAAAAACTAAAAAAAAAACATAAATAAAAAATAAAAATGTGGTATAGCCACACAGTAGAATATTATTCAGCAATTAAAAGGAATAAATAACTGATACACACTACATGAATAAATGTTGAAAATATTATGCTAAATAAAAGAAACTTGTCACAAAGATCATATGATTTCATTTATATGAAATGTCCAGAATAGGCAAATCTGTAGAGACAGAAAGTTAATAAGTTGCCTAGGTCTACAGGTGAGGGTAAGAGAATGGGAAGTGATTGCTTATAAAATATGGAATTTAAAAAATATATATGGGATTTGGTGGGGCAGGGAGATCGTGAAAATATTCTGGAATTACACAGCAATATTTACACAACCCTGTGAGTACAATGAAAATCACTAAACTGTATCATATAAATGAGTAAATTGTGTGGTATGTGAGTTATATCTTAATAATGCTGTTTAAAAAAGAGAAAGTAGAAAAATATGATAGCCATTTAAAAAATAAAAAGATGAAGATCAATATAAACTTTTGATCATTATTTGTGGTGAGATTCTGTTTTAATTCACACAGACAAGACATGTTGTGACCTGCCTGATTTTTAAAAGTCAGTCCTACTAAGAAGGAGGTGAATAGTGAATATTACATGGTTTGTGAGATGCTTCAAAAAGCCTCTGATGCCTCCCATAAAGCTGTCTATCAATTTCAAATACAGGTCACCAGATCGGATGCTGAAAACTGGGACACACTACATCAGAAGGACCCTGGCTGCATTTCTGGTTGCCATGTGTTTCCATAAGCTTATTTTCCTGTTGTTTACTCTTGACATCTGAATTTTCTTGTTGCCTTATTTTCTTACTTCTGGTTTGTTCTTTTTATCCTTAATAGCAACCCTGACCCAAAAGTTTAATTTGACAGTAATTAAAACAGTACCTCTACAATGAATGCCAAATGTTCCACAGAAAAATGTCACAATGCTAGAACAGCTGTGAATTTTCATAGTACATAAGAGCAGAGAAAATTGTTTTCTTGAAGGTGGTGACACCTCAGTGGAGAATAGTCAATAATGGAGTCGAAGTCCCTTTCTCATTACATAGTTATTCATTATAGCTGAAGAGTTTTACTCCAACTAATTAAGGATAAGAATAGATGTCCAAGAAGATTGTTGCTTATCAAAAGCCTGAAAAGCAGCAATGAATCCTGTAGCAAAGACAGACAAAGGAAGTTTGCTCTGGGCGGATATGCAGTTACATGTTAAAATCCAAACTAAAACAGTTGGTTCATTCAAAATATTTGGCCACACTGATAATCTCTTTTATATGGCAATTTGACTGGGCCATGGGGTACCCAGAAATTTGTTCAACATTATTATGAGTGTGTCTGTGAAGGTGTTTCTGATGAGATTGGCATTAGCCTCAGTAGACTGAGTAAAGCACATTACTCTCCGAAATGGGTGGGCCTCATCCAGTTGAAGACTCAGATAGAACAGAAACTCTGAATGAGAGGTAACTCTTCCTACCTGAATGTTGACCTGGATATCAATCTTTTCCTGCCTTTACCCTAGAACTGAAAAATCTATTCTTTTTGAGTCTCTAGCTTACCAGCTTTTAAAATGAAATTTATACCAATGGTTCTCCTGGGTCACCAGCTTGCTAACTGTAGATCTTGGCACTTCTCTGCCTCCATAATCTAGTGAACCAATCCCTTAAATCTACCTCTCTACCTCTATCTCTACCTCTCCCCATAGAATACACACACACACACACACACACACACACACGTATATATGTATACATATATACGTGTGTGTGTATATAACAGATATCTATATAGAATATAGATATATATAGAATATATATATTCTATCCCCATAGAATGAATATATATATACACACATGCACATGCACATACATATTCTGTTTCTCTGAAGAATGCTGACTAATACAGCCAGCCACTTTAGACCCATCTGTATTTCAAATATTTAGAGTTTTGTCATTATCTTCAATTTACTAATCTATTCATCTGTCTCTCATAAAATAGGAAATTTTTATCTCTAAGCTGATGTCTTCTTTCATAACTCAAACATTTCTATTTTTTATCAACTACTATTTTAGTAAAAGTCTTTAAAGAAATAGAGGAAGTAAGAGTTCTGTCTCTGAATATGTGATACTGAATAAAAGTATGTTCTATATTGGTCTGGAATATTATGGTAAACAATGTACCTCCCGGAAAAAAAAATGGTTCACAGAAAATACAACTGAGTAAGTCATAGGCACTTGGCACCAAAAAAAAAAAAAAAGAGCAAGGAGAGGAGATAGGGAGGGAGAGGATGAGAAAGAGAATGATGGGTGGAAGGAGGGAGGAAGGAGAAACTAATCATATTCCTGAAAGACTAGTTTAAAACTTTATATGTTATAAAAATAAAACATTTTAAAAAGTAAAATAAATGTATCAAGGATTTTCTAAGGGCCAGACACAGCTAACTGCTGTAAAAGACTGAATAAACAGAGCCTTTTCCAAATGGAGCTGGAGCCACCCTTGCAGAGGAACTGCCTTGTACAGCCGGCTCCTTGATGCTTCAGAATGTTTAAACAGGGCAAAACAACATCTAAACTGGGCCAGAGCAACACTGCATTCCAAACAACTGTTCGTAGAGTTAATGGGAAAACAGACATCGTGACTACAAGGACTGCAAATTAAAGACATTCTTTAGAATCAGTAAACAGCCATGTAGAGCTAGCAAATAATTTAGCTTATTACCACCAAGAGAAATTCCTTTCTTCTATTTATAAAATTATTTCCCTTCCTCTTCTCATAAAAACCCCTCTGCTTTCACCCCATCGTTAGAACATGATTTAGGTTTCTGCCTAAATCAGTGCTTCCCAGAATTGCAATTCTCTGGACATAAAAAAAAAAAAAAAAAAAAAAAAAAAAAAAAAAAAAAAAAAAAAAAAAAAGCTTGATTTCCTCTCACTTTGTTGTTTTGTTTTGTTTTTTTAATTTTAGGGTTAACACTGCTTTACATGCATTATAATCTCACGGAACGCTCAAAACAAAAGTAGTTTACACTTATGGGATATTTTACTCAGGGCCACACCCTCTTCTTCATGGTTTTTGTTTATTCACTTAAATAATTCAACATGTTCATTATCCTTTATGGCAGATGAGGAAACTGAGGCTTTCAGGGAGGTTTAAGTAAGCTGTCCTCGTCCACAACTTAAATTCACAGGTTAAGTGGTCAAGTCGGGGTTTAAATACAGAGGTCTGGCTCTACATCTGTTCTCTGAATCAGGACAGTGTAGCCACCTTCTCTCAGAAAAACGATCTAGGAGAAGGCATGGAGAAGTCATTTAAAGCGAGTCAACAGAGTATAGGGTTCTTCTGGTTTTGGTGTCCAATTCTCAAAGTTGTGTCACCTCAGAAAGAGTTACATTGTCTGTGATTCTTGGTCTACTGTCTTTAAAACTAGATAAAAGTGCCCATCTTGCCAAAAGGTCCTACTTATATGGAAAAAAAAAAAAGAGATGATTTAAGGAAACCTTGGTAGTAGTAGTTTGATAAATAATAGTCATTATTTTTATCATTATTATTATTCGTTTGAAGCTTAACAGAGTTCACAGATCCAAGCCATACAACTTTCTTGGTTTGTTTCATTTTTAACCTGACAGTTCTAACTAATGAAGAAAGTAAAATTCTACATTGATAGAGGGAAACCAAAACAAAAGAATTGATACTAATGGAGGACACCAGTTTCACCTCTTTAACAATGTAAAGGAAAGGGGAAAAGTATTTTCCATTTGACAGAAAACAGAATTACCCACTTATTCTGAGAAAATAAAGTAAATATAAGATTACTAATGGGCTTTCCTTAAGCTAGCCAGAAGTAAATTGATATTGATTCCTCTCATTGATTAATGCATTCCAGGAATTTATCCAAGTACTTGGTTTAACTATGATATACTTCCAGAGAAGTTAGCTGGTTTAGCCAAAGGTACCTATAGGTAATTGGTGACTCTACCTATATGTGAACTAGTCGCAGTGAAGACTACCTTATGTAAACTTCATTCAGGTATGACAATCCCTTCAAATACTTTTGGAATTCTATTGAATAGTTCAAAAACTTCTAGTCTAGGAAAGTAATATTTTATGCCAGCATAAAAATAGAGAGTTTGTAATTTCCCATTTGTGCTTCTCTTTAATCTAGATTTAAAGTATTTAAAAATTTCCAATTTTATATCTGAGGAAATTTTTGTTGTTAATTTTATCCTTATTGCATTTTGATGGATGAGGTAGTCTTTAGGATTTCTGCCTTTTAAAATGTGTTCATCCTTATTTGGTGATCTAGTTAAGCTTTAAGGATGTTCTACATATGTATAGAAAAAGCATCTATTCTCCATTTGGGGGTGCAAAGGTATACATAAAGGTGTATCTGTGTATGGTTGTATCACATATTGTCATTTAAGATTAGTTTTAATCGTTTGGATATTTCTGCCACTGTACCAGTTTCTCCTACCCTCCAGTTGGAGTAATTGCGAGGTCTCAGATCCATTCCACAAACCTTTGGCAGGAAGTGAGACTTGTTTCTTTACTTCCCAAAATGTACAATCACATGGGGGGCAGGGGGCGCATGTCTCAATGAAGTGAGAAACTCGATAGTGGATGAGACCTACAAATTAGTGCAAATAGTATTGGCCCTACCACAAAATGGGTTTCGTGACCCTAGACAAGTCATTTTCGGGTTTTCAGTTCCTCGTCTCTCCGAGTGGGGGCGACCATCCTTGTCCTGCCAACATTACCAGGTTTGTCCGGAGAAGCCAGGAGATAGGAGTGTGAACAACAGAAAGCGATAAAGAAATTTTAAAAACACTAGCACTGGTTGCTAATATTTAGATACAGGAGAAGGCAAAGATAACGATGGAAAACTGCCAACACCAGCTCCAAGGTGCTCAGTTTCTATTGGTTACCGTCCCTGGCCCCAGCCACCTTCAGCTTCCTTTGGAGACACCCTTCCTTCTGATGGAGAAACCCCAGCCCAATAACGTGAGTCTCCCTCTACTAGCACCAGCAGCTTGGAGCCTTCTTGAAGAATATTGTGAAAATTAGCAGAAACCTGTCAATAGCTAAAATTCGCGCTTTACTCTCGTCAGCCACGGCCAAGCAAGTCCAGTGCCTCCTCATTAGGCAGTGGGGGCTTTGGGATGTCGCCCCAAAGAGGATTTAGCCCCTGAGCACACCTGGGTCTTGGGCAGAAAGAGTCTGGGCTAAGGAGATATTCAGGGTTGAGAGCCTCAAGGGCCTCTGCGCTCTCAGCAAGCAGCCAACGCGTTAAATCTAAGCATCAAATCCCTCGGCAGGGAAGGGATCGATGATGTTCTGGTTGCGGATTTCAGGGATAGATGTTCTTCGCGCCCGCACCTCCTCAGAAAGATAATTGAGCGCCAGCGCTGAGCCCGCCCGCCAGGGAACCGGGTGCAGTATCTGCATCACCGCGCCACCGCCCAGCACTCTTTCCCCAATTTGCCTTCTAGCTGCAGTCCGAGCCCAGATTAATTCTCTCCACTTGTGAGTGAGCACACACAAGTTCCCTGGGCACGATCCTTCCATCTGTCCACTGGGGGAGTCCAGCTTTTCAACGATTAACCTCCTGGCCACTGGGCGGAAGGGAAGGAAAGGTGGCAGGATGGAGGGATGGGGAGGCGGGGAGTTGGCTAGCTACCAGGGCTAAAGGGATTTGCTTTCTTCGGTTTTTAACCAAAAATGCAGTGGGATACCTGCTCAGCAGACCGCTGCCCCGGCCTGGAGCCCTGGTCTCACTTCGCAGCCCGCTGCTGACTTTCACTCCACAGCCCTGCTCGGTGTCCGCAGGGTTTCGCCCCCTTGCCCAAGTCTGCGGACAGATGCCCTGGCGCGTTAACGTGGGCTGATAGGCTAAAGCCCCAAAAGCGTCCACCTTGCGCCTCCAGTTTATCTGCCCCACCCCCACCAAAGGACATGCCCCTTTGGTAGTGTCGGGGCTCCCAGCCCGAAGCTGGGGGGTAGGGCGCCTCCCTATCCCCTCCTCCCCATCCCCGCCGCGCTCGGGGTTTTACTGCAGCAGCCGGAGGTGACAGGGACGCCTAAGCCTCCCCGGTTGCTCTCAGAGCCCCGGCTTCCCCAGCAGCCGGAAAGTGCCCTCTCCTGAAAGGCTGATCAGGGAGAAGTGCTAACCAGCCGCAGAGAAACGAATTTGAAAATGTAGAAGTCGCTGGGCTGCATTCCTCCGAGGACGAGCCTGATCGCCCAGGACTGAGTGGTAGTGCGTGGGAAGTTGGGACCACAGAGCAAAGGGGGAGGGGAGTGGTGCAGTCGGCATTCTCTTCTGAAAGGAGTCACTGGAGCAGTGTGGTTGGACACAAGTTTGCGTGGGAGTGTTTTCCTTTTGTGAATAATTAATCGCCGTAATCAGTCTGGCAGCTTTGGAGTTTTGGCAATAGTGCGGACCGCGGGCCGAACACCCAACTCTGAGAAGCTCCGGGCGGCCGGCGCAGGGGGAGCTCGCAGCGTCTGGACCGGCGCCAAAGCGTTGGTGCTCACCTAAGCCGCAGAGAGGTACACCCCGCCGGGAGGTAAGCATCTTCTAAAGTGTCTGCTTGAATCGTAGTTTTGGTAGGATACAATTTCTGCCTCGATAGGGGAAAATAATGCCGAGCTTTAATGCAATTTGCCAGTTTATTGTTTAACTGCACTAAAATTTTAAGAATTGAATGGGTTTTTCCATTTGCCTTTATGTTAGAAACTAGGATGTTTCACTCAACAGAAACTAACTTTATTATAGTAACTTTCCAAGCCAAAAAAAAAAAAAAAAACTACTTCATAAGTGATTTTCATGACTTATCTTTTTGTAGTTCAGTAATAACTATTCAGAGAAATATCTGTGGGAGCCATTTGGTTTCATTCTTAAAGTATCCCTCTTTATCTAATTTCATGCTCTTATACAATATAATGCTTTTTGCCCATAAGCTACTTCAGACAATAATGCACACAAGTCAACTTCCCCAAGAGTGATGAATTTTCAAGGAATACATTTTAACATTTTCTCATAATTATTAAGTAGTATATATTTTCTCAAAATTGCTTAAGTGATCATCGGTAAGAAACCAGACCTCTACACCCCGGAAGAGAGGTATAGTTAACTTTGCCATGGGGGAGAGAGGAATGGCTAAGTATGAGCAGAGATTCTAGGTCTGTTGCAGCTAAAGTGATATTCAACTTGTCAGCAATTAATGTATGAGCTCAGCCCAGGACCAGATAAAGATTTTGAATAACTTTTAAATGTAAATTTTTACCCTAAAACTACAAATAAATGCACCAGAGAAGTTGGGACAGTTGTTTTTCTAAATAACTTTGTGGCTCAGTAGTTCTTTTGAATGAAACAAAAAATTAAGAAATACATGGTCAGTTTTGCTTGTGAACTTTTTGGGTTATTGCCTAAAACCTATTAATGGTATTAATGACTTGATTTCCACATTATAATTATTCCTATGCTTTTTAAAACAGCATCATTTTGAACACTGTTTCAATGGTTGTGATGGCTTTGAACATAGATTACTAGAGTAACAACAAATTCTCATATGAAATGCAGTCATACTCATTATTCAAATATTTCTATACAACTATTTAATAACAATTAATCACAAATGGTTTGTCAAACCAAATGCATAGGCAGTCTAGAATTTCACTGGATATAACGTTGAAAGTCAACGAGTCATCAACTTCAAAGAGTTTTCTTAACCCACAGTTTGTGAATTTGCAAATACTTTTGTAACAATTCTTCTTTCTAACTCTATATCTACTACATCAGCATAAACTCTTTTACCACCAAGTATACAAGATGCAAAATCTTCATTAAAAATTATCCAAATGGGACTAAACCTCCGGAATGGTGGTATGAGGAGCTACACGAATATCTGGTGTAGCAACACACTTTAGCAACACAATATCTGGTGAAAATTACGGATAAACAATATTTAGTCTCTAGATATTGTCCTGAGTGGATGCAACAAATGAAGAAAATGTATTCAAGACAGTGTACTAAAAGCTTCAGTATAACAGCAAGCGTTTGTAGCATTTGAGCCACAACCCACTTCCCTGCCCTCCTCCAGGCGGGTATGATAGTACTCCACTTCCGGCAGACACAGCTAAGAACAGAGGGCTCCCTCTTAAACTTAATCCCAGTCCAGGGCTGTGGCATACAAAATGCGTTTCTGGGAAAAGCAGGCCACAAGCATCTCACCCACCCCGCCTTTGTGTTGCAGAAGCTCTGTTCTAGTCAAGAGCAGGTCAGAGGGCTGAGGCTGTCTGCTTCCAACCATCCCTCATTCTTAAGGCAAAACAAGGAAAACTCAACAACTAATAGACAAAAAAAATTTAAAAATGAGAAAGGATTTTAGACATTTCTCTAGAAATAGAATTTCTTCAAAGGAAACGTACTAATGTCTAATCGACCCATGAAAATGTGCCTACTATCATTACTTTTTAGGGAAATGGAGATCAAAACTACAAGATACCATTTCAAAACAACAAATGGCCATAATAAAAAATATATAATAACAATTGTTGGAGAGGAGGTGGAAGAATTGGAAGCATCATATATGGCTGGTAGGAATATAAAATGTTGAGTTGTTATGGAAAACAGATTGGTAGTTCCTCAAAAAAGTTGAAAATAGAAGTACCACATAACACAGCCATTTCACTCCTAGGTATGTGTATGTATATATATATATATATGTGTGTGTGTATGACACAAGTGTTCACAGCAACATTACTCATATAGCCAAAAAGTGAAAACACCCAAGTGCCCACTGACTGATGCATGGATAGATAAAATGTGATATGGAAGGGAACAATGGAATATTATTCAGCAGTAAAAAGGAATAAAGTGCTGATACATGCTACATCATGGATAAAGATTGAAAAGATTATGCTAAGTGAAAGACCACATATTATATGACTCCATGTATGTAACTTGTCCACAACAGGCAAACCCAGAGAGACAGAAAGTAAATTCATGTTTGCATGTGGCTAGAATTGGGGGTGGAGTGGGGAAGAATGGGGAGTGACTGCTAAAGAGTGTGAGTTGTCTTTTTCTGCTGATGAAAATGGTCTAAAATTGACCGGTGATGGCTGTGTAACTGTGAGTATACTAAAAGCCATGTTCTTTAAATGGGTGAATTCTATGGTATATGAATTATATCTCAATAAAGGTGTGTTTTTTATAAATTATCCAAGGTATTTTAAAAAAACAGTTGGGTATATAACTTGAAGTTCAAGTTATATATTGAATCCCCATGTACCACTAGACCAATAGTTTATATAAAGCTTTTTCCCAAGGGTCACATTGAAATACATGAAATAATTAAGTGTAGCACAGATGTTACACAGCTATGTGATTTGCATATATTTATATACCTGCTTGAGCTTTCTTCTGTGTGACTGGATGGAGGAGAGTAAAGGAAGGAAACTGGAACAACTGTAACAGAATAAAGAATAAAAAATAAAATAAAATAGCCCTGGCTGCTGTAGCTCAGTGGATTGAGCGCGGGCCTGCGAACCAAAGGATCGCGGTTCGATTCCCAGTCAGGGCACATGCCTGGGTTGCCAGGCCAGTTCCCGGCAGGGGACATACAAGAGGCAACCGCACATTGATGTTTCTCTCCCTCTCTCCTTCCCTTCCCCTCTAAAGATAAATAAATAAATAAATAAATAATAAAAATAAATAAATAAAATATTTTAAAAATAAATAAATAAATAAATAAAATAAGTCAAATGTCATTAGTGTAGTCCTATAGAGAATCTGCTTGCAATGCCCTATCTTTTTGGACTCACTCACTCAGATTATTAATCTAAACCCAGTGAGGCCAGTTGTTCCTTCTGCTTCTAAATAAGTATAGCCCTTTCTCAGTTCCGCAGGATAGTTGTTGAGAGAGGTCACACTGGATGAGAGAGGGAGGTTATCCGACATGTGGATTTGCCCAATTTTACTTCCACTAGATTGGCCCTGGAGGTAGAAGTCTTGGAAAAAAGGAAGAGCTGGAGCATCCTCTGTGGTCCTCAGAGCATGCTGGCGTGTCATTGCTGGGAAGCATCTCCTGTGATTACAACAATGTCCAGTACAAGAAAAACTCTCAAATAATTAATATACTCCTCCATTTGTCTCTTATGTTTTGAGTTCTGATGAACTGTCTGATCCTGTATTAAGAATTTTGGAATGGGATGATAATGCTTTGTCCAAAAATAGGAATATAAAATTAGGGACTGAGTTTCATGGGGGTGGTAAGCAGCACCTGAACTTGATGCCCGGACCAGTTACAAGAACACTGAACCAAACCTTACCCTTAGCTTTAGGGATTCCAGTAAGTTTATCTGCACCAGGAAACCTCAAGCTTTTCCCTTCCCACCAGCACAGGCTTGTCTTCCCATGACTATGTTTAAGAGAGGATACCATGCTAATGAACTTGGGTTCTGGGTGGTTTCTGACTGCCAGTTCCTGTTGATGGTCCTGTGACTGTCATATTTTGTCCAGTTAGAAAATTTCTATAAAATAATTTTAAACGTCTAACTGTTGTCTATAAATTAAATACATCTAGGAAAAAAATGGATCATAGTTATTTATTAATATTGCTTTAGTCAGGATTAATAATTCATTTATTCAACAGATATTTACTGTGCATCTACCCTTTACCAGGACAATTCTAGGCCCTGGGTGAATAAACAAAACAGGCAGAAAGTCCTGCTCTTGTGGGAGCATAAATTGTAGAGAGGATGTCAAACATCTAAAACATAAACTATTATAATAATAAGTAAATGATATAGCATATGAGAAGGAGCTAAGGCTCTGGAGAAAAATTAAGCAGGGAAGCAAATGAAGTACAGTGTTAAACTGGCGTCAGGCTAGAAAGTCAAATTATGTGATTATTATCACGTAAAGACTGCACGCAAACCTGGCCATGTGACTCTGGGATGGGCCATAAGGGTTACCAGCTCCAAAGGTAACTCCTCCCCTTAGGAGCTTCGGTTTCTCCTCCCATCAGCATTATTTTGCTATCTTGGATTTGTTGTTTCTTGCTAAAGAAAATATTACATTAGCCCCAACACATTTCAAGCTGGCACAAGGAAGATATAAATGTAATACCTGCTCTACAGCCAAGAGCTACAACCTAAATAAAACACCACCTTATGATAACAAACTTTCTTGTTGAGGGAAATCATTAGCCTGGGCTTTGGGTTTTCCGTTGGCCTTTCTTCCTTTGCCTTGGATTCTTGTAGGCCACCAGTGGATTGTGTAGTAAGTAATTAAGAACCAGTTGCCCAAAATTAACACCATTTGAAGAGTGAAAAGGTAGGGAAGAGGTTGAGGGGAAGAAAAATTTCCAAGCCATCCTGCAAAGGTGAAGAGAGAATGAATCTTTCATCACTACAGAATAGAGCATGGCATCCCACAGATTAACTGGCAAAGAAGAAGGGGAAAAGCACTCTCCCAGGCTGTCCCAGAATCTCTAGTCAGGGCACCTGTTTTAAAAGATCCTTGAGGACACACTGTTCTAGTCAAATATAATGGGTGTGGCAGCTTTCCTGGAATACAGCTTTGAGAAAATGGCTTAAAAGGGGGCACTGACTTGATTTTTTAAGTCAAAAGGTAATATTTATTTCAGGCTTACAGGAGAAGCATTTAAGAATGTCAGAGCCCTGGTAGGGTAGCTGTCCTGATACACCAAAGTTGTAGGTTCAATCCCTGGTTAGGACACATACAAGAAGCAACCAATTATTTTAATAAATAAATGGAACAACAAATTGATCTCTCTCTTTCAAAGCAATTTTTGAAAAAGAAGAAGAATGTTCAGAGTCATTAGAAATAAGTTAAAAGATACCCTGTAATAGTGGAGTTATTATGGAGCATTAGAATTTTCTTTTATTCAACTTTTAATTGAGCAGCCATGATGTGGCAGGCCCTAAGGAAGCAACACAGAGGAGGACCTTGCTTCAAAGACCTGTCTGTCTAGAGGTTACATTGTATGCTACAAAATAGTTGAAGCATGCGGTGATGAGGACAAGAACTCTTTCAAACTGCCTGTCTTAACACCCCCTTCCAGACTGGGTGAGAGCCTCTTCCTATGCCCCAGAGCACTAGGCTTCCCATCATAAGTAAGTGCTAAGTAAGTGATGTTACTGCACTTACCACACTGCGTGCAGATGCTTGCATAGCTGTCTCTCCTCCTCTCTAGAAAGCAGCCCAAGGAGAGTGCCTGTCAGTCTTATTCATAGTTTATGCTACTACATGCTCCTCGACTATTGATTAGATGAATGGACAGATGGATGGATGGATGCTTTGCCAGATTATGATCAGAGCTCTTTGCATAGAGCGGCAGTCTGGCAGGGTAATTAGGAGTGTGTGTTTACATTAGCTGTTAGACTTTGGATCAGTTTTTAAATTTCCCAATGCCTCAGTGTCCGCATTTGTAAAGTGGGTATAGAAATAGCGCCTCCATTATAGTGTTAATTAAGTGAACTGCATTAGGTAATACATATAAAGTGGTTAGCAAAGTTCTGAGAGTTGCTCAATAAATATCTATTGTTACCTATGCAGAATAGCAGTTTCCTTGGTGACAGTATGCTATGCAAATACTGCATCCCTGCCCTTTCAGCTCTATTATAAGACCAAAGGTTGTCTATTAGGAATTTCAAGCTAAAGTTATCACTTGGAGTTCAAGATCCTTGAAAAGATTAAAAAGAGAATTTGGAAATGAACAAAAGTAGGTTATTGAACAACAAAATTAAAGAGACTAGAAAGAGAAAACAGAGAAAAAGTTCAGGATGGCACAGCCAGAGCACCTTTTCGGGAGCAGAGCAATGCCCCCGCAGCTGCCACACCCACGTCCCCACAGACAGTTAGTCCAAGTACCAGTTCATCTCTGTCCAGTAAGTGCTCACTGATGCAGAAGGAGAAAGAAAAGTGAAAATAAAACTTTATTTGATGTCGAGTCTTATCTAAACCTAAGAGTGTTACATTATCTTTGTTTCTTTTGAAAATCTAATAACCCTCTTTTGTGTAAGACCTTGAGTCAGAATTGTCGCACTACTTCCTCGTATGCAGTAGTTACCTATTACCTACTGAATGACGCGAAAGGCCAACCTGCGACCAACCTATGCAAACCCAGTAACTTTAACACTTCCTTCTACTTTTACCAGAGAGAATCCACTTACCTCTTCCCCAACCGTGGGGGAAATATCATGTTTTTTACCTTGTAAGGATAATAACCTGCTTCTCGTTTATTCACCCACTGAAAAGTAATTTTTAAGTAAAATTAGCTTATTGTCACTTTATTGATAGAGAAAAATAGACATAGAAAGAATACGTAACTGACCCTAACACTTCAGTTACCAACTCTTTTTATTCCTCAAGGCTTTATCTACTCCACAGGGATAGCTTGGCCCTTACATTTTTAATAGGATGTCCCGTTGCCTAAAACTTTAAACAAAGAAAAAAATCAATCAGGTTGGCCTAGTTCTAGTTTTGATGGGCAGAAAAGTTAGTTTATAACATAAGACAAGATTGTCATTCTACAGGGTTCCTCCATCGAGCAGGAAACAAACACTGGTGCAAGCACGAAACAGGTCACGTGGTGCCCCGTGGTCTTCGGGGCAGATTCTTTCTTCCAGACCAACAGAAGCCACCATTTTGGCTTCCTTCATCACAGTGTCTGAAGCGTTCAATAGAATGACCTAAAAGAAATCTCTTAGAAGGAGAGGAAATAAAATGCGTGTAGTGAAGAATAGAGTGATGAAATAAAATGGGAGTCTCTATGCTCAAGCTGCTAAATTGTTAAAATCAGGTAGGTTGAGGCTTGGAAAACAATTTTATTCTTACTTTAGCTAGCCTGGGAACTTAAACCTTTGAACCTTCCAGTTGTGCCTGGAGCTGTACGTACATAAATCCTGTAAGATAATTCTGTAACAGCCCCTAAAGGATTTAGGGGGGAAATGTTTACATGACCAGCCCACCTGGCGTCTATCATCCCCTCTACCCAACATGTGGCTGATAACTGTCCTGCATCAATACAAGGGCCAAGAATCAAGACTGATTACTCTCAAGGATGTGACTTTTACAGCAAGAACTTATAACTTTTCTTTTTTTTTTCCCGAAGAGTTCTAGGGTTTACCTAACCATGTTTCTAGTTAGCAAACTCTTAAGACCCTTAAATAAATCTCCGTCATTGTTTCTAGCTAAAGCCTCTTGATCCATTGATGTTCAGTCAATACTAGCAAATAAGAGAAACAAATAATAATTGTAATAAAAGCAACCCTCAGAAGGTGTTGGCCAGTATCTGCTTGAACAGTTTCCCTAACGGAATTCTCACTACTTCAACCAGGCAACCTCTTTCCCTTTAGATAGCTCTTATTATTTAAAGTTTTCCTGAGATTCCCCTCTGAAAACAAAACAATTGGAATTCCAAACCTTCCCCTCTACAATAGCCTATAATACCATTTAAAACCTTCTAGGTTTTTTAAGACCTCCATGACACATTCCTCCCCCAAAATCTTCTGTCAACATTTCCCGTTGGAAACCTTCCAGACTTTCTCCATCCAGCTCCCTAGGGATGTGCTCCACCTGATGGAGGATGGTCTTCAACAGCTAGAAGAAGGATGCTAATCGAAGCCAAGAGCTATAGCCCCCTTTTCTCATCTGTAGAACAGCACTTCTATACACATATAATGTTGGTGCTATGGTCTGAATGTATCCCCCTAAAATTCATATGTTGAACCCTAACTCCAAAGGTGATGGGAGGTGGGGCCTTCATAAATGGGACTAGTGATCTTATAAAAGAGGCTCCAGGGATATCCCTTGCCCCTCCCATCATGTGAGGACACAGCAAGAAGGTGCTGGCTGCAAACGGGGAAGAGGGTTCTCCCCAGAATGCAACTGTGCTGGCAACTTGATCTTGCGCTGCCCAGTCTCCAGAAATGTGAGAAATAAATTTTTGTTGTTTATAAGCTACCCTGACTGTGGTATTTTGTTATAACAACCCAAATGAACTAAGATGACTGGATCGCTTATTTATTTATTTGCCGACCATACCACAACACTATTGACCCATAATGAACTTGCAGTCAAGTAAAATTCCTTTCTTCGTCTTCTTTACTTAAACTGCTCATAGGCCACATCTTCCCCTATCTTGCCCTTGGACAATTGACTTTGCGAAATAAAGAACAAGACTTTATATTTCCTCAAAAGTTTTACCCTTAGTCATTCTGTAATCTGGTCTTGTAGAACTCCACTCCGTAACTTAGGTATATCTGCAGTTTGATCTTGTATTTTCTGCAACTTAACTCAGGTGGACAAAAATGCTACAAGGGTCAGGAGAAAGTGCATAGCCCTCAGGCTCCCCACTAAAGAAAGACCCACTCACCATCTTTATGATGCTTTCCCAATTCAAAACACTTTCAAAAAATTGTTTCATTTAATTCTTACAACTCTCCTATGAATAAGATACTATCATCGTTCTACATCTTGAGGACAGAAATTCAGAGAGACTATCCAACTTGCCTAATGTGACAAGCTAATAAATAACAAAATAAGAAGCCCTAGGGTTTCTGACTCTGTTTCCAGTGCTTTTTTAAAGACAGATTTTTAAATTCAGTGATTAATGTAATCTACTTTTTCTTGTTTTCTCCATGGATATCAACAGAGACTAATTAAAATCAACAAACATTTTCTACAAAGTATTACCCAGAAGCCCACTATATAAAACAAGACTGAAAGCAGGCTGCTCTGATAGAAGCAGGGGGCGGGGCACTTAGCCCCATCTCTCTGTCCCACCTGGGGCACCCTCTCAACTTTGCCTTAGGTGGCAATATGACACCTGATGGTCCTTACTGTACACTGGGAAGTCACTAGCCAATCATGTGTCCTCAAAATGTTACCTTTCCTAAAAATAATTTTTTAAATAAGGATAGGTTGCCATGCCTTGTATTTATTATATATTCTAAAATGTTGTGGAAGTACACCCATCTAATAGGTTTAATAATCTTTTACAAGGCACATGTTTTAAATTTGAAGGTATCTTTGGATTTATTCAAATGTTTACTTTACAGATGAAGAAACAGCAACTGAGAGAGGAGAAGTAACCCAGGATCATTCTGTGGAAGAGCAAAGACAAGAATTCAAACCTGGACCCTCCTAGGCAGGTAAATTCTTCCGGTTATTTCATGGAGTCTTGCTTTTAGAAATCTGACACTTTTGATTACAACATCTTTAACAAGATGAAGCTTCTGGTTCTCACTTAAGCAACCAACAAACATTTATTATGCACTTGATATTCTAATGGCATTTAAGATGACACAAAGGAGGAAAGTGTGGCAATTTTAGCTTTAGTAATGAGGCCTTGAAACATTGGTTCTTAGCTTACATTCATTAGAGGTTCCTTTGCAGTGCATGCAGAAAACTGTTTATGCTAAATTTGCAAACATTTCAAGGAGTTCATAGACATCCCTCACCCCACCTCCCAAGTGCTGGCCTGCAGGTTAAGAACCTCTGGCCGATTCCACTGCAAGTGCCAATGTC
Organism: Glossophaga mutica; assembly: GCA_039655065.1. Lineage (NCBI taxonomy): Eukaryota > Metazoa > Chordata > Mammalia > Chiroptera > Phyllostomidae > Glossophaga > Glossophaga mutica. Next base: position 196,907,882 of record CM077304.1, read on the forward strand.
AGGATTGCATAGCACCAGCTACTATCTTATTTATGGGTCTGTTAGTTAAAGGCTGCTTCTGTTTCTGCATCCTTCATCTTTTATTTAAATGGAGCAGCATCTTATTCTGGAAGACCTTTGATGCAAGAGAGGAATAATGTGTTAATAAGTCATTAGTCAACCAGATAGGACAAATTAAGAGAGAAATATAATAAATAAAAACTTTTCTTTAAAAATGTTAACAATGAAAATGAGGACGGTCAGTGTTCATATTAGGATGTTCATTTTCTTTCTGTTTATTTTATTTTTAAGAAAGAAAAAAGAGAAATAAAAATTTTTAAAAAAACCAGATTACTACTAGCTGCCTTCCCATTTTTATTAAATCTACAGCAAGTGGAAAAAAGAGTAGTGGGTGTGAACAAAAAGAAATAGATTTATTTTGTGAATGATTGTTTCTGAATTTTTCCCTTTTGCTATAATTTTTTAAGAGATTTATGGTTCTGAAATGGTTGACAACAATTTCTTCATTTCAAAGTAGTTTGGGCAGCTCCAATATTACTTTAAAATTATTGATAACAGGCTTGATTTTACTAATTCAAAAAATACTTCTTGGATACTTAGCATTCGGAAAGCATTGCTATGGGAGGCAGGCTGGTGTGATAGATCATTCTGGAGTGAGAGAATCCAGGACCGAATACCGGTATTATTTCCTCCTTGACTTTAACAATAGCAAGGTACAAAAACTTAATGAGCCCCAGCTCTGTAATGAGCAAATATATATATTTTTATCTCCTTTATGACAGCCACACCAGAACTGAATAAATATTCAGAAGGAAAATCTCTCTGAAAGTGATTTCTAATGTAATAACTAACAAAGTTCACTTGTTCAGCCTTAAAAAAAATCTCATCCTTTTATTCTTTGCCTTAGCAATTCTGTATTAGCATAGTGTATAATAATCATAACAGTTAACATTCCTTTAGCCCTTCTTATGCATTACTCTAAATACTTTACACTTTTTGATCTTCCCAGAAATTGTGTGAAATTCTATTACCATTCCTATTTTCCAGTTGAGGAAATTAAGTCCAAGCAGTGGAGTTCCTTAGCCAGGGCAAACCCAGACCGAACCCAGAGCCAGAGCCTCACCACCCTCCACGCTGCCTCTCACCAGGATTCTCACCCAGCCCCCCATGTGTTCCCCAGGGGGCAAATTAAGTAAAGGGATTCAAATATATGCTGACAGGTGGAAACTAAACTTTTGCCCGTGAGTATGCAATACAGTATACCAATATCAAATTATAATGTTGTACACCTGAAATTTGTATGTTGCCATTAACCAATGTCACCTCAATAAATATAATTAATTTTTAAAAATTAGGAATCATCGAAGTTAAGCAGCTAGCCAGTGCCTGCCACCGTGGTTCTTAATAAATGCTATATCTGTTCCTGGAAGAGTTCTGAATCATAAGATTCTAGTGCTTTTAAGGAAGAGATCTAAATCTGTTTCCCAGGGCTGCTGTAACAAAGTACCACAACTTTGGTGGCTTAAAAGGAGAAATTTACTCTCTCTCAGCCCTGGAGGCTAGAAGGCTGGAGTGAAGATTCCACAGGGCCACGCTGCCTCCAAAGGCTCTGGGCGAAAACTCTCCCTGGCCTGTCCCAGCTTCTCCCGGGCTCCAGGTAGTCTTTGGCTTACAGCTACACAGTGCCAATCTCTGTCTCTGTCTTTGCATGACCTTGTCCTCCATGTCTGTCTTCTGAGGACACTTGCCATTGGATTTAGGTCTGACCTGGTTAATCCAAGGATGACCTCTTGCTGAGATCTGTAACTTAATTACATCTATGAAGACCTTTTCCCAAGTAAGATGACATTCGCAGGTTCCAGGATGTGGACCTATCTTCTTTAGGGGGCAGGGGCATCATTCAACCTACTGTAATGTCTTAATCCAAATATTTTTATATCTTGGGATAGTCCTTCTGTTATTCTTGACAAACAAGCCCACATTCACTCAAAGAAGGAAAAGAACATTTCCTCTCTCCCAGGAGGCCTGTAGTTCTACTACTTACAAAATCTGTTGGTTGAAAATATTGTTCTTACTATGCTCAGTTGTCATCAGCCTTCTGCACATTTACTTGAGAATCAACAACATTTTTAGGACACAGACAATCATTACCTATTTAAAAGAACAAGCCTGGAGTTCAGCGCCTCTCCACTTTTCACTGCAAGCATGCATGCAGCCAGCCATGTACTTGGGAGAAGGCAAAAGACAATGAAGCCAACAGCAAGTAATATGTTCACACAGTTCTTCCCAGGAGAATGAGAAAGCTACTTGGCTAAATTGTCAGTAAATTTTTTTCTTTCAGTAGTACAGTTCATCATTTAAGAAACTCACCTCTAAAAACAAGATTACAAAATCTAATTAGAGTATGTAATTTCATTGCCTAAAAGCAAGTTTTGACATAACCCTATAAACTCCTGCCTTGTGCTTCTCTCCTCCCTTCTCTCCCCCTCCCCCCACCACCATTCAGAAACCACCTTACCCGGAATGTTAATCAGCCAAGGAGGGAAATGTCCCTTGATCTGGGGGTTGGTAAAAAGAACACTTCCGTTGTTGCTGACCCTCAGAGTAAGCTTAGCTCTCCATGCATTTTCCTAAAAGCAGTAATAAGTAAGCTACAGAAGCAGGTCAGTGATGGCAGTGGAAAAGCAGTAGCCCATGTTACTGTTGTCACAAAAATCACACCTACGAAAGATCAATGTTGCTAGCCACCAACATGTGAAAAATACTGAACTCATCACCAAAAGCTTTGGGACAGTGGCATAAGAAATAAAGGATAAGCCAGAAAAATGAGAAGGAGGAAAAAGAGGAGAAGGAAGATGAAGGACAGAAAAATAGACAAACAGAAAGTTTTATGAGCAAATGCATTCAGTGTTACCAAAATAATTACAAAGAAAACAGAGAAGTAATATAAGAAAATACTGTTGGAAGAGTCTTGATTGGCCAGCTGCCTGTGCAGCCAGATCTCCTTTGACAGAGCTCTGGGCACAGGGCTCAGCAGGTATGCTGTTGACAAACCAGTACTGCAGTAACTCACCTTCCTCACCCTCAAATTCGCCCTTGGAAAAAAGTCTTCTGTCTTTTTACATCAAATATAATGACAATAGGTAGGGAAGAGATAAAGGGTTCATATTTCATGGTCTGGCTTCTAGCTCCTAAGAAAACCAAGCCCTTAGAAACAAACAGTGAGCAAGTAAGTTCATTTACCAAATTGTGGGTTTGATGGGCAAGAGCCAGAGATGAAAAGAAAAAGGCGGAACTTGTCACAATACGCATAGAACACCGTTTTCAGGAAAGCAGTTTGTAAAGACAGAAAATTAACTTCAACCGAACGATTTAGCCACTTTTTCCCTCTTACCCCCTTTTAAGTGCAGTGGGTGTCGAGGTCTTACGAGCCCCTTATTTCACGTCCTTAGTAAAAACAGATAGGCATATCATAGAATTTGGAACTTCCGCCAATACTATAGAAAATTAAGCTACTGGAATTTCACCGATGCTGAGAATAAACCTAAGCATGTCAACCCTCCTCTCAGAGTTCCCAACTTGCCCAAGAAGAAAGAACCCCAATTGGGAATTCACAATTGTTACTTGGACATCTTGGGGGTTGTTTACTCAGCTTTGGACAATAGGTCTATGAAATTTTGCTAGACTAGGAATGCCCCATTTGAAACTAAGAAGCTCAATGGCTTTTTAAAAATACTACTCAGACTATTTCTAAGTACATTTTGCAATTTCAGTCCTTCATAATTTTTAGAATTATTCACTGACATTTAACTTTTTAATTCTAGTAAAATACATATAAAATAAAAGGTTATTATTTTCAACCATTGTCAAATGTAGTTCAGTAGTACTAGGCATATTTACATTGTTGGGCAACCAGAGTGTTTGCATCTTGCAAAACTGAAACTCCATACCCTTCAGACAACTCCCAGCTTCCTGTGGCTCCAGCCTCTGGCAACCGGCACCCTCCTTATTTCTACGAGTTTGCCTACTCTAGATATCTCAGATAAGTGAAATCATGCAGCATTTATCTTTGCTGTGACTTAGTTCATTCAGCATAATGTCCTCAAGGTTTTCCATGTGGTGACACATCGGAATTTCCCTACTGTTTAAGGATGAATAATATTCCATTGTCTGTATACACTCCATTTTGTTGATCCACCCATCTGCTGATGGACGTTTGGATTGCTCCCACTTTGGGGCTGTTGTGAATAATGCTGCTTTAGTATCGTGTACATTTAATGACTTTGTGAAAATAATTTTTAATGACTTTAAGGCCACTGTTAGTGTTGCAGCTGTTTTCTTTTTACTTCTAAAAACAACTTGGTAACCCTTGGAGAAAATATCTTCAGAAAGAAAAAGCTACCTAGACACTATACTCTTCCCGCTTTCCTTATTGGATAACAAGGTTTCTTTGTAATTCTCAATAAAATAGTAATAAAGAGTTTATTCTAAGAAATGACATTATAGTTTAAAAACTCAGTCCAGCAGCCCTACTCTCCCCTCCAATATTGGCAGAAATGAACAGGGGTCATTGACCTGTTTCTCTCTGAGTAGATAAAAGATCAGTAGGAACAAGACAAGATACATCATACCCCCCGTTATGAATTTCTCTTCCTATTTATAACATCCACTCAACACTAATGTACTTACCACTCTTTTCAGTTGCAAGATATGTATCTTCCTTTTTGATAGCCACACATTGAGATTGATCTAATCTGAATTTAGTCGTTCCTAAGTTATAATGAAATTTCTGTTCAAGACAAATTCCAAATTTTTTTCCCAAGCCAGAGGTCCTTTGTTCATAAATCCCTCTGGAGTCTGTCAGAAAATGCAAAGCACCAACTGCAGCTTTGAATATACAGCTACTCAACACGTGCCATGTTGCCCAATGGCCTCAGCTGATAGCTGAACTGGAAATACGTGTTTCCCATCGTTCCGCTCTTGTCAGTGTTAATAGAAAGGAGAGGCAGTAAGGGGATCGGAGAGCCACGAAAACACTCTGCTCTTCATGGAACTCAAACTGACACTGTACTGACAAATTGGATAAATTGTTGGTGAGACTTCTTCTTTCTAGTACATTATTTCAATAACTCACGTCCATGTACAAGATTATAAAACTTAGAGTAACTTAGTTGCCTAAAAGCAGTAACATGCTTTGACTTACAATGATTTGGTTTTTCCTCTCTGAGGAGTCTGTAGAATTGTCCAAATATTTCATGAATGCATAAAGAAAGTTCCTTAACTGCCCTGTGGTTGTTTGATTTTCTTCTCTGGCTTTGTTTCATTATAAACTTTCTTTAAATATATTTTATTGATTATGCTATTACAGTTGCCCCATTTTCTCCCTTCACTCCCCTCCACCTTGCACACGCCCTCCCACCCACATTCACCCCCTTTAGTTCATGTCCATGGGTCGTACATATAATTTCTTTAGCTTCTCCATTTCCCACACTATTCTCACCCTCCCCCTGTCTATTTTCTACCTACCATCTATGCTACTAGTTCTCTGTACCTTTTCCCCTCTCTCCTCCTCCCACTCCCCTGTTGCTAACCCTCCATATGATCTCCATTTCTGTGGTTCTGTTCCTGTTCTAGCCGTTTGCTTAGTTTGTTTTTGTTCTTGTTTTAGGTGTGGTTGTTAATATCTGTGAGTTTGTTATCATTTTACTGTACATGTTTTTTATCTTCTTTTTCTTAGATCTAAGTCCCTTTAACATTTCATATAATAGTGATGATGAACTCCATTAACTTGACCTTATCTGAGAAGCACTTTATCTTCCCTTCCATTCTAAATGACAGCTTCGCTGGATAGAGCAATCTTGGATGTAGGTCCTTGCCTTCCATGACTTGGAATACTTCTTTCCAGCCCCTTATTGCCTATAAGGTCTCTTTTGAGAAATCAGCTGACAGTCTGATGAGCACTAACTCTCTCCTTTTGTCTTGCTGCTTTTAAGATTCTCTCCTTATCTTTAATCTTGGCTAAAGTAATTATGATGTGCCTTGGTGTGTTCCTCCTTGGGTCCAACTTCTTTGGGACTCTCTGAGCTTCCTGGACTTCCTGGAAGTCTATTTCCTTTGCCAGATTGGGGAAGTTCTCCTTTATTATTTGTTCAAATAAGTTTTCCACATGTTGCTCTTCCTCTTCTCCCTCTGGCACCCCTATAATTCAGATGTTGGAATGTTTAAAGATGTCCTGGAGGTTCCTAAGCCTCTCCTCATTTTTTGAAATTCTGGTTTCTTCAGTATTTTCTGATTGGATGCTTCTTTCTTCCTTCTGGTCCACTCCATTGATTTAAGTCCCAGTTTCCTTCCCATCATTATTGGTTCCCTGTACATTTTCCTTTTTTTCACTTTTCATAGCCTTCATTTTTTTCATCTAATTTGTGAACAAATTCAACCAATTCTGTGAGCATCCTGATTACCAGTGTTTTGAACTATGCGTCTGATAGGTTGGCTATCTCTTTGTCGCTTAGTTGTATTTGTTCTGGAGCTTTGATCTGTTCTTTCATTTGGGCCATTGTTTTTGTCTTGACACACTTGTTACGTACCGAGGGGCGGAGCCTTAGGTGTTCACCAGGGCGGGGCAACCCAGGCCCTGGGTTGTGATGCTGTATGTGAGGGAGGGGTCCAAGAGGGAACAATGGCACTTGCTCTGCTCTCTGCTGGATTTCAGTCACTTCCCCTGCTTCCCACAAGCAAACTGGGCCCTTCTGGTGCTGATTCCCAGGTGGGTGGTTTGTGTACATTCTAGGACCCTGTGGGTCTCTCCAATGAACTCTCCTGTGAGGCTGGAAGTCTCCCCTGGCACCTCAACCGCTACAGGTGTTTTCAATTGGTGTTTTAAGGCTTTATTTCCTCACTCTGGAGCCCTGAATTGTGCAGTCTGCCTTGCTCCCCAGTTTCACCTGGTTTATCTGAGCGTGAATGTGAGACTGCCTGGTCTGCCAGCCACCTTGTGCACCACCTCACTGGGTCCGCCAGCTGCCACCAGCACACCCAGGGTCCACCAGCCACCCCTTTGCCACGACCCCTCTCTGCCTGGCTGCCCAACTCTGCCCCTTCTACCGATCTGGATGAATGTTTCTTCTTTAACTCCTTGGTTGTTGGATTTCCATACAGTTCACTTTTCTATTACTACTGATTGTTTTTTTTTTTGTTTCTAAATTGTTGTTGTCCTTATTTTGGTTGTGTAAGGAGGCACAGTGTGTCTACCTACGCTCCATCTTGGCTAGAAGTCCTCACTATAAACTTTTTAAGTTGGCTTTCTTAGCTCCCTCTAAAGATGTGGACTCTGAAACCATCACTTCTGGTCTGACTTCTAATTTCACCCTGTATCAGCATGATGAATTGCTTGCCAAAGGATAGTTGGAGAGTATTCTAAGATGGAAAGAAAATTCCCAGGAAAATGTTAAACAAGGATGGAACATTTTAGGGGCCCAGGAAAAATTGTAGTCACTCACAGAAAACTTAGAGCAAGATATCTGGAAATTCTGACGCCAATAAACTTATATTGTGCCCAGTTCTTACATAGATACAGGAGGTTTTGCCATTAATCATATGAACTGATTCACAATAAAGAAGCAGCTTTGGATTAGTTCCCCAAGACAAGAACCGTCACATACCACTGTGCAACACACAACCCACAAGTGCTATCTGGTGACCCTGTTCAAGGCGCATTTGAAAATTTGTTCAGAGATCGTAGGGCCTTTCAAGTAGTGTTTGTGGTAATGGCTATATATGTACACTCTTTTGTTTTGTTTTGTTTTGTTTTGTTTTGTTTTGTTTTGTTTTGTTTTACTGTACTAGGCAACTCAATTAGCAAACATAAAAAAGGGCTAAGGTCTTTTTTTTCCTATAAAACATACAAAGCACTCCATTATTGAAGTAAACATTATGGAATAGTCCACAAAGACTTTTTTACTTTATAATTTAGCAAAGTCTTACAAATAGTTTAAAGTTGTACTAATTCGTGAAAAACAATAAACACTACTATTACTATTATTTCCAAAGAGCTCAAAACCTATCCCTATACTTCTTACCACATCACTGAGACAGCCTAGGAGGAAATTATCAGTTATCTTCATTTTACACAGGAAAACTGTGACACAGAAAGATTTTGGAACTTGCCCAAGGACACAAAGTATAATGAATTAATGAATGAACAGAAATAAAGAGAAAAGAGTAAAGAGAAGAGAAAAGTAAGGTGGGGGGAGAAAGTAAGGAAAAGGAAAGAATAAGAAAAGAAAAAGCTTCAGTAGAATTCAGGTCTTATACCCATCCTGGAATTTTTTCCCATTGGAACCATTTTTCTACCCACCAGTCTTAAATTACTACTCACACAGAGTAAGCACTGGTAAAAGCCATTTTAATAGAATTTAAAACCACTATACAAGTGTTTTATTTCCTTAATTCCCCACAGAGTCCATGAACTTTTCACAGTATGAGAAAGTAGAAAAGCATTTGTTATATTAAAAAATGATTTAGTACCAGTTCCCTTTCATCCTACAAAAAGAAAAATTATAACTGGATTTGCAGAAAACAATCTAGAATGAATTGTCTAAAAGCAGAGGAATATAATTCATAAGCACCCTTTATGTGCCTCACATTGTACTATGGAAACATAAAATAAGTGCAAGTATGGCCCCTGCCCTCAACAACCTGAAAATTCAGTCCACCAGCTGTCCAGCTCACTGGTCAGTGCACACACCAAGCACTGGAGATAGAGAGATGACTGTGGCATGTTCCTAATAGTCAAAGGCCTCATAACTTAGAGGAGAAACAGATTGTGCATGGCTAATTGTAATATAGTATGAGTTCTGAAACAATGCTACAGTGGTAACACATTAAAGAAAGCAATATGTTTTCCTTAGGAAGGGTGGGCTCCTGAGAATGTTTCCAAAAAAGAAAATATAGGAGCTAGGTCTTAAAAGTATTTTAAGGATTTTATCTGGAAGAGAAAGGGGGACAAAAACATTTCTAGAAAAGAAAAAAGAATGAAAACATGGAAGCTTAAGAGTGAGTGACATTTAGCAGGAGAATTCTGAAATGATGCTGGAGAGGTAGAGAAATCAAACCGTGAATGAATGAATGAATGAATGAATGAATGAATGAATGAATGTTTTCTTTCATAGGAAATGGAGAGCCACTGAAGGGTTTCAAGCAGGGAAGTATCTGTAAATTTAGAAAGTTAATTCCAACAGCAGCATGAAAGATTGTAACATAAAAAGGAGACGAGTTGGCAGGCTATTTCATTAGTCCAAGCAAGAGACAGAGTCCACCGCACTGCCCGACAACATTTTCTGCAATGGTGGAAATTTTCCATAACCACCCTGTCACAGTTGGTAGCCGTAAGCCACATGTAAGAGTGCCATACTGGGCAGTGCAGACACATCACAGTGTGGCTTTTGAGTTAAGCCTTAAAGTAAGGTTTTTCTAACTACAGATTGCAATTGGTAGATTTAAAAAATGATGTGGTGGTTCACAATGGAGGTATTTTTTAATGAACAGAGAGAATAACATAGAATACGGTAGAAACAATTCAAACAGAACAGAGTAGAAAAGAGACGATCAGCATGTACCTCAGAGTATTATTTCAAGACATTTAATTTAGTTATGTGGCTATGTGGCTGTGTGTGTGTGTGTGTGTGTGTGTGGTGTGTGTGTACCTTGCTGCACAATGCGAAATATACTTTTGCTCTCCACTGTGTTTAAAATTGTTTGAAAGCCAGTCCTTCATGGCAGGGTATTATTATTGAACTCTGTAAGAGTTTTTAAGAAAAGTTTTCCAGAAGGTCAGACAACATAAGCAAAGTTCACTAGAGTTTGAAATGGGGATAACTCTGGACCTTTAAATTTTTTCCTAATTTTTTGCCTTCAAATAAATTTAATAGAGTTTATTGTTTAGAATAGTTTTAGATTTACAGAGAAAAAACTGAGAAAATAGTACAGAGAGTTCCCATATATCCTGTATCCTATTCTTATGTTAGTATGACATGTGTTACAATTAATGAACCAATCTTGATACATTATCATTAAGTAAAGCCAATACTTTACTCGGATTTCCTTAGTTTTTACCTACTATTCTTTTTCTGTTCCAGGGTTCCATTCAGGATAACACATTACATTTAGTTATGCTTCCTTAGGCTCATTTGGGCTGTGACAGTTTTTCACACTTTGCTTGTTTTTGATGACCTTGAGAATTTTAAGGAGCATTGCTTAGGATTTTCGTAGGATGCGCCTCTCTTAGAATTTGCCTGATTTTTCCCCCTCATGATTAGACGAAGGTTGTAGACTATTGGGAGGAAGACCACCAAGGTAAAGTACCATTGTCATGGCATGATATCATTGATACATTCTATCAATGTAATTTATCGGTGTTGATGTGGTCCTTGACCAGCTGGCTGAGGTATGGTTATCAGTCTTCTCCACTGTAAATTTACTCTTTTTTAATCCCCCTTTCCATATGGTACTCTTTGGAAGGAAATCCCTTTCCTTTTTAAAATAAATAATATAATTGAAAGAAGGTTTGAACTTAAGTAAGTTATATTGAGTTCTTTCCAAAGAATGCTACTTCTGAGTACACAGTCCCTTTTGTAGCTACAGCATCTCATTCTGCAACAGCAGGACACTTTTTTCACTTCTCAGATTTTCAGGTTCCAAATATGAAGCACCAAAAAAGCTGAGTGATTGATGTAGAATAACAAAATAAGTTCAGAAGAAGTTAACCCAAAATCAGTTGTAGGTCTCTCTGACTTTTCTCTTCAGCCCCAGAGTCTGACATTTTAGAAGGAAATTCCTGATGTTTTTATTTTCTCCAGAAGGGGACATTCCTTTTTAGCTAGAGTTCAGAAAGGGAAGTGCCTTACTGAAAAAAATCCAATAATTTGGAGTACTTTTTCAAGTGGAAGAGGGCTACAGGATCAACTCTTCTGAAATATTCCCCAGGTAAGTGCAACCCTACCAAAACACCTGCTACTCATCTTTCATTGCAGTTGCCTAACTTTCCACCATTCCTGTTCCCAGGGACAGAAAACAACAACCAAGAACCTGTTGAGCATGCCCAGACTCTACTCTCGTTACTTCCCTGCACATTCCCTTTACAGTACCCTCATTTCGTGACTCACACACGGATTCATGTGAACATGTAGTTTTTTTATTGTTCTATTTATTTTAACTTTTGTCTCCACTCAAGCCAGAACAAAGCCTGCCCTCTTGAGTAATATGGAACATAAGTCCCAGGTCTTCTCCCTCTCATTCTGGGAAAGGAGATGAAATTTTGTATCCTTTCCTACTGCACACAATTCTACTGAGAGAAAAAAAAATTGCCACCTGTTGGTAAAAGAGCAGTGAGATTCAGGAAAAAAAAAAAAATAGCCTGTTACTCTCCAATCAGTTGGAAGATAACTTCTTCATGGACTTCCAAGTCCTTGCTATTTTCCATTGTCCCAGTGTCCTTATCCATTCACAGGTTCCTTTTAGGACTCGCTCAGTCTATCCCTCTTGCTCCCCAAACTCATAATCCTTCTCCTTCTTCTTCCCCTTAATCTGGAAAAACTCTTATCCATGCTAAGATTGAACATTACTAATGAGAACCTTAGTTTTTCTGGTTCCCAGGAATATTTGCAATGAATTAGCTAGCCTTCACAACTTCATTTAGCTAGAAGAGAATCTGAACTGTGGGACTGCAGGAAAGAGTCTGGAGTAAGGGAGGAGATGAATCTGGGGAAACTGAGAGAGGGTGAAGCTGAGGTGTGCCCAGTATTCTACACACCTGATCCCATTGTCCTTGCTCAACTTTGAGTCTTCAAAGACCACAGAAAACCTCCATGGGAATTTCTACTTCTTTCATCCAGTGTCAGTTCACAAAAACAGGATGTATTCCACCTGGTCCCATTGCTTCAATTTGGTTTGAAAAACCAATTTAATTAATGTCAACCAATTTAATGTTAGCCCATAGGCTCAGTTATTTTTTAATTTTTATTTAATCATTATTATATTTTTTCATTACCATTTAGTCCTCTTATACCTCCCTCCCCGCAGCAATCACCACACTGTTGTCCATGTCCATGAGTCCTTTTTCCCTTTGCTCAATCCCTCCACCCCCTAACCTCCCCACCCACACTAGCTGACATCTGATCTCCATCTATGAGTGTGCCTCTGTTTTGCTTGTTAACTCGGTTAGTTCATTAGTTTCCACATATGAGTGAAATCACATGGTATTTGTCTTTCTCTAACTGGCTTATTTCATTTAGCATAATGTTCTCCGAGTCCATCCATACTGTTGCAAAGGGTAAAATTTTCTTCTTTTTTATAGCTGAGTAGAATTCCATTGTGTAGATGTCCTATAGTTGTTTTATCCACTCATCTATTGACAGACACTTGGGCTGCTTCCATATCTTGGCAATTGTAAATAATGATGCCATGAACATAGGGGTACTTAGGTTCTTTTGAATTAGTGTTTTGGGTTTCTTCAGGTATACTTCCAGAAATGGAGACACTGGGTCAAAAGGCAGAACCATTTTTAATTTTTTGAGGTATCTCCATACTGCTTCGCACAGTGGCTACACCAATCTGCATTGCCATCAACAAAGCAAAAGGATTCCCCTTTCTCCACATCCTCACCAGCACTTGTTTTTTAATATATTAATTATAGCCATTGTAACAGGTGTGAGATAGTATCACATTGTGGTTTTTATTTGCATTTCTCTGATGATCACTGACCACCTTTTCATATGTCTATAGGCCCTCTGGATGTCCTCTTTGGAGAAGTGTCTCTTCAGGTCCTTTGACCATTTTTTAATTGGGTTGTTTATTTGGTTTTTTTGGTGTTGAGTTTTATAAGTAATTTATAAATTTTGGGTATTAACCCCTTATCAGATGTATCAGGGAATATATTTTCCCACTCTGTGGGTTGTCTTTTTAATCTGTTGATGATTTCCTTGTGGTGCAAAAACATTTTAGTTTGATGAAATCCCATTTGTTTATTTTTTTTCTTTTGTTTCCCTTGCCTCAGGAGATATATCCTATAAAAAATTTCTACAAGCAATATCCAAAATTTTGCTGCCTGTTTTCTTCTATGATTTTTATGGTTTATGGTCTAACATTTAAATCTTTGATCCATTTCGAATTTGCTCTTGTGTGTAGTATAAGAGGGTGGTCTAGTTTCATTTTTCTGCATGTGTCTGTCCGATTTTCCCAAAACCATTTATTGAATGAACTACTGCTAGTCCACTATATGTGTTTGCTTCCTCTGTCAAATACTAATTGACTCTAAAGGTGTAGGTTTATTTCTGGGCTCTCTATTCTGTTCTATTGATGTATGTGTCTGTTTTTATGCCAGTACCAGGCTGTTTTGATTGTTGTGGCCTTGTAGTACAGCAATCAAAATTGATATTAGGTAGCATGATTCCTCCAACTTTCTTCTTTCTCAGGATCACTTTTGCTATGCAGGGACATTCAAGGTTAATATAAATTTTTGAAATATTTGTTCTAGTTCTGTGAAATACATCATTGGAATCTTGATAGGAATTGCATTGAATCTATAAATTGCTTTGGGTAGTATGAACATTTTAATGATGTTAATTTCTCCTGTCTATGAATATGGTATGTGCTTCCACTTATCTGTATCTTCAGTTTCTTTCTTCAGTGTCTTACAATTTTCCAAGCACATCTTTTACATCCTTGGTTAGGTTTATTTCTAGGTATTCTATTCTTTTTGTAGAAATTGTGAATGGCATTGTTAATTTCCATTTCTGTTACTTTGTTATTGGCATATAAAATTACAACTGATTTCTGGATATTATTTTTGTATCTTGCTACTTTGTTGAATTCATTTATCAGATCTAGTCATTCCTTGGTGCAATCTTTGGGGTTCTCTGTGTACAGTATCATGTCATTTGCAGATAAAGACAGTTTTACTTCTTCCTTTCCAATTTGAATGCCTTTTTATTTCTTCTTCTTGTCTGATTGCTTTGGCTAGGACTTCCAGTGCTATGTTGAATAAGAGAAATGAAAGCAGACATCACAGTCTTCTTCCCTATCTTAACAGGAATGCTTGTAGTTTTTGCTCATTGAGTTTGATACCAGCAGCGGGTTTGTCACATATGGCCTTAATTATGTTTAGGTATGTTATCTCTATTCCCACTTTGCTGAGAATTTTTGTCATAAATCAGTGCTGGATTTTATCAAAAGCTTTTTCTGCATCGATTGATATGATCATGTGGTTTTTATCCTTCGTTTTGCTTATGTGGTGAATGACATTTATTGACTTGCACATGTTGTACCATCCTTGCATTCCTAGAATAAATCCCACTTGATCATGCTGTATGATTTTTTTTGATGCACTGCTAGATTCAACTGGCTAACATTTTGTTGAGGATTTTAGCACCTATGCTCATCAATGATATTGGCCTATAATTTTCTTTCTTCGTAGTGTCTTTATCTGGTTTTGGAATTAGGATAATGCTGGCCTCATAAAATGAGTTTGGGAGGCTTCCCTCCTCTTGAATTTTATGAAATAGTTTAAGAAGGAGAGGTGTTAGTTCATTTCAGAATGTTTGGTAAAATTCCCCTGTGAAGTCATCTGGTCCAAGGCTTTTGTTTGTTGGGAATTTTTTGATTACTGCTTCAATTTCATTAGATGTAATCAGTCATTCAGATTCTCTAATTCTTCCTGATTTATTTTTGGGAGATTGTATGTTTCTAGGAACTTATCCATTTCATCCAGGTTGTCAAGTTTGTTGGCATTTAATTGCTCATAATGTTTTTCTTACACTCCTTTGTATTTCTTTAGTATCAGTTGTTATTTCTTCTGTTTTGTGTCTCATTTTATTCATTTGGGTTCTTTCTCTTTTTCTTGATGAGTCTGGTTAAAGGTTTGTCAATCTTCTTATCTTTTCAAAGAACCAGCTTTTGGATTCACTGATCTTTTGTATTGTTTTTTAGACTATATTTTGTTTATTTCTGCTCTAATCTTTATTATTTCCTTCTTTCTACACACTTTGGGCTTTGTGTGTTGTTCTTTTTCAAGTTCCTTTAAGTGTGAAATTAGATTGTTTATTTGAGCTTTTTCTTGTTTTTTGTTTTGTTTTGTTTTGTTTTGTTTTTGAGATGGGCCTATAATGCTATGAATTTCCCTTTTAGGATTGCTTTCCCAGTGTCCCACAGATTTTGGATCATTGTGTCCTCATTTTCATTTGTTTCAAGGTATCCTTTGGTTTCTTCCTTGATCTCATTGTTAACCCATTCATTGTTTAATAACATGTTATTTAGCTTCCATGTCTCTGCGTGTTTTTCAGTGTTCTTCTTGGGATTGATTTCTAGTTGCATAGCGTTGTGGTCAGAGAAGATGTTTGATATGATTTCAATCTTCTTAAATTTAGACTTATTCTTAAATTCTTAAGTCTCAATTCTTAAATTGAGACTTATTTTTTGTTCTAGAATGTGATCTATCCTAGAAAACATTCTATGGGTGCACTTGAAAAATATGTATATTCTGCTCCTTTGGGATGAAATGCTCTAAAGATATCTATTAAATCCATTTAATTTAGTGTGTCACTTAAGGCTGCTGTCTCCTTGTTGATTTTCTGTCTGGAAGATCTATCCATTGAAGTCAATGGGATGTTAAAATGCCCAACTATGACTGTATTTCTGTCATTCTCTCCCTTTATGTCTATCAAGATTTGCCTTACATATTTAGGTGCTCCTATGTTGGGTGTGAAAATGTTTACTATGGTTATATCCTCTTGTTGGATTATTCCCTCTATCATGTAGTGTCCTTCTTTATCTCTTACTATAGACTTGGTTTTAAAGTCTGTTTTGTCAGATATAGGTACTGCTACCCCAGCTTTTTTTTCTTTTCCATTTGCATGAAATATCTTTTTCCAACCCTTTACTTTTAGTCTGTGTGTATCTTTCAATCTCAGATGGGTCTTTTTTTCTTATCTGTTCAGCTACCCTCTGTCTTTTGGTCAGAGCATTTAAACTATTTACATTTGAGGTGATTATTGATAGATATGTTTGTAGTGCCATTTTACTGTTAGACTGCTTTCCTCTGTTTGTTCCCCCCCTCCTTTCTCTTTTCCTTCTCCTTAAAGCAAGCCCTTTAACATTTATTGTAGTACTGGTTTGCTATTAACAAACTCCATTAACTCTTTCTTGTCTGGGAAGCTCCTAATTTTGCCTTCAACTTTAAATGACAGCCTTGCTGGGAAAATCATCCTTGTTGTTAGGGCCTTGCTTTTCATCACCTTGAATATTTCACACCACTCCCTTCTGGCCTGAAATATTTCTGATGAGTAATCAGATGACAGTCTAATTGGTGCTCCCTTGTAGGTAACTACCGGCTTTTCTTTTGCGGCTGTTAGAATTCTCTCCTTATCTTTAAGCCTTGTCATTTTAATTATGATGTGTCTTGGTGTAGGCCTCTGTGGGTTCAACTTGTTTGATATTCACTAAGCTTCCTGAACTTGTGTGACTTTTTCCTTTATCAGATTAGGGAACTTTTCAGTCATTATTTCTTCAAATAGGTTCTCAATCCCTTGCTCACTCTCTTCTTCTCTTGGTATTCCTATGATGCAGCTGTTGTTATGCTTCATGTTTTCAGGATGTTTTTAAGCTCTTCTCATTTTTAAAAATTCTTTTTGGTTTTCATTGCTCTGCCTGATTGTTGTGGTTTTTTTTTTTTACCTTGTTTTCTAAAACACTGATTTTATCCTCTGCTTAATCTAACCTAGTCTTTATTCCTTCCAGTGCATTATTTATTTCAGATATTGCATTCTTCTGACTAATACCTTTTTATGGTTTCTGTGTCTTTTCTCATGCTATTGAGTATACTTATAATCATTGGCCTACACTCTCTGATAAATAGCTTACTTCCATTAATCTAGTTCTCCTGGAAAATTATCTTCCCATTTGGCTGCTTCTTTGTATTTTCTGCCTTAGATGTTAAACTAATCAACTATTTAAACTGATCAGTTTATTAATCTAAGCAATCTGTAATCAGCACAGCTTAAGTACCACAGGATGGGGCAGAGTAATTCCTGTGGGTGGGGCTCATGCTTCCCCTTAGACTGATGCCATTCAGAGAGGAGTGCTCTGCCTGAGAGAGATGGCTCCTACAGTATGGGGAATGACTAAGCACATGGATCCTGGGGGCTGTTCTCTCAGTTCTCTCCCCAGAGCCTTCAACCCCAGACTCTCCTTGAGCATTTCTAGTCCACTCTCCCCTCCCTTTGCTGGCACCAAGGATACGTGACTACAAATGAAATTTTGTGATATGGCCCTTTAAGAGGGTCTCTGTGTCTCCAGCCATCTCTTACCAGCAGACAGAACCCCTTCTGCTCTTCACAGCTGGGTGTTATCTGGGTTTCTTTCTGGCTCTGCTGCTGTAGGCTAGGGAGCCCAGTTTGGGGTTTAGACCCCATTCTTCTCAGGGTAACACCCTGGCCACTGAAATATCCCTCCGGCACTTTAGCTGCCACCCATGGGAGCCCAGCCAGCCCTCTCACATCTTCTCCATATTGCCTACCAGTTTCGCTGTGGGAACTGTTTTCTTCTGTCTGTCCATCCGTGGTTATAAGGCTTCTCTCCAGCTAGTGTTTACTTGGTTATTCAAGATGATTTCTCTACAATTTAGCTGTAATTCCATATTGGTCCTGGGAGGAGGTTACTGTAGCTTCCTCTTATTCTTTGGCCATCTTGGATCGCCCTCCATTTTTTTTTTAAATAAGCAATTTGGTCTAGGGGATCTCTAGTCCATCCAGCCACTACCATTCCTAGATTCCACTTGAGCTTCCTAATATATGTGGGAAATTTTGTCTAAAACATACATTGGTGGGATATGTTCAGCTGAATTATAGTCCTTGAGGGCAATGGCCATGACTGTCTCCATCGCCAGCCTCCAATTCTTAGTGCAATTACCAGTCTGTTAATAATTACTTTTGATAAATAAAGGAAAGAAGAGGAGAGAGGAATGTCTTTCTCCAGTTAGATTCTTTCTTTCTACCTATGTATTTCCTCCATATGCAAATGCTTAAATTGATGCTTTGTTTGCATTTCTACTAATCTCACAGTAACCCTAAACAGTAGATTATTATCTCCATGTTACAAGTGAGGAAATTGAGGCTCAGAACAATTCGGTAACTGGACCAAGGTCACAGAGCCAGTGAGTGACGAGTCAGGACTTGCACCAATGTCTAATTTTATTCCCAACCTCATATTCTGCATTATGCAAATGCAATGAAAGCACTTTCTAAACTACAAAGGTCAGCACTTTCTGACCTCTGACCTTCCCCCTTACCAGCCTGAAGGAACTCAGAAAAATCTTCTTAGAGGAAAGGAGCTGTCACCTTGGCATTATATAAATTAAGGGAGGCAGACAGGGAACTTGCAAAGTCTGTTTGCTAGACTCCCCTTTGTGTCCCATCGTGTCTGGTGGCCATGAAATAACTTGTTTACCAAATGTTTGCCCTTTCTCCTCTACCTGTGAATTGTCTGCTTTCCCTTTGAAGTCCCAGACCCCTGCCTCCCTCTCCTTAGTCCAGAATATCATACAAACAGCCAATGCCTGATTTGTCCTCAGGTCCTATACTCTTGTGGAACCCCAGTATGTACCTACATAATAAATTTGGATATTTTCTCCTGTTAATCTGTCTCATGTCCATTTAACTATTAGACTAACCAGAAAAACTTAGAAGGGTAAAGCGAAACTTATTTTCCCTCCCCTATATTTTCATGGTCCAGTTTGTTGCTGCCTAGAAGAGCATCATCTGTCTGCAATGAGAAGGATTCCTTCTGTAGCCATTACTACTCAGAAGAAACCACACAGCAGTACTCAAAATACATTTGTTTAACGAATTAATAAATTCTCCTACCCACGTTACTTATCTTAAATTGTCCAAAAGAGATTTTTTTAAAAAAATATTTCATGTAATCCCATAGGGATTATACAGACTTAAAAAGCAGTAAAAATGTATTACTTGAGCCTGTGATTTTCAATCAGTGTGTGCAAGAATCTTTAAAACATGCAATACCTAATTATTTAGTCAGGAGCACTGACCTCTTTTCCCTTACATTGGCAAATTAAAAAATGGCAACAACCAACAGAGTAATAGCTATCCAGTGTGAATGAATCAAAATTATACCTATTTTTTGTCAGATCCGCAAAAAATATATAATTATTGGTGTGCTGCAGAATTTTAATAATTAGTTTATATGTGCCACGAGATGAAAAAGGTTGAAAATCACTAGTTTAAGTGAACATAGAACCTAAATATAATACATATTCTAACAATAGCATTAGCAGATGGTTTACCAATAATAAAACTCACTTCTTCACACCTTTCCATAATAAGAAACAACGAATAAACAATCCTTACAATTACTTGTCATCAAAAAGGGAAAAAAAGAATCAAGGAAAGGGGGAAATCAATGCATTTTATTAACTGACAATTAGATTTCATGAGACTAAAGTGAGATGTGACAATCTAAAGCACTTTTTACATGTCAGAGCTGGCTACTGAGAAGGTTGGAAAATGATACAGGGGACTACAGAAACTGGCAAGAAAAAAATGTTTTTTAATCTTAATTCTTTAAATCACTAGCAGTATGTGTCCAAGGTCTTACAAGGTGCCTGCCTCTGGTGAAAGGAATGTCTCTATGGCTCAGGCGTCGGGGCACAACTTAGCTGAGTGCCCCTGTCTTGGGGCCGCTCTCTCACAAGGCTGCAATCAAGGTGTCCATGAGAGGTGTTCAAGCAAGAAATTTAATTTTAGAACAGAAAGCAATGGCCAGGCAATTAATTTGTGCATTTTTCAATGCTAAAATGTATAGAGAAAAAAGTCATTATTTCTAAATGCCTAATTTATCTTATTTATAAAGTTGAAAAGAGTATTGAGGCTATTTTAAACAGATTTTCAGTACACAGTGGATTTTGAGTAAGTAACATCCACAAGAGAGCAGAGGCATAGATTTTTCTAGATGATTATTACTCAAAATCATTTCAACTTGGCTTTAGACTCATGTAAGAAGGCAACGTGTCCATAGGAACTTAAAGCCTCATCCCCTCAGCATTCCCCTGTTAAAAACCTCTGGAGTGCCCCTCACCCACAGGATAAAAACCAAATACTTAGCCTATCCAAGCAGGCCCTACAGTGTTCCGCCTCGCTCTAAGCATTCCCTCCTCTTAAGTTTCCTCATACTCCCAGCCTCCCTCACTAGATCTCTGTGCTCCATTACCTGCTCCCCTTGACCACCTATCAAGCTCCTTCCCACCTCTAACTTTTGCATAAGCACAAGTTGATCCCTCTGTCTTGGCCATTCTCCTCACCTGACTACCTATTTACCTGTTTGATTCACAATCATCCCTTGGAGCTTATCTCAAATATTTCTTCCTCAGAGATAATCTGAGACTGGATCGGGTTTCCCAGTCTCTTATGATTGCATTTTTCTTTTAGGGCATAATGTAGTTGATAATTATATATTTGTATGATTATTTGATTGCTACCTGTCTCCCCAACTGGGCCAAGCTTCCTGAGTGGAGGCTCTCTCCCCGTCTGAGCCATCACTCTCCCACGCTCACCCAGCGCAGCCCAGACCCTGACACCTGACGAAGTTACTCTCATGTTCCTAGTCAGTTACCTGGCACCGCCCCAAACCCTTGCTAGATAATGAAGAGGAAGCAAGTGTGGGTAGCCATGAGTGAGATTTTTTAAATTAGGTTCAGTTTGGAAACATACAGTGGTCTAGTGGGACAGCCTAAAAGCTCAAACAGTGAGAACTTCTAATTTTCTGTGGAAAATCTCAGTTGCTTGTGGAATTTCTTACTGAAAAGATCACTCTTGTCCTTCATTTCCTTCAAGACCTAACGCTATTGGTCATTGCTTGTTCTGTGGAACCAGAGCCAGGGATAAACAAACAAACAGTGAATTCCACCCACCAGGACAAGGCATTTCAGTCCAATCACTTCGTTCCCACTCTGGCTTTGGAGAAAGATAGGAGGCTGATTTTTTTTTTTTTTCATAAGAAAGTAAAACAACTTCGGTTGTATTATCTGCTTATTTGAATTATCTTGGCCATTATCACAGATAATTATGACCTGTTAACACAGACTTTCCACTTTAAGATTTTGTGGAAATTATCCTTATCAGAAAGTGGCCTTATCAAAAGCCAAGCTATTGAAAGTCAACAATAGTGAACCATATCTTATTTAAGTTGAGACTATGAGTGATCAATAATTACTTTTTTTAAGTTGGTTACTTGGCATTCATTGCTTTACTCATTCATTCAGCAAGTATTTACCAATGGTCATCTTTGTGCCAGGCATTAGGATCGTGCAAGTCTCAAAGTCTAAGAGGTCCACAGTATGGAGCAAAAATATCTTGCTTTAGTCAAAGGAGAATCAAAGAAAACAAGAAACAGTTTCACATCAGAAGATAGAAATGATCTCCAAAAATTTTAGCTGTGATTTGAATAGTAAAATTTATCAAAATGGACTTAGATGATGTGGCAACCATTATTCTTAGGGGTAAGCAAAGCAGGCACAAAGGTCACCTTGTGTCCCCATAGACACCTACCCATAGATACCTAAAATGTCTATGAAAGTCTGCAAGGTCTTCCCAAGGATCATTTTAAGATATGATGGATGCTTTTCTTTCTAGGAAGATTTACACATGATTATAAGTCTCCTATCTGAGGACCAAAAAAAAAAAACAAAAACATTTTTATATAACTTTCAGAATTTCTGTATCCAGAAAACAAATGACTATCCAAAGGTACACTTTGAGCTTCCCATTTTTTCAGAGGTCCCCAAGACCACCCACATTCTCAGTGACTCACTAAAAAGACTCACAGAATTTATATATATTATAAATCTTTATAATTTATAATTAATATAAATCCTGTTTATATAATATGAATCCTTTTATATAAAAATATATATATTTATATATTTTTTTACTCACAGCTATAGTTTTTTGCAGTGAAAGGGCATTCAACGGCATCAGCAAGGAAGAAAGACACCGGTGAAGTCTGAACAAATCCATTTACAGGCTTCTTATTCTCTCTCCTCTCATGAGTGGACACACCGGGTATGCCCCTTTCTCTACCAGCAAAAAGTGATAGATGTGCAATGTTTCTGCCCAAGGAGACTCAGCACCAAGCTTTCTACTGGGACTGGTTATGCAGCCACCCTCTGTCTGCCAATTAGCAAAATTTCAGACTCCCAGAATAAAGCAGGTGTTCACCATCAATTACAGTGCTTGCACAACCTAAGCATAGTGAATCATTTTTATCCATTAGAGGATGGAGAGAACATTCCAGAACCCAAGATCCCAGAGACCAGCTGAGGGCCAAACTTGCAAGCAGACCCTTCTAAAGATAGCAGTATCAAACTTGTTATATTCTCTTCAGTACACAATTCTTTTTTTTTTTTTAATTGTTGTTGTTCAGGTACAGTTGTCTGCATTTTCCCCCCACCTCTCTCCCCTGATCACACCGCCCCTTGGTTTTGTCCATGTGTCCTTTATAGTTGTTCCTAAAAACTCGTCCCCCTCTTCCCCACTATCCCCTCTGGTTACTGTCAGTTTGTTCTTAATTTCAATGACTCTGGTTATATTTTCCTTGCTTGTTTGTTTTGTTGATTAGGTTCCTGTTAAAGGTGAGATCATATGGTATTTGTCTTTCACTGCCTGGTTTATTTCACTTAGCATAATGCTCTCCAGTTCCATCCATGTTGTTGCAAAGGGTAAGAGTTCCTTCTTTCTTTCTGCTGCATAGAATTCCATTGTGTAAATGTACCACAGTTTTTCAATCCATTCATTTACTGATGGGCACTTAGGTTGTTTCCAACACTTGGCTGTTGTAAATTGTGCTGCTATGAACATTGGGGTGCACAGATTCTTTTGGATTGGTGTTTCAGGGCTCTTAGGATATAATCCCAGCAGTGGAACTGCTGGGTCAAAAGGCAATTCCATTTTTAGTTTTCTGAGGAAATTCCATACTGTTTTCCACAGTGGCTGCACTAGGCTGCACTCCCACCAACAGTGCACTAGGGTTTCATTTTTTCCACATCCTCTCCAGCACTTGTTGTTGTTGATTTGTTTATGATGGCCATTCTGATGGGTGTGAGGTGGTATCTCATTGTGGTTTTAATTTGCATCTGTCTGATGGCTAGTGATGCTGAGCATCTTTTCACATGTCTCTGGGCCCTCTGTATGTCCTCTTTGGAGAAGTGTCTGTTCAGGTCTTTTGCCCATTTTTTTAATTGGGTTGTTTGTCTTCCTGGAGTGGAGTCCTGTGAGTTCTTTATATATTTTGGAGATCAAACCCTTGTCTGAGGTATCATTGGCAAATATGTTTTCCTGTATAGTTTGTTCTCTTTTCATTGTAATGCTGTTTTCTTTAGCCATGCAGAAGCTTTTTATTTTGATGAGATCCCATTTGTTTATTCTTTCCTTTATGTCCCTTGCTCTAAGGGACATATCAGTAAAAATACTGCTGTGTGGAATGTCTGAGATTTTCCTGCCTATGTTCTCCTCTAGGCCTTTTATGGTATCACGACTTATGTTTAAGTCTTTTATCCACCTTAAATTTATTTTGGGGTACACAGTTCTTTAAATCTTCTTTCAGATTATATGTTGTAAGAAATAGAAAATTCATGTTTATCTCTCTCTGTATACATGGCTAAAGAAAATGTGGTTAGGCTCAAGTTTTAGATATTATTATTACTAGAATTATTACTAAAAACTATCATTTTAGATGAATATTACTATTAATAGTGTTGTTGTCTAGTATTAATTAGTAGCAATATTATTAATTCCTATGATACATTGTGCATATTTTGATATAATATTGATATTAACCCATTCAATGATTGTTAACCTTCTCTGAAAGGTTTTAATATGCCGAAATCATGAGAATTAAAGGAGGTTCTGTTTTTGGTTCCTTATTTCAGTTTTCTCCTAATCTGTTGCCTTCTTTAACAGGACGGACTTTCTGCAGCTTGAAGGAGCCAACAATGGATTTCAAGCGTGTGAAAGACTATTTCTCCTGGCTCTACTATCAATACCAAATCATTAGCTGCTGTGCTGTCTTGGAGCCCTGGGAGCAATCCATGTTCAATACCATCTTACTAACCATTGTTGCTATGGTGGTGTATACTGCCTATGTTTTTATTCCAATCCACATCCGCCTGGCTTGGGAATTTTTCTCCAAAATGTGTGGTTATCACAGTTCACTTTCTAATTGATATTGTTTGCATTCTATGAATTGGCATTCATATGTTTATGTTGCTTACAATTTCTTGTTTTAGCTGAATACTGTGTCTTTTTTCACTACCTGACCTAAAAAGCGCTCACTTCTCTATGCACCCTTATATCCTGCCTGAGATTTGAGATAGCTGTTTCCTTCAGTTCTTTTGTACACATCACATTGTGCATCAGACCATAGATAATACAATGGCCTTACCTCACATACCATATTTTCTCAACTTAAATAAATTTTCTTTGAATCAGGAAATTTCATATAAAATTTTTCTGGAAAGTAGGCTTATAAGAGACCTATCAGAATCATGTTTAAAATGCTCCCTTGATACCTATTCTATACTAAAGGATATATTTTTAAAAATTTGTTCATAGGCTACTGTCAAAAGTATCATACCCTTGTTTACAATATAAAGATGTGAATAAATTATATGGGCCCCCTAAAGTATTGTTTTTTACTAAACTACTGATACCTAAAATTCTTTTACTTCAAGTGCAAAAGAACAAGCTGGAGGCAATTACCTCCTTTCAGACATGGTTCATGAATTGTTTCAAATGCCTCTCAATGTCTGGCTTTATAACAATTTAAAATCAACAATGTTGATTTTAGATAACCCAGTAAGTATTATACCACAAAATGATTTTAAGTATAGGAAACAAAATATAATCAAAGTACATTCACATGTGATAACTTGTGATATTGTCTTTCTTACCTTGCATGACACTGGGAGGGGGAAGAAAAAAGAAATTGCTTTTTTTCTGTACTTTCACTCAGCAAAGGGGTAGCATATATTGGGCTACAGGAAGAAAAGCTAATAAATAGGCTGGAAGTAATATTCTAACAGCAGGAACTCAACAGCTCCAGTTAAATGCTTTGATATGGTGGCTCCTTTGTAGAGCAAAAATGAGATTTATTAAATTTCCTTCAAAATGTTTATCTTAAAAACATTATAAGTTTTTAATTATGCTGCTGAATCAGATGTGAATGCCAAAGATCGAGCATTGTAGTTTTTCTTTCTTCTCAATAAATATTAATAATAATACTGGAGGGTAAATATGCAAATAGTTTGGGGACAATATTTGCACCTTTGTGTTATGAAAAAAAAATTTCCAAAAAGAGCTGGAAAGATGTTTGGCATGCCAAATTAACTTGCATGTTTGCCACAAAAAAAAAAAAAAAAAAATACATGTTTTGAAGATGAATCAGATCTGAACATGTATTTATTGATTTTTGCAAAATAAAATTAGGTTTAATTTTATAAATAAAATATCTACCTCCAGATTTGCTTCATTCCTCATATTACACTATCTAGGTGCTTATGTCCATATTTCTCCCCTAAATTATCATTTCTTACTAATCCAATGTGCCAACTAATCTTAAAATGGCAGGATAAGCCTAACACTTACCAAGGGTCTTCTCTGTGGTAAACGTGTCTTACATGTTGAAGTAGGTATTAAGGTCTCCCAGTTTCAGGTAAGGAACCTGGACCTTGGAAAAGGTACATTTCTTGTTCAAAGTCTTTAGATCCTAGTGGCAAAGCAAGGAAGCAAATCCAGGTCAGGACCACCTGGGCCCTGAAATGTTTGCCACACAAAAGCCCATGGAACAAAAATGTGAGCAAATGAAAGTTGGTGGAATAGGAGTCACTGACATTTTAGAAAATAGAACCCCATCAAATAAAATGGGTAAAGAAAGGTAAGTATTAGGAGACAGCTGAAGTCAGAGAAACAGCCTTTGCTGCTTACCCGGGTACTGTGCCCACCATTTCTATGCTGTCCGGGCCCATGGGCCTATTTTGAAAGATTGTTTTTGCTTTTAAATATTTAACAGAGGATTCTCAGTGAAAGCATGAACTTGGATGCATTCCCAGTTCACAGTGATTCAACACCCTTATTATTACCTGGACCCCTGCTAAGTATTCTTGGAATTCAACCACAAAGATAATGCATTGACCTTCTTAAAATCCTCCTTCTATAAATAAGAATTAAAATAAATGTGAATAGACAGAGCAACCCTAATAAGTGATATAGCAAACCACTGCCCCAGAATGTCACCTTAAAGGCAAGCATTTCCTCTGAGCAATCAAAATAACAAATACGGGGTACAAAAAAATATAATCAGACATAATTTGTGGGGGACAATCTGCAGAAGAGAAGACAGCTCTACCTGCTCTGCCTGCTCTGTCGATTTTCCAGACTCAGGCAGAAATGTTCTTTACCTTGACCATAGTTAGCCTAGATTAGAAACACTCTTTATATGCTTTTCCTTTGCTTCTATTATCTGTATGCTCAAGGTGTTGTACACTGAAGAAGAAACTGAGAAGGAAGGAAGGAAGGAAGGAAGGAAGGAAGGAAGGAAGGAAGGAAGGAAGGAAGAAGCGAGCTGAAGTTTCAATAGGCTTGCAATAACCTTTGTCACTCACTAAACCAAGTCAACAATTGCTTTTATCTACTTGTGCAACCAAATACACACACACACAATGCCAAGAAATAAGGCAGTTTTAACATCAAGATAACACTGGACAGTCTTTATCAAGTCATGTATGCAAAAAAAAAAAAAATCACAAGTCCACATTTTCTACTTCTTTCTTCTTTCATCACTAACTTTTGTCTTCCTCTCACTAGTAGAGCATGTGCTCCTGGAAGGCAGGAAATTTGACCTTTTCTCTGAATCCCCAGTATCCACACCAGTCCCTGGTACGGAGCTTAGCAGATACACATCCTCAGGAACATAACAGAATGACCAGTCTCAGAATGGACAGTTTCCAGCTATTGACCAAAAGAGTAACATTTATTCATTTGTTCATTTATTCAACAAATTTATTAAAAGTCAACTGTGTATTAATAGAGAGAGAAATGGAGAGATGGATAGATGAGTGATGAAGACAGCACAGTAGAACCTAGGTGGTAGGTATTCAGGTATTCATTGTAAAATTCTCTCTACTGTATGTTTGAAATTTTTTATTTAAAAAATGCCTACCAAATACCATTCATTGAGCTTACCACTAGGAAACAAAGATGAACAGACAGAAACAGAAAACTCCTTGAATTTATGGGTCATACAATCCTATAGGCAAGATTACCCACAAAAAAAATAAACAAAATATTTGCAAACTGTGCTAAGATCTTATGAAACAAACAGCAAGAGTGCTGGAGAGAACGCAACAGAGGGCTGGGGACAGTGGCGCACTTCAGGGTTGGATTAGAGTGAAATGCAAACTTCTCTCAGTGCAGGACTTGAAGCAGGGCGTCAGTGTGAGAGGGAGGTGGTGTCACGCTGTAAGGTGATGACACTGGCTATAATTGTGTGAGAGCAGATGGGACAGGGACCTGAGTCTCAGCAGGGAGACTTGATGCAGATGACAGCTGAAGAAGGTGGCAGCATCGGGACCAGCATACATGGTCTGGTTTGGCGCACATTTTGCAGACAGAAAAGTCTTAAGGGTTGGATCAAAGTGGTAATTCCATTAAATACACAAAATCTTTTTTTAAATATCTAACCCATTCAAAGAAAATGCCTTCCTCATTTTAGGAGTTATTTCTGGAGCTGATTAGCTGTCCGTAAGAAAGGATAGAACATTTCTGAGAGGTTGAACTAAACAAACTTTATATATTTTGACTTTTTTCCAGCTTTTAAAGCTTCACCATATCTCATCAAGAGTCCTTATACTTCTGATTGGAAGGAAGGGCTCCAATATTTCCCATGAAATAGAAGTTAATTCTCTAGGTACTTTCAATCATCAAAACTTTCCAACCAAAATATCCGTAGCATGGTTTTTTCTAGGGATTACACTTTCCCAATACCCATTCAGATCTTGGAAAGTCTTTGAGGACTAACTTTAGAGATTGGGTTCTTTTTTATTCATTCCTCCATTATTACGCCAACAATAATAAAAATAAGAGCACCAAGAAGATTTAATGGTGGATTAGCAAGACAATGCTGAACAATTTTTAATTTTACTTATTCTCTTAGAAATTATAAGGAAATAGGAGCCAGAAGACATTCCAAAATAAAATTATAGTGACTTTACTATAATAAGAAAACCTTTTTCTGTGAGCAACAATAACATATTCCATTGGCAATATTAACACTTCTAAGCCATATGAAATTCCGTATGAAATTTAAAATTCAAATTGCTCTTTTTTATTATACATTTTTTCTCTCTAACAGAGGCATCACGTGACCTATATGTTTGATTGTGGGGGAGGGGGGAGACTGCAAAACAGAGGAGTGGTCCCTACGCCTCACCCTCCCAGCCTCTGCGCAGCACGGCCACACCCACAGAGGGCAGGTAAATTCCCTGCATGGCATTTAGTCCTGATCACTAGGACCAGTGACTGAGGAGAGACCCATGTCCCTTAGCTTGGATTCCCACTCAGTGATGAGACTGAAGGAAGGGACCAGGAGGAAGGGGAGAGAGGGAAACTGAGCGAGAGGAGGGAAGAGGGAAAATAGAAAAAGAAACATTATCTTTTTGTTTTCTAAGTGTATACTGGAAAGGCCTCGCTTTCAAGTAAATTGCAATACTTCACTTCTGTCCTTATCCCTCAGAGAACTTGTCTGATCCCACACATTTTTTTCCTAGCATGAGCCATATCTAAATTACATCTTGTTCATATTAATTTTTCACTTTTTTTTGTTAAAGTAACTCCCTTTTTCCCAAGGTAAAAAAAAAAAAAAAATCTGAATAACCAGGCAATGATCTTCACTCCATCCCCCTGTGGCTTTTATGACTCCCCCCATGGCCTAGTTGATAAGGATCCCTCTGCCCCACATCATCCCCAACCCCACTCCATCACTATTCTGGAAGCTCAATAACCTCATTGGAAAATTAGGGAGTGAAGTCTCTCCGGAGATTCTTCCCATTAAAAAGTCTACAGTCTATGAAATTCTGGTGACTCAGCATTTCAGCTTTCTGAAGCTGTTCTGGGTTATTGACAGGAATCTGATCTTTCTCTGCTGTTCCATGGCCTTTGTGGCCCTAACAGTAACCACCGTTGTGTGGGAGAAAGGTCATACAGTCCATAAATAAAAATGAACAAGCCAACAGATACACAAAGGTCCCAAAAAGCAATCAATTGGTCCTTTGCCTGAGATTCAGGTGAGAAAAATCTAGTTCATTCAGTGTGTGATGGGTTTAAGGGAGAAGCCTCCCTGGGGCATTCAGTTTGTATTTCAGGGGCCATCCCAATTCATCCCTACTCCAAACTCCCTCCTCTGATTCCCCCACAGGCCCTCAGTGCCTTCAATCTTTGCATGGCCCTCACCCTGCCCCCTCTTACATGCAGCGCAGGAAAGATTTACTGTCCTTTTCTGAAAATTCAATTTTCACCACTGGATGAGAGGAACAAGGGATTGAGGGTGAGGAGGGGCAGCTCTGAGAAGAATCAAAAACGAGGGAAGTGGTTCCTGCCCTGGTCTAGCCAATAGACAAAGTACCCGAACAACCAGCTGTCCTATGTAACCATCTAGTAGCTTCTCTCTTGCACCTTATAATGCAAAGGGGATACCATTCTTCCAGCCCTGAATTACATTTCCCTGAATCAGAGAATGAAGCCAGCTCCATGGAAGGAGAGAAAAAGAAGAGTCTATTGCCCACATACAACCATTCCGTGTGCTGCGATGTCAGTTCCCACGAAGGTATACAGGCGAGCACAGACCACATTTTCTTTTCTTTTTGCCCCATGCATTCTTGTAAGAGCTCATTAAATGAACAGATCGATGAATAAATTAATAAATTTACTATTGCAGTTTAGGGTGTCTGGAGTCATACTCCAGACATGATGTGTCATTAGAATTTGTATCAAGTGACTGACTCACCTATAAGGAGAGTTTTTAAAGTCCGAACGAGCAGTGAGGGTTTTGTTGCTGACCCTTCCTTGTATTCTCCTGCCTGTCACTTCTCTCCTGCTCTACGTTTCCTCTCACAGCAACCCCCATGTGGGAAGTGTTAAAAAGGAAGAGGGTCAAAACAAGGCTAATTGATACATTTGTTACCCATGCATCAAACCATGTGTTCTCAGTTACATATTAGCATCGTCTGACAGTTTTAAAAGCCACCAATGCCTGGCCCTGCCCAGAACAATTAAATCAAAATCCCGGGAGCCCCCCCGCCCCCAGCATGGTAGTTGTAAAAGCCCCCCAAGGTGATTCTAATGCTCAGCCAAGATGGGGAAGCTCTTTACTAGGGTTTCAGTGAATGCTAACTAATCACGTCACTAAAATCCAGCTTAAAGCTGGACACTCCACTCACAACTCGCTCCCACTTGCTGGGTTCCCTGAACATGTCTGTGATATGGTCAAGGCTCCACTGTTTCTCTAGACACAGTCTTAATTGCAACAAACACGACTTCCCTCCAGCTCCTCAGGAAAAGTACCCAACACCCCGCTAAGAGCTGGAAATACTAAGTAGTTAAGAATATCACACTCCCCACTGGATTTTATTCCGTGTAATAATGTCTTCAATCATTTCATCACGCATCATTTAAAAGCAGTAAAATATCGCAATTCATGCTTATGGGCATGAAGCTCTAAGTACACTCACTCGGCGGCCGATGAACCTGGTGGTGCTTCCTCATTTGCGCCCTGAACACCAGATCCTGTCGGAATAATCTGGGGCAGCCAGACAGACACGGGCCGCCAGCCCCAGCCGCAGAGCGCGCGCGGCCGTGTGTTTCACTGTAATGCTGTGGGGCATCTCATGGGGGCTGGGGGGAGGGGGCGGTGATTGTGTCACACCTTGCTTCCTTGTGTTTTTAATTACTTTCAGCTATACGCTTTAATGTGATATATTTATTACATATATATATGCATGTACCATATATATGATATTGCAGAAATCAACAACCAATAGAGACCAGCCTTGAAAATTCCCTGAGCAGACACAATTAGTTTAGTCATACAAGCCATGCTTAATTTAACTTATTTTGCAAGGCTAACTTGACCTGGGTCATTTCTTGCTTATGCCTCTGCAACTGTTTCCCTAAATTGATGTGAGGTAACCACGAACCAATTTCCTATCATTTAAGAAAACTCTAATACAGGAACCAATCACTGTGAAAAATAAACAGTCACGGCCTCCCCACTAGATAAATGCTTTATAACAATACGCTCTGAGCCGTATTCCATGTTTCGGTTTGAGCGCTCTCAGTTCACAACCTCTCTCTTGCTGTGTGCACAAAACACTCTTACTAATTACTACTTGGTGATTCATTAGTTTTACTTGTGTTATTTATAAACTTCTAACTGTATATGCGCATATACATGTACACAAGTGCATATATATATATGCATATATATAGACATATATATTAACCATCTAAAGCTACACCAATGTAACTGGTGGCAGAAACCATTCTAATTAGAAACTAAGCCAACCAAATGATATGTGTGATAGAAAAAGAAATACTTGTCACATATGATGGAAACATAAATATTACCACAAAGCATTAAGACCCAAATTCTAGTTCGTGCTTCACCTTTCTAGGCTGCAGGTTCCCTGCTTTGAAATGAGGGACTCACCTGGGAATGGCACCTGTGTTTTTATCGTGTTGGTTCCTCCAAACACGGGGAGGACCCCCCTGAGAGCCATGTTGACAAGCACTCCGAGGCTGCATTAGCTTACTGGAAAGAAATGCCATTATCAACATGCATACAAGTGTCTGTTGTGAGGCCGGGAGAAGGAAGTAAAGTTTAGGTTCCACTGAGCCAAATACCAGAGAATTCCTTTCCCAACCCAGTGCAATGGATGGAGACCACAGAAATAAAATGAAAGCAACTACGTACCCACCTTAACTGCTTATCCTTACAGCCACATAAAAATGTGCACACACACTGCCTGGCGCACAGCTGTCTTTACCCAGTCACACGCATCCTTCAGCTCCAGTTCAAATTCTAGCTCTTCTTCTAGGCCAACCACATGCCATAATAATAAATAGTAATTATGTAGTTTGTACTGTGTGCCAGGTACTGTTGTAAGCATTTTGCATATATAATTCATTTAATCCATAGAGCAACCCGTTAGGAAGTCGCTGCTTCAATACTATTCTCCCCATTCTACAGATGAGAAAAGCCAAGGCGCGGATTGTATAAGAGACTTGCTCAAGGTCACATAGTCAGTGAGAGGGCTGGAATTTGAACCCAGGCCATCAGCTCCAGAGAAAATGTATTTAACCACTGGATGAAATGGTACCTTCTTCTAAATGTCCATAGTAACCATACCCTGCACCATAGGTTTTAGGGTTTTGGTTTTGGGGGGTGCTTGTTTGCATTCTATTGTTTACTGACACTGTGGTTACAGGAGATCAATCAATGGGGTAAGCACTTTGAGATTTAGACAGGTCTTTCTAGTGACCATACATCCTGCTTTGCCCACCCATCGTTCTTGAGTGTGGGTGGGAATATTCAGGAAAGGCTTCCTACATGAAGTGATGCCTGAGTTACATATGAGAAGATAAATTGCAATTAGCCACATTAAAATAAGCAATTAAAATCAGTTTGTTCGCTAATAAATATTCTCCCTTGACAATTGTGTAGGCCCCAAAATACATCGTTTTGTAAATGGAGTTAACCATCCCTTCCCAAAACTCAAAACATTAAATGCCTGCAAGAATAAAGTTCAGCCTTTTCATAACCATGGTAGCCTGCTTTATATATGAAAGGCTTAAAATGTCACTTCAAGGTGATATTCTTGGGTCATTTGGAAGGGAGGAAAAAATTTAATAAAACTCTTGCCTAGGAGAGGAGAAAATATTTCAGGGCACCAGAAAGTGAGGGCAAGAGTTCTGTCTTACAGTGAAGAGCTTCAGACTCTTCAATAAATCAAAGGTAATGAGCTGATAACTCCATGTAAGGGAAAGGATGCTACGTTCTGGTGAGTTTCAGAGGAACACAGACTGTTTCTGCTTATATACTCTGAGGCCCAGTTTAGGGATGGCTGGGCTAACAGGAAAGCACACTGATCAGACAGAAAATACAAAGGGACCGCATTGGAATCCTAGTTTCATTTGTTTCTGGTTTGCGATCACGCTTTTCTACTGAACAGTCATATTTTTTCAAATGTGTTATGATAATGAGTACTTTCCAATGATGGTGACTTGACTTCACAGTCGTGCAAGGATGCAAGTCTTGTAAGACACATTTCCCTGTAAGACCTGAAAGTACCTAGAAGCTCAGAAATGCCTGGGAGAATAGACTGGCTTCTCACTTCTTCAAACCATACCAGGATAACCCTGGATTAATTACCATAACAGAACACTCAAACCAAGCTCAAAAGTCTATCTGCTTTCATATAACGGGGCAGATAAGGGGCATGTATTCCTAGGTAAAGGTCAGGGAAAAGTGATGAAATCTATCAGGGTTGGGGAAGCCTGATTCTCCAGAGACACAAACCAACTTAGAAAAAATAAGAAACCAGTCAGAGGTTACAGAGATCATGATCCAAGCAAAAAGAAAATAACTAAGAGATAGGAGAACAGAAATAGGGTGTCAAGACCAAGTGAGAAATTCCAGAGGCTGGAGTGGAAATGCTGCCAGAAACTCAATGGTTCTCACCCTGGCAAGGAGTGTCTTCAAGTTCTAAACTCCAGGCTTCCACTGGGAGGCTGGGAGGAGGGGGCGTTTGGTTAACCCAATTCAGCTTCCCAGGCTCCATGCTAAACCAGCTCCATCACTTTCAGAGCTCACTCCTGGCACCATTCTCAACTTCGAAAAAATGCCCTAGATAAATCAAAAGATTGAAGAAGGCAGCAGGACAAGTTTCCACCTGAAGTCATCTAACATCAATGCCCACAATCAGAGTGGCCCTAAAAGTTCCAGCAAACCCAGTGTGCTCATCTGCACACTTCCCTGAAAACTGGAACATGTTTAATAAAGACATTGTGGCCTCTCCTCTACTAATTTGTTCAGCAGAACTTTTGTTCTCGGAACAAAGGTGGACTAAAGCACAGCCCTGTTTGAAGGACCGCTAGTCCCGTAATGGTAGGACACTTTGTTCCTTTCACAGTTATTCACCCTGTGTGACATTCATTCAATGGCAATCCCCCCGAGACAGTAAGTACCCACGGGGCAAAAATTGTGTCTATTTTTGCCCACCTTGTTGCTTCATCCCCTGAAACACTGTCTGGCACCAAGTGGTCCCCAATAACTGTTTGCTGAACAGATAATATCCACTCAAAAGTTTGTGAGGATAAAGGAGAAAGTAACTGTAAAGCACTGATCGCAGTGCCTGGCAGTGGAATAAATGTTTTGAGCAGAGTTAACAAGTGGAGAAGACTTTACATCACTTGTTCTCAGTGCCTCCGCAGCCCCCACCAGGATAATCTTCCTATTTTTTGGCTTTCTTTTCCTCATTTCACCATACTTTCAAGTGAGTGCTCAATGTTTTCATTCCCTCTCTACTTGTTCTCATGCTGCTGCCCCTTGCATTCCACTGAAACAACCCCCTCAAAGCTGTCCGAGAATTCAAACAATCAGCAAACTCAACTCCTTGAAATTGTCTCTTCACTCTCTGTGACTCTGTGACTCCACTGCAGTTTCTCCTGCAATTTTTTCAGTACTTCTCCCACTGTCCCTGATGCTTGACTCTCCCTCTTTCCCTCTCAGCATTAATCTCAGCCGCACTCACACCTTGACCTGCCTTTTTTTTTTTTTTTTCATTAAAATTAAATGTAGCCAGTCTGGGCTTCCACTTTCTGCTTCCTGTTCATGATTCCAAAATGTTCCGATCTTCCATAGTTTGCCTGACCTGTGGTCCCATATCCCCAACACCTTGGGGAAACCATCCCTCCTTTGTGCTCCTAGAGCCTTTTCATCCTCCCTCCAAGCATAGCCTTTATGTCAGTCTCTACCAGACTCCCTGAGGGTAAGACACACACCATACATAGGTTTTTGTATCTCCAGCACCCAGCACAAATCCTGGCACAAAACAGGTAATTATTGAACAAATGAATGAGTTTAAAAAACTATTACTAAAACATTTTCACTTGAATCTCTTACACTATAGACTTTATACCAAAAGGATGCCCTTTCCCCCTAAATTCCTTTGCCTCCTGAATTTCCTGCTATCAGTGGCACTGGCTGGCATCCACTCACCTGTGCCTAAAATCTCCAAGTCCTCTGTAACTTCTCTCCATTTCCTTCATATTCATCGCATTCTCCAACCCCACTATCAAGGTGCCAACCTGGCAAGGCCTCAGGTCCCATCTGGATTGCTACAACAGCCTCCCTATTCCAAAACATACAAAGATTCTCTGTCTGCAGGTTTATAACCTAATATCCTTGGCCTTTTGCTAGGAATCTCCATCATTCACTCTCCCTCGTCCCCTACTACTGGCTACTTGATCCGATCAGGCCAACGTCCACTGCTCACCCCAGCAGGCATTTTTTTCATTGACCAGCAAACCCAGCGTGCTCATCTGCACACTGCTCTGCAAACTGGAATATGTTTCATAAACAAGTCGTGGCCTCTCACATTTCAGTGGTGGCTTGTTCTCTCCTAACCTGGAATCCTTTCCTTCGCTTCCATCTGTGGAACTCTGCCCACAATTCAAGACAGAGAGCAAATAATTTCTTTTTTTTCAACAGCTTTAAGATATCACTGACATATAAAAATTGTATATATTTAAGGTGTACAACTTGATGTTTTGCTATTCAAATCATTTTTATAGTAGTTTTTAAAGATCTCTTTATTCAGAAATAGATGATTTATGACAGGATATTTTGATTAATTTGATCATTTTGAATAAAATATGGTGGAATATTTTTAAAGACTGAAAAATACAAATTCAGATGCAAGAAAAATATTTCTAATAAAATGTGAAAAATGTCTTTTTTCTTTTCTTTTTTTTTTTTCTTGTACAGTTTTCTGTCTTTACTTCCATCCCGGCCCACCACCCCAGCCCTCTCCACCTCCCTCC
This sequence comes from Glossophaga mutica, assembly GCA_039655065.1. Lineage (NCBI taxonomy): Eukaryota > Metazoa > Chordata > Mammalia > Chiroptera > Phyllostomidae > Glossophaga > Glossophaga mutica. The sequence goes on from CM077304.1 coordinate 196,944,094, forward strand.
CATTTCAAATCATTTCTTATGCAGGCAACCTATTGTGACCATTCCAACCCCTAAGCACCTCTCCCCCTGCAGCACTCAAATTCTGCACCATAACCTCATCCGAGCTTCATTTAGGCTTGTCCCCTGATTACTCTCTATCCGCCTTGTTTCTCCAAAGAAGCTGCGAGCTTTCTGAAAATTTGAACTATGTTCTGAGTTCTTGGCAAGTGGTGAGTAAACATTTGCTGATTAATTTTATCAGATTTAGATACAACTGTGACTCACTTAAAAGAGGAGAGACAGTCCCTACAAGCAGACTACCACACGTAACTGGGGAAGTCAAAACTCATTTTCTCTCCCTCTAAAGTGGAAAATGAGTTCCCAATAGGGAAAATTGTGTGCTCAGAATTTTATAATGATAACATTTAAAATACAACACAATTTTCAAATTGCACTTATCAAGGAAAAGCAAGATATTTTGGTGGAGAATGAGAAAGAGAGGACAAAATAAAATCAATAAAACTCTTCACCCAAACTCCAATATGAAAATGTTCCCAAAGGTCTTTAATCCTGTCCACTTGCCTGACCCACCCAAGATGGTCCTAAAAATTTCAAGCTTTTCTTCCTTTGTCAAGAGGAGAGAGTCTCCGTCCTGAGTTTTTTGGGGTTTTTTTTTTAACTTTAACTTCTTATTTTGAAATAATTTTAGACTTGCCAGAAAGTTGCAAAAATAGCTCACAGAGTTTCCTGTTCCAAATATGCTCTCTTCATTCGGCTTCTTCTAATGCGAACCTGTTGTGTAACCACGGCACACTTATCCAAACCAGGAAGCTAATGTGGTACAACACTCCTGACTGAACTACAGATCTTACTTGAATTTCTCTAGGTTTTTATTTATTTATCTTTTTTTTGGGGGGGGGGGCTGTTCCTGAGCCGTTCCTGGATCAGTCCAGGATCCCACATTGTATTTGGTTGTCTCCTAATCTCCTCCAATCTATTCCTCACTCTTTCCTTGTCTTTCATGACCTTGTTACTTTGAATTAATATGGGACAGTTATTTTGTAGAATATCCCTCAGTTTGGGTTTATCTGATGTTTTTTTTTTAATATATTTTATTGATTATGCTATTACAGTTGTCCCATTTCTCCCCCATCATTCCACTCCACCCTACACACCCTCTTCCACCCACATTCCCCCTCTTTAGTTCATGTCCATGTGTCATAGTTCTTTAGTTTCTACATTTCCCATACTATTCTTGCCCTCCCCCCCCGTCTGTTTTCTACCCACTATCTATGCTACTCATTCTCTGTACCTTTCCCCTCTCTCCTCCTCCCACGCCCCTGTTGCTAACCCTCCATATGATCTCCATTTCTGTGGTTCTGTTCCTGTTCTAGCTGTTTGCTTAGTTTGCTTTTGTTTTAGGTGTGGTTGTTAATAGCTGTGAGTTTACTGTCTTTTCACTGTCATATTTTATCTTCTTTTTCTTAGATAAGTCCCTTTAACATTTCGTATAATAAGAGCTGGGTGATGATGAACTCCTTCAACTTGACCTTATCTGAGAAGCGCTTTATCTGTCCATCCATTCTAAATGACAGCTTTGCTGGATAGAGCAATTTTGGATGTAGGTCCCTGCTTTTCAAGATTTCAAATATTTCTTTCCAGCCCTTTCTTGCCTGTAAGGTCTCTTTTGAGAAATCAGCTGACAGTCTGATGGGAACTATCTGATGTTTTCTCATGATTAAACAGCTATGTCCTTCTCCGTGCATTATTTTTAAGAGTTACACAATATTGATAGGTCTCAATGCTATAACTTTGGAGATTAACTTTGATCACTTGGTTACTGTGGCACCAGCTGGGTCTCTCCATTGCAAGTTACTGTTTTCCCTTCATAATTAACGAATGCCTTGGGGGAGATACTGAGATTTTGCTAATAATCCTGTTTCTATTTCAACTTTCACCCACTAATTTTATTCATCAACAGATCTTGCCTGCAAAAGTTACTACTATGGTATTTGCCTAATGATAGTTTTTATTTCCTTCATTCCTTCTCTTTTTATTAACTGCAATTACATAATGCTGAGTGTTTCTTAATATAGTGGTGATGCGTGCTCCTCAGCAGATGTCTGGTATGGAGAGCACAGTCCTGGGAGTCTTGGAGATCCTTGTCTAGTAACAGCTCTGACCCTGATGAGCTTCATCAACTTGGGAATACGTCTGTTTTACACTTCTGAGTCAAAAAAGCTACCTAAAGGATATCTTTCTGCAAAAAAAAAAAAGAAGAAGAAGAAGAGGGAGGGAGAGGAGGAGAAGCAGGATCTGAAAGCGGGGAGAAGAAAAGGGAGGAGGTAAAGAGGAAGGAAAGAGGGAGGGAGGAAAAGAGGGAAGGAGGGAGGCAGGTGAGAAAAGGGAAACATTAACCTTTTGTCTTTTTTCCAACTACCAGTTAATTTGAAACAAGTAATATTTTAAGGGGACACTTTTCTTCCATTGAGTTACATTCATATTGAATCCTAAGGAAAGGTCTAGAAACAAAGCCCATTTCTGGCATTTGTGCCAGCTGTGAGTTACACAGCAGGTAATGTATTTGTGAGGTCATTACATACCACACAATCGCCACTGTGGCTTTCCTTCTGATCTTTTAAAGGAAGCAAGCGTATCTTGGAACAGAAAAAGAAAGGCCTCAAGCCGCAGCGTGAACTAGCACACTGGCAACTTGGAAGGTTGGCATCAATCTAGCAAGGTCTAAAAATCCCTGGAAAGAATTTACCCTGAGCCTCATTGCAGAAGGGAGAAATACCTCCCTGGCCTGGGGGCTGGGAAGGTATGAACACACACAGACCACAGTATCCCATTCTCAAGACTAACTTCCTTGCCTGCAACAGGCAGAAACTCTGTCAGAGCTTGATGAGGTCTGTTTTCTCTCTACTCCGGCAGTTCTCGCCTCCCTGCCCTCAATCCTGATTGCCTTGGTACCCCATGATGAAAAGTAGAACACAGTGCACAGTAACTCTGAGACTGGGAAATTCTCACTTACACAGGGGTGGGAGTGGTTATCCACAAGCACCCAGCGATTATCTTAATTCTTCATTTTCATATGTTTGATATTCTTGAAAAAATAACTAGGGTATATTCTGGATCAGACTGAATCCTGACCTAATACCCACAAACAGCCCCTAATTCCAGGATCTGAATTTTTGCTCTGATGTTTATAACCAGGTTATTATCAATGGATCATATGAAGGGGTAGCATATAACTTCTATGTGTTAATAGGCATAACTGGATGCATCTGAGCTCATACATCCTCATACCCAAATGACAACATTTTATATTCGCTATTGTACTGGGTTGGCCAAAAAGTCCATTTAGCTTTTTTTCATAAAATAAAAGACACACTGTTCATTTTCATGAATAACTTTATTAATTTGGATAGTTTGAGTGCATCACCTGTCTCCCACGTGGTATAACATTGAGTGTCCTCAGTTAAGGTCTCGATTTGATTGCTATCAACTTCAGCTGGTCTGCCCGACCAGGGAGCATCATCTAGCAGAAATTTCTAGCACAAAAATTCACAAACCACTTTTGACATGTTCGGTCACAGCACCTTCTTCATGCACTGCACAAATCTTTTTCTGAGTCTCAGTTACATTTTTACCTTTCTTGAAATAATAAAGCATAGTATGCAGAAAATGTTGCATATTTCCTTTCATCTTTAATATTAAAATAGCTACACAAAAATTCACCAATTGTAATGTTTCTCTTTAAATGCACCTCTTTAAATGCACACTGATATGACAGCTGTCACAATAAATCTAACAAAATTGTTCTGAATGAAGTTAAAGACCACTAAGAGCTACTAGAGCCATTATGTAGGGAAAAAACAAACGATCTTTTTGGCTAACCTAATACTTAGGTGATTTGTTGTAACCAATTATAAAGATAAATCTTAAGATTTGCAAAGATATTCAAAATCGAAAGAGATTTTCATGGACTGAAACTTGAGTTTCTTAAGTTACTTAATAAACTGTGTCTTTGATATGGCATCTTGAAAATAACAGTGTGCAATAATATTGCCGCAGCTAATGAGGAAAGGCTTAGAGCAGACCTAGAAAGGAAACAAGCCCCCAAGGTCAACTGGAGGCCACATTACCTCATCCTGTGCCATTCAAAAGCTTAACAATAGTTTGAGGAAGGAAGACTTTGTTGGAGAATTGAGTCATGCTGTATAGAGTGATTCGTAGATAATGGTATAATGGTTATTGCTGTTCAGGAGGCAACTGGATTCTTTGTATGTATCTCCTATAATAATCAGCCACAAAAGTCTATTACCAGAACATATATTTGTAGAGATACATAGAAAATATTTTTGTTAAATGGTCCTTTTTAAATTTTAAGGTTTTTTGGGCATGCACAAAAAGCCTTATTACATTGATTTATCATAAGATCAAAAGAGAATGTATTATTTACTGTTTAAAAGACACTGAATTTGAGAACAGTCTGACAGTGACCAGAGGGGAAAAGGGAGGGAATTTCTGGGGAAAAGGGGAACGGTTTAGAGCAACAAGTATAAAGGACACATGGACAAAAACTATGGGGGGTGGAAATGGGAGGGAGGTGGGGAGGGTTGGGGCGGTGGGCTGGGATGGGAGTAAAAGACAGAAAACTGTACAAGATCAACAATTTAAAAAATACTGATAAAAATAATAATAAAAGAAAAAACAATAATGATGATGATAAAATAAATGATGGCCCATCATGCTCAAAATTTTAAAAATTAAGTCAAATAAAAAAAAAATCTTTCTATCATTAAATCCAACCACCTACGGTTTTATTTCATGTTAAACTGCACTGCATTAACACTGATAATTTAATTTTTATTTTGAAAAATTTCCCCCAATTTATTTATTTATTTTTTTATCAGTATTCTTTTCATTGTTGTTCTTGTACAGTTTTCTGTCTTTTACTCTCACCCCAGCCCACCGCCCCAGCCCTCCCCACCTCCCTCCCATTTTGAAATTTTGTTGGTCCTTAATTTATTTGGCTTTTATAGTTGTGTACCACCTAGAAGCACAAGGAAGATTTATACCTAATTATATACCTGTGTTTATATGCTACAGGATAATTAAATAATTCAAGCCACTATGGTAGGGAGGGGTCCAAAGTAGAAAATAAAGCCCAAAGTAAAAAAAAAAAAAGTTAAAGAAAATTATAAATAAAATGCCGCTACTTACATTAAATAGAATAGCTATGTATGTGCTTTTGTACATGTAAGTTTATAAATTCATAGAAAAAAGGGTCTGGAAAGAGACATACCCACAGTTAATAGTGACAAATTCTGAGGACAGAAATGTTTTGAGAGACAGAAATGAGAAGGACTAAATTGAACATTTGACTCTATAAATTTCTGTAGTGTTTCAATTTTCATGCAAATATACTCACCTGAGTAGAAAACACTTTAAGTAAATGCATAAATGAAAGGGGTCCGTAGATTACTCAAATGGCAAAAAAAAAAAAAAAAAAAAAAAAGTTGGGGGCATGGACTTTGGCTTCAGAAAACTTGGCACTAAACTGACTCTGGAGCTTCTTGTGAGCTGTGGGACTTGGGGCAAGTCACTTGACTCCTCTAAGCTCTAATCCTCAATTTTCCTAATTGCAAAACAGTAGTGATACTAGCTGTGCAAATATTGTGAGGATTAAATGAAATCAAGAATGCAATGTGGTGAGCACAATGGCTGGCCTATAGATAAAATAGATAAAAGCCACATTTTTATTATACCAATTATTACTATTAATAGCAATGCAGTTGTTTTATGAGATTAGGTTGACTTTGGAAGCAGCCACACGATCTGCCTGGCCATGCCATGGTTCTCTGTTTCTGCTGGATATCCGTTATTTGCCCCTTCGGGTCCACATTCCTGCCTTCTCGCCCTGCTGTGTGCTTTGGGAAGGCTGGTGCTTATGAACTGGATCAACGGGCTCCTGTGCCTTCCAGCTTCCATACAGGTTCAGCCAGTGGCTGCACAGGACACTGAAGGGTGAGGTACAAGAAACTGCCATTGACCCTCACAGCTCCCTCCTTACCAAGGAGCCATTAGTTGGATGCCCCCACCCCCTGCACCCCATCAAAGCCCACAGGTTCCACCCTCGGCCCTCTCCAGGTGCTCATAAGCCCTTCCCACCATTGCCCCTTCAGGGGAAAATGGTGGTCGGGTTTCCCCAAGATTACTAGTGTCTGCACCATCCTTTGTCGTTTTGCCTGACTCTGTAAATGGTCCTTAGACTGATCAATTCACACAGTTGGAGTGTAATATCTGTTTCTCCCCTACCTACATACTCACTGTTCCACAGTTTGGCTCCAGTGGGATAATCTAGCACAACACAGATGACTTCACTGGTGGAAATTTCCATTAGAAATTCCTGCAAATCTCAACAGAGCAGCCTTACACATAGGCGACAGAGGGAGACTCTTACATTGCACCATTTCAGTGCAATAGAAAAAAATTCCTTTCTGCAGGTCCGAAATTCCCTCACTACAATAACTACAGTGTGCTCCACTATCTGATGGTTATAAAGGATGAAATTTTCTAATTACAAGTTATAATTTCAAACTGCCCGTTCTCAATTTGTGTGTGGAGGCCAAGGACAGGATCTTTGAAATCTAATTCTCTCATCCTGTTTCTAATGTTTTTCTCTGCCCGTGCTGGCCCACCAGCATTTCTCATACAGCAGCGCACCTTGGGTCAATGAGAATCAGCCTCTCAGAAACAGTAGCTGTAGCTGGACCACTGGTCCTGCCTTTATTACAACATCAACACCCTGCTCCAAAAAGCCACTTCCGTGTTCAAAACTCTCTGATGGACCTTCACTTTATTTAACAATGACTGCTGTAGAATTTACTATGTTGTGGGTACTGGTCTAAGCAATGTATAAATATTAAACTATTTAATCTTCACAATCTCCCCATGATAGTCATTTTTAGATAAGGAAACTGAGGAACAGAGATGTATTTTTAATTTTTCATTTCCTGAGGAGTCTCGATACTGTTTTCCATAGTGGCTATACCAGATTACAACCCCACCAACATCGGACAAGGGTTCCATTTTCTCTGTATCTCTTGCCTTTCTGACAGGCATGAGGTGATATTTCACTGTGGCTTCGATTTTCACTTCTCTAACAATGAATGACGTCAGACGTGTTTTCATACACCTATTGCCCATTTGTACATCCCCTTTGAAAAGAGTTTCTATTCATGTCTTTTGCCATTTTTTTAGCTGGATTATATGGGGGTTTGTTTGGTTGGTTGCTTGGTTGGTTGCTTGGTTTAGTTTTGTTCTGTTTTTGCTATTGAATTGCTTGAATTCTTTATATACTTTTAATATTAACCTCTTATCAGACATATGGTTTGCAAATTCTTTCCCCATTCTCTGGGTTGTCTTTTTATTTTGTTGCTTGTTTTGTTTTTTTTTTCCTCTGTGCAAATAATTATTCATGTTCATTTGTTTTCTACACAACTTTTGTATTTGATTATTTGTATGGCAAACAATCATTTATGTAGAAATTAAGACTCAGTTAAGATTTACAAGAATTAATATTTCTTCTAACAATAAAATCAACACTGATTTTAATTAATTGTTGAAATCTAAATTTTTAGAATAGATCCAAAACTATTTATTTGAATAACAACATTTATAGTACAATCTATATATTTTTATAAATTCCCACAGTGTTAAACACATCATTTTTTCAGGAGAAAAAAGTTAAAAGGGATGCATTCCTTATAATTTTATTTCTATAAAGCTCAAAAAGCAAGTAAAATCATTCTATGTTTAGAGGTCAAAAGAATAATAACCCTTCAGGTTGAGAAGTGACTAGAAGGAAGCCCAGTGGGACCTGAGGGTCTGAGTCATACTCTGTTTCTTGACGTGGGGCTGGTCACATGTGTGTGCTTCATTTATAAAAATTCACCAAGCTGTATACTTTTGATTTGTGCTCTTTCCTATATATGTATTTCGATGAAAAGTTGGCTTAGAAATACACACAAATTTATAATTACTCATTTTAGTGCTCTGTGCCAGTCACTCTCTTTAGCTCTTTATGTATATTATTCCCTTTACTATGGTCACAAAATCCTCTGAAGTAGGCTCTGTCCTTAACAGAGTTCGTCCTGTCCTGCCAGTTCCCAGGTTTCTCCCAAGCAGATTACCCCCTTATTTCCTAGCATTTAACATGATAGGTAACTATTTTATATTTGCTTGTTTGTTTATCTTCTGTCCCCTTATCCAAAAGTACAGGCATGGGTTTTCACTTTTTTATTCCTTAATGTAGCTAGTAGGTGAGCCCAGTGCCTGAAATAAAGCTGATCTTCTACAAATACTAACAATTGTTAAACAAATGAACATCTGAACTTTGTAAAAGCAAAAAATACCATACGAGAGAGAGTAGCAAAGCAAAAAGTACCGTACGAGAGAGAGTAGGTGGGACTTACGTAAGTCTGGCTACCCAGACACATCTCTCTGAGGAAACAATATTGCCTTGATGGCCAGCAGACAGGAGAAGAGGAGAGACGAATGAGCAGGAGGAGAATCACGTGTGAGGGCGCAGAGCTGGGAGAGAGACCAGTGGGCCTGGAGCATGGGAGCAGGGAGCTGCAGCTGCCCGAGGTGTTCTATGTTTCTGCCTCGATGCCTTTCCTCCCTCCACACCCTCTACCTAGAGGGCAATTCTCTAAAATTGTGTCCAACATTCAAAACTTATCTCAAATTCCAACTTGTCCAAGAAATCCCTCCAGAGGACTTCAGCTAGAAACTAAGTGCAGTAGAATTTAGGTCACCACACTTTGAACACTCCGTAACAACTGCACTTCTTCCATGACATTGCCCTTGTTTTACTTTGTGTTGCAGTTATGTGTGCACTTATCTAATTCTGCCTTATAGAAAACAAGCTACTTAAAAACAAGGAATTTATCTTACTCATCTTTATAAGATACCCATTCCAAATGCTAGCATCATGTATTGCAAATGCTGCCCAATGGGAACTGAACTGGGTGTTGGCATAATTTGGCAGCTGTGAGGAGTGCAGAAACAGTGGAAACCATTGTGCATCTATCAGTTAAGGGGAGGGAAGAGGAATGTATCTATTAGGAATGCCTCTGTCTGCAAGTAACAGAAAAGCTGAATAACCATGACTTAAACCAGTGATTTTCAACCCTTTTCATTTCATGGTACATAAACTGATCACTAAAATTCTGCAGCACACCAAAAAGATATAGTGTTTGCTGATCTGACAAAAACAGATATAATTTTGATTCATTCACACTGGATGGCAATTGTTATGTTGACTGTTGTCATTTTTTTATTTGACAATCTAAAGGAAAAGAGATCATTGCCCCTGACTAAATAATCAGGTATTGCACGCTTTAAAAGTTCTTGCGACATACCGGTTGAAAATTGCTGACTGGAACAATGAAGGATTTTATTTTTCTCATAGAACCAAACCTAGGCAGTTGCTGTCAATTGGCTTATCTACTCAAATGCACCCAAGGGTCCAGACTCTGGCTTTATTTCTGCTCAGTATCCTTCAAAAATTGGCTTTTGCCCCTGTGGCTGTCTCCTCGTGGGTACAGGATGGCTTCTGCATCTGCAGAGAACACTTGTCCACTTCAAAGCAGGAAGAAAGGGCGAGTATAAAGGTCAAGGACCAAATGAACTGCACTCGTGCCCTTCTCAAGAAAATGCAATTCCCTGGTGTGTTGGCATGTTCTGCCTGCATATCATTGGTCAGAACTGGGTTACATGGCTGGCAACAGGGGAAGCTGAAAAATAAGGGAATGCGATTAAGCTTTTGGCATAGACCTAGCTGTGGGCACTTTGCCACCATAAAAATACTCAGAGTTTTACTGAATAGAAAGAAAAGGGAACTGTCTCTTGGGATAAGAAACATATTACTTCAGGCTCTGGGTGATCTGTGCCCAGAGATGAGATCACAGGTAAAAAAGAAAAAACAGGCATCTTAAACCTAAAGGCTATGAGGGAATAAATGAGTAAAAAAGGCAGACGATTTCTGTACAGATGTATCTTATGTGCATCTGAATCCCAGGTTACTCTTGGCTGACAGAAGAAAACACGTTTTCTCCTACAGTTCTTGAATCATGTGACATCTTGGTCTACATCCCACTTTTGATACATACGGACAAGTTACGGGACACATTCTAATATCCTACCAATTCTACCATTAAGACACACGAGTGTGCGATCACATGGATGGATGGCAATTGGCACTCAGCCTTTATGTCTGAAGAGAGCAGGCTGTGCGAAGGAGATGGACAATGGGGAGCCTGCTCCCCCAAACGAGCGGCCAGTGATAGCTGCTATGGTGGAATGCTATCATGTTTCAAGAGAAGTCAGAAGTGTGGATTTTTAAGAGAAATCTCATGATTAAATGTTAATAATGCATGTAGGAATTCCCAAATGTGGTAAGGGCTAAATGTTTTGTGCCCTCTGAGGGCAGCTGTCAGGGATGGGAGCTCTCAGTACAGGCCAAGGCCAGCCAACCCCCTGGAGCTTCCTTTCCCACTACAGGTCCCAGCACGTAGCACTTCCCATGGGCTGATTCCTTTCCCACTAGCTAGATATTCCATCAGCTTGACAAACAAAGACATTGAAAATGAGGACACTGTTCGTTCTGCAAATGAAGTTCATGTATAAGAACAAACCTCTTCTACTGTTGGGACATCCTTTTCAATTTTTTACTTACTAAAGATGGAACTACTTTTGTTTAACCTTTAGTAAAAATTTATAAAATTTTATACCATCGGAATTAAAAAACCAAACCAGATTTTTCTGGTCACCATAATGAGCAAATAAATATTGACTCAGTGGTAAGGTGACTGTTTCATTTGGTCCCATTTAGAAAGTGTTTGCTTCGGTTCAAGAAAATGCTGAACTTTACTTTCTCAAATTTTCCGAAGTAAAACTTTAATAAATAAAGTTCTGCATTGTCACCAAGCATTTTGATTTCCCTCTTCTCTCCTAGTGTTTCCTGTCTTCCAATTTCACTCTGGCCTTGGACCCTTTGGTTGGAGTAATTTGACGAAGAATATCCTCCTCACTTCACAAAACAATATCCTTGTTGGGTTGTGTCACTGTAATAGTCAAGGCAATCACTCCCCACCTCAAACCGGATGCTCTTTTTTCTCTCATTGGACTCCGCTGTCTGACACTGATGCATGTATCTTCGATCTGCTTTTCTGATCACTGGGCCACTGTGCAGCTTTCTCACTGGGTTTACGATAGTCCCTTTGGATTTTCTATGTTCTTTTCTCTTTCTCCTAGATATCAAAATACCTATTAAATAACTAAAGGTAAAGTGAATTTTTCAACATATAGTTCTTCTAGCTACATGATATTCACCTGTGCCAAGTCAACTTCAGCAAGTCCCCCCTTTCAAATGTACTTATTTGTAGTTTACACATCAGCCATCAATTCTTTGAATAATCCCTATTTTTCTTTTCTATTTATAAATGTAATACATACCACCTCCCCACCTTTATCTCACAGTTACTGTCCCTTGATTTTTCTTAGTGTTACCATCATGATAGGTAGATTCACTGTCTTCCTTAAACATAAATCAGAGATGAACCAAAATTTGCTAAATATGTTTTTATATAATTTATGCATAAACATATTTGGCAAATATGTTCTAAAAAGCATGTGTAGTTCTAAAAAGCATTTGCTATCACTTACAATAAAAATATGCAATCAGGTTAATCTCAAGAAAACTAAAAACAGACTGTGCATCAAAATTTACACTAGAATCAATCCTACCAAGAGAGAATTTAATCAATACAAACTCATCAGTGCCTAGTAGGGGAACTTCATGATGGAGGGTGACAAACTCAAATACGCACAGCCTCTCCCTCAGTGTGATGCTTAATTTTACGTGTCAGTTTGATTGGCCATGGTGTCCCCAGATTAAACATTATTTCTGGGTGTATCTGTGAGAGTGTTTCCTGGCAAGATTTGTATTTGAATCAGTGGACTCAGTAAAACACATGGACCTCCCCAATATGGGTGGGCATTATCCAATCCATTGAGGGCCTGAATAGAACAAAAGGCAGAAGGAGAAAATCACCCCCTTTTTTCCCTGCCTCACCATTTTAGTGGAATACCTGATCTCATCTCTAGACCTCAGATTGGGATTTATACCATCAGCTCCCCTGGTTCTCAGGCATTTGGATTTGGACTGAATTATACCATTGCTTTTCCTGGGTCTTCACTGTGTAGATGACAGATCATGAGATATTCCAGCCTTCCTAATTATGTGAGCCAATTCCTCATAAATCAATCTATCTTGGTCAGTCGGGGTGTGTGTGTGTGTGTGTGTACATCTATGCATACACACACATATATGTGCATATCCTACTGGTTACATGTACATGTACAGGCATCCTGCTGGTCTGTTTCTCTGGCGAACCCTGACTAACGCACTTAGGAAGGGTGAATGTGAACACAGACAGAGGAAGCGGCAGTGCGGATTGCCCGATTCTGATCCCTCGAGGGATTGTTTCCTCACAGGGGGCACTAGAGCCGCTCGGGCTTCCTGACCAACACTGAGTGGTGTTCTCTTTGAGGGAGGCCAGCTGAACATTCCAGCCGTGGCCATGCTGGCTGCTGGGGGACCTCCAGCCTGCCAGGGGCCACTGTTGGCCTTCACGGTAGGCTGAATAAGAGTTCCCCAAATATATCCATCTGCTATTCCCCCATCCCAGCCTGTACTATGTTACCTTACATGGCAAAAGGGACTTTGCAGATGTGATTAGGTTAAGGATCTTGAGATGAGGAGATGACCCTGGATTATCCAGGTCGGCCCAATAATCACAATGGTCCTTAAAAGAGGAAGGCCGGAGGGGTCCGAATCAGAGGGAAGGTGATGTGATGTCAGAAACTCAGACTGAAGTGATAAACTTAAACAATGCGGACGGGGGCACAAGCCAAAAAATGCAGGTGACCATAGAACGCTGCAAGAGGCAAACACATGGGGTTCTCTGGACATTAGCCTAGTGAAACTGATTTGCGACGTCTGAACTCCAGAACTGTAAAGGATATAGTTGTGTTGTTTTAAGGAACTAAGTGTGTGGTAATTTGTTATACCACAAACAGAAAACTAATACCAAGATCTTTGTCCTCTCTCCCCTTCTAACACTGTAGACTGTCTCATGCCTTAGCCTCAGTTAGGAAAAGATGAGGCAGCGTGATGGGAGTTTCTGCGTGAGCCCGCAGGAGGAAGAGCAAGACACCATTTAACACCTGTGATAACTGCTGAACTGGAAATGCAGACAACTGGAAGTCACTAGCCCCCTGCCTGGAGGGGGTGCTAGGGGCAGAAAGCCTAGTGTCAGGGGGCTGCGTCACACGCAGAAGATGAGGAAATGAGATAGCAGTGAGTGTGGACCAGGAGTTCATACTGCTTATCGTGAAAGGAACCCAATTCGTCCGTAAGTTCTAGAAGGAACAAAGTCCTATATTCTCACATAAAGGAAAAATTTTAACACAGCAATGTCTTCAAGCAGCATCATGCTGAATATTGAAGAGATCGTACTCTTCAATTCGGCCCAGGAAAACCACGTTTTACAGTCCTGAGACAAACTGAGTTATATATTTGTGGTAATCCAACTTCATAAAAAATCTAGAGAGTTTAGAGCACATGGGTGAATGACTCAAAGTGATTCAAGGAAAGTGGCTCCAGACCTTAAGAAAAGTTGGCTTTAAAAACCAGTGCATTAGAATGACTTCTTTTTTATTAACAGAGATAAATTGAACAGGCTTCACCTGTGCAGATAGGACCCGCATCTGTTTATGCAACTACTAAATCTCCGGAATACAACTGGATAGATTTGAACATCTTTTCCCCATGTGGGCAGCTCAGGGAACTGACCCCAGGCAGCTCCATTCTAACTGCCTATTGCAGGATTTACACTCAATGCAAATCCTGATTTGTATTTCATGAGGGAACCAAATAATCTGATATATTTGTACTGATTAGAGAGTAATAGATACACAGAGTACACCACACCCATGTAGAATTCTAACAACTCGTTTCTCTGGAGAAAAGAAAAAAAATGAACATGTGTTCTGCCCTGATCAGGTTACCATCTCTAGCGATCATGAAACCCTAGGTCTTCCTTTTACAATGGCCCATCAAGGGAGGAAATGTGGAGAGGCACACAGCTCTCTGTAGTCCCGCACTTTTCAGAATATTCGGCTGGACCTTAGCCCACAAATTCAGTATTACAAAAACATACTTATTCTCTTTCTTTTATTAGTTCTTTTATTTTTATTATCTTTATTTTTTAACTGAGTTTAATTTCTGTTTTGAGTTTCCCACCTTCTGGGCAGAGAGAAACAGAATTTCAGGGTCTTTCCATTGCTGCCCTAACTCAGCTGGAGCATGGGAGTCTCTGAGAAACTGCCCCAAGCAGCTTTCTCAACTCCAGTGTCTTGCCACCCTCCCTAAGCCCTGCCTGAAAATTAAGCAAGCAGTTAAGGAAAAATTTAGCCAGCTTGTCTAGGTTCAGTAATCAAGTCTGATACTTGCTAGCTGTGAGATCAGCAAATTATGCAACTCTCTCTGTCTCAACTGTTCATTTGTAAACTGGGAATATAGCGTCTAACTCAACTGGTTGTGAGAAGTAAATACAGGCCATGCACTTTGAATAGTGTCCGGCATATCACGATCTCATACATTTGATATTCACTGAAATGTAAGCTCCTCGTGGACAAGGGTCTTGATGAAGTTGTTCACTGCTCTTAGAACAGTGCATGGTGTACACAGGAGTCGAATGAGTGAGTGAATGTTGAAAAATTCAGGACATGTTTCATCTCTGTCCCAGGACTTCTAAGCATTATGCTCTCCTCCTATTGCCCCTTTCCAGTCCTGGAATTCTCTCTCTAGTGTTACAGAAATCTTTTTTGGATGAGGTTCCCCCTGATACATTGTTTCTGTGTTTTCTGACCCACATCCTGCCCACTTCCCTAAAGCCAGAAAGACATACTTTTCTCCCAAACATATCCCTCCATGGAAGCAAAGGACAGATTTAATTTAACTACTTGCTTCAACAGAAGAAAAAGGAGGAAATACAGATGAGACAAGATTATAAATCTCAAAGTAGTATCTTTTCCTAAGAGCATTAACTTGTTTGTTTGTTTTTTTTTTAACATTTAGTTTCACATGAATGGGTCCTAGGATTGTGCAAAATTATAGGGCTTTTTCTTATAATCATTATATGAAATGCAGCTCACGCCTGCACGCATGTCAGCTGAACTAATCAGGTATGATTCACATACTCATCACCCTATTGCCTTGCTGGTCAGAACAGAGCTTCCTCCTGGCTCGCTTGGACAGGACAGGGCTGGCTCTGGGGCCGCCAAGTCCTTGGAGTCATATCAGTGACCAATTTGCCTTTTTTGATAAAAGCTCTAGTCTAGTTGTTGGGTACACACACAGCCCACACCCAAGCACACCACATACAGTTTCTAAACAGAGGTGGGGATGGCAGCACCGTAACGGCAGTTCGCCGCCAAGTCGGACCTCATAGTAATGCTCTCCTTCTCCACCCTCCCTCCCACGCAGTTTATCATCTTCAGCTCCAGGCAGTGCAGATGGTTTCCAGCCTCCTATTTATTAGCCAAAGCAGTCTGGGTTTCTCTGCAAAAGACACACCCATTTGCCCATATCTTGTTACACTAGCCCTGATGCCAGCTGGAAGCCTCCTCAACCTTCGCCTCCATGAAGAGTCCTAACATTAGGCTCCAAAGGTACCTGGGCTTCTTCTGGGAAAGCAGCACCGGAGCCTACCATTTCCCCCTAACGTTTATGAGATTGTTAAACACTCCATTTCAACACAGACCTGAAGTTAGTTCAGCGTTTTGTTTTAAGCAAGATGTATTTTCTGGCACTTAGTTTGTGCAAGTATGGCTGAGATTACATTTCAGTCTAATCTGTGCTGCCTAGAGCTGAAGATGGTGAACTTTCTTACTGGCACAGACTTCTCTCTCTCTGCCTAAATATTTTCTAGGGTTAACTATTATACCATATTCACATGGTAATATTGTTAAGGATTGGAAGTGACATAATATAGAGGTAAGAGCCCTGGAAGGAAGGCAAAATCATACACTTGTCAAAATTACCCTTGGGGGAGCCCGTGACCTTGTCTAGCCATTTTCCCCATCTATAGGTAATGAGGTATTTTTTATATATGTTCATGTCCTGTAATCATCTTTGCTTATCATAGCCCACTCATTGGCTCTGTAGCAACCATCCCTCTGGGAGGGCAGATACCATCTAGAGCAAAGGGTCAGCAGCCATGCTCAAAGCTGCTATTTCTTCAAATGCATAGTAATACATAGTAATTCCAAAATCTCTACATTCTTTCAGCTTCCTTTATATATGTAACAAAAGCAAGCCTTGAAGTAGGGTGGCCAACTCATCTCAATTTGCCCAGGATTTTCCCAGTGTTAGCACTGAAAGTCCAACATACCAGAAACCCTCTCGGTCCCAGGCAAATCAGGGAAATTGGTCATTCTACTTAAAGGTCTGGACCTACAGTTTACTTAGGAGCCAGAGTGTAGAGATTATTTAAGGTAAAAGAGAAACACTGATAAGAATGCAGTCTCTAGGAGGAGTGAGTTCTCTAGTCAACTATTAACAAAATGCCCTAAAAGAATGACTTAAAACAAGAGCAATCATTTATTTTTTTTTTTCAGGAATCTGACCATTGAATAATCTTAGGTGCTTCTTGCTCAGGGTGTCTCTTGAGGTTTTAGGGAGACAGGAGTTGAAACTGATATGATAATGAAGCCTTAACTTGCGTGTTAGTACCTGGGTGGGGCACACTGACAGCTGACAGCTCAAGCTCCTCAGATCTCTCCCTCCTCCCACCCTCCCCCTAACACACATCTATCCAGGTGGCCTCAGGGTAGCAGGGCTTCTCACACGATGGCTAAAGGCTCCCAGAGCTAGTCCCCAGAGAAACGGCATAGCCTTTTCTAATCCAGTCTTATGTCACGCTGCATCGCTTCTGCCATATTCTTTTTATGAGGGAAGTTACAAATTCAAGGGAAGTGACATAGGCTCTACTTTCTGATGGAAAGAGTATTAAAAATTTTGCAAATATGTTTTAAAACCATGATAAGGAGGAAGAAGGACACTACCCCTTCCAGCTCCAAGAATTTGCTAGGAAGAGAAGAGACATGAGGAAAGCGAGCTGTCAGATGCAGGTGTTATGGATTACCACCACACCTCCCAGACCACAAGATCAGAGGGGCTGGTGACAGACGGGACAAGGGTCAAGAAGAAAGCCAAGAGTAGTGAAACTGCTACCACTTCCTCTTTACAGCCCTGGGAAGATGTCTCTACGTAGGACATCTGTGACAATGAATGTCTGCAACAAAGTAATAATGCCAGCACATCCCAGTTACGTAGTGGGAGCACTTAGTAACCCAGAGCATTCCTTGGCTCTCATGTGGCACAGAAGGGACCTAGGGGTTCCAGCCTGCCTCATGAAGGATGTGAGAAGAAGCTGATGTTGCCACTGGTCAAGATGCCACACAGCAATGACGGGGTGACTCTGAAGTGCCTTAAGCTGGGAGTCACAGGAGCCCTCAGACCTTCAGGAGAAGGAACTGTGGCATCATAGTGAACGGAAGTAGGGGCAAGTCTGCAGGAAAGACTTCCAGGCCAACTAGCCCAGAGAACAGACTAAGAGTCCCCCAGAGACAGTCAGCAAAGTGCCCTCAACCCCATCCCCTGACTAGACAAAGACAAGAGCTTTGGCTCCTCCTGTCACGGAGGGCTGAACTGTGTGTGGGCCTGCGGCCTCTCTTCCCCGCCACCTTGCAAATGTAATGGAATCATCTGAAAACAATGAGTATACCATAAATTGACAGGTTTACACTTCTGTCTTTGCTTTCAGTCTCAGCTCCTATTCGGGACATCAGCTGTGAGGAAAACCAGGTCAGTTATAAAGGGAGAAAAGGCAGGGTTTCTTTTTTCTAAGTTATAGTGTTAAACTTGTCTCTGAGCAACATGAAAAATAGAAACCAGTCTTTTTGATTACCTCACTCCCTGCCCTGCAGCCACAGCAGATTCCTTGGCTTACCTCTGACTTGCCGTTTCCTCCCTGTGCCTTTGCACATGGGGTTCCCTCTTTCTGGAATGTTCTCTCAGCTGGCTCTGTGCGCCTCTCAGATGTTAACTTCTAAGTGAGGCCTTCATTTACTGCTATACCGAAATAGATCTGCTCTTGTTTATCCCAATCTCAATAGCTATTTTTTATTTTCAGATAAATGATTCCTCACGCCCCCTGGTACTCTCCACAACCCACCCCTCCCCAGACTTCCCCTTTTCAGGAAATGGTCCTACCCAAGTACCCTAGCCAAAAAACTCCATCCTGGTTCCTTTCATTTGGCCTTGCACATGAATCCAGTCCAACCAGAGACCTAAAATATATCCTAAATCCATTCACTTGCCTCGCTGCCCTCTGCCAACACCACGTTCTAGGTCATGACCTTCTTGCCTGCCTGACTACAGTGCTAGTCTTCTGCTTCTGCTCTTGTCTTTCTACCATTCTACATCACACTCAACAAAATACTTTAAAATTATAAAGCATGGCCTGCAACTCCTGTGTTGAATCCTTCAACACCTCAAAAGTCTTCCCTTGGGCCCACAAGGTCTTCAGGGCCCCAGCCGTCAGGCTTGTCTCCCTCCCTACCCACAGTCCGCTTTCCGCTCTGGGAACCTGCCAGTCACCTTCCTGCCTCAGGGCCCGGGCACTTCCTCTGCCTGGGACAATCTCCCCCAGTGTCTTCAACAGATGCCTCCTCATCCTTCAGACCTCAGCTTAAAGCTCACCCCCTCAAAAAGGCCCCCCTCCCTCAGCTTTCCGACCCCATCCCAAAGTTCATCTCCTATGACTCCTTTCCTTTACAGCACTTAACACTGTGATGAAATTGGCAGTTTGTTTGTTTGCTTTTTAATTATCTAGCCCCTCCTTCACAAAAATACTTATGTAAGCTCCCTGGGAGCAGGTCCCTGTACCTCCAACACTCAGAACCATATCTGGCTCACAGGTGCTCAGAAGGTACTAAAGAAACAAATGAATGAATGAACAGCTTGAAAACCACTTATTCGCTGAAGAAGAAGCATTTTCTCCTGGTCCCTGTTTCCTTGCCTGTGACATGAGGCTGTTGAATAAGGTGGTCTCCGGGGCTCCTTTCAACCAAATGTCTGGGGTTTTCTATGATTGCACATGAACTCTAATGGTTGGCCCTGCAACAGCGTCTCTTCTCAACATATAGTTTAAAGGGCTCTTTCAAGCTTCTCCTAAAGTACAAATTTGTACGTGCCAGAATACAGTAAAACTTCACTAGGTAAATAATACAGTTAACACCTGCCAATAAGGAAAAGCAGAGCCAAGTAAAATGTAAGTCCCTTATTGCAACAAATGATGGAATAAATTACTTGTGCTCCAGGGCTATTTATATCTGGCACATAGCTTTCCTTTGGAATCTGGCTTCTCTGGGCTGAAGCCCAGATTTAAGTAAATGCAAGAAACTACAGAATCAAGACTCTATTAACTGAAAACGGTTTGCTGCGCCCCTCGCCTACCAGGAGCAATATTCTTTATTGTCAGCAGTACATCGTTTTCCATTTCAATTCATCTTTCAAGTTCTTTCTAATAAAAAAAACCATGAGAGTGAAGAAATACTCTTTCATTTTGGCAGGGTTCCTAGCTCCAGGACTGTAGCTTGGTACCTCCAGGCAAATGGCAATAGAACCCAGGACTTCAAGTTCTCTCTCAAAGTAATTCTCTTTGAAGAACTATAAAGTGAATCTAAACATTCTTTGAACTTCAAAACAAGCACATTTCAATCCAGTCCCCATGACCCATTTTTACCATATATAAACACCTCTAGCTTCATAGGCTAAAGCCACGAAAGAATAAGTTTGAGGGAAGAATAAAAGTTAGATTAAGGAAACCCTAATCAAAAAAAATCTAATATGTACATAAAAAAATCTCCTTCCTCTGGACCTTCAGAATCAGACTCATCCTTCAAGGTTCACTTCAGAAATCACTTCCTCAAAGAAACTTTCTCCTAGTCTCTCAGGCCACTTAAAAGCCCTCTCAATTCCTATCACACTTGGCTTGGAGATACTCAGCTTACTTGACTAAGAGATTCTATGCATTTGTTTGTGTGCTCACCTCCCAGCAGGCAGCGTGCCATTCACTGAATACCTTCCCCGCTGCCTGGAAGCACCTGAAGTGCAAGGAGCCCTCTAACTTGCCTAGAATGCTCCGCAAGGTCTGAAGTCTTACTTTCTTTTTTACGTTCAAAATCATTGCTGCTTTCGTTGAAATTACTAATAAAATACAGATTTTTGTAAGCATTTCTACTCACTACTTAGATTGTTTAAACTTTTTATTTTGAATATTTATAGTACTTTTCATCTCGAAATAGAACATTTACATTGGTGCAATGCTGTAAACTAGACTATAGATTGTGTTCAACTGTCACCAATATTTACACACACTCATGTGTGTGTTTGTGTGCAGTTTCTATGCAATACATGCGTGCACAATCCCGAGTACATATTTATGCAGCCCCCGCCACAGTCGATTCACAGAGCCATTCCATCAGCACACAGGAGCCTTCTCATCCTCTCCACTTATGTTCACGACCCTCCCAGCACCTGTCTCTGCCCCATCACGGCCCTAATCTGTTTTCTCTCTCTACAGTTCTGTCATTTTGAGAATATGGCATAAATGGCATCACATGAAGAAATATAAAAGTATATAGCCCTTTGCGATTGACTCTTTTCACTGAGCATAATGCCCGTGAGACCCATCTAGATGTAGAGAAGAGAAGGTGTCAAGACACTGAGGCAGGCACGAGGCCTCTAAACCTGACACCTGCTCCTCATAGGCAGGAGAAGTGCAAGGACCAGCTGACAGCGAGCTAGACTGAGAGCCCACAGACCTGGGTGTGAGACTCACACACCCTCCTTACTGACGACATGGCTTTAACCGAGTTTCTAATCCCAAGTCTCCAATTCCTCATTTGCACAACTGGCACCTACCTAAAAGTGTGGTCATGGCACTCCAGCAGGGTGAAGGATTCTGTAACCTGTGCTCTACGAACTGTGAAGGATTACAAGTGTCAGTTTTAAGTATCTTCTCATTTACCTTGTCTTCTAAGATTGCCATGAATGTTGACTCGATAATGTAATAACCTAGTTATAATGATCTAGTTACGAGGAAGCAGCACTTGTTATATCTAAATGCAACATGAAATTATAGAATTTTCAGCTTCTCGCCATACGTTTGCATTATGTAGCTACTTATTATTTATGCAATGTGACTTATTTAACATGTCTTCAATCTCAACATTTCTGATCACTAACAATATCTAGACTTGCTCTATAATTTTGGGTTAAATATTTTTAAAGACTGATATTTAGGTTTGTGGTTGCAGCATACACACATCTTCTGTCAAAATGACTTTGATCCCTGATTCTAGACATTGATCAGATTATTCTTATCATAATTGTATAATTTAAAGTTAAATCCAGCTATTTACTCCTTAAATACTATGTGGAAAAGAGTCCCTAACATTTTAATTCAGATAAACATAGTACAAATGAGCTTTAGTCTGAGGACTGAGTCTCCTGGATGTCTGGGACAAGCCTGACAGAGAAACCTGTTTTTTGTTGGTGATCTTGTGTGTCATTTACCTAGAATGTGATTCAAGCTTTCATCGTGATTCCTCATCGGAGTTTCATACTGTACATTATGACATACATTATATCTATCACAATACAGTTACATATGCAAGGCTACATTTGGGTGTGTTATGGGGGATCTTTAATTGTAATGTTCTGCTGTACATGTCCTTCAGAAAACAGCCAGGCATACATAAAAAGACAGTTCACAAAATAAGGTAGCACGCGGTGAGTGACAAGTGAGTAGCACAGACAATAGGAGGAGGAGGGACTTCAGGGAAGGGAGGCTAGTCTGCCAAATTGGACAATCAGGAAAGGCACACATTGGGCTGGGACTTGAATTAAGGACATATGATTCAGAGGTGAAGGGAGAAGAGGAAGATATTTCCAGAGAGGCATGGCAAAGGACTAGAGGTGGCATCATGAAGGATGTTTATGAAACACCAAACAAAACAGTGTAGCTGGAACTGAGGGCAGATCTGAAGTGGAGGCTTTGTATAGGAGTATGTCCAGAAGGAAGGGTGAAAAGTTGCCTAGGAGAAAATGTGGAAGGTCTTGAATGATTTCATCACTGATGCACACACTGTGGGTGGGAGAAGTAAACTGACAAAAACTTGTAGGGACAGTCCAGCAATATTTCTCAAAATGCATATGCCCTTTGACTTAGCCATCCAATTTCTAGGGATGTAAGGATATAATTAGAGAAGATCTCAACAGATTTTTATGAAAGGGTGTTTACTGAATATGATAGGAAAATAAAACTCTCTCCCATACCAAACTGGTAACAAATAATAGCACCTCCACCTACAGAATCAAGCGCAACTCAGAACCAGACTTCAGGATGACTAAGGACATGGGAAGGTGATGCAAACATGAAGTGACAAGGGCAGATCACAAAGTCTTTGTATGTTATGGTGCTGCAGGGATCAAAAACTCTCCCCTTCTTCCCTTCTAGCAAGCGTCCTTGGCTGACCTAATAAATAAAATTGACCTAAGACAGGGTAACAGAAGAAAAACACATTTAATTTTGGGTATACAGGACCCCATAAAAAATGTAAGACTCAAAGAAGTGACCAAAGCAGGCAGCTGTTACACCTGCCTGACACAGAAACACTGAATCTGTGCAGAACTGACAAGATCAAGGCATTTGGGCTTGGGGCAGTAAATTAATGAAGAAACAACGAATTTTGCTTATATGACTTCCTGGACCCTAAATTCCCCATCTCTGGTGGTAAGGACGCCTTCCACCCTCCTGCTACAGGGACAGCACCTTTCACATGACAGACTTATTTCCTGTTCTCAGGGGGAACAAAGGAGCGTCAGCAAGTCCTTCTTGCACTGGCTGTTTCTTAAGTAACTTTAATTCAAAATAATCAATATGCCAAAGTGGCATATTTGGTGTGGCATATCCCCCTCTGTTTCAATTATAATAGTTTGAAAGTTATATAAGAGAGGCAAGGAATACACCACAATGTTAACTATGGTTAATATCTGATTTTTCCCCCCAAAACAATCACTACTCGCCTGTCTTGTGCTCCACTGCCTTGGGCTAATCTGACAAACAGTGATGAGTTGTGCACAATCAGTGTGCACAGTGGTGCACACTGCGGATGGCTGCCTCTCCCATGGAAGATACTCTCTACCAACAGAGCCTTCCTGAAACCAATGGCTGGCACCCAAGGCTCAGTGCAAGGCAAGCAGTACAGACCTGTTAAAAGGAGGTGAGCTTTCAGTTTCACAGATCACACCAAGTAAGAAGAGTTTCAGTTGGTGTTTGCAAGCCAGGCATTGTACTTGTCATAGATGGTTTCATTTATGCCCCAGAGTCCTATGAATTAGGTACCAGTATTATTCTCATTTTACATGTGGAGAAACTGAGGCACAGAGAGGTTACATAATTTCTTCAGGGGCACACAATCAATGAGAGATGGAGGCAGGGTCCAAACGTAGACAATGACACAGAGTCCACACTGACTACTACACCCTCCACTCATTTTAATAGAAGGCAGAACAAAAACATCCATCCTGTACTTCTCCTCACGCTAGGACGCCCCACAGCAACGTCCTTGCTGGAGAGTCAGGCAGCGGACTATCTAACAGGAGATTTCTGGTGGCACCTGTAGACCCCATCTCTTACTGGGTCTGGTACTTTCTAGCTTTATGACTTTGGATGAGTCATCCACCCCCAGCCTTGACTTTCTCGTACATAAAAGGGAAATAACATTATTTTGTCTGCAGACCTCCCAGGATGGCTGGGAAGATCCAAGGAAGCAAAACACATGGAAGTCCTATGTTTACAAGTGCCATAAAAGTAAAAGGTATTATTAGTCCTAATGCTAGCATGGAACTCTCAGAGCAGTGAGACTGAACACCAGATTGCCCTGAGAAACTCCCCAAGCGTCATTCCCAAGGAGCATGCCATAGGATCCCACCGACGCTGTGACCGGACAAGAGCACTGTGCCATTTGCAACGAGGCCCCTGATGTGCACCATGATGCAACACATGACGTGGAAACAGCCACCCGTGAGTAATGGGCACTGAGGTGAGCTGAATGGACACAGCGTGCTAATCCTGGCCTAGAAAGCCACTCGGAGAACTTTCTCTGATATGCTGGCGGTAGGTCTTTTTGATTCGTGAGGCAGAATGTAACGGGCAGATGATGATGGTGCCCACCACATGCCAGGCCCTGCTTGTGCTAGGCCCCCCATAAACATCTTTCCTGAGCCTCATGGCACACCTGTCATTATCCCATTTTATAGTTCAAAACATCGAGGCTCAGACAGGTCAAGGCATTTGTCCACCAGACAGCTAAGAGAGAGAGAGAAAATTGAGGGATGGTGACACAATTTTGCTCCTCCATTTTGGTTCCTATAAATTATGTAAACTCTTTTTTGGTTAGGTCCCTCCAAAATGTAGATAAGTAATAAATCATATTATTTCTAGGTTTTCTGTTGACATGTTAGTTGGATAAAACTGACATTGATTCCAAATATTTTATTATAATACATATCACTATTTTGAGACTAATACATGTGAATTTAGTGGAAAATAGTTTGTCTAATTACTTTTTCAGTTAAGAAGGAAAAGTTATTAATTTTTAATTAGAGAAATAAAAGGAATGTTTACAACAAATATGATACATTCTTCATGTCAATAATAAACAACTCATATAATTTCATGTTTGTTTACATATAAAGTTGCCTCCCAAAATGAGCAGACAGTTCACAAAGAAAAAATATAAATTTTCATCAAATATATGGGAGCTCAATAATAAATTCCAAGTAAAACAATGAGATCCCACATTTTACATATTAAGTAGAGATTTAAAAATTTTAATATTTGATGTTGGTGAGCGTGGTAAGGGGCATTCGCATGAGCTGCCGGTGGGCTTGCCTATCAGCACAACCTTTCTGGAAAGTGACTTGGTGATGTATTAACATCCCTCAACCATGTGCTCTTAGCCACAAATTGTCACCCGCCCCAGAAAGAATGTGGTCTGGAATACCTCCCTCTGGAGTCTAGCCTGTGACTGCTTTGACCAAAAGAACATTCTAGAAGAGACTCTGTGCCAGTCCCAGGCATAGCCTTTCAGAGTACCGGCAACTCCCACCTCCTCCATCTTGACACCCAGTGAAGAGGTCCACCTGGTGGAGGATGTGGCCCCGGCAGACAGCCAGCACCAACGTGTCAGTCATGGGAAAGAGTCATCTGGGAAGTGGACCCTCCAGCCCCAGGAAAGCCACCCCCACCAGCTGACCTCACACTGAGCAGAACAAATTACTCTCAAATTGCACAACTGTGAGCAAGTGAGTAATTGTTGTGGTTTTAAGTAAATAGGTTTTAGGTTTAGAGGACATGTTACACAGCAATAGATACCTGAGGTTGACCCAACAAGATTACTTCCAGAAGCTTGTCCTCAGCAGTAATCAGAAATGTACACAAAGGTCTACATTCAAGAACATTTCTGGCAGAGATGCTTTGAGAAACCTCTATGTCTAAATTAAGAAAATAAATATACAGATCAGAGTATATCCATTATGAAAGTAATTTAAATGGTATGAGAGAGCACTTATGATATTCTTTTAGGTGGAAAAAGTCATATAAAGAACTATGTGTATAAAAAGGAAAAATGTCAAAAGTTAATAGTGGTTATTTCCAGGCAATAAGATTATAAGTGATTTTATTCTGATCTTTATATTTTTGTGATAATTGCATAAGAAAAGATAAAACCTTAAAAGTAAGAAAACTATGAACTTGTGAAATCTGTCCACAGATAAACTTAAAAAATAGTTTCATTTTAACTAGTTTTAAACTGTTTCATAAAACCATTTTACCAAAGCATTAAGCAACATTGATAAACTTAAAAAAATAAAGTTCTGATTTAACTATAGTTTTAAACTGTTTCATAAAACCATTTTACCAGAGCATTCAGCAATATTGATGTTGAATCATCTGCTATTTCTGATCTTTGACAAGCTGATCTTTGACACAGCAATTGTAAAACCCAGCAAGAGACAGATTTATTAGCAAAGGGCTTTGATATCCATAAACTGGATGTTAAAATCCGGAATAATGAAGCAATCCTAATGATGTGCTAGAAAGAAAAATAATTTTTCTAAAAGTTTCAAAAAGATCAGATGAACATCATTGAAAGTTTGTTACCTGCCAGGAGCTTTCCCACAGCCATGCCACTTCATCCTGGCAACGGCCTTGTGAGGCAGGTGCTACCCCATTTCACAGACGAGGACCCTGCTGCCTCGGCCGAAGTCCCTGCAGCGGCCACTGCACAGCCCAGAGCCGGCCCAGCGTGCCTGCCCCGCCACGGCACCATGCCACTCCACAAAGGTCAGGGTTCAACATTCCTATTGGATAAAACAAAATTATCAAATATAAGGACAGTCTGAAAAAGGCTTTTTTTTAATCTAACACAGTTAATTAAAATATATTTAATTAGACTTCTTAAGTCTCTTTAGCGGGATCATTTTCTTCTTGCAGAACTTGAAGAGATCCTAACAAGTCAGGGCCAATTTTATGAGAAGCCTAGACTACTCTTGAGCAATTAAAAAGGGCTCCGGGGAGGGGGACCAGCTTCCAAAGCAGAGGTGCATGTGACACAGCTCCTCTCCCCCTCGTCCTCTCTCCCAGGGCGTCGCTGACTGAACCTTTAGTAAGTTGAAAGCTGGCTGTGCTTGTTTTATTCCCTATTCATATTTTGTTACTTTTTCCAATAGGCTGCATCTATTTTGGGAGCCAAGATAGGAGGGATCGGTACCACAGAGCAGTCCCTCAGGGCATTTGACAGGATGAGATGGAGAGTCAGCTCTCAACCAAGCCCAGTGGGTTTTCATTTGTTGTACTTAAATAAGAATAACTATAATAATACCACCTACAGTGTCCACAGAGTTTATACATGGTCAGCTCTGTGCTATGCACTGTACATACAAACATGATCCTACTTAATCCTCCCAACACTAAGAGGTAGGCACCATTTCTCATCTTCATTTTACAGTGAAGAGGCACAGGACTGGACCCCAGAAAGGTAGTGGTCTGGGAACGAACTGTAGGATCTCAGCCCATTCTCCTCACTGCCACACAGACTGCAGCAGTCGGAGCTGGGGGTTCAGAGAGAAGCCTGCTTCCCTCCTCTTCCATCAGCTACAGAGGGAATCAGGGCTGTGAGCCACAGGAGAAGGGCCGTGGCTGGGAAAATGGACAAATGGGAATCCTAGTCACAAAGGCCGAGCTGAAAGAGGAGCTTTTCCCAGAGACAGGGCTGCTGGCTTCCCAATTCCAAACTGCTAAATACCATGAGCCTCCTTTTAAAATGTGCTTCTATTCATTCATCATTCCCTACATCTACAAGGATATCATATGGTAGTTTGTAATGATGCACAAAATACAACAACATGAAGTAAAGAAGAAAAAGACATGATTAGACCTTGAAATATTCAGTCGCCAAGATAAAATCATGATCAGCGGAGGTCACGATGTTCATTAGATTGAAAAAAACCTGCAGCTCCAGACAAACACAACTAATACCAATATTAAGACCAGAAAAATTTCTCTCCTGAAAGCAACACAGTGCAGCATGATGAGCAAGGACCTCCACATCTCCAAAGGGTTAAACACCAGGCAGCAGGGCGGGGTCATTGAACACACAGATTCTGGAGCCAGACTGCCTGGGTTCTACCACTTTCCAGCTCAGTCACCCTGAGCAAGTTTAACCTGCCTGTGCCTCAGTCTTTTCATTGATAAGCAGGAACCGGGGAGACACGGAGGATTAAACAATGAGTACAAAGCCTTCAGAGCAGCGTCCAGCGTGTAGGAAGCACTGTGTCTATGAGCTGATGTTATCACCAGCCTGGTCTGGAGCATACCAGCCATCCGACCTCGGGGCCCTGCCCATGCTGCTCCCCCTGCACACCCTTCCCCCTTCACCCACATGGCTCACTTTCTCCCTTCACTCACACCTGTGCTCTAATGTCATTTCTCAGCAAGGCCTTTCTAGACAATATTTGAAACTGAAATGCTTTCCCTACTTGTCTCCCGCAAAGTAGCAGCCTATACCCCCGTCACAAGTCATTTTTCTCCTTCTCAGGAGCAATTCTCATGCTCAAGTAACGAATTACTTTATCCCCCCCCCCTTTTTTTTTTTGGTCTACTTTCCTCCACTAAGTGAGGGCAGGCTTCTGCTTTACTTGCTGTTCTCTTCTCAACACCTAGAATCGATGACAGAGAGTATACATCCAGTAAACAAGTGTCGAATGAATCAACCAACACACTCACCACTGTACAGCCAGTGCAGGTCCCTTTGAAACACCCGTAGGATAAGTTAATAAGTCAAAAAGGGAACTTGTAGTTGCCTGGACTTTTCAGTCCTCTGGTAATAAATCAGGGAAGACATTGAAAGTTCTACACAATTTGGTGGTGACGAAGGCAGTTCCACTGAGATTTTAGGTGGCGTGAACTGTTTTACACTCTCGGAGTGAGCTTAAAATTAGTTCCTAAGAGTCACATCCAGCAGGGACACAGCTAGATGAAATAGCCAAAGCGGAGTAAGAATAAAGCATTATTGGAATCAAATCATCACTCTGTCAGTTCTTGACAGAGCCAGTCCTAATAAATCCTAGGCTTTGTTACCTAGTTCTCTCCTGACAGCACGGCAAGGACAGGAAAGCCTTACTGGTGAGAACGTCTTATTTCATGCCCCAGAGGAATTCAAAACATTGAACAAAGGCCTGTGTTAAATGTGCAGAACCTGGGGAGAGACCTTCGGGCACGTGGGGGTCCCACTTAGCCCCAAGAGTTGCCTGCCAGTGCAGGCCTCAGTGGTGAGCGGCCGTGTTTTCAGGCAGTGGAGGGCACTCTAGCAGAACGGAAAACATGCCACAGCACAGGCAGCAGAGGCCAGCAGGGTGAGTCAAACTGCAGGTGGAGCTGGGAAGCTCTCCCAGTTGCAAAGGCAGAGTGACCCTCGTTGCCCATGTGTGGTAAAATGCCAGCCTCATGGCAGTGGCCATTCCATACACCACTCTCTGGCCAAACAAAAAGGTTCAGGGAGCTCTCATTTCCATGGTAAATGAGATTTCTTCACAGGGCATTCAGAAGAAGAACGTTGAATCGACTAAAGTGGCATTCTGAGCATTCTGCCGTTGTCCTTACCTTCGTTCATGCCAATTGCGGTCTGAGCACAGACCTCATGGAGGCTCCCAGAGCGAGGGAGAACTGTGTGGCATGGACTGCTGGTTGTGAATGAGCCGGTGTCTGTGCTCATTCACAGACATGAGAATGAGGCCTTCTCAGGCCCTCAGCTCTGATGCAACCACCGTCCACTTAGTAGGCCTTCCATCTAGTGCTGTGGTCCTTAATTAAACTCAGTCTCATCTTACTCTATTATTTTTTTTTTTAAAGTGTGCTTCTTCTCTCACAGTTAAACTACAGATTCCTTAAGGGGCAAAGACTACATTTTAGAATTCTTCTTTTGCACCCACAGAACTGAGCATTGTTGAATTGATATTTAACAGTCTATGAGTTTAAGGTGTGCAACACAACTCTGATGGAATCAGGGATCTTATACCTTCTCACTCTCACCCTCCATCCAGAAATGCTTATACTGCACAGCGATTACCACGGAAGCATTAGTTGGCATCTCCATCACTTTTGTTCACCTTTTCAGCTCTTAGTTTCATCGATCTTTTCTATTGTTTTACTGGTCTCTACTTCATTTATTTCTACTCTGATCTTTGCTCCTTCCTTCCTTCTGCCAGCTTTGGACTTAGTTTATTCTTCTTAGTATAGTTCTTCAAGATGTAAAGTTAATTACTTAATATCTTTCTTTTCTTTTAATGTAGGTATTTCTCACTTATAAAGTTCCTTTCTAGACCTGCTTTTGCTCCTTCCTATAGGTTTTGGTGTATTGTTTTTCAATTTTTGTTTCAAAATGGTTTTTTTTAATTTTCCATTTCATTTCTTTGACCCATTGGTTTTTCACAGGCATGTTGTTTAATTTCCACATATTTATTAATTATTCATCTTTCCTCTTGTCATTGATTTCTAGGTTCATATACTGCTGTGGTCAGAAAAGATACTTAGTATGATATTACTCTCCTTAAATGTGTAAGATTTGTTTTGTGAGCTACCATAGGATCTATCCTGCAGAATGTTCCATGTGCACTTGAGAAGAATGTGTATTCTGGGGGTTGGGTGGAATGTTCTGTATATGTCTATTAGGTCCATTGGCATGAGGTGTACTTCAAGAGCAATGCTTCCTTATTAACTTTTACTCTGTGTGATCTATCCATTTTAAAAGAGGTGTATTGAAGCCCCCTAATATTATTGTATCACTGTCCATTTCTCCCTTCATATGTTAGTATTTGCTCAATATATCTAGGTGCTCTGATGATGAGTATATATATATATGTGTATATATATATACATATATATATATATTTATTTATGATTATTACAACTTCTTGATGAATTGACCTCTTTATCATCATATAATGATATTGCCTCTTGTTACCATTTTGGCTTAAAGTCTATTTATTTATTATTTATCCATTCAACCATTCTGTGCCTTTTGATTGGTGAATTCAATTCATTTACATTTAAAGTCATTATTCATAGGTGCAGACTTACTAATGCCATCTTACTGCTTTCTGGCTATTTTGTAGTTCTATCATTCCCTTTTTTTCTCTCTTTCTGCTTATCTTTGTGAATTTGTGTTTTTGTTTTGGGGGGTTTTGTTGTTGTTGTTTTGTGGTGGAATGCTCTGATGCTTCCTTCTTTATCTTTTGTGAATCTGCTATAGGTTTTTGCTTCCTGGTTACCATGAGGTTTACATAAGGTATTCTATAGCTAAAACAGTACATTTTAAGTTGATAGCAGCTTCTATTATACACAAAAGCTGTACTCTTTTATGTTTTTGATGTCACAATTTACCTTTTCTTATATTTTGTATTTGTTAACAAATTACACTAGATACTTATTTTAATATTCTGGTACTTTAACCTTTATAACCTTTATATTAGAGTTAAGTGGTTAATATTTAAGCACCATATTACAGTATTCGAGTGTTCTGAATTTGACTAAACAGTTTCCTTTATCAGTGTATTATATATTTTTGTAAGTTTTCATGTTATTAATTAGCATCCTTTTGTTTCAGCTGGAAGAATTCTTATCAGCATTTCTTCTAAGGCAGATCTAGTGGTGATGAATTACCTCAGCTTTATTTGTCTGGGAAAACCTTTATGTCTCCATTTCCAAAGGATGACTTTGCCAGATACAGTGTTCTTAGTTGGCAGTTTGGGTTTGTTTGTTTTTTAGCACTTTGATATATCACCCCACTCTCTCCTGGCTTGAAAGGTTTATTTTGAGAAATTCACTGTTTCCTTGTAAGTGGCAAGCTTCCATTCTCCTGCTGCCTTTAAGATTTCTCTTTGTCTTTAATTTTGAGTCTTATTCTAATGTGTCTTGGAGAGAATCTCTTTAAGTAGAGTTTGTTTGGTGACTTCTGAGATTCATAAACTTGGATACCTAAATCTCACCTTAGATTTAGGGAGCTCTCAGCCATTATTTCTTAAATAAGCTTTCTACCTTTTCTTCCTTCTCTTCTCCTTCTAAAACTCCAATAATTTGCATTTTTTTCATTGTACATCACTGATCTCCTCTCTTTTTATTTTTTCTTTGTTTTCTTTTGACTAGGTAACTTCAAAGTTCCTGTCTTTTAAGTCACAGATTTTTTCTTCTGCTTTATCTATTCTGCTTTTGATGCTCTTTATTGTTTTCATATTATTCATTGTATCCTTCAGTTCCAGATTTTCTATTTGGCTCTTTATGATTTCTATCTCTTTGTTAAACTTTCATTTTGTTCGTGTTCATTTTCCTGGCATTTTTGAATTATCATTCTGCATAATCTTATAGCTCATTGGGTTTGTTTAAACAGCTATATTGAGTTCTTTATCAGGTAAATTGCAGATCTCCACATCTTTGAGATTGGTTCCTGGAAGATTATCATGATCCTTTGGTGATGCCACGCTTCCTTGATTCTGCATGCATGTGAAGCTGTGCAGTGCTATATCCTCCTTTGAAGTAGCAGTCTCCTCCTCCAGTCTTTACTCATCTCCATTAGCCCTGCCAGTGACTCTGAGGCAAGCTGTGGATGCATCTGCTCCACACTTCTTGCTCTCTTGTGGAATAATTCTTCAGGTTATAAGCCTTCTCTTGATCCTATACCATATCATGCTAGGCGCTGATAGTTTCGCTTGTTTTTCCAAAGATGGTGCTAAAGTTCAAGTTTGTGGTCTCTCCCTGGCCCATGGATTCATGTCAGCTTTCTGTATGTGTTCCCGCTTCTGCAGTGGGAACATGCTCGGGGAGTCACACTGAGTGGAGGGAATGAAGATGATTATGCAGAGCTCAAGGAGCACCTGTGGGTTTGTTCAGGGATCTACTGGCAAGGTATCCCCAGAGGCTCGTGGCTGAGCTCCTTGATAAAGTGTGGGGCACAGTTTGCAGGATCCGCATCCTTTTAACGCCCTCTCATATACTTATTATCTGATGCACAGGTGTGTGAAACTCCTACTAGATCCCCTTGGAGTAGGCTGCTGGATCCCACAGCTCCCACAAAGGCACTTTTGTCCATGGATGGCTGCCAAATCGTGGTTGTTGGGGGAGGGACATCTTATTCAGCCATAAGGATGACATCACTCGCCAACCAGCCCGGCCCTGTATCTTTCAGCAAACCAGGCAATTCATGAACAGAAAACCCTGCACAGCCCAGCTCTTCTTACCACAAAACTCTTGGATCAAGCAACTACCTCTTAACCTCCAGCTCCATTCCTACAATTCCCAGCTTCATCTCTGTCGAACAGTACCTCTAAACTTTGAACTTGGTCCCCCATTATCCATCCCATGCTTGCTCTTTGGATCTGAAATGGATTTGGCTTCTCTGATTTGATCCCAACCTAACTCCCTGCCTCCATCCATCCTAGGTATTGGCTCCAACAGATAAGCCTGGGCTCCCCACACCCAACCTGTCATTAGTTAGATGCATGAAACTGCCACTGAGCTCAGCTAAAGTTCACCTTGGGGAGAACAGAGCAACAGTAAGTGATAACTGGACATGTTACAATTATCATGAGAACAATTAGAAGGAGGGCCCAATTGTGCCATGCTCTCTGCCGCTTCTACCACCACCAGCAGCAACGCTGTTCCATATCTTGGTTGAGCAAGAAGGAGTGGTCTGGCTTAGCTTCCCACCACCAGAAAGAAGGAACAATCAATTTATCAGGGACAGCAGAAATGAACTGAGAGACCAAGACATGAAAGCAGAGAAGACTACAAGTTCCCTGAAGGTAAGAACTATGGGTGCCTGCTTCATAATTGCCTCTTCAGGGCATGCCAGTATCTAAAATAATTAACTAGGAAGAGAGTAGTACTGTTTTTGATTTCCATCTTACTGCCCTTTAAACAAATTTAAGTGAATAAATATACACTGTTCCAATTATGGTGTGAGACCTTGCAAATATATAGATGAAATGAGTTCCAAATAGGTTTTACCCTCAAGAATTTTACCGCTCCCTTCAGGCACAAGGCACAAAGCCGAGGTGCCTGCGTACTACGAGCTGCACCGGAAGCACGGAAAAGCACCCTGGGCAGGCCAACAGCGCTTCGTGGAGTGACTTAGGCTGCTCAAGTGGGGAGCCCTCAGGGGAAAAAGTGACATTTGAGCTGGGCCTTAAAATAGGAAGCAGTATTTCAAGGGAACTTATAATGATGAGAATGAAAGTGACCACACAATTAAGACATTATGAAGAGCAGCCCAGATGGAGAACAGAGCGCAGTCTGGGGCTGCCAGTGCCCCTGCAGCGGACAGAACTAGTCTCTAGCCCAGAGGGTCCAGGACACACTGGAGATGTCTTAGAACATGGGGGACATACATTGGGGAGTAGAGGCTCATGACAATGCAGCTCTCCGCCAAGGTGGGCCATGGCTGCTGCCTCAGGTCATGCTGATCAGTTCTAAGGCTCCCTCGGGCCTCGGGGGTTTTCTGGGCTGTTCTGAGCAGGCCCTGGGACTCTAAGTCTGCCTACCCGGGTCAGAGCCAAGATGGGCAAGTATGGGCCTCAGAGAGGGCTCTCAACCTCTTAAGCCTGCAGGGGTGTGCAACCTTTTGGCATCTCTGCGCCACACTGGAAGAAGAGGAGTTGTCTTGGGCCACACATTAAATACATTGTGACACATAATCACAAAAAAACCCTCAAAATGTTTTAAGTAAATTTACAATTTTGTGTTGGGCCATATTCACAGCCACCCTGGGTTGCACGCCGCCCACAGGCCGCAGGTTGAAATACCCTGCTTTAGAGCA
Source organism: Glossophaga mutica (assembly GCA_039655065.1). Lineage (NCBI taxonomy): Eukaryota > Metazoa > Chordata > Mammalia > Chiroptera > Phyllostomidae > Glossophaga > Glossophaga mutica. Next base: position 196,978,714 of record CM077304.1, read on the forward strand.
TGGCTAGCTCTCCATGGTCACCCCAAGCAGGCACCTCCCATGGTGGTCTCCCCAGCTCCTGATGCCTCCAGAGAACAGGGCCTCCCTGGAGACCGAGACTGGCCTGCACATATGGGTGCAGACATAGGGTAGGGGGCACCCTCTTACCTGCAGCCACCTACACAATCTACGGGACATGGGCTGCGACCCAGATACTGAAGCCCACATGGAAAGAAAAAGTCCATGACCAGTCAGGATGCTCTGCGGATGTTTTAAAATCAGAAATTTGCCTCTCTTGACTATTTAGAAGAGAAAATGGCAACTCCACTGAGAAAGGAGCTAGTTATATAAAATTAGAGAGGAACTGAAATCCCAAGCAGTGCTGAATGCAGGTAACCTGAAACCTGGAGGGACGCACCTCAGACTTCCTACGGGCTCCAGCGGCAGCACCGCTACTGTGACTGTCTGCAGACAAACCACGATGTTTCGCTGATTAAATAAACATTACCAATAGAATGTTATCATAACAAAAAAAAATCCAATTGCTAAGGAAAAAGGAGGCTCATTTAAATTATTTGCATTATAAACTAGAATTAATGAGTGATGACAATATGGTAAATGGTACAAAAGTTTCCATTTTCAAGATAATTTCGCCTTCATCACTGCGTAGATGCTCACAGTTCCTGATGACACAGGCACCGAGACACTAACAGACACGGAGGCATTCACCTCCTCGGCTCCTCAGGTTTCACAGCGAAGTGGGAATCAAGCCCAAGAAGGCTGCTTCCCAATTCTGTGGTTTCTCAATCCTGGTCAAGTGCGGCTATCAGAAAACCACTGTGATCCACTCATTTAATTTAGCCTTTTCCAGAGTTCTTCTATCAGGAGCTCTCCATCTGAGTATCTCTGGTGACAAATTCCTGTAGCTGACTGTTCAGCATTCGAAGCACTTAACTTCTTAATACCAACTACCTACTTTATGAAAATGTTTCGTAGGAGTGTTTGCAACCAATCGTCCTCATCTTTCTTTTCTGCATGATGCATGTTCCCTTTCACATGTAGTAAGAGGAATGTAAAAAAAATACTAACTTTACTTCTGGCTTTTAAATGTCATTATTTGGATAACTGTACGTATAGGGTAAAAAAACAAACAAACAAACATGCTATTAAGGGGTTCTAAGGAACAATTCATCACAACTGAAATTTCAAAAGAAAAAACCACCTACTGCCTTATTTTAAAATCTGAATTCAGGAATATGGAAGGATGCCAGTGAAGTCATTAACCTTGTAATGTTTGCTATTGTATTGAAAGTACCCAGTGCCCGACCCTGAGCAAGCAGGCACTCCCTTGGTACAGGAGCACAGGTCCCCAGCATTTCCTGGGCTGGTCTCACTGCACCTCGTTCCTGGTCAGCCACATGCTCACCACCACCTGAAGACACGACATGAGTTCCCTTTCCCACCCATTGTTCCACCTGCAGCTTTGCCTTGTCTGAGCACCAGCTCTGGTCTCCATTATCAGTTAGCACAACCTTGAAAAGAGGCACTGCCCCCCATGTTGGGTGGGTAATGCATTTACACTGAACTTGCAAAGGGACACATGGAAAACCCAGCGTAGCACGTTAGTGAAACTTGGCAGCAAGCACCAAATAAAAATATCCTGCTCCTCTTTCTAAATCTATCCTTTGTTGCTATTTGCTGCTCACATAACTTGGATGGAAGCTACAAGCCAAGCCAGGGGAGAGGAAGGAGTAGGGAAGGAAAAACGGAAGGAGGCGAGCTGGCCAGAAGGCTCTATCTCACCTCTTTGGGGCTTTGCTCAAAACTGCTAGGTCACTGATATGTGCCTGAAAATTACTCTAATGCATTACTCCTTTAAGAATACAATACCTTCTAAAAGTTAAGCCTGAAGAAAACTCAAAGACATGACACTTTAGGGATAGAATGTAAGAGACTATGACACCTGAATGGACAGACTTCGGGGTAGAGAGTTCCTTCTAAGATCTCTAATGCCATGATACCCATTTAGAGGTCAAAACCAAAGCTCAAACTTGGTTATATCTTCCATACAAGTTCTCACAACACTCATCCTAAAGCAAAACCACAAGATTCAACTGTCCTGTTCTGAGTATATTCCAGTCTGTTCTCTTTGGTAATCCATAGCCTTTTCTCTGACACCAGACTGCCCAGGGTCAAACCTCGGTTCCACCGCTTACCAGATGTATGCCTTGGGGCAAAGTACTGAACACTTCTCCACCATTTACTGGCTGTATAGCCTTTAGTGAGCCATTTAACCCTCTTTTGCCTCAGTTTCCTCATGTGAGTGGAGATAATAGTATTACTTATCTCAAAAAAATCTTTGTAAAGATTACACAAACTAATGTATAAAAGACAGATCGTTGTCCAATATGTAGTAAGCCCTGCCTGCCCTTATTATTTCCCATTGAGGAAACAGACATCCTATGATAGGCCTGTGATCTCAGCTAGAATTGGCTATGGACCATAAGCCCCAGGAAAAATGGAAGACAACAGCAAAGCGAAGAAATACACAGCAATGCCAAATCACAAATTCCACATTCCACCTGGTCGTTTTACCCAGAGTGCAGTTTCACTTTCTCTCCCTTCCCGCAATCACCCTTCTGATTAGAGATACAAGAAAGGCAAGGAACTGGAAAGGCACGCAGCCAGAAGAAGGAATCAGGAAGTAAGAAACTGGTGTGCTTCAGACTGGATTGTCGGCCCTCGCTGCGGACTGCTTCACCGCCCGGTGCTGCTCTGACGAAGAGTTCGAGCCCTTCCCCACCCACTCCAGGCTGCCCACGTGTGGAGCCACGAAGAGAGGCCTGGGCTAGGACTGGCAGACTTTCAGAGCCGTGAGATGTAGTAGAAAGGAAAGCAGGCCTCTCATCTGTGGCTCTGCCACAGACCACTGAGTGACCCAGGAAAAAGTGACCTGAATTCTCTCTTCCGCCCACAGAATGAGAATACCTGTGCTGGGCACCTCATAAAATGTTATTAAAATAAGCTGATGTAAGGCATGGGAAAGCACTTTGAGAAATGTCAAGTACCATATAAAGTTTCATTCATGATAGGGTTTGCATTAATTGAGCTTTCTTTAAAGTTAACATATGTTACACAAAATATTCCATCATCGAATTAACTTAGCAAATGCTGGGTTAAGAATATTCTCCAGCTTCTGTACCAAGAATAGGGATTCCCAACCCTACCAGATACGCTGTGCCCTTGGTGTAAACATGCATCTTTGTCTCCTTTACTATCTGAAAACAAGTTCACAGACATGTCCTACACAAACATGACATCCACAAAGGCCACCACCAGCAGCGACTTGGGAATGCTTGGGAATGACTAAACTGAAAGACCTGCGTAGCCAGATGTTCGCATCTGTGTGGAGAGCCACGGCGAATATGGCAGCTACAGGCACAGTCCACAGGCTTGTGCTGAGCCAGCGACTCGAACACAACCAGTGGCATTTGCCTGTCATGTGCTTTCCTGAAATAACAAAAACAATTCTTTGTAAAGCTCCAAGCAAAACAAAATACAACCTTCCCTTCGTTTATATAGTCACTGTATTCCTAAGACATTCAGTGTCTACAATTATAAAATCACAACTACTTGGAGTTTATACATAGAATAGTTCCATCCAAAGCTTAATGATAAACAGATTTTTCAGCTTCATGACTATAGGGACAAGTCCCAGGAGGTTAGGGACAAGTCTTGCTTTTATGAGACTGTCTGTGCACTGCAGTCTATCCAGCATCGATGACCCCTGGGCCACCAGGGTGACGACAAAAACACTTTCCCAACCATTTTACAAAACGTCCCCAAGGGGACAGTATCACTCCATTAAGAATCACTACTTCCATATGATCTCCATTTCTGTGTTTCTGTTCCTGTTCTAGTTATTTGCTTAGTTTGCTTTTGTTTTATGTGTGGTTGTTAATATCACATGGATGGTTAGCAACAGGGGAGTGGGGAGAGGAAAGGGGGAAAAGGTACAGAGAATAAGTTGAATAGATGGTAGGTAGCAAATAGACAGGGGAAGGGCAAGAATAGTGTGGGAAATGTAGAAGCTAAAGAACTTATGACCCATGGACATGAACTAAAGGGGGGAATGTGGGTGGGAGGGGGTGTGCAGGGTGGAGGGGAATGAAGGAGGGAAATGGGACAACTGTAATAGCATAATTAATAAAATATGTAAAAAATTAAAATTAAAATTCAAAAAGAATCACTGCTTCTAGGGCTTCGTAGCCTTTTTACCATGACAATGTGAAGAGAAAAATAGTTAGCCAATGCTTAACCACAGAACACTTTATTACCCAAGTAGCTTCTGGAAGGGCTATAGTTTCACTAATCACACTTTGGGAAACATTGGTATTAAGCGTTTTTAAAGAGTAGATCAAACAGTGAAAGCATACTGAGTGCCTGACTCTGGCAACAGCAGTGAGAAGGTTGTGGAGATGTTTTCAGGGATGAAAAAGGCCTGGTGCTTCGTCGGGTCTGTCGGTGCAACCATGATACAGGAAAAATAACCCTCAGAAGACAAGAGAGAGGGAGCTCACAGAAACTTTTCTGAGATACTCAAACATCCCAGACACCGAGCCCAACGCATCAGTACTCAGGATGAATGCTATTAGTTTTAGATTTGGAACCTAGGCTGTTGCGTGGAAGTGACTTCCATGGTCCTTGAACATATTACTTCATAAATTTATTTTTCAAGGGCTGTAAATTTCTCTACGCCGTTTTTCCCAAAGGAAAGGGATTTGTAGACCCGTCCAGTCAATGAAGTAGGTGATGTTGGCTCTTCTTCACATTTTCAATTCAACATACAAAATTACAGCAATGAAGCGTTTATTCCCATTATTCTCTCAAACACGCAGGTTTTATAAGCACTGAAATATATTTTTAAATTGGACAACAAACCTGGCTCTACTCATAACCTAATGATTATTTTTAGAAAAGAAACAAAAACCCTGCCATTCAGGGCCTAGTGAGGCTAAAAATGCTCTGCTTTCTACTCAAGTGAAATAAACTCCAGTAAATAATTACAGAGCAATCAGATAAGTGCTTTTAGTTACAGGACCACAGAACCTTAATTACATTGTCAATATGTGTTTATTTTTACAGATTTTAAAGTAAGTGTGAGAATAAATGCTTCTTATTTTCCTAAGTATTTATCAGGCATTGGCGCCATCTGGTGGACATTTTTAACTAAAACCAAAATGATTGTTTTAAAAAATTGGGGGCTTTCCTCCCTTCATTTAAAAAAAAAGTAGAGCACATTTTATTTCACAACATGTTCTATCTTACAGTTTATGTAATTTGGGGACCAAATGCATCAGTCCACTCCTGCTAGGTTCTATCAAACTAAGATCACTTACCTCATGGCCACACCTCATCTTTACCCAGATTTGTGAATGGACTGTTACCACATTATTTGTATTTGATGGTACTTGAAAAATTAGCAATAAAATGAGTGAATATATATTCCATGTCTAAAATCAACAAGAGCTACTTATATAAGACATTTCTTCAAATCAGTATGAGGTAGAAAAAGCAAAAGATATGTACAAGCACTGACCAGAATGAGATATGAAATATTCTATATTATTAAAAAAGTTAAAATGAGATCACTTTGTACATAGCAGGTTGGCAAAACTTATTTTAGAAGTTTGATGTTAGCAAGTGCTAGTGAAAGCATGCAGAAACAGAAGGCCTCACATGTCGCTGGTAGGAAGAATTCTAGCGGTGCCTAGTCAAGTACATGTGCATGTACCCTACAACCCGAATGTTACAGTCCGGGGTGTATTATTTACTTATTGCTGTGTAGCAAATTACCACAAGATTTAGAGGCTTAAAATGACAAACATTTTTCTCAAGTTTCTGTGGGTCAGGAATCCAGACTGGCTCAACTGGGTGCCTCTGGGTCAGGGTATCTCAAAAGTCTCAGTAGTCAGCAACCCCGGTCAGCTGGGACTACGGGGACCTTAGCCTAAGTGGGAAACCCTGGGCTTCCAACTCATTTACGAAGCTGTTGGCAGGCTTCAGGGCCTCGTCACCTTTAGGTCAGAGAGTGAGTTCCCTGCCACACGGGCCTCTCCATAGGGTGGTTCACGACATAGCCCTCTGCTTCCCCCGGAGAAGAGAGAAAGAGAAAATAGCAAGACAGAAGTCACAGATCTTTAGTAAACTAATCTCAGAAGTGAGATCTCATCACATTTGCCATATTGTTTTCATTAGAAGGTAACCACTAGGTCGGGCCCACAGTAAAGGGAAGAGATTAAACAAGGGCATGCGCCTAGTAACTAAATGCAATGTATACAAATGTGAATCATTATGTTGTGCACCTGAAACTGATATGATGTACGTCAACTATACTTCAGAAGGCGGGGGGCATGGGTACAGCATGAGTATCAGGAGGCAGGGGACACTGGGAGCCATTTGAAAGGCTGCCTACCACACTGGGTATATGCCCCAGAAACTCCCAACAGATCGACTAAACAGGGATGAGACTGCTCACTGCAGGATTGCATTGGCATGGGTGACAAAGGAGAAAGGAATGGACATGACGACTTGCACAGACCAGAATCAGCGCGCCATGAAATGAGTATGAAACATGAAATTCAGTTCTCTGAATCTAAAGGCACTAAAAACAAAGCCCAAAAGACAAAGAGTAAAACTAGTGCATCCTCCCACTGCTGTGCTCAAGCCCCCTTGAGAGTCCTCCTTCCTAGAGACAGCCACAGTTATTATGAGATACATGCATATGGATAAAGTCTTTGCGCAAGCTAGTTTTTTCAATCCACCCACCTTTCTATGTGCTACTCTCAACATCTGAGTCTGGGAGACATCAAAGTACATTTCTCAGCTCCCTTACCAGGTGGCAAAAGGGCACTGAGGAACCTGAAGACTTCAGAAGGAAGGAAGGAAGGAAGGAAGAAAGGAAGAAGGCTCTGGCTCCCGCTGTGACGGTTGCTGGCAGACGCTCTGGCTGCCGTGGGAGCGGAGCGACTCCAGATGGGCAGCTGGGGCAGAGGCAGCACCCTTTGGTGGAGTGACACCTCTTCAGCAGGCCCAAGCCTGCCTCCAACAGTGAAGCAGCTGGTGGACCCGGGGCTGCAGCACCTGCAGCTCTGATCTCTGCGTATCACCCCTTCGCCTTCCTTTTTACTGCTCCAGCTCCACTTGTCTTCCTTTTTGCACTTCCTTTCAGTGCTTCATATCAGTACAGAGAATAAAGACCATCTGAAAAATACTGCTCTTTTATTAACTTCATAATAACAGAATCCCACAATTTTTTAAACTCAGTTCCCATTTTACAGATAAAAGTATTTAGGTAAGTATTTGCCTTAGGGTCTACTGCTGGGATTTGAACCCAGTACATCCAGCTCCTAAGCCTACCACTGAACTCTATTCTACACTTCCTTTCACACATATGTAAGTAAAATTATATCTCCCCATGATGTCATATGAAAGAAAGGAATGTGATAGCATGGTAAAGATAGCTAACTAATGTCAGGCACCCTTTTAAGTAAACATTTATTTTGTATCCTCATGCTTTACAAAAAAGAAAATGTTAAAAAAAAAAAAAAAAAAAAAAAAACAAGTCATACAACAAAGAACATAACCAGCCTCCCTTCCTTCTTGAAAGATTCGTTCATATGCTTGGGTAAAACTATACACCGTTCCATATGCCGTACTGTAGTCTGCCACTAAACTGCCCGTGCCCAGGGGGAAACACCAGATAAGGGAAAGGTATTATCAGACCTGTAACTCTTTACACTGTTTTGCACTAAAAACTATTTTTTAAATAACTGAATGAACTTCTAAGACAAGTCATATCACAATTTTAAAACTTTTGTAAAAAGGCATTTCTGTTGTCCTTGTTTACACTGGAAACTCTCAAATCATAGGGCAACGGGGGTAACACTGACAATGTTATCATCACTGAGTTAGGTTTGAGTCCGACGCTAGGGGCTGTCATAGGATTTTACTCCCCAAATTAGGAAGTCTCTACCCAACTGCCATGAGCTTCCATTTATTCCCAAATATCCGACAGTAAAGAAGCATGTTAGAGTGAACATCACGGCTCTGAATGCTCCTAACAGAAAGGAACTGCTTTCAATGTCCTAACACAGAAGTCTCTCCAGATTGCCAAAACTGAAAATTGCTAGTCCTCTTTGTCTTCCCCGTAATAACCTCACAGAAAATGACCCTCTTCTGTTTTCCCTTACCTAATATCCTCCTCTTCTTGCTTGCTAACATCAGCAATAACAAAAAGAAAAAAATGGCCCTTTGTAGGGACAAAGGAATAAATGAACTCACAAAAAACACAAAACCCCAATTGGGTTATATCAAAAGGAGCCCAGAAGCCAACCAAAAGAGCTCCAATGACCAAAGGTAGAACAATTTAAACAATAAAGTAGTAATAGATAATAACCCAAAGTTTTAAAATAAGCATTCACGAGCCCTGGCTGGTATAGCTCAGTGGATTGAGTGTGGGCCTGCAAAGCAAAGGGTTGCAAGTTGGATTCCCGGTCAGGTCACAGGCCTGGGTTGTGGGCGAGATCCCCAGTAGGGGGTGCTCAAGAGGCAACCATACTTTGATGTTTCTCTTCCTCTTTCTCCCTCCCTTCCCCTCTCTTCAAAAATAAATAAAATATTTGTTTAAAAAGCATTCATGAGTCCATATTGCTATAAATGATTGAACAAATTAGTAATGAGACTACTATCCCATCCAGAAGAATTCCAAGTAATTTACGCAGATTTCCCAACTCTCAGGAGGGGCAGCATGGCTCACTCCTTCTTGGGTATGGGCTGTACATAGTGACTTCATTCCAAAGTGTGCTTTATGGAAAGGAGAAACGAAAGAATTACTTTACAGTAAGTGTAAAGATTATCAGGAGAAACCTGATAATCACTACCTCAGTCAGGTGATCAAAGCCAATGGCAACAGTGTTAAATTGTGTTGGTAGTACGTACCCTCGAGATAATCACAAAAATGACACTTAACCTGTGGTCTTCCTCCCAATAACCCACAACCCCAGTCTTATTAGAGAAAAATATCAGACAGATGCCAACAGTGAGCCATCTTACAAAATACCTGACCAGCTCTCCTCAGAACTGTTCAGGTTATCAAAAACAAGGAAGGTCAGAGAAATTGCCACTGTCTAAGGACACATGACAACTAATTGTAGCATGGTGTCCCAGATGGGATCCTGGAGGGGAAAAGTACTTTAGGTAAGAGCTAAAGAAATCTAAATAAAATGCAAACTTTAGTTAATAATGATATATCTCAATACTGGCTCTTCAGGCATAACAAATGTATCATATTCATATAAAATGTTAACAGGAAGCTGGAATATGGGAATTGTCTTATCAATTTTTCTGAAGATCTAAAAAATAATTTTAAAATATTAACAAATTCCATTAGAACAGAGAATAAATTCCAACATGTCGACAGTGACAATCTCCCTAGTGTGGGAACATGGGCAATTTACGCTTTTGTCTTTATAGTTCTCTGAGACACACACACATTTTCTAGCACGGGCTCTCCGCTGCTCTAAAAAGTATATGCATGCAAAATGTTTTTTCTCAACTTGTTCAAATGCTGAAGTCTAAATCTATGATTATAATCTTTTTAAAGATTTTATTTATTTTTAGAGAAGGGAAGGGAGGGAGAAAGAGAGGGAGAGAAACACGGATGTGAGAGCAACACTGATTGGTTCCCTTCCGCAGATGCCCCAACCGGGGACCAAACTCGCAACCCAGGTTACGTGCCCCGACCAGGAATCGAACCGGCAAACTTTTGCCTTGCGTGATGATGCCCAACTAACTGAGCCACGTTGGTCAGGGCTGTGATTATCAATTTTAAATAAACACCATTTATTGAATGAGTACAATTTGTTGCATACTTAAAGAATTTTACCAATATTCTGTGTGGTGAATAGCATTACCCCCTTTTTAAAAGATAAAGAACTAAAGTAGAGGTTTGGGAAGTTTAAGTCACATACCTGACAGACAGCAAGTAAGCTGACTCTAAAACGTACTTGTACTTCTATATAATACAGCTTCTCCAGAATTACTTGCTCAGCATTTCATAAACTAGTGCTAGTACATATATTATTTTAAAGTGCTTCACCACGATGCTATAAAGTAGGTTGTAAATACCCACACTTGGGTGAAATTGGTTGTGAGACAGGCACCCCTGCAGTGCAAACCCCACCAAAAACAAAACATAACCTCCATCAAGTACGGCAATACAAACAGCACCGCCACGTAACACAGCAGCCAGCAAACCTACTGCTAGTGGTGGCTTTTAAATGCTATAGGGGTCTTGTTTCACCACAAGGCACCCTGAATCGTGTCTCTTCCCTAGGCAAACAAGGCACTGCTTTCACACTGTATAAAGTCACAGAACTGAAACTGAGTATTCTTACACGATTTTGAAGTTCAAAGAGATCATTTAGACTGACTCCCTGCCTTCATCAAGGCTCGCCGCCACCCTGCTGGAGTCAACCCTGCACCTGATGCGTGGCCTCCATCTGTTCTCACGGTGCCATTCCGTGAGCCCTTAATTCACAGGATGATTCAACTGATGAGGCTGGCCTATTTTTAAGTAAATTGCTCTATTTTAGGTAAATTAGATCCTATCATGAAAATCAGCCAAAGTAGACTGCGTATGGGGCCCGAACGAGGAAAATCCAAACCCTGCCCAAAGAGTTACATTATAGTATCAGCATCCACGAACAAGAGCAAATACATGCAGAAGCGCACCTGTCAAAAGGACACAGGAACCAGGGTACCCACTGACCAACTCTGGGACGTGGCAAGCATCCAAATAGAAAATCAACTCATACAAAATAGTCGTGGGATATAAATAAAGCACAAGGAAAAGAGCAATAACATGCAATATGGTGCACTATGCAAGTTATGACTGTCTAACCACTAAGCTGTATACCTAAAATCAATACAAAACGAAATGGAAAGAACATTAAAAAAACTAACTCAATGTGAAAACAAAAAAGTAGACAAAAGACTTGATATACGCACCTAACAAGCATATGAAAAGCTCAACACAATTAGCCATTAGGAAAAGAACAAAACTACAAAAAATTAAAACTACAAAAATACATCATCATCCACTTAGTCGGAGGGCTTAAAAAAAAAGAAACTGACACCACCAGGCAGTGGTGAGGACGCAGAGTAACTGCAATGCTCATCTCATCCACGGCGGGCGGGCAGGCGGGCGGGAAGCACAACAGTACAAGCCACTTTGGAAAAGTCTGGCGGATTCTTATGAAGTTACATACACGAGTATATACACTCATAGGATCCAGCAAGTTTTTTATTTACCCAAATAAAATGAAAACCTGTACAGAAATGTTCACAGCAGCTTTACTCCTACTCCCCACAACCTGGAAATTCCAATGTGCCTCACCAGAACGGAGAAACCGGGGTATGCTACATCCACCTAATGCAACATCACTCAAAGTAACAAGAACAAGCTCCTGATAGATACATTTAGGATCAATCTCCAGTACACCGTGTTAGGGGTGGGGGGAGGGGAAATGATGCTCAAAGGCTACACAGGGTACGATTTCACTCACATATGTTGGAAAAAGCAAATCCTAGGTCAGAGCAAATCGGAAGCTTCCAGGATTAAGGTAAGGGGAAGGGTTCGAAAACAAAGGAATGGCTAACGCAGTTTGGGGGCAGTTGAGGGGAATGACAAAATTGTTCTGTATTTTGATTGTGGTGAGGATAACATGAATCTGTGTTAAAATTCATAGAACTGTCAATCAAAAGAGTAAACATCACTGCCTCTAATTTAAAAATGAATTTCTTAAAAAATCAAGTGAAAAAAACAATTATACAGGATTAAGACCTTTAATTCCTTAAAACAGAAAACCAATAACCTGAGCAGGTTTGAGAACGTCTGGACTGACAGCTCAGTGCTCCTGACACCATGCACGGAGGATCTGGCCGCTACTTCTGGGGTAGTCCTGCAAAAAGGGCTTAACCCAAATCTATTATGAGAAAACATTGAGCAAACCCATAATGAAGTCATTCTCAACATAACTGGCTTGGCCTCTTCAAAAATGTCAATTACACAGACCATAAAATCTCAGTAACTGGCCCAGGTAAAAGTCTAAAAGTCATGAGAACCCAAGGCGATACACAATCTTAGATTTGTTTTTTCTGTAGAGGACTGTATGGTTGAAACTGGCAAAATCTCATTATGAGTCTCAATTAGATGGCAGTATTGTGCAGATGTTAATTTTCTGATTTTGATCAATGCACTATGGTTATGTAAGAAAACTTCCTGGGGGGAAAAGGAAACAATGAAATATTATGGTTATGCTTCAATGGTTCAGGAAAAAAATAATTAGAGAGAAAGAAAGCAAATGAGGTAAGTGTTCACATTTGGCAAATTTTAATGAAGAGTACCCAGGAATTCCTTGTACCAATCTTGCAACTTTTCTTTGTCTGAAAATGTCAAAATTAAAAATAAATTATTATAAGAAGTAAACATTCCTTGGACTAAAAATACAGATGAAGTAATCTAAAGGATAAAATGAACATATTTAATAAAAGTAAAAGCCCAGAACAAACTCTGGCCCCGACTCAACACTGACCAGACAGGTGGGTCCTAGCCTTGAGTTCTGGGTTCGGCTACGGCAAAGGAATCAGCCCGATGCTGTGAAACATCTGAATTACACCAGCAACTCTCCCTCATCTTTTCCCTTGCTCTTCGATTGACTTCTGCCTATAAAACAGCAGCTTCAGGTACAGATCTGGCTCCATACTGACTTAGAAATTACTCATTTATAAACTGGGTTAAAAATCAGCTTCCTGTGAATTTGATTAATACTAGCGTTCCCAAATTGTATCAGGTCTAGGACATCAACGAGAGTACTATGGGACCCATAAGCCTGAAAACTGCTCTAAAATGGTAGATTTATCAAGGTATATAACTCTGTGCAATTCTTACAGCTTTTCTCTTAGCTACATTCCTGCACTTGTCACAGCCTATTTCAACCAACAAGTTTCATTACTCAGAAAGACATGACATCCAGAAGAGTAAGACTAAATAAGATTAATAGGAAACTACATTTTTCAGTGGGCAAATCACATGACAAGTACTTAAATAACATAATTCCACTTTGGAAAACTGCATGAGGTATGTCATTTAAATATGGCACCGATGCAATCAATCACCTCAAGGACACAAAAAATGAACAAAATGTTTTTATTTTCATGTTTCTCAAAGTCTTGACATAGAACAGGTAAACACAGACCACAAGTGGAAACTTTAAATACGCAGACAGAAAAGAAGCAATACAGAAAGTTCAGGCCTTTATTCATAACTTCAGAATGAAGGAGTCCTGTCTTTAAAAAAAGGAAAATGTTCCATTCAACACTTAATTTCTTTATGTAGTGGTATACTTGAAGTTTTTAAATTAGCTCTTAGTTCTGGCACACAGTCAGTATGATCTTCTCAGAGAAACACGATCTTACTATTTCATTCTCAAAACACTTCAAAACCCAAGCCAACTGTTTTTTTTTTTTTTTTTTTTTTTTTTAAGGATGTGGAAGGCACTCCTCATTCCAATCTGACTCATGGTTTTATAAAGCACAAAGATCATTTTTACTGCTTCATCAGCTACATGCTGGATTCTAATACTCTCTGTGATGGTTGTGTTCAATGACAGAACTTACACAAAGAAAATTCCTTCCTTCTCAATTTGTACACCAAAATTTTAAAAGGAAAATCCTTGAAATGACAGGAAGATGTTTTTTGACATAAGCAGCTACTGCCATAACCTGCTGGCACAGGCAAAAATAATAATGGTATAAATTATTATTTAACCTTTAAATAAGTAGTCTATGTTTGCTACAAATCCACAAATAACTCAAACACATTTTCTTCTGCAATAAAAATTAAGATAACCCCCAATTTATCAACTTGTAAAGACGTTAACAGCCCTGGCCAGGTAGCTCAGTTGGTCAGAGCGTCGTCCCAGTACACCAAGGTTCCTGGTTCAATCCCCAGTCAGGGCACACACGAGAAGCAGCCAATGAACGCATAAATGAGTGGAATGGCAAATCAACATTTCTCTCTCTCTCTCCCTTCCTCTCTCTCCAAAATCAACAAGTAATTTTTTTTTTAATAAAAAAGATTAACTTTCTCCCTTAATGTCCAGTGATAAACTGAACCCTACCTCAAGTGAATCAAAGTGAATAACATTTTATACTAAAAATTATTCTTCATATGCTTTTTTACTAAAGCAATCTATATTAAAAAAATGTAAAAGCTTGTTTTATGCTTGCAGATTTAGGTAACGTCCAAGGAATCACAACTTTTAAGCTTTTAAATCCAGCACTAACGCTATGTGGAAATACCTGTGTCTGAGAAAACAGCAAACCAGTAAAACCCTAAACCTAAAGTGGCCTAAATATGAGTAATAGTAATATTCTCCATAACCTTTGTTATCTAAAATTTAAAAGCCATCAATCTTCAGTGCTTTGAGTGAACAATCAAAATAGTCATATTTATTCAGTTTAAAACTAAACTTTTCTTCTCTGATACGGAGGCATAGATGAAACAGAAAAGGTTATTTTCTCCAACATCCCAAGCCTATTACGTCATCATCGAGTCACCTTCTCCACCAGTGGCATCCTGGGAAATGTGAAGGTCTTCAAGCATCTCAGCCAGACTAACTCGAGGTGCTCCTTCATCATCAGTGTCACCTTCCACAGGAATGGTGGAATCTAAGAAAAAATACAAGGAGGATTTCAAATAAATACAAATATGGAAATATGCAAACACCTGCCCCTACCATCACTGCTATTATTTAACCACTTTATATCCACAGCTCTTGTATCATATCTACAGTGGGCATTTAAACATCCGCTGAATGACTGAACTGCACAGATACATGAATAAATATCTACCAGGGTAGGGCCAGAACTTGAGGGACCATGCGAGGAGGCAAATGATATCGAAATGTGGTAGAGCGAACATTTTAGTAAGTTTTACTGCTCTGAAAGATGTTTTAGAATAAATGATTAAGTAGAGTAGTTTTTAAAAACCTAAGAGTCATTTACAGTATCAAAGTTCAAGATACCAGAATATTCACTGTGGGGGAATACAACTTAAACACTCAAACACCTACCTCTGTAAATGTTGACATTTTTTCTAATTGCCTCATCTTCTTCAAGATCTTCAAGGAAATCTTGGTATTGTCTATAAAAGAATGAAGAAAAGTTAAATATTTCACCTTTACCAAGAAGTATGATGTTATCTTTCCTTCATTTTCAGCACTATAAGATGTAAGATTAAAATCTTTAAAATAATATCTGCTTGTCAGTTACACAGTACTCTGACAAGTTTTTTTACATTTTTTCTTTCAAAATTACATGATAAATAAATACACAACTGAACATAGGTGATGTAAACTTAAATATAATACAATGAGAAGACTCCTTCCCACTTCGCTTTTCCAAAGAAACTCTTATGACCAAGTTTAATTATACACTCTTAAGACTAGAGATGAAACAGTCAAAACTGTACTTACATCTAATTAACATTACATATTTAATACACGGTTATTTTAAATTACATTATGAGATTACGTCTTAGAAATATGCTGTTCTGCACTGACAGTCAATGACACGATTTTATTTACAACTTCACTTTTTCAGACATCAGTGTCTTTGCCAGCATCAGCGAGACCACTTCACAAATCATCCAGTTCACTTTTCTGGAACACATAGTCTCCATTTCTCCTTGTTTGAAAAATAGCATATTTGATATCAATGAACTATATTTTCTTTTCACCCCAAGCCGTAAGTATTCACTTGCTATTTGTGACATCCACAAGGTAATTAATTACTTCTTACATTTTGACTTTTCAAATAAACTATTTTCAATAACACTGCAATTGTCAGGTCATAACCCAGAAAATAGTAACCAAATATGTGTTAAATGTCATAGCCTGTTATACAGGTTCTATCAACACATTAGTAAAAACACAAAATTAATTCTGAGTTCAAGAATAAATTGTGTGATGGCTACTTCTTTATAGTATAAAAACCATAAAGGGTTTAAAGAAAAGTGGGACCTTTCATCATCCGTATCCATGTTTTCTCTATCTCTTGCAAGCTCTTTCAGTTTCCAGTTTCTACGACGCTGACGTTTCGTACGGTCATAGCTCTTCTTGATTAATACCTAGAAGTAACAAATATTTGCAAAGTTACAAAAATGGGAACTAGGTAACATGGCCTCGAAATCCAATAAAGATAGAAAATGAAAGGTTATGAGAACGCCAGCAAGTCACCAAACCATGACAGTGGTTACACCGTCAGGGAAAGGAGGAGGGAGGGATCAAGAGGCAGTGTCAAGAGAACTTTTAATATTTTTCTCCATGTGCTTACTTTGTATGAGAATGCATTCAGCCATTATTTGCATAATTGTTAAAATTTACTAACTGCAATTTTTCAGTGATTTAAAATTGTTTTTCCTTTACTCTCCAAACTTCAGGTGTCTGGTGTGTTTTTTACACCATTGTTCAGTTTTTAGCTACCGTTCACATAAGTCATTCTGAAACATCATAGACACTTTTTCTCCTTTTTATTCCTACTAATAAGCACTTATAGAACTATATATATATCTTTCACAACTGTATGTCCCAGAACAGTTTTAAAAATTATAGCATGAATAAAGAATTTTACACAAACACCATCTTGTAAGACCATCATGATCTCCTATTACAATCTCTTTAGAAAGACCTACGTAGACTCACACCTGAACTGTGCTCTGTTTCCTAATTTATTAACTAACTAAAGCACACCTGGGTGGTGAGGGGAGGCATCCTTCTCACACCATGACTGTATTTTCGCCCACAGCTAAAGAGATCAAGTTTATTTTAAAAGATTAAGGAAGTGGGAGATAGGGTCTTTCACATATACTGTTGCTCCTGACTCTATTTATAAATTCATGTTAGAATTTCACAAGTTTTTTCCAAAAGTCAGATTCTTTCCCTCAGACTTGCTATTACAAACGTCATTTTCATTGCAATTATATTCAAACTAGAAAAAGAATTTAACTCTAAATGCCTTCTGAACTGAACAATACATGAAATAAGCTGAGCCAAAAGAATAAACCTGAATAAATTCTAAAGGTCGTCAATTTTAGCTGCAAATGTTTTTTTTCTCTATGAATAGTGTCAAGCATTTTGACAGAATATGAAAATTTGATTATAAAAGCAACAAAAAAACTCTTTAAATCTTGGATTTTCTCCACTAAGAAAAATGATTTAAAATGAAGGCCTCTGCTATTATACTTTAAGTGCAATTTCAAAAGATCTCTCTAAATTAATTTGTTATTTTTAAAAACGTGACCTTGTGCATAGAGTTCCATTAATCCTCTTTAACACAGGATAGAAGGGAAAAATCTAAAGCCTTACCACATCCGGGACTCTATCTGATTTCATTTTGTTGACATGCTCGTCATTTAAGTTACAGTTTGCCAAATCAAATCTGAAATAAAAATAATAAAACACTTAATGTCAAAAAAATGTTCCCTTTCCATGTAACTTTTTATTTCATGGATGATCCCCTCAAAGTTCCTTCTAAGATCAAACATGAAATATGAGTTCCCATTTCCAAAGTTTCAGAGTTCACTCTACAGGGAACGTGCTTCTACAGCTCACAGTAAAGACGATAATGCACTCTGTCTCTGAGCTTCACAAGTCCATTATCGTCTACCTTACCTATGTTTATAAAAAAGCAAAACAGACGTACATATCAGTCTGAAAGAGTCAGTTAGATGGTTCCATTTAGTTTATAATAAACAAAACCAGCAAAACCCCCTCGTTCTCTAGTAAAGGAACTAAAACCCTCAGAGCAAAAGTAATGTGTAAGGCAGGAGGACAGGCTCGGCATCTGAATGGACGGTCCTGCGCCTGTGAAGACCCCTTACGTACACGGCTGCCAGTTTTTAAAAGTGAATTATCTGAGCAGCACACTCAGAATCTTGGAACAAATGACATTTCAAGATGATGGCCAAAGTGGAGTTAAGTATGGGCTTCAATCCAATCCACAGTTTTAATTTACTTATTAATAGTAAAATTAGCTACAAAGCTCCCGGCAATTCTTTTTGGAATAAACAACTTTAGTATTTTAGAAAGCTTTGCTGGCTCCAGAAGAAAATCTGCAATGCTAATTGACAGTTTAAAATACTATAAAGTAATACAAACCCCAACACCAGGTCTCCAGGATTCAGAAGATGTCCCAAATGAGTGCGACAAAAATACTGTTTATCTGTATTCATTTCAGATGTTTTCTGTACCCAGACTTCCCCAAGGGTATGCTTAACAGGAAAGAAAATGGAATTCAAAAACACATTTCATAGAAAACTTAAATACAATGTTGATTCTGGTTTTCTAATTTTCATTTTAAAAACAGAAATTATTTTATTTTTCAGATCTCTGAAACACTGTCAAAATTAACAAATTACTTGAGTATAGAAAAAGATTCACAATTTATTCATAAAATAAATATATTTGTTAAGATTTTCCCCAAGACTTTTATAAAACATTAACAAATCACCTAAAACCAGACATGTAGAATTTTCATAAGAAATGTTTCCACGGGGAGATGGGCTAATATAGACTGGGCAAAGAAAGCAAGTGAAAAAGTAAGGGAATCTTAAATCCAATCCTAAGCAACCCGTGTGCTTTACACATAAAGTTAAAAAATCAGGGTTCAGACAAAACAATCTAGCAATCCCAGTGGCCCCATCACTACTAGAATTAAATTTTTGGATGTCTATTTTGAGGTGCTACACTTAAAGAAAATAAACTATTGCAGAAACAGCATCCCAAGTTTGAAATTTTAAACTAGAAAACCGTTCAAGTACCCTTCCAACACAGAATTTTACAAGAAATTTTAGCTGACATTCAGGCTTCCAGACTGAATTAAGTATAGCACATGCCAAACCTCTTACTAACAAAAACAGACCCATTAAGATCAAGAGCAATACTAAGAGTTATAGATAAAACTAAGGAATCTTAAAGAGATGAAAAGAAGAGGTAGGCATAAAAAGAGAGACTGAAATGAAAGGTCTTAGATTTGGGAAAGAAATGATTTAAAAAATATATAAACTGAGTTACCAAAAAGAGAGAGACTAAATCCTATGTGATAGGATTCACTTCCTAGCTACTAGACTGCTTCCATTTATAAGAGACTTATGAACCTGTTCTAGCTAAGCATATTTTCTGAAAACAAACAATATATCTATGTGTGTGTATACACATTATCCCATTTTATATATGCCTAGGGAAAGGGATATTCTTGTACATTTATTATAAATAATAAAAGTGTGTTCTTAACCATATTACTAAGTTTATATTTTAAATAAAAATGTGAAAGTAATCTTAGATTTCTATTGATTTTCCCAAATTATCAAAAGTTATTTTTATCTCAAAATACAATTATTACCTCTGTAGAAATGAGCACCACTAGTATACAGGTAAAGAATCCCTAACTAACCCTCCGGTTCCCTTTCCCATCGGATCTGAACACGGGTCTTGGTGGTCGTAAAAGGAGGGAAAGTAACACTGAAGCTGGCCTCACAGCTCTGTAGCATGTGGGCTAGTTTCAAACAGGGTTAAAAAAGAAAAAAAAGAATCCCTAAATATTAATTCACAGTAAAGGAAATCAGACTTATATCCTTGAAGAAACACCTGATTTCAGACATGGTGTAAGAACTATACAATGTGATTCTGGAACACAATGTGATTCTAAACATTGTGGTGTTGTGCCAGAAACTAAGGATATTTTCAAAAGCCAGGAAAGTCATGTCAAAAGGACATAGGAATAGACAAATCTATTTAAGAAACTGAATCAACAATTAATAAGCTTTCAAAACAGAAAGCACCAGGCCCAGATGGATTTACTGGTGAATTCTACCGAACATTTAAGGAAGAAATTATACCAATTCTCTACACTCTCTTCCAGAAGATAAAAGAAACAGAATACATCCTCACACATTTACAAAGCCAGCATCACCCTAATACCAAAATCAAACAAAGACATTACCAGGCAAGCAAACTATAGACCAATGATCTCTCATGAACATATACACACAAAAATCCTCAACAAAATATAAAAGAACTGTACACCATGGCTAAGTGGGATTTACCCCATGTGTGCAAGGCCGGTTCAACATCTGAAAATCACTTAATATAATCCATCAATCACATCAACAAGATAAAAAGAAAAGTTGTTTGATAGTACAAATACAAAAAAAGCATTTGACAAAATTCAACACACATCATTCATGTTAAAAACTCTTAGTAAAATGGGAATAGAGGGGAACCTCCTCAACTTGACAAAGAATATACACAAAAAACCTACAGCTAACATCATACTTAATGGTAAGAAACTCAAAAGATTTCCCTCTAAGATCAGGTACAAGGCAAGGATGTCCTTCTTATCACTAATTTTCAATAACCTACTAGAAATCCTAGCTAATGCAAAGAAAATGAGAGATATATAGACTGGGAAGGAAAAAATAAAATTATCTTTGTAGATGACGTGATTGTATATGTAGAAAATCTGAATGAACACAAACTCCCAGAATATAGCAAGGTTACAAGCTATAAGGTTACAAACAAAAGTCAATCACTTTCCTATATATTAACATGAACATGTAGAATTTAAAATTAAAAACACAATACCATTAATATTAGCACCACCAAAAATGAAATACTAAGATCTTTATGAGAAAAACTACAAAACTCTGATGAACAAAAATTTTTAGAAAAATCCTAAGTAAACAGAGAGCAATTCAGTGTTTGTGGCTAGGAAGACTCTGTTGGGGGGATATTAATAATGGAGAAGGCTATCCATGTATAGAGTTCAGGGGTATATGGGAAATTTCTTACCTACTCTTAATTTGCTAAAACTGCTCTAAAAAAGTAAAAGTCACTTATAAAAAAATTTTTAAAGACATAGAAATGATTCTGTAAGGGTTCCCAAGTGGCTAAATTTGGGGCAATCTAAGCGGAAGGAAGGAAGGAAGGAAGGAAGGAAGGAAGGGCGAGCAGAGGGGGGAAAGGGTGAAATAAGTCAGACCAACAGGCTAGTAACAAAGGAAACAGAATCATAATAGAGAGATCCGCTATCAGTGAACTAGCCAAACATTACTTGTCTCTTGATACACCATAGAAAATATACAGCATCACCAACAAAATGTTTTGGCCAAAAATAATTAACATAAATTTAAGCAAGCCTTTAGATCCACTGCCCAGTTTAACGGAACTATAAGAGAGTAAGTAGCAAATTAAATGACATCTTGAGGAAACAATAAAAAAGATCCATAAGACAAATGTCCGAGTTGCCTCAAAAAGTTGTTAGGAAGAAAAGGGGAGAGGGGCTATTATTAAATAAAAGATTTAAGAAGTATAACATTCATGTTGATCTTCAAATGCACTGAATAATCCACAAAAGATAATCTAGGACAAATGAGGAAATGTGAATATACATGACAATGTTTATATATATAATACTTTGATCATACAGAAAATGTTCCTATGTTTTAGAGATGTAAACTAATGTATTCAGTACTTAGTATAATACAGCTTATATTTGATTCAAATGTTTGAAAATTTTTTAAAAGTCAAAAAAGGTTAGCTGATCATTTGGTCCTCCTGTACAAAAGTAAAGCAAGAAAATGCTTTTTCATAATAAACAACATTTAAAAAAATGTTCTCACATTAAACAAAAGAATAAACTTACCAGACAGTATAAGTCTGATAATTTTCACCACAATGACTATGTTAAAAGCAAACAACATATAAATATGGAATGATGCCTTTTTAACCTAGTGTGGTGCTACCTTTATTCAGAAACACATTTTAGAATTACTGTGATCAATACAGTAAGTTGGGTGAGGAAAAAAAGGTGTGCAGGACGGAACTTACCTTTTTTGATACCATTCCAGCACCTGCTTTGCGTTTTAGATCTCGAACTATGCTGCATTCCATCACAATAAACTCCTCCAGCTGTTTGGGATGGCATAAACTATTGAAAGGGTGACTCCAGAAAGTATTTCCATCCACATCTGCAACTAAGAATAAGCATAGACTATTAAAGAAGAGAAAGGAAGTACATTCAGGTCAATAAATGTTATACATAACTCAGGAGAAGCTGGTGCAGACAAACTGGGAAGCATCAGGTCAACAGGACCCACAGTGACAGTCCACTCTCTACAGTCATCATTTACTCCTACAAATCAGTCCAAATTTCTCACAACACGAGAGAAATACCAGGCGCCAAACATACCTTAAGTCATTACTATCATCAGAACACGACAGAGCTCAGTGACTTTGATGGACGGTCAGAGCCAATCAGTTATATAGTTTTCATGTGCTAGCATTACACTTAGAAACACTGTCAGTCATCTTGGGTACTCTTTTAGAGAAAATAAAGTTTTACCTGACAGATGTTCATCCAATACTGTACAAGAAACCTTTGACTAATGAATTCTAATCTAACTGACAAAGATAATAAATGACTTTCTGGAGAAGAGCAAAATAAACTCAATTTTTTAATAACAGAAAACTTACATTACAGGAAATAGTGAAAAAGATAAAAAATTAAGAGATGCAAACAAGTACTAAGGAGACACCTATCAATATGGGGTATTCTTTAAAAAATAGGGTTTTTTTTTTTTAGCTCTGGCTGGTGTAGCTGTGTGGATTGAGCACAGCCTGTGAACCAAAGGGTCACTGGTTCGATTCCTCGTCAGGGCACATGCCTGGGCTGCGGGCCAGGTCCTCAATTGGGGGCATGTAAGGGGCAACCACACACCGATGCTTCTCTCCCTCTCTTTCTCCTTCCCTTCCCCTCTATCTAAAAATAAATAAATAAAATCTTTTTAAAAAAGTTTTTTTAACAGACTGTTAAAAATTATGTATGGTAATGATGAAATTAGTTAAAATTCATATTTAAACTAAGCGTTCTACTGGATTACAAAAAGTTCAATGTTCCAACCTTTAAAATATTTGCTATACACTAAAATTTGGCAACAAACTTAAATAATTAGTCACAAAAGTAAACTGAGGTAAATAAGTCAATTTCCATAAAAATAAATGGCATAAAACTAGTAAATTTTTGGAAGTTCACAGAATTATTTCTTCAAGTGAAAAATACAAGGGTGGCCCTGGCCGAGTTGCTCCTTTGGCTGGAGCATCATCCATGCACCAAAAGGTGGCAGGTTTGATCCCCATGCGGGGCGCATACAAGAGGCAACCAATCGATGTTTCTCTCTCTCTCACCCCTCTAAAATCAGTAAGTACATCCTCCAGTAAGAATTTTAAAAAAACATGAGTAACTTATCAAAAGCTTTAATATTACAGTGTTTTGTAAGAACTAAATAATAAAAATGTTAAGTAGTTTTTCCTAACAATATTATTGAAAATGTTTGATAAATTACAACATAAAGTATTCCAGCTGGCTAGACAGAACCGTCAAGGCAAACAACTCCTAAAACTTACCTTGCAGGGTGTTTGGATCTATGAGATGGATGGCGCTGGTTACACGAATGCACACACAAATCTGGTTCATATTTCCCAGGCTTTGTGCCAGTTTTGGAGACAGACAGACAACGTTATCCTAGACATAGGAACTAACATTTAGAGTGAAGCAAATACTAAGTAACAGTTTCCAAAAGACACTCATCACTGTAAACCCAATCCAAGTGCATTTGCTCAAACTGAAACATTAAATTTTTAATTCTACGTATCAACAAAGTACCTAAATGAAAGAATCTTTAGAAAAAGAGAAAATAAGCCATACTTTCTTAAGATGATATTTGTCTTAATAAAAATGCTTTAATTTTTTTTCAGATCCTATTCACCAAACTATTAAGTTATTTCAATTTAGTTTAAGTGTGAATGCTTATCACTCTATGTTAATAGTGTACATTCCAAGCAAAGCATTAATCATCAGAGTGATTTTCTGTATCTACTTGTGACTTCCTTCAATCTCCATAAAAAACAAATTTCAGGAGAGCCACATGTTTCTTTCAAGGCTACACGTAGCAATATGTAATCAAATATTTAATGACCCAAAAAGCAGACTTCTATGTGTACACTGGGAAATAACACCAGTAATGGGGTTATCTATTTTTAAACTGTATTAAAACATAAAAGAATCTGGGTTACATTTTAAGCTGTATCTATTCATAATCACAGGCTCCTCCACTGAAAAGACATTCTGTGCATCCCTAACAGCATCTTGTCCAGTCATTTCCTTTTTAACTCAGTCTCCAAAGATTAATGAAAATACTCCTTTATATTGTGTATGCATCCAGAGACTTGTATGAATCGCTCACAGCACTTAATAAGCAAGGCCTTAAAAATGCCTTTACACCTAAATTTATATTTCCCAGGCTATGCAGCAGTAAAATATTCAGTTCTAAACCAGGGTTTTGCAAAATATGTCCCTCAGGCCAAATTTGTTCCAAGCCCATTTTATAAAGTTTTGCTGCAATACATCCTCAGCTATTCATTTATCTATTATCTATGGCTACTTTGTACAACAGCAAGAGAGCTGAGTAGATGCAAAAGAAAATCTATGGCCTGAGGTTGAAAATATTTACTATCTGGCTCTTTTTCCTGGCCCTGTTTCAAGCCATCATTTCATCCCTTGGTAACGTACTCTATCATAATTTAGTGGTGACAGCATTAAAGCTTAAGAATCACAGACCTAGGTACAAATCCTGGCTTCATCATTTCGTAGTAATGTAACTTTGGTCAAGTCATCTACCCTTCCCAAGTTTCGATTTCCTCATCTTCAAAATGACAGTATAATTCACCCCAGTTATTATGAGACGTAAAGAGGTGAAATACATTCAAGTACAGTGGTACCTCGGTACTTGTCGTTATTTGTTCTGGTACTCGTGATGAGTGCCGAAACCAACGAGTACCAAATGATGAAGAATTTTCTCTTGCAGAGCAGCATCAGGACTCATTCAAGTTCTAGCAAGTACGAGGAGTCCTGAGCAAATGCCAAGTGCTGAAACATTGTTTTCTTGTCAAAATGCATCGAGTACAGGGTTTGACAAGTTCTGAAGCCAACAAGTACCCGAGATATGACTATACTTAGATGTTAAATTATATAGAATGCTCACAATAAATTATAGCACTTATCATTATTAGTAATTTAAATATCAATTATAGATTCCTATATGGCAGAGACCTCTAGATATAGAATCCTTAACACACAGTCTTCTATACAGTAGATCCTCAATAACAATTTGTTGAAATTTTAACCCACTTATGTTCTTGAAGCAGGGTTTTACTTTAGTACAATTAAATAAAATGATAAGCTACATTTTAAGTGTTATTCTGATTATGTTTTTAAGTCACAAAAATGATTCTATGGCCTCATTTCCACAATACTGTTTAGTTTCATCCTGCCAAAATCCAGTTTGAACATATTCCAAAGTGGTTCACTGATACTTATTTTAATGTCATTTCCTGCATTCAAGGTTTCACAGCATTGTCACATGTCCACTAGGATCACAAATTTTAAGGAACAAGGACATTAAAAACTGAAACAGTCCTTTTAATTAGTACACCAAAATAAAGGGTATGCCAATTTTAATTTTAAGCATAATTACTTTTAACACCTTTTTAACATAGCTGAGTGTGTTAGAAATCACTTAAGGAAGTTATTCTAAATTTTTAACCAACCCCAGAAGGAAACTAGGAACTAGTAATTACATATAAACCAATTAATTACTTGCACTCTTTTATAGACACAGATTAATTAAATAAGAGAAAGTACCTTGCATACTGGAACAATTTCCACAGAAAAAGTGCTTTTGTAATTGTATGTGTTATTATGGATATCCTGAGAGATCAGTCTCTGTGAAGATTTGTACCTATTAAGAGAAAAAGTTAATAGTAATCAAAAGATAAATGCCTTATTTGTACAGTCTTGGAACATCAATTTTCACCAAATCAAATCACTGTCAAAGGTCTGAAACAGCTTCCTGATGTCTGCTATGGTGAAGCCTAATTTCACCAAACCTTCATCAATATGACTACACCCTAACTATTTTCAACATATCTACTAAAAATCTCCAAAATGTGCCCTTGCCTCAGCCAATCTAATCTATAAACAGCATCCACTAAAAGCTACACTAATGTCCACAAATTTTTGTTCACACTCATCTCACTTTTCAATGTGAACTCTACCTTTGAAAATTGCCCATTTTAGGAGCTGAAGTCCTTCCTCCTCCATTAAGCTTTCCCAAAGCCCTCTACCCCATCTTCCTTCCCTCTTATTTAAAAACGTTTAATCAATGGTTCAGTACTAGAGTGCTTGTTATCATGGGGTGAGGTATACATCCCCAAAGTGATTCTTACATGCTCCTGGGCTAATACTTCCCTTAAAGTGACTAAATCCAATAAATGCTTACTAGTTGTGTGAGTATTCCTACTACAATTTTAAATGTTTTAACATGAGAGGCTGTCTCAGTCTGAAGAATAGATGTGACTATACCCACTCCCAGCTACTTGGACTTAATCACATTTAGGTTCAGAACATACCTACAGGGGACTGTACACTGAAGGAACTCTACCATCTTCTGAGCATGCTGCTTTGAAGAATAATAGAAATCCAGTCCATCTTTAAAAAAAAAAAAGCCACATGAATATCATTCTGCAAAATAAGATTATCTTCTACTAACATGACTATACAATAAGTTAAATGTGTGCTAAAAATCAAATTATCAGAAAATATGTGTGTAACAAATATATTAAATATTTAATATTAAATACATATTATATACTAACATGACTATATAACAAATTAAATGTGTACTAAAAATAAAAAATTATCAGAAAATATATGTATTAGGGATATCATATAAGACAGATTATTTAACAAAATCAGACAAATACTAACAAAAATAAGATTCATAAATTTAATTTCAAACATAATAATATTTAAGGTCAACAGGAGGGAGAAAAACACTAAACAGGACATAGAAGGATATTTTATGTAATAAATGGAACAATTTACCAAGAGGAGAATAGAAATGCACCTAATAACAGCACTGAGATGCAGAAACAAATAATTAAAAAGAAATTAACAAATGTTAACACATGTATAATCATTGTGGGGGCTAGTATAAGATTATCAAAGCCAAAATGACCAAACTGACCAAAACTAGGAAGGATTCATAGAATTGAATCCATAATACAAGGATTAATAACCAACTATCAAGATTAATTTAATTGAGATTACAGAACATGGTCCCAAGAAATAACACATACGATTTTTAAAAATTCAAAGAACATTCATAAAATAATTATGTACTACGATTTTTTAAAACTTCAATAAATTCAAAATGGTAGAAATTACTACAGACAACATTATCTGATCACAATGCAGTAGCATTAAAAATCAGCAACAAAGGGCTAACTAAAAGCAAGACTACCTGCTAAGAAACAACATTCTTTCAAACAACTCAGCTAAATGTGAAACAAAATAACCCAGAGTGGCTAAAACAAGTGTAATGATAAAGTTATCAGGAACATTATACTTCCCAATTTCAGAACTCAGTAGCTTTAAACAATCAAGGCAGTGTGGTACTGGCCTGCAGATGGGTAGGTAGGTCTATGGAACAGACCCAAATTCCCGGACATAAACCCTTACATTTACAGTCAATAGATCTTTGACAAAGGATCCAAGGCAATTCATTTGGGAAAGGATACTCTTCTCCTTGAGAAAGTAGGATATTCAGGTGAAAAAGATGAATTTAGACCCTTCTCTCACACCAAGAACAAAAAGTAACTCAGAAGGGTTATTAACTTAAAGCCTAAATGTAAGAGCTAAAACTATAAAATACTTGAAAGAAATATAGAAGAAAATCTTGATTAGACAAGAGTTCTTAAACATGACACCAAAAGCACAAGAGATAAAAGAAAAATAAATTGGCAAATTGGACTTCAAAATTTAAAACTTTTACAATTCAAGACACCATTAAGTAGAGGCACCGCATTTCTTGTTTTCAAAATATATTACAAAGCTACAGAAATCAAAACAGTATGGTGTCAACACAGACAGTCCTATAGACCAGTGGAACAGAATAGAGTCTAGAAATCAATCCACATATATACAGTGAACTGATTTTAAACATAGAGCCAAGAATACACAGTGGGAAACGGACAGTCTCCAATTAATGATATTGGGAAAACTGTATATCCATATGCAAAAGAGTGAAATAGACACTTGTCTTACACCATATACAAAAATCAACTCAACTCAAATTGAGACCTGAAACTATAAAATTCCTAGAAGAAAACGTAGGGAGGGGAAAAGCTTTATGACAATGGTGTTGGCAAAGACTTCATGGCTATAACACCAAAAGCACAGACAACAAAAACAAAAATAAACAATTGGGAGAAACTACATCAAACTAAAAAGCTTCTGCACAGCATAAGAAACAATCAACACAGTGAAAAGACAACCTAAAATATAGGAGAAAGTAATTGCAAATGGGATATACCTAAAAGAGATTAATCTCCAAAATATATTAGGAACTCCTACTGCTCAATAGGAAAAGATCTAATAACCCCATTGCAACATGGGAAGAGGAACTGTACAGACATTTCCCTAAAGAAAACATGAAATGGCCTGCAAGTACATGAAAAATGCTCACTGTCACTAATCGGGGAAATGTAAATCAAAACCACAATATAATATTTAAAATAAAAACACAATGAAAAATAAAACTATCGCTGTTAACAGATAATTGTTTACCTAAAAATCAAGAGTATCCAACTGGAAACTACTAGTGATATTATGAAATTTCAGAAAGATTAACATATAAAATCAATAGCTTTCCAATATATTAGCAATAATCAATTAGAAAATGTAATGAAAAAGTTGCCATCTGCAATAACAAATAGTATAGAATAGCTTGAAACACCAACAAGGAACATTCAAAATCTTTAAGGGAAAAACTATAAAATGTCACTGAAGTATAGGAAAGAATTGAATAAGTGCAGTTATGCATCAAACATGGTTCTTAATGCCTCACACATTATTTAATCCTCACAGTACTCCTATGAGAGAGGTGCTATCATCATCCTATTTTGATAGAAAAACCGAGGCTCAAAGAAGTTAAAGAACTTGCCTAAGGTCAGACAGCAAAAAACTGATGGGACAGACATTCAAACTGGCAAAATCTGGTTCTAGAATCCATGCTCTTACTATCAATCAAGTTTTGGAAAAAAACATTACTAAGGAGTAAACATTAAAAAGTATAATTTAAAAAATAATCTTGGAGGCACACCCAGCTAGCTCAGTCAGTAGAGCACAATATTCTTAAAAAACAATCTTGGGAGTATAGAAAACTTCCCTCTGTAAGACACAAAAGTTGTAAGCCATAGCTACATAACTAAAGAAGGAAAATTAATAACACATTACACATTGCAGAAAGTATGTGCTCTTTAGGCTCATGCTCAAACACATGCTCACAAATGCATTCTCACTCTCTTATATGCACACACACACACGTAATGAGACTGATATCCTGAATAACAACATGAGGAAAATACATATATGAAGAACAGGCTATTCACATTAGAGAGAAATATAAATGGCTAATGCACATATGCAAATGTTAACCTTCATTAGTAACCAAGGAAATACAAAATAAAACAAGATGCCATTATTTTCACCTTTAGAACAACAAAAATTACAAGGCTTAATACAATCTTATGCAATGTTGGCAAGAGTTTGGGAAAAATGTAAACTCATAAGTGATGGGACTGTAAAATGGCACTATTGTGGAAGACAACCTAGCAAGCAGTACATATAAAATTTATTATTAGCATACTCATCTAGCAATTTCAACTCTTGAACTCAATGCCACAGAAAACCCACTAAATTTACACACACACGGGCATTTATGTCAACACTGTTTGCTGCAGCAAAAAAGAAAATGAAATATATTATAAGCCAACTACTGTATTTTGCCGTGTATAATGAGCTCCTGTGTACAATGTGCACCAACGTTTTTGTGCACATTATACACGGGATTATCACGCCCCTGCCATGTAATCATAATACTCAGGCATAATGCACATCCTTATTTCTCCCTCAAAAATTTGGGCAAAAAAGCGCACATTATACATGGCAAAATATGGTAATAGGAAATAACTAATTAAAGACATTGATTAATAAGCACACACACAAAGTGGTTAAAAATAATGAAATAGAATCATATGCAGTGAGATGGAAAAGTTTCCAAATATATAACGTAACAGAATATTTCACAACTATCCCACATGAGGGAAACCAATTTTATCACAATGTACACAGAGTACACAGCATTACTATCTTGTTTTATGGGGATAACAAGTGGATAAAACGGACAGAGTCATCCTTTGTTCATATATACTTCCAAGTTGGAATTTTTGTGATTATGATTTTAAAAACAGTTACAAATACACAAACAAAACATTCATTTAAATCAAACCAAGAACCACTATGGGGATGGGCAGGGGGGACACTAACTCCTCTGGAGGAAAAAAAAAACGAGGGGGGTGGTTAAACTTATGATGTTTTTGGTTTTGAAAGTCACTGCAAAATATGTCCCAAAATGTATCCATGTCTTTTGCTACAAAAAAAATTCTGTGTGAGGATAATTCTGCCACAGTGATGAACAATAATAGTTAAGTGTTTAGCTTCCTTAGCTAGAATATTTGGATCTCCTTATTCCCAAGAGTTACTCAAAACGAAGTGATCAGGAACAAAGCTATACTTATGTTCCTGGTGGCTAGCCACAAATAGTCAGGCACTGCGTTAAACAGGCAGCAAGGTTTTGTCTCACTGCTTCTAACACAGTGTATACACTATACTCTATAATACGTGCTCCCCTACTAATTGGGGTTTTTTTGCAAAACTTTATTGATAGAATACTTCTAGAACCAGATTCACTAAACTGTGTTTCACCAATTTAGACTATTAACCTTATATCTACTGATAATACACTCAGGTCAGATACAAAGCCTATAAGATTTTCTTCAGGTAACATAACTGATATTCATTTTTCCTCTCCACTTAAAGACCAAGACCACACTTCTAAGCACTTTTCTCAAGATATGCAAGATCAGTGATTAAAGGATTCTGAGATCATTTCAAATGCCTTTACGTTTTGACTCACCATGAATCTCTTTGATACGAAGTGTATTCTGATACATTCCATATTTCAAAATTAACTGTTCCAGGTAGTAGAAAGTTTTTTTGTGCAAAGTCTAAACATAAATACAATATTAGATTAATAGATGAAATGCAAAGAAAAGCCACGCACAGATACGGCACACGGATTTTTAAAACTAAATTAATTTTTACAGATTATCTACAATGCAAGAATGATCTATTTCTCAAGGGGAATGATCCAGGGACCTAGACTATCCCTGGGGCATTAAGAATTCAGAAAAAAGGGACAAGAAAGGAGGTTTTATGAGCTGCTCATAACTGACAAAGAAAAAACACAAGCTGGAGGGTTCACTCATCGTCTTTCTCTCATCACCTTTTGCCTGACTTGGACCACGGCCTTCCAGAAATCCTTAGCTTCTACTCGGTGGCAATCTCCACACATTTGGGGCTGAACAACATAATCCACCACGAACACTTGCTGAAGGATAGCGCCATTCATCACCTGATTAAAAAAACAACAATCACTACTTCATTCTTTCCTTTCTGTTTAATAACAAACATTTTTCTTAAAAAGACACTTTAATGTTTAACTCAAAATATTTTCCCATGAATGCTTTGAGAATATCAACAATAAATTAGTTAAATGTAAAGTCACGAGTTATACTATTTCAAGAGAGACATATAGGTTTAATTCATAAGATTTACTATATTAACATTTCAAATTTACCTTTAGTTGAAGTGGTTGTGAGGATTTTTTTTGCAGAATTTTTGTATCTATATATATTTTTGTATGTATGTGTGTGTATATAACTTATCCTTAGATGAAAAAATTAGACAAAAAACTATCAAAAAAGAAAACATTCCTAATTTGTTTCCAAACACAGCCAATCACCTGCAATCGCCTCGGGAGCTTTTTAAACGTACACAGTCCTGTGTCCCACACCCAGCTGAACCCACTCTGACTCGGTTACTGTGAGTCACGATAACCAGCCAGGTCTGAGAAGCAGTGCCCTAGCTCATGTTTTTACTTCAATTTTTTTCTAATAAAGTAACTTTGAAAAGATTACCTTAGCCCACTAACCATAAGCAATGGCTGCTATTATGAGTGATCTGATCATCTGTGCCGATGATCCAAAAGGAAACAAAGAGTTAAAATTAAGAGTGTATTCATGTCCTTTTAAGCTATCACATCATAAAATAACTTACCAACAGCCCCTTCATTTTCACTGCCTACACTTTAACCACGCTGAGAAATTATGCACAGCTTACCTCTTTCTGAACAGTCAGTTTAACTTTAAGTCTCTTAGAATGGGGCTCAGTCCAAACAAAGCCTGCATCCACAAGTCGGACCTTCCATGAAACACAAACAGAAAAAATGTGAGTTCCCTTATGAGGAGAAAAATATGAAGAACAATTCATTAATAAATAAATTTCATAAGATGTTTAAGGAATCTTGATTAGTATCACTACCCAACATAACCAGTAAAAAAAAAGTATCATAAAAGGTATGGCAATAAAAACAGCAAATAAAAGGACAATCTAACAACTACATTAGTGCAACAGGTATAATTCAGGTAAAAATGAAATACTACTTGCATAGGAAGAAGATAAAAAACCTTTTCCCTAAAATAGTATACTGTGTTTTGAATGGACTTTTTGGACATTATACTTTTTATAAGGAAGCAAAGACATTGTGACCTCATCATCCACCAGAAATCTCATGAACACAAGTTTCTACTTGGATTATCTAATATTAAGTGTGTGGCTTTAAAAAAAAAAAAAAAAGAATAAACATTCATTAGAGAGCATCTCATGCACTGAACATTAAATTCATAATGGAAGTGTACTGCTGAATAAGCAGGATCAGCAGAGGCCAAGAACAGTTTGCTGTATGTGAGAGGCTGAACAGAGCTCAATATTGCTGAAGTGGATGTTTTGAGGAAGGAGGTGAGAGAACAAGAATGGAGGTTGTTTCAATAATTTGGACAGCAGTTATAAGCAAGGTGAACTAGGAGGTACTAAAAATAACAAAAGCAAAAAGATCCAAGAGCTATTTACGACATAAAATCTATAGGATTTAATATCCAGATATGGAAGGTGGAAAAGATTTTATTGGGTTGGCCAAAAAGTCTGTTTAGCTTTTCTGTAAAATAAAAGACACATTTTTCATTTCACCAATAACTTTATTGATTTGGATATTTTGAGTATATCGCCTATCCCCCTGTGTGGTATAACACTGATTGTTCTTAATTAATGTCTCAATTTGATCTCTGTCAACTTCAACTGGTCTACCTGACCGTGAAGCACCATCCAGCAGAAATCTCCAGCATGAAACTTCGCAAACCACTGTTGACACATTCAACGAGTCATAGCACCTTCTACATACGCTGCACCAATCTTTTTTTTTTGCATTTCAGTTACACTTGTACATTTCTTAAAATAATAATGCATAATATGCCAAAAAATGTTGCATATGTTCTTCCATCTTCAGTATTAAAATGGCTACACAAAAATTCACCAATTTGTTGTTTTTTTAATGTACACTGATATGACAGCTGTCATAATATAATCTAGCAAAATTGTTTCAAACAAAGTTAAAGACAACTAAGGCTACTAGAGCCATCCTATGGAAAAAAATCAAACAAAATTTTTGGCCAACCCAATAGATTAATGCTCAAGTATCCAGCTTAGGCATCTAGATAATACTATTTTTCTGACATAAAGAACAGATTTAATAGGGAAAAGATGCTGCATTTGGTTTCAGGCATTTGCATTTAAGAGGGTTAATCTATGAGATATCCAAGTGAACATGTTCAGTAGCTAATAAGACATAATATTTAGTCTGGAACTCTACAGAGAAATCTGAGCTCTAGATAACAGATTTGGGAGACATCAGTGGGCAGGTGATAATTTAATTAAGCTATGTCTGGTGAGAGTTAGACTAGTTAGTGTAGCTGCAGCACTCCAGGCTGCTGCAAACTCTCCTCATACCACTGGCTCCCCACTAAAGCAAACCCTAGCAGTTGACAAGCCATAGCACACACAGAGGGTAACAGGCAGCTTCTATTCCCTCCGTCTGCAGGGGTTGAGAGGAAGCCCCATGGGCACTAGGACTGCCTTTTACTCAGCCTCCAACCTCCATCTGCAGAAATGGAGCACCCTTGACCTCTGCTTCACCATTGTCCAACACAGTCTCACCAAACTGTCTGTCCTCAGACAACCAGGACTAGTCAACTTTATTGGGCCCTTTATGCTTCTTTACTGCAGTCCCAAATACCTCAGTCACCCCTCATCATCCACACTCCAAACTCCACATGGTTCCACATATTCCTTATTCTGTCCCATCTAACACACTGGAACTCAATAGTCACTATCAACAAAACCTCCTAAATCCCCAATCTTTTCAGAGAACATTCCCTTCACCTTCTAGATCTCTTGATTATATACAAGGTCTGTTTGGGGAAAGTCCAGCCATTGTTAATATACTAAGAACAGTTTGCGCAACATTGGTGTGACCCGGCAGCCAAGGAAAGTGGACTGGAATGTGCAAGAGTGAACAATGATGACTTCACTGTACTAGTCAATGGGGGCAGTGGATGCCATTGAGTGAGCACATGTATACCATGTCACCATCACATTCAAAATGACTAAGTGAGTAGAGCAACAAATCTGCATCAAATTTTGCATTAAGCTTGAACATTCTCCATGGAAAAGATTCAGATGATTCAGAAGACCACAGCTAAGGGCAACTGGTGATTGGCAGACTCATCACAATAATGCGCCTACTCATGCATCTTGTCTCATGCAGAGTTTTTTGGCAAAACACAAATCACCCAGGTGACTCAGCCCACCTACAGCACAGATTTCATGCCCCACAACTTCTGCCTTTTCCATAAACTCAAATCACCTTTGAAAGGGAAGAGATTTCAGATCATCAATGAGATTCAGGAAAATACCACAGAGCAGCTGATGGCGACTGGGAGAACTGTGTGAGGTCCCACGGTGCCTACTTTGAAAGGGACTGAGGCATCATGGGGCTATATACAATGTTTCTTCTACCTTCTTCAGTAAATGTCTCTATTTTTCATATTACATGACTGTATACCTTCTGGGCAGACCTCATACATTGTTCCTCTGCAGCTAATTAAAGTAATGACTGATATTTTTCTCACTTTCCTCCCATTATTGGACCATGAGCCAGAGAGGTAACCCTCCTTGTCCTTAAACTGCTTATTCCAAACCATTCTCCCTACCTCTTCCTTAAATGCAGCCAGGTTTGAACCTGAAGTCTTGGAACTATGTCACCAACTCTTTTTATTGTTTTTAATTTTTTTTTAAAGACTCTATTTACTTTTTAGAGAGAGGATAAGGAAGGGAGAAAGAGAGGGAAAGAAACATCTGTTGGTTGCCTCTGACATGCCCCCAACTGGGGACCTGGCACACAACCCAGGCATGTGCCCTGGCTGGGAATCAAGCCAGCAACCTCTTGGTTTCTCAGGCTAGCACTCAATCCATTGAGCCACACCAGCCAGAGCTTTTTTTATTTTTAACTTCTTTTTAACTACCTCTTTCTTTGTTAGTCATCTGTTAATCCTTGGGTCACTGCTTTCATTTCTGAGATTTTTAGATCCTGGCTCACTCACTCTTTTCAGTAATAGTAATACTTAATGATTTCAATATCCTCATAAATAATCCCCCAAATACCTTAGCCTCTCCCTTCTTTTTGAGTTCCTCTCCCCACAAGATCTTGTCCTTCTTCCTACTTGTAACTAACTGAATCTCCCACCCCACCCCACTCAATTCCAAACATCTGACTATCATCTACATTTTCAGCTCATTCTCTCTAGTCCTGGACACCAAAAACCCTTCAATCTACTGAAATCCACAAACTGTTCATCCTACCACCTTTTTACTATCTCCCATCTGTCCCTATCTACTCACTTCCATCCTATCCCAGCTTAATTTCAAGATGAATCATCACTCATTCCCATGTATACACTCAGTTGCCTCGGTCCCTCTCTCACTTTACATTAGTTATCTGGCTAAATCATGTTGGTTAAATCCAGTGCTCTGCCTGCTCTATGCCTTACCTATGCAGATGATGGGGCTAGACGAATACACATGCACACCGCACTATTCTTTAAGTTTATAACAGTCACTCTCAGCCCTGTGCAGCAACCATCCATCATTCTGATACACTTTCCCACTTACCCAGAGGTCTATTTCATACCTTCCCCTCTTCTCAAACACCTGATAAATAGATTTTCCCTCCGTAACTACTACCCACGCATCTGTCTTCACAATTTAAAAAAAAGTCAGAAGAGATTTTCCAGAAGCACCCACATGCCAACAAGTTCTTTTCCATGATCATAAATGAAATGTCTATGCTCCTATTATCAAGACCAACCTCTAGAATGCCCCAATAGAGAACAGAGATCTTTGTTCTGTTCTATAAAATATTCCAGGCTCTCAAAATAGGCTGGTAAAGAGTAAGTGCCAAGTATTTGTTGAATGAACAAAGAAAAGTATTCTTCCACTGGTATGCTATATCCTATCACTTTCCTACTTCTCGAGGACATCTCCCAGACAATTATTCTGTATCTGTGCAGTTTTACAAATGTTTCCCTCTATACCTTATTATTCCAGGACATCTTACACGTACACTTAACATCTCTCATCTTAAGAACTGTGTCCTTGCCCTGGTCGGTGAGGCTCAGTTGGTAGCAGCATCATCCCATAAACCAGTCAGAGCGTATACTTATGCCACAAGTTCAGTCCCCAGTTGGGGTGCATGAGAGGCAACCAATCGATGTTACTCTCTCACATGGATGTTTCTCTCCCTTTTATCCCCCTCCCCTCCACTCTCTCTCTAAAAATCAATTAAGCATGTCCTCAGATGAGGATTAAAACAAAGAAAGGAGTGTGTCCTTTCTTTTTTTTTATTATTTTTTCTAACTTTTTATTGTTGACACAGTTACAGATGTCCCCCATTCCCACCCTCTTTGCCCCCCTCTACCCAGCCTGGCTCCAGCCATTACCACATTGGGCTCACCAGACATTTGACAAAAGTTTAAAGTGTAAGAGCAAAAAGACCAAGTTATACAAAAAACTTACTCCAGAGGGGAAAAAAAACAGAGAAAGACAAATGAGTAAATAGAAATGTTAAAAAAAAAACCTATTAACAAACCCTCAGAACACATCAAGACTCTGAAACTTAAAAATATTAGTGCTGGGGGAAAAAATCAATACAAAGACAGGAAGATAAAGTTAAGAAAATTGCCAGGAACACAGGGAAAAAAAAAGATAAAACATTACAAAATAAAGATTTAAAACAATACAAAAGGAAAAAGACAAAGTTGAGCAGTAGTTTTATACATATATTTTCCCCCCAAATTATTGCATGTTAAGAGGTTCCTGGTAAATGAATGACAAATTTGACTCAATATTAAATCTTCTAAAGCAGACGTATTTTCATTTCCATAAAAAAAAATAATATATTTAACTTTAAAAATGGAACAGCATTTGTAGTGGAGTGCTTACCAACAGTAACATTTAATAGTAACTTTTGAAAACCCTACTTATACAAGGATTTACCAAAATGAGAGATTAAAAAGATTCCTACAAAAAAAAAAAATCACAGCTATTTGACCTACCTTACTCAGAGGGGCTTTAATTTTTTTCAAACACAGAGCAAGAAGTTCTCTGGATTCTAATGCGCATTGTATCCAAGTTCCTGGTGGCTGGAAATATCTGAGCGAGAAGGCAATATACTGAAACCCAGCGTCTCTCAAAGGAAAACAAAAATTTCCATCTGCATATGCAGATATAACACTGATTGTCAGCCAAATGTAATAACCCATGGTTAATCTGAAGCACTTAACCCAAATATATTTTAATAGTTCTAGAAAACTTTCCATTAGACCAGTAGCTTTACTTAAAAAGGTAAAATTCTGGGCATTTGCAAAAGCCGATCTGCAAGCACCATAAGAATTCTAGTGTGGATGACAGAATGACCAAAAGTTCCTTGAATCTATGCTCTGAAAAACAGGTAAAAATCATCCTAAAATGGCAATAAAATGATCTATAATATATATCTGTAATGCTTGAGAACTGCTTATTTCTCACACACAAAAAAGTAAGTTAATACCTCATACTATGTACAAGAATAATTCAGATTATTCATCTATTTCAATTCCTTTTCCAAATTTTAACTGTAAAATTCAAGTTCTGAAATCTTACATAGAGTTTAAGTTAAAACTGAAATCCTTCATGCATGTGCTTTAAGTTTTTTAGCCCAGCCCACCAGGACTTAGGACACTGCCTAGCACAGAGCAAGTACCCGTTAGATAGAGTACTTCTACATGTATTATGTGAATCCTTTTTCTTTTTTGGCATACTTTTAAAGGTTCATTCAAAAATACTATACAAGTTGCTTTGTTATAAGCATGCTTTTCGAGTTACAAAGGGCTTCATATATCATCTAATGAAGCCCCTCCAGTCCGATGAGGAAATTAATGCCTAAAGAGGTTAATTGGTCAAGAGGGTGAAAAAAGCTAATTTGTGAGAAATCCAAGACAAACTAGGTATCCTGATTCTTTGTCCAGTGTTTTACTCCACCATGCTTTTAAGAATAGCAAATAGTTTTAATAGATTAAGCTTCTCACTCGCAAAGCTTGCAAACTATAAACTCCCTGAAACAGCACAAATTTTCATGTGTTTATATATGAGTACGTATATGTGTTAAGTATTTTTCTGAGGAGACATACTTTTCAAATGCGCAAAAAGATTCATAAACTCCTCCCCCTCCAAAAAAGTTAAGAATCGCTACAATCCTAACCCATTTGGGAAACCACAGGGATATAATTTTATACAGTTTCATTGGGCAGTGTTGTGTTACTCAACTGCCTACCAGGTAGACATAAGCACACTGTTCATGGCAGTAACTAAAGTTAATAAATAAGGAATATAAACAATTTTAGAAGGTCTTCTGCCTTCATATCTGGTCTTTATTTCAGACCATTAAGGATATGTGAGCTTTTTCCCCTCATCAACTATTGTGATTTTAGTTACATGGCAACGTGCATAGATGTAATTTTTTAAAAGACATTGCTATATTACTTAAAACATAAGGTAATTTTTTTTTATCATGCATAGCTTCTAGTGACTGAGGGGGGGAAGTCTTTCATAGTAATAACAGAAGGATGTCCTTAATAAACTGTCCTCACTCTTACACAATCAACTGTCACCTACTGACTGTATACATCAAACCTATTAGTCTCTTAACAGAAACAGAACAGATTCAAATACCTCTATACTATCTTCACCAGATTAGCAGGGCAAATTAAAAAGTACACTACAAAATTACAAATTCTAAAATCTTTGGCAACACTAACATAAATAAAATTAAATCTCAATTACATGCACTTTTTTCATGTACCTTGGTAACCTCAGCATAAATCTCAACTGCACGTAGGATGAACAGTATCACACCATACCTTTGGCATTGTTTGCAGAAAGATATAGAGACCTGTTTTGGAATGCCTTGACTGATGTCTACTTTACTTCTCAAACAGGCCACACAAATATTGGCAGGATTTGGACTAATTGCAACACCACATTCGCAGCACAAGCTTAAATAAATAAAGCATAAAATTTACAAATTAGATTTCATAAATGCACTGGTTAAATTTAGAAACTATCAAACAAACAAAATCCTTCAAGTTAGGGCCATTAATATCTCTGCTCTTAAAGCAGCAAATAGGAAAACAAATAATCTTCAAAGAGGCAATAAGCAAAGAATCTTAAAATACTGAGATTATAAAAAAGAAAGGACGGCCAAAATTCCAAAAACCCTCAAGATATGGTTGATGTCCAAAGGGCCTCAAAGGCTAAATTATTTCTAACAGTAATCAGCTGGCATTATAGGTCAAAGGTAATTTTTTTAAAGCCTCAGTATAGCACAGGGACTGCCAAAACATAAACACTTACCCAGAGCAGAAAATGTTTAAAGGATGGAAAGAGTATCATGTCTAGTGATTCAGTATAACTGATGGGAGTGTCATGATCCTAGGTCTACTGGGGCAGAAAACGTTTAAGAATCACTGATGTTGTCCATAAGAAATGTTCTATAATCAGTGATGTCCAATATGGTAGCTACCAGGCACGCATGGCTGCTGAGCACTTGAAATGTGGCTAGCAAGACTGAAGAACTGAATATTTCATTTTATTTCATTGTAAGTACTTTAAATAGCCACATGTGGCTAATGCATATGCTATTCAACAATGTCAAGCTAGAAGAATATACGGTGAATATATTCTCTTAAGGGAAATAACTGCAGTAACAAACTTTCCAAGTAAAAATGAATTGTCTCAAGAAATAAGGCTTTTTATTTCTTTCACTTAAGACAAAGAATTCCCCCCTTAAAAACAAAAGCGTCCCCCAAAGTTGGTGGGTTTCAGGCTCACTTTAACATCTTTAAATTTAAAGGGGACGGGACAGGGGCGTGACTCACATGTGTCCAGGGGTGCGGTCGTTGGATTCTGTCATATACTCCATTATGCTGTATGCCCTGATTTTAAAAAGAAAGATTATCGTGGGATTTGTCATTTGCCTATTCACTTCTTTATACAAATCTTTCTTCTATCTCTCTGAATAAGGCAGCGAAGCCTCGTAATACAGCAAATAAGAAAAACCAACTCCACTTGGTAACACTGAATAAATAACTTCTTTAATATCAAAACGAAGCGAATTCCGGAGCGTCCCATCCGCAGGACCCTCTCTAGCTGCCGACCTCAGCTGTCACCTGGGTGCCAACCCCGGCGGGCCCAGGGCGGGGTCAGCGCGGGGGCCGCTCCGACACCCTCGCGCCTCGGACTGGAGCTACAGCAGTCCCCGGACGGCGTCGCCGCGCCCGCCAGCCACCCACCCGGATCCCGCCTCCCCCTGGTGACACTTCACAAGGACCCCGGACCCGGGGCGCGCACGCGGCGCGCACGTGGCCACAGGCTGGCCCGAGCCCAGGACGTCCGCCCCACTGCTTAATCAGGGACCCCCGCGCGACAGTAGTCCGGGTCTCGGTTCCCAGAACCTACTCAACAGCTCCGGGAAGGACCCAGACTTGCCGAAAGACCCTAACAGAAGCAGACCCACTCTAACAGCTGCTAAAGCCGGCACACTACCGTGAAGGTCTCGCGAGAAGACAGATCCAAATCTCGCGGGCTGAGAGTTGCGAGTTAAAGGAGTGGGTGGGGGCGGAGAAAGGGGAGGGCCCTGGCGAATAGGGGGGCGGGCCCGGAGGCGTGGCAGCTGCGGGGGGATTCGGGAGGAAAGGTCGGGTTCCGTCTTCCGGAGATGCCAGATACAGACACCCTCCAACTCCTCTATTGGGTTATCTTCCTTACCCATTTTCTCGGGGCCAGAGTTAACTCCAACCCAGCCTCGCCCACGTTTCAGATATCCTGATTGGGAACTTGATTGTTGGTGAAATGATTACATAAAAGTTATCGGTGAACAGTATCACGTTACACGTAGAAATTAGCGTAAACTCCGTGGAGAGTCCCTTTGTCTATTTTGCTCACCATCGTATACCTAATGTCCGCCACGTCCTAAATGCTCAAATGAGTATTTGTTGAGCAGAAGAAAGAAAAAAATGTAAGGCATAATTATTTGCGAAGAAGTCTATGCTAATTTTAGGCCATTCCAATTGGAATGTGCTTCCTGATAGTATACTTATTATTTCCTTGTAACTTCATACCTTGAGCATTGAACAGCACAGACCATGTCTAACAACTCTTTCTCAGGACAGAATTTCAAGTATTTAAAGGATACCACCATATTTTTTTCCAAGTGTTCTCACCCAAGTTTCAAGAAATAAGCCAGGTGATCTTATAGTAGGTGATTGAAGAAGGCCTTGCATGGTTTCTTGCCCAGGGTACTTAAACAGTCTCCCATTCATTTTCCTTACTTCCAGACTCCAATCCTTCCTTTCAAAAGGCAAATCTGATTTTGTCACACTCCCCTGCTTTTAATCTTTCAGAGGTCTCTGGTCACCTCCTGAATTATTTCCAACTATCTACGTGGAAAGAAGGCCCTTCAGAACCTTACCCTGACAATCCCTGTCACATCCCTAAGCCCAAATGGAGG
Organism: Glossophaga mutica; assembly: GCA_039655065.1. NCBI lineage: Eukaryota > Metazoa > Chordata > Mammalia > Chiroptera > Phyllostomidae > Glossophaga > Glossophaga mutica. Next base: position 197,021,108 of record CM077304.1, read on the forward strand.
GTCCTCACAAGAACTTGTCTTCTTTTGCTTATGCCTGGGACTCTCCATCTTAAAGATTAAGGTGGAACATCTTGTATTAGTTTTCTATTGCTGCCATAACATATATCACAAATTTTGTGGCTTAAAACAACACAGATTTATTATCTTACAGTTCTGAAGGTTATAGATCAAAAAATAGATGCTCCTTCTTTACATATGGCCCTATAACATCTTGATAGGAGACATATGTCACCATAGTAGTGCTAACAACATTAAATTGGATCATAAATGTTTTCTACTCTGCATGTTCCATGGGTTCAAACTCCTGGGTCTTGTTCTCAGTATTCACTGCCCCTAGCACAGTGCCTGGCACCAAAAACACCCTCAGGGTATCTTGGTAAGTTAATTGCCCATTTGATACAGCAACTCCAAGAGAAATTGCTTATCTCCTTAATTTTTTCAGTTATATTGTCATTTCCCTTAAGTCATGTACCACTAGGAAGAGAACTATAAACAGATTGTGTTTATTATTCATTGAAGTGAGGGCAAACAAACCATTTGGAATCACAAAGTATCGTACTAAGAGTGTGTTAGAAAAAAACATAGATTTGGCAGGGTGACTTGAAGAGGGTCTAAGAAAGCAAGGATTTGCTGTAGATTGGATGCTGTCAGAAGGCAGAGGTGATTCTATGGTTGGATATCTCAATAAACCTGATCTATAGGAAGAGAGACAGAAAAATAAAGCTGCAATTAGTAAAGAAGTAGCAGTCACCCATTTGGACCAAGAGAGGGAGTGAGTGGCATTTTGTGGGTGGCGCAATGAGCCTGTCTACCTAGGCTTAGACAAAATTGTGCAGTGGTCTCGCTTTGTCCCATTTTATCGTGGTCTCAGAGTACCCTTGTCTGAGGCTGGTATTCTGTGAAATTGTTTATGCCCAGCAGAATAACGTGGTCTACCTGTGAGCACAGACCAGCCTCGGAATGTCAGGGGTGGCTCTTTTTTTCTTTCTCAACACACTCCTTCAATGAACAGAAATAAACTGTTCATTTTACATCAACTTTATTTTCATTTTCTGTTTCAGAGTCTGTGGAAAACAGGTTAAAACCCCAGAGTGGTTATTCCTAAGTAAGCAAATTTGGATGTCAGAAAAACGTATTTTCTAAAATGTCTGGGTGTGTAGCTGATTTACCTTAAGGTCCTTTTCACTTAAGTGAACCATGGCCTTCCAATTAATTGTAAAAATTAGGAATAATGAAGAAATAATCCAAGAAATGTTTTTTTCAGAATGTAAGGACATGAAATTTAGAGGTTGAAAGGATGCACCATATTCTCATCAAAATGGATAAAAATAGGCATGCAGCAGAGATCATGATGCTGAGGTCCAGATCACCGGTGATGAAAGTCACTTCCAGATCCTGGAAGCTGCTGGGAGAAAAAGCCAGGTCACATACAGATGATTGAAATCAGAATAGTTCCAGCAACACTGGAAACAAGCAGGCAATGAAGAAATATTTTAAAAATTCAGAAGAAAAATGATTTCCAACCTTGAATTCTATTCTAGGCCAAATTATCAGTAAAGTGTGAGTGTAGAATTAAGACGTTTTCTTTTACACCCTTCTAAGGAAGTTACTGATACATATAAACTAAGAGAAAGGAAGACTCGGGACTCCGGAGATACGGAGATACGGTAGAAAAACTGTAAGGTGACAACTGTGTACTACACAGAAGAGGCTTCCTTCCAGATCAGAGTGATCACATGTTCTGAGATTTCTACAAGGAACTAAAAAGTGATGACATATGCAACGTTTCTGAATACCTTGAAGGTTTAGACAACTGACAAAGCACTGGATATTGATAAGGGAACACTGTGAACAAATTCGCACACACAAATTTGAAAACTTAGAAGAAATAGGCCACTTCCTCAAAAACCACAAACTGCTTACTCTCACCCAAAATGAAGTAGATAATTTCAATAACCTGATAACTACTAAGAAAATTAAATTTGTAATTAAACATACCACCCCCCAAAAACCTACAGGTCCAGATATTTCACTGGCTAATTCTATCATATGTTTTTTGGTTTTTTTTTTTTGGGGGGGGGGGTTGCCACAAAAAAAACATTGTATTGATAACTAACTTGCCCTGTAAATTTGAATAGAAATTTCTAAAAGGCAGACCGAGTTAATGATGCTACATGATGCCATTAACTTAGCTATTTTTAGACAACTCTTTTTGACATCACCTACCTATATCCCACAGTTTCTTTTTTTTAATATATTTTATTAATTATGCTGTTATGTTTAAAGAATTAGCATCAATTCTATACTGTTTCTTCCAGGAAATAGAAAAGAAGGTAATACTTCCCAATCTCTTTTATGAAGCCATTATTACCTTGATACTAAAACCAAAGCAAATGCCAAAAAAAGAAAACTACAGACCAATATCTTCATAAATATAAATGCAAAATCCATAACAAAACATTAGCAAGTAAAATTCAGCAATATATACAAAGAATTACACACCATGTCCATGTGGGATTTATTTTAGGGATATGAGCCTGGTTCAATACTAGAATATCAATGTAATCCACCACATTAACAGGCTAAAAGAGAAAACTCACAGGATCATAAAATTGAAACAGAAGTATTTGACAAAACTCAACACCCATTCATAATTTTAAAAATTCTTGGAAAATAAAATTAGAGGGGAATTTCCTCAACTTGATAAAGAACATCAACAAAAACCCTGCTGCTAACATTATACTCAATGGTAAAAGATCTAATGCTTTTCCCCCTGAGATTAGGAACAAGGCAAGCATGTTCGTTCTCACCACTCCTACTCAACATTGGGCTGGAAGTTCCATCGAGCACGATAAGGCAAAAAAAGGAAGTTAAAAGCAAACGGATCAGAGAGGAAGAAATAAAGCTTCCCTTAAATGCAAATAACATGGTTGCCTACATGGAAAAATTCCAAGAAATCTACAAAACACCTTCTAGAATTAATGAGTTCATCAAGGTCACGCATCCAAGATAAACATTAAAAATTAATTGTATTTATATACACTAGCAATATACATGTGGCACTGAAATTAAAAATACAATACCATTCACAATTGCTCAAAAAATGAAAAACCTAGGTAGGTCTAACAAAACGTACAAACCCACATGCTGACAACTACAAATGCTGATAAAGGAAATTTTTTAAAAATCTAAATAGCTGGAAAGACTTAGTAAAGATATTGATTCCCTCAAAATTCACATATAAATTTAATTCAATTCCTGTCAAGATTCCAATTGATGACTTTTATATGAAGAAAAGTTATTCTAAAATTTATGTGGAAAAGCAAAGGAAATGGAATACCTAAAGCAAGTTGGGACAACAAGTAAAATGGGAGAAATCTTTTCACTCAATTTCAAGACTTCCTATGGAGCTACAGTATTCAAGATTGCACGGTGCGTGTGGAGAGATAGACACATCGATCATTGGAACAGAATGAAGAAAACAGAAACAGACCTCCCACAAATATGCCAAACTGATTTTCAAAAACAGTGCAAGAGAGACTCACTGGAGGAAATGGCCTTTTCAACAAACGGTGCTATAACAAGTGAACGTCCATCCGTAAACAAAAAAATAAACCTTGACTTAAGTCTCACATCTCCTACAAAAATTAACTCAAAATGCATCACTTATTTAAGATAAAATGTAAAACTATAAAACTTTTATAAAAACTCATGAGAAAATCTTTGTGATCTAGGACTAGGAAAAGAATTTCTATATTTGATTCCAAAAGCATGATCTATAAAAGGAAAAAGTGGTAAGTTGGACATCATCAAGATTTTAAAACTTGCTCTGTTGAAAGACACTTTATTAAGAGGATAAAAAGACAAGCTACTGAGTGGGAGAAAATATGAGGAAATGGTAACCACCTAATGACTAGTATCTCAAATATATAAAGAACTCTAAAAACTTAAACGTGGAAAAACAATCTAGTTGGAAAATTGGCAAAAGACGTGAATAGACATTGCACCAAAGAGAATATTCAGTAGTGAAATAAGCAGAGATGAAGATGTTTCATGTCAGTAGCCATTAGGGGTACGACGATTAAAAGCACACTGAGACATCACTACCCATTTATCAGAATGGCTAAAGTAAAAAGTAGTGAGAACACCATATACTGGCAAGGATGCCAAGAAACTGGCTTGCTCATACACTGCTGATGGGAATGTAAAATGGTAAAGCCACTCTAGAAACAACTTGGCAGTTTTCTTAAACAACTAAAAATGCTACTACCACACAACCTAGCAACTGTACTCCTAGGCAGTTATCCTAATGAAATGAAAACTTATGGTCACACAAAAACGTGTACAGAAATGTTTATAGCAGCTTTATTTGTGGTAGCCAAAATATCCCAGATATCTTTCAATGGGTGACTGATTAAAAGAACTGTATTACATCCACACTATTCAGCAACAAGAAGAAATGAACTACAGTATTGTTATGGGGGTAGAGCAGGGATCAGAAAAAAGCCTCCCAACCCCCCCTACCCCCCTACCACCACCCCATAAACCAAGCTTGGGGGCTGAGGGAAGCAGAGCACAGTGATTGGGAGATTTTGCATATCTATGACAACTTGACTTGCTTCATAGTTAGGTTAAAAAGCTGTGCCTGCTGCGCTTCAGGGGGTGGGGATGGGGTCCAGGGAAATGGACAGGACTTTAACCCATGTAGCAAGGAGTTCCCTGCACCTGTGAGAGAGTTTGGAGGCAGTTCACCGGGCCACACCTGCCCTGACCGACAATGGCAGCCAGAGAAAGGCAGAAAGAAGATAAGGGGAACTAGCAGATGCAGCCCATTGTGGGAGGAGTCAGACATGGGGTCATGGAAGCTCAGGGCCAGATTTAGACTAGGCACGGCAGCCACTCACTCTCTCGACAGTGCAGTTTGAAGGAGAGCAGTGAGAAGGGAGAAATAAGCAAGCAGCCATGTAGTTCATAGTGAGGAAGGAGCCCACGCAGCCTGGACTAATGAGAAAGGAGATGCTGCTGCTGGGACCGTGCCGCTCTAGCTGACCTTGGAGCTGCAAAGAACTTCCTTGCAAGATCCTGATCTGCTGCACCTGGATTTTACCTGGACTTTTAAGATCTGTGCCTTTCCTGAGTTTCACCATGATCCAGAGTAACATGACACATGTTTTTCTGAACTATTACACAGAGGCTGATAACAACATGTTCCAGATCCTGCACAGATGAGGACATGGGGAACTTTGGGGATGTTTTTGGCTAGTAGCCTAGTGGAGATCGTGGGAAGTGCTTGGTCTCGTAGGAAAGGAGAGCTCAGAGCTGAGGTGCTCTAAGCTCTCCCAAGGTTGGAATGTAGTAAATAAAGAGCTGTTCCTTCCAGCATTAACTATTGGGTCATTGACCAAGGCACCACGTGGATGGGCCCTGGTCTGTTCAGTAACAGTTTCGTACAAACAACAACCTGCCTGACTCTCCAGAGAATTATGCTGAGTGGAAAAGAAAAAAAAAACAATTCTAAAAGATTACATACTGTATCATTCCATTGATATAACATCCTTGAAATGACGAAATTAAAGAGCTGGAGAACAGATTAATTGGTTGCCAAAAATGAAGAAAGAGGCAAAGGGCAGAAAGAAGTAGGTGCAGCTGTAAAAAGACAACATGAAGAATCCTAGTGGTCATGGAAACGTTCTGTGTTTTGACTGCACCCATGTCAATATCCCAGGTGTGATATCATCGTACTACAGCTATGCAAGAGGTTGCCATTGGAGGGAACAGAGTAAAGGGGTCAGAGATCTCTCTGTTTTGTTTCTTACAACCACAAGCAGATCTACAACTATCACAAAGTTTTAAAAAGTTTGGCTTTTAAACATATAGGGTAAGTTTTTCCATTTAAGGAAAACAACTGCCTAATTTTACCTTTTGTAATTTTTTTCACAAGGCTTCTGCACTTTGGTCTTCATCGTTGGTTGGCTGATTAACCCCATCCACATTACACTTCTCCCCAGTCACCTTACCCCTAAGAGCAACCATGGGCCATACATCTGGCCAGCAGGTTAAAGGGGGAAGTCTGTTGGGCAATCTCTCAGGAAAACCTCAGCTTTCTTACTAAAAAGGCACACACTCAGTGGGTGTGCCGCTTCGCCCTCACCCTTCGCGCCTTTGCCCTTTAGTCTGCTTCCTGCCTGGAATGCAAAAGTGATGCCTGGAGGTACAGCAGCCATCTCCTGACCTTAAGAAAACAAACAAAAAAGACAACTGCCTCCATGCTACAGCCAGTGTGCAGGGAGCTAGAAAGAGCTGGCCACTTTAGGGTTCTTTCTAGTCAAGGGAGGAAAAAAGCCACTTTATTTGTTTAAGTCACTATTGGCCAGGTTTTCTATTATTTGTAATGTAACACATTTCTAACAGATTCCTCACTCACAGGAGATTCTCGGTGGGCCTGATATGCTTTGCCTACCTTATAAGAGTATTGAAAGGAGGAAAAGCATAATAGCTACTTAATATTTTTCATGTGTTTCAGAAACCAAATTGCTGATACTGTCTTTTTCCTTTCTTCTTTCTCTACAGTATTTTATGTTTCTTATTCTCCTCAGCTTGGCCTGAATCTGTATTATAAGCAGACTCTTGCCAGTCACTCTCCTAATTGAACTGGGCTTTTGTTGTAGCTCAGAAGCTCAGAATTTTTTTAATGGTCTTCCTAAAACATTCCAGCCCAGGGCGGTCGTTCCCTTCTTTGACCTCACAGTACTTACTGTCTGCACCTCTGAATTGCAATTCATCATGCACTGCCCCCTGACACTTCTCACACAGCTGTCACGGAATAATCGATGTTCAGTGCTGGAAGCGACGTTAAAGATCATCTTCTCCAGCCTCCCTGGTGCATGTGAATTGTGACTGAACTCCTGGATTTTTCTTATCTCTTCATGGCCTCACAGCTTACTGATCCAACTAGGCCTTAAGCTCCTAGATATAAAGAAATATTGACCACTTTTGATTCCACTCAGTAAACCAATTGTAGCTTTAGTTTTCATCTGTCCAAAACCCATATTTTCCTCTGAGCCTAGATTTTTAATTTGGAGTTTGAAGCCTTTCAGTTGCATTAACTTTTTGCAGAACTTCCTTAATGCTTGATCAGTGATTAAAATGCAAGTGTAATTTTCTTTCAGTGCCTTTGTAATTATTTACACAACAAGAAATATATCAGGTAACTGGGTTTCAAGAGTACAACCCTGTAGCTGTCATCCACCTCTCATATAAACGGCATTCGATTTTTGAAGTGCACAGATACTGTCTTCATTTTTTAAAAGTTTACATTTCTGCATTTCGGAAGGTGCTTGCTCATAATTTTAGATGTGTGCTTTTAATTAATGTACTTGTACATGTCACTTTTGGGAACATAACTGTGCCTGTATAATCTGAGTTTATTTATAACATTCTGAGTATATACTGCTTAAATCTATGAATTCAAGATACTGCAGTGAATATCAGTTTAAAAAAAAAATACCATAAGCTATGGTAATTGGCTAAAAAACATAAGCTGTGGTTGTACATGCTTGAAATGTTAACAAAAATAAATAAATAACCTAATAAGTAAATAAGTATATACAATAGGTTCCTGTGTATCATGAGGCCTCCTAGGTCTCTAGTCATGCAAGTGATTGTACCTATTAACCACAAGTCTCTGAGGGCTTTGTATCCATTGGGTCTGATATAGTAGAGTCTAATAAACACGTAAAAGATGAATGAATGAATGCGTTAATGAATGAATGTTTCCCTTAAGAAGACTCATACCTCTTTGAGTTTCTCCAGATTGCTAGCTAGCGCAATGTTTTGCCCAAAGTAGATAATGTTTACTGATTGTATGAGTGTTAAAAAGAGAAAAGGAAAAAAGTCTCCTTTGTCCTGCTCACTGGGTTACACTATTATTCTAGGTCTCGTGGAATACGCATTATTCCAGCCTGCTTGTCACAGGCACCTCGGTGTATCAAGGCTCAGCAAACCAGATGTGCTCCATGCACCAGACACTCCACCCCTGACCCTTGCCTTTGCTTCGAACCTATAACAATTTGCTAAGGAGTTACTACCATTTTAAAGAGGATAGGAGGATATATTCCTTGGATAATGAGGAAAAAAATGAAGAAACCAAACTTGTATGGATTCTGTTCCTGTTGCCTCCCCTCTCACTCATTTAGAAAGGAGCTTGTAATATATCAGGGAGGTTTCAAACTGGTGCACCATAACAAATCCAATTTATGGAAATTTTTGACAGCCTAACATTGGCTTTTTAAAAATGGAATTAATTACTCTACTACATTATATTCTTAGTGACAAGCTAAAGAAAGTGACTGGCTAATTTAGCAGAAAGGAATTTGTGAACATGCTCTCGGTCGTGTGCCACTCCCCCCGCCCCGCCCCCCGAAATCCAAAGGAGGGTGGAGGACCAGACTCAGGGCCCTGCAGCCAGGAACAGCACCCAGAATCACACAGCAGAGCCAACGCACCCAGTCAAGGTCACACTTTCTCAGGACACATGCTGCAGCCTGCACCTCAGTCAGGGCCACTGCTCCTGGGAGCAAAGACCCTGTTTCCCTGGGAACTCCCTATGTGGCCACCATAGGCTTCCCATCAGTCCCTGCTTCTTTGCATCACTAACTCAGAAGTTCAGGGCAGGCTCCTTTAATCGACAGAGCCCATATCCTGTGAGTGGATGAAGGAGATTGGGCAGCAACTAGAGGTGGAGGGAGAGTTGAACCCCTGACCTGCTGCCATCCTGTCCCTTCCTTGTTAATTTTCAAATATTTCCCTCCTACTTCTGCACCTTTGCTCCTTCTGAGTTTAGAATCCCTAAACAAGCTTAGCAATCTGCACACGCATTGACAAAATTAACACAGTTGGAAGGACTAAGTTAGGAAGTCTAATAGCTGGCTGTTCTTGGTAAATATTTATCAGGCCATTTTTAGACAATGGTAATGCATTCAATTAATATTTATAAATGTAAACTAGAAAGCCCAAATGGTCTAATACAGCCCTAAATGGCCTAATGGTTATGATTGCACTCTTCCAATAGTCCTTTAAAATTCGCAATTAGCTCCTAAATAGAGTCTGCAAGTGCTCTGAGAAACCAATTAAAATCTTAATCCCTTCAAGGAGTGATTTTCCTTGCCTGCATTATTGTGCAGGCTCACCCTTTGCTGATCCATCCACCACACTGTCAGCTACGGCCCCTGTCCAATAACCTTTAATCCATCTAACACAGTGAGCAATCAAACAGCTCAGTGAAAATTTACTTGAGTTCAACAAATTCTTGGATACACTGATTAATTTTCTCAAAAAGCTTCCAAGAGGGTAAGCCATGACCCAGAATATTATATTTATTCATGAGTTGCTTGGCATGTAGTCACAGCCTTAACTTTACATACAAGGAAATGCTTTTAGCTGCAAGCATTTTCACCTCTCTGTGCTCAGAACACAACAAACTCATCCTCTAAAATCCTAACAATTAGTTTATCGCTGAAATTTAGAGGTTTTTCAATAACACTCATCCATGGCAGTAAAAATTATAAACAAAAAAGAATTTTTGCATGTGCTACATTGCAAAAGACTAACCTGTCAAATTTAGACACAATTTATATTTACTGAGCATAAACTACATGTGAAAGACTTTTCTACGCAAGGTTGCGAACAGTATCTGAACTGTCATTACAAGCACACGAGGTGGACTGATCCCACTTCACTGATGAGGAAAGCAAAGCTCAAGGTCTATGGGGCTTAACAGAAATCACAGAGCTTGTAGGTGGTAAAGTTAGGGTTTGAGCCTGGCTTCTGATCCAAATCAATCTCTGCCTTGTGAGAATGAGACAGGATGAGGAAGGCTGTCAGCATGAAAGAGTAGTTAAGACAGACCAAGCTTTAGGGAGAGATGTGTGACATCAAGCAATTCTTTCCAGATTAAAATATTATGAAGCCAAATAACAAAGCCAACTTGCTGGGATTTCATTGAGACACTGTAACGTGACATCCTATCATTCAAAACTGGATTGAAAGGAAGGACATGACCAAAGCAACTGGGTATTTCAGTTAACGAAAGGCTATTCCCAAATGATGAAGGATGGCTGGATATAGATTTTCTTATATCTCAATGCACAGGTGTAGAAGACAAAAGCAAACAAAATAAAACAAAACCATCATTAAATAATGATGTAGAAAATTTGTCTTGCAGTGCCTAGTGACTACATAATTTGACAGTCTATGACCGAGGCAGGTATTTTTTTCCTTCTTCACTCTCATGATTTCTTGTCAACATCAGTCTGGACTTGTAGGTTAGGCCAAAGAACTGGTCCAGACGTGCATCAGCGTAACTCCCAATGCTATCTGGGTAACAGATCCTTGCTCTAGCTCCACGGCACGATGTTCAGGATTATATCTGGCCCAAGCTGTTTTAGCTTGGGGAGGCTAAGCGTAATGAATCAGTTTATTTAGGCATTTGATTACTGTGTACTCTACTTCTGCAAACCTAACGTGTCACAGAGGAGACACACCTGGCCGGGGTGCAGTTGTCCTTACCTGTGTGTGAGACTGTTTGAAGGAGCAGCTGAGCTTCAGAAGGCCTGATGAGAGAGCCTCATTTGTTCAGGCTTACCATTCCCAGCTGTGTATCTGTGGTGTGGCCCTTTGGAGGGATCCTGAGTGGAAGCACTACTTTCTGTTCAAAGGAAGTGACAGCTGAATACACCACCTGCTCTAACTACATGCTGCATCTTTAAGTATGCAAACCTTGTTTGATTTACCCAGGCGATGTCTTCATGTGGTTGTTTGGCCGATCTGAGCCTATTAGTCACATTTATCAGGTTGGTGAGTGTGCAGAGCCAAATGTCTAAAATAGTTCCAAGACCTTTAACTGCTTTTCAAAGGAGATGGGGTAGATTTATTACAAAACTGATGCTTAGTGATGGTTCGCACCCTTGACCAAAGTGTAAAGCTCACACAAACCTTCAAGAAATGATTTATTTTTATCACATCCATCTAAAATGATTACTCTTTTAGACATATCACACATTCTTAAACTAAGTTCTGCTAAATAACTCACATAGAAAGGAAAGTCGAGGGCAAAACATGCATAAAAATTTATGAAATGTGAAATGTGCGGTAGCAGCAAAGCTCCTAGAAGGAGGGTCTTAGTGTAGGGAGTTCACTGTCCTTCTGTGTGTTACATTTTCACGGGCTGTGTAAGGAGAAAACCTTCTAAAGACACTGATATGAATTTGAAGGTCTAGGTATACAATGTTATCAGAATTACTAATCTCTGGAAAATAGTTTTATCTGCAACATACAATGTCACATTAATGTCTCAGCAGAAAGCTGCTCCTTGCCTCCCACTGCGTTTGAAGGAGTCCTCGTTCCATTTCCAACCTTCATTCAACCAGCTCCCCACGTCTTTCACTAAGAGGCAGTCCTTCGCTTTTCCTCTTATAAGCCTGCAGCTGTTCCCTCTCTGTGGCTCCAGGCCATGGGATGGGGGTGGGGTGGGGGATGAGCAAGGTTATTATGTCTTTGAAAACTTTTAGAAAGGTGATTTCAGTCTTATCATTAAAGTTATAATTTAATAGGGAACAGTTATAATTTTATAATTTAAAGTTATAAATTATAATATAATTTTAGGGTCCATGTTGACTTTTTTTAGATTCATCACTCTCTGACATCATTTAGCTTCATAAAGGGTCTAGTTTAAGGTTAATACAGATATTTGGTAAACTTTTCCTTTCTATCTTTTTTTGATCTGTGTGATCCGCCAATACTGCTGTTTTGTAGCAGAAGGATCGAGTCACAAATGAATAACATTCCTTTCACGGAGTCTTATGGTGAGATACTGGGACTCCATTACTTACCGTTTCTATTCTCCTACTCCATAAATAATTAGATTAGCCAACTTACTTTTACCTCAGAATTATTAGTTAGGTCAGTTTTATTTTTTAATTCATGAAGTGTGTATTAAAAAGGTTTTAAAGTATACTCGATTAAAATGCAACACCTACGGAAAAGCACACATGTCGTAAATTATATGGGTTGAAACAGTGCCAGCTAAGACAAAGAGCAGAGACAGGACCCCAGAGTTCCCCTTCCGCTCCAACCCCCCAAGGCGGCCCCTCTCTTGCCTTTCATTCTGTAGCTGACTTTGCCTATTTTTGAACTTTATGCTAATGAAAACATGCAGCATGTATATCTTTGGGTCTGGCTTCTTCCACTCAACATGATTATTTATGAGATTCATCCATGTTGGTTCATGTAACAATGGTTTGTTTATTCTCGTTGAATACACCGGAGTTTATTTGTCTTTTTTATTATTGATAGACAATTGGGTTGCTTTTAATTCAGGGCTATTACGAACAGTGCTGCTGTGAACATTCTTGTCCATGTCTTTGGTGAATTCATGTGCGAGTTTCTGTTGGAGATACATCCAGGCCTTGAACTGTCAGGTCACGCACGGGGCCTCCCCGGTAGGTTTTGTTAGGTTCAACAGGATGCTGGCATCGGCTCTCACTGGCTCTCGGGAGCCAACTATTAAATTTTCAGTACCTCTGAGATCTGGTTCTTAAATACAACCATTATTAAAAATTAAATCGTGTAAACTTAAATGAGTTATATTAAAACAAAGGTAATAGGTACTCAAAATTCATTACCTCCTAATTATTTGACTACACTTGACTATCATCTAGGCTGTTAAGGTTATTTACATGAATTACTATCTGTGTGACGGAAATACCACCTACTGCGCTGCTGTGCGTCTTCTTCAGCAACATCCTGTGGGTAGTTTGAAATTGACCACAGTGGCATGTTTATGCCACAGAAACTGGGGAACACTGCTAATTAGGGCTTGATTTATTGTTCCACTGATTTTTACAGACTTAAGGAAGTAATAGAGGAAATATTAATAATGCAGATTAAACCCCAAAGTGTCATGCTTATAGCTGATAGGATGTGAATTACTAAAGAGAAAAAATTATCAAAGCCTAGTTGAAATACAACCTTAGATATGGATACAAGAGTTCAGCACAATTCAACAAAAGCATTCTGTAAGAATCAATTAGCTATATGGAATTTACAATAAAAAGTACATGTTGTACGTGTTATTATTATTTGTCAATTTATGACGCACACACATATGCCCTTTTCCACCCCCTGGAAGGCCCCTGTCAAACATTTACCGACACATCTCCAGTTACAGTGCTGTCTCCCTGTGATTCGAGTTCACTTTCCCTGATGACTAAGGAAGTTGAACACACTTTCATAAGTTTATTGATCACTGGAGTATCTTTTGTTGTAAGGTCCCCATTAAGTCTTTTGTCCAGTTTTCTACTGTATTCTGTTATTGATTTGCAGAGATTTTTATATATTCTTGAGTCCTTTATTGAATAGAGAGCAAATGTCTTCTCTCAGCATGTGACTTGCATTTTCACTCTTGTAATGGTGCTTTTATGTAGAGAAGTTCTTAATTTTCATTTAGTACAATTTATCAACCCTTTCCTTGCTAGTTAGTGCTGCATGTATCCAGTTTGAAAATATTTGCTATCCCTGAGATGCCTGTGTTTTCTATAAGAAGCTTTACTGTTTGACCATTCACATTTATGCAATGCACTTGAAATTGATTATTCTTACACTAAGATTCATTTTTTTGTCTAGATTAACGTCTAATTGGCCCAGAACTGCTTGTTGAAAAGACCATCTTTTCAACATTTTACTTCAGTATTCTTTTTGTCATAACCAAAGGACTGTGTGTGAGCCTCCGAGGACAGTTTTAAATCAATGAAACAACGGATTTTTGCCTTTTGCAGGTATTTTATCACATCAGTCATTTTAATAACTCATCCAAAAGAGCAGAGATTTTATTTCAGAGGTTTTGTCTCACTTCAAATCAATAATGCTTATTGATTTCCACTATGAACAAGACCCTGGGCCAGCCTCTGTGAATATACCTTCCCCTTAACACAAAAAAAATCAACTCTATGCACTCAATCCCTTTATCCTTTTCTCTCTTTTCCAAGCACATTGAAACTGAAAGTCTTAAAATATGCATTTCTGTCAATGTCTTCCTTTTCTAGGTATTTACCATTAGAAATTTTGATAACTTTGAAATTTTTTCTTTCACGATAGTAAGGAAATTTATTTCATAAAATTAAAGCAAATTCTGAAAATAGACTCTCTATTGAACACATCAATATTTACATGTATAACCATATGAGGAAGAGTAAAGTTAGTTGTCAATAAAGAGAAATTGGCTTTTTTGTATTGATTTTTAGAGAGAGGAGAAAGGAGGGAGAAAGAGAAGGAGAGAAACATCAATTAGTTGCCTCTCACTTGCTCCCAGTGGGGGGACTTGTTCAGCACCTGGGTGTGTGCCCTGACTGGGAATCGAACCTGTGACCTTTTGGTTTATGGGCTGGCACTCAATCCACTGAGCCACACTAGCCAGGGTGTGATTGACTTTTTATCAAAAGGGGAAACAAAAGACTTTGTTGATAACAATTTGATTTTTCCTATTTATAGAATAATGCACCTTAGAAATAATTTAAATAAGTAAAATCCATTTTAAAAGAACATATGAATGGAAATATAATTTCTCATATAAGGAAATTAATTTCTTAACTCTGTTATTGATTCTATTGTTCAGAGAGAAAGCAAAAAGCCCACACTGCAATCGTGTAAGTGGAGCATTTTCTCTTTTCAACTTGATTGTAGGAAGGACCTGATCTTCCACTAGAGGGCATCTTTACCTCATTTTGATCTTTTGTAAAAATAAATAATAGCAATTAGTCTTCTGCATAATGTTGTTATGTTACCTTTCAACTATACCTGACCCTAAGGAGAAAGTTGTGAATGATCCTCATATTAAAAGAGATCTTAGAAACACACAAATCTTTTTCATTAACAGTTCCAGTATTAATAACCGTTACTCTTAAGAAATTACCCTTTGGAACCAATCATCAATCTTCTTTATCCCCTCTCTTTCACAACAATAAGCCCCTTTCAATATCAGCAGCCTAATATAATCACAACAGAAGTGTTTAGACATAATTTATTATATACTCCATGAAATAGACCTTCTAAGTATTCTCTCAATGGAAAAAATTCACAAAAAAATGGCAATGTGGATGTCTCTGACTCAACATAAAAAATAATGTGTAAATCTAAGGTAAAAGTATAAACAAAATTGAAATGCAAATAAACTAGAAAAATAACTGTCACAAATGTGAAAATGGGTTAAAAACATTAATATATATAAACACCAATTCAGATATATAAAACACTAAGCTCTTGATAAAGGTAGACATAATATATAAATAGATTATTTAATGAACACAGTTAAAAAATTAATAAATGTATCGACAAACTAAGAAACACAAAAATATAATACGCTTTCTAACCTATTATGTTAGAAAGATAACAGACATTAATGAGGGTGGAAAGAAGCACAATTTCATGTACTGCAGGTGTAAAAAAGTGCTGACTTATAAATGTAAAAAGAATGCTTGAGTTGAAAAAATCTTCAGTTTTTCAGCCCAAACTGCATAGATTGGTTCAGGCAAAAGTCATCAATAAATGCCAAATACGGAAAAAAACTTATAGCAGAATATTTTGCATGGTCTCATGGTGTCTTCCCACTTCAAGGGAGGAAAACCAACTTTCTTTCTACCCTTTGAAGTCCTGTGGCTAAGAACCTGCCCCTTAATGAAGGATTGACAAAAGGAAAATAAACAGAAGTTTGTTAACATGTATGCCTCATATATACATAGGGGACACCCAGGAAAAGTGGGTAAAATTCCCCAAACTGTGTCAAGGCACCAACTTAAATACCATCTTCAGCTGAAGAAAACTGTTGGGGTGTGGGGAGGCCAGTTGTAGGTGGTTATCAGGAAAGACACAGTAAACAAGTTAGGACTGTTATGCAGACTGTTGTTTACAGTCATCTCTCCCTGGTACAGAGAGGTAAACACTAAACAATGGAGATTTCCCTTTCAAAGGGGTAAATTCAACTCTGTTTTCAGAGCTTCTCCTGTATCTGGTCTGTCTTAGAAAATAATCTCCAAAAAGTCACAGAGCCCAGAAGCTGAGTTGGCAGATTCCTCCACCTCTTTGAACCAGTCTAGCAGGTCAGTTCAGTTCCAGTGTTGTGTCTATTTCAAGAGAGAGTGTAGGAGAGGAAAATAATTTTCTCTACCCTTGTAGGTTCTTGGCTGAGACCCACCCTGAAATAAAAAGGCAGATCAATAGGGAAAAAAAAATTTTTAATTTATGTATGTACATATGGGAACCCCCTAAAGATAGGAGACTCAAAGAAGAAACCAAAGCAGGAAGCCTTTATACATTTTAGACAAAGAACATTTTATACATTTTAGCTAATTCGTGGAGAATTAGCAAGACAAAGGGATTTAAGCTTGGGGTGATAAAATGGTGAACAAGTAGCAAGGTTTGGTTATAAATTTTTGGTGGTAAATTTCCTGTCTCTGGTGATGAGAATGCCTTCTACCCACCTGGTCCAGGGATGGCACTCTTTACCTGGGCAAGTCTACCTCCAACTTCCAGGGGGACAGAGGGTCAGAGTATCCTTCTCGTACTGGTTGCTTGACAAGGACCGTTAATTCAAAATAATCAGTATGGAGATCACATGGAGGGTTAGCAACAGGGGGGTGGGAGGAGGAGAAAGGGGGAAAAGGTACAGAGAATAAGCATAGACAGTGGGTAGAAAATAGACAGGAGGAGGGCAAGAATAGTGTGGGAAATGTAGAAGCTAAAGAACTTATGACACATGGACATGAACTAAAGAGGGGAATGTGGGTGGGAGGGGGTGTGCAGGGTGGAGGGGAATGAAGGGGGGGAAATGGGACAACTGTAATAGTGTAATCAATAAAATATATTAAAAAAAATAATCAGTATGCCAGTGCGGCATGTTTTGGTGTGACCTATTCTGAACCGGCGATGATATAGGGGGGCTCCCAAAGTTAGCCTTGTATGGTTCAGTCAGGTATTTAATAAGAGGCATTTCTGTGGAAACAAAACTAGAACAAAGGTTAATAACCGGAGCAGACTATAAACCCAATTTCTCAGTCCTGAGGACAGCTAGTGATTTCCAGATGTTGGGCTTAAGGTATCAACAGAAAGAGAAAGAGACAGAGACAGAGAGAGAGATTTTATTTCAACTTCCCTCATCAGAGTAAAGCAGAGACCTCTGAAAATACAGCTGTTATTAACCCCCCTCCAGGGATGTTTCCTGTTAGGGAGGGGTGTTTCCTGTTAGGGAGGAAACAGACTCTTAGTATGGGCAAGTAAGAATTTAGCTGCCAGAAATTCCTCTACTGGGGAGTTCCCAACCGGGAAAGACACTGCTAATTTGCTCAGGATGAGAATGCCCAGTAAAATCTTTTATACTTCCCCATGGAAGCCCTTAACAACCCCCCCACCCCACCCCCTTTCCTCCTATTAAACTGCTAAATAAACTATTATAAGTACTCCCACGTGGATGTAAATAAACCTTGTCTTTTCTCCTGTGTATCTGGCTATTGTCAATTAATTCACAGGCTCCCGCCACCACACTCTGACCTAAGCTGATAGAGGAAAAACTACTCTCACCACAACAAAGAGTAAATGCTAAGGCAGTGGAGGCAAGATAAGTAAGAGACTCCAGGCAGAGGGTATACGGGTGTTCTTTGTGTTATTCTGGCAAATTTTCTATAGTTTTGAAATTATTCCCAAATAAAAAGTTTTTTAAAAGAACTGCTATGTAAATGATATCTATAAAAGCAAAAGAGAAAAATAATTAAATAAAACTTTCCGTATCCATTTGATGTTATCATAGTCAACAAAACTGTTTTAAAAATGTTCCATAACATGGAAAAATGTTACATAGATGTTCCCTGAAAAAACTAGAAATCAACAATCCATATAGGTCGATCCCTATTAGGTCAAAAATGAATAGTTTATGTGTTTGTCCCAGATGTCACCCACTGTAAGAAGATCCTAATAAAATTAATGTGTTGTGTTCAGAGGGAGGGGTGGGGGAGGGGCTGCTACATTGCTCCTGGTCTGCCCTGGCTCAAAACTTTTGCTTTTGAAAAATTCTTTCTGTGAAGGATGCTCTGCTGCGGATGCCATCTCTCTTCTCTACAGAGAGGTCACATCTTTTTCTTGATTTCTTTCTAAAGCACAAAATAAGTGACTCGCACATGCTGGGGAACTAACTAAAAGGCCTACCCACAAAGCGAGATCCCCGGACGTCAACAAGAAAAGAAAAAAGAAAACCCCGAGTGCCGGGTAAACGCCGCGGAGTGGTACACGCACAGAGATAGCCCACGAGTGACTCTGAAGTCAGGATGAAATTCCACGCAGTTCGTTAAGTAAAGCAGAAGGACAATGAAGCTTCTCTCAACTCTTTGAGAGGCAAAGAGTCGCTCAAAATAGATTTACTGCAGAGTGATGTGAGACATTTCAGGGGGTTATGGGGCATCGAGCTTGGCAACATCTCTGCAAAGGGAAACAAGAGCCGGGGCTTCTCTAGCCCCGGGGAGATTTATACGTGTTCCAAAAGCTGGAGTAGAAACTCAGGGCCTGTTCTGTTTCTAAAGAGACCCTTTCAAAAGGAAAGTATGAGGGAACATTCTTCCTTCCCTTCATAGGCAGAATTTCTTTTAAATTTATCTTCACATATATGCAGCAGTATTTTGGACTTTTGGAACGAGATGTATGAAGGGTGGGACTGCATGACAGCCGTACCTGGCAAATCTCCGAAGCTGCACTGGAGATACCCATTTGGTTGAAGTCTTCTGGCCACCCCAGCAGTTTTTGAGGAGAAGGCAGAGAGATGCGCTGCTTAACTGCAGATGTGAATTACGGTATTCTTCCACTCCACAATCTTCTCGGAAGGCAGAAATGGCTGTATTCAAGCTTGGCCTCAAATTATTATTTTTCTCTGATTTTTCATATTTCTTTGTCTTCAGATATCTATTTTTATTCAACTCTTATCTAAAAATTCAGGTACACCTTATATATGCCATCAAGTGATGAGGTACCACGTCGTATGAGATTAGCAAAGTCTTTGGTTTTGTATGACCAGAGAAGTTAAAAATATGTTGTCAGCCATCAGCTGGGTAGGAAGTTGGCATTGATAACCACACTTAAGGTTAAATTTTTACCCAAGTTTGGAGTCCTAATTTTCTTAAATTGTGTTCAAATATTGTGCACCCACAGAGCATAGAGATAGAGCTGCAAAAGTGTTCCCTATGTGAAGTAAATATTAGCAGCTAAGGAATGATCACGTATAAATAAAGCTGTCTTCCTTATTGTCGCTAATACAAGTGCAAAATGACAGCCTGTCACATGCCAGAACATGCTGTCAAAAGGCTGCAGAAACTGATTATCAGAGTTTTTGGACTAGAACACAGAATTTTCAAGGCCAGGAGAGGTTGGCGTGACTAACTCTGTGCTTCTTCAAGGATAGTCACTAGGATGTTGGCCATGAATCCGTCAAATGTCTCGTGCCGACAGTTAGGAGAAGCTATCTATCTTCCTTCAAAAAAGAATTCAATTCATCTAGAGTTTAACCCAATACATAACACAGTCAAAACCCTGGAATTCCATGATAAGCCTCAAAAAACCAAACAAAAAACAAACAAACAAACAAAAAAAAAAAAACAACTGTCTGCAACTGTCTACCTGACGGTTGCTTAAGAAATCACAACCAGGAGCACATGTTCTCAGCATGACCGTGTATCCATGATGATGGGCAGAGAATTTTCACATCCAAACATGGAAAAGTCCTGGACTGGAATTTCAATTGCAACACCAAAAAGAGGTAATTGTGTAGGCGCGTTGTATTCGTCAGCTCGAGCTGCCATAACATGGTATCACAGACTGGGTGGCTTAGGCAACAGAAATTTCCTTCAGTTTTAGGCTGGATGTCCAAGATCAAGGAATGGGCAGATATGAGTTCTCCTGAGGTTTGTGTCCTTGGTGTGGGGCTGCTACCTCTCTCTTGTTGTGTCCTCATATGGCCTTTACTCCCTGTGTGCTCACCTCTGGTATCTCTCTGCATGTCCAAATTTCCTCTTAAAAGGACATCAGTCACAGTGGATTAGGGATCCCCACCCTAACAAACCCATTTTAACTTAATCACCACCATACAAGTCCCATCTCAAACAGTGGCGTTCATAGGTACTGGGAGTTAGGGTTTCAAATTATGAATTTTGGGAGAATATAATTTAACCCCTAAACATGTATGTGTGAAAGTGAGTAAGAAAAAAATGTAATAAACTATTACATGTACATAATAAACTATGTCCATCCCATTTTCCTCCAGTTTTATATAAACTTTCTTTTTCTAAAGTCAAAGATGTCATCAATTGTGAAACTTCAAGTTAATTAGTTTGAAGTTAATTATAGAAACTTTGGGAAATAGAGCCCTGGCTGGTGTAGCTCAGTGGATTGAGCGCGGGCCTGCGAACCGAAGGATCGTGGTTCGATTCCCAGTCAGGGCACATGCCTGGGTTGCCAGGCCAGTTCCCGGCAGGGGACATACAAGAGGCAACCACACATTGATGTTTCTCTCCCTCTCTCCTTCCCTTCCCCTCTAAAGATAAATAAAAAAAAAATAAAATCTAAAAGAAAAAAAATACCTTTATTAAAAAAAATAAAATAAAATAAAGTCAAAGATGTCATCAATTGTGAAACTTCAAGTTAATTAGTTTGAAGTTAATTATAGAAACTTTGGGAAATAGAGAAAAAATTAAAGGAGAAAGCCCTACCCCACTTCCTTTAAACTTTTCTCTATTTTCTAAAATTTCTATAATGAACATGTATTGATTTTATAAGAAAAATGTCAACTTTTTGAAATAAGAAAAATGAAATGTACTTAAGAACTATTCTGTATTTAAAAGGGTAGTCGAAGACAATCATTCTTCTTTGCTTTTGTTTATCGCACTCCGAAACGAAGTAGAGAAATCATAGTTATTTCAGGATTGCCAAGATTGAAAGCAGCATCGAAGAATGAAGAACTGTCTTTAGCACTATGATTTCACTGTTTAACTGCAATAAAATGACTTTCCTATTTTAAGAAACTCTTGCCCAAGAAAATAAATTTGTAAATGTTATTGTTTCTTTCAGGAACTTCCTGAAAGTACTAAACTAATAACAGCAGTTGACTCAACTCGGTTTCCCCAAGACTTGCTTTGAAACTCGCCCCTCACTGGAGCTGCCAAATGTAAACCACTACGTTGTCGGACCTTGCCAGTTTTAATCAAGCCCTCCCCTCCACCCCTACCACCCCCAGTCCCTCTCCCTCATCTCCCTCACCCTGCATTTTAAGGCCCACCTTGAACCATGCCCTAAAAAACTTCATAAATATCCTTCTTTTGCTCTCCACACTCTGAAACACTGATAAGACTTTTCAAGGTAGCATTCTTCTCTATTACTGCAACAAACTCAGCTTTGTTTTAGCAACAGGTTATTGTGGTAGTATTTTCCGGGAGCCAGTACTCAACATTTAGAAGATTCTTGAGAAGTTGCTCTGTCCTACTTCCCACCATGCTTGTTAGGGATAATCTCCCTAACAAGTGACATTCTGGTTTCTACTCCGACACCAACAGGGCCTTGGATCTCACTGTCTTCGACATCACTGGAGTTGTCCAGGTGTTTAGTAGGAGGTCATAATGTGACAGTGGTAAATATCATTTGAGTGAGTAGAAGTATGAATGGTACATTTCAGGTTTAATTTGTACTCCTTCCAGTTAGCTCAAAAACCATGATTAACAATTTTATGTACATCCTTTCCATCTCCTTTCTTTTTCTATTTTATTTCTTCTCTTCTTCATCTCTGTAAAAAAAAATTTAATTTTTTTGTGTGTGATTAATATATTTTTGGATAGAACATTTTTGGAAACTTCAAAAAGAAGAGGAAAATAAACCTTTGGATTCTGAAAACCAAAATCTTAGGTAATAAATAAAATTTTAGAAATATGTTTAACTTTTGAAGCTTTATAATTGTTTTCTATAGATTTCTGGTTTCTTCGTTAAGTTCTTTCTAAATCCACTGAATTAAAGAACTGATAAAACTAGATTGTGAAAAAAAGAAAAGGAAACAGTATGAATAGCTCCCTAAAATCTATTAATTAGAAAAAATGCAAACTTCTGACACATCAATGAGGAGAATAATGACATCATTGTCATTATTCTGTCACTTTGTCACAGAATGTCACTTTGTCACTTTGATGTAGAAATCAGACTTTGCCAAAAGTTCCTGTCAGTAAATCAGCTGAAAAATCTTTCTAAATTCTACTTACCAGTGAAAATGGTTGTAGGCTGTCGTGTATTCACATGTACGTGGTTACAGACATGAGGGGAAATGTCTTTCTTGGAACTTTTAACTAGTTTTTATGTGGATGGGTGAGAGCCCTTGATGAGAAGACTTCAACACTACCTCTGCCTGATGACGCAGCGTCAGCGCCAGCCTTCTCATAGAAACCATGCACTGGTTACCCGACTCCCAGAAATGTGCACGACTCAACCTTCTGAAACTCCCAGTAGGTACAGACTTGGTCCACGATGTAATTACTACCATACACCCAGCTTCTTGCTCATCTCTTGGCACCTGGGAAATGGCTCTAGTCAACAGACATTTTATTTGATTTGTGTTTTTTAAATGATACAATATTTTAAAATAGAGGGTTTTTTAAGTTTTAAGTATAAACAACCACCCAGATTTCCATCTTCTCTCGAAACTTGGGAGAATCGGGCAACCCAGCATTCAAATTCCTGCATGAGAACGCAGGGGTGAGCTGAGCATTTCAGCCCCAGAAGGACCTGTGCTCCCCGTCCAGCTCTCCCCATCCGTTTTCCTGGCCTGCTCGGCCTCTCCACAGGAATCGTGTTAGGGAGACCTGGGCCTTATCTGATTAAAATACTATCTTGTGAGCAGTATCCACCAATATATGTAAAGATGAAATTGTTAATGATAAGACCCATGGTTTTTAAGAATCAGGCCCCCAATACAGGAGATTATAGAAGTAACCATTCTTTAATTAAACCCTTACAGAGCATATGCAGGTTTTGCTACAGTGACTTTTCAGCATATGAACCAAAAACTAGTTTTTTCTCTATTCATCTATATGAGGATATGCAGGTGTTCAAGGAGCATTGGATACTTTTCCAACATAATGTATTTTATGTTTATTGTAAGATCTAGAAATTCACTAGTTTTGCCAATTATATTCCCAATGTGAAGTGAAAGTAGGAATGTTTGTAAGCCCTAACTTAAGAGTGACAGAATTCAGAGAAGCTAAAAACAAGAACCAAAAGTTGTCAGAATGCCAAAAATTGAACACATCAACAGAATTGTGCAATCCATATAAAAGAAGTAATTTCCTGATCAGAGTCCTGGAATACCAAACTTGTAATGATAGTATGTATTTTCTTGCTCTCATTTAGTCATCAATACGATCTTAGGATGTGGATTGTGTTTGTTATCTATTGCTGCATTAAAAATTCCTCCCAAACTTCAGAGGCTTAAAACAAAAACCTTTTTTTTTTGTTTAATTCTAAATATGGCTTATCGCCCTAGATAAGTTTACACATTTACAAAACTAAAGTTTTTGCTGATATGTACATCCCCCTCCATTTATTCAGATGGTGGCTTATACAAAAACCTTCTTCAGCACCTACATACCTGTGAAAAAAATTTACACATAAGACACATTTTTGAATAGTAACATTACACTAGAAAGAGGCACGTTCTCCAGGCGCATGCTTCCCCCACCCCCCACCACCTGCCCCCACAGAGGCTGTGACCCCCCAGGGCAAACCAAGAGCTCCATTGTTCACCTTACTTCCCTTGTATCCCTTTCCTTACTTTTTTCCCTCTATTTCCCTCATTCTCTCTTCAACCAAAACTAATTTTAAAATATTGTTTGAATTTTATGAGCCCAATTTTGCTTTTGGGGTGTTCTACATGAATTAGAAAGTAAATGTGTCCTATTTTTATAGCAACATTTTGGAGGAAATTAAAGTCACATTATAACAAAAAAAAAAAAGACCCTGACAAATTGACATTATAGGCTCTCCCATAATGCAAATTGTATATTTGATGGCAGTATACATAGAACATCTGCTAACCCAAGTTAAAATGAATGAGAAACCAAATTAGAATTGCTTTTTCCTTCTAATCACGACAAAGTTGAAACATATTAGGACCCGGGTATTCTCAGTGCTTTAAGGCATTACCTATCAGTGAGCCTGGTACAGTAAATGGAAGCAATAACCAAGTAGTGTCCTGGGGACCTAGCGGAGTTAATGACTGTGTCTGCCTGAGTGCTTAATTAAGTTGGGCACAGCCAGCAGGCATCTCTAATTCAGTCATACGTAACAAAAGGTATAGATTTGTTCTAAAGCCTAAGCCAATATTGACTGTAGTCTCTTTTTGTAAGTTGGACTATTTCATGCTTTCTTGCTTTAATCACCTGTTATTAAATGTATTAGCCAACGTGCATATTATCAGGGTGATTTCAAACTCATTTTTAAATTCTGAATTCTAGACTCTGGATTACTTCCTAACAAGCAATAGAAAACAGAACATAATTTTTAAAAAACATCTCATTGTCAAACATTTGAAAACAGTAATGAGAGCCTTGAGGAAAGAGTGCCCGTTTCTCTAGGGAGAAAAGCCCGCTGACGGCCTCTCTTCCCCTTCCCGTGGTTCCCCCACTGACTCATGGAGTCATCACTGAGGGTCAGACAGAATCTGCTTGATCTTGGCCACCTGACTTTTAAATGTTTTAAAAATTCTTCCTTTTAAATATTATTCACCATTAAAGGAAAAACAATAGTCTGCTCCCTTCAGCAGCACATATATCAAATTGGAGCACCCCCCCCCAAACAGATTAGGATGACTCCAACTAAAGATGATGCAAAAACTAATAAAGTACTCCACATTTTAACATTACTAAAAATTAAATATTGAATAAATGGCCTGTGTCCGTAGGAATTATTCTCAACTGTATGTAACAAAAAACTTAACTAAACAATTGTTTAAATAAATTGTGGTCGTGGTTTTTCTTGAGTCTTCAAAAGAGCCATCAGTGAGCCTGCTAGCTCTCTGCTCTAACATTTCTAGCGCATACTTTTCGTCCTTGTGAACACCTCGCACTCCCAAGTTAGCTCTTTTCCTTATGCCTTGCATCTATATTCCAGAAAGGAAGAACGGAAGGAAGAAACAAAAAAGGGACATGCCTGCTGTTCAGACCTAAATCCCACGTGGAGACTTATAAGGAGTTTTCCTAAATGCCTCATGGTAGACTTATACGTATGGCTCCTCGGCCAGAACTGTGTCATATGTCCGGGGTCCTGTTCGTGAAAAAGAAGAAACTTATATCGATTAGGCCACTAGCACTGTCTGGTATATGGCATGTGAGAAAGACTTGAGAACATCATAATGAATGCAGAGGAGAAAGGCAAAGAGATTAAAGCAATTTCAGAGAACCTGATAAAATAAAGAACGGACAAAGATGACCTGTTCCATAATTGATGTCCTGAGGTAAAACTCAACAAATAGGAAAAGTACTTAAAATAAAATACAGTAAAATTTCACTGATGTATAAGAACTAAACCTGTAGTTAGGACATATTTTATAAGAAAAAAATTGATATAGATCAAAATATCATATGGTTAACAATGACACTGAAATTGAGAACAGGCTGACAGTGACCAGAGGGGAGGGGAGGTAATTTCAGGGGAAAAGGGGAAGGGTTTAGAGCAACACGTATAAAGGACACATGGACAAAAACTATGGGGGGTGGAAATGGGAGGGAGGTGGGGAGGGCTGGGGCGGTGGGCTGGGGATAAGTAAAAGACAGAAAACTGTACAAGAACAACAATTAAAATAAAAAATAGAAAAAAGATATAATATGGTTAAGTTATTAAGCTTTAAGAATTTTAAATATTAATTACAATTTTTAAAAAATATTCAGGCATCTGGCAAAACAATT
Organism: Glossophaga mutica; assembly: GCA_039655065.1. Taxonomy (NCBI): domain Eukaryota; kingdom Metazoa; phylum Chordata; class Mammalia; order Chiroptera; family Phyllostomidae; genus Glossophaga; species Glossophaga mutica. Next base: position 197,047,129 of record CM077304.1, read on the forward strand.
CATTTATAATAGAAAAAGAGTCAGGCTGGCCTCAGACTTCGGCAGGGCCAACTTCAGTGCCAGAAAAAACTGGAGAACTGTCTTTCAAGAGCTGAAAGAAAAAGGAACCCAAGAATATTATATCCAGCCAAGAATATCACTCAGTCACTAGGCAAAGCAACAGACATTTTCAAAGACCAAAGAACTCAGAGAATGCAGCTCCTATGAGCTTCTTGTAAAAAAAAAAAAATCTACTTGATTATAAAATCCAGCCAAGCAAGAAATAAATCAAGAGAAGAAAAACAAGACAAAAACAAAAAATGTCAAGACTGGACAAGCCATGATCAAAGGACTGGTAGTAATCACCAGACCTATTTAAGTATAAAATGAAGGATTAACAGGTGGGGAAGCAAAGGAATAGAAGAAACATAGTCAAGGGAAGGGATTGTGGCCCCAGCAAGAGCAGGTGATATATACTTAGTGCTTATTGCATCCCAGGTGCAATTGTAGGTGCTTTCCACATCGTAACTCATTTAATTTTCACAATAATATTTTGGGATATTCATTGCTTTATCACCATTTTACAGAGAAGAAAATAGAAGTACAAAAATAAGTCATTTGCCCATGATAAATAGATAGTAAGTTGAAGACTTAAATCTCAAATGTAGGTGTTAAAATCTAGAGTGTTAGCATGCCTTCCACAAAGGTTACCAAGGATACTGATTTTAGCACTGAGGGTCCTCAGTTCCAGGCCAAAGGGGATGGTCGTTCATCCTATCTTCCCAGTGTTAGTTCTGTTATCTTTCAGAGCAGAAAAACATTCAATGCTAAAATTAAAACATAATTTTAAAAAACATAATAACTGTAAATCTTTAATGCTTTTCATAGTCTTCTGTCTTTACCTTAGAGGATATAGGACACAATATGTTTTAAACGTGAAGAAGCATTTATCCAAACCCAACAATTCTTTAAGCCCTCACTTCAGCATTTTTCCTTGCATAAATGTGAATTTCTTTAGTGTCACAAAAAAAATTTAGAGGTAACTTGGTTTTAAAAATCAATAATCAATTTATTAATTCTCAGAGTCTAATTTAGTTCTTTCTTAAACATTTAACCCTATTATTCCATTCTAAGCCTAGCAGATTTGAACTGTCACTTTTATAACTTTCATTTAATACTTGGTTAAGTTTTCTAACTCAGTTAAATTCTTTTAAATATTTTAAACCAGATTCATTCATTTAACATATGCTTTTCTAAGTCCTTCAATTGTCTGAATGACAAATATTCCCAAGTAATTAAGTCATTCTTACGAATTAAATGAGTTCAACTTAAATTATGTTGAAACTTTAAGTCCCACTGAATATTCAATACTATATACAAACAGTAAAATTTCTACTTAAATTCATAAATTTAAATCAGTCCTCAATTCGAGGTGAATTTATAATCAATAAGACTACCTTGTTAATCAAATAAGTAAAATGCTTGTTAATATTACAATTCTGTAATTTTAAATATACACAGATTCTTTAGCTAAATAAAATATTAGTATGATATGTTTTGGTCTCAATTATTTGATGTTAATTCTATAATTCTTATGGGTCTTAAAATGGTATCTGGTTTGAATTTGGGTACCTCTTTAGTTTTCTCTATTTTAGTCATACCTTTCAAAGGCATTTTACTAGCTCTTCTATTTAATTCAACTAAATTCAAAACTTCTTAATAGGCTCTGATTTTCTTTTTTTTTTTTAGAATTTTTTTTTCCCTTTTAGATTTTATTTATTTATCTTTAGAGGGGAAGGGAAGGAGAGAGGGAGAGAAACATCAATGTGCGGTTGCCTCTCGTGTGTCCCCTGCCGGGAACTGGCCTGGCAACCCAGGCATGTGCCCTGACTGGGAATCGAACCACGATCCTTCGGTTCGCAGGCCCGCGCTCAATCCACTGAGCTACACCAGCCAGGGCATAGGCTCAGATTTTCTAAGTCACTTCTCTCCTTTCTCCATGTGTGGTAGGTGTGCATGTTTGCACGTGTGTGCATGGCCACGTCTGTGCGTGTGCACGTTTGTGGGTGTGCGAACACAGGTGCATGCAGGCGGCAGTGGGAGAGGATGGCTCCTGGTACTTCCAACAGCCCTAATAGAACAAATAGTCACCGGCAATATACTGGTCACTTCAAGAGAGTGGGATGTAAGGGCATTTGTTGCTTTTTATTTCCAATTTTTCCTCATTGCTGAATAAGCAAATGTCATTTTTAAGAGAAAAAAGAAAATCTTTTTCAAAAGATTTTTAAAAGGGTGAGATAACTCTTTTTGTGCTGACTCGTAAAGATGTCTAGGTCACATTATTAAGTCAAAAAAGAAGGTTCAGAATAATACATACAGTATTACCCTCTTTGGGGAAAAATAAACACAAACTTAATGTTGTATGACTATAGATGGGTGACAAAAGACACACACTAACAATGAAGAGTGTTTGTCTCTGGAGGAGAACTAAACTTGGAGGTTGCAAGTCCACAGCACACAGCTGCCTAGAACAGGAGCCTTGACACAAACAAGAAAGGGGGGATTTTGACCACTGGCGTCCAAAGGTACCCTTTCCGAGTTGGAGCACCTCAAGGCTCCCGAAGTGTCTCCTAAGACACTTACACTTGGACCTCATTGGCCAGAACTATCACATGGCCACACACAGCTGAAAGGAGGCCTGGGAAACCCAGCTTTTCAGCTGGCACGCCGATACTCCAAATTTTTTACATTAAGGGGGAAATATTTTATATTCAAGGGGGGACCCCCAAAAACTGAAATTTATTTACTAAAAATTGTGTATTTATTCTTACAAGTTTAAATTTCAGTCACCTTCAAAGTACTCTCCATTTTATGCAATACACCTATTGAGACACTTTTCCGCTGCTCAAAACAGTTTTTGAACTCATCGATTTTGATGCCTTTTAGTGCTTCTGCCATTTTTTGTTTCACCTCTTCCACATCAGCATCTTTCCTTTCAAGAAACTTTTTCATTTAGGAGAAGAAAAAACCATCACTCAGGGTGAGATCAGATGAACAGGGAGGGTGGGCACAGGGGCCACGCCATTTTTTATTAAACACTGCTGAACACGCAGCATGGTGTGGGCAGGTGTGTTTGTAAATCACCCATCACAAAAGGGGCAAACTTGGTGAAAGAGTTTTCAAAAAAAAATTCACTGAAACCAAACGCAGCCTCTGAAAACAACTCCAGCTGGCACACTGATACAGATGGGTTCCTAGAACACTCAACTAGCCAGAGAAGCCTGTACTACAAAAGGCCCGTCTTCCAGAAGATAATTCTGGTTTTCTTCGATTCCCTCTCTTATATACTTCAGTATTGTTTCCATTTTTATGATAAGAATGTATTTTGTAGCTTGTGAATGTGTGGTTTTAATTTAGAATAAACTCATGTATACAATGAGTGAAGGAAAAGTATTCCAGACAGAGAAAATGGTCTGATTGATATAAAATATCTAACTGTGTAGAAAATAACTCTAAAATACTTATATGTAATTGTATATACTTTTTTTACCGCCTTCCAGAGAACGAGGATGCTATCATTTGATGGAACTCTCCAACTTGTGGCCCCTGGGATTTCTTTTCTTGTCAGCGTTTTCATCCAAGATTCAACACTGTCTCTCCTGCACTGGTTGGTGTCTGCACACCACCTCTTCCCCTCACACCGACCCCATCGCTGCGGTGCTGCTCTTCATCCCCCACGGAGACACCAGTTGTGGCGCCAATGCACCAGGCGTGGACCAAGCAGGGGCGTCCATCCTGACCATTGGCAGCAGTCCTCCAGGGCCAACAGAAAGTACTTTTTTAAACTAAAACCAACCCTCTTAACACCACCATCTTCATAGTCTTCCTCTTCCCTACACCTAAAAGCTAACTATTTAAAAATCATGTCAGATTTTACCAGGAATATTTAACATTTTGCCAGCGTTCCAGACTCCAGTTATTATTCATACATTCCACAGTAAAGCTACGTCATCTTTGTTAAATATGCTAATTATTCATGAGCACTGTCTTCCATGGCCTTGTCCTAATTCGGACCCTAACATGCCTCATGCAGCCTTGCTGATCTGCTGCACTCCTTTCCTCCTCCAGGAGCTCCCACCCCCACACCACGTCAAACTGATCTACCATGTCCTAAGACATCTTCTTGAAACACAGACTTGCTCATGTGACTCTTCTGACCACAAACCTTTGGTGATTTCCTGCTGCAGAAGAATAGACACCAGCTGCCTCTCAAGCAGACGGGCATCCACACCGCATTTCCTTGGGCTTCATTCCTCACTCCTTACCTCCAGGCTGTTATCTGAGGCGTTCCCAATATACTGAGTGTCCAGCAAGCACAGAAGTATTCCTACACCCTTGTTATCTCAATCTTGCCATCCTACATATTTTAGGAGCTTTCTGTAATCTTATCACAATCTGTCCTGAGTAAAATGATACATACATAACTATATTGGCTTCTTCCATAAAACTGAAACGTAGGGGCCAGAATTGGCGTTTCATTCATCCTCCCAATCCCATTTTTCTTGAATAATTTACCTGTGCAGTGCATAGAATAAAGGGAACATCGCCAATTATACCTGACCCTTTAACCTTCCTTCCTGTGGCAAGAGTTGATCAGAACAAGAGTGGATACTTGACTTAGGTACGCCAATGAGATTCTCTTCTTCTGATTTTGGAAACTGAACACAAACACACACACTCTAATGTAAATACACAAAACCTAATTGGAAGATCATGTAGACTTAGGATCTGCAGCGATCATTTGGGGTTATCCCTGATGGGTCACATACAAGCAAGTAAAAGAAAAAACAGGAGGGCTACACAAAGTGGAATAAAGCAGAAATATGGCAGAGTCAGAATGCCATGCAGGCGAAGAGAAAAATGAAACAGAAGACAAAACAGAAGAGGATGTGTGCGTCAAGGGAAGAGAAGGAAGCTGTCTGGCCCCTTTTCCATTCCAGTGAGGCCTGGCCGCAGTTCTAGCATAGATTTTATGAGACTTCTCTGCACCCTTGCCCTTCACATTAGCAAACTTGAGTTAGACCTGTCTTTCTTCACAACTAAGAGATCCCTTTTGTTGCAAACTGGCATTGTGCTCTGCTCATTAAATGCTTATTAAGCTGAAGTGTTAGACAACATTACATTGAATAGAATTTCCTCAAGTTGAATGGGGACCAGGCAGCCTCAGGTATACAAGACACAGGCACACCAATGTCTCAGGTATGATGGCTGCTAGTTATTCCCTCTGAGCTGCTCCTCCTGCATGGAGAGGGAGGGCAGAACTTTCTCCATGGTTCCAAACCATGTCATAAATTTTACATTAAAAAATCAAGAGTCATTTCTCTGGAGCAATATACATTTTTTACCTATGCTATTAAAAATGAATGATTCGATATTTTATTTCAGAATTTCAGTAATCTTGGGGTTAATTTGATATTGATTGATAGAATGAGCACTGTTACTGGAAGCCACATGTAAAATATTTATAAGCACAATCCTATGGACTGAATTAGTCACAGGAGATTTGATTAAGATGTATAGAATTCTATCTTTGCTGACCTTAATAAGTGGGCCAGAGTACAGCTCCCATTATAATTGGACCCTGCATACTGAATCTGAATTCAACTACGGGAAAATCTGACCATTTTTTAAATATTTTCCTTTTGAAACTTCTTCCTGAATGGGAATGAAGTCGGTGCTGAAATAAGAAATTTAGCTTCCATACAACATAAAGACTATGCTACCAGAAGCAAATTTTAAGAACAGATTTTACATGTTGTTGCACCTTGCAACTATTACCATTTTGGAGATGTGCAGTTAAATATGTGACCAGAAATGCAACACAATGCCAGTGAAATAATGTTGCTTTTACCACAATGGAAATATTTAGAGAATAACTTGATTGCTTCATCAAGTAAAAAGAAAGTCAGTATTTTATATGTTCCCTTTCTTTTCTCACTCAATTTTATCTTTTATACGCACATTTATGTAACTAGTTATGCAGAGCCAAGTGAAATTCAGGATCCAGGTCATTTGAGCCAAAGAAATGGAAAATGTCAACTGTTTTCTGCACTTGGTTTCACCTCTGTCTAGGAAAAGGAGTCAGCCAAGCAATGCGAGGCCAGTGCACTGAAGGAGATGCTGTTGAGTGCAAAATTAAGGAATGCTTCTCAAACACACACAAAAAGACACACTACTCACACTGAAACACACATATACCACACACACTCACAGGGAAACACACACACATACATACTTCTCCTTATAAAAATCATCTATTGAAAGCAATTAGGATAGATTGCACATGCTTTAAAAGAAAAAAAGGAAATAATAATACTCTAGCGTTCTTTGGTCTTTTCAAATCCTTTCTGTGAGCTTGTTAGTCTGCAAGGTTGTAGTAGAGACCTGATCAGTTTGCACAGCCAAAGCAGGGCAGATATCCCGTCCACTGAATTACAAGGTGCCGAGTCAAAGTTCCACCCGAGGAGATGTGAGGTGGGAATACACTCTACCCACAATTACCAGCCAACTTTCCCCTGTCCTTTGATCTGCCTTTGTCACATTGGTCGGGTCAACAACTTCTGCATTGCTGAGGCAAGTGGCACTTCACTTTTAGAGGTTATCAGGCACTTTGGACCAACATTTCAACTTGATTCATTATAAACCAAGATAAAGCTCAGGGAAAGAATCAGTATAGCATAAGAAATAATTAAAATTATTCTGTACTTTGTATGTACGTTTCAACATAGATGTATTTTTTACTTTTTCCTTTTCTTTAAGGAATATGATACAGCATAAAAGATTAATTAAGTAAATTCTGGGGTATTATAAAATGGAATAATATAATCATTTAAATTATATGTATAGAGATAAAGATAAGTCCTTTGATATAATATTAAACTAGAAAGCAACAAAACCCTACATATATAATATAATTTCAACTATGTAAATCTACTCAGAAAAACATTGGAAGGTGAGTTATAAAAATATTTATAGTAATTCATAAAAATACTTATATAAGAATCATATTTTCCTCTATTTTCAAACTGCAACTTTTTCATGAGCATTCATTCTTTATTAATGAGCAAAATAAGCTTAACAGTGTGGTCACAAATCTACTCATTATATAATCATATATTCAGTAAAAAGTGTGGCCTTTAAAAACTTCTCCATAACTTAGCTGGTATTTTTAATAAGCCCCAACACAATGAATAACAAGGAAAAGGTAAATTTTATTCCAATCTGCTCAACATAATTAAACTATTCCAATCCAACTAATTAAACTATTTGTCTTATGTAACTCGCTCTCTGTCTAAATGACCCAAGTAAAAGCTGTTTTTCAGAGCATCACACCTTTCCCCAGATTCTCTCTGAGGCAGGGTGTGGGTCCACCAGAGAGGTGTGTCATTGCCAGGTGCAGACAGACAAGGTCCTGGGAAATCATAATGTCCCCTGTGTTCTCCATGCTCTGAGATGGAGCAGCAGGTCCCTACTTCTTCCCAGGCTGACCCCCCGGGGGGAGACAACATGGAGCGTCCTGCAGCTGCTGTCAGCTGGTGTCTGTAGCCGGTGTCGCTGTGGTCCATCTGTTCTCCTCGGTTCCGTGAGAGCAGTGGTCTCCCTGAAAGACTTGGTAATTATTGGCATAGTCCAGCCCACCTGAAGCTGGCCCTACCTCCAGATTTTTCACTTACCATTTATAAAACACTAACTTCTCTTTATTATTTAACTCAGGTTAGGCTGGGTGGCCTTGAAACATAAAAACTAGTACTTGATTTCAATTGCCATGATTTGTTCAACTTAGCATTGCTGTGGCAAGTCAGCATGTTTAAAAATGTTTTGCAAACTATTATAAAAGAACAAAAAAAGTGATTATGCAGGAAACAAAAAAGGCATGAAATAAGGAGATTTTGCTTCCAAAGATTTTTTTCTTCCCTCCTGCTGGGACCAAAAGTGATGGATAGCAGATCCTTCATGGAGAACCAGATACTGACCTTGATCTGGTGTTGGCTATTCAACGCCTCCAGTGACGACTCCGTTTCAAAGGTGGTGTCCCAGTGACATGGAGGGTGTGGAGCAGCACGTTCCAGAGCCTGAGTCCCAGAGGAGGGGTGGTAGTCAGGGAGCAGGTAGCTCTGATACCTGAGGAGCAGATGATATTCTTGATCAATCACAGTGGCTGCTCCGGTGGGGTGGGGATGCAATGGGCAGGACAGGCAGGTCCGTTCTAGTGACAACGCTCACCATCAATACGATGGCCTCAGGGTCGGGAGAGTCCCAACAACCTGGGCACAGGTACGCGTATGTGCACTGATTGTGTGCCTGCAGGTGTCCTATCAAAGGGAGGGCCACCAAAAGGGTTCATAGACCACATGCAAAGTTTCAAATCATCAGGACGGCCTGCTTGTTGGCGTGGCAGCAAAGCTAGAGCAGCGGCTGCCAGTTCCTCTGACGGCAGCACGTGACCCGCCATCCCGGTAGGGCAGGCACTTTTCCCAGGGGCTGCCTCTGGGTGACTGTAGAACACAGGTAGACAGAGCTGCTTACAGGCATTAGTCTTCTCCCTGTGCTGGTTGGTCTCTGCCAAACTTCTTCGAGAACAGAAGGTGCATGGGAAGGTGCAGGTGAGCAAGACTCCATAACGGGGCTGATGACTATGCAGAGTCTTCAACAACGTGCAGGAGCTCTCCAGGCAAACAAGGAAGGAAAAAGGAACGCCGCAAAAAGGAGATGTGAAATAATGGCTTATTTGAGGAACTCCTAGCAGCTGGGCACGGTGATGCTGTGCACACATGGAGAAGTGCAAGGATGAGACCAGGGAAAGCAAGCTGGGGCCTCTTGGTCAAGGTCCTTGCCTGACAGGCATAAGATTTTTCATTTTGTGCTGTGGATGATGGGATATCATTAGAGGATTCTAAACAGGGACACGACATTGTGAGATTTCCATTTTCTGAAGACTGCTCCAAGGCAAAATGGAGGAGGACTGGAGAAGAGAGAGACCAAAAAGGGCAGGAAATAATCTAAAGAGGAAAGAGTGAGGGTCTGAACCAAGGCAGCCTGGCACAGTAAGGGAAGTCAGGGTTATTAGGAGGGGTGTGAGCTAGACCTGGTGACAGATTAGATGTGGGGGTAACGAAGGGGGAAGAGTCTAGACCGAGTCCCAATTTCTCTGTTTTGCAACTGAAGAATAGTAAGCAAGAAGATAAGAGAAGGAGTGTGTTTGGGGAGTAGGTAGAACAGGAAGATACTTTCACTTAGTGTTTAGGAGAAATCTAGGTGAACATGTCTAGCGGCTAATAGAATGGCCAGGTGTAGAGAAAAAAATGATGCTTGAGTAACAGATTTTAAAGTTATAAACATATAGAAAGCAAAAGTCACAGGAGAGATGACTTCGCTTAGAGAGATGCAGAGTCTGCACCTGGAACCTAGAATTTCCTGAAGTGACACAAAGCAATCAGGACTTTTATTGTAAATACATGGGTAGCACCTTCTTTAAAAAACTTTCGCAGATATCCCTAAGCAAAATAAGGCTTCCCCTGTGCATTAGTTTGCAAGGACTTTCGTAAAAATATACCACAGACTGCATGGCTTAAACAACAGAAATTATTTTGTCACAATTCCGGAGACTAGAAGCCCAAGACCAAGGTGTTGGCAGGTTTGATTTCTTCCGAGGCCTCTGTCCTTGGCTTGCAGATGGCTGTCTTCTCCCTGTGTCTTCACTTGGTCTTCCTTCTGTGACTGTCTTGGTCCTAATCTCCTCTTCTGATAGGGTGGAGTAGGGCCCACACTAGCACACCATTTTAACTTGCCTCTTTAAAGTCCCTGTCTCCAAACACAGTAACGTACTGAGGTACTAAGGCTAGGACTTCAACCTGTGAATTTGGGGTGGGTGGGGTCACCGTGCAGCCCATAACACCGTGGCTGGGCTAACTCTTCCTCTCTGCCTGCTCTTCCCTGAACACACTCACGTTGTGCTAGAAGCCATTCACTACATGTCCTTCCCCTGATGAGACTCAGAGCCTCATCTGAGTGGCAGCGACGTGTCACTCTCTGCTGTGTTCCCAGACGCAGAACCATTGCTGCTGGTTTCCAGAAGTTATCTGAAAGCTTGAATGCATTCTAAATTCAGGGTAAAACACCTCAATAACAAAACCAGTTTTTCCTAAACCAGAAACAGAGGGCCCAAGAACAAATTTCAACCCACAGATGGGTTTTGTTTGGCCACATTGTTTTTGTTGTATGAAATCAAGAGGTTTAATTTTTAAAACCCTTAAGTTTTTCACTTGTTAAAAAAGAGACAACAGGCCCAAAATTAAGTCACTTGTGCTAAGCCCATATCACCGGACCAAGACTTAATACCTAACTAATTGCAGTTCCAACTTTTCCTAGATGTGTGGTCTTGACCGGTCAGTCTGGAATTTTGTCATCAGCACCAAGGGAGGCATCTGCCACATAAACACTTTCAGCCCCAGGGGAGATGAGGTGATGCTCCTTTCCCTACCCCCTCCTCCTTCTGCCGGAAAATGCCTTCCCCTTTGCACAGCCCCTTGGGGCACCTATCCACTTACTAGACAGGATGCTTCGCAATTCACGACTTGTTTTTAGAAAGCTAATTAGATCTGCAAATTAACTCAACTGGATTTTGTTATTTAACATTCATCTCTTGAAAAATATAGAGATTTGGCAACTCAAGGCAATCAGCTTGTGCTTATTAGCAGCTGCCACCTTTATTTCTTTTTCTCATTTTTATTATGAATATTATAATAAATCCTCATGTACCTATGACACAACTTCAGCAATTATTAAAGTGTGGCCAATCTAATTTTGCTTATCCCCCCCTTTTGTTTTTTGCTTAAATATTTTAAAGCAAATCTTAGATATTTTAGTATGCTTTTGTAACTGAAAAGGATTTTATATTTTACATAACCACTATGCCATTATTATATCTTTAAAAATTAATAATTCTGTAATAATATACCATGCAGCCTATATTCATATTTTCCTATCTCAAATTTATCTTTTTTATAGTTGATTTGTTCAAATTAGGATTCAAAGTTACTCCTCACATGTGAATGTTATGTCTATTAAAACCCTTTTAAAATATCATTTAACCACTGAAAATACTGGTCATTAATCCATTAGAATGCCTCAGATTCAGCATTTGGCTGGTTAGTTCCTCATGACATCATTTAATTTAATTTGTCCTTTGAGCTTTCCTATATCCTACAAACTGGCAGTCGGAGCCAAAGGAGACCAGTTCAACATCACTTTCCACAAGGGCTGAAAATTTTCTGTCTGTACCATCCATAGAGGAGCTATGAGCCACATGTGAGCACTGAGCCCCTGAAATAACCAAGGAACTGAATTGTCCGGCCTGCTTTGCAGCCATCTACAACTTTCACCTAAGGCTGAGTGGATAGGAAGTGGAAGGAAGTGATGGACTCAGCTTTTGGGTCCTGCCTCCAAAGGGAAGGGAGTTAGCTTTCCCTTTCCCTTCTTCAGACTTCAGACTTTCTGCCTGGCATGTGAATGTCGTGATGAGTCTTTTCCACCGTGAGCTTGCGAGCATGCAGTATTCTTTTCTTTAATTATATTTTATTAATTATGCTATATATTACAGTTGTCCCAATTTTCCCCCCTTTCTCCCCCTCTACCTAGCACCCTCAGGCAATCCCCACAACTTTGTTCATGTCCATGTGTCATGCGTATGTTCTTTGGCTGCTCCATTTCTTATACTGTCCTTCACATCCCCATGGCTGTTCTGTAACTACCTATTTGTACTTCTTAATCCCCTCACTTTTTCACCCATTCCCCCAAACTCTCCTCCCATCTGGCAACCATCAAAGCACTGCAGTATTCTAGAGACAACAGAGTAATAAGATAAGTTGAACCTGGATCCCTGATATCATACTAACCCAAGACTCTTTATGTTTAAACTATTATGGAAGAGTTAAACTTCTATCTCACTTAAGTCTCTGTCAAATTTTATTTTACTACGAAGCAAATTAACTAATCCATGTCTCATTTATCCAATACACACACCTACAGGGGGAAAGGCTCTTAGTTACCATACGCACAGGAGAACTGTTTCCCTGAATGTCAGTCATCCTTCTTCCTCAGCCTGCTGGGTGTGTCTTCAATTGTCTGATGAACAAAATACCAATAGTTGCTTGCAGACATGGCATATGCATGAGCTTAGTATGAGGTTTTCCCTCACAAAGGCCAACCTGCCACTGGTGAATACCTAATTTCCAGCAAGGTAGCAAACCCTAGCACTAGGATGGTACCATGCCTCTAGGATTCTGACAGCTAGCTGCCTTCTGCCAGGCTGACTTTATCTGACCCTTTTCATCACGTAGACCACAACAAGAATAGATGATTAACCCTGCATTTGAATAGGCTTTCCCTACCCATCAGTCTTCTGCCAGCACTAATATCTGTGTACTTATTGAATATCCATTACGCCATCACTCTTTCTTAGTCAATATTGCCTCCAAACAGGAATTTATTTATTGGAAAGAGAATGCAAGGCAGTGGTATAATGCTCCTGCTTTTCTTCTCATGTACTCTGTCCTTTAAAAAAGAGAATGTTGAAGGAGAAAGGAAACCATTAATACCAAACTAAAGCTGCATGACCAGTTGTAAAAATAACAAGGCCCCTTCTGTTATGTCCTTAGTTGGGCATGTGGCCATCAGAATTAGATGTACATTTCTAGCCTCTCCTGTAGCTATCTACGGCTCTGAACTAAGGTTTAGTGGATAGAAGTAGAAGAAAGAGATGGATTCAACTTCTAGGTTATGCCTCTAAAGGGAAGATAGTAGCTTTCACTTTCCCCTCTTTAAACTTTGGACTCTGCACAGTACGTGAGTGTAGTGCCAGAAGATTGAATAATTGCCCTTTCCCCTATTGTTTTTAAGAATTAGCATAACTTAAACAAAAAAATCTTTAATCTCTTTTCTCTTTCTTTTTCCATGATGTTTATAGCCATAGTTTCAAACTTCTTGCCAGTAAATCCTCCAAAGAATTTTTGAAAAACTCTATTACACAATTTTAAGTTACTAAAATGTTTCAACATAAGCTTAAGTGGTTATAATTTGAGGAATATTATAAATATTGACAATAGAACATACCAGTCCTTTAAATAAATTCAATAGAAACTCAATTTAACAATTTTTTTTAAAGATTTATTTATTTATTTATTTATCTTTAGAGGGGAAGGGTAGGAGAGAGGGAGAGGGAGAGAAATATCAATGTATGGTTGCCTCTCATGCGTCCCCTGCTGGGAACTGGCCTGCAACCCAGGCATGTGCCCTGACTGGGAATCGAACCGCGATCCTCTGGTTCGCAGGCCCGCGCTCAATCCACTGAGCTACACCAGCCAGGTCAATTTAACAATTTGAAAGTTACCAGCATCCATGTAAAAATATATAAACAAGCTTTTATTTAATAGTCAAAAGTTTCACACCACTCTTTTCTCCTTGAAATCATATTTGCGTTCTGCTTCCTTTATGAAATTTTATCCTAATGCATTATATTTTTATGCCTGGCATACTCTTCCTTACCTTTGTTGTGGAGTAGAAGTTCAGTTTCCCCTTGATAGTCAGGATCAACCCCCCCAGCCAGCATAGTCACTCCTGGTAAGAACAAAATGCTGCCCCTTCCATGATGGAAGCCCTCCAACGTAATGAACCTGCTACCAGGCAACTGGCTGTGCACACCAGGGAAGAGCGTCACATCTAGGACTCGCTGCTGGTCTCTGTTGCTAGCATGGTGGGCACCCAGCAGTGGCCACAGCCCAGCCAGCCTTTGCGAGTAGAAGTCTGTGTGGTTGAGCCCATGCAAGCATCTTCCACTCCTGCCACCATGGCCACTTTTTTGTGAGCCGATTGGGTGATGAGAGGGGAGGGGTGGCTGGGAAAGGGGCTGACTGGTATCCACAGAAAGGATCATCCTATTTACTAGATTATTAAAATTGTCTTCGACTGAGGCCACCCTTTGCTGAGCATTCACATGGCATTCATGTGTCTTCATGTTCTTTGCCTATTCGGTGTAGTCTATCTATACACCTGTTTCCCAAATTCCCTTGTCACCAATTTTCCAATCATGTCCCTTCAAAGTCCCTGACCACTGCGTAAAGCCATTGGCCACAGGCCATGAATGAGTATACAGTCACATGTCTAGCCATTTCTTTTTCCAAGCAAAGTGAACAACTTGGTGTAATGCTCGAAGTTACCCTTCACCTCCAGGGATGTCCCAGAAATGGGTGTAGTGCCTCTGCTGTCCACTTTCAAGTGGTGCCTGTTTACTGGGCAGAACCATTAGTAAAACAGACTTGAGTCTACTTTTCTTCTGCCAACCGACTGACTGCAGGGAACTCCCCATAGGGCCATAGGCGCAGGCTGGGAGAGAGAAGGTGGTGTAGCAAAAGCAGTATCGGGGCCACTTCTTCATGGAACTTACTTGTGCCTTCAGGGCACAGTAGGGTCCAATCTCCCATATGCCCCTTCCATCTGATGAGGCAGTGCTGCTGTGCATGCCCAACTTTATGGCTCAGTGGGTCAGAAAACACCCTGTTCTTGGTAGGCAGCTCAGATCACATGCTCACTTGGGAGCTCATGGTCAAGCATTCAGCCTCCACCAAGGCCCAGTAGCAGGCCAAGAACCGTTTCTCAAAAGGAGAGTAGTTATCCACAGAGGGTAGAAGGGCTCTGCTCCACAATTAAGGGCCTGCTTTGTAGTTCATCTCCAAGGGCCCGCCAAAGTCTCCAAACAGCATCCCTGTCTGCCACCGACACTTCAAACACCATTGGATGTGCTGGGTCATAGGCCTGAGCAGCAAGGCAGCTCGCACAGCAGCCTGGACCTGTTGCAGAGCCTTCTCTTTCCTGGGCCCTCCTCAAAACCAGCAGCTTTTTATGTCAGTAGGTAAATGGGCCAGAGTAATTCACCTAAATGAGGAATGTGTTGCCTCTGAAATCCAAAGAGATCCACTAAGCAGTGCATCTCTTTCTTGGTTTTAGGTTGGAGCACTTTTTTTAAATTTTGTTCAGAAACCATATGTTGTAGGAACCAGTGTGATAGCCACTCATATATCAAGGAATTAACATCCTTCCCAAAGCATCTGTACATGCAAGAGGTTGGGGAAGGGGGGAATTATTGGTGGTCCAGAGAGAAATGGAGTCAGCCAGCATGACTGATAGGAAGTGTGGCGGCGGTGGCGGGCCATTAAGTTTCAGACCAGCTTTCCTGGTCCCAGTCCTGATCTTGGCATAGGGGTGGGGTGGGGGTGTGGAGGGAGAAAACAGCTCCTGAAGCAGCAGATTCGACTTGATGTTTTTTGGTTTATTTCCATGAGACTTGGAGGAGTTCTCACTTTCCTGCGTTGAAATTTACTTTTATTTTCACTCTCCTGAGCATTCTGTTCTATACTATTAACTACTTCAGGCTTTGGGGAAAGTAGATCGGACAGATTCTCTCATCTGGATTTCCACATCCAGTGTAAACCGCAACACAGGTTTCTCTTTTAAAATAAAATGAAGCAACAGTAGCTAGGTAAACGCAGCCATCTTCCTACCAAATGGCAAAACATTTATCACCAACTTCCCACTGCTTGGAGGGAGCTGGGCATTTATTTTTCTTAGCAGATTTTCTTTTAGGGGGGGCCTTTTGGTTTATTTGAAGCTTCAGAAATGTCACCATTCCTTAGAGCATGCGTAAATGAAGCCACAGCTTTATCGTTTTATCAATGCTATATCCTCCCAAACGTCAGAACTGTCACTCTGGCCTGTGCATGCCCGAATGCCACCATGTCCTTCTGCTCTGGGAACCACCACCACTTCCTCCCCGTATTGCCTGGCGAGAATACTGCGGGGCGCGCAGCTCTGGCTGAGTGCCTCTGACAATCTCTACCTCATTTTTAGGAGCCTGCTGGGACTCGAGTCTAATTATAGGCCTAGAAGTGGAGAGAGGTAGTGGGGATGGGCCCGAGGGAAGTCAGCGTTGTCTGGTACTGCGACTGCCTCAGGGGAAGCCAATGCAGTTTCCCGACAAGACAGGGTTACTCCCTTCAGACAGGGGTAGAGAGGCTGCTACTGCCCCTGGAGGGAGGAGAGGTACTTCTGCTGGGGGTAGGGAGTCTCCTTCCACTGGCAAAGAAGACTCATCCAAATTTAGGGGCTCACTGTCTCCAGCTTCATCAGGGTCTTCCCACATGTTCCCATTACAGTTTACAAGATCCCACTGGTTCCCAGTCAATATCCTACTTTGATAATAGACACCCTGCAGAGGCTGCGAGTTTAACTGTGTTGTAATTCAGCTAATCACAGGATGAGGTTCAGCAGTTGATTTTAGGCAACCTCAGCCTTGCAGCTACAGATTAGGGTCCTTCAGGGCACGTAGAAGTAGGTTTTCCGGTCACTTAGAGGGAGGCTTGAGCTAGAAAGTCGAATCCCTGCCCTCACACTTTTCCTTCTCTACTTTGTCCAGCAGCACTAGGAGCAGCCAGCCAACCTCGTGATATTTTTTAGACTTCCAAATATGTTTGAAAGTATCACATGCACAGTCACCCAGCTCCCTGCTTCTAATGAAGGGTTGATGAAGGGTACCCAATGCAGACATTTAGCATATCTGTATCACCAGATTGTATCAGGGTCTCTCAGTGCTCTTCCAGTGCTCCAGTCATTAGCATCTTTTAATCTAATTAGATTGGAGAGCCATTTCCAGAAACCTCAGAACCAATTCAGAAAACTGATGCTGAACGTTCTGGTATCAAAGAAAAGCCGCCCTCGGTATCAAAGTCTGCATTAGTCCAGGTTGTCCAGTGAAATAGAACCAATAGGTACACCACGCCCTAGTCAGGTTGACACATACAATTCACTGTCACATCTACTGATGCCAAACAGATTATCCCTCAAAGTTAGCAGCTTAAAACAGCAGACACTTACTGTCTCCTTGCTGTGGGCCAGGAAGCGGAGGCAGTTTAGTCACTTAGGCAGCTGCCATCAGGGCATTGGCCACAGTTACGATCATCTCAGGGCTTGAATGGAGCTGGGCGTATTTCCAGCTCACTCTTGTGGCTGTTTCCAAATCTCAGGTCCTAACTCGCTGTTGACCAGAGATCAACGTGTTTTCCACGTGGCTTCTCCACAGGGCTCCTCACCACGTGGCAGCTTGCCTCCCCACCGCCACCGCCTGCCCCGCCCCCACCTCCAGCCCAAGCAAGGCTCAGAGAGAAAGAGAACAAGATGGAATCTGGCCTTTTGTAACCTAATCTTGAAAGTAACATGCCGTCACTTTTACCCTATTCTAATGGTTAGACACGTCATGAAGTCCAGCCCACACTCATTTACATATATGTGGAAATCCCGCTCTCAAATGGCTCATGGGGGAAAGACTCGGAAAGAAGTCACGGAGCAGGCGAGTGGTGGTTTGTCCTGTAAAGTCCCTGGGATTTTGACGTGGTTGGGGGCGGGGGATGCCAGGGAGAGAGCAGACACAGGGGAAGAAACGGTGATAAGAAGGGCTTTCGCAGTTTCATTTTACCTGCATTGTTTGAATTGTTTTAACAGAATGAATTAAAGTATTACATATGAAACTGAAAATAAATATGTATCAAAAAAGTCCTCACTGGAGCCAGTAAAATATATCCATTTGTTGTACCAGAAGAAAGAAATGTTTAAAGGAATGAAAATGTCATGATCACTGAAATGTTCTTCTTTTATTAGAAGGTCCTTAAGGGTATCTGTAGCTTATATCAGGGGCTACATGTGAAGGTAAAATGAAGCAGTGGCCTTTTAGTTCAGAATTGATTTTTCTAGGTTTAATGGAGCTCGAGTTGTGGCTTTTAATTTTTTTTTAAATTAGATACAGCCGGAAGTATCTACTCAGGCTGTCAGTGGGAACTAGGAAGGCAAAGGGCAGGAGTTAAATGGAGTGCCTTCTTCATAAGCTAATTTTTGAGAAAAAAAGAAAAATTGTCATACTCTTGAGATGGGACATAATTTTTCACTGAGAGGCTGGGATGCTCTGGGAAATTAAAATGTGCTAATAATGATAAAATTATACACAACCTTTTGGATATTTAGTATGTGCCAGGCTCTGTACTAAGAGCCTTACATGCATTATCTTATTTAATCCTGACACACCTAAGCAAAAGTCAATATAATTGCCCCATTCTTTAGACTAGGAGAGGTAAGATAAATGACTCAGGGTCACACAGCATTAAGTGGTTAAGCCCTGACTCAGACAGAGGTCTGACCCAAGGTCCTAGCTCTTGCCCTTGCCCATGAGAAATGAAGCCTGCCAGCAGAAGGCCGAAATCTGACCTCAAGAGCAGGAGCAGACTGCTTGGCAAGAAGGACCGAAAGGGATGATGAAATTAAATTACATCTATTTCCACATAGATGATAGATATAGATTTGCTCCTCTCCATAGCACAGCACTTACCTGCCCAGGATTTGACCTCAAG
Source organism: Glossophaga mutica (assembly GCA_039655065.1). Classification (NCBI taxonomy): domain Eukaryota; kingdom Metazoa; phylum Chordata; class Mammalia; order Chiroptera; family Phyllostomidae; genus Glossophaga; species Glossophaga mutica. The sequence continues at coordinate 197,065,614 of CM077304.1, forward strand.
GTCGGGGGCCTGCCGCCCCCCCCCGCCCCCCCGCCCCCCGCCATGCTGAATCTGGTCTTACTCGGGCTCTATGTCGGCACCCAGGAGAGAGGCTACCTCTGGAGTACAGGAATACCTCGAGATACTGCAGGTTTAGTTCCCAGCCACAGCAATAAAGTGAGTCATAATTTATTTGCTAAGGGAGGGTTTTACCTTCAATTTGTGAACAACCAACAAACCAGAGCCACCATCTGTGAAGTGTAAAGAAGTCCAATAGGATGAGATGTGCCTGTACACACTTTATATGATTACAGCGAGAGATTCCTCAGGCACCAGATAAGGAGAGGAATGGTTTCTTCTGTTAAGGTCCCCCAACCAAGACTGGCACCAAAAAGGGGGTGGCCTCACACAAATAAATCAAACATGTTTTATCCATGGAGGGGGTGCCTATTAAGCAGGACAAAAAGGATATCAAGGACATCTACAGTATAATCGCCTGATTTTACAATAGAGAAAGCCAAGAACCAGACAGGAAAGTGATTCATTCATGGACTTCCTGCCAGTGAGGGTGTAGCTGGGAGTAGAGGCCAGATCTGACCCCTGGCTCAGTGCTCTTTTTCCACCACATATCAGGATGAAGACCTTGGGTCCGTCCTGGGAGCTGTGTGGTCAGGTTCGCAAAAGTGCCAGCTCCCCGGTAAACACACACACACACACACACACACACAGTGAAAATCAGGAAATAAATCATTTAGGAGCATGGGGGATCAGAACGAGGGCACCTCATCGAAGCCAGAGACACAGGAGACGGTTCCTACCCTGCCTGCCAGGGTCAGGACCTCAGTGTGAAAGAATGAGAACAGCACCAGCTGGCACAGACTGAAAAGCTACGGGACGGTTTGACAGATACGCACTCGTTGGAAAGGGTTTAAATGAAGACAGCCAGCTCTTAAGATTTCCCAGGCCTGGAGAAAGAAATAGACATGGAGTGAGTCAGGAGAGGAGCAAGCCTCTTATGGAAAAATGTCTTGGGCGCTGTCCAGAGACAAAGTCAACTTAAGGTCATTGCTAGGTAAGAATGATAGCTGGGATGGTAACCCACATGGATTTTCCAGGGGTTTGAGGAAAAAAGCTTTCACTGGGGGATGGAGCAAGGATTGAACATTAAAATGTCTATAGCACCTAAAGGGGTAATAAAAATAAATGAAGTGAGCTTTCCAACCCTTTCCATTCCTGTCAAAAAAAATAACTACTGACTTGAAGGAAGATGGATTCCTAATGTGAACCTCATATCATAGTTGATAGTTATTTGGGAAAGGTAGAGACTGTGTCAAAAAGGACAACTGCCCCATCTGAACACAACAGCCGCTGTTCAGTCCCAACAAATTTCCGATCTGCCCGAATGCAGACTAAATAATGTTAGCTTTCCAATTTCCTGGGACACTAGAAATCTAGACTTTTATGTGTAACTTCTTGAGTTTCAACGGCTGGCAACTTAGTATTTTAAATGTGTGTGGACCATGCAAGATCTGTGATCAAGCGGTACACACCAGTTTGCAGGTTCTATCCTGGAGCAAGATTATGTGTGTGTGTGAGGGCGGGAGATTTATTTCCAAGAATCAAAGGAAACAGGCCCTGATTGCCAAAGGGCCCTGAGGCTGATTTCCAACTTACATGAAAAGTAATACAAGTATCAATCCCTTACATAGGTCTAAATGCTTATCCCTCGCCAACAAGTTTTAGAATTCAGATTTACGGGGCCCATGCCATGTAGCTTGCCAAGAGAACTCCGAGGCAGTGCCCTATTAACAAACACATCGATTTTCTGCAGCAAATCATATAAATATTTAGAAACCAAGTGAGATAAATAAAAAGCATAAATAATCTCATAGAAATCTTAGTCAAGTTTTGCCACCAAATGAAATAGTTATAAACTTATGAAAAATATTGATTTAAAAACCATTGGGATTTTGGTATTATTGATAGGAGGTTGTGGACCTGTTACAAGAGGGAGACACAACCAATGAGTAATGGGTACACACTCCATTAATTAACTGACTTCTGTTAAATTTGTGTCTAATGACCTGTACACGTTGAAAAACATTAGTATCTTTGCTAACTGGGGACATCTCTGCTACCTCAACTTCAGCCTTTACCACTGTCTCCCTTCCCTTAACCCTTGCAGCATAAGTAAGACAGATTGGCAGGGATGCTTCATGTAGGTACTCACCTCCGACAGCCCTAAGAAATGGTATCTCTCAGAGGTGCCACCCTCCATCGGGACCCTGCCTTGACTGCCTCCCTATTCAGCTCCCAACTCTCTTGATGCCTCAAGGTTTATGCTAACCTCTCAATGAGGACCCAAGCCAGGAAAAAGTTCTTCCTCTCAAGTTCCTCAGTAATTTATAACCACTATTCAGGTCTATTATTGCCAGTAAAATTATCCTTCTTCTCAAAAGAACTGTGCCTCCTCACCCCTCAGGGCTATGGTTACCCTGGGCCCTACCCCCTCCTAAACTTTATGATCACAGCATATCAGCAGTCAATCTCCAAGCATTCTGGGTTATGGAATCTTACTGGGTGCATCCACAATCCACCCTGTACTGGTCACTTCTTCAAAGTCCTGGTGGGAGATCAGGTGTGTATCTCTGCTGCAGCTTTAGGGTTCTGCCCCTGAATCTCTATGCATTACTCCACAAAGAAGAACATGCACATGTCCCCAGCGATAGAAACAAACAGAGCACAATCTAAATTCAAATATGGAAAATAACCCTTTCTCCTGTGGAAGACACAATTCTGCAGGGTCTTGGCTTTTCTCAGGTACCACTCTGTGGCAAGACACATCAGATTTACGTTACAAAATAAAGGACTTGGATTAGCTTCTCAACCTAAACCTCTCTCCTCTGGTAGCCACCGGTTCCCTCAGGAAAAATGTTTCTGTGTCTCCAGACGTAGGAGTGTTCCAAAACATCATACCCCAAAACAAATGGAAGTCTCTTCTTCCACAAAAGATTGCTGTTGAAGATCTCCCATTTCTGGGCTGCTGAAGCTTTCTAGATACCATGGCAATCTCAACACATTCTGGGGTGTGTGGGTGCATACTATATTGTAATTAACAAATAATCTGTTGGGTGACATATGATGATATGTGAATATCCTATTGCCCAATAATCCTCAAAATTTTTTCACCCAATAATTTCAGCATCCATTGATGATAATTGCCTGAATTATTATAATGGTGATTTTTCTAATTCTATGTTTTTCTACATATTTTTTTATCCTCACCCAAGGGCATGCTTATTGATTAAAGAGAGAGAGGAAGAGAGGGAGAAAGAGTGGGAGAGAAATATCTATGTAAGAGAGAAACATCAGTTGACTCCTGTATGTGCCCCAACCTGGTACTAGACCCACAATCCAGGCATGTTCGTTGACTGGGAATCAAATCCATGACCTTCAGGGAGTCAAATCCATGACCTTTTGGTTTGTGGGAGGACACTGCAACCAACAGAGACACAACAGCCAGGGCAGTTTTTTTCTAAATGTATTAGCTGGCAAGCTTTGAAAGAAGAAAGCACGCCTCTATCACCATCTTTATTTTGAATGTTCGTAAGTGTTGCAGACCATTCAGCCTGGTCTCAGGAGTTGTAACCCTCACCCCATGATGGGCTGTGTAAGAGCCAAGGGACCCACTTCATCTGGGTCTGTTCTGTCACAAGGACGTGACCTACTAAGGAGACAAAGTTTATCTCCCTGGCAGGAGCGCTGCTTCTGCCTTACCCATCTCTGGCCTCATAGCTTGGTTGGCAGTCAATGACGGGTAAGACTCCTCATGGGAGGGGCAACCTAAGCCAGACACAACCACTTGGGAGGCCTCATGGAAGGACTCGGGCGGTGGGGGGGGCTGCAGCAAAGAGGATGTGATGGACCCTCGCCCCCCGGCTATTCTGACATAGCCCAAGTCCCCATTTCCATCTGGGAGATGTCTCCTGCTTCCTAATTGGCTTAAAGCCTGAAACTGTGGGGGCGAGTGGTGCAGCCCTATACTGGCCAGGATGGCTCCCTGGGTAATCGGGCATAAGAAAGAATTCCTAAAGTCCTGTGAAACCTGCTTTGCTAAGAGTGCACTCATTCAAATGATAAGGGTCCAAGGAGGAAATGAGATTGCCTCCCAAAGTTTTGCAACCCCCTTTCCTGACAGACACTGACTCAGATTAAGCCCTCAGATTTCTTTGACATGTTAAACCTGTATTCCGGTGTATTTGAACCCAATAAAAGCCTAGCTAGCGAGGAAGGGGCTCTGGGTCATTCTCCTCTGAGAGTTTGACCACCTTTCCTCCCCAAGCAGATCATGACTTCGTAGTTTTTATTTTCATCGGTGACGGAGGGATGGGGCTCTGCGGGCGGAGCCCCCCCACATCTGGCGCCCAGGACAGGGGCCCCGACACATAAGCATTCATGGGTTCTTTTCTGACTCAAGAGAATGCAATCCATTACCATCACTACTCTTATTGATATTTCACTTAACACAAATTTTGGCCGGCAGAAGTAACTTTAAGCTAGCTCCTGTTTCCTTTTACATGTCATCATTGGCTTTGAGTACTTCCTCACTTTTGAGCACCAGGTGTCTCCAACTCACTGTGCACTCCCCATATCCCAGCTGTTGGAATCAGCTGTTTCTCCAAAGGACCTGGGTTCCTTTCAGCAAAGAACAGTATTTTGAAATCAGCATCTGTGTACTAGATATGCCTAATGTTACTGTAATATTATTTCTTCTAGGCTTTTTCAGGAGACAGCTAGAAAATAAAAAAATTTTAAAGAACCATGAATAATACCAATAGCTCCAATTCAAATCAAACAATATTTTTAAAAACATGATTCTTCTTAAACTTATATTCCAATTGGTATCACCCTTCTTCCATAGTGAGGAAAAAACCTCCTGGTTTCCAACAATTGTCTCGAACTTACAATACTTACAAAACAATTTCAGAATTTCTTCACTGATACTATAAAAAACAAACCTACTAGCAAAAGGTCAATATTTCTTTGCAATTCTTTTTGTACTTAAAACACATTCCATTAAGGATTTACTATGCTCAAAATGTAGTTATATTAGTTTTTTTTTTTTTTTCCTGAGTGGTTATGGTATCAACTTGATAGTTTCATTAGCTAGATTAATTTGTGGCTAACCTAACAATGGTTTGCTTTTTCAATTTTTGTTGATTCAATATGCAGAACATTTACATAGTTCAAAAGTAAAACCTGTAAAAAGAGAGAAGCTCAGAAAAGTTGAACCTTCACTTTCAACATTCTTATTAGTTCCTGGTTTATCCTTATATTTCTTCTTTTAACAAGCAAATATATGTAGGCTTAATTCCCCCTTTTTCTTACAAAACTGTTCATATTATGTATACTCTTTTACACCTTGCTCTTTTTTCATTTAATATTCCTTGAAAGCACTCTATATAAATTCGTAGAGATCTTTGCTGTGTAGAATTCCATTGTTTGAATGTACTAGTTTGAATTATGTAACAGTACATAACTTATTCAACTAGTTTTAGTTAGATGGACATTCAGATTGTTCTGTTTCTTCTATGAAAATTCATTTGCTTATACTTTTATCCCTACTATGAACGGGAATTATTTATTTCAAGTAGCTTTTCTAATGTATTTGCATGAAGTTAAATGAAGTCATCTAAATGTTTCAAATTTTCTTCTGTTTCAAACCTTGTATCTTCTTTGTCATTTCTTATTTTATATATTTTCTCTTCGTTCTTTTTATGATTAGGTTAACTGCTGGTTTATTTTTCTTTTCCAAAGTACCAATTAGTTTACTTTTTCCAACGATCTATTTACTAGTGCATTAATTTTTCCTTTTCCAATCATTAATTTCCACCTTTTAAACTTTATTAAAGACATGCCTTATTTTATCACGCCTCAGCGTATATTGTGCTCTACAGATATCGGTGTTTCTTTACAAACCGAAGGTTTGCAGCGGCCCTGCGTCGAGCAACCACCTTACCAACGGCTTTGCTCACTCCTGTCTCTGACCCGTTTTGGTGATTCTCACGACACTTCAAACTGTTCGTTACTATCCTATTTGTCATGGTGATCCGCGATCAGTGACGCTGGATGTTACTTTTGTCATTGTTTTCTGGCACCATGAACCACACCCTATGAGACAGTGAGCTTGTATCAACGAATGCTGTGCGCCCCGACTGCTCCACCGAGCGGCTGGTCCCCATTGCTCTCCCCGTTGCCCGGCCTCCCTATTGCCTGAGACACGACAGCCTTGAAATTAGGCCAGTTAACAGCCCTTCAGTGGCTTCCAAGTGTTCAAGTGAAAGGAACTGTCTCACATCTCTCACTTTAAATCAAAAGCTAGAAATGATTAAGCCTAGTGAGGAAAGCATGTGGAAGGCTGAGACAGGCCAAATCTAGGCCTCTTAAGCCAAACAATCAGCCAAGTTGTGAATGCACAGGAAAAACTCTTGAAGGAAGTTAAACATGCTACTTCTGTGAACACACAAATGATGATAAAGTGAAAAAGTCCTACTGTTGATATGGAGAAAGTTCATGGTCTGAATAGAAGATCAAACCAGCCACAACATTCCCTTAAGCCAAAAACTAATCCAGAGTAAGACCCTAATTCTTTCAATTCTATGAGATTTAGAGAAGTGAGGAAGCTGCAAAAGTAAAGTTTGAAGCTGGCAGAGGCTGGTTCATGAGGTTTAAGGAAAGAAGTTGTCTCCAGGCGAAGCAGCAAGTGCTGATGTAGAAGCTGCAGCAAGTTATCTAGAAGATCTAAGATAATTAATGAAGGTGGCTACACTGAACAACAGGTTTTCAATGTATCAGAAACAGCCTTATGTTGGAAGGAGATGCCATCTAGGATTTCCTACATGGTTAGACAGAAGTCAATGCCTGACTTCAAAGCTTCAAAGGACAGCTGACTCTCTTATTAGGGGCTAATGCGGCTGGTGGCTTTAAATTGGAGCCAATGCTCACTTACCATTCCAAAAACCCTAGGGCCCTTAAGAATTATGCTAAGTCTACTTTGCCTGTGCTCCAGAAATGGAACAACAAAGCTTGGAAGACTGCACAGCCCCTTACCACATGGTTCACTGAGTATTTTAAGCCCATTGTTGAGACCTATTGCTAAAAAAAAATTCGTTTCAAAATATCACTACTCATTGACAATGCACTTGGTCACTCAAGAGCTCTGATGGAGATTCACACTGAGACTGATGTTGTTTCCATGCTTGCTAGCAGCCCATGGATCAAGGAGTAATTTTGACTTTCAAGTCTTATTATTTAATAATACATTTCATAAGGCTATGGCTGCCATCGACAGTGATGGATCTGGACAAAGGACATCAGAAACTGTCTGGAAAGGACAGAAGGGCCCTGCACTCCCAGAGGGGCCCTGCACTCACACAGGGCCCTATGCTTTGCTAAACGTTATGCTGTTGCTGTCTTGATTACTTAGTAATTTTTTAAGAAGGGGCCTTGCATTTGAATTTTGCACAATTGCACAAATTACATAGCTGGTCCTGAAACTGGGCCATCTTGAAGCTGAGTTTTGATGGATGAAAAGGAATGTATATAGATCTGCATTGTTCAACCTGGTGGCCACTTAGTCACAAATGGCTACTTAGATTTGAATTAAGTAAAATTAAAAACTTAGTTCCTCAGTTTCATTAGGTACATTTCAAGTGCACAGTAGCTACAAGTGATTAGAGCCTACAGTATTGGAAAACAGGGAGCATTTTTCTTATCACAGAAAGTTCTATTGGACAGGGTAGCTCTGGACTCTCGCTGCTTAAAGTGTGGGCATCCAGCCAGCAGTATCACCTGTCAGTTTGTTAAAGTGCAGATTCTCATGCCTCTTCCAAGACCTACTGAATCAGAATTCGCTTGTAACAACACTCTCCTCCTCCCCGCTCCCCACCCAGTGATTCCACCACTATTACAGAACATGTGGGCCTTGGTGAGCCAGGTGGGTATGCTTCTCGGGTGGATGGGATCAAGGAGTGGAACTGTCTTCTGAGGAAACAGTGGGTACGAAGACAAGTGCATGAAAACGCACCCACAGCAGGACACAGAACAGCAGGAGCTGGTGGGCTGGGGCAGCCTGGGAAGAGCTTTGTAGCTCTTTGGATTTTGCACTGTGGACAGGAGCATGTGAAGAGATCTGGGTTTGACAAGCAAACAAAAACCCACAGACACTGACAATGGTATGGTGGTTACCAAAGGGAAAGGGCTTGGGGGGTAGTAAAGAGTAAAGGGGGTCAAATATATGGTGACAGAAGAAGATTTGACTTTGGGTGGTGGGCACACAATGCAATATAAACATCATGTGTCATAGAAATGTACATTTGAAACCTACTTAATCTTATGAACCAATGTCACACTGATAAGTATAATTAAAAAAAAAAAAAGATCTGGGTTTGAGGAAGACAGACCTCATGGTATCCTGAAGGCCTAGATGGGCAACTTGGAAGTCAGGAGAGCAGGAGAGCAGATTGAGCTATGGCACAAACCCAGGAGAGAAAGAGGCTTTCTGGGGAGCAGCGGAGGAATCAGGAGGTCAGGGGTCTCAGAGAGAGAGAGAGAGAGATGGGGTCTTGGCGACTGGCTGGACATGTGGAGTAAGGGAGAAGGAAGAACTGAGGATTAAACTTGGGTGACTGATAAGTGGGTGTGCTTTAACCAAAGCAGGAATCCAGGAGAACAAACAGATTTCATGGGAAGCTACTGAGGTTGACATGGGCACACTAAATTTGAGGTATTCGGGAACATTTGTTCGCCAGTTTCCCTGCCTGCCAAATGAAGGTGGTGATAATGTCCATCCCACAGGACTGATGTATTAATAATCAACTGCTATAGTATATGTGAATACACTTTGTGAATGTATAAGTGCCACATACATATTACCTGGCATCAGGCCTGCACCTAGCTGCAGTCCGACGGAAGGAAGCAGAGGAGAGCGGGAAACACTGCCTGCACCTGACATCTGCACGTAAGCATCACCATCCATCTAGTTCAGGAAGACAGGAGACGCAGGAGGAAAGTGCTGAGGAGAATGAAAAATGTGGACAGTCAAGAAAGAAATATAAGATAACAAATCATCAATCAGAAATACACCCTAGCTGCTTCAAAACATAATAAACTGTCAAAGCTTTCCATCAAGTGGAAGAAGACACAGTTACAATGAGATCTGGGAGAAAATGCACAGCAAAAAAATCCAACCGAGCAATTAGTAGCAGCATTTACTATAGATTGGAAACCTCTCCAGAATCACTTCTGCCTTGAAACATACACAGCATATATTACAAACTGTTGTTACATTTCAATTTTCATCTGCAGATAAATCAAAAGTTAAAATGTAATATATCCTTAAAGGTGATTGGTATCAAATTTATCATTAAGCATATTGCTTCCTCACTCTTGTTAATATGTTTGGAGAATGGCTAAGAAGTGTAATGTCTGATTGATTAGACAGTATTTGAATGTGAAATGTAACTATTTGATGCTTACTGGTCTGGAATGTATAGGTAGAGCTAGAGTCTTAAATTAGTTTTATCTTCGCGAAGTAAACAAATAACCTGACTTAAAACCTCGGTGAGGCTAGTTTAATTCTGTACATATCTTGCTTTCAATAATTATTGAGGGGTAGTGTATTAGGTTTCGATAAATTTAAATAATCCTTATAATATAGTTCAAGTCCTCAAATTTTCATGTCTTTACTCTGCAGGCCATTCTCCAACTTTTTAAGATTTTTCTGTTGAGGTTAGACTTCTGGCCAAGATGGAGGTGTAGGTGGACACACTGTGCCTCCTCTCACAACCAAAATTAAGGACAAAAAATATTTAGAAACAAGAAAACAACCAGAACTGATAGAAAATTGAACTGTATGGAAGTCCAACAACCATTCATCCAGACCGGTAAGAGGAGCGAAGTCGAGGCAGGAAAAAGGGGAGGTGCAGACCAGGAACGCAGGCAGCAGTGGCTGGCAGACCCCAGGCACAGGGTGGCAGCTGTGCAGACCCAAGTGAGGCTGTGCAAGGTGGCTGGCTGACCAGGTGGTCCCACATTCACATGCGCAGATAATCCAGGCGAAGGGGAAGCGGCAGAGGGGACTGGCATCCAAGAGAGCGGAGCAGGTGCCATTGTTTCCTCTCAGACCCCGCCCCCACATACGGCGTCACAACTCAGCGACTGGGCTGCCCTGCCCTGGGGAACACACCTAAGGCTCCACCCCTCACTACGTAACAGCCGTGACCAGACCAAAAACAAAACAAAACAAAACCAAAAACACCAAAAATGACTCAAACCTGAGAACAAATGAAAGCCTCAGAGCCAATTCCTCTAAGCAACGAAGAGATAGCGAACCTCAGATGCACAGTTCAAAGCCCTGGTGATCAGGATGCTCACAGAATTGGTTGATTTTGCTCACAAATTAGATGAAAAAATGCAGGCTACAATACGTGAAATGAAGAAAGATGCATGGGGAACCAATAGAGATGGGATGAAAACTGGGACTCAAATCAATGGAGTGGACCAGAAGGAAGAAAGAAACAACCAAACAGAAAACAAGGAAGAAACAAAAATTCAAAAAAATGAGGAGAGGCTTAGGAACCTCCAGGACATCTTTAAATGTCCCAACATCTGAATTATAGTGGTATCCGAAGGGGAGGAAGAAGAGCAACAAGTGAAAAATGTATTTGAACAAATAATAAAGGAGAACTTCCCCAATCTGGCAAAGGAAATAGATTTCTAGGAAGTCCAGGAAGCTCAGAGAGTCCCAAAGAAGTTGGACCCATGGAGGAACAGACCCAGGCACATTGCAATTACATTAGCCAAGGTTAAAATGAAGGAGAGAATTCTAGAAGCAGCAAGGGATAAGGGCACAGTCACCTACAAAGGAGTTCCCATCAGACTGTCAGCTGATTTCTCAAAAGAGACCTTCCAGGCAAGAAGGGGCTGGAAAGAAGTATTTGAAGTCTTGAAAGGCAGGGACCTACATCCAAAACTGCTGTATCCAGCAAAGCTCTCATTTAGAATGGAAGGACAGATAAAGCACTTCTCAGATAAGGTCAAGTTCAAGGAGTTCATCAGCACCAAGCCCTTATTATATAAAATGTTCAAGGGACTTATCTAAGAAAAAGAAGATAAAAAATAGGGCAGTAAAGAGACAGCAAACTCACAGTTATTAACAACCACACCTAAAACAAAAGCAAACAACTAGAACAAGAACAGAACCACAGAAATGGAGATCATATGGAGGGTTAGCAACAGGGGAGTGGGAGGAGGAGAGAGGGGGAAAAGGTACAGAGAATAAGTAGCATAGGCGGTGGGCAGAAAATGGACGGGGGAGGGCAAGAATAGTGTGGGAAATGTAGAAGCTAAAGAATTTATGACACGTGGACATGAACTAAAGGGGGGGATGTGGGTGGGAGGGGGTGTGCAGGGTGGAGGGGAATGATGGAGGAGAAATGGGACAACTGTAATAGCATAATCAATAAAATATATTTTAAAAAAGATTTTTCTGTTTATCATTCATTTTGGGGTTTTTTGGTAAAATTTTAAATATATTCCATTTTCTTGCTATAGAAGACTGGCAGAGATGAGCAAATAAAAATTATCTTATTAATAAAATTAAATGCACAAATGTTTCACTCCATTTTGATTTTTCATTGATTTTGTATTAGGTTTAAATTAGAATAATTCATTCACTAAGAAGTTACCGACTGACTGCCTTTTATGCATTAAGCATGGTATCAGGCACTAGAACAAAATGGTGAGTAAAATCATGGCACATTATTGCTTTCATGGAACTTCAGACCTAGATAAGGACAGATAACCGACCTGAAAATCACACAAATAAATGAAAAACTGCCCCTTGCGAGGAGCGCTACAAAGAAGTACCCGGTAAAATAAGGACCCCTTGACTGCCATTTGCATTGTGAATATTTTTTGCCTGGTGTGCAGCTGCATTTCCGTTCTTATTGGAGTCTTTTGATGAGCAGAAGTCCTTAATCTTTCTGACACCCAAATCCTCAGCTTTTTCTCTTTGGGGCTTATTGTGTCTTATTTAAAATATTGTTAGTTATCTCAGCATCTTGAAATACTTAAATATTTTTTCTTTTAGAAGTTTAATATTTTATCATTAGTATTTAAATTTAAAGTCTATCTGGACTTTTCTGACTTGTCTATGTACACTGTTGTGTTTTCTGCAAATAAAGATAAATTTATTTATTCGTTTCAGTACTAAAAAAAATCCACACATATCTATTGAAGATACACCCCAGCCGGGCAGAGCATGGTCTCTTCCCCTGGGAGCTGATGGTTTCGTGGCAGAGACACTCGGAAACAAGTACTGAGGGAAATGAGTGCATGCTCACAGGACTGGAAGCAGGCTGCGGCGGAATGGGCAAAGGAGAGAGTAAGAACAATAGCTGCCATTATACATTATAAATTCCATTTTATGATTCCACTTAAAGTTATCTTAATAAGGCTTTCCGAGCCAATCTAATGTCAAGGCTAGCATCAGCCCTTGATCTCCGTTGGAAGTGCACACAGTAGAAATCCGCCACTTACTTCTGCTACCTGCAGCCATAACGTCTGCACTCCTCCCATTGAGAAGGAGTCTATTTGCCCTTGAATCCTGATTGGCCTCATAACTCCCTCTGATCACAGAATGTGGCTTAGTGACTTCGTTTGACTCCCCAGGCTATGTCTTAACAAGTCTGACAGCTTTCGGCTCCACTCTCTTGGATGCTGCCCACAGACTGACATTGTAGCCTAAGGAGGATAAGAAGCCACATTCTCCAGTCCATGAGAGGATGGAAATCCCCTAGCAGGAGCATCATGGCCTTCAGTGGACAGCGACAGCAACCACCAGACACGCGTGAGTGAGGCCACCCTGGACCTTCAGCTCAGTTGGCGCTCCTCTCTAGGGGTTGGTGAACTACAGCCTGTGGGCTGAATCTGGCCCTCGGCCTGCTTTTATGTAGGACCTTTGAACTAAGAACAGCGTTTGCTTTTTAAAGGTTTATATAAAATAAATAGATAACAAAAAAGAATATGAAACAGACACATAGCCTAAAATATGCATTGTCTGGCCCTTCACAGATACTTTTACCAATCCCTGCTACAGCTAAATATAACATGTGAGGAGCTCAGACACACCCACAGAGGAACCACACAACCAAGCTTCAGAATTGTGAGAAAAACTAAACTGATATTTTTAATAAATGGGATGGTTTGCTCTATGGCAGTAGATAACTGACTCACACGCTAATAAATGCAACACAAAGAACAAGAAGGCTGCCTCAAAGGAATCGTTCTCTTAAAGGTTTTGGCCCTTTTCTTCTCACTCATATTTTTGGGGAGAATTTCTTACCCCCAAACTGCTGTCCCTGACTCTGTTCTGCATTCTAGGGAGGTTTTGGAAGGTATAAGCACACATACCCACTAGTCATTCATGGTACATGCAAAACCTTTTAAAAATAGGTTGGGGTAGCCCTGGCTGGTGCAATTCAATGGATTGAGCACGGGCTGCAAACCAAAGGGTCACCGGTTTGATTTCCAGTCAGGGCACATGCCTGCGGTGCAGCCCAGGTCCCCAGTAGGGGGTGTGTGAGAGGCAACCACACATTGATGTTTCCCTCCCTCTCTTTCTCCCTCCTTTCCCCTCTCTTTAAAAATAAATAAATAAAATATTTTAAAAACATAGGTAGAGGAATAGCTTTTCTAAAACAAAAATGGAGAATTTGTAAGAAATAACATCGATGTCCTATAGCATCCTTCCAGACGCAGAGGTCTATTTTTCTATAAAGTAATCTGATTGCAATGGAGCCTGTCTCATTTTGTTATTTGTGTGTTTTCTTTACTTAATGAGGTGAACTTTCAGCCAAGGTGTGGTGAAGAATGGCTCTGATAAAGGTATCATCAGGCAGCAATCACTTCACCCTTTGCAAAGGGCACAGCTACCTGCTGGGGCTGGAAGCAGGAAAGGAGTCATTATCACAATTTAAACTGAAATGTTTATACAGTGCCAGCTAAGTCCAGGGCCTGGACTTACACTGCTGCTATCTAAGCACAGTTCTGTGGTACGCCCATTTTAACTCCTACATCCACCTCTATTATTTTCAGATAACTTTCAAATTACCATAAATAATTTTTAAATGCACATTTCACTTCCTATTCTTTTCCTTTTTGTGGGAATAAAAAGGCTCTGTTCAGGAAGAAGCTGTTGAATCAAGGAATCAATCGGTCAATGAAAAGAAATGGCGGGCCACCCTAAGAACCAATGCAGATGTGTGGGTCACAACTGGTGATGGGTGACTATGGCTATGCTTGATGTTAAACAGATGACCCAGACCCACATGATTTTGAGAAAAGGACCAGGACAACCAATACTGTACATCTGTGTTTGCATTTGGCCTTGTAGTTCCTTTTGAAATATGTGCCCACGCCCCACCAGGAAGTCTCATCTCCTGCTGTTCATGTTCTTACCTAATCCCCTCCCCCTGAATCTCGAATGATCCTGTGCTTGCTCTTTGATGAGTAGAATGTGACAAAATCATGCTATAAAACTTTGGAGACTAGCTTCAGCCTTGCAGCTTCTGTTTTGGACTCCCAGAAGGCTGACTCTGATGAAATTAACATCAACGGGCAGGGGCAAGAGCAAACACTGATTTTGCTGATGCAAACACTTATTTGCTGATGCAAACTAAAACCATGGATACCACCCACAGACCTAGACTGCCTTACTAAAAACTGTCCTCTTTGAGAAGTGGGGATACAGGCTGTCTGTTTAGAACACTACATTTGCCTGTGGAATAGATGATGCCCTTTGAGAGTTCTCTTGTGGAAATTGAGGTGGTCATTGTTTTATAGAGTAAGCTTGACATAGTTTTTGCCCAGCAGAGTTTATGAACTTAAATGGATAAGCTCACACCCATAGATATCTAAGCTATGATACAGAGACAAGATGACAACAGGTAGAGATTACATACAGTATTATATATTCTCAATTTGTTTTTGTTATTAGAATGGAGCTGGGAATTTAGATCAGGTATGCTCAGCTAAATATAGAAAATTCCTTCTGGACTATATCACACAATCTTGTTTTACCAGAATTATCCACAGGAACTCTAAAGTGGCCCAAACTCCACAGAGACCAGAGTTTAACTGTTCTTTGAATAAAGCTAGTATTTAATTTAATGAAACATCTGAAGCAGTAGGTACCAGAATGACCCAGATGATTAATCTGTCAGCTAGGTGAACGGATTTTTAACCTCAAAGGGGAAACTGAGCCCTGGCTGCATTGCTTAGTTGGTTGAAGCATCATTCTGTGCACCAAAAGGTGCAGGTTCAATTCCCGTCAGGGCACACACCAAGGTTGTGGATTTGATCTCCATTTGGGGTGGGTACAGGAGGCAAAGAATCATCATTTTTCTCTCACATCGATGTTTTTCACTCCTCTCTCCCTCCCCTTTTGGTCCCCCTCCCTCCCTCCCTCAAATCAATAAATATATCTTTGAGTGAGAATTTTTAAAGAAAAGTGTGGGGGGGTGAACTTTATAACAAAGAAATCTGGAGGACACTTGAGATTTCAGTGATCACTGATACTGAGACAACCTAATATTACTCATTTAAGAATTAATATGATGTGTTCAATATTTAATATTATGTTCTTCCTGATGAGAAACAATATGAAGAGTACCTCGTAAAGCACAAAGGATTCTTGCCATCTAGCTTACAGGAGATGAGGCTGCTAGATAAAAAGTTAAATGACATCAGGAGGGGAAAAAGGGCAGGACAAATTGAGAAAGTAAAACCCTCTGTGTTAGCTGACCAAAACTTTTCACAAGATTAATACCATGAAACAAAAAAGGTGGAGGATTGTTATTCATTAAAAGAAGGCAAACATAACAACAATGCAATGCATGAGTCTTCCTTGTACTATCTTTTTACAACATGTGACTTTTTTGACACCTGGAGAAATTTGTATAAGGGCTAGATACTAGATGATATCAAATCATTAGACTTCTTAGATGTGATTAAGGTTCTCACGTGGTTGCATAGAAAAATGTCTGTCTTTATTCCTAGGAAATGCAGGCTGAAGTAAGTGTTTAGGAAAGACACATAGAAGGAACCTATGGAAAAATGTTTTTATGCAATCTTGGAGGAATACATACAGGTGTTTCAACTTTTTTCAAATTTTTACACAGTAATGCTGGAGCCAAGCTGTTCACAGTCCCACAGCCAAGTGGCCAAAATGGGAACCTGTTTGCAGATGACACTCTTCCAGGGGTGCCATAGAAGGAGAAGAAATATTATTTCTGAATTAATACCACCACTTCAACCCAAAGACCGGTATGACCACAACTCAGCAAACACCCAGCTTTCACGCCTGAATGCCTCTCCACTACCTCCCAGGGAGGTACGCACTGCGTAAAAGGTGGCGACTGGCCTTTCAATTCTCCAGACCAAAGGAGGGTTTCCAGAGAGGCATTTCCCCGAGAGCACGCAACTGCCCGGGATTCCTGTTCGTACACCAGACCGTTGAAATCCTGATGTATTCCCACTCTTCGTTCCCCATGGATTCTAGAATGCAAATGCGCATTTCTTCTGAAAGACCAAAGAACTTCTAATTTTTCTTTTCTCCTGAATAGCTCCATGAGGATTTTTAAAAAGTAAATCCTTCCTGGCCTCCAGCGCGTACCTTTACGCAGCCTGGAAACGTTGCAAGCAGCCAATGAGGAGCGAGTATGAAGCAGAAATCTTTTCGGGAGGTCTGCCTACTAAATCGCCTAACCTGCCAGCCTCAAGTGTAAAGCGCACACCTAATACCACGGCGATGGTACTTGGGGATGGCGAGGATCGTAATTGTACGCCCAGGCGAGTGCGTAGGGCTGCGGACCACGGGCTGCAAAGCACCGCGAGCGCAAGCCACAGAGCGAGGGGCTCCCGGCCCCCGCGCGTGGTCTGAGCCCGCCCGGCGGTGCGGAGGGTGCGTGTGCGCGCGGGGCGGGAGAGTCAGCCGCCGCACGCGATCGAGTTGGGAACGCGCAGCGCGCGTAAGGTAAGTGTGAGGAGGGGTCCTGGAGCAGCCCTGACGTATTGGAGATCCCGGGGCTGGGTGGAGAGCTCGCCCTGGGACGCGCTGCTCCGGGGACGTGCCCTCCTCTGGGACGCCGGGACCAGAACGGGCTGACCCAGAGGACGGCTGGGTGGCGCCGCCCACTCCTTCGGCCCTCTCCTGGAGCGCAGCCGGCAAAGCGGGACGAGTAGCCCAGCCCTAGGACTGGGGCCTCCGCTAGGAACAGATGCTCCACCCTGGTGAGCGCGGGAGAAGGGGCTCGGCGGCGCCGTGGATTAGAAGGAGGAGCGCCGGGGTGCTTGCCGGACTAAGGCCGCGGCTGTAACCAGCAGTTTGGGCCTTGCACTGCTCCCGGGCTCGGTCCCCGCCTTCCCGTAACCATGGCAGCTCTGGAGACGAACTCCGGGAGCTGCGGGAGGAAGGGGGCGGCGGCGGCGGGTGCGGGGGAGAGAACCGAAACGTTATTTTGGTGTTCGTGGATCCCCAGTAGGCCGGAGGCGAACGCATTCCCAAGGCCCTGGGGAAAGGCCGGGGAGCTGAATTGTGGGAGGGTTCTTTATAGGGAGGGATTGGAAGGAAGGTGGACCTAAGGAAGAGAATGGACGAATTGGGAGCAAGTGGAGGAAACCCCTAGTGGTTACAGGATTTGTAAAGGGAGATCTTAACGAGTATACTCGGCGTTTTAAAAGAAATCTTCAAGGTGCAATGGATTCTCACTTTCCCAAGCAGCGAGAATGATGCCAACAGCAAGGACGGGTTGCGTTCCTTGTCTTCCACTCCGCACTACCGGACTAGAAGGGCGATCTGCGGGGCAGACAGGGCTTTCTTTTCTCTGTATTTTGCACATCATGCCAGCTTTTAGGAGGTGGTTGCTTTTGTCAGGAAGATCTACTACCAAAGAACAAATTACCAAACCATGTCCTTTTTTTGTGTGTTTTCAGAGGTACAAGATTTGAGTTTGCAGTCCTCAACTGGGAACAACTTTGTGTTTTAGCTTTCCCCAGACGGCTTAGGCAGAGGTAGGGCGCTGATTTTGTGTTTTCAGAATCTAGTTTTGTGGGAATGCCTGATAAAAGTCCAGATTGCATCTGCATCAGTCTTGAGAAGGGAATTGTTTAAATTAAGAGATAAGAATCTATGACATTTTTCTCCTAGACTGGAAGGTTCATTCAACTTTCAGCCCTGAAAATAAAGCCTGTTATTAAAACAGTGGCTAAATATAATTCCAGATTAGATGCACTTGAGAACAAAAAGGAAGATGAGAAGATCATTTTTCCAAAAATGAAATGTCGATATATAATAATTAGCAGCTTGCTACGTATAGAACATTGATTTCACATGTCATAGTGCCCAATGTTATGACTCGGATATATTCTTTTTCTGTTCTTCTGTTCAATAGTCCCCAGCAAATCTGTTTTAATTAAAGCATGTGGTACAGAAAACAACAAAGAACTTCAGCTAGTGCTTTGGTCTCATCTGAAATGTTACAGGTAAGCTCATCTTATTTTAATTTAGAAATTATCCTACATGGTTAAAATTGACCATAATAATAGTCTCCTTCACAAAATTAAAAAAATTTTTTCACTTACTGATTTGAGAGAGAAAGACAGGAAAGGGAAAAGAGAGAGAGACAGAAACATCGATTTGTTGCTCTACCCATTCATGCTTTCATTTTGTAAAATATATATATATATTACAAATTGAATTATTAAAATATCACGTTACTTAAGGAAAATTTAACTATATAACTGTGATTTGGTGGTTATAGTCAACTTCAGGTTCAGACTTAATTCACTTTATCCCTAAGAAAATACTCTAGTGGGTACTTCCTTCTCTTTCCTTTCCTCTTCAAGTGATTTGCCTTCTCTCTGTGCCCAGTTTCAGGCTCCGTTCTGTCCATCATTGCATAAAATGGGTAGAATCCCATTTCAGGAAATACCTGTGTCCCTTTCACCGCTATATATAACATCCAGGCCAGATATGCTTTTCTGTTGCAGCTCTAAAAGCTGTCATTGCTCTTTCTTGCGCACAGTGTTGTTAGATAACCATACGTCACATCTTCATGAGTGAGGTCAAGTGTGCGTGCGGAGTCAGACAGGGTGCTCTTAAGTGACCTTGCACAACAGATGCATTGGAAAGTTGCAGTTCTCTTATCAGTAGGTTCTTTGGCAAATATTTCTTTTGGGACTATGCACAGTGTTCTTTTTTTATGATTATTTATTTTATTGATTTATTTATTATTTATTTATTTATTTTTAGAGAAAGGGGAGGGAGGGAGAAAGAGAGAGAGAGAAACATCAATGTGTGGTGGCCTCTTGT
Source organism: Glossophaga mutica (assembly GCA_039655065.1). Lineage (NCBI taxonomy): Eukaryota > Metazoa > Chordata > Mammalia > Chiroptera > Phyllostomidae > Glossophaga > Glossophaga mutica. The sequence continues at coordinate 197,085,025 of CM077304.1, forward strand.
GCACCCCCTACTGGGAACCTGGCCTGCAACCCAGGCATGTGCCCTGGCTGGGAATTGAACCAGTGACACAGGCCCAGTATTCAATCCACTGGGTCACATCAGCCAAGGCACAAAATGGTTTATCTTAATGCAAAGTTGTGTATTATAAATACTGATTTGGTTTGGCACCAGAGCTTTTGGCACATTATGAATTAGAGGAGAGGGTAAGATGAGGGTATGAGCTAGAAGCATGGAGATTTTCAGGGACCACATCTGGATAAGGGGAGAACATCTGTGGGGGAGGGCCTTGAGAGGCTGCAGGATGGCAGATTTGGCTTCAAGAGCTTGTGCCACTTGAAGCTCTGGAAGATGAAGGAAGAAAAAACAGAAAACTAGGGTAGATGATCAAAGTTTACCATTCAGTGTGTGTCTGACCCTGAATGCAGGCAGTTAACCAGAAAGCCAAGGCATTTTGTTGTCCCATTTTGCATCCACAGCCCAGATTGATAATTATCAGCCCTGCCTACCCTCCAGGAACCATTTCACTTAGGAGACACGTTATCAGCACTAAGACCCCCTTTTCCATAGCCTGGCCCTTTGGGAACATGAGGAAACAGAGAAGAGCAGTCAGGAGAGTTCATTGCTATCCTAAAGTATACTGTTTCATGTGATTAGAACAAACACTTCCAGACCAGCATCCTGTTTTATAAATAAAATTTTAATACATCCCAGCCATACCTATGTTTAATATTGTCTATGGCTCTGTTTTTACTACAAAGGCAGAATGGAGTAGCTGAGGGAGAAACCATAGGGCCCACAAAGAAAATATTTGCTGTCTGGCTTTTTATTTTATTTTTTTAATTGCCCACTTCTGGGCTAGAACATGGAATTTTGCTAACCTCCTCAGCTATGCTTGGACAGCTCCCCACGGTGTGACTGAGGGCTTGATCCATGTCTCCTCTGGAACTGTATTTGGCTACTGTTTTGGTAACAGACTTTGTTTTCAAAGATAGAGTTACCCCCTTTCTCAGATAAAAAATGATCATTGACTCTTACCTCTGAGCATTAAATAGTCCCTAACTCTAAACTGACACAGGTTCTATAATTTGAACCTTTTTTGAGCATCCACATATTCAGAGGGTGCAAACTCAGCTCCGTACTGTGGAGGCTGACCAGTAATTTGGAGACATTTGGGGAGGGCGGTCTCCCTTCATCTTCTCCAGGTGAACTTTACTCGTTACGTTTAGTGTGCAGCTTGGTGGCAACGCGAACCTTCCTCCTTGCTCTCCCTGGAGTGTAGCAAGTTGAGGGCAGGGTTTGTCTGGTATCTTCCGTGTTGCAGCCCCAGCCTCTGACAGGGGTCCAGTATACCGAATGAATGAATGAAATTCCCTCCAGTTGGTAAAGCTATAACCAAACAGACACAGGAAGTCTAGCTGTCAGTTGAGCCTTATGATGTTCTGCCTGATCCGTGTGATCTTTGCTCTGCTCCAGCTTTCCTAGCGTCTTTGGATGCGGCTGTCCTGTTGCCTCTTCCCACAGGCTGCTGTGTCATGGCATTCTCTCAGAGAGCCCGCCCCTGAGTGCAAAGGTAAGTCCACCGTGCTTCACGTTTTGCTCCCTGCCCAGGAGTCTCAAGAGGCTGTAGGATCAGAGGTGAGGCTAGGCTCTTCTGCGGGCACTGTTTTCTGGAGAAGGAGCATAGCATTTGGAGGCAGGCCTGAGTTGGGCTTCTTGGGGTGCCTGTACTTTGACTACACAGGTCTCTGAAAAATGAGATGATAACACCTACAGTACAGTGTTGTGAATGTGCTCCGTAAACTGCTCTAGCAGGGACACAGACTTAAGCCAAAAGCTCAGCTTGTTTAAACCCTAACATGCATTCTCATTATTAAGAGTGGGCTATTTTTATTAACAGGTACAGATAGGGCAAAAGCAAAAAGAAAACTACAGTTGAACTTACCTCTCACATCTTGCTCCTTTTGGCTAAGTTGGCTGCTCCTCATTTTTCTTAGCCCAAAGTCCCTACATAGCCCAGAAATCAATAAATATTCCACATATTGTCATTCCTACAAGAAAGGACTTTGTCTGCAAACAGTGTGTATGTGTGTGTGTATACATACATACACACACACACATAATATATCTATTTAAAATATGTTTTTAAAAATCCACGTGTCTTCTACTTCAACCCACCAAGGCAGGAGCCCTTTATTTTAGTAAGTCTTGAGTGGAAGACACTGTCCCATACATCTCAGAATACATCTGAAGGTGGTGCTGGTGCGACCCACAGGGGGTCCAAGGGCAGAATTGGGAGACAGTGATGGACTGTTGGTATTTATGCTCACCATCTACTTACAACTGCTACAACCATGGAAAGTTGGGCTTAATGGTAGGGTTTTTTCTTCAACTCAGTGAATGCTTGAAATTCATTATTAAAAATTGGACATTTTTTAAAATTACATAAAAATAAAATCACATAGAAATGAAGGCTTTCCATGTACCTCATATTAAACATCAATACAAAGTCATGGAATCTTGGAGTTGGGAGGGCCTTAGAGGTTACCTAAAGTGCAGCACAATGAGGAATTAATTTCCTCAGTGTTCCTGCCAGCCAAAATTGAATAAGCCCACATTCGTCTTCAATAAGAGATGTTAAACAGGAGGACGCTGGAGATAGGGCTGCAGTTAAACCCTGGAGATTCTCTCTCAGGTTGACAGAGATGCTCCAATAACACGGAGCCTAAGTGGGAGGGCAGGTCTGCGGCTGTGCCCTTCAACGCCACATTCTTGCAGCCCCGCACAGACCCAAGACTGTGTTGAGCAATGACCACATGACACATACACCAGCTGCGAGGGGTAAGCCCACTTTGAAACCATGTAGGCAGGGTCATCGGCCTCACTTCTTTCCATGTGGTTCAGAAGGACCGTTCAGTGCCCTGTCCTCTTCAGCGAAGCTTAATTCCTGTGTGTTATCTAAGACCTCCCTTGCTCTTCTGGTCAAGGAACCCCACTGAAAACGGGGGTGAGGCTTGTCAGATGAAATGATCTTGTGAATCTCCGCTGGCCCCTGATGGTTGCCGCGTTTGTGTCTAAGTGTTCACTGATGTTTGCAGAAGTTCAGGCGCATATTCAGGGTTATTTGGAATGCACATTCATTAATGTTCTTTCTCCTCAGCACATCTTGCCTATCTGAAAACTGTCCTTGCAAGGTATGCTTTCTAGGAGTGTACCTGAGACTAATTCTTGATTTGCTTGGAGATTGAGCTATGTTTGCATTTAGGATTTCTCCCTTTTTAAAGATTCTAGTTTGGCTTTGACAACTCTTCATCCCCAAGGAAGATCCGAGGTGCTGCACAACTTGAAGAGAAGTGTGAAAATGCCAGGCTGGTGGGAAAAAAACAAGTGATGAAGGATGCGTCATAGTGTAGTGGTTACAGACCCCGCGAGGGTGTGAGGACACCTGGATTCCCAGCCCTGCTCACAGCCCAGCTGGCTGTGACCCTAAGAAGCAAGTCTCCAAATCTGTGTCCTTAGCTGGCAGATAAGTGTTATGTTATAATGATGGGGCTTCCTCCTAAGGTGGTTTTAATCATCAAATAGATGGGGAGGGTGGAAAGATCAAGCTGCAGTACCAGAACTACCCAGGAGCTATTTCTAAAATACGGAGGGAGGGGAGTGTGAAGAAATGGATGAAGTAGAAAGCAAGTTCTTTTTAATGCAAAGCTTTGACAGATTAAGGCAAATTTTATTTTTAAGCATTTTTTAAAAGATTTTATTTATTTTTAGACAGAAGGAAAGGGAGAAAGAGAGGGAAACAAACATCAATGTGTGGTTGCCTCTCATGCACCCCCTACTGGGGACCTGGCCCGTAACCCAGCATGTGCCCTGACTGGGAATTGAACCGGCGACTCTTCGGTTCACAGTCTGGTGCTCGATCCACTGAACCACACCAGCCAGGGCTATATTTAAACATTATTAAATTAGGCAAATACCGAAGTCAAAGTTCATTCATTCAATAAAATCTGAGTCTTTATTTTACATTGAGCTGTGTGCTTCAAAATAAAAAATAAAAATGGAAGCCTATCAAATATACACAGTTCTGAAAGGAGCTTGATGTCACTTGAATATCTCACACCTCAATTTGAAAAGGTTAGTATGTTTTGTCATTCTCCTCCAGCAGCTAGAAGTACCTATTGTAGGGCTTTTGACAGGGCAAACGATGCTTTGAAAAATGATGTCATGCAGCTGTGGAAAGACCGTGAAGCAGGAAGAAGGGTCGTGGGAGAGGGGAGCCCGGGGTGCAGGAGGGTCCAGGAGGCCCACACCTGGCATTGTGCGCTGTTCCCGGTGGGCCCTGTGGGCTTGTGTGTTCAGGGTAGCAGAACATTAGGAACTTTGAGATTCTGGAGGAAACGTAATCCTTGGACTCTAAAAAAAGGCCTGATTTGGAGGAAGCAGGGGATGGACTAGGATTTATTTGCGGGTTTAAATGTGTTGTGGAGCATACGCTGTCCTGTAAGAAACATTGGAGCTATTCATGGGGTTTGTAAATACAATATGAGCAAATAAGAGTAAATTGGATGGAGCCTGTAGTGCAGACTTTAATGACAATGGCAGTACCATCCACGTAGCTGTTAGTGTGCCAGCGCCATCCTAACTGTTTAATATGTGTTATTTCATAAAATGTAGCTTCTGATTCAGGAGGACCGGGGTGGGGGCTCAGGTTCTGCATTTCTAACAAGCTCCATGTTGGAGTTACCTGGGAAGCTTTACAGCTCTTGCTGCCCGACCCTCAGAAACTGAGTTAGTTGATCTGGGGCGCACCCTGGGGTCCACACCGTGCCAAGTTCCCCAGGAGATGATAATCTGCAGCAGAGCTTGAGAACGACTGGGTTGAAGGAAAAAGAGGGGAAGGAGGAGTTGTGGTGAAACGTCACCAGTGGTGTTTGTTTCTAACGTGATCCGAGGTCAGAACAGTCGAGTTACACATTGCTTTGTTCGTGAATGAATGGGTTCAGTTTGATAAATTTTCCTCATGGGTGCGCGTTGATAGGTGGTCCCCCCACTTTATAGGAAATAGGACATGATTGATGTGTCTGCTTACGATTTGTATTAAACTCAGTGCACACAGGGCCTTTTCTGGGCATTTAGATTTCCACCCTCTTTGCCGTATTGTTTTTTGTAGAAGAGTCAGAATGTGCACAGTTGGCAATAGTTTCGTAATTATCTTTAATAGTTAGCACGTGTTTTCTCCTTGGATGATCCTGAATCTAGCATGCTTGATTTTCATTGAAAAGTTGTTTTGTTTTTTTTTTTTTTTCTGTGTGGACCTTTTAAACTGCACAGGGTCAGAATCAGTGTAGCATATAAGAATAAAGCTTTGGCCCTGGCTGGTGTGGCTTAGTGGATTGAGTGCCAGACTGCAAACCAAAGGGTCACCAGATCGATTCCCAGTCAGGGCACATGCCTGGGTTGCAGGCCAGGTTCCCAGTGGGGGGCGCTCGAGAGGCAACCACACTTTGATGTTTCTCTCCCTCTCTCTCTCCCTCCTTTCCCCTCTCTAAAAAAATAAATAAATAGAGTCTTAAAAAAAAAAAAGAATAAAGCTTTGTGTTAGAAAAATAGCTGAAGAAAAGGAAGCATCATCTAACAGAAATTCAAGAGTTTACTTTTGGATTCAGTTTGTTCTTGGGAATATTTTCTCAATACCTTAAGTGGATAAAGAAGCACATTACCAGACTATTTGTACAGTATTCAGATATCTAGCAAGCACCCACTATGTGCTAGGCACTGGCGATGTTGCGGTGGGTAGGTCTTTTCCTTCATGAATCTCACATTCTTGTGAAGGGAACAGACAAAAACAAACTCAAGTAGGGCTTAAATGCTAAGGAGAGGATAATGAGGGATGTGATAGAAGATAAGGGCTTGGGGGAACTACTTGAAATAGGGGGTCCAGGAAGGATGCTCTCAAATAACATTTTGCTGAGACCTGAGGCATGAGAAAGAACCAGCCTTCTCCAGAACCAGCTTTGTTGTTGTTGTCGTTTTTTCCCATTACCTTTTAGTCCCCTCATACCCCTGCCCCCTGAGCCAGCTTTTGAGGGGGAGAGCAAGTGCAGATTCTGCAAGGGTGGGTAAGAGGTGGACACATTCAGGGGTCGGACTGGAAGCCACTGTGGCTGTGGTAGGGATGGGAGGAGGCAGTGGCAGCAGATGGGATGGAGGGACAGACTTGATAAATCTTCATTAAAAATGGTAAGGTTATCTTTAAGCTTTTATTATCTTTGTGCCTTTTCGCATTCACAAAACTTTCTCTAATGAACATATGTTACATTTGCAATTATAAAATATTTTGCATATTTTTGAAAATAATTGAATTTGCTTTCCTTTTGCAGAAAAGTAACCCAACATTTTTGCATCCCAGGAAAGAATTCCAGGTTACTTTGGTTTTACATAATTGTACCATTGCAGTAACTCTTTGTTCCGTTTCTCTGGAGCACTGATGCTCATTTGAGCTGATTTCTCTGTGTCACCCCAACCCCAATGTACTTCCTAGGGTTTCTGTTTTTGTGCATATTTTCGTTGCAAAATAAAAAGTCTGTGTTTGTATGAATGATTAGTTATTAACTATTACTGTTGTTGATACTTCATGTTTCAGGGATTTTTTTTTTTTAATTTTTATTTTCATTGTTGATCTTGTACAGTTTTCTGTCTTTTATTCTCACCCGAACCCGCCACCCCAGCCCTCCCCACCTCCCTCCCATTTCCACCCGCCCCCCCCCATAGTTTTTGTCCATGTGTCCTTTATACTTGTTCCTGTCAGGGATTTTTTTAAAAGATTATTTTCAGAGAGAGGGGAAGGGAAGTGGAAAGAGAGGGAGGGAAACATCGATGTGTCAGAGAAACATCAATCAGTTGCCTCTCACACGCCCCCAACTGGGGAGTGGGCCCAAAACCCAGGCATGTGCCCTGGCCCAGAACCAATCGGACCCACACAACCCTGTGGTTCACACGCCAGCACTCAATCCCCTGAGCCACGCCAGCCAGGGCATATTCAGATTTTGAGAGTGAGAATCTTGAGGCTTTTTGCTTAAAGACAGTAAGGCTGTGATGTTGCTTTTCTGTTTCTATCAAGATCAATGGTTGCAAGAAATTAAAACCCACTCAGACCAGCTCTGGTCTAGGGGGATGCAGTGGACTCCCTAGGGTAGATAGGAGTGTAGTGGCCATGAACCTGAGGTTTGGAGTCCTCTTTGATTTTGTCTCCACCACTTACAAGCCTGCAGCTTTGGGCAAGTTATTGACTCTTCCAAGACTTAGTTTTCTTACCTATTAAATGCAAACAGTAAAGGTTTTAAAGGCACCTTAACTCGTGGCTCTCTAGAAGATTACATGAGTTGGTGCCCGGCACTGCCTGCTCGTGCTCTCACCACGACTGGGGCACCCGGGGCTGTCCCGTGGTGTAGACGCCTGCCCACACCGACTGCACAAGTCACCAGATGGGCAGAGTGACTGACAGGATGGCCACACTTCTTTCATGTTTCTGTTGAAGTGTAACAAACAAAAAGAAAAGTGCACAAGTTAGCACTCAAATTATTCAAGTAAATACTCCTGTAGCCGCAATGTAGGTCAAGAAATAGAATATGGCCGGCACCCCAGAAAGTCCCCTTCAGCCCCTCCCAATCGGAGTTTCCTCCCACATCCCTGGAGCCTCAGTTCTAACACCATGCATTACTTTTGCCTGCTTTTCAACTTCGTGTAAATGGAAAAATGTCTCTTCTTTATGTATCTGGTTTCTTTAGCTCAACCTTATATTAGGAGATTCTCCAGGATGTCATGTGAGGTTGTGGTTTGTTCTTTTTCATTTTGTACACTTTGCTGTTACACAAGTTTATTTCTCTCTTCTCCTGTGGGTTGATTTCAGGTTGTGCTACTATGAACTTTCTTGGACACATTTTGGTGTCCTCATATACACACACATTGTCGAGTGTTGTATCTAGGAGTGGTGTTGCTGTATCATAGGGTTGCTGTACATATATGTTCAGCCTTAGTAAATAACACTGAAAAGTTTTTCCAAGTGATTGAACTAATTTGTTCAAAAATTGATTTTTTTACTCCAAACTGCCCTTAAATTTTTATTTATTAATTCACAGAAAGTAGTTTCTCAGTTCAATGAGTGCAAAGATGTTCTAGGACAGGATTTCCCAAAGTGTGGAATTGTAGTCCGGCCAGAGGCTCTGAAAATTAAAATAGGTTTTTTTGTTCAGACGAATTCAGGAAACACTGCAGAATATATTCTGAGAGAACACACGTTAACATTAAAAACTCCGAGAAGCCCTCCATTTAAAGTAATAGTGCAGGTTTGTTTGATGATTTCCCGTTTCGTGGTCCGCGGAGCCCCTCTGACGCTCAGACACCTGCAGACACAGCCTGCGCTTGGCCTGGGCAGTGAGCGGCCACGGCGTTCTGGTGCCCACTGACCGCGGTGCCAGGAGCTCGTCTGGGGATGGCGATCTCACTCGTGGATTAAATCCCGGGCACACTTCATACATAACCTGGATGCTGACAGCGTGTGCTGTCTCTAAAGGTTTTCTGGGTTTTTCTGTTGGTTGAGATGTTTTGTCAGCTGTTAGGGATCAACTACCAAGTTAACAAGTACTCCCCGGTGGCCTGTCTGTACTGAGCGTTGTGCTAGGCTTGTGAGGTAAGGAAGGTTATTTGCTTAGGTCCAGTTGGTGAATGCATGTGTAGTTATATAGACACATGTTTATTTTTATAAAATGGAAAATTTTAAATTATAATTTATATATAATTGCTTTTTTGATCGTGATGCGTGACATTATTATTTAAGAAGTCAGTGATGAAATAATGGTCTACTCCCCTGTTTGGCCTTTTTGTATTTTTCTACTCATCAGTGTTTTAGGGCCTCTTTCTGTCCCTCCCCTGGGCTATGGGATTTCGGACAGTGCCAGGGTTCACAGGGCCCACTGCTCAGCTGTCCCAGGCTGGCCTGTGCTGGGAGACCTGCCGCCCTGTGCTGCCGGTCAGGGCTTGAGCCCACCCCGAGGTGAGGCCAGGCGGGTTAGATGCCTGTGAGTGCGTAGTCCGCATGCCTGTGTGTCACTTCACGTCAGCAGTTACCGAGGGCCCCTGAGCTGACTGGTTAATCCATCCTCTCCCCCACAACCGGCTCAGTAACTGAATTAGTATTGTAAGGCTTGATTTATAGGTGAAAAAACAAAACTTTTATGAAGTTAAATAACTTCCCCAAGGTCACACAACCATGTAGTGTTGCAGCCAAGATTTAAGGTGGACCATCTAACTCTGATATCCAAGCATTTTTATTATGCTTTTTCTTCTCATTTTTTGGATAACTTTAAAATGCAAAGAAAACTATAAATATACAAGAATGCCTGTATTTCCATTACCCTGAATTAACAACTATTTTATAGTATTTGTGGCTACTCTGTTTTTTCCCTTCTTCACCACACACCTCCTCCGTTCTTCCACACTGACACCCACACTGCTGGGTGTGGAAGGTATTCCTGCAGTCCTTTTAAAAAATAGTTACTGGAACAGAGAATTGAAGAGAGGATATCGGCAGAGTGTCACTTAGAAGTGCTGTGTCTCACTTTTAATGATCCCTGAGTTCTTCATCGAAGGAAGTAGGACTGTCATAGGGTGACATAGTCACCAGCTGACGGGAGACCCTAGATACAGGTTTTAAGCCTTGAACATCAACTGCCCTTCTTCCTTGATGAAGCTGCAAAGTCTCTGAATTCTGTGGACTAGTGGAATTTTTTTTTAACTTTTTATTTCAACTTCTAAGGATCTCTTCCCCTCTTTGACCTCTCTGTTCCCTTGACCCATATGCAAATACTGTTGTTTCTTATATCTTACAGAAATTCCAAGCATATTACCACTGAATGTTCAGTTGGTGAAATTGAAGGTCTTTCACTCAGAAAAAAAATAAATCAAGAAGAAGGTAAGAAATGGACCTTCAATTACAGACTGTAATGATATTTATGGCTTTGAAACCTACTTTTCTTCAAGTAGTAGGAATTCATCAAGATTATTTCTTTAGAATAATCCCTTTGACAATAAAAATCAATTTGGAGACACAAGTAGGATGGGAAAGGTGCTAAGGGTAGAACAGAGCTGGTAATGACAGCCATTCCAACTGTGTTGATTCTTCCAGTCCGTGAGCATGGAACATTTCATTGTGTTTTTTTCAACATCTTTCAATAATGCTTTGTAGTTTTCATTATATAGGTCCTTCACATCCATTAGTAAGTTTGTTCCTAGGTATTTTTCTTTTTTTGAAATTTCATTATTAGTACACTGGAAAGTGGTGGATTTTTGCACATTGATTTTGTATCCTGCAGCTTTACTGTATTTGTTTATTGTTTCTAAGAATTCTTTGGTGGAACCTTTATGGTTTTCTATGCACAGAATCACATTGTCTGCACAAGTGACAATTTCACTTTTTCATTTTCAATTTGGATGCCTTTTATTTTCTTTTCTTGCCTGATTACTTGGGCTAGGACTTCCAGAACTATGTTGACTAAGAGTGGTGAGAGTGGGCATCCTTGTCTTATTCCTGATTTTAGAGGAAAAGCTTTCAGTTTTTCACCAATGAGTATGATATTGGCTGAGGGTTTGTCATATATGGCCTTTATTATGTTGAGGTACTTTACTTCTGTACCCATTTTATTGACTGTTTTAACCATAAATGGATGTTGTATCTCGTCAGGTGCTTTTTCTGCATCTAATGATAAGATCATATGATCGTCATCCTTCATTTTGTTAATGTGATGCATTACATTGATTGATTTGCATATGTTGAACCATCCTTGTACCCCTGGGAAGAACCCCACTTGATCGTGCTGTGTTATTTTTACAATGTATTGTTGTATTCGATTTTGTTTAGATTTTTACATCTATATTCATCAGAATTATTGGTATGTAGTTTCCTTTTTTGTGTGTTATCCTTGCTAGGTTTGGGGTTATGTTGGCCTCATAAAATGTGTTGGGAAGTATTCCTCTTCTTTGATTTTTTTGGAAGATTTTGAGAAGGGTACGTATCAAATCTTTGAATGTTTGGCAGAATTTACTGGTGAAGCCTTCTGGTCCTGGAGTTTTTGATGGTTTTTTCAATTTCCTCACTGTTGATTAGGTCTATTTAGATTTTCCAGTTCTTCATGATTTAGTCCAGGAAGGCTGTGTATTTCTAGGAACTTATTCATTTCTTCTAGGTTATTGAATTTGGTGGCATATAGCCTTTCATAGTATTCTAGTACAATCCTTTGTGTATCTGTGTTATCTGCAGTAACTTCTCCTCTTTCATTTCTGATATTTATATGAGTCTTTACATTTTTTTCCCTTAGTTTAGCCAGGGGTTTGTAAATTTGGATACTCTTTTCAAAGAACCTGTTCTTTTTTGTATTAATTTTTGTATAGTCTTTTTGTTCTCTATTTCATTCAATTCTCTTCTAATGTTTACTGTTTCCTTCCTTCTGCTGATGTTGGGTTGCTTTCTTCTTTTTTAGTTCTTTAAGATGTAATGTTAGGTTGTTTACTTGGGATTTCTCTTATTTCTTGAGATAGGACTGTAATGATATAAACTTCTTTCTTATTACTGTTTTCACTATGTCCCAGAAGTGTTGATATGTTGTATTGTCATTCTCATTTGTCTCTATATATCTTTTGATCTCACCTTTTATTTCTTCTTTGACCCACATATTTGTGGATTTCTTTACCTCCTTTTTGCAGCTGATTTCTAATTTTAAAGCATTGTGGTCAGAGAATGTGCATGGTATGATTTCAGTTTTTGAATTTGTTGAGGCTAGTTTTGTGATCCAGCTATGTTCTAGCCTTGAGAATGTTCCATGCACACTGGAAAAGAATGTATAATCTCTTGTTCTTATAAATGTCAATTATGCCCATTTCATTTAACATGTCATCTAAACCCAATATTTCCATATTGATTTTCTGTTTGAATGAGCTGTCAATGGAGTATTTAGGTCCCCAACTATGATTGTGTTTTTGTCATTTTCTCCCATTAATTCTATTAGTAGTTGCTTTATATTCTGGTGCTCCTGGACGTGGTGCATATATATTAAGAAATATATGTCTTCTTATTATGTCTTCTTATGTAGTGTCCCCTTTACCAGTATAAAATGTCCATCTTTTTTTCTTGTTATCTTTGTTATCTTGAGATCTATTTTGTCAGATATAGTTATGGTTACACCTGCTTTCCTGTGGATGTTATGTGCTTGGAGAATCATTTTCTACCCTTTCACTTTGAGTCTTTGGCTTTGTAGCTTAGATATGTCTCTTGAAGACAGCATATGGCTGGGTTTTGTTTTTTGATCCAGTCTACTACCCTGTGCCATTTTTTTGGTGAACTTACTCCATTTACCAATACATTCAGAGTAATTATTGATGTATGAGGAATTTCTGTAGCCATTTTATCTATTGTTTTCTGGTAACTCTGTGCCTCTCTTGGTTCTTTGTGTTTCTGTCTGTTGTTTTGTTTGGTGATATTCCATACCACTTTCCGTAACTTAATTTTTAAGTTATTTGTCTCGGTTTTTGGTTTTTTGGTTTGTGGTTACCATTAGGTTTATGAAAAAGATAGTTTCATATGTACAGTAGTCCTTTGTCTGATCTCCATCCCCTCTTTCAAATTCTGACCAGTACCTCTTCCCCTTTTATGTTTTGTTGTCACAAATTATCCCTGTTTATGCTGTAAGTCTGTCATCTTACTTGTAGTTTTGTGACCTTTTGTTCTTCATTTTAGGTAGAATACCCCCCTTGAGTATTTTTTGCAGTGCAGGTGTTCTGGTGATAAATTCCCTCAGCTTCAGTAGGTGTGGAAAAGTCTTTATTTCTTCTTCCTATAACTTTGCTGGAGATATTCTTGGCTGGTAATTTCTCTTTTTCAGTAGTTTGAATAATTAATTGGTTCCCACTCTTCTAGCATGTAGAGTTTCTACCAAGACATCCGATGATAACCTGATGGACTTTCCTTTATAGGTTATTTTCTTCTTTTCTCCGGCTGCCTTGAGAATTCTTTCTTTGTTATTAATTGTTGACAGGCTTACTACAGTGTGCATTGGAGAAGGCCTTTTTGGACTGAGGTGTTTAGTTATTCATTTGCTTCTTAGATTTGAGGACTTAGTTCTTTCCATTGGTTTGGGAAATTCACATCAGCTATTTGTTTGAATAGGCTCTGTGTTCCATTTCAGCTCTTTTTTTTCTGGTATACCCATTATTCTTACATTGCTCTTTCTGATGGAGTCAGAGAGGTCTTTCATTTTTATTTATGCTCAAGTCTCTCTCTTCCCTCTGCATCATTTCTAGATTTCTGTCTTTGATGTCACTAACCCTTTCATCCATCTGGTCTGCTCTGTTTTCTATGTTCATTAGTTCATTCTTGATCTCTTTCATTGAGTTCTCCATCCCCAGAATTTCTTTCTTTCTTTCTTTTTTTTTTTTTGTTTTAAGTTTCAACCTCTTTGGTAAAGTACCTGCTTTATTCATTGATTAGTTTCTGAGTTCATTAAACTGCCTATTTGTATTTTCTTGCATCTTACTGAATTTTTTCAGAACTGCAATCTTGAATTCTCTGTCATTTAAATCACATATTTCCATGTCTTTAAGTTTGTTTTTTGGAGATTTTTTCGTTTTCTTTCTGAGCTGCCTCACTACTTTGGTTATTCATGGTTCTTGATGGATTCCTTCTCTGTCTAAGCATCTGTGTAAGAATGGCAATTCTCTAATAGATTGATATGAAGAAGTCTTTCTATTATTTTCCAGTAGGTGACACTGAATCACAGAGTTTTTTTAAGCTCTCTTGCACTTCTCTGGCTTTTCCATCTCTGCAGGGTGGTAAAAATGGGAAGGTGGGTTCCCTGTGATACAGTCACCCCAGTCCCACGGGACCAACCCAGCAGGGGAATGAAGTGGGCCATGGGACTCCAAATCCACGAAATCCCAGTGCTGTCCCCAATAAGCAGACACTGTCATTAGTATACCACGAAGCATGGGGGCAGGGTGGGATGGGGTAACCTGACTGCCTTCTAAGTTGCTTTGCCCTCCTGGTAATGTCAGTCTTGAACCTCTGAGGAGTACCCCTGTGTCCCCAGATCCCAGGAGTCACAGAGTGCACCCTTTGGTCAGAGAAAAAGTGATGCTAAAGTACCAGCTCTCGGGTTTACAGATAATGTGCTCTGTAACCCAACACTAAGGGCAAAGGGAGGTGAGCTCTGCGAGGTGAAGAGTAGGCCAGGCTTCCATGCCTTTGTTTCTCTGTATGGAATGCTGACCATCGGATGACTGTGGCTGCACCTCTGTGCTGCGTCCCTGCCCAGGTCACTTGGCTCAGCAGTAGCTTGTATAGCCCACTCCTGCAGGAATGCCCACCAAATATGTTTGCTCCTAGCAGCGGAAGGGAGTGGCAGCCGCAGCCTGATTTCTCCCCTCTTTGGGCTGAGTCCCTCCATGAGCTCTGGGGCTGCAGGGCTGCATCTGTGGCTTGTCCCAGCCCTTCTCGCCTCCTCAGTTCATTCCCAGTTGCCCACCTTTAGATGTTTCAGTGAATAATCTCTGTTGAATTAGAGCTGTTCAGATTGTTGAAACTTAAAGGGAAAAAGCAAAGGGGAAAATCAAAGGGGATCTGTCATGCCACCATTTTTCTGATGTTACTCCGAAATACCTCATAAATTTATTTTTTAAAGATTCTATTTATTTATTTTTAGAGAGAAAGGAAGGGAAGGAGAAAGAAAGGGAGAGAAACATCAGTGTGTGGTTGCCTCTTGCATGCCCCTACTGGGGACCTGGCCCACAACCCAGGCATGTGCCCTGACTGGGAATCAAACCGGCAATCCTTTGATTCACAGGCCAGCACTCAATCCACTGAGCTACACAGCCAGGGCTCATAGATTTATTTTTTAAACCCACTACTGTTACTCATTTCTTTCTGTCTCTCTGGACATTTGGGATAAAAATCATATTGTAACAGTTATTCTTGTCAAACAAGAAGTATTATTTTTTAAAAGTAATCAAGAATATTTTTAGCCTTTCTCTTGATGTAAAAAGCTCAAATATATTTTTGGTTGTTGATGTTCATTTGTTTTCAGCTAAATGAAGTTAATAAGATTCAGGCCAGAATTTTGGGTTTTGTTCAGAGCTTTGTTCTCCTTTCTTGCCCTTTCTCCTTGAGTAGATAACGGGATATCATTTGAAAACGTGTTGTTTTGCAGGGGTGGATTACAAACCAGGTCTTCGATACATCTCCCAGAACCTGAGCCACGTGTTTCTGAGCTGCTGTGGATGGCCCTGGCCCCCTTGCCCACCCTTCCCAGTAGGATGTCACTGAGATCCCTCAAATGGAGCCTCCTTCTGCTGTCACTCCTGAGCTTCCTTGTGATGTGGTACCTCAGCCTGCCGCAGTACAATGTGATAGAGCGTGTAAACTGGATGTACTTCTATGAGTATGAGCCAATTTACAGGCAAAACTTTCACTTTACCCTTCAAGAGCGTTCAAACTGCTCTCATCAAAACCCATTTCTTGTCATCCTGGTGACCTCACACCCCTCAGATGTGAAAGCCAGACAGGCCGTTAGAGTTACCTGGGGTGAAAAAAAGTCTTGGTGGGGATATGAGGTTCTTACATTTTTCTTATTAGGTCAGCAGGCTGAGAAGGAAGACAAAGTGTTAGCATTGTCCCTGGAGGACGAACACCTTCTTTACGGTGATATAATACGACAAGACTTTTTAGACACATATAATAACCTGACCTTGAAAACAATTATGGCATTCAGGTGGGTAACTGAGTTTTGCCCCAATGCCAAGTACGTCATGAAGACAGACACTGATGTTTTCATCAATACTGGCAATTTAGTAAAGTACCTTTTAAATTTAAACCAGTCAGAGAAGTTTTTCACAGGTTATCCTCTGATTGATAATTATTCCTATAGAGGAATCATTTACCAAAAACACCGTATTTCATACCAGGAGTATCCTTTCAAGGTGTATCCTCCCTACTGCAGTGGCTTCGGTTATATAATGTCCAGAGATTTGGTGCCCAAAATCTATGAAATGATGAGTCACGTAAAACCCATCAAGATTGAAGATGTTTATGTTGGGATCTGTTTGAATTTATTAAAAGTGGACATTCATATTCCGGAAGACACAAACCTTTTCTTTATATACAGGATTCATTTGGATGTCTGTCAGCTCAGACGTCTGATTGCAGCCCACGGCTTTTCCTCCAAGGAGATCATCACATTTTGGCAGGTTATGCTAAGGAACACCACCTGCCATTATTAATTTGACATTCCACCGAAAACTGAGAGGAGAACAGGATACTTGGTGGAGAGCGTCAGAGTTGGTGCTATGAAATCTCCGGTGGGAAGCTCGTGGGAAGGGCACTCTCCGGCTCTCACGGAACTGAAACTCACGGAGAACCCATGGACTAGATGTTACAGGGTCACACTCTGCTTGTGTTATATTTGGACAGTAATCAAATCAGGCCCTTTAAAGATGATACCGAGAAGAATTGAAGTGTTTTGTTAATAGGACCAAACAGTTAGAACATGTCATTCTATAGAACTTCTTAAAAGGGTTTCATTGAATTACAAGCTCATTTAGTTCATACGAACAAAGCAATGTGGAGCTTTATTTATTGAATAGTCTCATTATTAAGGGTTTTGTGTATCTCTTATGTGGATTACCAATATTTAAAAATATATAGTTCTGTATAAAAAACTTAGAGTTATACCAAACAAAATTTCATCTCTTTTTGGTCATTCAGAACATATTTCAACATGTGACAGTATTTCAGAGTTAACAGTTATTATTTAATATTGCTTAGAACTTTCTGGCTGTTTAAGTGTTATGGTTGTTTCAATACTGTATGAACACAATAGTGAACCACCTTTGCATCTGGACTCTTTTTCCGTTACTTCACTAATGAGTTACTCACGGCCTCACTAATGTAAGGTCATTATTGTGCATCGGTAAGCTCTTGGACTGTGATAAATATTTTACTGTGGTAATATAGAGAAGAATTAAAGGAAGATCTGACTTATTGTCCTGTTTTTAAAAATATAATCCCCATTGTTTTTAAATGTCACCTCATCAGCCTCATTCTCCACCTGGGAATTAGGACTAGTCGCGTGCCAGCAGTGTGTTTCCTTTTGGGAAGGGCTCCAGGCAGAAATGGCCAGAATGCAACGAAAAGAGCGTTGCATTCCAGGACTGAGGTTGGAGAGAGAAGACGGAAGATGTGAGTTCGTCACTAATCTGCCTCACGTGTTTTCTCATTCTCTAGCCATCGGTGCGAGAATAAAGAGAGAAAACATCAACGCTGCTCTATCGTTGCTGGTTTCACATCCAGAGGAAAGCCCTCGTGTGGTCTGAAACCCTCCGATTTTCCGGTTGTGTAGGAGCACATTTATTTTTCCATGGGATGCATCTTTTGTTGGGTCTTCTGCTCGTAGGTCAAAGAGGAGCACTCCTTGCCCGTAGTTTTGGGATTGTGCAATTTCCTGTTATGACTGATACGGGACCACTGATTCCTTTTTTTCTGGATTACGTGATGGCAAACGATCACTTCCTTCGGCAGAAAATAGAAACTTGAAAATATGAAGCCAGCTCTAGTACACAGATATTTGTAACTCTTCTATAAGAGAAATTTGCAACTAGAACTGTTACAATGTGTGATTCTCTAAAAAGGCTATTTCCATTTTCCCGGTCTCAGGCCTGACCCAGTTATAATAAAATCAATTAAATGAAATATTCTGTAGAATTAATCTAACCCCCTGTCAATCCCCATCCATATAGGAGACTTTCTTGAAGACGAATGATGGTGGTTTTGTGGTATGATTAGATTTGACCAATTCTGTAGAAGTTTATATTGATGTCTGGGAAGCTAACAGAAGTTTTCGAAAGAGAACTTTTAAAATAAAAACTAATTTCTCATCATTTTAAGATAAGATTAAAAAAACCCAGAAATAAAATGTGAAAAATTGTCAAATTTCAAAGTTGTTCCTTCTCAACTAAAGATTGGTGCCTAAAAGATCTCTAAAAAGTGATTATGAAAACCATTAAGAGGTTGGGCCATTATATTTTTTGTTTTTAACTAGATGCTTCTTTGTAGTTAAGCTTTCAGGTAGAAAATATTAATCAGCTGTGTTATTAAGACCTTGGCCTCTGACCTTTAACCACATAAATGGTCCTTTTTAAATTTTAACGCATAACAAAGTTCGGTACTGGAGCCTCACCTTAGGCTATTTCTCTTGAATCTGCCACAGCCCTGCCAGTCCCACACCTTACACGTTCTTGCTCCTTTGCTTTGTTTGACCGTAAGCATTGATTTTGTAACCCCTCGCACATTAGCCCTCACCAGATTATACTTCAAGAACAACTCCCAGATCTCAGAGGTTGCCAACAGCCATGTTCTCTCTCCGTCCGCATGGCCCGCCACTGGCTGCGGTTGGTCGTTGGCTGGGTCCCTGCTGCGTGCATCTTCCCCGCCAGGGTCTGGGCTGGAGGGCAGCAGCCCCCGTCTGCAGCACTCTGTTCAACAGAGAGGAGGGAGAAAGAGCTGGTGGGATCAACGGTGGACGCGTCCTCTGACCAAAGGCAGTCTTACGCTTGGTGAGGGCAGTGTGTTCCTCTCACAGGACACTGTGGGTCATGTTGCGGCAGGCCAGAATGTATCGTTCCGCAGGATGGGGGCCGAACAGATGGTACGGTGATAGAATCGGCTGCACCTCATTTGGGAAAGGGCTCGGTGGTCTGCGTTTCTCAGGCTGGCGAGTGCGAATCAGAGGTTTCTGGATCACTTGCAGCTGCGGCTTTGGGCCCTTGACTGAGAGAGCTGCACACCCTTGTTAGTATTTCCCTGGCTCTGCCCGGTGTGGTCTTGGCGTTGTGGTGTTCCCACCAACTTCCCAGATGCAGAGCAGCCAGAGCGGGGCTATTTATAACAACAGTACTTCCTGAGCACGAGGTTCAGGATTAAGTCCTCTTCTCTTGGCGTCCCAGAGTTACTGCAGGATGGAGGGGGAGAGAGAGGAATTGGAAGGGGCCAGCCTAGCGGGGGAGCAGTGAAGGTGAGAAACGTGGCAGGCCCATGCTGTTGGCCTTGAGCTTCTTCCGTCCTCTAATCCACTGAGAATCTTTATGTTAAACCAACTCCTGGATTTTGTGTGAGCTGAAGACCAACTCTCAAGGGGAACCCTCTGTGCTCTCCAGCAACTCCTTAGTTGTCCCACGTGTGGTTAATGTGGGAGCAGACCGTCAAAGGGTCTCTCGGAACAGTGGTGTGTGTTGGTCACGGGGTACTGGTCCGAGACGGAAGCAAGCTCTGGAAACAAGCCTGAAGGCCCAGGGGCAGTTTGAGTGGGCAGTCCCTTGACAGAATTTGTGCCCAAGGGAAGGGCCATTTCATGGATATTGTGAGGACAAAGAGTACAACAAGAATGGACACCATCACGCTGTATTTAAGGTAAGCGATAGAGACAAGCACAGATCCTGTATTTGGATAGTCTGGTCCGAGTCAATACCTGGGTATGGTCAGCATAGCCTGGGGTAGTGAAACATTAGAGCTGGGAGAGATGTTAGGAATCACCTCTCGAGCACCCCCAACAGGGGACCTGGCCCACAACCCAGTCATGTGCCCTGACTGGGAATCAAACCAGTGACCCTTTGGTTCGCAGGCCGGCATTCAATCCACTGAGCCACAGCAGCCAGGGCTGAACTTATTTTAAATAAGAAGTTTGAGATGCAAACGTGTGTGTGTGTGTGTGTGTATAATGTGCTCTGAACTGTGTGTGCCCTGCAAATTCTCAAGCCTTCCTTTCCCATCAATATCCAAACAGAAGAGTGCAAATCCCCAGGAGGATACAAAAAGTCCTCAGTGCAATGTCTTTCAAGAGAAGCCCTGCAGCTTCCTCCTAGGCCTTTTGGAATGCATGCTTCTATAAGGGGGCCAACTACCTGAGTCTGCTACCTGGGAGGGAGGCCACGCTGGCCACGTGGTGAGGCCGTGAGGGGGAGCCTGGCCAGCTCCCCATGCTCCTGTCAAGCCCTCCGAGGCACCAGACCCGCGAGAGAGGAGCTCATTTGGGAGTGGAGCCTTCAGACAACTCCAGCCCCAACTGCAACAGCCCCCAGTTGAGAGCCTCCCGATGGATTGCCAACAACTCACAGGACCATTAGAAATCCTGAATTTTGCTTGAGGGTATTCCAAGTTTGGGGGTGGTTTGTTACACATAGATAGTTAAAACGTTTCTCATCAAGCAAATTTCCCATCCACCGTGGCCCTCTGTTACGGACTGAATGTGTCCCTCCAAAATTCATATGTTGAAATTTAATGTCCAGTGTGACGGCTTGGCTGGTGGGGCCTTTGGGAGGTAATTAGGTCAGGAGGGTGAGGCCTTAATGAGCAGGGGGAGTGTCTGCACTAGAACAGGTTGGAGGGCTTGGTCTCTCCTTTTCCACCACATGAAGATGCAACAAATCTGCAGTCTGCAACCCAGAAGAGGGCCCCTGCCAGGACCTGACTCTGTTGGCCCCCTGAGCTCAGACTTCAGCCTCCGGAACTGTGGTAAATAAATTCCCGTTGTTTATAAGCCACCCACCGCGATACGTTGTTACAGCGGCCTGGCAGGACAAGACACCCTCCATCCGCCCCGGGCCAAGTCTTCTCTCCTCACATCTGGCCAGTTCTTCATTTCCGAGCCCTTCCTCTTGTTTCGGGTTATCAAGGAATAATTTCTAACATGTCTTTCCATTTAGCTCTGCTTATGTTTTACTCTTAGTTTCAGATCCTGTGGGAGGCAGGGCACCGTTGAGTGCTACTTGTATTTTTCCCTTAAAGAAGTCCATTCAAGACATTTCCGAGATTTAAAATATCGATTCCCCACAAGATAAATTATGCCATTTTCTTAAAAGGCTGCATCAGCTGCAGTGATGGGTTGAAATGCCCCTCCTCCCACTTCTGGCTACGCATGTAGAAACTGTACAGAAACAAGCAGGATGAAAACGTACCAAAATGTTAACAGGAATTGCCTCTCGGCCACTTTTTCCTACGTTTAAAGCACCTTTTAAAAAGTCTTCATTCTCAACAACGAGGATAAATTACTGTTAACCATAAATGTTTTAACAATTATATTAACAAACTTAAAAGCGGAATCAGAACGTCATGAGGAAAGGCTGGTGGGGGAGGGTGGGCCAAACACTGAGCTTGCTGCGGAGCCGCCCACCCCGCCTGCCCCTCCCACTTTCGGGATACTGCGCAGGAGAGGCAGCCAGCCCACCAAGGAGGCCACAGCGGGTTAACCTATCCCAGCCGGCGGGACCCCAAGGGAGGTCTGCTGAAGGGCTCCTGTGGGAGGATGGGGTGCCCCCTAATAAAACAAAGAGAAAGGAGAAAGGCTCCTTTTATGTGGTCAGGTGTTCTGTCTGCAATGCAGAGAGCCCCAGGCTGACCCCGCAAGAAACCAGGGGCAGAATGGAGAAGCCTGGCGTGCAAGGCCGGGGCAGGGATGGGGGTCGGGAGGGGGCCTAGGCTTCACTTGCAGTTCGGAATAACCTTTATACTAAGTATGTACTGGTATATATCATACAAAGTCTCAAAATCAGGTAATATAAGTTCCCCAACTTTGTTCCTCTTTTGCAATATTGCTTTGGCTTTTACATGTCCTTTGAATTTCCGTGAAAATTTGTAATTAGCTTGTCAATTTCTATAAAAGAGTCTTTCACGCTTTTGATTTGGATTTTATTAAATCTAAAACCTTGAGGGAAAGGCTATTGTAATGATGTTAAGTCTTCCGATTTATGAACGTCATCTGCTTCTCCATTTACTTAGACTTTTTAAATTTCTATCAACAATATTCCAAAGTTTTCAATGTAGCGATCTTGCCTGTCTTTCATTAGATCTATCCCTAAATATGTTACACTGTTGATGAAATTGGCAATGATTTTTTTGTTTTTTATACACTAAAACACACAGAACTTAAGCGCTCAGTTCCATGAGCTCGGGCAGCTGTATACATCTGCGTCGCCACCACCTAAAACAAGGGACAGAACACTCCCGTCGTCTCCGAATGGCTCCCAGCGCTGCTTCCCAGCGGGTCCCCACCCGCACTGCGGAGCAACCGCTTCCTGACAGCCAGCTCTGCCGACTTTGCGCTGCCTGTTTGGATGAAGGGTATTCACGCAGTATGTATTATGCTGAGTCTTGCTGCTTTGACCTAACATAATGTGTATGAGATTAATCCGTGCTGTTTTGTGTGTCAGGAGTTTCTTCTTTTTCTTGGGGAGTATTATTCCATTGTATGACTGAACAACAATTTCTTTATCCATTTTGGGGCTTATTGTAGATAATACTGCTAAGAAGGTTCTTGTTCGAGTTCTTTCGCATCTTTATGTTTTCATTTCTCTGGTGTTCGCATCTAGGAGTGAAATCGCTGGGCCATGGGGTAGTTGTGTATTTAACTTTATTACAAAACCCCGAAGAGTTCTCAAAAGTGTTTGTACCATTGTACTTTCCTATGCGTTTTTCCTTTTATGGTTCATATTTTTCTGTGTCCTGCCTAAGAAGTCTTTCTCTACACCAAGGCCAAAGAGATTTTCTCCAAAAACCTTTATGGTTTTAGGTTTTACATTTAGGGCTATGATCCATCTCAAACTTAAATTTTTATTCAGAAACTGAGAGGGTTTGAAATGCTTTTTTATTTTCCATGCAAATATCCCGTTATCTTAGCAACATTTTAAAAAGGACTTTCCCTATTGGAGAGTGTTCAGTTCCTTTGTAGTCAGTGTAATTATCGATATGGTTGGGTTTAAGTTTATCATCCTGTTACTTTTATTCATTTTGCACATTTGCTGCACTTTTCTACTTTCTTTTGAGTTGACTAATGATTAGTATTCTGTTTAATTTCCTCAGTTGCCTTCTTAACTCTCTCTCTCTTTAAATAATTTTTTAAATTGATTTCTTTAGAGTGGGGTTCTCAGCCTTGGCACTATTGACATTTTGGGTCAGACAATTCTTTGTGCGGCGTGCTTTCTTTTTATTTCATTTCCTTGTGGTTCATTGTTCTTCTTGATTCTATATGTTGATGTTTTGAGAACTTTACGGCCATTATGTTTCAAATAGTTTTCTGCCCCATTCTCCTTCTTGTCTCTCTCTGGCATTTGAGTAATGTGTATCTTGTATGTTTGAATAATGTACATCTTACACCATTTCATAGTGTCCTACATGTCCCTGATGTTCCATTAATTTTTCTTTACTCTTTTTCGTCTTTTCTTCAGATTGGGTAATTTGTTTTGATCAAGTCCACTGACTTCTTCTTTTGCCATCTCCAAATTCTGTTAAGCCAATCCAGTGAATTTTTCAGTATAGTTATTTACTTTTCTGTTCTTGCTTTTAATTTTTCCATTTCTCTTTCCTCATAAGCCCATAGTTGCCTTTAATTCCTTGAACATATTTATTATAACTGCTGTGAGTCTACTGAGACCAACATCTAGATCCCTAAGAGCTGGTTACTATTGACTGCTGGTTTTTTCCTGACCACTGGGTGTGCTTTCCCATTTCTTTGCATGTCTTTGCAGTACAATACAATTTCTTAATTTTATTGTACTGGACAATGTATGTTATAAATATGTAAAGATTCTAGATTTATCTTCCTCTGAAGAGTTTTTATTTTTGCTTTTTATTCTAGTTAGTAGTTGGTTATTAGCTGATCATCTTGACCTTGTTTTTTGGAGGGTTGTGGGGAGGCTGGGGGATGTGTTATGGTTTATTTCAGCGATGTGTGAATGTCTAGGGTGTTCCCAAGCCCCTCCACTGTGTGCATACTCGACTTCCCAACTCCTTCTCTCTTGTGGATCTTGTCAGCACTTGATTTAGCCTCAGTTAGGCTGGGTCTGAAGTTTGCCTTAATTTAGGGACTGGTCCTTATTCTTAAGGCACAGCTTGAGTGCCTCCGCTGGATGTCTAGGTTGTTAACGCTGCGTTAATGAGGTCTCTCCTCTCTACTTGGGCCAGAACTTGATATTCCCCAGCAATGTTCCATCTCTGGTATTTCTATTCCACTCTCAATTCCATAGCAGCCACCTTGTGTTAAGCCTCGGAGTTTCACCCTGCGCACATGCAGTAAAGCCTTCATTCAGCTAAGGATGCGTGAGGGGTCCGTGCACCGACTTCTGAAGCTCCCGCTCTGCACAGCCCTCTACAGCTTGGAGCCACGTCACTAGCCCCAGTCTCTGATTTCTGTACCTTCGGAGCAGTCCAGCTCGGACCGCATGCCTTCTGGCTGTGCCGCAGTCAGAAAACGGTCTGCTCACAGCAAGCTCAGGCGATGATGGAACTACTTGGGATCCGAGTCTCAAGGTTTGCTCTCTTGCACTGCCTGTTGTCTGAAGCCTGAAAACAGTTGCCAATACATTGTAGTTCATCCAGTTTTGTGGTGATTTACAGTAGATGGCCTGGTTCAATACCAGTGGGTCAGTGAAAGCTGGGAGAAGCAGGCTCGTAGACTCCTTGAGAGGTTTAAATCTTCGGTGTGAAGTGTTTTTTTTTTTTGAAATATATTTTATTGATTATGCTATTACAGTTGTCCCATTTCTCTCCCATCATTCCCCTCCACCCTACACACCCTTTCCCACCCACATTCCCCCCTTTAGTTCATGTCCATGTGTCATAAGTTCTTTAGCTTCTACATTTCCCATACTATTCTTGCCCTCCCCCTGTCTATTTTCTACCCACCGTCTATGCTACTTGTTCTCTGTACCTTTTCCCCCTCTCTCCTCCTCCCAGGCACCACTTAAATACTAACCGCCCATGGTTGGATCTATGAGGTGCCACTGAAATGCTCCCCTTTCTGGGAAGCTACCACAGTCTGCTGTTGTTACTGCTGAAAACCAAGCCAATCGTCACTCCTCTGTTTCTAAAATAAACCAGTACGAGGGAGGGAGGGAGGGAGAGAAGAAGTGGAAGTGGGGCATTTGTGAGCTGGTTCCCTTTTCTTTGGATCTGTGGACGGTATTGGAAGAGAATAATTCTTCCTGAAGCCCAGATGACAAATACCCACCCTGAAGTTTCTAATCATATTCCTCATTTCTATGTTAGATATTTTCTACACAGAAAAAGGAGTGGAAGACCAGAATTCATGGGCTTTGTTTTGTAGCCTGGCTACCAAATTATTATAAAATAAAAATAATAAATTATTATAAAATAATAATAATAAATTATTATTTATTTATTATAAAATAAATAATATTTTTTATTTATTTTATAATAAAAAATATTATTTTTAACAAAAAGGAGAAAAATAATGCAAGGCCACATTTTTCAGCTTTGTTACACCCAGTTCCAAGGTCAGTGGTCTGGTGATTAACTTCTATTGGTTTTCATCTGGGTACCATATACACGTATATTTCACCATCCTCAAATTCTCTAGTGTTTCCTCCTGCGTCCTGTGAAACCCCTCGCAGAGGGGCGTGCTCCTCTGCACGCTTTGCCCACAGGGGTGGCACGCTGCGTTGCTGGAGTTTACATGTGCGTAGAGCGCATCTAACCCTGACGGCCTCATACTGGTTAGATGATGTGAACTTGGTTGGCGAAGTGCAAAGTTGGATAGCAGATGTGTTAATGATAAATGACTTTTGTTGCATATATTTGTATACATTTTTTAAGTCCCTTGTTTTGAACCAGGGCCAGGCTTATTCCTGTTCCAAATGAAAATGCCCAGTCTCGACACATCCTGTCTCTCCTGCTTCTGTTATGCTTTGGTCTTATCCTCCGCCCATGAACTGTTTCTTTGCTTCCTGTGACTCCAAAATCAACAGCTACACTCTAACTCAAAAGCATTAAGAAATTATAAAATTCAAGAGCAGACGTTAGAATGGGAAAATGAGTTTAACCAAAGAAAGAAAATAAGAACGGAAAAAACCCTCAGCAGTTCCACATGTGAAGTCCAATAACCTTAATGTGTTTATTTTTGCTTTAATCTTGTCATCAAGGGTGAATTTTTAGCTGTTCAGTTTGTATACAACGACACAGGATCAGTGACTGCGTGAACACATTGTCTCTGCAAAGCCCCATCTACCCCAGCACACCACAAGGACCTGAGCGACCCGCCATGCATCGGGTGGCCGCGCACTGCTACGTACGCTGAGCTGCACACCAAACGGACAGTTTCACTTTGTTTCAAATGTCTCTTAGAGACAAATATAGAAGAGTACGTATAAAAACCTCTGAAGAGTACCAAGAGTCATGAAGTTTTCCCAAGGTTCTGTTGTATTTAGTATGGACAGGTTTCAGAGACTAACTTACCAGAAAGCCTGAATGTTTAGAGCAGTCATTTACCAGTGATTTAATTATTCAATACAATTTGAAGATTCCTAAAAGAAAGTGTTGTCTAATAAATTATGGATCCTGGTATCTTTTTATAAACCACCTCTTATGGTTTTTAAAATAGCAAGAAAATGCTGATGGAATAGCTTTCCTGGTGTTGAATAGGTACAGTAAGAGCTTATATAAAGTAACTGTTTCAAAATTCAGCAGAGAAAGAGATCAGAACTTCTGCTGTATACCATTCATGAAAAACACTACTCAATTATGTGGGGTCGTTTTTCTCTTACCCTCCTTTCCATGCTTAATAACTGGGCTCCACCTATAGTTTTAATTGTACCAAATCAGAAATCAGCCTAACTTAATTTGAGTGTCCTTTTATACGTTTTCATGCTTAAAAACAGAACAACAAAAACCCCACTTCTGATCACGAGATAGTCCAAATTTTCTTCTCATTCACTTTCTATTCTTCTAATTCAATAGGATTGTAATTTGGCAACAGCAAATATTTCTTGGATAAAGAAGCAATTGGCATGAGCAGAGAGGTCTAGGGAGAATGACCAGGCAAAGGATTTAGAAAGAAGCGATGACTTCTGCGGTTAAAAAGTCTGGCGTGCAGTTTTGCTTTGCCATACAGAAAATAGATGCTGCCCTTCTTGTTCAAAATATAAAATTCAAATTCCATGCCTAGGTGCTGGAATGTCTAAAGTAACTATGGGTACCAAATTTATGATTTTTTAAAAATCTGGCATTAGTCGTCTTCTGTTCATATTCAAAATCAAGAAATAATTGTATTCCTGAAATGTTTATTTTCTACATAGCAAATTCACTAGTTCATATACATTGGTGATCAACACACTCAGTTCTAGCTTCTCTTTTGCAGCACAAGGATGTTTCACTGATAGCCTCTTGGGAACACAAAAACGGGCCATGGAGAGAAGGTCTCATTGTTCTCCATTCTCCTTTTCTGTAACTCTCCTTCCTCCAGAAGAATCCTGGAGGGAGACCCACCCCAGCTTTGGCCCTGTACTGCGGAGCCTTTGCACTGCTGCTGCCCCCCTTGGGTGACATCTTCCTGGGACACCTCTGCCCCCGCCCTGGCCCCACCTTCTTGTCTCATCTCCCCATACCATCTTTGGAAAACCTAGGTGACCAAACACGGAGTAATGGTCTGATATAATTTGCTCGGATGCGGGCAAGATAGTCTTTTTGCTGTTCACTATTATGTGTAGGAAAGAATTACTCTGATTCTGCCTGTCCTCACAGATCTAAGTCCAAGGGAGAAAATCATGAAAGATGACAGTTTTCACCCCGTTTGGCCAGTACTGAGCATCAAAGTATCTATGAAGCCTCCATTCTGAGGGCTCCCCACTAGGTACCTCCCTTAGACTGCCTCTGCTTGCCACAGATAAGGGCTCAGCAAAAAGACCGTCATAAAGGGAAGGATAAAATATATAAGCAGATTCACTTACAGCAAAAATAGTGACTTTCCCAATTCAATTTGTTCATAAGGTAGATCAATCTGTTAGTTACATGCTCATGTTAAAAAGAAATACACCATGCACATCTGGCATGTAGGAATTATGGATGTGAACACAGTTCACGTTGCAGTGTTTTGGAATAGTTAACTGTTTCATTACTACTTTCCAGGCTTGTCAAAATAGTCATTCTTCTGAACTCACTAGAATTTCTTCTTTTGTTTTCTTTTTTTCCTGGCTGACCATGGGAATGTTGAGTCATTGCAAAATAGGTCTCAACTCTGTAATCTGAATTGAATCTGTGTTGAGTGCTATAAATCAAAACCGTTTGCTCTAGTAATTGAACAGCAAACTGAAGACAGTGTTGTAGATGTTAATATTTTAATGTGAACATGTACTTCAGATAAATTTAAAAGGGTGTACAATGCTTTCTAAAAGAGAAACTAAAGTTATTGGTTTTTTTCCATCTTTGTATTTATGATTCCATTTTCTGAATATATGCCTGAAGTAAAAGGGCAATTGAGAGGAATCACCTAAAAACTGGCTGTGGTTGTGGAACCTAAATAGGGATATATTTGCTAAAGATTTTATTCTAGAGAGAAGGAAGGGAGGGAGAAAGAGAGGGGAAGAAACATTGATGTGTGAGAGATAGATCGATCGATTGGTTGCCTCTCACTCGCCCCCACCTGGGGACCTGGCCCGCAACCCAGGCATGTGCCCTGACTGGAAATCAAACTGGCCACCTTTTGATTTGCAGGGCGGCACTCAATCCACTGAGCCACACCAGCCAGGGTGTAAATAGGGATATTCTTGCCAAAGGTTTCATGGTTCTAGATTTCCCCCCTCCTTGACAGGACTTTATACCTTTTCATTATTAAACTAAGTTGTTTGTCCTTACATATACTAAGGCAGATGGTAATTTAAAATGTGCACAAGATATCATTCTCTTGGGTTAGAGATATCTAATATATCATTTCTACAGGATTTTCAAAAATTATATGAGCAAACATGACCATTTGCATTATATGGATTAGAAATATCTCTTGAGAAGCAAGAACATTAAATCACTTACTTGGTAGTTTGTTTTAGTGAAATTTCTGTTTTAAATTGAATACTCACTGGTAGTCATGTTGGCATGTGGAAAATTACCAGTAAGTTAAAATTCACTTTCAGCTGTAGCTGTGACTATGTTGATCTGACCTTAGTTTTATCTGGGCACTCTCTATAAAATGGAAGGTATCATGTAGTTTATTGTATTCTTTTTTAAATTCTAAAAAAGGGTATTTCCTCCTCAAAAATGCATCAGTTCTAAGGATTCAGGGTAAAACTATGTCCAGGATTTGGAAAGTGAACAGAATCTAAGACAGTAAAGGTAGTTTAGGAGAGCAATAAATGAGACCATATATATCCATTTTCATTGGGAATGCATAAAATAGGGACTAATTTTACTAGCTTTACAAATAACTCAATGTTAATTTTCTTACTTCAGTGTTAACTCTTCAATATGAGAAATCATAATTCATGATATAATAAAATATCATGTCTCAATTTAAAATATTTCCTTTTATATTATTCTCCTTTGACTTTGTCTTTTACATTTTCTCAAAAGTGTTTTCTTTACATTCTGACTTTGGTCACCTGGGAATTAGTTTTGCATTGTTTTGATTAAAGATGTTCCAAACTATTTTTCTTCAGTACGAGTCTGCCTGTGCCATCAGTCTGATTAGAAGGAGCATGGGATTCTGTCTTCATTAACATGCAGGCAAAGTGTGGGCCAACACGGTAAATGGGAAGACGTACATTTGAATAGGTGCCAATGAGAACAACTGCCTTCTACTGGTCTACGTGCCGATGTCAAAAATCCCTATTAAATATAACCTGTGAGTAGGAAAACTGATAATCCAAATTTTAAATAACCTACTTCTTACATTTTTAATATCTGGGTATTCTAAAGGTTTTCCCCCCAATACCTTTGCTTTTGCATCAACTCATTTTAAACTATGCGTTATCTAATTAATCTACAAGTCTGCTGAGACAATAATGCATGATAGCACATTTAGCCTGTGAATTTCCTCATGAAAAAAGGTGACGGGTACACAGTCCCTCTCCTACAGAGGCAGCTAGTAGCCCAGGAGAAGTATCCTGCTCCCTAACTGGCCCCTACCACAGTCTGCCACCAAGCCTTTACAGTAAGCTGCTTTGCTCAGAGCTAGGGACTCGGTGCTGGAGGTTTTTGAGATTCATTTGGATTTGACAAATGTCAGAGGCCACAGTATATTTAGGGCTTCTAGAATAAATGGAGCCCTTTAAATATAATCTACATCTTTGCTGCTTGCTGCTTTTTGGTGGGGTTCTAAATTGTGAAAATGCCTGTGATGATTTATTAAATGAACAGTGACTACATGCTCTCTTCAGTCCTTAACTTGGGTTTGTTAAAGTGATCATACAAATGATGATGTGGCTATTACTAAACACATAAATATTGTAATCAACTCTTGGTTACACAGTTTTCAGCTTCACAGTGGGAAAGAGAATTTGGACAGCATGTAGAGGGCGGGTGTCTTCCTAAATCTTGGATGTGATTTTAATGAATGACTTTACCCTAAATTCACTTTGTACCATGTTTTCAACTAGATCTGTCTCCTCTGTTATTTTGGGATTATCCTTCAGAGTTTCTCAAACCCCTTGTCCAAATTGAGAGTGACAATAAGCCTGACATTTCAGGCAAGAGGCAACCTGACAAACTTAGTTATGTATATAACATGTGAATGGTGGACCACATGGGGCAGGGGTTTTAGAGCAAACAAGCTTTGGTTGATTTAAAGTTATTTCATTGAATCTGGAAAGAAGGACAGAGGAAAGAGTAAATAAATGTTAATAGTGTATAACTTTTCCCTCATTTTCTATTATTTTTAATATTTTTTACTCCCACATAGTGATGTGATATAATGTAAAAATATTTATTTTGATTCAGTCTGCATGGCAAAGAGAAGTTAAAACAGCAACGGAAAGCTCTTGGAATGGATCTGAGAAACCCCCAGGCCGGCCAGGCCCCTGCTCATCACCCACACAAAAGAAGGGAGATGGCGCTTAGAGCTTCGAGGAGGCTGGTGGGGCTCCCACCACCCAGGTGAGGCTGCTGATAACCATATTACCTGATATACTTTCTTAATGCTGCTTTCCTGAGCAGATAAGGCTCTTACTCGACAGGATTAGTGCCTCTAAATTGCAAATTAGATAGCAATTACAAAGAATCATAGTGAATGAGGAAACAGTAATATTTTCGTATATCAAAATTTCTCAAAGTGGGTCCTATGGAACATGATCTCCTTGGGATGTTATTAAGCATTACTCACAAAATGTTTCTGTGGTCAGATGACTCCAGAAACCACTAAGCTAACTAAAATTACATCTGTGGTGTGTTTCTCCCCGCCACCCCCACCATTTACATTAGAGCCTTTGACGGGCATATACGCACTAACTTTCTAAGAGAGTGTGTTTTCCAAACCCCTTTGATCCTGAAACCCTGTATTTGGAAGAGTATCCTTGGAACTTGTGTTCTGTGGAACTCACGTTGGAGGACTGCACTTCTCCTGTAGTGTGCAGCTGACTAGCTCAGACGTCCAGATGTCAGCGGTCTCACCCCAGGCAGTAAATAGGCCCGGGGTGTATCTAACAGTCATGTCATTTCTGGGTCAGGAATGCTGGTGCGATGAGCTAAGGTGATTTGGGGAGGAATATTAAGGGAAGATCAGTCTAACGATGGGTTAAAAGGAGGAAAAACATTTCCAAAATCATTGGAAAATGATGTCTTATCCAGAGTATATATTGCTATACTTTCAAATGTACAATGAAATATTGCCCTTTCTAAACCTTTTGCATTGACACAGGTGCAGGAGAGTTTGATCTGGCAACAACTCAGGAAAAAAATCAAGGTATCTACCTAGCAAAGAAAAAGGTGACCACTGCCTTTGTGAATCCTTCATATATTGCCAGATATCCAGTGATCCAATTCAATAGTGTAACCAACTTCCTAAAGTTACCTTAGGTAGGGTTTAAACAGTGATGTCATCACTCTCATGCAATCCTGTTTGCCCAAAATGTACGTGAGCTGACGTCATTACAGGTGTATGAAATAAGGCCTGTTTTAAATGACCCAGATTGCATGTGCTCCTTCACACTATCGAACGCTCTCTGTGATACTCTCATTACAAGAGATTATAGACAAGATTCAAGAGTCCAGTGCCTTCGGTCTAATGCAGGAAGAGCATGTGGCCACTTGTAACCAGCAATGTGTAAATATGTGTATTAAAGCAGTGACTTCAGAGTTAAGTGCCTTGGACTAATTGGTCCCATAAAATAAATGCAGGTCTTGGGAACTAGCTTTAAAGTTTTCTGTGTAAGTATTGCTTACTCCTTTGATTAGAGAATTGGAAATATGATGAATTAAAAAAAAATTTCCCTGTCTTCACCCTCCGCACCCCCACCCAAATCGCAACCACATTAAGGATTGGACCAGTGGAGAAGAGGCCGGGCAGAGCACACTGAGGAGACCCTGGGCTTGGCGTCCTGCTGGGGGCTCATAAACATGTGGTCATTCATTCCCAGCTTCGTTTCTCAAAGACTATAAAATCATCCCTAGTTTGGCACTATGAGGGCTATTGGCAAGGTGAACTCCGGCTGCAGAAGTCTGGGCAGCCTCAGGGGGGTGGGGAGCACCCCAAACTTTGGCAGTGCTATTTAGGGAAGCTTCACATGCAAACTTCTCAAATCAACTTCCCTAATAGCTAGATGCACCCTTCCCTGTCCCTAGAAAATGGGAGCAGCTGTAAGCCACAGGGTACCCAAGGGTGATGTCTGTAGACCCCCAACAGCTGGAGGTGGGTCTGGGAGAGAGAGCTCTGAGACAGGGGAGGAAGCAAAACACTCTGATAGTAAAAACAGGTATTAATCAAACCGCTGCTATTTCTCCTAGTACTTCTATCTTTTAAAAACCTACAAGTCAAAAGGAGAGGAAAATGGCAGAAAGGGAACAGGAAATACACATACTACTTGGTTCAGGTCAGAAGTGAATTAATTCTACAAAAGCAAAATTCAGAAAACACGCTGTGAACCTCAATTAGAGGAAAGGGCACACACTGTGGCCCTCAGCACCATCTGCCGAGATATTCTGCAGGGCAAATCCGCACTGATTTACCAGCTCAGCTGCTTTCCTTTCTCATCTTCACTGAACAATACTATTTTCATCTTAGACAATCACAAAGACCATGGCATTTAGAAATGTCTTTTTCTTGTGACTATGAATTTTGGGGTTCCGTTAAAAATAAAAAAGGAAAATTGACAGTCACTGTAAAAAAGAAGGAATTGCTTATTCCTGAACTTGAGTTAGATGGTGGGCTTTGGTCGCTCCCCAGAGTCAGAACGTTCTACATCTCCAGGCAAACTCTGGCCACCTGGCCTGACTGTCCAGTCACCGACGACAGTCAGCCCGCCTCCCACACCTCCTCTGACCCCCAGCCCAAATACCCACATCCAGATGTTCTGTGTCTCTTAATAGGCAAATCCGTCCATCTAAATGGTGATAGATATTTTGTACTAGAACATTCTATAGCTAAAAAAAATCGAGGTTATAATTCTAATGTTACAGTTTACAAAAGTAAGCAAATCTCTGGGAAAACGCTACTGATTCTCGTAGTCAAAGAAAGGCAAGTGCTTGGAGGACTCAAGGGAGATGGCAGCCCTCGGTTGCCAGAAGGGAACCTTTCCATCCCCCCAAGTTCTCTGGAATCTGCTTCAGAAAAGTTCCACAGCTGAAGGAAGGCAGGGGAAGGCACCACGGGCAGACGGTGCCAGTGAATGGGGCCTTGGAGAAGCTATAAAGACAAATGCCGACTCAAAAGACCAGAACCAGGTGGACACCCTGGCGTTTCAGACACCGGGGTGCGGGAACGCAACGGAAATGCAGTCTGGCTGTTTGAGCCACCGCGGTCAGGCAAACAGGACGACTGAGCATTTTCTGTCAATTGACTTATAAAATACTGAGATTAGAAATGTGACTTTGGTGATAGGAAACTCAAAGCAGCAAGCTTGGCCCCAAAATAACTCTGGGTCGATTAACAGTACAAGTTTGAGCTTGGATTCCCAAACAGCTTTGTTGTCGCCAAATGGTTTGCCTGGGGAAAGCCACCGCTGGGACAGGGGTTTGCAGACAAACATTAAGAGCTGCTGCTCTCCACCATCGTGCAGAAGCACAGCCCAGCAGATCGCCACCAAATTCCAGAGCGTGCCTGGGAACTCTGTGCTGAGCTTCCAGGAACATACCCGCAGTTCTAGGCTGTTTCTTGGAACACTCCTTGAAAGACCCTTGAAAGCTACTAGAATAGGAGGGCGGGGGACAGAAAGCATAAAAACTGGCAGCTGGAGCTCAGTTCAGGGTGGTAACCTCACCAGCTTCCTCTTCCAATGCAAACAACAAACTTCTCAAGGGGAATGGTGACTTAATCATTATTTTCTCTCTCTACCCGTAAAGACGGAAGGAATTATGATTTTTTGACTTCCCCTAATAGGTTTCTTGGCAATGTAAGACAAAAAATAAATCATGGTGTCTAGTTGTGAAGTTTAACAGCTGCCTATTACTTAAAGATGTAAGCAAAAGGTTAAGGTCATGCACAATTAGGATAAACGCACAAAGACTGCTCAGGTGGTACACAAAGTCTATTTAACTAATAAAGGGAGCGAGGGAAAAAGGGTATTTCTGCCTGCAGGCCTCTCTACCTCCCGCTCCCCTCAGTCCTCTTGAGCAGCCGTGGAGGAGCAAACCCTTCTAAATCCACTTCTGGGCTGAGCCAGGCTGAAAACCTGGGCTCAGGAGGACAAGGCGTTCTCGGGGCAGCTCTGCCTCAGCAAAGGACCCTGCCACCCTGGCTCACAGGCGACACTGTGGCCTGTCTCCTGCAGCTCTGGGAGGCCTGCCCTGCTCCCTGCTCCAAAGAGAGGACACGAGGTCTGATGCCTGGGAGGCTCTGTGAGGGGTCTAGAAAAGAATCTTACAAGGGAGACTATATCGCACATATGCCATTCACTTCATACATGTGAGTCTACAACTATGTATTTATATATTTTGGACATTGGATGAAAGCATTGGGGAACATGAAGAAACCTCTTCCAGCCTCTCAACTACGTCAGCCAAGAGCACCCTCTGTTCGTCATCACCGAATAGAGACCTATGATGGCCAGGGAGGGGGAATCCCACGTCTGGGATGATGATCCTAACCGTAACTTCCACTCCTTTCACTACATTAAAAGAGACGAGTGTGTTGCAAGTCCTTTAGTCTAAGGCAGTTGAGACCCCGAAGGGTTCACTGCTCTTCTGTTTTGCTGCTATTCCTGAACTTCACCACCATGACCGTTATGTTGTCAGGGCAGCCTCTGTAAAATGACTGTAAAACTATGCTCTTGGCCCCAAAGTGAGGTTCATCCAAGCGCTCCTTGATGAATCGCACAGCTTCTTCATTGCTGAAAGCATCCCAGAGGCCATCTGATGCCAAGATCATGAACTCGGGCTGGAGCTTGTCCAGGTCAAAGGTCAGGATATCTGGGTCTGGGATGACCACGTTCAGATTTTTCAGTGGATAATCCCCCAGGGATCGAGACATGGCCAGGATTCCCTGGACCCTCCAGGAGCCATTGAAACTGATGAAACCACCTGGAAAGAGAACGCACTCATTAGCCTGACCAACACCTCACACGCTTGGTGCAGCCTGGGCCCGTGCATGAAAAGCGGACCTACTGCATGTGGCGTATCCCATGTGCTCCCCTCAGCCCACCCTGGCGCTGCCGGGAAGGAACAGCAGCCCTGCTGCGTGGCTTGAGGTCTGACCCTCTACCAGGAGATGCTTATGCCCTCATTCTTAAAAGACTTTAAGAAAATATCAGTAAGAATATTGAGGGTAAGAAATATGTATGGATCAGTTTTAACTCAACAACAGCTTGATAGCTCAGTAATTGACAGTAGGGTGCACTAGGGTGGAGATTCGAGGAGAAGGGCAAAAGGCAGGTGGGCAGGTACCAGAGACAGCCACTGGGATCCATTTCTTAGCTTGGGATGCCCTTGGCTGTACCTGTACAGATCTCAAAACAGCACCCCAAAGAGGATCAGGATTAAAAAAGAAAGGGTATATTTTAGCACAGTGTTCCAAGGCTCAGCCCTCGGTCAGGCTGCTTGGATTTGATTCCCAGCACCGTTACTTCTAGCTGTGCGTGACTTTGGATGAGAAGCTCTCTCTCTCTGATCATCAGTTTCGGTGGCTATAAAATGGGGGCAATAATAGTACATAGTCTGTTGTGGTGTGAGAAATAAAGGCATTATTCCATATAAATCACTTAGTATAGTCCCTGAATGTAACATGCACTCAATATTATGTATTACTATTTTTCTTTAAAGTAATTAGAACTTTGTTCATTCACCTGTTATTTGTCGGATAGTTATTAAACATATACCCCATGCAAGGCAATTTGCAGGCATAGAGTTATATAAGATCCAGACCTTTCTCTAAAGAAGTAGACAGTCTGGCAGGAAAGCAAGTCCACATGTGCTAACAGCCATGAGCACAAAGCACTATTCTTGCAAGGAGAGACTGGCACCTGCAAATGCTGTCGGCGGATGAGGAGGAAGGGGCGATGTGCAGATGTGAAGATCAGGGAGGAGTGAGTGTTAAAGCTGGGCTGTGAGCACTGGGTGGGACTTCTACGGGCAGGGATGCATGAGAACACTCCAGGAAGTGTGGGGGGACGGGAAGAGCCTGGGCTGTGGAG
This sequence comes from Glossophaga mutica, assembly GCA_039655065.1. Classification (NCBI taxonomy): domain Eukaryota; kingdom Metazoa; phylum Chordata; class Mammalia; order Chiroptera; family Phyllostomidae; genus Glossophaga; species Glossophaga mutica. Next base: position 197,121,670 of record CM077304.1, read on the forward strand.
TCAGCCAGTCTCAGCTCCGGCCTCACCATTCCCTGGCTGTGTGCCATGTATACACAAGCCTCTTGGAGGCTCCGTTTTCTTGGCTGTAAAATGATAACATTATTGACCTCAGAAGGTAGGAGAGAAAGTGCACGTAAATTGCTAGGCATGGCTCCCAGCACCAAAGTGCTATCACTCGACGGCAGCTGGTGCCACTGTTGTTGGAAACAGCACCAGGAATGGAGACAGACCACCATGTATCTGGCCCAGACTGGTTGCAGTGAATTATCACACAAAAAAGGGGGAGATGGAGGTCCTGAAAGGAAGGCTGAGGCCGGAGAAAATACACATGAAGGTAATGAAACCAATCGTGGTCACTTCAGCTTTGCTATAAACCCTGCCCTGGACAGGTTAGATCCAGCTCCTCTGAGATATTTCCAAATTTGCTTCTACAAGGCATCCCTGCAGGGCAGGGTGGAGGTGGTGGGATGGCATGAAAAAAGGAGGATAAAACAGGAGTGACATTTCAGAACACAGTGATGGATGCTAAGATGACATTTCCAGGTGTATCTCGGCCTTGCCTGCACTTACACAGGAAAAGGCTAACTGTATCTCAATTCAGGGTCACCGTGGGCTCATGGGAGAGGGTGTCCTCGTAAGTAAGGAAGCCAGAGTATTGCACTCATACTGCCTGCAGCCCATCAAAGCTTGATAGACGCTCTTGAAGCATCGTTTGTTCCATCCCATTAACAGAAAACCCAACCCAAGCTTTCATTAAAAATTATTCTGCATCACATGCAGTCACTGAAGCAGGAGGGTGTAATAAAATTCAACACTTTCTGACTCAACAGTACTGCTTCCTACTGTGAAGACTCAAATACTGATTAGGTTCTGGGCAGCAGCTGACCTGTAGAGACTGAGAGTCAACCTGCAAATTGCCCCCAGCAGCAGGGGCCCGACCTGGTCAGAAACCCAGGGCACGTGCCTGCCCCTGGCAGCCGGGCCTGCAGCAGGTATATCATGCATAGCACGCAGGCTGCAGCTGTCGATGTGGAGAGGCGAGGGAAGCGTGCCTCCCGTCCACAGGCAGAAAAGAACTGCAGCCCCCAAATCTCATCATGAAAATGTAACTGTCAATTGATAACCTTTCTTCAAGTATTTGTCCCAGTGTCACCTTCATGAGCCTACACAGACCACCTCCTGACACTCGCCGTTCCCTCACCTGCTTTATCTCTTTCCATAATAGTTTTCACCTGGTAATATTCTCACCTTATAATATTCTAGATAATTTACTTGTTTTATTTATTTGTTAATGTCTGTCTATCACATTCCCCACCCTCATCCCAATTCCAGAATGTAAGTTTATACCCCCAACCTCTAGTTGTTGGAAAAAAAAAAAATGAATACACAAGGGATTCTCACCCCTCAAAATATGTCCTTATACCAGGTGCTGAATGAGGTATGGGATAATATAAATGAACAGAACAAGTTCTTGCCTCAAAGATCTCACAGTTGGGAAGGCAAGAGAGATAAGAGAGCTATACTATATAAAAGGTGACCCAGAGGCCCATGTAGGATGCTGGGACAAAACTGAAGAGGCACCTAACCCAACTCCGGGGAGCCTGTGGCTCAGAGTGCCAGGGAAGGCTTCTAAAACGACACTCTTAAGCTGACTCTCCCAGGACATGTAATCGTTACCTGCTGGACAGTGAAGACAGCGTTTGCACAGGCACAGAGGTATCAGAAGCACAGTCCACTTAAGACATGGTTAGTAGTCTGGCACAGCTGGAGGGAAGCAGGATATTGCAAGCAGGGGCCTAAAGATCTCAGTATCCTTGAAACTAGTAAAGGGCTCCTTTTGGGCCTTTGGAGTGTTTGGCCACGAAGCAGAGCAGATTCATTGGCCATGTATTTGATAGGCAATGTTGTAAGTCCAGCCTCGGTGCTGATCTACTGATCACTAGTAACTAAACAACTTATGCCCCAGGGGGCTACCCAAGCAAGGCCCCCATGCACCCAGCGAGACAGTGCTTGGGGATGATCACAAACTCACCAGCTCTCTTTATCCTCTTTCTTTCCTTCAGCTGGTACGGCTTGTGATCATGAGACAAAGGAATGGCGTTCCCGTCCTTGTCACATAGGACCCCACGGGAGTCACCCACGTTGGCCACGGTGAGGTCTTTATCTGAGAGCAGAGCAATCAAGCACGTGGTACCTGCAAAACAAGAGAGAGGCAACAAAGGAGGTCAGCGATGCGTTGGCTGCTTGGCGTGGTAACTGGACTCTTCAGTCATTAAAACCGTTCCTGCTGGGTGCGAATTTGGCTCCAGCCACTCCGGGAATGATGGCTTGTTCGCTTCAACAACACTGATCAAATCTGACAGTCAATTTTCTTAACCATGTTACAATGTCACTGAAATAGGCTAGGATAACATTATCACTTTCCCACATCATTTTTGTCTCTGCGACTCTTAATTTAAACACACATCACATTTTAAAAGGTTAGAGAAGCAAAATCAGTTTGAAGCCTCAGACAATTAATGCATATTTTCTGCTTCTCGCTGGTGCCCAGTTTCTGTGAAGCTCCATTTGAAAGCAGGGATGAGAACAGGCTGACAGTGACCAGAGGGGAGAGGGGAGGGAATTTCAGGGGAAAAGGGGAAGGGTTTACAGGAACAAGTATAAAGGACACATGGACAAAAACTGGGGGGGTGGAAACGGGAGGGAGGTGGGGAGGACTGGGGGGGTGGGCTGGGATGGGAGTAAAAGGCAGAAAACTGTACTTGAAAAATTAAAAGAAAAAAGAAGAAGAAAGTGGGGATGATGTGGGGCAGGGGGTTTGGTTCCTCAGCTGGACAGCTTAGAAGAGGCCAGCAGCCAGACCCCACAGAGCCCTCGGGAGCCACGAGGAAGCTGCCTGGACAAGCTCGCTGATACAGTCTGACGGCAAAGACTGGAAGTCAGAAACAGGTCAGCTCAGGGTGACAGAGGCAGACAGTGAGGGAGAAGCAGGAAAACCTACCGTGACGGCAGAGAGGAGGCCTCAGTAGACAGGAAGTGGGGGTGGGGTGGTCAGAGTCAGAGAGAAGCAAAACTGAAGGCCCGCTCGCCTGCAGCCCGCACGATACACCAAAAGACGAGCTCTCGTCAAACCCTTCTCTGAAGGAGAACGGGTAAAAGCAAACAGAGCTGGACAGTCTGGTCGGGTTGGAAGGGCCCTCATCACCTGCCTGGTGCCCTCTGTCGAGCTCCTCTGCTTTCTTGTCCCTCCCTTTTGACAATGTCGCCGAGTACGCAAATACCTGCTGCAACTCTTTAAGCTCTTGCATCAAAGTGATAATGTCTTTACTTGCTAAAATTATTCACCAATTAGTCTTCATTAATATTTAACCTCCTTATTAAGAAAAGTCATATTCCATAACAGAATGCAAATTGCATCTAAATAGCTCTTTAGTCTGCATGGAACAACACAAAAGACTGAATTCTTAAATAGACATAAAGAATAAATACAGGTTGCTATCAAGAGAAAGGAGAATAATTAGCATATTCAGTTATTGTAGTTCTTTTTGAAATTCCATTCTTAAGCCTGTTTCAACCCCAAACTGTTTCTACCCTGATCAGAATTGGAAACACATGAAATGTTGGTCAATTCAGGATTTCTGATATGAAAAGCCTTGTGAAAAGAAAAAAGAGATTAATCTTGGGGATTATCAAAGCAAATCACAGATCTTTTACCTTAGAATGAAAATGTAAAAACAGGAACAATTCATACAATTACAATGTGTTATTCTCAGTTTTTGATATTAGTTGTATTTTGGTCTTCAACCATTCTCTGCCCTCGAGTATCTGATTGGGTTGACCTGTCTAACACAATCAAAACATAAATTCTCCTCCAAGGCACATTCTTAGAATTTGAAAGGTGAAATGGAAGTGTTCTGTTACTGAATATTACATGCTTGGGGCATTAGGTCAGCATAACTCCCGGAGCTGTCTCTCCGTAAGGCCCTCTTCCCTCCTCACTCCGCATTTTCCTAACCTTTGCTTCCACTGCCATCGAAGTCTGTGCCACGAGCCTGACTGACACTCCTGAGGTCCAAATTAACTGCCTGGGAGGTGTTTCCGTTTGCCTGTATTGCCAAGGATCCAAGGAAAGGCGTTGGAGCCTCCATGTGAGGGAAGCAGAGGCATCCACCGGGCTGAGCTATGAGCCCCTTCCCCATCCCCATCTCGGCAACAGCAGCTCTCCAGCCATCATTAGCTGTCTTGAACTTCCATGTGAGATATTTTTCTTTTTTAAAGATGGGAGAGGTCATGCTTATAGGGAGGAAAAAAATGGAAATTTAATTGTATATGTGATTAAGAACCACTTAAGGGTTTTACGTAGGATAGTGACATCATGAGATTTGTGTTTTAAAGATCACTTCAAAGGCATTGTGGAAGATAACCTGGCAGCAGAGAAGAGAGGTGGGGTTAATGAGGATTTGAATTAACATGGTAAACAGAGAAACAGCAGTGATTTTCAACCAGTGTGCCACAGGAATTTTTAAAATATGCAACACCTGACTATTTAGTTGGGGCACTGACCTCTTTTTCCTTAGACCAGGAGTGTTCAACTCATTTTCACTGGGGGCCACATCAGCCTCAAGGTTGCCTTCAAAGGGCCGAATGTAATTTTAGGACTGTATAAATGTAACTACAGCTTAACTAGGGGCAAGGAGCTTGGCGCTGCCACCGGGTAGAAACAAGGTCCTGGGCTGGATAAAACGAGGTGGAGGGCCAGATTCGGCCTGTGTTTGCCACCTGTGCCTTAGATTGTCAAATAAAAACAAATGACAATGGCCAACACAACAACAGTCATTCAGTGTGAATGAATCATCATTATATGTTTTTTTTTTTTTTTTTGTGGGGGAGGGGGTTGGTCATATAGGCAAAAAATGTATTTTTTGGAGTGCCCCAGAATTTTAGTAACTAGTTTGTGTGTGCCATGAGATGAAAAAGGTTGAAAATTGCTGGGATAGAGGGTAGAGAGCAGATTGTCTAAGACCAGAATGGGTAGGTCGTAGAGAACGAAGGATACATCGGAGAGGGGGAAAATCTGGAAGAATGTCCTGGGTGCTCCCCGGACAAAGACTTCAGGGGACATCGGCCTGGGGCTTCTGGGAAAGGCTTTCTCACTGAAAGAGACACAATGCTGCAAATGACTCACTTCTTTGGCCTGTGTGTTTCCCAGCCATCTTGCAACCATGAGGAGATAGGAGCTTCGGAACCAGCGTGGAACCACCCTGTTCTTGTTCTGCGACGTGAAATGTCTTTACTACTGAAGCCTTTTTTAAGTTGGATATTTTTGTTCCTTGCAGTGTCCTAACTGATTCAGGAGCTTATTATGCAAGAAGAGGCTTATTGATGGGAGATTTAGAGTGGGACTGTTTAGCTTCACCTGTGTGTTGGATATACTTAAGACGAGTGGCCTGCCAATTCCTTTGTCAAGAACATAGTCCTGTTGTTTCTCTGGGTAAGTGAGATCTACACCATGACGAGGATTTCAGGAAAGCACTGCTTTGAGAAAGTGGGGCTTGCCTATGCCAACGAGAATCTCATACCTGGCGGCCTAAATGCAAAAGCCCGAGAGCCCCAGAGCCCCACATGGTGAAATGAAAGCCGCAGCAGTACTCAGGATCACTGAGATGTCACCACTGCCTTCTATGGAAACCCGCCTGTATCCTGGCTGCAAGCCCTAGGATATTCTAAAACAAACTGGGACACTTGACTGTAAGCAATTAATTGTTTGGGCTTTGCTGTCTTAGCCCAGGATTATAAGAGACAGTTTACAATCGAATCTTCACAGAACAAACTACCTTGTCCCTGAGAACGCAGTAAGGCCAAGGCATCATCACGACCGTAAGTACCGGCACGGCAAACTCTCTCTGTGGGCTTCCACACAGAGGAAGCAGTGATAGGACACACCTAAATATGCAAGGAGGCGCAGGTGAGCCCCCAGACTGGGCGTGGACAGAGCCGTCCCTCCCCCAATGGCTCCTCTGCACCCTGAGCTGCCTCAACTTCCCCCATCACATTCTGAAGGGTAAAGTGGCAGGAATAACAATTTGTGAGAAAAAGGTCGATTACAAAGGAGAATTGTCATTTCTTCCATGAGACTTTTGCATAAGCACAAATATCAAGCATTGAGTTTGACACTGGCTGAACATGAGGCGGTCAACTCGATGACAAATCCACTATCTTAAACCCAAGCGCTCCATAGTTTAATTCAAGATATAGGTATGCTTGGGCTCTTCCTTGGCAAACGTATATAATTCATAAAATGACTAGAAGAAATAAGAAGCAGTGTGTGAATGCCAGAGAAGCATTTTTCACAAATGAGGTGTGCCACCTTAACTATAAAAAACAATCTATTTAAGCGGGGAGGTCATAATTCATAAATAGCACCTGATGGAGTATTCATTTAATTTTCACACTTCACCGGAGTTAAAATATAAATGTGTCATCAAATGCTCTTGAATACCATTTTGAAATTGAAATGTTCAACTTCGCATTTCAACTGCTGTATTAATGTTTATTCCACACTTGAGTATGACCTGTGGACACCCTTCTAATCCCTCCTTTCCCCTCCATTAAGCAGGAACATGTTAAGGAGAGTCACTTCCTATAAAACCGATCGCATGCATTGGGGAGCCTTAGAAAACCACAGTTGGCCCCATTGCAGCAGGAGGCTTTATCTCCACCCCCTGGGCATCTGGAGGCACAAGTAAGCAGACCGGCTTTTGTGATGCTCATTAACATACTTCTCATAACTACTGCTGGCATTTAGTTCAGATGAGCGCATGCTACTGAAATTAATTTATAATTACATAATCACATCCTGGATTCTAAGTCTAGTATCTTTTAATGACAAATAAAATTAATTTCATGGTTCTTTGATTTTCCTACATAAGCCAGAGAAGCACTGGCTATATATTTTTTCATGTCTTCATGTTGTTTGCTGATTCTTTGGTGAGATACCTTATTTTTCTTCATTTCCAGCAAATTACAAGCAGTGTCTCTGTCTCTGGATAAATCTGTGGGAGTGGGGTATAATAGGAACTTCTGAAATTGAGCTTCCTTAAAAGACTTGTTTACTTTTTAATTAAAGACAAAGAAATGTAGAGAGAAAAGAGGAGAAGGCTGGAAATAAATGGTACATCCTGATTCATCTGTGCTTAATGGAATTATACTTTCTTCAACTTTATCATAGAATCAATCTTCATCCCTATGTTTTCAATTAAAAACAAACTAGTCTTTCAGGTTATTAAGTTATCTTTATTTAAATAAACCTATTATGCACGTGTGCACACTTGAGGTCTGTCCAGAAAAAGTCCAGCCATTGTTAATATAACTAGAATGGTTTGTGTGACATCGATGTAACCTGGCAGCCAAGGAAAGTAGGCTGGAATGCACATGTGTGAACAGTGACAACGTCACTGTAGTAGTCAGTGGGGGAAATAGATGCTATTGAGTGAGCATGTGTACTGCGTGGCCATCACATTCAAAATGACTGAGCAAGTAGAGCAACAAATGTGCATCAAATTTTGCATTAAGTTCGAACATTCCTCTTTGGAAACTATCCAGATGATACAGAAGGCCACAGCTATGGTCAACTGGTGATTGGCAGCTTCATCACAACAATGTGCTCACTCATGCATCATGTCTCGTGCAGAATGTTTTGGTGAAACATCAAATTACCCAGGTGACTCAGTCCCCTAACAGCCCACATTTGGTGCCCTGTGATTTCTGACTTTTCCTAAAACTAAAGTCACCTTTGAAAGGGAAGAGATTTCAGACTGTTGATGAGATTCAGGAAAATATGATGGGGCAGCTGATGGTGATTGGGAGAACTATGTAAAGTCCCAAGGTGTCTACTGTGAAGGGGACTAGGACATCATTGTCCTGTGTACAATGTTTCTTGTATCTTTTTATCTTCTTCAATAAATGTCTCTATTTTTCATATCACATGGCTGGACACCTTCTGGACAGGCCTCATATTATTATCATCATTGTACAGATATGGAACAAGAAGCTCACCAAGGCCAAAGCATTTGAGTGAAGGACCTGTAATTAGAACCCAAATCTGACATATTCAATCAGATATTTAAATTTTTTCTAAGATGCAGAACTTTCCTGGGAGTGTGTCAAGGAAGCAATCAGTTTTGGCAGCAAATTGCTTTATTTGAGGGTTCTTTAAAGTTTTATGTTTGCCTCTACTAATGAACAATACAGGGCAATATATAACCTAGATATTCAAAGTAATCCTTCTGATATAGTATACAGATGCTGTACAGAATTTTTAAAAATTGTGTTTTAATTTATTGGCTGGGCCAGAAAATATGTGATTTTCTTGGAGGCCAGGAATGATAAGGAAGTGAAAAGCCCAAAGAGAGACACTGATCAGTATGGAAATACCATCAGACACACACCCTCTCCCAGATCCCTGAGACAAAGTCACTGTGGAAGGGACTCTGGTGTATTTAGAATGCAATGTTTCCACAGCATCAGAGAGAGGGCTGGATAGTCTTCAAAGTTTGTGAAGTGATATCAAATATTCCTTGCCATAAGCTGAGCAATGATTTCCATTTATTAAAGAGGTAGCAGGCTCAGGGACCAAGATCAATGGCTGGTTTGCAGCAGAAACAACTCAAGTGGCATGTCAGCTGCTCAGTCTAGTACTCTGGGCACCTCCCCAGAAGTGGGGTGTATTCTAAGCTGCTAGCTTGAGCTTCTGTTGAATAAAACCTAAAAGTTCATATTTTCCAAGTGTGAAAAGAAAGCCTTAGCTAGCAGTTCCAGGCCCGAGAGTTTAATTGGCACTAAAGGCAGGAGCTACATGAACACAACTGATAAAGGGGCAGGCCAGGCCCCTTAAAAATGAGGAGGTTCTATAATTAAACAGGGAACACTGCACTCTAAGTAGGTCTAAATCTCCTCTTGACCCCCAGCTGTTTAACATGTGAACTGCTGGAGACATCTTTGGAACTGAAAAATAACAGCACTTTAAGAGGCACAACCTCCATTTATCTCAAGTTCCTCTCAGGATCCCTGGAAAGTCGTCCTTCTGGTTTAGGACTGAGAAGTGAAGCTTCCCACAGCCCCTCTGCCCTGTGGATCCACCCTGAGTGGAATGGGCACCAGTCTGTTTTCCAGGCAAAATAATGAAGTCAACCTCTGACCTGTCTAGAAAATGAAGTTTTTAAACATTAAGCATGATGCATGTAATTAAATTTTGTTTAGGGCTGCATCAGGGGAATACTTCTCTCTACCTATTTTACTTCTTGGTGTTCCTGAATAAGCAAAGGTTTGCAGGAGCCATACACGCAGCAGGCGCTGGCCCACTGCGCAGCGCTGCTAGGCAGCAGGGATGTGGGTGCGAGCGCACCTTACCACATGGCTTCCTGTGTTGGTCTGGCCTAGACTGCTCCGAAAGGAGCCCTACTGCCACTCTGGCTGCAACAAGATCTGGCTGAGCTTGTACGTGATGCTTACACAGCCTCTGAACTCTTCTGCTAGCTAGCCTGGAGGCTCAAGTTATTCATTCATTTAGCAGGATTTTAACAAGCATGTTCTGCTTTGCTAGGCATTCTGATAGAAGCCAGGGACTCCGAAACAAAAGATGACATCCATAGGTGAGGAAGTCACAGTGTACTGGGGTGCCAGAGGGGAGATCATAGAAAAACAATTCTATTACGGTTGAAGTTGAGAGAGGATCCTGCCGGAGGTAATAAGAAGGAAGAGATATATTTTAAAATGAATAGGAGTTACCTGAACAAAATTGGTTGGAAGGAATTCCTGGCTTGGATTTGCGGTGTGTGTGTGTATATTCATAAAGATTTTAAAAATACTCTTTTAATATGACGATAACCAGGACACTTGATTTAATGTGAATACAAATATATATCGAATCTGAATATGGAAATTACCGACATTAACAAATGTCAAAGCTCTTAAACATCCCTGAGTTGCAAATATGAATATAAAACCATGGGCTATTTAAGAAATTGTGTTTAGAAAGAAAACATGAAAAAAGAAGCAAATTCCCAATGTGATTTCTGAATGTCTACAAATCATCCATATAGAATTTTCTGTGATTATTTAATTGAGAAAGGCTTTGACCATATGCTACAGTGCCCAGTTTCAACGCCATACATAGTAAATTGCCTGTACTTGTTTTTCTCTTCTATTTTCAGGGCACATGTTTAACCTTATAGAGAGGGAACATGTGCTCTTGCTGGCTTGCAAAATGAAATGGAAGCTAATACGCAAGGGGACATTTAAGGGTCTTAAATTAAGAACATGTGTTATATTAGTGCCCTGTTATGATGGCTGAATGACATCCAGCTTAGGGTTTAAAAAAGGTGGGGGAGGAGTGCCCTAGCAGCACTTAAAAATTAATCCCTAAGGCTGTGATTTAAAAATGATTATAAAACTAGGTATTGTACTTAAAAATTCTCGTTTAAAAAATGCTGAGCTGGCACTCCTTGAAAGAAATATCTTAATGTAAAGACGAAAGTAAAGGGTTATCCAGAGATAAAAGAATGTATTTCACCAAGCACCAAGCAATTGGCCAGCTAATATTGTACTTTTTAGAGTAAGGTCATGAACTCTGGAAAATTCTTGTGGCCTTAAAGAGGGTGCACAAATGGAATAACCCATTTTAGACTCAAATCCGTCAATTTATATCCAGTTTCCAAAGGGAATATACGCTGCCAAGAACCAGGCCCCCTTTCTGGAAGTCAGCTTTTAAAGACGCAAAAGCCTGCCACTTTGACATGCCGAGTACTTTCAGCTGAAGACGATTAACTCCCAAGAGACTCAGGAAGAGTTTTTGTTTTTTTGGTTTTTTTTTGTTTTTTAAATAAAAAAAGAATTTAGATACAAAGTCTGGTCCAGGAAGACAGCCAACACCAGAGATAGCCACAAAGAATTCGGGGTAGGTGTGGTACACTGCGGGGAGTCCCCTCTGGATTCCCTCTGTGTCCCATTGTCCCTGGGTGGCAGGGCAAAGATTTGTTTACCAAACATTTGTTTATCAACCATTTGCTCTTCCATCTTCCTGTGAATCAGAATTCCTTCCTTCAGAAGGAATCTTCCTTCCTTCTGAGGTCCTAGACCCCAAGCCCCTTCTGCTTAGCTTAGGATGGCATATAAGCCTCAATTACCTACTGTCTTTGAACCTCACATGTCTATGTGAGGATCCTATGTGTACAAAAATAAATGTTTTTCTCCTGTTAATTTGTGCTATATCAATTTAATTAACAGACCAGCCAAAAGAACCTAGAATGGTAGAGGAAAAAATTTCCCTCCCCTGTGATACTCATACATGACATAATTTTATCTAGTTGGGAAACACACCAATCATTCTCACAATGAGGTAAGTTCTAGCCTGTACTTCTCTCATTCACACCATTTTAATTTTGCATCTGCTATTCTCTTCGTTCATCCTTTCAGCAAGTATTTCTATATCAACAACAAAGAGACACTGTAAGCATCTTGCCTTCCTATAATGAGACAGACACAAGCCCTCAGCACTTCTGAAGACAAGTCAAACCACTTTCTGGAGACTTACAAGCAATGGTAACTTCTCTCAAAATTAGCTCTTTCCTCTTTGTCGAAGGGGCCCTATACCACATAAACCATAACGCTCTACATGTTTTACATCAGGCTTGACAGTTTCCTCTATTGTCTACCACTTCCTTTAGCTTAGGTTACTTACCTATTAAATAAGCAGAACCAAGTCATGCAAAACTGAGATGGCCAAATTTTGTCTCAAAGGATCACACACTCTATCTCCTCCCCAGGGGTACAGATGGGGCCTGAAGCCCACCTCCTAGCACCCAGTTCCCTAAGGCTTTTGTCTCCTGAGGCACTCCGCTTGTGTCTCTTCTGCACAAGCAGTGCTCCAAGCCTCCAAAACATTCCACATCTACCCCTTCCCTCTCCACACTTCGTTCTTCATCAGGGATTCTATGACTTTGGTTTGGGGTTCCTAGGTGTTAGGTGGACACTGAATAACAGCAACCAGATCTACTAACAAAAGGTCAGGGCTCTGCAGTGAACGTAGGTGAGGGTAGGATCTCTCTTTGAAATACTGGAATACCCAACCCTAACAGAATAAAATGAAGGCAATTTCACTGCTGCCACTTAATGGAGAAAGAAACCGGCTCCACTTTAACCATTTGGTTAAATCTACTGATACTATTACAAGGAAGTACTTTTGAATGTGGCCTTTGTGTTCAAGCCCTAAAATAAAGCAGGCTCAGAGAAAAATGGGAGGTGGGAGGGAGACAAAAATGAAAAAGGTCAGCTCTGTTAGACTTCGCTTTCCCTTTCCTACTTTTTTCCCAAGGCACAGGCAGTTGCTGCTGATGTACTACTCTTGTTGCCCCATTCCACACTCTGTGGCCCTACAGAAAAGCTGTTTGAGATTCAACAGCCATCAGTAGGTGAGCTAAACCAGCTGAACCCTTATCACAGATTGTTATTGTTGCTGCATCACAATGCAGACTACCATCTACAAGGGCTGGGAAGAGCTGTTCTGCCAGAGACTGTGGTGGAAAGAGCATATGCTTTAGATCAGATAACCTAGCTTTATTGGTTGGTTATCTAAGGTTATTTATTGGTTATCTATGGTTATTTATTGGTTGGTATGACCTAAGCTTTATTGGTTTCAGCAATATCTAGCAGGGCCCAAGAAATTATCTGGCACATGGCTATTATTCAATGGTTGCTTATTCTCTGTGGTTTTCTTTCCAGGTCACTACACGGCCACCATAACCCCTGCCACCAGCTTGCACCTGTGGTTTCTTCCTGTGCTTTCTGCCTTAGCTGTGCCTGACCTCTTGCCTGCTCAGACAGATGAAGGACATCTGATCCTTCTTTGATACTTCTCGGACATGCAATCTTCTGACCTGCCTTAGTTTTGGGGGTGGGGGGGAAGGGACCTTAGCAGTCATCTAGTCTGTGGTGGCAGCTTATAAAGATAATGAAATAGAATGGGGGAATCTTTTGGACTCCCATTTCAGGAGGGAGGGTGGGCAGCAGTCTTTAGGGTCAAGCCTACTTGACTAAGATTTCTTTCTCTTACTTGGAAGCCTTGTCTGACATCCCATTCCTTTTCCAAGGTTTGGTATACTACACCGAAGGAATGACCTCTGCATACCTTTTTAGCTAAAGGGGAGGGGGGGTTGTTTCTATAACCTGTGTTGTGATTAGAATATAGTAGGTACATTAGGGACCTCCCTTCTTATTCCATGTAACTTAGAATTTTGATATGTGGATGATGTATAGGGAAGGGGCATACAGAGTCCTGGAAAGCACACTTAGAAGCAAAAATTTGGGGAGCATGGGCCCATCTAGACATATGACGGTAACTGACACACCTCTAAATGACAAAATACCTGAATTCCCACTTCTGCATCTCCTGATGATAGATGAGACTGTAATGGGGACAGGAGGAGACTGCTGACTGGGAAATGAGAGAGGTCACTATAAAATGGAAAACGGGAGAGAGTCTGTGAGAGTTTGTCTGAGATAGGCATGAAACGGCTCATAGGCAGCTCCCTGCTCGTGGCAGGCATGGGGTCAAGAAATTTTCCTGTGGTTTCGTGGGTCAGCTTGGTCCCAGTCCTCTCTATGGCTGCCCAGGACTACAGGAAAGCCATAGGGTGGGAGTGTGGGAGGGGGGAGGAGGGGTTCCTGATAGGAGGAATATAATCAAGTCATATCCTTTTATAACACAGTCACTGAAGCAGAGAGAGGTTAAAGGTTCAGTTGCTTTTTGTTCCTTTTGGCACTACTGTTCTGTGTCCTAGTAGCAGAGCTAGGGAGGGAAAAAGTCTACAGTGCACATATGGATAAGGGTGAAAGCAGAAGGGGTGATGGCTCGCACGAAGTAGTGTTATAAAAATGGGCTCCTGGAGGTAGGAGTGATAAATAGCAAAGTTGAGAGAAAATGGTAATATATTAAGAGTCTCTTTGGGGGAGCTAATGAAATGCACTTCTAGCAATTATGCTGAAGCATCTTTTATATTTTCAGATATGATTGCTGATCTTAATAGTAGAAATTAAAAATATCCTGGCTGCATATAGCTTTCTCCTCAAAGTTCAAAAGTATTTCCATTTAGCGTAGTTCTTTAAATTTTATGACATAGTCATAAAGTATGCAGGCTAATTTAATATTGGTCCAATTTTGTCACCATTGATGCAAATAATACACACTTTGGAGTAAGATCAACAAGATTTTTGAATCTAAACCCCTGGTAATTTATTAGCAGTCTGAAACTCAACTTTATCATTCATTCACTGAGTCCAGCTCTTCCCAATAGCCAGGTTCTAGAGAGGATGAAATGAAATAACATGTAAGATGTTGGCCACAATGAACACTCAGTAAATGCTAGTGTCCTATGTATGAGACTTGAATCCACATAAGTTTTTTGTTTGCCAACGTGACACTAGAATTGAGGTGAGAAAACAATAAGCACTATGGTCAATCACTCTAAGTACCACTAACTTAGCTGTGTGGGAATGAGCAAGAACCTTAGCCTTTCTGTGTCTTTCTTCATCTGTAAAATAGGGGTGTTCCCTGAGTTGTTGTTGAAAGCAGTTAATGTATGATACCTTGGCCATGAGGACCCCTCCATGTGGCTATGTTTTATTCAGTTTCTCATTTCTTCTCAGCTAGACTAGTGCTTCGCATCAAATGCACATATGATTCACCCAGAAGGCTTGCTGAGCCCTAGATTGCTGGGCCCCATCCCAGAAAATGTGCTCCCAGGGAATGTTGTCGCCTACCTTCCTAGGCCCACACCTACACTGCACCAGCGGCAAACACATCATAATCAAACTGTCAAAGCCGAAGATTGAAAGACAATCCTGAGAGCAGCAAAAGAAAAAAAGACAGCTCATCGTGTACTAGGAACCGTCAATAAGATTTATAGCTGATATATACCAGAGACCATGGGAGTAAGAAAGTAGCAGAATGACATATTCAACATGCTGAAAGAAAAAGATTGTCAACAAGAATTCCACATCCATTAAAACTATCCCTTAAAATGAAGGTGAAATTAAGATATTCCCAGATAAACAAAAACTGAGAAAATTTGTCACTTGAAGCCCTGAACAAACAAAAATAATAAAGGGAATTCTTCAGGCTGAAACAAAAGGGCACAAGACAGTACTGACATACATGATGACATGGATGAACTATGAAAACATCGTGCTCCAAAAGAAACCAGCCACACACGACAGAATCCCATATTGTATGATTCTATTTATATGACACAATCAGAACGGGCAAATCTATAAAAACAGAAAGTAGTTTAGTGGTTGCCTAGGGCTGGATGGTACAGAGGTAGAGTAACAGGGAGTGACTGCTAAAAGCTATGGAGTTTCTTTTCAGAGTGATAAAAAACACTCTAGAATTAAGTAGTGATAGTCACACAACTCTGTGAATATACTAAGAACTGCTGAATTAAATACACTTCAAAAGCATGAATTTTATGGTCTGTGAATTACATATCAATAAAGCTGTTTTATATATACAGGGTGGGGCAAAAGTAGGTTTGCATTTGTTCATATGGAAAATAATATAATTAATAAGTAATAAACAGAATAAACTGTGTTTTGCATACTCACAACTGTAAACCTACTTTTCCCCACACTATGTATGGTTATCCCTTGAACATGGGTTTGAACTGTGTAAGTCCACTCATATGTGGATTTTTTCAATAAATACTGTAAATGTATTGTCTCTTCTTTATTAATGTTTTCTTTTCTCTAGCTTACTTTATTATAAGAATATAGTATACAATACATATAAACATACAAAATATGTGTTAATCGACTGTTTATGTCAGTAGTAAGGCTTCTAATTAGCAGACCGATTTAAAAAATTTTTTTTATTTTAATTGTTGTTCTTGTACAGTTTTCTGCCTTTTACTCCCATCCTGGCCCACCGCCCCAGCCCTCCCCACCTCCCTCCCATTTCCACCCCCACTAGTTTTTGTCCATGTGTCCTTTATACTTGTTGCTCTAAACCCTTCCCCCTTTCCTCTGAAATTCCCTCCCCTCTCCCCTCTGATGACTGTAAGCCTGTTCTTAATTTCAGTGTCTTTGGTTATATTTTGCTTGTGTGTTTGTTTTGTTGATTAGGTTCCTGTTAAAGGTGAGATCATATGGTATTTGTCTTTCAGCAGAGGGACATTAATAGTTAAGTTTGGGAGGAATCAAAAGTTGTATGTGAATTTTCGATTGTGCAGGAGGTTAGCGCCCCCTCCCCACCACATCAGTGAAAGGTCACTGTATATAAAAACAAGTATGGACACTTCAAATTAGTCTGGCATTCACTGAGACATTGACTAATTCTTGCTAAGAAGCATAAGTCAGCCATTTGTCCCTTTAGAAAAATAAATCTAGAGGAAGTAATCACTGTAAACTAGAACCTAAGTATACCAGCTGGGAGTCTGTGATGAATTTCCTTTCATTACATCATCCTTCCTGCGGCTGCTTACGCTGACCATTTGGTTGGTCCCCGTAACCTGGAGTATAATTCCTGTACAAACACTGCCTCTTTCTCTCCCTCCATTCCAGTCTCTATGTGGACATTAGAGCAGGGCCACATTTATTCAATTTAAGTCAAATGGAGAAGGAGAATGCACAGGATTGCTACATCAGTGTCTATAATTAAAGATTGGATTGCAAAATGATCATGGTGAAATGAAATGAAGGCTCAACGTTAAGTGCACTTTTATGTGAAATCTTATGGGGCACAGTCAGGAAAACCAATTTCTAAATAACAGAATGTCTTCGGGGGCCTCTTTATCTTCTAAATGTTCGCCATACAGAGGCATCAAGCAATTTATTTCTAAACACTGGTAAAAGGACAACAATAAAAACTAGTCCTTAAGCCAAAGGTCAAGATTAAGCTCTCTTCTACAGCTGTTTTGTTGTTGTTGTTGTTGTTGTTTTTAAGAAATATCACCTATAGGCATTTGGACATAGGTTTGAGATTTAGAAGAATGGAAGAATGTTTGGATTTGCTTAGTTTTGTACTAGCTTTTCCTCAGCTGTGATGCAGGGATTTTGATAGAACCTTATTTTTACTTGAAAATCTAAGTATTGCACACAGATTCCTTTCAATGGCAGCAACTTATTTTCATCATGTTCATCTAATTTGTCTGTGATTAAAATTTCCCGGGTATGCTTACATCTATCTAGAGAACCTATTATAAGACCAGATTATCAACATCCTATTTAACTTGCCATTTCTACATATGAGATGTGGTATATAAAATGCTCTGATTATAGAACCCCAGAAATGGCAGCCACAGAAACAGCAGCAGGCATTAGTGACAAATAGTTGTTTTGTACTCCTGCCACTTTCAATGTTTCAGGACAGTGCTTCTGAAATCATATTTAAGACTATTAGGACAAACAAACTCTGCACTTTGAAAATAAAACAAAAAAGACATCATCAGTGTCTTGGCTCAAACTTATAGGGAAATGCAGGCTGAAAAACCAAATCAGCTTCCTCCACTACCTGCTTTCCTTCTATGAAATGATTCACAAATCAGTTTAAAAGAACCTCATCGTTTCTGAATAGCAATTCAGTGAATTAAACAGAAATCAACCTCTACTAAAGCCAAAGATTTTATTTGTAAAGGATCCTAATGAGTGTGTATGAGAGAATGGAGAGTGTGTTTGTTTCCAGCATAATTACCTTCTCTCTCTCACTCTTCAGCTGCTGGTCCAAAAGCAGAGTAATTATCATATGGTAATTTGTCTTCACCATTAAATAGTGAGCTCCTTAAAGAAAAAGGTCATTTTCTTTATCTCTACAAGCATGGGACATAGCACAGCTGCTGCTCTAAAAATGTTTGTGAAAGAAAGGAAAGAAAGCAAGCAAGGGGAGGAGGGAAGGAAGGAAGGAAGGAAGGAAGGAAGGAAGGAAGGAAGGAAGGAAGGAAGGAAGGAAGTTGTCTTATTTAATTACCTCAGTTACAGCCTAGGCAGCCTGTCCCTGGCAAATGAAGAGGGCACTTCCTGGATAAAAGGGGAGAGAGGCCTCTCTGGAGCACAGGTTTTAAACTGTGGCAATCTTTTTTCTTTTTCTTGAAGAAAGAGGCTGTCAACTCTGGCTTGGACCCAGAAACTGACAATCCCATGGAAATGTGAAGAAAGGAAACGAAGAAGGGGTTAAAACAGATGGGCAGCCCAGGCTGTTTAGCAGTTAAATATAATAGGTGTGCATTCATTTCCTATTGCTGTGTGACAACTTACTGCAAATTCAGCAGCTTCAAACAACAGAAATTTATTATCACACAATTTCTTTGGGTCCCAGGAGTCTGGGTTCCACTTTACCAGGTCTTTATTCAAAATCTCCCAAGGATGTAATGAAGGTGTCAGTGGAGCTGTGTGGTTCTTACCTGGGACTTGGTATACTCTTGAAAGCTCATTCAGGTTATTGGCAGATTTCAGTTCCTTCAAATTGTAGGACTGACTTATTTTCTTGCTGGCTGTTGGTAGGGAGTCCCTCTCAGCTCCTGAAGGTTGCCCTCAGTTCCTAGCCACATGGCCCCCTTACACTACGGCAGCCTCAAAGCCAGCAGGAGCACTAATCTTACACAATGTAATGTCATCATGGGATCCAATCATGCGAGATACTAGCCTAGCATAGTCTCAGTTCTCCCCTCCCCCAGCACTCAAGGAGAGGGCTTTATACAGGGTGTTTATACCAGGGGGCTAGAATCTTGGGGCCATCTTAGCGTTCTGACTACCAAAGGAGGTTTTGGTGAGTGCCAAGAAGGGCTGACTCATTCGTCACTTTAATAGGAAAGGGATTGATTTTTTCCCTTGTGGTTCTTCCAGATTTTTATTATTAGTCTTTAAAAGAGGATTTTTCTGATGATGGGTCAGGAATCCACAAATTTACTTATAAAAGCACTCAATGTAAAGGAGAAATTAGAGTGATGGGGCTCCAGGAAGTTGCCTAAAGGTTGTGGGGAATAAAACTCCTCTCTCAACACTTACAAAAGAAACATTTTTTTCCTATATCAAGGATACTCAGATCTAACAAACACATCAATTAAGCACCACAGTAGTACCATGCAAACCAGTGCAATATGAGGATTACAGCTAAGGCTGCATGCCAGAATGACTGGGAAGCCTTTACTATGCCCTTCTCTGAACTCGTCCTTCTCCCTGCCACCTGGAAGAGGGTGTTAATCATTCCTTTGCTTTTCTTTATAGTTTAATTACACATGAATGGCTCTCTAAGCAACATATTGTTTAGTTCTGTGATGTTTTAACTTTACAAAAACAGAATCATTCTGTATTTTTTCAACTTGCTTTTTTTCATCTAATAGTCTTGAGATTTACCCACATTGACAAATGTAGCTGTAGTTTATTAATTTTCATTGATGAGTAGTATTTCATTCTTCATATATACCATATTTTAATTGATTTTTCTCATGATAAATATTTACATTTCTAGTTTTTTCTAACTATAAGCAAGTACCTACAAATATTTTTGTACCTGTTTTCTCATACAAATATATACATTTCTTTACAAAATACACCTAGGGACAGATCTACTGGGTCATGGAATTTGTGCAATTTCAAGTTTACTAGATAATGCCAAATTGTTTTCCAAAATGATTCTGCCAAATCGTATGCTCAACTACAGAACTCTTGTTGCTCCACATTCTCAGCAAGACTTTATATTTCTGGCTTTTTAATTTTGCTAATCTGGTGTGCATAAAACGGTGTCTCATGGTGATTTTAATTTGCATTTACTTGATTAGTAAGGAGGTTGAGTGTCTTTTTAAGAGATAATCCTATTCCCGCTTCTCCGGAATGCTTGCTCATGTTAACATCAGGTTCCTCAATCAGCTTTATCAAAATAAAATTGTTATTTTAACTTAACTGTCTCCTATGTCTTATTTCTTAATTGCTCATCCCCTTTAAAGGGAAAAGGGCATTTTAGATGTTTTACTAAAGAATTGAATAATGAACAGATTTGGCTGCCAAAGAGTTCAGGACTTAAGTACATGTTCAAATATTTTGAAGTACCAGAATATATTAGAGTATAAAATTGAGTTATGAGATGGCTTATTTTTTCTAGGCTAACCACAACATTTTACAGTTAGCTTAGTTTAAGATTGTAGAGGTTAAGCCCAACCTGATATATGATGTATCCTCTTGTTAATGTGTTACTATGATCCTAGTGGACATACGTCACACAGTAGATGTGCTCAACAAACATGAGCAGAATGACCAATGAGATAACAGTGGGAGATAGCACAAACCACTCAACTTTATTTGTGAATTTCTTCTATACACAGAAGTCTTACCACTAAATGGTGCTTTGATTCCATTTTACTTCTGAATGAATTTCCGTATGTAATGGTATTTAAAACCAGCTCTTGACCTCACCAAAAAGTATCTAGAACTTATCTTAGTAGTTAAAAACAAGAACCATAATTACCAAAAAGATCTAAATTTGGAATGAGATTTTGAACATCATTATATAATGTTATCTAAATCGATAATCGATGGACTAAATTCATTAAATAATCTTATTCTCTATTTAAGGTTTCCCAAAGTGGTTCCATGGAGTACCAATTCAGGGGGATGTAAACAAGGGTTATTCAGTCAAAAGCTCATGCTTTCATAAATTTTGGAAATACCAAGTTATTAAAATCAAGCCACTTAAACTGTGGGTCTTTATAGAGCCTTTAAGGTCAAATGGTTGATCCCAAGAGGGGCTATAGTATGCAACGTACCCCAGACATTTTTTTCCCTGGAATATCTGGGTGCCAAGGAGCAAACATTGGAAAACATGCAGCTCTGTTTTCATTATCTTCTCTTCAGCTTCTTATAATAAGATTCTTTGTTTTCTTAAATTTTTTCCTATTAAGTTTTATTTTTTTTAAGAAACAATTGTTCTTGGACTTAAATTTTGTATCAGTTTTATAGTAATTACAGAGTTGCAGTAAATTTTCACACTATAAGAAAATATTCACAATACTAACACTCTACAAAATTCCTTTTTAAAAAGATATAACTCAAGTTCATTAAAATGCTAATTAAATCTAATCCTAAACTAATTAATGTTTTCTGTCATCAATTGTAGTTTGGCACTTTACATAATATGGTATCTTAAATCAAAAATTTTGAAAAGCCTAAAGCAATAATATTGGAATTTCGTTTATAAAAATATCTACACTATCTTGCATATTGATAGAAAACAGAAGATATAAAAATCATTTGATATTATTATTGTTGAATAAACAAAATGCTTTTGAAGATTTCTACCTGAAAATTTCTTGTTCAGAGCCAATTTATTTGTAAGATGAAAAGAGCACTTTTTAAAACTGACTCACTATGGTCTTTTATGTGTAAATGCGAATCCTGTATTTGTGACCTGCTATGGAACACTCTTCTGTAACGACAGCTTTTCCTGACTTTTCCTGACGGACTGCCACAGAGAATGGGCTTGCCAGCTCTTCATCTGTGAGGGAAAAACACATTCCACACAGCCTGCATGCAAATTTAATGTGGTTTGCAGTCTGCTCAGTTTCTTTCAAGACTGATAGCTGAGTTAAGTAATGCCAGGCTATATGCCCCATTTATTCTTATGAAGACAAGCTAGCACCTTTGCACCAAGGACAGAATGGGACATGGAAGAGGATTTAAATGAGCTAATTACCCTCTCTCTTCGACCAGTGAAATGTTTTCAACCATCCACAACAATTCAGAGTTTAGTAAAATTGTAACACAACAGCCATAATGGGCACTTACTTCTGAGGTTGGCATTTACTTAGGAAGATGGAACCCAATGGACCTTCAATAAAACACCAAAATGTAAGCAGTTCATTAAGCTATGTGATAGAAACTTGAAGGTCTTTGGAGAATAGGAAAATTGGTTAAGAAATAAAAATGCTACTAAAGAGCCAATCTGCATAATCAGCTGAGTCAAGATGCTCAGACTCCATAATTTGGCTAAAAAGAAAAATGTAATACTGCTCTATGTCTAATCTCCCTCAAACTCCTGAAAGTGTTGACAATTTTCTGTCTGTGGTATACTGTGACATTACTTTGCCTCTTTAATTTTCACTGTGGCATTGATTCAAAGATGCTCTTTAACTGGGGTCATTTGTGGGAGAATTTCACCATGTTCTTTATAAATGGAGACGTACCCTCAACTCCCTCTTTCTAAGGAGTTACATGCAAAAATAAAGCCTAAGAATCATGTTTATTCACAGTTCTTTAAAAATAATGACATTCCATAATCTATTCATGTCTAGCTAGAAAAACCAGTTGCAATAACTCAAACTGGCTCTTTTGTGATCTGGCAAGACAAGCATAAACAAAAAGGAAAAAAATGGTATTGTATTTGTTTCAGACAATATTCCAAATATCATCTTCTAAGATATGGAAAACAGCATCTTCTCCTCTAATACCCAATCCATGAGCAGGCACTATTCTCTTAAAGACCCATGCACTGATTAACCTCCCAGAAAATTTCAGAATCATGAACATACTGTATGTAATCGGGGCCCAATCTAAATAAACCTGAGAATGAGTAAAGCTGCTCTTGAGGACATCACTACTCCCTGAACCTGTGTCCTATCTCTGTGACAGTCACTCTCAACCTTTCTCCCTCTCCCTCTCCCTCTCTCTCTCCCTCTCTCTGCCCTCTCCCCCCTCCAATCAAAACTGATTTGTACTATGCCTTACTTCTCTGACAGGTACATGATGAAATAATAGTTTCCTGTAAAAAGCAGTTCCTTATCCGTCTCCTAAGCCCAATTTAGAACTACCCTGTAAGCACCTGAAACCCAAATTAACATCTCTCCCACCTCTCCCCCTCCTTCAGCCTGTTCAGTATCCTAACTTGGTTAGGGCATCATCCTCCACCCACCCGCCTCATTTAGAAATCTGAGAGACAATGTATGACACTGCAGTAGAATTATTTCTTTGTATAGCTGTTTAACCCATAAGACAGTTTCTTAGGGGAATCTGATGGGTCTCTCCCAGAATAGAGCACCACACAGTACTGCGTAAGTGAATAAATGTTTAATGTTGATGGAGAGGAGAAATGCAGTTAACTATCTGAGACAATATTTGCTTTTTTATTTAGCTGCCTAGCGTACCCCCAGCCAAAGGAACTATAGTGTGGGGAAAGCTTCCATAACTCATTATCCACTTTGCATAAAACCTTGAAAAGTGAGTATAAACAGCTAATGGCACAGTATCTGCAGAGGCTCTATGTCATATGTGATACAGCCACACCTCTTGGTGACCTGGCTATCCACGAAGGAACACTCCGGCCACATCACTCCTTTCAAATAGGATTCCCCAAAGACTGGGAATTCTGGGTACTTCTCAAGTGGGTTTATATTTTCACAAGAGCATGCAATTAAAAAGCAAACACTGGGGTCAGACTGGCTGCGGGTAACACAATGCCCATCTGTTCTGATGAATAAAAATGGCACTCAAGTTCTGTGCAGGGCAGTATTTGGCGTGGAGGTTGCCCTGCACACACCGAGCAGGTTTTAATTAGCCAGTCCAAACAGCAGCTAGCTTAGTAAACTGATTCTTGCTGAAGAAATAAAGCAAACCTGCAAGAGAACCGCTGGATCCAGCAGTACAAAAGGAAGCAGAGCTAAAATATTTACTGTGACATAAAACAGAAGGGCCCAGACCTGGCTCAGCTACAGGCCACAAGAAAGCCTTTGTCTGGAGACAGGTCCCAGGTGCCAGCTGTCAGAGATAACTCAGGGGATTTAATTAGTGAATGCAGCCGAATGATATAAATAATGACCAGTTTAGACATGGTGTTTGCATCTTCTGATCAGCTCAGTCAGCACCAGCATTAACAGAACACATCTGCTGGAAATCCCGGTTAGGATTTCAGATCACATTTGACACATTGCGTTACTACAACTGTATTTTCTCTGGCCCCGGCACTGGGATTCTACGAAGAACTTGCACATATCAGTGGCACCATCGTATTTCAGTCTGCTGCTACTTTCATTGAGGCTCCTGTAAAGAATCACTTAGCTCTCCAGCTAGCTTGGAAGCACTAAAGTGACAGGATCACCAGCATTACCTCACATACGAGACAGGGTCTGCAATGGGATTCTGGGGTTAAACTGTCCAAACCTGGCAAGTGAACCCAACGTAGTGCATGAATATTAATAAAAAAATGTCCATTTAACATATTATGATGCTTTTGATGTGTAGTGTATGTGTGTGTGTGTGTGGGGGGTGTAGTTACAGAATTCATTAGCAATCTTCTCCCCCGTGCATGCACTCCCCCTTTGCTTCTCTCCCTACCAACTCTCCTTCACACATACCTAAACTTATTGCTCCTTGATTTATAACCATGACCCTTCCCCAGGTGACAGCTCTCCTTTGCTGTCTCCTTACATATGGAAGTGGGGCTGCTGGCACGCGGCACCAGGGAAATGCAGGCATTTTCATTTTGCTCCGTGAATGGTAGAACTCAATCGCTTAGAAGTAATACAACATAAGCACTGCCCAAAATATCCTAAACTAAAAGAGGAAGGCAAGGACAGAGCTATATGAAGAATTAATGCTTACACTACTTTCTCCTACTACTAAAAATCTGACTTGAAAAAAGAAAGTAATATGGTTTGGCTTTATGAGTCAATAGCTCAATTTCTTGTTCCCTAGGGAAGGGAAACATAAAAACAACATGGATATTTTACATTTGGGGTTGATGTTAAAAACAATTACTTCTGTTAACTGACACATTGATTTTGAATATCTTCTGTAATATGTTTTTAGGAAAAGAAAAATTCTGACAAGCATTGCTTCTTGTGCTTAATGGATAGGGGTGTAGCAAGCCAAATGTTTGCATTGTAAGTACAAAGGATTTCACCTGGAGGGCATATAGCTTGTAGCTGGCTTTGAGCTTGGCTTTTGTCACCTAGTTTGTTTTTTTTTTAAAGCTTTTTGGAAAGAATAGAAAAGGACAGTCTATCTATAGCCTTTTTAATCTTACCACCTTTTCTGACTCAGACTAATTTGTGGCCAGAGGCAAGAGAGGGAAGTGGAATAACAAGTGAAATCAATAGTTCTTACACTGCATGTTAAGAGGCTGCAAAAGGCTCTATTGACTAGAGAGGGTAGGAGATGAAAGAGAAGTTAGGTGACAAATCTAGTTAGACTGGGATTTCCAAATGCTGTCATTGAGACAATGTAGAGAGTAGATTTGCATCCTATTAAAAAACCACTAAATGGTATGGGTAATACGCGGTCATGTTATTTTTTTAAACTTCTGAATAAATTTATCTTAACTTTCCATGTGTAAGTTCACATAACAGTGTTTTATTCTAAAAAGGAAAGAAAGTGAAACCACCTATGAGGAAAACACTGTGGGAAGGTAACCAGCACACGGCTCTTACTCTTAGTCAAGAGTAATCCAAGATCTTAGATAAGTCCCTTTAATATTTCATATAATCAGGGCTTGGTGATGATGAACTCCTTTAACTTGACCTTTTCTGAGGCATAGATGGTGGGTAGAAAATAGGGGGAGGGCAAGAATAGTGTGGGAAATGTAGAAGCTAAAGAACTTATGACACATGGACATGAACTAAAGGGGGGGAATGTGGGTGGGAGAGGGTGTGCAGGGTGGAGGGGAATGATGGGGGGGGAATGGGACAACTGTAATAGCATAATCAATAAAATATATTAAAAAAATAAAATTAAAAAAAGAGTAATCCAAGATCAACACCCGCCATGTAACCAGGAGTCGAGATCATACTGGCAACTGGTAAAACACTGTAGAAATACATATTAGCATCGATGAACGAAAGAGTCAGTTGCAAAGGGACGTTTTCTGAGACACAGCCTTCCACCTCACTCACTGCCTGCTCCTCAGCCTCTGCAGCCTCTTTCCTCCCACCTTGAAGTGGGGCACCCTAGTGCTCAGTCCACAAAACTCTTCCTCAGCTATGTAACTCCCTAGCTGTTCTCATCCAGACAGTGGCTTTAAATATCATCTGTTAATAACGTCCAAACTTTTATTTCCTTTTCTGATCTTTTCACTGAGCTTCAGAGTCCTATACTGAATTACCTACTTGACCTAATTTAGCATCTCAGACTTAAACAAGTCCAAAACGAGTATCCTGATAGTATTCCAACCAGTGTTCCTCTTTGCAGCATTCCCTGCCTCAGTACAGTGTAATCCCATCCTGATAGCAGCTTGGGTCAAAAGAGAGTCATCCTTGACTCTTCTGTCTCTCACACTTTTTTATTTTATTTTGTTTTGTTTTTTAATATATTTTATTGATTATGCTATTACAGTCGTCCCATTTCTCCCCCATCATTCCCCTCCACCCTGCACACCCTCTCCCACCCACATTCCCCCCTTTAGTTCATGTCCATGTGTCATAGGTTCTTTAGTTTCTACATTTCCCACACTATTCTTGCCCTCCCCCTGTCTATTTTCTACCCACCATCTATGCTGCTTATTCTCTGTACTCCCCCCCTCCTCCCACTCCCCTGTTGCTAACCCTCCATGTGATCTCCATTTCTGTGGTTCTGTTCCTATGCTAGTTGTTTGTTTAGTTTGCTCACACTTCACATCCAATCCACTCAAATCCCCACTGGCTCTACCTTCACAGTGTACCCAGAGCCTGGCACTTCTTGCTCCTCTGTTGCTTCGATTTGGTCTCAGCCACCATCATTTCTCTCCCTAACTTGCCTCCCTCTTCTTCCTCCCACAGTCTATTATCCACCCAGGTGCCAGAGAGACCATTTACGTACGTTAGATCATCACTCCTAGGCTCCGAACCCTCCAAAGGCTTCCATGTCGTAGTAAACACAGTCTCTATAATGGCCCACAAAGTCAATGCAATTGACTTTGCAATTGCAATTTTTAATTTTAATGATAAATTTATCAGCCCTTTCTTTCACTTAAGCTTCTGAATCTGGAGTCATATCTAGGAAGGCTCTTCCTACCCTGAGAATATATGTAAAAAATACTGAGATGTCTTCCAAAATTTCTTCTATGGTTTAATTTTTTACACTTTTTTAAAGGTTTTATTTTTATTTTTAAGGGGGAAGGGAGGGAGAAAGAGAGAGAGCTAAACATCAGTGTGCGGTTGCCTCTCATGCACCCTGTACTGGGGACGTGGCCCACAACCCAGGCATGTGCCTTAACTGGGAATCAAACCAGTAACCCCTCGCTTCGCAGGCCAGCACTCAATCCATTGAGCCACACCAGCCAGAGCTAATTTTTTACACTTTAGTCTTTGCTCCTTCTAAAGTTTATTTCATTCTAAGTCAGTTTTACACATCTAAATCTTATTTATCCTATCTTTCTAGGTTCAGTATAAAGAATAATAGCTAATCTTTATGGAGGACTTATATTGTGTTCTGAGTGCTTTACATGTCAGAACTCATTTAACACCTAGGAGAGGTCCATAAGTTAAGTACTAGTATTTTCATTTCACAGATGAGAAAATTGAGACACAGACACATCACTAAGTAACTTGCCCAAGGTCATTCAGTAAATGATAGCCAGGATTTAAACCCAAACAAGGCTGGCTTTGGATCCTTTGAATCATTAAAAGTACCCTTTCAACTACCACTGTTTACATAACACTTTCCCACTTTGAGCTTGAGATGGCCCTCTTTTTTCCTGAAACTTTAGAAAAGCTGTACCCTTCCTTTAAGAAAAAAACAACTTAGATCATAGTTAATTGCATACATTTCATGCTACTTTAAAAAGTAGCTTTCATATCTAATTCATTTATAGTGCTCATAGAAACTAGTATTCCACAAAAAAGCTCAGAAATATGTATTGGGTGAATAAATACATAAATCATAAAAATGCTTGAAATGTATATATCTTGAGAGAGTTCATATTATGTTCAAATTATGTTATAAATGGCTAATGAAAAGATCCCTTTCCAATCCTAAACTCTAATAGAAGGGAAAAGAAAAAGAGTTTGTGGGCACTGATAGCCAGTGATGTTTGATAGAAAGAAAAAAGAAAACCTGAGGGCATATATTTAAGATTCATTTTTTTATGGCTGGGACTGATATGTAATTATATAGAATAGAGTTTTATATATTTCCCTGTCATTGGGAAAAGCTGATTTTGTTTTCTTTAAAACCATAGGCTTTTAGTTCCTGGGGTTTTTCCTGAAGGATACTCTGAGAATTGGCCAAATAATTGGTCTATGAGTCTTAGAAGCATAGTGATTGACAGGAAGAGTTATTAGACTTAATCAGAAATAATAATTATTTACAGAAGATCTTAAATCTTAATAGTTTGAAATAGACTCAAGCCATGTTCCTGAGAAGAGTTAAATCCCGAAGAAGAGTTTAAAATGCCCTTGAAACTTAGAAAGTACATTTTCAATGACTGGATGTTCTTATCATTCCCTGAAAGTACCCAGCATAGCCTTTTGCTGGTCACTGATGGATTAAAAAGGTTTTAGTCAGATGTATCTTTGAGCTGAGCCAAGTGTTTACGGAAAAAGAATCCAATGACCTACTAAAGAATGTGCTCGCTCCACCGCTGGTCGGTGCACCGGGGAGGGAGTCCTACAGTGACTCCTGTGAACCTGCCTGGGGTCGGCCCAAGTGATTAGTTCTAATTGGTAAATTTCTCTCACATATCCTATAAAAATGACAAAAGGCTACATATTTCTAACAAAGCAATAGTTTTTTTAGAAATCAATATAAATAAGTCAGAAATGTGAAAAATCAAACTACTGTCCTGAAAAAGTGCTTCTAAAGGCTGCTACTAACTTGTTTGCTGGCTGTTGTCAGGTTCGTTGGCCTTCTCTTCCGCATTTCCCTTGACCTGCCCTGTGTATCCGATCGTCTCACGGATCATGTGTTTCATGTGTTTGTTTTCACTGGGCACTTTTTGAAACTCACTTATCTCTTAGCTTCCGATACATGCACGTTCCTGAACTGCTCGTAGCCTCTCTGAACGCTACCTCACTAGTCCTTTGCTAGATCACATTCTCCCACACTCCGCATGTTTTTCAAGGTCCACCCTTTACTTCTTGATGCTTCACAGCTTTTCCTCTTAGGTCCTATTTTTTGCATTATAGCTTCGACTTCTAATTCTTATTGGAAATCTGAGTGTCTGTATGTGTAGCTCACACCTCTTATTCAATTTCTGGCCTCTTATCTCTAATTACTTGAAGTGCATGTGTATTGAATGTTTTGCTATCAACTCGCTATACCCAAGAGCTGTTCTCCTATGGCCTGTTTATTCAATCATCTGTTCACATAGCATATGCTTATTAAATGTCTATCATAGGCTAGATTCTGTGGATAAACAGGGGAACACAACAGATCCTGCTCTGGACTACTTCAGAGTCTTGGAAAGGAAAAATACCCATAAATCAGTGCTTAGAATATAAATACACAAAAGATTTTGAAGCCTTCTATAAAACTGCCATTTTATGGGTTGCAATTAGAACTGGGCTGCCCAGAATCTCTTGATTCTGGGAAGAACACTTCTCGTGAGCCAAAGGTAAGAACTTTGGTTTTGTTCTTGGTGAAGTCCTAATCAAAGCCAAATGGCCCAAATTATAGAAGCTTCAGACTGAGATATCAGCACTGTCAACTGCCCATGTGAGCAGGACTTTGAAAGTCCCTCGGCAATCTTAACTGTACTCTGAAGAGTTAAAGGAAGCTGTGTCATTCCTGACGTCAGAGTTGGGGGAACAAGCGATCTCCTATGGGCAGGGCCAAAACTACAGTAGCAAGAAGAGAAGGGTGGAAAGAAACCACTGAACACGTGTGAAGTGGTCCCCTGGGAAGCAGTGTCCTGGGATTGACAGCTAGGGTTGGAGAGGCTTTTACCACCCTCAGGCCAGTCCAGGCTACGATACAATAGTATGGATTCAGGATGTGTATGATGAGTCACAGACAGATGAGGGCAGTGACAGATATATGGCTCACTAAGTGCAGCCATATAGGACACTAAGCTTCATTTTGTCCAACAGGACACAAAGCTTTATTAGACTATAAACTCTGGAAGCAGGCTGTCACAGCAGAAAGCCAGCTAGGCCATTTACAAGCAATGTGGTCTTGAGCAAATTACTTTACCTTCCCATGCTCAGTCTCGCCATCTGTAAGAAAGGACATAGCTATTCCTTCTTCACAGGGTGGTTGTGAAGATTAACTACATCTAGAATGCGTACTACATCTAGAATGTAGTATCTTTGGCCCAGCTCAAAGATATATCTGACTAAAACCTTTTTAATCCATTAGTGATCAGCAAAAGGCTATGCTGGGTACTTTCAGGGAATGATAAGAACATCCAGTCATTGAAAATGTACTTTCTAAGTTTCAAGGGCATTTTAAACTCTTCTTCGGGATTTAACTCTTCTCAGGAACATGGCTTGAGTCTATTTCAAACTATTAAGATTTAAGATCTTCTGTAAATAATTATTTCTGATTAAGTCTAAGAACTGTTTCTTCCTCTCAATCGCTATCTTTTAAGACTCATAGACTCATACATACTACATCTAGAATGCATAAAAAAAGTACAGGCACATAGAATGTGCTAAAAAGAAAAACTAAGCTATTACTAAGGTCTACATTTTATCCACATTGCACCAAAAGTATGTCTGTGGCCAGGAGGTAGCAACCATATCATACTTTGAGTGGCCTTTCCTGAAAAAACATGGCTCCTTTCAGAAGTAGATATTTTTTTAAATAAGAGTCATAAAAACTGAAACCCATTCTCTTACCAGGTCGAGTTCTTTATTAAAAAGTCATGTACCTTTGTAACTCACTATTGATACATGCAATTATGAAATAACTTTCAGGTTAACCCTGACAGTTCTGGGTTTATTAGGATCATATTAGTTTTCATTCACAGTGCTTTACAGTTACTCCCTGTGTTATAGTGGTAAATTTAATGGTCAATATTTATTCTTGCTTCACAGAAATTTACACTGAAGACTTTTTAACAGCCTTGCAAATACTGACAATAAATTTATTCAGTCTTGCTCAATTTCCTAAAATGTCATCCAGGGGTTCCAAGTCTCCCCAGACATCTCTTCAAAGATACCTGTCAAAATCTCCCTCAAAAAAGTCCTTTTTGAATTTTGTGATTATAACGCAGGTGATGACAAAGTCACCTTCATGATTTACTATAAAAGAAAAAAGGGAAGAAGGAAGGGAGAGGGAGGTATGAGAATACCAATAAGAATCACATCGGATTAAATAGTATTTTATGGGGTTTTTCCTGTTATATTAATTGGTATATACTTTTTGCCATTTGGCAAATAAATACATACTCTAGCAGTGGTGATAATAAAAACATTAACAACCAACCTGGCACAGATGCTAAACAATTAAAACAATGCTGGCCTGTAAACAACTGGAACAGTGAGTCCCCAGTGGAACTCAATCTTGTTACGCCTAAATATGGTGTTTTCGGTCATTTCAGTATAATTTGGGGCACTTTCATTACATTGTTTTTTAATGTGAAAACTGCAATGTAGAAATGTCTTCCAACAGAGAGAAATTTTCCTGGTAGTATTATATTTGTCTTGAGTGCAAAAGCTACCTCTATATCCAAAGTAATTTATACAGCCAGAGGCTTTTAGTTACATATCACTTTCCTTCTATTATATTTTCCAAAAAGGTTCTGCTACACACACTTCTGAAGGTTTTCATCAAATCCATGTCCTTGTGTATGAGACTAGGACCCCGAGGTTCTCAGCTGTTCTAAGTCCTGGTAGGTTCTGTGGGCCATGCACAATTTTATTTTGAGATTGTTACCAACAGGTTGTCCTTATTTAACGTAGAAGAGAAGCAATTTATAATACTAGAAAAACAAACCTGCAAAAATACATCTGCTTCTTTGCGTCCTACTTGTTCAACTGACTTTTTAAAAAATTCCCATAAAGAGAATTTTAGAGCCAGAATAAAACCAGCTACCAACACCTGGAGTTGCTCAGTCTTGTTCAAGCCTCACCTAAGGTTGTTCTTAGGATGGCAACAAAGTTAGTCACTAACGAGCCCATGTGGCATCTGACAGTGTGACTGCTCAGAACTGCCCAGATTTCCTGTGACAGACTTAAATAGCCGTAACCAACACATATAAAAGAATGCAACACATAGTTTCCCAATCTGCTTTCTCCTGTCAGCATCCAATTTCTGCCAACAGCATTACCATTCTCCCTTTAATTCAAGGTCAAATACTAAAAAGTCATCTTCAGTGGATATTTAACATACTTGGGGATATCCTCATTACTTTAATAACTGGTGGGAGGGAGAGGCCATCTCCTGCTACAGAATGTTCAGGAATTGTCAACCAGGATGCTGCATGTAAGCAAGGCCTGGACAATCAGGTCACCTGGCCTAAGACTGATCCAGAGGTAAGCAAGAAAAATTGCAGGGGTGGGGGAGAATTCTTTCAGGCAGCAATAGTATCAGCCAGTTTCTGGGAGAATTGATGGCAGCAATAGCGTCCAGCGCCCAGTGCTTGTCATGTAAGTTGTGGAAGCAGGATCCTTATTAGATTAGTGCAGTGGTGACATTTCAGCTGTTGTTCTGATGAGTGGCCTCCTCTTACTTTTTCAGGCCTGGTTCTCCAGCTTCCCCAGCAAATTTGCAATCTACCCAATCGCCTTCCAATAAATTCCTTTTTGCTTCAATTAGCTAGAGGCTGTTTCTTTTGCTAAGCACAACAAAAACCAAAACCCAGTCTAATGTATGTCATCTGTGACTCTTTTCCCTGACACTGTCTCCCATGTGTTGTTACATTCTGTTGAGTTGGCTTTGACTCCTGAAGACTCTCTGAATGAGTGATGTTGACAATGTCCTGTTCTCAACAGTCCTGCTCATGCCTGTGGCTTCTTTTCTGCAGTCCATCCACCTCATTTGGTTTTCCTCTTTTCCTGCTGCCTGCTACTTTTCCCAGCATTATTGGCTTTTCCAAAGAACCCCGTCTTCTCATGATGACCTGAAGTGGGACAGCTTCAGTTTTATATCTTTGCTCCTCCCATCTTAGGCCCAGAATGATGTTTCCGGCCTAATTTGCTGTGGCAGTTCAGGGTACATCTGTAAAACTCTCTTCCAACACCATATTTCAAATGGCTCATTTCTTTCCTATTAGCCTTCTTCACTGGCCAACCTTTTCGCATCCATACATAATAATGAGGAATATGAGGGTGTGGATGATCTGAGTGCTGGTTTCTAATGACACATCTTTGCTCTTGGTGATCTTTCTGTTTCTCCACTGCTGCCCTCCCAAGTCTCAGCCTTCTCTTGATTTTAGCTGGAGACTGCAGCCAAGAACTGATGAACTGAATTTGAATTTGAATTGATAAACTGAATGTTCTCTCATACATGACCAAATTCGAAGTACAACAGAAGCTCCCTTAGCCAGTACATTTGAGACTGGCAGTTTGTTCAATACCCATGTTCAACATTGTCTTTTTGCATAAACCATATCCATCAGGTATTATCCTGGGCAGTTACTTCTGAAATGTGGACCATGACCACCATCAGCATCACCTGAGAACTTGACCGATTTTCAGGACCCACTCCAGACTGACTGAATCAGAAACCCCAAGGCGGGTGCTGCCCTCCAGGGGATTCTGGGGCATGATCAACTTTGAGAACCACCGATCTCAGATGTCCTGCTTGTGTTCTTGCTGTGACACTTGCTCCTCTATACATTACGGAGACTGGTCATTACAGTTCTCATGTCTAATTGCACATCAAACTTACCCTGGGAATCTGGGACCCTCCCCATTTACCAAATCAGTTTCCAGGGTTGGGGCCTGTGAGCTATAGTATTACTAAGTTCCTTTAGTTACCCAATGAAGACAGACTGCTGCTGCTGGTTTAGAGTCATTACCAGAGTGTTTTTCAGCTGGCAGACCTTGGCAGGTAAGAGGCAATCACGTTTTACAACCTTGCGACCAGCTCTATTCTGACCCTCTTTAGTGTGAAAGGTTGTAGTTTGGTTCCTATATTTTCTGAACTGACTTCCATTTCCCCTCCCCAACTCTGTTATAGAGAATCAGATAATTTATCAAACTCAAGAGTAATCTAGATTAGGAAATCCTGCTCCATAATTTATGTAGCTACTGACAAGCCTTGGTATGTTGTTGCTAGGCATCACTTGCATACTGCAAGACACATGGTAAAAAGGGTTTTTTTCTTAGACATTCATTATTTAAATGAATATCATTTTTACTTATTAGCATAGACTGATATTCAGATAATGCTCACTGAATTATTACCCTATTCAAGGCAGTTTATAATTCTATAACCTCACGTATAAAACAAAACAAAGAAAAAACCTTGCTGTAACAACAGTGTACATTGTACGTAAATCAACAATTCAGTTACAAGTTGGAGATGCAATAGCCAAGCAATGAAGAAATAGTAGCAGTCAGGTTCTGGCTCAGTCTGGGTCCTTGAAGCAGTCGCCTGTTAGTCTTACTTGTCTACCATTGCTTTTCTCAGGGGAGCCACCTGTCTCCCCATCCATGAGGTCCACAAAGCCTGCCTATCAATGCTGGCCAACCTGAATTCTTCCTCCTTGGTCACAGTTCTTGGTTCAAAGATAAGCATGTGACCTACACTGGCCAATCAAAATCTTCCCTGTGGAAGTCTCTCTCTTCCTTTGGAATCACAAGCTATGAACACCTTTTGTGTCAGCAAGGAAGAAACTATTTGCATTGGACAAGAATAAGGCTAACATGTAGAGAAGCAGAGCTCAGCGAGGGAGAGACAGAGCTTCACTATCATTAGAGACCAGGATTGAGTCATTTCTAAAGCAACTACATGCCCTGGACTTTTCACTGTGAGAACCAATACATTTCACATTCTGTTAGTTTTTAAATTTTCTTTTTGCCTAAATGAGTCAGAATTGAATTTCTGTCACTTGGAATGAAGAATTCTAGGCCCGAATTTTGATTAATTGAGTGTAGATTACACTTTCCATTTTCTCAGTTTTACAGATAATGCCCTTCACGTGCTCCTGGTCACACTGGAATTATGGCTGGGCGTTCCCTGTGGACACTGAAGGAGTAAAGCTGTAGCAGCACTACCAGTTTCCTCAGCCATTGTCACCTCCAAACTTTGAGCGTGATCAGACCTGGGAGCAGGATGGTGTTTAAAGAGGTACTCCTCTGCGTGTTATAAATTGCCAACCCATATCCTTTACTAGCCTTATTGTTATTTCTTAAATATGTGTAGCATAATGGCTAAGAGCTTGGGTTCTGGAAGTACAAACTACTTGGGTTCCAATTCTGGCTTTTCTATTTACTAGTTATAGAACCTTAGGCAAGTTACTTAACCTCTCTGTACCTCAGTTTCCCCATGTAAAATACTAATACCTACCTCTTAGGGCTCTTGAGAGAACTGAACATGTGAAGTGCTTAGAATAGTGTCTATCACAAAGAAGTGCTCAGTAATTGTCAGTTATTATTATTACTTAGGGACACCTAGAGATTGCACTCTCTTCATAATACATATATACGCCATCATATACACATGTGTAAATGGCACATGTGTAAGTGCACATACAGGATGCAATATAATGACAGGAATGGTATCAACTTGCAGACATTAGGCTAGCCAATTTCTAGTTAAGCACTTGGGATCTTCATTAGTACATGAGTGGTTTCAGGCTCCTCCTGTGGGTCATTCCATAGGCCACAGTCCTTGCGACTACAATTAAGGCCCAGGTTTCCAGCACTCCACAGCAAGTGAGACAGTGTGACCTTCGGGAGATTCTAATAGGCCTCCAGTAGATCTAGATTAATCCTTGAAAAGATACTTTTTTTATTTCATAAAATAGTTATACAGTTGCCCAAGATATAACTGAACCCATTTTCTTAAG
Organism: Glossophaga mutica; assembly: GCA_039655065.1. Classification (NCBI taxonomy): domain Eukaryota; kingdom Metazoa; phylum Chordata; class Mammalia; order Chiroptera; family Phyllostomidae; genus Glossophaga; species Glossophaga mutica. The sequence continues at coordinate 197,157,569 of CM077304.1, forward strand.
ATGATGTTTAGGCTTAAGCTAATATCTGCATTTGGGATTCTTCTTTCCCTGACCAAACCCTACTTGGGGGCTCTAATGAAGTTCAAATGGTTTTGTGAAAGCTATAAATATAATGTGCCTCATCTATACCACCACACCATCTCTTTCTTTCTCCCGAGAAGACTCTAGGGTCTTACGATTCCAATATTTGAAAATGAAACAGTGGCTCTCAACATATCAAAACCAAAGAATATAAATAAAAAACATTCAAAATGGACTCAGAAAGACTCCCATGAACTAACTTCTTCACCTTTGTTCCAGACTCTAGAGCACTGGTCTGAATAGGGGCATGTTGAATATTTGTGGGGACATTTTTGGTTGTCACGGTGACTATGGGTTACCCCCCGCCCCCCTCCCCCAAGCACATCATGGAGACACAGGGGTCAGGTACACTAGAGATTCTGAAACATGATGGACAGTCCTACTAAACGAAGACTTTCCCACACCCCACGCAACTTTCAAATAATACAGGTGAAAACCCTGTTTTTAATCACATGAACCTGGATCTTCTGTTTTACATGTAAACAAAAAACATTTTGGGAATAGCTGTATTATGCACTGAAATTTCCAGGAATGCAACTACTTAAGAGATGCTTACAATTTATTTTGTTTAGAACTTCACTAAGAGTTAGTCCCATCTTGGAAAAATATTTTACCACCAACAGCACCATTCATTGTATTTGAGATGTCAAAACAATCCAACCTTCAGTCTATATCTGTTGCTATTATACTTACAAGGTACCATGAGCATCACCGTGCAGGCATCTGAAAACACCTTTATGTCTTCTGACACAGTGGTGCCTGAATATTTACATTTTGAAATACATATGATTTTCTTGTACATTATTTTATTTCCCATTGTATTATTAGAGCATGTCACTGAATTTTTAAAACATTACACATATAGGTAAATTATATTATTTATGAATTTCATTTCAGCATAATAACTAGAGTGTTAAAACATATTTTTTATTTAAAAAAAAAGTATTGGTTATGTAAAGGTGAGAATGACTGGTTTAGAGTATTAATAGAGAGGAAAGAAATACTCTGTTTTTCTCCGACTTCCCACTACAGAATGTATTACAGGGCAATCTCATGGTGCTTTTACAGGGCCTGGTGGTATAAAAATTAAAAGGAAAAAAGAAATAATGGCCAAGGAGTAAGTAAACAGATTAAGAAATATTGACAGGAAAGGCAGGCCTTCAACACGAGGCACTGAAGTTCTTGCAGTCTTCAGACATCGGGTTTTCCTAAGGAATCGTCCTGTTTGTTTCAGTCCATTTCTTCCTTTCTTTCCCTTGACATAGATAATCAACACTCACTCTCATCACTATGTCGTGTTTTATATCAGCTGGCTCTGGCTTGATCTTTTCCACAAAAGAATCATGACTTCTCCCATTCCGTAGCAAATATATTTTTTTATTGTTGTTCAAGTACAGTTGTCTCCATCTTCCCCCCTCCCACTCCCCCCACCCCACCCATCCCCACCTCCCACCCTCGATCCTACCCCGCTTTGGCTTTGTCCACGTGTCCTTTAAACAAGTTCCTTGATGACCCTCCCCCCTTTCCCCCCATAATCCCCTCCCCATGGCAAATTCTTTTCTAGTAAAGGTTTTGATTACCCTTACATATGCTGTTTAAGAGATCCACAGAACTAGTTTATGAAATCAGAGATACTCCCTGCCCTCTTCTGAAGCACAAAGAATTGTACAGACAGATGTCTTCAGCTAACCGTACCATCACTGCAAATTCCACCTGAACACGGGAGGCTGGGAAGTAGAGCATAGACAGTGGCTCCCGGGAAAGCTTTTCTAGTCAAAGACTGGCTATTCTGTGCCACTCGGTTGTTCTGAGACCCTCAGAAAGTCACCAACCTCCCCATGAATTAGTTTTCCTAGGCAGAAGGGAAGATTAGAAAACATTCTATTTCTTCTTAGTGCCTGCTTTAGTAGCACACCCACCAAAATTGGAATCACATATTCCCTTTGCTCACTAGTCCAGAATGTTCAGTCGTGCTATGCTGATCAGTTAAGCAGCTTGAAAATCTCAGAGGAAAGATGTTTCATTCATTCATTCATTCATTCATTCATTCATTCATTCATTCAGTGTTGTTAATTATTGACTGGGATTGATAGACTAAAAGCCAAGAAAATCTGATATTTAACATCTGCTTCTAAAAACTAGAAATCTATAGCAGCTGTGAGATATTCCGAACATTCTTTGATTTTGCCCGAGGTGAATCTGTTCTCATTCCAAGAATAAGGTTGACTTTCTCCTATCATCTACTTACTGCTTAATCTGAACGCTTGCAGAACTTATTTTCTTGTGGATGTCATATAAACATAAATAAATCAAATGTCACGCTCTTCACAGAAACTGTGCCTCCCGTGACCTTCAGTCACCCCATGGCATGTGCCCTATTCCTTCTCTCTTTTCCAGGTTCCCTCCACTCACAGACTGCTACGGGTGGCAGGGAGACAGTTGCTACTCTTAGCAGTGTCTACAATAGAGATCTCACTACGTCTTCCTCAATCACGAGCCCTTCTTAGAGAGCCTACCTCTCTCAGAGCCAGGGAAGGGATGTTCTACTAAGTAGGTAAGCTGGCCCGCTTCTGCACGGCTGATAGGAACAAAGGAACTGACTCACACAGCGAGCCCAGCCAAGTAGATCCCCTAGTTCGAGAATTCGAACCAAGAAAGAAAGTGAAGCTGGCAGCCCAATGTAACTTTTTTTTTTTTTTAAATGGCCACAAATGCTTTGACACTCTTCTTATGAAGAGATGAAGTCTCTGTTTCCTCCCGTTGAGTCTGGGCAGGACTTTGACTGCTTTGACCAATAGGATTTTGTAGAAGTGATTCCCAGTCCAGGTAAAAAAAAAAAAAAGTCATGCGACTTCTACCCGGATCTTTGGAAGGATCATTCTTTGGACATTCCCTCTATGGAACCTCCCCCACACCCCCAAACACTGCATTGCTGAATGAACAGTCTGACTCTCTTTGGGCTCCCGTGTTCATGAGCCCGTGGGTAGGCGCTCAGGCCAACAGTCCCAGTGAAGCCCCACCTCTTAGCCATTCCTACCAACGTGCTAGAAGTATGAATGAAAAAGCAATCTTGAAAGAGGTTCCTCCCACCCCAGCTCCCCAGCCATTTGAGGCCCCACACATCAAAGAACAAAGACAAGCCATTCCTGATGCCTTGACCCCCTAGAATCCATGAACATAATAAAATGGTGGTTCTTTTTGGCACAGAGTCTGGGGTGATTTGTTACACAGCAGTAGTAACTGAAATACCCAATCACACGAATGGCAGTGCCCAGAATGAAGATCCATGCATTTCTGTTAGATTTTCTAGAGCTATCTGATATCCTTCTCTAGCTCTGGCTATTCAGCAATTCCTTAAATTCTAGAAAACTCTGTTCTTCTAATAAACCTTTTCCTTGAGATATTTGAATAGGTTCCTTTCTTACACCCCAACATGCTGTAGGGAAATGTATATAAGGAGGATGTCCATGATAAAAGTGCTATGTCCCATTGCAAGGTTGCTGGTTTTTAAAGAGTCCTAATGGATGTCAGGACAGTACCATGCAGTGCTGTGAAATTGGTCCTTTACTCTACTGCACCTTGACCACTTGGTCCTAAAGCAGCACTTACGATGCCCAGTCTCCCATAAGATACTTTAAATTCCTTGGCCAAACCCCTGTTCCCTGAGTTGTTCTCTACTTAACTCCTAGTGATGACATCTGTGATGACATCTGTGATTGTAAGAGCAGCACTGTCAAAAAGTAACAGCGTGATTGCCTGGATGAGGAACTAGTTAGGATTAAGGATTCCCCTAGGAAGAGGAGTTTACCCAGGCTCTGCTTCCCAAGGTATCTGGAGTTTCCTCTCCAGCCAGAGTGGTTACAACTTCCCACGGACCAAGATGTCTAGGGGCTGGGAAGCTGGTATTGCAGCTAAAAACTGTAAAAGGATGGCACTTAAATCATACATTGCTTGAGAAGTTTATGTGTCCACCATGAGAAAGATGTTTTCATACTTGCTTAAAGGAAAATAGCCCTGGCTGGTGTGGCTCAGTGGATTGAGTGGTGGCCTGAGAACCAAAAGGTCGCCAAGTTTGATTCCTAGTCAGAGCACATGCCTGGGTTGTACACCAGATACCTGGTTGGGGGTGTGCTAGAGGCAACCTATCAATATATCTCTTGCATTGATATTTCTCTCCCTCTCTTTTTCCCTCTCTTCCCCTCTCTCTAACAAAATAAATAAACAAAATCTTTTACAAAATAATATGGGGCATGAAGGTGTGGTTTCTCTGCATAACACAGACACCACGATGTGTCCAGTAGAGGGCCCTGGCCCCGGACACACCCCTCTGGAGTGCTGGAGTTGGGGAACCTAGACCTTCTCTGGTCTCAGTGTCTCTCTTTCCCCGTTAAAGCCTACCCAGCACTCCATGTTTTGTGATGTTGGGAAACTTATTTTGAATTCTGGAACATTCCACATGGTGACTCAGAGGCATCCTTGGCACTGACATTATCGTACCCTCTCCACTGTCCTCAAGTGCATGTCCATCCCACATATAAGGAACCCATTTTAAAAACAGATCTGTTTCTCTTAGCCAATAATAATAATAATAATAATGATGATGATGATGTAAATAACCCCATGCATGTAATCCTTGCACAGTGCTTTACATGTATCATGTCATTTAATCTTAACCGCAATCTTATATTGTAGGTACCATTTTTTATTAGCCCCATTTTACAGATGAAGAAACTGTTAACTGGGGAAGTCAAGTAGAAATCTCAAGGTTACATAGCTGATAACTGGTTGGGCCAGGATTTAAAGCCAGTTTGGGTTAAACTAGCAATATTATTCCAATAGTCTAACTCGGGGGTGTCCAACCTTTTGGCATCTCTGGGCCACACTGGAAAAAGAAGGGCTGTCTTGGGCCACACATTAAATACACAAATGTTGCGGACCGTCCAGCCTGGTTTCAGGAGTTGTAACCCTCACCCCATGGTGGGCTGTGTAAGAGCCCAAGGGACCCACTTCATCTGGGTCTGTTCTGTCACAAGGATGTGACCTATTAAGGAGACAAAGCTTATCTCCCTGGCAGGAGCGCTGCTTCTGCCTTACCCATCTCTGGCCTCATAGCTTGGTTGGCAGTCAATGACGGGTAAGACTCCTCATGGGAGGGGCAACCTAAGCCAGACGCGACCACTTGGAAGGCCTCATGGAAGGACTCGGGGGTTGCAGCAAAGAGGATGTGATGGACCCTCGCCCCCCCCCCCCCCTCCCGGCTATTCTGACATAGCCCGAGTCCTCATTTCCATCTGGGAGATGTCTCCTGCTTCCTAATTGCCTTAAAGCCTGAAACTGTGGGGGTGAGCGGTGCAGCCCTGTCCTGGCCAGGACGGCTCCTTGGGTGATTGGCATAAGAAAGAATTCCTAAAGTCCTGTGAAACCTGCTTTGCTAAAAGTGCTCTTCCTGAGGTGACAAGTGGCCCAGGAGGAAATGAGCATGTCTCCCAAAGTCTGGCAACCCCCCTTCCTGACAAACACTGGCTCCGATTAAGCCCTCAGATTTCTTTGACATGTTAAACTTGTATTCCGGTGTATTGGAGCCCAATAAAAGCCTAGTGAGGAAGGGGCTCTGGGTCATTCTCCTCTGAGAGTTTGACCCCTTTCCTCCCCAAGCACAAGATGTCTTGGTAGTTTTTACTTTCATCCGTGAGGGAGGGATGGGGCTCTGCGGGCGGAGGCGGAGCCCCCCCCCACATCTGGCGCCCAGGCCAGGGTCCCCCACACACAAACACTAACAAAACTGATGAGCAAAAAAAAGGTCCGTGCATAATTTTCAAGATATCTACCACCACGCATAAGCAAAAAAGTCCTCACATAATAACCCTAATTATGCAGCAGCCCTTTCGATAATCTTTTAAAATGAGGCAGGTCCCAAGTTTGTGATCACTGATATAGAAAACGTACATATCTAAGTAATAAAACATCATTGATTTTTAATTTTTTATTATAAAAGTAAAAGAAAAGAGGGCAACATAAAACTAGTGGGATGTTTACCATTGTATTTGAAAAACTAGGACATCAATATCTGGTTTGACAGAAGTAGTTGCTATTTTCAGTGAGTTCTAAGGTGCTCATCAGATATTTTGGTTCTAATTTTACTCTTAATGTGTTTCATTCTTGAAAATAGTTGCTCGCAAATGTAGGTGCTGCCAAACAGCGATGACATGAATAAGGCGTGATTGTGTGCACATGCGTACAAATAGCGCGAGCACACGTATGTTTACTTTATGTGACATTGCAACACATAATCGTAAAAAAAATTTATAATGTTTGAAGTAAATTTACAATTTTGTGTTGGGCCATATTCAGGACACCCCTGGTCTAACTAGACCTTGAAATGGTACCCAACAGATTATGACAGGAGAGCTTGGTCCCCACTATCTGACTTTTCCCCATACTGAGAAATCTATACAGGTAGTTTTCCTGTAGATGCCTCTGACTCTGATGTCCAGCCTGGCTCTAAGGCCAACGATGTTAACATCACACCAGGTTGCCTTTCATATGTTTGGTAGCCCACCCATGGCCTTGGACTGCTTAAGTTAAAGGTACAATGGGCCCTGGCTGGTGTAGCTCAGTGGATTGAGCGCGGGCCTGCGAACCAGAGGGTTGCAGTTCGATTCCCAGTCAGGGCACATGCCTGGGTTGCAGGCCAGTTCCCAGCGGGGGACACATGAGAGGCAACCGTACATTGATATTTCTCTCCCTCTCCCTCTCTCCTACCCTTCCCCTCTAAAGATAAATAAATAAAAAATCTTAAAAAAAAAAAAAAGAGAGAAAGTTGTAATGTGTTATTTAAAAAAAAAAAGGTACAATGGACAGTCTACCCTGAACTACTTCCCAACTTTTGACACCTCTCCCACTTGCCTCCCTGGCTCCAGCACACCTTCCTAGCGCTGCTGCCCACTGCTTTCCTACCTGTGCCCGACACTTTATCCAGACTGGTCACCATGCCCTTGCCCGATCGCACCTTTGCTTTCCCTTGACCTGAAACAGTCGCGCTCTGTTACATCTCCACATTCTCATCGATCATTTGACATTCAGTGAAGATAAATAAAACTCATAATACACCATTTCCACAAGGACAATAACCACAAATCAGTTAATGAGTGTTCTAAATTCACGGAGTACTTATTAGTCACTGCCTCAGAAACCTTCAAATGACCAAAATCTCTTATCTCACATGGGCTGGAAACTTTGATAGAGGTTTTCCCAGGTTTAGCAGCAAGCCTAAATATTTACAGGACATTACCAATAACCAGCTGAAAAGCTGAAGAGACCTTCTGCAATATCAGTTTAAAAACAAACAAAATAGAATCCCACAAATTTCATCCAACCACGCAGAAGGAGAGATTGAATTATCTTCCCAGTCCCTCTATAGGAAGTGTTACCAATTCATTGTTATATGAAGAGTTAACCAAAGAGTATGTCACCAAAAGATGTGTGAAAACCTATGCATATGTCAGGCTATAGTACATGTCAGGCCATTAATTCGCAAAAATATTGTTATTTTCCTAGGTTCTGTGACATTTGCTGTTTAAATTTGCAATTTGTTGTGATTTCTTTTTTTTATGCTAAATAAGTCTTCATTTTGTACCTAATTTTTATTCATTCTTCCTGAAGAGGTTTCTCTAAATTGTGGAAACCTCAGGCCCCAGAACACCTGGGCCTGTCCCTGACCTGCCTGAAGAACCTGACGCGCCTACGGAGCAGAGGCAGCCTCTGGGCTCTGCAGTCGGTAGCCCTCCCTTCCTCACTCCCAGGCCTTCGGTTACTCTCCAGCATCTGCTGATAGGCTTGCATGGAACAGGGAGCCTAGCAGGTTAATGACCCAATATCAGACAGCTCTCCATGAATTACACACCCCACACTCTACTTCTTCAAAGAAGCGGGATATTTTCTGGAGTTCTACAACCTGATCCCCACTAAGGCTTTGAGAAAAATGTGGAAGAGGTGAGTTTTATTGTTTTGTTTACTAGGCAGGTGTGTGTGTTGGTTTTTAGAAACGGAATGGTTTTTACGATACAATACATCACTAAGAATTGTTCATTCTACCCTGTCAAAAGCTTTGAGTTACATTTATGGTTTGGGGTCAAGGGAGGTTCCACCAGAACCTACGCCATCAACACTATGCTTTTTTAGGCATCTACAATAAAAAGTTATACATTAATAATATCTGAAGAATATCTACCTGCTTAGAGTCCAGAGTGACTGCCCATGCACTTAAGATTTAATTTTTGGTGAGATAACATGATTAAGAAAGGGATGAAAGGGCAACTTTGAATAAAATATTCTGAGTGATAGTACTTTAGCTCCTTTGCATAGCAATGCATCCGTTCTGGTAGGTTCAAATGATGAGACTTGCTCATCAAACAATAAAGACCCATGAGAAACCTTTGAGAAAAACAAATCATCAATGGTCCAAAAATGTCAAATTTATCTGAGAGAATTTTACAACCAAAGCTACCAGGTAAAGCTATCTTACCTCAAGTTAGAAGGAGAAAGAACATATTTTATTAGATAGAAAGAACCAAGGGTAAACAGACTTCCAATATGGCAATGACAATAGCAGTTTCTCAAGTTTTAAGTGCTAACTTTAGAGAATGCAAAAAGTTATGAAAAATCCATTTGAACCTCATTATAATACTGTAATGGGATATTGTCCGATACCTCAAAACACATTTTAATGAGGTCCTTTCAAGTCCTTTAGTAAAGAAACTGTCTGGGATTATGCCTAAGCTAGTCTTATCCTCTAAAAATGTTTGCACCAGAATAGCAGTTCTCAGCCTTGGCTGTGTACTGGAATCCCTTTTACAAAATACTGAGGACTGGGTCCCACTGCTCAGAGATTCTGAATTACTTGGTCTGGATGCAGTAGAAACATAAGGTGATTCTAATATGCTACAAAAGCTGGTAACTATTGCTCTAAAGCAGTTCTCAACCTCAGCACCATCAGTATTTTGGGCCAGATGATCCTTGGTTGTGAGGGGCTGTCCTGTCTATTACAGCATGTTTAGTAGCATCCTTGACTAGGTACCGCTAGCCCTCCCTCCCCTCCCCTTCCTCAGTGTGACAATCTAAGTGCCCCCTCCAGACGTGGTCATGTCAAGGAGAGGGGGCAGCTTGGAACTTGCCCCTGGTTGAAGAGCGCTCCTGTGAAGAGAGTTATAGTAAACCAATTTTATTATTTGGGGCTGTTAGAAAACTACTCCTGACAAAGAAGAGCAGGGCAAAATAGAACTCCATTTGAGACTCAAGTAGAAAGGACCCCACAGGCACCGGTGAACAGAATGTTGACCAAAGCACAGAATGCAACCACATACCTCAAATGCTCGGAGATATAAAAATGCTGAGAATGTCATAAATTCAGTGACACTTCAAAATATCCATTTAAAAATTAGCATAGCTGCAGTTAGGGATTTACAGATTAGAAGGGGATTTGACCACATCTGTCATATCTGACCTCATTCTATTTTGTAAAGCTTTTGTGTTGTTGCTAAAATCTTGTCAACAGGCAATTATTTTTAGACAAGCTCATTTTCTCTGGTGGCTCTGCAATGCTGTTTCCCCCTAGAGGGCAAGGTTTACAAGGAAGTACAGTCAACTGAAGAGGCTTGAAGTTACCAACACTACAGCAAAAAGGGAAAATGAACACACCTAACTATACTCTGAACACGAGACCTTCCTGCATTTTATTTGCAAATGCAATTACACCAGGCTCATAACTCTTTCAGGTACAATTTTTAAAATACACACAGGCCTGCAGAAAAGTAGGTAAATTGGCTGAATTTATTTCTTTGTATTTACGTAGGCCAATACTTTTCACAAGCTGAATCTTAAGTGCAAAAATCAAACGCATCTCTAATTCCGTGAGGGCATTTTCATCTTCCCTTGCTCTTTAATGCTTAATCTCAGATCGAATTTCCTGCAGATTGCAAAGCAATTTAAAAAGAGTGCTAGGTTTAAAATATATAGCTTTTCTCAAAAATAGTATTTTTCTCAAAACATTTTTAAAAATCTAGCCACGAAGAAACAGCTAGGAAATGGAAAAGTTACTTGTTAGCTACATGCACATTCTTCTTCCACTAATGCCAACACAATGAGAGACTCACTTGTTTACAGCTGTTCTCTTCAGGAACAAAGAATCTGAGACAGGGCTTTGGTAGAAAAGTATAGGACAGCAAGTAAGGGAAATTATGGCATAGTAAAAAGTGGAAGAGACAGACAAGATAGTCAGTGACTTCCTTATCTTTGCTCCTTTTCCTTTTCTCTACACAATAGAAGAGACAGCCAAGAAGCAATAAAGAAAGGAGAGGAAACATTTTTTTTAACTAAAGGCAACTGCTGGGTCAAATATAAAAACAATTTATCTAGTTATTCTACTCATCCATTTGACAGACAGGATATCAAATTATTTAATAAAAATAAAAAAATGTAAATGTGTTAAATTTTAGACATAGCCAGTTAAAGGTAAGAAAGAGAAAAAAAATAAAATGAAAATGGTGTGTGGGGGAATAATGAAGAGAGAGAGAGAGAGGGAGGAGACACAGTGAGAGAGACAGAGATGACTGCGATCTAGAGAGAAATGCCTCAATCTTGAAGCATTTAAGATACTACTGTGAAAAACTAAGCTTCAATTTCATATCTGTAGAGGAATGTCTGTGTTATGGTCTGAATGTTTGTGTCCTCAGATTCTAATGTTGAAATCCTAATGTCTAATATAACAGTATTAGACATGGGACCTTTGGGAGGTGATTCGGTCATGAGGGTGGAGCCCTCATCAATGGGATTAGTGCCCTTACAGAAGAGCCCCAAGAGAGCTCCTTATCCCCTTCCATCATGTGAGGACACAAGAAATCAGAAGTATATGAGATGGGAGAGAGCCTTCGCTGGACCATGATAGCACCCTAATCTTAGACTTTCAGACTTTAGAACTGTGAGAAACAAATTTCTGTGGTATAATAAGTCTGTGGTATTTGTTACAGCAATCCGAACAAACTAAGACACTGGGCATTGTGTTAGGAAGCTCTAGAAAGCAATATCTTCATGGGTTGAGCAGTCAGAAGTGATAATTAAAATATTTAATAACCAGTACATTTTGGGCATTGCCACTGATCAAATGAAACATAAATTGCAATTATGAGAAAGGATGCTGAATCTAAACAATTCTAAGGCCTTCCTGGTGCTGGTTCCAGGGTTGAACACTCCAGCTTTGGACTTAATGGAAGTGGGATGTAGGCAGTGATTAAAATATGAGAGGGCCCTGGCCAGCGTGGCTCAGTTGGTTGGAACATTGTCCCATAAACTGAAAGGTCACAGGTTCAATTCCTGGTCAGGGCACATGCCTGGGTTATGTGTTTGTTCCCCAGTTGGGCATGTGTAAGAGGCAACTGATCGATATTTCTCTCTCCCTCCCTCTAAAATCAATAAGCATGTCCTTGGGTGACGATTAAAAAAAAAAAAAAGATTAACTCAGCCACCCTGGCTGGGTGGCTCAGTTAATTGGAGCACTGACCCATGTAACTAGCTGTGGATTCAATCCAGGGCACAAGAAAAAAAATGAGAGGAAAAGGTGATGATAATAGAGGGGAGACGAAGGAGTTGGCAGAGTCAGAATGGACTATTTCACAGCACAGACTGTGGTGGCCAGCCTCCAGGAGGCCTGCAATGGCCCTGCCTCCTGGGATTCACACTCTTGCTTTGCCCTCCTACCCTGAATTAGGTTTAGTCTGTGTGAGCAATAGAATATGGCAGAAATTATGGTACGCCACCTTCAATATTAAGTTATAAAAGACTGCAGCTTCTGTCTCAAGTACTGCTCTTTCTCTCAGGTCACTTACACTGAGAAAGCACATCACAAACAGCCTTGTGGAAAGGCCTGTGTGGCAAGAGCCACACGGGTGAGCCTGGAAGCAGCACTCTCGGCTCGAGTCTTCAGAGACTACTACCCTGGCCTGAAGGTTTCAGCTTGACTGAAACCTCAGGGCGGAACCCATCAGGATTCTGGATACTCAGAAGATGTGTGAGATAATAAATATTTATTGTTTTAAGCTACTAAATTTTGGAGTAATTTGTTATGTATAGCAAGAGATAACTAATATACAGCATTAGAAAAAGTAAAAAGAAACAGACATATAAAAACATAGTACAGCCCTGGCTGGTGTGGCTCAGTGGATTGAGTGCCGGCCTGCAAACCAAAAGGTTGCCAGTTCAGTTCCCGTTTGGGGTGCATGCCTGGGTTGCAGGGCAGGTCCCCAGTAGAGAATGCAAGAGACACAACCAAGCGTTGATGTTTCTCTCCCTCTCTTTCTCCCTCCTTTCCCCTCTCTAAATATAAGTAAATAAAATCTTTAAAAAAAACCAAAACAAAAAACAACAGTGCAAATACACTTAACTTGAGGAACTGCTTTCCACCAAGGAAAGGACAAGGAAGGAAGAGGAGGTTGACAGAGCCAGTATTTGTCTGGGTTTTTTTTTTTTTTTTTCCTTTTCTGGATAGGAAGTTAATTTATTCAAAGTGCAAGATAGTTAATCCTCTCTACCATGAAGGGGATTGAAAAAATACCCCCATATACCAAGCTAAGTACATTCAAAGTTAAGTAACAGCAAACAACAGAAAGGCCATCATTCAGCAGTCTACCATACATCCATCATTTTCCACACATTATCTGTGATTCTCAGAAGAAGCCCCATAAGGTATGGCATAAGGAAACATCATGAAGCCAGGTTGTCTTCAAAACCTAGACTCTTTCCTCTATGCTGTACTTCCTTACGAGAAAGTCAGTGGAGGTTTGGCTGTAGTTCCAGAAAGAAAGAATCTGACTAAAAGGCCAAGTAAAGCAGCAAATCAGGCAACTTATCAGACATAGAATATCAAGTTCAGGGTGAAGGAGAGGCAACCGACAGGAAGTAAGGTCAGGAACTGCTGAATCCCAACAGCTCACCACCCATGAATACTGTTCTCCTTCTTCCCCAATAAGACCAGCCCTCTCTGGACTCTGGGACCAGTTCGGGCTCAGGGCAGGAATCCCGTGGTAGGGGTGCTGCAGCCCAGGTGCTCCCTGGCATGGTACCGACTTGGCCCCACCAGCGACGTTCTGTAGCCCCGGCACTGCGGTCCCACGATGGCTGGCCTTGTGGCTCAGTTCCTTTCTTGACTTAGTCTGGGGATATGCACGGCTTGGTGAAAAGCTTTACTGAAAATGAAGAGAATGACTTTCTGCCTTATTATATTCCATTTCCAGCACTGAAGATAAGGGTAAATGTACTAGGAAGATTTTGTTTAGTTTTATTCATTTTTTGTAAATTTTTTTAAAAAATAGAAGATACATGGGCAAAGTTAAAAATTCAAACAGTAAGAGGACTCAGTAAAAAATTAAGTCTTCTTCCCCAGCTTCTCCTTTCCAGAGTAAACACTATTGTGAGTTATCTATGGGAGGTAATTATTGTTTTCTTACTTATATGAAAAAACACAACCCCATTTGAAAGCTGGATCTCATTATGCCACTCAGGTTAAAGAGCTGAGGGACTTCAATTCCTTCATCATACAGATGAGAATTAGTCAATTTGTTTTCATTTGTGCTGGGCAGCTGAGAACTTTTACGTCAAACAAAGCACCCTCCTCACCTTCTGTCTTCTGTGGTATGTAAAGATTTTTCTGTAAATGCATTTGGGCACTCCCTGCATTGGACATACCCACATGCTTCATAGGAGCTTTAAAAAACATAAATAATGGGTCCTCAACTTTCAGAGATGGTTGTTGCACAAGAAAACCATAAGATGAACTCACATGCATTTCCTGTAAACTTGTTTTAAGATTCCATTGGTTGTACTTGTGCGGAACATTTCCTATGTACCATTTCACACTCTCTTGATCCCAACTGTTTTTTAAAACTTGTACTTATTTATTTTGAGAGGAGGGGAAAGGAGGGAGGAAGAGAGGGAGACAAACATCAATGTGTGGTTGCCTTGAATGTGCCCCCTACTGGAGACCTGGCCCACAACCCAGGCATGTGCCCTGACTGGGAATCAAACTAGTGACCCTTTGGTTCGCAGGTCAGCGTTCAATCCACTGAGCCACACCAGCCAGGGCCTGATCCCAAATTTTAACCCAGCTACTGGTATGGGGACCAGTTCAGCCCAGATGCAGCCTTGCCCTGAACCATTGATACTTACACTTGCTCCTGCCTTGGAGCTTCCCTGTTGCTAAAGTGTGGGGTACCTGCAGAACCCACTTCGCACTCGGGCATATGTTAGCCAGAAGTGCAGGGAAGCTAATGTCTGTGGAGCTACCCTTGACAAATGAGGGGAGGGCACTAGTAGCTAAATGCTTCCCCCTTCACCTCCTGGTGAATGGTTCTGGGCCACCATTAACAAGCTTCTTTAGTAGGTTTAAGCAGCAGTCGCTATGGAGACCAACTTTGTAAGTGTCCTCAAATTAGCTTTCCCTTGTTTCTCTTTTCCCTTGTTTCCTCTTTCACCCCCAGTGCCCTCACTTCAGCTCCTGGGGATCCCATTCCGGGGTTAACTAACTATCTGCACTCAAGCTTTTTATTTCAGGCTCTGCTTTGGGGGAACTCAGGTGGAGATAATGTTTAATGTCCCATCTACAAGGTGCCTTGTGAAAAATTCCCCATCAATTTTAGTACCAGAAGTTGTCTCCAGTGAGAATTGTTTTATTTTGTCTGTTCTCCATGGTTAGTACATTTGCTTCCTTCTCTTTTTGTGGCCTTGATTCTCTATTTTTACCATAACATTATTATTGTATGTATGGTAAATCAAGCTTTCGGGACGTAAGCATTGGGTCAGCCAAAAAGACGCATTTTTCATTTTCACCAATAACTTTATTAATTTGGATATTTTGAGTATGTTGGCTATCTCCTATGTGGTAGAACATTTATTGTTCTTAATTAATGTCTCGATTTGATCTCTATCAACTTCAACTGGTCTACCCAACCGTGGAGCATCATCCAGAGAGAAATCACCAGCGCAAAACTTCGCAAACCATTTTTGACAAGTTCGATCAGTCACAGCACCACAGCACAAATCTTTTTTGCATTTCAGTTGTGTTTTTACCTTTCTTGAAATAATAAAGCATAATATGCCAAAAATGTTGTATATTTTCTTCTATCTTCAATGTTAAAATGGCTACACAAAAATTCACCAATTTTGATAAGTTGTTTTTTAAATGAACGCTGATATGACAGTTGTCACAATACAGTCTAACAAAATTGTTTCAAATGAAGTTAAAGACAACTAAGCGCTACCAGAGCCATCTTGCGGAAAAAAAACAAACAACCTTTTTACCAACCCAGTGTAAATAACAGAAAGGTAATATTGAATGAGAAAGGCTGAAATCAGAGGAATGGAAAGCCCAGCCTCAGGCAAAAAAAAGAAGACAGCTAAGTGTATGGTTTTGAAGCAGGTCTTAGAAGACTGATTTATAGAGACAACAGTCAAGACTGGCAATCAATTCAAAGCAAGAAGACTTCTAACTCAACTGTCCTCCATTTTTCAGACTCTCAGCACCGAGCCAGAACCCAGTACAGTAAATGTTTGTGAGAATGAAGTGTTGTTCCCAGTGATTTCTGTCTAGTCGATTTCCAGTTCCCTTGGATTGACTACAGAACTACAAGAGCACATTCAGGTGCTTCCTGAGTGTATATACCATAGAAACTCTTCATCAAACCAGATTCACCAGCATGGCTTAAGCCACAAAGCCTTGAGACAAGGACATTAACTAAAGAAAGAAACAAAAAGAAATTCCTCTGGGCACTAGAAGGTGGCTTGAACCTGCCTCTCAGGAAGCAATTCATCAGATGAAACTTCGGAGTGTCTAGCAGCTCCCAAAGACTGAACTTACCATTCTTGCAGTATGACATTGAACAGCAGTCCAGCTGCCTATCCTCACAGACCTTCTGTCTCACAGTGGGCCAGAAGATGCATTTTGCTCACCTCTCACTAATACAAATGGACAGTAATAGAATATTAGAAATTCGGGCATTTTAATACTGTCCTATTTTCCCCTAAAGACTGAAGAAGTGCTTACCATTAACTTGGATCCCATTAAAATTTATTACAAACATTCCAACAAGGTCTACAGGATCTTGGTTACAAAATTCCAACAGAACAGAAAGGAAGAGATACAGATAGCAACGACATCCTGTCTCAGCCTGGCCAATGCCATCTAAATTGTGACCACCTGGTACAATTATTTTCTTTGAAGTATACATATTTTCTCCAGTCCTCACAATCCGATACTGTTTTAGAGTAAGGTAGTAACATTACTTCCCTTGTGGCTAACAATGACAACTTGATTTGAGTGATAAACAGCTCCAGTCAAAATGTGCTAATCACCAGAAGTCACACGTCCTGGTTCTAAGAAAGTGTTAAGCTTGTGCTTCCAGTATTTTCAGCAGAGGGTTTGTTTGTTTTTTTTTTTTAAGATTTTATTTATTTATTTTTAGAGAGAGGGGAAGGGAGGGAGAAAAAGAGGGAGAGAAACACCGATGTGTCAGAGATACATCAGTCGGTTGCCTTTCACACACCCGCAACTGGGGACCCTGCCTGCAGCCCAGGCACATAACCTGTCTGTGAATCAAACCAGCAACCTTTCGGTTCACAGGCTGGCACTCAACCCACTGAGCCACACCAGCCAGGGCTTTAATGGAGTTCTTAAAATTCTATTTTGCTCACTGCAAAACTCGGATCAGTGTATTTTCCCTATGATCGCACTTCTACACACTTTTTTTTTTTTTAAATTTTGGAGATCTCATTAGAAAACTGGCAGTGCTGATAACATTAACATAAGCTGATTAATGGAAACTAATTAACACTATTTGGAGAGTAACACTCAGACTGTGGAAGGTGATGTTAATAGCAAAGGGCCAGAATAGTTCTGTATAAGGCACTGGCATATAACCACAGTTATAGAAGCAAAGAGGGAAAAAAGCATTACTCACAACAAGCCTATCTTTAAAAATGCAACTGATATTAATTAAAGTTCAAGATGAACAGTTCAAGAGACTTATGGGTTCTCCTATGATTTTCTGATTTATTTAAGAATATTGTCTCTATCCTAAACCTAATCCCTTCCTCCTCTAGTGCCGTCCTCTGAACACAGCACTGATTCCACTCTACTTACCTGTTCCTACCACTGTCCCTCTCCCCAGCCTCCCACTGCCATGCACATGTGCACACTCAAGTACACATACGCACACCTGCAACGAAAGACCATGTGGTCATCCCCACATTCCCAAAGGCTGGCACAGCGCCTGGCTCATTAGTGCTCAGTTAGCGTTTACAGAGTCAGTAAGTGAATGAGCAAATGCTGAGGGAACGGAAGACAGAATTACACATGGTCAATGCTGGAAGAGACCTAAGAACATACATAATCCAATATTTTTATTTTAAAGTTGAAGAAACCAAGTAGAGACATGCAACTGAGGCAGGGGATAGTCAGGAAGGAGGAAACTCCGGAGGTGCCCCAGGGCTGAGATAAAGGACGTGGATACAGGACAGAGACCCTGTTCTAAGTCCAGTTGTGCCCGCTTTCTGGAAAAGTACTGAATCATGGTGACTCATGAATGTACCTACGCAGAACATGCTACATGACCCCTGCTTCATTATAATAGTATTATAATAAATTAACATTGTGCGATCCCTTTCTCCGGTGGCCATTCAAGGAAAATCATGGGAGACCACATGCGCAGTAACATTAAAGTAATGCAACTACTTGTACCTGCTCAATAAAAGCCCGCCAAAACTGGCCAGGAAAAATCCTCCCTATGAGAATAGAATCCCTCCAGCCCTTGAGGTCAATCTCTCTGCTCAGAATTCACCTGGCCCATGTTCTGTGGTGTGTACTATCACTTAATAAATCTGCTCTCTCTCTTTCTGCTATAAACTTGGTGTGTTCGGTTCAGTTCTTTGCCCACGATCACCAGGAACCTGTGCCCACCTGTGACACAGTGTCTCACCACAGACACAGAAACCAACCGGAGAGCTCTTGAATCACACGTTTGTGCAATTTCAACCTGCCATGGAGAACAGTTTTCTAGCTTGTAGGTGGACACTTTGTTTAGTTACGACTTCCCCATCCCCTATCTTTTGGCTTTTTCAATCTATGACATAAAAGGGGAAGTTTAAGAAATTCAAATCAGCTTGGTTAAAAGCATTGGTATTACTGGCCAGAAAGAAGTTCTCTGTAAGTGGATTTTGACTACTTATGGATGTCCTCGGCTCCACTTTATATGACTAAAAATTGGCTGCATTACAAACATCCTCATTGTGTTTTTGTTCATCGAATTTCTATTCTCACCTTTTCACAAGAAACACACCTCCAAATTCAGGGATTCTACATAGTGATGTGAACTGAAATGTGGATAAAAGAGAGGGATCATGTTGAAAATACCTAAAGCTTAAAGGAATGATGGTATAATAGACACTTAGGATATTATGCAGCCGTTACTAATGACTTTCGTGAGTAGTTTACAAGAGCATATGAAACAAGATAGTGAGAAGCAAGGAAAATTCCTTGGCAAATGGAATAGGGAAACTGAGACAAACAGCTGAAGCGGCCTTTTACAATGGCTGAGCAATTTACAGCCAGGGGCAGATGGTCACCAGGGCAAAGGCCTGGAAGGGCAAAACTGGGAAGCAAGGACCTTATCCCCCAGGGTAACCTCACCTCCCCTGGCCTTTGCTCCCTGGAAATAATATCCAGGCCTCAGTTGTATTTTAGCTCCAGGTCCAGAAAAGCAGCAAAACCAGGGGGGCAACTCCAAGACAGACTGCAGTGACTACAGACCCCTCAATGACCAATCAGAGGAGACCATGACCCTGAAAGGTCTCACCTGGAGAACTGCTGAATATTCTGCTGAAACCCTCCCCTGAGAGGTCCCCTAAGATTCCAGCCTGCAGGACAGAGATAAAAGCCTCAAGGCCAAGGACCCAGCACAGGTGGGCTCTACTTCAGGGAAGCAGCAGGTGCCATTTTCCTCTTCCTTCTTTCCCTCCACTCCTTTCTTCACGGGCAGAGTCTCCTAAACTCTAAGGCAATGGGCAGCTGGCAGCTTGTCCCGGCTAATCCCCAGACCTGTCCCAAAGCCCCCTTTCGTCTGACTGCCCAGGGAGCTCAGGCAGCCCCAGCTCTCCTGATGCTTCTTCTGCACTAAGCCCTCCCTTGTTTCCCAACTTTAATAAATGCATCCTCACAGTCTCCTGGATTCGTGCTGTGAAATCTTTCCTACACAAACTCAAGAACCCACACACTACAGCTGGCCCCAGGCAGACCTGCTCAGGGCCAGGACCCTGTCTGGTAACACATGGAGAAATAGGATTATATTTCAATGTCAAGTGAGAAAAAGATACAAAGTTAGGCAGAAATAATTAAAACCCAGTAGAGTATATTAACTAGAAGTAAATATACTACAAATGGTATTTATGTTTAAGTAGTAGAATTAGACATTTTATTTTCCTCTTCTATTTTTCCGTATTTTCAAAATGTTTCAAATGTATTTATATCACTCTTATAATGGAAAAATAAAAGTGAATTTTTTTTACAGAAAATCAGAAGTTGTTGTCAGAGGTCACACAACCAATACTCAATTTCCCTCTTAAAATTTCTTATGGATCCCTGTTGTTCTCTTCCTTCTAAATCTTGTCAGCAAGCCTCTGGCAAGAATACCTTTTGAGCACAGAAATGGGTCCTGATTGAAGGTATAAAGTAAAAAAACCTTACCGCCACTTCTTCCCTTAGGAGCCATTTGAGAAGCACCGAGGAAGAGAAATTCACTCTATTTGTTAGAGTGAGGAACTTCTTGAACATGCCTTTTACTGCATTTTTTATGTTCTCAGAAAACCTGAAAAGGCCTTAAATAATTCACAATCTCTTTTCTGCATTTGGTTTCTCCACGTATGTTCAATTTTTTCCCCATGACAGGAAATAGCTTTTCTTTTAAGATCACTGATTACTGTGACAATAATGGCTCAATTAAATCGTAGATGTAACTTTTAGGTGCCACCCATTTTAAAAAGAATAAAATAAGCTCAATAGGAGGTAACCCTCCAGCTACTTTCTAAATTGCTTAGCACACATACCCCCACCCTTTTAAAATGCTACTTTTCCAAAAAGTACATTACAGTACATGGTGTGTCTTCCCAGCAAGTAGCTTTGCTGGGGCTCATCTCTCAGGAACTTCAAATGCAGAGAAGCATCAGGAGATCACAAAGCAGAGGCTGAAAATGAATGCTGTCCCTTCTTTCTTACCTCCTGGCATTTGTAAATGGATCTGCAGGTCTCCAGCTTTAACTGATGCCCAAATGAACACAATAAACAGCCGGCTGAGCTCTCTCCATCCCTCACCTGCAGTGTCTGGTTCACTTTCTACTCTTAAGTTCTCTTTTTACATGGTAGGAACATGTGCTCATTGGAATGCTATGTGGGTTACTAGTAAGAACAGAAAGAAAAACATTGTTGCTCTTAGGTTTGACTTTGAGAAGGAGATCTAAGCTGAAACTCAGACAACTGTCTTGAGGCCAGAAACAAGATACCACCACTGGCCGATCCACCCACCACAGGTGTACTCAGCTTTTCCCAAACTGCATTTCCCATGCCTTAGGGTGCTTGAGTGGACAACAAAGAATATCACTCTCCAAGAAATGGGCCTGCTCCCCTCACAAGTCCCTCAAACACAAGGCCCAATAAGCCATACTACTTTATCTTTAACAAGGGAATATGTAGGTTATTTATTCATACCTAAACTTAAAAATAAATGTAAAACAATTTATTATTTAAAGAAATGTGAACAATATGCCAGCATAAAAATATATAATGTGAGGAAAGATTCCCTCTCCTGCTATTTCAACCCTTCAACTTTTGCCCACTATAACAAATAATAAATATTTAGGTTAACAATGTTCTCTGAGACAGTGTAAAAATGCTATTTTGATCACTTCTCAAATCTTGCCACTTCTTCCCTTGGAAATTTCTGTCCAAATCCAATCTATTGAAATGTATACACGCATGGACTCCAATTCCAATAAAAATATTAATAGATCAAATGTAAACCATATCTTCTTACTCTGGATTTTGTTTAGCCTTAATAAATGTTAGTAAAAATCCCTAAGCTATCTGAATGATGATCCATGAATGACGACTCAGCACCTGTCCTTCCAAAATCTGGTTTTACCTGGCTCCCCATCCCACCAATAAAAGTATGCCTGGGAATCTTCATGTGAGGATGCTAGAAAGGTTGAGTGATGGTCTTTGAACCTAATATTATGTAAATTATATGGGCTGTGTGAGGAGACAGGAGATGGGTGATAAAGCAGAAAGTTCCAGAAGAAGCTGCATACTACCTTGCAGAAGCTATGGCTACCTGCGTCTTCTATTGCCAAGAGACCAGAATCAGAGTTTTAGAAATGGAAGACATCCATGAGATTGTGTTCATACCTTTGACTTACAGGAAAATGATCTCCAGGGAGATTTAGTGACTTACTCAAGGTCATCTATCTGGTTGGATCAGGGCCGGGAATGAATCTGGGTCTTTTGGTTCCAAGATCTCTGTCAATCATTCCATAAAACATCTTTATTCCTATAATAATCAAACCTTAAAAATAAATTATTTGGGTGAAAATCTTTCTAAAATGGTTTACACAATTCCAATTTTCATATACAGAGTATAATTAACATTATTGAACCTTTTCTTTTGTGATTCAAGGTCATCATTAGGAAAATTAATGATGTCAACTCTATGTATACTGCAGTCTGTGAATGCTTATTTGACTTAGAGTACAGCACAATGTTGGGAATATGATAACTGTTTTTTACAGATTTCTATGAATTTATTCATTGCTCTTATTCCTTGCTGCTCTCAGTATCACCCCCTTCCCTTTCTTTCCAATTCTAATTCTGAACTGATATTTTCTAAAGTCCATTCTCCAGAGTAATATGAAATGCAGAGAAATGCATACTATATTCATTGCAGCACTGTTCATAATAACAAAAACGAAAATCAGAAATGTTCAACATAGGAGAATGTTTAGTTAGTAGTACTTTCAAAGTATAGAATATCATGTAGCCATTAAAATTACTGTCGTGGGAAGAGGTTTTAATAAAATGAAGAAGCACTTGTGTAATAGTGCTAAGTGAAAAAAGTAGGACATAACACTGCTAGATATCAATAGCATTTCAAAAATGCTTAGAGTGAGGGAAACATACCAAATGTTCACAATGGTAGGGTTACTGTGATTATTATTCTCTTATTACACCATTCTATGTATTTCTATTTGTTTCTGTAATAAAAGTGTAACACTCAATGTCAGAACAAGAATTTTTATTTACTTATTTTTAGAGAGGGGAAGGGAGGGAGAAAGAGAGATATCAATGTATGGTTGCCTCTAACGTAGTCCCCTACTGGGGACCTTGCCCGCAACCCAGGCCTGTGCCCTGACTGGGAATCAAACCAGAGACCCTTTGGTTTGCAGCCCATGCTCAATCCACTGAGCTATGCCAGCCAGGGCTAGAACAAGAATTTTTAAAAATATCACACTGGAAAATATAACCTAACTGATAAGAACTATATGAAATGAAAATATAGAGATTCTAAGAGAAAATCCAAAGCTTCTGTGACACTGTAGGGTTTCATGTGGCTTCTACTTCCTTCCCATTTCTTCGTTGAATGTCAGGTTGCAGGATAGTTGAATTGTGGAAAAGTATAGAAAATGTTAAGATATGTATGTATTTAATGGGGAAGAGAGGAAGCTATAAGGGGAAGACAGAGAAGAGAGAGGTTGGGCAAAAGTTTCTGACCCAATCTAAGGGTCTGACAGATATCTAAGGGTTTTTCATTAATGGGTTTTTAGATGCTTAGAAGCCATAGACAGTGGTAACTATCGTAAAGTCGCAAGACTAATTTATCATTGGATGGGCATTAAGGATAAATTAACCTGTCCACAGACAAGGAGATCTTCTAATTAACAATTAACTACTTCCTAAAACTGGGAGAGGTGGATTAAGAAATATGAGGAAGTAAAAATTGGGAGAGCGTGTAAAGAAGCTACGCAGGTGAAGGAAATAAATGTCTGAGAAGATGTTTATATCTGAAGGTATTAGATACTATTGCTGCTTTTCCATTCTATTTCCTGATTCTTTTGTATTATGGTAAACCATTTTTCTAATAGCAATAAATTTTCTTATTTTCTCCTTGTTCTTTGAATGAGATCCTTAATTTATAGGCGATGCAGGAGAAGGCAGTTTTGCTTTTACAACACACAGTGACATTCACTTACTCATACATACACAGCCCCTGCCAAATATGTCACCCAATGCAGAAACGACCAAGGGCAGAGTGAGCCCAGAGTGGCTGATTTAACAATAGATGTTGCTTGACTTCTCGAAGCTTCTGAAGATCATTTTTAAAAATGTGCCTCTGCCAGCCCAAACACTACGCACCAAGAAAAGAACTATGACTACTTTAAACTGGTCTGAGGGACAGACGAGAACCAAATCTGCTCTCACTCAGCAGTAGTGCATATGTAACATGATTTGTAAGGACTTCCTCAAATACAATATACAACGGGATCTCGAGAAGCTATTTGTCTGTAAGCAGAACCTCCTTTGTTTGTAGCCTGAGACTCCTGACTGATCATACAGATATCAGCATGAGAGGGATATCCTGTCGAGAATCAAGACCTGAAATTTTGTTAGACAACTGAGACATTTTTTTCTATGAACAGTTTGGTCAAAAACCAATTCGTTCGAGAACCAAGATGTTTGAGAACCGAGGTTTGAATGCACTTTATCATAATAACCCTGTGAGATATTATTAGCCCAAATTTATAGATGAAGAAAGAGACCCTAGACATTAATTTGCTAAAGATCACTGTTGAACTAGAGGAGATGCCTGGGATTTAGATTCTCTGACTCTCAGTCCTATAGTGACTTCCACTGTTTCATGCTACAGAGTTTATTGATACATTAATTCTGTGCCAAAGCACTGGCTCCCAAAGGCCATGCACACATGTACCTCTGCAGATTAGCAGGTGCTCAACAACAATGCAGGTGAGTGGAAAATTATCCTGAAGAAGGAAAATTTGAGTGGCAGCTGGTGTTCCTTTCCTCCTTGGTGTCCATGTGGGCCCTTCATCCCACAGACCTCATCTCTCTCATCTTCACAAACCCACATTCGTCATTGTTCTTCAGGATTTAAACTAATGCCCTCAGCTGAAGAATTCCATTCAAAACTTGAGCCACTTTCACTATTGATTTACTCCACACCACCCCACAGCTTAACTAACAGCTTGTGAATATCATAGAGTATACTTATACCCAAATTCCTCAGAAATTTTTATCCAGAAGTCAGACATGGGTGTTTTAGCTCCCCAGCTAGACTTTAAACATGATCTGTGTTTTCGACATCTCAGACTCCTCCCTGCCTTTTCAATACTCTTCCCTCTCTCTTCCAACTGCCTACTATATCATTATGCATTTAACAAATGCCAACTGAGTGACTGAGAACCTACGTAAGTGCAGTGACCGCCAACTTGATTTGTAATAGGAGGTTGGAGTCCCAGCCCTACAACAAAGTATCTCTGTTACTGCAGGCAAGTCTGGTCTCGGTTTTCTCCTCATAAAATGGTTTTGGGGGCAGGAAGTAAGTGAAGCATATGAGTTCCATGATATCTGGTATGCTGTAAATATTTAAATATTATTTTGATTAGGCCAGAGGTAGTCTGCCTTTACTTCACTTCATCGGGGACGAGAGGAGAGTGGAAGAAGAATTCCAAAGACAGGAATCTTAAAAACAAGGCAAATACAGAAACCAAATAACTAACCACCCAGCAGCAGGAAGAAAGGCAATGTGTCTGGAAAATTAATAAAGTCAAAGAGAATCAGAGAAAGTAGAGGTGTCCTGGGCAAGGCTAGAAATACCGGTCCTGTCTGAGAAGGACACGAAGGCATTAGATGGTAGACTATGAATGGGCACAGTTTAATAACTTAAAAAATTATGTTAGTGGTTAGGCATATGTAGCATAATGTTTGTTTTTTAATTTGCTCTTCTGTTTGCTGTTCAAGCTCGAAATCAAATGTTAAGAATGTCACCACTGAGACTAGTTAGATCAGGAGAAAGAAAATAAGATGCATACTAACAGCTTACTTGTAAAAATAAAAACAGAAGATCCTAGTATGAAAATAGAGATTGATGCTATCAACATTCGACAATTAAAAACCTATTTTCCTGTACTTTTTCCCCCCATTTTGTTGGATTGAGGGAAGTATGGCAATTTTAATCAGGATATTTATCCTAACTTCAATTTCATTAAAGATTTTAATAATTCCAATATTAATTTTGGAATCTAATATTACACTGGTTTCATTAAAATCCAGTTTAAGCTGACAGACCATGTAAGAGACAAAAATGGTTTTATGAGGAGGTCTGTCTATGCCCTTAGATAGGGTGAACTTGTGGGAGGCAGTGAACCGAAGTATCTGGTGTGGTATTAGGGGCTAGGATTCAAATGAAGAGCTAAAGAAAAAGAAAATCAAGTTCAGCCTAAAACTTTAAAATGAAAAATGGCACCTCTTTAGCAAAGAAATTCTCTGAAATTAAAAAATAATACCCGAAGCAAATAACAGTTCTTGGATTATCGGTTGTAAAAGTTTTCAGTTTGTATCCAAAATTGAAGCGACACTTTAAAAGATTAAATCAGTAAGAGTACATGATTGAAAAAGGGCCAGAAAGTTCTATTTTAAAAAGAGCAAACATTTAAAAGGAATTTGATATTTAAGAGACATTTTTGAGGATCTCCTAATGAAATCTTTGATACTAAAACCGCAGAGAAGAAACTCACTGTTAATCCATGATAAATAACTTTGAGCCAGGTTTGCCCTTCATCTTCTACCTCAGAAAAGGACTTACATTTAACTAGTCTATAAAGAAATTTCTTCAGGGAGAAAAAGTTGTGCAACTAAGTGTGCATCAAACACAAACGTACCTGCTTCATCATAAGATACAGTCAATTTTTCTAGCATTTCTCGGTCAATTGACAGGATCTGCTGTTCAAGGATTGTCTGGTAAGACAATACACTATTTTCTTTGTCTTTCTCGTAGTCCTGCAGATGCTGTTTAAGGGCCTCGGGGAGTCGAGATTTTACATATTCAGCCGCAGTCTGCAAATAAAACAGGTAGAGAGCCCCGTTAGTACGTCCCCTCTGAGGTTTTTCACTTCACCTTGGGTGCTGCACTGAGAGCTCAAAGCACCGGGGAGCCAACCCTCTGGACAAGCACATCCCTGTCACTGCCACTTTTAGTCTCCATTGTACCCAGTAAGGGGAATCTTCAAATACGCAGATTCACAGACTTCTCAGAGTTTTGTACCAGATAGAAAGGTATAAAAGAAGATGGTTTAGTTTTTCATTCATGGCGTTAGTGCCTGAAGTTTCAACAACTATTCCATTGACCTCTGACGGCCCCATAATAGTAATGTTGCTGGATGTACCTATGACTTGCCCTTGTCTAGAAGGCAGAAGCTGGTCATCTCAGCAGTAAGTCCACCTGCACTATTGCATCCATTCTCTGTTCGGTTGTTTTCCACTCCTTAATGCTTCCACAGGAACTCTCGTGAAGTGAAAAGAAAGGAGAGCCCTCGGCAAGAACTGATGATAATGGAATGACGGCATAAATGGAAAAAAAAAGTATCTACGACAATGATATCCTTGAGCCAGAAAAAAAGAGCTGTTCATAGCCTAAATGTCTGGGCCTTCATATATACATTATTCTTAACTTGTTTTTTCCCCCTGCCTCTATACTATTGCACCATGTGCTGCCAATTAGTAACATCTGAAGTTATAAGCACTAATTTTCAACCAGGTAAACATGGAAGTAGAAAGAAAGGCATGTATATTTTGACAAAGACCTTCCCAAAGATTCTAATTGTATTCTTCTGGTGAGCTAGGGAAATAGCATACTCTTCTGCCATCCAGCTGAGAATCACAGTTAAACAGAATTTTAAGGGATAAGTTAAGTGATAGAGTAGTATGTATGAATCAGGGAAATTGAAATTCTTAAAACATATCTGTTGAAAATGCCAAGAGTTTGGCATCTCCTTGCTGTGTATGGGGTCTGAAATTGATGAAATAAATGAAGGCATATGTATATTGCTTAAAATTATACTCATAACCACTAGAAACCAAAATAAAATAAACTATTAAAAAGAATTGTCACTGTGGTATGGGCCTAGAATAAAAAAAAACACATCTGTATTGTTTAATATATTTTAATATTTCTGTAATTTAAAAATTATCTTTAAAATGTTTTTTGTAAACTTCATATTTTTTCTTCTAAATGTTGCAGAATTTAGGATGAAAAGAAACTTGCCAGAACAATAATAACTGACTTCCAGAAAAAGTCTACTGGGAAATAGTGGAGAAAGTTGTTTTTCAGTCTTCAGAGTAGCTAAATACAGTACACAGCACTTTTTATATTCAGATTTATATTTATATCCCCTAAAGTCAGTTGCTGATGAAATTACAACTTTAAAATATCACCAAACATTGTTCAATTTATCTGCCAGGCACCTAGTGCAGAACAAATGAAGTTATTCCATAAAATGTAAATGGACTCAGTATATTAGTACAACATATTTAATTCTAGAGTTTAATAACAATTTTCTCTTGACACTGGACAATGAAGAGGCACACTGCAGAATAACTATTTTTAAACTCATATTACCTTGCTATTCAGTGTATATCTGTCTTTAATTTTTTCCCCTTGGAAATATCTGTGAGGTACAGAAAATAATTCTATAATGCAAATTTTACAAATACTAGTGTACTCTGTATTACTGAAAGCACACCGCACTTTTTCTTCCAACAGTGTCCACTGATCTACTTTTCTAAAATTATGATATAGGTCTTTAAATAGAACCTATATTTTTTGCTATATTAAATTTACACTCTGACATTCCATTTCTAAAACAGTCTAACTTCATATATAGAGTTCTTTCCATTGGAAAAGATTCTTAGGAGGGACAAAAAGAAATAATTCTAGCAAAATACTAGATTCTTGCAAGATATTTCAAGCAATCACCTTATACTGTGATGATACTCTAAATGTATTCAAATGGCAGCTAAAACCTTACACTCAAGCATGCACCTATGCTCTAAAACCAGGTTGCCATACAAGTACCATATGATCCTACTTGTGTGCAGAATCTAAAAAAAGGCAAAGAATGCAGAAACCAAACTCACAGATACAGAGAACAGATTGGTGATCACCAGAGGTGGAGGTGGGGAGAAAGGTGCAAAACAGGCGAAGTCGATCAAAAGGCACAAACTTCCAATTATAAAAAAAATAAGTCCTGAAGATACAATGTACAGCATGGTGACTGTAGTGAATGATAAATACTGTATCGTATAGTTAAAAGTTGCTAAGTGAGCAGATACCTAAAGTTCTTGTCACACACACACAAAATGTGACTGTGTGTGGTGATAGATGTTAACTGGACTTACTGTGGTGATCCTTTTGCTACGTGTACAAATCTCAAACCATTATATTGTACACCTCAAACTAATATAATGTCAATTATATCTCAATTAAAAGAACAGGCTGCCAAATTATTAACTGAGATTGGAATTATTGCACAAGTAATGTATAATACAAAGAGCACTTTAAAATTTAAAATTTCACTGAAATTAAAAAATGAAGTGAGGAACAAAATTAAAATCTAGGACTACTTACTTATTTTTAATCAATAAGAGCTACTGGAAGTTTAAATCCTTAACTGCATATTCTTATAACCTAATTATTCCAGAAACAGTAATACACAGTGGGGCAGAAGTAGGTTTGCAGTTGTGAGTATGTGAAACACAGAGTTATTCTTGTGTTGCCTATTAATTATTGTATTATGTTCCATACAAACAATTGTAAACCTCCTTTTGCCACCCCCACCTGCATTGCTACCGTTATTAGAATCTTGCATTTGTGCAGTACTTCATACTTCTCTGAGCAACGTATGTTGTTACTACCATTCTGTGTCTTCACAATAACTTTCAGTGAAAGCAGCCCAATTATTGGTTTTGGCCAACCCTTCACATCCTTCAAAGTTGGGCTCAAATGCTATAAACTCTTTTAGTAAATGCACCCAAGGGCCACCAATGAACTTACAGGTATTTACATAGGTATCTGTACAGGTATAGGTATTTTAGCTCCCCCATTTGGCTGAAATAAGGACTGTATCTTACAGAATTTGCATGCATTTATGTTATCCATGCCAACTTCAGTCTGGAAGAGAGGAAAGGCCTAGAGTAAACCCTGTAAAGAGCACTCAGTGGATGAAAAGGATGAAAGACAAGACACAGAATGACTAAGGATCTAAATTCTGGGAACCCAGTAGGCAGAATGCTGACACTGGTCATTATGCTACAAACGCTATTTACTGTTTGTTAAAAAAATGGCTACCTGGAGTGCAAAGTGTAATTTAAAAGCTGCTAAATGTTTCACAATTCATCTTTAAAAGAAAACCTGTCAGCCATTCAATTCTAATTTATCGAGTGTCTGCTGAGTATGGCCCATTAGACTTAACACTGTTGGAAGAGCAAACCTTTCTCGCAAAGGAACCTGCAATTTTAATGTGCAAACAACGCACTCGTGAAATATTGGAAGAACGCATTTTCCAAAGCCATACAGAAGCAGGCATGAATCTTGAGATGGATTAAGATATCTGTTTAACATATGAGCTCTGTTCAGTGTTGGCCATCCTCTAGGGAGACAAATTGATAAGGGATGAGAGAAAGAATCAGGAAATCATTCTAGTGGAGTTTAAAGACCAGTTTTGAGGTAAGAAGCACTTACTGAAGGAAAGAAATGCAATCTAGAAAATAATGAATATGGTTCACAGGGAAAAATAATAAGAAATGAAGCTGGTAAGAGCAGGAGGAGGAGAAATCTAGCAGTTGAAGTCTTACCTCCCTGTGAACCAGGGAGTTTTGACTTGTAGCAGTAGCAGGAAGCTGAAAAACGTTAAGGAATAAAATAAATGATCAAATATTGTCTGAGGAAGAATGTGCTTTGAGCAGAGTTTGAAATGCACTGAAAAAATTTCAGAGGGGGAGTGGGTGAGGGGATTGGATAAAAGAAGGTAAAGGGGTGAGCTAACGAACATAGATGCATGCATAGCCCATAGACTCAGACCACAGTGCAGTGAAGGCCAGGGGAGGGCAGGCGGGGGCTGGCCAGAGGTAGGCAAAGGCGGTGGTGGGGGCGTAGGGGACATCTGCAATAATGTCAACAATAAATTTTTTTGTAAGATTTTATTTATTTACTTTTAGAGAGAGGAGAAGGGAATGACAAAGTAAGGGAAAGAAATATCAGTGTGTGGTTGCCTCTCCCGCGCCCCCTACTGGGGACCTGGCCTGCAATCCAGGCACGTGCCCTGAGTGGGAATCAAACCAGCGACCCTTTGATTTGCAGCCCACGCTCAATCCACTGAGCTACACCAGCCAAGGCTAAAAAAATTTTTTTTTAAGATAAAATGCACTGAAATAGAATGAGATTAAAGCAAGGAGACAAGTACAAAATCTGAAGGAAAGGAAAACTGGTCTTCTACACCGTGACTATGAATCAAACAGTTCTAGACAGAAAATGAAAAAAAAGTGACAAAAACTTTAAAATAGTTACATCTTTTACCTAGCAAATGTCTTTCTAGGAATCTACTTTTAAGGAAAAGTCAAAGATAAGCATCAAACACTTGTGTGCAAACATGTCTGGACACTGGCTGATTAAATTGTGAGATGTCCATGCAACAGAAAACACTGCAGCTATTTTTTTCTTCTTTTTACACTGCAGCGATTAAAGCCATGTTATGGTATGTCAACTATACTTTAAAAATAAAATTTAAAAACTCATCAGTAAAAACAATCATATTACGAAAAAGTACTAAATTATGTGGGAAAATGTTCATGGCAAAACACAGATTATAAAACAGTTTATATACTACATGTATAGAAATTACATTAATATGTATCACTAGTTACCTAGAGTAGTAAAAGTTTGAGTGATATTAATTTTTCCTCTATGTAGTTTTCAACATACTTAAATTTTCCTAAAAGAAACATAACAGAAGAATGACTGACCACTTACTAGAAGATGGAGCACTGTGCCGAACGCTCTGCATGTGCCGTTTATGTGAACCTCGCAACAACCCCACGGGGTTACCCCGATGGGGAAACAGACTCAGGAGGTTAAACAACTTAGCCTTGGTTATGCAGTGAGTGGTGGAGCAGGAAACACCAATCGCTTTTGAACCAGAAAAGAAAAAATTAAATTTTTACAAAGAAGGCGTTGCCTACTACGGACATTCCTTTGTAAGGTAAAGCAGCTTAAGAAGAGAAGAAAGATCACAGGAGCCAAGATTTGTGACACGTGGGGAAAAATATGTAAAATGGTTTCAATGGTACAAAACTAGAAGCTAAAGATGATGCAAAGTAATGAGAAAACTGAGTAAAGTAAAATAATATATTAAATTCGCTTTTCAATATTTAACTGTAAGCCTGAAAACCACCCACCTCTTTGTATTTTATGGACTAGCCACTCCTCCCCTCAAGAAAAGAATACCTTTCAGAAGAAAAGGTATTAGACTTATTTAATAAAACTCCAAAGAAAAATACCAGAGTAATGATTTTGGTTATAAGTTCCAGAGAGGCAAAAGCTATTTTCAAGAAAAGATATTAAGTGATATTGAGTCAAATTGTAATAAGTACCCCCATTAGAGAAAGATCATAAGTAAATTAGACCAATGTTAGAAACATTTTAGTATGTATTTTTCTCTGGTAATTTGTAAAGGTCAAGTTACTATTCATTTTGAACTTTAACAGACTTAAAAACAAGCTTCTGATATCTTTAACTATGAAAATATGCCTTACGATTTTTATTTAATACTGCACATGTCATAGTTGTGGGAGTTTTTAATTTTTCTCTCCACTCCTTTTTAATCCAATGTTCTATTTTACTACCAATTCTTATTACTTCGTCTATAGTATGTAATTTTATATTTTAAATTTCCAGGTATAATATTCAAAAGAAAGATAGCTCCCCCTACATTCAATAAGTTCTTACTTCGAAGACATTTGGAAAACCAAGGACCGGGGTCCATCGGTACCTGTGCAATGACTCGTTATAAATGTTGCTGCCACTGTGAAGACCCAGTTTCAAAGCAACTTTGAAAACTCGGCAGGCAGATGACGGTCTAAGATCACAAACCTGGGAAACACATCTGAAGAAGAAATATCCACTTTTGCCTC
Source organism: Glossophaga mutica (assembly GCA_039655065.1). Classification (NCBI taxonomy): domain Eukaryota; kingdom Metazoa; phylum Chordata; class Mammalia; order Chiroptera; family Phyllostomidae; genus Glossophaga; species Glossophaga mutica. The sequence goes on from CM077304.1 coordinate 197,189,991, forward strand.
AAGGATGGTCTGCCAAAGTGTGCTTTGCCAAGAAAGAAGAAAAGTTTCATACTCTTAATATCTTTCCAATTCTCTGACTTTACGAACTACTCTTCCCCCTTCACTTTATTTAACATGTACACACACAATCCTAACTGGCAGAGAGAATGCTTCAAGTGCCATTGAAAGGAATGGGACAAATAATCGACGGTGGTGCCTTTCAGTTTAGATTTACCCCACAAACCTGCCTGACTTGGAACGTGCAGTGCTGCTGCTTCCTCTATGTGTCGATTGTGAATTGGGCACAGGCTTCTAAAACTGGATCAAAAGGAAACTAAAGCAAAGGGACTGATTCTAGACCCGAGTTATGGGTCAAGTTAACGTGGTTCTCACACACAATAAGGGGCTAAATCTGGCTGCAAGGGCATCTGGTCAGTGACCGTCTGGGTGAGAAGCAGCTTTGGCACTGAGAAAGACATAGAAAGGACATAAGGTGGGAAATCAATTCACAAACACTGCGCAGGAAAATAGCTGAATTTGGGGAAATGGTAATTCAGGAGCTATGGCTAGGTATTTACAAGATAAAGGAGAGATCATAAAGGGGGTCCTTCCAAATCCAGACACACAGGGATAGAGGAGAGAAGGGAGTAATACTTTTGTTGCAGGCAAGGTTCCCCTGCCCTTGAAAGAAGTGAATGTGCATGGGCTGACTTGGCAGCAGCCAGCACGCAGACCACACAGTAATTCACTTAGGTCTGCCTTAAAATCCCTCTTTCTGCTGGTAACATTATTAACTTTGGACAACTGATCTCCACTTCAGGCACTTTTGAACAAAGTCACAGTGAGTGCCCTTGCCCACCAGGGAGAGGACATAAGGCAAGAGAGTTGTACTTCTCACACCTGCCAAGAGCATCATTTTTTTTTTTTTTTTTTTTTTGCCATTTTTAATCTCTGCCACTTCTAACCTGGAGGGGGTCATGTACATAAGAAAAGCATCTTTGAGAAGACCATCTTGTATTCCCAAATTCATAACTCTGCCTCAAGAAGGCAAATTTGATTCCTTCAAGAGAGACGACATCAGGAAAAAGTCCTGGGCTTAACCCTGAAGTATATAAGTGAAATCCAATGCTTACTATGGAGATTTAAGATTGCTCTGCAGAACCAAAGCTGTGGACGTGCAAATGCTAGTCGTGTGCCAAAAAGACCACCACGGAGGGCGTAACACTCAGCATGGGAGGGACTTGAAATCATACAACTTACTTAATATAAAGACCGAAGTTTTCATTTAATTTAAACATTAAGGTGATGACTGTTACAGGGCATTCAGGACGATTCCTCTGGAATTTCCCAAATGTCAAACCTTTAATCACTTTATCAGTCATCTCGTCCATTTTTAACCTGAGGCCATTTCACTCGGTGGTATCACACACGACAGTGGGAAATGAGACTCCAACTCCACAACCTGAACGAACAATGACTTCCCTGCCCACAGACAGTGGTTTTTTTAATTTAAAAACTTAAACTACCTCCCTTTTCAAAATCCCTAATTGCTGATTGTAGTAAGATATCAAATACAGTATGGTTTAGTCATGTGGTCATTTTCCTAACTTAATATTTTGGTCAAATCCACATTCAAACCCTAAAGGATTAAAAAATGTGTCTGTATACAGTCAGAAAGAAAGTTATAATTACTTTTCTACCACTGAAGTGATGATTAACAGATTCTTTGCCACTCGGTTGTAACACACATTACAGAGTCTCACGGTCCTTCTTTTAACTTCTTTTTAAAAGCACACACACCTCTCGGATCTCCTGGTATGGCAACACAGGAACAGCCCAGCAGACTTCTTCATAAATCTGATGAGAGAACAAGCAGCCTGCAGACGGAGCTGTCCTGTTAAATTTTTGTGATAGGTGAGTTCCTATCTTTTCAGCAGGTTATAGAAAGAAGTAAGGAATTGTTTCACATTCTATACATTTGAGATGTAACAGAAGAAAAATGTTGGGTGTTGCGGACCGTTCAGCCTGGTTTCAGGAGTTGTAACCCTCACCCCATGGTGGGCTGTGTAAGAGCCCAAGGGACCCACTTCATCTGGGTCTATTCTGTCACAAGGATGTGACCTATTAAGGAGACAAAGTTTATCTCCCTGGCAGGAGCACTGCTTCTGCCTTACCCATCTCTGGCCCCATAGCTTGGTTGGCAGTCAATGACGGGTAAGACTCCTCATGGGAGGGGCAACCTAAGCCAGACGCGACCACTTGGAAGGCCTCATGGAAGGACTCGGGGGGTTGCAGCAAAGAGGATGTGAGGGACCCTCACCCCCCGGCTATTCTGACATAGCCCGAGTCCTCATTTCCATCTGGGAGATGTCTCCTGCTTCCTAATTGCCTTAAAGCCTGAAACTGTGGGGGTGAGCGGTGCAGCCCTGTCCTGGCCAGGACGGGCCCCTTGGGTGATTGGCATAAGAAAGAATTTCTAAAGTCCTATGAAACCTGCTTTGCTAAGAGTGCTCTTCCTGAGGTGACAAGTGGCCCAGGAGGAAATGAGCATGTCTCCCAAAGTCTGGCAACCCCCCTTCCTGACAAACACTGGCTCGGATTAAGCCCTCAGATTTCTTTAACATGTTAAACTTGTATTCCAGTGTATTGGAACCCAATAAAAGCCTAGTGAGGAAGGGGCTCTGGGTCATTCTCCTCTGAGAGTTTGACCCCTTTCCTCCCCAAGCAGAAGATGTCTTGGTAGTTTTTACTTTCATCCGTGACGGAGGGATGGGGCTCTGCAGGCGGAGCCCCCCCACATCTGGCGCACAGGACAGGAGCCCCCCGCAGTTGGGTAATGTTTACAAAGAGAAAATGTTTCCTATTTCAAAGATAATTAGAGTAATTGATAAAATTCCCTTCTGTCTCTGAATTCTGGGCTATAAAGCTTGAGGAAAACTTAACTTCTGTGAGTGATACCCAAGGGTGTTCTAGAAAGTACCATGCAGAATGCTAACTGAAAATACCCTTAGGGATTCAGAAAGCAAATGGGATCAACTATTATAAATGGATTATAACATACTCATGAGTTATTAAGCAAAAATGTAGCTACGACAACAGAGCAGTTCCTTAGGAAGGCAGCCAAAACGTAGTCAGACAAATGTTCCTTGGCTGGCCTTTGGGCCAGAGAACCCCTCTTGGACCTCACTTGACTCCTGCCCCACAGCTACAAAATTTGGTTGAACTCGATCAGTGTTTCTCAAGAGTGGGACTTCAACCAACTGCTTCTTAATCACCTGGGATAGGGTAGGGAATGTCTTCTTAAAAATGCAGGGTATTAGTCCTGTTGCATTTTTTCATAAATTGAGATATTTCAGTTGTGACTCTGGAATCTGCATTTTAAACTTATGCCACATTTTAACAAGCTCACTAAAGAATGAACCCCACCAGTTTCTATCCCTTAGAGTTCCAGTGTTATAAGGTCTAGGCATGTGCATTTTTACAAAGCTCTACAATGAATTCTGATGTACATCCAGACTTGTATCAGACCCTCCACAATAATAGCCTTTCTGCATTCCCTGAGACTCAGTTTGGCAAGAAAATATTTTTAATTCTTGTAAAAATCTTGAGTGAGAGACATTCTCACACAGCCTATACCCTCAGTGCCACAAGCTTTTTTTTTTTTATCATATAAAATTGCCAACCTGCATGGTCTCTGAAAGGCTGAGCCCTCCCTAAAGCAAGCTAACTGACCTTGAGTATTTCAACACATAAGCACCTGGAACCCTTTTCCGACAGCTTGTGGGCAGTCAAGCAAGTCTTAGCAAGCTGTGTGAGACAGGCCACAAAATGACCTGTGGCAAAGCACCTTGAAAACACAGTGATTTCCTCTCATCTGTGCCCCGGCAGGGACAGAACATTGCCTTGACCTCAGCTGGGGACGACCAGTGGAATTTTGAAGCCTGGAAAGTCTCAGCAAAATGTAGCAGAAACAAACGCAAATCAGCATCACCAGCAGTGTTGTGTAACTTTGCACACAGATTTTGAAAGGGTATCTTATTTTAGCAAGAGGAAAATGGGATACCTAATTGCATGGAACAGCTATAATTTCAGCAGTGAGTGCACCTGCTTGTGTAAATATAAAACAACACATTTTAAAATGTGAATGGGCAAATAGTTCACGGACTTACAGAGAAAGATATATCCTTTCCAAGTCCTGCTTCAACTCTGAAAGGCAACAGCTGGATGAGCAGGGACACAGTCATGAACTACACCCCTTCAATTAACATTCGAGTCTCTACCATGTGCTGGGCACTGTGCTAGTTGCTAGGAATAAAGGTGGGCAAGAGTAGACATGTCTCTGTTCTTAAGGTGCTTACGATCTAGTGGGAGAGGAAAATTACCCGAATACTTGCTATAGTGTATAAAGAGAAGGGCTCTAAGGAAAGAAACAAGGATCTTTGAGTGTGGGGGGAGGGGAGAATCTAAACAGCCTGATGGAGGCCTCCCTGAGAGTGAGGCTTCAGCACAGATCCATAATTTGATCAGGAGGTTCACAGCTAAAGGGGAAGGATGAAGGAGGAAGAAAAGGTCAGTACAGGCAGTCAAGAGAGCATTTTTACTGATATGAATTTTCAAAACTGCAGACAAGTGAAAGCCAGGGGTGCATAACAGCTGCAGTCTATAGGAGGGAAGGCTTCAAGAGGGACTTGTGCTCTGAGGCCTCAGAGACCCGCCTCCGGTCTGATGAGAAACAGAAGGAAGAAAGCAATGTGTGCTGTACTTGCCCAACTAAAACCAATAATAACAACTTTCTGTTTCAGTGGGGCATAGGGACAGGGAATTCGTTTCTGCACTTTTTCAAAATACGGGTTTATTATACAGAATCCGAGTTAAGAGCGAGGTGAGGTCCCGAAGCCTTGACTGCCCAGTCTATGCTTCATGTATTCTTCACTCTTCCTCCTCCTCGCCCAGTCCTCCCACGGTGGCCCCTCTCTGCTTAGCAGAGGCAACTGCTAGAGCCTCAGCCCTCCTTCCACATTCCTCTCAAGGGTTGAATTTACAGCAACTTTTGACCTCTCTGCAGTAACATAAAGCATCGTAACACGTGTGGGTGCCTTACACTACTCATTTTGTTTGTAAGTTGGAAAATGTGTTTGTTTCTGAAGAGAACTGAGAGGTAAAATAGTGTCAACTGATAAGTGTCACTTGCTTGGAATCATGTTCCAAACTATAAAATTCTTGCCTTAAAAGTCAGAGGAATAAAACTAAAACGAGCTTTTCTCTTTTCAGAAATGCATGGAAGTTGCCTCAGTAGGGTAAGAAAGAAGTCCAGTGGTCTCCCCATGCTGAATCCTTCATTACCTTCTTGGATTAGATACACGGTCCTCTTCCATGCAGAAAGCTCCCCACAAACAGAAGAGGGGGGAAAGGACTTGACTGTCCAGGGTAGCCAGTATTTCCCCCAGGAGAGATTTTATTCAGAAAGCTGAAATCTGGGCAATAGAAAGAGTATTCACATCTGCAGAGGTTTTCTCACCCACTTGGGAGGAGGGCTGGAGAAACCCTAAGTGAGTGGGCTGGCCCAGCTCTTTCGCAAGCACATATGAAACAGCTACTATTCACTGATTACTTACTGTGTGTCAGGTACTATGCTTGGTACTTCACATATATAAATTACTTCATTTACTCCTCACAACACCCCTGAAAAGTAGCTATGATTATCAATGGTTTGCAGATGAGCCTCTGCATACTTCTTATAGTTCTTTACTCTTCAACAAAATCTATAGTTTCATAAATATTATTGTTTAAAGAGTTTATTTATTTTTGGAGAGGGGAAAGGAGAGAGGGAGCAAAATATCAGTACGTGGGTGCCTCTCCGGCGCCCCCTACTGGGGACCTGGCCAGCAACTCAAGCAAGTGCTGGAGACTGGGAATTGAATCAGTGAACCTTTGGTTCTCAGGCCGGCATTCAATCCACTGAGCCACTCCAACCAGGGCTCATAAATATTTTGTACAGGCAAGTTTTAGTAATCCACAGCTAAGAAAAATAAGATAGTACAATTGAGATGGAGCCAAGAGCAAAGTTGAGACACAAAATATATCCCTAAGATTCTTTTTCTTTGTTAGAGATGAATTAAAAACTGAGATCTCTGGCACCCAAAGCAAGAACAAATATATAAATAAAATAAAGGCAAGCATCTGCATAGGTTAGTGTTCTTAAAACAGAGGATCAAAATCATGTTTATGGCAGACATTAATCAATCAAAGAATTATGTGCCATTAAGCACAGACCCACCCTGAGAATCCCTCTCAACATAGTATTCCAGGCACCACCAATCAATCAGAGTTAGCATACAAAATGTAACCTGTTTAGGAGCCTTAGCCTAAACTCAGGGTGGCAAACTATGGCCCAAACACCTGTTTTTTGTAAATAAAGTTTTATTGGAACACAACCCCACCCAATTGTTCACATATTGTCTGTCCTAAAATATGTACCATATGGCTTATTACAAAAAAACATTTGCCAAACCCTTGTCTAGATAGATGGGTGAAAACTAAAGCAAAATGTGTGTGTGTGCGTGTGTGTGTGTATTATTGACACTGTTGAGCTCACGTTATTTGCCTTCATGCATTTAGCACTGTGCTAGGTTTCAAGTGTATATAAATAAGGTGTATAGAGTTGTTACCTGGAAATAGCTCACAATCTAGCTACAGAAATGACTGAAGAGGTAGTCACAAAACAATTTGATCAGTTCTAAAACATAAATACATAAAATTTACTATGTGAATCCAACAAAGTGAATTAAAAACTCCAATACCCCAAAGAGATTTCTTAAATATTTTCTTTCCACTTGCCCATACAAACTAAGTAGTCAGAGGGAGTCTTGGAAACTGTAGCCCTGTACAATCCTCAGAGGAAATGGGTGGATAAAAATGCAGCCAGACAAGATACAGGGTGGCTGGTTTAACTTGATGTAACATTAAAAATGAAAAAGGTCTTTAGGCACTCTAAAAACAATGGGCAACTGGCGATGCCTCGTAAAAAACTAACTTTAAGCAACTCTGGATTCTCCAAACTGTCATTTGTCAGGAACCACATAATCAGGAGAAAATTAACAAGGTTCCAAAGGAGCATGCAAAGTTTGAATTCGGATTCACAGTAGACTGGCAGGGACATAATACATTCATAATTGTAGTAATCCACAGCTGCTTCAAACTTAGAAGATAATGAATTGCTTCATCAGGGCCGGTGTCTCTGAAATGACAAGCAAAACCCATCTGTTGAGGAGCAGTGTCCGATCTTTATGCCCTATACCCAGCCAGTCTATGTCCAAGAAAGATCCACCTAAAGATTTATTGCTGAAACAAGCAATTTCCAAATGTCATAAATCAGTATGAAAATAGTCACTCTAGAAAAAGTATGAACTTTGCTATCTACAGTAAGTGATTGTTAATTTCCTTTTATTCCCCAAGATAGTACCTATGATTCTTCTTCAAAACATATTGTGTTGACCTAAGTGCCCTAGGCTGAAAGAAGTCACTAAACAAATTAACATGACTCATGAGACACACTCAACAAACCAAGCCTTCTTTTCTAACACAAATCATACATGCACATTCAGGCAATTAAAAAGTGAAGGTTAACAAAACTGTAGAAGACAGGTGGCCGGCCATTTTTGCTCTGAATAGCTATTTATAAAGTACAGTTGCCAGTTCTGTTTGAAATCCTTCCTTCAAGCGCTATACAAAACAAAATTTTATATGTTTCACATATACATATTATACTTAATGGTATCCTTCCCAAGAACTAGGTAAATTTTCAGGGTCCTTTCCAGTTCTTCAGTTAAGGAGAAAACTAAATTCAGATATATATATGTGTGTGTGTCCTATGTAATTTTTCAAGTAAAAGTTCTATAAATGATAGTTCAATGTTGTAATACATCATTTAGCAAGTGCCATCAGGGAATGAAGAGTTCCATATAAGTGAATGTCCCATTTAACTCAACTTTACTACTCTTCAATGATGAAAAATTATTTTAACTCCTTCTGACGGAAATGTTTCTAAAATAAAACACATACTGTCACAGTTTCTCAGAGAGAATGCACAGAAGAAAATCCAGCATTTTTTTCTTTCTCTCTCTCTCTTTTTTTGGATGGTTTAATGCCATCTTCAGAATACAAAGGGATGGTGGTAACATGAATGCATGTCTCCTGCCCATGAAGTTGGTTCCCGCACCAACTCATCCTGATTGCTGTGACAAGGTCCAGGTCCTCCCTCCATAGGCAGATAATCCTGCCTCTAAGCAGCTACTTTATGCACAATAGTCTAGCCCAAAGTCTTGCAAAATGCTCAACCTTCTTACTGGAGAAAGGTGCAGGGGCTGTGTGATCGTTATTTTCGTGTTAGTCCTTTTTTGTACACTTCCTGGTCCATGATAGTGCTCTGGATGGTTGAAATGAGGAGGAAAAAAGTCTTAAATTCAGATAAGTGAAGTACAAGTCAAAAATGTAAATACATGAGATGTAAATGAATATCTATTTTTTTGGATGGAACTGGAGAGCATTATGCTAAGTGAAATAAGCCAGGCAGGAAAAGACAAATACCATATGATCTCACCTTTAACTGGAACATACCTATTTTTTTATTAGAAATCATAGAAAATTTTCCTTTAGATTCATATTCTCTTAAAAATCTATCAAAATGGCATGACTAAAACTAGTAACTATATGATATTTATAATGCACATGGATAGGACAATGAACATAAGAAACCTAGAAAATGTAAATGGAGTTTGTATGATTTGTCTTAGGCAAATTTATATAGCTTTGTATTCTTACTTAAATATTCACTATTTGGGCCAAAATTGACTCTCTGGTTCTTCAGCACTTTGTGCAACATCAGGCATTAGCTCAGTAAATGTCTGGTGAATGAATGAATCAAAGACTTCAGTGTCACAGAAACATTCAAAGATTACAATATCCAAATTTTAGATAATTGGTTTACCTTAAATCACTTTGCACTATACTTTTCCTATTTTATTAGGAAAAAATCTATATGCAAGCTAGGAACTTGGAGCTGTATACACCGGATGGACCACTTACCCTAGAGTCTCTGCCACAGTTTTCACTGTTCTCTAAGCTAAAGCAATCAGAAAAGCAGCTGGGGTCTAGAAAGTTCCTAAAGTCACAGGGTTTAAGTATTTTCATAAACAAGCATTACAAAACTTTTGAGTTTTATGCTATCACATAGTGGAAAAAGTCACTAATGTTTAGTTACATACATCTTATTAGGCAAATTGATGTTTTCAAACCTTATACATGATTGACCAACTTCTTAAAATACTAAGGAACCAAATATACAAGAATGAAAGAACAATTACCATGGAGTGTTTCCTGACTATGCTTCTGGAAACCACCACAAAACAGTGGAAACTTCTATTAATGGACAGTAATCATAACTTCCATGTGGTTTTAGTTAACCATGCACCTATAGTTTCTCTTTTCTCCACCAGATGGCATCCATGAAACAGGCGAAATGCCTAACTTTCCGGCTGTTCAAAAGGGAAACAATAAAACATAGTAAGGGATGGCTGGCTGTCTTCTTGTCTACTAGATAACCAATTATCAAAATTCAGTTATAAAAAGCAGATGGCCGCCTGCACTGGGTTACAAAGTAAGCCTAGTAATTCATTCAAGTGCTCATTCTTTCAGCGTTTACTGAGTGTTAACAATGCTCCTAGCATTATGCTGAATACAGAGAGCAAAAACAGTCATTGCCCTCAAAGAGCTTATGATTTAAGAAAGCAGATGAGTTGTAAAGAGATAACTACAAAGGGTACAATAAAGTCTCTAATAAAGAAGCCTTGGAAACACCATGTCAGGAAGGATTTGTGAGTGGAGCCTTCAGGGATGGAAGGGGTGAGCAGAACAACGGGCTGAGCAGCAGTCCAGGCAGAGAGCACAGTCCACACAAAGACAGATGTGTGAAAAAGCCTGGTATGTCTGAGGCTAAAAATGGGCTTTAGGACTGGAGTGAGGAGTACACATGTGAGTTTCAAGAATGAGGGATGGGTGGAGGAAATGGCAGAAGATGAAGAACTAACAACAGGCTGGAATTATGAATATATACTCAGGAATTTTAATTCTATGATAATAAAGAGCAATAGTTAACATTTATTGATACTTCTATATGCTGAACACTAGGCTAAGCACTCAAATGCATCTTCTTATTTACTACTCATTATAACTCAAACATATGTACTATCTTTATTCCCATTTTTCAGATAAAGCCCCAAAAGTTTAACTTAATTAGCTCAGCAAATGGGAGAGCTGGGATTTCAAACCAAGTCAATATTTGAATCTAAGATCAAATTATTAAATCCACAGCTTATAAAGCAGCTTCTTGCAGAATCTACAATGCAAAAAAAAATCCCTAAAATGTTTTTAAAACAAAATAATGGACCATCAGATTTATGATTTAAAACAGCAAGTGGGGCAGCAGTGTGGAGGCAAATAGAGGTCGTCTGGCAGAAGGGAGATTTAGATATATTAAGTTCATTGTATTAAATCAGATGGAAACAAATAAATTATTTTCAAACACAATTGCCTAGCAGAGCCTTAAACTGACTTTATCATATTGAGATTAAAAGTTTTTCAAAAAAACAATTTCCAGGCTGCATATTAAATATGTTTTGGGACCCAATAGACTAAATGTTTCCCAGAAAAATTCCAAGGTTTGATTGAGCCATGTTCAGTTGTTCTTTTTTCCAGCTTCATCGAGGTGTAATTGACATCTGAATTTGTTAGATATTTAAAGAGTACATCATGGTGATTTGATATGTGTGTACATTATGAACTCCCCCCATCTAGTTAATTAACACATCCATCACCTCGTACTTACCTTTTTGTCTTTTGGTGGGAATATGTAAGTTCTCTCTTAGCAAATTTCAATTATACAACTTAATTGTTCTTTAAGCAGACAACGATCACAAAAAGGATGACTTAAAATGGCCTAATGAACTTCATGGAAGAAGAAATATAACATTCTTACTGAGCTATTTCATGGACTTGTGAATTAAATAGGATCGATCAAAGTCTGAGAATACATAAAAAAATGGAGTTATTGTTCTCTCTCTGACTTTAAACCAAAAGTCAGTTTAGTTGAACCACATGATAGATGTTAATTTAAAAATAAGTCTCCCAGCTAACGCTTACCACTCATTCTATACACTATGCTGGAGCACTGCCTTGGGTTCCGGCGGTGGGCCCGCTCTAGTAACAGTCCCGCCCCACCACCCACGCACGTGAAAAACCTTTAGAAGTGCGCCAGGCATGCTTTCCTTGGGTAATTCATTCTATTCCACAGTAAACTGTGGGACAATAAAGTTTCCCATTGTTTCAGCTTCTTCCGGAAGGAATGCTGAAGAAAATGAGGAAACCTGGGATCCAGGTCACAGTACAACTGGCCAGCTCTGGAGTTCTGCGCCTGTCCCGCCTCTAATCTCCTGGTGTGCGAGACAGGGGACTGAAGGGGGAGTGAGCTGATGGGAAAATACCGGGTTGGAGGATCTTCAAAATCTCTTCGTCTTAAATTTTATTCTATGAATTTTTAAAATAGATTTATTTGTTTGCTTGTTTATTTCCTTCTATCGTACCATCCTACTTTGGAGGTGCTAATGAGTAATGTAAGGCAAAATACAAAGAATCTGTAAAATACATACAACCTAGGAAGCCTAAGAACTGACTATAATCCAAGAGACTAATAGCAGAGAAAAGTAATAGGTTTCTAATATCTGTTTTGTAAACTTTCTGTTTTGCAGTGTAACACATTAAGTAGTACTCTCTCAAAGTTAAATTGTGTAAGCCTAACCAACCAAAGGCATATTGATTATGCCAGTGGTTTAAAATATGCTCATACTATCATGTATCCTTGGAACAGAATTTTCTCCAAAACCTCTATGTTAACTTTAGTGACTTAACAGCCATCAACTGGCAGTACGAAGCCCTTACTGAATTAACAGAACCAGCTAAGAAATCAGATGGCTTCCAATTCCTGCTGTCACATTAGCGGCAATGATCAAATCCTTATATTAAATAACAGCAATTCTCTTGCTGAGCCTTAACTAAGGAAGAAAAAATGAGACCTAGTGTGGACAATTTTTAACATTTCAAGTGTGGTGTTAATAAGCAGTCATGATGTAGTAACGAAGCAGGACAAAGACTTATAAAAATTTAAAACACACCTTAAGGCAAGCATTCTTGATGTCGGTCTTTTAAAAAAGATTAAAAAGTCGTCTAACTTAAACTGTGCACTCTTAATTTATGTAACTCTATACCTGCAAAAACTACTATTGAACAATAATTTAAATATTGAGATGTGGACACTTAGAAGGTATCCTGAACTTGTTGCAGAACAGTTTCTTCCATTCAATGACTCTTCATGTTAATTCATTGTATTTTAGGCATAAAGCATTTGGGACCTAGATGAATATAGAATTTTAAAAATAGTACAAAGTGCTAAAATGTTTTAGCCAGACAATAAGCTTTTTATTGCTGTTATGTAGAAGATTTCCCTTATGTGGTTTTGTATTCTTTTATCATTAAATGAAATGAATGATAAATGAAAAGAGTTTTAAATTAGAGATGACTATGAAATGAATTTAAATTATTTTACTAGCTTCTGGGAAATATATTTTATTAAAATTTATTCTGAGTTTGTTTTTCTTTTAATTCTGTTCAACTATGTAAATACTTGGAGATTTAATTGTTTCAAACAAAAATACATGAGCTGCTACTATAGGCAAAAAATGAACTGAAATGTTTTGATGAATATAATGAAAATATTCACAACTGCTAACACTTACTGAGTACTTACTATGAGCTAAGAACCACTGATATGTTATCACAATGAATGTACACTACATTTGGTAAGAATAAATCCACTTGGCCAGCACAAAAAATACACTAGATTGGTTTTCTCAAGTAAAATTCATTCTACTTCAGAGTCATCCTACCGAACATTGCACCATTATTAACATATATGGGGCTCCTCCTATGTGAAATGATGAAACATAAAAGAAAGCCATTGGGAGGAAGAATTAAATATTTATTTTATTAACACAGTGAAGCACACTGTACAGCAGAAGGCATTAGAAGTAGTTACATAAGTCTCCGCATATGTGTAAGTCAAAGTAACTAGGAAATCATAAGTGAAGTCAGGATTTTGTCTTTTTTCAGCTTAAGAAAGTAATTTATAAGATTATGATCAATAAAATAATTATGGTGACAAATGAATTAAATTCTCCAAAATTATAATAATTATAAGCAGAATTTATTACATACATTTTAGAAACTAAATCTCCCAACTATTTCCAATGGTTCAGATTTTAGGTTAGTTTACATTATAAATATGTTTCTGCCATTTGAAATTTTGCTCATACAAATTACATGAGCAAAATAACTAGAATATTAAAAAACAATTTTGTTAACGGTGAAACCATATTTCAAAACATAAAACAACAAAACACACCCTTGGGAATATTAAGCATCTAAGACGTTTATAGCTGTTTAAGAGAAGATGCTGCATTAAATTTCTTCATATGTTATCAGACTAATACCTAGGATTGAATGAATCTTGAGCCATTAAAATGATGTCGAGAAATTCAGTTAAAAATTCTCCCCCAATTCCTCACACATGACAGTCCTAATAGATGAGAGAAACGAACAGACAAACAAGACCCCCAGGTCAAGGACCTATTTCAAATCCCTAACCCAGACCTGAGTCTTTGGTTATTGCTACATCTTCGAGTTACGTTCCTTCTGCAGAGACCAGCCTGCAGTGAGAGGCAGGCCTCGGAGAGCAAAGGTGGCGGAGGACACAGCGGCTGGCACCTCCAGCTTACTAGAATGTCAAAATGCTTTTCTGATCTTTCTGTAGTACGAGGAAACGTAAACCATTCAAAGGGAAAATGCATTGTTTAGGAGATTCAGTACAAGGACCTGATGACATTTTCCAGCAGTGGTGCAGCTAGTAAAGTAATTAAATATCGGGGAGTTAATGACCCGGCTGACTCAAGGAGCTTTGATTTGGTGCAATTAGGACTCCTTCACTGGGCTCACTCTCCACTCAGGTTCCTGAGGGGTACAGCCCCAGGCCCCAGGACTGGTCCTCTGGGAAAAGCAAATGGGAGCAGCAGCATCCACTGTTTATACAAGGCACTTCAGCACTGCCTAAGCGCACGCTATCCGCTATTTCCACGTTTTCCAATGTCTCTGCTGCAGTGCCCCATTTCTGGCCTGGCAAAGTGTGACTGATGGATCACTACTCTTTGACTACTTGAAACCAGATACAAGAAAGAAACATTTATGTAAATGTACCGATACATGCACCCAGTCACTCCATTGGCCTCCTCCCTGCCAGAAAGGGTCCCCGGCCTATTGCAAGTTACACAATTCTTTAAAGATGGAGCTGGAATAGAGATTAGACTCATAAATCAGAATCTGAAACTACATCCCCACAGGATGAGAGAATTAAATGATTGTCAATATAAAGTTCACAGGACTCATTATTTATAATTAAAAGGAGTTGAAGAGTCCTTGCAGACTACATGTTTTCTCTTAAGAAAAAAATATTGTATATAAATTATCTTGTTTGCTTTGCACGATGACAGCGGAGAAAGCCTCTCCCAAGGGTTTTTGCAGCCCCCACAGAATTGAGGTTACCAGGCATGAAAAAGCAGAGCGGGGGCAGCGTCAACCCTCCTGAAAGTCCTACGAGTTCTCTGGACTGAGCACCCCAGCAGCCGGCCTTCAGCAAGCATGGCACAGGTCCTCATGAGTGCCTGGAGCTACGGATTGAGAGGGTTCTGGCTGTGAAGGCTTTTGTCTTCAGACACATGTTTTGTACCTGTCTAGCTACATTTATATGATAGAGAGAACACCACAGAGCCATCAAAAGTGATGATGTAAAACAAATTTTAATAATGTGAAAATATTTACAGTATACTGCTAACTGAAAAAAAAAGTTTACTAACCTGTCCCCTGGCATGAGCTCACATACACCTAAAATAAGGATGTCACTCAGAGAGCCATAGTGGTTCACTCTGGGTGGAGGAATTACATGTGATCTTTTTCTTTAAGTTTTTCTATTTTTTAGGATTTCTACAAAAATATATACATTACTTTTGCAATGAAGTAATCTTGGATGAAAAGAAGAAAAGAAGGGAGGGTGGAAACAGATCAAACCATCTCTTTCTCCCAGGGTTTAGGGAGCAGAAAACAATGAATGTGTAATCTCTTCAATTTATCTCTTATATGTTAACCTTCCCTCCTTTCCAATCATTTGACTCTGGTTCCAGCAGCAAACATACCAAAGAAAGTCTTTGGGGTGGGGAAGAGCAGAGCAGGCAGAGATGCAGTCGAAGTCTAAGAATAGAAGATGTGGCAAGAAGCTGCTGTACACTAATACCAACACAGAAGGAAGAAGTCCTGAGGAATTCTTTTTAACACAGTTTAGTGGTTTTCACTTTTTAAAAAATTGATCACCTAGATTTCTTATTTTTCATGTCCTCAACTTGTCATTTAAAATGAATGATGTGCTAAAATTGAAAACATTTACTTGTATTACCCTCTAGCTCTCAAACGAAAAAAAAAAAAAAGATAAATTCCCTGTAGGAATAGGATTAATGACGTATGTTCATTACACCATTAGGCTGAAATATCCATAACAGCGTAAACCTCCATTAAACATTCCTCAAAGGCACTCTTCTTAAAGGGAAAATAGTCATTTTAAATTCATAAACAGAAAGCTATGTATCAAAATCCTTTTTTATGTAATCAGACTGCCTGAAGTCATTTGTTCCACCATTCCTGGCCCAGAAACATTTCAAATAAAGAGAGAAAGTTAGATTATATCCCAGGCTAGAGACAACATACTTGAAGATGCAATATTTGAAGCTCTCAATTCAGGAAAAATTGTCAAGGCAACAAAAACAATGTACACATTCTATTTGTGTGCTGCAAATTCTCAGGCAGCTATGGCTCATTTCCCATCACCCTCCCAAGCTCCCAGGTGCCCCATTCCTGTGAATAATGAGGACACAGGGCCAGGAGGGAGGTGGGGGACACTCAAAGAAGGACAATGAAAACTGATGATCAAAGGACAAGGATGCAACAAACAAGAAGCGCTCCTGCTTACCTTTTCCCGTAGTGGGATTTTGCACCTCTAGATTTTCCTGCTTTTATTTTTGTTCCAAGGTCACTTTTAAATGCTATATTTTCTATTGGGCTTAATTTTGTAAACAATTCTTAAACTTTTCTGAAAATAAGTAGGACATAAATCCCACATAAGTAATAAAAATCATTTAAAGTGGTAACATTTTAAATTGCAATAAAAATAGATTACATTCTTTAAAATATCCATCAAGAAACCTATAAATAATAAGTATGCAAAACAAAGAGTAAAACGTTTTCCAATATGATTTTATTAGGAAACAAGTACAGATGTGCCTCACTTTCTCAGCTGCAGCAAAATTTGACAAGAAACTAGCCAAGATCTGGAAACAGCCCTAGTGCCCATCAGTAGGTGAGGGGACACAAAAGCTGTGGTACATTTGCACAGGGTAGTACTACGCATCCATAAAAAGGAAGGAACTCTCACCTTTTGCAACAGCATGGATGGACCTGGAGGTTACTACGCAAAGTGAAATAAGCCTGTCAGTGAAAAACAAATACCATATGATCTCACTTATATGTTTAATGAACAAAATAAACTGATGAACAAAATAGAAACAGAGGCATGGATACCCCTGTCAGAGGGGAGGGGGAGAGGGAACTGGTTGAAAGAAGGTGAAGGGATTAGCCAAAGAACATACATGTATAATCCATGAACACAGACAACCACATGGTAATGGCCAGAGGGAAGGGGGAAGGGGCAGGAGGCTGGGTGGAGGTGGGCAAGAAAGGGGGAAATGGGGACATCTGTAATAATGTCAACGATAAAAATAAAGGTAAATAAAAATAAATTTGTGTTAATCAGAACCCCTCAGGGATCCTTTATTTTTAAAAAACTTGTTTTGCAAATACTGAGTTCCCTACTGTTTGCTTCAGGAGGAGAGCACTAGCACTTAGTAAAGGCCTGTCGTAACACTTGGCAGTGTGTTAAATACGTTGAGTAATCTTTATCATTTATCCTCAAAACCATTTTACAGATGGGAAAATGGAAGCACAGAAAGAATAAATTCCCCCAGGGTACCTTAGCAGTGAATGACGAGAGCTGAAATTCAAATGACATACTTTTCTAATACATCCAGCCACCAGGAGTACGAGTACTGGTAGTGGCCACATTGTAAAACTTTCACTCAGGCAGGTATGCAGACAAGATACTATGAATCTTGACCTCAGGATAAATGAACTTGGGGAAAATGGTTTTACAGTCTACGATCAGTCACAACTAAAAACTCAAAAACAACCAAACGGCAATGATACTAACTTATTAAATGCGACGGCTTTTATTAACAGAAAACATCTTAAGTTTACTTCACTTATCGCCACGGTAATCCTGAGAGGCAGTGAGGCAGGTATTATCACTACCCTCCTCTTGTAGCTAGAGAGGCTGAGGTACAGAGCAGCAAGTGACTTACCCAAGGATGACCAACAGTGCCAAAAGAGAAGCCAGAAACTATGTTTCTTAATGCAGCATACATTGCTACTTCTCCTGTGCCATGCGGCAACGAGGAATAATTTTTATCAAGATTAAATGGACAACTGATGGCTTGAACAGGTAGCTATCAAGCACTCCAAGCAGACATTAAGCAGACGCTATACCACAGAGGAAATACAGGCTTTGTCTCGGTTCACCCCATGCAGTCTAGCCAGATTGTTCTGTGCTCACAATGTCCTTATAACCATATTCACTTTCTTGCTTTCTTGAGGAAAACCTTAGGAATTTGCTTTGGAGAAAAACATTCCTATTAGTAAACTATTCATTGCCACAAAAAACTTCCTCATGCATCCTTCTGACTCCCTTCACATCCCTGCTTTAAAACAGAATTTAAAAACAGAGGAATTACAGAGAAAAAGAAAGCAGAAAACAAAGGAAGGACTCCTCTGTGAGAGCTCTTCACAATTCTGCTAACAAGAAGCTCTAAGAGGCCAGATGACCACTTAGAGAAAACATTATACGCAAACTTCTAGTCCAGTAAACAGTGAAGATTCCCAAAGTAGTCTTTTTACACAAATTCTCAGCTCTACTTGGGGAAAGGGTCAAGTGCCATCTGAAGAAGAGAACATTTTGGAAGAACAGTCTTCAGTCGTTCCCCTGGAAAACACTATGTTCTAATCAAATGTAATACTTCATTTAGAATTTCTGATTACTGCTACTTAATTATAAATACATGTGAACTGCAAATGGGGACAAATAGTAAAACCCACCATTTTTATCCTAGGCCAAAATGCCTTCTCCCCACCCCAAAACAAAGGTAGGAGGTCCCTGCTCTCCCCCTCTGTGTCATTTTTTTTTTCTTGCGGCTTAGCACCATTTGCACTCACACATTTAAATGTTTGATGTTTGCTTCCTCCATTAGACTGCAAGTTCTGCCTGTTTAGTTCACCACTGTAGATAAGCACCTGGAAAAAAGAGTAGGTGTTCACTAAATAATTGCTGAATGAACTAAACGATCAATGCAGACTTGTAGCTTCCGAGTGAGACAGCAGCTTCCCACCGGATCTCTACCTTTCTCTGACAACTTCTGCAACCCCTGGGTGGAGAAAGCTTTTCTTTGAGTGGAGTATAGGACAGTCCATTGGTTTGTGCACTTCGACAAAGTACCACAACCCCCAAAACCTACACTGAGTGTGTGGACATGGTGTATATTTCCTAAAGTAAAAGAGAGAGCAATGCTAGCTTCCTGGACAACTCTTGATTTTTCATTACAGATGTCTGTCCCCTACTGTTTGATTACTGCCATTTAAACATTTAGTTAGGAGAGCAGCACAGATTGGAAGCTGTGTATTATTAACAATTCTTCCTTAACTAAGTGATGAGGTATGTATTACCTAGACATAAAACAAAGTCATAAAGACTGATGTACAAAGTAAATCTCTTGGAAATCTTTGCTTCTTCAAGAAGGACAGCCACATTTTGTTCTCTGTTCTGTTTCAATTCAGTCCCTGTTCTTCTTTAGGGCAAAAGGAGTTAATTCCCTACGTTTGTGTAGTACTTCCCAATTCACCATGCACTTTTTTTAAAAGTTTGTTAAATTTGTAAGTTTCAACTGAGATACCAAGAGATAATGGTCATAAAATTCCAACTTGAGGTTCTAGGCCCACAGGCAAATTTATAAAAGAAACATTTAACAACCAGCTTTGTGAGTCTTTTTAAAAAGCCCTCACACTCAAAATGAAGGGTAAAGAAAACAAAAACTTCCTGGCTGGTGTAGCTCAGTGGATTGAGCGCGGGCCTGTGAACCAAAGGATCGTGGTTCGATTCCCAGTCAGGGCACATGCCTGAGTTGCAGGCCAGTTCCCAGCAGGGGACACAGGAAAGGCAACCATACATTGATATTTCTCTCCCTCTCCCTCTCTCCTACCCTTCCCCTCTAAAAGATAGATAAATAAAAATCTTCAAAATATTTAAAAAAAAGAAAACAAAAACTAAATTCTGAGGAAGATTTCTTGGGAGAGTGCTGTTCTGCATGTCCCTTCTCACACATAACAGGGACCAGTGCAGCGGGGAGTGGGGGGGGGGACATCTCCCTCTAGTCCATGTCAGGAGAGAGAGGGGCTTCAACAGGACCGTGCAGAAGGCCTGGCCTGTGCCCTCACAGTTAGGAGTACCTGGTGGACGTATGTCTGAGTCCTGCTGGGAAGAGCTGAAAGAACGAGAGCTGAAGGAGCAGTGGGAGGGCGAAGTGACTCTCCTAGACTGCAGGGGGCGGGGGCGGCGGGGTGGGGGGGAACGGGGGCTCCCAGCACTGTCTGTCCAGGACCTGGAGTACTTCCTGTGGACCAAGTTGGTCTGAAGCCACTTAGATCCTGCCTAAGAGGACCTCCTGTAGGGGCAGAAGGATGCCACATGGAGTCTGTGCGGAAGAGATTGCTGAAAACTCGAGGTAAGGAAGATGCATTGCTTATATTAAAAGTAAGTAAAATTAAAATTTAAAACAGAGATTTTGAATTTATTATATCAGTTTTCAATATTACAGGAAATTTTTTTTGAGGGGGGTGCCACTTTTAGGAAACAGACCTTGATGCAAACTCATATCAGGCCTCGATGGGGCTCAAATAAATGTTGATTAGTATTTTTATGACAACTCTTCTGTAAATAGTCACCAAACCTTTCTTTTTTGAATCTCATTAACAAGATGTAATTAAAAATCCATTGAATACTGTATGTACTCGTACCGAACTGGATCACCACTCTTTGGCCTGGCTCTGATTTAGTCTATCTGTGCACAATCCCCAAACTGGAAGAGTTTAACTGTTTTGATCTCCCCATGAATTTTACATGCCATTAACATAGATAATACAAATCTAAGTATACGAAATATCTAGGCAAATTCATAAAAACAGAAAGTGGATTAGAGGTTTGGGTGCAGAGCAGTATTGTTTAATGTATACAGAGCTTCCATTTGGGATTATGAAAAAGTTTGAAAACAGTTGTGATGGTTACACAGTATTATGAACATAATAATTATCACTTAGTGGTACGCTTAAAAATGGAAAATTTTAAGTTATATGCATCTTGCCATAGTAAATACAGTATTTTTGGAAAAAAAAAAAAAAGGTAAGTAAAATGTAGAGAGCCAGGGAGTGGCTGAAAAACTCACTTGAGTGGCCAGGACAGAAAGAGTCAGCACTGGTTACGAAACGATTTGTGTCACCGTCAGTCACGTAAGCACTTCCCTGCCCCTCTCGTTTCCTCTCCTTTTTCCTTCCTTTTCCAGTCATTATAAGAAGAGATCAGGACACAGAAACTCACAGAGGGAAGAAAATGTGAAGGCGCTGAGGGAAGACAGCCATCTGCAAGCCAAGGACAGAGGCCTCAGAACAAACCAGTCCTGTCAACACCTTGATCCTGAGTTTCTAGCCCCTAGAACTGTGAGGGAAAAAAATTCTGTTGTTTAAGCCAGCGGTCCCCAACCTTTTTGGCACCAGGGACCAGTTTTGAGGAAGACAATTTTCCCATGGACAGTTGGGGGTGGGGTGATTTCGGGATGATTCAAGCACATTACATTTATTATGCACTTTACTTCTATTATTATTGCACTGTAATATATAATGAAATAATCATACAACTCACCACATGCTAGGGTTAGCATGTGGGCCTACCCAAACTGTGACTGAGACCAGTGTGCTCTGACGAAAAGAGGTGCAAACATAAGTGGTAAACAAAATAACGGGCAGGCCACAAGTGGACTACAGTAAGTGTCAGATGCTGACTTAAAGCCTGCCACCAGGTGCAGCTGCACAACTGAAGTACATCAACTCACTTGCCACTGTAAAGTCTCCCACCAGATGCAGCTTAACTGTCACTTGCCACTCACTGACAGGGTTTTGATATGAGTGTGCAAGCAGTTGATTTATCATGGTCTCTGTGCAGTCAAACCTCTCTGCTAATGACATCTGTATCTGCAGCCGCTCCCCAGCTCCAGCATCACAGCCTGAGCTCCACCTCAGATCGCCAGGCATGAGATTCTCATAAGGAGCGTGCAGCCTGGATCCCGCACATGCGCAGTTCACAGTAGGGTTCGTGCTCCTGTGAGAACCTAATGCCACCGATGCTGTGACAGGAGGCGGAGCTCAAGTGGTAACGTGAGTGGTGGGGAGTGACAGTAAATACAGAAGAAGCTTTGCTCTCTAGCCCACCACTCACCTCCTGCGGTGCAGTCCGGTTCCTAACAGGCCATGAACCAGTACTAATCCTTGGTTCGGGGGTTGGGGACACCTGGTTTAAGCTACCCAGACTGTTGTATTTTGTTATGCAGCTGAGCAAACTAATCTACTAACTAAAACCCTAAACAGCAATTTTGAGGTTAAAAACAAGGACAATTGCTGTGAAGATAAGAGTTAGATTTGTCTTAGGAGCAAAGAACCTAAGCCCAGTGTGCCACATAGCTCTACAATTGGCTGTCATCTTATTCTCCCCAACAATGGCCCAAGCTCAAATCCTTACTGCAATACTGTACTGGACGGAAGGGCCTTGTCAGGTCTGGTTTGAAGAGTCCCACAGAACTGCACTGACCGGTCCTGCTGCAATCATGCTTCTGCCTCCTAGGCTGATCACTGTGTTCAGATGGGGTCAGGTCACCTAACCACGTGCTCTGTGGTCAGGAGGAATGTGTCATCTGTTGCTAGTAGTGAGGAAGGCTGCTAGGCAGATTTAATACAGGGACCCCATAATTTGCATCCATTCTCTCATTTTCTCTTTACTTTAGAGGGGGAAAACTAAGTAACATATAAAGGGCATACAAAAAAGCAAATAGGAGGCTGGCTATGGAACCCAGATCATCTAACCAAACGCAAATATAGTATCTTCCCTAATACTCCAAATCTTTCTTTTAAAAGATTTTCTAAAGCAAACAGATCTAATTTATTTGATATATCCTGACAGGGAACTAGATAAGTAACTCTAATGTCACTTTTAACTATAACATTCTATGGTTCTAAAATAGGTCACTAGCTGGTTTATTCCAGGTTTTCTGGTATGCTCTGGAGTCACTCACTCTCCTATTTATTTAGTTCATTCAGTGCATATATACTGGGTACCTACCTCCGACCTGCCATATGCCAGGTACTTTTCTCTTGCCATACTGCACATCTAAGCACCCAAATACCAAAGTAAACCCTTGAACAACATAGCAACTGCCTGATAAAAATGGAAAAATTAATATAGTAAATGTATGTACTCAATATAAAACTAAGCATAGTGGCAAGTTTCATTTGACCAGCCACAAATGGATTTTCTTATAGACATGTTAATGACCATCTGTCTCTCTCTCTTTCTCCCCCCCCTTTCTCTCTCTCTCTCTCTCACACACACACACACAAAATTACAGATATAGTGAAAATGAGAAATTCATAGCATAAAAATCACAGAATATGTAGCAATTTCACTAACCAGCATGGCTAAGTCTCCAATTCAAAAAGAAAACTCATCAGTATCAGAATACAGACACAGCTACACAGTAAAGAAGGAAAACAAAATTTTATGTATGTGATCTTTTTAGGCTTTAAATGTAGTTGCTCAAACAGTTCTTCTGTTTATCCCTATATAATTTCTCCCCATTTAAAAAATATCCACAGTATGTATTTAAACATCATGATATCACACCAGACAACTTCAAGATACAACTGGAAATTATTTTGCTTTTCCAACGGCACTTTCTGGAGAGAGATTCTGGTTAGAGGAGATTCTGCAGCCTGACCTTGACTCTGGGCCTATGCCAATGTTGCTGTACTAAAGTGACCCAGTGAGGGTTTACTCTCTTTATGCTCAGGCTGAGATGTTCCTAGTACACACATCTGGCAAAGGCAAAGATGCAGAAAAAAGGCCTCCTGCCCCATCATCCTTCTGAGCATCTAATTTGCAGGTTTTCAACCCATTTGCCTTAGCTAGAAAACCTAACAGCTCTGGCTTTCTTGATTTATCTGCAAACAGAAATGCTTGCTGTGAGGCACCCTGGGAGGATCAATGAATGGGCCTCAAGAAGCTCCTTGGAATATACTTGAAATAGAACAAGCATGAATGCCTTGTCTCCTAAAGAAGTCCCTCTATCAATTCATGCTCTACACATTCAATATTTCAAAGAGGTACAGAGGGCTTAGGAGAATGTTGTCCTAATGACCATTTATTTGGGTCAGAGGGCAGTCCTATGGCATTAGCACTTGTTGTTGTACCCATCACCCACAGCTGCCACTGCCGAAGCACATTCACAGCAGAGGCAGAAAAGAGATTTCTCAAATTGAGACAAACATCCCCCTACTAGGCTGGAGGGAGCCACAGATAGCACAGCTAGCAGAACTCTTCTGCTCCAAAGTCAATTCAACACACACTTCCATGACACTAGAATGTACTCAGCACTGCATAGCTGTCATGGAGAGATCTAGGAAGCCCATGTCCTCAAAGAGCTTAAATTCTTGGTGTGGAGACTGGCTTTTCAACATGACACAATGGAGAGTAATCATGTAGTAGAAAGAGATCTGAAACAGGCCTACTATTTTCGTTGTTTCATCTCAAACTTTGCACTCTCCTCAATCCAATAACCTTTGAACAAAGGGCCTGGCTAGATGAGCTATAAACTTCAGTTCCCAAATTCTAGAATTCTGGTCAAGTATCAAAATGTGTGGTACAACCTCTGAAGTTCAGAAATCATAAAGGGAGAGATTCATTGAGGTTGCATGAAATGGCAAAGAA
This sequence comes from Glossophaga mutica, assembly GCA_039655065.1. Taxonomy (NCBI): domain Eukaryota; kingdom Metazoa; phylum Chordata; class Mammalia; order Chiroptera; family Phyllostomidae; genus Glossophaga; species Glossophaga mutica. The sequence goes on from CM077304.1 coordinate 197,214,364, forward strand.
AAAGAAACCTTGGGAAAAGGGAGAGGAGGCAGGTAGGTACACAGCCTTTCTGGCTACATCAGTATCAGGTCACCAAAGTAGACTTCTCAGTCAGAACCCCATCTCCAAGTTCCTGGTTACAGGCTACCTCTCTCATCCTGCTTCCCTTACCTCTGCCTATCAACACTACTCCTTGCTGCTAGGTTTCTGAATCCATACTTGTGGCTATGAAATTAGCTTGGCTTATAGCCAGAGTAGGATTAATCATCTACCATCATCAACCCTTTCAAGACCCCATGCTAGCTCCCTGTAAGACCTTTATGAGCTGAACTAGAAGGTGGGGTCCTCCATCTGTGCCAACCTTTACCCAACTTTTCAACCCTGTACCAGTCACCCCTCTAGGCTTCAATTTCTTCCTTCAAAATATCTGCTTTAGTTATATTATCAATTTCATTTGAGGAAACTATAGGAGATAACAGGTGTGACTAAACCTTAGGGTTCTCTGAAAACATAAGGTAGTTATTTTCATCCTTACTATTAACAATGAGGACATATTGAGATGGTGGACTGAAAGAGTTTGGTATTCTACTTTTAGTAATGGTGGGATAGTTTACAGCAAAACAAACAGCCTCTTGAGAACACAAAGACTCACTTACAAAAACACTTTACAATTAGGAAGAAATCCAGCACCACAAATTTTGTTAATAATGGCCAATAGAATAATAAGCCAAACTCAAATGAGTTGTTGTTTTGATCACCAAATGACTATCTTAAAGTAAAACTATATTATCTTTCCATCTCTGTGTTCTATGACATACAGATACTAAACAATTTTAAAAACCCTCTCAAAAGCTTCATGATCCCTATTTCCAAAACACACTGGCAGCATGATTTGGATTAAGATGTTCAATTTTACGCATGCAAATGCGACACGTATAAATAAGGGTTTGGGTGAACTGGTAAATCAGATTTGCAGAGCAGCGGCTGTTGCAAATGGTCGTGACCGCTTCTCGTTGGGTAATGACACGTAGTTTCCAGATTTAGAATTCTAAGAGCTAATTTCAATGATTAGAAACAGTTTCTTGATTTGCTGATTTTTACAAGTTGAGTTTGTTTGGACAGATGCTGTTTATTCTTAAAGGGAATATAAAACAAACAGGAGAGGGTAGTCATTTTACATATTTTTGCTGAGCTAGGTGAAAATGAGCCTCCAGCACTCCTGCAAGGATGTTTTATGTCTGTAAAGAGCTGACAGAAGGATACACATCTGAAAGGGAATCTAAATGTGAATTCTTTCCTATCATCAAACACAGTCAGCATTTAGCTTGTAATTTTAGGTTCACTTTGTAAAAATATCATAACTGACTTATCTTGGTCCCATATGGAGAGTTAAGCCTAACTATTACACAATGGCTCCCTCGGCTCCAGAGATTTTTCTCTATGATACTCCAGCAGATGCCATATATTACATTTAGATGAAGGAGGGCATATGCCAGCACCTCTATCAAGCCTTGAAATAGCAAATGTTTTCCAGGCACCAACTACAGTGCCTGGAAAATGCATTGTGGATGCTGCATTTCTGTAATGCTTAAGCTCCATGGCTTATTAAACTATTTTATATTGTCCTAGAGAACAAAGTATAGGTAGGTGCTAACTTCTACATCTGTTAGTTGCTCCAGTCACTATCAGGCTTGATTCGACTGGCTAGATTTGATTCTCTCACTCTCTACAACAGAACTGCCAAAACTAGAAATGATTTTTCTCTCCGGGCTGGACCATTCTTTGATTCTGGAAATTTCATTATATAAAGAGACAGAGAACAGCTAAGAGTTGTTAATGTCTCTCTCAAATACACTATTTTGCTATAACTCACGCTGCCTCTAACCCTCTACAAAAGATTGGATTTTTAATGTACCCAAAATTTCTAGGCTTTGAGCTGATGTGGCAGAGTTTCACTCATAGCCCAAAGGCACCTGCTGTGGGAGCAACCAATAGACTATCCAACGAGAATAACTATTTTCCCTAAGACAGAAATCACTGCTCGGTAGTGACATTCAACCACATCATTCTTTCATCATTTGGGAGAGAGAATAAACCTTAACCTCTGTCCTAAAAGAAACAGGAACAAGTGAATATAATTTTTGAAAAGAAAATTTTAGCAGGATATTTGCAAGAAAATTTATACCTCTTTTACTAAAGTTGTTCATCTTCTGGGAATGGGAACACAGATTGTGGTTTAATTTGCCTAAGAATAGTGGATAATAGAATTTGTTAATTCCATCTGCTTTCTTTGAAAAGAAAAAATACCATCTTCTGAATGTGTTAGTAGTCTCAACACCCAAGAAGATTATCCTGAGATTTTATCATCCTCAAAGATTCATCTGAACCCCTCAAATGTTTTGTTGAAAAAGATTCTTTTCTCCAGCAGAGAATCTTTCTTGGGTCATATCAAATACAGGTAAGCATCTACTGTCTGAATTTCCAGTTCAGCCTAAACATTGACGTAAAAGTGAGGATGACCAAAGAGGAAACTAGTACTTTCTTATGCCTAACTACTTGTCTATTTAGGGTACCAGCACCCACTTCAACATGCTTTGTGTGATGTGATTTGAGAACAGTGCTGAGAAACTGAGGCTATTTCACAAGTGTTACCATGAGTCGAACTCAATAAGCCCAAATGTATATACTGTTCAATGACCTAAAATTTACTGAAATAAGGACACATTTTTTAGCCATCTTGACTGATTAGGATAACTTCTAAAGGCTTTTCTTGACAATCAAGAAACAAAACAGATGGTTTTTATGAAGCTCTTTTGGATCAATAAAATATTCATTCAACAAATATCTTCAAGTGGAAATAAGGCAGGAATCAGCCTAGCTGGTTTCTGTTATGTGTGACTCGCTGCAATTTCCTGACTGGTTTCAAGGGGAGCTGACCAAACACTTTAAGATCAAGCTTTATTGTGAGATCTTCAAAGGCAGAGTGGCTTTATTTAAAAATAAAGTTTACCAGTGAATAGGAAATGGACTGAATTTAGAAGTGAACTTTTCCCTTTGTTCCACAAAGTTACTCTCAATGTGACCAGACAGGAATTCTAGTTCCTTTGCTAGTAATAATCCTCAAGTTAATTTTACAGCAACTCCAACTGAACAGGCATTAGTGACACGCCAGAGAAGCGGAAAATTAGGACCTTTAGCAGTTCATTCATGGGCAGAAATCAGACCCAAAATATAAATACCTGCCTTTATATTTCCAAAGTTTTACCAACAGGATATGATAAATCTCACTTTATCATATGCTTTATGAGGAAAGAACCCATAATTGTATTCCTAGCACAGTGTCTGACAGATAGATGTTTCTAAAGAAAATCTAAAGTTATTACATAATTCTGCTTATCTGCAAATAACAAAAATGCATAAATCTTTTCACTTTTTACAACTGTGAGAACTATGACTTCACAAGAGGTAACTGTGAGGTAGACAGTGAGATAGCCGAATGTAATCTATATCATTTTAAGTTACAGTTGTATGGTCCTAATAATGTTAAAAGAATATAAGATTCCATCTTCAAGTGGAAATAAGGCAGGAATCTTAGTCTTTAGACTTAAATGGAAGAGTCATTAATACAACCTAGGAACCAAAAGAATTCAAGTAATGAACCTGGCGTATAGAGACTTTCATGACTAATCAGAACAATTTCATAATGTGTATACAGTCTAAACCCAGGGACATAAAACATGCAAGACTAAATGCCTCTTGTGAAGTCCATGAGAGAGCAAATATAAATTAATTTCTAAGCATCCCATCCAGGTTGACCAGAATCTAGTCAGTGGGAATCTAATCTGTGTCCGGATGGAAATCTCTGGTCATTAGTAACCTCAGTATATTGAGAAATAGCCCTGAACTAGCTGGCACTTGGCGGTTTTTTTAGTTAGTAGATGAAAAGTGCTCTGCAGCTCTACTGCTCCAGGGCTTGTCCTGACGGAAATGTCTGGTCACAAGCAGCCTTAGGTAATGGAGATGTTAACTGCCTTCCTTAAGCAGAGTTGTGTCTTTTATGCCCTATAAGTTTCAAAAGTTAAATATCAGTATCAATATCAATATAATCTTTTAAGATTTTTAAAAATCTAGTGATTTCCTGTTCAGAAATCTATACATTCTTTTTGAATGTTATATATTTAGAACATTTAAGAAAACTTGAGGACTACTGCATTTATAAATTTGATGTATTAGATTTGAAAGTATTATTTACCACCCAATATTTTGCTTAAGTACATAAAAAGAAAAAATAAATATGTCAAAATTATAAGCACCATTTAAATGTTTAGTTAATCAGTGCTGTAAATGGCATCAAACATTATTCAAAGTCTCCTTAAAATTATTACTAAGCATAGTCTGACTTATACATAATAGAAGAATTAGAGTTGGAAGCTGAACTTAAAAGCCTAAAGAATTAGGCTTTTCCACTTGTAATTTTAAAAACTAAATGTCAGTTTTTGAAACAAAAATTAAATCTTCTAGCCCTGGCTGGTGTAGCTCAGTGGATTGAGCGCGGGCCTGCGAACCAGAGGATCGCGGTTCGATTCCCAGTCAGGGCACATGCCTGGGTTGCAGGCCAGTTCCCGGCAGGGGACACACGAGAGGCAACCGTACATTGATGTTTCTCTCCCTCTCCCTCTCTCCTACCCTTCCCCTCTAAAGATAAATAAATAAATTCTTTTAAAAAATAAATAAATAAATAAATAAATAAATAATTAAATCTTCTAAATAGCCTTTTGGTCACACACACAAAAAAATGCCCCTGAGAAAATCAAAAACCTCACATCCCCCATAACCTCCATTTCCGCCAGTCTAGCATTCGGCCTGCTGATTGGCCAGCCGGCACAGCCGGCCTTAACAATGCAGAAGTCTCATCTTGTGATTTAAAAGGGCAACTGCAGGCTCTGTAATGCAGGAGAGAAGATTAAATATTAACTCTTTCTGGTTTTGCTTTTTAACATCCTTTAAAGGAACATAACTGCCCTGAAAAACAGGGGATGGTTAAAACTAAATTTCAGGAGTTTCAGTGAGTTTTGAATGAGGAAATCTGACCAGATTTGTGTGTCTTTGGCAAAATTAGAGTAAAAGGGGAAGGGGGGTATTTTTAAATGTGTGAGTTAAGCTAAGCAAGATGGGGCTGGAAAATTAAATAAAAACAGAAGGAAAGGCTGTCCCATCACTGTGCACTGTGTCACAAATGTGGTCATCTTATAAGAAGGGTCTCCAGGTAACCACACCTTCTACCTGCCAGAGGCACTTGAGTATGCCGAATTCCACACTGGAACAGGATCGTGTTATAATCAGTTTCTGGTGTATGAAAAAAGTTGAGGGGAAAAGTAAATAACTTTGTAAGATTAGCATTACGAGACAACGACTCCCTCACCACCACTCCTTGATTGCTAAAAGCAATTATACAAAACGAGTATTCTCAGGTTTTTAAAAAGTATGTGTGCATGTGAGAAAGAGAGAGAGACAAAGAAAGAGATGGAGATACAGAGGGATGAAGAGGGAAAAAGACACGGAGGAAGAGCGAGACAGTGAGCAAGAGGGAGAGATGAGAGAGCGAGCCTGACCTTCGATGAGATTATATGACAGCCACACACTTGCAAGGAGTACAAATCCATAAGCTATATAACATGCCACGCTTAGTCCTGCAAAAACGTGGGGTGGACAGGATGTGGATGATTGAGAATTTAATGTGGCAGGATATGAAAACTAAATGCAAAAGCTGCCCCAAGGAAATATGCAGCCCATCCTTGGGGGATGAGAGATCATATACTGCATTACTAACAACTAAGACCTTCTTCGGTACAGGAAAAGTAAACAGGCTTTTGTGGTTCTAGTCCATTTAGAGCTTCTTGGAGGAAAAGGCCAAGAAAGGTCCTTCCAGAATTGAGGTACTGAGAGCCTGAAAGACACACTGGTGATGCAATGGGTTGGTGTCTTAAGTCAAGCCCAGGGGAGTGTGTGTGGGGTACATGGTGGTGGGGGGGAGGGCAGCAGCAGCCCTTAGTCCCACAGAGCTCCCAGAGGTAGCAGACCACTGAACAGGGCGCCCACATACGGTGTGGCTACTGGCTGGCTTCAAAGCATGCTGCCCTTAGCTGCCACTATAGAGCCTGGCTGCAGGGACAAGGACTGTGGGCGGGCGCTTCTCAGAGCTCCCCAATCCCAGCAGTGGCGTGCTATTTCAGCTTTGGCAAATAGAAGGAGCCATGGCGACCATGACGACAGTTCAGGACCAGGCCTCTCTGTGTTCCCAGGACCAGTTAAGCCCTGGGAGGCAGAACAACACAGTGTGTGTATGTGTGTATGTGTGTATGTGTGTATGTGTGTATGTGTGTTCTGGTTTTGGGAAGGACCCCAATAATAACTATCAGATTCCTTACTGGCTCTGGCAAGAAGGGCTCAAAAATTGATTTAATGAGTAATAGGAATAAAGACAAGTAGTGTTTTCTTGACTCCAAGCTTCATAGAGCAATTCACACCAGCTACTCACCTAATTACTTTCTAATGCACAACAGGAAAAAGCACGTATATGACATTTTGATGCAGCTATTTCTGTCAGGAAGATATTTTTCTTCAGTCTAAACTATTAGACTTTTAGCTTGTGTATACAAAGCAACACAATATGTACAACAAACATCCTCTCTCTTTCCAAGAACTGTCCTTCATCCCAGAGCCTAGGAAGGCACCTTACCATCGGTGGCATGAGGGCGGGCCCAGGCATTCCTATTATTTCCATTGCTTTTTTTCAAGTGTGCCTTTTTATCTTCAGTGCCTTAAATCTTACGTCAAAATGATTACAACCAAACAGCCTATTTTGGAAGAAAGCCCAGTTCTTAAGTGGCCCAGTTACGTTCTAAGATAAATGAAAAAGCAGAAGGATGGAGTTGACACAAGCCAGATGGAGGGGGAAGGCAGCAGGAAAGAGACGCCCTCAGAAAAGTCTCCTGTGGAAGTCAGCCTGATGAGCCAAAGGGCTCACAGAGCTAGCCGGAAAACACCCACTTTAACCTGACCCTTCTTGTAGTTAGTGGATCTCACCAATTTTATGCTAAAACTAAATAGTACTAATGGTTATGATTTTCACTCATACAAATAAAAGGAATTTCAAAGCTATTATCTCAGTCTGAAGAGATTTCACAATCTTTTTCATTTGCCACCCAGAGTTCAACAGTCCTTTTTAATTTCTGTCTTATTCCTGGCACTATACTCTAAACCTGGTCTCCTCTTCATTTCCACATATCATTGTGCTTCCAAGTCTGGTGACTTGAACACGGCATTTTGAAATCTAATGCTATCACCTAATGCTATCTACCAGCATCTGAGTTTTCATTATGAGCAAACTTGTCAGGAATAAGCTTCTTCTCTTTCCTGGGTTCCCATTATTCCAGACAATAGTATTTTTTTAGTTACTAGATCTATGAAATGACACATTTCTTATGGTTCTCTATCAGCCACGGCAATGGTGAACTATGAATGGTTGTTAAGTATCATTTTTCAAAAAAAATTTTTAAGTTACAAGAATATACTGTACCCAATTTTGCAATGTGATGTGGGTATTTTAGTATCAAACAAAAACTCTTAAGGAAAGATACATTTAAACCATAACATCTCTATTATGTTAAAATATTAATGCCTATTATCACTTTTTTAGCTTTCGTTTTGTTATTCGCACCTGAAAAACATCTCTCACCCTACTCTGAACTCTTATCCACTGTAAGGCTTCATAACAGAAATTTCCAAAAACGTTACAGTACACATTTGCGAAGAGTTCGAGCATGCTTCTTTCACAAAGAACTGTACAGACTGATCTTGACCACACGTTATTTGGATTCGTTCCCATTTATTCCATCATTCATTTATTCAAAAACTATTTACGAAGCTTTTATGATGTGCCAGGTACTACTGTACTGCGCTGAGTGCGGGGCACATGCATTAGTGCGCAGCTTTCAAGCCGGTGGTAAAGACGGGCAAACAAACAGGCAATTACCACACGCGGTTGTGACTGGCAAGACAGTACAAGTGAAGGGAGCTCAAAGGAGAAGCACTAAACCAGTTTTTCAGGTGAGTCCTGGGTGAGAGAGAGTGTGTGTGTGTGTGTGTGTGTGTATGAGAGAGAGAGAGAGAGAGAGAGAGAGAGAGAGAGAGAGAGAGAGCAGGAAAGTGGAGAGAGGGCACAGAGGCATCAGGTCAGAGAACAGGAGAAAGTCTTCCTGCGGTCAAGGCCTTAAATACTGCCATGTAACAACTTTAATCATTTTGGTTTGAAATATAACTATAATTTTGTTGCAAATGAAGAACAAAAGCAACACTGATGATAATTTACTATTTCTTTATATTGCAGGGCCATCACAATGTTGGCATACATTATAGCACAGTGATATCCTCAGGGTCCACTGGGATTTGCTGCTACTATACTAAACTGTTCCAAATTAGCCTCGGCTTTGAAATCATGTCCTTTTTTCTTTTTTTATATGGTGGTCTCTGCTACCAACGTTTCTACATATAGGAGACCCTCTCCACCTCACCTGCCTTTTTGTTTTGATAACTATGGATGAGGAAATCAGGTAACCAGGCTTATGAAAATCATGTCTAATATAAAAATGCATATGCTCTGAGTGAGGCTGAAGAAATTCTGTTACGCCTGAAGTATATGAGATAGGAAAAAGGGACCTCATGCTATCAGTCTTCGTCATCTGGAGAATACTTTGCTTACTGTCCATTGACTCGCTATATTCAGAGTAATCATGGCCAGAAATGCAGGTTCTAGAAAAGTCAACAATTTCTCAAAGTAGAAGCACTTTCACCGACCTGTCACTGTACAGTTTACATCACAAAGTAAGCTTAGATGACTCTAGCTAGAACAGGCTATTTATAATGCCAGTAGATTGGGAGAATTCTTTAATATCTTTAAGCAGTAGTGGGATTGTAAGACCAAATTTGTTCCACTAATGCCTTTGCCAAATGCCTCCTCAATGTCACTGAACCAAATAGCATCATGCAAACCTCTAATCCCATGAGAGCAGATGTGAAGTTGAAGAACAGAAGCAAATGGTATTAGTAGCATTCAAGAATCCTAATTGCCTCTTGTCCTCAGCACCTGTTCTCCATGCTCTTGAGAGTAATGTCTCTGTTCTGCTCCATGAAGTTAAGCTTAGAACAATTCGTAGAGATGGCACAAGAAGAAATAGCTAACGAGCAAGTATTCCTATAGCCTAAAAATTAAAGTCACTGGCAATAAAGCGTTTGGTGCTAAATGTTTCTAAGTAACTTTTTTAAAGTTGGTGGTGGTCGAGTTCTATTTTTCCTCCTGTTTGGAGGGTCTGACTCCACCAATAAACTCCATGATCTTAATCATGCACATATTCAGCCAAAATGCATTTCTAATACCTAAAAATGGAACAAGCATATGGTGCAAAAAGCAGAAGCTGAATTTAGAAGCATATGTATCTCAAAGGTGCTGCCAGAAAAAAAAAAAAACTGGAATGTGAAACTGGCACTCAACTGGCAGCTGTCTGAAAAATATACTTTAAAAAAAGTGGATTTCAGAGTGTACTGAAAAGAGAAACACGTAGGCAGCCACCTTGGTTGAAATCTGAGATCATGAACATTGGAGATGACAAAAAGTATTTTTAATCTATATTTTTCTATTATCCTCAAGGATGCTACATCACAGCAGATGTGTTATATTCTAACATCCAGACCATTATTTTTAATTTCAGTTATACATTGAAACTGCTGCTGTGGCAAGATTATCAATAATTTCCAATGGTCAAAAATATTTCAGAATTCACAGCACATATATCTGATACAGATTTTGTATCCATAATATATAAAGAACTCTGACAATTCAATAATAAGAAGACAAGTAACACAATAAAAAAATTGACCAAAGACTTGAACAGACACTTCACAAAAGAAAATGCATGAAAGGCACATCATTAGTCATTAGGGAAATATAAATTAAAACCACAATGATATACCACTATATACCTATTAGAATGACTAAAATTTTGTAAAAAGTGACCATGTCATGTGTTGGGAAAGATGTGGAGGAACTTGAACTCTGTTCATAAAAATACCACAATGTTGAAGTAGTATACAGCGTAGGGTGGGTTCAAATTTCAGTTCCTGAATTCCCTGAGTTTAAGAAATGACTTTGAAATAATAGGTACACGAAAAGACACTAGACATTACTAATCATCAGGGAAATGCAAATCAAAACTGGAAGAAAATATCACCTCACACCTGTTAGAATAGCTATTACCAAAAAGAGAAGAAATTAGTGTTGGCAAGAATGGGGAGAAAAGGGAATCTATGTGCACTACTAATTCCTAGTTCACAGAGGAATGTAAATTAGTGCAGTGACTACAGAAAACAATAGGGAGAGGTTCCTCAAAAAATTAAAAATAGAACTATCATATGATCCGCTTTGGGGTATTAATAAAAAAAATGAAAACACTAACTCGGGAAGATTTATGTGCCCTCATGTTCATTGCAATGTTATTTATAATAGCTGAGATATGAAAAAACCTAAGGGTCTATCAATGGATGAATGGATATAGAAATTGTGAATATATATATGAATATATATACATCTATACATAACTTCAGCCACAAAAAATGAAATATTGCCATTGGTGATAATATGAATGGAATTTCAAGTCATTATGCTAAGTAAAATAAATCAGACAGAAAAAGACATATACCATTTGACCTCACTTACATGTGGAATCAAAAAAGTAAAATAAAATAGAAAACTCATAGATACAGATAACAGATTGGTGGTTGTCAGAGTGGGGGCTAGAGGGGCGCAAAATGGGTGAAGGGAGTCAAAAGGTACAAACTTCCAGTTACAAAATAAATAAGTACAAGGGATGTAATGTATAACATGGTGATTATAGTTAATAATACTGTATTGTATATTTGAAAGTTTCTAATAGTAAATAATAAAAATTCTCACTACAAGAAAAAACTTGGGATATGTATAGTGAAAAATGTTAACTAGAATTATTGTGATCATTTTGCAATACATACAACTATTGAATCATTATGTTGTACACTTGAAATTAATATAATGCTATATGTCAATTACACCTCAATTAAAAAAATTTTAAATGTCTTTGAGTTCCAGAATAAATGACTTACCTTGATACAGATCATCTTTTTTGATTATCATTCTTGATTTCATTATTAAAAATGATATTTGGCCCTAGCCCGTGTGGCTCACTTGGTTGGAGCATCTTCCCATAACCAAAAGGCTGTTGGTTCGATTCCTGGTCAAGAAATCCACCTAGGTTTTGGGTTTGAATCCCGATCCCCAATCTGGGTGAGTACAATCCCCAGTCTGGGCTCATAAGGGAGGCAACCAATTAATGCTTCTCTCTCACATGGATGTTTCTCTCTCTTCCTTCTTCTCTCTCTAAACCAATGAAAACATGTACTCAGGTGCAGATAAAAAAATGACATTTGCTGATTAAAACCAGTGAGGCCACTGATAAAAATGAACACATTAAAACATGTAGACTGCCCTGGCCAGGTAACCCAGTTGTTTAATGCATAGCCATAGACGCCAAGGTTACAGGTTCAATCTCCAGTCAGCACATACCAGAATCAACCAATGAATGCATAAATAAGTGGAACAACAAATCAATGTTTCTCTTCCTGTCTTTCTCTTTCTCCCCCTCTCTCAAATCAATAAATAAAATTTTTAAAAATTAAAACATGAAAGCTGACAAAAAAATTGCATAGTAGATGGTTCATCAATTCTGCCAATACATCAGAAAGCACTGCTCACATAACTTCTCTATATGATCAAGACTTATCAAGGAAATGTCAAATTGTATGAGAATAATCTGATTAATAAAAAGAGGAATGGTGGTAAATCAGAAAGACTGCCAGAAATATGTAATTTCATTATTTCTGCCAGAAAAGTAACATAACTAAAAAATAGCATGTGCATGGATATTTTACTAATATTGTATTCTGACTTTGATATCATTATCCTAAGAATCTAAACAAACTTGCTATCGGCATTTACAATGATTACTTAGTTATGTTAGAATTAAATATGTGATAATAACAAAAGAAAGTGTCTAACCACTAATCATCAATTATCATAAATAAAAACTTGGAAAATCTTCTCTTCAGGGAAAATAAATATCTAGTATCTATTGCTAATAGGTACATATCATCTTGGTTACCTGCTACAGACTGCAACCAAGATCCAACACTAAAAAGGTTACTTCAATTTTTCTGGGAAAAAAAAACAAGCATAAAAACCAAAATAAATACTTCATAAGAGCTCATTTAGCATATACAGTTGTTACGAAAACTTACACACATTTAAAAAATTAATTTAGGAAATAACTGAGAAGGGAGAAGAAGGGAGAAAGGGAGGGAGGAAGGGAAGGAGGAGAGGAAGGAGAGGAAGGCCGGCCAGCCATGAAATTAAACTGGCAAAGACTTGAAAAGTTTCGTTTTGATTACATTTTAAGATTGAGAATCCATAATAAAAAGCATTATTGTTCATTCACATTTTCAATATTTTAACATCGCCAGGTTCTTCTTTCACTTGTGGCTTAAAGGGGGAAATGGTTAATACTCATCACATGATTTGACATGGTATGATATGATATAATATGATATGATATGATATGATATGACCTGGCATGAGAAGAAATGGTTCTTCAGCCACACCCACTTCCCTCTTCTCTAAGGGGTATGAACTAGGCTAGAACTAGGCTACAGGGACCACCTTCATGTTTTTTAGAGACCGAGCTACTGAAGATCCTCTGAACCCACCCACATGGGCAGAATTTAGAGCTGGGGGGAAAAGAGGCTAATTTGCAAGTTGCTATAAACATAGTTCTTAATGTTGCATTGTTGACTTCTAAAAATAGAAGTTGTATTTAAGCTCAGCTTAAATATTAGCTCCTTTGTGATCACTCTTTGCATTCTTGTAATGGAGTGAAGAGAGCCTGTACCGCTAATAGAATACTTATAGGATTCTGCCCTTTATCGCAGTTAGTTGTTCATGCATTTAATTGCCCTACTGGGTGGTGTGCTATTTGACAGCAAGGACTCTGTCTTGGTGATCACCATATTCTTTCACTATTTATCTCTGTGCATTCACATTAAGTAGACAAGCCTCCATAAATATTTGGTGAATAAATTTCATCAATCCTCTTTGCTTCTGTGTTATGATTACTGTTTCTAAATATAAAATATGCTTTCAAAAAAGGAAAGTAGTGGTAAGATTACATACAGTTTCAACTTCTGTCAGGTAGACTTTCTTCTCTTTCCACTAGCTTATGGGTATTTATAAAATTGGGTTCAAGGAAACTGACAAACAAATTTCCAACAAAAAGTATTTGTATAAACATGACATCCATTTCTCCTTGTACCAAATGTAACAAGGATCCATATTTCTTCTGTGTAAGTCATTTTAAGGTCAAACCTCCATAGGAAAAGCAACCCTTAGGTCATGACTTTGATCATAAATAGAATCTAATATAAACATTAGCTCATACTTTAAAAAGAAAAAAAACAAAGGCCAATTTTTTTGAGTTGATTGTGACCAATACAAGGTCACTCAAGTTTAAACACTAGCAAAACTCAAAATCCTTTAGGATAGACATGCACACATTCAAATAGGTTCATATTCCAAACAAGGGCAATACAAAGAAACACAGAGACTTTTCCTTCTTTGCTAAATACTCTTTTTCCCCTCCAGAATCATTCTCTGCCCTCTACCAGTGCTTTGCCCAGAGAGGCTGATCTGTTTGGCCAGCATCAACTGGACACCTTTGCCCTCTGGCTTCTCACTGGGTTTGACTAATGCAAAGCAGGAAATAAGAGGGTGGGAAGAGAGTGAAGCTGAGACATTTATCCCCTTGGATCTTCCCTGCCAGACTACAGGCTGGCAGTGACTGTGTTGCTGCTGGGACCGAATATGAGAGTCTCTCTCTCATACCTTCAGCCCCTGCCAGTTCCTAGCAACATGAAGCCCCTTCCCCTTAAGGGTTAGGAATAGTAACAACTTTGAACTGTGGCTAGCCCAGGAGTCCCTGCAACCTTTTTTGATTTTCCTTAACTCTGCCACACTTTTGTAAATAGTCCTTTCACTAACCACAGTGACAATACCTGGATGATGAAGAAAATAACGGAATCTCAGCAGCAAATACAATAAAACAAAAATATATAATATACTTATATACCTAAGAGGGAAAATACTACACTGCCAATTAAGAAAAATGAAGACAGGTAGAGCAAATAAAAAATATAAACTTGAGAGAAAAAGATACAAATAAATTTTTAACATTTTTATAACTTCCTAAACATAAATTGCTTAATTAGTCTTAGTTTTTGATGTGATTTTTCTAAATAGACTAGAATTAACGTTGATAAGAAAGTTTTCTTTAATTTTCACCACAAACTATTTATTTCTCATTACCTGTAGTTTTACAAAGCCCTGTTACTGTTCCAGTGCTGTAGCCCCAGTATCACCTTAAACTTGTACTTTCACTGCCACCTTCCACGTTCCACGGAAGCTGTGTTTTTATCGTATCCAAGATCGTATTATGTTTTGTTCCTAATGCACACACAGTGGTATGTGGCACCTCGGTTTGCCTCCAATAATCCCTTCTTCCTGGTATGTATGCCCTTGTGTTATCTCTGCCTTGAATGGGGGCTGGACCAAATGACTTGCTTCCGAGGACTAAAACATGGCAAAAGTAATGACTCTGGACTATAAAAAGAGACTATGGCTTCCACCTAGGATGCTCTTTCTTGCTCTCTCACCTGCTCTGAGAACTGCCAGTTGCCAAGTTGTAAACTGCCCTATGCAGGGCCATAGGGCACAGAATTGTGGGAGGTCTCCGAGCAACAGACAGTGAGAAACAGAGGCCCTCACCCCAATACCCTGCAGTAACTAAATTCTGCCAGCAGCCACGTAAGTGTGTGTGGAAGTGGATCCGCCTCTTCCAGTTAGGTCTTCAGATGAGGCTTCAGTCCCAGCCTTCACTCTGACTATAATAATCTCATGAGAGATCTTGAGCCGGAAGCACCCAGACAAGTTGTGTCTGAATTTCTAATTCACCAAAACTGTGAAAAAATTAATGGTTGCTGTTTTAACTTCTAGCGTAATTAGTTATGCCGCAATAGGTACCTAATACACATACATTACCAGACATCTTAGTTCTTTTTTTAATTGATATTCCTATAGAAATATAATCTGCAGAAACTAACAGGACTAAGGGAAAGGATGACATTTTAAAACAACAAGACATGTGGTCTTTCCTTTTAAAAACATGTTATGAAAGGTCAGGAAATAGAAGTCTAGCTAAAATTAGGAATTGTTCAATGAATAAAAGCCCAAAAGTAAACAAAAGAGAAATGGGAGGCTAAAACTGATTAACAAAGGAAAACTAGAGCTAAGATTTTACAAGGCTTAAATGAGAAGTTAAAATGTATTATAGTACCCGAATAAAAAGAGAAACTGTCCTGTAAATAATGTGATATTTTTAAAATGTTTTAAAATATTTGTTTCTCTAGTTCTACTTTTCCCATCAAAAAGCAAATGGAAATAGGGTTAACCACTACTAGAGTTTTAAAAATTGAAAACTGTTTTTAAAGAAAACAAGAACTAAGGAAGTGAAAGAATTAATGAACGATAATATAAAAAGCTATACTGCAAACTTGATGATTTGCTCTTAGGATGCTAAAGAAATTATATAAGTCTTTTGACCACTTGTCAAAATTGTTTAAAATAACATTTCTGTAATTTGTAGAAATTATAAATATATTATGATTTTGATTATGTCTATTAAAAGAAGGTGATTCCCAAAGTTACTGATTTGTAAGCTTATTTTCAATGATGGGGGACAGGGGGAATGGGCAGGACTCATCAAAACCTAGAAAAATAAAATATAGTTCTCAGAACTATGAGATAGGCATTCAAGTCATTGGAAGGTCAGCATAAACCTGTAAAAACATAATGGTCCAAGGTGAACAAGATTCAGTTTCGGGTGTAATGAGATTTTAAATGACTGATTAGCAGGACTTGCTCTTTGTAGTTGGAGAGTGGTAGAGCCAACAATGGAAAGAATATAGAAAGATATAATATTTATTTATATATACACATATCTAAAGGTATAATTATATATTAAAACTGGTAGGGGAAATACAGAAATTCAGTAGAGTAACCTTGGATGAGGTTAGGTTGGCAAATCACAACCAAAATTATCCTTAAGATCCCTTAGAAAGGGTTATGGAAACAGATTATAACATCTCTCGGTGAGTCTAACTCAGCCAGTCCTTCCTCTGACACGGGAACCAGATGAAGAAGTTGGAGCATGTGGTACAAAATCACATCTCTTTCATCACCAAAATCATACACAGCATAGCAAGAGGCTCACAACATGAGAGGCGCAAGGCAGCAGAGACAACTGAGGCAGAGCACGGACACATCTCACATCATAGGCATGCTACCATGAAGGACCTTTCTCTCTCTGCTCCTCCCTCCTTTCCTCCCGCTCTCCCTCCCCCTCCTTCCATCTCTCTCTCTCTTTTTTTTTTTTTTTTGCCTCCTCCCCATCTCCTTCTTTCCCCTCCTCTCTCTACTCTCATAATATAATGTGCATAGACTTCAGAAAATGAAGGAATATATTATCTTTATAACAGCTCTGAAGAGCTGCCTAACCTTTACTTCTCCTGAACCTGTGTTGCTTACCCTGAATTATCTAGGATGGTACCAGGGAATGACCTAAAATGGTTTTCAAATATGAACCAAGAAGAATGAGTTCCTCTACATACAAATACTTTTTGGAGATACCACCTGATACCATTTTTCCACCATTCACAGCAACTATGATTTTGCTTTATATTCATTGCACTGGTTTCCAAATTCCAGGACTATGGAATTTTTGCAAAAGGTTCTGGAAATATATACACACCACTGAGCATTGTTATTAAACTTAACAAATTAAACACATGCATTCTGAGAAATATTTAATTTTTAAAATAGATAGATATGGTTGTAATTGGCTAAATACAAATGTATTTTATATATATTTGTTTTAAAGATTTAGAATTAAGCCGACACATTTACCTCCCATCCTTCTAAAAAAAAATCCTATGATGAAAATAAGACAAACAATAATTGTAAGAAATGTAGCACAGAAAACTCAGAAATTTGTAAATAAATCATATTTTTAAAGAATTTACTTGAAAGATATAAATAAATGAGATCAAACTTTTCCAAAACAAGCACAGAAGAGAGTCCTTGCTCCCCACAGAGTAAGGTGGGCAATTTCCCCCAAAAGATTGTTGAAATTTGGTCTGATCAAAATTCAAAAACAACAACAAAAGGATTAGCACATATTTTTCACCCAGAGATGATTAAAAAAACACTTTTCAACTATGAACAGCATCGCTAATCATCAGGGAAATGCAAATCAAAACCACAATAACACCATTTCACACCAGTCAAAATTACTATTATCAAAAAGTCAAAAGAACATGTATTGGCAGATGTGGAGAAAAGGGAATGCTCGTGCATTACCAGTGGGACTGCAAACGAGTGCAGCCCCTATGGAAAACAATATGGAGACTGCTCAAAACACTAGGAATAGCCCTGGCTGGCATAGCTCAGTGGATTGAGCGCGGGCTGCAAACCAAAGGGTCGCAGGTTTGATTCCCAGTCAGGGCACATGCCTGGGTTGCAGGCCAGGCCCCTAGTGGGGGCCACGTGAGAGGCAACTACACATTGATGTTTCTCTCCCTCTCTTTCTCCCTCCCCACCCCTCTGTCTAAAAATAAATAAATAAAATCTTTAAAAAAAAAAAAACACACACTAGGAATAGATATACCACACAACCCAGCATTCCACTTCTGGGTATTTATACAAGGAAAACAAGAACACTAATTTGGAAAATAATATACATGCCTCTGTTCATTATTTTTACAATAGCAAAAATATTAAGCAAGCTAGGTCATTAATAGATGAATGAATGATGATACACACACACATACAATGGAATATTATACAACAGTAAAAAAAAAAATAAAATGAAATCTGCCCTGACCAGTGTGGCTCAGTTGTTTGGGCATCACCCTGCAAAGCGAAAGGTCGCTGGTTCGATTCCCAGTCAGGGCACATGCCTGAATTGTAGATTCAGTCCCTGATTAGGGTGCATACAAAAAGCAACCAATCAACATTTCTCTCTCACATCGATGTTTCTCTCCCTCTCTTTTTCCCTCCTTTCCCCTTTCTCTAAAAATAAATAAACCTGTTTTAAAAAAGAAATTAAACAGCCATTTGCAAGAAGATGGGTAGATTTAGAAGGTATCATGCTAAGTAAGTTAAGCAGAGAAAGACAAATACTATCTGGTTTCTCGTACATATAGATTCTAAAAACAAAACAATAAAAACAGACTCATAGAAATAGAGAGCAAAGGGATGGTTACCACAAGGCAGGGCATGGGGGCTGGGTGAAAAGGGGGAGAGGAACACTCTGGTAAGTTTATATGATGACAGGTAACTACTGGAATTAGTGGGGTATCATATTGTAAGGTATAAAAATGTTGAGTAACTATATTGTACATGTTAATATAACTAATGTAAGACTGTATTCCAACTATACTTAAATTTTAAAAATTTAAAAAGAAAAAATATATGTATCAAGGAACCACAACATGTGAGGCACATTCTAAGCACTGGTGACTTATGAGCACAGACCTGAAGGTAGTGAAGGAGGGAGCCATGTTGAACACTGGGGGAAAGCATTCAGGCAGGAATTCAGGCAGAAATATAGCAACTGCAAAAGAAATAAATGCTTGCTGTGCACAAGAATGTCAATGTGGCTAGAGAAGAGTGGATGGGGGGAAAGCTGTAAAGGAAGACAAGTTCAGAGTCGGGGTAGGGGGACAGTTCTTACAGGCCATTATAAGGATATGGACTTGTAATGAAATAGATGCTGGCTGGCTGCTGTGTGTAGAATGGGCTGTAGAGAGCCAAAGGCGAAAGTTAAACCAGCTGGGAGGCTATGCAGTAACAGCAATAAATGGTAATGGCTCAGACCAAGGTAGCAACTACAGAGTGGTAAAGAGTGATCTGATTCTGGATATATTTTGGAAGGTAGAGCCTATAAGATTTTCCAATGAATTTGATAACCCCGAAGTTTTGTTTTGCTTGATGAACTGCATGACTTCAGTGATTTTGGCTTGAGCAAATGGAATGCTAGATATGCCACTTAATAGATAAATAATACTTAGGAAAGTTCAGATTTTAGTGGGAGTTCATTTGGGGGCTTATTATGTCTGAGATCTCAAGTATACAATGGGAAATATGCATTAACAGGAGAGGTCTAGCTAAATATATAAACTTTGGATTTATACAGAAGTCATTTAAAGCTGTGAACCTGAAGGAGATCCAGGGAATGAGAAAAAGCAGAAGAAAAAAGAGTTGAAGAACAAGCCCAGGGACATCTCAACATAAAGAGACTAGGGCAATAAAGACTGGCAAAGAAGTAAGTCCAATGAGATAAAAGGAGAATCAAAAGAAAGTGGCACCTGACAAGACAAATGAAGACAAGAGAAAGTGATCATTTCTCAGTTGCTACAGAGAGCTTAGAATGAGGACAAAGAACTGATTATTAGGTATAGCAATATGGAAATCTCTGGTGATGCCAATGATACTTGTTCACTCATTTAACTTTTCTGGAAAAATTACTTAAGGAGTACTGCAGCAAAATGAAGAATTAATCCAAATTAAAAAACTCAAGAAGTGGATGTTATAGCAGGCATAAAATGGTTACAAGCAATGAACTTAGTAAAGCACAAAATTAAATATATGTAATATATTATACTGTGGCTGCAAATGTACCTATCATCATTAAGAAAATATTTTTAAAACAGACAAAACCTATAGGTAAAATACACCTAATGGAAAGTGATGTGGAAATAAAATTTCGGATAATTTCTCTACAATATTTGAAATATTAAAGAGGAGAAGAAAGGATAAATTAAAACATGCTAAATATGTATTCTGGTTTATTTGAATGTTACAGTACTCTTATTTTTGATATTTATAAAATGTGTATGTACTGACTAAAAAGCCACCACTAGGATAGGAAAAAATATATATAACTTTCAATTATTTTCAAAGAAATCAATAAAGTTAAAGAAAGAAAAGGAAGCTAAAATCAAACACACCAAAGAAGTATCTGGAAACATAATGTAAAGTGGCAGTCATAAGACCTATCATATGAGCAAGTAAAATAAATATTAATTGGTTAATTTTTTTCAAAAACCATCTGATTGAGTAAAAAACTCTCAACATAAATGATGACTGGAAAGCCAAATGACACAAAAGTGTGGGAACAATGTATCTGCTATACAAATAGATTAGCTACGATAATATTCATAATATAGTAAATTTAAAGCAAAAAAATTAAATAGAGCAAAGATAGATATTTTATATTGATAACAGGTATAATCCAAGAAGACCTAATAACCACAAATGTTTATATACCAAAACACACAGCATCAAATTACATGAAGTAAAAACCACGAAATATAGCAAGAATCTCATGAACCCAAAATGCCAGTGGAAAGCTTTTATCTCAGAATTTGATAGCTCCTCAAACAACGAAAAAATATGTGAGGATCAGAATAATACAATTAGTAAACTTGACTAATAAACAAGGTTATACTTTTGATTCTTCATAAAGTTCATCAACATCTAAATATTCATTTCAAATACTCATGGAATATTTCTAAAAATTGCTCATTTACTAGGCCACATAGAAAAACCTCAATAAATTCCTAAACTGAGAATGGTTCGGTTACTTTCTCTGGCCCACAAGTAACACAAATCAAAACAACTTAATAGATAACTAAAAATCTAACAAAGTAGAGATTCTGACAACCAGAAAATAAGTCAAGAGCCAATGAAAAAAATCAAAACTAAAGTTACAAACTATTTGAAATTAATAACAAAAACACTATACACTCAAATCTAAAGAATGTGACTGAACCTGTACTCAAGGAGAAACCAGTTCCTCGGTCTGAAATGAATTTTCTTTCATTCTTTGTATTTTGAAATCCAATTCATTTAAATGCCTCCCTCTTGGCAAAACAATTCTGGATCTTGTATTTCACATTAATTTTCCTACCTCTGTACTTTCCCAGAACCTTTTAAAAAATCATTTCATTTCACATTTACATCATTCCGCTTGGCCTTACAGACACTTGAGTTCCTGTCCCACTCAACCCAGCCGACTTCCTGTTAACTGGAGTGTAGATGACCAGGCTTTATCATCTTTGCACCAGTTGGAGGCCAGCACTGTCAAAACTGTTCTCTAATGGTAAGAGCAGAGTTCTGGAAGGTCAGACAGACCTAGCTTAGAATCCCAGCCCTGCTATTTTCTAGGTGTATGACTGGGGACAACCTGTTTAACCCTCTAGCCCTCCTTTCTCATTTATAAGTGAAACTAATATCTATTTGGTAGGTTTACAAACTAAAACACTAAGCACAATATCTGGAACATGACCAGTGCTAAATAAAGGGGAACTATCACAAACACGGAGAAGTTAGAGGAATAAAGGAAAACCCTAAGAGATACGCAAGGAGTGGGAAACCATGGATATTGGAGCCAAACCAACCTCTCAACTCCCGGTTCTGCCATTTATTTTAACAGTATGATCTTGAGCAACTTACTTAACATCTCTGAGTCTCCTTTTCCACATCTGTAATTCTGCACAGTTGTTGCAGAGATAAGAAACCAGGGATATAAAGCACTTAGTAGAAGGCCTGGCCCACAGTACGTGCTCATAGAGAGTAGCTCTGTTGGGACTCCCACGCTGCCTCATTTATAGGTCTTCAAGAATGTCTGCTGAATGGAATTAGAAATGTATGTCAGAAGCTCACTTGGGTTGGCTTGGTCCTCTAATAAGCAAACAAGGGCCAGAAATGACAGAAAGTTATCAATGCAGTGAGGCAAGTCGTCAAAAGGCCCCAGTATATGACTGTGGTTCCGCAAGAGTCAGGGCAACTGAGGCTCACGATTAAATAGTAACCTCATCTGAGGCTGTCTTTCTGAATAATTTGTTAGGAATCCTTTTCAAGAAGTTAGACCATTAAAATGGACATCAGAATAATCTCTGAGAGAGCCCTAGGCACGTCTCACTCCTCATTAATATAAATTACATTACTCGGGAGCTGTGAGTCTTCCCACCCGACAAACAGTGTTGACATTTGCTGGATTTCCTCTGACCTTTCTGGACTTAAGAAACACCTCCAAATATTAGCTATGAATAAGCTATTATTTTGGTTTTTACTTTATAATTATCCTTGAGAATAAGGCAATTTTTTGGTCCTTCATTTAATGTATCACCTTTTGTTTTATGCTTAAGGATACATGAGGTTATGCATGCCAAAAGAGAAGCAAGTGTGAAATGAATGACAATTCTGGAGCATCATCCTTTATTGGAGACCTTTCTCCCTCCATTAAATAAAGGTGGGTAATATTTATTTTCCTTAAAAGCCAAAGCTAAAAATCTTTCATTTGGCTTCTCAAATACTAGGAACAATATTAAAGGCATACCAAAATATCACCATCACTCCAGGTTGTCGGTACTAATGGATTTCATTAAATCACACAGTTGTAAAATGTTACAGAGGAGAACGGTTCTTGCTAAGTGAGTGACTGGGTGGAGGTGAATGATGAGAATATTATTATTAAAATATGCAAACCTGAATGTTTACCAGGGAAAGTGTAGACTGGAGCTTTTAGCTCTGCCATTTCCCTGCAGCCAGCTGTCAGTTTATGTAATTATCACAGTGCCATTTTGGCAGATGAATTTTGATGAATTACAGAATCTTAGAGTCAGAGGCATTCTGGGATCACTTAATACTACTCACATATTAAAGATCAGAAGAACAAAGTTTGGAAAGGAGAAGTCATTGGCTCAGAGATTTATATCTCATTAGCTGTCAGCGCCAATACCAGCACTGATCTCTCTTGGTCTCTTTGTCCCATTTGTGTTAGGATTAAGGGTAAAAGCCACCTCCACTAAACAGGTGCATGGAGGGGTCACAGCAGAAGACTAAGAAAAGCAAAGAGGGACTCTCTGGTCAGAGAGTTCAGGGGCATCAGCTGATAATAAATCTTTACAAAAGCCAGTAATAATAGAAACGTCACTTACTATGACTAGACTAGAAATCATTACAGCTGTAAGAGGATTAACAATCAAAGGAAGGGTACACACTAAAGCTACACTCGGTGAGAACACCCAAAGATTAAAACACAAAAAATAAAGCATTGTTTCAACTTGGTCATAGAACCACCTGATAGTCTACAATTTCTAAATGACTTTCTAATAAGGCCAGGCAAGCTCAAAATGAAATGATTCCCATGAATGTCAACTTAAGTTATGATTCTGTCCAAAACTCCCATCATAATTCCCAACAAAGCTATCTGAAACACAAGGCTCTTGGCCAACAAATATCTTTTCTTTTCTATCATAACATTGCAAAGAATAACTTTTATCATTTTAAAACGCTAGTAGTGGAAAATGAAACGTGAAGCATCATTGATCACAATGGCTCCTATAACTTACTTTTTAAAGGGGGCAGAAAGGCTCTGGTTACCATCGTGAATGTGTCATCAATCTTTAAGACAACACATTTTTATCCTAAAAATTGATTTGCTATGAGTAAATAGAAATAAACTTCCTTTCAAAAATAAGTAATTTTTTGAGGAATGATTTGACCCAAACAAAACAAAGCACTGTCTTATAAATTTCTCAGAAATGCTATGAGTGGCACGTTTTAAGATTCAGAACAGACAAGTATTCCCACTGCTGCCTGTCAGGCAGCAGGTTCAGCGGGAATAGAGTAGCGATGACCCAAACGAAAACAGCAAGTGGAAAGTAGCACTGCAGGAACTTGGCCCATCTTCCAATGGTGAGCTAAGCCCTTTTCCCACCGGCTCCCCAACCTGAGGACAAAATTCAGAGTCAGGATGTACCATAGTCAAGTCCCAAATTACATCTAACTCCTGTTCTTAAGCAATAATGTGAATGTAACATCAGATATAAGCTATGAAAACTTGCTTTTTTTCCCCAAGGCACAGTATAATGCAAGGCTGAGGAGAAGAAAGTGAAAGACATGTGGTTTAGCAAAAAGAATAAAAATAGATAACAGTAACTTAGCAAATCCTATGGAGTAAATTAAAATATAGGAATCTATAATTTCAAATCATTAGATACACAGTTCTATATTGATCATGATGTCTGATTATGAGAAAATCAAATCTGCTGAGACATATTTGCTCTCGAGTATATTTTTATGCAGGAAAAAAAGTACACTAACAATACGGGCAAAACCAACATGTTCTGTGGTTGTTGTATGTTGCTAAATAAGATTCCACATCCTCTAAACTAAAAAATGAAGAATAAGCCAGGGATCTGGGGATTAGAATGTTCCTCTTTCAGCATTTTCACTTTGCGATCTTGGGCAAGGTACCTCACCTCTCTAGGCCTTTTTCTCTAATCTGAAAAATAAAGCACCCCAATTTAGTAATATTTATGAGTTCTTCTTTTCTAAAATTGAGTCTATTAATTCCCAAGCTTTTGCACATATGAAAGGCAATTCAGAAGACTAGACGAGCCATTTTTTTCCTAGTAGAATATAATAAAACTTGCACCTTTGAAAACCTAAAGTGCACACAGCACAGATGAGTCAAGCTCCGCAAAACCAACATCCAAAACTTATACAGCACTTCAGTATTTCACAGAGCATTTTCCCATTTCCTCCACACCTTGAAGCTACAGAAACAAGCACTTGGGACAGAAACAGAAAGCAATGGTCTAAATCTTTCTTGCAATGCTGGAGATATTAAAATAGCAACTGAGCTTCAGTGTAGTCTTTGTTAATATCCTAGAAGTATTTGCTACAATGATTATCCAAGGCCCATTATAATTTTACTCTGGCAAAATTATAAAACAAATTATATAACTCAAATAAAATGGCCCCCAAGTATAATATATTGTTTTGAACTACAATGAAGGTTAACGATGATTTAGAAACTCCTAGTGTCAAGCTTTTGCTGTGAGACCACAGACCAACCTTTTGGGGGCATGGGGAACAGAAGATGATCTTGGTCTATTGGTTTGATTTAGGGAGCTCTAAAAATAAAAACAACTTCATTCACTTTCACCTTCATATGTTGACATGTGAAGACTGGTTTGTGGAATCAGGAAAATGACAAATGAGACTGAACAGGAAATGCTATTTGGTTCATGTCCCAGGGATATTTAACAAAAATGCTGAGTGAGCTACTCCAAAAGCTCAGCTGGAGGGAAAGCATTCACTATACGCTATTTATGATGCTTTTGGAAACATCTTGGGAGGTACAAATTTTGGCAACTTACACACATTCCTTTAGGCATTTCCCTATACTGGTTCCCTGCCTTCTATACAGAGAGAATTTTTATCCATCATGATAAGGAGAGGTGTTATAATCTCTAACAGGAAGTATATGCATTTTGATGATGAGAGGAAAGCGCTTAGTATATTTGGAGGTATCCAGTCAGGAAGTGAAGACATCTTGCTTGAGAATTGCTGAAGACAGCCTTCTTTGGTCTACTACACAATGCATTTAATAGGTGTTGATATGTTTATCATTACGTTATTAATATATGTGTATATAATTATACCTGAAAACTATTAAGAAAAAAATTATCATGGGAATCTTCATCAAAATACCAAACAACTAGATTTAAGAAAGAACTAGAGTTATACAGCAAAAAGAATAATGAGTTCTACTGAAATGATTGATACCTATTATCAATAAATTCTAGGAATCTAATCATTAATTTTAATCTCATTGTTTTCAGAAATAGTAACACACAATAAAAATTTTAATTCTTCTTTCTGATTTCTTAAAGAAGTGCTAACAATCTAAGAAACAAAAGAAACATGCAAACATGTATCAGTTGAAAACACGTATTTTTAACTTTTATATTTTAATTAGCTTTTACCTCACAAAAATACTATAACATTTTTCTTCAAAAGAAAATTTGTATGTCCTAGATATTAATCTCTTGTCAGATCTGTAATTTGCAAAGATTTTCTCCCACTCTGTGGGTTGTCTCTGCCTCTATTGACAGTATCTTTTGATGTACGAAAATTTTAAATTTTCATAATATTCACTGTGTTTGTATTTTTTGTTGTTGTTGCTATACCTTTGGCATCATATCCAAGAAATCACTGCCAAATTCAATGTCATGAAGATTTTCTCCTATATTTTTTCAGCAAGAGTTTCATAGCTTTAGATCTTAAGTTTACATTTTTATCCATCTAATTTAATTGTTGTGTATGCTGTGAACTAAGGGTCCAATTTTATTGGATGTGGACACAGTTTTCCCAGAACCATTTGTTGAGAAGACTGTCCTTCCCCCATTGAATGGTCTTTGTTCCCTTGCCAAAACTCATTTGACCATATTTGTAAGTGTTTATTTCTGGGTTCTCTACTCTATCCCATTGGTCTATATGCCTGCCCTGTATTAATATCATTCTGTTGGATTACTATAGCTTTGTAGTAAGTTTTGAAATCAGCAAGTGTGAGTCCAAAACACGGTTGTTTTAGCTATTCTAGGTCCTTTTAGATTCCATATGAATTTTAGGGTGAGCTTTTCTATTGCAGAACAGATTCTTGATAATTCTGTGTCAAATTATGTGCTTGTTTTATTTTAATATCAAAATATCAAACACCAATCTATAACAGAAAGTTCTACATATTGTATTATTTGGTTTGAGGATACATTAATGTGGGTTTGAAAATACAACGGTGTGTCTTTAAAATATTAATATAAAATATAAAAGTATATTAGGTTTAGAAGTAAACTTACAAATTCTAAATTATATTTCCTTTGCATGATAATAGCCCAGACATGTTTCACTCTATCCCAATGATCTGCTGCTATTCTAGAGGTAATGTATAACCTACTTTGTTGTGGACTGTTCAGCCTGGTTTCAGGAGTTGTAACCCTCACCCCATGGTGGGCTGTGTAAGAGCCCAAGGGACCCACTTCATCTGGGTCTGTTCTGTCACAAGGACGTAACCTACTAAGGAGACAAAGCTTATCTCCCTGGCAGGAGCGCTGCTTCTGACTCATCCATCTCTGGCCCCAATGCTTGGTTGGCAGTCAACGACGGGTAAGACTCCTCATGGGAGGGGCAACCTAAGCCAGACGCAACCACTTGGGAGGCCTCATGGAAGGACTCGGGGTGGGGGGGGGCTGCAGCAAAGAGGATGTGATGGACCCTCGCCCCCCAGCTATTCTGACATAGCCCGAGTCCTCATTTCCATCTGGGAGATGTCTCCTGCTTCCTAATAGGCTTAAAGCCTGAAACTGTGGGGGTGAGTGGTGCAGCCCTGTACTGGCCAGGACAGCTCCCTGGGTGATCCAGCATAAGAAAGAATTCCTGAAGTCCTATGAAACCTGCTTTGCTAAAAGTGCTCTCATTTAAATGATAAGGGTCCGAGGAGGAAATGAGCATGTCTCCCAAAGTTTGGCAACCCCCTTTCCTGACAGACATTGACTCAGATTAAGCCCTCAGATTTCTTTGACATGTTAAACCTGTATTCCGGTGTATTTGAGCTCAATAAAAGCCCAGTGAGGAAGAGGCTCTGGGTCATTCTCCTCTGAGAGTTTGACCACCTTTCCTCCCCAAGCAGTCATGTCTTGGTAGTTTTTATTTTCATCCGTGATGGAGGGATGGGGCTCTGCGGGCGGAGCCCCCCAACATCTGGCACCCAGGACAGGGGTCCCCGCACTACTTCTCCTTTGCTTGCATATTTACATTTGTATTTCTCTCCACAACTCTTTAATAAGATCTTTCTCGCAAAAGTTTGGCAATTAGGGATCAGGAGAGTGAGCTTTAACTGTTCATGCAACTGACAGAATGGTTTATAATACCTTATAGGTGAGGTCAGAGGAGGAATGGAGTTCATGGAGTGGGAGACTGGAGGGGAAACCAGAACTGCCAGGGCGCCTACGGTGCTACCTTCTGAGTACCTGCCCCACCCCCATCCCATCAAAACTCTAACACATTGAAAGAAATATGGGTAAGGAAAACGATACAGCGCCTACTTCTGCAAAAGCTCCACCGATATAAAGACCACTGATTCTGATGACTAGAAGAGAACATCTCTGGGGAGATGTTAACATAAACTCAGGAAACAAAATGTCGTGAGGTCCAAAAACTTTGGGAAATGCCATTCACTAAATCTCCCTCCACAGGAGTCACACTGCACCTGGACACAGAACACTGTCTGATTTGGGAGTAAACTGTTTCACTTTATTCGATGTCATTAACATCTTATTCATCTTCTGAGCTTTCCCTCAGCACTAATTTAGAAACCCTGAAACATTTATGAGAACGGCCTATCCCACTACACGCGGGCTCTGTGCCGGATTATATTATGTGCACAGGCGCCTTAGTACAGTGACCAAATTTTTAAGAACATCCAGAAAAGCTACATTTTAATCAAATACAAGGTTATTTACTTGGTAATGGTGTCACAGTGCTTATGAAATGCATTAGTCTACTCAAAAGCCACCATTAGCACTGCTAAAACTATCTACCTTTGGGGCCCCTACAGCACACAAGGTACCAAGTTAAAATGACTGCTCATCTGTACAGTCTTTGGGGAAAGAAGGCCACTCACTATTCCTTTTCTTGCTAATGTCTTTTCTTTCCCATCTCTATACCTTTGCTCTTGCTCTGTGTTCTGCCTAGAATGTGCTCCCCACTAATAAGTCTCCAAATGTCAGTCTTACTAACTCATGTTGACCTATCTACCTGAATGCTAGGTCCTCCATGAGGCTTTCCAGACTGCCCACTTATCTGGCTTCTCCCTCCTTTACAGCCAGCTCCCAACCACTGTGAATATCTCTTAAAGCAGTAATCATATTCTTGTTACATAACCTCAGGTCTTCTAATCTCATCCTCCAATTAGATGGTAAATTTAGGGATAGGAACTCTGTCTTCCCCCTATATAGATGAAGAAATTTAGGCTTAGAAAATGCAGCAACTTGTCTAAAGTTGCATAACTACTAAATAGCAGTGTTGGGATTCCCACCAAATCTGTCTTTCCCCATCCTCTCTCCCCCTCAACCCCTTACACAGCAAGCCAATGGTTTCTATGGCAACAAAAGGATACTAAGTCAAAGTTCCACCTTTCTCCTCTCATTTGCTTAGCTTCTGGCTCAATGTTTTAACTCTACCTTCTGCTTTCAGACCTTTATTTCTCCAAATGCATTCTGAGGAACAATAGTAATGAGAGATATAATTGTTTATTAAAAAGCGTTTTATGAGAAACTCTAGACTAAACAAAATTAAACATGTTGGTTACTTACTGCAGGACTTTGCAGATATTTACTATGTTAAATGCAGCATTATAGTTTTTGTATACATATTTCATATTTTTAGACAGCACAGGATATTAATGCATATTTCGTTATGTATCACTGAACAAAACTATGTTTCGTAAATTTCATCTAATTCAATAAAGCAGTGCCTCATAACAAAGTTTTACTTTAACAGCATCATTTTTGCAATATAATACATACAGAGGAACAAATTCATTTCAAACTCATTTAAAAACCTGCATCCAAGTAAGGAATCTCACAACCAAATGCTATAGAATTTAATGTTACTAGGATTTGAAACTAGCAACACTCTACTAGAATTTGTAACTAGCAAAAACCTGCTTTGTGCCAGCAAGTGAATGAATAAGTGCTACCCACACCATGTCTGACATTTAATGAGGGAGTCACGCTGATGTAGAATACATTTCACTCAATGATTAATATAGGTTCACTATATTTAACTTGTACTTGAAACATTTATTTTACTGTTTCTTCACCATCCCTGAGCCCAGGCAAGGACATAGGATAAATCTGATGACTAAAAATCAGGAAATGTTGATGAATGAAACAGATGAGAACAAGACTGACTCTTCTAGGAGAAAAGGAGACTTTCCCCCAGTTAAGTAACTTCTGGCTAGTTACAGTTACTACAAGAAACAAAAATGACATTGGTAACCTCTGAGGAGGGCAATTGAGTGGCCTAGGGGGAGCAGTGAGAGGAAAACATTTTCCTTATACACTTTGATCAGTGTAGTAGATAGAACTGTATCCCTAAAATGAAATACATTTAAGTCTTAACATCACCACCTCCCCATATCTGTAAATGCACATTTATTTGGAAATTGGGTCTTCGCAGATATAATCAAGTTAAGAAGAGGTCACAGTAGATTAGGGTGGACTAAGGGCCTTTTAAGAACAGAGAAAATTGGATACAAACACAAAGGGGCACACAGGGAGAACCCCGTGTGATGACAGAGGCAGAGACTGGATTAACACAGTTGCAAGTCAAGGAACACCAAGGATTCCCCCTTCCCAGCAGAATCTAGAAAAGATAAGGAAGGATTCTTTTCTAGAGCCTTCAGGGAGACCCTGGCCCCAACAGCATCCTGATTTCAGACTTACAGCCTCCAGAACTGTGAGAGAATAAATTTCTGTTGTTTAAAGCCGCCAACAGTTTATGGTACTTCGTATGGCAACCGTAGGAAACTAATACAACACCTTGTAAATTTTACAGTGTGAGTATACCACGTATTCAAAATTAAATTAAAGTAAGCTTGTGGAATGAAAATAAAAGCCACAGACTAGGAGAAAAATATTAGCAAAAGATATATATCTCTGATAAAGGACTGTTACCCAAAACATGAAAAGAACACTTAACCCCTGACTGATATGGCTCAGTTGGTTGGGCATCATCCCACAAAGCGAAAGGTCGCTGGTTCAACTTCCAGTCGGGGCACATGCCTAGGTTGTGTGGGTTCAGTCCCTGGACGGGGCATGTGAGAGGCAACCAACTGATGTTTCTCTCTCACATCGATGTTTCTCTCCCTCTTTCTTTCTCCCTCCCTTCCCCTCTCTCTAAAAATAAAAATAAATACAAATCTTTCAAAAATAATAAAAAGAAGTACAACTCTTAGAACTCAATGATAAGGCAACAGACAACCTGATCAAAAAGGGGCTAAAGAGTTAGAGAAGCACTGCCTGACCCTTCCCAACCCTTGACAGCATGTTCCCCAGTTGCCCTCTAGGTTATTTTTCTTACCATCCCACCTCCTTTCCGAGACTCCAGGCAATCTTTCTGTGCAGAGGACGACTCCACTCTCACCCACTCCTATGAGTGGATTCCATGGTGCCACATCTGTGGTAAGTCTCCCTAAATGGGAGTGACAGAACGAATACTTCCAACCAAGCTCAGAGACACAATCTAGCCAGGATGGAACTTCCGGCCAAGATGGAGGCTAGGCGGACACACTGTGCCTCCTCTCACAACCAAAATTAAGGACAACAAATATTTAGAAACAAGAAAACAACAAGAACTTATAGAAAATTGAACTGTACGGAAGTCCAACAACCATTCATCCAGACCGGTAAGAGGGGCAGAGTCGCGGCAGGAGAAAGTGGAGGTGCGGACCCAGGAACACAAGTAGCAGCAGCTCCCAGTTCCCAGGTGCACGGGCGGCGGCTGGCGGTCCTCGGGCGCCCAGGCGGCAGCTGGCGGACCCCGGGCACAGGGGGGCAACTGTGCAGACCCAGTGAGGACGCACAGGGCGGCTGGCTGTCCAGGGGATCTCGCATTCGCGCACGCAGACGGTCCAGGCAGAGGGGAAGTGGCGGAAGGGACTGAATTCAGGAGAGAGCAGCGGAGCAGGCGCCATTGTTCCCTCTCAGACCCCGCCCCCACATACAGCGTCACAACCCAGCGACTGGGCTGCCCCGCCCTGAGGAAAACCTAAGGCTCCACCCCTCTACGTAATAGCTGTGACCAGACTAAAACCAAAACAAAACAAAAAAACCCACCAAAAATGGCTCAAACTGGAGAAAAAATGAAAACTCCAGAGTCAATTCCTCTAAGCAACGAAGAGATAGCCAACCTATCAGATGCACAGTTCAAAGCACTGGTCATCAAAATGCTCACAGAATTGGTTGATTTTGCTCATAAATTAGATGAGAAAATGCAGGCTACAATACGTGAAATGAAGAAAGACACATGGGGAACCGATAGAGATGGAAGGAAAACTGGGACTCAAATCAATGGAGTGGACCAGAAGGAAGAAACTAACAACCAAACAGAAAACGAGGAAGAAACAAGAATTCAAAAAAATGAGGAGAGGCTTAGGAACTTCCAGGACATCGTTAAACATCCCAACATCCGAATTATAGGGGTCCCAGAAGGGGAAGAAGAGCAACAAGTAGAAAACTTATTTGAACAAATAATAAAGGAGAACTTCCCCAATATGGCAAAGGAAATAGACTACCAGGAAGTTCAGGAAGCTCAGAGAGTCCCAAAGAAGTTGGACCCAAGGAGGAACACATCAAAGCACATCGTAATTACATTAGCCAAGATTAAAATGAAGCAGAGAACTCTAGAAGCAGCAAGGGATAAGGGGACAGTCACCTACAAAGGAGTTCCCATCAGACTGTCAGCTGATTTCTCAAAAGAGACCTTCCAGGCAAGAAGGGGCTGGAAAGAAATATTTGAAGTCTTGAAAAGCAGGGACCTACATCCAAAATTGCTCTTTCCAGCAAAGCTGTCATTTAGAATGGAAGGACAGATAAAGCGCTTCTCAGATAAGGTCAAGTTCAAGGAGTTCATCATCACCAAGCTCTTATTATATGAAATGTTAAAGGGACTTATCTAAGAAAAAGAAGATGAAAAATATGACAATGAAAAGACAGCAAACTCACAGCTATTAAGAACCACACCTAAAACAAAAGCAAACTAAGCAAACAGCTAGAACAGGAACAGAACCACAGAAATGGAGATCATATGGAGGGTTAGCAACAGGGGCGTGGGAGGAGGAGAGGGGGGGAAGGTACAGAGAATGAGTAGCATAAATAGCGGGTAGAAAATAGACAAGGTCAGGGTAAGAATAGTATGGGAAATGTAGAAGCTAAAGAACTTATGACACAAGGACATGAACTAAAAGGGGGAATGTGGGTGGGAGAGGATGTGCAGGGTGGGGGGAATGATGGGGGAGAAACGGGACAACTGTAATAACAATCAATAAAATATATTTAAAAAAAAGGGGGGGCTAAAGACCTTAACAGACAGCAGGTGGCAAACAGGTATATGCAAAATAAAACAACAATGAGCTAACACCCATTAGAATGTCCATAATCTGGAACAGTGACAACAAATACACATTAATGCTGTCAAGGACACTAAACAACCAAAAACTGTCATTCATTGCTGATGGGAATGCAAAATCACGTAGCCACTTTGGAAGATAGTTTGGCAGTTTCTTACAAAACTAAACATACTTTTACCACACCATCCAGCAATCATGCTCCTTGGTATATTCACCAAAAGGAGTTGCAAACTATGCCCCCACAAAAATGTGCACATGGATGTTTACAGCAGCTTTATTTATAACTGCCAAAAATGGAAGCAACCAAGATGTCCTTCAGTAGGAGAATAAGTAAACTGTGGTATATCCAGACAATTAAATATTATTCAATGCTTTTAGAAAAAGATCTACCAACCCATAAAAACACATGGAGGAATCTTAAATGCATATTTCTAAGTAAAAGAAACCAATCTGAAAAGGTTATATGATTCCACCTGTATGATATTCTGGAAAAGGCAAAACAATGAACACAGTAGGTTGCCAGGAGTTGAGATAAAAGAAAGGACAAATATGCAGAGCACAGAGGGTTTTGGGTCAGTAAAATTACTCTATGTGACACTATAAGGTACATGCATGTTACTGCACAGTAGTTCCCCCTCACCCACAGGGGGCACGTTCCAAGACCCCCACTGGACACCTGAAACTGCAAATAGTACTTAACCCTACATATATTATGTCCTTACTGAATCTATGCCCCTTACTTGCAGTAAATGGCTTAGTGTGACTCCTTTCAGAAGATCCCTTGCCAAAGTCTTCATCTAGGCTCATTGCTTCCTGGTGCAACACATCACCATCAATTGGGACATATTTTCTCTTTGTCTTCCACCCACAAATTCAATGCCTTTTCAATTTTTTTAAAAAAAATTAAAGATTTTATTTATTTTTAGAGAGAGGGGGGAAGGGAAAGAAACATTAATGTGTGGTTGTCTCTCGTGTGCTCCCTACTGGGGGACTGGCCCACAATCCAGGCATGTGCCCCAACTGGGAATCGAACTGGAGACACTTTGGTGTGAAGACTGGCACTCAATCCACCAAGCCACAACAACCATGGCTACCTTTTCCATTTTTAAATAGGCACTTATTAAGCTCCATGGCCAAACTTTTACAGTTTGAGGTACGACAGCAAAACTAGTGCAAATTTATTTTTCGTCTTCATAATCTCATGAATAGAAAAATTCATTCTTACCAAAGATTTCAGCAACTTCATAACTCAATATTTTTCTTTCCTTATTAAGTCAAGAACTTTCACCTTTTCACTTAAAGGAAGCACTTCTCTCTTTGGCATATCCAAATTGCCAACATCACTACTCTTGCACACCATGACACCACAGAGGTGGAGCTGATAACCGAGATGGCTAGTAAGAGATGATACCACATAGATACATACGACAAAGGGATGATTCATGTCCCAGGTGGGACAGAGCAGGACAGCCTGAGATTTCGTTATGCTATTCAGAATGGCATGCAATTTAAAACTTATGAATGATTTATTTGTAGAATTTTGCACTTAGTATTTTCTTACCTTGGTTGACAGTGGGTAACTGAAACCGTGGAAAGGAAAACAATGAATAAGGGGGGAACTATTGTCCATTTGTCCAAACCCATAGAATGTACAACACCAAGAGTGAATCCTAATGTAAACTATAGATTTGGGGTGATAATGATGTATCACGGTACATTAATAAATTACAAGCAATGTGACAGTCTGAAGACAGATATATATACTTTTCCTCAGAGCTTTACATCTTTCTTTGTTTGTTCATTCAATCAAACTTCAACTAAGTGGTTATTCTGTGACAGATGTGGGAGCCTGGGAAAGGTCCTAGAGAACCCCAAAATCACATACTGCCTGTCCTTTAGGATGTCTGCTCTAATAAATTATCATAGGTGAAATAGATCACATCAGCTTGTAGTAAAAGTATTATTCTTGGGCAATTAAGATTAAGACCAAATTTTAAGTGCTATTCAACCATGTGTTGAACCAGAGCAGATGATCTTTCTTCTTCCCTCTGTTCAAAAAGATTAATGACATTGAATATATATTAATTACTTGACTGGTTCAAAAAGCATCTTGGGAGATAAGATGCAAATTATAAGACAGCGAACTTATTGGATATGTATGATAGCAAGAAAACCCTATCAAGAATTCTTCAAAGGAAGAATAAGTAGATTTTTTTAAAAAACTCAAGAAAATAGCTGAAAATGGAAGCCGATTCTGAAATCACCACAACTCTATTATTAGGAGTCATGCTGGAGAATTCTACCATCTTAAGAAAAAAAGGGAAGGAGTGTCTTAAAATTATTCTGAAAAGATTCTGGTCAAGAACAGAATTATGTACAAATTGGTCTCAACATACTCTCTCACACTGGCCTCTCTTCTAACCTTCTGTTCCTGTGCTATTACCAAATTAAGAGAAACTGATAACTCAGTTTTAAGAAGTAGACAGTATAATTCAGTCATTTCCTCATCATGAAAAAAATTGGAAGAAAACATTTATTTTTTTTAATATATTTTATTGATTATGCTATTACAGTTGTCCCATTTCTCCCCCGTCATTCACATCCACCCTGCACACTCTCTCCCACCCACATCCCCCGCTTTAGTACATGTCCATATGTCATAAGTTCTTTAGCTTCTACATTTCCCATACTATTCTTGCCCTCCCCCTGTCTATTTTTTACCCACTATCTATGCTACTTATTCTCTGTACCTTTTCCCCATCTCTCCTCCTCCCACGCCCCTGTTGCTAACCCTCCATATGATCTCCATTTCTGTGGTTCTGTTCCTGTTCTAGCTGTTTGCTTAGTTTGCTTTTGTTTTAGGTGTGGTTCTTAATAGCTGTGAGTTTGCTGTCTTTTCACTGTCATATTTTTTATCTTCTTTTTCTTAGATAAGTCCCTTTAACATTTCATATAGTAAGGGCTTGGTGATGATGAACTCCTTGAACTTGACCTTATCTGAGAAGCGCTTTATCTGCCCTTCCATTCTAAATGACAGCTTTGCTGGATAGAGCAATCTTGGATGTAGGTCCCTGCTTTTCAAGATTTCAAATATTTCTTTCCAGCCCCTTCTTGCCTGGAAGGTCTCTTTTGAGAAATCAGCTGACAGTCTGATGGGAACTCCTTTGTAGGTGACTGTCCCCTTATCCCTTGCTGCTTCTAGAATTCTCTCCTTCCTTTTAATTTTGGCTAATGTAATTACGATGTACCTTGGTGTCTTCCTCCTTGGGTCCAACTTCTTTGGGACACTCTGAGCTTCCTGGACATCCTGGTAGTCTATTTCCTTTGCCAGATTTGGGAAGTTCTCCTTTATAATTTGTTGAAATAAGTTTTCCACTTGTTGCTCTTCTGGAAGAAAACATTTAAAGGACCCAGTGCCTTCTCTTAGAATCAGGTCTTCAATCTTCTTAGAAGTAAAAGTAGAACAAAAGTAACAAACATCATGTAGCATGCATCTTTACATCCAAAGGATTATTGTCCAATCTTGTAGTTAAAATCTTTGCAAAAAAAATAGTCCTCATTAGTGCCTAATTATATGTATGCACTCGTCTGCTTCAAGATAGAACATTACCTTAGAGAGTGGTATTTTTTAAATGCTGCTGAAAACTGGCAATAACAAGCTGCTCTCTCGATTAAGAATCACATGCAACCAAGCATTTTAAAATTTACCATAAACTGAAACAAAGAACTACTGTCCTATGAAATAGACATTGAGTTTCAGTATATTCCAAAATCCTAACATTGCTGTATTTTGGGAGTTGAATGTGTAACATTGGAAGACAATGGAGGAAAGGGATAAAACTGTAGAATATGGGTACGAGGGGAGCAGGACTTTTGGTGAAGTGTTCCTGTTCAAAATGCCCCAAATCAACTTGATTTGATCAACCTTAAGTTATCGGCACATTATGAACTGGTTTTAGCACAGGACGGAGGGAAAAATTTTATGCAGCTTGTCCTGGTATTTGACAAAAACTTCAAATGCATTTAGTAAGGATTCAAACGGATTCAAGTAAAAATTCCTTGCTTTAACAACAAAAACCTACAAAATGCAATTTCCCCAGTAACACAGAGTAATAGGAACACATGTTTAGGAGAAGAGTTGTTTGGATTCCTACTAACGTAACAGCAATAAAACATCCCACTTCGCTTCAGTTAAACATTATGACAACCCCCATTTAAAGGATGGGAAATGTTATTACACTTTTTCTCCAGAAATGTGTATACTCAGTCAGCAGGTGTTCTTCTTAAAAGCACCAAATAACCCCTTCCAAGGAAACTTGTTTTCTGAACTCTTCACCCTACATTATTTCTGAATTTTTCTCCTCTCCATTTTCCTAATTTTAACTTAATGTGTTGTGAATCCTAAAACATATTTTTCCTATTTGCATTTGGCTGCAGAAAAAATTCTTAATGTACAATAGGGAATGTAGAGGTGAATGCTGGAAGTAGGAGAATGATGAAAAAGATAAAATAATAATCAAAGCAATAACAAGAATATTGTTTCTCTACTGCTGCTAAGGAAGTGGTATAAATTTCTCCTCCTTGTGAAAAATTACCTAATTATAGGAAAAAGCACACTCTGCTTTTGATATCATAAGTGTGTATTTTAAAGAGCGCTACAAGCTGTCCTCTGTAAACGGGGCCAGAAAAGAGAAGCGTGGGCAACTGCAGCGCATGAGTGGTGACAGGAAGCACAGCCTCAACACACTCAGTCCTGTCTTTGCGGTCACCTCTCCATTCCCTAATCTCCTAGAGCAGCAAGCAGGTAGCACACTGTGGAGTTGGGATCAGCAGCACCAACATCAGCAGGGAAGTCATTAGACATCCAAATTATTGGGCTCCACCCTAGACCTGCAGGTTAAGAAACTCTAGAGGTAAGACACAGAAATCTGCTTCAACAAACAAGTATTTCATGGGATTCCAATTTAATAAACCATATTCTACAGAACTTTTTATCTGCCAATTCATTCTGACTTTTAATCAAATGACACCAGAATTGTTACTAAATATTTTCATGTGTATACATTCTCCAACTAATGAGATCCTTGGGGCAAAAAATTCTCTCTTCCCTTATCCTGTTTGCTTTCTGTCACCTACCAGTACCTTCCACAGAGCTAATAAGCAAAAGGAAACATAATGAGCATTCGTAATGACAGGGACAAGGGAGAAGGACCTCAGGGAGAGTTCCTCTCTTTAGAATGCAACACTTTCAACTACCTGAGATACATCCATCTCCCTTAATTATGGTCTAAGAACAAAAGGCCCTATTTTCCAATTTACAGTCTATAGAGGATTCATTCATTCTTCAGATGGACTGCTCAGCTTCATAATTTGGTCAATCCAAGTGATAACAAATGAAAAGTTGCATAAAATATTTCCCTCAGAAAAAGAATTTTTTAATTGTGAGTATTTCTTACTGACCTCAGTTTGAAGACAGGTTTATACCTACAATTCACATGGTTCATAATAAATAACACTTAGAAGAGTATTCAAGTTAAATCTAGGTCTCTGCAGTGAAATACCAGAGCAAATAATATACTTTAGAAAAATGCAAAGCTTTTTCCTCAGCTGGATTCTTGCAAACCTAGATGCTCTAGAATGTGGCAATGTCCCTTTCTCTGAGGCTAATTAGTAATATTTCCCTCTTCCTCTATAGTTGGGGGTCCCTAGCCTATGATTGGTTGCCTAGGTGCAGAAGTCATTCACAAGGAATATAAAAACAGCAAAGGCTTTCTGTCACATATTAGGCTTAGGTTGCTACGTACAAGACTCAAAAACAACATAAAGTCTTTTTCCATTCCCTCTGGGTTATTGGGGAAAATGGGACATGCCTGGCCCCCAGTAAAGCACTTCAACCACTGCAGCTGTGCCTTCATGGACTCTCTGCATTAAAACAACTTCTGGAAACTTGGTCCAGAGTATATGAAAGCACTGACTTCCCAGGGGCTTACCATTTGCTGAGAAACCAATTCCTCTGTCTTACACTCTGCGGTGGTGGCATATGGTAACTGCACAGTGTCTGCAGTGACGCACAGGAACACTTTTGGGGGAGATCTGGGCTTGGGTGAGAAGCACTAGATAAATTTCTTCCAACATCTTATTCTCCTAAAAATCAGCTGTGCTGGTGAAGCTACACATGATGTACACATTTTTAAAATGCTATAATATTCAGGATCTCATTCAACATCAACATGATTTTCCTTGTTATTCTTCAACTCTAGGTCAGCAGTTTGCCATCATTCCATGCTAAGAAGTGTGGCAGAGCGTGCACGTGGGTGCGCACGCGCGCGCGCGCACACACACACACACCAAAAGAGTCTCCTAGTGCTTCCTTCAGAAGCCCCTATCCTTGAATTGCTGTCACAAGTCACTCAAATCTGAAACATTAGAGGTAAGAATCTTCTACTTTAAATACTCAATAATTAGTATTATCACCAAGAATAAATTATTTTGCATAACTTGTACACTTCCTATGAAAAGTAGATTTGATCCAAAAGAAAAAAGAAATGGTGGGAAAAGGTGCCACACAGACCATCGAGATCCCCAGAAAGCATATGGTTTCCTAAAAGAGTAAGTACAGCCCGTTAAAACCCTTGGAGATTCCACCAAAGCTAATAATAGGAGAAGGTGTAAAAAGTATATCTTAGTCTGATTCTGAAAGGGAAATGTACAAAATGGCTGGTGTTTGTGTGTGTGGTCACTGAATTTCAGGGGCCTTAAAGGTAATTCAGGACACAGATGAGGAAGGCAGGAGCTGAAATGCTGAAGTATCCCTTATAACCTTTCTGGCTGTACAGCAGCGTGGTTACAAATACACTGACCCTGGAGACACATAGGCTTGGGTTCAAATCCCAACCACTAGCTAGGTGACCTGGGTAACTTTTATTTAACCTAAATGTGTGTCTTCACCTGTAAAACAGAGAGTGTAATAAATCTACGTCATAAGATTCTTGTGTTGCTTAAATGACAAGACCTGGAGGCACTTAGCATAGTGCCTGGCAACAGTAAATCCTCAATAAGTTTTGGCTATTTTTACTTAATTTCTAAAACTCCCCCTAAAACTCCCTCTAAATCCCCCATTAAGAGGACTTCCAGTCAAGATGGAGGCATAGGTAGACACATTTCGCCTCCTCACATAGCCATAAGAATCACAACTAAATTCAAAACAAAACAACAACAACAACAACAAAAACCTCAACTTCCAGAAAATAAAACTGTATGGAAGTCCGACAACCAAGGATTTAAAGAAGCCACATCCATCCAGACAGGTGGGAGGGGTGGAAACGGGGAGCTGGGGCAGAGAGGAAGCAGTGTAGTGTGAAGAGGCAGCTGTCACAGTAGAAGGGGCAGTCCCACATTCACGTGTAGCAGATAAAAATCAGGAGGGATGCCTTGGGTGTGAGCAATCGCAGTTCCAGGCGATACCCCACAGCCCAGGGTTCCAGCACCAGAAAAATAAACCCTCACAACTTCTGGCTGTAAAACCCAGTGGGGATTGGGCCAGTGGAAGACACTGCTGGTTTCTCAGGAGAGTCCATTTAAAGGGCTTGCACTGTGCTACAACATATGCAAACCCACCCACTCTGGGAATCATTACCAGGGAAGCAGCTAGAAGGGCACCAGTCAATAGGGGAGGTGGGTGAACTGATTAGAAAAGGGACAAGTACTGGGCAAGCCTCCAGAGGCCAGACAGCAGCACTGTACCCTCTCCGACCCTTCCTCCACACACAGCATCACAAAGCAGTGAAGCAGGTTGCCTCGCTGCAGTGAATAACTAAGGCTCTGCCCCTTAAAACATAATGGGTGCACTAGGACAGGGAGTCAAAGCAGCTCTACCTAATACACAGAAACAAACACAGGGAGGCTGCCAAGTTGGGGAGACAAAGAAATATGGCCCAAATGAAAGAACAAAACAAAACCACAGAAAAAGAACTATGAGAAATGGAGATAGCCAACTTATCAGCTACAGAGTTCAAAACACTGGTGATAAGGATGCTCAGAGAAATCACTGAGTATGGCAAAAACATAAGGGAAGAAGTGAAGGCTACATTAAGTGCAATAATGAAAAATCCACAGGGAACCAACAGTAAAGAGAAGGAAGGCTGGATTCAAATCAGTGATTTGAAACATAAGCAAGA
Source organism: Glossophaga mutica (assembly GCA_039655065.1). NCBI lineage: Eukaryota > Metazoa > Chordata > Mammalia > Chiroptera > Phyllostomidae > Glossophaga > Glossophaga mutica. Next base: position 197,255,813 of record CM077304.1, read on the forward strand.
AATAAACACCCAGCCAGAACAGAATGAAGAAATGAGGATTCAAAAAAAAAAAAATGAGGAGAATTTTGTTCACGAATCTGCAATCTGGGCAGGGCTCAGTGGAGACAGCTTATTTCTGCTCTACTCAGCATCTGCTGGACCTGCTCGAAGGCTGGGGGCTGAAATCACCTGAAAGCTTACTCACTGGGAAAACTCAAGCAGCTGGAAGCTGAACAGCTGGGGCTCCTCTGGCATGTACCTCTAATCGACGTAGTGTTTCCACGTGCTTTCTCTAATGTGGCAGATTCAGGGTTCACAAGAACTTGGGGCTCACAAGGCACAGGTCACGAGAAGGAAAGAGAACCTGGAGGAAACTGTATTGCCTTTATGGCACAGGTGACAAACACAAGGCCTGTGGGCCGAATCCAGCCCTCCACCTTATTTTATCCGGCCCCGCACCTTGCTTCTACCTGGCAGCAGTGCTGAGCTCTCACTTAGCTGTTAAGGAGTAAGTACATTTATACAGTCCTGAAATTATATACAGCCCTTTGAAGGCAACCATGAGGCTGATGTAGCCCCCAGTGAAAATGAGTTTGACACCCCTGCGTTATGGCCTCACCTTGGAAGTCACCCATCACCAATTTCATTGCATTCTACTGATCCCCTCAGGTTTAAGGAGAGTGAAACAGACCCCCACCTCTCACTGCAGCCCTGTGAAACTTCACTGTAAGAAGGGCAGCAAGGATGGGATATACATTGGTGAGACCATTTTTGGAAAATATAACCAGTCGAAGTCATATTTTTACACAATAAATCAGGCAGGGGCCTTGGTTACAAACAATAGAAACCAGCTTTGGAAGAATCAAGAAAAAAAGAGTTTATTTGAAGGATATTGAGAATTCTAAAACTCAAAGGAAAAGCTGAAAGCCTGGCCTGGAAATGAGCCAGAATCAGGGGAGGCTGGAAAATAGAAGTCTCCGTCGCAGAAGAATCCAGGTAACACACCTTTCTCACCACCACTGTGTGACCGGACCGTCATGTTGCGAAACTCTCAACACCACCACTGCTAAGAAGAATAAACTGCCTGTGCTTCTTTGAGTCACGCCATCAAGATTTGAAGTTCTGAATGATTCTGAATCTTGAAATTTCACCTTAGTCTATGTCACATGACTGAGACCAGGCATCCAGGGACAAGAAGATGAAGGATCTGATCCCTGCTGGAGGAGGCCCACACAGTAAAGAATTCACTCCAAATAAGAATACAGGTTCAGATGCTGGGTAGCCAAAATCCCAGTAAGTGTCTGATACACACAAAAACAACTAACAGTCCTTTACAACTTTGAAATGAAAAGATCATACCACTTTCTGGCAGCACAGAGTAAGTTAACCCCCACCTGGTTAACAACCGGGTTTTAATCTGCAATGAGGCCAAATCCTCAATCCATGATGCAATCTGTGAGGATAAGAACCTTCCTCACAGTGAAGTGAAGTAAGTCAACTAAGATCATAATGCTACTTGAGCAAGGTTGAGTTCTAACACTATGAACATCACACAAATAGATATGTGCTTGTTTTCTTCACAGAGGATGTGCTTGTATGTACCCAATACGAGGGTAGGTAACATTCCAAAATCCACCTACACATAGGTCAGCTATTCTAAATTTAAAACAAAATTTTCCAAATAATAACTAAATTGCCAGGCGGGCACATAGGTATCTAATTAGTCCAAAAATGTATGTATCTGACTGTATCCAGTGATACTGTTTACAGAATGTAAGCAGTAGTATTTAGAACACAGCTTTTATGGGAGAGGTGTCCGTGCACACTCATGAGAGCCTTGAACAGCCTCGCCTTAGCCGTCACAACAGAAAGACCCTCCTTGCTTTGTTTTTGCTGGCAGCAGGAAAGCAGGTGCCCTGCTAAGGGGGGAAGAAAAGACTTTGCACGCCAAAGTGACTGTTCACGTGCAAGGAGCTTTCGCATGTTGATTTTTTTAAATTTAGATACTACCTAAATATAAGGATAAAAGATCTACCTAAATCCTTTGCAAACTTTCAAATACGAATGTGGACAGATGAGTAGCTGATTCTCTTGAAACCCTAAACAGTAGAGCTAATATATTTATATCAATTTTGAATGTGTAAAACTAGTAGTTATTTAGTGGTTTTCTTATAATGTTCCTTTAACAATTAATTAAAATACAGTCATAATATTAACTTAATGCTACATCTTAGGCACTGATTCCAGTTTGTTCCGTGTCATATAAGGAAGGACAAAAAAATGGAGAAATGTTGCCTCCGTGACAGCAGGCACCTGGCCTCTGTCTTGCTCACTGCTGTATTACCTGTTCCTAGTATGGGGCATATAGCAGGTGTTCCATAATATTAGTTGCTGCTGAAGCTTTAAAGAGATGGAAGATTTAGCAAAAGGAATAAAAAAATAATAATGGATTATTCAGAAAAGATATTTGGGCCAATGATATCTTCTGAAAGAATTATTCATTCATTTCTCCTAGAGAGCTGGATGCAATAAATACCACCCTAATCTATTCTCCTCCAAAATTCATTATGCCTCATCTCTTTGCCTACCATCCCCCGACCAAAGACAGAAAACAACCAACATACACTCCTTAAACCGCGGAGTGACTGCCAGCTTTTAACTCCATGCACACTAAAAGCCCATCTCACCTTTCAGCACTCTAGGGGTGTCCTGCCCTGGGCAAAGCTGTATTGCACTGGAAATTACTGTTCTGGGTAAGATGGAGAAAAGATCTGTGTTGCATACCACAGCACCTGAGTGTTGGGGGACTGCTTGAAAAAACAGACAGTAGCTTAAAGGGATTCTTTAATTAGAACACAGAAGTGGAAACCTTCTGCACAACAAAAAAAAAAATGTTCTAATTATGCTATGTGAATATAACATGAACCACAGTAAAAAGGGACAGTTTAATATGATTTTTAAATGACACCTAAATGTAAAATACTATGCAATATTATACGATAAGAAAGAAAGAGAGGGAGAGGAAAAAAGTGAGGAGGGAGGGGAACGAGCACACCATGTAGCTACACAGCCTGCTGATATAAAATAAATCACCGCATATTGGGTGGAAATATATATATAATGGTGAGAAATACCAAAACATCCTATGTCAGTTCAAACGCTATCTAGGAAAAATTCAAGATTCTACAACCTAATCAGACTAATGGGGCAGAATTATTGGTATAGTTAGTCTTGTGTGGATGGTTAACAAACAAATAATTCTAAATGATTCCTTGTCTAACCTAACTTCTTCATGTTTCAGTCTTGAAACCATTTTCTTTTCTCTTGCCCTTAGCAGAGATGAAAGCTGCTAATCCCCAAAGTCTAAAATTGAACACTTCATGGGCATGAAAACCTTTACAATAATATATCACCTTTCTACTCTTGCTCCTCTGGAATAAATCAAACCTGTCCCTTCAACCTCTTTTTTGCTGTTGTTTTTGTTTCTAGATTCCACTGTTTTACACTTCTTGATTCTTCCAAACCATCTTCTCTTTCCACTCAAGTTCAAATCCTATTCCAAAAAGGATTTGAACAGTGCCAATTATAAGAAAGTCATTTTTAGGGAAGTATAACAGCTGACTTTGAAACTAAAGCCTTGACATTTATATACATTCTAAAGCTGGGGTAAAAAGGGAATAAAAAATCCTAAAGCCTCCTAGAATAAATCTTGAATTTAAAGCCAATCAGTCTGAAGTTACATATATAAATTTCCAGCTTGGGATTCAATCAAAGTGTCACACTATTTAATTTCTAAAAAAAATTACAAAGGTGCACTCAATAGGCAAGTAGATAGATCCCACTTGTCTACTGAGATTTAAAAATAACTACTCTTTCCCATAGCTGCCTTCCCTTTATCATCATTATTATCATTTCAGAATTTGCTAAGAGCTAAAATCATGCTACATTTGTTTAAATGAAATACCATCAAAGACAAATGTAAATAATTCCCTACTAAATATTCTGTTTTTATAAATTGTGTGTAAAGACCTGTCCTATGTGGGAGGATCTCAGTAAACCTAATTATTAACTTCAGACAACAAATTGCAATTTCAAGGCTTCAATATTTTAAGGCTTTAAGATTCAATGACTTTAAAGCCACCATTGCCTGCCAAAACATAGCAATGACAAAGAACTGTCACAGGTCATGAATTACCATGGAGACACAGCAACGTTCTGCTAAGTCCACCATCTGGTCTGTATTGTGGGTCTTAGGCCACTGTGACATCATCAACTAATGATTCGCTGGTGGTTACTATGCCCTGTACCAGAAGAAGGGGCTCTTAAGTATTATAGTGGCATAATTCTTTAAATGTATAATGAACTTAAAATCCTATTTAAACTATTTAGATACTTCTGGTGTCTTGACTCCTAAATAAACAATCTTTTATTACATTTTTATATTCGTGGGTTACTTTAGGAGAATAATTGCTCCCTGGCCTTAGACCAACCTTAACTGTTTTGCGGAGAGGGCAGGACAACTTTCTTACAGTGCCAAAGGGGTAGTGGGAGCACTCTGCCCCGAAAGCCTTTACCTGGTCTTTTAGCCTCTACCTTGCACCTAGCTTTATGGGGTTTGTCGTCCTCCTCCCCCCACTTTCCCCTACAGTTAAGGTAGGGAGGGAAAGCAGCAGGTGCTGGCAGGAAGTACTAACCCTGTCCTCAGGGCAAATTCTGAACTGTTGCAACCACGCTGATAGATATCAGGCAGGACCAAGTTACAGTGACAGCTGGACAAGAACCGCAGCCAGGGCAACACGTGATTCTGGCAACAAAGAAGCCAAGACTTAAGGCATCCAACAGCAGAACCTGAAGTACATGATAGGGCTTCTGAGTTCTATGCACTAAACTTTTTTTCTAGAATTTTCTTGGCTGGAGAGAACATTCCTATACCCAGTTATGTCTGCAGTATCTTTCTATGGAGTACTGAAAATAAGCCAACTTTACGTGCAAATATTTGTATACATACACACATTACACCAAAGGCAGGAACTATAAAGGAAAATATTAATATTTGATTTCATTGAATCTAAGACTTTCCTTTTTCAAATGACATCTCTAAAATCAATATATGTCATTTGATCGATGGTACATACAGTCAAGAAAAACAACAGATCTCGCAACATGACAACACAATTTTAAATTTCTAGAAGGCAAAAAAACCATACATACTGTTAAAAGGTAAAATGGAAAAATATTTACAACATGCCTGTAGTGTTTATAGCCTTAATAGCTCAGAGCTTTTACAAATCAAACCAGAGCTGAGCAAACAATAGAAATGGGCAAAGGATATCAACAGGAAATTTACCCAAAAAAGGCAGAAAATTTTTATATCTAAATAGTTATGTTGCCACCATTATGATATTGATAATTTTAAAGCCCTACCTCTACCTTAATGCTCCTAAAAGTCCAATTACTCATGTAGCCTAGAGGAAAGGGAAAGAAGAAAAGAAGAACTTTCTCTGTCCCGGGCATTGTCCTACGAGATTTCACACCCATGAGCTCATTAAAACCTCCCAACATCCTGATAAGCTCGATATCACTGGACAGATGAGAAAATCAAGCTTTGGAGAAGCTGAGTAGTTGAAGCCAAATCTCTGAGTAGGTATGATAAAGCCAAGATTTTAAGTGAGAGCTCCGATACAGCTTCTAATCACAGCACAACTCCAGAAACTCTATTCAGATAAAAGATCCCCCCTTAAGAACAAGGGCTGGACCTCAGAGACTAAAACCCACAGCAGCAGTAAGACGAGGCCTGAGGCCCCACGTGTCATAAATCGGAAATGTTTGTGTCCAACTGCGCAGGAGATTTCTTAAAGGTCTGTTTGCAGTTTTCCCACATTGGAAAAGGAAAAGTTAAGTGTTGTATTAAAAATGTTTAGATCCAAAGATGAAGTGAATTTTATTTAAAATATAAATAGCTGTTTACTAATAGTGAAACTGTGACTCAACTCTGTCCACCTTAGTAAAATAAAGCAGTGGCATCAAGAATAACCAGATCCCTACTCCTCAGTTTTGGTTCTAGATGGAAACAAGTCAATAGAAAAAGAAAGGCCACGCTTTTATCAAAACACGTAGGCCCTGCTCTGTGGCCGGGGGGAAGGAGTGCTAAATAAATGGCCTGACACTCACCGGGACTGTTGGGGTTAATGTTATGGGCATGTCGTACAGGTAAAGCCCTGAAACCTGAACCGAATCCTCCAGCTGCCCCAATAAGGAAGCCTTGACAGGGCTCCTTGAAGACAAGCCACAGTCCAGGAAGTTACCAATATTGTATCTGCTGACAGCCACTTACATCCCCAGGTGAAAAATGGCAGGACCTTCCTTCCCTGAGACCTAGGTTGGGAGAGTAGAGCAGAGAGGCAACAGATGTCACTTTATATTTATCCAACTGTAAGAAAAACAGGTCTCTTGCCCTTTTTATACATAACAGGTATTAAGACTGCTCAGTTTGACGCATGTGGCTGGGTTACAAAGGATTAAAACAGGATGCCTCCAATTCCTGAGTCTTAGAAGCCATTCTACAATGTCAGCCTAACGCTTACATTATACTTCTCAAATCCCATTAAAGACTGATATTTCTTCCTAGCCTTATCACAAATCAGCCTGCTCTTTAAAAACCAACTTTATTTTTTCTTGATGACCAAAATGTAATGCAGTAGGAACTCAAGTGGTTTAGGTTATTTGGCCTGAATTTTAACCATTTTTGAGATGATGTTAAATACGCTGAAGTGTCATAGACATTATGTCTAGGAACTTAGCTTCCAAAAAAGTTCCTTTCAAAAGGACTAAATGACTCTTCAGCACAGCTGTTTAACCTTTAGAATGACAGCATGCCACCAAATATACTGTGTCAGCTGCATTTCACCAGCCATTCATCAAACATTATCACTATTTTTTAACCATAAACAGAAAGGAGAAAATTAATCTGATTTCCAATATTCCATCAACAAACAAAAGGCTTACAACTGTCTGTTTTCAATATTGACTAAAAAATATTTAATTCAAGAAAAAAATTCTTCTAGATTTAAGCATCTAAGGAAAAGGAAGGGAAGGAGGCTAGGAAATGTGAAGTATCATGGAAAGTTACCTATAACTAATATAATTTTAATGATGTAACAGTACAAGATGTGTGTCAGGGGAGGAAGAAAGGAAGAGAGAGACAGAGAACCTAAATTAGCACTTAGATACATGTCCTTAAAATTGAAAATAAAAAGATAGAAATTCCACAAACAACTTGGCAGGTCCATCTGCGCCACCAAAGAGAAAGAATATGGAACTGACTTTAGGCCAAATAGTAAATAGGAATCTGATTTTAAGGCTCTTGCTAAATCAATTTAGTCTTCAGGTACTTTTAAGAGTTCATTAAAAATTCAAAAACAGCCCTGTAATTTCCAGTAACTACGTATTATATGCTGATCATGTATTCTCTGCTCTTTTAAAAATTATAAAATTAATTGATTCTAAGAATACAAAAAGGCAATTAAAAAAAGCTTTTGTTTGAGTCTAAGAATTAGTCTGAGAGACTATGAATTAGAAAAAGAGAGGTAATCAGATGTCATATTAGTTGCTCAAAATACCTCATAAATGAAGATAAATCACCTAACATATAAAGGAGAATGAGTTCTTTGTTTGGGGGCAAATCGTTACAATTATCACACCTTTGTACAATAACATAGATAACGCATTTGATTTTTAAGAAAGATCAGTTAAAGTGGCTTTGAGGAGAAAATCTTAAAATTCAAAGACACTCAATGTTTATATAGTTGACCCTTGAACAAGGCATAAAACTTTTGACTCTTCAAATACTTAGTTGTCCCTCCGTATTCGTAGAGGACTGGTTCCAGGACCCCCATGGATACCGAAATCCGTGAATGCTCAAGTCCCCTACATAAAATGGCGTAGATCAGTGCACACAGTCAGCCCTCCACATCTGCAAACTCCCAACCACAGAGAGAAAAATGTACAGATATTTATTGAAAAAAAAATCTGCATGTAAATGGACCTGCACGGTACAAACCTGTGTTATGCAAGAATCCACTGCATTACGTGGTGATACGATCATTATCTCTGCATTATTATTCCCATCATGAGTATGTCATCATTTAAAATAGTAAGAATTAAGTGCTACATGTTTAATATTTCTAAAGGAAATGTTAATTATAAAGTATACATGAAACATGGATTTTTGCAACAAAGCAAAATGAAATTGTAAAGGTTTGCCATGTTTCCATGGACTAAGGCCTCACTAGCTGAGCCTGTGGTAAAATCTAACAAACAGCTCCACTGGCCTTCATAATTTATAAAACCAATAAAGGGAAACCATGCCATTAATATTAAAATCTTAAATAGCATGTCTGCGTGACCGTTCTGCATAGTGCTAAATACAAAGCAGAGAGTTTCTAAGTAGGAGGCTTTACTCTCTTGATATTCAGAAGAGCTTCAGCCAAGTGCCTTTCTAGGCCTGGAGAGGAAAAAATTCCCAATGTCTATTAGAGAGGCAGAAAGCCACAGCAGCTGTAATAATTCAGAGCAGCACAAGAGGTGCCTTATTAAATAAGGTTACTTGTCAACTTGGTATTTACTCTCTGACAGAAATATCAAAACACATTTTACGAAAAATTACCTTTGCTCTCCATGACAACTTCTGATGTTGAGATACACATTTATCTATTTCTTTAATAGTCCATACTATGAAACTGCCATCCACTATTTAACAGGTATTAAGTTAAGTTTATATCACTCACTGAAATAAGAATTTCCTGCTTGTATCTAAAAATTGCTGAAAGACCCATTTGCCTTATAACAAAATTTATTACAAGGCACAACAATTTTAAAACTAATCCAAGGGAGGCTAATTACTAAAAGAGCAAAACATATCTATCTTAAAGTGGTTTTATATAAGGTAAACCTACAGTTTAGACGTTAAGGTCAATAAGAAAATATAATCCCTGTAACCTTTCATCTACCCTAAAATCACACTTGCAAAGCTTTAAAATGTTCCTGGAATTTGATGGACAAGTTCATATTTGCCCTATTCACAAACTTCATGATTTTGCAAATGTGGATCCTGCCTCCTCTGAGACTGTCTTACTGGAAAGTCAGTCTTCCTGGTTAGTCATTATTCTGAAACCACTGTGGAGCCTTTATCACTGACTTTTCCAGCACACTTCAGCTCTCTGCTTTCTGATATTTGGCATCAGAATTGCATACTTGAGAAACAAATGACCACCATGACAAAGAGACCAGAATTTTTAAAACTTGTTTGTTATTCAAAAAAAAAAACCACCTTCCTTTTTTTTGCCTGGTTTTTATGGACCAGTATAAGCAGCTCGAGTGGGCTGTATTCATCTGTAGACAATGCTTGGTAGATTAAAGTGTTGAACTTTTTACCTGAAGTTTGGACAATTTATAGATTAAAGTCCATCTGCGACCACCGTAGAAGCACCAGTGGTTAAAATAAGTTCAATCTCTTCGTGACTTCTGACCGGAACCATGAAAAGCATTTCAGTGTACCTTCTCACATTCACAGAAAGATTCGTGGCTCCCTCCAGAGAGCTGACACAGAAGTACAGTGTTCGATTCATGCCCATCCAAAACAATGGGGTTCAGGTTGTGCGAAGACATTACAAAGGACAGCAAATTGGCAAAGCAGGCCAGGTTCACCGGAAGAAATATGTCACCTACACTGAACAAGTGCAATGGGAGAAAGCTAAGGACGTAGCTGTTCACATGGGCACTCACCCCAGCAGGCGGTCATCACTAGACTAAAGTTGGACAAAGACCACAAAAAGATCCTGAGCATAAAGCCAAATCTTGCCAAAGAGGAAAGGAAAAGGGCAAATACAAGGAAGAAACAATTGAGAAGATGCAGGAATAAAGTAATAGTATACACAATTTCCATTAAAAACTTCAACTAAAAAAATTAAAGTTCATCTTTTATAAATATCATTGGATTTTTGTTGTTGTTGTTGCATGCCTTCCTTTAAACTTGCAGCTTTGACATTGGCAATTTTTTCAGCCCACTCACAAGATAAAAACTTCCTAGGCAATCTTGGTTAACCTTTATGCGGAAATGTCTGCAGCCTTCTACTGTTTATTTTCTGTTGAGCATAAATCACGATCTGTAATTTCCTGACAAACACTGAGCCTAGGCCTTCCCCTGGGGGTAGGAAGGATCTCCTGTGGAAGTGGCGCCACGTCGGGGGCAGTGGTTACCCATGAGGACAAGACTCATGTCTGATTTATGCGTTTATGCCCAGCACCTGGCAAATGGTAGTTGCTGAAAAAATATTTGCTAAAAGAATTGATCAAGATTTGAAAGCAACTATGACTAAGTGAAGGCGAATAGATTACTCTGGAATTCTAATTTTCATTATGTATCCTTTTACACCTTCCTCCTGGGGCAGCAACAGAGGATGGTCAAGGAAGACACGGGAGAGCGAGGTTCTAAGATCTCAGGAACTGATTTTTTAAAGAGTCAGTGGGACTCGTACAGTTCGATACAGGGTGGCTGCAAATCTAACAGATTTCCGAGTGGGGGAGGCAGAGGTCTGGGGACGGTCTAGCAGGAGACTTTCAGGCACTTCCGAAACCAGCTTCCTTACCTGCCCAGGGTTCCTTCCCATACCTAGATCCATCCCGCTGGTTTTTACAACTCAAATACTTCAATTAGACGAGTTAACTTCCTCACGGAACAAACATTCTCACGCCGAGTTCTCCATGGGGGCTTTCAGGAGACTATGAAATGCTAAAAACTGCACCCTTGACACTTGGAAAAACACTCAAGAACAGGGAGACATGAGGGTTTCAGGCAGAAAGAACAGCTTACTTAAAGAATTAGGCTTGGCCCTGGCTGGGTGGTTCGGTTGGTTAGAACATCCTCCCGAACACCAAGAGGCTGCAGGTTCAACTTCCAGTCAGAGCACATAACTAGGTTGGGGGTTCATCACGAGAGGCAACCGATCCGTGTTTCTCTCGCATTATCAATGTTCATTCTCTCTGTTTCTCTCTCAAAATGAATAAACATATCCTCATATCCTCAGGTGAGATTTTTTTTTTTAATTTTTCCAAAGAATTAGGCTTGTTTATGTGACTCAGGAGCCAACTATTGATTACACATTGATAAGATTCAAATTGCAACAACATACTCGATAGCTATCCAGTCTATAAAGTGCCTCCTCACAGTCTACTAACTTCATAGTCACACTTCATGCAGTACTGGACACTTTTCACAGCAGCACACAACTTAAATCAGGGTGAGGGCCAGGGCTGGGAGCTTTAATGAGAAATGTCAACCTGTTTCACCACTGGGTGATGAAATGAAAGCTTTCTCCAGATAGCAGTCATGACGGACGAGGTTAAATTCCTACAGGAAATAATAACTTAATCACAGAAGGCATTTAGTGGGGTGAAGAAGGCATTTATTTACTTGGTATACAACTACCAAGCAGAAAACAGTGAATTCAGCTGGCTGGCAGACAATACTAGCTGTTCCAGGAGCTGGGGAAGAAGGCGAGAACACTAAGGTAGAACTAGATAATGGATAACCTCCGGTTTACTGTAAGGTCTTTTGAAAGTGGTCTCCAAGTCTGCATTTTTTAAATTCTACAGACTAAATAAATAAATAAATAAATTCTACAGACTTTAGTTTAAAATCACTATCTTGATCTGTGGTATTTTATTTGAAGTAAAAAAAAAACTTGACGAAAACACTTGCTATATGAAAATGTTATTAGTGGAAACATCTGGAAAAATAAAAGCCACACAGGTCTTCTGTCTGAGAAAGGCTAGTAAATAAACACAGTGAGTGGCTGTCAAAATTAGTGGAATATCCTTCCTCTGTGTAACACTTTGTCTGATTTGTGTTTCAAAGAAAATGACAGCCTGTTCTTCGTTTTTCAGCAGACCTATAATCTATAATAAATTAGAAGGAAAATTAAAGCAAGAAGTATTCTTTATACTAGCGTTTTTTAAAAGCTGATCATCATTTTATTCTGCCACTTCACCAAGCTTTTTTTTTTACTACTTTCCTGAATATGGCCTCTTAATTTTTATCCATGGTTTCCCTGAAAACTGAGACGCATTTGGAAATTTGGCAGTATTATGGTCTCAGAACTCTGCGTGTGTGTGTGTGTGTGTGTGTGTGTGTGTGTGTAGGATCAGGGATAGAGACTAAAACTTTCTGTGCATGTTTTGTACACAATTGTCTCCTACATGGGCCTGAGCAAAACAGGTTGTTCAATATTTCAAATATGAATACTGACCCTCTACTATAAACCAATCCTTTATCTCATTCTCAATCAAAGCCCACCTATCCTATTTCACATCTCCTTAGTGCCTTACTCCATCTTCCTAATAGTCACTTGTGCTAGACTGATAGTTGGTTTCTTTCCAGAAAACATAATTGCATTTTGCTATCCTTTCGATGCTTGAATCAAAAGGATGACTAATGTAAAACATTCCAGGGGTTTCCGGGCAGCCCTGTCAAGAAAGCCATTTTTGAGTGCAGGGTGAAACAACTGTGTGTGGTGCCAGGTGGGTACTGGAAATATCGAGGCATCACTGTGTAAAGCATATGTCTGTCTAACCACTATGCTGTACACCTGAACTAATACAAAATAGTGGTCGATGTAAACTATATTCGAAAAATAAAAATATAAAAAACATAAGCTTTTATCAAATCGTAAGTTCAATTCCCTTACTGGGCCAGCCTTGCTCTTCTTTCATGTTTTGGGATAGAAGAGCTTATTTTCTTTGACAAAATACTAGAATTTGGGGAGCAAATGAAATATCATTAGCAGCAGCTACTATTCCTCATCATCTGCATTAGTATCGTCATCATCAGTGTGGTAGGCAGAACAGCAATCCCCCAAGATGCCCACATCCTAATCCCTGACACCTGTGAATGTGTTCCCTCACTTGACAGCTGGGACTCTGCAGACGTGATGATGCTAAGGATCCTGAAATGGGAAGATCATCCTGGATTATGTGAGTGGGCCCAAGGTACTCACAGGGGTCTTTAAAAGGAGGCAGGACTATCAGAGTCATAGGGAATGTGACAATAGAAGCAGAAGTCGGAGTGATGCCATTGCTGGAAGGGGACAGTGAGACAAGAAATGTGAGCAATCTCTAGAAGCTGGAATAGGCGAGGAGTGAATTCTCCCCTAAAGCCTTTAAAAGAAACACAGGCTCGGCAACACCTTGATTAGGTGATTAGGCGACACCTATTTTCAGAAGTCTGACCTCCAAAGCTGTAATAATAAACTTGTGTTGTTGTAAGCCACTAAATTTTTGGTCGTTTGTTATAGCAGCAGCAGGAAACTAATATAACCATTAATACATACAACTGCCTTATAAGCTACTTGTTACCGTCTCTTTACAGATTAGAAAACTGAAGCTCGGAGGCTTCTCAGACAGCAAATAACAGAGCAGGAATCGAATACAGGTTTGTTTGTCATCAAAACTCACATTCTAAATAAACAATTACACTATAATGCCTGTAAGATCAGTTGGCATGAGAATAAGAATGTTAGAATTTCTTTATATCAGTTGCTAAACCCTTAATAAGCCACCTTTTCCTTGTCACCCACTTGATCTGAATGGCCCCAATAATGACAGCTTTATTATGTCAAAGCTATCAGTATCTTCGGAATTTTATTTAGCAAACAATAGGAAATTATACTATATTCTGCTGAGTTACATATTTTAATCTCCTTATATTCTTACTCTATCAGTACAGCTTCCATTGTAATCTCTGGGTTGATGTCACAGGGAGATTATACAGTGGAAAAGAATGAACCATTGCCTTAGGGTCAGCAAATAAATATTATATTCCTACCTGTGTTACTACCAATGCACTTTGATCCAACCTCTTATCTGAAAAAAAAAAAAAAAAAAAACTAAACTAAATGATGTCTTAAGAACTTGCTATGAACTAAATGCTTGTGCCCCAGTAAATTCATATGTTGAAGTCCTAGTCCCCACTGTGACGGTTTCTGGAGGTAATTAGGTCACGAGGGTGGAGCCCCTCATAAATGAGATTAGATCCCCCACTGGAGTCAAAAGAGAATTTCCTTTCTCTCTCTCTCTCTTTCCACTATATGAGCATACAGCAAGAAAGCAGCTGTCTGCAAACCAGGAAGCGGGCCCTCAACCAGACACTGAACCTGCCAGCACCTTGATCCTGAACTTCACAGCCTTCAGAATTGTAGAAATAAATGTTTACTGCTTAAGCCACCCAGTCTGTGGTATTTTGTTATGGCAGTCCACACTGACTAAGATAGGACACTTTGAGATACAAAGTTCGATGAGTTTATAACTTCTGAATCTATACAAGGACTCCGCTCCCTCCACTGTCTAAGAGCTGTCCCTAAATCTGCAACTTCCTAGGCAGTGATTCCAGTTGGGTGTATTATCACCTCACTGTGGGCCCCTTACCAATCAGCCTCCTTCTGTTAATCATTCCACCAATGAATGTCCCAGTCTCTCAGGTACAGTTTTCCTGGTCCTATCTTTCATTCTCCATATTCTATCAGTCACCACATACAGCTGCCTTCATCATGTAGTTTAGAGCATATAGTTTTTAGGAAGATAAATGTGGCAACAGGATGTTAGATATGGAAGACTGGCATCCACAAGATGAGGTAAGAGTCTGTCCTGAACCAAGGGAAAGGAACGAAGTTTAACAAATAATCTGGAGGAAGATACCTGGAAGTGGTGACTAATACTCACTTCTCTAAACAAGTTTAAACTCCTCAGGCTGGATTTTAAAATCTGAAACTATCTCCAAATCTGATCTTACTTCCCAATATTTCCCAATGTGTTTCTTCTGTCACAAATTCATCAATAAAACTCACTGAGTAAGCTGGGCTCATTCATTCCTAAATGATTTCAGCCATCATGAGGTTTTACACGTAGACTGCTTTCATACACATTACACCACATCATTCTCACAATGACCCGAACATTTGAAAGATGAGAGAAGTTTACACGATTTGATCAAGGTTATAGCTAAAGAAGGTTGGAGCCAGGACTCTCACCTGAGGCTTCCACATCCATGTTACTTCCTGACTGTGTGCCAAGTAGCACATCACTGGACCCGTCCTGCTCACTGCCTCGTGAATCCTCTCACATATTCCTTGTTGTTGCATCAGGCATCTCGCAGGTGTTTTCTTCTTCTCCATTCCCACGTAACGGTCTTAAAAAGTTACATTTCTAAAACCAAGCAGAGTTTGGCTCTCCCTTCTCTTTTGTTTTATTGTACAGACTCTGCTAGAAGTACCTGCAACTGTACCACAGGAGGAAAACAGTCATAGAAGGTGAAGTATACTACAAAATAAAGATAAATGAAATCAAAATGTAGAATAACTTTTACTATTGACCCTTCCACTGAAATTTCTCGGATGGACAAGTTACTCCTTTTGAGAATATCCAGTTATTATTTGTCTGACCTCATTCAATCACGGTAAGCCAACTTGCATGTGATTCAGGAAGGTAGAGAATCAAAGAATATGGAAAATAGAAAGGCCTCAGAGGTTAACTATCCCAACTAAATTAGGCTGGACCCTGCCCTTTGCATGTGACAGACTAAAGGACAATTCAAACCAGCTTAAGATTTAAAAAGAAAAAAAAGCCTTTAATGGTTAAAAATCTGAAAAGGCAGTGGGAGATCTAGATTTCTACTGGATCTGCTTTCCTCTGAGTAGGCTCTGTCTCTAGTACTCCCCATGTGGAGGTTCCCTACAATTCCAGCTTTCCATTCTCCTTAATTTGGGGACCTTATTGGGAAAAATAAAAAATAAAAAAGCATCTTCTCAATTATTTCAGACAAAGCCCAGAAGCTGACTTCTGATCATCCAGCCTGGGTGGCCTCCTGATCCTAATGAACCACAGGGAAGATAATGATTAACTGACCTGAACTAGTTCACATGCAGATCTCTGGGTAAAAGAAACTGAACTGGGCTGAACCCACATGAACAAAGAGGACCAAATATGAGAAAGCAGCAACTCTCCCAAGAATCAAGAGGAATGGAAGCTGAGCCGACAAAACAAATGTCTATCACACCAACCCCTTATTACAGAAGGGGCGACTGACATGCCCAAGCTCAAAGAGTTAGATCTATATCTTAAGCTTTGGTAATTCATTAAGAATTTAAACAAACAAATTAATGCCACCTATGTAGACAATCTTGAATTTTATTTACCTGCACTTCATGGTTTAGCAAACTCTCCCTTAAGACTCGTATTTTTATTCAAAACATAAGATATGAAATTAAGAGAGAAACTACCCCCTTCATAAGGGCAATATAGTGTTCCACTATAAAAGCAAATCTAATAGTGAGATAAGACTCTACTGTGATTCACTGAACTTCAAGCTGCTTTGAAAGGTATTTGTCCTAAAATGGAGGCACTGCTTTACTTATTGCACATATATGTATACAAACACCTGGTAGTATAATCTATAAATAGTTCACATTATATAATATGCATAATTTTCCTTTTAGGACAGTAGGCTCTAGCATTTTTCATATGAACTGTGCTAGCCTAAATGCTTTACAAATAATAAGACACATTATTTTTCTCCGCTAACATTAAAACGACAAAGCTGGAATGAATATTGAAGAGGGCTACCAAAAGTGTCAGGAAAGGAAGCAGTCCCAGGAAAATGCTTTCACACCCAAACAGGGAAACAGGAAGCAGGAAAAAGTAGGACAACAATATGTATATGTGGTTGTCTGAAAAAGAGGTGGAGGACAAGGAGAAAAGATTCAGAGAGGAAAAGAATCAGATGGGGGATATGGGTGGAGAGTTTAAGCCACAAGCAAGGCTTTGTCTTACCACTATAATAGCTATAATTCCTTGTTTACATGCCTGACTCTCCCACAAGCCTACAACCTCTCTAAGGGCAGGAATCATGCCTTTCATTTCTGTGTTCACAGGACTGGCCCAGAACAGATACTCCATATAAAAGAATAAATGAATACACAATAGAATATAAGCAAATGGAGTCCACACAAGTCAGGACTCATACATGTGAAGTTCAGAAAATGATACGATCCCAGTTGCAAGACAAAAAGACAAGAGAAGGCTGGGGTTTTGCGTCATATTTTTAAGGCAGCCATTTTAATCACACCACTTAGTCATAAAGTCTAATCTTGATGATCCAACCAGAAACACAAACAAAACAATTTTAGTTGTATATCAAAGCAGGAGTTGGGGTTTGTTTGCTTGTTTGCTTTTTTAATTATGAACCCATTAATTTTACAAATAATGGTTTACGTGCCCTAAGGACTGCTGGGGCTAAACATAAAAGTCTTGAATTTTATGAAAAGTATTGAGTACATTTAAGAATTATGGTGGTATCCTTTTTAAGGCTCACACTGTCAGAATTTTAAAGAACATAATTAGAAAGAAGAAACCATGATCTTTTGGAAGCAAAATTTACATATTTTGTCTAAAAAGAAAAGGCATTTTTAAAAGGAACTATAACATCAAGAATATAACCTCTTTTTTTTTTAGGTTGAAACTTAAAATTCAAACTCCAGAATTTTTTGTTTGTTACTTTTGGCCAAGTGAAGGACAGGAACTTTGGAATCAAATATCAAAATACATTTTTACTTGTTTCAAAAGTTTGTTTAAAATTATAGACAGAATAATATTACCGAACAATCAACTACAAAAACAATCTAAGTAAATCTATTGCCATGTAAGAAGAAATAAATAGGGGGAACGAGAGTAAATGAGAGGAAGAAGATCAGAAAAAGAAGAAAATCCAAATTTCTAAACTGATAGTCAAGGCCTTCCATGAGTAAAATTCAATGAATGGTTCCACACTTATCTTTCACTGTTTCCTACATATACTCAGAAAGGTATATCCTAAAAACAATTTACATTGTACATTCCACCACCTTTACAGAAGTATGAGGGAAACACTGCCTGGCCAAGGACAGTCTCAGGACAGTCCCCAGAGGTGTACCAACTGGCTCTGGCTCCTTCAAAATGAGTTCTCTGAATTTTAGGTAAACATAGGCAACAAGGGTAACTCTATTCCAGGGCCCAGTCCTCATTTTTAAATGAACTGAAACACATAATGGGATCAAGACATATATCTGATTTATACCTAGAAGACACTTACATGGTCTGAAAAAAGAGATCTATTCAAATAATTTGTCATTGCCTACCTAGCATGCAAAGAACATCTGAAAATTCAGCACACAGACCAGCAGGGACTTCCGGTTAAGATGGCAGCATAGTAAACACAGCTCACCTCCTCGCACAATCACATCAAAATTACAACTAAAATATAGAAAAACCATTACTGAGAGCCATCAGAAATGAAGTTGAATGAAGTCCAATAACTATGGGATTAAAAAACCACATCCATCCAGGCTGGTGGGAGAGGCACATACGCAGAATGGGCTGGTCCCACATCCACGTGTGGTGGATAAAAATTCGGGAGGTAGATCTTAGGAACCTGGAGTCCCAGCCCCACACCAGTACCCCCAGCCCAGATTTCTAGTCCCAGGAAGATAAGTCCCCATAACTTCTGGCTGCAAAAACCAATGGGGATTGAGTCAGTTGAAGACATTTCTGGAGACCCAAGCAGTTCCTCTTAAAGAACCCACACACAGATTTACTCAGACTCACTCCCTCTGAGCTCCAGCACTGGGGTAGCAGCTTGAAAGGCACTAGTGGAATAACTTCAGGGAGAAACTGAAGTGTTTGGCATCAAGGCAAGAACAGGAGGAGAGCTTTCTTCCAGACAGAAAGGTGGGCAGAGGCCAGTGTCCCTTTTCTGAACACTCCCCGCTCAGAGCCACAGAGAAGGGATTGGCAAGAAATATCCAAAGTCATGAAAAAGTCAGGGACCTACAGGCAAGACTGCTCTACCCAGCAAAGCTATCATTTAGAATTGAAGGGCAGATACAGAGTTTCCCAGACAAGAAAAAAAGGAGTTCATCATCACCAAACCATTATTATATGAAATGTTAAAGGGACTTACTTGAAAAAAGAAGAATATCAAAACTATGAACAATAAAATGGCAATAAGTACATATCTATCAACAGTTTAATCTAAAAAACAAACTAAGCAAACACGAAGAACAGACGCAGAATCATGGATACAGAGAGTGTTTTGATGGTTGCCAGATGGGAGGGGGGTATAGGGAAATGGGTGAAGAGATGAGGGGATTAAGAAGTACAAATAGGCACTTACGGAATAGCCATGGGGATGCAAACTACAGTGTAGGAAATGGAGCAGCCAAGGAACTTATACACATGACCCACAGACATAAACATTGGTGGGCGGATTGCCTGAGGGAGTGGGGGGCACTGGGTGGAGGGGGGCCAAGGGGGGGGAAATTGAGACAATTGTAATAGCATAATCAATAAAATATAATTTAAGAAAAGAAAGTTCAGCAAACCTTACTAAACCTTACTATCTGGGGACAGACTAACCTGACACTGCTGTCAGTAACTGATGTGTGCAGGTTTGTAGTTATAACATAGATATCTGTTTGTGCTAGAAAAGTCCAGATATATGAGGGAAAAAGTTAATTAAAGTTTGACATCACATGTTCTCTTTTTTCTGAATACTATAAAAAAATGAATTTTTTGTTGGCATCTGTCAAAATGAACTAAATAACAAACAAATTCAGTGTAATCTCTCTTTAGTTTCACAAGTACTTTGTATCAAAAAAAAACTCTAGCTAACTCACAATGAAGGCATTATTTCATTGATAAAATTTCAACCCAAAACACATTATTTTCTATACCCATTCAGTATAACTCAAATGTACCCCTTATCACTCAGTATTTTCCAGTTATGTAAATGATGTTAAAAAATGATTTTTAAAAATCTAACGGTTTTAGTATTTTATGTTTATTGTTGACATAGGTCAAATATAAATAACATTGGAATTACCTTCCCTTTCATGTTTTCTATTTCTTATTTCACTAATGCAGTCTATGGCACAAATAATTAAATCTAGGTTGATTATTGGAAAAGCCAATGTTCACATTTTCACCTCCATCTAGAGCTAAGAATTTTAGAAAGATTATGATGATATATCCTTAATACATGCAGAAGAGAAAGACTGAACATTCTAAATCTTATCGACTAATATGAAAGGACAAAACACTTGTGGTGGGCTACATAATGGCCCCCAAAAAGATATGTCCATGTCCTAATCCACAGAACCTGTGAATATTACCTTATAAGGTAAAATGTGTGATTAAATTCAGAGTCTTAAGAAAAGGGGTTACTGGGCCCTAAATGCAATCAGAGGGAGTTTTAGGAGGAGGCAAAGATTGGGGTGATGCAGCCACAAGCCACGGAATGGCAGGCAATCCCAGATGCTGGAAGAGGCTAAGAATGGGTGGTCCCTTAGAGCCTCCATAGGGAGTACAGCCTTGCCACCATCTTGATTTCAGGCATCTGGCCTGCAGAACTGCGAGAGAATAAATTTCTATTGTTTTAAGCCCCCACCTTAATGATAATTCATAGCAGCAGCCAGAGGAAACTAACGCAGGACCCTGAAGAATATCTCTTTCAGTTAATTAGGAAAATGGCATTGCTTTTGTTGAACCCCAAATAAAATAAAGATACCATTATAGACAAATTCTACAATCAATCATCTGAAGTACCTTTAGAGATGACTAACTGTCCACAGAATACAATTGGAAAAGTACAATATTAAAAACACAGTTGCTGACTGATAGCAAGTGGAAGACTGGGACCCTTCCATCCAGTTTGTTTAAACAGGATGAGCTGAGTTTTGCAGCATACGGGCTTGACTTTTTGCATTTGGGGTATATGTATCTTTGGGTAAATGAGGTCAAGATAAAATTACCAGCCCACTGCATCCTGAATCAATGGATTATTCAACTGTAAGGATTTTATTGGAGGGGAAAAATAAGACAAGAATAGAGGAAGCTCTCTCACTGGTATCCCTTTCACTGAACTGTCAGGAATTAACATGCTTTTAAACAGTAAATATTTTCCTTAATCACTCTAGGGGAGGGAAATACACAAACAAACAATGAAACTCAGTTGTCCCAGCTGCCCCAATTGTCCTGGATGCTCAGCTGCCGCAGCTCCTCCAGATTCTGATGTTGCCATAAGCCTTACTTCTCCAAATGGTTTCTTACCAACGACTTCCTTCTGAGGAGGAACGACAGCCAGCTTCTTCCATGAAACACTTGCCATGAACATTAAAGTCAGAGTTTAATCATCCTAACTAATCTTCATTTGCTCTGAGATGAAAGCTGAATTTCACTTGATGGTTCGGAAGGTGATTGTCTATAAAAGAGACCACAGAACCTCTTCTTCATCTGAGAGTTCTAATTATCTGTCCCTAGTGGGGGAAATCGACATGATGTCACAAACAACAATGAACTCATTTTCTACGAAAAGCAAAACCGGGACCTGCACTTGAAAAAGACTGGAAGATCCTGGCTCACAGGATACAGGCTCCCACGGGGCTCACTCTGAGAATAATGACAGAACGTGTCTTGGGTGGCTTCCTACCTTCCTCCTTCCTCCCCATTTCCTGGCTTGCCTATCTCCATTCCTCAGCTATCTGCTCTTTCCCACTAGTTAACTAATGTTGCCACTACGCACTTTACCAAAGACCTCCTCTTTTTAAAAAAATCTCATTCTCAAAAATATATCATTTTTCCCTCATCAAAGTATTTGTGTTAGATGTTCAACAAATAGCTTAATAAGCTTTCTTTTCAAAGACAAAGTGTCTATTTCTTCCAAGAAGATGGAAGTTCCTAAAAGGAATAATTAACCTCAGGCTGGAAAGCCTTGTACTAGAGCAAATAACCCCTGCAAGCAGCCATGGAATTTACTGGCAGAGCTCACTTACTTCTAAGAAAAAAACAGGCCTCTGAATTGTTTATTTTCACAGAGTTTGGCCTTAAGTTTGGACACAGGCCTTAAGTTTCTTTTCAAAGAATACAGTCACTGCTTTGATGCCTTTTTAACCCTGGATGATAGACCATCGAAAATACACCTACTTAAGTAAATACAGATTAATCACAAGCAGGTACCGTCTTTAGTTTTTAATCATCTCTGACGGGACCGCTGTAGTTTTCCAAATAAGATCCACTTCCATGTTTTTTAAAAAAAACTTCTGCCTACAAGAGAAGTGAAATGTAACATCTGTCAGGTCTCACAGCCGTATAATATTTCAAACTCTTTGTGACAGGAGGAGGAGAATGAAGATAAGTATGTAAATGACAACATTTACCAGAATCTCTCTGAGAGAGGGATGGGCACTGAGGGATGGAAGGGATGTAGAAAACCTTGCAGTAATGACTGGTGAAAGAATTGCTCTCCTACACGTATGCAAAAGGCCAGGGAGAGAACCACAATCCTGACCATGAACTCCTTCCTCCCAGGGAATCAGCAGTGGGGCCATGACATGGAACTGCAGAAACAGCTGACGAAGCAGCCCTGTTCCCTGCCCAAGCCAGACAAAAATGAAACTGCCCCCAATTCCAGCCCAGGCTCTGGGAGAACCAAGGGAACACGGGGCTCCCGGACACAACAGAGGTCTCTGTCTGCCACTCCAACACAGGGTCTGCTGAATGTGAGAGAAAGTCTGGAGAAGAGCCCCTAAATAAGATGCCATGTGGCTCTGTTAAAGACCCAAGTCTTTCTAGATAGAGGGCAATCCAGCGAATTCTAGGGCAGTTCAAGGCAAACAGAGAAATCAAGAAATAGTGAATGAGGAGAAAAAAAGACAGAGTGATCCCTGAAAGGTCAGGAACAGAAAACAACACAAATATTCAATGTGTGATATATGCCCGCGTAACTGATGCTGATGTGATGTTGAATTGTAGCCTGAGGTTCAAAAGGAATTCGCTGTGCTGGACACTGTTAATTCCTCTACTCCACACATGCACTCTCCACCCTTCATTACTGGAGAGAAAAAGCAATAGCTTTGGAATAATGAAATTAATTTGCAAAGTATCTGGAGATAAAATTGAGAGGTCTTGGTTAATGTGAAGGGATAAGTGAGGAAAAGGATCCTGGAGAATTGGTAAAGTTTCTAAATTCAGTAATTAAGTAGATGATAGTTTCACGAAATGAGAGAGAGAGAATAATTGAGAAGAATTAATTCAGCAGGAAAAAAGGGGAATTTCATTTTAGACATAGAGAGTTTGTGAAGCTTCAGACTTTTCCTAGGGTCAACGCCAGACAGACAAAGAGATGAGAAGGATACACATTCCAGAGGACTGCAGCAAGGGTCCCAACGCGGGGATTTGGGCCAGAGAACAGAAACAGCGGGAGTGGCTAAGAAGCCCTCAGTGCAGTGGAGAGAAGGGTGGGAGCTGAAGACACACCTGGGGATTCCAACAAAATCGTGAGATGTGGTCAGAGGAAGGGAAGCCTGTGGCGATGTGATAGTTGCCGTGAGGTGCTATGGGAGACGGCACGCTGTTCCAGAAATAAGAAAATAAAGCCCTTCAGGAGTGGAAAAGTTATAATAGTATCAAATGCAGCAGAGAGCTCCAAAAAGAAAGCAGCTGGGGGGTGGGGCGGGGGGAACATACATTAGATTGGGAAATTGGGTCACTGTTGACCTAGCAACAGCAATTTCAGTACTCTGATGGGTGCTAGATGCCTAGCCACAGTGCGCTAAAGAGGAAATAAGTACAAAAGACCCCATTTTTCCTGAAACTATATGTCTGTGTATATACTTTTCCCGCACATCTGTAGTTACTTCCTCCAATAAAGTCTTTACCAGGAGCAGGGCGCACCTCAAGAAACCATTCTCTGTGCCTTTCCATAAGAAGTAACTCGTCATCCGTTTAAGTTTTATCAGGAGCTTGCAGCAGCTCAGCCATATCTTTACATTCTACTTTTAATTCTAGTTCTCTCGCTGCGTCCACCCTTGTTTCAGTTACTGCCTCCACTAAACTGAACCCTTCCAAGTCACCCATGAGGATTGGAATCAACCTCTGTTAATGTTAATATTTTGACCTCTTCCCATGAATCATGAATGTTCTTAATGGCATCTACAATGGTGACTCGTTTCCAGAAGTTTTTTAATTTACTTTGCCTGATCCATCAGAGGAATCACTGTCTATGGCAGCTATAGCTTTAAAAAAAAATGTATTTCTTAAATAATAAGGCTTCAAAGTCAAAATTATTCCTTGACCCTGAGCTACAGAGTGAATGCTGTGTTAGCAGGCATAAAAACAATATTAATCTCATTGCACACCATCAGAGCTTTTAGGTGATCAGGTACATTGTCAATGGATAGTGAAATTTTTAAAGGAATTTATTTATTTATTTATTTATTTATTTATTTATTTATTTATTTATTTATTTAGTGTTGAGCAGTAGGTCTCAACAGTGGGCTTACATATTCAGTGAACCATGTTGTGAGCAGCTGTGCTATCTCCCAGGCTTTGTTGTTCCATTTCTAGAGCACAGGCAGAGCAGACTTAGCAAAACTCTTAAGGGCCCCCAGCATTTTCAGAATGGTAAGTGAGCACCGGCTCCAATTTAAAGTCATCAGCTGCAACAGCCCCTAACAAGAGAGTCAGTTTTCCTTTGAAGCTTTGAAGCCAGGCACTGACTTCTCCCCTCTAGCCATGAGAGTCCTAGATGGCATCTTCTTTCAACATAAGACTGTTTCCGATACATTGAAAACCTGTTGTTTACTGTAGCCACCAACTTGGCTAACTGTTTGGCACCAGAGGCCTAGTTTTCAACCTATCTTGGATTTTGAAATGCCTTCCTCATTAAGCTTAATCATTTCTAGCTTTTTACATGTGAGGTCTGTCCAGAAAAAGTCCAACCATTGTTAATATAACCAGAATGGTTTGTCTGACATTGATGTAACCTGTCAGCCACAGAGAGTGGACTGGAATACGCATGGATAAATAATGACAACTTCACTGTACTAGTCGGTGGGGGTAGTAGATGCCATTGAGTGAGCATGTGTACTGTGTGGCTATCACATTCAAAATAACTGAGCGAACAGAGCAATGAATCTGCATCAAATTTTGTGTTGTTACAACATTCCACTACAGAAACTATTTGGATGACTCAGAAGGCTGCAGCTATGGACAACTGGTGATTGGCAGCTTCATCACAACAATGCACCCACTCATGCATCACATCTTGTGTAAAGTTTTTTACACAAAACATCTAATTACCCAGGTGACTCAGCCCCTCTACAGCCCAGATTTGGCATCCTGTCATTGCTGGCTTTTCTCAAAACTAAAATCACCTTTGAAAGGGAACAGATTTCAGACCATTGATGCGAAAATACATTCAGGAAAATACAATGGGGCAGCTGATGGTGACTGGAGGAACTGTGTGAGGTCCCAAGGTGCCTGCTTTGAAGGGGACTGAGGCATCATTGTCCTGTGTACAATGTTTCTTGTATCTTATATCTTCTTCAATAAATGTGTCCATTTTTCATATTACATGGCTGGATACCTTCTAGACAGACCTTGTAAAGTTAGAGATGAGACTCTTCCTTTCACTTGAACACTTAGAGGCCACTATAGGATTATTCATTAGCCCAATTTCAATATTGTTGTGTCTCAGGAATAGGGAGGCCCAAGAAGAGGGAGAGCGATGCAGGAACAGCTAGTCAGTGGAGCCGCCAAAACACAACATTTATCAAGGTAAGATCACTGCTTACGTGGGCATGGTTTGTGGCCCCCCAAAACAGTTACAAAAGTAACATCTAAGATCACTGATTGCAGATCACCATAACAAACATGTATAATAATAATGAAAAAGTTTGAAATATCATGACTATCACCAAAAAGTGACACAGAGACCCAAAGTGAGCAAATGCTGTTGAGAAAATGATGATAATAGACTTGCTCAATGCAGGGTTTGCCACAAACCTCCGATTTGTTTAAAAAAAGAAAAGGAAAGGAAGAAAGAAATATGTGAGAAGTGCAATAAAATAAGGTATGCCAGTCTGATGTTGTATTTCTTATATAAACAAGATCTTCGAATTAATATATTGTTTTTTCCTAAAATGTCTATATAAAATTGACACTTTAAAAAGATGTTCCATGTCCCACACAAACCCCTACCCACCCACCAGTTTCCATATATGTAACCTTGAACCAGTCTCATACATTATCTGGAGACATGACTTTTGGCTATAGGAATTAAGGAGTTTAAAAGAGGAAGCTATGTGATGTGACTTATTTTTAGGAATACAACTTTGAATCCATGCTGGAAGATAAGACACCATCAGATTCAAAGTTTTAGATTTGCATGTTTTGCTTAAAAGCAGTATTACATTAGTTTCTGTTTAAATTTTTGGTATATTTATTCCTCCCTTCCTACTATTGTTTTTGATCTGTTATATAACTGGCCGTCTTACAATGAGTCTCTTATTATAAACCATCTATAATCTATTTTGAAATAAACTAAACATAAAATTAGCAAAAAATAAATCATAAGGGACTAACAATCAACAGAATAATATTCTGTAATTGGTGGTAATGGTTGCATAACTTTGTGAACACACTAACAACCACTAAATACTATACTTTAAATGGGTAAATTGTATGGTATGTGAGTCATAAAATTATATGACAATAAAAAATCTTTTAAAAAAAGCATAGCAAAAGCACTATGCATATGATCAAAATATGCTTTGTAACTAACCAAGTGATTTCACTGGTAACCCACCCCTGGTACATATGATAAATCCCAGTGATTCTGCTGTTCTAGATAACAGGAGATTTTTATACTTTAAAAGGCTTATCTTACATGCCATAATGATTTTTTGAAATATATCATTCAAATTGAGTAACCTAATGACACAAATTTTTAAAGGAATACAATAAGGTATAAAGTATCTAATGCATGACTGCAAAACTCCACAGAAGATGGGTTATTCAAAACACATATAAAGTATCAGCAGAGATTTCCCAAGACAGAAAAGCCAAACTTCCATAAAAACAGAAGTTTGTCTTAAAGAAAAATAACTATGAAAAAAGAGGCAGCAAAACTACATGGAAAATTTATATTCTGTTAATGAGGTGTAACTTCACCATACGCACACCAACTGTTCACAAACAACCTAATAAAAGCCACAGATGAACAAAGTCCCAGACAGTAAGACCTGAAATGCAAAAAGCCAAAACTTTTTTAGTGTGGTTCATTACTTTAGCTTGAAGACCTCAGAATTTCTATATAATACACCTGTTTTCATTTTCAAGGAGAGCATCTTTTCTATTTTCTTTATTGGGAAGGATCTTATCGAATACTGTTCTAAGTCTGCTAAGTGGTGTTATAAAGTACCTTTATAACAAGAAATTGGTATTTTTTATTTTAATCCTCATATTTTTATTTTGGCAAAAACTAAGTATTACATTCCTTTTCCAGGTAGAAAAACTGAGGTGGTAACTTCTTAAATTCTTGATACCTCTACCTTTTATTTGTTTTTCTTCTTTAAAGGCTAATACGATGAGCCCTGACCAGTATGGCTCATTTGGTTGGGCACTGTCCCACAAAGCGAAAGGTCACCAGTTTGATTCCCGGTCACAGCACATGCCTGGGTTGCCGCCTCTGTCCCTGGTCAAGGCGCATATGGAATGCAATCGACAGACGTTTCTCTCCCTCTCTCCATCCCTTCACCTCTCTCTGAATATGAGTGGATAAAATATATTTTTAAAAGGTTAATAAGTGGAAAATTCCATCTTAGATATACTTTCTTCCCAGAAGGAAAATCAGCTTAAAGTCTGACTACATATGGCACAGTTAAATTTCAACCTAAAAATTTTATTTGAGTTCAACAAACGGTACTAGCACAACTGGACACATCTTTTACAAAAATAACTCAAAACAAATACTCTGGTTTCTCTTCAGATCGAATAAATCTTTCATCTTTTACAAAAATAACGGATCACAGACTTAAATGTAAAGTTTTAAAACCTTTTGAAAAACACTTCAGAAATATGATGAACAAGTTCTGGGGATCTAATGTATAGCATAGTGACTACACACAACAATATCGTCTTACTTGAAAGTCCCTAAGAAAGTAGATCTTAAATGTCACCACTAACGAAAATGGCTAATTACGTGAGGTGATAGAGGTGTAAACCAACCCTCTTGTAGTAATCATTTCTCAATACATATGTGAATTAAATCAATATATTGTACATCTTAAACTTACACCATGTTATATGCCAATTATATCTCAGTAATGCTGTGGGAAAAAAAAAACCTTTTACACCATAGACAAAAAATCATTCAAAATGGACCATAGACCATAGACATAAATGTAAGAGTTAAAACTATAAAACTCTTAAAAGAAAGCATTGGAGTAAATTTGTGACTTTGAGTCAGGCAATGAATTCTTAGATACAACAACAAAAGTACCTAAGACACCAAAAAAAAGATAAATTGGACTTCATTGAAATTAAAAACCTTTGTGCTGCAAATGATACCATCAAGAAAGTGAAAACACAATTCAAAGAATGGTAGAAAATATTTGCAAATCATATATCTGTTAAGAGATTTACTCATATATCCATACTTTATTTATATTATATAAGGAACTCTTACAACTCAACAATAAAAAGATAACTCAATTTTTAAAAGGGCAAAGAACTCGAATAGACATTTCTCTAAAGAAGGTATGCCATGTTCTCTTCGTGTGCTTATTAGAGATATATATTTATTTCCATTAGGAAAATCCTAATTAAAATCACAATGAAATAGCACAACATAGTTATCAGATTAGCTAAATTAAAAAAATTAAGTGATAGTGCCAATTCTGGCAAAGACTCAGAAAATGTAGAGAAATTGGATCACTGACACTTTCCTTGTAGAAATGTAAAATGCCACAGGCACGCTGGAAAAAAGCATGGTCCTTTCTCACAAAACTAAACATGCACTTCTCATTTCTCATATGACCTACCAGTTATATTCAAAAGAATATTTTCAGACACGTGACCACTGTTTTTATATATTTGTTGTTACTGTGATTGTGGCATATATTTCACTGACTGTGACCCTCAGAATTCTAGAGGTGATGACCAACACAGGCATCTATGACAGCAAAGGAGAACCCATCACAAAGTGTATGTCAGTCAAGGCTGTGAGGTGGGATTGTGGAGATCAGATTACAAACTCTAAGGCCTCATTACTATAAAAACACACAATGTAATACTAGACTGAATGACTATAAAATCTTAACCTCTTTAATTGGAAAGTCAAATGCTTTACAGCAAATTAAAAACTGAAGGTAAAATGTTCTACATGAAGAATATCAGTGAAATGGAAACCCATTGATAGAATATTTAAAATGATTATATGTTCATGAGGAAAAACATCATAATTGATTTTATTTCCCCCTGGACACTGGCCTAAGTCACAGGAGCATATTGAATGCCTTGGCAGAGACTATTGGCTATCCATCAAAATCTCATCTTCCCCTCTTCCATAGTAATGGCCATCCAGGAAGTCTACATTTCCCAGCCTCCACTGCAGCCAGGTATGGCCATGTGACTAAGTGTTGCCCAGTAGAATGGAAATGAGTCATGGTGGTCTCTTGGCACCTTCCTTAAAAGACTACTCTAATCTCTAAGGGTGTTTGTTTTTTCTTTCTCCTAGCTCTAGATCCTAGGTTGTGAATATCCACATCTTCTAGGTTGGTAGGAAAGGAAATAAAAGAAAAGGAGTGGCAGAGCTGGGGAGAAAAATTAATTTAATTAAACACAGCAAATCCCACTACCAGCAATAATAACATCTACTCTTTTATTGATTGGCTAAATAGCCCTAGCTTTGTGCTAAATTATCTACTTTTATCTTCATAACAACCCTGTAAGGTAAGTATTATTCTCCATTTTTAACAATGAAGAAGCTGAGGCTCAGAGAAGAGAAGGGCCTGAAATCTAAGGAGACATAACCCTTAACCCCACTTTCTGCCCAGACTCCCTGCTTCCTCTACTCTCTGTCTTAGCAGGTCTCAGAAAGTCTCTAGGCTGAGACACCTTTAAAAGTCCATTTGTGTTTTTATCCATCCTCTGTCACTGTGTGTCTCAGAATAAATTCCACTTACATATAGAGAAAAGGACCTGCTTAAAATTCTACCCATGGAACTCGAAAAATGACATATAATCACAGTAACATACTCGGGTCACTCAGGTAGTAAGTGGCAGAGGGAAAATTTGAAGGTTTTTATGGCCTCAAAGCTTGACCTATATATAATCTACTTCCCTATACTCCTGCTACTAATATGGACACTGTCACTAAGAATGAGACCTAAAATTATACATTAATTTTAGATGTTTAAAAGTCTTCTATCAATGTCTCATACTCCAAACATTAAATTCCATTTCAATAATTTGTGAGATATGGAACATGAGGGCCAGGAATAAAAAATTTTTTTTAACTTTTAAAGAATTATTACTGAATCTTTGGAAAAATCCCTTTATAACTTTTCAAGCATAGTGGAAGCCAAAAATTACCCTGGCAAAAATGAACTAAAGAGGATTCTAAATATTCTTGGCTCTGAGTTATATTCCGTTTAAGTCTGAAAGACCCAGACAAATATTTAGGCAGGGAAGAAAAATACATATACTTTTAGTTAAATGGAGAGTTAGAAGTAGGCCACATCTCATTTTTCTGTCCCAAAGTGCTTAATTTAGAGTCGGATTTTAAAAACAATCCTCCACAGGCCAGGTTTGGTCCATCCAATTGGCACCTGGACATCAAACTCTTGTGACAATCTGGAGCAACTGAAAATAGCTTTGGGTATTCAAACTATCATGCAGGAAGAAAGGTCAAACTTGAATTAATGTATTTGAAGACTGAAAAAAGGTTTTATACAAGCCTTAAAAGAGAAGAGGAAAAATAAAGGGAAGAAAGAAAATTAAGGAGCTAACCCAACCCACACCCCCACCGGAAGTGAAGACAGAGCTTGCTATTTTCACCAGGCTTCTATCCTAAAGCACCAAGGTTCAGAGCTGTGTGCCATTTCTGTTCTAACTCCAAAGGCATTTCTTGCATTTTCTATTTATTCTTGTCCACGGTGCTTCACTGTTTAGCCACTTTCTACAGAACAAAGTCCAAATTCCTTTGCCTGGCATTCAAAGTCCTTTCCAATTTAAATTCAATCTACCTCTCCAGCTTTATTTCCCAATATTCTCCTTCATGAGTTCTCCGTTACAGCCAAACAGTTCTCCCCACTATTAAAAAGGCAGACATATTCCAGCCTAGCCCCCTTTGGTAATGCCACCAGCAACCCTCCTAATCTTCTCCACCTAGCAAAATCCTTTCCATCTCCAGGGACTAGCTCAAGTTCCAGCCCCATCCCTCCCCCAACTACTACAGGATGCATTAAAAAATCTCTCCCCTCCCAAAAAATCCTATACCAGTTATGTAACATTCTAAAGTATTCATTTGAGACTCATCATAATTGCACTAATACTAATATTTATCTTATTTCTATGTCTTAACCCCTCAAATAGATCTCAAGTTCCCTGAAGGAAAGGACTTCAGTCTTCTTTATCCCTATAGTTTACATAACATCTAACCAGGAACAAATTAATGTTACACAAGCTTCAGCTAATAGGATTTTAAAGCACTCCTGCAAGGATGCTAGGCAAATTGCTATTTATAAGCCAAAGGGAGGAATATACATCATCAGAAAATTTCACTATTTCATTGTTTCCACATTTCATACTATAAGGCAATAGTTTCTTCAATCCCTTTAATCAAAATAAAACCAAGGAAGTCCTGATGTGTTACCAAGCCAGGAAAGTGTAACTACTGAAGACAAAGCTATTTGCACCTGGTGAAAAAGGCAGCAATAAGTTTAATCACAGCAAGTAGGTTTCTCTGCTTGACTCCACATAAAATATGACTGTGCTGCACCCTGCAGTTTATGGAAGAAAAGAATTATAAGAAACCTATTCGAAGACTAATCAATGTTTGAGCAGGAAACAATTCTCCTGCTGTTCTAAAAATACTAATCAATTTTTTTCTGTTGCCATTACACACTAAGAATACACTTGAGTTGTACCTGAAACCAACATTTCATATTTGGAAATAGAGTTCTGCATTCATTTTCCTTATCCTAGATTCAGAAAAAATGACATGAGTGTCTATAAAACTATATGACTTTATAATCTGATCTCTGATCCTCTGAAAATAATCTCTATAAAGACAGTTAACCGTGTTCATTGAGTCTTAATAAGCAACCCTCTAAAGTTCCCTTTTAAGAAGCAAGCTACCGGGAGAAAAAAACAGATAAAGTCTTGGACGCTGGGAATCACAGGCTGACCCACAATATGTAGATCCAAATTTCCAAGACCAGATTGCCAAATTCCATTTCTGCCCAAGTCCATGCTGGGACAATTCCAGGTTCAAATACCTAGTAGCAAATGGTCATACCAGGTCCTTCTATGGGTTCCAGAACACTTAGGTAGATCTTAGGGAAAATAATG
The DNA here is from genome assembly GCA_039655065.1 of Glossophaga mutica. Lineage (NCBI taxonomy): Eukaryota > Metazoa > Chordata > Mammalia > Chiroptera > Phyllostomidae > Glossophaga > Glossophaga mutica. The sequence continues at coordinate 197,288,285 of CM077304.1, forward strand.
AAAACCGGGATTCATCAAAAATTCCTCCAACTGACACACATCTCTCCCCCCAGGAGAATTCTAGAAATACTTCAATTTCAATGCATTCTTAAGACGATGCTTTGCAAATATTTCCTGGTGTTTTCCAAAGGCATTGCCAAAGGAAACAATTTAAAGATACCAGTAGCAAATGAAGTTGGGAAACACTACTTAACCATGTGTTCCTACTGGGAATCACTCATTAGAAGATGAAATGTTCTGGGGGGAAATAAAAGTCCTTTTAAAAAGAAATTAATTTATCTTCACTTAAACCAGCATTTCCCACGCTTACCTAAAACCCTATTAATACTTCCATACGGTTATCCCTCTTTACCTCATAACTTTAATACACTGCATATTTCATCTCTGTAAATTAAGAAATTCAAATAGGAAAGGTGCATATATTCAAGGTATGTTTTTTGCTGTCACTTAGGGAAAGTCCTCCCAAAGGGCCTCGCCGGAGTGACATCCATTACTCTGGTAAATTTGCCATAGTATACGGTAAGATCTGACCCGAGCTGTGTGAGTTCAAAACTGAGTTTGTCAGCACACCAAAGGGATTCCAATTTCACTGGCAGATCCCCAGGAACCACCATCCTAAGTATAACACCATAATGTCAATTTATTAAATTACAATCAGCAATTGTCACAGAAACACCTAGATTCTACCCCGCAGAACTTACCCATTCATGCCCTCTGGTCCACTTGGGAAGTCAAATCATGTAAAAAAAAGGTGAACGCACACTCATGGGGGAAATGGTTAGGTGAACCGCATTTTTAATGGCACCAGACTAAGAGAGCCTGATGTAACCGTCTTCTTTTAACAATGCACTATAACAGTATGAGCAAAAGAAATATTTGTCTGGGGGGTGTAAGAAGCTTTTATTTCTCCTTAATCTCTAGCAGCTCTAAAACGCTTCTGTCCATTCCTGGGGGTGGGCAATTGCTGTCTTTTCGATTTTATCTGAAATATAGAAAAAATACTATAAAACTGGGTGATTTTTTATAATCTATGTCATACAATCGAAGTCAAAACAGTGATCCAGTTAGGCAAACACGGCTCTAAAACCAGTTCCCTTGAAACCCATCTCCCTTTTAAGCCCTAATCCCCTCCAAATAGAAAACCTGGAGCTCCTTCTGTATCATAACCCTTAACATCTATTGGCCTCTCTTGCCCTAACTCCACCTCTCACTAGGGCTGGCCTCCTCAAAGATACTAAAATCAGGTTCATTGCTATGGCTCCCTCCACAAAACAGTAACTTGGTCACTTCCCATGTTTGCCTTTAGAAAACATTTTTTAAAAATACCTTCTTAGGAACTGAAAAGAATTCAATTAGACAGGTTTTATTTAGTCAACATAGTATTTTTTTTAATTGGAAAAATGTCCCAATCAGTCCAAAAAAAAAATCCAGATTTCCGGCTCCCCCTAAAAACCCTGGAGGGTTTGGTCATGCTGGACAATGACAGGGCTGAACATAACATGGCAAAGACAGACTGAAACAGAACATGGTTTCTTCTTGACACAGGTCATGCTTCCTCTGGTGTCACCCACCCCCATTGTCCACCACTCCCCATTGTCTTAATGCCACTCTTGGTGGGTATTACATTTGCCAGCCCCTGCTCTATCCACCATGGGTTGATTTTACAATTCAGTTCACAGAGAACAATCTTACCACATAATTTTTCAAGTTCTTAAGGGTGAGTTCATTGCATCACCTAAGTTTTCCTTGTACAATTTGCCATTCCCTCTACAACCCTATAACCATGAAAGGAAGGTAGGAAGAAAGCCATCCAGCCTAGGAGCTGAAGGCAAAAGGAATCCTGGAATCCAGTGTTGGATCCCTTATCCTATGAGCTAGGGTCAATCAGAAGCGATCCACCAAGTAGTACCCAAAACCTCCTTTTTGCAACTCATTTCTACTTTTCACTCTTCCATTTCTACATGAACTTAAACTATGAAGCTTTCCATAAACATCTCTCTATCCAACCGTAAGAACTGGCTACTTTTGCAGGGTGCAGGGCAAAATGAAAAGGCAGAGCCCCTTTTTCAAAACATTGCTAAGAATTTCAAGACAGTGACAGCAGAGGATTAAACCAAGTATAGGGCCCTCCCAAATATGGCAGCCTGTGCAAACACACAGGTCACATGCCCAGGAAGCCAGCGCCCACCCCTTTTCTTTTAACCAGGCTCTCTAGTCTGTTTTCCTGGCATTCAAGGGTTCCGCCCATAGGTTGGCAACACAAATCCGATTTCATCTGTTTCTTTGTTTACCTTCCTCCAACAAGGACAAGTGTTTCCTTTCCCTGGCACAAAGACTAGCCTCCCTGACAAGATGTAGAGAATAGATTTACATCTATGTGGTCTTATACCCCAACACTACTCACTGAAGCAAGAGCCATAAAAAAGAGAGGGCAAGCATTTGAGGCTCAAAAGGGAATGTCATTTTGTTGCGCTACTTTCTTTACCTGTGCACCACTTTACAATGACAATAATAGGGGCTTGAAGTCAAGGAAGTTCATTGTTTGTCTTTTATAAACTCATTTTCCCACTCTTATTTATCACCCATATCACATATGCACCTTTAACCATATCATTTTTATTTATCATTTTTGCTCCTCCCTTCTTTTGCCATTCAAATAATAGGCCCAGATGGTCTTTAGTAAGGTTCTCCAAAGCATAGCACATATACACAAGAAGGTTTAAGATGGAGCAAGGATGATTTTTATATATAGTTAATTGCCTTAAAGTGAATTGGAAACAATATAATGAAACAAGTATATACTGAACAATATACATTATATAATGAACATATATAATGAACAAATATAATGAATGGTATAATGAAATCAATCTGTGGGTTCATAGTGATTAAAAATTTTAAATGTGTTTAAATAAAATAAGGTAAGTCAATTTAATAAAAAAATATTAAAGATAGTAAGGGTGACAATCAAAAAGGAAAAAATGTCAGTAATTTAATGTAAAAACACTGCTTAGAATGTAGAGCAAGGGAATTCCGGTTCTTAAGGTAAAATAAGCTTTCATGTCTTCTTCCTCCAGCAGAGCTAATGCCTCTTTCAGAAGAGAGGTGGAACACCTATTTGTATTTAGGGCTCTCATAATCCTTAACAAATGAAACTTACAAAAACCCACTGAGGGGCCAAAAGGAAACTAACCAGTTTAAAGAATTTAAAAATGCTTGGAATGTATATGGTAATAACCAAGAGTGCCTGGTTGACTGAAGCTTGCTGACGAAAAGACGACGTTCAGAAAGCACAGGTGTTCAGCCGCCACTCAGCAAATCTACTATCCACGTACAAGGCAGGTGCTACGGGACCGAGATGAAGGAGGAGAGCAGAATGCAACAATGACACGAGTTCCAGCGCCAGCCCTGCACAAGTGAATCACGTCACTTTAAGCGCTATGGACCAAACCTTTGTGACCACCCCACAAATTCATATGTCAAAGCCCAAGTCTCCAAGGTGACATGGTATCTGGAGGTGAAGACTTTGGGCAGTAGTTAGTTTTAGAAAATTCATGAGGGTGGAGCCCATGTGATTGAATTAGTGTGCTTAAAAGATGAGAAAAAGACCAGAGCTTGCTCACTCTCCCTGCCAGAGGAGGATACAAGAAAGCCCTCAAATCTGCTGACACCTTGAGACTGGACTTTCCAACCTCCAGAACTGCGAGAAATAAACATTTGTTGTTTAGAGCACCCTATCGTATCTTGTTACAACAGACTGAACTAAGACATTAAGTGACTCATTTACCTTCTCTGCATCTGTGAATCACATTTACCAAAATTTCAGAGCTGAAGAACCTCAATCTAGCCCCTACATTTTACAAATTAAGAAAATCAGGTTAAATGACTCGTGCAAAGGCATATACTTTCTTGCTAGAAAGCTACAAAATCAGTACTAGAGCAGAAGGCTCCCGAGTCCCCTGGTCAGAATCCCATGTCTCCCCTAGGCCACCTCCTCTGCCCAAAATGCTCTTCCACATCACTCCTTGTTTGTCTTTGAACTCCATCATATCTCAAGGCCCAGTTCAATGGCATCTCTGAGAAGCATTGCCTGGCCTGAGCTCCCCTAACCTACGACAGAGTTCTGACTGTTCTCCTTCATCCCCATAATTCACAGCAGTATATCCACTCAGAGAGTAAAATATTTCACCATATTATACTCGGATTCGTTGACTTTATGTCCTTTTTCTCTAAACATTGTGAACTCTTTGAATAAAATGAAGCCTTATTCATCTTTATATCTCTAATATTCCACAAAGCCTACTACATAGAATGTATTCAGTAAGTAAATATAGATTTTTACTTTATTTACAATAAAAAATACTGTATTCCAAACTGCAATCAATATGTGAACTAATTACTATCATTAACTACATAACACAGTACCACTCCCCAGTTGGGGTTCACTAGGAATTGAGGAGAGACAGCTTGTCGTAAAACATCTCAGGCATTGTGCTTGTGCTTTGAAGTCAATCTTCACTACAACATGTAGGTTAGGACTACATTCATTTCACTGACGACAAAACCAGACCTCAGAGAGCTTAAACATCATTAACATATGTGGTAAAATAGGACAAACCTGGGACTCAAATCTAGATTTCTTTTACCTCTGTTCATTGCTTCACACAAATCCCAAGCTTCGTACGAACAAACCATCTGACCCTAGAAAGTGGCCTAACAGATTATTAGAGGACAAAATAACAACACAAACAAACAAACAAACAAACAAACAAATCAGTTCCCATGAACAAGAAATGCAGAGGGCCCTAGCCACCTGCCCCTCATCCTTTCTATACCCATCTCTGTAGCAGGGATTACGCTAGCTGGCTTAGATTAATTTGGAATAATACTTGAAACAGAACATCTTAATTATATAGTTTTGAGCTGTTTAAACTTAACTCCACTTAAATGAGATCATAATACTGGAGCATCATGAAGGATTGCTGACAAAACGAAAATACATATGAACAAACCTCTACTGCCATCAACTCATATTTGAACCACACTTAATATTTTCTTATCTCCAACTTGCTACTCATTTTTATTAAAAAGTTAATTAGGACCACATAGAGGTTGGTTCTTAATCATGTGGCCGCTAATGAAAACCTGGGTTCTCCCTGGCAACATATGAAACATGTTTAAGCAAATGAATTCCAACGCATCTATTATTAAACCCTATTGGGTGCTGTCCAAAGTAGGCGGAGGCCATAGCTGGTACTGTCCAACTGAGTTCACCCAACACCTAACACAGCTCCTGGCAGGGAACAGGAATTTAGAATATGTTTTGTTGATTTATAATCTCTGCTAAAGTGGGTAATTAAAAAGGTCCTTTAAATAGCTCTTAAGTATTAAATCTACTACTGCTGTAATGCTATGCATGCTTACAAGTGGCAGATATAAGGCTAGTTTTGCACTATTTAAAATAGTTTTGAAATTGCACAAGAAAATATAACATCAAGATTCACCAAAAAAAAATTCTGTGTACAATTTTGGGGCCTTCATATTCCCCAATGCAGAATGGACAACTGGGACAGAGTGTGACCTATCAATCTCCTGTGGGTCTCGAGATTTAAAAATTCAGCAATACATGAAAGACCTTGAAGACTAATTTTCAGAACAACAAGGTATAATTATGATTTGACTTATTCTATATGAATCCAAATTTATCTAATCCATTTAGAAAAATAAATGCTTAACTTTTAGGATTGCCACATATATGTGTCAATAATATGAAATACTCTCACTCCCAGGAAAAAAACATTTATAACCAACTTCTCTTCATGGCTTTACCCTATCTCAAACTTAGACCTACACAGGAAAATATATGTGTTTTTTTCTTTCTGATCTAGTACTAGATTGTGGTTTAAAGCTCAGGATCAATCCTTTTGGGGGAAGGTTGCTGAGGGATTAAGTGAACTAATCCATGTAAAGCACAAGGACCATGCTGGCTCAGAGTTGACATTCAGTAAGGAGCAGCTATGACAATGAGTAAAAAAAATGAGAATGATGATGATAACAAAAGAATATCCTTAAGCGTTGTTTTCAATGAAGCTAAAAACAACCGTACCTGAAGAAATGGCTAAATAGAGAGCAAGGTCAGTTCACAAACCCAAGATTCATCAAACCAAGCTTTTGAAAGTCCTTCTTGTCTTCTCAATTGCCCTAAGGATTTCAGCCCTGTTTATATGTGACAGGCCAATCCACCTGAATTTCCCAGGGCCGAGAAGCCGCTGTCAGGCCGCACCTTCACAGGCTGAGGTGCAGCATGTGAAGGACACCCTAATGTGTTACGAACCAGGCCAGGAATGGCATGCTGATGAGACCAAAGCCTGAGACTTCTACTCGCTTTAATGAACTGGAAAATATCTATGTGTTCTTCACGCATCTCCACCCGCCCCTGGCAAACCAAAGCTGCTGCTCCCTTAATAACTCTACTTCCCAAACCCCTCTTAATACTCAACCATATCTCTGCCAGCTGACAAGTAGAGCTGACAGGCTACAAATGAAATCCTGTACCAGCCTGTCTACCTGCAGGATGTGAAAGGAGTTAGTGAGGCAGGAAGGAAACAGAAGGCCCCTGATAAAGGACAATCAGCCATTTTTTTAAAAGTAAATGGGCAAAGAGCAAGCTGTAGCTGATGTTCACTTGGAACAAACAAGAAACCAAAAGAGCCTCCCTCTCTGGTAGGGTTTTTTTTCCTGTCTATGAGAGGCCCTCTAACTTTTTTTATTGAATTTATCGGGGTGGCATTGGTTAATAAGATTATATAGGCTTCAGGTATACAATTCTACAATGCATCATCTGTATATTTTTTAAATTTAATATTTATTAAATTATAACTGACATACGATATTATATTATTTTCTGTGTACAACAAAGTGATTTGACATTTATACACTTTACACGGTGATCACCATAATACCTCTAGTAACCACCCGTCACCATACAAAAGTATGCTGTTATTGACTATTTTCCCTGGGCTGTACACTACATCCCCGTGGCTTATTTATTTTACAACTAGAAGTTTGTTCCTCTTATCCCCCTTCACCTTTCTCATTCATCCCCTTGCCCCCTACCCTCTGGCAATCATCAGTTTGTTCTCTGTATCTATGAGTCAATTTCTGTTTAGTTTTGTTTGTTCATTTCTTTTGTTTTATATTCCACATATATGTGAAATCATACAGTATTCGTTTTTCTCTAATGTAATCACTTACCGTAATTACCCTCTAGGTACATCCATGTTGTTGCAAGTGGTGAGATTTCATTCTGTTTACAGCTGAGTAATATTCCATTGTATATATATAGACCACAACTTCTTTATCCATTTATCTATTTGTAGACACCTAGGTTACTTCCCTATCTGGGCTATTGTAAATAATGCTATAATGAACATAGGGGTGCACATCTTTTCAAATTAGGGTTTTCATTTTCTTTGGGTAAATACCCAGAAGTAGAATTGCTGAGTTTATGGCAGTTTTTTTTAAATTTTTTGAGGAAACTTCATGCTGTTTTCCATAGTGGCTGCACCGACTTACAACTCCACCAACAGTGCACAAAAGTTCCCTTTTCTCCACATCCTCACCAGTACTTGTTATTCATTGATTTATTAATGACAGTCATTCTGACAGGTGTGAGGTGACATCTCATTGTGGACTTAATTTGCATTTCCCTGATGACTAGTGATGTTGAGCATATTTTCATGTTTGTCTTTCCACTTTTTCATCTGCATCTCTTCTTTAGAGAAATGTCTAATCAGGTCCTCTGCACACTTTTTGATCATGTTTGTTTTTATGTTGTGTTTTTTATATATTTTGGATATTAGCCCCTTACTAAATATATCATTTTCAAATATCTTCTTCCATTTGTAGTCTGTCTTTTCATTTTATTGATGGTTCCCTCCCTTGTGCAAAAGTTTTTGGTTTGATGTAGTCCCATTTGTTTATTTGTTTTTACTGCCCTTGCCTGAGGAGACATATCCAAAAAAATACTGCTAAGACCCATGTCAAAGAGTTCATTGCCTGTGTTTTCTTCTGGAAGTTTTATGGTTTCAGGTCTTACATTTAAGTCTTTAATCCATTCTGAGTTTATTTTGTATTTGGTATAAGAAAATGTTTCAGTTTCACTTTTTTGCATGTGGCTGTCCAGTTTTCCCAACAGCACTTATTGAAGAGATGGTCTTTTCCCCATTGTATATTCCAGCCTCCACTGTCATCCTCTCTGGTAGTTGAGTCGAATTGTCTAGCAGTCTCCTTAACGAGTTGTGCTTTGTTTTAATTACGGGAATGTGGAAGGAAGGACAGACTAGGACAAATCAGAGATGGGGCAAAGCCTGGAGACACCACTTCTCTCAGCTGTTTGTGGACAGAAAGGTGAGGTAGATAAATGCCCCTCTTTCACCCCACTCGCATATTTATTGGCCACTTACTGACGCCAGGTCCCACAGAAGCTGTTTAGAATACAGAGATGAAGAGGTGACTCCCTATCTTCCAGGACATGGGTGGGGTTTTGATAAACAAACACAAGGAGGGAAGATATTCCAGGTTAAAGATACCAGGTTATCTAGTAGGGGAAACAACAAATGCGGGGGTAGGCACAATTGCAGAGCAGGTTCTAGAAGACTGAGGAGTCCAGAATCTTCTACTGTTGACTCTTCCTTAGGTCAGTAAAGAACAACATGTATCAGTTCTCGCTGTATACTGTTCCTGCTCTGGAATTTATCGCTTCCTTCTAAACATTGGTCTCCTTAATTAAGCTAAGAATGGCAATCCCATTGGAGGTAGAAAGATTCAGACTCAAATGTTTGAATTAAGAGCACGGTTGTTTGTTTTTGTGTTTTTTTAACTATGCATCTCTCTCAAGGTATCTGGATATTTGCTACTTAGTTGTATTAGCTGACTTTGCTATAAACATAAGGTATGTGGGGCATGGTGGTTTGGTTTAGTTTTTAGTGGTTCCATCTACCTCTTTATGCTGAAAGGTTCTATTCTCAGGACAGAGCAGTCATGGAATCTCGGGAAATACTGAAGGACACTCACGAGCTGTTTTGGGCAGAGTATGTGTCCCAGATACAAATACGGCTTGCTCCCTATCAAAAACTGCAGTCCCTACACACCTCAGAAATACTTGCTAACCCTTTCTATTTGCTTCTTTTCCTCCCTAGTACCCATCACTATCTAACCTATTATACTTTTTAAACTTGTTTATCTATTTATTGTCTACCTCCTCCTCTAGAAGATAAGGGATTTTTCTCATTTAACACCACTGAATCCCTAGCACCCATAATGTATACAGTACGCATTTAATATGTACTTGTTCAGTGTATGCTGAATGTATTGTAGGAACTGACTGTGGGAGTGGGGGGTGGATAGGATGGGTGGAGGAGGGCAAAGGGGGAAAAATTGGGACAACCATAATAGAATAAAAATAAAAATACGTAATTTTTAAAAATCAGCCAGTGAAAAAGTACCTCAGAAGATAACAAGATTTCTGCTAGAAGCCAGTTCTTACAAAGTCTAACCACATTTGCAGATGAAAAATTCCATTACTTCCCCCAGCAACCTCAGCAACATTAGTCTCTGGTCAAAGGAGCAGAAGGGGAGGGAGGAGAGCTGTCCTCCTTCTAAATGGGGAAGGAAGGCAGCCAAGCAAAAAAAGTTTGAGAAAGAACAATGGCCTCCTACTGAGAAAGCGTGTAAGTAGGTCGGTATTGGAACCGCATTTTGTTGCACACAAATCCATCATTGTTCCTTTATATTTCCTTTTCTTTTTCTTCCCCCCTTCTTTTTTTCTCCTCTGCCCTATTCACCATTACTGTCATCTCATGTGAGATTTCTAAAACCATGATATATTTATTCAATTATCCGTAGACCTACAGCCTCTTCATCAAATTAGCTGATCTCTATTTATAGCTGATAATTCTGTACAGGAAATCTAATGAAAATTCCTGCGAGTGATAAAACTAAGTCAAATTTTGCACTGCTATTTTCGACCCAAAGATTGTTGCCATTATCCAATAAATTTGTTTCAAAGAGCGTTGTAAACACACATTTTCTTTTAAAGATAGTACTTTCCAATAAGAAAAACCAAGCTGTGTACAATCAGGAGAGAGCACTTCCACAATATGCTTTATTACCACTCCAAGACCGCATTACCTTAAAAAATTAACTTTAAAAGACAAAAAGATCAAATAAATCTAAATAGACTTTGAATAACGATTCTATCAGGAAGGGAATTTATCTGCACCTAGTAAGAATAAACACATAAAATATGCTGACATCTTTTAGCAATTAGCATATAAAACTGCCAAAGAAACTCATCTATAATAATCAATACTCAAGTGTGACTTTTTGCTGCTATTAATAGATCTCCATATTCATTAATTTCACAAGACATTTTATTTCATTTATAATACTCAATTTACCAATTGTCTCAATGGTCTCTAATGATACTAAAAAGTAAAGTAAAGAAAAAACTAAAAACCAATAGTATCATTAAGCCAGCGTCTAATGAGGACCCCAAATCATATTCTGACCCATATACTAAAATGCATGTAAAATGTATTATATTCTTTCAACAATAAAGCTTAAAACACCTAAACGCCAGTCCTTTCCTATATTATCACAAGACTCATCTCAGAAGCAATACTATCACTTCTACCCATAAGAGGACCATGCCTGAAAACAGTGGAGTCCCAACAGACATGTCAAAGCACAGGCAGCTGGGCCACCCAGAAGCAGCGAGATTAACCACCCACCTTCTCCCAGCACAGGAGAGCCAGCTCACCTCAGGACACAAAATGTCACAAATAGCTGAGGTGACCACAAGATTGTTTCCCTAAATAGCTTAACCATTTGAGCCATTGCCATACTTTTGACACTGTCCTAGTACAGGCATTCCAAATTTAGTTATGTTAAATTAAAATATGGGGGTTTAGAGACCCCCAGGAGTAAGACTTTCAAAAATAAGGTTAGGTTCCATGAAAATAAAGAGGCTCAGAACAGAAAGGGAAGTGTAAAAATATGAGATAGATAGATGATAGATAGATAGATAGATAGATAGATAGATAGATAGATAGATAGATAGATAGATGATAGATACAAACATCAATTTTTCACAAAGGCTTCAGTGACAGAGCCTTGACTGCGCTGTCATCCAGGTTTGGAGGTGCAGGGATCCATCCCCATCCTCACATGTGGAGGCCCTGGTGCCCAAACACCCACTTTGGTCATGCGGAGAACTAGGGTTAAAAGGGTAGACTCCGACCATGGAATGAGCAGGCTGACACCCACAGAATTCCAGCCCATGACCTTTCTTTCCCTCACAAGGGAACTCCCTGCCTTAATCACACACTAACAATGCTAACAGATGCATTCAAAGCACCATCAGCTTCATGATTCAGTACTTTAACAAGCACTCAAAAATAACCCTTTTTTAAATTCAGTGAGAACTTTATGTCTAGATATGAACTACCAAATAAAAGTGAGAGTTCTTCTGGTCTCTGGATATTACATCCACAATAATTCAAATAAACCAACTCTGGAGTCCATCACACATCTATTCTAAAGAGCACTGCTGTCAAATGCTTCGATGTCACACTACTTGGATTTAAATCCCAGGCTTGGTAGCTAGAGAAATTAAAATCATTTAACTGCTCTGTGCCTCACTTTCATTACCTGTAAATAAAAGCTGCTACCTCACAGGGTTCTTTTAAGAATCAAATGAGCTAATAAAGGAATACTTAGCTGAGTACCTGGCAGATAGTAAATGTTAAAGAAAAAGAAGCGATTAGTACTGTTATTATACTAATTACTTCTGGTCATATCTATACCAATAATGATGTTATAAATATAGAAAATGAATGATGAACAATTAAAGAGGAATCTGATATATGAAGATAAAAATGTAATCATTTATTTGTACATGTGCACGACAGATTAACTCCCTGACTATCCAGGCCATCTGTAATCAAGAAGAATACTAAGAAAACTCAAAGAAAATAAACAATGAAATAAATAACAGAAAACATTTACTGGTTTCCTGTAAACTGGAAGTCCCCTGAACTTGGGGGACTCTCACCAAAGGCTATACTGGCAACCTTCCAGGCATCCAGTACCTGTACAAATTAGGGATACTAATTTATGCAAATCAGGCTTTTATATCTCTTGAGACAAGACAGTTCCATCTTATTTTGAGTAGTGACTTGTGTTTTTGCTTTATCTTCGTGATTCACTTTTCATGCTCCTGTCTTGTAATTTTTGTTTGTATATTTTCTTCTCTTGATCTCACATAATCTTAAGCATAGTCTTATTTTGAAAATTCTTTCTTTTAGAAATTTTAATTCAACTTTCCTTAATTTAGCATTCAATTTTATGCATCAGGGCCTGGGATAGTGCCTTAATAATAGACACTTCAGCTATCTGTTAAATAATTGTAGCAAAGTATCTGTGGTCAGGTCAGCCATTTGCAACATTCTTGGACAGGGGGCCTGCTAGTTTTCATTACTACCAATACATTTTCACCACCATGAGACTATGTAAATTATTATTATTTGCAGTAGGGTAATTTCTAATAAATTTTTTAAAATTTTATTTATTGATTTTTAGAGACAGAGGGGGGAGAGAAAGAAATATTGATTTGTTGTTTGACAACATTTCAAATTGAAATATGCCTTGCAATCTATATTGCTGATGGATAATTACTGAATACTATCATAATGCTCAATAAAGTTAGGAAGAAATTTTATTTATGGAGAATAAATAGACAGTTTTTTAAAAAGACACAGATCTTTTTTAAAGATTTATTTATTTATTTATTTATTTATTTATTTATTTATTTTTAAAGAGGGGAAAGGAGAGAGAAAGAGAGGGAGAGAAACATCGATGTGTGGTTGCCTCTCATGTGCCTTCTACTGGGGACCTGGTCTATAACCCAGGCATGTGCCCTGACTGGGAATCGAACCAGCTCCCTCTTCATTCGTGGGCTGGCACTCAACCACTGAGCCACACCAGCCAGGCAAAAGACACAAACTTTTAATGAACTTAAATTTGAATCCTTCTTTAGAAACAGAATCCTGAGAGCTCTTCATATTTTCTTTAAAAGAACACTAATTTCTTCATATAAAGAATATCTCAGTCATGATTTACCAAGAAGTCAGCTTTTAGAAAGAGAAGCTAAATGAGTAAGATTTCAAAAGAACGACAACTGTGTTGGGTGATTTCTCCTTAATCTTAAATAGCTTATAACTAACACTATTATAAAAATAAAAAATAAACACATACACATGGTACTATGAATCTTTTTCAAATTATAAAAAGCCTACTGGCAATGTGGTATAGAGGGGAGCATATAGGCTTTATAGCCAGAAAACCTCCGTTCTGATTCCACCTTAACCTCTTTACTACTAAAGCTATCATGGAATTAAATAAAATTACATAGCTAATACATTTAGCACAGTACCTGACCCACAGTAAGGGTTCCATAAATGATACCATTACTATTTTTAAAAGGCACACTGGATACATATTTCCTTTTGTGTCCTCCCAAAATTCTTCTAGAGCATAAGGGGATTAAAAATATTTTTAAAAACCTAAGTATAATGAAAAGAGGAGAGAAGATAATAACAACAAAATTTTGGAAGCTGGAAAAGGTAAATGAGGTTTCAGCAGAGCTAACAAGGCTGAAACCTGGGTTCTTTCCAGGACTCTTAGCTGCAGTTTTAAACTAACATTTCCCAGAGAAACCTAATTATTTATTATTGTAAAATATTCCAGTCTTTAAAATGGCAACTAAGCAAAAATGTTTTTATGATTGCATATGAAAACTACAATGCATTGCTTCAGGTAGTATATGAAAATAAAACTGGAGACAGGGATTTTAATGTGTTTTAATTTTTAATTTTTTTTAACTTTTAAATTTTTATTTTTTTAATTGTTGTTCAAGTGCAGTTGTCTCCATTTTTCCCCCACCAGTCCCCCCGACCCCAACCATTCCCACCTCCCACACTTGATTTTGGTTTTGTCCATGCGTCCTTTATAGTTGTTCTTGAAAACTCTTCCCCCTTCCCCCCGCCCCCCGCCGCCACTATTCCCTCCCACCTTCCCTCAGCAGAACTAAAGAAAAAACAAATGATTGGAATTGAGCAGAACAACCAACAAACAGAACAAATGAAAATGAAAGTTTACAAAGGCTTCAAGGATGGTAGTGAGCCATTAAATCAATTAGTCACTGAATTGAAGGTTTTCAAAAAGCAGTAAGGCTCACCAAGTAAGACTTTTTGTAATTAAATTTCCAGTTTCCACTACCAACAACAAATACACACCAACAGGTCAAACCCTAGAAAGAAACAGAGGGAGGAAAAGGTGTATATTTTGGGAGGTGATCTCATACATCACATACTGCCTTGCCCTGTCAAGAAGTGCTAGTCTACGAAATATACACTCTCTTCTCCAAGTAAAAAGTTCACGAACACTCTCTACAATGCACTCCTGATGGGAGTGTAAATTGGTGCAGTCAATCTGGAAAACAATTTACTAATACCTAGAAAAGGTTATGGCATGCATATCTTATCACCTAGTAATTGCACTCCCACAAAAATATTCTTTAAAAACTCCTGTATGTGTTACACGAGGAAGTATGTACAAAAATGTTTACAGCGACATTATTTATATTAACAAAACACTGAAATTAACAGGAAAAGAGACAACTAGCTCATGGTATGTTCACCAAACGGACAGCAGCGACAATGAGTGCTACATGCATCAACATGAATAAATCTCATGAACAACTCTGAGCTAAAGAGAGCTACCAAGGAATACACACAGTATAATGCCATTCATACAAAGTTTAAGACCTTACAAAACAATTCCATAGAGAAACATACATATGAAGTAAAAGTTTGGTTTTTTAGAGGATGATAAATAGCCAGTTTAAATAGTGGAGTTACTGCTGAGGCTGATGAGAAAGAAATAAAATCAGCGAAGAGACTACAAGAAGCTAATCTATTTAATTTCTTGTCCTAGGTAGTGTGAATATGGAGGAGTCCAATGCATTAAATTTTACACCCTTTCACTTATTTTTATGCCTTAAATACTTAACAATAAAAATTTAAATCTCAAATAAAGTCTGTTATTACCTAGCTTTGTAACAGTAACTGTGGAAAGGCTGAAAGCAAATAAACCAAGGATGATTTCATCATCAAGCACCTTCTGTCAACACATGCACAGAGCTGGCGAATAACAACTCGGTGCCACAAGACAATACAATAATGCATTTCCTCTTACATCCAACCCGGTCAGCTCTTCATTGCACTACCACTGCTACTCTTATGCCTCATTATCTCTTACCTCTAACTGCTCTCACCAAAGTCTTTGCTCACCTCCTGCATGGACTCCATACTGTCTCCACTGCCTGCTCTTAAAAAAATCACTTCAAAATAAGGCATGAATAGAACTTACCTAGTAGGCCAAAATTATTGTCAAAGTTCTAGTTTTGGGCATCAGTGACAGGTGCACAGATATCCTCACATTATTAGTACTTAAGCAAACTAATAATCAAATGACCAATGATGCAGTTTGTCGAGAAGCAAATATTATAATTAATCTAATTCTGTATACCTAAGGTCTACATAAAAAATAATAACAATGGTGATGCCAACCCAACTCTCCGGGCTCATCTCCCTTCCCTCATGGACCTTACACGCTAGGAAATGCATGAAGACAATTAACAAATACACACATAAAACACACTGTCTGTTAGAACGTCCAACGTCTTTATTTTGTTTACTGACCAATTGTCTTCTCTACAATATAAATTCCCACAGGGCAAGACTGTTTTCAATGCTGTATTCCCTAGCCCCCAAAATACCACCTGACACACAGTAAGCAATCAATAAATATTTGTTGAATGAATGAAGAATATATGGCAAAATAAGTGTTCAATAAATGTTAACTGCTATCGCCATTATTGTTGTATCTGTAACATAGCCTTTGCCTACTCTACATACAATGATAATGAATGGAAAGTGAATTTTGGAAAGGCAAAACATCTTGCCTTCAACAATGCTGGAATCCAAATGAAAATGAAAATCTACAGTCTAAACCTCCACCAACTCATTCTTATGACTCAGATTATTCGGTTTCGTATGCTATACTAAATGACACTAATGTCACTAAACCACACATTTCAGTGTACCTTACAAAGTTCAATTTTTTAAAAAAAATTTGTTATAATTTAAAAGAAGAAATTCAGACCAACTGAGATTAAGCAACCTAGCTGAAATCAAGACTGGCTTAGAATTCTTGGACTCTGAATACCAGACCTAGGACTCCCACCTTATGTGATTACGATGCTCGGTTTCTGCTATCACTGCATTTCCTTTCATCTGCTGCTCAACTTTGTCACCAATGTGGTTAAACAGCATATATCTATCCCTTTTGATCAAACTCTAAATATTACGGCAGGATTTCTGGCTTACCAAAAAAGACAGGGTAACAGAAGTTAGCACTGTGTACAAGTGAAACAAAGGAAGGCTTATCTTGTCTTGTCCCAAAACATATCAGAAGATACCATAAAATGATGGCAGAAGAAAAGCAATCTGACAGGACTGACAGAAGTTCAAAGACAAGGAGAATCAGATTTTTAATAATACAACTGTTGCATTTTTATGTAGGTTATACTAATTCTCAGAGCTGAAAAACTATCAATTAATTATTTTAGTCAATATTTTGCTATACTAAGAATGCTAGTAAGTAGAGTAAGGAATTAAAAATGCAGGGCAGCTCAACCTGGCTGGCGTAGTTCAGTGGATTGAGCTCGGGCTGTGAACCAAAGTGTCGCAGGTTCGATTCCCAGTCAGGGCACATGCCTGGGTTGCAGGCCAGGCTCCTAGTGGGGGCCATGTGAGGGGCAACCACACACTGATGTTTCTCTCCCTCTCTTTCTCCCTCCCTCACCTTCTCTAAAAATAAATAAATAAAATCTTTAAAAAAAAAATGCAGGGCAGCTCAATAACTCAGTTGGACATCAGATCAAAAACATTCCAGTTTACCAGAACTAGGTAGTAAATACTAGACAATGGTTTTCAAACAAATATGCTGTCCTCCCCACAACCTGAGTGAGGCACTGATTTCATACAAAACATTTCCTGGACTATTTATCTTATCAAGTTTGCACTGGTTTCAACTTCACCACCAACTTTTCTTACCTTGCATTTTTGTCTTTGCTTCATAGCCTTTGTGTTTGATGCTGCTCTTGAAGACTGCCAAACTTCTTGCCAAATACAGTGTGTTTAGTTCACTTTGCTATCTGCAGTATCTGGCAATACTGAATCTTTTTCTTCAGACTCTTTCCTCCTTGAGCATCCCTGACTGGTACAATTCTGCTCTTCTCAAACTACGATTCCATCTCTCTTCAAAGCCTCCTTTACCTTCCACCTTTTAACTAGCCTTTGATGAACAGGCCACATTCCATGGTTTTAACCAACAACTCCACATGCTTGATTCTCACATCTTGAGTTCCAGCCCCTGTCTCTACTATCCATTCTAGGCTACAGTCAATCACGGTTACTTATCTGGCAAATTGTCTCCTCAATGTAAATATGTCCAAAAATGACATAAATATTGGGCCGGGGGGTGGCACACCTTCCCTGCCTATCTTAAATCTCACATTTTAACTTCATTTTCTTAGGCCACATTTATATCTTCAAAAGAGAATAAGTTTTCTGTTCCATTTTTCACAGAAAAGAAATACAACAAACAAGTCTCACTGTACTCACATATATTTTAAGCCCCAATCTGAGGTGTATGGGTTTTACCTAAAAATGAAATTGTTGCTGCTCGCAGATATACCATACTCACATGCACAATTTGCTTTTATCTTACCATCCCTGATTGTTTTTACTCTTAAGAAGGAATCAGTTTAATTGCTATCTAGGTACCATATTTTTTGGACTATAAGATGCACTTTTTTCCCCAAAATTTGGGAGAAATAATCGTTGTTAATGCTGCTGTTATGTTTACACTTACATTGGTGAAAAATTATGTTATTTACGTTATTAAATATTTTACCACATTTTTTGCTTCAAAATTTTTCTTCCTAATCTTCTCCTCTAAAACCTAGGTGCGTCTTATGGTCCAAAAACATGGTCTTTCATTTTCATTTTTTTAATCCTCACCCAAGGATATATTCACTGATTTGAAAAAGAGAGGAAAGGAGGGGGTGGGAGGAGAAAGAGAGAGAGAGAGAAAGACTGATTGGTTTGTCTCCCGCTCACACCCTGACTAGAGATGAAACCCAAAACCCAGGTATGTGCCCTGACTGGGAATTACCGAAGCCGCAGCACTTTGGTGCACAGGGTGATTTTCCAACCAAATAAGCCACCTGGCCAGGGTGAAATGTTGGTATTTTAAAACTTCTCCTTTCCTCTCTTTCTTCCTTTATCGAAAGAAAAATTCGAGGTTCTCTGCTAAAGGGAAGGCCATATGTATTCTGACAGGATATTTTTGTGAGAATGAAAAAAGTAGATGACTTGCAAGTAACTGAAAAGTAGTGTTCACACTTATGATTCCTCTTCCTTTTAGTTTATGGCATCTAATTTAAACATGCTATCCTCCCTAGAGAAAAAGGACCCAGAATATTTATGATCTTTCACTGCTCCAGTATCAACCCGCAGAATTGAATGGATGCCCTTGGACTCACAGCCCTACCCTAGGCAAAATATAAAATGGTTGGATCCTTTTAGCAAGTCTTTTTCTGTATTCTTTACCCTTCCCCTTCTCTTTGATTATAAGTATATCCCCCAGAAATCTGGTGCTCTCTGCACAGTCCCTGGGAATAACTTCTAATGGTAGAATGTCATATATTATATAGGAGGTTATAAGAACAGTTAGTCAATGAAAGAATGTTTAATAAACATTTAATAAACCCATTGTGGACAATTCTGACCTTACTCAAAATGTCTACCATTGTTTCTGAGAAAGAAAGATTCTGTAATCAAATATTTTCAATCAAGTTTTTCTGGATTGAGCAGGTTTCTCAGAGTCTTTAATATGCTAATGAGCACCTGGGACTCTAAGAGGGAGTTCTGGCACGCAGGGGCTCCCAGGTACACTTGACCAGCCCTTACTGTCAATGAGCACCTATTTGTCGCTCCTCAAAATGGTTTGGGAAAAGTTGTACCTGGAGAATTCAAGGAGGGCACAGAGAACCTTCACTGGAGAAGATTAGAAATAGCCCCAAAGAAGAACACTGGAGCCAGGTCCTGAGGGATGAAAGGGGAACAGGAGCAGGATAGCAAGTGTGGGGAAGTCCTGGGCAGCGCCCCTCAGGTTGCTCTTTTTTGGTCATCTACCTACTTCCCTTAGGCTGAAGTTAGTCCCCTCGCCCTGCGCTCCAGGCCAAACCTACTCTGTAGAGTACCGATTGTTCAGACCCCCAGATGCCAGATAGGCTCTGGCTCTGAAGAGGAGGGAAGGTGATGGGACATCAGGTGGGAGAAGGGAGGCACCTTCCTGGAGGGAGAAGGTGTGAGCTAACTTCTCATCCCTCCCCTGCCTCCTCCCAAATATTTCTTTATTTTAGTTCTCTTTCAGTCTAAGCAAGTTCATATATCTTGACAGTTGTGGTTTTTAAAAGGTAAAATCCTTGAGAATAAAAAATCTTTACTTTTTATGCATCTATAAACAAAGTTTCTCAAACATGTTAACTATATTGTCTTACTTTTTTTCAGATCTGGAAATCTGTATGTCAAGTTGTCATAAATTATTGCTTTCTAGAGAATAAAGCAGATAATATAGTGTGTGCAGACTGCTCCATTAAATCAAACTCATTCTCCTCACTTCTAAATATCTAAGGCAAGGATTATTGTAGAATAATATTTTTGAATTTGAAAATAAAAATTTACGGATTAAAAGCATGCATGAAGCTAAACCAATGGGCTAAATTTGCTACAGAAGTATGAGGGGGTAGAAAGTACTGGTAATGCTTGTAAAACAGTGCTAAAAGAAAAAAAACCTTTTTTAAAAAATTTTACCTAATTAAAAAGATAATGCATATTTATTATTTGAAAAAACTTGAAAAATGTAAAAAAATTCAAAAAAGAAAATTAAAGCTAACAAGAATAACTACTATTTCATAATTTCTTTAAGTTGAATTTTGATAATCTACCATAGACTTTAAAATTGTGATATAATAACACAACATTTAACCATTTTTAAGTTCAGTGGCATTAGATATATAAAATAGATTTTGACATCTAGAAAATTTGGGTTTCTCAAGCCAGTTCAATGAACAATGCCATTTTGCACTTAAGCAACAACAAAACACTATTAATAGTACATAAAAGGACAAAAGGAATATCATTACAGAATGTTTAAGTAACATCTTAATAAAGCCATTTTATCCTTGAAGGAAAAATGCTACATAAATGAAAGGCATTATAAAATTACAGCATAGAAAAAAAAGTACAGCATAGGGAATAGTCAACAATATTCCCTATATATTGGGAATATTCCCAAGAATATTGTATAGTCAACAATATTGTAATAACTACGTGTATGGTGTCAGGTGAGTACTTGAAATATTGGGGGAATGACGTTGTAAATTATAAAACTGGTTAACCATTATACTGTACACTTGAAACTAATATAAAATAATATTGAATATCAGTTATAATTGCAAAACAATTTTAAAGGGTATTATAAATATTATTTACTTTCTTATGAGGTTAGTAGACACTTTCTCACATTTGGGTTTCTTCACCTCCTGCTAAGTGCAGCCATGTGCTATGGGGTGCAGAACCTTGCAGAACCTTAATTTAGCATTTGCTACCTATAATCAGAGTGTCAGAAATCCTGGCCAGCAGCCCTAGCGCTGAGGTCACACACTAAGCACTCTTCTAAGGCTAGATGTTCCCAGCAGCCCCACCCTTCCAGGAAAAGAATAGCCTGATCCCTGCACACTCTTGAATACACCTCTCAGATTGATTGCAAGAATAATCCTATCAAACTTTGCCTTGAAAGAAATCAAGCAGTGCATAACTACACAACCAGAAAAATTCTAAGCCCTAATCATTTCAAAACAAAATAAAAAAAATAAATATGGCTTTTTCTCACAACCAAAACTTCAGCAATTATAAGGTACACAGGCATACTCATCCCAGAATGCAATGCTTTTGAGTTCTGGTATAAAGCAAAGATATTGTCTATTCCATGTTATGAAGAAAGAAAAGGAAACAACAGTTTAAATTCTTTGCCTGAGCTCTGACCGGTAAGGCTCAGTTGTCCGGGCGTCATCCCACAAATCAAAAGATTGCCAGTTCGATTCCCAGGGTTCAGTGCCCCCACATTGGGGCACGTGCAAGAGGCAACCAATTGATATTTCTCTTTCACTTAGATGTTTCTCTCCCTCTCTTTCTTCCTCCCTTCCCCTCCCTCTGAAAAATAAATTTAAAACACTTTTTTTTTAATTCTTTGCCTGAAGTCACTTGGAAATCACTGTGACAACTCAGAAAATGGACAGTTAGGAAGGATCAGGTCCTTCTTTTTGACCAATTAATGCACACATCGTTTTTAAGGAATAGGGGGAGGAGAAAAGAGGGGACAAAGAACAGTTCTTGGCAGCAAATCACCATCAAAGGCACACACGTTCACATAAATTTGGATAAGTGCCCGGTGCTTAGGCTCAAAGACACGAGCATATTCCGGAAGCTGAAGGACATGGAAGGCGCCAAAGCAGCGAGCTGAGAGAGAAGTTTGAAGCAGGGGCTACCAGGAGGAGTAACAGCAATAACAGTCCAGGGGGACGTGCTTTGGGACTGAAGAGAGAAGATGATGCCCATTCAGTGCCACACCAAGTGCCTGGCATGTCCTTTGCCCATTTGCTGACAAGCCTGTTGCAATCCTTTTATAACTATTCATGGGCTTTACAGATGGTCAAGAATTATCATTTTCCATGATCTTACTAAGTGCACAGCACAGAATTCCAACAACACAAGGAAGCTGAAGCTTGGGGGGAGTGAAGTAACTCTTCTGAGTTCTCGGGTAGAAAGCCACACAGTCAGGATTCAGAACAGGTTTGTCCAGCTCTGAAGTGCACACCTTTTCCACCTCCACCCTTTCACTGTTCTGATCTCACAGAAAGCACAGTTGGGACCATTCAATGTAAGCTCATAAGGAGAACCATCTTACTCACAATACATTAAAAACAAGTTGGCAAACTTTTCCTATAAAGGGCCAGTGAATATTTTAGGCTTTGCAAGCCCTGCAGGGTTTTTGTCAAATATTCATTTTGATTTCTTCTCACACCCCTTTAAAAACATAAAAACCATTCTTAGCTCATAAAGCTGTTCAAAAATTGGCCACAGGCAAGCTTGCCGACCCCTGTGTTAGAACACATAATATGAACAAGGCTCCGGGATTCTGAACAGGAGAACTGTATCCAACTCCATGTCTTGATTTACCAAGGTATTTTTCATTTCAGGAAAGGGAGAAAAGGGGAGGTGAGAGGATCAGTACTCGATCTAGTCACCTCATCTATATTCCATTATTAAATAAAGTGAAAGGAATAGCAGCCCCTAATTTATAGATTCCTTCATTAGAGTGGTTTCATCCAGCATTTATTTCCTCATTTTATTTCCATGCCATTACATATTGTAACTTGGACATTAATCTGTCACTGAATATCAATGCTTTCTTCAGTCTAATTAAAACTGACTATTTCAGAGGACCACAACATAACGAACAGAAACCTAGAGAGATCTGGGCTGACCATGGGCTCTTTCAATATGATCAAAGGCCTCTGAGGTTCTATTATTTGAAATTATAGAAAATATTTTCCATTCACTTTATGACACTTGTAAAACAGGCTTTTGAACACTCCCTGCAACTTGCAATAACCATCAAGTCAGCC
Source organism: Glossophaga mutica (assembly GCA_039655065.1). Lineage (NCBI taxonomy): Eukaryota > Metazoa > Chordata > Mammalia > Chiroptera > Phyllostomidae > Glossophaga > Glossophaga mutica. The sequence continues at coordinate 197,311,227 of CM077304.1, forward strand.
TAACAGATGTTGCAAGCTGGACCCAGTTCATCAACACTAGAGCACATAATGAGATGCATTTTAAATAACATTCGGATTTTGCTACACAAGGCAAAATAATCTACAATTTATAACCTCCTTAATTTTCTCTTTAGATACTGAAATCCTGCATCTAGGATTTGCTCTCAGACATTCCAGAAGCATACTCTAGCCATGTGCCCTATCAGTTGTTGGCTGGCTGACCTCTACTTTGATCTGGGCAATATAACATTAGTGCCAGGTCCAACTGTCTCTGGTTAAAATATTTTCAGCTGTACTGATTCTTGCCCAGCTGCATGGTAGCTACAGAGTAGAAACAGAAGATAGCCACTGGGGACCAATTTAACAGCAACAAATGTTATTTTCACTGCTGAGCTAAACAAGTCAGAAACCAGAAGACTCCAGACTCTAAAGGCTGGTACCTTACTTCATAGGGCTGCATGTGGAAGCACACAGCCCATCTATAGTAAATACATACAGGAACATAGGAACAGCTAGCAAATTGGGACAGGGGTGAAAGGAATAAAAGCAGCTCCCTTCTTGGATTTTTCCCCTTTTGTCTGATTGAATACTCCCATCTTAGGAAACCCAGGACAGCCAGGAAAAAGACCTGGCCCAAGACCTACTAACACAGATTAAACAAAGACTGGAAAAAGTGACCAAGCGCAAAAGCCAGTTACACACTTCTGGCCAAGATGGAGACGTAGGTGGACACACTATGCCTCCTTGCACAACCAAAATTAAGGACAACAAAGATTTAGAAACAAGAAAACAAACAGAACTGATAGAAAATTGAACTGTATAGAAGTCCAACAACCATTCATCCAGACCGGTAAGAGGGGCAGAGTTGAGGCAGGAAGAAGTGGAGGTTGGTGGCCCCGGCCCCCAGGCATCGGCTAGCAGACCCCAGGCGCACAGGTGGCGACCCCAGGCGTGGGGTGGCAACGGTGCAGACCGAGTGAGGCTGCGCAAAGCGGCTGGCTGACTGGGTGGTCCCAAATTCACACACAGATAATCCAGGGGAAGGGGTGGAAGGGACTGAAATCCAAGAGAGAGCGGAGCAAGTGCCATTGTTCCCTCTCAGACCCCACTCCCACATACAGTATCACAACTCAGTGACTGGGCTGCCCTGTACTGGGGAACACCTAAGGCTTCGCCCTTCACTACGTAACAGCCATTACCAGCGCCCCCCCCCCCAAAAAAAGGCTCAAACCAGAGAACAAATCAAAGCCCCAGAGCCAATTCATCTAAGTGGCAAAGAGATAGCCAACCTATCAGATGCAGAGTCCAAAGCACTGGTGATCAGGATGCTCACAGAATTGGTTGATTTTGCTCACAAATTAGATGAACAAATGAAGGCTACAATAAGTGAAATGAAGGAAAACGCACAGGGAACCAATAGTGATGGGAGGAAAACTGGGACTCAGATCAATGGAGTGGACCAGAAGGAAGAAATAAACAACCAAACAGAAAAGAAGGAAGAAACAAGAATTCAAAAAAAATGAGAAAAGGCTTAGGAACATCCAGGACATCTTTAAACATCCCAACATCCCAATTATAGGGACACCAGAAGGGGAAGAAGAAGAGCAACAAGTGGAAAACTTATTTGAACAAATAATAAAGGAAAACTTCCCCAATCTGGCAAAAGAAATAGACTTCCAGGAAGTCCAGGAAGCTCAGAGAGTCCCAAAGAAGTTGGACCCAAGGAGGAACACACCAACACACATCATAATTACATTAGCCAAGATTAAAATGAAGGAGAGAATTCTAAAAGCAGCAAGGGATAAGGAGACAGTCACCTACAAAGGAGTTCCCGTCAGACTGTCAGCTGATTTTTCAAAAGAGACCTTCCAGGCAAGAAGGGGCTGGAAAGAAGTATTCCAAGTCATGAAAGGCAAGGACCTACATCCAAGATTGCTCTATCCAGCAAAGCTTTCATTTAGAATGGAAGGGAAGATAAAGTGCTTCTCAGATAAGGTCAAGTTCAAGGAGTTCATCATCACCCAGCCCTTATTATATGAAATGTTAGAGGGACTTATCTAAGAAAAAGAAGATAAAAAATATGACAGTAAAAAGACAGCAAACTCACAGCTATTAACAACCACACCTAAAACAAAAGCAAACTAAGCAAACAACAGAACAGGAACAGAAACACAGAAATGGAGATCATATGGAGGGTTAGCAACAGGGGAGTGGGAGGAGGAGAGAGAGGGAAACAGTACAGAGAAGAAGTAGCATAGAAGGTGTGTAGAAAATAGGGGAAGGGCAAGAATAGAGTGGGAAAAGTAGAAGCTAAAGAACTTATGACACAGGGACATGAACTAAAGGGGGAGAATGTGGAGGGGAGAGGGTGTGCAGGGTGGAGGGGAATGATGGGGGAGAAATGGGACAACTGTAATCGCATAATCAATAAAATATATTTTTAAGAAAAGCCAATTATAGTATGCAGGCAAGCAAGGAAAGTGGATCCTTGTGTCCAAAGGGCATGGCAGCCTCAGCCACGATGAAGACACCCAGCAGAAAAAGGAAGGGAAGTCCATGTTCCTCCTAAAGCATATCCTAAAGACTTAGAATATGCTAGGCATTTTATATAATTATATAATCATCATTATTATATATATTATATAATCACCATTAATTTGTAAGATAGGAAATAGCATCCTCATTTTACCGAAGAAATGAGTCTTGAAGGGAACTTAACCAAGATCACGTGAGTCAGAAGCACTAGGCATTTGAACAGGGTGGGTGGAGGGTCTGTCTGGGATCACACCTGCCCTTTGGTACCATCAGGCTTCATCTCTCATAGGGCAAAAAAAAAAAAAAAACCCCACCAAATCAAAGCATGGAGTAGACAACATTCAGGAGTGCGACAGGCAGGTGGTGTTGGAGCAGGACTCCACGTTCAGGCCAGGACTCCACTGTCCCACGGGAGAGTTGGCAAGGGTGCTCGAGGATGCAAGTGCCATGGTTGCAATTGACATCACACTTGGCACCAATGACCTTCCAAAGTCAGCTCTGAAGGCCCAGCTTGGTCACCGTAAAGCTAGAAACCAGGGCACCAAGCAGGGAGGGGAGAAAGCCAAGACTCAGATGGGAGCCCAGAGGGGTCAACTGCCTGGAAAGGTAACCACACCGACTGAGAGGCTGAGGGGGTTTAAACCCTGTCTGTAGTGGTTCTGGTTGGTCGAGGAGCCAAAGTTGAGCCTTCAGGTGAGCCTTCCCACTCAACGTGGGAAGACAAGGGAGTAGAGCAGGGCTCATGAGACAGGACTGCCATTTTTTTACTTCGGGGCCTTGGCAAACACAACTCTCCTTTGCATTTCTTCATGTTGATGACATTCACGGAAGGCCAGATCCCCACATACAAAGGAACAGAGGAAATCGGAATATAATCTAAGCAAACTCAATGAAGAAAAGAGTATGTTGCCAGAATTAGATCAGAATTTTCTATTTCCAAACAGCAGCCCGGCTCTGTGCTGGCAGAGCCGGGCCTCAGGAGCAGACTCTAGGAGAACAGTAGTGCCAGGCACGCCAACATTAACAGCTGGCACCTCTCCCCTGCCCTTGCTGCCAGCACTGTCACCCTTCTGCAGGCTACTGCCACCACTTCTGTACCCAAGTCATCTGGGCAAGAATAGAGGCCAGGTCCGGATGGTATGAGGCAGAAAGGAAGGAAGCTGGCAGCAGGAACAGTGAGCAGAAGGACAGCAAGAGAACCAGGAAGGTACAATACTCCCCTGGCAACCTTCTTCTCCTCTCCAGAAAGAAGGGGATGCTCTACAGATACGGGAGGGAGAGCAGCAGGATTTCAAAATTCAACCCTTGGTTCCCTGGTCTCTGACTGAAGAGCACTAGGCTGGCTAGGTGATTAATCAGGCCCTTTCTCTGCTCTATGCCAGAAGCCACTGTGTCAAGGCAGGTAATTACATCCCAGTGTCCTCAGGTATTCTGAAGGTGACAGCCAGGCTGGACAGAGCTGCAGGTCTGGTTCTTCTGGGCTGGCCGCCGCTCCTCCCAGGTCAAGTGATGCCACTGCTTCTGGCTTGGGAATGAGCCAGCCAGGGGTCAAAAGGTGGGGATGGAAGGCAAATCCCAAGCTCCCAGCTGGGGCTCCTCAGGCAGCCACTAAGCTCACTCAAACATGTTAACAAATTCCCACATCTCTCCAGAAGCTCAGCATCCTCCCTCTCTCGTCCCTTGAGGAAGAGACTCCCTGTGAAGGGAGATCAGGGCCAGAGCATTCCCTTCTAGCCTCAGCCCAAAGGAGAAACAGAGTTGAATAAGCAGAAAATTTTTAGAAAAGCTAAAATACTACTCCAATAAGGTACTAGTGCTAGATTCAATCTAGATAACTCGGCTTTCCCACTGAGATAAATGGGCAGTTTGAAAAAGATCATTTGCTGAAGATACAAAAGATTAATTGGGAGCGATTTTTCAATCCAGAGATAAAAGGAATCTCAAGAAGTTATCTGGTCAGACAGACAGTAGTCAGTCTTCTTCAAAATGCTCTCCTAAAAAAGAGATCACACCGTCGATACCACTGTCTAACAGTCTTTATAAACAAGAAATCATTCATTCGACATAAATCTCTAAAACTCCCTTCACTTTAAACCAAATACCTACTATACCTCATTCTCAGTGGAACCAACAGTTACCACCCACAAAACAAAAAAGTGCCCATATATAAATTTGCCACCTCAGTCTATTATTCTCCAAAATAAATGCAATCCCAATTCATAAATGCTTCCTCAATTCTTTTCCTATCTATCTATCTACCTATCTACCTATCTATCTATTTATTTATTTATTTGTGAGCCCTCTCCAAACTAACCATGAGCTCAGGACTGAGCATTTAATGGACAATGCAGCCAGTGATAGCTTTCACCAAGTTAAAATGGCTTTTAACCCAAATGTGTTTTCCACATGACACCAGTTAACGTTTTGTTTTTGTCTTATTTTCCAGCTAGCGGTCCCAATATAAAACAAGGAAGACTGATGCATAAAAGAGAAGCAGCTGGTGTTGGAAACTCAACCAATGCCTAAGCTAATTTACAGAGTGACTGAGAAATAGTACACTTGAATTTTAAATCAAAATGCAGCAAGGTGGAAAATGGTGCACGGCTGCACAACATAAACGATCAAAATTATAAAAAGCTATTAAGGTACTGAAATGACATTGTTGATTAGCTACCTGTCAGACATGACAGCTTGCAGAATTATTTGACTGATGTAGGAGAAACTAACTTCTTAAACATAGGTTCCTACTTATACGTGCTATCAAAGTTAAATAAAAATGTTCATCCCAGGTGGACTTTCCTAAAATCAACACCAAATGTTCTAATCCCAAACTATAATCACGGCAAACTGCTTTTCTTTAGATCGCCCTTGTCAAATACCTCAGACCAGTGGCTCTCAGCCTAGGCCACACTTTGCAATCACCTGAGGAGCTTTAGAAACTACCGATATCTGGACCCTGCCCTCAGATTCTGATTTAATGGGTATGGTGTGAGGCCTGAATATAGGCAGTTTTTAGAGCTTTCAGGTAACTCTAATACAGAGCCAAGCTAGAGAACCCACTTCCTTAGACAGTATAAATGTGTCAATTAAAAATATGTATTATAAAAAAATAAAATAACAAATAAACAGAAAATGAACAGTGCCCTGGCCAGAGTGGCTCAGTGGGCTGGGTGTCATCCTGTAAACTGAAAGGTGGCAGGTTCCATTCCTGTCAGGGCACATGCCTGGTTTGCAGATTTAGTTCCCAGCTGAAGTGCGTACAAGAGGCAACCGATTGATGTTTCTCTCCCTCCCTTGCCCTCTCTCTAGAACTTAACAAAAAAATTTAAAATATGTATTGCCAGTATTATGTGCCAAGAATTGTTGAGTTCCTCAGGGAAAAAAAAAAGAGGGGGGTGGCGTATAGGACAGACTTTGCCCCCAAGGCCCTCAGTCTGAGGAGAAGAAAGACATGTAACACCGGTTACCATCCGGTGTGCCAGGTGCCATGACCGAGGTGCGGGAGCAGTGGAGGGAGCCCAGTGGAGGGGCATCTAACAACCACACAGAGAGGGAGGGCATCAGGGCCAGCTTCTCAAATGCAGCGATCAAGCTAGGTCTTAAAGGCTAAGTAAGAGTCTGCCTGGAGGAAGAAGTGGGGAAGGGCATCTCATGGAGAAGGACTAGAATGTATTTTAAAAAGCCCAGAAGCTGAAGAGCATGTTTCCCTTCCTCGGAGCTAGGTAACTTGTTCTTTACAGGTGAAGGGGAGGGTGGAGGTAAATTCAAGAGGGAAATGAGACTAGAGGGTTTTCCAGGGTGCCTAAAGGGCCCAGATTGGTAATGTGAATGACAAAGCAGTCTTGAATGTAGGGCAACAGTTGGTGTGGTGGACTGCCCAACCCAGGAAAGGGGAAAAGGGGCGGGGGGGGGGGGGCTACTATTACTCCAGCCAATAAACAGTGAACAGGACAAATATACAAGTGTACAGGCCAGACACTGCCTATGAACTACAGTTATGGACTATACCTTTTTACTACATTATGAAAAATCACTGGAGGATTAAAGGGGAGGGTGAGTAGTGTCCAATTTAGATACAAGTACATTTCAACTTCAGTGTTGCAGACAGCAATCTGACACACCCAATAGGACAAAGCTTTCTCCCACAGTAATGCTAGTCAAGGTACCACTGTTCTGAACTTAGGCCCACTTTTTCATTGCTCACTTTCAATACAGGGCCTTCTTACCTTCAACTGTAAGAAGAAAAAACAATTTGACAAATAGTAAGATGCAGTTAAAGACCATACTTACTAGGCATCGAGGTACTGTAAATTACAGTCAGATTCGGATTGCATGTGGGGCTGGAGTACAGAGGTGGCAATCAAAACTCGCAGGTGATCCGCCAAGCTGGGCTAGACCTCTGGCCCTGGGCAGTAATTGTCTCTAGGCTGGGAACACAGCCAGCTGCCAAGCAAGGCAGTCTGACAGGAGCGGGTGGAAAGCCCAGATACTGGGATAAGGTCCCCCAGTCCCCAGAGAAGACTGCCTCCTCCATTTGGGCCCCTTCCTTCAACCTCCTCCCCAAAGTCAATTTCCCAAACGTAAGGGAGAAGGCAGATTCCTCACACAGGATGATCAGTTGTCAAATACTGCAAAAGCCAAAACTTGCAAGCAAATGTGAATTCTCCGCACCCTCTCTAAGATGTTAGTATCTATTTAGTCACACAAAAAGAAAAGGGGAGAAAAGCCCATGCATGGCAAATAGAGCACTTAGATTCTCCCCCCCCCAAAAAAAAATCTATAACAAGGCACTTGGCTTAAATGTGGCAAAGGTACATTTCACAAACATAGTTGTCTATAACAAAATTAGAACATGATAACATTTGCATGATCTTATAGATTTGATTAGGGAAAAATATATCCTAAATTAAAAAATGGGTAGTGGTGAGGAACATATCATAGATAGATGGCTACAACTGATTCTCAACTCAAATAAATGGACAGAAGTGCTGTACAAGAAAGATAGACTTTATTTAGTCAAGAGCTGACTGCTTGATTTCTTTCTTCAGGTTTTAACAAAAACAGAAAACGTATCATTACAATGTCTGGTGAAATGCCTGTAGTCTCTGCATGTCATTTCTAATTTTAGATATGGAAATGGGATTCTCTCAGGCATTCTGACTTTCAGAGAGGGGTCGCTGAACTGCAAGATAGTGGAATCTCTGAAAGCTTGAAATTATACAGTACATTTATAATTCAGCAAAACAATGGTCCTTTCTTTCAAAGAAAGAGGCTATTTAAAGTTAAATTGCATTTAACAATCTCTATGCTAAGAATCTCTCAAATATTTTTTAAAGATTAGATAGTACATGGACTCAAAAAAGATCTCTAAAGGCAGAGAAGTGTAAAATACCTTTGAATATAAAGGATCAAAGCTTAATTTGAAAATGCATTCTTCATCAATTGTCATGCATAATTAAATAGCTAAATAAACAATAGCAGTAAAATCACTAGAAAAAGTGTTTTTTCCACAAGAAAAGACAGCAACCTTCATGAGTCCATAGAGCAATGTACGATAAATTAGATTGATAGACAACACAAACATTTTTCACTGGGTCTTATCTAAACTTGTCCACCATACTACTGAATTTTTTCTTGATACAAAAATCAAAGTTTCTGTAAAAATTACCAGTGGCTTCTCTAAAATTTGGTACAATTCCTAACTTCCGAAATTCTTATTCAAGGAGAATGTAATTTCTATTACACAAATCATCCGATGATAGAATAGAAATGTCCCTGCCAAGAAACGAGGCCTAGAAGAATGATGCCACACAGGGAAAAGTGAAAGGGAGCTGCGAGTATATGACTGCCTGCTGGGGAGAAAACACACACACACACACACACACACACACACACACCCTTCTACTGCTCCTTGACTAGCTTTTGAGCAGCACCCTAAATTTCCCTTATGCATATTTTACACTGAGTGTTGAGTTATCCCCAGGCTTAGCTTTAATGCTGCAGCCAGACCAGCTGGCCAGCACTGTTTGTTCCCTTTTCACCTGTTTGAGCTCAGTGAAGAATCTAGGAATCTTGCAGTTAATCCACAAAGGGAATTTTGCCATTCTCTTTCTTAAGAGAGTCTGTGTCCTAGCTCCAAGGAGCCTGTACAATCGCACCAGTGGTATGAGTACTTTTTTAAATTATCCTTTTTTTAAAAATCAAAACTGTTCTTTGATTCTTTTAAAAATTAACTTTTAAAAAGTGTATTGTCCCAGGAGGACTATTGCTTTTGCTGAGACAGAGGAGATTTACACTCAAGCCTCCTCGACTTTCCAAAGCCCAAAGCACACCACACTGTCTTCTCATGTGACTTTATTAGGCACACTGAGGACTGACAGTATAAATATGTACACATTTGTATCCATGTGCATGTTTCCAGAATGCAACTGTCCCTCTCTCGTTCCTCAGGAATACCGTGAGGGCTGAATGAGAATAGGCTCAATAAATTCTAGTGCTCTTCCTAAGATGCTGTTTGCCTATCTTTTAAGACCAAGTTGTCCACCTTTTAAAAATTAAAGAAGTCTGACATAGAGTGGATTGCTTATTTGCATAGGATCACATGGGCATCTTTAAATCCAGGCTCTAAACTGTGGCTTGTAGGTTTCTAGCCCCTTACTTAGATGACATCTGCCTGGCCACATGATGACCACATCCTTCTCTTCAACTCACATAACCAGGCACTGTCACAGACCCAGGGAACATCTGGGGGGTGGGGCGGGGGTGGGGGCCCAGGGTAAGAGAAAGTAGCGCAAAACCATGAAGGCAGAGTTGTGAGAAAAAAAAAACTATAGCTTTTAGAAATATTGTGGAACCAAAAAGACAAAGATTAAGCCTTTCCAGCATAAGGAAGCAGTGTAGGGAGGAGGAATTTGGTAGAGTTAATGCCTAGAACAAGAATCTAAGCAGGGGATGCCAGGCAGGACCCAAGTTAGCCTTCTGTGAAGTTACAAGGAAAGCACTTCTTAAACTAAGGCAGGGGTGGGGGGAGCGGAGAGATTAGGGGGAGCCTGCTATCCCAGTGACCAAGGCAATCGATAGAAATAGCTCCAGCCCAGGTTAGACAGTGGCTAAAAGTAAGAAGAAACTGGAAGTTGAGCTGGAAATGACTATGTAAGTTCAAACTATGTGTTACACTGATGCAACCAAGACTGAGTGATGTGAATCTACATGACATCTTAATGTGTAGGTAATACAAGTCTCCAAATTCCCATACACTGTAGCAAGTTAAATTTTCTCAGGCTTAAACACTGTGGGAAAGGAAAAACACTGAAAGAGAAATGCACTGGAAGCAGGGGACATAGTTTGGAAAGGGAAAGAAGTTGCAGAAGTCCCCTGAGTAATGGCAAGAAAGTACAAGCTACCTTGGCACAAACAGCCAGGCTCGGGTCTGCTGGGGGCTGTCCTCTGCCAAGTTCCATCATATCGACACAAGAACGCCTTGGCACATGGGAACAAACATAGTTTGAATCAATTGCTGATATACTTAGAAAACGTAGATGGTTCTGCTTCAAAATCTACTCAACTGGTAAATGACCGTGGACTGGCAGTCTTAAAATGGAAAGTGTTCTCCAACCCAGGTTGCCAGAAATAAAATATTATTATTTCCCCAGCCCTGCAAGATATAAAATTTTGCTTAAATATTTGCTTAACAAATTTTGCTCTGCCCCAAGTACACTATGTCCTTCAAAGCAAAGATTTTGTGTTTATATTTAGAAAAGGCTGTTTGACCCTAAGATAAAAATCACCAATGTTTAGGATAATCTAGGTAGGTACAGTAAATAATCTGGTAAACATTTTTGCCTTTTTTCTCATCATTACTAAAAGGACCCCCCCAAAAAAATGCTTTATGAATATTAGTAAACATACAGTAAATCTCATCACTCCCATATTTAAAAAGACTTATTTATGGTCTTTGTTATGGTCAGGTCTATGTTTGCTCAAATAAATTGTGAAAGCTGACCTATAGCAAAGTGACCTATAGCAAACTTTCCAAACAGGTTTTACGCACAGTGATAAGTAGAAAATAAAAGCTGTGTGCACTCATTTTAAAAACACACAGAACTTGTGAACTAGCTCTTTAAAAACTCTATCTTATCAAAGTTTGTTTTAAAAAGTGTTTGAACGGTTAATCAATGTTCCCTACCAGAAATAAAAATACAGAAAATATGTGAAAGCCATAGAATTTTAAGGATACCACATGTTTACATTTTTAGCACAGTTTATTAATCCAAAGGAGTCTGGATGCAGAATCAGAGGTGAAGTACCAAATCGGACAAAACTAAAGCAGCATCTTAGGTGAGAGTTTTAAAGACACACAGTGAATCACCCAGCTGGCAAGTGCACTTCTCATCAGAATTGCTAAAATAGAAATGATCGCAATTGTGGTTGTTTAAATGTTGCATGCTAGTCTTTCAGAGAAAACACATTTAAAAAAAAAGCAATTCAGCAGATTTTTCCCCCCACAGTGAACAACTGGGTTTTGGCTACAAAACATCTCTCGATATCATTTTAGGTTATTGAGAAAATCTACCGCCATAAATCACATATTTTCAATTTCTCCATAAGAAAGAAAAAAGTACAATCAGATGAAGGTCACAAAAAATTGGTATAAGTAGAACATGGGTCTCTCCCTGTTTTCCCAATCCACCATCCAACAGTGACCTGCAGACAGGAATGTTAATGATACAATTAAAAGTTCTCTAAAATTAAAATTGCATAAAGGAAAAAAGCCTCAGAAGAAATCATATTTTAATATAACAGTGAAGACTAAAAATGGTCACCTCTAAATTGAATAATATTTTGAGGCAATAACAATGAGACAATTAAATATTTTAACAGTTTTTAAAAATCAGTACGCACATTTTTTCTTAAAATTCAAGGAAAATGTAGCATGAATAAAAATATCCATGTATTCATGCATTCAACAAATGTTTATTGAGTACCTAGTACAAGCCAACTATTGTCCTATGCGCTGAGCATACAGCAATTAATAAAGAGTCCCTGTCCTTCTAAAGCTTATATTCCAGTGGGGAAAACACAGATGATACAGAAACAAAAATATGCCAATACATGATATGTGCATGGAGAAAAATAAGCAGGGTAAGGGAGATGAGAAGTACCAGGAAATAGAGGGCAAGTCCTTTTTTATATACAGTGGTCAGAGCAGACTTTTCTGATACGTAACACATGAATAGAGACCTGAAGGAAGTGAAGGAGTGAGTCATGTGAAGATCTGGGGATAGCAAAGGGAATAGCAAATGCAAAGGCCCTGGGGCATGAACATACTTGGTTGAGGATTAGAGAAGGTAGGCAGAGTGAGTAAGAAATGAGTGGTGAGAGATGAGATTGTTTTGTTTATTCCGGAATATTCAAACTATTTGGAAGCAACTGGCTTCAACAGATGAAGGGTAAGAAAAGCAGGAAGTGAGAAGAAAAAGATAGGACCTACATTTCATTGAGCTCCTACTCAGACGATAAAGGGCATTATCTCATTTAACCCACACTCCTAGTACAGGTATTGTTACACCTGTTTTACAGATAAGGCACAAATAACTTAGGGAACAGAGCAAGTAAGCAGCAGAAACATATTTCAGTGCAGACCCTTCTAACTCCAAAATTGAAGCCCTTTATCATTATGCTCCTCTCTTTCCCTTAGGCAACCAAAGGTAGCGGGTACAAAGGGAGAATATTCAAACTAACTGAAGTCCCACAAATGAAAAATGAAGTTATATAGCCCATACACATGTAATACTTCCCTGCATACATTCTTATCAGGGTTTCTTTTTTTTTTTCCCCAAGATCATCCAAAAAAGGCACTTATGCTACCTGATTTGTAAAAGATACTTCAAAGCTGAGAATGATGGGTCAATCAGGAAAAGAGACAGCAGAGATGCAGCCCAAAAATAATCTGTCATGGAGTCCAGGCAGAACATTCTGCCCCTTCCACAGGCCCCACCTCTACCTCTAGTCCCTGGGCAGAAGCAATCTCCCAGAAAAAGAGGTATAAATACAGAAATCCAAGGGGAAAATGATGGCCCCAAGAGACACTTGCAGCTTTTTCTTTGTCTTACTCTATTTTACATAAGGGCATCCAAGCAAACACCATGTAACTTTGCCTACAAGATGTATAAGATGTTAAAAGAACAGTAATAGAGATTTGTTCCTTTAAGAATTTCCTGACCAGTGTTTTCCTAGGCTCGCAGCTTTGAATTCAGAGGAGATTGCTTGTTGGTTCCTTGACTGAAAAGAAAGTATTCCCTTTCTCTGCTTTAAATCAGATTTTGGGGAAAGCAGTAAAAAAATTTTCCCTGAGATCTACTCCATCAGATCTTTTTCTAGAGAAATAATAGTTGCAATCATTAACAAGGAATACTGGTTAGCAAAGCCACTCTAAGATCAAAGAGCCACATGCAGACAAAATCTGCAGAGGGGGGCCTGTGAGGCTTTTGCAAAGAGGTAAGTTGGGAAAGTCTGCAGTTTTTATAAAAATAAAAAGATAGCAAGAATACAATGGAGAGGTGACTGAAGATATTTAAGTTCACCTGCGGAGGTAGACTTAACTTGTAAATATGATTGGGATTACTTTAAAACTGTCAAAATTGCATCAAGATAAATTTGCTATGCAAAGTCATTCACTGCTGTTTTACCTTATAAACCAAATGCAGAAATACTATAAACAGGCACAAATAATGTTCTCCTTTTCACAACCGGAGAAAAGGAGGCTGGCTGGTGGTGACAACTGGCACTGGTGAGTTACACATCACAGTCAAAACTGGGGTCTGAAGGTCGCTTTGCTAACCTTAGAGCAGCGGTTCCAACCGTGTCCCCATTGGGAAATCTTGGTCTAAAGTAAATTAGAAGAGAGGGTATCTGTTGTTATGTAATACATAAATAATAAATTTGGGCTTTTTTCATGAAGGTAGATAGCACTGCCTCTCCCAAAGCCAAAGTCAAAGCCAAAGCCAAAGCCAAAGCCAAAGCCAAGGCAATTTCCCCCTGACCACCAAGTCAGCCATGAAGAAGACAGAAGACAACAACATACTTGTGTTCACTGTACATGTCAAGGCCAACAAGCAAGCTGTGAGGAAGCTCTGTGACACTGACGTGGTCCAGGTCCACACCCTGATCGGCCCTGATGGACGAAGGAGGCATATGCTTGGCTGACTCCTGACTATGATGCTTCAGATATTGCCAAAATTGGGATTATCTAAACTGAGTCCAGCGGGCTAATTCTAAATATAAAAAATATTACACTGTAAAAAAAGTTGGAAAAATTACTGGGAAAAAATACTTACTGATGGCTCAGGATTTTGAAGAAGAAAAGGTATGGCGATCCCTTTTGCAGTCTGCTATCTAGGCAGAACTTTGCCGTTTTCCAGTCCATCAGTAACACTTCTCCCTGGCAGTGTTATTTCCTGAAAGGCAGGTGAGGTTCTCCAGCTGAAGCAGAGGCCGCAGCTTTTCTCCTTCCATTAGAGATGGGCCCAGTCAAGAGAAGCCAGGCTAATCTCCCAGGCTCAGGCTCAGCCACAGACTCAAATCAGATGTTTCACAGTCACTCCCTGGGTTTCCTGTTTCCATGAAGTGAATGAAGATAGTGCTCTTGCTCTCAGAGGGTTTTGTTTGAATTGATCAGCTCATTAAGTACTACAAGTTTTATCCCTGGCTGGTGTAGCTCAGTGAATTGAGCGTGGGCCTGCAAACCAAAGGGTTGCAGGTTTGATTCCCAGTCAGGGCACATACCTCAGTTGCACGCCAGGTCCCCAGTGCGGGGAATGTGAGAGGCAACCACACATTGATGTTTCCCTCCCTCTCTTTCTCCCCACTTCCCCTCTGTCTATAAAAATAAATAAAATCTTTAAAAAAGTTTTTTTAACTTATAAAGAAAAAGAACCACAAGTTTTATAATGAAGACAAAGGGGGCTGTTTTTAGATGTTAGAAATGATGCTTACTGCTAGGAACCCTTGAAGGAATAATAATAAAAAGATGCAAATCAAAATACAAGGTGAACAACAACCCCCTCCCCAGACCAAATTCTTTTTAGTGCATATTCTCATTCAAAATTTCATCATATTTGCATTTGGCTGGAAGCTAGAATTTTATGAGGAGGAGAGCTATTTGCATGAGCACACCAGTCACAGTGTGGTTCTAAAATCCCTCAGCCACCTCAGAATACACTTTTACCCACTCACCAACTACCAGATTTATCATAGTGGTGATTTTTCCCTAAGTAGTTCTGCAAGTGATTTGACATCCCAGACCACAAAACCTGAACATTCATACCTTAAAACAATCCTCCCATAAGCCAAAAGTTGAATCTGCCCAGATTAAAAACAACAATAACAAAACATCCAAAATTCAACTTCTAAAAGTCAACCCAAGGCAAAATTAAATTTCATGGAAATCCACAGGTACACCAGTTTACCAAGCTGAAATTAAATAATGTGCATTACCCATGGAAAGAAACAGCTCTTACCATATTTCCTGTCACAAAACACATTAGAACTGGGGTGGCAGGGGAGAAGACTGAAGGCATTTTACTCACCAGGATTACTAGACACCACCTCCCGCCCCACCGATAACAACTTGAGACTGCCATGTAAATGCAGCACTTGAATTACTACAGCCCCTCTCTCCAACGGTGAACTCTTTTGTCCTCTAACTCCATGGCCCTCTAAATTTGCTATTCTAAAGAATGGTCCCATCCAGCTCTATGATTCCATTTTTATAATATTTGAAAAGGTTAACAGATTCTTAATGACTTATACATTTCAAATCTTTTCTCTTTCTATCAAAAATACCTTTATCTTCCTCCATGCTGGAGATATGGTAGAGAATAACTCCCCATTCCTTAAGAATGTGCTATGCCTAGTAACTCTTTCCAAAAAGTACAATATGAAAGGAAGGGGGTGACTTTACAGTGGAGAAAGCTGGTAGATACCGTCTCGGGTGATTAAGGTCAATATCCACATAAGTCATGAGGGTTATATATCCTTGATGTGAGGTGAGAAGAATGGCACTTACCATATTTTTAGGACTATAAGATGCATGGGACCATAAGACACACCTAGGTTTTAGAGGAGGAAAATAGGGGGAAATTTTTTGAAGCAAAAAATGTGGTAAAATATTTAATAACCTGTGACCCCACTCCACCACCATCCCCCCTCCCAGCCAGCCAGGTAAGCTACATTCAGACTATAAGATGCCCCCCCCCTTTTACTGCCAAATTTAGGGGGGAAAGTGTGTCTTATAGTCCGAAAAATATGGTACCTCTGTGGTCTTCACAGCCCCAATTTAATCATGAGAAAACTTCCTGTGTTGGGGCCTCCAGACCTCGCTCTATGAGTCTCCTCATTTGCTAGTCCTGCTTTGTATCCGTTGTAATAAAACTGTAATCATGAGTACACCACTTTGCTAAGTTCTGAGTCATTACAGCAAATCTCTGAACCTAACAGGGTATAGGAAACCCCTGAATTTACACCTAGGTGGTCGGAACCCCAAAGCTCGGGTGGCAGGTGTCTGAAATGAGAAGAGCCTTGGAGAGGACTGTGACCTCAACCTGTGAGGGCTACACTGACTCCAGGTAGTTTGTACCAGAATGACCTTGCAAGCAGGGACTTTAGTCAATAGTAACATATCACTATTTGTTCCTCAGTTGCAACTAATGTACCATAGCAATGTAAGGTGTTAATAACAGGGGAAACTGGGTGTAGAGTGTATGGGAACTCTCTACAATTGTTGCCAATTTCCGCAAACCTAAAACTATTCTAAAAACTTTATTTTTATTTTTTTATTTTTTTTCAGATTTTATTTATTTATCTTTAGAGGGGAAGGGAAGGAGAGAGGGAGAAAAATATCAATGTATGGTTGCCTCTCGTGCATCCCCTGCTGGGAACTGGCCTGCAACCCAGGTATGTGCCCTGACTGGCTAAAAACTTTATTTTTAAAAATAGACTTCTGTCTTCATCCTAAGTTGCCATCAAATATGAGTGATATTCAGTACAAATTTGTTCAGTGGCTGTAACTTTTCACAACACCCCAGAAAGAATTATCATAAACTAAATAGCACTAAGAAAAACAATTAAAAGTTAATTACATGAGCATATTACTTTAATTACCTCATTAGCTCACACAAAAATTAGTCATGTGTATTACGCTTCACTTTGATTTTTAATCCACCTACTTTACTATTAAGATAAGGCTCCCATTCTCCCTGAAGGACGATATTATGTATATTATCCCATGTATGCTGAGAATTGACTACTACCGCAATTGTTCAGCCATGAAAATTAACAGATACCCATAGATCTTAGGCCTATGAGAAACTCCAATCTCCCCTCTCACCAAATTCCAGATGCTAGCCTGTGAGGTCCCTCAAGATCGGGCCCTTGTCTGAAAAGCTCCATCCTCCACTTCCTGAAACATAACAAGTTCACTGCCACCTTTGCACTAGCTGGTCACGCTGCCTGGAATGTTACTCCTCCAGATCTTAACACAGCTGGCTCCTCCTTTCATTCAGGTCTCAGTAAAATGTCACTTTATCCAAGAGGCCTTTCCTGTCCACCCAATCTAAAGAAGTACTTCCAATACTCTATTTCTATTCCTCCTGGCTTAAATGTTTTACCACATTGCTAATCACCACATTTTCTAGTTTGTTTGTTTGGTTTTTTTATCTCTTTCTACCTATATGCTAGAATGCAAATTTCTTAAGAACTGGGATCTTGCCTGCCTTGATCAACACTCTAATCCCAGCCCCTAGAACAGTGCCCAACACAGGTATTCAATGAATGGTTTTGATTGCATGAATACATAAAACGAATCTAGAGGGTTTTTTTTTTTTTTAAATCATTCAGTACAACTAAATTGTAAGCATTAAGTGAAGGGGGAATGAATTTATTAAGAAATGTATTAGATGCTAATTATGCTCCAGGTTCTTCAGATACATTATTTCATTAAATCTTTACAAAACTCCGCAAGGCACATATCATTATTTCTATTTGCTATTTACAGATGAAGGCTGGGAGAAGTCCAACACGCAGTGCAACGGCAGAAGTGACATGACTTCACATCTGGCTGACTCTGCGCCTATGCTCTCTCCACTCCTTTAATGTGTGAACCTAATTCTTCAGGCTATTACCCTGTTTAAAAATGCTCTCATGACAACTGGGAGTCCAGCAGAACGCTAGCTGCAGCGACTGTCATTATGACCTTAGCCTGACAAAACTAGTGAGTGCGACCAGAAAACAGAGTAGCACTCAGCGAGCTGGACGTGCAGAATAAAAATACTGTGAGCTAGTGAGATGCTTATAAATCAAAGACCTTCTGAAGCTCTCTCTACCGGCCAAAAAACAGTTCAAATGCAACCGAAAGATGACTTAAACCCCTTAGAGCCTAGAATTCTCTACAAACACTGCACAACCAAAAATAACCCTGACTAACATCGTCCTTAACTCTTTCCTTCTCAAGTCAAACACGCGTTTGCTAACATGGATGAGGAAACATAAGAGTTGTTACATATATAAATCTAAATGCCACCACGTTAGTGACCCACATAGGGCTGGGCTCTTTACAGCAGGCTCTGCCACCCCTCAGTGATTTCCCTGCAGCTTGACTTTGTTGCTCTGTCCCATCTCCAAAAAGATCCAACTGCACAGGACATTCACAAGTAACAGAAGCCTCGGCAAGATTTCATGACAGTGATACATCTGACGCTCAAAGCATCTTCACTGTGTCACAGGCCCTCCCTCCTGTACCTCTTCTTTCCAAAGTCTGTGTTCCAAAATCGGACCCTCTTCATGAGGCAGAACACCACCCCCCATCCACTGCTTCTCCGCCAGGCCAGTCTGCATTCCCCAACTCACTTCATCTTGTTATGTATTTATGTACAATATAATATACTTACATATATTTGCAAAGCACTATGCTACATTTTTACCCTGAAAAATTATTCTATACATTATATATAGTTAAAGAAGCATGCCTAATTTCTTAGGTGCTACAGAGGAATGAGAATATTAGTAAAACCTTACATGCTAAAAATGATAAGCTGAACTCTCCAACACAAATAAATATCAAATATATGAACATCATGTCATTAAGTAGTGTTAGACTTCATCAAAACAAGTCAATAACAGTTCATGTAAGAAATATATCAAAGCCCTACCGCACAAAGCACCAGTCTCAGATGGTCTCCCACAGACAAACTCTACCAAATCTTCAAAGGACTAATTCCAGTGAGATTTAAATGTTTGGGAGTAAAAGGTGGGCAGCTTTAAAATTCTTTGTGTAATACTGAATAACACTAATATAAATACCTTTTTAAAAAAATAAAGACCTATCACTTATGAATATCATAAGTTATACTGATATTCGTATAAATGTCAATGCAGAAATCCTGATAAAACATTAGTAAACAGAATCCATCAGTACTTTAAAAGAATAACACATGTATGATTGTATGAGGTTCACAGTATTAAGACACAGATGGTTCAATACTAGATCTACCAGTGTAGTTTACATCATTAGTAGGTCAAAGAAAGAAAAAAGTGATGTATAAAAATTTGAAAACAGGTTTGATAAATTTCAACATAAATTCCTAATTTTAAAAATTCTTAATAAAACAAAAAGTATATATTGTTCCCAAACATGATTATATTACATGCATATGTATGTGTATGTAGCTATACATAAATATATCTGAACTCCAAAGCCAGTATCATGAATAATGATGTAACTCTAGAAACAATCCTACTAAACTCGGGAACAAAACATAAGTGCACATTATCACCAATATTATTTAACATTAGTCTTCTAGATGTATATATAAGTCAATGGAATTAGAAGAGAAAAAAATAAAAGGTATACAAACAGCGAAGGAAGAGGCATAACTGTAAGTATTTACAGCTTATATAATTGGATAACAAGAAGACCTATGACAATCACCTGGAAAAACTATTAAAACAGTATGCAAATTCAGTGTAGTGGCTTTCCTGCAAATGTATATTTTAAAAAAAGAAAAAGAAAACATTATGCCACAAAAGATCTCATGTATAATAAGAGCAATAATTTTTAAAAATCCTGAGAATACATTTAATAAGAAATATAAAAGACCTACGTGAAGAAATTAAGATTCTAAAAAAGCCATAATAGAAGTCTTAAGTAAATTAAAGAAGTTCCAATTAAACTATAAAGGAATGCTGTCTCAATAAGAACACAAACGGAATTTTTGTCATTGTTTGCAACCAGATAAGCTGGTTCTAAAAGTGAGATAGTAAAATAAAATATGCTAGAATAGCCAAAACATTTTAAAATATTATGAAGCTTTAGTAATTAAAAGTTTGTACTGGGTGATTTAAAGCAATGAAACAGAAGCAAGTCCAGCAATAGACCCAATATATTTAAGAATTTAGTATACAATAAAACTACACTTCAACAGGCAGAGAAAAGATAAATTATTAGTAGGCTAGAAAAACAAAACTAAATTTCCATCTACCTCACTTCTCATAACATAATAATTTCTGATTGATCCAAGGTAAAAAATAACAAATTCACAAAAATACTAAAAGAAAACAATAATCTTGATCACCTCTAAATGGATAGTACTTCCTAAGTGAAACACAAATTCTCAAAATTATAAAAGAGCTAAATGTGACAGCATAAGAAATTTTAATCTGCAAAGAAAACAAAAGCCATAAGTCATAATGCAAACAACAAATTGCAAACTACATTGGCAGCACATATGACAAGGATAGATTTGTTTATAGAGAGAGAGCCCTTATGATGTGAACAGAAAAAGACCAATAATGCAATGGGAAAATGGCAAAGGACATGAACTGGAAGTACACAAACTAAAAATATTAACAAATGGCTTTTAACCCACAAGAAGATGTTCAACTTCAGTCATACTTAAAGAAAGGAAAATTAAATCTAGATACCATTTTCACCTATCCAACAAGCCACATTCAAAAAGTTAAAAACTACATGTTGCGTTCTGGTAAGAATGTGAGGATGCTGGAACTCTCACCTGGCATTAAGAAGGTATAAATTAGTCAGACCCCATGAATCTCCTTTGGAAAATATCTATCAAAATCAGAATTATATTCTCTCTGCCCCAGTAATTCTACTTCTAAGAATTTATCCTAAAAAGATATACATGGAAAAGACATATAAAAATTCAGTGTAGCACTGTCTAAAAGAGCAAAAATTTGGGTAAAACTTAAATGTTCATCGGCAAGGAATAGTTAAATAACGAATGATTCACTCATCCTATGGAATACTGAACAGCCAGTAAAAAAAGTTAAAAAAAAAAAGTACATCTGAAAAAGTACAAGGAGCAAAAGAGTTTACATAATATACCCTTGTTTATATGAAAAGGGGACTAGAATCACATTAGATATGTTAGTACACACTTAAAATATTACTTAAAAGATACAGCAGGAAACTAATAATGATAGTTGCTTCTGGGAAGGGAGTTTATAGGTCTGGAGTAGAAGGAATTTATTTTTCATAAACTATTTTTACACTGTTTGACTTTTTTAGTTTGGGCATTTTTTAATTATAAAAAGAATAATATATCTTTTATTTTACTTTCTGACTTATGGTACTACAAATCACCAATATTGCTTTTATTTATTTATATATATTTTTTATTATTGTCCAGTTATAGTTGTCCCACCTTTTACCCTCTCCTGCCCCACCCCCCACCACCCCCAGTCAATCCCCACCGCATTGTCTGCACCCAAGAGTCCTCTATTCAGGTTCCTTGGCTTGCTTCTTCCTCTTCTTTCCCTGTTATCCCCTCCCCTCTCCTCTCTGGTTACTGTCAGTTTGTTCTTTATTTCCATGTCTCTGGTACTATTTTGGTCATTTGTTTCTTTTGTTGATTAGGTTCCATTTATAGGTGACATAATATGGTATTTGTCTTTCACTACCTGGCTTATTTCACTTAGCATAATACTCTCCAGTATTTTGTTTAAGTATATAGATTTTTTCTTTTTAAGTAAATAAAGTAACCACTTACTATTTCTTATACAGAGCTTAAAATTATATAGAACGTTTGAAATGTTCTCAAAGTAAACTGTTTAAATTCTTTCCTTTAAAAATGTGGATATGTAGACCCTTAAGCACAATGCTAATGATTTAACTAACCACTGCTTTTAAATACCTACCACATTGGTTATAACAGAGAATGAGCAAACACTGTATAAGTGCTTGTGGGATGAAATAAAGAGAACAATGAACTGGGTGAAACAAAACATATTACCCAACACGAGTCTTCAAATAGGAGAAACAAACTCTTGGTTGTGTAAAAGGCTCAGAAATTTTCCACTCACCCTCAGAACAACTGCAGAGTCAGATATACAGGTCAGAGTGGTTTCTCAAAAAAGTATCACTTTTGTCTTTCCACTCCCAGTTTGTTGATCAGCACGCCTTTTCTTCAGCCTCCCAATTCATCCCTTAGGGAAGGTTTATCTGAACAAATAAAAGTACTCTCCATTCAACTAGCCCAACTCACTGTTGATTTATCCAAAATTCATTGTTTATACAAAATTCAGTGCTTCCTACTTAGTAGGAGCATACTAAGGATTGGTTGAGATAAATTAATGTTCGACTGGGTGATTATACAAGAAAATGAATTTGCCTTAGGGTGAGAGAGCATGTAAAGTGAAAAACAAAAACAATTTTTAAATGCTATTTAATAATCATTAAATCCAACCTTTTGTGGACTGTTGAACACTGACGAGGTAAGCTTCAAAGCCAACAAATTCTTTGTTTTATTGAGAAAACAGAGTACGTGTAACCTGACCTCATTTTACACTGTGGCATTCTTTTTCCATTTTCTCTTTCAACAGTGAGCACTATATCTAACACCCATTAAAGCTCCAGAATTTCTGCAAACTACTCTTATTCCTGATTAACTATTCATGTAGAAAGGGATGGTTTGCTTGGCATTTTACAACTTTTTCCAGTCCATTATCAATATCATCATCTTCCTATAACCACATAACTTCAGTAAATGATGCCACATGAATAAAACAATGTGGCAGATAAGAACAGTATTAAACCATTTTTTAAAATACAGTGAAAATATAGACATATATATATATATATATATATATATATATATATACACACACACACACACTAAGTATATAAATTAATTTGCTACAAGTTACCCTAGTAGAATGGAAACGTTATTGCACAAAGATGCTAACTTCATTATCAGGTAGTTGCTCAGGCAATAGCCAATTCCAACTTGTTTATTTGATGTGGTAGTTCACATACGTTTTATAGTTTTCCAAATTCCTTTTTTGATATTTCAAAAGCTTACTTGCTAGAGCCATCTCTTCTACCTGCAAGGTATTTCTTTGTCCAATTCCTGGCTCCCAAGAACACAGATCTGAAGTCAAGAATCTCTATATAATTACAAAAAGCCTCTGGGAAACTCCAGGAGACAACACAGAATGGTAGTATTCAAGAGTGGAAAAGGAAAGACATTTTAATATCCCAGAAAAGGGGAGCTTTTTCCTTTTTTTTTTTTTGGATCTTCATAATAGCCTTACTCATAATATCCTCAAGTAATGTAATTTGCATCATTCGGAGAATGGATAGACAAATTGACAGGGAGCTTTTTCTAGTGAAACCAGTCAACCACAAAATTTTGATGACTCCAGTGTTTAATTTCTATACATGGTACATGATAAATGCATTCTCTCCCTGAAAATAACTAAAAAGTGTGCATGTACAACTGCATCACCATGATGACATATTCGTGCCTGAAAAGATGAAGATGAGGATTTGGAAGACATTTGCTCCTGAAGCATTTGGATAAAATCTGCTCTCAGGGAGAAGGGCTCTTTAAGAGTACTGGACTCATGTGAACTTATTTGATGATAAGCTGGCCCACCTCCAAAAGTATGTACCTTTCCACAGTTGCTCAGAAATTCCACTGGACCATAAACAGGCCAAAGTAATTTTTAAGAAAAATTACTAGTTCTTTTTTTAAAAACAATCACCACTTTGAAAGAAAATAATTTTAAACCTGCTAGAAACTTTAAACAGTGTTAAATTATGGA
Source organism: Glossophaga mutica (assembly GCA_039655065.1). Lineage (NCBI taxonomy): Eukaryota > Metazoa > Chordata > Mammalia > Chiroptera > Phyllostomidae > Glossophaga > Glossophaga mutica. Next base: position 197,334,879 of record CM077304.1, read on the forward strand.
ATAACACAATTCAATAAACAATCACTTATATATTATGTTTAAAAATTAAATATAGCCCTGGTTGGTGTAGCTCAGTGGACTGAGCACGGGCCTGCGAACCAAAGCGTTGCTGGTTCAATTCCCAGTCAGGGTACATGCCAGGGTTGCAGGCCAGGTCCCAAGTAGAGGATGCATGAGAGGCAACCACACATTGATGTTTCTCTCCCTCTCTTTCTCCTTCCCATCCCCTCTCTCTAAAAATAAATAAATAAAATCTTTTTAAAAAGTTAAATACAAATTAAGCAGGTTATATGATCAGACATAAAAACACTTAATATAGCAACCTTATAAAATGAGAGATAGGATGACAACTCTCTTTCTTTTTTACTTAACAACTTTTCTTCTTTTTTCTAACTCTTAATATCTCTTCCACACATTTAAATTTCTTCCAACTAGCATTTATTATTTTTGAAATAGTCAAAATACAGACTCAAAAGGTTATTTTACTCTAAATGAGGCTTTTTAAAGTAGGGTAATCACATTCATTTAGGAACAATTCCAGCCCTTCAGAAATCAACTAATTGTAAATACAAATACATTTTATACGTGTTTTTTTTTCCCCAAAAAACTAACCTTTCCACAATCAAGACCTGATTTCTCAATCATTGAACTTTTAAAACACAGGCCAACTTTGGCAGATAATCAGAAAGCGGCACCATGCTCAGCTTTGTGGGAACTACATTGCCGTTCATGGGCACTGAAATTTTTGTAAGTGCCTAGGACTAACATACTGTCATTTTATGTCCTGTAGCAGTTCAGTCAACATGGTGTTGGTGGTAGTGCTGGAAAACATGCCCCCAAATCAACTTTAGAACAGACATTAGATGGGGCAAATCTCTACATGAAGGTCACACAACGGTCATAACACCCTATAGAAGAACAATTCTATGAAATAAAGATGACAATGATAACATTTATTTGGCAAAACTAAATAAACCAAATGAAGAGAGTGATTGCTACTGGGCATGAGGTTTCTTCTTGGGTTGAAGAAAATGCCCTTGAATTAGATAGTAGTGATGGTTTTACAACCTTATGAATATATGAAAAGCCACTGAACTGTACACTTTAAAGAGAAAAATACTATGTTATGTGAATTACACCTCAATTTTAAAACATAAATAAATATGTAAATCTCAAGAAGTAAAACACTGGCCAAAAATGAGTAAACAACATTCTGAAATGCATGCACAACATTCTAGCAGAGCCATTAGCTGGGCCCAGGAAGTTAAACAAGACACACAGGCATTTCCTGGTGGTTTCAGAGTTAATGTGTTCTGCACTTTGATATCAAACACGAGATATACAAAGGGCCTCAAACTCAACCCCCCATTTTTTATTCTTCTCCAGAGAAGTGGCTTTCTAAAAAAAAAAATATCATTACTTTTCTAAATATGTCCAGACAAAAGCAGGGTAAACACTCTGCAGTCCATTACTTCCAGAAGTCGCCAGTCCTTTGACCTAATTACCTCATCTGATGGCAGAGATAAGGGCCTACAAGTAAGTGCACGCAGCATTGTGCCCCTGCCCCCATCACAGGGTTCTTTCCTGCGCCTTGAACTCTTTTGAATGTGGAATGCTTTTAGACAGGGCATTTAAGGGGTCGGTGCAGCCAAACCATTTTTTTTTCTTTTAATATAATGGACAACTTTTTGGTTTCAATGAATGGACTTCTATGTATGAACAAATAAAAGCAAAAAACACATCACCTATTTGTAGAGAAATCTATATAATCACTCAGCCTCTATCCATGTCCAATTGTAAAAAACTACAGGACTAAAATCCCTTTCCAGATGTGCTTTTTAAAGCAAAAGAAAATAAAAGCACATAATAAGGCTACCACTAAGGCTATAACTGTCAGCCATAGCTATTAAAAGTTTACATGAAGCTATGAACAGCTTCAAATGTCACTAAAGGGAAAAATATTTTTCTTTCTAAAAACTAAAGGATAATGGCCAATGGGGTACATAAACAGGGCTTCTGGGATGCTGGTAATACTGTTTCTTGAGTTAGATGTTGACTGTGTGAGTGTGTTCAGTTTGTAAATTCATCAAGCTATAGAATTAGGGACTTATAGCCAAGATGGAGGTGTAGGTAGATATGCTCTGCTTCCTCACACAACCAAAAGAAAGATAACAATTAATTTAAAAACAAAAAACAACCAGAACTTCCAGAAAACCAAACTGTGTGGAAGCTGGACAACCAAGGAGTTTAAAAAAAAACTACCGTTCATCCAGACTGGTAGAAGGGGTGGAGACCCACAGCCAGGGCAGCAAGGACACACAACAAGGCAGCAGCTGGACTGTCCCATGCTCCCATGCAGATAAGCCAGGGGGAACAACTGGGGAGCAAGACAGACTGAGAAACCCATGGTTCCAGCCCAGGAAACGAAAGCCTTAAAACCTCTGGCTGTAAAAATCTGTGGGGGTTGCAGAGGCAGGAGAAACTACCAGTCTCTCAGGAGAGTCAGTTAGAAGGGCCGGCGGGATCCTAGAACGTACACAAGCCCACCCATCTGAGAATCAGCACCTGAAAGGGCCCAGTCCATTTGTGGGAAGTGAGGGAAGTGATGGTGGGGCAAGAGCCAAGCAAGCTAGCGAGCAGCACTGTTCCCTCTCAGACCCCTCCCCCACAGATAGCACCACAAACAGCAATGTGGGTTGCCCCTCCCTGATGAATACCTAAGGCTCTGCCCCTCACAACATAACAGGTGCACCCAGACAAAGAAATATGGCCCGAATGAAAGAACAGATAAAACCTCCAGAAAAAGAACTAAGCAACAAGGAGATGGCCAACCTATCAGATGCAGAGCTCAAAACACTGGTAATCAAGATGCTCACAGAAATGATTGAGTATAGTCACAAAATAAAGGAAGAAGTGAAGTCTACACAAAATGAAATAAAGAAAAATATACAGGGAACCAACAGTGATGGGAAGGAAACTGGGACTCATATCAAAGATTTGGAACAGAAGGAAGAAATAAACATTCAACCAGAACAAAACGAAGAAACAAGAATTCAAAAAAATGAGGAGAGGCTTAGGAACTTAGGGGAAAACTTTAAACATTCCAACATCCAAATCATAGGGCTGCCAGAAGAACAACAGGAAGAGCAAAAAATTGAAAGCTTATTTGAAAAATTAATGAAGGAAAACTTCCCCAATCTGGTGAAGGAAATAGACATGCAAGTCCAGGAAGCTCAGAGAGTCCCAAAGAAGTTAGACCCAAGAAAGCACACAACAAGGTATATCATAATTACATTACCCAAGATTAAAGATAAGGGGAGAATCTTAAAAGCAGCAAGAGAGAAAGGAGACAGTTGCCTACAAAGGAGTTCCCTTGAGACTATCAGCTCTTTTCTCAAAAGAAACTTCACAGACAAGAAGGGGCTGAAAAGAAGTATTCAAAGTCATGAAAGACAGGGACCTACATCCCAGATTACTGTATCCAGCAAAGCTATCATTTAGAATGGAAGGGCAGATAAAGTGCTTCCCAGATAGGGTCAAGTTAAAGGAGTCATCATCATTAAGCCATTATTATATGAAATGTTAAAGGGACTTATCTAAGAAAATGAAGATCAAAACTGTGAATAGTAAAATGACAACTCACAACTATCAACAACTGAATCTAAAAAAAAAAAAGAAAAAAAGGGCAAACAACCAAAACATGAACAGAATCATAGATACGGAGATCATTTACAGGGTTATCAACAGAGAGGAGGAGGGTGGAGAATGGGGGTTAAAGGTACAGGGAACAGAAGCATAATTGGTAGACACAAAATAGAAGGGGAGGTTAAGAATAGTATAGGAAATGAAGAAGGTAAAGAGCTTATATGTACGAACCATGGACATGAACTAAATGGGGGGTAGGGGAATGCTGGAGGGAGGGGCAGTGCAGAGCAGAGGGGGATAAAGGGGAGAAAAAATGGGACAACTGTAATAGCATAATCAATAAAATATACTTTTAAAAGCTATAGAATTATGACATGTGCTTTTTTAATATATGTTCATAAAAAGTAAAAAATAAAAGGGAAATAGTTGCTAAATGAATATTAAAGACTTCATTAGTTTCTTAACTAAGACATCAAGTTTAACAGTAACGATGATGATGATGATGATGATGATGATGATGGCGACGACGACCACAGCTAACACTTAATAAAGCACTATAATACCAGGCTCAGCACTAACCCCTTTATATACACTTTATCTTACAATGAGATAATATGCTCTTGCATTTCAAGAAAGGGCCAGACTTTCTTGAAAGTGTGCCATATAAATATATCTGTCTGTTATGTGTGCCCTATAAATATATCTGTCTACAACCCAATACCTGGCAGGAACTGGTGCAACCCAATATTTGGTTCTACATTAAATTACTTTTGAATGAGTCTAAATCTCCTATACTGTCAAATAGGGAAGGACCCCTTCACCTACCCTAATGCACACCCACACCCCAAGGATGAACGTGAAGTTTGAAAAGATGAAACTTTTCCTGCTATTTCTCCACTTCTTCTCCTCCAAAAGCTGGACGGAAAAACAAACTCTTTCCAACCCGAACCTCCCTCACCATTCCATGTTCTCAGGTGCCTATTCTAGTGGCCTCTTATAATTCCACAGAAGTCTGGCTAAGCCTACAATTCTTCTTCTTCTTCTTCTTTTTTTTAATCTCGGCCTGCAATTCTTTAAGTACATTTTTGAACAAGGATCCAATGGACCTTTTGCCAGGTACAAGTAGAAACCAAAAGAATGATCAATTTCCTTTCTGTGTCCTAAGGACCTTAAGATCTATTCCCCAGTAATTTAACTTCAAGGGTGACTGAAATTTTGTTATAATGGCAGTATATTATAATAAACTGCTACTAAAATTTAAATTTTTAAAAAATAGTTAAACACCTTCTATTGAGTATTTGCTAGAAGCTACAGGGTTCTTTACATCATTTACCTCAAATTAATCCCCAAACTAGCTAACATTCAGTGAAAACCTACTATGTGCTAAGCGCCACTTTAAGTGCTTTACAGCATTAATTCACATATGTCATAACAGCCCTATGAGATAAATACTATTATAATTATTCTCATTTTTCAAACTAAGAAACTAAGGCATAGAAAGGTTGAGAAACTTACCAAGGGCACAACTAAAAGCAGCAGAGTGAAGATTTGAAGTGAGGCAATTACCTAAGCGTGAGTCTCCACAGCCTTAACTAGTGCACCCCACTGACCTCACCACTCGATGAAGCAAAGATAACTCCCTGGCAGAGCAGACAATACTGAGTTCAGAGTACATAACTTACTTGTGCACGGCCGAACAGCTAGTAATGGATGGGCCTACACTAAAATCAGTTGGTAGAAGTGAGAAATGGTGTAACCACTATGGAAAATAATATGGCAGTTTCTCAAAAAATTCAAAATAGATCCAGCCATCTCACTTCTAGGTATGTATTCGAAAAAACTGAAAGGATTTCAAAGAGATATTTACACACCCATGTTCACAGTAGGATTATCCACAATAGGCAAGAGGGGGAAGCAATCCAAATGTCCATTGACAGATGAATGGATAAACAATATGTGGTATATACATACAATAGATTACTCATCCTTAAAAAGGAAAGGATCTCTCATCACTTTCTACCAAATGGAAGAATCTTGAGGACATTGTGCTAAGTGAAATAAGCCAGTCACAAAAATATAAATACTGAGCAATTACACTTGTACGAGGTAACTAAAATAGCTGACTGACTACTTTCAACACTTCTCTGACTACTTCAGAGTAACAGAATGACTCCTGGTCACAAGAAGATAGGGATAGGTGGAAATAAAAACTGTTCTTTAATAGGTATAGAGTTTCAGTTTTCCAAGATGAAAAGTTCTGAACATGTTGCTTAACAATATGAAAGCAGTAGTTGCCCCTTATCTACAAGGAATGCATTCCAAGACCCTCAATGGATGCCTGAGACTGGGGACAGCACAGAACCCTATGTATGCTGTGTCGTTTTCCTGGACATACGCACCTATGGTAAAGTATAATGTATTATTAGGCACAGTAAGAGATTAACAACAACTAATAAGGAAATAAAACAATTAAAACAATATAATGTAATAGAAGTTATATGAATATTTCTCTGTCCTCTCTGCTCTCAAAATATCTTGTTGACTGTACTTTTCACTTAAAGGAAGCACTTTTTTGGCTTCACTTTGGCATATTCAATGCCAGCATCACCACTCCTGTGCCTTGGGGCCATTAAGTAAAACAAGGGTTACCTGAACACAATATTCTGACAGTGGATGTGATAAGCAAGAGGGCTAGTAAGTGACTAACAGGCACCGAGTGTATACAGCTTGGACGCGCTGGACAAAGGGATGACTCACCTCCTGGAGGGACAGGGCTGGATGGCAAGAGATTTCATCACACTACGCAGAACGGCACACAATTTAAAACTCATGAATTGTTTACTTCTGAAATTTTCTGTTTAATACTTCACATCCAGGTTGACAGTGGGTAACAGAAACCATGGAAAGCAAAATAGTGATAAGAGGGGACTACTGTATACTTAACACTACTGCACTATACACTTAAAAATGGTTAAGGTGGCAAATTTCGTTTTATGGATTTTAGAGTTTAAAATTTTTTAATGAAAATAATTTAGAAAGTATTGAAATTCTCATTCTAGAAGAAATGGAAAAGGCCCTTCACGGTGCTAATCTTCTCCGATTCCATGATGAGGCTAGTCTGACAAACATTTATGGGGCACCAATTCCATATAAGGCACCAAGGTAGCACAGTATATCTGAAAGTAGACATAAATAATTAAACAGTAAAAACAGGTATAATGCTAAACTAACCACTCATAGCCATAACTTCTCCCCAATTTCAGGAAGGCAAAAAATATTTTTTAATTCCAATTCAATATTGCTAAGGAGAAATTTAATCTAACGCTTGAGGAAATACCTGTTTTATCCTATGAGACCTCACTTTTCTCTGAAATGGTGATTAGTGATAACTGCATGGGAAAAAAAAAAACACACAAAGCAATTTCTGTTTCCCACAGTTGGAGGAGCTGAGAAAGAGATAGCCAATGTTGTTACCTGTTAAGAACTGAGTTACTCTGGTTTTCAGTATGATTCATAAAGCTCCCCAAAGTATAAAGTGTCCCTTTTGTAACTGAGAATTCTATAAACTTCTCATGTTGGACATTTTCTAAAATACCTTTCCTTTAACTCAATAATTAGGGTACAGGAAACAAATGTATGTTGATGACATTAGGTAAAATAAGATACAGTTGATGGCTTCTATTCTTTTCTAAGGCATTTTCCCAATATCAATAAGCTGTTTTCTGTTCTGTTGTGCAACTTACCTAATGTCTCCATTCTTATAGTACAACCCAATAATGTTTGAGTTCCAAATCCCAAGTCTACAAACCACTGTTTCCACCCCCAGGCAGCTGAAATTGCTCAGTTACATTTCCCTACTCTTTGATACTCACAACATGCTATGTATAATTTTATTTTGTGTGATGCTTTTGGAAGGGAAGCTATAGACTGAACTTTTTTTCAATTGAGCTTGAGGACATGTTCTTTTGTACTTAACGTTTGAAAACTGAGGTGTGTCTAATGTCCTATAATCCGTAACACCCCTGAGCAAATAACTAAACCACCTTTTGAAGAGTAGACTGAGTTAAATCTGAGAATGTGTTACAACCAGAAAGTCACCTGTCAAACTGATGAAAACCACTTGCCTAGGTTTTAATTCTGTTGTTAACTCTATTCCATTCTCTGAGAGATTTCTCACTCCTCTTCCCCATAGCTATGCCATGTCCTTATTTCAAGGCTCACCTCAATTTCCAGCTTTTCCACAAATTCTCGCTTGGTCATGTCAGCTTTAAGTAAACATTCCCTCCTTTGAATTTATGGCCTGTGACAGGTAATCAAATCTATATATTTAATTTGCATTTTCCTTGGCCATTATTTAAAAGGCTCTGGATGGGTGATACAATGCACAAGCCATGTAAGTTGATGAAAAAACAAGGAAAGTAAATATAAGTAAATAGTGTAAATAAATTACTTTGCCTCCTACATTTGATTCTCTTCCCATACACTTGAAACATTTATTACAGATAACCTGAAGCAGAGGCATCCAAGTTTTTGGCATCTCTGTGCCACAATGGAAGAAGAAGAGTTGTCTTGGGTCACACATTAAATACATTGTGATACATAATCACAAAAAAGCCTCGTAACATTTTAAGTAAATTTGTGATTTTGTGTTGGGCTGCATTTACAATCCTTCTGGGCTGCATGTGGCCCACGGGCCACAGGTTGGATACCCCTGATGTCCTAAAGTGTCAGAAGCAGAGCGCTAAATGTACCTCAGAAATCAACGCCACATGAATGCCTTGCCAAACCAGGCCTGCAAAAGGCGGTGTGGTGCAGAGAAGAGGATGGCTTTGACATCAGGCAGACAAGGGAAATATGTTAATCCTAGCTCTGCCTCTTAGCGTTGTGTAGCCCTGGGCACACAGCAGTCTGAGCTCCAATTTCCCCAACTATGAAACGGGGATGAACAACAGCTGTCTCAAAAGACCATGCAGATTCGGTGAGAGAGCAGCAATAAAAGCACCTGGCATGCTGTGGGCACGCAACAGTCAAAATGAGCAGAGCTCTTTTGTTTCCCACAGTTATAAGTGATAACAACTGCAGTTATATAACTAGCGTTTCTTTTTCATTTGGTAGGCATCACTACTTCTAGAATTATTGTAAGGTGTTATTTTTAGAATGTAAACCAACTGGAACAGTGGAAGCACACCATAGGGACTTAACAGAGGCATGAAATTCAAAAAAGTTGAACTCTGGTCGGAGAGGAAAAGTACCTTAAAAATGAACACAATCACAAAATGTTCGACTGTCTGTCATGGACCTTAAGTCAAAGAAGGAAATGACGTGACCTTAAATACTTTAGGCTGGCATGACCAAGCAAAAATTGATGAAAAAACTGGAAATTGAGGGGAGCCTTGAAATAAGGACATGGCATTGCTATGGGGAAGAGGAATGAAAAATCTCTCAGAGAATGGAAAAGTTAACAAAATAGCAGTGGGCATGTGTGCCTACCAGGTTTTCAGGGAATAATAAAGAGACCAATTTTGCTGTAGGATAGAGCTTTGTAGGGGAGCAACAGAAGATAAGGTTGAATACAGTAGAGTAGTCAGGAATGCCATTAGGACAACCCCAAAACCAAAGTTCACAGAAATAAATCATGGTGGGTAGAAATCATAGACTTTTTAAAGAGAAACAGTGTACAACCCAGTGAGTTGAGGAGGCTGATCTATCATTAGTGAGTGGATTGGAGCAGAGAGAGACCAGTTAGGAAGCCATGGTGACAATCCTAGCAGGAAGTAATGAAAGCCTGAATTAGCATGGTGTCGTGTAACTATAAAGATGAAGACTGAGAAGAGAAGTATCATACAAAGTCTCACAGACTTAAATAAAGAGGGAAGAAACAAAGGTGACATGGTAGTTTCAAGAATGAGAGACTGAGGCAATGACAGCACCATGAGAGGAAGAGACACATCTGGAGAAAAAATGAATCCTAGGGATACAGCAGGCAAATTCTATTTCAGATAGGTAGTTAAGGAGGTAAAACCCTAAAAGAAAATATTAAGTCAGCACATAATAATGTGGGCTATAGATGGGAAGAGGAGCCCTCCACTCAGAAAGGATGGCTGAATCCTTGGAAGCTGCAACAATTCTGGTGCAAAGAAACAAAACGGGATCAGCTCACTATGTGCAGGCCTCCTTGAAACCTTCATTCAACAATGAAGTGAAATCCTCAAGAAGTCAGAGAAGGAGCAAAAAAATATATGAGTGGTGTCACTAAGGCCAAGGAGATGAGTCTCAAGAAGACAGAGGTGGTCAAGAAAGCCAAACCTTACAGAAAAATATAAAAAGAGGAAGGCTGAAAATAAGCCATCATACATGGCAATTATGAGACCCCTGGAAACCTTCAAGAAATTGGGTTTGAAAAAGTGTCTGATGGCAAAAGGAAATGAGTAAGGAGGAGGCAAGCAGAGGCAGTGTCTACAGTCTGTGCTTTCAAAGGCACTTTTCTAAGAGAAGTCTCATTCAGATTTTTAATCTGGAATACAAACACATGTGGTTTTAAGAAAATGAAAGACCCTGATCATACAAACCATGTTTAGTAGTCACAGGGCTTGATCTTTCTCTCCTGCCTTCCTTGTTTCATCTGATTTCTTGGTTATCTTGTACAACCTGTCAACACCACTTATTTCTAGGCTACACTTCTGAGCCTCTCTCCTTTCAGTAACAGACAGTCAAGTCTAATCACATCTATCCCTTTCACCTCTCTTGCTCTTTTTTTTTTTACTCACACCATAGAAACAAGGACAAAAGTCAGATTTTACAAGAAAAATGAAAATTTAATAATCATTCCTCTTCCATCTTTTCAAAGAAGGTCATTTTCCAAGAAGTACATAAAAAGATATTCAACATCATCAGTCATTAGGAAAACGCAAACTAAAAACCACATTGAGAAAGCACTTCTAGGTTGGCTAAAATGCAAAAACACCAGCAAGGATATAAAGCAACTGGAACTCTCATATACCATTGATAGAAATGTAAAACAGCACAATCAATTTGGAAAATAATTTAGCAGTTTTAAAAAAAGAACCAACGTACACCTACCATAATCTCCAGCCAATCTAATCCTAGGTATTCGCCCAGGAAAAATGAAAGCATATGGCCATACAAAGACTTGTACACGAATGTTCATAGGCAAAAAGTGGAAGCAACTCAAATGTCCAACAACATGTGAATGGATATTCAAATATTGGTATAGCCACGCAATAAAATACTAAGTAATAGAAATGAATAAACTACTGATGGATGCAGCAACATAGAATTTGAAAATGATTATGCTAGAGTAAGGGGCATATTCATTTTGAAAAATAGAGAGGACGTTATAACTTTCCACTTACATAAAATGTTATAAAATGAAAACTAAATCTATAGTGACAGAAAGCAAATTAATGGTTGTCTAGAGTTACAGGGAGAAGTTGAAGAAGGACAGAAGAGAGGTATTACAAAGGGACATGAAGAAACTTTTGAGGGTGATGGATATGTTCATTATCTTGATGGTGGTGATGGTTTCACAGGTCTACACAAATCTAGTAAAATTATATATATTAAACATGTACTTTATTGTGTCATACCTCAGTAAAACTTTCTGAAAAGAACAGTTAGGACAATTGGCAAAATTTGAATAGGGACTGCATGTCAAAAAATGCATCGATGTTAACATTTTTTCAGTGAAGAAAGTAGATATCCTAATATCCATAACATGAAGTCAGCATGAAGGCATCACTCTGGTAAAGTGAGAACATCATTTGGGCACTCCCAGTATTATTCTATTTTTGAGGGGGAAAAATTAGCTATCTTTCCAAAGAATTCCCTCTTAAGTAATATTTCCAAAATGAAAGTTTACCTGGACTCTTTCATATCTTAAACTGTTTACAGTACATATCCTTTGGGTAGAAACAATCTGCATCTCTGTGTGGCTCCGTGGGCCGGAGCAGGGTCTGCGGCTGTAGTAGGAAGGTGTACAGAGATGCACAGAGCTGCTTTGGACGCTGTCAGGGTCCCAGTTCCTTACCCAGGTGACTTTCTTCATCAGTAGCCAATGAGATCTTGTAGATATTAAAAATAAAACTTCCTTTCCAAGAATCATTTGCTGCTCAGAGAGTCTCATTCTAGACAAACCTAGGACCCTACATTTACCAAAACACTTTAGGCCTGAAGGTACCATCTCAGATGCTCAGGGGGGATGCCGCCAGCAAAGAAGGAAATGTCAGAATCCCTGACTGGTCTCTCTTCTGAAAGCAATGGAATAAAATCCTGCAGGGTCTCAAGCCATATAGGTAAGAAAGAAGTAGCAAGTGTTGACCATTTCTACATATTTGTGAGTGTAAATTATCAGGATGAGTATTCATCTCTGTATTCCCATCTGGTGTCAAAGATATGGCTGGCATTCAGATTACACATAAAGTATTCAATATGGTATTATAATTGTCTTTCTAAAATTGACTTTAAAAATATTCAGGACATAGTAATCTTACTCCTAACTACCAAAACACTGATCACAAAAGATATGTATTATGCTCTCTTCAAAAGAAAAACGTTCCTGCCACTACCTGAAAAACAAAATATTCTTCACTTTCTTATTCTACTTCCTTACAGAGGTACAGTGAAATGGTATCATTCACAAATTTACACAAGCTCAGGATTCTTTTATATATTTAAAACACTAAAACTATATTTTATATTCTGTACTACACATTACTTTGTATGTTACACATTTATAACTACATATTACATATCCTTAAGAATAAGATGTGCAAAATCACTGTTTTTTATGGACCGTTTAAAAGATCTTTCAAGGAAATTTTGGCTATACATGATTTTGTCTTTGTACACCAACGTAAGAACTAACCCCACTCAGTATAAACCTCTTCCTTAAGCAGCTGCAGTTTCCTTACAAGATAGGTAGTTAAAATTAGAGCGAAGATTTTCTGCAAAGGCAATCCCAGATACAAAACAAGGACAGCCTTTACCAAAACCAGCTAAAGTACCAGAGGAAGATGGCAACAGACCTCCCACTCCAAGGGGACAAATTCCTATCTGTGTCTCATTAGGTCTGCCCCATCCTGCAGAATCAGTATCCTGTACATTCAGATAGTGTACCTATTGTTTAGACTAATGCTTTTCTAGGGCATTTCACTAGAATGGATAAATTTTTTTCTTTTTTAGAGACAGGGTGTCACTATGTTGCACAGGCTGGAGTGCAGTGGGTATTCACAGGCATGACCCCACTAGTGATAAGCGCAGACATTTTGACCTGCTCCGTTCCAACCTAGGCCCGTTCACCCATCCTGCAGCAACCTGATGCTATCCCCCACCCCCGCTCCTGAGAGGTCACCATATTGATCCCGAACTTACTGCAGACACCTGATTGGCATAGCGCACTATAGCCCAGAACTCCTGGGTTCAAGCGACCCTCCTGCCTCAGCCTCCCCAGTAGCTGGGACTACAGTTGTGGGCCACAGCACTGGGCTGATAATTTTTTCTCAAAGAAAAAAAGACAGTGTTTGTTCTTCCCTTCATGTGATCAGTGCCCATGCGTTTTCAGCATCACATCTACGCTAAGTTCTGATCCACTCTTGTGATCCTTCCCTGTCCATATTGCAATACCGGGGCCAGCCTTTCTTCTTTGGCTCTTTACCATTGGTTTTCATCTTTCATTACATTAGTAAAGAAACTTGGGCTCCATTACCCATAAAGCAAAGACATTTCACATTCCCCTCATCCCAAACTTTTAAATAATCTCAAACACAGGAATGTGACAACACCCACTGTCACAACTCTTACAAAACAGGGTTCTGTTCCAGTTCATATATGAGGCACAAATCAAAAACGAAACGTGTAACTATTTAGAAAGTAGGAAACACAATTACATTATTTATAGACAATATGATTGCATATCTTTAGACTAAAAAAAAAAAAAAAAAAAAAGGAACAATGAATGACCAGAAAAGGTAGTAAAACTAAATGGGAAGTTTAGTCAGTAACCACTTGTATAGACTGGCAATCATCAGTCAAGAAAACAAAATAAAAAGATGCCCTCTTTGTAATCAATTTATAGCAGCAGCAGAAAGATGAGTACTTCAGCCTCGCACACAGAATTTACTCCAACTGCATCCACCTGTCCTACAGAAAAATCTGAAGACTCTAGTACCCTCCCCGCTCTCTGTAACCCAATGCCAGGCTGTCCCCCTCCAAAATGTGTACAAAAATTCTGAACCTCCCAGGAATCTCTTCTCTTTGGCCTACAGCAGCGATGTCCAAGCTTTTGGTGTCTCTGTGCCACACTGGAAAAAGAAGAGCTATCTTGGGCCACACATTAAATGCATTGTAACACATAATCACCAAAAAAAAAAAAAAAATCTCATAATGTTTTAAGTAAATTTATAATTTTGTGTTGGACCACATTCATAGCCATCCTGGGCTACATGTAGCCCACAGGCCACAGGTTCAACACTCCTGGTAGAGTCAAATATCTTGAAATAATAAAACTTATAATATCTAATAATTAAGGGACAAAAATCCTACTGAATTTTACCAACAAATTCATTGTTTAAAATGGGAAGAGAGTAAAACACAAAGGCATAGCCAACAAAAGAACTGCTATGATACTTTTACAGGAATCGTAGCATTAGCCATGGTGAACACACAGTTATATATTAGAGGAAAAAACCCACCTTGCTGTTTTCCAAGCACTCAGGCCCCCTCTTGTTGCCAGTTTACACGGAACAGAGAGAAAGCCTGAGTTACAAAACTACCTAATAGTTTCTGAAGACTTGTTGGGGCCCTAAAATACCAAATTTACATCTCAACTCCCTAGCAAAGTCTTCCCTAAGCCAATCCAAAAACAAGATGATTTATCCCTTTTTAATGGTCTTCTAAAGCTCACCTTTCCCCATGTCAGTGTTTATACTTCTATAGCAACATTATCTGATGAGTTCACTAATGTACAAACAAGAAGTATTCCAGGCCACCATCCCTGAACCCCATCCCACCTTCTTCCTAGCTAACAAAATTCTAGTTATGTTCACCTTCCTAGGCTGGCATGACCTCCAGAGGAGGCTGGGCTCCTCACCAAATCTGAGGCAACTATGCTGGGTCAGAGTTCATCAGGATGATAGTACTCCCATGGCCAAGTCATTGGTTTAGGTATGGACACATTTCTGGCCTGGGAGATATGAGAGGTAGTTTCTAAGAAGGTTTTCCTCAGGCTATAAGAATACATTTTCTTTCTCATATCTCTGGATGTAGTTATGTAAAGACTTGAAGTCATTAAGCTGCTAAATTCACCAGCCTTGGAAATACCTACTTGCAGGCTTTTTTTAATGCTAGATAATAAGTGTAATCAGTGCTTAAGCTGCTTCCACTTGAGTTTTCTGTTACTTGCATCCAAAAACCTCCAATTAATACACCATCTAGATGCTGCAACTAGAATTTATTCCACCCATCTGTAAAACTGGAAGAGATTTCCTTTATTGCCTAACTAGCTCTATTCTATCTTTGGTAAAAATTACCTTATATCTTTTTTTTTTTTTTTTTGAGATGAGGGTTTCTCTCATAAATTGATATACTGATTTTATATGGGGGAGGGGGAGGGAGGAATTTGATTACTAGAATCTTAGTGATTTACAAATGGCAACAATCTAATCCTAATATATGTCTGTTGAGGCCAAATTAAGAGGAATAAGCTTAAACCAAAGGGATCTAGTTGTCATATAAAGATGAATTTCCTGAAAGAAAGGATTACAGAAAAAAAAAATTCTCTAGGGACAATGTGGAATCTCCTTGATGATAATCTTTAAAAATAGATTATTCGTGTAGCTGTGAAGCCTTAGGTACTATATTTAGATTATATGACAATTCAAGATTCCTGTCAGGCCTATCTAAAGAGAAAATTTATCTTTCTTCTAAACAGAAATTTAGAAAAATATCTAAATGTTAAAATAAAAGATAAGTAAAAACTTCTTAATCCCAAACTCTAGCACAGTTATATTTATAATATACTTGTGTAAATCAGTCATTATAGCAAATTCATCTCATTATTCTTAGGAGGAAAAAGGCAAACAGTATGACCAAAATTCTATGGCTCAATTTCCATAGAATCTCAACAGTGTCAGTACAAATTTCTTTGGCCAGAAAATGTCCAGTGACTAACTGAAAGCTAATTTATTTAATTAAAAAGAGAAATGAAAGTATGTACTAGATTTTTTTTAATGGCATATACTTACCAGAATAGAATGGTTTCTTCCTATGGCAATTCTATAACCAAAAGAATATAATTTTTTAAAGAAATTTTTTATTTTATTTATTTATTTTTAGATAGAGGGGAAGGGGGGGAGAGAGAGGTAGAGAAACATCAGTGAGTGGTTGCCTCTCATGTGCCCCGCAACTGGGGACCTGGTCCACAACCCAGACATGTGCCCTAGACTGGGAATCGAACAGGTGATCCTTTGGTTCGCAGGCCAGTGCTCAATCCACTAAGGCACACCAGCCAGGGGCTAAAAGAATAATTTTTAAAGTGGTTTTACATTAAAAACTCTACTGTCCACAAGCAATGCTTCAGCACTGTCTTATTAAAGACAAAATTTGAAATATTTAAGATTTATTACTCTAGGGCATTAAATCCCCACTCATATTTATAATGACCAAAAGTTGGAATATTACTGTGGAAAAGCAAATGCAAATAGTGTTCACTTCTGCAGGGAAGTCATAAGGTTTTCTGACATGATGTGCAATGGATAACTGGTCTTTGGTTTAGCAACTAAGACATAGATTATCTGTCAGCTGCTCACACAGGAGCAGAACAAGGAGGATAACAGTGATGAATGGTACGATAAAGAATGTGAGTCTCAAAAAGCCTGAGGCTACGGAATGGTTCACTTTTGTACCAATTAGAGAAAGGTGCCCTTTCCCAGTGATTACAGACCCAGTGATGCCTAGCTTGGGGAGCAGACAGTTCTTCTGTACACATTAGAAAATGGTGTCATCTCTCTATCCAGCTATCATTTTACAATGTACCTTTTGCACAACTATATGCAGTGGCCCCAAACTTACCTTCAAGAACTCCATGACATGTAATGGACAGAAACTCCTTTGTCTTCAAGGCCTGGAGAAAATAAGTCTCATATTTAACAGACTCAACTACCAAAGCTCTCCCTCATTCTAGGAAAGTTGGAGGCAGCCAAGGTTTCCTTATATTGGGGCCTATTCTTACTAAATAGAGAAAAGGAAAATCTCCAGAGAGATCTCATAATTAAATTTATAGATTTGTTTTTCAGATGTAAAATATTATACCTTCATTCTTTAGGCAGTTTTACACAGCAGAGATTTCAACTTTATTGAAAGGATATCAATTTATCAGTATGCATAATTTTTCTCTGCAATAATATTTACTTAAAATACTTTGTACTTTTCAAGGGAGGACCTATAACTCTAAAAGAAAGCTATAAAAGTTACTATAGTGCTATTAGGTATCTCTAAATGATGGCTTTCTTTGCTTATTTAAACTTTGCTTGTGAATATTTATATTAAAAACAGATTATAACTAACCATCACCAAGCCTTGGGTTTGACTTAAGACTGGCTAAGAGAATAATCTATTAAGTAGCCTCTGGAATGGAAACACAAGACTAGCATCTGCTCAAACTAAACATACTGATTCTGGTATTATAAACAAGTGAAAAAATAATATTTTGCTGTTGAAAATTAATAATCATTTTAGTATTAAGACATTATTTGGTCTTCTAAAAACAAAACAAAACAGTGCTTCATTATAAAGAGAAATTATGCAAACATGTATTCACCCCTATAAACTTTTCCTAAAGTCAAGCCTTTGTTACTTTGAAGTAAAATAAAACACAAATTGTTATTGTTTATTTCAAATGGTTATGCTAATGCCACTGTAACTTCTATGCAAGCCTTTCATGAGCCAAAATGTTAAAGATTCTCTGTAGTGGAATGGAGATTCTGACAGGAAAGAAGTGGTTTGAATGTGAGTCACCACCTGCTTTGACTTCTGACCCTATTTTTTTTAACTGCAGGACTCTCTTAGGTAATTATAAGATCTGCTTTCCAAGGTTTCCAGCATAGAATTTTTAAGAACACCCACATGTCACAGGGACACAATCATCAGTCAAAAAAGAAACTCCAAGTCCTACTGAGCAACAGGAGAAGACCAGGCTGTATTCACACCTAACGATGCTATTTGCACTTTATTGCCCAAATTATGAGATTTGTAGAGTTTCAACCAGAAACTGTTATCACAGACTTTGCAGAAAGATAGCTCTAAGTCTGATCCCAGTTTCAAATCCTAGTTTCACCACCGATAAGCTGTTAGAGACCTTGGGTAAACTACTTAACTTCTTAGTGCCTTAATTTCTGCATATATACAACAGGGATAATTTAAAGAACCACATCAAAAACTGTTACATTAACTAAAATTCAATAATAATATATGAAGTACTTTAAATACTGTCTGGCATATTATACATATTCAATAAATGTCAGCCATCATCACCATCATTATTATTACCAATAATGGTGGTTTCTTTATTTCTCCTCTGATCAAGAAATCCCACTTCTG
Organism: Glossophaga mutica; assembly: GCA_039655065.1. Classification (NCBI taxonomy): domain Eukaryota; kingdom Metazoa; phylum Chordata; class Mammalia; order Chiroptera; family Phyllostomidae; genus Glossophaga; species Glossophaga mutica. The sequence goes on from CM077304.1 coordinate 197,353,137, forward strand.
GAAATCCACCCTGGAGAAATAATGCAAAATACAGTAAAAGCACAGAAATACTTATTACATTGCTTCCTGGCCTTTTGGCAAAGATCAAGTGTAAAAATACTTCAATGTTATTTACAATGGTGAAAAGTTAGAGGAACCTAAATGTATACCAATAAGGAAGCATTGAGCAACTCATAAAATATCCATTCAGTAAAATATTATTCTATCACTAAAAATACATTAGAAATATAATAAAGAATTATGAAGCAAAATGACATTGTGTTTATAGGATTATACAGAGTGAAAAAGGCCAAGATTGAAAATTACATGTACATCATTATAACAACATAAAATTATATTTAAAATGCATGTAGAGATTTTTGGGGGACTTCTGGCCAAGATGGAGGCATAGGTGGACACACTGTGCCTCCTCTCACAACCAAAATTAAGGACAAAAAATATTTAGAAACAAGAAAACAACCAGAACTGATAGAAAATTGAACTGTACAGAAGTCCAACAACCATTCATCCAGACCGGTAAGAGGGGCAGAGTCAAGGCAGGAAAAAGTGGAGGTGCAGACCGGGCACGCAGGCAGCAGCAGCTGGCAGTTCCCAGGCACACAGGCGGCAGCTAGCAGACCCCAGGCACAGGGTGGCAACTGTGCAGGCCCAGCGAGGTCACACAAGGTGGCTGGCTGACCAGGTAGTTCCACATGCAGGCACAGATAATCCAGGTGAAGGAGAAGCGGCAGAAGGGACTGGAATCCAAGAGAGAGCAAAGCAAGCGCCATCGTCCCCTCTTGGACCCTGCCCCCACATACAGCATCACAACTCAGTGACTGGGCTACCCTGCACTGGGGAACACCTAAGGCTCCACCACTCACTACAAAACAGCCTCAACCAGACCAAGGGAAAAAAAAAACACCAAAATTGGCTCAAACCTAAGAACATATCAAAGCCCTGGAGCCAATTCCTCTAAGTGATGAAGAGATAGCCAACCTATCAGATGCATAGTTCAAAGCCCTGGTGATCAGGATGTTCACAGAATTAGTTGATTTTGCTCACAAATTAGATGAAAAAATGCAGGCTACAATACATGAAATGAAGGAAAATGCATGGGGAACCAATAGAAATGGGAGTAAAACTGGGACTCAAGTCAATGGAGTGGACCAGAAGGAAGAAACAAACAACCAAACAGAAAACAAGGAAGAAATAAGAATTCAAAAAAAATGAGGAAAGGCTTAGGAACCTCCAGGACATCTTTAAATATCCCAACATCCCAATTATAGGGGTACCAGAAGGGGAAGAAGAAGAGCAACAAGTGGAAAACTTATTTGAACAAATAATAAAGGAAAACTTCCCCAATCTGGCAAAAGAAATAGACTTCCAGGAAGTCCAGGAAACTCAGAGAGTCCCAAAGAAGTTGGACCCAAGGAGGAACACACCAAGGCATATCGTAATTCCATTAGCCAAGATTCAAATAAAGGAGAGAATTCTAGAAGCAGCAAGGGATAAGGGCACAGTCACCTACAAAGGAGTTCCCATCACACTGCCGGCTGATTTCTCAAAAGAGACCTTCCAGGCAAGAAGGGGCTGGAAAGAAGTATTTGAAGTCTTGAAAGGCAAGGACCTACATCCAAGATTGCTCTATCCAGCAAAGCTATCATTTGGAATGGAAGGGCAGATAAAGCGCTTCTCAGATAAGGTCAAGTTCAAGGAGTTCATCATCCCCAAGCCCTTATTATATGAAATGTTAGAGGGACTTATCTAAGAAAAAGAAGATAAAAAATATGACAGTAAAAAGACAGCAAACTCACAGATATTAACAACCACACCTAAAATAAAAGCAAACTAAGCAAACGACTAGAACAGGAACAGAAACACAGAAATGAAGATTACATGGAGGGTTAGCAACAGGGGAGTGAGGAGAGGAGAGAGGGGGGAAAGGTACAGAGAAGAAGTAGCATAGACGGTGGGAAGAAAATAGACAGGGGAGGGCAAGAATAGTGTGGGAAATGTAGAAGCTAAAGAACTTATGACACATGGACATGAACTAAAGGGGGGGAATGTGGGTGGGAGAGGGTGTGCAGGGTGGAGGGGAATGATGGGGGAGAAATGGGACAACTGTAATAGCATAATCAATAAAATATATTTTTTAAAAAAGTAAAATACATGTAGAAAAAGGTGAGCAAGTAATACACCAAAATCATAACAAAGGATATAACAGGATAATGAGATTTAGAACAATTTTTATTTTTATCTATCATGTTACTTTTGTAATTTTAAAATTTATTTAAAATATTTTCAACTTGCTCCAGATTTATTTTATTATTCACTAACTAGAATTATTAAGATAGTAATAAAAGTTAAACTACAAAAATATATTACTTAAGTAGATAAACATCAAAATAGAAATTCAGAATAAAACAAATGCTTCAAATATTAACACTCAATATAAAAATATTACTGTTTTAAAAAACTGAGTCCCTAATTAATTATGTGCCTCTATTTAAATTGGATAGAGCCTAGGGACCACTTAGATCCGAGACTGAATGACATACATATTTTTTACTTTAAATGAAGTCATTTAAGAGAAATGCAGGTGTACTAATTTTTAGTCTTGGAAAAGCTATATATTGTAACAATACCTAAACTTTCCTGGTAACAAAGTAATATAGTAATAAATGCCTTTCCTTTGGATAATCAGATAATATATACAATGTATATTTTTATTGCTTTAAAATGTATCAATTTAGATAAGGTATAACAGACATAGTGTTTTACAAATTGGGGAACCAAATGGTCAAGGAACATTTTATGAATCCCAGAATATGTCTAATTAAAAGAGAGAAAAGAAACAAACTTATACCCAAACTCACTATTGTCCAAAGTTCCTCTTCCGCCCAACTGCCCTCATTCATTTTGATGGTGCCACCCTGATGGCAGTCTCACCACTTCAGAGGTCTTTCATTCATCCTTTCCCTTGCTTTTGGCAATGGCCCACATCCTCGAGTTGTATCTTTACCGGTTTGGCCCAGGCTTCCCAATAGACCTCTCCCGCTTTCTATCTTGTTCATCCTCTATACAGGTTAGAAGAACAGGATTACTGAAGCATGGGTCTTATGCCATTCCTCTGCTCAAAAGTATCCAATGGTTCTCCAGTATCTACAGCACAAGCTCAGGTCCCTCAGCATGCCTTTCATTATCAGTGCTGACCGTAGTTCCAGCATCATCTTCCAGTCCTCACTTAATGTACACTGTCCACTCCAGGCCAAGGGTCCTCAGCTGGGCCTAGTACTGTGGTATAGCTTGTCATTGTAACTATGTCACAGTTTGTGACCAATAATGGCTCAAGTACCAGACTTGTAAATTATTTACTTTTGAAACTAAGCTAAAAAAGAATTCAAGTTTATTCCTATAATGTGTTCTCATTTACCTGCATTAGAAACGGGGTGAAGTTTCTTCAAGAACACTGGAAACTGCCTATAACTCTGGGTTCCCCATGGAGATGTATTACACATGAAACCTTATCTGTCACGTGAGTCGTGGTGGAAAGCTGTTCCAAACCAGGGCTCCTCGAGGAGCGGCATCACTAGAGGTACCTCCCACCTGTGCAGGGAGCAAGGAGCCTGCCTTGCTTCAAATTATGGCCAACAACTGAATTTTAAAAGCCATCTTTCTGCTCATAAAAAGCAAGAGGAGGGTGACAGAGGGATTCTTGAGGCAACCACAGTCTAGGAGAAGACTCTTTTCAGAATCAATCTATTCCATCAAGATGGAGACGCCTTCTAGTAAGCTGGAGGCCAAGAATTTCATTGTATGGATTTTCCACTACCGTGCTGATATGAAGTTTCTTTTTTAAATAATATACTTAAAAATAGTCAATCTAGAAAATAATATTAAGTATATCAAAACACAGAGAGTACTCATCAAATCTGGAAAAACATAATGAATGGACTTCTAAAATGACAGTTGGGTAAAGTCTGCTCAAAAAGAATGGCACTGCCTGCCTGCCTTTCTTGCAACTGCACCTGCATTTTACTCCCTCTGTACTATTTTCATACTTTTCTTCCACCTGTAATGTCATCTTTTCATCCTCCTTCTACCCAATCTCTGTCTATTGAAATGTTAGGACATAATCAAATGTCAGCTCCCCTCAAAACTATGCAAAGTGCCCCAAGCCCCCTGAGTCAGGCCATCACCCTCCTGTGAGTGGTCCAACTGAGTCTGGTAGCTCTGCTATTTTAAAAAAGCTCATCTCTCCAAGTAGATGGAATGCTCCTGGAGGGCAGAGAATGCACTGATTCATCTTTGGGTATCACAGAGAACATAACATTGTTTTCCACCTGTAGCAGAGTACACAGAAAATGTTGCTTTAATTGAACTGAATTCCTAAACAATCTGCTCAGAAGATGCACCAAGGTCAGCAGCCAAAACCCTACATTCACCTACAAAGGAAGTTCCTAAGCACAGGACAGGGTGGATTATTAAGGGAGAGGCACCTTCCCCACTTTTGTCAGAAATGTTAATGTGCCATTTTAAACCAAAAATAATGTGATTTTTCTCTTAAACCATAAAGCATTTATCTATACTAAATCCGTAGGCCTCTTGTACATCAGTAATATGGGAGCCCAACATTTACTAGCAACAGCTGTGATGTCTGTAAAGCAGATCATTCATCGTGTTGTTCATAATTTATGTATTCAGAACCATATCTTATTTCAGAAAGGATCCAGTGAAACTTATACAAATACATATACCACAGCAAGATAAAATGGCATATGTAAGATGAGAAAGACAGAAATGGGACAAAGGAAAACCGAATGTAGGGAAGATAAGCTGTCCTGGGAGTAAAATTCAGGTCCCAAATTAATGTTCTCTGAAAAATCCTGCACATTTGCTAGTGGTAGTTCAGGGTTTTGGTTCTAACACTTCTAGCAGCTAACATTTATTGGCTACACACAAAATGATCCAATCAGTTACATGATTCAGCATCCTTAAAATAAAAACAAAAAGCTATCAGAGAGCTATCTCTCCCTTGGTCCTCATAAAGAGAACGTATAACCTGACAAAAAAGTCCTGAACAATATCCTTGCATTTTATTTGTCAGAGAGCTTTGGAAGACCATCCCTCATAACAACCTTCACAGGCAAATGAGAGCACACAAGTCAATGCACGCAAATGATGGAGAGGAAGGGGTCCCACACCACGGGGTCCCAGTACACAGCTCCCTGCAGGTCTAAGTTTATCAGAAACAGATTTTATTCTATCTAGACGAACTTAAAATCCAGAGGCATCCACTTATCTTTGAAATTATAAACAAAATTTGATGCGCGTGACCCTTTTTCTGGGGGATACGTCTGCAGTTTCATCACATCCTCAAAGAGAAGCACGACTCAAGAAACATGAAGAACCACTGATCTAAAGAACTAGACTATACAGATCCTTCAGGCAACCCTTCATAAACAGCTTCTCTTCTGAGCTTCCAAGAAGTGCTGCGCCTCTAGACTGTAGCCCCAGACAAGGCATCTGAAGTACAGCTTCTCTCTGATGTGAAGTGTGGAACTCAAATCTTAACCACTGGCTGCATTTGTTTGTCAGCTGTGTAATACAATAATATATGATCTTTTATACAGTAATGCCTATAAACATATGGAATACATAACAATATGCTCTTCTAGATAGGTTGTAGCCATGAACAGTGACAATGTTGCTTCAAAGAATTGGTGATAGTTCTTTAAATAATATAAAAAGTACAAACAAAACAAAAACCCACCTTTGCCTGTGGATAAAAAATACAGGTAAGTGTAAAAAAATGTTTCATAGATAAATATATGTTTTAATTTTTTAAATAAACTTTCCACATCAGTTGATACAATCTGAGCTTCTTTTTGCCTCTTTGTTGTTTTAATCTTTTGTTATACAGCAAAACAAGCACTATCATAGCTTTATACACATACACACACACAGAGTTAACCATCTACCCATAGTATTGGGGTTAGAATGTCTCAAGATCCCAAGGGCATCAAATGAGAAAGCTGGCCTTCAGGCCATCAAGATAAGGCTCTTTAAGATCTCATCCATCTAGAAGTCACAGCCATCCAGAGTCTGGTCCTCGGCATAACAAGGCCAGAGATGTCTCTGTCAAAAACGCAGTTGAACAGACTCAAGAGAACTAACTCATGCAAACCCAACTCATAAGAGGTTGAAGTACAAATCAGAACACCAATTTATTCATTAATCATAGTGAATATTCTTTTTCACAAATCAGAAAATTTGCACCTGAAGCCAGAGTGCTGCTTTCCCAATGCTAAGATACCTAAAATCCTGATTAAATAGTCAGTTAACCAGAAGTTAGAATATAGGGAGATAGAGTTTGGGGGATAGCTAATGAATTACATATATCCAACATACACCTTTCTAGTGATCGACGTTGTGGCTTTCACATGTATAGCCTCCTCTCACTTGGAATGATGTGGCCCTAACACTGCAGACTTCTTGGTCTCTAAGCTTCCTTCTTCCATATCCTTCTCTCCATCAGTGTCCCTCTAGTTAGGGTATAATGCAGTTAATGAGGGTACAGCTTACATGCACTATCATTCTTTTTCAGATTAAAAACTCCCAAATAAAGTTGCTGAAGCAACTTGCCCAAGGTCGCAGCTGATATAAGGCTGAGCAGAGATTCAAAGCTAGATGTCAAGCCAAAGCCTAGGCTTTTAACCTTGCAGTAAATGATGCATTCAAGGTATCTTTCCTGGACCTCCCACCTCCAAGCCTGATTTAAATGCCCCTCCTCAGTGTTTCCATATCACCCTAACCATAGCATGACTATAGTTTTTGGCATACAGGTCTATCTCTGGCACTACACTGAAATGTTTTGAGGATGAGAGTCAGGTCTCATTTACCTACTTAGTATCCCGATTGTGCTATCTGCCTTTCTGGGTAAATATACAAACTAATTTGTGCAGTGGTTCAATATAAAAATCACCAAACTGAATGCCTTAAACTAGCCATGTGGCCTTAGGAAGATCACAACTTCTCCAGCCATCTACAAATATCTCATCTAAAAGTGGAATGAAATGAACACACAAGTTGGCTTAGGTCCCTTCTAGATCTAAAAAGCCCTACCATGGGCTTGGAGATGGGCCCTGGTTTTTTTTATAGCCTATCTTATTAGTTCAAATTATTAGAAATAAAATTGAACTCCCCAGTTGTCTTCTATAGCACTCCACAGACAGGATACACACAAATCATAGAGTTCAGAAAAAGCTACCTCTTTTCTACAAGAAGATAACTATCGACTATCCCAAAATCAAACAGTGGCACCCTCCTCTGGTGAATGTTAAAGGAGCTAAACAACACAAAAGACAACATTTACATGGTGGGATTTTCTTTGAATAAAAGAAAATGCAAAAGAAATTATCTATTATTTAAATTATAAATAACTCCTTTTTATAACTCCTTATTTTGCCCCAAAACAATGCCAAAATGATGAACTGGCTACATACAGTAGGAAGTTACAAATAAAACAATTTTTTAAGAGGGTTGACAATATTATTTTACAAACAGCAGGCTTTTTAACATAAGGCACAATAGAAAGCATTTTGCAGTTTTGCTAACAGTAATCATCTTCTCTATTATTTAAAAATTTAATGAAAAGCCCTGTGCATGTAAAATACTGCTGGCTAAATAAAAGCATTTATCAAGACACACACAGAGGGAAGACAAAGAGACACAGGGAGAAGATTGTCATCTACAAGTCAAAACTAAAATTTAAAAAATAAATAAATAAATAAATAAATAAATAAATAAATAAATGCATTTGTCCAGTCCTTTTTCTGGATGGTACATTTACCAGAAGACAGTACTGGAAATTTTTCAAACTGAAATCCGTTTGGATCTGCAACTTTCAGGTTTTAAAATATCAACTTAAAAGCAAATTCACACATTCAGAATAAAACATGACAATACAGCACACCAGACAAGCATAAGCCAAAGTTTCACAACATTAACATTATATCCAGACCTCTAAATCAAAAACGAAGCTGTGCTTTCTAAGATCAGGAGCAGATTATCATCTGCCAACAACTTTAACATTAAAATTTATAATAAATATAAGCTTTATAAATGAGTTATAACAGTGTAGAACATAAAATGAAGATACAAGCATTCTGACTCATGGCAAGAAAACAGATCAGTCATTATACTGCCAATGATGTCATTCAGGTACGTTTTTACCCAAATACATAGCATCTCTTCCCTCAATTAACTTCACATCTTTCACCTCCCCTGTGACCAAGGGGAAAGGAACCCACACTACACAGGAAGTTACAAATTTACAACCAGTGAGAAAACTGCACTTTGAAAGGCAGAACATAAAGGGTTAGAATGAATGGGAAACAACAAAAACTGGTTTCAGTTCTACCAAATAGATTTTCCAACTAAGTTTGTCATTCCTGGCAAAGTTGGTTCTACAAGGCAGGTAGATACAGCATCTTGAAAAGATCAGCAGAAGAATAGGTGAAGTGGCTTTGTATCAAAGACAGAAGGCAAATATCTAATGGAAAGCTTTCTCAATATTCAACCCAAACAAATGCCAAAAAGCATGCAAAGATGAGAAAGAATGACATCACCTACAGCCCACACAGAGACCAGAAGGACCAAGAAGAGAGTTGGGGGAAAGTTGGATGGGAGCACGGATTGTGAAGACAGGGGGAATGATGGAGGGATGGCGAAGGAGGCAGGAAACATGTAAGAAAGTATGCTGCCAAAAAAAAGAGTATGCAACAATGAAATTATGTTACAAACTGCCAAATTGAGAAAGATGGGGTAGCTGGCCCGATGTTCTTTGGAGCCACATTTGCCACTCACTTCTCCTGGGTCGATGCCCAAGGACCAAAGCCAATCCTCCCCGGACCTCCAGGAAATCTGAGCCCCGGAGAGCAATCAGGGTGCCGCAGAAATGAGGGAGATGGACCTCAACCGGCCTTCTAACTTCATCACATGAACCCCAAATGACGGATTTTAGAAGCCGGGAGACGTCTGCGCCCCACTCCGGCCAGGGCGCAGGGGGAGATCTGGACATCACAGCCTCTGCGGGCATCGCCACCTCTGCAAAGGCCAGAGGCATCTCGGGTCCCGCGAGGCGATCCTGCTAAATGCAGGCGGCGACAGAGGCGCTGCTGTCAACTGGCCCGACTGCGCTTCTAAAGTTAATGGAGTTGGCAAGAAGCGCGGGGCTATTCCCCCCAGATTCCTCCTTAGGGCGAAGGCGATGGGAAGAAGTCAGTTTCCTTCATCCTCACTGGGCTCTCTCTCACTAACTCGGTTCTGCATTTTGTATATCTTTTCCCTAATGAGAATCAAACATATTTTTTGCCTTCTTTGTGCCTACCTCGGTCTCAAACCCTAGAACAGGGGCATTGAGATCCCGGGCCAAAGTTCAGCGTAGAAACTATTAACACTCCCCGCAAAACTAGCACAGTCATTTGATGGGTTCAGGCCTTGAGAAACATCGTAAATGATGAAGCACTAAATAAGCTATGGATGATCCTCCCTTCCCCAAAACGGACCCTCAGTCCCAAGAAGTCTGGATCCAGCAGTGGTTTTTTGCGGGGTGGGAAGGGCCGGGCAACTTGGAATTAGTGCCTTTGCCCAGCCCCGCACCAGGTCAACACCACGCCCCTCGCACACAAGTCCTACCACCTCCACCCCGCCACCCCGCCCCCGGCACCCAATGTCCTGTTGGCACACAAAGACGCACACACACACAACTCCTACCTCGCCTCCGTGTCCGTCGAAGATACCGAAGATGGACGGGTGCGTCTTGTTGGCTAGGTCCGTAAGAACTTCGAATCGGTCCTCCATGTGGTCTCTCCGGCCCTGGATGGAATACACGGCCACGTTGTGGCTCTTGAACTCCCAGGTCTTGGAAAATTCGGCCTCCAGGACGTCGAGCCCCCCGAGCCGATCATTCTGCATGATCTCGGCGACCTTGCCCTTCACCATCTTCACAGCGTCCCGGCTAGACTTGACGATGGTCTTCACCTCATCGGTGTGGAAGAAGTAACTCCACAGCGCCAAGCTGATACACAGCAGGAAGAGCGTCTCGGGTCTCAGCAAGAAGTAGCGCATGATGCGACCCAGCAGAGACAGCAAAGTCATTGTATCCTCTATCATTTATTATCGCTAGAGCCCCAACCACCAGCAGCTACGCGCGCCCCGAAGGCTTCTCGGGTCCTGGAGCACTGCGGGGACAGTCCGCGGGAAGGGAGGCGGAGCAGCAGCAGAGGGTGGGGGAAGGAGGATCGCTGAGCCGGGCGGGAGACGGTTGAGCACGCTGCTCCGATCCGGCACGGCGAACAGAGGCAGTTTTCCTTTTGTCTCCCGGCCTCCGCGACCCCGAGGCCCGCGCCCTGCGCAGCGGTGCCTGTGCCCACCACCCGCGCCGCCTCACCTCCCTTGCGCCCCTTTGTGAGGCGGCGGCGGCGGCCGAGACAGCGGCGGTGGCGGCAGCAGCCGCTGGTGTCCGGGCTGGGCGAGAGGAATCAAGTTAAAGTTGTACCGGGCGGGTCTGCCACGGTGGGCGGGAGAGTTCGGGGGCGCTGGCGCCCGCGCGGCCCCTTCGTGGGTGCCCCCTCACTGCTCCGGGGTGCGATCACCAGGTGAGGAAGCGCGGGGCTGGAGAGCTCCGCGGGATGCAGGTCCCCGCGGTCGCCGCCGCAGCAGGGGAGCTCAGAGCCGGCCGAATGCTCCGATTCCTTCAGACACCCCGGGGGGCCCAAGAGAATAAAGTTTTGCGGGAGCCTGAACAGAAATGGAGGTACTCTGAGCCCAGCGACGCAGCAGGATCGGCGCTGAGCCGCAGGCAGCCGGCCCGGTTCTGCCTGTCTCTCCCTAGCACCTCCCTGCTCAGCTCGGCTCCGCACGCGCGCTCTCTCTAGCCTTCCAGCTCGCGCTCGCCCCGCCCCGCACTCGCTCGCCCCGCCCCGGGACTTCGGGCAGCTAGGTGCCCGGCAAGCTGTCAAAGGCTGGGGACACTCAGCGGCGGCTGGCGGGCTTGCAACTCAGGGCGGTCCAAGCGAACGGAGGGGGAAGAAAGGGGGCGCGTCCGTTGTCTAGCTGGAGTGGAGTGGATGGTTCCTCCCTCCAGTGCGGGCTCCCAGAACAATGTAATCCTGACCCCGTTTGAGTGAACGTTGGTTTCCCGGGAGCCACCGCTGCGAGCTCGAAAGCAGGGAGCCGCACGTGAGCGTACCCCCCTCCGGCAGACGGCACAATAGTGCGGTCCTCACCTCGCCAGGCATAAGGCAAGCGAGAAGGGACCCACTTCTCCCGGCTCGCAAAGCGGGGCTGAGGATATCGGACTTTTGGTGTTGTGTGACCGAGGCCTGCCCGTATCTCCCGGGAAACAAAGAGGATCCTTCGGCTTTCTCCAGACGAGAAAAGACCCTCCGGAGAACGCAGAATGTGAAAACTCGGAGTCTCACAAGGAACGGATGTTAACTGCGGGAGGGGCCAGAGTGCGCTGGCCTCTCCGCGAGCGGCCGGCGTCCGGTAGACTTAGCTGCGAAGGCCTTACCTAATCATAGCCCTTCCACCGAGAGACACCTAATGGAGCCCCGGGGCGCCGGCTCTGACTCTGCCGTTCGGTTCGAAGGCCCCTTCGAAGCTCTGAACTAGCGGCCTCCTTCCACTTCCTCAGTCTTCGCAGAAGATGAAGTGGGAGTTGGAGTCTTTCACTAAGCAGAAGGGAACGGCCGCGGAGAACAGAAGCCATCGGGATAACTTGTTGAAATATGGGCGGGTGTCAGTGGCCTTGACGATGTTGGGAAAAGAAGAGAACAATGTGCAAATCAGCTTAGAATACGAAAACAAGTGAGCTTTAAAGGAAGATTCACTCTAGTTACCCCTGTCCAGAAAGAAGAGTGCTGATCTGCGGCTTCCGGTCCGCTAGACTGACGAGTACAGGCTGCCCAAGCACGCCTGCCTTGGTAGGACCCCGATTACGTTTTAAAAAAATAAAAAAGAGTAAAATACTGGAAAGAAATACACCAAAATGTTCGTGATGGTTAACTACAGTAGTAAGTTATTTGTGGTTTTCATTTTCTGCTTTGGACTTTTGTCTGTTTTTTACAACCATTTCAAAGCTTTTACAAAAGACGTAGATTGCCATCATAACCAGAAAAAAGAAAAAGAACACTTAGGCATTTAAATAGCATATACAGTATGATCTCAATTACGTAAACATGCATAGAAAAACAGGAAGAAAATATGAAGAACTGTTAACAGTATGCTATTTTTGACAACTAAGGTCTCCTGTTCTGCTTTGCACTTTTCGGTATTTTGCACCTGATAAATAGAGAAACCGTTTAGAAGTAAATTAGGTCGTTCTTTCCAAAACTCGTAAGTCGTGATGTTCAAAAATTAGATATTGGGCTCAAAAGCCTTTAGGAACTATAAAGCAAACGTAATGCATTAGTGTTATTATGAAGGTGAGTTTACAATGTTTCTTACTGTAATTTCTTTAGCAAATGGCTTTTGGGTGGCTTTATCGGCCTCTCTGTACATGAATCTTTTTGTCAAGGGCAAAAACACCTTGCAGATAACCTGATCGAGATTCCAGAACTACAAGTCAAACTAGGCCCTGGAACAGAAGTATAATGTCAGACCTGGAGACCCAGTCAGCCTGTCCACAATATTATTGTGTTGATGATAGCAGCAGCTACTGGTGAGAGGCATGATTTCCATTTCCACAAGACCTATACAAAAAAGAGAAAAGACCTTACTGGTCTCTCTGGAGGTTAACTGGCAAAAGGAGAGCTTGACTTGGTTAATAAATCTAGATATCCTAAGGATTCTGTGGAGACATTCTTTGATATTTACATCTAAGTAGTTCATTTGTATGAAAATCAATAGAATGATTTTCAAGCAGAACCTGTAGGCATTTGCTTATTTCTGTTAAGAAATTCATGTAGTTTACATGGTAATTTTAATGACCTAAATAAGTTTTTGGTATAGTTTACTGTGAATTTTAATATATTTGAGAAATAAAAAAGACCTTACTCCAATGACAAACATTTGCATATTCCTTGATATTATAAAGGGCTTTCATGTATATCAACTTATTTCCATTCTCATGATAAGCCTAAGAGGAGCATAGAGGAGCTATTATCTCTGTCTATAAATATGAGGACATTAAGGCACAAAGATGTTAAATGAATATCACAATTCAACAAATAAGTTGGGAACTCAAGCTCAGTTCTGACCACCAATTCAGTACTCTAACATCCATCCATTGATTGCCAGTTCAACTGAGATGATCATTTTTTATACTTCTCTAGTACCAACTTTTCAGTAGATTTCTGTAACAGAAATCTCAAAAAGAATACAAGAGATTCTTATTCCACAATTCTGACTTTAGCCCTTGGGACAAGCACTATGTGTATTTTTATCTCACCCATTGAGACTATTTCTGGTACAGAAGACAAGCACAAGTTAACTGTTCTTCATCTCTACATAAAAGCCTAAAAGATGCTAAAGTAAAATAGTATCCGAATTCCACAGGGAAGAAAAGAGTACTGCAGAATGTACATTATGTAAATACCTTACCATTACAAGTGATGCGGTAATGAGCAGAGAGCTAATGGCAATCTTAGGTTTTCATGAGATACAATAATAGTTACCAGGTAATTAACCATTTTCAGTTATGCAATTAACTCATACCAGCCTTGCAAGTATATAAAGAACATAAAATGTAGCTTTTAAAAATAAATTCTCAGAAGAAACTTTCAGAATTGTAGCTTTTAAGTTTAAGAAATCTTTAAAACTGAGTTTGATAACAAATCTATTTTCAAGTATAATGTTGTCCCATGATGTCCTCATTTCTCTTCTGGTTTTTCCACTTTTTACAAAGTTGTAAAAATCAAATGTAAAGACTTATCAGCTGCAACTCTTGATGAATGTAATAAAAATCCCCTGAAATAAATTTTATTTTTTTTAAATATTTTATTTATTTATTTTTAGAGGAGAAGGGTAGGAAAGAGAGGGAGGGAGAGAAATATCAATGTATGGTTGCCTCTCATGTGTCCCCTGCTGGGAACTGGCCTGCAACCCAGGCATGTGCCCTGGCTGGGAATCGAACCTGGATCGTTTGGTTCGCAGGCCCGCGCTCAATCCACTGAGCTACACCAGCCAGGGCCCCTGAAATGAATTTTAAATAAGACTTTTACACATATAGAAATTCTCTGCACATTTTTTTAATTTCCCAATTATCAGTTTAATTTATATTCTTAAATAATTCCTGCCATCTGCATATAAATATGTACAGAGTATTGAGTATGACTCTTTTACAAATATTCCATACACACACACACACACACACACACACACACACACACACCTTGTATGTGTATAACCTTTAAAACTATAGCACAAAAGAGTGTATCAAAGTATTTTTAGGAAGCACAAAAACCCTAAGTACTACACTAATGAACCCACTATCCATCCTAAAAACTGGGCTGTGACCAATCTTTGTACCAGCCTAGGAATTTTTTTGCCATCCCACCTTCCTGCCTATACCCCAAGGTAGCTCTATCCTGAATTCTATGTTCTACCTTTCTCTTGTCTAAAGAAATACTGTCATCATGTGTCTACATCATTAGGTTTTTGGTTTTTTTCTGTAAGATGGCTCTAGCAGCACTTAGTTGTCTTTAACTTCATTTGAAACAAATTTGTTAGATTGTACTGTGATGGCTATAATATCAGCATGCATTTTTTTAAAAAACATCAAAATTGGTGGATTTTTGTGTACCATGTTAATATTGAAGACAGAAGAAAATACACAACATTTTCAGCATATTATGCTTTATTATTTCAAGAAAGGTAAAAGCCAAACTGAGATGCAAAAAAAAGATTTGTGCAGTGTATGGAGATGATGATGTGACTGATCAAACGTTAACATGTCAAAAGTGGTTTGTGAAGTTTCATGCTGGAGATTTCTTGCTGGACAGTGCTCCAAGGTTGAACAGACCAGTTGAAAATAGCGATAAAATCAAGACATTAATTGAGAATGATCAATCAATGTTACACCATGCAAGAGATAGCCAACATAATCAAAATGTCTAGATCAATAAAGTTATTGGCAAAAATGAAAACTGTGTCTTTTATTTTAGGAAAAAAACTAAATAGACTTTTTTGACCAACCCAATATTTTTCAGTTTGTTTGGTTGTGAGCTTTACAAAAAGGATGTCTTACTGTATATAGTTATCTGCTACTTGTTTTTTCACTCAATATTACAATACGTGAAATATTTCTAGATCCTTCCATATCGTTACATATAATCCAATCATTTTCACTGCTATATAATATTCCACTGTATCCCTGTTCCATATGTGTTTATCTTTCTTCTGTGGACAGTTATGCCAATTTTTGCTATTTTGATCAATAATTTAGCGAATTATTTTTGTTCCATCTCTTGGTGCATATATGCAAAAAAAGTGTGATCAAAACACCTTAATATGAGACCATTACTATAAATTTTATCTTAAAAGTGATTTTCAATATGGGTCCTTTTGCTAAATGGTTAACCATGAGCATGACTGTTAAACCATATTCAATCTTCAGTGCTTCTCATAAAATATTTTTAGAAGTAAATTTTTAAAAATGTTATTTATTTATTTTTAGAGAGGGGAAGGGAGGGAGAAAGACAGGGAGAGAAACATCAACATGGGTTTGCCTCTCACAAACCCCCTATTGGGGACCTGGCCCACAACCCAGGCATGTGCCCTGACAGGGAATTGAATTGGCAACCCTTCAGTTTGCAGGCTGGCATTCAATCCACTGAGCCACACCAACCAGGGTATTTTTAGATGTAAAATGTAATAATAAATCTGTTTTAAATACCCTTTAAATGCAAATGAATCTTTTAGCAGTTAAGCTAAGAAAATTAACTCATTATTTTATATGATAGTATACTGATCTACTCTTAATTTTAGTATCCCAGGTGTTGTGGCAAATGGGGAACTACTGTGACAAACACCAGTCATGTAAGGGTATAATATGATTTCACTTTACTGGATTCCAAAACGACAAAGTCCTTTCCTAACAATTCAAGTTTTTATATAAATTACAAAGATACAAGAATACTTCTTTTCTGACTGTCAGCTGATTTCTCAAAAGAGACCTTGCAGGCAAGAAGGGGCTGGAAAGAAATATTTGAAATCTTGAAAAGCAGGGACCTACATCCAAAATTGCTCTATCCAGCAAAGCTGTCATTTAGAATGGAAGGGAAGATAAAGTGCTTCTCAGATAAGGTCAAGTTCAAGGAGTTCATCATCACCAAGCCCTTATTATATGAAATGTTAAAGGGACTTATCTAAGAAAAAGAAGATAAAACTATGACAGTGAAAAGACAACAAACTCATAGCTATCAAGAACCACACCTAAAACAAAAGCAAACTAAGCAAACAGCTAGAACAGGAACAGAACCACAGAAATGGAGATCATATGGAGGGTTAGCAACAGGGGCGTGGGAGGAGGAGAGAGGGGGAAAAGGTACAGAGAATGAGTAGCATAGATAATGGGAAAAAAATAGACAGGGGGAGGGCAAGAATAGTATGGGAAATGTAGAAGCTAGAAAACTTATGACCCATGGACATGAACTAAAGGGGGGAATGTGGGTGGGGTAGGGTGGAGGGGAATGATGGGGGAGAAATGGGACAACTGTAATAGCATAATCAATAAAATATATTTTAAAAAAAAAGAATACTTCTTTTCTGAATAAAATTTTTATACCATTGCACCAACTCTGTTTACATAAACCATACTTATCCTAAGAATCCTCCATCTAATTGCCCTAGGCTTCTCTCTGATAATCTTCAAACAAGCTTCCTAAATTATAATATTAATCTAAAGCACTACCTAAATTGCTTTATCCTAATTAACACACATCAACATTCTAATTTATAATATGATGCATTGTGAATAGTTGAATAACCATTTTGTAATGAATCTGATGCTGACAAGAAATAGCATGGATGATACAAAATTTTGTGTCTCTTCCTATCAGAAGTAGTGATATTTTTTTCTTTAGAGCTATTCAAAAAGAAAAAAAAAAATGACAGCCTGGAAAACACAACTAATGTTTGATAGTCTGGCAGAACGATAAGAACAGAGTCGTTGATCAAGAAGCTGGAGTTAGCCCACACTTGCTATCCATTTGTATTATACTAAGGTAGGCTAATGGTTCTATTCCATTCTTATACCCAAATTCTTCTGGTGCTTTCTCTGAGTGCCCTGAGAATAATTTGGATTCCCTTCAGTTTTCCTGTGTTCCCCAAATTGTTTTCGTTGAAAACATTTGTTTTATGCTGGGGGAACTGGTGGAAAGACTAAATTAGAGAATGTTAGTAATCTGAAGATAAGATTATTCACGAGACCTTTCTGTTTTTATCGTCTTGGTGGGATGCCCGGTGAGCCTAACATGAAATCAGTCATGCAGGATATAATTTGGGGATTGATTCCTATGTATGATGCTTCAGGTAAAGATTGTTATGTTAAGACAAATACATGATCTGAGAAAATACAGAGGTAAAGGCAGGACACACGTAGCATTTGCATGGCACTTGGACCTCCTCTTTCCCAGCTCTTAAACTGCCTCGGGAGTCACCGCCATTTATTCATTGCTATCTGAGCCCAAGTTGCCTATAGTTTCATACACTGTGGACACAACCCTTGTTTACCACCACATTGCAGACCCCCATGTCTATCCTAGATATGGAGAACATTCTTTGGACCATGTGTGGCCCTGAAACTCCCAGAGGTTGACCAGATGGCCTTAATAGTGAAGTTAAATATTATAATCTCTAAGATTTCAAATGATCAAATTGTAACCAATTAACAAATGTGTATTTCATTGAATTCTAATTATCTAACGGTCTTTCCTTCTTCCCAATTTTTTTCTTGGCCATGAATCATCGATGATTCTAGTTTTCCCCTCCTATATCTAGCTGCCTGAAAACTCCTTAGTTGCCTTATTTTTCTCCTTGTTACACAACTCTTCTAATACTTTTAACCAGTGATGGTAAATGTTTGACCACTTGTTCTGGGGAATTGGTCGGGGAGTAGCCCAGATCTGTAGTGTGTGCCAATTTCTATAGTATAAATACTCCCATCATGGCTGATTTCAAGGAGTTGATCATAGCACAACATAACATAAATAGTTCTATATAGTATTTCATCCATATAGTACTATACAGTATTTCAATCATACAGACTCAGTGGACATAAATAACTTCAAGTGCACAAATAATATTAAAACACAGTAAAATAATTAGGAAGCGATGAGTTTTGAATGTTTATTACCTTGTTTTTAAGATAGTTTATTTAATTACAAGTTCATATGTGCCTGTGTTTAACAACAGGCTGGCAAGACTGTTTTTGCTGAAGGCCCTAGATATCGTCTATTGGGCTGCAATGGCCATCTCCACCACCTTCTAAATATCCTCCAAACCTGGGAAATGGAACAATAATAACCACCTTTCCCAGAATTCTTTGCAGCTGGAATTTTGGATGTAACTTAGGCTCCCTGATGGGATGACCTTGCTATAGCTATTCTGTCCAATGGTCAAGCTCTGGTAAATCGAACATTTAGGAGGCTGATTCCAGGTTCTCCTTTCCAATCTCTAGCTTTGTGCGGTGGGGCTGCCTTGTTACACCCCCTCAACTGCAGCTATGTAGAGACTTACAGTGCATTTGTAATGATCTGATTCTCTATATTAAATACCTTTCCGCTTGAAGTACCTAGAGTGTTTTTTTCCTTCTTGCACTGAATTCTAAAATAACATGTAACCTTAGCTGTTGCTTATTTCCTTCATGTGACATCAAAAGGAAACATTAAAATAATCACCAACACTGGTCCAGTTAATCTGTTTGCCTAAACGTTTTCTCATTCTAAATTTTCTCTGATAGTACTTTACATTTCATTCACCTCCTAAAATTATTTTGTGGCATTAAACAAATACTATTTATTATAATTTTTCATTAGTTCTACTGAAAAAAACTCAGGAAATGGATGTTCAGTTAAGTGACAAGAAAGAGAATAATAGTGTTATTATTACTATTTTTTATACCATGGGAGCTCTAATGGTGAAGAATTTCTAGTCATTTTCTGTTTGTTTTTAATTTATATCTCCTCTTAAGTCTATTGGAATGGAGCCACGTTTCAGAAAAAGTGAAAATGATTTTTTTTTCTTTTAAGATTACCTAAAGGAAGGAACTCTGGACTTTCCTTTGTGAGCCTATTACAATGTTTAACAACTTGCCTTAGAAAATATTACTTAGAAGTAACCTAAACCTCTGCTTCTGCATTTGCTGATTTTTAGTGTGGCCATGAGAGTGGGGAGAGAGGGGAATTAAGTAATGAGAAGCATATTACTCTGAGACAGATCCTAGTTTTCATTTGTCTCCTATTTATATTTTTTGTCTTATCCTCAGGACTTTATCCTTTTCTTCAGGTCTCTCTTTCAGTCATTTTTGTTTTGTTTTTCCAGTTCTGTACAGCAACCTCTTAGCACATCTCCATGACAGATTTTCCTAACCACAGAACAAATTTTGCTCCTGAAGCAAATCTGAAAAAAAAAAATCATGTAATTATCTTATGGACAAACACCTTCAGACATTTTTCCATATATTCCCCCGGTCTTCCCATCTCCCTTCCTTCCTCTTCCTTTATTTGAAATGCATTTGTTCAGTTATTATCATCTGTACAATCTAACAGTAGACACTATGAAGGCTCATTCTGTGTTAATGTCTCTCACAATGTTTATTTAGAGAATAACAAGATCTCTGAAGCAATGCAATGTAAAGAAGTCTATGGATCGTTCACCTTACAGAGTAATTTTCTGATTTGTTTTATTTTAACCAATGAAAACAACTGAAGCCAATAAGTTTGAACTGAAGATAATTTACTGAACTATCTGAAATAACCCAAAAATGAATAACCTCATTTTTAGGTAGTTCACCTCTGGGTGAAGATGCATAGTAGAGGGTGGACATGAGACTACAGAAATAAGAGCAAAGCAGAATTTTGTTTAGTAAAGTGAACTCAGCTATTAGGGGGAAAAATGACACAATTTTGATTTTAAAGTAAAAAAGTTTTAAAATATAGAAGAAGTGAGAAATAAGGCATATTATAATAAGTGTTAAATTTTCTCAAGATTTGGTCGAATGACCTTTTCTCTAACTTCATCTTGTCACCCTAGAAGTTTCCAGCCATGATGAATACATCAGTTGCCATCTGTTATGGACTGATTCACCAGACTCACATGTTGAAGCCTTAACAGTCAGGCTACTTGAGTTTGGAGATGGGGCCCTTAAGGAGGTTAGTGAGGTTAAACAAGGTCATAGGATGGCATCCAATAGGATTAGTGTCCTTATAAGGAAAGACATCAGAGCAAGGACTCTCTCACATGGTCGGTCTCTCTCTCTCTCTCTCTCTCTCTCTCCTCCTTCCACCCCGCCACACACACACACACACACACACACACACACACACACAGCAAAAAGGTAGCCATCTGCATACTAGGAAGAGAACACTCACCAGAAACGGAATCAATCAACCTCAATCTTGACCCTTGATCTTGGACTTCTAGCCCCCAAAATTCTGAAAAAATAATTTTTGTTGTTTGAGCCACCAGTCTATGATATTTTATTTATTTTTTATTTTACATTATAGTTGACATACCATATTACATTAGTTTCAGGTGTACAACATAATAATTAGACATTTATATAACTTACAAAGTGACCACCCCAATAAGTCTAGTACCCCTCTGATGTCATACATAGCAATCTATGACAGTCAGAGCAGACTAATACAGATTTCAGTACCGTGAAGGAGGTATTGCTGTAGCAAACATCTAAAAATATGAAAATGGCTTTGGAACTGGGTGATGGGTAGAGGCCAGAGAGTTTTGAGATGCATCCTAGAAAAGCCTAGATATCCTTAAAGGGACTGTTGGTAGAAATAAGAACATTAAAGGTGTTCTTGGTGAGAGCTCAGAAAGGAAAGAGCCTCTATTCTTTTAGAAAATACCCATATATATCATCATGAACAGAATGTTGATAGGAATATGAATGTTATGCATAGAAAAGGGGCCACGTACTAAACCTGATAAGCTCAGGGGAGGTTTGCATGGTTGGCCTTAAAAACTCAAAAACTGAAAATCCGAACATTCAAATTTCTAACTAAAAGAAGGTCATGGTGAGTAGTCACACCCTAGGACTGTATCTTCCTTGACAAAAGTCTATCTTGACCTTAAGTGAGCCTGTGGATTGTCTTTTGGCATCAAAGATAACACACCTTTGAAACATCAGAGTCATCTGCTCTTCCAGACCCCTCAGGGCACAACCACTGACACCAGGCAGAAACCACAGGACCCCTCATTAGTATCTTGTTGCCCAGATACCATTCTGTGCGCTGTGAGTATTAACTATCCTGTACCCACCAATGTAAAAGAAATATGTGTCTCTCTGTTTTGCTTTTTATCCAATCCAGAGATTTCCCTGCTTAGCTTTCTCCTGCCCCCTTAATCTACTACCACCAATGGATTTCATGTAACCCTCCTTATGTCTCTGCTTTGATTCCAATATATAAAAAAAGTTGCAAATCTGCCATTCTCTGGAACATTTTCTCAATTTATTGAGATTTTGCTTCCTTGCAATTGTCATCAACTTGGCTCAAATAAACTTAAAAAAATTCTCTGCAAGATTGGATGTATCTTACATTAACATGTTAAAGGTCATTCTGATGAGATCTCAAATGGAAATGAGGTAATGTATTGGAAACTGAAAAAAATGTGATCCTTGTTATAAGTGGCAAAAAAAATTTTGGCTGAATTTTGTTAACGTTCTAGTGTTTTGTGGAAGGTAGAACTTGCAAACAATGAAACTGAATATGATTAGCTGAGGAGATTTATAAGCACAGTGTTGAAGGAGTAGCTTGGTTTCTTATCACTTGTAAAATCACTTGAAAAAAGAAATAAATTGAAAGAATTGTTAACCAAAAAAGAACCAGAACTTGAAGTGTTGTGAAATTCTCAGTCAATCTCTATTGCAAAAAAAATGAAGAAGCTTGTCCTGAAGAGAACACTAAGTCTGTGGCTGAACAGCCATTTGATAAGGAGGTAAGTATAAGGAAGTGTGAACCTCACCTGTAATCAGCCACTTCAGCAGAAGCCAGATTCAGAGATAGGATTAGACCTGGAGAAGTTCTGCCAGCTGAGATTAAAAGAAACTGGAAAAACAGGACAAAATGAAAGAAGACTGTTGGACTTCTGGTATTCTACAGGACAATTCAATAGAGCTATCTATGTTTGAGCTTCAAGAAAATAGAAAAATGACCCTGAAAGCAATCCAGTGATCAGCAGGGCTGCCTCTCCCACCACCCTGGTGGGATGGGGCTGGTTCTTCCTTAATTTTCAAGAGTAGACTCTCTTCTGTTGGGGGTGGGGGTGGTCAGGATACCACAGTCCAATGTCACAAGTGTGGGACTGCCCCCCACCCCAGAGGCATGGTTCATACAGCCATTGGAATGCTCACCCCTCCCAAGCCCACTCTCTCACTCTCACTCTTCCTAGTTAACTATTATTCCCCAGATCTCAGCTCATACATCACTCTCTCAAGAGCCCTTCCTAACTCTGCAATCTAAGTGAGGTTGCTCTTGCACCCTGGTCTAACAAGCTATACTTCAGAGTGCTCATCAAAGTTCTATATATTTTCTATTTTCTGTGTGATATTTAAAAATTAGCCCTGACTTGTGTGGCTCAGTGGATTGAATGCCAGCCTTCAAACCAAAGAGTCTCTGGTTCAATTCCCAGTCAGGGCACATGCCTGCGTTGTGGGCCAGGTCCCTAGTAGGGGCACATGAGAGGCAACCACACACTGATGTTTCTCTCCCTCTCTCCCTCCCTCCTCCTCTATAAATAAATAAATAAATCTTTAAAAAATAGAAGGTAATGTCTGCTTCTCCCTACTCTCACCACAGTTTCATATACCACCATGAGGGCAGGAATTGTGTCAGACGTCGAAGAGAGGCTCAGATGTTGTGATTGCATGTTTGAATATAATTTTAAAATATCTGTAACCTTACAACAGAAATGTCCTGTGGTTTGAGGGCTTAAAAGGAGGGTGCATTCTTATTTGGAATTCACCCCCAAAATTAACAGTTGCTGAACAACAAGACCTCATCCTTCATGCAGACGACTCTCCTTGGGAACAAGGGGAGGGGAGGAGAGAAAAGAGCACATGTAAGAATTGAATGGAAGGGTTTGGTAAAGCCTATTTTTAAAGCGTCCTATAAAACAATTTTTTAATATTTTGTTCTTGTAGTCTTGGGAGAAGGAAAAAGTGAAAAAGTAATTTTTTTTTAATCTTTGTGAGGAAGAACCTCCAGACCGTGGGCTCTAGTTACCTGGCTTTCCTTACCCTGGAGGGTGCCAAGAGCTTATTCAGTTGTAGGAGGTTGTCCAGCAAACTAGCCACTTTGGTTCGGAAGATCTGTGTCTGTGGGAGAGAAGGAGCCTGAAACCGGGGGTGGGACAGAGGATTTCCAGAGAGGAGGGACACTCAGGGGTAGGGCCGCAGCCTCCTGTGAGGGCCATGTGAATTCCCGAGGGCTGAGTACCAAGTTTGTGACAAGTTTGTGACAAGGGGAGCCCAGGCCAGACTCAAAGGCTTTATGACCGAGGAAGTAGATGGCACCATCTGAGGACGCCTGCTGCCTCAGGGTGCAGACAGGTAATGTGAGCTAACTGGGGCACAAAACCAAGCAAGTGATGCCAGCTTCAGATGGGCGAGAGCATGCATAGCCTCAGGGAGAAGCTTCCTTGTAGTCAGGATTCCCTAAGACCCTGGTCAACAGGGCTGCTTTAAAATTGTTATAATCCCCCCAATTTCATTAAGTTTTTATAGTTTTGATTCGGAGATTGTTTTTCTATGCCTAATTCATTTATTTATGTTTGGCTTTAATTTCTGAAGAAAATATTATAAAAATGTTTTAACTTTTTCAGATGTGGAATATTTTAATACTAAATTTAATTATTGCTAAATATGAAGCTATAGAATATTTTGTAAACATTAAGTGTTCATTAATTTTGATTTGGTTAGTTGTTGCGCTTTTTTTTTTAACAAGTGACCTTTTTTAACCTTTAGGTCTAAAATATTATCATAGGTTCCTGAAAAGCTTGCAGATCCTAACACTCTGGAGTCTAATGGATAAAATCTTCTTGGATGTGTCCCAGGAAAAGGGAAGGGGATCCAAGGTGACCAACAATTCCATACGTTACCAACCTTGTTGAGTAGAAAGGTCAAATCGGGTTTAATTTAGGACATTACAGAAATGCAGCATTTCTTGTCGCTAGGTGTCATGGAAGTACTTGTGCCTGAGACTCACAGCAAAGAGAGTGGCAATGGGGGCAGGGCGAAGGGCTTTAAAAGTTGGAGAAGCCCTGATCTCCTCGGAGTTCTTGTCCCAAGTTCTTCAGGTAACAGATCCACAGAGGCACGCAGAAGTGCTCATTGAGAGGGACAGGCTTTCACTGACGGCTGATGCGATGTTCCCACACACCAAATGGTTCCAAAAAGGGTTTTTGAATAATTGCACACATTTTGAAGTGATTAGCCTTCCAAAGAAAATATTTTCAAGTACAAAACTCATTAAGCTGAATGTTGGCTAGTGTTCTTCATTTTGTTATGCTGATCACTATGTGCCTGTGGAACACATAGGTTAAAATGCTGATTTATAACTTGATATTTTTAAATTAGCAAGGCAGCTGTAGTACAGTTTTAATTTTGTTTACAAAATGTAAATTTGCATACTACTTAAAATGAAGTGGTGGTTTGTCTAGTGGCAAGAAAGTAAACTAGACAGTCTTATTTGTCCAAATCGATTTATTATGCTTCATATTCTACTACATTAGGCACCAATTTCCTCCACTTTGCCCCCCAGTGTGTGCTAGTCTCTGCTCTCTACAGCTTATGCTTCTTTGTAAAAGACAATTATATTTTGTCTTATCCCAGTTCCCCTAGAGCTTGAGGCAAAACTAGCACAACACTTTACTTAGGGTGGTGTGCAATACCAAGAAGCAAGAGCAAGGGGGGCAGGGAATGAACCCAGGAAAGAGGGGAAGCACACACAAAGTGGTACATTACCAAGCTGGCCACATCTATACCAGCAAATACAACTGGATGCTCAGTCATGAAGTTCACCTCTCAAGAAACTTTATGGAAACCTTTCGTCTCAGAACGGCTGGTGGGAGGATGGGGGATAAGAAGAGGGAAGTATCTGATGGCCTGCTTCTTCACATCTACTCCTTCTTATTGGTCCAAGCTCACCGCAAGGGGTGAGTACCCTAAGTACCCCAGCACTAAGTCCCCCATTCTTTCCAGTTTTACCTGCCCCCTTGGGCAGCGGCTGGATGTGCCAAAGCACATATTAGCAGGGGAGACTCCCTCTGAGTGAGCTATATACAAGAGAGAGTCAGCAGGTACCAGGGGAGAACCCAGGAACACTCCTGCCTGCCGACCTGCAGCCTCATGGCTTTTGTAGTCAAACCAGTGTGTATCGTGGGCACCAAGAAGCTCCTGCAGTGTGCTGTGCCTCAGCAAACAAGGCCCCAGGGAAGCAGATGGGAGGAGTGTAGGGTGAGGTGATAATGAGTTGTGCTATGAGCATAGGAGACTGGGGGCAACAGCTGCAGAGCCCAGCTACCAAACTGGTGAAATGCAGCAACAACATGACTTCCAAGGTGAGCTCATTGAGAACCTTCCTGCAAAAATAGTCAAAACCCCTTCTCCACAGCCTATAAGAATACAGTTCATGCCAGGCAACCTTCCCAGGGGTTATCGGTAGCATTAACCATAAAGTCCTCTCTAAGAAAATCTAGGAAGGTTCATAAACTAAGTCTAATACATATTTCAATAGAAAACAGAGATCAATGACAGGCAGTATAGGTATATCCCACACAGCATCTTCTCGGGAGCAGTTTCTTGGTAGGATACCCCTTGATTTCTGAAGTGTTTAGTATATTTACAAAGTTGTGCAACAATCACCATTACCTAATTCCAGAACATTTTTGTCAGCCCAAAAGAAACCCTGTACCCATTAGCAGTCATACTCATTTGCCCTTCCTCCAGCCCCTGTCAACAACTAATCTACTTTCTGTCTCTTTATTTGCCTATTTTGGACATTCCATATAAAGAGAGTCATACAGTATATGGCCTTTTATGTATGGCTTCTTTTACATAGCATATTTTCAAGGTCCATCCATATTGTACACAAATCAATGCTTCATTGATTTTTTATGGCTGAATAATTCCTTTTTATGGCTGAATAATGTTCCATTGTTTGTATATCCCCCCATGCATCAATGTTGATGGACATTTTAATTATTTGCACTTTTTTATATTTCCTGTTTTTTAATACCTAAGTTCCATACAATGTCATACCTTTTGAAATAATGTTTTTCAGAGATGTTTTTATAGGAAATACTGATATTTCCATCCTCAAAACTTAACACAATATTTTAGACAAAATGATGTATGAGGAAACTAAATATTTATATTCTAAAAAAATCAGTAGAATGTCAGAATCACACAGGTGTTTTGAAAAGCATGCCAAATGTCGATGAAAGGGACGTCCATGTGGAATATTGCTGGAATAGGAAAGAGATTAAAACACCACAGTCATCCCTAGTCCACACAGTGTATGATATCCTTCCAAAGCGGACACCTAGGACAAGGATTCAAATGCAAATACCTTATTTGGCCAACAATCTGGGAAACACCAGTAAAGGAAGTCAGTGTAGAACACAGGCCTCAACTGTTACTCTTCCAGAGCGGTGAGGGAGCAGCAGGCTTCATTCACCCATTCCAGTGAGCCACTGGGTGAGGACTGAGCTCATAGGACATTAATTGGAAGACAGCCTCCCCTATGAAAAAAAACCTAGTGAGTTCCCATGGACCATGAAAGGCCTCAGACAAAGAATCTCTGGTATTGGCAGTTGGAAATCAGCTAGCTGCCAGAAAGGCCAGGGGAGATGTGGACAGTCCCAGACAGTGCCTGCTACTGTATTAGTCAGGGATCTCCTGAGAAGCAGAACAAACAGAACCCAATATACAAGGATGTACAGGAGGAGATACATCATAGGAACGGCTCACGTGGTTATAGAGGCTGAGAAATCCCACAGCCTGCCATCTGCAAGCTGGAGAACCAGGAAAGCCAGTGGTGTAATTTAGTCTGCGGCCAAAGGCTGTTAGTGTGATTCCTGGAGTCTGAAAGCCCACGAGCCAGGAGCTCTGATGGGGCAAGAGAAAATGGACATCCCAGCTCGAGAAGAAAGAGGGAATATATCCTTCCTCTGACGGTTTGTTCCATTTGGACCCTCAACAGATTGGGCGATGCCCACCCATGGTGGGCATCTTTCCTCAGTCTACTGAATCAAATATTAATCTCTCCCAGAAACACCTTTGCAGACACACTCATAAGTAACATTTTAGCAGCTATCTGGGCATCTCTTAGGCCAGTAAAGTCAATGCAAAATTCACCATCACAGCTACACAGGACATTCAAACTGTGTGCAGTACTGCATTCAAAGGAACCATTAGGCAATCATTCTATTAGTTTTTTTGGTGATCAGAAAGTAATGATTTAAGCATCTGCACACGAACATTTTGTTGATTATATTTAGACTTTTTACTGTGTTATGCTTCATTTTAGGACATGCCTAAGCATCGACCAACAGCCATTACAGTTTTTTCCCATTTGAAATAATGGCAAATAGAACCTAATTAGTGTTTGTTTATACCTCCTGACATTCAGGCCTGGAGGACTCATGTTTAGAGAAGATGCCTATAATTGAGTGCTCTGCTCTGGGCCAGATTCATCTTTGTGCGCTGCAGTGGGTGGGGAGTGCTTCACTGAAACAGCCCGAGAGGAGAGCAGGGAGGAAGAGCAGAGAGCAGAGGGGGGCCTGACTGAGGCATGTGAGGCTGGGACACATCGCTCAAACTCCCTGCCATGTAGCTAGCCGCGGTGTAATCATTTAGCACTACCCTACAGTAGCCAGCATTTAAATGTGTCTTTTGCTGAAATGATCTTGAGACTACAAGAACTGGGCTCTGTCTGCTTATGACAACTAGAACTGTTTACTAAATAACAAACCTGAGAGACAGACACAGTTATTTATTAGCTACTAAGTAACTGTAACAAATCCTTAGTAAGCCATTATGAAAGATCATTCCCCACAATGCATGCATAAAATAAACACGAAAACAGAAGACATTTTTCTGTTTCCCAGGCTCTCAACCCCCTTTACCATCACCTGAGACCACGCGAGGGACACAGCATCCCTCTTCTCACCAGTTCCTGGCCACCTGGGCAGTGCTTCAGCAGGTCCCTATGGTTGCTAATGACTAAGTTTTTTTTAGAATAACCTGAATAATTATACTGAAGCCATCTTAAAGTTGTATTTCTGTCTGATGGGAAAATAGAACAAGATATATCAGTACAATTGTTTCATAGTAAATGATCTACTGAACAGTGGTGTTCGCAACATAAAATCTCAGAAAATGTATCCATATCCTTTTCACATTTTCCTGATGAGAGCACAATTTTGAAATGACATTTTCAGTAAGTGATTAAAATTTTAATATGTAAACTACTCCTCCCCCCGCAAAAAAATGAGTTGGAGTGGAGGGGCTGAAGTTGAAGGTGGTGGAAGATGCAGAGAAACGGCTCTCCAGCTGATTCAGAGCCGCGTTCTGTGGCATGAGGCCGCACGCACCTCTCCAACATCATCACAGCATGATTGACAAGGGCCCTGCACTGAAATGCATAGCTGAGTTTTGCGGAGGCCAGGCTTCCAGCAGGCTGTTCCCTGCCAATGACTGAGTGCTGCAAGAACACTAAACACCAAGACAAGCTGAGTCCTGGGAGACCGGGCCCTCTCTAGCCCGTGACTGGATCCAGGACTCCCTGACCACCTTACGGAACCATCCGCAGACTGCAGGTGACCTAGGACATTTCCCACAAACCTGCCTTCTATCTTCTTCATTCAGAGTCAGACTTGCGCCACAGTTTCACGGGTCTCCCAGCTTATCTGCCTTCCTCTTGATTTTCTCTCGCAAATATTTTCCCCTTAATAAAATACTTTCACATCTAATCCCATCTTGGAGACTTCTCAGGGGAACTAGAATAACACACTTTCTTAGTTTATAACCACTGATTCAGATTCTCCTCACCCAGAATTTCCAGCACTGTGTCAGAAATAGAAAGGTTATAATACTCAGTTGGACACGTTCTTCAAAATACTCCTCTAGCCAGGTGGCTGCTTTTCTGTGAAGTTATCTGCTACTCTTTATAATTTCCCCTAAAAGGAGCTCTTTGAGACTAAAATCTTCAAGTTTAATTCAGTTAATTAGTAATTATTCTATAAATGGTACCATATCCACAAAACCTAAAAAATAAAAATAAAAAAGCTATTGGTTTCTTCTACACTTCCCTTTTCAGAGTAAGACAATAAAAAACATGCTTATTTTTCTGTTATGTTTTTGCTCATTTGAGATGTTATTTTAAAATACTGCCAAAAAGATTTCTAGGTTCTAAAACACTGTTTGCTAATGTGGTGATTCTCAACTTTTATTGAGTTCAGAGACCCTTCAGGGACCTAGGATTCACTTCAGAAAAATAATTAGACATGAAAAATTTTACACAAAAATCCTAAACTATGGGTCTTTCTAGGCTACAGAGCATTTCAGAATGTCCTAATTGCTACTCTTAATTGAGTAGTTTTACTTCCTTTTGAAAAGGGAAAAGTCAGATTTGTTGTCCACACTGATTCTTTGGAATTCGTAAGTCAACAGAACAACAAATGTAAGTCTATATTAAAAAAATGTTTTAAGTCTGTATAATTTATATATGTTATAGTAGTGATGCTTATTTTTTCACGTAAACTTCATATCTGAAGCAGAGAGTTTATGGGGGAGAGTACAGAAGATAATGTGGGAATATGCAATGTAAGCTCTGGAGACAAATTTCCTGGATTAAATTCCATACTGCCATTCCTTAAATACACCAAGCACTTTCTCACCTCAGAACCTTTGCATTTGGGGTACCCTTTCCTGAACACCTCTTTCCTCAAATATTCACATGGCTCATTCCTTTACTTCTAAAGTAAAGTGAGACCTTATCAGAGAGGACTTCCCTATGGCAGTCCACTCTCCACCACACTCTGCCCTCACTTGGCTTTGCATAATCTTCATAGAACGTATCGCCATCTGCCATATCATCTATTTGTTTATTTACTGTCTGTGTGCTCCTGAAAGGACATAAGTTCTGGGTAAGCAAGGATTTTGCATTCACCATCCCCCACATACACACATCCATCAATCCCATCCTAGAACAGTACCTGACACATGGTAAGTACTCAATAAGTACTTATTAAATAAACCTTAGGACCTCAAATAATATTTGGAATTTTGTATAAACAAAGACTACTTGTAATATAATATTCTAAATTACTTTTAACTAAGAGTATGCTATTCATCTTTTAATAAATCAGTTAAATGACTTTTCAAAGCAAATACTTTTGTCTGCAAAAATAATAGTGTGGAAGTAGTACATATTGTTTCAATTATCTTAGGATTCCAATAAAACTTCCAATACAAAAATGTATCTGAATATTCATAGTTATAGCTGATGCTTACTTAAATAGTGCTTCCTGCTTTAAATATTCTAATAGCCCACGACACCAGTAGCTATTATCTCCATTTCACAGATAAAGGCGACTAGGCACAGAAAGTTTGTAATCTACCCACGATCACCCAGTTAACAAAGTGGCAGAGGCAGAACTCAGGCAGTCTGGTCCAGACTGAAGGTCTTCACCACTACCCGGTACAGCCTTTTTAGTGCATGAAAGAGGAAAGCCAAGAGTCTGGTTGGGAAAATATCAATGTTTTCCATTACTTGCACTTTCTACTTACAGTGTGAATATAGCACTGTTGTGGTTATTTAAAGTACACAAACTGTCTTTTCTAAGAAGTGAAGAAAAAAATTACAAGGTTAATTGCTTAAACCAGAGACAGTCTCAAAGCATTAGAAGAGAATTCTCTTCGGCTGCCTCTTTTTTCCTCCTCCTGAGCAGCTTATTTATATACACATTTTGCCGAATTGAATTTTCAAAATATCCTGAACTTCAGTCCTGAAATGCATTTCCATAATAAAAGCAATTAGCTTGTAGAATTATTTTCTGAGAGAAAGTAGCAAAGTCATTATAGCTTTGGGCAGGGATAGTTTCACCTGACTAAGAATGGTTCTGAGGGGAGAGTCCCTGGCAAGCCAACGCCAGGACCACAGCTTCTCCCATTCCCACCTTGTGCTGGTCTGGTCAGAATGATAAGGCATTCTGCGGGCATCAGGTTCCTTTCTGAAGCAGGTATTACATTTTCACATATTCTTGATGTCCAAAGAACTGGAGAAGTGGATTTACTAGGATGTATAATTTTGCACAATATGCTGGAATTTTTGCCAAATCCATCTGGGAAAACAAGTTGACAGTATTTTCAGGTTTCAAAAGCAGGTGTAAAATACATTTAAGGTTTATGGGGTGATGATTAACCAAGCCAGGCTCTTGGATGGTCATGATCTGCATCACGTGCCAGGAATCCATGCAAACGTAGGCTGTGGGTTTCAAGTGCCTCTACAAATATCTAGTTGTGTATTTTGCCAATTCTACTTATTTTCTGGCACGAATGGCAGCTGTACCAGTAAGTGTCTGTGAATTTGACTGAATTGCGTTGCATTCTCTTTTTATACTAGGAATTTTAGATTTCAGAAAAATGAAGGTGTTGAAAAATTCACAGATTTTTAAATTTTCCATTAACATTTTTAAAGAGCACTTTGACATTTCTCCTGAAGCAGCTGCTCTAAATCACTATTGATTGCCTTGACATCTAGTTCTAGAAACAAACAAAAGTCATATCCCACAAATATTCAAATCAGGACTTAGCAGAAGTTCTCAACCTGAGCTGTTTTTAGTTTCCAAAGAGCTCATCAAATCTTGTGCCTTGTTGGTAATTCATGGGCCTAATGTCATTTGTTATCTCCACCTCACACTGAGTAAGTAGAGTACAAATCAATTCAAAACATTGTTTTAAGTTCCTTTGCATTATAATTTTCAGTCCATGGAATACACACTATGTTTGGGTTTCAACATTTCATTTCAAACCTCCAGTTTCCACTTATGGACCTGTGAACTTCCAGGAAATCTGATTCTATCCTCAGCTTCTGAGATTGAACGTGTGACTTAGGGTAAGCCAGTCGGAACATTTCAACCTCCTGGCCAGTCAGATGTCTCAATCAGAGTTTGAGCGGTAGGATGTGGAAGTGTGAGGCCTGAAACTACTGCAAATGTCTTACCACCATAAAGAAAGCCAACTTGAAAAAGAAGCTAACACATGGGGAGGACAGAGATGAGAACATCAGGGAAGAAAAAAAATCTTGATTATGATTGATATCAAGAACTTCTAAATCAAACCCCCTAAAGCCTAAACTACCTCTGAACTTCTCATTTACATGAGCCAATGAATTCCTTTTATTGTTTAGGTTTGATTTGTGGTTTCCATTACTGTAATTTAAAACTTTTAGAAATAGTCTTTTGCCAGGTATAAACTGGTGGTATACAGAGGCAGTTCCTTAATATTGGAACCTTATCTGCCCCACTTATGAAGTAGGACGCTTTTGGCTGGGATCATAGAGTGTCTATCTAGCAGTGGCTTGAACAATAAGATGTAGGACCACCATGTTGTGCATTGGGAATGATTCTCCCTGCAGTTACCTAACATATCCTCTTTGATAAGGTACTTATATCACCAAAGAAGTTTAGAGCTGGACCTGAGGCACAGTCACTAAATTTGGCAGCTAAACAAAAGCATTAAAGACCTAAATTCTTTCATCTTCCTACTCTGCATTCTCAGTGGGTTGGCTTAGTTTCTCATACTCGCAAGATGGCTGACAAAGAGGAAAACTTTTCATTGGAAGGGCCTGCAGAATTTGCTCCCACCCTCATCTAACCAAAACTGGATCACCTGCCAACACAAAAGCAAAAATGAATGGATTGGACAAATCATAATTTGTATTTTGGAGCACAGGAGGACTCACATTCCCTGTGTACATTGCCCACCTGATAATCTGGAAAAAAAATCAGGGTTCTTAACAAGGCCGAATTGACAACTAAGAATGTTTGCCATATCCACCAAGAGTGTCATTTAATGTGCTACAAACTTTATGTTCTGCCTTGAGAGAAATATTTTTATCAAATGTTCAAAGCACAATCATACAGTGAAGAGAAAAAATGCAGCATTCAAATTCAAGTTCTTTGTTCATTTTATTGTATGTCAATTATACCTCAATAAAGCTGTTAAAATATTCAAGTTGTTGTTAGTAGTAGTATCATAATTGTCATGCTTGATCCATGTTTTAATATTAAACCATAAAGTCCCTGGACCTACATGAATTCAACATCAAAGATACTAAACAGAAGTGGACGCTCAATTAACCTGTCGTGCAAGTAAAGTACATCAGATGGAGAAGTTAATATCTTCTCAATGCCTTCTCTTGAGAAAATAAGTTGGGAGCCAGACAATTACTAAAATATATGTTTTATATACTTGTGATTCAAGATATATTAATATAAAAACCTAGTTACATTTTTAAGACAAGAAGCAAGTTTAACCAACAATAACTTAAGAAATAGAAGAAACAGACAAAAATAGAAGGGAAGGAAAATTGAATTAAAGAAAAGGGAAGAGAAAGAGAAGCAATGAAAATAATTATTTTTTAATTGTTTTTGCTTAGCTACCATGAAAAAACCCACTCAAATGTAAGTGATACCTATATTCTCAAAGATATTGTTATTCATATGAAATAATTATTTCTTTTGAGTTTTTCAATATCATCAGTCTCTCTCTATGGAAGTTACGTTTTCCCACACTTTATTATTTATTCTGCATTAAATTATTCAAGCCATAATCTGGGACATACTGTGAGCATCTGTGAATGTTCTGATGTATGTTTTTTCTTCATTTCTATCATTTCAAATAGTATGATAGCTTTCCTGCTTCCCCAGACGGATTCTAGTAATGGAAAATTTGGTTTTGACTTAATATTTAATATTTCCACTTTCTAACACACGCTTTTAGTCCTCACTTATTTCAACATACCTCTCCTGCCTTTTCATTGTTTTGCTGTTTATGTCAATTGCAAAGTCCGTGGGGGAAAAGTGGGTCTCAGAGAAATTCTGTCTGTAATTATCCTAGTGTATGGTAATAACAATTGCGTTACGACTTCTCTTTGATATAATTCCGTTTATATTTATCGATCAAAAGTTTATTGACAACATGTTGCAAATCGTCGCTCCTGGAACGCTTTATTTTCTAGCGTCACACCCTCTACATTTCTCTCTCTCTCTGATGGAGGTTGCACTGACACCTATTTCTTCGGGTCCACGCGTGCGGGCTGGATCCCAGAACTGTGACCGCAGTAATTTCAGGTGAATTTTTCAATGGCATTTTAAACTGATGCTTTAACTGGAAAAAATCTCAGATGTGGCTGTGATAGGCAGCCTCTAAAATAACCCCCCAAAACCAACCCCCTTCTCCTGGTACTCAGGACCTTGTGCAGCTCCTCCCCCTGAGTGTGGGCGGGACCCAGTGACTCACCTCTAACGAAGGGAACACTTAAACGCGTTGGGATGGTAGTTCTGAAACTGGGCTACTTACAGCTCGACTGCAGCTTCCCTCCCAGGCTTTGCCTCCCGCACTGCCCATCGCTCTGGGGCAGCCGGCTGCCATGGAGTAAGTACCCAGTGGACCAGCCCACATGACAAAGAGCTGAGGGAGGCCTCCAGGCCACGGCCAGCGAGTAACTGAGGAAGCTCAGTGCGACGACCCATGAGGACCTGAACATCGCTGACAACCACAAGAGTGAGCTCGGGAGTGGGGCATCCCCACTCAAACCTTCAGATATCACCCTGATTATAAGTTCAGCCGGAGGCACCCTGTTAAGCAGCACCCAAATATCTTCCCCAGAGACACAGTGGGATAATGTTTTATGTTTTCAGTCTTTAAATTCTGAGTTAACTTGTTAAACAGGACTAGATAATTAATATAGTAGCCAATTCTATCCTTTTTTCCTTCAAAGACTTGATTAAGAATATTGTAAAATGGACTGTCAACTCTGAAAAAGGGGAGTAGTTCAAGATTATCTACTTGCTTTTTGAAGTAGCCCCACCCCCTTCATTTTAATGGTGAGGTGGGGGTAGAGGGAAAACCATAGGCAACTCTCTGACTTTCTGCCTTTACGTAGTCTGTTGTAGGGGAGGAAAAAACTTTCTCCACCTTCAGGGTTTTTCTAGCTAGTCTAATAATCGAATAGACATGGGACTTATTAGCAAGAGAAAATAATCAAATAACACATACATATGTGTGGGAATCTCACATGTATGAGAGAGTCAGGGACCCCATATGCAGGAGAAGTGCAGAGATGGGAAGGGTGATTGGGTGGCTGAGCTTTTTTCTGATGATTGCTTATTGCCGGCAAGACCCCTAATTCAACTTCTTATAGATAATTAAGGGAGGGGCAGAAGTTTCTCTTGAGTCTCTGGCTGAAGTGGCCTTTAGTCCAAAACAATCTGCATACCACAAAGGCGCATCTTGAGGTGACTCATTCTGAACCCACACACTGCTCATAATTTACATGTGTTAAATGTATTAGGGCCCATTTTTCATTGCCTCTTTTTCAAAACATGTATGAGGCAGTTTACATT
This sequence comes from Glossophaga mutica, assembly GCA_039655065.1. NCBI lineage: Eukaryota > Metazoa > Chordata > Mammalia > Chiroptera > Phyllostomidae > Glossophaga > Glossophaga mutica. The sequence goes on from CM077304.1 coordinate 197,388,996, forward strand.
AAAGAGCATACATACAACAACGTTAATATTGAAATAGAAAATCAAGACCATCAGAAGGTGACTGCTTGGCATTTATGGAGTGTGATGGTAACAGGCAGAATAACAGCCCCCAAAGATGCCCACATCCTAATCCCTGGAGCCAGTGAATGTGTTATTTTATACGGCAGAAGGGAATTAAGGTCATCAATGGAATTAGATTTGCTAGTTGGCCAACTTTAAAATAAGGAAGTTATCCTGGATTATCTGGGTGTGATCATAGCAGCCCTTAAATGGGGAACAGGAAGACAAAAGAGTACTGACCAGCCACTGCTGGCTTTGAAGATGGAGGAAGATACAAGCAAGGAACTCTCTTTCTCTGAGTTTTCAGACCCTTCTCATTTTATCTGATCATCACACAAAACAGTTTTAGGAGTAGATGGGCACCAAGGCAGGCTAATAATTTCAAACTACTTCAGTCCTCTGTTCTTGCAGTAGTGACTCACCATTTATTTAGAGTTTGAAACTTGTGTGCAACGCAGGAAGGGCTGGAAAGGTGCCTGGTGGCGGCACTTGATGTCTCTTCCTCGCTCTGAGAAATGCAGCGCTGGCTCCAAATGGCATGCACTACACGCTCAGCGAAACCAAGGCCCCATTCGGTCGGACAGCAACCTACGCAGACTTACACATCTCAGAAGAAATTTTAGCAACACTTTGCTGCTCCTTGAGCAAACCTCCTTGCAGGTCTCATATCCCACTCCCACCACATAAAAGTGTTCTGCTGCGTCCCCTTCCCAGCTTCTTCCGCTCCAGACACACTGGCCTTTTTTCTGTTCCTCACACACCTCTACAAGCTCCTGCCTCATGGCTTTTATGTTCCTGTTTCCTCTTTCGGGTATGCTATTCCCCAGTGATCGCTCACCCTTCTCAGCTCTCTGCTCAAAGTCACCTTAACAGAAAAGCCTTCCCTCTCCAGCCTGTGTAAAATGTTCCTTCCCATCACTCTCTCCCCTTAATCTGTTTTACTCTTCTTCGAAGCCTTTGTCACTCCTTGAGATTTTCTGTGTTTATTCTGTATTACCTATATCTCCCACTAGAATGTAATCTCCAGAAAAACAGGGACTCTGGCTTTTTGTTCACCGCCTACCCCCTGCATCCAGGACAGTGCTAGGCATTCAGAGAGCATGTGATAAATACTTAATGATTAAATGAATGAATGTTTTCCAATGACCGATAGTCATCTTCCCCAGAGAAGTTTTTGTAAATAGGCTTCCTTCATCGGTTACATTTTCACTGATATATATATATATAATCCAGTGATGTCGAGAGTTCTCTGGCACCTGGGGAGCTCCTTGCTGGCCCTTTACTTGATTGGACTTTGAGTAGCCACAAATCTGACCTGTGTAATCTCGTTAGAGAGTCAGCATCTCTGTTCCATTATCCTGGAACTTAACTTCTCCCAATGTGAATTTAATTCTTTAATAAATAATAGGTCTCGGTGCTGTTGTTTTCATACCTATTTTGTCCTCATTCACTTTGTTCAAAGGATAAGTCCAACCTGTGAAACTAAATAAAGCTGCACTGCCCCATTCCTGCTCCACAATCACCCCTCCAGGGCCTAAAATGCCCAAGGGGGCTCCACAAACTCCTGACTCTTGAGATTACACAATGTGAAGAGGACCTGTGTCTCCAGACACCTATTACTCCTGCTGATCCATCAATTCAGGGTCAATAACAATAAAGTCTCCTGAGCACTGTGTACTCTGAGTATCTACTACCAACGTACTATTAACAGAGTCAAGGGAATGTGTCTAAAGGGTAAGAATTTATGGAGTGCCAGTGTCCGTTTCTTTTGGCAGAGATGTCCCTTGCTCTAGTTAATCCGGAGTCTGCTAATCCTTTCTCACATTCCACAACCTCTGCCAAAAGCTTAAGATGTTTGAATCCAGGCAGTGTTACGATACCATATCATTAATGAAATGGAAGGAAAGCCTTACATGTTTCGCTTTTATACATGCTCATTTTTTTAAAAAAATTAATCAAACAATACAGAATGAATGACACAGATTTAACCCACTTTGCCAGGTTGGGTCACAACAAGAGGCACATCTGTCTTATTTTCTCTTTACTCACTTGGACCCCAGATGGTATCTCCTTCCTCCCCCTTTTCCCCTCGTTTGGCCAAGAACCCTGGGGTTGCTCCGGCAGAAATATCAGGCCTGCTGCTTCCAAACAGGACAGTGGCACCAGTGAAGAGCTGACCTCTTTTTTGGCTGATTTTCTCATGCTGCTGCCACTCGGGACTGCTGTGAAAGCGTGGTCTGCTGCCCTTGCTGATCCACAATCCTGATAAAGTCCCCAGGGCCCCTGTCCCCTTCCCCAGCAGCATCTGCATTCATCTCACAAACATGTGGCCAAATGTGACCGTTCAGGCGGGGAGGAAAGACTCCAGCAGGGGCTACTACTCCACAGAGACGTTTCTGATCTGGGGCCCACAGATTCCCCGGTATTTCGTTACAATTGGTTTTTCTTTAAATTATATGCATTTAATTTTGTGTTCTTAAAAATGTTATTCTGGGAAAGTGTCCATAGGTATTATTAGACTATCTAAAGGTCCGTGACACAAGAAATAGTTAAGAATCCCTTGAAGAGAACAATTATCTTGCTTAGGAAAAAAAGTTAAAGTTCGGTATCTCTAGACACTGATTGCATATAACAAATAAAAAATAAAAGTCTCTTGCAATCCCGCTCTTCATTGTCTCTCCCAACCCTGGTTGTCCTCTAGGATTTCCTATTAAATTTTGGGGCTCTTCCTTGACTCCTCGAATGCCAACTCCTATGAACCATAACCCCTACATATTTCTTGAATTCATCTACTTCCCTCCTCTCCACAACCACCACCAGAGGCCACCATTCATTCATCTCTTCCCAGCATTGTGGCTGTGGCCTCCCAGCAAATCCTCTGCTCTCCTACAACTGCCCATTCCTACCTCTGAACTCCTGACATTTGAGCAGAGACCTGAAGCAGGTGAGAGAGCAAGTTATGCGGACGCTTGAAAATCTAGTAAGGGAACCATGACCAGGCACAGAGAATAATAGCAAGAGCAAAGATCCTGAGAAGGGAGTATGCACAGCTTAGAGAAATAGCCAGGAAGCCAACGGAGAAAAATGAATAGAAGAGGATGGGGTGAATAGTAAGAAGATAGGGGAGGGTAGACAGATCAGTTGGAGCATTATAAGCCACTTTAGCTTTTACTCAGAATAAGGTGGAAGCCATTAGAAGGCTCTGAGCAAAGGTAAAATATGACTGACTTCTGGTTTTTGTGTTGAGGATGGACTGCAGATGGACAAGGGTGAAATCAAGGAGAGCAGTTAGGAGGTGTGGATTGCAATAAACCAGTGACCTAGTGTGGTAACAGAAGTAGTCAAATTCTGAATATATTTGGAAGATGGAGCCCACAGGACGTGCTAATGAATTAAATGTGAGGAGAAAGAAGTAGAGAAGAGTCAAGTGTGATTTCTGATTTTTGGCCTGTATACCGGGTAAAATGGAGTTGCCATTTACTGAGATATTAAGTACTATTAGAAATAATGCTTATCTTTCTAGATTGGTTTTTCGAGGCACAGATGAAAACATGTTTATTTTACAAAAAATAGAATCATACATGCTTTTTTAAAATTCCACTATAAACACATCCTCCAGGTAGAAACTTAAATACAGGCTTAAATATGTTGAAAAGACAGACGTGCATTCCCCAAACTCACATTGTCAGTCTCACCAGAGACGATCGCTTTTAAGACGTCCTTCATATCGTTTCAGAAAAAAATTGTGTATAAATGTTGATGTATACATTTTTTGTATTAATACAATCACATTATTTGTAACTTATATTTATACTCATCTTGAATATCTTTTGACAATATTATATATTTATATATACTTCTTTATCCCTAATGTCTGCATAAATTATCATTATATGTATGTCCGGTTATCCCCTACAAAGGTAGATATTTCAGGTTAACTTTAGTGTTTTACAACCTTTTTTTAAAAAAAGTGCTTCCACTATTTCAGCCAGCTCGTTAAGGTCCACAACCACAGCGATCAGTCATGTTGCCAGTATGTACGCACGCCAGGACAGGTTTGAAGTGGCACTTCACTGCTGTGGCCTTCCTCCAAAAACTCGTAGCTCATGTTTAATAACGAGAAAAACATTAGACAAATTCCAAGTGAGGGGCGTCCTACAAAATACTTTATCTGTACTCCTCAAAACTGTCAAGATAATTAAAAACAAGCAAAGTCTCAGAAGATGTCGCAGTCAAGAAGAGCTTCCGGAGACATGACAAGTAACGTAATGTGGATCCTGAATGGGATCCGGGAACAAAAAGAAGTTGGGTAAAAACTAAGAACATCTGAATACACTGTGCTCTTTATTTACTCATAATGAATCAATGTTAGTTAATCCATTGTAACAAATGTACCACACTAATATAACACATTCATAATAGGGAAACTAGGGGCAGGGGTTTATGGAAACTCTCTGTACTATTTTCTCAACTTACCTGTAAGTCTAAAACTATTTTAAAAAATAAAGTTTGTTTCTTAAAAAAAAAAAAAAAGCAATGCCTCAAAGAATCATTGTATATATCTGTTTTAAAAAATAGACTTGTATATTTCTGTTAAAAATTCAACTGAGTAAATTTTAAAGATCTCACTGTCTTTATTCCACTATAAATATACCCATGAATAAGGCAGCGTCCAATCTAGCAGATAGAAAGAAGTTCTGATGAGCTGTGCAAAAGAAAGACATGAGCAGAAGGGAGTGGGAACAAGAAGGCAAATAGCAGATTGGCTGTGGAAAGATCGATTTCCTTCAGGGAATAACAGAGGTCTATCAGGCCCATTACCTAACTAGAGTGAATCAAGTGGTTCCTGGTTGACTGGTTTAAGATTCCATTTCTGGGAGAGGCTGAGACTGTAAGCTTTGGTTTGTTTACAAGGAACTTAGCATAAGTGACTCCATTTGGGGCCTGTTGTCTTGTTTTTAACATCTCTTTATACATATTTTTAAAAGTGAAACATCTGAGTTAAAGCATTTTTGCATTTCAATTTTTGATAGATATTGCCAAACTGCCCTGCCAATTTACTCTCCCACTAGCAAAGTATGTGGGCAATTTTCTCTTTTTCTTATAATATTATGTAGTCACCATGTTTTCATAGACTTACATTGTTATTTTTAAAGGCTACATACGCTCTTCCATGTACATATCTTAGTTCATTTAACCAGTTCTCTATCATAAAATTTAGGTTGATACTACGATATATATTTTGTCCATCTTTATATAAGATACTTACTTACGATTAACTCCTGTAAGTGAAATTGATGAATTCAATGCCTTACACTTTTTTAAAAAAAAATTCAATATATTGCCTAACTAACCTCCAGAAAAGCTTTACCAATGAATGTTGCCACCAACAAAGTCTCTATCTTCACACTCTCTCATCAACTTGACTGTTTTCATCTTTGCCAAACTAACAGGGAAGAAAAAGCCATCTCACTTCATTTCCTTTCATTGTTCTTGAGACTCTGGTCTTTTCAAACACGTATCAATTATTTACATTTCTTCTTTGAATTGCCTTTTCACATCCTTTGCCCATTTATCAAGCTGATTACCTTTCTCATAACTTACTTGCAAAAAAGCTTTTTATGCATCAAGAACATTAATTTTTTTCTGCCATATATCCTTAACTATTTTCCCCAATTTTTTATTTTGGCTGTCTTTGGTGTCTTTTGATGTACTCAATCTTTTCTTTGCCATTTCTAGTTTTGGTAAAGACTAACAAAGCTTCTTCCCTCAAAGATTATATTTGCTAATATTTTTCTATTCACTGTTTTTACTTTTATTTATAAGCATTTCATTTTCCTCATAATTAATGTATGATATAAAGTAGAAATATATATTCTTATGTATATTAAATTATATAATTATACATTTCAGATGGCTATTCAATTAACACAGCACCATACATTAAACAAATTGTATATTGTCCTATTGACTGGAAATATGGAAATACAGTGTCTTCATCACATACAATACTTAATTTTTATACATATACAGATGACCCTTGAACAATGTGGAGGTTAGGGGCACCAACCCCCCCACAATCAAAATTTCATATACAAGGAGGGACCCCAAAAAAATTCCAGAATTATCTTCTGGAGGGTGGGCCCCTTAGAGTACACACTTTCCCTGCCAGGTGAGTGTTCTAGGAACCCATTTGTACCAGTATACTAGCTGGCGTTGTTGTGAGAAGCTGCATTTGGCTTCAGTGAATTTTTTTGAAGACTCTTTCAACACTTGCCCATTGCATGATGGGTGATTTATGAGCACACCTGCCCACATTGCACTGAGTAGTCAGCAGTTTTGACCAAAACCAGCATGAACCCCATGCCCCACCTTCTCTGTTCACCCGCTCTCTCCCCAAATGACTTTTTTTTATTTCCCCAGATGAAAAATGTCCTCAAAGGGAAAATGTTTTGCTGATGTGGAAGATGTGAAACAACAACCAAAAAAAAAAAAACAGCCTAAGCACTGAAAAGCATCCAAATCGACAAGATCAAAAACTGTTTTAAGCAGTGGAATAAATGCCTCCATAGGTGTATTGCATCAGATGGAGAGTACTTTGAAGGTGACTGAAGTTTAAATATGTAAGAATAAATGCACAATTTTTTATAAATAAATTCTGTGGTTTTTGTGTCTCCCCTTATATAATTTTTGATTCCCCAAAAACTTAACTAGTAATAGGCTATTGTTAGGTGAAAGCCTTACTAATAACACAAATAGTTGATTAACATATTGTTTATTGTTGCGGACCATTCAGCCTGGTTTCAGGAGTTGTAACCCTCACCCCGTGGTGGGCTGTGTAAGAGCCCAAGGGACCCATTTCATCTGGGTCTGTTCTGTCACAAGGACGTGACCTACTAAGGAGACAAAGCTTATTTCCCTGGCAGGGTCACTGCTTCTGCCTTACCCATCTCTGGCCCCATAGCTTGGTTGGCAGTCAATGACAGGTAAGACTCCTCATGGGAGGGGCAACCTAAGCCAGACGCAACCACTTGGGAAGCCTCATGGAAGGACTTGGGGGGTTGCAGCAAAGAGGATGTGATGGACCCTTGCCACCCCCCAGCTATTCTGACATAGCCCGAGTCCTCATTTCCATCTCGGAGATGTCTCCTGCTTCCTAATTGCCTTAAAGCCTGAAACTGTGGGTGTGAGCGGTGCAGCCCTGTCCTGGCCTGGTCAGCTCCGTGGGTGATCTGGACATAAGAAAGAATTCCTAAAGTCCTGTGAAACCTGCTTTGCTAAAAGTGCTCTTCCTTAGGTGATAAGTGTCCCAGGAGGAAATGAGCATGTCTCCTAAAGTCTGGCAACCCCCTTTCCTGACAAACACTGGCTCAGATTAAGCCCTCAGATTGCTTTGAAATGTTAACCATTGTTTGATCCTTGTCGCCTGACATACCTGTATTCCGGTGTATTTGAGCCCAATAAAAGCCTAGTGAGGACGGGGCTCTAGGTCTTTCTCCTCTGAGAGTTTGACCCCTTTCCTCCCCAAGCAGAAGATGTCTTGGTAGTTTTTGTCTTCATCCATGACGGAGGGATGGGGCTCTGCGGGTGGAGCCCCCCCTACATCTGGCACCCAGGCCAGGGTCCCCCGCAGTTTATGTTATGTGTTTATACACTGAATCCCTACCAAAAAAAAACTAGACAAAAGAAAATGTTATTAATATTATAAGGAAGAGAAAATACATATGCAATATTTATTGAAAAAATCCACAGGGGTCACACAGTTCAAATCTGTGTTGTTCAAACTTCATTTGTATATAATTTCTAGATTTCACTTTATTTATTGATTCCTGGATTAGTACCACACTATTCAGTTACTAATTTACAATATGACAGTACATTTAGTGTGTAGGGCTAGTCCCTCATCATTAATCTTTATCATCAAAATATTCATAGTAATTTTATTTAACTTATTTTCCCAGAGAATGCATTTTCATCCCTGTTCTCTACATCCCCTCCCACAGGTCTCTTTGTGTTTTCGATTAGGATTGTCTTAAATTTATTGGGGAGAATTGTGATATTTAAAATATTTAATCTCATCATAGAGTAATATGATATATTTCTCAAGTTATTCAAGTCTTCTTTTAAATTTAATATATTTGTGTCTTAGATATTCCTTGGTAAGCTTATGGTTAGATATTTCATAGGTTGTTATAGGTAAATATAGGTTTTATAGGTTGTTATTGTGAACAGTTTTTCCACTATGTTTTCTTGCCAATTACACCTAGAGTAAAGTTATTGTATAAATGAGATTGGGCACTCTATCTGTCTGTCTGTCTGTCTCTCTTTCCATCTCTCTAGTGTTGTTGTTATCCTAAACTTCATCAAGTTTTGTTTTAACTTGAGTGCTAGATGTGTTTATCACGTTGGCCTGCTTGACTTTCTGTTTAGTCTGTATGGTCATGCTGTATAACCTGATTTTTAAAACTATTTATCTCATATCTGGATATCTGATTTATCCTTTGGTCAAATCTTTTCTTAGGTTGACTGTACTGGGATTCTTAGGTACATATATAGCTTATATCATCTGCAAATAATTTTGCTTTTCCTTTCTAATAGTATGCTTTTTGTTTATTTTTTTTTGAAGCATTGGTTAGCATTCGAAAGAATGTTTAAAAATAGCAAAAATGGTAGATACCCAATATAACCCTAAACTTAACAGAAACAAAGTTAGTCTAGTATTTTGCTGTTAAGTACAATGTATGTTGTTGATTTCTGGAACATAATTTTTATTTCATGAAGATAGTTGTCTTTTTCTCCTAGTTTACTAAGAGTCTATTTTAAGAGTCAGGAATTAATATCTAATTTTATCAAATTTATTTTTTATCTACTGACAAAAAGTAAAAATAATAAGGGATTATTCTGGAAGAGTTCCATGAAAAAAAGCAAAGACAGAATCAGTGAGGTATACTGAATGCTTAAAAAGAAAGCTTCCCCCCATATTTAAATATAAACAATGCTTTTCAGCTCTTCTAATATTCTCCTCTAGGACTTGTTATTATTTATGAAGAAAAGCACCTAAAAATCCAAAACTAAATAGATTAGTGTATCTGTTATCTATTCTTGCACAACAAATTACTACAAATTTAGCAGGTTAACACAACACACATTTATTATTTCACGTTTCTGTGGATCAGGAGTCTGGCTATGGTTTCTCAGTCTTTGGCTTGGGGTTCCACAAGGCTGCAATCAAAGTGTTAGTTGGGCTACATTCTCATCTGGAGATTTGACTGGCGAAGGATCCACTTCCAATTTCACTCAGGTAATTAGGAACGTCATTTCCTTGCAATTATTAGACTCAGGGCCTTTGTTCCTTGCTGGCTGTCTGCTAGCCGCAGCCCTCTGCTCCTTGAGAATACCAGTAGCTCTCACAGGCCAGCAGTAGTTCCTTGTTACAGGAGCTTCCTCGATACGGCCAATTACTTCATCAGACCAGGAAGGTCAGGCTCTAGAGTGACTTTACTGGCAGAAGAGTTTTGTATAACATTACATGAGTCACAGAATCACTTCCCATCACCTCTGTCATATTCCGTTGGCTAGAACCAAAAGAAAGTGATTACACAAAGGTGGGAACTCCAGGGGCAGGACTATGGTCTACCACAGTGAATAACTGACTCTTAACGCCACGAAAATGTTTTCTTCAACTACCAAGAGTTTAAAAACTCAGTAAATAAAAAATTACACATAAAACTTTACAAACTATTTTTAGAATTGATGTATATTTTTCAATATGAGGTTGTAATCTATTTTTATCAAACATACAAGGAAATATTTACCTCAATAATTCCCCCTGATCTTTTTTCATCTTAATATATTTAGTATTTTCTATTTCTTTGTTTTTTTAAATAAATGCTAGCTGCTTAACTAATTATTTTGCATAGTACTATTACATTTCTTTTTATTTAAATACATAGGAAAACTTTTTTCAAAACTAAAAATAAAATATTTTATTTTATTTTATTAAAATATATATTAAAGTATATATTTTATTAAGATATATATTAAAATATAATATTTTTTAATATTTATTTATTTTTATTATTTATTTATTTATTTATCTTTAGAGGGGAAGGGAAGGAGAGAGGGAGAGAAACATCAATGTGCGGTTGCCTCTCGTATGTCCCCTGCCGGGAACTGGCCTGGCAACCCAGGCATGCGCCCTGACTGGGAATCGAACCGCCATCCTTTGGTTCGCAGGCCCGCGCTCAATCCACTGAGCTACACCAGCCAGGGCTAAAATATAATATTTTTAATTTTATTGTTGTTGAAGTACAGTTTTCTGCCTTTTTCCCCACCGCTTCCCAACATCCCAGCCCTCCCCACCTCCCTCCCTTGTTTCCAGCCCCGCTTGATTTTGTCCCTGTGTCCTTTATAGTTGTTCCTGAAAACCCTTCACCCTTTTCCCCCCATTATCCCCTCCCATCTCCCCTCTGGTTACTGTCCATTTGTTCCTAATTTCAATGTCTCTGCTTATATTTTGGTTGCTTGTTTGTTTTGTTGATTAGGTTCCACTTAAAGGTGAGATCATACAGTATTTGTCCCCACCATCTGGCTTATTTCACTTAACATAATGCTCCCCAGTTCCATCCATGCTGTTGTGAAGGGTAGGAGCTCCTTCTTTCTTTCTGCTGCATAGCATTCCATTGTGTAAATGTACCATCGTTTTTTGATCCACTCATTTACTGATGGGCACCTAGATTGCTTCCAGCACTTGGCTACTGTAAATTGTGCTGCTATGAACACAGGGGTGCATAGGTTCTTTTGGATTGGTGTTTCAGGGTTCTTAGGATATAATCCTGGCAGTGAAATTGCTGGGTCAAAAAGCTGTTCCATTTTTAGTTTTCTGAGGAAATTCCAAACTATTTTCCATAGTGCTTGCAGCAGTCTGCATTCCTACCAACAGTGCACGAGGGTTCCCTTTTCTCCACATCCTGTTCAACACTTGTTTGTTGCTTTGTTTATGATGGCCAATCTCACCAGTTAAATGCATAGGAAAACTTGATCATGATCTCTAATAAAATTATTGGCATTAATTCTAATTTTATATATTATTCTTATTTAGTAAATCCCAAAAACAGGACACCAGCATCTAAGCATAATTTTTATCATACTCTCTACTCTCTAGTTCATTAATAAGTAATATTTTAAGCTAAAAATTATACTACAATTTCATAAATTAAGTGATGAGAAATAACATTTTAATTACCTTTATAAAACTTGACAAAACATTCATAAATTAACTATATTAGATCTACATCATTTAAATCTTGGCTTTTAGTAATTTGTCTTATAAAATGTGTTCCATAATCTTCTTCCACTGATTATTATACTATTTTTTGAAATGCAAAACACAAATATTTAAATTGAAACAATGAGGTAACTTTTCCTGATGGATAGTTAGTCATCCAACTGGGGCTGATGAGATGACCGGTTTGCCAATTAGAGCCCTCCACTGTCCAAATAAAGAAAAGTTGCAGTTCCAAGATTTCAGTGAGAATATGTTTAAATCATGGGATTAAGATAAAAGCATTTATAAAACACATGTATTGGCAAAAATATGGAAAATAAGGGATATTTCCATTTTCTCAGTCCTCAGTGGATATGTGGAGTTAATCAAAGCATCTCAAACAGAAGAGTAATAACTGTAATTAGTAATCATTTATTGTCTTGCTAAAGCCTTTTTGATATATTTGATACATTAATATATTATTTATATGAATATTCTTATCACATTTATCTGTAAAAATGAAAAATAATAAAATTAATATAAGATGGTGGGTAGAAAATAAACAGGGGGAGGGCAAGAATAGTGTGGGAAATGTAGAAGCTAAAGAACTTATGACACATGGACATGAACTAAATGGGGGAATGTGGGTGGGAGGGGGTGTGCAGGGTGGAGGGGAATGAAGGGGGGGAAATGGGACAACTGTAATAGCATAATCAATAAAATATATTTTTTAAAAAACTGTCTCATTCTAACAAGAAGCAATAATCATTCATAGATACAAGAACTAAGTAAGAAAAAACAAGTTATTTCATTAGGAACTGGATTTCTAACAAATTTTATATTTTGTATTTACTAATTATTTATCAAAATGTATTATCTTTACATTTTTTTATTATGTAAAAATCACTCAACCAAAATGGAAAAAATTTTAATTCTTAGAACAATTAAAAAAATTTTTTTGCAAAGAAGTAGGACAGAGTAAACAATAAGAGACTTTTAGGCTTAAAAATATGTCAAATCAGGGTTAAATTCTGAGAAAGAATTAAAATGGAAATGTGAATTCAAGGAGGAAAAAAGAAATTTGCAAAAAATCCAACCATTTTAAAAGAACTTGTTCATGAATATGTAAAGACATGTTAATGGTATTAAATTATTATAGAATCTAGCTTCCCCTGGACACTTTTAAAAGCATGATGGAATATTTTTATTTTTAAATGTTAATATATTACAAAATGACAAAATTACATCTTTTGCAATTATCTAAACTCATGGTAAAAAATTTTAGACATTAACTTAAAAATGTTTGACGGGGTTCATACTTTCTCAAAACTAATTTGGAAGGTGTTTTTTTAATTATATTTTATTGATTATACTATTACAGTTGTCCCATTTATCCCCCATTATTCCCCTCCACCCTGCACACACACCCCCACCCACATTCCCCCCCCTTTAATTCATGTCCATGTGTCATAAGTTCTTTAGCTTCTACATTTCCCACACTATTCTTGCTCTCCCCCTGTCTATTTTCTACCCACCATCTATGCTACTTATTTTCTGTACCTTTTCCCCCACTCCCCTTTCCCCATTCCCCTGTTGCTAACCCTCCATATGATCTCCACTTCTGTGTTTCTGTTCCTGTTCCAGTCGTTTGCTTAGTTTGCTTTTGTTTTTGTTTTAGGTGTGGCTGTTAATATCTCTGAGTTTGCTGTCTTTTTACTGTTCATATATTTTATCTTCTTTTTCTTAGATAAGTCCCTCTAACATTTCATATAATAAGGGCTGGGTAATGATGAACTCCTTAAACTTGACCTTATCTGAGAAGCACTTTATCTTCTCTTCCATTCTAAACGAAAGCTTTGCTGGATAGAGCAATCTTGGATGTAGGTCCTTGCCTTTCATGACTTGGAATACTTCTTTCCAGCTCCTTCTTGCCTGGAAGGTCTCTTTTGAGAAATCATGTGATAGTATGAAGGGAACTCCTTTGTAGGTAACTGACCCCTTATCCCTTGCTGCTTCTAGAATTCTCTCCTTCATTTGAATCTTGGGTAATGTAATTATGATGTGCTGTGGTGTGTTCCTCCTTGGGTCCAACTTCTTTGGGACTCTCTGAGCTTCCTGGACTTCCTGGAAGTCTATTTCCTTTGCCAGATTGGGGAAGTTCTCTTTTATTATTTGTTCAAATAAGTTTTCCACTTGTTGCTCTTCTTCTTCCCCTTCTGGTACCCTCATAATTCGGATGTTGGGGCATTTAAAGGTGTCCCGGAGGTTCCTAAGCCTCTCCTCATTTTTTTGAATTCTTGTTTCTTCCTTGTTTTCTGTTTGGTTGTTTGTTTCTTCCTTCTGGTCCACTCCATTGATTTGAGTCCCAGTTTTCCTCCCATCTCTATTGGTTTCCTGTGGATTTTCCTTCATTTCATGTATTGTAGCCTGCATTTTTTCATCTAATTTGCAACCAAAATCAACCAATTCTGTGAGCATCCTGATCACCAGTGCTTTGAACTGTGCATCTGATAGGTTGGTTATGTCTTCGTTACTTAGATGAATTAGTCCTGAGGCTTTGATCTGTTCTCCTGTTTGAGCCATTTTTTTTTAATCTGGTTGCAGCTGTTAGGTAGTGAGGGGTGGAGCCTTACGTGTTCCCCAGGGCAGGGCAGCCCAGTTGGCTGGGTTGTGTTGTGACACTGTATGTGGGGGTGGGATCTCGGTGTTTTTAGGTTTTATTTCCTGGAGCTGGGGCCCTGGGTTACGAGTTCTGTCTTGTTCCCTGCTTTCGCCTGGATTATCTGTGCGCAAATGTGGGACCACTGATCAGCCAGCCGCCTTGTGCCTGGGGCCTGCCAGCCACCATCTGTAGACCTGGGTCTGCCAGCAACTGCCTGCACACCCAGGTCCTCCAACCTCCGCTTCCTCCTCCTGGGACTCCACCCCTCTTACAGGTCTGGATGAATGGTTGTCGGACCTCTGTATGGTTCAATTTTCTCTCAGTTCTGATTGTTTTCTTGTTTCTAAATCCTTGTTGTCCTTAATTTTGGTTGTGCGAGGAGGCACAGTGTGTCCATCCAAACCTCTGTCTTGGCCAGAAGTCAATTTGGAAGGTTTTTAAAGCTAAAAACTTGAAGACTGCTGCTCTCTTCAGCCAAATGCTGTGAACTGCTGGTGCTCCCACACCTGAAAAGCCCTCTCCGGCACAGGTGCCCTGAAGGGATACCACTGACCTCGTCCAGATTGGAATCCTGTTGACCACACCTTGGGAATGCCAGGCTAACCACAAAACGGAACAGGCCCCCTCTGCCCACTTTCTTCTTTGCCACTCAGAGTAGAGTGTCTGCTCCCTCCTTGTTCTCTAGTGACTCACAGCTCAGTTGATGATTGGTGGAACCTGGGCACTTCAGCAAGAGCAGGGCATGGACTAGATCCCAGAAGAACTGGTCTCCTGAACAGGTACCAAAACCTCAGACAACACAGGGTCAAAAAAAGAACTTAACATATTAGAACCTGGGTAAAAGGCAAGTGCTTTATTTCAGAGAACATGAAAGGGATTTATTATCAGAGCTAGAGACAGCAGGTCAGAACAAGGTGACTTGATGCAAAACAGTCACAAGTACCTAGGGCTCCTGAGATTCCACCAAGCTCAGAACAGGATTTTCCCCAGCACCTGGGGAAGTGGAAAGCCTCCACACAACGCTGAGAGGTTCTTACCTGATTCAGTGGCTAAAGGAGTTCAAACCCAAGATCTTCTGGCTCTGAAGCCTCCTGTTATAGCTATAGAACAGTATAGTTACAGTGTATAGTATAGTATAGTATAGTGTAGTATAGTATAGTATAGTATAGTGTAGTGTAATGTAGTGTAGTGTAGTGTAGTGTAGTGTAGTGTAGTGTAGTATAGGTAGAGTAATTGGTTGTATAGTATAGACAGTAATGGGTTGAATTGTGTTTGCCATAAAAATATGTTCAAGTCCTAACTGGTGGTACTGTGTATGTGATCTTATTTGGAAATAGTCTTTGCCGATTTAATTAAGATATAAATTAAGAGGAGGTCATACTTTATTAGCATAAGCCTTAAAACTAATCACTGGTGTCCTTAAAAAAAGAGACACAGAAATACAGAGACACATCAAGAGAAGACAACCATGTGAAGACAGGTAGAAATTGGAGTGATGCAGCTAAAAGCCAAGGATACAAGAGAAGCTAGGAAGAGGCAAGGAAGGATTCTTCTCCAAAGCCTTCAGAGGGATCATGGCCCTGCCAACCCCTCCAACACCTCTCAGACTTTGAGCCTCCAGAACTGTGAGAAGATAAATTTATGTTGTTTTAAGACACCCAGTCCATGACAATTTGTCACAGCAGCCCAAGAAACTAATACTCCTCCTTACTGAGAAGTTATAAGAAATCTCAGGGAATCTGCCATTCGCCACTTATGCAAGTTACTAAGCTTCCTAAAACTCAGTTCAATTCAGCTAAACAAACATTTGTGCGGGGCATACTTAGTGCCTGTCACTGCTCGTTATGCGTTTCCATATTTTTCAAATTGTGAAAAAGACACAGCCAGCTGCTGACTCCATGATGCTTTCAGTCTAGAGAGAAAAGGGCTAGCGGTGTATCAGGAAGTGATAAGAAATAAAGAGAATCACTTTAGGTCCTTTCAACGTCATCCTGAATCACTATTTATCAGGCTCGGCCAAGGATTATTTGATTCCCTTGAAAAGTGTACCTTTGTTTGACTTTCCTGTTACCAAAGGTTATATTATTGTCTGTAGACTTTAACCATCTTTAAAAAATATTTTTCTTGATGTGCTACATAAGAATGTGCTCTTATGTGCTCTTCCTCAAATGCTTTTGGAAACCAACTTTGCCTTGTTACTAGCTCCTTCATTCAATTATGAGTTTAATACATTTAGACACGTTTGTTCTATATTTGTATGTAAGTCATGTTCTTAACTTTGGAAAAACGTGCTTTGACATGGCGCCATTGTAAAGCTTAAATGATATCATATTAAAAAGATCCACGTGGCTCCTGGGAGACAACAGTGTTGGAGGAATGTGAGCTCTCCCTTAGCAACCAGGACTCAGGAGAAGCACCCTCCCAGGGACCGACTCTCTCCCCTGCCAAGGGGCCAGTATATACCCAAACAATTGTGCTATGTGATCATTCTTTTCTTTGTTCTCTCCTATCTCCTCATCCTTCATATTCTTGTGTTACTAATGTAAACATTTCTCTTAGACATAGCTTTGTTTAAAGTTACCGGGCACAATTTCTGTTAATTCCATAATTGATCAATTTGAAGACAAATCTTGGCCACCTTTGCTGCAGTGCAAAGGTAGTAAAATCCAAGCAAGATTTCTGCATGTAAATTTATTTTTAATGTAGAAACAATGCTCTTGATTTCTAAGACACTCAGGAACTGTAAGTTCTTTCAAGAAAACTAAGTGAGTCACCCTGGACCTCACTGGAACACTCTCATCACTGAGCCTGAAAAGGACACTTACTCAGTAGCAATTTTCTGAAAATGGTGCTCTTTTTCAGAAGTGAATATAATGTGAAACAGTGATCAGTTCTAGCCTTCCTAGCCCACTACAAGGAGCAGGCTGTAAGGTTTTCTACGCACATTGAAGTGGCTGGAGAGAAGAAGAATAAGAACAAGCCACTAGAGAAACTGGAACCTGCGGAGCATCTTTGGAGAGCAAGAAAACAGAGCCAGGTGTATGGGAAGAGCCCAGCAGAGGGACTCTGGGCGAACAGATAGCATAGCTGGGAACCACAGCGGGCAGAGATAATTCACTTGTTTATCTAAGAGAAAGTGCTGAAGTTCCACCCTCGGGGAACGCTGGACTGTGGTAATTGCTGCCATCTTGTGGGAGAGTGAAAGAATTTCAAGATACTGTCATCTCCCCCAAACCCTTAGCACCCTCTGATTAAGCACTGATGCATTCGTGCATCCTTTCATTCAACATTTACTCTGTGCCAGCCCTGGCTAGATTCTGGGCACATAAGATAAGTAAGACACAGTGTGTGTCCTCAAACTATGTAGAATACAGACAGAGTGTGCTGTTAAAATATTGTTACAAGTGATAGCACCCTTCTCAGGTGGGAGTAGTGAAGGAACCTGCCCAAGGAAGAATAATCCAAAAATTCATGGGTAGCCAGGCTGATTCCATTCTACGTGGCTTTCTGTTCTGAAAATAATTTCCTAAACAGGGTTTTTCTGCCTACTCTTGCCGGTTCTTTCTTAGGAAGTAGGAAAAGAAACAAGGAAAGATGCAAGGCTGACGAGCCCCAGAACCTCAGAACATATGTGGAATATTTTTCATTTGCCTCTCTAGATACATTCTTCACTTTTTATCTTGCTCTGTTTCCCAGAAGGCTGACTAGTGTGGACTGCCTCTGGCCCTCCCTTGCACCATGACTTCCAGGACCATTCAGAAAAGATTTGTGGTGAGGAGGTGCTGGCAGGGGATCTGCAAGACGGAGGAAGTCGGTATTTGTGACCAGATCACCCTGATGATCCAGGGAGGGATCCCTCAGTGAAAGGTCCCAGTTTATCCCTCCCCTCGTCCCTCCAGACCCAGAGGTGGTAGCAGTGCCCGGAAGTTCGTAGCCCCAGCATGCTGCACTAATCCTTGTGGTTTTCCTATTCTCTGCCTACACCCCTATAAATAACCCCAATTTGAATGTGCCATTGGTTTCTTCTTCCCTGGCTTAGTAGAGATTACTAGATTTTATTGAATATATGGTACAAATTCTACATAAATGACTGAATGAATTCAATAACTAAATGAATGAAAGTATGAATGAATGAGGGAAAATCAGGGGCTCAGAAATGCCCCTGCCCTCACCAAATTCCCAAGTGTGGTGCTAAAAGCTTGCTGGCACTGATGACAGATCACAGACCCGTACCCACACCACCCTGCACTCATCCCCCAACTTCCTTCTCAAATTGGTGCTCAGGCCCTTGTTTTCTACCCCTGGGGCTGCTCTTAGAAGTCTCCTGTTAGGACGGCTGGGTGCTCAGGGCATGAAGAGGGCGGAGAAAGAGTGCTGTGTCACCTTAAAGGGCCATCACTACGGTGCCTGCTCCAGTTTTTCTCAGCATTCGGAGAGAGCCACATATCTACCCTCCTAGATGCCCCTGTGGTCGTTCCTCTTCTTTCAGCTCCTCACTCCTACAGGATCTAGCCCAGAACCACCCATGATCCAAACCTCTGCTTCCCAGCTTTGCTCCTCTTGAAACATTTAACTCCTCATGTTACCTCTCTACACAGTCCCTACACATAAGTGAAAGCATTGATTGGGTTCAGAACACACCACCCCCAAATATGGCACCTTGTCATATTAAATATCTTAAGCTGAAGGAATTTTAAAAGATGGAGGAAGCAAGAAGGTCACTCTGACCTTCCTCCCTTTGCCATTATTCTCTGGAACGGGCTATGAAACTCCCATGTGAGTCCTCGATGGCCACCATGAAGAAGGTGGCTGCGTATGTCAATGTTACATTTGAAGATCAACAAAAGATAAACAAATCGGCACAGAATACAAGTAGAATCACAGAGCTGAAGGACGAAATAGTCATAAAAAAGAAACAACTGCAAAATTTAGAAGATGCTTGCAAGGACATCATGCTTGCAGATGATGACTGCTTGATGATACCTTATCAAATCGGTGATGTGTTCATTAGCCATTCTCAAGAAACACAAGAAATGTTAGAAGAAGCAAAGAAAAAAATTGCAAGAAGAAACTGATGCCTTAGAATTCCATGTGGAATCGAGTCAGTGGTGTTAGCCGGTTTGAAAGCTCAGTAATGTGCAAAATTTAGGACCAACATAACCCTTGAAGCTGATAAAAGCTAAATGTTTTATAATACTTTAAAATTTTTGTTTAATAAACTTAAATATTGTTTAAATGATAATTATGCTTCTTCAAATGATAAGGAAAGCAAAATTTCTTTTTAAATTTTTTTTTATTTCTTTAATGGAAACTTCCTATTTTCACATCTTGCTTATTTATTTTATATTTTTAAAATAAGATAGTATTCACCTATGTATTTTACATAACAATTATATCAAGTGTATAGGGGTTATATGTCATGTTATTAGTACCAGTTAAGCAATCAAAAAAATAAAACTCCCATGTGAAAAGTACCCTCCTTGTACTGGGTGGAGAAAAGACATTCTCATTTCCAGAGACGGGGAATTTGAGCCAAGAAATCTGTACAAATCTTGTTAAACTGTCCCTTATCTTCCTGGTTACTTCTTGAGCTTTCACTATCTCTAGCCTAAACCCATTTGTCCTGTCAGTTCTTCACAAATTTATCGTTCCTTTGTCTAAAACGGTACAAAAGCTTCCTGTTCGGCTCACTTCTGCAGGCCTTTATTCTCTCGTGAAGGCTCCCACACACATGTAAAAATTCAGTAACATGTTTTCTCCTATTAATCTTTGTCAGTTTAATTTTCAGACACGACCAGAAGCCCTAAGAGAGTCTGAGGAAAGCGTTTCCTCCCCTGCAGCATCGGAGAGACAGAACTCAGGGGAAGGGAATGCTTCTAAAGAGGAAACGTCTGGAAGGGGTGGAACGACAGAAATGCTGTGCTGGCATCTAGGTCTGGTGCTGCAGGCCTTTCTTCCCCATTTCCTTCCTTCCTTCCTCCTCCTGCAGGACTAGTTCTCCTGCTGGGGGAGAATTGCTTAAGAGTAAAGCTGTTGCTTGGTCCATGGTGCCAGAGGCATTGTCCAACTATCTCCAAGAATGTAGTTCAGGGTTATTTTTTATTTTACTGAAGAAAATAGTCATTATCATTCTCTTTGTCTTGCTCTTCTCTCACTCCTCCTTCCAGCCACTTTCAGTGTCCCTATGACAAACAATGCCCCAAATTCTATCTTGTTGGTCATTACAATTACTTCCCTTCAACCAGAAATATTACCAAAAACATGTGTAAAGAAATAAGTTGCTTAAGAATTGCTTTCTTAAAAAGACTTCTGAAGGTGATTGAGAAAATATTTTAGCACCAACTGATCAAATATCAGTGAATGGATTTAGCTTTCAAATGGATTGCTAAAGGATATATATTTTCTAAAGGTAAAAAAAATCACGATTCTCATGTAAATGTAAAATAAATATGTGTCAAAGCTTTTATTTGACTCATTAATGAAGGAAAGAATCAGTAAAATATTATCTCTGGTTCCAAGGATAATTCAAGGTGATAGATGGATGGAAAGATAAGGAATGCTAAAATGAGTTGACAAACAGATACAAAACTGTCTTTTTACATAAGATTGAGAAGAGAAATCAACTGTCCCTCCACTGGACAAAATTCATTTTCACATTTACGGACAGGGGTCCCTTGTGTTCCTCTCATTTTCTTTAGCATTTATGAGTTGTAAATAGCTCAAAGAAACTCAAAGGTGGTAATTCAGAAGGATGCATAAAACAGAACACTCTTTAATCTTTTTTTTTTTTTTGCCATTTCAAAGGCTTGCACGAATTTTCCTGAATGTTGTCAGAATAGTTCATCCTTTTTCCACAGTATGTAGTTTATGTTTGTTAAAAAATAACCTGACTCTCACTAAGCACCCTTGTGAGAACGACCTTGTCTTTAAACCCTGTGTGGCAATCCCTGACACACCGCCATGAGGTCCAGGGAAGACAGGGTGGCCTGGAAATCTGACTACTTCCTGAAGATCATCCAACTTCTGGATGATTATCCAAAATGTTCATTGTGGGAGCGGACAATGTGGGCTCCAAGCTGATGCAGTAGGTCCACGTGTCCCTCTGAGGGAAGGCTGCGGTGCTGATAGGCGAGAACACCATACATGCAAGGACATCCAAGGGCATCTGGAAAACAGCCCAGCTCTGAAGAAACTGTTGCCTCATATCTGGGAGAATGTGGGCTTTGTGTTCACCGGGGAGGACCCCACTGAGATCAGTAATACGCTGCCGGCCAATAAGGTGCCAGCTGCCACACGTGCTGGTGCCATTGCCCCATGTGAAATCACTGTGCCAGCCCAGAACACTGGTCTGGGGCTGGAGAGGACCTCCTTCTTCCAGGCTTTAGGCATTACCACTAAAATCTCCAGGGGCACCATTGAAATCCTGAGACATGTGCAGCTGATTAAGACTGCAGACAAGGTGGGAGCCAGCGAGGCCACACTGCTGACAAGCTGAACATCTCCCCCTTCTCCTTGGGGCTGCCCATCCAGCAGGTGTTTGACAATTGCAGCATCTACCACCCAGAAGTGCTTGGCAGCACAGAGGAAACTCTGCATTCCCACTTCCTGGAGGGTGTCCACAATTTTGCCAGCATATGTCTGCAGATTGGTTACCCAACTGTTGTTACATCAGTACCCTCTTCTATCATCAATGGGTACAAGTGGGTTCTGGCTTTGTCTGTGGAGACTGATTACACCTTCCCACTTGCTGAGAAGGTCAAGGCCTTCTTGGCTGATCCATCTGCTTTTGTGGCGGCTGCCCCTGTGGCCACTGCCACCACTGCTGCTCCTGCTGCTGCCACCAAGGTTGAAGCAAAGGAAGAGTCAGAAGAGTCAGATGAGGATATGGGATTTGGTCTCTTGGACTCAGCACCAAAAAGCAACCAGCTCAGACAGTCTTTATTTGTGAAACAAGAAAATAAAGGCTTACTTCTCTTAAAATATAATAATAACCTGATACTTCTGGTATGGCCTGTTATTGTGAATTATTCAAAATGATGAGGAGTTTTGTATTGGTGGGTACAATTAATTACCTATAAAACTCACATCTAACAGAGAAAAAATTATCACCGTAAAAAATTATTATTTTTTTGTTCTTGCATCTCAGTTATCAACATGCCATCCAGACTGCGGAAGACCCAGAAACTTCAGAGCCACATGAGTCATGGCCACGACTGCATGGGCAAGCACAGGAAGCACCTGGGAGGCCAGGGTAATGCTGGTGGCTTGCATCATCACGGGATCGACTTCGCCAAACATCACCCAGGTCGCTTTGGGAAAGCCGGTGTGAGGCATGACCACTTACAGAGGAGCCAGAGCTTCTGCCCCGCTGTGAGCCTGGATAAACTGTGGACCTCGGTCAGCGAGCAGACGCGGGTAAATGCTGCCCGAAACATGACCGGAGCCGCTCCCATCACTGATGCGGTGCGATCGGGCTACCACAAAGTTCTAGGGGAGAGACCGCTCCCAAAACAGTCTGTCGTTGTGAAGGCTGCGTTCTTCAGCAGAAGAGCTGAGAAGATTAAAGAGTGTTGGTGGGGCCTGTGGGCTGGTAGCTTGAAGCCACATGGAGGGAAATTCATTTAATGCTCACAAGTGCTTTACCAAAAAACATATTTTTTACTAATGTATGTTTATATAAGGATATGTTACTGAAAAATATAACTGTTGAATATATTAATGTTAGGACTGCCAAATAAAATACAGGATTCCCAGTCAAATTTGAGTTTCAAATAAATAATTTTTTACTATGTGTCAAATATTAAAAGAAAAGAAAAAATGGCTGTTGGGTAATCGACTACAACTCCTACCTCCCTAGGCTTGGTTTTAATTTGAATTTTCTACTTGCAGATATTAGTTTCAGGACACAGAATAAGCTGAAAGGTTTAAAAAAAAAACACAAAACAAACCTTTCCTTTTATTATCTATTGTAGGGGAGGGAAAAGGTGTCCTGGATCCTCCTATGATCCCTGTGAGACAGGCCAGTAACACAAGACAAGTGGCATGGAGAAACTGAGACAGACAGCTGAACAAACTGACCCAGTGATGTACAACCAGATACAGAAGATGCCTTCCCTAGAGATAACCTCAGTTGTATTTCTAGGCCTCAGTTGTATTTCAGCTCCAGGCCCAGAAAAGCAGCAAAACCAGGTGGGTCATGCCATGACCAGCTGCCATAACTAATGGGCCCCTGCCCTGGTGTGGCCAATCAGTGAAGATCAGGACCCTGAAAGAATGCCCCTGAGAAACTGATAAATATTCTGCTGCAACCCTCCGCTAAGATCCCTGCCTGCAAGAGAGGGATAAAAACCCTCAAGACAAGGACCCTGCACACACTCTTCCTCTGGGAAGCATGCCTGCACCATTCCTTTCCCCTTCTTGCCACACAAGTGTATCTCCTAACCTCTAAGGGACCCTGCAAGACTTGCAACCAGTGAGTAAAGGGCAGCAGCAGCTTGTCCTACCCTAACCCCCCTGAACCTGTCTCTAAGGCACCCTGTTCTCTGACTTCCCAGTGAGCTAAAGCAGCCTAGCCTCGACTCTCTTGTTGCTTCTTCTATATTAAACCCTTCCTTGTTTCACTGTTCCCGACTTTAATAAATGTACCATCATAGTCACCTGGACTTGTGTTGAGAAGTCTTCCTTGCACGAAACCAAGAACCCACACGCTCCTGATTGGCCAGAGGGAGACCCAATCAGGGGCAGGTCCCCTGTCAGGGAACACCTGGATGGGTCTGAAAATTAAACTGACCAAGACGGTTAACAAGAGAAAAGCATACAAATTCCATTTAACGTAAATTTTATGTGACACAGAAGCCTTCTAGGAAATGAAGACCTAAAGAAAGAGTTAATCCAGAGTATTTTTTATGCCAGGTCGATAAAGAGTGGACAGTTGTGGAGAAATATGACAGGTCAAAAAGTATGGAGTAGGTGGAGTAACCTGGGAGAAAATTAACAAAATCTGTTCATTTGGATTCTTCTCCCTGTCCCGTTGTCTTTAGAAATAAGGATGCTCCTTTCCAGGTCATAACATGAGGGTTTCGTGACCTGCTTCAGAGAAGAAGGGTCAGGAGGACATCAAAGTGATCTTTTTGTGTCTGCTATTTTCTCAGACTCCTTCAGCCTAAAATATTCAACATGCTTAAGGTGCCATGTTTGGGGTAGCATGTCCTGAACCCCACGACTATGCAAGACAATGCTAAGCTTGGTTTATTACCTGCATCTGCATGAATACCACCCAGGCGCAATTGCCCAGAAGGGAAGTGATCTGACCACATTAACTTCTGGGGCAGAAATGGGCAGGCTGTGGTGACATCCCAACACACCCGCTCACGTCCCTTGACACAGATTCAGTTATGATAACCAGCCACAACTTTCTAGCTCATTCAGGACACTGAAGAACACACTCCTTTCTCTTTTCTAAGTAAGCATAACTCCTGGATGCAGGACACCTCACAAGAATTTGACAAATATGACATATTTTCTTCCTTATTGCATCATACATAATTTATCTTTTTGGACAGGGTCACAGAGACCTCAGTTGGCTCAGCAGTCAGTTTGTTAATTGTACCTACTCTGCAAAGCAAAGGAAGAAGTTATCATGTAGTGAAGGAACAGTGTTTCCCACAACATCAAGTAAGGTCACAGCAGTATGAATAAGGAAGAGGGTAAAATTCTGGAAAAGTTTCAGAAGTAGGGTCAATAGTTTGATGTGCAGGTTAAACAGGAGAAATAAAACAGGGCAGGAACTGAAAATGATGCCCAGGCTTCTGGGGTTTGTAGCTGAATAAAAGGTGGCTGGGCTATCAATCACTGAGCTGGAAAGTAGGGGAGGAGAAGCAGATGTGGCTTCTTTGTAAAAGAGACTGTGTAAAGGTGGGATCTGAACTGCATTGCTTTTCTCTCGTGAATATTCCCCATGCCTTTGTAGGCTTTTCCACATTCTATTTTTACCTAGCAAACTACATTAAATTTCAGTTCATTTTCTCTTTTAGAAAAGCAGATACCTATACCATCCCATCAGAGTTTCTGATCAGCCTGAGATTATCATCGTTCCCATAATGAATTCCTATAAATTCCAACCCAAAAGACAGAAATATGAAATTTTAATCACCCTGTTAGGTCTTTTGACATACTAAAAGCAGCTTGAAGATTCCCCCACCCATGTGCCTGGCTCACAATTGGTGCCCTACAAAATAATTGCTGAGAAATAAATCTTTTTTAATATCTCATTTAGCTCTAATGTATAATTCTAAGAGCTACTAGAAACTCTTGTTCATTGACTTGGATCCTGGCTCCTGGGGTCCACGGCGTTATGGATGAGACGAGACAAATTCACAGAGACTACCCCTAGTCCTGTGGAGGAAAAGGGTCGAGGCAGTTTCTCTCTCAAGAGGAGAAAAAGCCTTGGAGCACCTCAGCCACCCTCTCAAGAGGAGAGTGCCTTGACCCTTGCTTTGACAAGCTTTTATTGGGTTCACTTTGGTATATGTAAAGCTCACCAGTCATTGTCAGGCAGAAATGATTAAACGATAGATAATATTCAAAGAACTCTGAGGGCTTATTCTGAGTCAGGGTCAGATAGTTCAAGGGCCATAAAACTTTGGGAAACAAACTCACTTCCTGCTTGGACCCTTATCATTTAAATTGAGGGTTTTAGCAAAGCAGGTTTCATAGGATTTTATGCATTCTTTCTTAGGCCTGATCCCTCTAGGGAACTTGAAGTTTCCAGCACAGGGCTGCACCCACCTCCAGCATTGTTTCAGGCTTCAGTTAGGCAGGGGAAGCAAGGCAGCCAAGAGATTAGAAGACTTTTTGCAGAGAGAATGAGGACTCAGGTTATGTCAAAGTTGAGGGGCGAGGGTCCATCACCCCCTTTTTCTATAGCCCCCCAAGTCCTTCCCTGAGGGCTCCTTCATGACCATCCCTGTCTTAGGTCATCCCTCTTTTGAGGAATCTTACCCACCATTGGCTAACCAGTCCTCCACCCAGTGCCAAGCAAGGTGAAGAGAAAGGGGGCAGAGGTGGTGCCTCTACAAGGAAGATAAGTCTCCTAGGTGGCTTATGGTCCCAAGGTCTTCTACTCAGCCTTAGCCACAGGGGATTACAGCTTCTGAAACCAGGCAGGGCAGTTCCCAACAGTTCATAATCACCTACTAGTACCTGCAACGTATTTGATTTTTCTTAAGTATGTAAGGTTTATTGTGGTCTACTTACATAGCCAATGTTGCCCAATTAGTCATGACCTTACCTATTACAACAACACTACCAATTGAGAATGTCACGACTCAGTTTAAAAATCTATGCCGGTTTCCCATGTGAAATAAGATTCAAGCTTTCCAACTTTATGGCCTTTGATAATGTGGCTCCTATTTACACTTCCTGGTATATTCTTTATCCAAAACATGACCTGAATTTACACCTGTGCCATTTTCTCTTCCTTTGACCTACTCATAGACTCACTCTACTCAAAGCAAAAAGACTAAACTCCAATGTCTCTGCCACCAGATTTTATCTGGCATCCTCCTGCACCATAGAGCTGGCCCAATGTCACAAGCAAAAATTGTCTGCTAACGAAGTTTTTAAAAGTTTCATTCCAAGGATTCTAGATTGGAATATCAAATCAAAGCTCTCTTTCTAGATTATAATTGATCTAGGCAATTAAAAAAAAAAAAGACTGCTAGCATGCTTGAAAAGAAAAACTTTAATAATATGTTTAAATATCAAGCAGAGGGAACATTTTTCACACCATTTTTTTGAATCCAAAGTATTTTTCAAAAAAAAAAAACCAGATATATTTTGTAAACACATCTTGTGAAGCACTTGTTTTAAATAATTAGACCTTCTTTTATGACAATTACCCACTTAATTTAAACTACGGAATGAAAGGCAATGAACTCATTTAAGTGCTCCACCAGCTAAAAATACAGTGGTAAACAGTATAGAACCAAACTAAAGTTGAATCACTTGTGTCAATAAAAAAGTGGAGATGGGAGCAAAAACGGAACTTAACCTAACCTTCCTGGAATTTACAGCTCTTCTCAGAAATCGGCAGGGGACACCACCAGCCAGTCCCCAAACACCAACCAGACATAGACATTCACGTGTCTCTGGACTCCTTGTTTTCCTGATTCGGCTACACTCATCCAGATAAGAAAGACCCCCCCCAGGCAACCAATCAGCTTAAAAAGCCAAATAACTTACTTAATGCGTAAAAGTCTTTTAATCTATGAGCAACTCCAGAACTCATTACTCTCATAGCCTTGAGTTACCCCGCTTACAGGTAGAAAACCTTGCAATGAACCCATCTTTCTGCTTTGTTTATTTAGTATGCAGAGCTTGGTTTGTTGACATCACAGATCAGCTTTTCTCAATGAATTTGCACACTTCCATTTTAAATGGGTGGGAGATGAACAATAAGCAAATAAGTTGTGCATCAAAGTGATCGTGGCTGTATAGAGATTTACCATTTTAAATAGGATGACTGAGTAGCCACTTTAGCATGGAAGGTCTGGGAACACCTCTCTGAGTAAGCAGTAAAAATCAAACTGAGATTTGAAAATGAAAAATAAGCAACAATGCAAAATTCAGGAGGAAAAGTTTTTTCCAAGCAAAGGGGCCCTGAAGCACACTGGGAAAGTCAGAGAGTGGCAGATGAGGTTGGCGAAGAGTAAAACACGTAGTTCTCTGTAGTTCTTTGT
This sequence comes from Glossophaga mutica, assembly GCA_039655065.1. Taxonomy (NCBI): domain Eukaryota; kingdom Metazoa; phylum Chordata; class Mammalia; order Chiroptera; family Phyllostomidae; genus Glossophaga; species Glossophaga mutica. Next base: position 197,416,723 of record CM077304.1, read on the forward strand.
AAGCAGGTATAGGAGTGTGGATTTAATTCTCTAAGCAAAGGAGAAACTACCAGGAGATTTTAAGAAGGGAAGGAAGCAACATAATCTAGATTATACTTTTGGTCATTTTTGTTTTGTTTTGTTTTACCACTCTGGAAGCTATGTAGAAAATGGGTTGGGAGGGGAGGCTAATGGGAGGGATGGGGGGGGCGGTGTGAAGCCAATTGGAAGGCAGCAATGGGACCCAAAAGTAATTTCTGCTCAGACTGGGACAGTGTATGGAGAGAAGATGAATCCAGTTCTGACAGCTGAGTCAAAAGAACTTGCTGATCCGTTGTGTAGAGGAGTCAGGGAAGGAGAGGTGTAAACTCATTTCAAAATACCTTACAAACTTTGTGGTCTTCAGAATTTTCTGCAATGTCTGACTTACAGGTTCCTCATTAACTAATGAATTGAACTCTGACACCTGTTCATGTTTTATTTGTATTTTTGCACACAAAAATATTTGTGACCTGACCTTTTAAAAATAACTAATCTTTAATGAATGGACCGGGTTGAAGAGTGACTGGAAAATGAGTAGAGGCAACACGTGTACACAATTCTCTAAAGAAGTTCGGTATAGGAGGAATACATGGTCATGAAAGGAGACTTGACTGAGGGTGGTGAACACGCAATGCAGTGTGCAGATGACCGCGCCCCACCGTGTCGTAGAATTGCGTGCCTAAACCTGATTACCGGTAATTTTGTTAACCAGCGTCACCCCCAATAAGTTCAATTTAAAATATAAATAAGGCAGTTTGAATTAGAGATCACGTTCCTCCATTATCCCTTCAGAGAGGAAGCACTTACATTGCTCTGGGGACCCACCCAATCCCACCCGCATGTGGTCTCAGTGCAACCGCCAGTCGAGGTGGCCCCTTGCTCCAGATAAACCCCGTAAGGAGGCCAAAGCCATGGGTCACTATTAGCTGATGTCACACCGACTCCATTCAAGCCCCACCGCTCCCGATATCAGGTTGTCCCCTTCTCAAACTAGTTTCGGAACCCGGGTAGGGTGACGTCAACGCCATCGAAGGGCGTACATGGTGTGACGTCAGTGGTAGCACGTCAGCCGGTAACAGGGTCTAGTGTTTCTTCGGCTCCCGCAGGCTCCGGTGTTGGGAGAGGGGTGAGCGTGACGTCATCTTCTGCATGGACGAGGATGGAGCTAAACCGCCCTACCCCGACCCCTTCTTTGGTTCTTGGGCCCCGGCAGGGGGCGGGGAGGTCTGGGTAGTGTGTTCGTGGTTCGCGTGCTATTTGTAGGATTTCTTCGGACCTCTGGCGCTTCTGCCCCGAATCCTTACAAAACTCGGTTGTAGGTGGTATTCAGCTTTTAAAATGGAAAGACCAAAGGTTCAGATCAGTGCAATTTGCACAAGATTACACAGCAGAGCTGCATTCCAGATAGTCTAGTAATTCTCTTCACCATAAAAGGGATATTAAACATATCTAACGGAATGGTGTGGCGTGATTCGTGTAAAGCGCCTTACATCCTGCTTATCTGAGGTGGGTCTGTCCGTGCACCCAGAACAAAGACCAATTCTGCTTTCTAGCTGGTCCCCAGTGCCTCGGCACAAAAGAGAAAGTTTGCATACTGAGCAAAAGGCCTGAGTCCAGATTGCAGAGTTTATCCAGCAAAGGTGAGAAAATGTAGGTGTCTCAGCTGCATTCCACTAATCACACAGGTAGGCACACATCCAAACGGGCCCCTTACCTTATTGTTTGTTGTTTGTTGTTATTTTACCGGCAGAGTACAGGAGGAATAAACGTAGTGCACTCATTTCCTGCACTCGTCCATACTGAAAATCGAGTAATCAACCTGCTCTTTCCCGCTCTGCCCATCTGATTAGTCACCGACTCCCGTCTCCTTTTCTCTCCTGTTGTCTAATTCCACTAGATAAGATTTCATCAAATGACCTCTAACTTACTCTGTCGAATTGATTCATTTGTCCAATTAATATTTATTGATGTTTAATCATTAAGCATCACCAAACGTTGCCAGTTTTACTCCTTCTTGGCACCTAGTGGAATTATACTTCTTCCTGGCCTGGATCGGTGAGATAGGAGTGAAAGTGATTGATGGGTTACCTTCGGACACAGCAAGTAATTGCCACTTTGTGGCACTCCAGAGCTCTTTTCCAGCGACAGCCAACTTTCCAATGTCAAAGGTTCAGAAATAGCCAAGTAAAACCAATGAATTCCTGGTAAAAAATAATAATTATATATATATAATAGATAGATAGATAGATAGATAGATATAATACACTAAAAAGACAGTTTGCAAACCTGGAACACTCAAACCAAAATGTGGAATGAGGTTCAGGGGTCAGAAGTTTGCATAGTGAAAGGAGTGTCTTCGCAGTGACTGGTAATTAAGCGAAATTAATGACTAAACTGATTTTATCTGCTCAGGGGCTTGTTTTGGTTTGCTTTTGATTTTAACACAACATGGTGGTAGCTTCCTCAGTGGGCACCCCTGACTGCTATGAGGAGAGCGCCCTTCCCCAACCAGGCAGGGCATCCAATTTCTAACAATGACCCTCCGTGTTGACATGAAGTACCCACTGGATTACCCTGATTTCCTTTCTTTTACATTTTCTTCCTTCTTCTCCTAAGTTCCTTAACTTCCAATATAATTTGTCATTTATCTCCTTCACTAGGGGCTGTTTTACATTATAGCTCAGCTAAACTCTTATATATTTGTAGACAATATATTCATGGCTAATGTTGACATGATGTCAATTTTTAAAATAAACTATTTAATTTAACTCTGCACCTAACCCTGACATGGCATTCACATTTAAAAGAAACCTCCTAGGCATTTGCCCAAATGAACAAGAAAATGGGAATTCTATCTTCATCCATGTACAAAAGATAGTCCCATTCATATTAATGTCTGTGTTTACGACACCGCCAGCGAGCTCCCAGGTGTCCTTCCTGTACTTCCTGACCACACCCAGGTTTGTGTGTCACGTGTCCTCAGCAGAGGTCCCTTACGTCACTCTCTCGCTCTAGCTTTCTCTTTTTGCTGTCCACTTCTCATGAAGGTGTTGTGTTCAACAGATACCTGCAGGTAGTGGCCCTTGTGAAAATGCCCTTGTGGATACTGAGGGGACTAGCACCTGGGGCCATGACACTGACCTTCACCTCCAGGGCCTGGCCCAACACCATGTAGAACAGTCTCACAGTTGCCCATGAAAAGAGAGCCTTCTTCTTTAGGCTCTAAGCTCCCAGTTGCTTAAAAGTAATGGAAAAGGTGCAAGGTGGGGGGCGGCGGAACACATCTCCTTAAAAATAAGCAACAGTTTTTAGACGTAGAATAATCCCAATCCTTATGAGAATAACTCTCTGACCAGTTTGCTGATGAGTGCTGAGTACAGAGTCACCTTTGCCAAGGTGAAAACAGAGGTCATTTGGAGAATGCGCAATCCTTTGCCCTCTGTATGTCCAAGGACGACTTTAGCACCCCTCTCTTCTACCAGCTTCTCTCCAGCTGTTGCATGGGCTTTGGCGGTTCTAATGCTTTCTTACTACTCTTTGGAGCCAAGAAAGCAAGCAGAGTAGTTGGTTCTTGATAGCTGGCACGAGTCACTAGTCTCTGGTCTAAGCTCTCCCATTCCCACGGTGCTTGGTTCAGTGAATGAACTCAACTCCATGTTCCGTCTTAAGGTTAATGTTTTGTTCAAACACAGGTATATGTACAGTCTGGACTTCTGTGCATTCACATGAAAACTCTCAAAGATTTAACTAAGATATTTTGCTAAATTGTCACAAAGATAATTTACATAGCTTTTCTCTTTGGTGTTAAAAGTTATACTATCGAGCACTTTCAAATTAATACATTAAAGTACTATATTCAGAGAGAGAAAAAAAGGATGAGCAGGTCCCCCAGGTTGGCCCATGATGAACATGCAGCACAAGAAAGAGAAACGTCTTTTGTCTTGAGTGCAGACTCTTGGGGCTGTTGGTTACCACAGCATGAACTAGCCTCTCCTGATTGATGAGTGCCAACAGTAAGTCAGCAAAAAACAAATTTGGTTTCCGTCCTAGTGGAGATTATAGCAGAGGTACCTCTGTAAAATACAGATGTGATTATGTTCCCATCTCTGCTTTGAAACTTTCAATATTTTCCCATTGCTTGAAGGATAAAGTCCACACTCTTAGTTTGCATTCTAGGCCCTATACCACTTGTCTCCAAACCTGTTTTCCTCCAACTTCTGTTTTCCTTCTCCCATCTATGTCATGGTCCAGCCAAGGTGGACTTCTGGCTATTTACAGGCTCAATCCATATGCTTTCAAAACCCTGCCTGAACCTTCACCCATGCCATACCTTCAACCTGGGACACCCTTCATCCATGTTTACATGTCATAGTTTACTGCCCTGTGCTTGTCAAATACTCTATGCCACCTGCTACTAACTCTTTGAGAACACTCATAACAATCCTAGTTACATGTTCCAGTCATTATCTTCCTCCAGGGCTGTAAACTCCTTGAGAAGCCCATATTATCTGCCGTGGGGTCAGGGATATATAAGGACTTGCATTTTGTTAAATGGATGGATGACTTCCTGAATCTTTCAAGGCTCATTAGACATGCTGTCAATGCATTGTGTTAGTTTCCTATTACTGCTGTTAACGAATTACCACACAATGAATGGCTTAAAATAATACAAATCTACAGTTCGGCAGAAGTTGGCAGGGCTGTATTCCTTTGTGGAGGCTCTAGGGGAGAATCTGTTTCCTTGCTTTTTGGAGCCACTAGAGGCTGCCCGCATTCCTTGGCTTATGATCCTTTTATTCCCTCTGCAAAGCCAGCAGTGTGGCACTTCTCTGAGCATTTTTTCAGAGTCACTTCTCCCTCTAACTAATAACTCAGCCAGGAAAGTTTCTCCAGTTTTAAAGACTCATGTAATTCGATTGGGCTCCCCTGGATAATCTAGGCTAATCTTCCCATCTCAATACACTTAATCACTTTTCCTTTGCCATGTAAGGTAACATCCAGGTGTTAAAACAAGGACATCTTAGGGGGATCATTCTTCTGCCTACCACATTCTAGTCTTTTCTTTTTCCTCTCTCCAGCTTGGTGTTTACTGTTCAAGATCAGCCAAATGAAGTCTTCTCTAAAAAGCATCAGGGGTGTCCTAGAAGTAGGAAAACCATATATGGTCCAATCTTAGACACTTTGGAGAGTGAAAGAAGTACTATTAACATCTATACCGGAACAACAGGTATACACTGCACCGACCAGACCTTGCAGGATGAAATTGTAACGGAGCCCTGGTCCAGCTGCCTGCCGTAATGAAAGCCAAACTCATGAGACAGGTGTAGGTGAAAAAGGAAAGTAGTTTATTCAGATGCCAACAATCTGAAAGATACGGGGCCCTTGTCGCAAAGCCTATCTTAACATCTCAGTGCAGACAGAGGTTTTTACAAGGAGGGAGAGGGAAAGCAGAACAAAGATCGAGGGAGGGGGTTGAAAAATTCTGTACATGCAGATGAGCACAGTTCATTCTGATGAGGCAAGTGATGGTTCACTGTGAGTCATTGTGGTTTCATCATCCTGGCTTTATGTTATCCTGGCTTTCCGTCATTCTGGCTCCAGGTTTGCAGGTCAGCAAATCTCCCAGAGCTGAGATGACTGAAGGTCAGAGTCTACATCTTTAGAAGTTAGTTCCTAGGATTCTCACACAAACATGCTGTTTATTTACAAGCCACATATTAGAGTCACCATTTACAAAAACAACATCAAAAGAATGGTGGGGTGGGTTACAATTCCCCCCTGTTACAAAATGGGTGTGTGGCTTGTGTCAGCCTGAGTTGGAGCAACATTGTTATAGACTTCTAGACTCTGTCTAGCCTGGTCTCTTAGAGAGAAGTCAAGGAAACCTTGGGAGCCTTTACTTTCCTCAGAAAATATGTGCTTTAGGCTGAAGATGGGACACTTATCTGGCTCAACAGGCAAAACAGGATCTTTCCCTCCACTGCTTCAACAATATAAAAATAATAATATAAAGCAATATAATGTGTATATTAGGGGCCTTAGACTTTTATCTATGATATATATTATAAATATTAATTCACAATTTGACACTTGTCTTCAATTTTGTTTATGATGAAGCCTCCTTTAGCAGGTAGTTCCTGCACACCTTGTAGCCTCATGACAAACGCTGAAAAGAATTCCAGGTCAGGAAACTGGGAATTTGCTCATCTTGTTCTTGTAAAGGGTGAATTTTCAGCTTTGGAAAGAAAGGGAAAAAATATACAGAAGGAAAGATCCCCTAGCTTTTCCTTTATCTGATTAAGGCTTTTCATTTCAAAGTTTGTTAATCCTTGACCATACGAGAGCCAAAAGATAATTCAGGAAATCATTTTGTGATCTTATTATGCACATAGGACGTTTTTACCCAAGGTCAATGATTACTTTGCAGTTGCAAAATAGTGACTTTCCAATTCTATCATTCCCTCCACATTTTTCTGTATGAAAGAAATTTACTTTCCCCCACTTCCACCTTTTCTTTCCACTTTCTACTCTTATATTTTTAATGATGTTCATGATATGGACTTACATTTTTTGTTTTTATTTATTCAATGTGTTATAACTCATGACCTTGGGGTTTTTTTGGACTGAGTTCAGCAATGGTTTTGACTGAGTTTAACAGCGTCGTCGACAAATCAGCAACATCAGCAACAACGTAACTCTTCCCACATATTTTCCGTCAGTTGGCTGTGTCCACCGAGTGGAATCTGCCATCCAGAAAGCAGACTGCGTATTGCAAATATCAACTGCCGGTTTGATAGTTGTCTTTTAACTTGGTTTCTAATGTTTGCTACAATTTTATAGTCAAATTTATCACTATTTTCTTCTATTATGTTTGGGTTTTGAGTCATAATTAGGCAAAAACTACTATAAATTCTGACATTAAGTTTTTCCTGTCATAAGTGATTTGAAATCTACAAATATCTACTTATTTTGAGGTCTTCACCACATACACGTGCAGTCATTGGTCATCTAATAACTAAAAGTTTTTACATCTTTTTTTCTTTTTTAAATTGTTTTTCTTTCTTTTTAAAGAATGTATTTAGGATAACCTGATGTTGACCCTTTAGAAAGCAGTTTACTATCCTATGTGGAAAAAATCCTAAACTCAACACCTAATACAGTGCCTGGTATTTACTAGATTTTCTGTCAATATTCGCTAAATGCAGGGGTAAGTGTGGGGGAGGAGAAATACAGGCATGCAGATGTCATTGCTGAACTAGCACAGGAAGAACTGGCTGAAATCCAAAAAAACCAATAGTAGAGAAATGATTCAATATCTGCTTCATTAAAATGTTGTAGTACTGACAAATGATGAATCTGAAAGATACATAATATTATGGTAAAGATATGTATGTTAACTGTGTCGTGTCTTTTGTGCATTTGTGATGTGGATTTAAAAAGCACATTACAATGTGCCTTGGGATTTATCTAAGAAAAAGAAGATAAAACTATGACAGTGAAAAGACAACAAACTCATAGCTATCAAGAACCACACCTAAAACAAAAGCAAACTAAGCAAACAGCTAGAACAGGAACAGAACCACAGAAATGGAGATCATATGGAGGGTTAGCAACAGGGGCGTGGGAGGAGGAGAGAGGGGGAAAAGGTACAGAGAATGAGTAGCATAGATAATGGGAAAAAAATAGACGGGGAGGGCAAGAATAGTATGGGAAATGTAGAAGCTAGAAAACTTATGACCCATGGACATGAACTAAAGGGGGGAATGTGGGTGGGAGAGGGTGGGTAGAGTGGAGGGGAATGATGGGGGAGAAATAGGACAACTGTAATAGCACAATCAACAAAATATATTTAAAAAAATAAAAAGCACATTACTAAATTATCAGGAAAAATATCTATTGAATACATACACGCATCGAAGAAAAACAGACTGGAAGAAAATGTAGTAAGATGCTAACAGGGAATTGTATATCTCTATTTTTCAAACTTTCTGTTTCAGATGAAAAACTAAATTTTGTTAAATATTTATTCTCTGACTCCTAGCTGTTCTTAGACTCTGAATGCAGTGAAGGGAAATCATTTAAAAATTAAGAGAATTAAACCTTTACGCAGAGAGAGGTACAGTATAGAAAGCTCACCAAACAAGTGCCTGTAGGAACCCAATTACACACAAAGACCACAGGAAATGCTTTTCACAGTTTTAGGTGGCTGTGTGGCTTGGAGTTTCAGCTCTCTTCTCAGTAAAGGAGAATATTTTGAGTATGGCGGCTGTCTTGCATGTGGTAGAGCATTGATTGTTCTCAGTTAATGTTTCAACGTGATCGCTATCGACTTCAGCTGGTCTACCTGACCATGGAGCATCATCCACTGAGAAATCCCCAGCATGAAACTTCACAAACCACTTTGACACATTTGATCAGTCACAGCACCTTCTCCATACACTGCACAAATCTGTTTTTGCATTTCAGTTGCATTTTTACCTTTCTCGAAATAATGAAGCATAATATGCCAAAAATGTTGCATATTGTCTTCCATCTTCAATATTAAAATGGCTACACGAAAGATTCGTTAATGTTGGTAAGTTGTTTTAAATGCACACTGACATGGCAGCTGTCACAACACAATCTAACAAAATCATTTCAAATAAAGTTAAAGACAGCTAAGCAGTACTAGAGCCACCTTACAGAAAAACAGAATGAAGTTTTTGGCCAACCAAATACTACCCCATAAAGTTAATGTGAGTGTTAAATGAGATGATATATATAAATTCTTAGAACATAACTGGCCTCTAAAGAGTGCTCGATACATATAAAAGCTGTTTTGTTTTTTGGTTTCTGAGTTATTTTTCTTAAATTATAAAAACTTGGTTACATTGCCCCCCTGTGTCTGTACTTCGCAATATTTCTGATTTGTAAAAGTATTTATTACTTTAGATCAATGCAGTTGAAATGACAATGCCAAGACTATACATTGTCCACTCATGTTTTATGTAGACTGTGAAGATTAAAAAGCTCTCTTGAAAATAATGTTTTCACCTGGCTATAAAAATAATGTACACTCACTATATAAAATTTGGGAAGTACTGAGAGCGATAAGGAATTGTAGCCATCACATTTTGGTGTGTTTTATTTTTCCTACGTAAGTTTATATATGTGTATATTAGGTGTGTGGGGTTTATTTTTACAAATTAAGATCGGTGTATTTTTTTACAGAAGGTTACATTATAGGATAAATGTATCATTTCCTTCAAAACAAGCGCAGAAAGATAACGATGTAGATAATGGGAGTGATCCTTTGGTAAACAGGATATCTTGTCACTACAATCTCCCCTGTTCGCCCCTAATAGGCAACTACAGTAGGTACATTGAACTCCAATGGAAAAATTGTTTATAGTGAAAATCCAACCTAATTTAGAAACACAATGCCACCTTATCTACATCTTGAGCAGAGATGTGTGAAAATCAGTTTGTTGCACAAAGAAGGGTTTCTTCTTTAATATAATTATGAGAATTGTTGACTCAAGACACATCCAAACCTGCAGGGAACTTTTATGAGATTTTATTTGAGCCAAACTGACAACAACGCCAGGAAGCAAGATTTCAAGTGCTCCAGAGACTGAGTTTTGCTGCTTCTTTTGTGCATTTGGAATTAATGAGGAAAGGTAAGGAAGATGACATGAAGGTGGAAGAAAGCAAGGCAAGGCCTGGGTGATAGGATGATTAACAAGAGTATGTGCTTTCTTTCGGGTGAGTACCCTTAATTCAGTAGTGTGTTAAGTTAGGTGCACAAAAATCATTCACAGGCCTTGCTTCAGGCAAAGATAAACCTTTTACTAAAGAAGTTATATGTCTGGGGCATGATTTCCCAACCTCAACCTTCCCATTTAGGAATTTATGATCAGAATGCCCTGCGAAGTTACTTTGCATAGAACTTCATTTTCATCCATAATATACTGATGCTTTTTGAAACCATAGTTCTTTGTAGAAGAAGAGGGATACCAATGAGGGGTGGGGAAGATAAGGAAAACTCTTATGGTGTGGATTCAATTTGGAGGTATCAGTATTTTTGTAATACATATTCCTTTGCTTTTACTCCTGAATGGACCCATAAACAGGGACATCTCAGCAACAATGAGCACAGCTGGCATCATTATTTGATTTCTAAATACCATCCCACAAAGAAAGAACTGGGGTTTCTTGGAGAAATGGTTAATTTCAGGTCTGAGGCCGCAGAGTAGGGAAAGCACAAGGTGACTCAATATTCTCTCAAACAAGGAACCACTCACAGACTAATAGGAATGTACCAACTGAACACAGAGCTGGTCTGAAGGGGCTTCCCCTGGGCAAATTTGGGACAGCTTGAGCATCAAAAAATATCTATAATGATAGAAATGGATTACAATAGTGTCAGTAACAACACAGATTCCAGGAATTTCTCCCACCCCCAAATACAGTATTCGGATTCATAGGTACAGGATAGCATTTGAGGATTTACATTTTCAAGCAGCTTGCAGGTCATGCTGACACCGCCGATCCAAGAATCTCAGTTTGAGTAATAATGGATCCCTTGGAGTTAAAAAAATATCTGTGAGGAGAGAAAGAGAAAATAAAGAAGAGAGATAAAGAGAAAGCTCTTCTTTACAGAGGAATGCCAGCTGATAAATGTACAAGGAATAACACATTTTGAAAATCACCATTTTGCAGTTCCCAGTATAATAACTGATGCAGGAAAGGATCATCAGCGAATGCCAAACGCATTAAGAGAAAGGCTCTTAGGGAACAGGTTATTCACACAGTTTCTAAATATCCTACTTATCATATCAAATTACTTATTGAGAACAGAGGGGAAAGTTATATTTTTACCTGGGGGCAATGTAGTGGACCCTATCATAAAGGAAGTGATCAAATTTCACATCATCGAGTACAGGCAAATGGACACTAAGTGCCTCCTAATAGATGAAGTGGGAAGTACACCATCACTTGTGGAATATTCTGGCCAAAAATGTTTAATCGGAATTTAACCATAAAGAATCAGACAAATCTAGACTGTGGGGCATACTTTAAATTATCTGGCCTGGACTCTTCAAAATTTCTAGGTCATGATAAAGCAGAAAGAGGCAGGAAAATATTCTAAATTAAAAGTGACATAAAATCTTGGCTGGTATGGCTCAGTGGATTGAGTGCCAACCTGTGAACCAAAGGGTCGTCGGTTCAATTCTCAGTCAGGGCACATGCCTGGGTTGTGGGCCAGGTCCCCAGTTGGGGGCACACAAGAGACAACCACACATTGATGTTTCCCTCTCTTTCTCCCTCCCTTTCCCTCTCTAAAAATAAATAAAATCTTTTTTAAAAAGTGACATAAACAAATGCAGTAGACCAAATAAATTGTATTTGGGGGGAATTTGATTATGGACTGTTAGATGATATTTAATTAATGCTTAAAATTTTATGTGTAATATTGACTCTGTGGTTATGTAAAAGACTGTCCATTCTAAGGAGATGGATGATTAAGTATTCAGGTGTGAAATGTCAAGATGATTGCAATTGTATATGTGTGTGTAGAGAAGAAAGAGAGTATGCACAAATATGTCAAAATTGTTATAATTGGTGAATTTAAGTGAAAAGTGCACCAGTGTTACTCTTACTTTTTTTCAAGTTTTCTGAAGGTTTGTATATTTTTAAATATTTTTGCTGATACATCTTTTTGGGCAAGGGAAACAAAGGCAAAAATAAACAAATGGGACTACATCAAACTAAAAAATCTTTCTCACAGGAAAAGAAAACATCAACAAAACAAAAAGGAACCCACTGAATGGGAGAACATATTTGCCAATGATACATCTGATAAGAGGTTAATTTTAAAAGTTTATAAAGAACTTATACAACTCAACACTAGGAAGACAAACAACACAATTTAAAAATGGGCAAAGGAACTGAATAGACTCTTTTCCAAAGAGGACATACAGATGGGCAATAGACATATGAAAAAATGCTCACCATCACTAGTCATCAGAGAAGTACAAATTAAAACCACAGTGAGATGTATCCTTACATCTGTCAGAATAGGTATATCAATTAATCTACAAACAAGTGCTGGTGAGGATGTGGAGCAAAGGGAACCCTTATGTACTACTGGTGGGAATGCAGACTGGGGCAGCCACTGTGGACAACAGTAGAGAGTTTCCTCAAAAAACTAAAAATGGAATTGCCTTTTGACCCAGTTCCATTGCTATACTCTTAGGATATATTCTGGGAATATATCCTAAGAAACTAGAAACACTAATTAAAAAGAATACATGCACCCCTAGTTCATTGCAGCATTATTTACTGCAGTAGCTGAGATCTGGAAACAGCCCAAGTACCCATTAGTACATAAGTGGATAAAAAAGCTGTGGTACATTTACACAGTGGAATACTACTCAGCAGCATAAAAAGGGAAAAAAGAAAATCTTACATTTTGTGACAGCATGGGTGGACTTGGAGATTGTTGTGCTAAGCCAATCAGAGAAAGACAAATACCATATGATCTCACTTGCGGAATCACTATGCGGAATCTCATGAGCGAAATAAACTGATGACAGAAGCACGTATACACGGAACAGATTGACAGCTGGTTGTCAGAGGGGAGGGGCGGACTGGATGGAAGGAGGTGAAAGGGTTAACCTGAGAACATATACAGAGAACACAGAGACACAGACAACAGGTTGGTGACAGCCACAGGGAAAGCGGGTGGGGAAAGGGGAAGGTAAGCAAAGGAGGGGAAATGGAGATGGAAAGAAACTTTGCTTGGGGTGATGGGCGCATGACGCAGTGTGCAGATGATGTTTTGTTGACTCGTACACTTGAAACCTGTACAGTTCTGTCAACCAATGTCACCCCAATAAATTCAATTTTAAAAAATAAATATTTCTTTAGGTTGAGGAAAAATTAATTTTTTCCCCTTCCTGTTCTGGGATGAGTCAAATGAGAATGCGAGAGTGGTCGTAGGGAGATGGGGAGGGGACTTGTGAGACCAAGAAGACTGGGAAAAGAAGGGCTTCCAGACACACGGGAGAAACAGGGCCCATGTCTTAGGTTGTTAGTGTTATGAACAGTGATGGCCAGGTCAACCTCCAAACCTCCTGGCTTAACACAAAGAAAGTTTATTTCTTGTTCTGGTAGAGAAAACTCAGACCCCAGAGGTGAAGTAATCTGCCTAAAAGCCAAAACCAGTGACGACCAGAATTCCCGCCCAGTTCTGTCTCCAAGGCCTGTGTTCCCCTGCATCCAGCACATCGCTCCTGCGGGAAGGACTTGCCAATGGAGTCCTGCCGTTACAGTGACACTGTCCCCCGTCCACATGCGCCATTCTTTTTACTCTGCATGACTGGATCAACAACCATGCATCCCGAGAGGCAGCCTGGGATGCCGAGAAGACCTCGTGTTAGGGCCCCGACCACTCATACATTTGTTCTACAAATATCCTTGAAATACATTCTTGGTGCTATTCCAGGACCAAACATCGAGAAAAGTCCCTGCTCCCAAGGAGCTTACCTGCTAGGGAGGGAAAGAAACAACAAGTAAATGAGTCAATAATAAACTGAGGCCATGATAGAAGCTATGAGCTATGAAAAAAATAACAAGGCAGGGTAGGAAGTATTGAGTGGCAGGGAGGAGGAGGTCCATTTGGCTAAGGAGTCAAGGAAGGCCTCTGCATATTGGGTTGGAGCCCTGAAAGAGGTAAAGTAGGAAACACTTGAAGGCCTGAGGGGAGTGTGTTCTAAACTGTGAAACAGTGCATGGGAAGGCCTGAGGCTGTAACAAATCAGCGGTGACACAGGGACAGTAAGGCAGGTGTGGCTAGAAAGGGAGAGAGGCGGGAAATAGAGGAGACAGGTACCTGGCAAAGTGAGAAGCAAAGACAGGATTTTAAGGCAGGGCAGTACTGTGACCTAACTTTCATTCTTAGACCTGACCTGCAGAATTCTGTGAGTGGAATGCAGCCATCCAGGTGACAGCTGATGGTGGCCTGGCGGTAGCCTTGGTGGCCCAAGGGAGATGTATTTTGAAGAGCAGCCAGGATTCACTGACAGATGTGAGACAGAGGGGAGAAGGAAGATGGCCCCCAGGTTTTTGGTCCGAGAAACACTCTGACCAGTTCCACTTGGTTACAGGAAAAAAGAAATTTAATGGTAAAAATAGTGTGGTATGTGCCACATTATTGTTAAATTTGTTGTATGATAAAAATTATATTTTTTAAATCTTGGAAATAAAAGGACTAGATTCAGTAACTGCTTGGTCAGTTCTTCATATTGTTAAAATAGTGTTGATAATATTTGCTATAAGATCTGTTATGAGACTTGGCAAGAACAAAATGAGATAATATTTGTGAAAATACTACTCAAATGGTTAAGTCACCTAATACCCAACTTTAATATTTGTGTGGCACTGTCAAGGTAAAATGTGCTTGCTTTCTTGCGCTTGAAGTAATTCAATTTGCTAACAGTTGATATTGTGTTAAAAATCGGGTGGCCTGAAACCCCTGTGACACTATGCCTCACATTATGTTAAGTAATCATTAGCACCACCAAAGAAGGAGTCTCTCTGTCATTTTCTATTTCTTGGTCTCTCTCTAGAGAGACAGCTCCCATGAACAAAAGCAGGCCAACCCCAGGGTCTGCAGAAGCCCTGCAGTGCGGTCCTCGGGCTTTTCCTCCTCATGCTCAACACACCGCAGCCTCTGTGGACTGTCCCTCCACACCATGTACGAGGGACTCTTCATCTGAAATTCCCAGTCTCCCTTGGTTTGGCAGAACCCAATTTGTTCATCATTGGAGCATAGGGAAAACATGAGGTTTTTCCTGGTTTTGTTTTTTAATTAGATGATGACCGACTACCAGAAAATAAACCCTTACCTTATAATAGAAAAAGAAAGGTTTCCAATTTATTTTTAATTTTATTTTGTTATTTTTAGAGAGAGGGGAAAGGAGGCAGAGGGAGAGAAACATCGATTGGTTGCCTCTTGCACACCCCCAACTGGAGACCCAGCCCATAACCCAGGCATGTGCCCTGACCGGGAATCAAACCAGCAACCTTTTTGGTCCACCGAGCCACACCAGCCAGGGTGGTATTCCAACTTCTTAGAAGAAAAGTAACACAAGCCAGAAAAGTGTTACAAGATTAAATGCCCACATTTTTTGTTCTGAGAGCTCCCCGCCACACTGCAAATGACCCATCAAGGACAACTGCTGTCAGAACTGCTGTGAGAGCACTTCTCAGCTGACTCTTCACATGGAAGCCTGAGACGACATTCTTCCTGTTGTAAAAGCTCTTGGTGTAGAGAGAACTTGTCGATGTGGAACATAGAGTCTTGCTTCTGGACTTCAAGAAAAACCATGAACGAAGTGACCATTTTTCTGACACAGTCCGCCAGAGCACTCTGTGAAGCACCCTTTGTTATTCGACCACATGATCCAGGTGAGAGGAGAGGTGAGGTGGAGAGGTGCCTGTGTACCAACTAACAGGCCATGCGGGTGAGGTTCTGTGCTCCACTCTTTCTGCGGTCAGTAGATGAGGGGAGGAAGAGGCCGCCCACCAATGACCTTAGGGCTCCCAAATTGACAGTCTTTGGGCAGCCATTTCTATGGTGGGCTCCTTACAATCATAGGCGCCGGAGACTCCAGGGCCTCCACGGATCACACCGCGCCCCTGGGAAGAGCCATAGTTACTCTCATCACATATGCACACCCAGGAGCCGCAGAGCACGCACTTGCCGTCACATTTTTCACCCGGTCTTCCGATGGCAACAGCAGCCTGCTTACGGCAAAAGATCAAATCCAAACATCAACTTTTTAAACTGACAATTATTTTTAACGTGTGTCAGCCACTGCTGCTATTGTTTTTTTATTTGCCATTCTTTATTCTTATCCCTGTAGGGATTTTTTTTCTCTGTCTGGGGATACTTAGAACATTAGATAGAAATACTTAACTGATAGTTTCTTTTAGACTCTAAATCTTTAACCAAGGAACATTTGAGAAGTGTTCTGCTTTTGGGCACTGTAGATCCATGGCAGTATGCCATTGTGATAAAAGTTTTGCTTTCTTACATGTAAGTAACAGAGAACAGAATGTACGACAATAATAAACATGAAGGCATGAACCTCCACAGCCTCTTTCTTCTCACCTGCTAAGCAACATGTTGCTCATGTCCACCTAAACTTTGTCCCTTCCCTCAGTTTTCAGCTTTCTTAGTAGATGAGAGTGAAGAGTGTACGTGTGTGTGTGTGTGTGTGTGTGTGTGTGTGTGTGTGTGTGTTGGAGGAGAACGTGCTGGGGAAAGCAGGAGGGAAAGATTGGTAAATTCACACTGAGAAGAAAGCAAAGGACTGATGGAGGAAAATAAATTGGATCCCAGGGAAGAAAGGAAAAGAGCTATGAGGCTGTTCAAGTTTCTCAGAAAATATCAGTGGAGATTTTGAGGGACAGCTGCTGCGTGGAGAGGGATGTTGGACTGACAAACGGAAGAGCTGCTTTGTAAGTGTTGCTTTCCATCAGGTGTGAATCTGATCCCTGCACCCAGCACCCCTGCCCCCCGATCTGATCCCTGCACCCAGCACCCCTGCCCCCCAAAACAGCTTACTGAAGTGAAGGCTTTCACTGCTTTCAGTATTGGGGGGACTGTTTTCTCTGAATTTTATACTGCCCTAAGACTGAGCCACGAAGGGCTTGCCTTTGTAACTCAAAATCCCAGGACACCAGGACACATTTTCTATTCAATATTTAGAAATTTTCTATAGACATCAATTAGTGACTCCTAACTTTAAAAAGACTAAGAGGATTAAAAAAACACATAGGGAAAATGTTAAAGGATGGTGCATTTTTTAAAAAAGATATATTTTTGAGATTTTAATCACTGTGTGAACCTTTGGGAAAACTCTGCCATGAAGCATTTAACATTGCTACTCCCCTGAGCTCTTCCTGAAACCAGAAACTCTTTTTGCCAGAGACTTGCAGCATTTTTCTTATATCTCTGTTATTGCATGCTATTTATTCTGCCTGGCTTATTTTTTCAAAGAAAGTGCTTATTATAATAGTAATATATGTTGGCCTGGATTTAGTCTTTTCCCTCCCTGCCCCCAGATTTATTGAAGTATAATTGATAAAATATATTATATATTGCACATATAATAATATATTAAAGTATACAACTTGATTTGTTCTACATTGTAAAAGGATTCCTACACTTAAGTTCATTAACATCCCCTCACATTGTTACTTTTGTGTGTGAGAATGCTTAAAATGTATTCCCCTAGCAAATTTCAAGTGTACAGCATAGTATTGTTAACTGTGGTCACCATGCTGTGCATCAGGTCCTCAGGACTTACCCATCTGATGGCAGGTGGGTACACTTTGAGCAACCTCCCCTCACTTCCCCCACCTCTAAGCCCCTGGCACCCACCAATTTACTCTCTGATTCTATGAATTTGGCTTTTTAGATTCTACAGATAGGGGAGATCATATTGTATTTGTCTTTTTCTCTCTGGCTTATTTCACTTAGCATAATGCCTTCCAGTTTTATCCATATCATTGCAAATGGCAGGATTTTCTGTCTTTTTGTGGCTGAATAATACCCCACTGCGCATACATACCACATTCTCTTTATCTAGTCATCCATCAGCGGACACTTGGGTTGTTTCCATGTCTGGGCTGTTGTAAATAATGCTACACTGAACATGGGAGTAGAGATGCCTCTTTGAGATAGTGATTTCATTTTCTTTGGATATATACCCAAATGTGGGATTGCTGGATCATATGGTAGTGTAATTTTTCATTTACCCTGGGTTTATTCTTAACTGTGTATTGTAAGCTCACTGAAGACAGAGACCATACCTAGTTTATAAAACAATATCATGGCAATTTGCAGCACAGGCCTTGAGATCACACATATAAATTTGAACTTGGCTCTGCCACTCCTCAGTAAAACACCCATCTCTTCTTGTGGATGTAACTGTTGTCTGACCTTGTGTAGTCTCAGTACTCCCACGTATAAAACTGAAGTAACACCTATTCCTCTCAGGGCAGTTGTGAACATTAAATGAGAAGACGTACGAAAGTGTTTGGCGCAATGCCTGGCACACACAAGTATTCAATCAATGGTTAACTATTATGTGTATGTCTACTTTTTTATTTGAATTGCTACCATGTAGCACAGAAGTAGCTACTCATATCTTTGCCGAACAAATCATGGCTGAGAGAAGGAAACGGTGAAAGGAATCCAGGGGCTGGCACCCTTGTCTTACTATGCCTTTATCTTCCTCTGTGACCTTAAGAGTTGGAGTCTCAGGGATTGCTGTGGATGCCTGAGGCCTGCTTCTAGCCTAAAAGCCTTTCTGGAGGAGGAGTCAGTACTAGGGCCTCCTTGGGAGTTCTGAGCCTCTCAGGGGAGTTCCAATTCAATCCCTAGTTCCTTTGCTCTTCTGGCCCTCCCCCACAGCATCTCTGGAGAGTCTCCTAGTGATGGGAACTTCCAGTGACCACCCTGTACCTTTGGGGGATCCCCAGGAGTTGGGGACCCTCTTAAGCACCACTTCCTGCATGAAGCACTTCCTGTTTTTCCAGGTCAGATAGAGTCTCTGCTATTATATCACATGGCATTTGGCATTCATTGCCCTATTCTAGCAATTAGCTTTCTGTCATTACCCACTGTGAATTTTAAGATCTCTAAGTGGAAAGTCTGGCTCTGGTTCCTGTTTGGTGAGCACAGTGAGCTGTACATAGTTCCCAAGTAATGACTGTTACACTACATTATATTGAAGCCGGTCTTGGGGCTGCCGCTTGAGCTGAGCTATAAGCTCAGGCCTTGCCCTAAACTCTAAGGTGTTACCCTGATCCCAGAGCTTTAAGATACAAACTTCTGCTCCCTGTGGGAGAACACAGCCTCTGTTCCATTAACAACACGGAGTTCATTGTTTGATTCATTGTACAAAGTTCCCAGGAACGGATTTCAAAAAGCTGGCAGGAATCCAGAAGAAAAACTTTATATAGGGGGTAGATTGAGATTTACAAGATGGTAACATCAAACTTTTCCTCTCCATAATTTAAAGTTTATTTTTTTTACATCACCCAGGTATTATATGGGAGTGTGGTGGAAATTTAATACCTGCAACAGCTGAAAACAATTTGAAAGAATTCTGACTCTCCTAGCAGACAATTTACTTAGCAGTCATATGAAATAATAAAGCAATAATTTATTTGGTCCTAAATATGATTTTTCTGACCCACCCAATGTGCACAAAATTGTAAATTTTTTATTCCCAGTTATTATTACCACAGTGCTAAAGTGCCTGGCCAAAAATAACATTTCATAGCTTTTATTCTGAGTTGTTTAACTTAATTCAGGTGAAATAGCATCTCAGGAAAAGTTTGCCATCTCAGCAACTTGCTTTTCTCAGTTGGCATAGAAAAAACATTACCTTTTCAGCTTCCTCTTTCACTGCTGAGACTTCGGTTCTGCCTGAAGAATGCTAAAGTGTCTGCTCTTGATTTCAGGTGGCTTCTCACAAACTCGGCGAGTTTCCCGAGCCCCTCCGGCAGCCCGTTCCCGGTGAGGGCACAGCAGGCCTGCACCGACCAGTTGCGGTCGCAGCACAGCTTCTTCATTCTGAACATTCTGGTGATGTCCTCGGCAGTCAGCGCTCCAGGCACATCCTGTTTGTTGGCTAATAGAACAACGGGCACATTTTTAATGTGTTCATTTTTCAAGATGCGTTCAAACTCTCTCCGGGAGTCTTGCAGTCGCTGTTTATCCGCGCTGTCCACAACATACACCAGCCCATCGGTGCGCTCACAGTAACAGCCCCACACGGTTCTCATTTTCTTCTGTCCTCCAACATCCCAGACCGTGAGTGAAAGACTCTTTCCCAGCTCGATCATCTCCACGTTGAAACCTACAGTTGGGAGGGTCACAGTGTCCTCCGCAAGCTTGAGTTTATAAAGGAGAGTCGACTTCCCAGCAGAGTCAAGTCCCAGAAGAAGAATTTGGGCTTGCTTGACTTTAGGGTTTTTAGAACTCAACAGACCCATGTTAAGCTTTGTTCCCTTAATAAATTGTTGCCCAGAGACAGTGTTTGCTCTCCAGGTTTCCTCTCC
The DNA here is from genome assembly GCA_039655065.1 of Glossophaga mutica. Lineage (NCBI taxonomy): Eukaryota > Metazoa > Chordata > Mammalia > Chiroptera > Phyllostomidae > Glossophaga > Glossophaga mutica. The sequence continues at coordinate 197,436,868 of CM077304.1, forward strand.
AGCATGAAAATATTAGGTGGAAAGACGTGAGCACATGCCTTATACTATATTCTAAGAGGCACTGTGTGTACTTAATGTTGTAGCTTATCAGCTTGATTATGGATAAACAATGTTTTGTTTGCAGTCCCAGCCAATCCTGAGGAATTTGCAGAGTGAGTAACCAGGCATTGTCATAGTAGCTCAAGGGGGAAATTCTCCGGGAGTGAGCAGGACTCAGGAGCGGCCTTGCCTGGGTGATGCTGCAGCTTCTTCTTTCCCAGGTTTTGGAAAATCAAAGGTTGAGGCATCCACGGAAATATGGTTCGGCAGCAGAATAAAAATTTAACTTTACAAGTGGTTTGTAGAACTTCTATAGTTATTTAACCATTTATCTTATCCAGTTGTAAATAAGTAATCAGACTTCTGAAATCATAAAGAGGGAGTTTACCTCACACTTCCCTGTGTGGTAACTTTAGTACTTTCCCCTTGTCCAGATTACTCAATAGAAAACATCAAACCCCCCGAGTTGTCTGAGCCTTAGTCCCTAACCACATAGAGGATCACTGCTTCAACCTTCTAGGCAGGAAATTCACTCTACTCACAGGACCAGATTTACCAAGGAGGGAGTTTGTAACACCAACACTTAAAATTAAGCGCACAGTCTGACTAAAGATGATGGATTAATTTATTTGTAGTAGATATCTTGAAAAATATTTCCACGTATTTATCTCCACTCTTTCTCAAGATTCCACCAAATGATGGTAAAGAAATAAAAACAACATATAGCCCTGGCTGGGTGGCTCAAGTTGGTTGGAGTGTTGTCCTATACACCAAAATGTTACAGGTTCAATTCCCAGTCAGGTCACATAGTATCTAGGTTGAGGGTTTAATCCCTGGTTGGCGCACATATGGGAGGCAACTAATTGATCTCTCTCTCTCTCTCCTCTTCCTCTTTCTCTAAAATCAATAAACATATCCTATGGTGAAGATTAAAATATAACAACAACAACAACAACAATAATAATAAATAAAAACAACATGTAAACCCATAACAAGAAAACAGAAAAGTTCCTCAAAGGGTGGGAGATTTTAACAAAATGCTGGCAGGTGGGATAGGGATGGAAGACAGTGGTAACCGATGCAGCAGGATAAAGCTGAGGCTTGGGGTGCTGATGCACAGGCTATAGAGGGAAGAGGTAAAAACAGAGGGGGTCCATAAAGGTCTGAATCAGGGACAGCGCCCACACACACACACACACACACACACACACACTCTCACAGCCCTCTGCTGAGTAACATTTCAGCAATGAGAAGTTACTCCCCAGCCAAAAAACTGAGGTGTTCTTTTCTAAAGAAATTGAACGATGTCAGAAAAAAAGACCTCCAAGTTTTGGCAGTTGGGAGTTTACACATCAGAACGCCTAACTCCACCTTCAATTAACCAACAGCCAACCTGGCAGTGGGTGACACTGCCCAGGGGCACGGAGTCCCCATCGGCTTTTCTGCACACAGACATTTCTATGCTTAATATAGAAAATGCCTTTAATATAAATGAGGGAAAGACCAAGATAGAAATAAGAACAGTTTAAGGAAGTTTAAACAGAAGCAGTGCAGGGAACAGAAGAAAGTAAGTTTTAATTAATATTTCCAGGGAGATTTAAAACGATATTGCATCCATAAAACAATAAATGGATGCTATTAAAAAGGCCACTCAAAAAAACAAAAACAGAACTCTCGAAAACTAAAAATATGATTTTAAAAATCTGAATCAAGATCAGTAATAGGTTGGAAGAAAATCTTTTAGAAAGTAGAAGATAGAAAAGATGAAAGAAAAGATAAGAGATGTAGAGGATCAATTCCAGAAGTTTCAGCATCTGACTTATAGAACTTATTCCAGAGGGAACACAAAATATGCAAATGAGGAAACTATCAATATATATACATATATACATATATATATATATATATAAAAGACTATTTTCCAAAGCAAAAGAATGAACTGTCCACATTGAAAGGCTTCCCTCAATGCTTAGCAAGTTAATTTTTAAAATAGCTATAACAAGGCATATAATATACATATTTTATTTTTACTAAAACTAAAATTTTATTATTTAAGAAATTAAGTAGACTATTCTAGGTGCAGAAAGTACATTTATAAAGAAATTATTCAAGCCTTTTAAAGAAAAATTAAGTTTTTAACCAACTCACTCTATCTCAGAAACCAGAGATAACATTTTCATTCATTTATTCATCCATCTAGTCATTCATTCAATATATATATTGCTCACTTTGTGACATGCCATTTGCTAGATTCCAGGGAGGTCAAAAATAAATTAGGCCAGCTCTTAGGAGGCTTTCACTGGAGAGAAGGTAAAAAACGTGTGAATAAATAAAAAAATAATACAGTTAAAAAAATCATAAATGCTTTAAGGGAAAAAAGCTAAAGTATTCTGGATATTTAAAGATTATTTCAGGATGGAGGGCATTAGGGGAATTATCTAGGGAAGGTTAAATACTGAACTGAGCCTTGTGTAGAGGTGGTGGGAGTAGGGCGTTAATGAAAGAGATGGTCTGTGTGAGAAAAGTCTCAGTGATGGGAAAACATGTATATGGGAAAACAACAGGAGCGCACAGTATGTGTGCATGTATTTGTTTTTCCTACAAACATGTTTAACTAGCATGAGAAAACCATCACACAAATCTAGATTGTAGGACACGCTACAAGACAACAGTACGCCATGTCATGAAAGACAGATAAGAGAAAAGAAAAAAGGAGCAGGGGAAGAATATTCTAAATTAAAAAATACATGATTTCCTAAATACATTGTGTGATCTTTGATTGGATTCTTTGTCCCAAAAAATGATTAAATAAATTATGACAATTGAGGACATTAGATGCTGTTACTTATCAATGTCAAATTTTAGGTTTTTTCTTTATTATTGATTTTTAGAGAGAGAGGGGATGGGGGGCGGAGAGAGAGAGAAACATCAATTTGTTATTCCACTTATTTATACATTCACTGGTTGATTCTTATATGTGCCCTAACTAGGGAATTTAACCTGCAACTTTGCCTTATTTGGATGATTCTCTAACCAAATGAGCTACCCAGCCAGGGCCTAATGTTAAATGTCTTGAGTATAGTGATGAAGTTTTGTTTATATAGGAAGTTCTCCTTTTTTAAAAAAGACACACATTAAAGTATTTAGGGGTGATATCAGCAAGGCAATTTCCATTGATTTAGCAAACACGTGTATATACAGAGAATGCACCAGAAATATAGTAAAAGTTAATACTTGGTGGAGTTACATGAGAGGTATTGGGTGTTTATTGTACTATTTTTTAATTCTCCTGCAGATTTGAAATTTTTCAAAATAAGTTGAAAACAATTAAATGAAATGAACCTATCAAATTAAGCTGAAGTCTGAAATAATGTAGAGAAATAATTTAGCTTACACATGTGGTAAGACTGTACTTCCAAAGATGAATTTAGGAACTCTGACTGCATGAGCTCGTCTCAACTCCACGTTTTCAATAAATTACCTTTTTTAAAGGTTTACCATTTATTTTTTAAATTAAACGTGGTATATTCTTTATAAGATCTACTGTCAGTATGTATGTGGCTTTGCTCTGTTTTCCATTGACCAATGTTGCCTTGTTTTCAAGATAGCCAAGCAAACAATGGCTTAAGGTCTGGATGATTATATCCAAATGAAACAATAATTCTTCTGTGAAAGGAAGTAAAATAACTTCCTTCTCCATGCTAATTTTCATGAAAAAGTCTACAAATATTTTAACATCCTTTCCTGTTGTCCCACAGCATTTATGGATTCATTTGTCCCAGTCAAACCTGAGGGAAGGCAAGGTTTGGTTTTTTGTAAATCATTGTGATATTATACAAAAGAAAACAAAAGGTAGAATTCTGAGAGTTACTGGCAAGCTCTGCATAGCACAGGAAATTTGTTTTAAAATACAGGAATGAAAGAAACATTTTCTTTAATTTCTTACCATAGAGAGGGGAGGCAAAAAGCCCTAAATTAGAAACTCAATCATGTAGTGACCAAGTAAAGATATAGAACTTATCTCTTGGAAGAAAGTGGCAACTTATTCTATTATCGTTATTTTTCACAGATAAAGAATCAGGACATGGTCGTGTGGCTTCCTTAGCTTATGCAGACTTAGAACATACCCCGTTTTTCTTACAATAACTTATTTTGAATATATTTTATTGATTATGCTATTACAGTTGTCCCATTTCTCCCCCATCATTCCCCTCCACCCTGCACACCCCCTCCCACCCACATTCCCCCCTTTAGTTCATGTCCATGTGTCGTAAATTCTTTAGCTTCTACATTTCCCACACTATTCTTGCCCTCCCCCTGTCTATTTTCTACCCACTGTCTATGCTACTTATTCTCTGTATCTTTTCCCCCTCTCTCCCCCTCCCACTCCCCTGTTGCTAACCCTCTATGTGATCTCCATTTCTGTTCCTGTTCTAGTTGTTTGCTTAGTTTGCTTTTGTTTTAGGTGTGGTTGTTAATATCTCTGAGTTTGCTATCTTTTTACTGTCATGTTTTTTATATTCTTTTTCTTAGATAAGTCCCTTTAACATTTCATATAATAAGGGCTTGGTGATGATGAACTCCTTGAACTTGACCTTATCTGAGAAGCACTTTATCTTCCCTTCCATTCTAAATGACAGCTTCGCTGGATAGAGCAATCTTGGATGTAGGTCCTTGCCTTTCAAGACTCCAAATACTTCTTTCCAGCCCCTTCTTGCCTGGAAGGTCTCTTTTGAGAAATCAGCTGACAGTCTGATGGGACTGTAGGCTAATGTAATTATGATGTGCCTTGGCGTGTTCCTTCTTGGGTCCAATTTCTTTGGGATTCTCTGAGCTTCCTGGACTTCCTGGTAGTGTATTTCCGTTGCCAGATTGGGGAAGTTCTCCTTTATTATCTGTTCAGGTAAGTTTTCCACTTGTTGCTCTTCTTCTTCCCCTTCTGGTACCCCTATAATTCAGATGTTGGGATGTTTAAAGATGTCCTGGAAGTTCCTAAGGCTCTCCTCATTTTTTTGAATCCTTGTTTTTTCACTCTTTTCTGTTTGGTTGTTTCTTTCTTCCTTGTAGTCCACTCCATTGATTTGAGTCCCAGTTTTCCTCCCATCACTACTGGTTGCCTGTGTGTTTTCCTTCATTTCACTTAGTGTAACCTTCATTTTTTTCATCTAATTTGTGACCGAAATCAACCAATTCTGTGAGCATCCTGATCACAAGTGCTTTGAACTGTGCATCTGATAGGATGGCTATCTCTTTGTTGCTTAGATGAATTGGCTCTGGGGCTTTGATCTGTTCTCCCATTTGAGCCATTTTTGGGGTTTTGGGGTTTTTTCTTTTTCTTTTTTTGGTCTGGTCAAGGCTATTATCTATGAGGGAGCCTTAGGTGTTCCCCAGGGCGGGACAGCCCAGTCACTGGGTTGTGATGCTGTACGTGAGGGTGGGGTCGGAAGGGGAACAATGGTGCTTGCTCCACTCTCTCTCGGATTCCAGTCCCTTCCCCCACTTCCCCCAAGCAAATTGGGCCCTTCTGGTGCTGATTTCCATGTGGGTGGGCTTGTGTATGTTCTAGGACCCTGTGGGTCTCTCCAACGAACTCTCCTGTGAGGCTGGGAGTCTCTCCAGGCCCCTCACCGCCCCCTCCAAGTGTTTTCAATAGGAGTTTTCAGGTTTTATTTCCTGGCACTGGAGCCCTGGGTTGCGAGGTCTGTCTCACTCCCTGTTTTCACCTAGATTATCTGCACTCAAATGTGGGACCACCTCGTCAGCCAGCTGCCTTGCGCGGCCTCATTGGGTCTGCCCATTGCCACCCAGCGCCAGGGTCCGCTAGCCACTGCCTGCATACCTGGGTCCACCCACCTCCACGCTTTCCTGCCTCGACTCCACCCCTCTTACCGGTCTGGATGAATGGTTGTCGGACTTCCATACAGTTCAATTTTCTATCAATTCTGATTGTTTTCTTGTTTCTAAATCTTTGTTGTCCTTAATTTTAGTTGTGCGAGGAGACACAGTGTCTCCACCTACGCCTCCATCTTGGCCAGAAATCATAATAACTTACTTTTGCCAATCTTTTAAAAAGTAAACTTTTAGAAAAATGAACTCTCACATACTTATGGCAAAATGCAAATATCATACACGTACAGCTCAGTGAGTTATCACAAATTGAAAACACCCATGTAACCACCACAAAGGCTAGGCTTAATCTTTAATTTTTCTTTTTTTTTTTGTTGCGAGTGAAAATTCCAGACTTCAAATATTTCTACACCAGTTGTCAGAAATATACTCTGTTCTCAAACATGTAACATAAACAACAGGTACTCATTATCCTAGCTGAGATTCTCTGAAGCTGGGAAGAATGATATATTCCAACCTACAAAGCTTTTTCCAAGCACCATGTTTCCAGAACAGAACCAACACTTCATCACCAAAGGCAAAGAACTTTACTTGTCACATGGTAGACCATTGGATCTGAATTCAAATCTAGCCTCTGGCAAGTGTTGAATGGTGATAAAATCAAGGATGTTATAATAATTACATATGTTATATAAAGTAAATGTGAAAACACATTTCACAGAACCTGGCACGTGATTGATGAAAATTTTCTTTCTCTCCTCCTACAAGTTTTATACATTGGCTAACATTTGATAACACTTGCAGTTCTTAACCTTTTGCAGACAAGAAACTATTTGACGATTACCATCAGAGCATTCCCCTGGCAGAATAAATTACTATGTGCAGGACCTCTTTCCCAACACCGCAAACACTTTTATTCCCCCTCCCCCAAATAAGATTAACATGAGCAGGGAGACAATACAACAGCGGAGGGGCGGTCAGGAGCTATCTGGAGCTTGGAAAGGAAAGTAACACTCTGTGCCTTGGTGAAAATGGAGATTTATATTATAATTTATACATAGTATTCTCCAAATGTCTGCCCAGCCACTCACTAGGGGCCCCAAAGAACTGGGTGGTGCCACCTGACCACCTTCACCTCACTGGCTTCCTTTACACTTCAGCTAAATAAGGATGCAAACCATAGGTTTGCAGAGATCTCCATTCTTTATAGTTTCTTGTTTCTCTTCTAACTCATGATAAATCTGTAATTATTCATTCAACATTTATCGAGTACACAATAAGTGGTCAGCCCTGTCTGTCTGCTGTGTTCAGAATAACAGAGTACACTCTTTAACAAGTACCTGAGGGTTGAACTGGTTTGTTTTTGTTTTTTTAAAATCTTTCAAAAGTACTCTATACAGAATGCTGCTATTTTAAGAAATAAAAATTTTATTTAAAAACAATATTTAAAATTTTTTAATCATCTGAACAACTAAAAATCTAATGTGATCGTGAATTTCATTTTTGTCTATTTTCTTCCTGTCCTTGTTTATGTACATATATAATTTTGACATGCTTTATTCATTCATTTATCATACTTGTACTGAGCATGTAATATGCCTGGAAATAATAAAGACACTGGCAATATGGATATAATCAAAACAGGCTCCATTGTCAACGAACTAATAGTTTAAGAAGGAGACAGATACCAACATATCTTACTATACATAAAGTAAGAAGATCTCAAGGAAGCACAGGAGTCATTTAAAAAAAAAAAAAAAAAAAGGCTGAAATAGGAAGTTGAGTCCAGGAAACTGGAAGCAGTTTCACAGCTCTGGAGTCGAGAAGTGTGGCGGCAGAGGAATAAGGAGAGGAGGCTGCAGGTCTGTGCCAAGCAAGCGTGGCTCACGCATGGGGTGCTCACATCATTTATCATCCCAACTAGGACACCTCTGAAAGCAGAAGGGGTACTTATCATGCGCATGTCAGAAAGCAGGACTGTCCTGGAAAAACTAGGCCCTGTGGTCACCCTAATAGAGGCCACATGAGACCTGCCTGGCTTCATTAAGGAAAGAGGAGAGGCTCATCCCCTCAGCTGTGATCCAGGATACCAAACAAGGAAGTTTGTTGTATAGAAAAGTCATGCAATATGAATTTGAATAGCATCAGGGAGCCCCAAAACATAAAATAGTCATCCAAGAGTCCCAAGTCAGAGGGAAAGGCAAGAAAATGTGCAAACAACATGACTGTTTACCTAGAAGACCCACAGAACTGGATGACAAATCAAGACTTACACTGTAGGCAGACATGAGATCAACATCAAAGATAAGCAGCATTCCTCTTAGCCAGCAATAACTGAGAAAGATCCCATTCTCGTTAGCAATAAAAACTGTAAAATACTGAGGGACAAATAGTCCTTGTTATAAACTACCAGGATTCTAAGTCTGTTACTGTTGTACGGTCTAATTTATTCTGGTTCATATGAGGAGGCAGGATAAATAATGTCCCCAAACCATCTAATATTGTCCAGCACAAAGAAAATAACGAACTATTTGTGCATTTATAAGGAAAGCTTGCTAAGAAGTACTAGTAAAGGCAGGGAGCAAATTCTAAAATAGTACAGTTAGTATAACATCACTTACACAAACCCCTTTCCCACATGTCACCAGTGGCTACTATATTAGACAGTGTAGTGCTAAATAAGCTGAAAAGAAAAAAGTTCATATAAGAGAGCGAGAGAGCCCTGGCCAGCATGGCTCAATGGTTGGGCCTTGTCCTGTAAAGTAAAAGGTCAGGGCACATACCTAGGTTGCGGGTTTGGTCCCCAGTGGGAGCATGTACAAGGGGCAGCTGATCCATGTTCTCTCTGACATCATTGTTTCTCTTGCCCTTTCTACCTCCCTTCCCTTCTCTCTAAAAAATAAACAAAATTTTTTTAAAGAGAGAGAGCAAAGGAAAGTGGCTCAGATATGGCTGGGGGAAAAAAGGAAAAAAAGAGAGAGAAGAAGGAGGAGGAGGAAAATAAGAAGGAAAAAAGAACAAAAGGTATGGCTGAGGCCCCAAGGTGGGGGGTTGGGGTGGCAGAGGAGTCACAGTAACTGACCGAATCCTCAGGTAGGTGTAGGGATCTGAGAGCGGAGGGGCCTGTGCTCACGTCTCAGGTCCGGCCAGTGTAAACAGACAACCAGATACGTCTGTGACAGCCCCCAAGTCTCCCACTTCCCCTCACGTCTCCAGAATGGCCCAGAAGGAGCCGGTTTGCCAGTCCCTAAGAGACGGTGATGATGTGGCTCAGGGAGAATCACCACGGTTGGGAGAGGGTCGCTGCAAGTGCTGGATTGCCGCCTGGAGACGGTGGGAATGCGGACAGCAGCAGTGAATTCCAGCCTGGAACCCAACACTCCACCCCGCGTTCCCTAGAACTAAGATGCCACTCCAGGGAGATGGAGGGGAAAGGGAAGTTCTGAATTCGGAGACTTTAACAGAAATAATATTTTTCTTAAAAACGGAAGTAAGTTTATCTGCAATCTACCAACTGTACTTCTGCTATCAGGAAAAAATGAAAACTTGAAACAGACATTTAAGTTCAGTTCTAGATTTTTAAATTCAGTTTTATGAAATGAAAACAGCTCTGTCAATCCTGGACTCTGTCCAAGCAGAGCAATAACTACCAAGAGAGTGAAACAGTTTCTCAAAGTGCAGCCAGGGCTTTAAAACTGTCAGTTAGAGTGGCCTCCACCAAGGCCCGGGGGCCCAGCCCTGCAGAGGGAATGTTGAGGTAGGAAGAGCCCCATGGCCTGGCCTTTGTGTACTCAATTGATTCTGACCTTGCTTTCTCTTCCCCCACCCCCAACGCCTTATTTCTTCTCTGCTGTGCCCACACTGACCTCTAGAATTAACAGTTCCTTCCTCTTTGTGGGTGCTCCTGAAAAAGCAGGAAATCAGTGGGGGCCATTAGGGTTGTGACACTGCTGGAATGTAGTCCCTAAATCCCGGGGCAGTGAACCACAGAACACAACTTCTCCATGTGCCTCTTCGTTTGATTTGACTGGCTTCTCCAACTCACAGGGCCAGCCTGGAGGTCCCCAGGTTTGCAGCTGGTCATTTTCTCCCTGGTATAGACCTTGCTAAGACCTCTTCCCACGACTGGGTTTCTGGGGTACCGAGTTCCAGGAGGCACTCCCTCTCAGGCTGCCCCTGAGAGCAGATGCCTCCAGATTTTCCATCCCAGGTGCCTCACTGCCTCACCCTAGCCTAGGCCCTGCTGCTTTCTTCCACCTGGAATTATATCTCCTTTCTGCCCTGGCCCCACTGCGTTTGTGGGCAACCTCAATGTCCCAGGTCTCTCCTCAAAACAGCCACAGCTCCCAGTGAAGTGATTGGAACAATGAAGAAATCGCAAAGTAGCAGCAGATCTGCCCTCTGTGCATCCACTGAGCAGGACAAGTAGAAACTGCCAGGAGAACTTTCCCCCGTTTTAAATTGCAGAATTACAGCATTTGGGGCCTAGAAGAGACTTTATTGATCATATAATTTTATGTGCCTGCTAATATTCAGGATTGTTAGTCTTTATGTTTGTTTGTTTTACTTTGGCTGTTCTCAGAAGGGCTACTGACAAAGGTATTCTCGTGGTCTAGAGAGGAAAAGTCACAGTGAAATCCGTGTAACCAAGTCAGCTAAAGACTGCAGCTCCCAACAATCAGTGACACAGTAATCAGAGCACTGGTAACAGGAGTCACAGCATATGGCGGAACAGTTTACATTTCTGTGGTTGGATTTAAGCAAATGCCTCCCTGCCCTTAAGTATTGGATGGGACCACAGTAACATAAAAAATAAATAATTCCGAGTTAAAAATGAAATGTCATGAAATCTCCGTAGGACCGGCTTGAAAGACACCACAAGTCGAGTCAAGTCAAGGATGTATGTAATTCTACACCCAGGCTACATTAGACACTTACTATTGCTCAGTGAGTCTAACATAGCAGTTTTCCTCTGAATGCCAGCAACTGGGCTCTATATTTAGCTAAGTTTCCCAATCCTAGGAATTCCACTCAAGCCTGACAGTAATGAGTGAGCAGTTTTTTAATATCTTTCTACTCAGTATATTGTAATCTAATAACATTAAGAACTTGCAACCTTCAAAGCATTTTCTAGGTACTTAAATATTCTTCAGCATCCACCTAAGTCTAAAAATGTCAGAACATTTTATGGGCGAGAACCCGATACCAGACATTAGTGACTCATCATCAACAGGACAATCATTCTGTCCCCAGTCTAGTGACTACTCCCACAGACAGCTTACTCCCTCTGCCAAGAAATGAGTCAGTTAACTAATCTGGTAGCAGAAACATCACTGTCATAATACAGTCTTCCCCAATTCATTCTATAAAGACTAATATTCATCACAGGAGAGCAGTCAAATTGAAATGTTTGAATCTAGGTTTATGTTCATGTGAGATACACATGTTAAGTTTCTCAGCTGCATACATTTATTTCCACTTGTTCTGATTTCCCAAGAAATGTGACCTTACATAAATATTTTAAACAGGTAATTTAACCCAGAAAACTAAATAAAACTAGTTAAATAAAATATCATCATAATTAATTTTAACAAAATATCCTTAAAGGACAGTTCAGAGAAAAATCGGCTACAAAGGGGGCTGCTAGTAATTGTCAAGTAATGAAACTATGTGTCTTCCAAAATTTCTAAACTGTATTTCAGAGAAATTACTAAATATCCATCTGTAAAATTACCAATAAATTGATCTAAAGATTATTGTTCAGATTTTACCTAATAAAATATACTAGTGCTTTTGTTGTTGAAGTTTTATTTTTCTGATTCTAAATGTAAGGATGACACAGTGACTTACATAAATCTTGCTGGTGTTTCATTTCCTTTGTAGCTATCAAAATCATTGCCAAATTATCATATGACTTAACATAAAATTTGAAGTAAAGTTAGCATTTCATTTATAATGTGATCCTGGGGAGTCTGCTTATTAATGATAAATCTAAAGCATCATGAAATTAAATATAAAATGCCCCAATCTTATTTATTAGTCATATAGCAAAAATTTACTGCCTTCTCTTAACTCTATAATTTTTCACCCAAACCAAAGACACATTCAGCTTAATCATCAGAAAGGTTAAAAGACGAAAGCTCCTCTTGCCAAGAGTGAACAGTAAAATGGATCAGAAAATACCAATTTAATAACAGGGACCTGTGTTCAGGCAGATCTGGCCGTAAGTCAAGCACAAGAGGGTTTCTCTTCATGAGGAGAGTGGCAACTGCTCTCTCACACTTCTTGTTTAGCATCAAACCTTCTGTTAATACAAGACAATGTTAAAAATTTCAAAAGCAATCCAAAAAGGTCACGAGGAAGCCTACGACGTAAAGTAGCGTTGTTTCTCTCCTTTCGAAATCAGGGCAAAAAATTAAAGATAAGAAGGAAAAGCTCAATCGGTTAACTCAAGGGCAAACACTTGATTGCAAGGTAACTGGGAAAAGGCTGAATCAATTCCGAGCAGTAAATTGGAAACTAGATTTTTTTAAAGGCACCTCTATCACTGATTTGTCTGCAAAGTGGGCTTTCTGCAATTACTGGATTCGTGCCACCATTACAGGGTTCCACTCAAGGATCCGAGTTTCTGTCCTAATGACCAGGACTCACTGCTTTGGCTTTCCTTTGGCTGTGTCTGTGGCAAGCCCCTTTGTCACTCTGGCCAGGTAAATGAACATATCTACGCCTCGTTTTGATTTTCTATAAAATACTGGTCTCCCCAAAAGCTGTTGGGAGTATTTATTAGACAATAATTGTAAAATGCTTTTCAAGTCTGATGTGGCAGTTTCACGCTAAGTAATGATGATTACAAATGAGGTACCCTCCAAAGAAACCACTCTGAGGTTCATCTGAGAATGACTGACACCGAGAAAGAAACTTTGACTCAAATGTTCCTGAGCATCTAGGGGTTCAGGGGGAAAACTCTTCTTTACCTCATTTTAGAAAGAGCCACAGGAAAGAAAGAATATAAAAACAACTATTTATGCCCTAAATAATGATGTTTTCTACTAATGCCAGTACATATGCAGGTGTGTGCATGTGTTTTATTAAGACCAGATGTTAATTAAGACTATATTTTTAAACTTCATTTGGAAAATTTACTGGTTTCAACCACATCCGGATATGAGAAATTAGTTCCAATAAGATATGATTATTATCAAAAGGGGAATATCAATATTCATTAGGTCTGGTGAGAGAGATGTACAAAATAGGTTGGAAGGGCAGGAGCATGGACTTTGCAGTCAGGCCGACCTGGGCTGAGAAACTGGCTCTGCTGCTCTGCCACTTGCTGGCTGGATGGCTTTGGACAAATTACTTAACCTCCTGAGTCTCAGTTTCCTTGTCTATAAAACAAATCGTGATACCTCCCTTACAGGGCTGCTGTGAGGACTAGATGAGATTTCATTTGGAAAAGTACCTTATTCCAAGGTTGGCTGTCCATCGGGCACTTACAACTATTCTCTTTCAGTTGAGTCCTGTACCTAAACGTGATGCTGTACCTAAATAATCCCATTTGAGAGAACTTCGTCCAGCGGTTCATTGGCACTTCTACAGAATCAAAACAGATCATGACTTCCACGCTACAAGTGTTATAGATGACTTTTCAGTGGTAATTGTTCTTTTTATGATAGATTTTAAGATTATATTAGTACTTCATGCATTTTATACAGCATACCCATTTTATGTTTTTTCAAAGCAAATATCATTCATATGTGGATGTGAATATATAAATATACCCATGTATAATAAATATATATAGTTTTTTAATAGACAACCACTGGTAGCCTGTGGAATATTTCACCTATTTTTAGGATGTTAGCAATGACAAATCTGAGCTCTCACCAAGTCTAATCACTTCCCTTCACAGGTGAGAAACTGAACTCCAGAGTCCGGGTAACTTGTCAAAAATCACATAGCACTAGAACTGTGAATAAAACTCTAGTCACCTATCAATCCAACATTCTTTTGGTGCCTTTAAATATAACTTAAAAGGCAATACAGCATACTGTTGCTTTAGAGAAAAAAGATCCTGATCAGAGATTAGAAACCTCTCCAAGGCAGGAATCATATGTTATTCATTCGCTGTGTGTAATGGAGCTCTTCGGAAGAGTGAGTTTTGAATACATACATTTCAAATGAGTTAACGGGTTTTTCTTAAGGCTACAGTGCATGTGACTTTTGTGGGGGTACTAGTTTAACAAAATTGGGCTTTGCTGTGTATAATAATTAGCAACCATATTACATCTATGATGACATAGCAAATAAATAATGGAACAGTTATCTGGAATTTTTTAAAAATGATCTGGCGTTATATAAAGTAAGACTGACTGCCAGCATGGATGACACATATTAAAAGTCCCTTTTTCTAAAAAGTAAAGATTATGTTTTTGTACTTAAATGAAACAATTGCCTGAATATTTGACATTTCCTTCCCTATCTACATTGTGTCTTGGACTGTGTTTCTTGTGAGGTCAAACATCTTGATGAAAACTTCAAAATAAGGTAACTATTAAGATGTTGATGTAATTGCAATATAAATGAAAGAATCAGTTTACAACTGTACTCAGAGAACTTATATTATATTTATATAGTAAATTTACATAGTAAAGCCATTCCAACGGTTGCAGTATTGCACAGCCATTGAAATTCATGATCTTGAAGATAATGTGGCAACATGGGGGTAAATGTTTGTGTTCGAATATTTCACTAGGAAATCAGTATTCATCATCACGTAATTTTATAGAAAAAGAATTCTGCACAGAAAATGGCAAAAAGGAAATATACCAAAATAATAAGAGTAACTGTGTTAGGGTGGTGGCAATGTGAGTGCTTCCTTCGAATCTCCAATTATTCTGTATTATTTCTGTAACAGAAAAAAAAATTAACAAGCATTGTACAAAGAAAATGAGATCTATAAAAGAAACTATAGTAAATATCTGTGATTCATAGCAGTCTCAAATCTTTTGAAAAAACTACCCCACATTTTTATTGTTCTCCACAATGTGAATTCTGTCTTCCAGAAGTAAATGCTAAAACTTAAAAATATGCTAATTTCCCTTGCCTCTTTCTGCACCTAGGGTGAGGTTCTATAATTCAGTTTCTGCCTTCAGTTGCTCCTGTCAGAAACTGCCTGAAGAACAGACAGGGTCCAGATTTCCCTTCTGCTGGCACGAGTGGTTTCAGTGCCACAGTTCTGGGGATGGCAGTGGAAGAAGCAGTGTCCCCATTGCCAGGAAGACAGTTTGATTCTGAGATTGGTGGTAACTTGACCTAGAACCTAGAACCTGTTCCTCCTGCCTTTCCAACAACTGCTTAGACTTTCAAATCTCCCTTTATAACTCCCTTCTCATTTAAATGACTTGGAGTTGATTCTTTTGTCTACATCTAAGAATGCTAACACATAAAAAAAAGCTAACAAAACTGGACCTAAATAAAGAGATCATTCTGAACTTCAAAAGAACACTGTAATCAAATGAAAGAACTTATCCTGACCAGTGTGGCTCAGTTGGTTGGGAATTGTCCCATAGCTGAAAGATTGCAGGTTCGATTCCCAGTCAGGACACATTCCTAGGTTGTGGCTTCAATCCCCAGTCCAGGCATGTGCAGGGAGGCAACAAATTGATATTTCTCCCACTCCCTTCCTTTCTCCCTTCCTCTCTCTAAAAAAAATGAAAAAAAAATGTACTCAACTGAGGATAAAAATTAAATTAAATTAAAATTAAAGACCTTTTATTAAGTCGTTTAGGGGCAAAGCATTAAAGAGTTGGTACGTGACCCTGCAAGCTCTCTTCTGTGGCAGCAACCAGGAGGCCTTGTCTCCCTGGTGAGGCAGCTACAAGATGTCAGATTCCCCATTAGCCCAAGTACTGGAGAGACTGTGCGGGAAAGAGCTCCCCAGCAATCCAAATAAAACATGTCATGTGATCAGCAAACAAATTTCTGTTATGTTAGGAGGTTCAGGAGTTAATTTGTTCTCATAGCATAGTTCAACCTAGCCTGATTAGTACACGGTACCTAAAGTGGGATGTGTTTCATGATCAAAATAAATGTGTAAGCTTAGAAGCCTTGTATGATTAGAGGACATTATATCCAATAAAGGTAAATCAAATACAAATAGAGTAAAGTTCTGTTGTTATTTTGTGTCAAGAAAAGATATCTGGGTTTGCCAAAAAGCAAAAACAAACAAACAAAAAAGTAACATGTTATGAAGAACCATAAATATTTAAAGATTTTAAAAACAACAACTAAGTTATGCTTTTCAGTTCTCACACTATGAAAACTAGAATGTGTGTGTGTGCACCAATTAATTTTCTTAAAATAACCCCCAAAGCAGTATGCAATAATAAAAAGAAAGCCATAGTTATGTATTGTGAAAGTTTTGACCGTCTGAGGAGAAGTGAGAGAAAGTTGCTTCCTTCAGAACTAAAGGAGATGGGAACGCAGCACTCTCTTGCACAGGCTCGTCTGGCTTGCTTTTGCTGCCCTTTTCCTTCGCAAGGGTCTGTTTTGGCCTATAAACTACATCAGTAGTTTTCTCTGCTGATTAGTACATGACCTTTATTTTGTAAGATGTATGATGTTCTTTCACCTGAAATATCCACTTATTTTCTACGTATCCATTATGAACTGCACCACCCTGTCTGCGCTCCGTGATATGGGCCACTGGGCCAACACTGGCGGGGGACTCAGCATCCCAATTCTGTTGTTTGAATGAGCAACAACAGGACATTTCAGGGTTCAATGTCCTAATATTGGGTTGGCCAAAATGTCCATCACATTTTTTCTATATGGTAGCTCTAGTAGTGTTTAGTTGTCTTTAACTTCACTCAAAAAATTTTGTTAGATTGTATTGTGACAGCTGTCATATCAGCATGCATTTTTAAAAACTTATCAAAACTGGTGAATTTTTGTGCAGCTACTTTAATATTGAAGATGGAAGAAGATATGCAACATTTTCAGTGTATTATGCTTTATTATTTCAAGAAAAGTGAAAATGCAACTGAAACACACACAAAAAAGATTTCGTGCAGTGTATGGAAAAGGTGCTGTGACCGATTGAACATGTCAAAAGTGGTTTGCAAAGTTTCTTAGTACAATTGACATTTCGGCCAAATAATCCTTTGCTGTGGGGCTGTCTTATGCATTGGAAGATTTTTAGCAGCACCCCTGGCCTCTACCCACTAGAAACTAATAGCAGGAGATAACTGACATATTCAAAATATCCAAATCAATAAAGTTATTAGTGAAAATTAAAAATGTGTCTTTTATTTTATGGAAAAAACCATATGGACTTTCTGGGAAACGAAATTAATGATCCTCTACTATGTCTTAAAGACTGTGAATGTAAAGCATTTTTGAAAGAGTTGGGGTTTTAATTTTGGTTTGTCTATAGCACAGATGATCAAGTAAGAGAAAATGGGACTAACGTAGAAGAGATTTCTATTAGACATCAAGAAAAGCTTCCAGAATAAAAAAAAAAAATACTGGAATGGATTATTGAGGGAGAACACCTGGTCATTTGTCAGGCACACCATTAAGACTAACTTTTCTTAAGGCAGAAGACTGGGTCAGATACTCTCTCAAAGACCTTTCCAGTTCTGTGGCTTCATGATCATAAGACTGACATTATACCATAATTCTCTTGGCTTCTCTTGTTTTTGTTTATACCATTCAGTGTCTCTTGTATCTGCCATTGACTGGTGTTGATGGTCTATACCCCTTCCCTAGCCAGTGAACACATACATGCACATACACACCTAGAAGACACATCCAATAATTCTTCAGTAATCCCACAGATTCCAAACTGTAGAGGAAAGAATTCCCCATTACCTTCCTTATTGAACTGATTCATCTCCGAGCACAGTCCATGAGTACAGGCCTCACTGACTAGACCTTGAGGGTGTCCCCCAACTGATATTCCCTTGGCAGTGGAAACTGTTCTCATAAACCCTCGTCTCTCATCACACCACCCGCTTCTCTTCCACCTTCACTGTGCTTTTACTTACTTCTTTTCACCCCTATGTGGTCTCAACCCTTCCTCTCCAGGAGTGACCTTTCCCCAACATTACCAAGCATTGTCCTCCTCCTGTGTCCTGGAAACCCTCTCAGTCCCTGCTGGGGTGCTGAGTCACAATCATTCCCTCCACCTGTTCCTGTTGCTGGGTGGGAAAGGGTGGAAGGTTCATATCCTGCAGGTGGAGATTTGTTTTCTCTTTCTCCCCACCTCCTCCGCCCACCTCTGCATTGGCCATCCATTGAAAAAGTCCAGACATCTTGCATCAGACTGCTAATCTCCTACCAACAGCCCCCTACAGGTCCGTATATGGGAGTCATATTCCCCCTACTACTATAACTTAGGAACTTATTAACCAAACAAGTATTGCTTTCCTCTCAGCCTTGTGTAACATTGCAAAGCCCTCTTTTATTGATTAGTTTTGGGACTAGCCATTGCTCTCTAGTATGGAAAGTCAACCTCACCATACATATAAGGTGTTACTGTAAACTGCAGAAGTCAGCAAACTGTGGCTATGGCCTGTAAACCAAATCCAGCCCATACCTGTTTTATGGGACACAGCCATGCCAGTCTTTGTCCATAACTGCTCCTGTTCTAATTATGATAAGGTAATAATTACTCTGTATTAAACACTACCACTCTGCCTGGTCACTCGAGCCAGAAACCTAAGGGTCATCTTTGGTTTGTCATTTTCCTTTGCACTCCACACTGAATTAATCAGCAAGTCATCAGCTCTTCCTCCAAAAATTTATAGTAATTCTAGCAGTCAGAGCTAAAAGAATTAAGTTGACACCTACATTCCCAGGCTGATTTAAGAACCAACTGAGAAGAAGACACAGAGGTCACACAAATGGAAATCAAAATATCACCTTTATTTGTGGTAGAGCTAACAATGACAGCTCATTCTTCTACCTGCACATGAACAAATCCTAATGACATGACCCCACAGCCAGCCAGCCACAGATCTCCCTATGCAGAAAAGAATGCCTGCCCTTGTAATACTTACCAGCATGGAGGAACAGGGAAAAATATACAGAATTACACATGCAGCAGGCAGGCAGATCTCCAACAGGAAGAAGGAAGAAAGTTGGGGAGCCTGCTAGCATCACCCAGCACTGTCGGACAAGTTCTGGGAGGAGTGAGTGATAATGAGGAAAGACCAGGGAGGTTACCAAGAAGTCACAAGTGAGAAGATTCCCTTCCACCAACATTCCCTAGGTTTTTGTTCTCTTACCCCATTAAACTTTGACCATGAACTAGATGTGGCTGCCCTCCTTGGGAGACAAGGTTAACAATCTACTTGGGCAATCCTTGCCCCACTGTCAAAATATTATTCCCCCCAACACCAACCATCGCACTTTTGGGATGCTGGTAGACAGTGCTTTATTTTTAACCTCAGGAGGGTCATTAAAGGTTGGGCAATGAAACAAAATAACAACATAAACATATTCCGATCATAAAAATGCCATCAACATACAAAGTCTCAAATTTGAATATTAACTGCCTTTTTCAATGGATTTTCCTGGGAGGAAATTAAAGTTAAAAATTAAAGTTCATGGAAATTAGTCCAAAGATTTCGGAAGTCAAAAGAATTAAAGGTCAAAATTCTATTCACTTGCACTTGTGAGTTAAAGATTCCAAAATTGAAGTTCGTACTTTATCCTGTCTGATTTCTTATTTCTGGCCACTCTCAGCTAAAGGTGTCCTTGCTGTCAGGTAGAGCTAAGCTGTCTTTGGTAGCTGAACCTGGGCTCTCTTCTACGGGAGGGATACAGGTCCTTAAGGGAGCACACTGAATGCATCTCCACTCTGTCCTGTGTTTAAAGACTCCGAGACTCACCAGAACACAGAAGACTGTCACAGTACTGGCCCCAATTCACCAAACCTAGGGAACACATTCAGTAAAATGATGTGTCCAGAGCCCAGAGTCAGTGTCACCAGTGACTGCAGTAAAGATTCAGTGGTCCTAGAGGAGAGGAAACCTCTTCATGATGCCGGTGAGTCCAGGCTAGTTATCTGAAGTTCGCAATTTCTGAATTCACACTGAATCTGGATCAATCTCCCATCTGGTAGTTAATTTTGACACCATGTGTCTGCATACTGTGCCCGGGGGTGGTGGCAGTGGTACCGGGGATATGCACGGAGTCTTGTTTCTAAGATAGTAGCATTAGAGACATTATAATCTTCTTGCAAAGTTAGAAATTTGTGTTGGTGGCAGCCCAAATAACCAGGCTTTTTTTGATGTGCTCCTGCCTTCCTAGTTATTCATAACCTCTAATTTTCCATTTTGCCTTTGAGCTCCACATCTCCGGCATCCCAGTGCCGAACCGAATGTGGGCCTCGTCAACAGCCCATCAGCAGAGCCCTCAGTCCTCGGTTCCAGAGGGCACTTTCCATTGCCTCTTGCTAGGAAATTGCTTAGAATTACAAAGTCTGTCTAGAAAAGAGATTCCTGGACTGAATTACTGGTGTTGCTTCAAAGCTTGTGTTTCTCATTGTCTGTGGGAATTTTTTTCCTGTCCAGTGGGCTCCTTGGTTCACTGCCTTTCCTACACTTCTAAATATTCCAGGCCTTGGATAGCATTTATTTCTGGAACATCTTAAACTGAAGTACTAGTATGCGCCTCTGGTGCTTCATGTCCCTCTACTGTTACCCTGCTCCTTCCAGAACGACTGAGGTGAATTTAAGAAGTAACCTACTTCTTACATTGGTTACATTCTTTTTCTAACACACAAAGGGTTAGAATTAAGGGCCTTCTTAAAATTTCTCTTTGCCTTCTAGCCCAGAAAAGAAGTTGTCTAGCATATGCCTTCAGGTGTTTGATGCGTAGAGGTCCACCTTACTGAGACATATGAAATCAATAAATTCTAATGCTACAAAAAGCTACACTAAAATCTTGGCCACTTTCTCCTACCCATGTTGGATAATCCCACCTGGAAGCTATTATTCCATCAAATCAACATCCAGTCTGAGCCTAGACTTAGTTGATTATTGTCAGAATGCCAATTCCATAAATTTCTCCAACATGCACTCGAAAGGTACAGGCAAAACCTGCTTGCCACCTGCTGTAACTGTCTCCAAGTCTTACCCACTTAACGATTATTTGAGTATTTTGTGCTTTCCCCTCTAAAATCGATCCAGATTCTTTGTGACCACCTGTTATAGCCACCCGGTCTTCAAGAGATTGTTCCCCAGTTACTCTTGCTATGGATTCTTCATCCTCTCCTTTCAGAGGGCCTCTGGGTTCACTCCCGGATCTGGCTTGTCAGGGATAGGGAGCATGAGTCAGTCCAAGGTCTTACTCTTACCTCTTTTCATTTGTTTTTAATAGACCCAGTCAACTACTACTAAACCTGTGACAATTAAAACATCTTTATCTTTTCTAATACCCTCTTTATGAACAACTAGACCTGAGTACAATTCCTGTTCCTTCTGTGCATATCCACCCTTACCTCCAGGAGCTCATACCGGTCTTCCTCTAGGTCCCATCTCTACACTAAGTGCTCATTCCGTTTCCACTATGGACTGAATGTGGCCTTCCCAATTCATGTTAAATCCTAACACCCAATAAGATGTATTTGGAAATAGGGTCTTTTGGGTTGATTAGGTCATGAGGGTGGAGTTCTCACAAATGGATTAGTGCTCTCATAAAAGAACCCCGGAGGTGTAGGGACTGAGTGAAAAGGAAAAAGGACTCATGGACACAGACAGCAATGTGGTGATCACAGGGAGGGGAGCAAGGTATAATAGGGTCAAATGGTAATGGGAAAAAATACAATAAGAAAATTTAAAATAAGTAAAAAAAGAAGCGAGCCTCCAGAGAGCTCCCATTCCTTTCACCATGCGATGTTACAGTGAGAAGACAGTTGTCTGTCTGTAAATCAGACACTGAATCTGTCAGCATCTTGACCTTGGACTTCCCAGCTTCCAGAACTGTGAGAAATAAAATTTCTGAGGTTTATAAGCTACCCAGTTTATGGTATTTTGTTATAGCAGCTTGAATGGACTAAGACAGTTTCCTAATAAAAGTTTACCCCTCTCTCTAGCTAATCATCGTGTCTTCCTTTACTTTGATTTCATTCTTCTGCTTCCTTTACTCTTACAGTCAGGCTGATGCATACTTTCATACTGCAATTCCTCCTTGATTTCCTGAGGAAAGTATTGTTGGGGTGGTGGGGCGGGGAGGGTTGAATAGAGAGTTCAGGCACAGGCCTTTGAGTTGTTTCTCTGCCTTAACCCAACAAGTTGTTTATTCTCTCTAAGAGTTTCCATTCCTGTGTATGAATTTATAAATAAAATTTACCATCTCTTTATGGGTGATTTGCAATGTGGGTCTTCCAAATCTAAAGCCATGGCTAGAACTTGTATAACAAATCCTGAGCCACTAAAGGTCACATGGTAGGGCTGATTCTTGAGTCTATGGACAAGCCATATGAATGTTAGTTGTATCACAGTTTTCTCTCTTAGGGTCAAAACAATATAAAGTGGAACAAAATCTCAGGCAGCTGTTCCAACACTGTCTAGAGCTGACAATAGTTTAAAGCCAGAACCTATCTATCATTCAAGCCATAATCATCTCTGGCCTTATCACTACAACAGTTCCTAACTCATCTCCCTGCCACCATTCTTGCCCCCCAACAGTTTATGTGCCACATAGCTGCCTGAATGATCTCTTAAAAACTTACTATAAGGTCAAAGGACACTGTGAAGAAAGTGAAAAGATAATCCATAGAATGGGAGAAGGTTTTTGCAAATCATGTGTCTGAAAAGGGCCAGGTGCCCTGAATATATGAAGAACTTTTACAATTCAACAATAAAAAAACCAATAACCCAATTTTAAAATGTGCAAAGGACTTGAACAGACATTTCTCCAAAGCAGATATAAAAATAGCCAATAAGCATATGAAATGATTCTCAACATCATTGTCAATAGGGAAATGCTAGTCAAAACCACAATAAGATATTTCACACCCACTAGAATTGCTATAATAACAAAAACAGAAAATAACAAGTGTTGGCAAGGAGGCGGAGAAAGTGGAATTCTCATACATTGCTGGCAGGAATATAAAATGGTGCAGCCACTTTGGACATGAATTTGGCAGATCCTCAAAAAGTTAAACATAGTGTTACCATATGACCTAGCAATTCTACTCCTAGATATATACACACAAGAAATGAAAGCATATATTCATACAAAAACTTGTACTCAAATGTTCATAACAGCATTATTTATAAAAGACAAAAAGTTAAATAGCCCAAATGTCCATTAACAGATAAATAGATAAACAAAATATGGTCTATACGTACAACTGAATGTTGTTTTGCCATAAAGAGAAATGAAGTAATGTAACATTCTACAAAATGAATAATCTTGAAAACATTATGCTAAGTGACAGAAGCTAGACACAATGGGCTGTATGATACTGTTAATGATGAATGGAACCAGATATTAGACCTTGGTCCTTGTGTTCCGCTAAGAAAAGGATTCAGAGCCAAGGAACTCAAATACAAGTGAAAAGTTATTTAGAAAGTCACAGGGGTAGAAGTGAGCCATGGAAGAAGGGAGCCAGCTGGGCAGCTTGGACTCAGGATATGTTTCAGAGGCAAAAGAAGGGCTCCTGGAGCTTAGGAGAAAGAAAGGTAAAGCTAATGCACTTGGGAGAATGGGGAAAGAGCGGGTGAAAGAAAGACAGAGACAGAGAGAGTTGAATCCTTCATCTTAAGGGCTTTTATCTGGAGGTCTCATGGAAGGATCTCAACAGAATATCTACCAACTTCCCAGGTGTGTGCTTTCAGGGTCGTGGTCTCTACTGATTGGTCAGCACCAAGGCAGGAGCTCATTAGTCATGGCAGCTGATCCTGACGTGACAGAGTCCCACCTGGCCTTGCTGCTTTTCTGGGCCTGGAGTTGAAACACAACTGAGGCCTAGATGTTATCTCTAGTTTGACGAAAGCTCTGTCTGTATAGTCAATAGACCGGAGGCTTTGTTCCTAAGATTATTTGATGTGGATCCTAAACCCGTTGTCCAAGGGCTTAATGCTTCAGGGAGTGGTTGAGCAAGGGCTTGTATGGGAGACCTGTGAAGCTCTGTTCCTCCTCTAAGGGGGTCTACTGCATATCTAGCAACGTGCCAAGGGAGAAACATCAGGGGAGGGTCTGAACTGAGAGACCAAAGAGATATGAAAGGTCAGGGGGGTGAGGTCCCACCCTAACATTGTTCGTTGCTAGGCACCTGGGTATCCAGGGTAACCTTCCGTACCTGACCTATTCCTATTCTGCTCATGTCTGTGTAACTGCTTGCTATATCAATTCCATTTAGGTGAAATGTCCATAATAGGCAAATCAATAGAGACCAAAAACAGATTTTTTGCCAAGGGCCGGGGAAATGGTCAAGAGGAGTAACTGCTAACAGGTATGGGGTTTCTTTTGGGGGTGATGGAAATGTTCTGGAATTAGTGGTAATAGTTGCACTCATTACGAACTGCCAAAAAAACAATGAATCGTGTATTTTAAAATGGTGACATTTATGTTATGTGAATTATATCTTAATTTTTGAAAACACTAATAACGAAGAAAAACTTACATCGGAATATGATCTTCCACCAGTTAAACTCTGCAATGGCTTCCTATAGCACTCAGGAAAAGTCTAATCTGACTTAGGCCTGGGGGCCCCCCACGACACGACCCCTACCTGCCTCTCCTCTCTCATTGCCCACCACTCCTTTCACTCCCCTTTCCTCACTGACAGTGCGTTGCAGGCTCACTGGCCCTCACACTTTTAACTCAGGTTTTACACTTAATCTCC
This sequence comes from Glossophaga mutica, assembly GCA_039655065.1. Classification (NCBI taxonomy): domain Eukaryota; kingdom Metazoa; phylum Chordata; class Mammalia; order Chiroptera; family Phyllostomidae; genus Glossophaga; species Glossophaga mutica. The sequence continues at coordinate 197,461,616 of CM077304.1, forward strand.
CTCCTGCTTGGAGTATTCTTTGTCTAGGGCTTCTCAGGGCTGCCTCTTTCTTATCATGCAGATCTCAGATCAACCTCGCCTCCTCAGCTAGAGGCCTTCCTCACCAGCCCCGTCACTGTCTCTCATATTACCCTGTATTATTTTCCTCACAGCACGTATCTTGTCTGAAACTATTTGTTTATGCATACATTCTCCGAGGATAGAGATTTTGTCTGCCTTGTTCACTGCTATCACCCCAGTCCTAAGAATGATGCCTGGCACAGAGTAAATTCTCAGAAAATAGATTTCAAATAAGCGAATAGGAACTAATTTGTGTACGTTGGAAATTTAGACATTTTGATGGTATTTGGGGTGCTGAGAGCTACACCTGGTTTTGAATGAGAACCTCAGAAACCCCATTGCTGGACATACTGCGGCCCCGTGTCTCGCATCTAGCATGAGAAACAGGGGGCGTGGGGAAATGTACTGAGCCTCCCCGCTTTCCTGCCCAAGGGATGCAAACAGAAAAACCTACTTCAGGAAGGAACTCTTAGGTTGCTTCCCTCAGCCTGAATAGCCTAATTTGAATTGAGCATGGTGAATAGTGGGGGCCAGTTAGCAGGGTCACCCCTGGATCTCATCGTTGGGGATCACCTAGCAAGGGTTTCCTGCCAGGTGTGTTCTGCTCTCCCTCCACTACCTGTAAATCACCCATTCTCACTTCCAAAATCTAAATCCTTCCTCCCAATGCCAGCTTTTTTCCTTTATCCGAATGCGTACCCAGTGTTGCCTCCATACATACCCAATGTTGCCTCACAGTCTTTGGTATTTTTGTGCCTATGTGAATTCCCTATCCACATGCATTAAAATCTGAATTTTCTCCTGTTAATCTGTCTCTGTTGATTTTATTTAGCCCAACTAGAAGAACTTCAAAGGTGGGAGGAAAAGTATTTTTTTTTTTAGCCCCCACAGTGCTACCAGTGGAAGTGGGGCTCTTGCAGTATCTAAATGAAAAGAATTTCCTGAGACCCACACAGGAGGATGTGGCTCTGCGGTATGGTTTACTGATGGTGAACAATTAAGGGGTGTTCCCCTTCTGACTTCCCAATGTCCCATCTCTGTCTGTCTCACTATAGAAAAAACCCAATCCTGTCTTCAGTGGGGCCAATATAAAGGTCACTACCCAGAGTTTCTGCTTCATATTAAAGTACAGTACAGTTCAGCATACAGCTAGCTTAACACGTGTTTCCAGTTGTAGTCCATTGCTGTGCTGTGGTATACAGGCTCCCTCCCTCCTGGAGGCATGGCCCACATGGCTACTAAGGCCATGTGGCCATGGAGAGAAGAGGTGCGTGCACCATGCAAGTGTGGGGTACAAGCAAGAGAGAGAGCGCTTGCTCCTTTTGGAGCCCACGCAGTCTGCTGTGGGCCCTGGTAGCTGCTAGACCCACATGGTTGTGTGCTGCTGGGCAAGAGAGCGCAAGAATGCACAGGTGAGTACATTGCCTGGTGGGGGTGGGGGGCGGGTGAGCAGGGACAGAGAAAAGTGCTTCTTTTTTTCCCCTGGGATTATATTAGCTTGGGCTTGGGATGGGCCAGGTGCCTTTTTCAAGAATACCAATCAACTCCCCAAGTTTTCACGGGCTGTGGATGCATCCATCCCCCAGTTAGACTGATAGGCCTCTATAGTCCAGCACCTCCCCCTATGCCCCGCAACAACCTGGTACGGAGAGGGGGAGGGAGGAGTGTTAATTCTCTTGGCAGAGCACAATGCTGTGGTCCCCTGGGGTGTGAAGCTATAACTTTCTGGCTGAGAAATTAGGCTTCTGCTTCCCAGTTTATTAAGATCAAGGTCTAAGTCCCTTTCACTCCCCTTCTCAACATCTATGTAAACACCAATGGTAACAACAGTACCTCACAATCACTTCAAAATTACCCACAGTCGACATTTTATAGTTGTGAAAAGCATGGTGGAACTGGGCCCACTGGAGGAGACCAAAGGGAGGATGGCAGTGAGGTAGCCCACTGAGGTGTCCCTGTGACTTCAGCTTAGCTCAGCTTCCAGGCTTGTGCCTTGTTCCTGGAAAGAAGCAGTAATAAAGAGCAGAGCCTCTGAAAACCGCAGAACAAAAACCACATCTACTTTGGGGCCCAAGAAGAGGGTAAGCAGGAAGAGAAGGGTGACATGGCAACTATTAAGTGAAATTAAGGAGCAAGCATGAACATGCCCATGTTGGGAGTGAGGGGGATGTGAGGGTACTGAGAACCACAGGGCTGGCACCAGGAGGGCAAGCGGGGATGCAGCAGCCAGGAACGCACCCTGCGAAGCGGATGCCCTATGGTTTCTGCAAAGGGTCTGAGGCCCGGGCTCTCCACATTTTGCTGGTGAAGACCAAGGCACATGCTGCTGTTTCATTGATACGAACTAGGGACAGTGTTCATAATCCTTTATTCAAATAAGGAAAATATTCTATTTATTCTGAGATGATCTATGAATCATAGGTGACATCAATTAAGTGGAAGCAACATTAGAGGGGAAATCTATCACTGTGTATTTTACCTCTAAACTAAGCCAGGTGGAAAAGAATGTAAATATAATTTGGGTTTAGATTATCCAATAAAGAATAAAGGTTACTGAGGTGGGAAAGAAAAGGCTTGGAGGGAGGAGAAAGTGAGGTGGTACACAGATTTCGAAGGCTGGTTTAGAAACAATAACTGATGATGTGAAATGGGGAGAGTAGAGTTTTAAGCTGAAAAAGATAAGGCTTTATTTAAAGTCAATTTGAACAATTACATGCAAAGTTTTGAAAGTAAGTGAAAGCGATTTTCAGAAAGTTTAAATAGAAGAAAGTGAACAGAGCGTGGTACGGCCCAGCTTGCCCAGACACACTCCGGTAATACTAGGGATGTCTTAGATCATGGATTAGACACATTTCAGGTTATAAGAAGGAACCTATTGCTGACTTGCACAGATTTGAATTTCCAGAACAGCCTGCTGGGCGGCCTCCACTGTCATGCCATCCCACACACTCCATCACTTAAAAAACCAGCCCGAAGCGGGTCTCTAATCACTGTAAAACCTACACTGCCTCCCCACGTCCTAATAAATCTCCCCTGAACTCTGCCTGGCTTCCTAGTCCCACCCCACCTATTCAATCTTCCTTCTCAGTTCTCTCCAGCACACACGCCTGTCTCAGGCCTGTCTCTCCACTTGTCCTGGCTCTGGGCCTTTGGTCTGAAGAGACACTGCCTTGGTCCAAAATGTACACTGCCTCCTCTCTGCCTAGCCAAATGCCATTATTCTGGCAAGGTTGAACTTACATTTCAATTCTACTATGTGTCTTTCTTTCTTTTATTTTCTGTTTTTTAATTTATTTTTATTGAATGTATTGGGGTGACATTGGTTAATAAAATTATATAGGTTTCAGGTGCATGATTCTATAATGCATCGTCTGTGTATTGTACTGTGTGTTCACCTCCCAAAGTCAAGTCTCCTTCCATCACCATTTAACCCCCATTTTACTCTCTTCTACCTTCCCTACCCACCCTGCCTTTCCCTCTGGTAATGACCATACTGTTGTCTGTGTCTACGCGAGGTTTTTTTTTCTTCTTTTCTTAATCCCTTCACTATGGGTCGTTCTCCATTGCCCCTTTCTTTGAACTCCCAAAATGCAATTGCTCAACTATATACTGCCATGTATTATTCACTGTTCTTTTGCATGTATTAGCACCAGGAACAAGGGGAAAGAGAAGAGAGGAGTGAAATCCTCATTTGAGATTCCGATTTGGAGGTGGGTGTTGGTAGAGGATAGAGGAAGAAAAGCAGATTGATCCCAGAAGCCCTTAGTGCCAGAAAGGAAGTAGGGCCTGTTGTAATGAGCACCCTTCCATTTCACTTTGCAATAACATCTGAAGTTTTAAGTTCAGCACCATGAGGAATGAGAAAGGTATTTGGATGTTCTAGATAACTGAAGCTTACCGAGCCAATTCTTGGGCTCTATTCCAGATCTACTGAATCAGAATCTCTGAGGGAGGGGCCTAGCAACCTGATTTTTTAATTGCACTCTAGGTGATTCTGAAATACAGTAATAGTGTTAGAGAACGATTGCTTAAGACCTTAAAAACTTAAAACCTGCTCATTATTTGGAACTATTTCTATAATATATCACATACTTCCTTGTCTTGTGGAAAAGAACAGACTAAACAAAAAGTGCTTCCTTCTGGTGGGGCCAAAGTCTCCATGATGAACATTATTACTCCCTGCCCGGTGCCACTGGAACAGGCTGCACACCAGGTAAAACACTCTGGCACCACCCTGCCAGGTCACCTGGTCACCTCATGCAGGCAACTGATGGCAACTGTCCTTTGGAGCCACCCAACCTTGATCATGATCTATTCTACAACAGTCCTAGAGGGGCTCTTTAACATGGGGCTTTATGAAAACAATACAAAGACTAATTGCAACGGACTGAATTACAGTGTAAAGGAAAATGCATGCAGGGCGCTCATTATACCCACTGCTAATACTACAGAACCAACGCTGCACAGAGGCATGCTGGTGTCCTCTTTCAATGTCTCCGCTAAAGTGGACATTTTTAGGCCACTCTCAGGAAATGATTGTTCTCAACTGAATTCCACTATTTGTATTATTCAGGCTTTACTGATCCTCCTCCAGATAATGCACTCCATTCTTACCACATTTGCCTGGGAACAACTGCTGCTTTACTAATCAGTTAAAAGAACCCTTGAAATCTGCATTTGTAATTGCTCAAAGTTCAGATTTTACTAAGACATCTCTCTGAGCAATGGCTATGAGGGGTTAGCTTTCCTCAATACGCTGCGCTGAACCTGCCACCAGCTTCTTACCGCTCGGGAGCAGCCCGTCCACGTCTTCGTGTGTGTCTCCAATCAGCATCTCCGTGCTCTGCCCGTATTGAGGTTTTCGGTGAGATTTATATCCAGTTCAGTTCCTTTGGGGAAGAAATAACTTCCAGACTGAGTGCAAACTGAATATAATTTCCTTGGAACTGAAAGTAGATGCATATGAAAAGTTGACAGATACTGCCACATTGCCTCTCAGAGGGGTTTAGCCACGTTCCCCAGCTGGTTTCCCCAAGCCTCACTGGCAGAGACAGAGATGTATTTTCCCTGTGGATGTCTTAGTGACCTGTGCCACCTTCCCGTGACAGTCACCGTCAGAAAAACTTCAACCATCCCCCTTCAGTTGCCAACCCTTCCCCTTGGATACAGTTTTATTTTCAATTTAATTAAAAAAATGAATTGAGAGCTTACTTTGAAACTAGTTCTCTCAAGTGTGAAATCACAAAACTTGAAATCTTGCTATGATATTTGTAATGACCTCTATTCTTTTTCTGTCCAAAGACAAGTCAAGAGTCTTAAAATCAGAAGAAAAGAAAATTTTAAATGACTCAGCTCTGTTTGAAGAGTTTGTAGTCTCATGGTATCTATCTCCACATCCTAAAACAACTCTTTTATTTCCATTCATAGAAAAGCACTGTTATTTGCGGGCGGGAGGGGGGCGGGGGCAGTCAAAAAGTTCCCTTATCACACAGCACTGTCCTATTCTTCATTTCTTTTTTTTTTTTTTGATTTTTTTAATTTTTATTTTAGTTGTTGATCTTGTACAGTTTTCTGTCTTTTATTCTCACCCCAACCCACCACCCCAGCCCTCCCCACCTCCCTCCCATTTCCACCCCCCATAGTTTTTGTCCATGTGTCCTTTATACTTGTTCCTATAAATCCTTCCCCTTTTCCCCTGAAATTCGCTCCCCTCTCCCCTCTGGTGACTTTCAGCCTGTTCTCAATTTCCATGTCTTTGGTTATATTATGCTTGTTTGTTTTGTTGATTAGATTCCTGTTAAAGGTGAGATCATATGGTATTTGTCTTTCACTGCCTGGCTTATTTCGCTTAGCATGATGCTCTCAAGTTCCATCCATGCTGTTGCAAAGGGTATGAGCTCCTTCTTTCGTTCTCACATCGACCCAAAACTTATGGGACACAGCAAAGGCAGTCCTCAGAGGGAAGCTTATATCGATACAGGGCTACCTTAAAAAGAGAGAAACATCTCAAACAAACAACCTAACCCTACGCCTACAAGAACTCGAGGAACAACAACAAAGACAGCCCAGAGCAAGTAGAAGGAAAGAAATAACCAAGATCAGAGCAGAATTAAATAACATAGAGACTAAAAGCACAATCCTCCAGATCAATGAATCCAGGAGTTGGTTCTTTGAAAAGATCAACAAAATCGACAAGCCTTTAAGCAGGCTCATCAAGAAAAAAAGAGAGAGGACTCAATAAACACAATCAGAAATGAAAGAGGAGAGATTACAACTGGCACCACAGAAATACAAAGGATTGTAAGAAATTACTATGAAGAAGTGTATGCCAAGAAATTTGAAAACCTCGATGAAATGGACAGGTTTCTAGAAAAATATAACCTTCCAAAACTATTCTTCATTTCTAAGATAGCTAAAGTTCAAAAGTTAGTCTCTAATGCGGGATGATAATAATAGGGGAAACCAGGGTGGGGAGAAGAGGTATTTATAGGATCTTTCTGTATCTTCCACTCAATTTTTCTGTAAACCTAAAACTGCTCCAAAAAATCTTAATGTTTTAAAATTTAAAAAACCAGAATGGTCTGTGTTATCAAGTGCTGTTTTTATAATTGAGACATGCATGTACAGAAAACAACAAAACACTCTACAAAGGCACATACGTACAAAGAGAAGACACTCATTTAATACATTAGAATGGTGTTCTTTGGGAACAGTGAAAATGGACGTGGAGTGCGATGACCAAATAGAATTAACAAAATTAGAGAGGGACATTGCACACACCAATGATGATAACATGCCATGAACTGAGTTTGATCAAATCTGTCCTATGAAGTTAAAATAAAAAGTAGTGGTCCTCCCCCTGGCTGGTGTAGCTCATGGGATTGAGCACTGTCCTGTGAACCAAAGGGTCACTGGTTCAATCCCCACTCAGGGCACAGGCCTGGGTTGCGGGCCAGGTCCCCAGTTGGGGGTGCTCGAGAGGCAAGCACACATTGATGTTTCTCTCCCTCTCTCTCCCTCCTTTGCCCTCTCTAAAAATAAATAAATAAATAATCTTTTTAAAAAATGTAGCAGTCCTCAACTTAGGCAAGAGGGCGGAATTCAGAGAAATTGAAAAGAGCACCCACACTGCAGCCCCATTGCAGACCAGCCACACCAAACCCTCCGTGCTCCGAGGCCAAGCTCGTGCGTTTACAAAAGTTCCCATATTAACCTCATCACCTATAAGCGTCCAGAAGTCCATGTTGATATACATGACTGAAAAAATAAACAGGGAAGAAAAAACAAATCTTTCTATTAGACATCCAAATTATTTTTGTAGATCTCCCTCTCCAGGAGGCAGAGCTTAATCCCTCTTTCCCCCATGGCTATGGGCTGAGTTTAGACATTTTCTTCTAAAGAACAGAATGGGGAAAAAGGGGAAAAGTTACTTTATAGCAAAGAAAGCTGGCAAACACTACCTAACCTATGTCGTCAAGGTTAACACAACCAGTAATAAGTCATATTGCCAGCACACACCCCTGATGCAATGTGATGAGAATGGTACTTCACTTCTGTGGCCATCCTCCCCAAAATCCATAACCCCAGTCTAAACAGAAAAAATATCAAATTGAGATGCATGGTACAAAAAACCTGACTAGTACTTCTCAGAACTGTCAGGAAACTAGCACTCTTCAAAAGAGTCAAAAATCATAAAAAATGAGAAAAGCCTAAAAAATTGTCGCAGATCAGAAAAGGACCGAGAAGACATGATGACTAAATGTAATGTGGTATTCTGGATGGGATCCTGGGACAGAAAAAGGACATTACTGGAAAAACTAGTGAAATACAAGTAAAGTCTAGAATTAGCTTAGCTAACAGCAATGTACCAGTGTTGGTTCCTTAGCTGTGCCAAACATAGCCCGGTAGTGTGAGATGCTCACAGTAGGGGGAATGGCATGAAGGGCTGACAGGAACTCTCGGTGTTCTTTTTGCAACTTTCCTGTAAATCTAAAACTATTCTAAAACTAAATGTTAAAAGAATAAAAAGGTTCTAACTTAGCAGGGATTTATAATGTAATTAAAATCCAGAAACCAGAAAGGAGAAACATTGCCTACAGATTCAGCAGAAAAGGGAAAAATATCTATTTATTTTTCATAGAAGTTATTGCACACTTCCTTTTCAAAAACAATGGTGTTACTGAAATATTGTGAATGAAGAGAGAAAATAGAGAGGTAAAAGAGAGTAAGAGGCAGGTCAGAGATCAGGGTGAAGGCTCAGGAAGCCCAAGTGAGAGGTCAGAGGCTGCCAAGCAGGAACCACAGTGTTGGAGCCTGGAGCCAAACACACGGCCTGGCCTTGACCCGTCAACACTTACTGCAACCCATTGGAATTGAGCTCAGTAATGCAGAAGGAGACATTTTGATGTGTGAGGGAAGTCATTACAGCCTGGAAATCTCCATGTCCCAGACTACCCAGAACTGTCCGGGGCGTAATCTGGGTGTTGGTGAGGGTGCAGAGCTGAGCTACTGAGGGAGAAATGCAGTTAAGATTCTATTTGTGCTTTTCCGTGCAGGAGCGCCACCACAGTGCCGTCCGATACTCCACAGACAGACTGCGGCATCGTTTCCCCTTTCATGGACGGTGGTGCTGCTGACTCATAACTAAAAACTTCTTAGAAAAGATCATTACTCCCACCAATAACACAGATTTTAATAGATTCCTATAGCTTAAATGACTACAAATGCTGTGGTAGGGGGAAACATTAAATAAGAATTAAAAACTTAGCTTATATTTACTTCCATGTTATAAACTTATTATCACAAAAAGTTGATAATTTTAGAAAACCTTAGCTGATTTTATATCAATCCAGTGACAGAATGGGTATTATTTCTATTTTATAAATGAGAAGACATGAAGATCTGAAGTAATTCAGTGAATGGTTGAAGGGCCTACAACTAGTAAGTAGCTGAGAGAGGTTTAGACAGTTAGAACCCGAGTCGTCTGGCGGCCGTTCCGGACCTGATGCGGGTCACTCCATGCTCTCAGCCTGACTGGCACAGCCAGGTCCCTTTCTAAGCTCAAAACTTTCAGCTTGAATGTGGTGAAGGTGGATTCTGGGACATTCTGAGGACAGTCTGTGCCTCTCACACTATCTTCATCATGTGTTGTCAAGTGACGGGAATTGGCCTTTTTTCAGCCACAGTTCCAGAAAAAGCACTGAGTTCCAGGGAAAGTGGAGGAGGTTTCTTACATAACATTTTTAATGCACGCAATGAAATGATATGGTGTTCGAGATTCTGAGCTTTGCTTTAAAAATATCCAGAAGGGATCGGTGGAGAAAGAGGATACCAATAACATAAGAATGGCTGTATCTGTGTAGGAAATGGCACAAACACATGAAGGTAGGAATTGCTTTTTAACACAAATGTAGAAATTTAAGTGATGTATTCACAAGGCTTCATTATGCGATTGCCCATACTTTTATATATTTGAAATTTTACAGAATAAAAAGTAAATATATTAGTAAACAAATAATTAGGCCTCTAAATTTGAGGAACATAACTAATTACAATACTTAGGGAAGGCTTACTTGTTTTAACACATAGCCCTTAAGAGGTCATCACTCAAACGCAATACAAGCCTATTTCTAACAAAATGGTTCAGAGGCGTGTCCTCTGAACACCCCTGGAAGGGTAGAGGCTCTGCTGCACGAAGTCATTCAGAAACTCAGCCAGACAGTTTCTGTCATCCCTGACACTTGTCTTCTGAAGTCACTCTGCTTATTCCCATCCTGGCCCATGAGAAGGAAGGAGCACAGCGCCCATTCTCTTGAAAGCACAGTCCAGAAGGGCACATGGTACTTCTGCTGCATTCCATCAGCTGGAGTGTAGTCGCACAAAACACGTGGCTGCACAGGGGTGGGCACTGCAACTCGTAGCTGGACAGGCATAACGTGGTTACAGTGTCTGTGGAAGAAAGAAAAAACAAATTTTGGTGGAAACCCAGCTGTCTCTGCCACAACAATCTAGCTTAGCCATTAACATACACAGAGACCAATGTATCATAAAGCTTATGAAAACTCAAACTTCTAGGCTTCTCACTTGCATGGGCTTCTGCCAAGGTCCTGTGAGGGACCTGTATTAGTTACCAATTTCCACATAGCAATTTACTCCAAAATTTATCAGCTTAAAACAATAACCTTATTATCTCAGTTTCTGAGCCTGGGATCAAGGAGCAGCTTCTCTGGTGGTTCCGGTCAGACTATCTCACAACACTGCTGCTGAGGTGGCAGTTATTTAAAGGCTTGACCAGAGCCAGAGGATCCACGTCCAACATGACTCACTCATATGGCCGTGGGCTGGAGACTGCAGTTTGTCTGCACAGGGGCTTCCCCACAGGGCTGCCTGAGGGTTTTCCAACACAGAAGCTAGGTTTCCCAGAGCGAATGATCCAAGAGAGACACAGGTAAAAGTTCTAATGTCTTTTATAACCTAGCCTCTGAAGTGACACCACTTCTACTATATTCTGTTGGTCTCATGACCGATCCCAATACAACGTGGGAGAAGACTCACACAAGGGCATGAATGAACACCAGGGGACAGGGATACTTGGGGGAAATCTGCACAATGGGAGGCTGGCCACTACCAGGACTCCAGATACGTTCTGTTCCCATGTTTTTGTAGCACTTGCAAAAGTAAACTATTTTTACATTCTTTTTCTTGATGATCTCCCTCTCACAACTGTATAAACTTTTGGCCCCACAAAACACGAATCCTTTTCTTATATGATAGTTTTAAAAATTGTTTTAGGACTTGGTAAAACTATTCTACAAACCAAATTCATAATAACTAAATGCTGAAAAGAAAAGTATTTTTTCAAGATGTGTGTTTTGACTACTGTTAATTTTATCTAGTTTGTGTAGTGCTGATTTATTATCAGCACTAAATGAGAAGTTAGGAAATCTGGATTCCAGTCCAGATTTTACCTGTAACAAAATGGGTGACCTTCCTTTCCTAAGATGCAGCCTGCTTTCTGGGCTAGTTTCTTTGTTCGGTACAGTGAAGGGTTACATTAACTAGTCTATACAGGTTTTTCATCCAGTTCTTTGGAAGTCTATGATTTACTATGTGTCTTTATGCCACAAATTTCCTTTCCCTAAAATGGGGGTAACAGTATCTTCTTCATAAATTTGTCATGACGATTAAATGAGGTAGCCTACTTACAGAGCCTAGCATATACCTGGCAAGCAGTGCATGCCACATAAGTATCAGTCGTTTTTATTATTTTATGCCTGAAAACTAACCTGCCTTAAGAAGTCTATTTTGAATGCTTTTCTATTATTACAATAATTTTAGTTTTCATTTCAGATGATTGTGAAATTTTATAAATTGGTAAAGGATACTAGAAATAATATCAAGGATGTGGAACAACTATAACTCTCATACATTTATCACTGAAAGTATGAACTGGTATAATGACTTTGATAAAACATTTGGTAATATATCCACTTAAGCTAAACTTAAGCATATCCTACGATAAAGCAAATTCTCTCCTGGCTATATCCCCCAGTGTAAATTAGGGCTTATGTCCACTAAAATGTACATATAAGAATATTTACAATAGCTTTATTCATTACAGCCAAGCTTCAAACAACCCAAATGTCTTTTGACAGTAAAATGGGCAAAGAACAATATAGTCATACAATGAGATGAATACAGCAATGAGAAAGAATAAAACTCACCAACATGATGATGAGTAAAAGAAGCCACTTCATTATGTAGAGCTCAAGATCAGGCGAACAAGTCTATGGTGACCAGAGGATACAGACTGGAGGTGGGGTGAGGGAGCCTTCTGGGGTGCTGGAAATGTTCTACATATTGATCTGAGTAGTGGCTACCCAGGTGAATGTATGTGTAAAAACATCCATCAATTTTTAGATTTAAGATTTTTACATTTTCTTTTAAGTCGTACTACAATAAAACACTTAAGTTGGTAATGGCATGGAGAAACACACTGCTTGTATCTCTGATATAGGCAAAGAGGTTTTAGCAACCATGATTTAGATTTAGGCAACTCTGGTGACAACTATGGTCGCTATGCAGTATAAATAATTAGTGAACAACTAATTATTTATTACTCCCTTATCATATACCACCTTATTAGTTATGTCAACTGTTCATTCATTTTACAGATACTTAAGTGTTAGTACTCTGCTAGGTACATTAACAACAAATGAAACAGACATAGCACTTGCTTCCACAGAGTAAGGTATATTGGGGCAAGACAGAGAAGAAAATCAGGAGTTACAATTGCATGTCACAAACAGATTGTGAGGAAGTAAAAGGTACTTCCTTGCTATTGGAGAACAAAGCAGAGGCACCAACCCAGAATGGAAAGGCTTGCTGAAGAAAACAAAACCTAAGTTAAAATCAGTCCTTTTAGAGCAGGAATAGCATGCTGTTCCACAGTTCAAAGAAAGTAGGATGTATTGTAGAACCTGAGCATATGCCCTATTCTCAACTTTAGTACGGCTGGACATGAAGTGTGCTGGAGAGGAAGCATGGAGTGCAATAAATGATGCTGCAGAAGGCAACCATGGGAGGTCCTGCAAGCCCTGCAAAGGGGGTTAAGATGTTATTCTAAGAACAGAGAAAAGCCATGATCTGGCATGTGTTCTGAATGTACTAGTCTATCTTCAATATAAAGAATGAACTAGAAGGAGGAAAGACGGGAAGAAGAGACTGGTTAGGAGGCTGTTGCGGTAAATAGTCTGGAGATGATGGTATCTAGACCTAAGGCAGTAGAGATGAACTGAGAGATATTTGGGGAGTATAAATGGTGGGACTTAAAGATTGGTTGGCTAGACAAAGGAGAGTGAAGAGTGAAGGTTGACACTCAGTTTCTGGTTTGAGCAATCCTGCACAGTGCTGTCATTTACCAGGATAAGGAATAAAATGAAGAAGTAGTTTGCTAGTTTGAGGGACATCGATGAGGTGAGAAGAGGAAGCTAATGAGTTGCATTTTGTCAGTCCTATGTTTAAAACGCTTATGAACCACAGCAGTAGAGATAATTCAGAATGCAGTTGGTGTTTAGGAGATGTAACTGTCCTGAAGAAATAAACTTCTTGGAAGTCAGAATTATACAAACATAAATGAAGGCCATGGGAGTAAAAAATCTAAAATCACTTCTGAATAATACGTGGAGTAAAAAGAGAAGCAGATATGGTAGAGAACACTGGGGAATACTCATCTTTAAATGATCAGCAGCAGAGAAAGAAGGTCCCTCAATGGATACTGAGAAGAAACAGAGGAAAAAGAAGGAAATCAGAAGATTTTATATATTGAAGCTCAAAGAAGGGAGAGTTTTTGAAAAGTGTTAGGTGGGCATCAGGGTCAAATGCTGCCAAGAAGTTACATTGGAGAAGTCTTGGTGCTCTGAACAAAAGCAGGAGCAGAGGAGGTGGATGCCAAATTTCAGTGGTAAGTAAGAGTGATTGTGTCTGACTCTCAAACATCCATCCCCTCCCTGAAACTGGGAAATCCTATCCCCCTTGCAACTGCCTGGTTTAGAAACATATTAGAGTAAAAATTACGGGTTGCAGAATATACTCTCACTAGTGTAAGCAGAAGTGGATTTATTACAGGGTATTGGTTAGTTTACAGGATGTTGGAAGGCGGAGGAACTGAGCTTGGTGGGTGTGCAGTCACTGACGACACATCAGGAGAGAGGCCTGACCACATCATGGCTGTCAGAAGGGAGGGGGGTGTGAGGAGGGATGAAAAAGTAGAAGGAAATATTATCACAATAATATTGTGATGACTGCATGGTGACAGATGGTTACTGGACTTACTGTGGTGATCATATCATGAAGCATATACATGTCAAATCACTCTGTCATACACCTGAAACTATATAATATTGTATGCCAACTATACTTAAGTAAAAATAAAATGGCCACATACGAGAGGGAGCTAACATGGAAAACGAAATGATTTGGCGATAGTTTTGAAGGTGTAAACTGTCATAGTTATGTGACTTTCCCCTCCTGAAGTCTTACTATAAGCCACTATAGAAGCAAAAGCCACCACAATGGACAAAGACAGCACGTGTACTGCAACTGAAGACCATTCATTTGCCTCTGTTTAAAAAGAATTGCTAGTTCACAAAATCAATTAACTGGTAATTCTAGCTAAATGAGTGTTATTTTTTAGATATTAGATTTTTAATGGCAGTTTTTGTCTAAGGTATAAGAGTAATGTATAAAACTAAATTTTGAAACAAGTATCATTTGGAATAACCATTTTTAAATATGCAAATCAATTGGTAACTATGGTTGGTTCTGGGAAGGGGAATTGGGTGGCTGAAAGACAAGAGTGGAGGGAGATTTACTTTTCACTACATACCCTTTTGTAGCTTTTGAATTTATACCCATACATAAAAATATCTATACAGTCCTTGATGTCGCTAGCCTTACTGACACACATCCACTGCCCTATCTGTGCAGCTGTGGCCTTTCACCCATTAGGTCCACATTATACCAAATAACACCTATTGGTAATTTTCTAAGCCATTTCCCAACATCAGCTAAGGAAGAGGGATATTATACAAAATCTATGTGGTAGGAATATGAATTACTTTTCTTCCCCGGTATTTTCCAAACTTCCTACAATGCACACAGTCAGGAAAAAATATATACCATAAATATTTTGTCATGTATTTCTTCATTCATTTATCCATGTATTCAGTCAATTTTATTGAGTACTTGTGTGTGTATACATTTTCTAAAAACTGCTATACATTCTATATATATAAAACTGTGATATATTCTAGAAAATACAGAGCTAAAAAGAGGAAGCTGTCAATTGCCTCAATTTTTTTAAGTAGGGCAGAGTATAAAGAAGGAGTGATCCCTGCCTTCCAGGTATTTACAGACAGATACACAGAAAAGTACCCAATAAAACGGAATGATGTAAAAGCTATCCGTAACAAGCGTTGTGCTGTAAGAGTAAAGAATAAGAAACAATTTATCTTGGGTACACCAAGAAAGCTTTCCCTGAAAAAAACTCATTTGAGCTTGGTTTTGACAAAGTGATTAGCATTTCAGAGGAAAAAGGAAACTGAAAAAAAAGTGTGCTTCAGGTTGAGGAAACAGCATGGCAAAGGCATGAAAACATGAATAAGCATGGCAAGTTTGGAAAAATGGTAATCACCCAGTGAGATAAGAATATGGTGTGCATGAAAATGCTAATGGGAGCAGGGTGAAGAAAGGAATGGACACATCATTTGCCTGAGGAATGCACTGGGAAGCCACTGGAAGTGTATGATAAGAAAGAAACAAGTTCCACTCATGTTTTAGGAAGGTGTCATGTTTAGGCAGTGTGAAAACATAAAGATGACAGTCTTGGAAGTTGAGCAGACTTAAGTTTGACTCTTATCTTGTACTCACTAGCAGTGACATTGAACTTCTTTGTTTCTTGATTTCATCATGTCAGAAAAGATTGCAGGTTCGATCCCTGGTCAGGGCACCTATAAGAATCAACCAATGAATGCATGAGTAGAACAACAAATCGATGTCTCTCTCTTTCTCTCTCTCTCCCTCCGCCTCTTCCTCTCTCTCTCTCGAAACTAATCAATAAATTTTTTAAAATTATGAAATATTTAAAACATACTTATGATATAATAAACATCCCCATACTTACTAGTTAAGGGATATTCATAATATGGGTCTTCTCCATCAACATCAAGGAGAAAGAGGTGGAGCCATGAGTCAGAAAATCCTTGAGAAACACTCTAGCCGTTTATGACTACGAATCAGTTGTATCTGATGGAATGGTACTTAAATGTCTTCAGGTAAAGGTCCTTCATTTCTCCTTCACAGAACTTTAAAAGAGAAAGTTTTTGAAGGGAATAATTTATTAAATTAAGAGAAAGAATTTTCTCTTTGGCTCATTAAGCAATATTAACAAATAACATTAAGATAACATAATAGTATCTGGAAAAGAAAAAAAGTTGCAACGTGCTACAATGAAAACTTTCAATAAATGGGGCATAACATTTCATGGAGATTTTGCTTAAACGGAATCAGGCAGGAACGCACAGTCTAGTCTTACAAGCCCCTCATAGCTCTGTCAAAATCTGACATTGGGGAAAGATTCAGTCTTAGAATGGGCATGACCTCAAGTCTGTATAGTCCGCTAAGCACGTGATCTTTCCCATGAGATGCCACAAATATAAATGATAAAAATTAAGCGACTCCAGCCTGTTCTCACTTGGTTATATTATGCTTGTTTGTTTGTTTTGTTGATTAGGTTCCTGTTAAAGGTGAGATCATATGGTATTTGTCTTTCACTGCCTGAGGGAGAGGGAAGGGAATTTCAGGGGAAAAGGGGAAGAGTTTGGAGCAACAAGTATAAAGGACACATGGACAAAAACTAGCGGGGGCAGTGGAAATGGGAGGGAGGTGGGGAAGGCTGGGGTGGTGGGCTGGGGTGGGAGTAAGAGACAGAAAACTGTACAAGAACAACAATTAAAATAAAAATTTAAAAAACGGAAAAAAAATTAAGTGACTCCTTCAGGTATTTAGTGAACATGAACGCTTATGAGATAGGTTGAGAAATAAAGACAGAGGACATCAGACAGGCTTGCACACCCACCAAGGGGCTGCTCCTGTAGCCAGGGTGATTCAAATTCACACCACATCAAATGCACAAGAATCACTCTTTTGGGCAGGTAGTAAACGTAAAAATCTGCACATGCCAAGGATTGTATGTCTATTAAATCATAGCACCTACCACTGCTCTCCGCTTTGATCCACACCTTAGATCTTCTTATATTTACATGTATATATAATGTACCTTTTTAATCCAGAAGGATTTGGCCATATCAAGCTGAATTTTATGTGGATTACTTTATGTCTGTAATTTAACACACTCATGTAACTATCTAAAGCTGTACCATCCAACTCACTAGCCAGCAGGCCCATACAGTTACTGAGCATGGGAAACGTGGCTAATCTAAACTGAGATTTGCTGTGAGCATAAAAAAAATGTGAGATTTTGAAAGTCAGTTTTTTAAAAATGGAAAATACCTCATTCATTTTATTATATTAATTGCATCTTAAATCATACTATTTTGGATATCATGTTTTTTAGTAAAATATATTATTAAAATCAATTATACCTGCTTCTTTTACTTTCTAAATGTAACTCCTAGAAAATTTAAAAGTAAATACACGGTAAGCATTACATTTCTACTGGATGGCACTAATCTAGAGCTTACCCTACACATATGGCTATTTTTAGGATCAGGTACATTCCAATTCAGACATACTGCTGATATAATATACATGGTATGGAACCTAACATTCACACACCATTTGAGAAATATCTTTAGAGTGTACATACTTCACAAATGACACTGTGTTACATTACACTGTGCTAGAATAGGAGCTGGCCTATTCGTGAGAGAGACTTTATCAAGGAATAAGTAGCTAGAGCCCTATTTCCTTCAGACAGACACTGGTAAATCAATTGTAAAAGGAATTACTCAGTATGTACATATATTTGATCCCTGAGGGTGGAAAAAACAATTATGCAGATTCTTAAGGCAAAAGTCATAGTTGATTAGACATTTTGGCAGGTAAATAATTACATGCAGGAAGAGGAAGCTATGATATCTATTTTCTCAAAAAGCTTTAACCAAATTCCATGCTGAAAGAAACTAATAAATGGATGGGAAAAAATGTGTCAGTAAAATATTTTAGTCAAGGATAGATGTATTTATTATCTATTGCTGCCTAACAATATTCTATAAACTTAGTGACTTAAAACAACACACATTTATTACCTCAGTTTTTGTGAGTTAGGTGCTGCAGTGCAGCTTAGCCAGGTCCTCGGCAATCACAATGTTCACCAGAGGTGGATTTTTACCCAAGACTCAACTGGGAAAGATCTGCTCACTTGTGGACTGAGATCCTTGGTTTCTTGCTAGCTGTTGGATGGAGGATTCCCTCAGTTCCTTGATACATAGTCCTCTCTTTAGGGAAGCTCACAACACAGCAGCTTCCTTTTTTAAAGCCAGTAAGAGAAGGTCTCTCAGCAAGACTGATGTTATAATCTTAGTAAGTAAGCCCATCCATGTGACCAAGTATATCCCATCATCTTTGCTGTGTTCTTCTGATTAGAAGCAAGTCACAGGTCCTAACCACCCTAAAGAAAGGGGAAATGCACAAGGACAAAATACCAGGAGGTAGAGATCATGGTCCCACCTTGAAGTCTGTCCTACAAAATAGGGAACTGGCTTAGGGATAAAAACTAAAGGGAGATGTCACAGTAAAAAACAATCTGTGTTAGGACTATTTTTGTTTACAGCTTTCAAATGATCTAGAAGAGATAAAAATAACAAAATTTCTGTTTTCAATAGAAATAAATTTCTAGATAGTAAGATGTCATGACAATGGGAACAAGTAAAGACTGGCTGATGGACATACTCAATGGGCAAAAACTTAGAGCTTTCCCACTAAGATCAGGAACAAGATAAGGATGCATGCTTTTACCACTCCTATTCAACATAGTATTGGAAGTCCTAGCCACAGCAATCAGACAAGAAAAAGAAATAAAAGGCATCCAAATTGGAAAGGAGGAAGCAAAACTGTCATTGTTTGCAGATGACATGACAGTGGACATAGAAAATCCTATAGACTCCACCAAAAAACTACTTGACCTAATAAATGAATTTGGCAAAACAGCAGGATACAAAGTCAATATCCAGAAATCAAAGGCATTTTTCTACACTAACAATAAAATATCAGAAACAGAAATTGGGGGAAAAAAATCTCATTTGATATAGCAACAAGAAAAATAAAGTACCTAGGAATAAACCTAACCAAGGATGTAAAAGATCTATACTCAGAAAACTACACAGCACTGAAGAAAAAAATTAAGGAAGACACAAACAAATGGAAGCATGTACCATGCTCATGGATTGGAAGAATTAACATCATCAAAATGGCCATACTACCCAAAGCAATTTATAGATTCAATGCAATCCCTATTAAAGTACCAATTTCACAGATATAGAACAAACATTTCAGAAATTTGTATGGAACCATAAACAACCCTGAATAGCTAAAGCAATTTTGAGAAAGAATAACAAAGTAGGAGGGATCACAATACCTGATATCAAACTGTATTACAAAACAACTGTAATCAAAATAGCATAAGAACTGGCATAAGTGGTACTGGCATAAGAACAGACATATAGACCAATGGAACAGAACAGAGAGCCCAGAAATAAACCCAAGTGTCTATGGTCAATTAATATTTGACAAAGGGGGAAGAAGCATAATAAAATGGAGCAAAAATTACCTCTTCAACAAATGGTGTTGGGAGCTCTGGACAGTTACATGCAAAAAAATGAAACTTGATCACCAACTTACACCATACACAAAAATAAATTCAAGGTGGATAAAAGACTTAAATATAAGTCGCAACACCATAAAAATCCTAGAGAAAAACATTGGCAGGAAAATCTCAGACATTCCATGCAGCAATATCTTCACAGACATGTCCCCTAAAGCAAGGGACATAAAGGAAAGAATAAACAAATGGGACCTCATCAAATTAAAAAACTTCTGCATGGCCGAAGAAAACAGCATTAAAATGAAAAGAGAACCAACTATATGGGAAAACATATTTGCGAATGATACCTCAGACAAGGGTTTGATCTTCAAAACATATAAAGAACTCACACAACAACTCCACTCCAGGAAGACAAAAAACCCAATTAAAAAAATGGGCAAAAGACTTGAACAGATACTTCTCCAAGGAGGAGATACACAGGGCCCAGAAGCATATGAGAAGACACTCAGCATCACTGGCCATCAGAGAGATGCAAATGAAAACCACAATGAGATACCACTTCACACTGGTCAGAATGGCCATCATAAACAAATCAACAAACAAGTGTTGTAGAGGGTGCGGAGAAAAGGGAACCCTAGTGCACTGTTGGTGGAAATGCAGATGGGTACAGCCGCTGTGGAAAACAGTATGGAATTTCCTCAGAAAACTAAAAATGTAACTGCCTTTAGACCTGGCAATTCCACTGCTGGGATTATACCCTAAGAACTCTGAAACATTAATCCAAAAGAACCTATGCACCCCAATGTTCATAGCAGCACAATTTACAAAAGCCAAGTGCTAGAAGCAACCTAAGTGCCCATCAGTAAATGAATGGATCAAAAAACTATGGTACATTTACACAATGGAATTCTATTCAACAGAAAGAAAGGAGCTCCTACCCTTTGCTACAGCATGGATGGAATTGGAGAACATTATGCTAAGTGAAATAAGCCAGGCAGTGAAGGACAAATACCATATGATCTCACCTTTAACAGGAACCTCATCAACAAAAGAAAAAAGCAAGCAAAATATAACCAGAGACACTGAAATTAATAACAATCTGACAGTAACCAGAAGGGAGGTGGGAGGCAATAATGGGGGGAAGGGTTTTCAGGGACAACTATAAAGGACGCATGGACAAAACCAGGGGTGGGGCGGAAGCAAAGGAGGGAGGTGGGTTTGGCTGGGGTAGGGAGGTGTGGAGAGGGGTAAATGCAGATAACTGTAATTGAACAATAAAATAATTAAAAAACTAAAGAATAAAGTTCCCCATTACTTAGAGGGGGAAAATAGACTGGCCAATGGAAATCATGAGCAGCAGCAGTACCAACATCATTGGCAAGCAGCATGTGGACTTACACCTGAGAACTAAGAAGACATGGAAGCAATAACTAGATGTCTCGGTGGAGTCTATGGGCAAGACAAGGTGCCTCTGTTTGGGACCATCAGATAGTGCTGCCCAGGGAGGTCAGCAAGAGCAGAGGAACACGTGCTGGCAGGCCCCACAAAAAGAGAGAAATGCGTGGTGAGGGTCCTCTTCTCAGAGATGCAAAAAACCTTCCAGCAAAAGGCCAGACAGGAAAGATTCGGTGATTGCTTTAAAAAAGAGAGAAATAGAAAAGCATCTGTATTCAACTCAACAATTCAGGGGTATTTAATGTGCACAAAACTGACTAGGCCATAGTACATGGTTATCAAAGCTCAGAAAAGATAACTGATCCATTTCTTACAGATCGAGCTGATAAAAGATGCACTTTAATACCTAAACTCCCATAAATTAAAGCTTAATTATGCTGTGTTTTAGGGACTATCTGTAGTCAGTTGTCTGCAACAAATATTTATACAGCAGTTACTGTGCTAGGAAGTGCTCTAGGTCCTCGGAATACAATGTGAAGACAAACAGGTGTGGTCTCTGCTCTCATGGAAATGGTAATAGTGAGAAAGATGGACAGTGAATAAATAACTACACAAATAACTATATAATTATTACTGGTGACGGTTATAAAGCACAGGAATACAGCACTTTGAGAAAAATAAACCTGGAGAGTCCAATCTAGCCTGCAGAATTGGGATTAAAGAGAAAGTGACATTCAAGCTAAGACCTGAAGGATGGGTGTCCCCACTGAGAGGTGGAGAAAGGACAAGGCAGCAGAGAAAACAACATGCAGGAAGGACCAGAGAGAGGAAGGAGTTGGAGGTGCAATGAAGGCGAAGGGAGGACGGTATTGCTGGGGCATGGTGACCAAGAGCTCAAAATGACAGTAGCAATCAGGAAGGACCTGGTAGACCATGTTAAGGATGAGCAATGAGAAGCCAGTGAAACTTTTAAACAGAGAAATCTGAATGTCTGTGTACCCTGCTCCTTCAAAATTCTTATGTTGAATCCTAACCCCCAAAGATGATGGTATTAGAAGGTAGGGCTTTGGGGAGATGATTAGGTCATAGTGCAGACCCCTTACGAATGGAGTGTTATACAAGAGGCTCCAGAGAGATTCCCTAACTCTTTAGCCACGTGAGGACACAATGAGAAGACACTGGCTACAAAGAAGGTGGATCTCACCAGAAGCTGAATCTGCTGGCACCTTGATCTTAGACTTCCCAGCCTCCACAACTGTGAGCAGTAAGTTTCTGTCATTTATAAGTTACCCAGTCTGTAGTAGCTTGTTTTAGTAGCCTGTTTGGGCAATGACAAATGACATAATGTGATTTCCCTTTAAACCATCGCTCTCATAGCTATTGAGGATGGGATTGGATCGGAGAAGCAGCAAGTGTGGACATGGGGTGATAAGCGAGAAAGTTTTCACAGTTGTCCAGAGAGACACAACAGTGGCCTAGATGAGGGCAGTGGCAATGCTGATGAAGAGAAGCAAGTAAGTTCAACATATTCTGAGTGTAGAAAGAAAGGGTACTTATTGGACATGAAGTACCCTTCACAGGGAGATGGAATTCTCAAGCATGATAACTAGGTTTTGGGCATGATCAACTGGGTACCCAGAATTACCATTTACAGATAAAAGGAACAAGTAGATGGGAACAGATTTGGGGAGAAATTCAAGAGGCTTCAGTTAAAATATGTGAGATGCTCCTTCTCTTTCCTATGGTGGTAATAATAATACTAATATAATAGTAAATAGTGATTAGGTAAAAGTGAACATGATTTTTGCTTTTCAATATAAAACTGCCTTGTTAAGAGGTAAAATATATATGCTATAGAAGTACACTACAACATTAAACAGCAACCTTTGCACTTTTCCTACAATTTATTTCTGAATGAGAATGCTAAGGACACTATCTTAGTTTGGCAACCTTCCTCATAACCAACTCTAGCGTGCTAGAACTAGACAGACCCAGCAGCACCCACCAGGTGACTAACCTTTAACTTGCTGACACAGTAATCACCAGAAAGAAAAACCTTTGGAAATAGGACTAAGCAACTTTTTCAGGGTTTGTGGAACAAAATTTAAAATCATGAATAACCAAATATTTCTCTTCTGAATACAATGGAACATTTCTGAGCTCTTGTCCAATTACCTGAGGATAGCAGGAGACTGTTTCTCTAAACAAGAATACAACTTGGCCCTGGCTGGTATAGCTCAGTGGATTGAGCGCCGGCTGCGAACCAAAGGGTCACTAGCTTGATTCCCAGTCAGGGCACATGCCTGGGCTGCAGGCCAGGCCCTCAGTGAGGGGCCACATGAGAGGCAACCACGCATTGATATTTCTCTCCCTCCCTTCCCCTCTCTCTAAAAATAAACAAATAAAATCTTTAAAAAAAAATACAACTTGTTCTGCCAACATTATTATTATGTTTCACCGCCAAGGTGGTATCTAATTGTGAACATATCTTCTGCATTAACATTTCATAAAATTGATTTAAGTGTGTTTTTCTTTTCCACGTTGGTTGACCTCTCAAGTCAAACATTGTGAGGCTGCTAGAAACAGCACTATGTCTTATTCAACTTTGAACCACAGTAGAGATTCAATGAATGTTCGCTGAATAAAGAAATGAATGTTTATTGTGTGGATTGTAAAATTCGGTTAAAATCAATATTGGCTCTAAAAAAATGTAGAAATATGACAGTTGAATTCAATATAGACAAATGTTAAGACACATGTATTGGAAGAAAATAAGTCAGCTTATACTAATGAAATATTGGGCTCTGAGCTACGAAAATACAAGCAAAAAATAATCTAGACTGTAAATAGCTTGTTTACATAAAGTATTATACTACATTCTTGTTAGGATAGTAGCTTAATGCAATGAACTGTAAAGAGAGACTACATTCACCATAATATTAGAAATGTAGTATCCAGATATCAAAGACAAGTTGGCATTGACCATGAAAAGATAAGAAATTTGTGTGAAAAAAGTCAAAGAGTAGATAAACATGTACAATTAGGTTTATAAAAATAGAAAATGGATTTATCTTAAATGCATCTATCTCTTTGGAAATTACTAGTCTAGCAAAGATAACAAATTATTTTAAACAGTCATTCAAACTCTTGACATTGAGGGAGGAGGCCTATTCCATAAACTATAAATTAAAATAAAATTGTTTCAAACCTCTGATGAATGCTTTGCTTATTACCATTGTACCCATAGTTTGGTTTCCTCAGCACGGTTAAACTGTAACCCGAGTGGTACATATTCAGTGATCCACAACGGGGCATTCTAATTTGTATTGTGCAATCATTTGTAAACCTTGGGTCCTGTCCAATTTATATGTGAACAACACCAGTGATGACTCAGGAAACCACTGCTGAGTGGCTCTTTCCAACAGTACTGAGGTTTACAGCACAGCATTTTGGGGGTTTTTAAGTCTTTAAAGGCAAAGATTGAGTTGCGAAAGGATTAATTCACCACCTGCTCATTGACCTCAGCTTCAGAAACTGTTGTACATCTTTTTTAGAGGGGAACTTGAAAATGATGGAGCAAATCTGGGAGGAAGACTTGATTTTTACTGGGTGACCTTTTACTGTTTGATTTTCTTCACATATTTTTACCACATGCATGTATTATCTTATAATAACTACAAGCCACAATTTTAAAAATGAAATAAGTTCAGTACTTTCCCCAAAGTTCCTTGGAACTTACTGAAATTCTCACTATAAAATTCTTTTATAATATGTAAAAACCAAAGCTGAATATATAGTTAATGGAAACAAGTTAATTTTCTGTATTTCCCAAGTCATGGTATTAAAATAAACTGGACTCTTCAAATCTCTTTTTAATCAAATGTTTTTATCCTACCCCACCAACTTTTTTGTTAAACCTGTTCAGAAGAAATGAAATGAACTGAGTTGAATTTTCTTATTTCTTAACCTCCAAGCTCCAATGAATGTGCCATGGGCAGTGAAAATACATTTAACAAAAAAGTTGGAGGGAATCTGGACAAAGCATGAAAGGACTCAGTCCCTGGGTAAGAAGGGACTGGCTGTGTGAAGCACTGAGGTTAAGGCGCTAGGAAACAAAGCGGGCAGAATTCACCTGGGGTCCAGGGTTCATACCCACCCTGGAAGGCAGCCCCAGATCAATTGGCTAATGTCATCTGTGGCCGGGTTGTACTAGTACGTTAATTTATTAATGAAGAGTGGGCAAAAAGATCTAAGTCCCTTCCATTTTCATTCTTCTTGAGGTAGGCCCACTTAGGGCTCCAAAGTCTAGATCCAAAATTGTTTTGGAGATGTCCATATCAGAGCCTAGGACTTTCATTTTCATCAAAGTCTGATTTAAAAAGTGTTTTCTTCCTTCAGTTCTGTGTTGGTTCATAAAAATGGAACCTGTTGTGGAGAACTTAAAAACAACTTGCTGACAAAGCCATCTTTTTTCCTTCAAGACTTTTCAACATTCATTTAACTTGATGTTCTGGTGCAAAAAACTTTAGGGGTAGGAAAGTTTTCCGGATGGTTTATGTTAGGATATACAACCACTGTACATGGTCCAGATATCTCTTCAATTAGCCTTAATATTTTATATTTGTGGTTTTCAGCCAGAATGGGATGGGTTTGGCCCGTATACTATAGTTGGAAAATCTACCAAAATGATTTGAATATATGTGGTCTGGGCTTGCTCACCTCCACTGTACACATTCACAAACACACCCATCAGGGTCTATGTTGCTACACATCAGATTCTATCCTATTCCCTCATCGTGCCTTCTCATGGTGGAACAACTGTTCCACCGACTGAACAGATTTTATCAAGCTTAATTTTCTCGAGTTGTATTTAAAAAAGTCATATTCGATACACATTTTAAAATTACACATGCTCTCCCATCGTGAGAATGACTGCTCTAAGTTTACCATTCAATTCTTCTGCTAACAGCACCCTTTTCTTAAACATATTCCTCACACCTTTATGATGGAAAAATTCCAATTTATGATAATGCAATGTGACATTACAAAAGATTGCTCTAATAAATTTTGGGTTTTTACATATTTAAAATGTCTCCATAATATATTGTGACATTTGCTGCCACATTAAATTCACTTTTATGATTTTGACTTCTTAAAAATTTTTTATTTGCTTTTCACAAAATCACATTTAATGTAGTAAGGCACCCACAGTCTTTGGATTAAAGCTGCAGGGCCTGAGATTTAAATTATAATACTCTACTAAAACAGCCACGAAATTACCAAATAAAACTTTCATATTTTAAATAATCATCTTTTGCAATATCCAAGGCAGACTGCATAATTTGCAGGGCCCAGTGCACAATGAAAATGTGGAGCCCCTTGTTAAAAAATCAAGAATTTCAAGATGATGACAGCAGAGTATTAAACCAAGTGGAGCCCTTCTAAGTGTAGGGCCTTATGCAATTATATAGGTTGCATTGCCCATGAAGCTGGCCCTGGCTATAGACTACACTAGACACTTAGATGTATGCTACACTATCCTATAAAAGGTAGGGCAAAAGTAGGTATACAGTTGTTCTAATGGACACAATAATTAATAAATAATAATACAAGAGTAAGCTGTTTCACATACAAGTGTAAACCTACTTTTGCCCCACCTTGTAAATTACAGTACAAGGTAAGAGCTAGGATATAAAACACACTCAGTGGTAATATATGGATGAATGGGTGGAAATATACATGTCTATCAACCCACACACACAGGCACACATACATACATCTTTATTATTTTGGGGATTATAAGTGAAATACTTTGTGATAAATGCAATCCAAAGTATGTTTAAATTACTCCTAAAAGAAGCTAGCATGTTAATAATGCTGACATCAGAGATTTTCCAGTGTACCCTTTGGATCACTTTGCATGCCACGAGAGTGCCTCCAAGAGGATTGACAGAGAGTCAATGAGACAGGGATGTGCAGCTCTCAAAAGAGATTTTTGTGGCCTTCAAAGAGGTTTTACGATAAAGGTTTTACATTGGCTTTACATTGGGACAGAAAAACATGATGGGTAGCTTTTTCCCTCTTTTTATGTGGCAAGTAGAAGGGTAAGGAAAAAAATAAGAAAAATTATGAACAGGAATTTTCTATCTCTAGAAATTAAATAGCTCTTCTAGGCTACGTAGGTATCGGTATTTTTTCTACTGCTCTCAATGGCTCTATGATATCCTTGAATATCCAAATAATAGTATTACTAGTCATAAGTTGACTTGATCTGTCTGCAACTTAAATGTTTCCTCTGATGCTTCTATTTATAAGTAGAACTAAAAACCTGGCAAGTCTAATTTGGGATCAGCATGGTAGCTTATGTTCTGCCACTTAAAACATCAGGGTTTGATTAAGCAGGTCTTGGGGTTGTAGCCAAAAGGCAAGAGAACATGACATTCTAATATCTAATGGACTCTAAGTAAGACTGTCTAACACTTATCAGGCTCTGATTCTTATCAGTTAAGAGGACAGCAACTTTTAACCCTACCTAATCAGGGATGGGATAAGCACACAAGTAAAAGGACAAGGATTTCCAGGACATTAAAGGATTTGTTGCTAAAGTTTTCTTTTGAAGTCCACCATAAGGTAGTCAGTGGTGACTCAGTCTAAATGACACACCAGGAGTTATAGACCTTTGACTTCACAGGCATCTGGGGAATCTGTTGAAACTATTTGAGAAGTTCTCCAAGAGACTTCAGGGTTTTGTATAACATAGTGACAGAACTATTAATAGAAACTGATAAATCCTATGAGGTAGCATGTATTTCAAGACCACGTTCTGTGCCTTAAAAATGTTCAATCTTTTACTATTTTTAATTCATTTTCTAGAATTGTATGTGTATACATGGTACCATATGTCACATGTAATCTATGCTTGGTGATAGGGAAACACAATTAATAAATATATCAGAGTCCTCATTCTATGTGATTATCCAAGGCAGTCATCTGTCCTAGGACATCAGTTCTGTCTTCACTAAAGTTATTAAAATCATTCATATTCATGAGTGATTTAATTTTCAGCAGTCTGACTAGCACTACTATTCTCAAATTTCAAGAGGACCCAAAATCCAGGTATAAGATATTAGTGAATGTAGGAATCTATCATTTTCACAAATGTAAAAAATAGAAAAAGCTCTATTTAATGTATTTGCCCTTTGTTATCTCCATAGATACTTAATTGCTTCTACCTTAAATATTACAATAACTTTTTCTTTAAAAGATATTATATGCATACATGTGTTTGACATGAAGAACTTGCTAGTGATATCCTCTGAAGACTAAGTGGGTTATGATTTAGGAAATACTGAGTTCACCGGTAATGAATGTGTTGTACTGAATGAGAACATTGAGGTGAAAATTCAAACACAAAATAAGTAGTTGAACTAGATAACATCAGTGATCTTTTCCAACTCTGAGACATAAGGAATCTGAAACAATTCTTATGGGTCTTGAACAGGGCAGAGGATGATAACGGAGAATGTAGAGGAGGCAAATGAGGCATGATGAAGATATCCTATTTGCTCAACACAATTTGCCATTGACTGAACTTGAAACACAGGAGAAAAAGGATGAAGCATTTTTTTAAAGGTTTTTAGCTCAAGAAATGGAGTAGCACCATTAATAGAAATGAGACAGAATTAAGAATTAACAGGGTTTTTTTTTTATTACTTTTATTGTGAAGGGATCCCCCTGAACAGAATAACTAAAAAGAGGGAACTTAACTCTGCATTTCTGTTGTTTCTTGATATCAGAGATGGTTCCAGATCAGTCCAGATGTGGCACGTAGCCCCACTCCTGCTAGACCTCTGAAGGCATGGCTTTGAGGGGGAGGCTAGTAGAGGGAAACCAGAATGCCTGCAAATGGGCTGGAATTCAGGAGCAGATCAAGAACCATTAATAGAGAGATGTTTTGCCTCTTTGGGAATTGACTCAAGAACTGGGACAGGCCTGAACCTTCAGGGAGCTGGGAAATGCAGTGGAAAAGGATATGAGATTTAAGCTAACAATGAAGAACTCAGACCAGATTTCACAGACTCAGTGAAGCCAGTCTTTTAGAAGAATGTCATTAAGAAAATGCTACTTGAAAAACCTCAAGAAAAAAACTAGAGGCAGAAAGGGACCCAGGAAAACTTTGCAAAAATCTATTCAGAAAGTAAAATGGAATTGGATATTACTGTCCTGTAAATTCTGCCCTGGAAACATTATTTGGTATGTTTTTTGAGGACGTGCTATTATTTTGAGGAAGCTGTTATTTTACAGTTGCACTACTTTAAAGTTTTGCGTGACATATCATCATCTATTACTGTGATGTCTAACTATGCTTATTTTAACTCTGTCCATACATTAGGCTAAAACCAGCTCATACGAGCTATTAGACCAGATCCAGTAGCTCTCAAAATATATTCCAGGAACCAGTACCGTAAGTATCAAATGAACACATGTTAGAAATTCAAATCTTCAGATGATCTCCCAGAGTTACTAAATCAGAAACTGTGGATAGGTAAACATGGCTGGCTTCCTCATACAACCACATCAAAACTACAACCAAACTATAGAACAACCATCACTCAGAACTGTCAGATATTGAGTTGAATGGAAGTCTGACAACTACAGAATTAAAGGAACCACATCCATCAAGACTGGTAGGAGGGGCAGAGATGCAGAATGGGCTGGTCCCACATCCACATGTGGTGAATAAAAATTTGGGAGCAATATCTCAGGAGCAAGGAGTCCCAGCTCCACACCAGGATCCCCAGCCCAGTGTTCCACAGCCAGGAAGGTAAATCCCCATAGCTTCTCGCTGCAAAAAAAACCCAGCAGGGACTGAGTCGATGGAAGAAACTCCTAGAGTCCCAAGCAGTTCCTCTTATAGAATCCACACATGGATCTATTCAGACTCACTCCCTCTGAGCTCTAGCACCAAGGTAGCAGCTTGGACACCAGTGGCATACAGGGAGAAACTGAAGTGTCTGTCATCAAGGCAAGAGCTGGGGGACAGTGTTCTCCAGACAGAAAGACAGGCAGAGGCTGTTGTCCCTTTCCAGAACCTTCCCTCCACAGACACAGAGCCTGCCATATCCGAGACTCCATCATCTTTCCTAACAGTTTGCCCCACCATAGAGATCCTCTGAGACTCTGTCTCACCCAAGCTGTTAACAGAGACTTTTCCATGTGAACGGCTGGTCTTGGCTCATGCTTCACAACTTCCTAAATCCGCTCAAAGGAACAGCTGGCCTCAGTGAGCCCCCAGCCCCTGTACCTCTTACTAAGTGCACCAGGCGTGGTACTAGCAGCAGCCAGCATAAATTCACAGCTTGGCTTCACCTGGGAATTGTCAAGCCCAGCACAAATAGCTGCCATTTGATTGCTTTATACCTCATGCAGGGTGGCCCCAGACAAAACACAGAGGGAAGCTAACCTCGGCCTGCACCACCTGGGAAACCCCAAGCCTGCATACCCAGTGGTATGATCCAAGCTATAGATCACATCGGAGCACCAGCACCTTGCTACTACACAGCTGATCCTCCACAAAAGGTGGAGGTTGGCGGTCAGTGGTCAGAGCCAGTCCTTGCAAGTGACTGGCCTGGGTATGTCCCTCATGTTAACCTGCTGACAGCAATCAAGGCTCAACTACAAGAGGAGTGGGAACTTGGGCACACTGCGAGTACCCAGATTCGGTGATAGGGAGGCTGTGCCACTGGAACCTACAGGACACCTACTACATTAGGCCACGCTACCAAGACAGGGAGTTACAGCAGCTCTACCTAATACACAGAAACAAACACAGGGAGGCTCCCAAAAGGAAGAAACAAAGAAACAAGGCCCAAATGAAAGAACAGATCAAAACTCCAGAAAAAGAACTAAACAAAAGGGAGATAAGCAATATTATCAGATGCAGAGTTTAAAACACTGGTTATAAAGATGCTCAAGAAACTTAGTAAGGACCTCAACAGAATAAAAAAGATCCATTCAGAAACGAAGGATTCACTAATTGAAATAAAGAACAATTTACAAGGCAACAACGGTAGCGTGGATGAAGCCAAGAATCGAATCTAAGATTTGGAACATAAAGAAACAAAAAACAATCAACCAGATCAGCAAGAAGAAAAACAATCCAAAAAAATGAGAATATGAAAGCAGCCTCTGGGACAACTTCAGATGTTCCAACATTCACATCATAGGGGTGTCAGAGGAGTAGAGAAAGAGCAAGAAATTGGAAAGCTATTTGAAAAAATAATGAAAAGAAAACGTCCCTAATTTGGTGAAAGAAGTAGACGTGCAAGTCCAGGAAGCACAGAGAGTCCCAAACAAGATGGATGCAAACAGGCCCACTCCAAGGCACTTCATAATTAAATTGCCAAAGTTAAAAGATAAAGAGAGGATCTTAAAAGCAGCAAGAGAAAAGAAGTTAGTTACCTACAGGGGAGTTCCCATAAGACTATTGGCTGACTTCTCAAAAGAAACTTTGCAGGCTAGAAGGAGTTGGCAAGAAATATCCAAAAGTCATGAAAAGCGGGCACATACAGCCAAGACTGCTCTACCTAGCAGAGATATTATTTAGAATCAAAGGGCAGATAAAGAGCTTCCCAGACAAGAAAAAAATAAAGGAGTTCATCATCACCAAACCATTATTATATGAAATGTTAAAGGGACTTATTTAAAAAAAAAAAAAAAGACCAAAACTATGCACAATAAAATGGCAATAAATGCATACCTATCAACAATTGAATTTAAAAAACAGACTAAGAAACAAGAAGAACACAGACAGAATCATGTATATGGAGAGCATTTTGATGTTTTCCAGCTGGGAGGAGATATGGGGGAATGGTGGAGAGGTGAGGGGATTAAGAAGTACAAATAGGTAATTACAAAGTAGCCACGGGGATGTAAACTACAGTGTAGGAAATGGAGTAGCCAAAGCACTTATGTGCATGATGCAAGGACATGAAAAATGGTGTGGAGATTTGCCTGAGAGAATGGGGTGCTGGATTGAGGTGGGCAAAGGGAGAAATTGGAGCAACTGTAATAGCATTATCAATTAAAAAATAACAGAAACTAAAGTGACAAGACATTAAGAAGAAACTGGTGACGAACTCCACCAATTTGGGTTCAAGTCTTACGGGTGGTTTGAAAGCACACTAAAGTTGAGAACTACTGCCTTCAGGCATTTCAGAACTGCACCTCTTTAGAGCCTGTTAAGGAAAAAATACTCTCCTGTTTTGTTAACTCATAGCACTATTTTCACTTCTGATCACCAAATGTGTAGTTGTTTTTCTTTTTCCCATACCACACAATTCTGCGACATATTAGGTGTCCTATAATTTAACTCAATTTTGACACAACTGGGAGATAAGTGTCAGATCCCACAGATTAAGGCCTCCCCACCTCACTTCACACACCAATCACAAGTTCAGGTTGTCACCTGTGCTCCTGACTGACCAAGCTATAAATTGGAGTCATACAGCCCCTTCCTAGGGTTCAATTAACTTGCTAAAGCACCTCACTGAACTTAGAAAAAGTTTGCCTACTGGATTTCCGGTTTATTCTGAAAGGATCTAACTCAAGACAGCCAGATGGAAGAGGTGGACAGGGCAGTGTTTGGGAACAGAGGTACAGAACTTCCATTCCATGTCCTCCTCGGACTCACCCCCTTCTCAGCACCTCCATGCACCTACCAAATGGAAGCTCTCTGAACCTGTCCTTTTTGGGTTTTTAATGGAGGCTTTGCTGTGGAGGCATGATTGATTACAGCACTGGCCATTGATTCAACCTCTGGTCCCTCCCCTCCCAGAGCTCAGAGGGGGATAGGACTGCAAGTTTCAACCCTCTAACTGCATAGTTACTTCCACTGGCAACCAGCCCCCTATTCTTAGGGACTTTCCAAAAGTCACTAAGGACATCCAATTTTCACTCTTGAGCTGTCTCAGAATCTGAAAAGGAAAGATGCCCCAGTAACTCTTATCAGTAAGGAAATTACAAAAGTTTCAGGTGTTATGTGCCAGAAACCAGGAAGACCAAATATATATTTCTTTATATTAAGCACATCACAGAAGTCTCATACATATCTGCTATAGACCAAGGAGATAGTATAATTGTTTTGTCTGTTCAGGCTGCTATAACAAAATGCCATAGACTGGGTGGCTTATAAGCAGAAATTTATTTCTCAGAGTTCTCCAGGTGAGGAAGTTCAAGATCAAGGTGATGGTTCATTCAATGTCTGGTAAGAGCTCTCTTCCTCATAGACCACTGTCTTTTCACGGAAACCTTACGGGTGAATCAATGAGGGGTCTTCTCCAGGCCTCCTTTAGACGAGTACTAATCCCATTCTTGAGGTGTATCCCAAGACCTAGTTACCTCCGAAAGACCCTACCTCCAGACACCATCACACTGGGGAGGAGGTTTCAACATACAAGGGGTTTTTTCCTGAGGAGCGGGGGAGAAACAAACATTCAGTCCACAGCAATGGTCAACTAAAAATGGTGGGGGTTTTGCAGCTAGTCAGGCCTGGAATCAAACTGGGGCTCCGGAACTTGTTAATTGTGTAGGGTCCTGAGGAAGCTGCTTAGCCTCTCTGAAGCTTTGGTTCCTCACACGGAAAATGGAAATTATAATACCTACCTTGAAAGGTTACCATGAACACTGAATTTATGTACCTACGTGGTAATCAGGAGTGCTGGCTCTGGTGTCAGACCCAGTTCAAATGTCAGCTCTTCTATTTACTGTGTGATCTTGGGCAAATTACTAAATCTCTCTGTGTGTCAAATTTCTCATCTGTAAAGTAATAATACACTTGTGAGGACTTAATGAGTTAATGGTCATATATATCAACTGCTTAGAAGGCATCCTGCCACACAATTGCTCACTAATTGTCCAGTGTTCCTAATAACACAAATACAAACAATAATAACAAAATACTTCACACATGGTAGGTACTCAATATGTGTAACAATTATTATTACTGTCATGGAATTCTTTCTCATAAAGCATAGGGTTATCAGAGATTCCAGTATGCAGGCACCCTCCGATACTTTCATATATTCTTTACATTCTAATGTCTTCCCTTCCCTTTAAAGAAGCTCTGTGGATTACATCAATATCAATTTCCTGGTTTTGACAGTGTATTGTAGTTATATGAGGTGCTACTGTGGGAGGTTGGGGGATTACTGCGGTTATATTACAAAAAGAAAAAATAGGGGTATGGGGCTTGCCTGAAGTGAAAATATTGGGGCAAGAAATTGGATTTATAACCCATCTACTCCCCAGTGTCCTATGTCCTAGTCGCTAGAACTCTGACGTTGCTCACCAGTATGGGCTACTGGAAACCATGGGCACCTGACTGATGAGAGCTAGGCCAGGCCCCCATTACATCAGGTCAGGTATGAATTTGTAAAATGTCTGATCCATGGAACTCTAAGTGCAAGGGAAAATGTAATCTTGGTAACTTCATCACTAACACACCTGGTTATCGGTTATATTATAGCAAAAATACAAATGACAAATACATGGGATTTACCTCTCATGACCAAAGTTGTAAATCCAAATACTTTCCTCATGGAAATATTTGCCTCATGTTGTGACTGGGTCCTACGACATTCATATAAATATCTTACAGATTAAACTTTTGTGGGCTAATCCGAGCATCTACGCCCTAGTCATTATCATGTTATTATACAGGTATTTCAAAGAACTAATCTGTAAGCAAACTTCTGAAATACCACCCATTTGTAAGTCATTATACTTGCTTGATGCTATTAAACACATTTTTAACTTGAGGAGCAATAGTGATCTTTCTAGCTCACTGATTTCAAGTTTCCAAATAGTGTTCTACTTAACACTAATATCTCCGAGTTCTCATTACTCTCCTATCTCTGAGTTCTCATTACTCTCCCACCCTCAAGTTCCTCAAATTGTTAGACCAAAGACACTTTTTTTTAAGGAGCACTTATTAACATCTAGTTCTGGGGAATTCTCTATTTGAGAAAATTCTTCTAAGTCATATGACTGTCTCCTTGACTATTTGGCTTCTCAAGTTGCTCCTTCTGTGGCATTTATATTTTAACAATTAAAAGTAAATAGTATATACATCCTTTCGTTTTCCAATATTTTAGGCCCAAATAAAAAGTTTTAGAAAATCTATGCATGTTTGCCTAGTAGCAATAAAAGTAGATATCAACCAATGATTTGTACACATGAATTATAAGTTTCTCTCCAATTAATTAGTCAAAACTAAGCTTAAAAAACTAAGCTAAAAAATTACTGGTCGTTCATCTCTTTCAATCAAGTTAGTATCAACAGCTAGCCTTTTAAATCTTACCATTCAGGTACTTCACTCAAAATAAAGTAGTTTTTCCCAGCCTCCTCCATTTTTTTCCCAACAAATAGCTCAAGAAATCACACACTTCCCCAAACTAGTAACAGAAACTATAAAGTCCATAGTCTAGATAAAGAGGGATTTCACAATCTTCAATTTAGTATATGTATCATAAGAATACTCCAAACTGCTTAAAAGAAATAGTTATCAATTTTAATTCCTTTTGAAATTACCTTTGATCAACTATAATCCTCTGTAAAGCTTCACAAGTCTTGCTCTCACAAATCTCTCCCACAGAACAGAGAAAGTTTCTTTATTCAGAAAAGTGACTCTAAAAGAATTTTGTGACACATTAAAAGCAATTATCTCCATAATACTTTAACTTTTCCTATACCAATGCACTAACAACTCAGGATATGAACATTCTATTGGAAAACAGATCTCATATATAGGCACCTTTTATCATGCTTCACTTGCTTTCACTTCACAGGTGTTGCATTTTTTACAAATTGAAGGCAAGACCCTCCACCAGCAAAAAAAAGTACAACTTGCTTTATTGTCATACTTGCTTTATTACAGTGGTCTGTAACAGAACTTGCAATATCTCTGCGGTATGCCTGTATAGGTTTTATAGTGTTTGGTTACAACTTTATTTCATATACACACATGAAAAAACATCTGTTAAATAGTCCATGTTAAAATGGTATTGACGGCTAAATTTAACTGTTTTCTTAGTTCAGCAAACTGAATTTCTGATATCTCCTAACTACAGTTAGAGCTACCATATATTCCAATTAGGTTGCCAATCTGCTTTTAGAGCTATTACCAACTCCCAGACTAACTTCTTTACTTCTCTGGTAAACTATGTATCTTCTATCTAGAACACAGGTGGCACACACAAGGCCCCTGGGCCAAATCCACCCCTCCACCTTGTTTTATCCAGCCTGGCACCTTGTTTCTGCCTGGTGGCAGCGCCAACCTCCTTACCGCTAGTTAAGGATTAGTTACATTTATACAGTCCTAAAATTACATTCGGCCCTTTGAAGGCAACCATGAGGCTGATGTGGCCCCCAGTGAAAATGAGTTTGACACCCCTAATCTAGAACAACTGTAAGTACAAACACCAAATATGTAAACTGAATGGCAACAGGTATGATCATTTCAAAAGAAAAATTTAGGCCAGCAAACAGACTACCTAAATATTATAATTAAGGATAACTGTTCATCTTAGCAAAGTGTGCCACAACTACTTTTATTTATTTATTTTTTCACAACTACTTTTAAACATGTAGAGGGGATATACCCTGAAACTCATATCTCATCTACTCCCTGAACCTCAACTCTGGAATGAGCATGATACCAAGTTAAGAATTCTTAGAAGGAACCCAGTGTAAATCAGAAACAACAATAACTCAATCCACTTTTTAAATCAAGAAGTGTTAGCCTGTTTTTAAACTTATGAAACGTAAACTCAAAGTAGCTTAGATTCAGGTCTTGCATTTGACAAATAGTCACTGAGAGCATACAATGTGCCACGTACGTACTAGGTACTGGGTCTAGAGAGAACAAAACAAATAGGACCCTTGACTTCAGAAAGCTTGTTGTCTAGCAAGGAAGACAGACCCTAGACAGACCCTAAACAAATAATAATAAAAAAAAGAACTGAAATTATACTTTATGGTTATTTCCTGTTAGTATTGTATCTTCCTAAGTGGCCAACAGTGATCACATCCCGCTTTTAGGAGATTCTGCAGAGAATTTCTGGTTGTTCAGTCATTGGAGACAACTTGTTGTAAC
Source organism: Glossophaga mutica (assembly GCA_039655065.1). Taxonomy (NCBI): domain Eukaryota; kingdom Metazoa; phylum Chordata; class Mammalia; order Chiroptera; family Phyllostomidae; genus Glossophaga; species Glossophaga mutica. The sequence goes on from CM077304.1 coordinate 197,498,566, forward strand.
TGGGAGACATGAAGAGATATAATGGTAGACAATTTCATAACCTTTATCATGAGAACTATGATAGAATTTATTCCAAAAAGTACAAAATATTTGTCTTTACACAGCATGTTAGCAAGATAACTTCTAATTATAGGGTAGGAATTCACTAGTAATTTGTTTTCTTGAATTCTGCTTGTGACAAAAACCCATGTTGGTGGAAAACACACACATATTTAGCTTTTCAACTGAATTTTATTCTAAACACATAATTTAAAAAAATACAGTGCTCCAATGTTACTTCCATTAAATGATTCTTTGGGTTATAAAGATTTATAACGAACATTATCATTAAAATCCACATGAATTTCCAATCAAGTTAGCCTTCAGTGTGAATTACTTCCAAGTACTGCTTCTGTTTGTCTAGGCAGCTCAAAGTATACAAAATATTGAGGTTTTTAAAGGTATTATCCCCATTTTAAACGTCTTATCTCTGCACGTTGTTCTAAGCAAAAAAATAACATATATTATATGCACAATAATATATATACACACATATCACTAAGGACTGGGAGGGAAGGGGGACCTCGCCAAATTTAAACACATCTAAAACTTCTACACACACGCGCGCGCGCATCTTCCATCCAACCTCAGTGGCTGCTGACTACTGTACTTCACGTTTTCCTGCACATTTAAAGTGCTATTAGTTGGTATTTAAGTATATTGTTAAGGCATGTCTTTCTTCCTTTTTCTGAAATATCTGAATACGTTCTTTTGTAGTTTGTGTTATTTCTGCCTCTGGTGATAATATTCCTGATAAAAATGTATATCCTTAAAATTTACTTCCTTTTTCGACACTTAAAAATAGTTCATTACTATGTAAGGTGCCACGGTCCCCGCCTTACAAAACCTAGTACTTTGTGGCCAAGTAGCTACTTTATCTAGGACGAAATACCTAGGAGATGGTATCATCAGCTGTCCACAAATTCCTACCTGTTGCGGGGACTTGGTCAGAGGGAATGAATCAGATTTGTCTAATGCGTCCTTTTCCACCCAACGTCCCTCCAGCTTGCCGCTGAGCCTCCAGAACGTAAGTCACCCCTGCCAGTCTGCTCCTCAACGCCCGGCCCCTGGAGGGCAAGAGACCCCATGCCTTAGAATGGAGCTCGGTGGAGACCAGGACAAGGGGGTGTTCCGACCCAGCTTAAAGCTGAGACGCAGCTCCCACTTCCTGTAAATCCAGCGGAGCGCGCAAAGAATGCCCTGGAAGAGAAGACGCGACGCAGAAGAAAAGAACGTAGTTTAACTCGGCTTCTATCTTGGACTCCAGAAGTCTGGGGCTGCCCTTACGATCAGAGCTAAACAAATCGTTCCCAACCCTTTTCTTCCCCTTACCACCTCTCAAATCTAATTCTCTTCTCTTCCTCCTCCTTGTTCCGCAGGCACGTGGTCCCTGCCCGGCCCCCGCCGCGCCCCTCCCCTCCCCCCGCGCCCCTCCCCTCCCCCCGCACTGCCTATCCTCTCCCAACCTGCAGGGCCGTAAACCCCTTCCTCCCTGTGCCGCTCGCTTCCCCTTTCGTTCGCTCTTCCGCCCCAGCTCTCCATCGTCCTTTCTGATTGGTCGAGTGCACCAAAGCCTGGCCGGCCAATTGGCGAACTGGGCTGGCAGCGATGGGCGTGGCCGCAGTGCCGGGGCCCTCAGATCGAGGCTGCCTCCCCCTCTCAGCCGGCAGCACATTCCGCCGCGGTTGCCGCCGCCCGGCCCCGCAGTTGTCTTTGCTGGAGCTGCTGTCGCGCTGGGGTTAGGGCGGGGGGTGGGACGGGTGGGGAGAGGAGGAGAAGGCCGCGGCAGAGGCAGGTGAGAGGAGGAAGGAAGCGGCGGCGCGGCGAGCACAGCAGCTCAGGCGGCGGCCGGGTTCCTGGGAGTGTCGGTGCGGCGTGGTGGTTGGGGCGGATCCCGCGGGGCCCGGGCGGGGGAAGGAGTCACCGGCCCGGCCATGGCGGACAACGAGAAACTGGACAACCAACGGCTCAAGAATTTCAAGAACAAAGGGCGCGACTTGGAGGTAAACTCGGGGGTGCGGGAGGGGTGGGGGCCATGGACCTCGGACCGATCTCCGCCGGGACTTCGAGTTTGGGGAGTAGGGGCGGGAGCTGCCGCCGGGCCGCGGGGGAATGGCGCTGGGGGCCGGCCCGTCCGTGACGCCTTTGCTAACGCGCCGGGAAGTTTGTGTTGGGCCTGGTTCGCCTCTGCTGGGGAGCTAAGTGCCGGGATACAGCCAGCGCGGCCTAGGCCTGCCCGGCGGAGCCGGTCGGTCGCGGGAGCTAGGGGCTGGGCCGCGCCGCGGGGACGCCGGGCGCGGCGAGTGCGGAGGAGGCGTGCGTGCGCCGTGCCGCTCCGGCCCGGTTGCGGCCCCCATCCCGGCGGCAGCAGAGATTCTGGCTTTCTCTCGGGCACTGGCGTTTGGCGCCGCGGGCAGGAGTGCAGTGGGAGGTGGGGTGGGGGAGTGTGAGCGTGTGGCGACCGAGTGGGGTTCGGAACTTCCTCGGCGAGGCCCGAGGCGTCTCCACTTACAGGCGTTTTTTTCTGGTCTTCCCAATTCCCGCTCTACCCCTGCCTCCCTCCAATATTCAAACTACAGGAGTCAACTTCTCCGTTGAAAAAAACACCCCCGGCGTGAGTGGCCATCCTGGTGATGCTAACAGTGCCTTCCTGCGGCCTCTGTTTTGCTATGGACATAGCTGATTCAAGATGTGGCTCACCGTGTGCCCTCTTCCAGGCAAAGGATGCCCCTTAATTCAGCTTATTCACAAATCTCTTTAACCCCCCCTTGAGAGACTACCAGCTGCATTCTTACATATAAAGTCCAAAGGGTTATACAAAGCTTTCATCCTCTAGTCTACAGTATCCTTTCCCTCCACCTGCTGGCGGTGGTAGTGGGGGATGGGGTGGGCTAGGGAATGGCACCATCGCGTTTTATTATTTTTAAAGGGTGAAAATAAAAACCTTTCATTGCCTCATAGTCAGCTGCTCCCCGAGGTTCTTAGGATACATACAGGGTGAGGGATACACACACACACACACACACACACACACACACACAGTTTACATAAATAGGGTCAGGGTGTTGTTTTTTTTTTTAATCCATTCTGCATCGGAATCAAGAGTTTAGCTTTTAAGAGAAAGTGGTAAAGTAGTATTTTTTATGTTGTCCCTCTGTATTTCTGTATGCTGAGATCTCCAAATTCCTGTCACCTGTTTCTGAACTTGGACCGTTTGCTTGCTTGACATAGTAACTATTTTTTGAGCTTTCCCCAAAGCCATTTTATCTCTGAAGTGGGTTTCAAAGTTTGAGGAACTATTGAGTGGTTAGGAGTAGTCTATTAATTTCCTGATTGTTTTACGGTTAAAAATGAAAAAAAAAAATCGCAAACGACAAAACGTAAAGACGAGGACTACACAGTGATAAAGTCCAGAAAAATAGCAATTAGATGCTTGAAAAATCCTTGTAATCCTTTTCCCTCCATTTTGGCCTACATTTTTCTAACAGCTTCGTTGAGACATGATTCTCTTATTTTACAATTCACCCGTTTAATGTGGCTTTTGATGTTTTCACATAGTTGCAACCATCAGTATAATCACTCTTAGGACGTTTTTATCACCCCAAAAAGAAACACAGATTCATTAGCAATCACTCTCCATTTCGCAGTCATTCTTTATCTTTTAAGATTTGCCTAGTCTGGATATTTCATACGAATAGAGTTATACAATATGTGATCTTTTATGGCTGGCTTCTTTGAAGCAGCATCATGTTTTTAAGATTCACACATGTAACAGGAATGTATCAGTGCTTCATTATGGCTGAATAATATTCCACACTATGGATATACCACCTTTTATTTACCCATTGATGGACATTTGCATCGTTTCCACTTTTTTCTATTATACATAATAATGCTGTGAACATTCATGTACATATTTTTGTGGGTTCCTGTTTTTTATTTCTCTTTATGTACCTAGGAATGGCATTACTGGTCACATGGTAACTTTATATGTAACATTTTATAGAATTGCCAAACAGTTCTCTTAAGTGATCCTTATTTTTTTAATTGATGTACCCTCTTACTGTGTTGTGTATCTCATTACTTTAGTCAAAATAAGATTAAGTGCTGACTCTATATTAGAACAATATTATGATTATGTGATTTATAAATACACATTAGGCAGGTTTTTTTGAGATGTTCACAGTGCCTTATGAGCATCCTCTGCTAACTTTGATAAGCCTGTGTGTACCTTAGGATAGGAATATTTTTACGTTTCCACCTAAGGAAATGTGATATGACTCTAATGGAAAGTCATACTTTCCCCTCACTTGTGACTTACTCAAAGTCTCACATGCCTGTATTGAGGTAGAAACATCTTTTATAATCCTTCAAGTACATTAGAGTGGCCTATTTTGTGTATTTATTAATTACATTTATGTTTGTGTCCCTCAAAACACTTATGCACATTCCCTTCCCCCTCCAAATATGATTCTGTGTTGTACTACGACAAATTGTAAATATGCACTAGTAATTGGTTTGGTTGTAATCACATTTCATTGAGAGGTCTTTGGAAAGAAGTATGCATGGACCAGTGCTGTTCAGTGAATTTTATTTAATCCACTATTTCCAAAATACTATTGCAGCATGTAATTGATGTAAAATAATTAATGAAGTATTTTATATTCTTTTCATACTAAGTCTTCAAAATCTAGTTTGTATTTTATACATGCACAGCTGTCTCAGTTCGGGACTACCTGCATATCAAGTGCTTAAGAGCTAAGGTGGGGCTCGTGGCTACCTTATGGGGCAACACAGGTATAGAGGATAGCATATAGAGTGAGGTGATGGTAACATTTTTCAGTTTGATCCAACAGTTTAAAATTATGAAGAGTACAAAGACCTAGAGTTTAATCTGATATCTAACTCTGTGACCTTAGGAGAATCAGATTTAGGATTCTTTTCTCTTTAAAACTAGAGGTACTTTACATCTGTTTCATGAAAGTTGTGTAGTTTAATAGGTTAATGTTAGGATGATGCCTAGTAATTCTGAGTGTTTTATCACTTTCAGCTTTTCTGGTTGCAGGGAGGAAGGGGGTTTAATAGGATTCAGTAATTTTTTCTTTTACTCCTTTATTTGCAGTTGGCTCTTTGTTTTTTCTTTGTGTTCGTATGTAATTTAAGTTGAACTTTAATAAGGAACCTTCTTTATGTTTTAACTTTATTAGTTTTTTGTTTACACTATTACAGTTGTCCCTATTTTTTCCATTTTCCCTCTACCCATTCCTTACCCTCCCTTTCCTTCAGGCCATCACCACAGTGTTGTCTGTGTCAATGTTACTTTATTTTTATTGTTGATACTGCTATATAGAAGTAATGTTATTGCTCACTGAAGGGTGATTTGGGCACAGGCAATCATTGACTTCTAAAGTCATACTTTCTAAGTGTTGGAGTTAAAACTGATTCAAGCTTCCAATCTGATTCACTCCTATCTTTCATTCAACCTTTCTGGCTTTTCCCAAATGTGGTCATGCTAACTTGTTGAAAGACAAAAACATCAAAGAAAGCATATGCCAGTATCCATTTAAAATAATTTACAGAACTGTCAGATAATGTCCAGTGCTTGACTAATTTCATGTAATATGTTTAATATAGTGATATGTACAGTGCAACACAGGAAATGGATAGTGACCAAACCTCAAAGAGAAAATTTGTCAGAATAAAGCAAATTAAGCTCATCTAGTTTATGTTTAAAAGTAGAGGGAAAATTCTCTAGTAGATTTTCTAATAAACCTTCTTAATTTTTATAGAAGTTCTGAGAGTATTCAGGTTTGAATACAACATATTCTAATCTTCTAAATGTTCATATGTTCTAATAAATAGAACATACTCTAATTGTTCTAATGAAGAATAATTAGATCTTTTAAACATGCAACTTTAAGGGGAAATAAACCCTGAAAGCAAAAGAATATTAAAATACTACATAAGTGGAAACTTGACTGTCCACACAACATAAAACATGAAATCAGCTTGAACTTTTTAAAAAAGTTGTTGGTTGGCAGAAGTTGAATAAATTGATCGGCTGTGTTGTTTAGTAATGGCCTTGGTGATTTGCTAAACTGTACAGAGTGGAAAGCATTGTTAAGCTATTAAGTCTTGTTAACTTTAGAGACTGACCTCTCTCATCACAAATCTTGGAACATATTTACTATACTTAAAATAACTACTGTCTAATTTTTCATATAATAGTCCAAGCATGTGACAGTATGATATATCTGATAGAAAGATAGTTGGGAATTAAATAATTGTTTTTGTGCTTCCTGCCAGCTTTCCTGGTTTACAAGGCAACCATTTCAGAATTGCTTCATTGATAATTTTCGTAGCTATACCAAGATGTCTTTGTTTTTCATAGATACTAGTATGTCAAATGAAGATAGAACATTAGAAGAGTTGTAGGAGTGATTTAGCTTTAAAAGAATGAAACTACTTCAGAAAAAATGTATAAGTAGTTTTTAAAAATTGATCCCTAATACCCGATATTGGTTGTGGATTCTTAAAATATTTTTAAATGTTTACTGAAGCACATTCATCTTCATTAGGCCTAAAATAACACAATGTAAGTTTCCAAATTTAATTTTGAATGATGATTTTGGTACTCATTTGGTTAGTTTTCAAACAAAGGAGAAGCAGGATTGAAGGGAACTTTTTGAGTACCTCTTGTATATACTTTTAATTGTATTCTCATTTCTCTCAGTCTAGTAAGTAGAAATTATTATCTTATAGGAGAAAAACTCTAGAGTGAAGAGACTTAATAGCATAACATTCAAGGGAATGATTTTAACTTACGTATGTCAAAGTAAAGTCTATACTGTCCATATGGTGCTCTACTACCTCCCTCTAACTTCTTTCAGCCTTAATACAGATCTCAAAGTTGATTAAAAGCTTCTATGTAAAAGCTTCTAGCATGGTCCATGGGGTATAATAGATATTCAGTGATTTCCTTTTTTCCCAAAGAGATTTTTAGAAATTGTGCTTCATTTGTGGGCTTTAAACTCTAAAGAACACAATCCATATACTGTGCTTCCCATTTAGGTTTACTAAAAGACAGGGCCAGAGAAGACTCTCATCTACAGTTAACATGAGTACAATATTTGTATTAGTACATACTAAATAAGGACAATATATACATGCTTATAATGGTCTTAGTTCAGAACTCTTCAAAGCTTTGGGGCTCAACCTGCTTATTGCTATAAAAAGTTAAGGACCTTCAAAGAGTTCTGTGGGTTCTGCCACTGTTTACCAGTTTAGAAATTAAAACTTACAAATTTTTAAAAGGTGTATGAAAATAATAATAAAGCTATTTTATAGAAATATAAGTTTCTAATAAAAATGACTTATTTTCCAAAACCTCAAAAAATTTTGTAGGAAGAATGACCATATTTAACTTTTGTTTCAGGGCTCAATAATATTTAATGCAGAAATAGATAGCTGGATTTTCCAATGTCTAAATTCAGTCTTTTGTGGAATGCTTCTTTGGTTGAAGTATATGAAGAATATCCAAGTTGAAAAGGGAGGCAGTTGAAAAAGCAATGTCTTAATAGCCCTTTTAGATAATTGTGGGAATTAGCTTTGATACTATACCATAACCATACTATATACTATTACCATCAGAAGTGGTAATATTTTAAAGTACAATTTGGAATCTGAAGCCAGATCAGAGAACTTTTCTTACTCTGTTATGTTGAAATTCATTGGTCTGTTGCATTTGGCATGTCTCTTTTGCCCATAGCTGATTTTGTAACATCATGTATTGGTCATTTGGAAAATACCAGTTCCCTGAATTACGTAGCTCTTCCAAATGCTGACATATTATACAGTAAAAAATTCACAATTATTAGTGTCTCACCACATAGTTCATCAGAAAAATCTTAAATATTGGGAATCTGTCAGGCTCACAGTGGTGGGTACAGCTTTCCCAAAGGTCTCAAATTTTATCATTACCCAATAAATACTGTAAGTTTCCCTTGAAGCCATAAGATCACTTTGCTCATTTTTTGAAAACATCTGCCAGACACTGTTTGAATAACCATAATTTGTTTGTCATTCTTTCAAGTAAAAATGATGTTCCATAAAAAAAGTGGCCAGTTCAATTTGCAACTTGTGCAATTGCACAAAAACTTGTTCCTTGAGACAGTCATCCTACTGCAGAAATACATTTGCTGCAAAGGTGGTTTACGTGTAATCCATATTTTATCACAAAATTTGAGAATGTCCTAAGTAATGACTCTTTTTTTCTTTAACCTGAAATACAATAACTTTTAGTAGAGCTTGGTGACATTGCCTTAATTCCTGCTAAAGCACCAGTTTTACCTACTGTGTTTCACCGCAGTGCAAATGTTAACATAATAAGAAAGTAGTAATGTTATGAAATAGGCTTGATTTTATCAACCCTCTGAGAAGGCCTCAGTGACCCCACAGGGGCCCATTGACCACTGTCTTTCTTGTTATTGCTTCTGGTACTAGTGACTGTTGCTTAGTAAATAATGGTTTTTAAAAGGCTTTCTAGTATTATAGTTAAAGAACATGGATTGTGGAGTTACTTAATCTGTGGTTGAACCCTGGTTCTTCCATTTAATAGTTACTGAATTTACCCTAATTTCTCTAAACCATTTAAATGCTTAATGGTACATGACATAGTACATACAGAGTGAAAGGAGGCTCTTTTATTTCTACCAACTTGCTTCATCAGACATTACTCCAAATACCTCCTTCCCCTCGTGTTCCCTGTTAGAATAATTCAAATCACATCACTTGAATTGGAGAAAGCCTCCTTTATCCCTTCATTAGTACTCAAGTGAAAGCCTCCTTTCGCCTGTGCTTCAACCAAATTGTTTCAAAATTACTGATTTCTGACTTTATTTTTCTATTCTTCTGTTGTTAGTTTGTAAATACTTTATGTAGATTTTGGAACTTTTTCCACAAGATTGTAGATATTAACCAGAAAATAGCTCTGATTCACACTGTTTAGTATCCATAATAAACAGTGATCTAAGGTCATAGACATGTGCTGGTAATACAGGATTAGCTTGATTATTTAAAATGCTGAACTGTTTTCTATTACTGTTTATTTACTGTTAGGACAAAATTTGATTAGCTTTCACTTTTACCCAAAATTTGATTTATGTTCAACTTAAAAATTGCATTTTCAGTAATGGTTATATTTTGGCAAACTGGAATGTCATTACATTTTTATTAACAAAAGTCATAATCCTAAAATAATGTTTCATTATTTGGTGATAGAATATGATCTGCTTTCATCTATCAAATGTTTTTATTTTTTAATTTATTTTAAAAATTTGGTTTTAGAAAAATATTTTATTATTTTAGATAGAGGGGAGGCAGGGAGGAAGAGAAACGTTCATTGGTTGGCTCCCCTTTGCGTCTTGACCAGGGACCAGACCCGCAACCCAACCATGTGCCCCAACTGGGAATCCTTTGCTTTGCCAGAGGACCCCCAACCAACTGAGCCACACCAGTCAGAGCTGTTTATTTCCTTTTTAATAAGTTTAAATCCTTGAGGGGTACAGCATTACATGGATTCTGTGTCCAGTGGCCTTAGCAGGAAGGTGGGTTCGGAATTTAGCACAAACCATGCCACTCTTTCCATGAGCACGGGTTGACATTCCTCAGATTAATCCAGTTTTGTTGATTTACCACCAGTAGTCACTGTGTTGTTCTTTGCTTTGTACTCATAAGCACATCTCTTACCTAGATAGAATTCAGTTTCATCTTGAGCATAAACACATTCAATTTTAAGAAGAGCTATGTGCCCCCTGATTCCGGAGACCCCTTTTATAGCCAGCAAAAATGGCTTTGGATCACAGCCTTTTAGACATATTTGTCATAGAAGTCCTGTTCCCAGCAGGCCTCCATAGTCTCCAAGATGGTGGGAAAAGGAAAGCTAATTTTTAATTTTTTTGTTGATTTTTAGAGAGGGGGGAAGGAGAGAGAAACACCGATTTGTTGTTTCACTGATTTATACATTCATTGTTTGATTCTTGTATGTGCCCTGACCAGGGATCAAACCCACAACCTTGGTGTATTGAGACAGTGTTCTAACCAACCAAGCTACCTGGCCAGGGCTGATTCCCTTTCAAATATTAAAAGAAATTGTCTCTCAGTTGCCTAGTCAATGTAACCTTTACTCTCAATTCTTGTTTTAGTTTTTGTAGCATTTCTACTCTCAATACTTGTTTTAGTTTTTGTAGCATTTTTTTTGGTTTCTTAAAGTGGGTGTTAAAATTAGTTTTAGTAGTTGTATCCTGAAAGACCTAGAAGTACTCTCCACTTGGTTATATTAAATGACCCTATCCTGTTTGCCACCCATCCTGCCTATTTATCCTGGACCTCTTTAGCCACTTTCCACAGCTGTTCCTGGTCCAGAAAAACAAAAGATTTTTATTTAAGATTTTCAAATAATTGTTCATCATTCTTGGTTCTTTGGTTAAGTATGAAAATTGTTTTCTGGCTTTCTTTAGAACAGGGGCTTTAAGGATACCATAAACTCTTTCTTCCCCCATAGTGTTGCTATTGAAAGGTAAGTCTGATAGTTTTAGGCTGAAATATTAACTATGTAGTTATGTCTTAGGCAACAGAAACCTAGTTCAAATTATTTTTAGCATAATGGGGGAATCGGGCTCTCATAACCTGGTAAGTCCAGGGCCGCAGCTGGCATTAATTATTAGAGTACTAGGGGAAATCTAGGGAGGATTTTGATCAAACAAGATTTGATTGCATGCTTAGACCTGAATTAATCACTGTGGGCAGGAGAATATGGTTCTGTGATTGGCTAGTACAAGATCATGTGCTATGCATCCAGCTCTGTGTGTGTGTTGAAGATTAGAAAGGGCATTGGTACCTCCAATTAAACAAGGTTTGCCAAAAGAATGAGGAGTTCCTTAAACATCTTATATCTAGGTATTCACATTTTTTTCCTTAAACATCTTATATCTAAGTATTCACATTTTTCTCATAATGTCTTGAATAATTTTTTCAAACCCCTTTTGATCCTGTGCTTTAAAACAGTAAAATACTTCTTTCAGTGGTAAAAAAGCTTATTTAGGATCAAGGAAAAAATAAAAAGATATGATCAATATCATTAGTCATTAGTGAAATGTAGCTCAAAACTATAATGAGACACCACTTCACACCTACTATGATAGCTGTCAACAAAAAGACAAATAGAAGTGTTGGTGAGGATGTAGAAAAAGTAGAACCCCTTAGACATGGCTGATATGAATGTAAAATGGTGGAGTCACTTTGGAATGCAGTATGGCATAAACTAAAAAGGTTTAACAGTTAGCAATTCTACCCCAAGGTATAAACCCAAGAGAATTGAAAACAAGTGTCTGCATAAAAACTTATACATAAATGTTCATAGCAATCTTGTGCACTGTAGCCAAAACATGGAAACAACCGAAATGTCCATTAACTGATGAATCAGTAGACAGAATGTGGTGCGTCCATACAATAGAATATTATTCTGCCATAAAAAGGAAGTGCTGCCCTGGCTGGTGTGGCTCAGTGGATTGAATGCCGGCCTGTGAACTGAAAGGTTGCCAGTTCAGTTCCTGGTCAGGGCACATGCCTGGGTTGCAGGCCAGGTCCCCAGTTGGGGGAGTGTGAGAGACAACCTATCAGTGTTCTTTCATACATTGATGTTTCTCTCCCTCCCTTCCCTTCTCTAAAAAAAAATAAATAAAATCTTATTTTTAAAAAACAGAAGTACCGCTACATGCAACAACATGGATGAATCTTGAAAACATTGTGCTACCTGAAAGAAGCCAATCAGAAAAGTTCACATATTCTGTAATTCCATTTATATGAGATGTCCAGAGTGGGCAAATCCATAGAGAGAAAGTACATTGGCGGTTGCCAGTACCTAGGACAAAGGGAGGTGGAGAATGACTGCTAATAGATATGGGGCCTTTTACAGGGAAGATTAATATGTAACTTTCTGAATGTACTAAAAACAACAGATTACGCTTTAAATGAATAGATTATATGGTGTGTGAATTATATCTCAGTAAAGTTGTATGTTTAAAAAAAACACACAACAGACTTCTGGCCAAGATGGAGGCGTAGGTGGAGACGCTATGCCTCCTCGCATAACCAAAATTAAGGACAACAAAGATTTAGAAACAAGAAAACAACCAGAACTGATAGAAAACTGAACTGTACGGAAGTCCAACAACTATTCATCCAGATCGGTAAGGGGCGGAGTTGCGGCAGGAAAAAGTGGAGGTTGGTGGACCCGGGGCCCACAGGCAGCAGCTGGCAGACCCCAGGCACACAGGTGGCGGCTAGCGGATCCTGGACACTGGGTGGCTACAGGCAGACCCAGTGAGGCCGTGCAAGGTGGCTGGCTGACAAAGCTATCCCACGTTCACACACAGATAATCCAGGAGAGAAGGGGGAGCAACACAGACCTCGCAACCCAGGGCCACAGCGCCAGGAAATAAAACCTGAAAACACTGATTGAAAACACTTGTGGGGGTTGAGGGGCCAGGGGAGATTCCCAGCCTCACAGGAGAGTTCGTTGGAGAGACCCACAGGGTCCTAGAACGTACACAAGCCCACCCACATGGAAATCAGCGCCAGAAGGGCCCAATTTGCTTAGGGGAAGCTGCGGAAGGGACTAGAATCCGAGAGAGAGTGGAGCAAGTGCCATTGTTCCCTGTTGGACCCCGCCCCCACATACAGCGTCACAACCCAGCAGCTGGGCTGCCCTGCCCTGGGGAACATCTAAGGCTCTGCCCCTCATTACCTAACAGCTGGGACCAGACAAAAAACAAAAACAAAAACGGCTCAAATGGGAGAACAGATCAAAGCCCCAGAGCCCATTCATCTGAGCAACCAAGAGATAGCCAGCCTATCAGATGCACAGTTCAAAGTACTGGTGATCAGGATGCTCATAGAATTGATTGATTTTGGTTGCAAATTAGATGAATAAATGAAGGCTACAATAAGTGAAATAAAGGAAAATGTACAGGGAATCAACAGTGATGGGAAGAAAACTGGTACTCACATCAACAGTGGACCAGAAGGAAGAAAGAAACATTTAGCCAGAATGAAGAAACACAATTCAAAAAAATACGGAGAGGCTTAGGAACCCCCAGGATATCTTTAAACATTCCAACATCCGAATTCCTGGGGGACCAGAAGGAGAAGAGAAAGAGCAACAAGTGGAAAACTTATTTGAACAAATAATAAAGGAGAACTTCCCCAATCTGGCAAAGGAAACAGACTTCCAGGAAGTCCAGGACGCTAAGAGAGTCCCAAAGAAGTTGGACCCAAGGAGGAACACTCCAAGGCATATCGTAATTACATTAGCCAAGATTAAAATGAAGGAGAGAATTCTAGAAGCAGCAAGAGATAAGGAGACAGTTACCTCCAAAGGAGTTCCCATCAGACTGTCAGCTGATTTCTCAAAAGAGACCTTTCAGGCCAGAAGGGGCTGAAAACAAGTATTCCAAGTCATGAAAGTCAAGGACCTACATCCAAGATTGCTCTATCCAGTGAAATTGTCATTTAAAATGGAAAGGCAGATAAAGTGCTTCTCAGATAAGGTCAAGTTCAAGGAGTTCATCATCACCAAGCCCTTAATATGAAATGTTAAAGGGACTTACCTAAGAAAAAGAAGATCACAAATATGACAGTAAAAAGACAGCAAACTCACAGCTATTAACAACCACACCTAAAACAAAAGCATACTAAGAAAACGACTAGAACAGGAACAGAACCACAGAAATGGAGATCAGGTGGAGGGTTAGCAGCAGGAAAGTGGGAGGAGGAGATGGGGGAAACGATACAGAGAATAAGTGGCATAGATGGTGGGTAGAAAATAGACAGGGGGAGGGCAAGAATAATGTGGGAAAAGTAGAAGCTAAAGAACTTATGACACATGGACATGAACTAAAGGGGGGGAATATGGGTGGGAAGGAGTGTGCAAGGTGGAGGGGAATGATGGAGGAGAAATGGGACAACTGTAGTAGCATAATCAATAAAACATATTTTTTAAAAACCCCCCACAACGCTTAATTAAGAGAAATCAGTAGAGACTCCGACAACTTTCTAGTACCTAAGGGTCATGGGTGAGCTCTTGGCAGCTTATTTTAACTGACTTGTTTTTGTGCTCTTTCCTGTATTGAGTTCATTTGTTCAGCTTCTGTGTCTGAGGTTCTGTTGTAAGTAGTTAGGTAGGATAGAGCAATGAATAACATGGGTTAAATTCCTGTTCTCATTGAGTTCACATTCTGGCAGGTCAAAGTTTCTCAGATTCCTATCTTAAACTGACCCTGTGGGGGTATTCAACCACTGTAAACTAGTGTTGTAATAGATCCCTTTATCTTTCTTTCCTAAACTCGGGTTTACAATAAGTATGTACCTCAAAATTGAAAGGAAAGGACACCCTAAATGTTTGGTGTTCGATAACTCTTCCCTTGAGATTTGTAGGATTGCATCTCATTAGCCATATGTCATTAGGAAAACTTAATGATAATTTTTTTATTTCAATTTCTATAAAATTAAAATTCCACCGTAATAAGTACTTGTTATGATGAAGCTTTTTAGGATGCAAGGAACATCCTTATTCAGACTAGGTCAAATTTGGGTGGGGAATTAGAAAAATAAGGAACCAATTCTTGCATTATCCCAGATACTTCAAGTAGGAGTGTCTTAGTGATAGGAATTCACGTATCTTCCCTGAACTGCTCTGCCAGCCACTAACTCAGGTACTGTTTTATTTTTCCAGATACTCTTAGTCTTTATATTTGTGTTTAATTATTGAGAGACTTTTACTGAGTTAATAAGCTCAGTCCGATCTGAAGGAGACATTTTTTACTGTTGGCCTTTTTTTGGATTGGTTTTCCGCTTCACCCTCACTGCCACTCAGCTGTGGAATTTTGGGGAGTGGAGGGGGACCTGTCATATGACAAGGAACATCATTGCCCGCTTCTGTAGGAGCTTCCCTGGAAAGAAAAGTTTCTCTTGCACAAGGTTGTAAATACTGGATTATTTAGTTACTGTCACTCCGTTCTTTTCTGTTAACTTTTTACTCACTGTTACAATCTGGGGCAAATCATTATTACCTTGATAAAATCTCATCTCCACCATGGTTGCCTGGTTTCTGCTATTGCTCTTTTCTAATCATAAAATAACCAGCATGTTTCTTCTTTTTTTATTTTTTAAATTCTCACCCAAGAATATGTTTATAATTGATTTGAGAGAGAGAGAGACAGAGACAAGAACATCAAGTTAGAGAAAAACATTGACCTGTTTGTTGTCTTCCTACAAGCCCTGACTGGGGGTTGAACCGGCAACCCTTTGGTGCATGGGACCCAGCCAGGGCACAAATGGCTCTTTTTAAAAATAAGTTAAATCACACCTCTCTTCTCCTTCAGTAGCTTCCCACCACATTTACCTTTCCAGCTCATTACTGAGACCTTCCAGGCCTTGCCAAATCTGGTTCCTGCCCACTTCTCCTACCTCTCTAAGTTTATTATCTCCTTTAGTTACTACACTCTCATTCATCTTATTTTAATCCATTTATTTCTAATACATCAATAGCCCTCTCCTCATCAGGCCCTTTGCACATTCTGCTGTGACTGTCAGAATGCCTTCTCTTACCCCCTTTACCTTCATTCTCTTTCTTTCAACTGTCTAGTTATTTCTCATCCTTTGGATCTTCAGTATCATTTCCTTAGGCCATCTCTAAACAAACTAATTGAAAACTGTTGTTAACTTAAGAACACTAATCATAATTTGTTAGTGTATTTACTCAATGTTATTTTTCTCCCATCAGACTATGAGTTCTCTGAGAGTATGGATCTTGTCTGTTTTGTACACCAGTCTTAATTCTTATCACAGAGTCTGGCATGTAAGTGGCACTTAAATACTTAAGGGAGTTAAATGAAACTTATTTTAAAAGTGTACTAAATAAAATTTTCTAAGTCAGTTTTTTCTCTTGAAATGACAGTGGTATGATAATTGTGGAAGTTTTTTTGAAAAATGGAAAAATAAAATAATCCTCCATAATCTTACTGCCATTGATCTTTTGGAATTTTGCCTTTGCACATTTTTTCTAATATACAGGGTCTGGCACAAATCATGCCCCTTTTTATTACAAAATTTTTTACTACAAAAGTATAAGCATGTAATTCTGTAACAACACTCACACTCAAGGATAACATGACATTTTAGGTGAGATGTTCAAATTAAAACTATAAATTAGTACATCCATATTATTACTCTACCAGCCACACACAAGCAGGTGTCACTTCTGCGGGACCCTGTATTTGAACTTAATTTGGGTTCTTGTGAGAATAGCTCACGGTTGAATACAGCAAAGTTTCTCAACTTTGGCACTGTTGACATTTTGAGCCAGGTAATTCTTTGGGGACTCGACTGTACATTGTAAGATATTTAGCAGCATCCCTACCTCTGCCCCACTAGGTGCCAGTAGTACTTCCCCTCACACCAGGTGTATAATTGCCAAATGTCCTCTGAATGGCAAAATCTCCCCAGATGAGAACCACTGCAATGCAATATTTCAGTAAACTTCGTAGAACACCATTGCTGTTGTCACTTTTCAACTCAGAAATCTTCAGTGGATTTCTATTGTCTATAAGAGTCAATAAGTAGGTATTTCAGGTTCTTGGTTCAGGTTAGCAGATTTTTGAGTGTTTGCTGCATGAATGCTAATGAAGGGGCATACACGATAGTACAGGCATACCTCGGAGATACCGGAAGTTTGGCTCCAGACCCCCATGATAAGGCAGAAATCACAAAGTCACATGAATTTTTTTTGTTTCCCAGTGCATATAAAAGTTATGTTTATGCTATACTGTCTGTGTAATTTATTAAGTGTCCAAGGGCATTATGTCTTTTTAAAAGAAGTGTACATATTTTAATTAAAGAAATACTTTATTGCTAAAAAAATACTAACCATTATCTGAGCCTTCAGCAAGTTGAACTCTTTTTGCTGGTTGAAGGGTCTTGCCTTGATGTTGATGAAAATATAGTATCTGCAGAGTGCAGTAGAATGAAGTATGCCTATATCTGACCAGATTAATTCTTACCTTGTTAGTTTATAATTCCCTCATCTATAGAACTTCATACAGACTCTTCTCCCACTTCAGGCAAATGAATGCACCTCACCTTTACCATTCAGTTCTACTTTTCTTTGCTTTTATTGGGCCCCTAACTGAAAAAACTTTCTAGTCTTTCCTTTACCTTGCCATTTATTTCTATTTCCAGGTTGAACTTAAGTGTCCAGGCTTCAGTTAAGTTTTTCTTATCATACCAATTCATATTGATTATTCCTTTTCTTGAACTCTTGGTCATTTTAGTACTCATGATTCGGTGTTTCCTCGTGTAAGATATTTTTACTTGTTATGTGTTTTATAGAGAAAAGAGTATTGCAAAATGGTGTATATGACTTAATACACCAACAACAAATCAGTTAACCTGGATGAAATGGGAAAATTCCTGGAAACACATAACCTACCAAGACTGAATCATGAAGAAATAGAACATTTGAACAGGCCTACAACTAGTAAGGAGATTGAATCAGTAATCAAAATTTCCCAACAAAGAGCCCAGGATCAGATGCCTTCACTGGAGAATGCTACCAAACTTTTAGGGAGAATTAACACTAAGCCCCCTCAAACTTTTCCAAAAAACTGGAGACGACAAAGAAACACTTCCAAACTCATTCTATAAGACCAACATTACTCTTGGTACTAAAACCAACCAAAAACACTTCGTAAGAAACTGAAGACCAATACCGCTGGTGAGTGGCATTGCAAAAATTCTCAACAAAATAATAGCAAATGAATTCAACAGTATATTGAAAGGATTATATACCATGAACAAATAGGGTTTATTCTTGGCATTCGGGGACAGTTCAACATATGAAATCAGTCAGTGTACTATACCATAAGTGAACAGAATGAAGGATAAAATCACATGATTTCAGTCGTTACAGAGAAAGCATTTGATAAAATTCACTCTTTCATGATAAAAACCCTCAACAAACTCAGAAGAAAACTACCTCAACATAAATACAGACTAAATATGAAAAGGACCAGTAGACATCCTACTCAGTAGTGAAAGACTGATAGCTTTTCATGTGAGATCAGGAGCAAGACAAGAATGCCTGCTTTCACCCAGTCTGTTCAACAAGTCGTAGCCAGAGCAATTAGGCAAGAAAAAGAAATGAAAGGTATTTAAATTGGAAAGAAATAATAAAATTATCTGTTTGCAGATGACATGATCTTACGTGTAGAAAACTGTAAAGATCCCCACATACACAAAAAAATTAGACATAATAAATGATTCAGCAAAGTTACAGGACATAAAATCATATACATTAACCCTTGCCTGGTGGTTCAGTTGATTGGAGCGTCATCCTGTACACCAAAGGTTGAGGGTTTGATTCCTGGTCAGGGCACATACCTAGACTGTAGGATCAGTCTCACATTCATGTGCATACAGGAGGCAATTGATCAATGTTTCTCTCACTTTGATGTTTCTCTCTCCCTCCCTCTCTAAAATTCATAAACATATCCTTGAGTAAGGATTTTAAAAAATCAGCATACGCTAACAAGGTATACAACCTGAAGAGGAAACTGAGAAACAAATCCATTTACAATAACATCAAAAGAATTAAAATATTTAGAAATAAACCTAATTAATGAGGTGAAAGACTGTTACACAGAAAACTGCAAAACATTGCTGAAAGAAAGAAAACAAATAAATGGAAAGATGTCCTACGTTAATAGATTGGAAGCCTTACTGCTAAACGTCAGTACTACCCAAAGTGATCTACAGAATTACTGTAATCCCCATCAAATTCCCAATGATATTATTTGCAGAAATAGAAAAACTTATCCTAAAATTCATATGGAATCTCAAGGGACCCTGAATAATCAAAACAACTTTGGAAAAAAGAGAAAGTTGGAGGTCTTATACTTAACTTACTACAAATCTACAGTAATCAAAATAGTGTGATATTGGCCTAAAGTAAGACATAGATCAATGGACTAGAATAGGGTGCCCAGAAATAAACCCTTATGCATATATGGTCAAATTATTTTTGACAAGGGTGCCAAGATCATTCACTCACTCATTCATTCATTGGGAAAAGAACAGTGTTTTCATTAAAGGGTGCTAGGAAAATTTGATATCCACAAGCAAAAAAAATGAAGTTGGACCCTTACCTAACACCATGTATTAATACAGTAATTAACTCGAAGTAGGTCAAGGACCTAAATGTAAGACCTAAAACAGTTAAACTAGAAGAAAACATGGGACAAAAGCTTAATGATACTGGGTTTGGTAGTTATTTCTTGCATATGACACCAAAGGAATAGGTAACAAAAGATTTATTGTACTACATCAAATTTCAAAACTTCGGTGCATCAAAGGGTCCCGTTAACATAATTGAAGAGTCAACCAGTGGAATGGGAGAAAATATTTGCAGATCTGCTATGTGGTTGATGTCTAGAATTATAAAGAACTCCTACAACTCACCAACAAACAACCCTATTTAAAAATGGGCAAAGGATTTGAATAAATATTTATCCAGAAAAAATATACAAATAGCCAACAAACATATGAAGAGATCCTCAATATCAAGAATCATTAAGGAAATGCAGATAAAAAACCACAGTGAGACACTATCTCATACCCATTAGCATAAAAACTAAAAAGAAAAAGTCAGTGAACATGTGGAGATATTGGTACACTTGTGTACTGTTAGTGAGAATGTAAAATGGTGCAACCCCTATGGAAAACATTATGGTCGTTCCTTAAAAAATTAAAAATATAATTATAACATGATCCAGCAATTCCACTTGAGTACCTACCCAAAAGAATTGAAAGGGACTCAAAGAGTTGTTTGTGCGCTTGCGTTCATAGCAGCATTATTTACAATAGACAAAAGCTGGAAGCAACCCAAGTGTTTTTCGATGGGTGAATGGAAAAAATGTGATATATACACAAAACGGAATGTTCAGACTTGAGGAAGGGATCTACAGCACATGTCACAACATGGATGAACCTTGAGGGCATTATGCTAAGCCACAAAAAGCAGTATGATTCTACTCATATTAGGTACCTAGAATACTGGAATTCATAGAAACAAAGTAGCTTGATGATTGGGGAAGCAGGGAAGTACTCTGTTCAGTGGGTACAGAGTTTCAGTTTTTCTTAGATGAAAAGTTTTGTAGATTGAATGCACAGCAGTGTGAATGTATTTAGCACTACTGAACTGCACACTTAAAAATGGTTAAGATTTGCCCTGGCTGGCATAGCTCAGTGGATAGAGCATGGGCTGAGAACCAAAGGGTCGCAGGTTTGATTCCCAGTCGGCACATGTCTGGGTTGCAGGCCAGGTCCCCAGTGGGAGCCACCGAGAGGCAACCACACATTGATGCTTCTCTCTCTCTCTCCTTCTCCCTCCCTTCCCCTCTCTACAAATAAATAAATAAATAAAATCTTTTTTTAAAAAAAAAAAATGGTTAGGATGGCAAATTTTATAATTGTGGTTTTCTCTACCTAAAAATATTTTTGATTTTTAGAAAATGATTTAAGATAGTAAATTTTACGTTATGTGTATTTTACCATAATTTAAGAGAAAAGGAAAAAAACTGACATTATACATGTACTGGAGAGAATTTGGAGCAATAAAAATTCTCATTTACTGTGGGTAGGAACACAAAATGGTACAGCCACTGTGGAAGACAGTTTGACAGTTTCATACAAAACCGAATATACTCTTACCATATAATCCATTAATCACACTCTTTGGGGTTTATGGAAATGAATTGAAAATTTAGGTCTGACTTTCGGCCAAGATGGAGGCATAGGGAGACACACTGTGCCTCCTCGCACAATCAAAAGAAGGACAACAACAATTTAAAAACAAAAACAACTAGAACTGACAGAAAAATCAAACTATGGAAATCTGACAACCAAAGAGTTAAGGAAGAAACGTTTATCCAGACTGGTTGGAGGGGCAGAGTCAGACAGCTGGGCAGAGAGGAATGGAAACAAGGCAGCAGCTAGCAGGTCAGTGAGATGGTGGATTGAGGACTGGGCAGTCCCACATTCACGTGCAGATAAACTGGGAGGAACAACTAGTGAGTGAGACAGACTGCACAACCCAGGGTTCCAGTGCAGGAAATAAAGCCTCAAAACATCTGACTGAAAACTGGGGGGGTTGAGGTGGCAGCAGGAGAAACTTCCAGCCTCACAGGAGAGTTTGTGGGAGAGACTCACAGGGTCCTATAACATACACAAGCCCACGCACCAACCCACCCACCCAGCAATCAGCACCAGAAGGGCCCAATTTGATTGTGAGTATCCGGGGAAGTGTCTGGAAACAGGCAGAGCTCAGAACAAGCAGCACTGTTCCTTCTCAGACCCCTCCCCCACATACAGCTTCATAACCCAGAGATGTGGGTTGCCCCACCCTGATGAACACCTAAGGCTCTGCCCCTTACAACATAACAGGCCTGCCGAGACCAAAAAAAAAAAAAAGGCATAAATGAAAGAACAGTTCAAAGCCCCAGAAAAAATACAACTAAGTGACAAAGAAATAGCCAACCTGTCAGATGCACACTTCAAAACACTGGTTATCAGGATGCTCCAGGAACTCACTGGGTACTTCAACAGCATAAACAAGGCCCAGGCAGCAATGAAGGTTGTATTATGTGAAATAAAGAAAAATCTACAGGGAACCAACAGTAACGGGAAGGAAACCAGGACTCAAATCAATTGTTTGGAGCAGAAGGAAGAAAGAAACATTCAACCGGAACAGAATGAAGAAAAAAGAATTCAAAAAAATAAGGAGAGGCTTAGGAACCTCCAGGACATATTTAAACGTTCCAACATCCAAATCATAGGAGTACCAGAAGGAGAAGAGGAAGACCAAGAAATTGAAAACTTACTTGAACAAATACTGAAGGAGAACTTCCACTATCTGGCAAAGGAAATAGACTTTCAGGAAGTTGAGGAAGCTCAGAGAGTCCCAAAGAGGTTGGACCCAAGGAAGAAGACTCCAAAGCACATCAGAATTACATTAGCCAAGATTAAAGATAAGGAAAGAATCTTAAAAGCAGCAAGAGAAAAGGGACAGTTACCTACAAAGGAGTTCCCATTAGATTATCAGTTGATTTCTCAAAAGAAACCTTACAAGCAAGAAGGGGCTAGAAAGAAGTATTCCAAGTCAAGAAAGGTAAGAACCTACATCCAAGATTGCTCTATCCAGCAAAGCTGTCATTTAGAATGGAAGGGCAGATAAAGTGCTTCCCAGATAAGGTCAAGTTAAAGGAGTTTATCATCACCCATCCCTTATTATATGAAATGTTAAAGGGACTTATCTAAGAAAAAGAAGATTAAAAAATATGAACAGTAAAATGACAACAAATTCAGAGCTATTAACAAGCGAACCTTAAAAAAAAAAAAGGAAACAGCTAAAACAGGAACAGAACCACGGAAACGGAGATCACATGGAGGGTTATCGTGGGGGAGTAAGAGCGGGGAAAGGGGGAAAAGGTACGGAGATTAAGTAGCGTAAATGGTAGATAGAAGATAGGGAGAGGATAAGAACAGTATAGGAAATGTAGAAGCCAAAGATCTCATGCATACGACCCATGGACATGAACTAAAGGGGGGAATGGGGGTGGGAAGGGGCATGTAGGGCAGAGGGGAATAAAGGGGAGGAAATGGGACAACTGTAATTGCGTAATCAATAAAATAAATTTTTATAAAAATTTAGGTCCATATGAGCAGCTTTATAATTGCCAAAACTTGGAAGCAACTGAGATGGTCTTCAGTAGATTAATAGACAAATAAACTGTGGTTCATTCAGACAATGGAATATTATTCGGCCCAAGAAGAACTGAGCTATCAAGCCATGAAAAGACACGGGAGAACCCTGAATATACATTAAGTGAAAGAAGCCAATCAAAAAGGCTAATTTATTAATTCAACTGTGCAACATTCTGAAAAAGGCAAAATTTATAGACAGTAAAAGATCAGTGGTTGCCAAGGGTTATAGGCAGAGTACAGAGGATTTTTAGGATGGTGAATCTAATCTGTATGATGTTATAATGGGACATACATTTGTCAAAACCCGTACAAAGTACCCAAATGTGAACTATGGACTTAAGAGGGAAATGACATGTCAGTGTAAGTTCATCAATTGTAATAAATGAACCACCCTGGTGTAGGATTTGATAGTCCTAGAAAGAGAGGGAATGCATGGGAACTCTACTTTCTGTTCAGTTTAGCTGTGAACTTAAAAACTGCTTCAAAAAATAAAGATTACTTTTTTAAAAGGATATGTATGGCATGATATGTAGAAATCTTAAAAATATAAAACTGTTGTGAATGTGTTATATACAGTGAAAACACCCATAAGAATTGAACAAAGTTTTTAAAATGATTGCTTCCGGGGAGAATATAAAGAAAGGGGAAGAGGTAGAGAATATAAAGGGGAAGAGAGGGAGAAGGCTGAGTTTAGATTGAGATTTTTAACAGTTACCTGTTAATTAACCTTCAAGTCATCATTGTTGCCTCTCTTTCGTGGCCCTGTCCTGTCCTTTGGCAGGTTTTATAGGTTCCGTCTTCAAGTCTCACTAAGAGTAAATGCCAGAATCCGTACAGTGATCATCCATTTTCTACTCCTCTTTGTTCACTGCATGTTAGCCGATCTAGACTCCTTATCTTCCCTTTTCTCTCATGTCTGGGCCTTTTTTACTTGCTAATTCTTCCACCTTGAATAGTTTTTGCCAAATATCCACATGATTTATTTGCTTATCTTCTTATGGGTGATCTTAAAAATACTCCTCTTCTGGACATTTTCTCCCCAATATTTGTCACCATCTAGCATGCTATATATTTTAGTTTTATCTATTTTCTCTCTCCTGCACTAAAATGTAGGTTGATGAAGACAGGGATTTTTATCATTTTGTTCCCTGATGTATTCTTAGCACTGAGAACAGTTTGTGGCACATAATAGGTGGTCAGTAATATTTGTTGTGTGGAAAAGTGGCTTTCCTTGAGTGTAGATGTACACATCTGTTTAGTGCATAAGAAAACTAGAGTTAGGCTTTTTAACTCAGTAATTTGCCTTTCAATGAAGAATTTATTTTTTAATTTTTTAATTGATTTTACAGAGACAGAAAAAAGGAGAGGGGGAGAGAGACATTGGTTTTTGTTTTTTTGTTCCACTGATTTGTGCATTCATTGATTGCTTCTTATATGTGCCCTGAAGGGGATCAAACCTGCAACTTTGGTGAATCAGGACAACGCTCTAACCAGCTGAACTACCGGCTAGGGCCTAATGAAGATTTTTGTATTATCAAGGTTGAAGTCTTTGAATATAAGTTCACAAAGGAAAAATAATATTTTCTAAATAAATAAAAGGAAGGAAAAGTAGCTTATTTGAAGAGATATGTAGCAGAAGTAGACCTAGGATCAAAAGGTAGTGTAGTATAAAAAACAATGGGCTGGGGCCAGGATAATCTGAGCCTTGCTAGTGGGGAAGTCACTGGGCCTTAGTTCCTTTCTTTATAAAATGAGATAATTAAATTATTTGTATTCTATTTAAAAATCTCATAATGCTATTTGTGTAGATTTTTCTGTAACAAAACCATAAATTTGTATTATGTTTATAAGACAGAAGGAAAATGTTCCTTAATCTCTTACTTTTCATACTTCATTTTAATCTATTATTGTTTTACAAATGGAACAAAATAATTGTTTTCATTATCTGAGAATGGACCAAAAATAAGGGAAGTCAGATTTCTACGGCAATGGTGTAAAGCTTGGGTTCTATTGACTTCCTTAATTGGCTTCACCTCATTTTGTTTCATACTCTCCATAATTTTTCCCCATGTCTTGCCCATGTGTTGAATTTTCTTCACCCTGCCATTGAGTCAGTTTGTGAAACTTTATTTCTTTTGTAAAGTACTCAGAACACTCAAAGAGAAATAATCATTCTTGCCAGCATTCTATCAGTCCCTTATAATCCATTCATTCTAAAAGGGAAATACCTTTCCCTTTGCTCATATAAAACTTAAATATGTACTTGTTTAATGTAACAGATTTCTCTCTGGGTCATCCTTAATCACTTTCTATAAGTGATTCTGAAAGTTTACCTTGGCAGCTTTTCACATCTCTGAGGTTATACATGTGTCTCACCCACCATGGTCATTTCTTAACCATTTTTCTTTCCCTATCAGACCTCCTCACCGGCAACACATGCATACATGCACACACACACACACACACACACAGAATTGTTACACGTCAAGGGAAATGGAAGTGCAGAATATGAAAACTCTGAATAACTGTTCCAGAGCCACAGAATAACTCTTCATGGTTTACAGTTTTGAGCTATGGCTTTTTCAGGATTCTTAGCATAGAAATTATTGCTATGCATAACAACTTGTACAAATGGCAGTTAGATATTTTTTGACATTGTTTTTTGAAGTTGATTAAATTGAAATAATTTTTGAGACAAAAAAATCTTAGAGATCTTTTGAATTCCCTTACTTTACAGATGAGGAAACTAATGCTCGTAAACATGGCAACTTGCCTAAGATTCTGTTAATTACAGGGAGAACTGGGACTGGAAGCCATATGCTAGTAGAGTAGTATAGTCACATAGTAGCAAATCATCTTGGGAGGAGATAAGTGTGTGTATACGTGCATTTTCTCCTACCTATTCCTCCCTCCTGCCTACATACCACTATTCTTGTATAAGATAGGTGAATAGAAAATGCTGGAAATTCAACTTTGTGTTTTTTTTAATACTTTCCTAAATTTACCAAGTAGATATGTGTAACTTTTTAAAAATCTTTACTGATTATGCTATTACAGTTCTCTCTACCTTTCCCCATTTGCCGGCCTCCAACCAGCATGCCCCACTTTCTCAGGCAATCCTCACAACCCATTGTTCATGTCCCTGGGTCATGCTTATAAGTGCTTTAGCTGCTCCATTTCTCACACTGTACTTTACATCCCCATGGCTATTCTGGAACTACCTATTTGGACCTCTAAGTCCCCTTACCTCTTCACCCATTCCCCCATCCCCCCATCCCATCTGGCAGCCATCAAAACTCTCTGTGTATCCATGAGTGTCTGTTATTCTTGTTTGCTTAGTGTGTTTTTTAGATTCATTTGTTGATAGGTCTGTATTTATTGTCATTTAATTGTTCATAATTTTGATCTTCTTTTTCTTAAGTCCCTTTAACATTTCATATAATAATGGTTTGGTGATGAGGAACTCCTTTAGTTTTTTCCTTGTCTGGGAAGCTCTTTACCTGCCCTTTGATTCTAAATGATATCTCTGCTAGGTAGAGCAATCTTGGCTGTATGTGCTCACTTTTCGTGACTTTGGATATTTCTTGCCAACTCCTAGCCTGCAAAGTTTCTTTTGAGGAGTCAGCCGATAGTCTTATGGGAACTCCCCTGTAGGTAACTAACTTCTTTTCTCTTGCTGCTTTTAAGATCCTCTCTTTATCTTTTAACTTTGGCAATTTAATTATGAAGTGCCTTGGAGTGGGCCTGTTTGCATCCATCTTGTTTGGGACTCTCTGTGCTTCCTGGACTTGCACATCTACTTCTTTCACCAAATTAGGGACGTTTTCTTTTCATTATTTTTTCAAATAGCTTTCCAATTTCTTGCTCTTTCTCTACTCCTCTGACACCCCTATGATGTGAATGTTGGAACATTTGAAGTTGTCCCAGAGGCTGCTTTCATATTCTCATTTTTTTGGATTGTTTTTCTTCTTGCTGATCTGGTTGATTGTTTTTTGTTTCTTTATGTTCCAAATCTTTGATTTGACTCTTGGCTTCATCCACGCTACCGTTGTTGCCTTGTAAATTGTTCTTTATTTCAATTAGTAAATCCTTCGTTTTTGAATGGATCTTTTTTATTCTGTTGAGGTCCTTACCAAGTTTCTCGAGCATCTTTATAACCAGTGTTTTAAACTCTGCATCTGATAATATTGCTTATCTCCCTTCTTAGTTTTCTTTTTCTGGAGTTTTGATCTGTTCTTTCATTTGGGCCTTGTTTCTTTGTTTCTTCCTTTTGGGAGCCTCCCTGTGTTTGTTTCTATGTATTAGGTAGAGCTGCTATGACTCCCTCTCTTGGTAATGTGGCCTAATGTAGTAGGTGTCCTGTAGGGTCCAGTGGCACAGTCTTCTCTGTCATCTAAGCTGGGTACTAAAGGTATACCCTCTGTGTGGTCTGAGTACACCCTCCTCTTGTAGTTGAGCCTTGATTGCTGTTGGCAGGTCAATGGGAGGGATTTAACCCAGGCCAGTCAGCTGCAAGAACTGGCTGTGACCACTTACCACCAACTACCACCCTCTGTGGAGGATCAGCTGTGCAGGTGCAGCAGGTGGTGGTGCTCTGATGTGGTTGGTCTGTAGCTGTCCACTGGGTGTGCAGGCTCTGGGCTTTCCTGGGTGGTGCAGGCGGAACCTCCCCTCCGCCTCCCCTTGTTCTACTCAGGGCCACCCTGCCTAGGCTATAAAGCAATTTGAAGTGGCTGCTGCTAGTGCCAGGCTTGGGGCCACTTAGCAAGAGGTACTGGGGTTGGGGACTCAGTGAGGCCAGCTGTTGTTTGTTTGAGAGGATTTAGGAAGTTGTGAAGCATGAGCCAATACCAGCCATTCACATGGAAAAGTCTCCGTTAACAACCTGAGTGGGATGGAGTCTCCTGAGTGGGATGGAGTCTGGGGGATCTCTAGGGCAGGACAAACATTGTTAGCCCGAATGATGAAGTCTTAGATATGGCACCCGCCTGTGAGTCCTACAGCGCTTTTCGGGGGAAGGGTTCAGAAAAGAGACAATGATCTTTCCTGCCTTTCTGGGAGAAAGCTGTTTGTTTCCTAGCTCTTGCCCTGATGCCAGACACTTTAGTTCATCCCTGCATGCCACTGGTGCCCTTCAAGCTTCCTTCCAACCTGGTGCAGGAGCTCAGGGAGTGAGTCTGAGTCAGTCTCTTTGTGTGGGTTCTTTAAGGGGAACTGCTTGGACTCTAGGAGTTTCTTCCACTGACTCAGTCCCTGATGGATTTTGCAGCCAGAAGCTATGGGGACTTATTATCCTGGCTGTGGTACACTGGGCTGGGGAGCCTGTGTTGGGGCCGGGACTCCTTGCTCCTGAGATGTCACTCCCAAATTTTTATCCACCATAGCTGGGTATGGGACCAGCCCGTTCTGCATCTCTGCCACTCCTACCGGTCTGGATGGTTGTAGTTTCTTTAATTCCGTAGTTGTCAGATTTCCATTCAACTCAGTATCTGATGGTTCTGAGTGATGGTTGTTCTGTAGTTTAGTTGTAGTTTTGATATGGTTGTGGGAGGAGGTGAGCCATGTTTATCTATGCTACCACCTTGACTGGAACTCCCCTAATTTTTTAATTTAATATATATCCCTGTTGTTTGAAACTAGTGTAATCCCATTCCTTGAAGCTAAGAACTGTTAACAGTTGCCTACGTTTTTTGTAATTTTTAAATTATATTCATGTAGTTAAGTTTCAGCATTTATAATTTAGATATGGATCATTTAGAATATGGTATCTGAACTAGAATTATTTCTTAAAACTGCTCCAATAGTGTTGTCAAGGTTAAATCCAGCCTCTTACTCTGAATTTACTTTCAAACTCCTCTTATACTCAATCATCATTATTCTTTTTACTTCTCAGAGATAAGAACTTGATTCTGCTTATGTAGTTTTGTCCACCGGTAGTAGTGCTGATTAGTACTTTTCACTATTAACTACTATGAACAAATACTATCTCTGAGAAAGAAATCCACAGTTTTATTAAACATTTAAGATTTCTGTTTTATTGTCCTAAATGTCAAGTTGAGATTTATTTGCTAACCATCATACAGTTTGACCACATATATACTTTGGCAAAGGCATGAATAAGCAGTATGATGGTTGCTACTGGACAGATCAAGTGGAGATGAAAAGAGGGAGAAATAGGAAAGGAATGGAAAAACAGACTTCTGTAGTTATATATTTTTAGCATTTTGTTTACCGTATTTATGGGTCGAACAATCATTGTACTTACCAAGTATGTTTGGATATGATGACCATTTGGGTTGAAAATACCACTAACTCACTTTTCTCTGAAAATGGTTAGGTTAGCTTTTCGTGACATTGATTTGGCTTCTTGCCTTTGCATTCCTGGCTCCTGACATTCTTCAGCAGATCCTGCATGTGCCATCTTTTCTAGTTTTCTCTTTTTGTATTTGCTCTATTTTCTACCTGGAACCCCTGTCTCTAAATGAATTTCCATTCAGTTTTAAAGACTCAGATCATATTTCATCTCTATTACTCAGTTTTTTTTTTTACTGTCGAGCAGTGGACCTTTAGTAACACATTACATTTATTAAATGAGTAAAATCAAGTAACATGTTCAGCACTCAGTGTTTTATAAATGATAAGGTATTACTACTACTTTATACTGTTTCTGTGTCATAAGAGTACCTCCTTAAGGCCATAGCTTTGCCATGTCTGGTCCATCTTTGTACTTTTTAGTGCTTGGCAAATAGGCAGTTAGTAGATATCTGACTAACTGAATATTTTCCAGCAGGTTCTGAATGGTATAGTAATAATCCATATTGAGGGAAAGGGGTATGTACGTGTATTTGTAACTTTTAAAAAATGCTTTATTGAGGTACAATTTACCTTGTATAAAACTCGCCTATTTTAAGTGTACAATCAGTGATTTTAAGTAAATGTTCAGAGTTGTACAAACACTGCAGTCCAGTTTTGGAACATACCTCATCACCCCACAAAAGATCTTGTACCAGATTAATTTTTTTAATTTTTATTTTTTTGTTTTTGTGGTATTACCTAAGTAATATATTGTACACCTCATTAGAGGAAAAAAGTGTTTAATCTGTAGAACTTAGCACAGTGATGGACACACAGTAATTATTTGTTAAATTTCAAAACTTAATTTTTTAAAATTTTCTTGACAATGTCATGTCTGCTTTTGTCTGAGTTTAAAAGTTTATGTTGTATTACAAGCATTACAAGCAAAGAAATACAGAAATCCTGGGCCATCTGTGTGAACTCTTTTACCCAGTGCTTTCATCTGCATCTTCCTTCCCATTTACTGCCTTTGTCCTTTACATAGCTCTTTGGCCTATAAATAAGCCTTTAGCCAGTTTGGCACATCCTTTTGGAATTCTAATTGACAGCTTACTGTATCAGTGTAGGTCATGTGAATTCACAACTATTATATTCACATGTGATATATAAAACCCTTGCTATTTAAGATTAGGAAAGACTTAGAAAAAGCAGCCTTACATACCTCTTGTATAGGACCCTGGAGAAATTTTTTTTTAAAAAGAAGTATTTGATTGAGATGGAGTTGTGAGTTGAAAATGTCTGAATATGTGATACCACTTTAAAGGCATTTGGTTTTTTTTGCAAGAAAAAAAGGGGTAAAAATGCTGCTAAGCTGGTGCATAGAATGGCTTTCTGCTGTGTCATTCAGTCTTCTCTTTACCTTGAAGGTGATAGCTTTTTCTCAAGAGAAGAAAACTCTTGCTTTTTTGCTCTCTAATAAAGAGATTGTCAAATCTCTACTTTGCAAGTTAAGTTTCTGTGAGTAGTTATGTCATAACTACAGTGTTAAATTGGTTTGATAAACCCTTTATTAATAGTTCCAAGTTATCAGAAACTCCAACTTTAATAAATAAATGTACTGTAATGGGAAAAAAATTGGTGTATATAAAATATATTTAACAGTAGTTGTCTTGGATTTATTTAATAGGTTGCTTTAGTATGAAGTTAAAGCCCATGTAATACCATAATCCTGCTTCTTTGGATGGAGTAGTTACTAATAAAAACTTTAATTCTCAGACTAAAAATATCTCTGTCCCTTAGAAGTCTACCTTGTATTGAACAATCTTTTAAGTAGTATATTTTACCACTTGTTTTCTGTGTGAGACGTAGTTTTTTGGTATTGTTGTTTTATATTGTAATACAATGCAAACCTCTTTGTCTGGGTGTAGCTTTTGATTTAGTATTAACCCTAGGCTCTAAAATTGGCTTGGACTCTTATTTGACTGTAAGACTTCTGGGAGACAGTGTGGCTTAGTAGTTAATTGGCTTGTATGAGACTGTAAATTCTAATCCTGGCTATCCTACTTTCCTACCTATGTGACCTTGGCCAAGTAACTTAACTTCTCTAAATCTCAGTTTCCTTATATGTAAAAAATAATAATATACACACACACATATATATTTTACAAATAATATATATATTCAAATAATATATATATATATTCTTACCTCTTAAGATTATAATCATCAAACTATAATGAATGTTGAAACTCTTAATGTAATACTTGTTTGATTATTTTTATAGATTTTGCAGCCTATTTATTTATCAGTACTTTTTTTAAATGAGTTGGTATTTTTTAAATCCCTCCTGTGCCAGAGCATTACTTAATGATAGAATGAGTTGGTTTGGTCAAAAATCTAAGTGAAGGTTTCTGTACATATAAAATTAACCAATACATCTTGCGAAGGAATAACAGTGAATCCAAGGAGTTTGGCTCTGGAGTCCATCTTTTTAGGAGTTGCTGTATGGTAAGGCTTGCTTAAAACCTTTCACCCAGTTGGTTAAGAGCAGTGTTCCCATATGCCGAGGTAGTAGGTTCCATCCCTGGTCAGGGAACATAGAAGAACCAAACCAATGAATACATAAATATATGGAACAACAAATCGATGTCTGTTTCTCTCCCTCCCCCTCCCTCCCTCCCTCCCTCTCTCTCTCTCTCTCTCAAAATCAATTTAAAATAATTTTAAAAGTTATAGGCCTATGGCATGACTAACCCTCCATGACCTGCTCAGCTAGGAATTTATGATCAGGTCACCTGTGAAGTTACTTTCTATAGAACCCCCTTTTTCCTCCACAGGTGGAAAGATTTGAGTGGACTTAAGCCATTGTAATGAATAGTGTTTTACTCCAAAGTAGAGAGCCACGGATGGTTTTGAACAGGAGTGTAATATGATATGACTGACTTCAGAAAGGGGTTCTTTACTGAGTCCTTCCTCCTCTGTAGTCTATGTGTACAATTCAGGCATGCCTGGGAAGTTAGAAAAAATTACATCATCATTGTCACTAACTTCTAACTAAAATAATATCCCTTTTGTTGACGATCAACATTTAAACCTGTAGAGAATTTTATAAGTTTACTTGAGCCAAACTGATAACTGCCAGGAAGCAAGATCTCATGCTCTGGAGAGGGACAGTTTTGCAGTTTCTTTTAAGTATTGACAGTTAAGGGAATGCAAGGAAGATTACAGGAAGGTGGAAGAAAGCAAGGCAGTTAGTTATTTGATTACAGGATAATTAAGATTATGTGCTCTTTTGAGGGTGGTCACACCTCTTCTGAAAAGAGGCATTTGAAAGGTGTATTTAGCCTAGATGCACAGAAACAACTTTTGCTTAAGACAGAGATAAACCTTTTACTAAAAAAGTAACATGCCTCAGGTGTGAAGACCCACCAGGACCTGCCCAGTTTGGAATTTATGATGAGATCATCCTGAGAAGGTATCCATTGATTTCACCAGGCTCCCAAAGGAGTCTACTGCTCAGAAAAAAAAACAAGATTCCCTGTGAGGGTTCCTTTGGTTGCTATGATAAGAATGGACTGGGGAGGAGGATGGAAAGCAAGAGTGGGAGGAAAAAGTTGAACCAGTAGTATTTGCTAACAGATTCAGTGTGTGAGAGAAAAAAGAAGAATCAAAGATGGCTCCATGATTTTTGGTCTGTGCAACTGGAAGGATGGAGTTGCCATTTGCTGAAATTTTCTTTGAAATTATTAATAGATCTGTACTGTTGGATATATCATAAAAATTTTAAACAGTTACATAAGGTTTATAAAAATATAAAAGTTACAAAGAATAAAAGAACCTTGTAATCTGCCCTAGCTGGTGTGGCTCAGTGGATTGAGCAGTGGCCAGCAGACCAAAAGGTTGTTGGTTTGCTTCCCAGTTGGGGCACATGCCTCAGTTGCGGGCCAGGTTCCTGGTTGGGGGTGTGTGAGAGGTGATCAGTGTTTCTGTCGCACATTGATGTTTCTCTCTCTCATACTTTCTCCTTCTCCTCCTCTCTAAAAATAAGGAAATAAAATACCTTTTTTAAAAAGAAGCCATAATCTTATTCCACATATAAACTGTATGAGATGCAATAGAGTACTTATATTTGTTAAAGATCAAAAGTTTGGTTTTGGACATAAATTGAAGTACTCGTTAGACACCTAAGTAAAACTTGGTGACTTGCTTGCTCTTTCCACTTACTATATCTTGGAATGTGCAGTCATTAGAAAGACTGAGGTGAACCATACATGGAAAGAGTTTGAACTTGTATTGTCTCTGAACATTCTAATGTTTTATAGTGAACATATATCCATGTGTTAGGTGACTCTAAAATGAGAAAATCTTGTTTAAAAATATGAGAATGGTTACAGTACACAGTAGAACAATTATGTGGTTATTAGGAAGGAAGAATGAGGTTGCTTTGTATATACCACCACGGAAGATCTCTAAAAATTTACAGATGAAGTGAAAGTGAGGGGAAGAATAGAATATATAGACAAGTGTATCAGAATCATAGTGAATCTAACAGTGTTTACATTTAGAAAGAGAGACTGGATAGGCAAGAGGGCTCCCCACCTTTTTTTCTAAAGCAGTTTATTTACTCACTTTGTATATATATTACTTTTCAACTTGTCACATTTCATATGGGGGAGGAGTGAGATCATGGATTCTTTGTGTCTTTGTACTTTTATAATTCTTACATTACAGTTTTTTTAATTTTGTGATATATCTGGTATTATGGCTATATTGATAACTTCAAAGACATTTTCAGTATTGGAGAATATGAATGAAATGAAGATAGCAAATTTTCCATATAATATGATCCTTATTATGAGTCAAATATTACAAATGCAAATATGATTAGAAGAAAAGATAAGGAGATGTACTTCAAAATGTTAATAGTGGTCTTCTCTAGGTCATGGAATTTGAGGTGATATTTTAAAAATATTTTTCTTTAATTTCTTGTAGACTATGAGAAGACAACGAAATGAGGTTGTAGTTGAATTAAGGAAGGTAAGTCTGATTAATAATGGATACTTCTAAGCAGCATTCTAATAACATAGCAGGTACAGAAGATATCAAATATAGGTAACTCTCAAATGCTTAGTATTTCTTTTGCTTTTGAAAACTGGGAGATTTTAACTAAATTTGACAAGCTTTTGAAGCTGGCAAAATACAACTTGACCATTATCAAAAAACAGAGAAACAAGTTATTAGGTGGTTTTTTCCTTCTGTAATTTTTAATGATACATATAAATTGCAAGTCATAAGTATAGTTATGCTAAATAGTTCTATTTACAGTAGTAGTTACCCTAAAAGGAACCTGTTACTTATAAATTTCATCAACTTTTCAAGTATTAAAGTAGTTGAGAATATATTTTTGAATTTGTCCCAAAGATTTTCAGTGAAATTCAAGTGGCCTTTGATTTTTGTAAGGCAGTGTTGCTTTCTGTCGGATTTTTGAAATACCCAACCTTTTTGCTTTGACTTTTTTTTAGGTGATAAAAAGAAGCTCTCAGATGATGTATAAAATGATTTAGTACTTTTAAATAAATATGGATGTTTGATTCTGGCTTAAACTGTACACTCCTTTTTAATCAAATTTTTCTGGTTTTTAGTTTGTTTTTATATAGTTCACAGTTTATTCAAAACGTAATATTTGGCACTCAAATTAGTGATCCTTAAGTGTTTAATTCACAATTTGGTTTAATTTTCTACATTTGCGTTTTATTTTAAGGCACTTCATGTTTCAGTTTGTAGACACAGGATAGCCTAAGTACTTTGTATGAAAAGTATTTAGTTTTATTTAGTTAAAGTTCTTTTTTCTTTCTTTCTTTTTTTAAAGAATAAAAGAGATGAACATCTCTTAAAGAGAAGGAATGTACCACATGAAGATATCTGTGAAGATTCTGATATAGATGGTGATTATAGAGTGGTAAGTTATTGTTATTTTGGTGACTTAAAACTACCAGTGAAAAATTTACATAAATACGGAATTTTAAGGTGACTTTTTAACTTAGTTTTCTCTTTAACTTTTTTCCAGCAAAATACCTCTCTAGAAGCTATTGTTCAAGTAAGTTCAGTTAATTTTTTCCTCTCTTCATTATATTTCTTGAACTTCATTAATGATTGTGTATCTATATCAAAACTTTTATTTTTTACAGAATGCTTCAAGTGATAACCAAGGAATTCAATTAAGTGCAGTTCAAGCTGCTAGGTAAGTTAAACTTTGAGGATTTATTTAACTTTTATAGCTTATATAGGAGTTCTGTTTCCGGGTTTCACTATATTCTAGTCTTGACACTCATTAAACTTTGATGACAAACAATACAGAATAGTCAGAAACCAACTGAATTTCTTTAAGTTATCCTCTGATTTAGAGTATTAAAATTGGTAGCAGTATTCTAAACTCACAAATACATTGAAGCACAGATTCTAGGGAAAAGTTGATTTGACAGGTTATTGGAATAGACTAATTGGAAAACATTATTTTAAAACTTTTACCTTTTACTGATTAATAGGTTTAGTTTAATAAAAATACTTAGATTGTTCAGATCCTGCCCAGGTAGCTAATTCTCACAATCCTCATATTGATCAAATAATTTAAGTTAAAAACTTAATGTAACAGTATATAGGCAAGTAGACATTAAGATTTAGGACTACAAACATTCCCACTCTCTTTTAAGATAGGAATACTAAGTAATTTTGTATATTTCTGTTGTACAACCTATGCTCTCGTATTTTATTTTTTTTAATAAGGAGAAAGTTTTTTTAAACATTTTTAAAAGATTTATTTATTTATTCATTTATAGACAGAGGGGAAGGGAGGGAGAAAGAGAGGGAAAGAAACATCAGTGTGTGGTTGCCTCTCACATACCCCCAACTAGGGACCTGGCCCACAACCCAGGCATGTGTCCTGACTAGGAATCAACCGGCCACCCTTTGGTTCGCAGGCCAGTGCTCAATCCACTGAGCCACACCAGCCAGGACTGCTCTCATATTTTAAGGGAAGAACCATAAAAACTTATTACTGAGATCTTTGTGTTAAAAGATAGTTTTGAGATGACATGGTTGTATCATATACAATATAGTGGTTGCTTTCTATATTTATAAAAATAAGAATAACACCGTGTTGTGATTTGCAGTAGGAAAGGCTTAAGCAAAAAATCAATCCTACTTAGAGAATTTCAAACTTGAAATTATGGAATTTGAGTGTTTAGCCCACTGCAGGTAATAAAACTTCTTAGAGAGGACTCTGTTTTATACAAAGAAAATCACAGAAATTTTCACATCTCAAAATGGTGAATTAATGTTTATAGGAAGAATGATTAAGAAATTGATACATTACGTTTACCATTGCCAGAACTGATTATTTTATAGTTTTGGAGCAATTCTTCTCAATATGAGTTCTGCAAGATAATTAAATCCCTAAGGCAGGGGTTCTCAATCTCCCTAGGAGATCCTGAGACAATTTCAGGGGGTATACAATATCAAACCTATTTTCACAAGAATTCTAAGACCTCATTTGCCCTTTCTCACTGTGTTAATATTTACACTGATGTTGCAGAAGCAACTGTGGGTAAAACTGCTGGCAACTTAGCGCACAGATTGACAGGCACAAAACTGATTTTACAGATATCTTGTAGATACTGCTTGTACTATTATGCACTCAAATAAAAAAGACAATTTCTCTTTGGGAATGTCTGCAATGAAGTAGTACAAAAAAATTTTTAAAAGATTTTATTTTTAGAGAGACGGGAAGGGAGGGAGAAAGAGGGGGAGTGAAACATTAATGTGTGGTTGCCTCTAGTGTACCTCTACTGGGGACCTGGCCTGCAACCCTGGCGTGTGCCCTGACTGGGAATCGAATCAGTGACCCTTTAGTTCACAGGCCACACTCAATCCACTGAGCTACACCAGCCAGAGCTTTAAAAAAAATTTTTTTTTTTAAGACTAAATATTGTACCTCAATTAAGAAAGACTGGATTATTTCTTACTTTGTGATAAGAATTGTGCCATGTGTTACAGAAAATACTGGGAAAAGTCAGGTGGCATAATTCTTGCCCTATAAGAAGTTTAGAGCCTGATTAGGAAGGCAAGACTATGTAAAAATAGTGATACTTAACAGCAAACATAAACATGTTCTGTGTAAATATTCTTTTAGTAATTCAGAGAATTTAGAATTCAGAGAGGTTACTGTGAAAACAGAATTTGAAGTGGGTTTTGAATATGTAGAGTTTGAATAGACAGAAAAGAGGGCATCCCAAGCTCGAAGAATAGGATATGAAGAGCCTGAAAGTGCAATTGAAATGGTGGGACAGAGAACTGACCTTTCGTTGAATTACAGAGAGTAATATTAATTAGGTAAAATGAAGCCAACTTTTGGAGTGGTTTAAAGCTAGGTATAGGAGTTTGCACTGATAAGGTACTAAATAAGTACCATAGGCATCACTTGGTTTATATAGGGGTATGATCTCATTAAGTTTTCTTGAATATTGAATTATTCTATTAGTGCACAGGATTTAAATGAGTGATTTGGGTTAGACCACACTGAGGGCTTAGTCTACCACATGTTGTAAATAGGCACCAAGTTTTTGTTTTACCCTCTAAGTGCAATGAGAGCAAGGATGTGTCTGTCTTGTTCACCTTAGTATCTCCAATATCTCTTTGGATATTTTTCTATGTATTGCTGTGCTTTAGAGGATGTTGTTGAGCTTATATGACCTTTGATTTGGGGTGTACCGTAGGAGGAAATACTGGACACTAGTATCAACTATACACTTGTATCAGCAGCCTGCCTGCTTTTATCCTTTTATCTATCACTATTGTGACCTGGGATGGATAATTTGGGATATTTTGGTGACCTCTTAATTCCTTTGTTAGCAAGGTAAATGGCATGATGAAGGAGTCTGGCCACTTTTTTTCTCTGATCTCAAAATTAAATCTAAAGGTAATACAAAAAAACAGGTATCTTTTTATGTCATATTTGGGACTTTATTGAGGGAATAATATTACTGTACTAATAAAAAAAGGCAATAAAATGGCTAAGTCTACCATATTTTTCTAATTATTACTCTATGAATTAATCCTTTAATAGAGAAATGGTTGTATTATGTAAATTTTAAAAGTAGCTTTTCAGAGAGAGTATTTGTGCCAAATATTCAGACTTATAATCTCTATATCCGATATGAATTTTAATTTAATTATCATATAATTAATGTGACTAAGTTTGACAGGGGATGTGTATATCTCTTATAGGAAGCTTTTGTCCAGTGATCGAAATCCACCAATTGATGACTTAATAAAATCTGGAATATTGCCTATTTTAGTCCATTGTCTTGAAAGAGATGACAAGTAAGTACATTATTTTAAGAAATAATTTAAGATGTATGTTTTGCAGAAGATAAGATTTTCTAGTAATTAGTTTGATCTTTACATTTAAAAAAAAGTACTACTAAATGGAGTTGAAAAGCCAAAGTAGAAAGCAGTGCAGGGTGTGTTGATACTAGTAAATGAAAGTTAAGCTGAAGAGGAGCTTGAGAATGACACATGTAACTTTTAAACTTTGAAAACTGGCAAGAAATAGTTTGGCCAGATAGGTACTTGAGAAAACTGTTGGGGTAGTAATATGCAGGTATCTTACTAAAGAATTCTTACTAAAAAATAAGGATACCTGAGCAGGTTGTATGCTTTTTACACTGAAGAGAAAATTTAAATAGTCATGGGAAGTTTAACAGAAGTTCTAGATGCATAGGTACCTCTTGAAGCAAACTATTCAGTGTTTTTATAATGTTCTAGAAGGGAAGAAGGGTTGGTAGATATTTGGGCCAATGTAAAGTCCCTTCTGTTTAAAATTATTTGTTTTTTGCAGTCCTTCTTTACAGTTTGAAGCTGCATGGGCTTTGACAAACATTGCGTCTGGAACCTCTGAACAAACTCAAGCAGTAGTTCAGTCTAGTAAGTTGGTTAACAGACAAAATTGTGATACTTTTTAAAAAAAATGTTAGTAAAAATAGTCATTCTACTAAAAAGAATAAAATTTATATCAAAAAATAACTTCAATAACATAAGATAATTGAAATAGGCCAACTTAGGTATGTTACTTGGATCATCTTGTACCAATAACTGGCATTTTCTGTTTCCAAAAATGTATTTGATTCAAAATGACATTTCCTAATTTTAGTAGCAGATTACATTATTGTAATTAGACTTCATTTGTCAGACCTTATAGAAATAAAGGTGTTTTTCCCACACTGCCTCTGGGCCTGTTTCAGTGATATTTCTATCATATGTTTCAGAGAAATCTTTTGTATGGTGATCCTGCTCAAAGAATAACTTCACATTTTTTTCATTGTTTTATAATAAGATTGTTTTTGTTTTTTCTTTTTTTAATAAAGATATTATTTATTTATTTTTAGAGAGAGGGGAAGGGAGGAAGAGAGACAGAAACATCAATGTGTGGTTGTCCCTCACATGTCCCTCACTGGGGTCCTGGTCCACAACCCAGGCATGTGCCCTGACTGGGAATCGAACTGGCAACCCTTTGGTTCGCAGCCCGTGCTCAATCTACTGAGCTATACCAGCCAGGGCTGTTTTTCTATTTTTTCGAGAAGTAAGAAATCATTATTGGAAGTAATAACCTGAGTGTTGTTTCTTTTCATAAATACTAGTTGATTCTTCTACCAAAGAAATAATGTTTTTACACAACTGCCAGAAATTAATTTTAAAGACGGTACTTTTAAAATTCTTTTTTAGTGTATAAGCTTTTACACTTTTCTGAACTTGTTAAAATCTTAAGCACCAATATCTACATGATTTTGAAGGGGAACAAAAGTGAAACATTTCATAGTAGACACTTACAATGTTACATAGAAAGGATATTCAATAATCACATTAAGTCTTAATAAAACTGGTTTAATGTTAAGTTCAGATAGTTTTATTTTTGTCCTTTTAGGGGTTTTGTTAATGTTTTGTATAATTGACTATTCAGTACTTCTTTTTTTTAAGATTTTATTTATTTATTTTTAGAGAGAGGGAAAGGGAGGGAGACAGAGAGGGAGAAAAATATCATTATGTGAGAAAAAGATTGATAGGTTGCCTCTCGAATGCCACCAACTGGGGACCTGGCCTGCAACCCAGATGTGTGCCCTGACTAGGAATCAAATCAGCAACATTTCAATTCGTAGACTAGTGCTCAATCCACTGAGCCATACCAGCCAGGGCTGACTATTCAGTAAATTTTATATAATCTCAAGACAGTATCTTAATCCCTTACTCTTTTCCCTTTTTATTTATGTGCTCTTTAAAGATTAGAAAAGAGACCTAGAATTTGTTTTACCACTGTTAGTCTGTCTTAATATAATGGATAAATTACTTTTTATTAAAAATAATGGATAAATTACTTTTTATTATAAAAGTATGATCAAAATATATTTACTCAAATAGACTTTTTGAAAGGAAATAGAAGAATCATTTGTTCAGTGCAGTATTCTGTTCACATACAAACCTTTCTCTGTTTCCTACTCTTGTTAAACAACAAAATTATTTCTGATTCAGAAAGTCTCAGATGGCACAGGAATTGCTGACCTAAGGATCCATGTAATATTATTCATGTGACAAAATTCAAAAGTTACTTTAACAGTTGGACTCTTCATTTTTTAATTTGAAGATAATACTTAATCTATAAGGAATTAATCTTAGAATTAAATTCAGGTTTAATTGTGAATGAAACCTTACCAGCTTAATTTGCCATTTGTGTATTAAAACTAATTTCGATACTAGGTAGTCTGCTAGTCAATTTTCCTCTACTGTTATTCTAATGAAAATTATGTGATGAAAATATATTTCAAGTATTTTTGATGGGTTTCTTTCTTTTGAGGTTTCAGCAAAAAAAAAAAAACAAGATTGATTTTGGTTCAGATTATAGTATCTTCAACCTCTTTTTCAGTTTTATTGAGGTATAATTGACATATAACTGTGTTTAGAGTTAAATGATCTTATGTTTTCCTCCTGCAGATGCTGTGCCACTTTTCCTGAGGCTTCTCCATTCACCCCATCAAAATGTCTGTGAGCAAGCAGTATGGGCATTGGGAAATATCATAGGTTTGTTTTAAATTTGTAATAGTACTCCAACAATTGTTATCGTATATTGGTGTGATAAAAATGACTTCTAGTAGTTGAAAAGGAAAAATAGTTTGTCTGTTTTACTAGTTTTTGTGAAATAGTTTACAAAAACTAAAGCTGTTTAAGTATAAACCAATAGTAAACAAAATGAACATTTTTAAAAGATCTTATTTTTAGAGAGGGGGAAGGGAAGGAGAAAGAAAAAGAGAAACATCAATGTGTGGTTACCTCTCCTGCTCCCCCTACTCGAGACCTGGCCCATAACCCAGGAATGTGCCCTGACCTGGAATGGAACCTGTGATCTTTCGGTTCGCAGGCTGGAACTTAATCCATTAAGCCACACCAGCCAGGGCAAGAATTGTTTTTTAACTTGAGTATGCACTTCAACCAAACACAGAAATTGAGAAAACTATTTCTTAGTGGAGAACAGGAAAAAAATCTGGGGTCTGAACTGTGTTGTATTTCTTGATGTTGAAATTAATTTTTACCATAGATTTGTTATTGTTGGTGCATGGAAGTATTTCCTTTTTATTTGATATATATCCTTTTTATTACTCTTTTTGGGGGGCCAAAATGGAAGGCAAGGGATGGTAAGGGTTTCATAATTATCAGTTTTCAGAAGGCAGAATTTGTCCGTAAACTTTTCTTGGCCACTGAAATGCAGTGTGGGGCAAACATGGGTTTATAAAGTGAGTGTGCAAAACACAGAGTTTATTTTTATAGTATTATTTATTGTATTATCTTCCATATGAACAACTGTAAACCTACTTTTGCCCCACCCTGTATTGCTATCAGGAATACTGTCATTTGTGTATCCCAGGTTCCTCACTCCTTTGCTTTTAATACCAAATTTTAGATTTAAAACTATTGCAACATCTTGGTCTTTGATTTTTAGTTCCAGTGACATTGTAAAATTAGTTAACATACACGGATACAAAAAGAACAAGCTTTGTATCTACAAATATTATAGGGCAAGGAAAAGTGTTTTCATTCACAGAATGTAATACTTCAACATGGCTTTCCTCCTGAAATTACAGTGACACTCTAAATAGAGAATTTAAATTTGGCAGTTGCCTAGCACAGTGATTTCTAAACTTTAACCTGTTATTAGAATCCTGTTTATTCAAAAACAGAATCAAGAACACAGTTCGGCTTGTTAAAACACACAATCCTGTACCTGCATATTTTCTATTTCAGCAGATCTGAGATAGAATCAGGTGTTGGGTCTCCCCATCCCACCCCCTTTTTTCATTACTTAATTTTCTGAGTGCATAGAGTAATTTATAGTTAATACTCTTTTTTATTTTTTATTTATTGACTTTTAGAAAGAGAAAGAAACACATCAATTTGTTCCACTCATTTATGCATTTAATGGTTGATTCTTTTATGTGCCCTTACCAGGGATCGAACCCACAACCTTGGCATATTGGGACAACATTCTAATCAACTGAGCTGCCTGACCAGGGCTATAGTTAATACGCTCAATGCTCTGACATTGGTTCATCAGTATAAATTCTACAAATATTTTATCTCTAATAATATTTGGTATATCTTTTTATTACATGAAATTTGTTAAACTGGGATTGCCATTGAAAGAAAATGAAAGCATCCATTCTCTATTTGCAAAGTATTTTAAAGACTCCTTAGGCTTCTAGTGTTTAGATGGCATAAAAATATTTTATAGAATATTGAATAATGTGCTAAAAATAACTGAGTACCTTATGTTACTTCTCTTGACTTAGAGACCAAAAATATGAACTTGGTTGTTATTATCTACAACATTTATATAAAACTAAATAGTATAACTGGTTAAAATACAGAAAGCAGCATATTGAACCCAGCGCTTTGGTTTTTGAATGCTTATTATCAACGTATTCTATTGACTTAACAAATCCTTCTTCCAACAGGAGATGGGCCACAGTGTAGAGATTATGTCATAAGTCTTGGAGTTGTGAAACCTTTACTTTCCTTCATAAGTCCATCTATTCCTATAACATTCTTAAGAAATGTTACTTGGGTTATGGTCAACTTATGTCGGCACAAAGACCCACCACCCCCAATGGAAACCATTCAGGAGGTAAACAAGTGTTTTTTGTTTTTGTTTTTAAACTAAAGTAGATATCATTATATGTATATATTTATCTATATATATTTTAAAATCCATATATTTCTCTCTTCAGATTCTTCCAGCTCTTTGTGTTTTAATTCATCACACAGACGTAAACGTGAGTAAACGCTTCATATATTTTTATGTGTGTGTATGTTTGTATGTGTCTTAGGACTCCCCCATGACGTAGGGGTGAAAAGGTTACACTGGACATCATGTCAGTGTACTCTGTCATATTTTTCCATTTCAAGAGCTGTAATACATAGTTTGGCATTTCTGTATTTACTGTGTTTACTTGCATCATTAATTGTGATTTCTGTGAAGAAGTCAAGCCTCTTATTTTGGTCTGAACAATAAAGTATGTACACATATATCAATCAATGTTGTAGAACTTACATTGAAGGCTCTTTGATTGTTCATCATCTTTTTATGGAAGCTCATTTTGATAGCCTGGCCAATAAGAGAACACATACACCAGGGTTTTTTGTTTTGTTTTTTTGTTTTGTTTTGTTTTGTTTGGGTTTTGTTTTTTGTTTTTGTTTTTGTTTTTGTTTTTTGCAAGATTAAAAAATATTTAGACTTTATGCATAACTTTATATTCATATACATAATTCCAAACCAGGGACATGATTTGCTCTTCAGTTTTGATTTTACTCTATTTCTCCTTATATAGTGACCTTGGTAGTGGCTCTAGTAATCAGTGCAGACTAGATTTTAAACACAATAAATATGTCATACTCATTCTTACACAGATTCTAATACAGATGGCAAAGGAAAAAGCAACTCAGCAAGTATGAATGAGGGGGAAAACTGCCCTGACTGCTTCTAAAACCAGTGTAGCCTTAAGTGTGTCAGAAAAGCTAGAAATAGCCCCGGCTGGTGTGGCTCAGTGGATTGAGTACCGTCCTGCGAACCAAGGAGTTGCTGGTTCCCAGTCAGGGTACATGCATGGGTTGCGGGCCAGATTCCCCAGTGCGAGGAACGCAAGAGACA
Organism: Glossophaga mutica; assembly: GCA_039655065.1. Taxonomy (NCBI): domain Eukaryota; kingdom Metazoa; phylum Chordata; class Mammalia; order Chiroptera; family Phyllostomidae; genus Glossophaga; species Glossophaga mutica. The sequence continues at coordinate 197,543,021 of CM077304.1, forward strand.
ACCACGTGTTGATATTTCTCTCCCTCTCTTTCTCCTTCCTTTCCCCTCTCTAAAAATAAAATAAAATCTTTAAAACAAAAAAAAAGGAAAAGCTAGAAATATACATAATGGGTAAAGGAAATCACATGGATAAAATACATAGCAACAATCAGGAACTTGCGTGGTTCTTTAAAAACAGTTTGGTATGATGACCAGTGTTTGATAAGCTGTTCCATTCCTTTACAGTTTCTAAGGTAATACTGTTTTGCTGGGATCGCTCTAAATTGTATGGAACAAATCAAACTTAGAATTATACTACATCAAGCAGCGACATAATATACAAAATTCATTAGATGAATGAGTTTTCCCTAATGATATTTTTTTGTAACCCCAGATAGTCTAGGATCTTTAAAAAATTGTAAGCAATTTTTGGTTTTGCCTCCTTATAGCCAAAGGACTCGATAAAATTATAAATGATATAAAAACAAAACTACGCCCTGACAGGTGTCAGGGCAAAACTGCCTTGCAAAGCAAAAGGTTGTGGGTTCGTTCCTGTTGGAACCCCATCAGTGTTTCTTTCTTACATTAATGTTTCTCTCCTCTTCCTCCCTCCCATCCATTCTCTATAAATATGTAGATAGATACATACATACATGCCTAGTTTATACATACACATGAGGGGGGGCCCCAAAAAACTGGAATTATCTTCTGGAAGTACAGGCTTCCCACACTAGGTGAATGTTCTAGGACCCCATCTGTATCAGTGTACCAGCTGGCATTGTGAGAGGCTGTGTTCAGCTTCAGTGAATATTTTTTGAAGACACTTCCAATGCATTTGCCCATTTCATGGTTGGTGATTTATGAGTGTACCTGCCCACACCACACTGCATATTCAGCAGTTTTTGACCAAAAATGGCATGACCCCCATGCCCCACCCTCCCTATCTACTCAGTCTTTCCCTGAGCAAGTTTTTATTTTTGTTTCCCTGGATGGAAAGAGTCCTCGAAGGGAAATGTTTTGCCAGTGTAGAAGAGATGAAACAAAAAAAATGTCACAAATACTAAAAGGGGGGCTTCCAGCCAAGATGGAGGCGTAGGTGGACGTGCTGTGCCTCCTCACACAACTAAAATTAACGACAACGAAGATTTAGAAACAAGCCGAACTTGTAGAAAATTGAACTGTATGGAAGTCCACCAACCATTCATCCAGACCTGTAAGGGGGCAGAGTCGCAGCAGGAAAAAGTGGAGGTTGGTGGACCCAGGTGCACAGGCAGCGGCTGGCAGACCCCAAGGCACAGGATGGCAATGGGCAGACCCAGTGAGACTGCGCAAGGCAGCTGGCTGACCAGGCAGTCCCACATTCCCGCACAGATAATCCAGGCGAAGGGGGAGTGGTGGAAGGGTCTAGAATCCCAGAGAGAGCGCAGCAAGCACCATTGTTCCCTCTCGGACCCACCACCATATACAGTGTCACAACCCAGAAACTGGGATGCCCCGTCCTGGGGAACATGTAGGGCTCCACCCCTCACTTCCTAACAGCTGCGACCAGACCAAAAAAAAAAAAAAAAAGTTCAAAGGGGAGAACAGATCAAAGCCCTCGAGCCAATTCATTTAAGCAGCGAAGAGATAGCCAACCTATCAGATGCACAGTTCAAAGCACTGGTGGTCAGGATGCTCACAGAATTGGTTGATTTTGCTCACAAATTAGATGAACAAATGAAGGCTACACTAAGTGAAATGAAGGAAAACGCACAGAGAACCAATAGAGATGGGAGGGAAACAGGGACTCCAATCAATGGAATGACCAGAGGGAAGAAACAAACAACCAACCAAACAGGAAAGAATGAAGAAACAACAATTCAAAAAAATGAGAAGAGGCTTAGGAACCTCTGGGACATCTTTAAACATCCCAACATCCGAATTATAGGTGTACCAGAAGGGGAAGAAGAAGAGCAACAAGTGGAAAACTTATTTAAACAAATAATAAAGGAGAACTTCCCCAATCTGGCAAAGGAAATAGACTTCCAGGAAGTCCAGGAAGCTCAGAGTCCCAAAGAAGTTGGACCTAAGGAGGAGCACACCAAGGCACATCATAATTACATTAGCCTACAGTTCCATCAGACTGTCAGCTGTTTTCTCAAAAGAGATCTTACAGGCAAGAAGGGGCTGGAAAGAAGTATTCCAAGTCATGAAAGGCAAGGACCTACATCCAACATTGCTCTATCCAGCGAAGCTGTCATTTAGAATGGAAAGGCAGATAAAGCGCTTCTCAGATAAGGTCAAGTTCAAGGAGTTCATCATCACCAAGCCCTTATTATATGAAATGTTAAAGGGACTTACCTAAGAAAAAGATAAAAAATATGAACAGTAAAAAGACAGCAAACTCACAGTTATTAACAACCACACCTAAAACAAAACAAACTAAGCAAACAACTAGAACAGGAACAGAAACACAGAAATGGAGATCATATGGAAGGTTAGCAACGGGAGTGGGAGGAAGAGAGGGGGGGAAGGTACAGAGAATAAGTAGCATGAATGGTAGGTAGAAAATAGACAGGGGGAGGGTAAGAATAGTATAGGAAATGTAGAATCCAAAGAAGTTATATGTATGACCCATGGACATGAACTAAAGGGGGGGGGGAATGTGGGTGGGAGGGGGTGTGCAGGGTGGAGGGGAGTGAATGGGGTGGAAATGGGACAACTGTAACAGCATAACCAATAAAATATACTTAAAAAAAAAAAAACTTCCACCCTGGCTGGCATAGCTCAGTGGATTGAGCATGGGTTGGGAACAAAAGGGTCACAGGTTTGATTTCCATCACATGCCTGGGTTGCAGGCCAGGTCCCCAGTGGGGGCCACGTGAGAGGCAACCACACATTGATATTTCTTTCCCTCTCTTTCTCCCTCCCTTCCCCTATCTAAAAATAAATAAAATCTTAAAAAAAAAAAAAAAAAAAAAACTTTCACAATCATAAATGGAACACTGAAGTTGTAGTTCGTAATCTTAACATGGAATATTAAATTTGTTACAAAAAGTATATATGAGATCCTACCTGATTTAAATTGTGATTTTCATAAGTGCTTTGTGTATGAATTCTATCATTTGGTGTTTTGTTTTTACATTAATGATATTTGTTGAACTTTCTTAAACTGACGAAAGGAGCAATGGCAAAGTAATAAATACATCCTCCTCCTAGGAGATTGTTGGGTGTTTTAAACATAACGTTGGTTTGGAATTTAAAAGGTTTCAGAGTTCTTTGGCTTGTCTTTTGACACAGAGTCACTATATCATAAAAGCTTGGAAAATTCCAGGAACAATTTTTACTTCTGTGTTGTAGTCAGTTAACTCTATTATGTATGTAGTAGTTTAACAGTTATTTGTCATACTTCCGTTTGGCCATAACCTCTAAGTAGGACTTAAATACAAAAAAAAAAAAAGATGAAACACAATGGCCAGGTATAATTTGAAATTATAATTTTTTAATATAATATGCAGGGGCTATCTCTCTCTTTTTTTTTAACCTAGAACGTGGTTTTTTGACTATTGCTTTCACTAGTTGCTTTTAATGTCTTACTCTGTAGCTGTGGGAGACTTCCACTGTTTGGAAAGTTGCCTCTGGTTTTATAAGGCAAAGCAAATTGATTGGGAAAGAGGAAACTACTATAATCCTAATACTGGAGTATTGGTTTTAGACATACCTACTTGATAGTAATCACACTAGAGAACACCTTGAATATATCCATCTAGCCCAGATGTTTGGAACCATGGTGTATGCTAGATACATGTATTCTTTCCAACTATATATATTTACTGCAATATCCTTAGACCTATTATCCTTCGGTCTGAACATTTGGTAAAAAGAATGTCTTTTTCTTCTATTTTATGTGATGTGTATTGTGTTCGTATCTTAATGAATTAAGATTGGGTACTAATCTGTGATAGGAATGGGTCATAATTAACCTAAACATTCTGAATATGACCTAAAGATGTATTTAGTTGGTACAGATATTCAAAGATGATGATATTTAGTGCAACAAAGATTAAGATTTCAGTTCATTGAGGTGAAAGAAAAAGAAAGACCATAATAGGACAATCATAGATTAGTCTGTATGGTTAAGAATTATTAAAATGAGAAAATATTTTAAGGCTATTTGAATTTTTGTTTTATTTATTAGATATTGGTAGATACAGTCTGGGCCCTCTCTTACCTTACTGATGCTGGCAATGAACAGATACAGATGGTAATCGACTCTGGAATAGTCCCTCATTTGGTTCCTCTGCTCAGCCACCAGGAAGTTAAAGTTCAGGTGAGTTTGTTGTTAAAAATGTAAGTTTTTCTTATCACTAACTGCTTTAAGGTAACATTCAAAAATAAACAATGAAATAGAATCAGGAGTCCAAAAATAAGCCCATACATTTATGATGAATTGATTTTCAACAAGGGTGCAAGAAAATTCAATGAGCAAAGAGAAGTCTATTCAACAAATAATGCCAAGACTACGGGATCTCCATATGTGAAAGAATGAAGTTGATGCCCTGGATGGGTGGCCCAGTTGGTTAAAGTGTCATTCTGTACACTTTGGTACACTCAAAAGGTTGCAGGTTCAATTCCTGATCAGGGCACATACCTAGGTTGCAGGTTTGATTCTGGTTGGGACACATGCAGGAGGCAAGCAGTCGATGTTTTCTCTCACATCAATGTTTTTTTCTCTCTCTTACTCTCTCTTCCCTCTCTAAAATCAATAAACATATCCTTGGGTGAAATAGCTTAAAGTGGATCAAACACCTCAATGTAAGAGCTAAAAGTATAAACTTCTTAGGGAAAAAAAACAGGTCTAAATTTTTATGACCTTTGATGAGGCAGTAGCTTCTTAGATATGACACTGCAAGCAACCAAGGAAAAAAATTAGATAAGAAAACAGACGTGTATCTAAAATATAGAAACAACTTCAGCTGAACAATAAAGACAAATAACAATTTAAAAATGGACAGAACATTTAAATACAATGTTCCCAAGAGGACATACAAATGGTCAGTAAGCACATAAGATGTTCGACATTATTAATCATTAAGAAAATTCAAATCAGAGCCACAAGGAAATAATACTTCATACCCACCAGGATGGCTATAATTCAAAAAAGCAGTAACAGGAGTTTGCAAGGATGTAGAGAAAGTGGAATCCTCATACACTGCTGTTGGGATTTATAAAATGTTTCAGTCTCTTTGGAATGTAGTTTGACAGAACCTCAAAGTGTTAGACATAGAGTTATTATGTGACCCAGCAGTTTCATTCTCAGGTGTGTACTTAAGAGAACTGAAAACACATTTTCAGATTACTAACATGGACACAAATGTTCATAGCAGTATTATTATTAATAGCCAAAAAGTGTAAACAATCCAAATGTCCATCAACTAACAAATGGTTAAATAAAATAAGTAATGTCCATATAGTGTAAATTATTTAGCCACAGAAAGGAATAAAATACTGATATATGCTACAACATGGATGGACCTTAAAAGCATTATGTTAAGTGAAAGAATCCAAATCAGAAGACTGTCTACTGTTTTATTCCAGTTATATGAAATGTCTAAAATAGGCAAATCCACAGAAACAGGCATAGTGTGTTTGCCAGCAACCTGGGAGTGAGGGCAATGGGAAGGAATTACTGCTAATGGGTCCAGATATCCTTCTCTGGGGTGATGAAAATGTTCTAGAATTATATACTAGTTATGGTTGCACAACTTTAAATATACTAAGAATAACTAAATTGTGCACTTCGAAAGGATGAATTTTGTTATGAAAATTATATCTCAATTTAAAAAAACGCCTGTGTGATTTGTATTGTAGAAGGAAAAATTAGCCAAAAAAAATCTTTAACTACTATAACTAAAGAAAATAATTGATAATTCAAATTCATATGAATAGTAAAATATCATATATTGAGCAGATTCCTGCTTTCCTCCCAGAAGGCACTGTGGTTTTGTTAACTTCTAAACCTAAAATTAAAGTAGTACTTCCTTTCCCTAGCCAGGTAGCTTAGTTGCTTAGAACATTGTCCTGATACACCAAGGTTGTGGGTTCAGTCCCTGGTCAGGGCACATACAAGAAGCATCCTCTGAATGTATAAATAAGTGGGACAACAAATTGATGTGTTTTTTTCCTCCTCCTCTTTCTTCCTCTCTCTAAAATCAATTTAAAGTACCGTATCTTTTGGACTATAAGACACATATCCCCTCCCACATTTGGGAGGAATAATGGTTGTTAATGCTGCTGTTGAGTTCTGTTTACATTTACATTGGTAAAATATATTATTTATATTAATTAAATATTTTACCACATTTTTTGCTTCAAAATTTTTTTCCTATTTTCCTCTAAAATGTAGGCATGTCTTATGGTCTGAAAAAATGTGGTACTGCCTTCTTTTATGGCCCTAGTTACTATCTAAAATTATCCTTCTTATTTATTTATTGACTGCTACAGTAATGTAAGCTTCATAAGAGCTGGAATTTGTGTCCTAGTCACTTCCTATTCACTTACCTGTTTCTAAGTGTCTAACACAGCTTGTTCAAAAAGAGTTAGGTTGGCATGAATGAATGAACAAATGAATGAATGAATCTATCTTTCATAACCTGCCTAACATACATCTCTGGTAAGAAGGAATATTTCATATAGAACAGCATTTCATTAAATCTTTTTATGTTTCAGACTGCTGCACTTCGAGCTGTGGGCAACATTGTCACTGGAACTGATGAGCAAACACAAGTAGTTTTGAACTGTGATGCCCTGTCACATTTCCCAGCACTTCTGACACATCCCAAAGAAAAAATTAATAAAGTAAGTATTTTTAAATACTGTTTAATAAGTGACATACAAGATGTCAGTAGTTTTCATTTCTAAAGTCAGCCACTCAGAACTGTCTATAATATTATTAATATAAACTGTTATTTAGACAGCAAGAGAATATAAAATATTTTACTCTTTGTAACATGGATTAGCATGACTTTCCATGAGTAAATTAATTACAAACTGCAAATTTGGCTCTCTTGGAAATGATGAAATAAAGATAATTGGGTGCTGAATGTTGTATGATTGGAAATTTTTCGTATCTAAGTTAAGTAATGTAGGTTTAATATTTTATAGATAGTTATTAGAGTGTGTGCGTGCGTGTGCGTGCTTGTGGAGGCTATAGAAAGGGGGCACTGACTGGTGATGCTGATATTGGAGTGCATCTGAGGCTGTTGTAGACAAACATGGGTTATTGATTACAACGTTGCCAATGATTATAACCCAAGAACAGCTCACCTAAGTAGCCTGGCACCCTAAAATCTTTAACAGGTTCATTAAACATGGTCCTGTGATCTGATCCAAAAGAGCCTACTGCACACTAGCTAATACTAATAGTTTTTAGAGTAAAACTTGTTTACTAGTTTCTTAAAATAGAGAAAATGTTTCCCTTTAGTAAATTGATAAATCTGTTAAGTTTGATAAATTAGAGTAATGCCCTGCATAGGATGTTGAGTAGATATTTTGCCTTGTTTCATGCTAATTATGGTTTCAGTGTGCATTTATTTCTGAAACTTGCAAAAAAAAAAAAGAAAAGAAAACCTTGTAATCTTGGCTAAAGTAACCCTGTTGTGGTATGAAGGATAGCAGAAAAGATCGTTAGAGTAGACCAGTAAAGGGACCAAATGTCTGCTGCTTCTCTTAATTTGTAAATGACTATTTACAAATAAGTATATTGATGTAAACCACTATTTTATTTCTTTATGTCTCAATTATCATGGATAATTGAGATTTATCTACTTTGGCTAGCACTCAGAATAGAGAGTAAAGCGCATTAAGGGGATGCTGAATCTTGTTTACGATAGTTTTAGGACTTGTATTCGTGTTACAGCCTTAGATTCCTTAGTTATTTGTTCAGCCAATTTTCTCTTGAGTCTTAGTGTTTACGAAATTGTTTTCAAGAATTCTCTGTAAGGATTAGTTCATTATGACTTGGATTAGGACAATTAGCAATTTGTCCACAGAAAATAGGAAAAGGGATAGAGGAGTTGAGATTCCTAAAATTTTTATTATGGAACTCACTCCGTAATAAAATTATCTGGACATTGTAGTAAACGTGTTTTTTCTTAGTTCAGATGCAAATTTTATTTTTTTAATGAGAAATATTGAAGGAGTCTTGTTCTACAGGAAGCAGTGTGGTTCCTCTCTAACATCACTGCAGGAAATCAGCAGCAGGTTCAGGCAGTAATTGATGCCAATCTTGTCCCAATGATAATACACCTTTTGGATAAGGTAAGAAAATCATCTTTTATATATCTGAGTAAAAGTAAAGGGATTTAAATTTAATAAATTATGTGAATATATACTTCTTATTTAATTAAAACCTATATAGTTGGCATAAATGCTACACCAAAGTAGTATTAATATTAAAACTTTAAAACCCAGAAGTTTTTATATATAAGAAACATTTCTTTTTAGGAACCCTTGGCCCTTCTGTATCATTCTTTTATTAGAAATACTATTACCCTGGGATTTATTAAACATTCATATTATTACTACTGATTATACATGCTGAACACTTTAAATATATTACTTCATTTAATACTGTAGCTCTGTGAGGTTAAGAATTATCCCCATTTAACAGATGAAGAAACTGTGGTATAGACAAATAAATTACCCAAGATTAAACTGCACACGTAAGTGTGGTATTTAATCATATGCTGTATCATATTTAATGTTTGGGAAAGAGACATTTTAAAATGTCACAGTTGCCCTGGCTGCTATGGCTTATTTGGTTGGATCTTGGTCCTAGCCAAAGGGTTATGGGTTCGATTTCAGGTCAGGGCACATGTCTAGGTTGCTGCCCTGACCTTCATCTGGCTCCTGTGATCCCCTCTGGGTGCTTGTGTGAGGCAACCAGTCAATGTTTCTCTCTCACCCTCCCACCCCCCTAAAAAAAGCAATGAAAAAATGTCCTGGGGTGAGGATAAAATAATAAAATGGTCATAATCACAGCATGGGTTTTTGTTTTTGTTTTTGTTTTTCTGAACTTTGATCTATAATTAAAGAGAAAAACATTTCTAACTTATTTTTCTCCATGTTTTCTACAAACTAGTAGTACAAGCTAGTTTCATATCACCTGGTATATTAAGTTTAGTTTGTTAGGCAAGAATACTTATGCACTACTCTACTTCCTAGTGATTCACATCAGGAGACATGTCCTATGTGTCATACTTTTAATGATACTAAGATTAATTAGTGAGCTCAGGTGTTTTCAGCCTATACCAGCTGATTATTATAAAACTAGACATCAGTCCTTCACATAACGGTTTTTAGGCATTTATCAATGCTCATTGCCTGGATCCCTTAGTTTACTAGGAACTGCAGAATGCTGACTTTCTAATTTTGTCATTCTTTGTGTATTAGCCATTATTCGTCAGTAAAGAGCTTTTGCTTATCACCTATTAGTTTACACAGGAACGTATATAGCAATGACAAGATAAATGTTTGATTTTTGCTCATTACTCAATTTTCAGAATGACATGGTTTCCTAACCACCTCAAAAGGAGACTAAGGTGGAACTTTTAGTGTTATTATGAAATTATGGATATATATATATAGATAGATAGATAGATAGATAGATACATATATATTTTGTAAGTTTTAATCTATTATAGTCCTCTCTGACATCCAGGTTGTTCCCCGACCAATAGGAAGCTCTTAAATTTGGTGTCTGATTTTTTTATTTTGTATCACCTTGTAGTTTTTGAGAGCTTCCTTCATTTTGGATATGACATGATTCCGAGACTTATCTTGTATATTTTCTAACCTAGACCTTGAATGAACTATTTCTCCAGGGTGTTCTGGTTCCTTTTTGTAGGGAATGGTATTTAAGGATTATAGTTCAGGTACTAACTAAGGATGATCATTGCTATAAAGTTGTCATTGTTTGTAGGCCTGAGTGAACAAAATAGGTGATGGTGTATTTTTTTAGAAAGTAGAAAAGTATATTGTAATGTGAATATGAGAATTCATGAAAAATCATGAATGAAAGGAAGCGATTGGATATTGCTGGATATTTAAGTTAACAGTGATTTTATTTTCACTTCTTGGATTTTATATTTTCATTTCTCTTATGCTGGAAATCTTCCTAAAAAAATTGAGCATATATTGAGAAGTATAATATAAAATCTATCAAAATAACAAGACCATACAGCCAGTGATGACATGACTACTCCATTTTTTTTTTTATCCTTACCTGAGGCCATGCTTATTGATTTTGATACTTTATCTTTTTTTTTTTTTTTTTTTTTTTTTTTTAATGAAAGGGGAAGGGAGGGAGAGAAACATCAATCTGTTGCCTCTTGTATGCAACCAACTGGTGACAGAACCCACAGCCTACACCTATGCTGTGACTGGGAATCAACCCCACAACCCTTCGGTTTATGGGATGATATTCCAACCAACTGAGTCACGCTGGCCAGGGCATGACTACTCCATTTTTTTTATTGGTTTTTGGTTTGTTCTTCCATTGTTTCCTCTTTAAATATAAGCAGGCGCCTATCTACATGCCTGTTCCACCCTACCATATATTCTTCTTGTATTGCTTTTTCATTTTTATTTTTAAAGAGGGAAAAGGAGAGAGAAAGAAAGGGAGATAGATATCAATGTGCAACAGAAACAGCAATTGGTTGCCTCTTTACACACCCCCAGCCAGGGACCTGGCCTGCAACCCACGCATGTGAAAATTGACATTTCGTTCATAGGACGGAATTCAACCCAATGAGCCACACCAGCCAGGGGCAAAGGGTTATCTTAATAAGTAAAAATTATATGTGCCTATAGAAAGGCTAGCAGTAAACCTGTGCAAATACTCAGTAGTTGAAAATTATTTCAAAAACATCTTTCCAGTTTACTTTATATTGCAGTTTGTATTCTTTGCTTTGCTGTTGCAGGGGGATTTTGGCACTCAGAAAGAAGCTGCTTGGGCCATAAGTAACTTAACAATTAGTGGGAGGAAAGATCAGGTAAGTTCAGCTCTTACTTATTGCTCAAAACTGGTAAAATAACAGTACAGATCATTTAAGTTTTAGATCTTGGTAAATCATAATTTAAAATAATAGTAAGAAAACAGACAATCTGTGATTTTTTTTTTTAACTATGAAAGTCACCTACTTCCCTTAGAAGTGTTTCATAGATGAGAAGCGTTCTCTTCCCAACTTCTTGATCTACAACAATTTTCCAATGCATGGTAAGATTGAGGACTTAAGTCAGGGTTGGGGTTTGTTTGTTTTGTTTGTTTGTTTGTTTCTTTGTTTTGAAGTTTTTTTGGTTTTGTTTTTGCTTTTTTGCTTTATAACAGCATTAATTTTTAAAAGAGGACTTTTTTTTGTTAATTGGACAGAATTGAAACTGCCTCTCATATTTTGCTAACAAATGAACAAAAATTTACCAGCCACTTGGTAGGCACTAAACTCAAACAAAAGTCTGGGAGTACAAATTAGAGGACTGAGATGTGCCTAGGGCATAAAATTTAGAGAGGCACTCTCAAAGTGTGCAGGTGATAGAGCTCAACATTGTGCCTACTGGCAAAATAAAATGGGTTTTAAAGGTCCACGAAAGATGTTTCACAGATAGTTACAAAGAGTGAATTTGGAGCTGATAAACAGTAAACTGATAATTATTACAAATAGACTGGTAGTGAGCAGTGAATCCACTTAAATAGGAATACTGAGCACAATATGAATATACAGGGAAATAATAACGATATGAAAAGGACAGGAAGATATTATGAAAATATTACAGAAACAATAGAATAGTGAATTGAAGATGGCCAGGTATATGAGAATGCTAAATGTAATAATACTAAAGAATCCATGGATACTCTCACATTAAACAGTTAGTAGTTTTTTTCTTGTTTTCTTTTTTTAATATATTTTATTGATTATGCTATTACAGTTGTCCCATTTCCCCCCCTTCACTCCCCTCCACACCTTCTCCCACCCACCTTTCCCCCTTTAGTTCATGTCCATGTGTCATAAGTTCTTTAGATTCTACATTTCCCATACTATTCTTACCCTCTCCCGGCCTATTTTCTACCTACCATCTATGCTACTTATTCTCTGTACCTTTTCCTCCTCTCTCCTCCTCCCACTCCCCTGTTGCTAACCCTCCATGTGATCTCCATTTCTGTGGTTTTGTTCCTGTTACAGTCATTTGCTTAGTTTGTTCTTTTTGTTTTAGGTGTGGTTGTTAATAACTGTGAGTTTGCTATCATTTTACTATACATGTTTTTGATCTTCTTTTTCTTACATAAGTCCCTTTAACATTTCATATAATGAGGGCTTGGTGATGATGAACTCCTTTAACTTGACCTTACCTGAGAAGCACTTTTTCTGTCCTTCCATTCTAAGTGAAAGCTTTGTTGGATAGAGCAATCTTGGACGTAGGTCCTTGCCTTTCATGACTTGGAATACTTCTTTCCAAGGAATGCCTTCTCTTCTTGCCTGTAAGGTCTCTTGAGAAATCAGCTGACAGGCTGATGGGAACTCCTCTGTAGGTGACCGTTTCCTTATTTCTTACTGCTTCTAGGATCCTCTCCTTCATTTTAATCTTGGGTAATATAATTATGATGTGCCTTGCTGTGTTCCTCCTTGGGTCCAACTTCTTTGGGACTCTCTGAGCTTCCTGGACTTCCTGGTAGTCTATTTCCTTTGCCAGACTGGGGAAGTTCTCCTTTATTATTTGTTCAAATAAGTTTTCCACTTGTCGCTCTTCCTCTTCTCCTTCTGGTACCCCTATAATTCAGATGTTGGGATGTTTAAAGATGTCCTGGAGGTCCCTAAGCCTCTCCTCATTTTTTTGAATTGTTGTTTCTTTGTTCTTTTCTGTTTGTTTGTTTGTATGTTTCCTCCTTCTGGTCCACTCCATTGATTTGAGTCCCAGTTTTTTTCCCATCACTATTGGTTCCCTGTACATTTTCCTTTATTTTACTTAGCGTAGCCTTCATTTTTTCATCTGATTTGCAACCAAATTCAACCAATTCTGTGAGCATCCTGACCACCAGTGCTTTGAACTGTGCATCTGATAGGTTGGCTATCTCTTCGTGGCTTAGTTTTATTTTTTCTGGAGCTTTGATCTGTTCTTCCCTTTGGGCCTTTTTTTGTTTTGTTTTGTTTTGTTTTGTTTTGTCTTGTCTTGTCTTGTCTTGTCTTGTCTTGTCGCAGCTGTTAGGTAGTGAGGGGCAGAGCCCTAGGTGTTCACCAGGGCAGGTCAAACCAGAAGCTGGGTTGTGATGCTGCATGTCAGGGAGGGGACCAAGAGGGAACAATGGCGCTTGCTCTGCCCTCTGTTGGATTGGATTTCAGTCCCACCACTTCCCCCAAGCAAACTTGGCCCTTCTGGTGCTGATTCCCAGGTGGGTAGGTTTGCATACATTCTAGGATCCGGTGGGTCTCTCCAACGAATTTTCCTGTGAGGCTGGGACCTGGCACCTCAACCCCCACTGGTGTTTTCAGTCTGTGGTTTGAGGCTTTATTTCCCTGCGCTGGAGCCCTGGGCTATGCGGTCTGTCTCACTCCGAAGTTTCCCTTGCTTTATCTGCATGCAAATGTTGAACTACCCAGTCAGCCTGCTGCCTTGCGTACCTCACTGGGTCTGCCCACTGCCACCCTGTGCCCAATGTATGCCAGCCGCCTTCTGCATGCACAGGGTCTAACCACTGCCCTCTTTCATGTCCTGGGTCCACAAGCCACCACTTTTTTTTTTTTCTTTTTTTTTTTGCCGAGATCCCTCTCCGCTCCACCGCCTGACTCCTCCCCTCCTACTGGTCTGGATGAATGTGTCTATTTTAACTCCTTGGTTGTCAGACGTCCATATAGTTCAATTGTCTGGTAGTTCTGGTTATTTTTCTAAATTTTTGCTGTCCTTATTTTGGTTGTGCGAGGAGGCACAGTGTGTCTACCTATACCTCCATCTTGGCCAGAAGTCCCAGTTAGTAGTTTTTGTTTTTTTTTTAAATATCCAGCCTTTTAACTGGTGTTATAATTTCTTAATCTTTTTTTTTAAATATATTTTATTGATTATGCTATTACAGATGTCCCATTTCTCCCCCATCATTCCCCCCTTTAGTTCATGTCCATGGGTCATAAGTTTTCTAGCTTCTACATTTCCCATACTATTCTTGCCCTCCCCCGTCTATTTTTTCCCATTATCTATGCTACTCATTCTCTGTACCTTTTCCCCCTCTCTCCTCCTCCCACGCCCCTGTTGCTAACCCTCCATATGATCTCCATTTCTGTGGTTCTGTTCCTGTTCTAGCTGTTTGCTTAGTTTGCTTTTGTTTTAGGTGTGGTTCTTGATACCTATGAGTTTGTTGTCTTTTCACTGTAATAGTTTTATCTTCTTTTTCTTAGATAAGTCCCTTTAACATTTCATATAATAAGGGCTTGGTGATGATGAACTCCTTGAACTTGCCCTTATCTGAGAAGTGCTTTATCTGTCCATCCATTCTAAATGACAGCTTTGCTGGATAGAGCAATCTTGGATGTAGGTCCCTGCTTTTCAAGATTTCAAATATTTCTTTCCAGCCCATTCTTGCCTGTAAGGTCTCTTTTGAGAAATCAGCTGACAGTCTGATGGGAACTCCTTTGTAGGTGACTGTCCCCTTATCCCTTGCTGCTTCTAGAATTCTCTGCTTCATTTGAATCTTGGCTAATGTAATTACAATGTGCCTTGGTGTGTTCCTCCTTGGGTCCAACTTCTTTGGGACTCTCTGAGCTTCCTGGACATCCTGGTAGTCTATTTTCTTTGCCAGATTGGGGAAGTTCTCCTTTATTATTTGTTCAAATAAGTTTTCCACTTGTTGCTCTTCTTCTTCCCCTTCTGGGAGCCCTATAATTCGGATGTTGGGACGTTTAACGATGTCCCGGAGGTTCCTAAGCCTCTCCTCATTTTTTTGAATTCTTGTTTCTTCCTCGTTTTCTGTTTGGTTGTTAGTTTCTTCCTTCTGGTCCACTCCATTGATTTGAGTCCCAGTTTTCCTTCCATCTCTATCAGTTCCCCATGCATCTTCCTTCATTTCACGGATTGTAGCCTGCATTTTTTCATCTAGTTTGTGAGCAAAATCAACCAATTCTGTGAGCATTTTGATGACCAGTGCTTTGAACTGTGCATCTGACAGGTTGGCTATCTCTTCACTGCTTAGAGGAATTGGCTCTGGGGCTTTTATTTGTTTTCCAGTTTGAGCCATTTTTGGTGGGTTTTTGTTGTTGTTGTTGTTGTTTTGGTTTTAGTCTGGTCGCGGCTATTACGTAGTGAGGGGGTGGAGCCTTAGGTGTTCCTCAGGGCGGGGCAGCCCAGTCGCTGGGTTGTGACGCTATAGGTGGGGGCGGGGTCTGAGAAGGAGCAATGGCGCCTGCTCCACTCTCTCCTGGACTCCGGCCCTTTCCGCTGCTTCCCCTTCACCTGGATTATCTGCGCACGCGCGTGTGCTGTTACGTAGTGAAGAGTGGAGCCTCTGGCGCTCCCCAGTGTGGGGCAGCCCAGTCGCTGGGTTGTGGCGCTGTATGTGGGGGTGGGGCCTGAGAGGGAGCAATGGCGCCTGCTCCACTCTCTCCTGGATTCAGTCCCCTCCGCCACTTCCCCTCCACCTGGACCGTCTGCGCGCTTGAATGTGAGACCACCTGGTCAGTCAGCCAGCCGCCTTGTGTGGCCTCACTGGGTCTGCACAGTTGCCCCTCTGTGCCCGGGGTCCGCCAGCTGCTGCCTGTAGGCCCGGGGACTGCCAGCCACCGCCTGTGCACCTGGGAACTGCCAGCCGCTGCTGCTTGCGTTCCTGGGGCCGCACTTCCACTTTCTCCTGCCGCGACTCCGCCCCTCTTACCGGTCTGGATGAATGGTTGTTGGACTTCCGTACAGTTCAGTTTTCTATAAGTTCTGGTTGTTTTCTTGTTTCTAAATATTTGTTGTCCTTAATTTTGGTTGTGAGAGGAGGCACCGTGTGTCCGCCTACGCCTCCATCTTGGCCGGAAGTCCATAATTTCTTAATCTTAAAGGGAAAAGGATCTTTGAAAGAAGTATACCATATGGCAAAGAAATGTTTCATATGAAATTGAGTGATTCATTCACTTTCACTTAATTTTTTTCAAAATATTTTATTGATTATGCTATTACAATTGTCCCGTTTTTTTCTTATTTTTGTTCCCCTCCCATCAGCATTCCCTCCCCCACACCTTAGTTCATGTCCATGGGTTGTACATGTAAGTTCTTTGGTTTCTCCATTTCCTACACTACTCTTAACCTCCCTCTGTCTTATTTTGTACCTACTATTTATGCTACTTATTCTCTGTACCTTTTCCACCTCCCCCGCTCCCATTCCTGTTGCTAACCCTCCATGTGATCTCCATTTCTGTGATTCTGTTCCTGTTCTAGTTGTTAGCTTTGTTTTTGTTTATGTTTTTGTTTTAGGTTCATTTGTAGTTGTGAGTTTATTGTCATTTTACCATTCATAGTTTTGATCATCTTTTTCTTAGATAAATCCTTTTAACATTTCATATAATAATGGCTTGGTGATGATGAACTCCTTTAACTTGACCTTATCTGGGAAGCACTTTATCTGCCCTTCCATTCTAAATGATAGTTTTGCTGGATAGAGTCATCTTGGATGTAGGTCCTTACCTTTCATGACTTGGAACACTTCTTTCCAGCCCCTTCATGTGTGCAAGGTTTCTTTTGAGAAATCAGCTGACAGTCCGATGGGAACTCCTTTGTAGGTAACTGCTGCTTTTAGGATTCTCTCCTATCTTAACTCTTAGGTAACGTAATTATGGTCTTCCTTGGTGTGTGCTTCCTTGGATCCAACTTCTTTGAGACTCTCTGAGCTTCTTGGACTTACTGGAAGTCTATTTCCTTTGCCAGATTGGGGAAGTTCTCCATTATTTTTTTGAAATAAGTTTTTCAGTTTCTTGCTCTTTCTCTTCTCCTTCTGGCAGCCCTGTGATTTGGATGTTGGAATGTTTAAAGTTTTCCTGTAGGTTCCTAAGCCTCCTAATTTTTTTTTTTTGAATTTATTTTTAAAGATGTTATTTATTTCCTTTTAAAGAGGGAAAGAAACATCAGTGTGTGGTTGCCTCTCGCACATCCCCAACTGGGGCCCTAGCCTTCATCCCAGGCATGTGCCCTGACTGGGGATTGAACTGGTGACCTTTCAGTTTTCAGGCCAGCACTCAGTCCACTGAGCCACACCATCCCGGGTTGCATTCTTGTGTTTTTGTTCTGTTCTGGTTGAATGTTTTTCTTCCTTCTGCTCCAAATCATTGATTACAGAGTCCCGGTTTCCTTCCAGTCACTGTTGGTTCCCTGTATATTTTTCTCTATTTCATTTTGCATAGCTTTCACTTTTCCTCTATTTTTAGACCATACTCAACCATTTCTGTTAGCATCCTGATTACCATTGTTTTGAACCCTGCATCTGATAGGTTGGCTAGCTCTTCATCACTTAGTTCTATTTTTGGAGCTTTGATATGTTCTTTCATTTGGGCCATGTTTTTTTGTCTTGGTGTGCCTGTTACCTAGTAAGGGGCTGAGACTTAGGTCTTCTCCAGGGCAAGGCAACCCATATTGCTAGACTGTTGCACTGTTTGTGGGGAAGGAGTCCAAGAGGGTGCAATGCCACTTGGCTCTCACTGGCTTTCAGTCACTTCCACTACTACACACAAGCAAATTGGGCCCTCCTGGTGCTGATTCCTGGGTGGGTGGGCTTGTGTATTCTAGGACCCTGTAGGTCTCTCCAAGAAACTCTCCTGTGATGTTGGGAGTTTCTCCCATTACCGCAGTTCCCACAGGTTTTTACAGTCAGAGGTTTGAGGCTTTATTTCTCTGTGCTGGAACCCTGGGTGGTATGGTCTGTCTCGCTTCCCAGTAGTTCCTCCCGGTTTATCTGCACTCAAATGCAGGACTGGCATGTCCTCCAGCTGCTGTCTTGCCACCCCACTACCAGTCTGAATGAATGTTTCTTCTTTAATTCCTTGGTTGTCAGAGTTCCATACAGTTTCATTTTCTAGGAGTTCTGGTTATTTTTGAAGTTCATTGCTCTTGCTCTTCTTTTGTGTGAGGAGGCAAAGTTATCTGCCTACACCTCTGTCTTGGCTGGAAGTTTTAACTTTTTCTAAGTTCAAGGAAAATAAACATAGTACATGAAAAGGAAGTTAGATAAATGTAATCTAACTTTACATGCAAGAGATGAAGTCATGTTTTCATACTTAAAATTTGAAAGTCAAAATATTCCAGTGAGATAAATACACAAAGTTCACCTACATTTTATTATGGTGTTTTTATTCTTCAGGTGGCCTACCTAATTCAACAAAATGTTATTCCACCTTTTTGCAACTTGCTGACTGTAAAGGATGCACAAGTTGTGCAAGTAGTACTGGATGGATTAAGTAATATATTAAAAATGGCTGAAGATGAGGCAGAAACCATAGCCAATCTTATAGAAGAATGTGGAGGTAAGTTTTATTATAAGCTATTACTACATATTTTAATGTTTGTTTTGTAACTTCATTATTTTCTGATGAATACAGCACTTCTGTATCTTTTTTTTTTTTTTTGTCTTACATAATCAAGTAACCGAATAAAGTAAATACTATGTTCTATGTGTACAGTCCTTCTCAGCTTCGTGCATATGCTTAGGTAACTGAATTGCTGCCATATATTGAACAGGCACTGTACTAAGATACTTGGAAGTCAGTGGTAAACAAGACACAGTTCCTGCCCTCAAGGCATGTAGTCTAGTCATACAGATAAGTATGAACTGATTTAATGTGCTAATTACCCTAATAGAAATGCACAACAAAATGAAATATGTAATCCATCCTGGAAGAAGCAGGAAGTCACACCTGAGCTGGATTTTGAGAGATGAATAAGGATTAATAAAGTAAAAAGGGATGAAAGGTGTTCCAGGCATATATAACACCCATGAGCAAAGTCTGAGGTGAGAAATAGCATTCAGCAAATTGTAAGTAGTTCATTATTGCTGAATCACAAAATGTGGGGTAGAAAGTACCAAAAGGATGAGGCTGAGACATGGCCAGTAAGCAGGTCCCTGTAACTCTTACAAGCTTTGTAGCATGGTGGATACAGTTATACCTTGGTACTCGTCAGCTTCAGAACTGGTCAAATCCTGTACTCATCGCATTTTGATAAAAGAATATTTTAGCATTCAGCGCTTGCTCAGGACTCATTGCACTTGCTCAAAGCGCATTAGCCTTGCTAGAACTGGTAAGAGTCATGGTGCCACAACACAGCTGTGATGCATGGCTGTGTATCGAGCCACGTGGAATATAAGCAACACCTCTTAGCTGTCAGCGCTTAGAATTAACAAATACACAGAACATGGAAGTCTCGAATGTGGCTGTGGAACAAATTATAAATGTTGACCTGGATAAACGTAAAACTAAAGGTATTTCTGACAGAAGTTGAGAAGTAAATGAAGGGAGGCGTAATGATAGGAATAGGAGAAGAACTGTATCTTCAACTTAGTAGAGGAGTCCAAAGGCTTGAAAATTACTAAGAAATAGTATTTTTAAAGTTACTAAAATGACAAATAGAATTAAAAAACAAACCATGCATAATACCAAGTTAGGAACAGAAGGTGGGGAATAGTGTTAGGGAACTAATTGGGAAGTGAGTACCAGAAAATTAAAAACAGGCATAGTTTAAAAATATTTTACTACTTTTGCTGTTTTTACCCATGGAAAGCATTTTAATTATTAAAAATTTATTTTTATGTATTAAAATAAAAATATAGATCTTGAGCATTGCCTACCTCATTGGAGGTGAGGTCCAGGAATCCCAATGGATTTTGCCATAAGGTATGACAAGCCATTGGAAGATTTTACTTGGTAAGCCATTAGTATGCTTAGACAAAGCGTGCTTATCAGAGGAATGGGACCCGCTAGAGATAGGAGAAAGAAAACTAGTTAGGAAAGTGTATAGTAGTTGGGCCACAATAAATGATGGCAGTAATAATGGAGACAAAAGGGACATCACAAGGTTCAAGAAATGGATAGAGCCCTGGCTGTCATGGCTCAGTGGTTTGAGTGCCGACCTGCAAACCAGAGGGTCGCAGGTTCAATTCCCAGTCAGGGCACATGCCTGGATTTCAGGCCAGGTCCCCAGTAGGGGGCACACGAGAGGCAACCACACATTGATGTTTTTCTCCCTCTCTCTCTTTCCCTTCACATCTCTAAAAATAAATAAATAAAATCTTTTTAAAAAATGGGTAGAGTTTGAGGCTTTTAAGATTGCATTGTAGAGTATTGAGGGAAGGGGAATTTAGGCTTTCTCTTATATTTCAAGCTGTTAACATCAAGTAAGACTACAATGGAATAGTTTAAATGCATAAAGCAAATAACAAATTGTGTTTAAGACAGCTCAGCTTTTTTTAAATATATTTTATTGATTATGCTATTACAGTTGTCCCATTTCTCCCCCATCATTCCTCTCCACCCTGCACACCCCCTCCCACCCACATTCCCCCCCTTTCATTCATGTCCATGTGTCATAAGTTCTTTAGCTTCTACATTTCCCACACTGTTCTTGCCCTCCCCCTGTCTATTTTCTACCCGCCATCTATGCTATTTATTCTCTGTACCTTTCCCCCCTCTATCCTCTTCCCACTCCTCTGTTGCTAACCCTCCATATGATCTCCATTTCTGTGGTTCTCTTCCTGTTCCAGTTGTTTGCTTTTGTTTTAGGTGTGGTTGTTAATAGCTGTGAGTTTGCTGTCTTTTCACTGTCATATTTTTTTATCTTCTTTTTCTTAGATAAGTCCCTTTAACATTTCATAGAATAAGGGCTTGGTGATGATGAACTCCTTGAACTTGACCTTATTTGAGAAGCACTTTATCTTCCCTTCCATTCTAAATGAAAGCTTTGCTGGATAGAGCAATCTTGGATGTAGGTCCTTGCCTTTCAAGACTTCAAATACTTCTTTCCAGCCCCTTCTTGCCTGTAAGGTCTCTTTTGAGAAATCAGCTGACAATCTGATGGGAACTCCTTTGGAGGTGACTATCCCCGTATTCCTTACCGCTTCTAGAATTCTCTTCTTTATTTTAATCTTGGCTAATGTAATTACGATGTGCCTTGGCGTGTTCTTCCTTGAGTCCAACTTCTTTGGGACTCTCTGAGCTTCCTGGACTTCCTGGTAGTCTATTTCCTTTGCCAGATTAGGGAAGTTCTCCTTTATTATTTGTTCAAATAAGTTTTCCACTTGTTGCTCTTCTTCTTCCCCTTCTGGTACCCCTATAATTCGGATGTTGGGAGGTTTAAAGATGTCCCAGAGGTTCCTAAGCCTCTCCTCATTTTTTTAAATTTTTGTTTCTTCCATGTTTTCTGTTTGGTTGGTTGTTTCTTCCTTTTGGTCCACTCCATTGATTGGAGTCCCAGTTTTCCTCCCATCTCTATTCTCCATGCGTCTTCCTTCATTTCATGTATTGTAGCCTGCATTTTTTTTTTTTTTTTCATCTAATTTATGAGCAAAATCGACCAATTCTGTGAGCATCCTGATCACCAGGGCTTTGAACTGTGCATCTGATAGGTTGGCTATCTCTTCACGGCTTAGAGAATTGGCTCTGGGGCTTTCATTTGTTCTCCGGTTTGAGCCATTTTTGGTCTTTTTTGTTTTGTTTTGTTTTTTTGGTCTGGTCGAGGCTGTTACGTAGTGAGGGGTGGAGCCTTAGGTGTTCCCCAGTGTGGGGCAGCCCAGTCGCTGAGTTGTGATGCTGTATGTGGGGGCAGGTTCTGAGAGGGAACAATGGCACCTGCTCCGCTCTCTCTCGGATTCCAGTCCCTTCTGCCGCTTCCCCTTCGCCTGGATTATCTGCGCGCGTGAATATGGGACCACCTGGTCAGCCCTCCGCCTTGTGCAGTGTCACTGGGTCTTCACAGTTGCCACCCCGTGCCCAGGGTCTGACAGCTGCCACCTGTGGACCTGCGGTCTGCCAGCCGCTGCCTACATACCTGGGGAACTGCCACCCACTGCTGCCTGCGTTCCCGGGTCTGCATCTCCACTTTTTCCTGCCATGACTCTGCCCCTCTTACCAGTCTGGATGAATGGTTGTTGGACTTCCGTACAGTTCAATTTTCTATCAGTTCTGGTTGTTTTCTTGTTTCTAAATATTTGTTGTCCTTAATTTTGGTTGTGAGAGGAGGCACAGTGTGTCCACCTACGCCTCCATCTTGGTCGGAAGTCCTACTAGTTCAGCTATTTTTTTTTATAAAGAGATTTTAAAATTTATTCTTAGCAACTTCCAAATATGGAAAACGGGATTACTAACTGCAGTCACCATGCTGTACATAATATTGTATGACTGATTTTTTTTTTTAATTGTTCAAGTATAGTTTTCTGCCCTTTGCCCCCATCTAAGCCCACCCCCCAGACAGTTCAGCTTTTAGGTAACTATGAAACATCCTGGTGAACTTATCATGCAGACATGTAAATTTTATGCATCTGAGAGGCTCAGGAAAGAAATGAAACTTTAGATTTACAGGTCCTCAGCCTGTATTAGTAGCTCAATTTTTTCATGAAAGGGTCCCATAAGGAAAGTACATATAGAGTGAGAAATGAGCCCAAAACAACTCATCTTTAGCGAGTAGAGGATGAACACAAGTGAAAGGGAAATTTCATTACTTTTCAGAGACCTTAAAACTGCAACTCCTAAAAGGCAAAAGCAGATCTAATTTTTAAGATTTACCTTTAGAATAAATTCCCAAAAATTGTACATTTGCAATTCAATAATTGGATTATGTGGTCTCAAGATTATTATGCCTTTTTTGCCATTACTTTTTAAATATTACCTTGTTTCATTTCACAAAATCTCTTGCAGGACTGGAGAAAATCGAACAACTACAAAATCATGAAAATGAAGACATCTACAAATTGGCCTATGAGATCATCGATCAGTTCTTCTCTACAGATGATGTATTTAATAACTTTATAGTTGTTTTAGTTTTCTTAATAAATATAAGTCTAGATGAAATAATATAAGCTAGATCATGTGTATGTATTTTGAAGGGAGTGGAATTAAAATAGGTAAATGACAGTAAGGTAACTTATTTCAGAAACAATAGTTTCAGCATTTTTGAAAGTCCCTTGGGGCAAGAAAGTTAAGAATTTTTTTTTTTACACTGGAGAAGTTAGGCTTTATTTTTCTTTGATGTGTCTATAATTATATATTTTATATTGTTACTGACATAATGTGTTTATAAGCAAAACAGTGATACAAGTATATGTCCTGTGACAAATCCTTTGTGACAATAATTAGTTAATCCACTATTGACTATATTCTCACTGTTATTTTTAGTTGGTGACCAAAACTAAATATGAAGATAGATAAATCTAAAATAATAAATCATCAAAAAAAGATGTTTCCATATAATGTAAGGTGTAGTATATAGAAGTCTTCATATTTGTTAGTATATGGTAATGGAATTTAAAGTATTAACTTATTTTTAGTATTGCCTTTTTGGAAAGTAAGTCAATGATTAAAGCAATTGTTCCTTAGAAAATCATAGTGATTAGGTTTAGCCACCAGTGAATTTCTTGAATGATTTTCTCAACTTTTTAAACAAATAACTCATAGCACAAACTTTTCCACATTATCAAAAAGGAGTAGAATATTATCAAACATTTTTAAGCATGTATTGTCTGAACATTCACCTGACAAGGACAGTACCAGTCATGAGCCACGTAACAACATTTTGGTCATTGATGGACCATATATACAACAATGGTCCCATAAGATTATAATGATGAAGCTGATAACTTCTTATTGCCTAGTTATGTCACAGCCATTGTAATGTTGTACCCCATTACATTACTCAGGTGAACTTGGGGCAGGTGTGAGAGACAACTGATTGACACTTCTTTCCCTCTATTTCTCCCTCCCTTCTCCTCTCTCTAAAAGTAAATAAAATCTTTTTAAAAAATTAAAAATAGGGGAAAACGTATAGCACATACAATTACAGTATTAGGCTATCCCATCTAGGTTTGTGTTAATACACTTCATGATGTTTGCATAGCAGTGAAATCATGTAACAATGCATTTCTCAGAATGCATCCCCATTGTTAATTTGATGCATGTCTGTATTGAAAAAGAAAATTGTAGAATGTACCTACACAGGGTCTGGCACAAATAACACCCCTTTTTAATTAAAAAATCATAAGCATGTAATTCTGTAACAACAATATCACTCAAGCACACCATATGACATTTTAGGTGAAATGTTCAAATTAAAACTGTATATTAATACCCTACCAACCACATTCAAGCAGGCCTTACTTCTGCCGGACACTGTAGATGATTAAACTATTTAGCTATCAGGTCCTTAAGATAGATGATCAAGTCCTATTTAGAACATAATACCAGTTAAATAAATAAAAAATATAATCCGGAAAAGGCATACTCTTTTAAGGGTAGCTTTCATTACATTTCTTTTAAAGTTGGATTTTTGGAAGTCCTAATTTGCAATTAGATATACACAAGGCCTTACGATTTCTAATACTTCAATATGCAGTTCTTTGTTATTCTCTTACATTGTGAAAATAATTAAGATGATATGCACATTTATAGGAACTTCGTTATAGGCTCATAATTTTGTGTTAACTTCAAAAAAGAACCTTTAGTTTTATAAAGCATATAGAGTATTTATTCATTATTAGCTGTTATTTAAGCCTAACTGCTATTAAAAATTAACCAAAGATTACACTTATTCTAAAAGTGGTGGCATTAATTGTCTTATATCATCAACTATTTTGTATTTGGCCAGATATACAGGAAATTATAGTATCTTCACAGTTTGAGATATATGACCATCTTTATTCTATTTCATTCTTTTAGAAGATATTTGTCTTGCATATTCTCAAGTTTCTTCTCATTTTGTTGTCCTCAAGAAAAAGTTTTTGCAGAATGTTTCAGCTTTCTAAAGGGATGATAGGACAGTGTTGATGCTTATCACTTCTCTCATACCTTTTTAGGGGAAATGGAAACATTACTATAATGCTATTTATGTATACTGTAAAACTAATCCTCATTTTTCTTCTTTTTTCCTATAGATTGATGAAGATGCTAGCCTTGTTCCAGAGGCAATACAAGGTGGAACATTTGGTTTCAATTCATCTGCCAATGTACCAACAGAAGGGTTCCAGTTTTAGAAAGATGTTGTGGAAGTTAGATACAATGCAGCACTGAGATACATATATATACACATATATATAAAAAGGTTTGATCCATCAAGCTTGGCTCATGGGATCTGCTGCTGCATTAAATCGGGAAAGAAAATGTGAAGATTTCATTTGGAATCACAGAAAATGCCCAAATGAAGTCAAGATGGCGAGTGGGTGCGAGTGAGAATGAGTGGCAAAATGTAATGAAAACTTTACACGAGTGCTTATGTAGGCTGATCAAAGTAAAAAGGGCTACGGGTCACAGAACTTCAGTGCCTGAGAAGGAACATTGACTTACTCTGTATCAATTGAGGGAAAGTGCAGTACCTGTCATCTTCGAGCCTTGTAAGCATAAAAGAGAATAGGACGCCCATATAAGTCAAAGGAAAATGAGCCCAGGCCTTGCTATGAAGCAGTGTGTGAATGGACAGTGTTGAATGAATGGCTCAATGATAGAGCCAGGCTCATCTTTCAAATCTAGGGCTCTTCACTCACGAAGCAGACTCCTAGTCCTGGAGTGACTGTGTATGAGAGTATGGTTGTGGTGCTGTATGTGAATGCATGCAAGCTTGATTTGCCTTCAGGGGGCTGGTAACAAACCTAGTAAATCATCAAAATGAGATCATAAGTGTTAATGTACACTGGACATGAAAACAAAGACCGGTTTAGCAGCAGACATTGGTTTACTCTGCAGCCTGTGTTTTCTATTCCCCCTACCCTTCTCCCCCGCCCCCACTCCTTTTTTTTTTTTTTTTTTTTTTAAGTTTTTATTTACTTTACCTACTTGGCTTTTTAGTTGCTTCTCAAGTCAGAAAACTTTTCAGGAAGGTTTCCCTGTGCATTTGCACCAGATGAATGTTTGATGCTATGAAAAGTTTTCCATATCATCAAAACTAATTTGTGTAGATTTTTGCATGGAAAAAAATCATAAATTTCCCTCAAAAATAGACTGTGTTGCAGTACACAAGTTGCCATAATAGTATAAACAGTAAAATGTGCTTTAAAAAGCCATCCTTTTCATTTTCAGAGACAACATAAAGATCTTTGCATGAGGTAAATCTACAACATAGTTCATTTTTAGATTTTGTTGAGTCCTGTAAAGAAGAAGAAAAAAGTTTCAGTTGTGGTAGAATACCGTGCTGTGTTTAAATGTTACTTGTTTTCAAACTTTGTTTTCTATGAAAATGATATGGAAACTTCTAAAATGAAATTTGGTGCATATGTACTGCTGAATAAAGACTGATGAAGAGGTTTGAATAGATGTACAAATCAAGTAATGGTTTGAACACCTTTAATAATATGCCTAATCTGTTCAATTGTTTTAGAATCTTTTTATCTTAGATGTAGGCAGCCATGAACAATCTATTTTGAGCCACTTTAGGGAGAAAACTTTGTATTTTTAAAACTTGCATAAAAGTTATGCAAGTGGTTTTTATAAATTGGAATAATACCTCAGTTTTGAGGTTATGCACACTAAATTAAATGTGACATAAATTAATTTGTACAAAAAGAACTCTTTATAAGGTGGCTCATTGTAGGAAATCCTGTGCCTTCCCCTTTGAGCACAAGTGTTGCATGAACAACAGTTTGCTATAAGAAACACACCAGGTTAGCCACCATTAGCATCTATCTATACTTTGTGTTTAAAAATCAACTGGTAAATCTGAAACACTGTAGAATGGATAAAAATTATTTTGTGATCATAACTCTTTGTTGAACTAGAGTATTTTTGCAGCATTCCTTGTCATCAGAAACATGGTTAAAGTTTAAAACTAGAAGCAGCAGAAAACTAGCTTGTAAAATTTATCCAAGTAGAGTGCAGGCTAGGCTGTCTTGGGGAAATAAACATTAAACTTAAGCAATGTTTTACATGGGGTATGTACGTGTGCTGTGTGGATTTCTTACGTATATTAATGTAAAGTTAGTACAACTCAGTGGGTTTTATTAGCTTTCTAAGCTTTTGACCCAGAACCAACATAACAGAACATATTTTTTCAGTTCTATAATTTCAGTATAGACATATTACTGTTCTAAACCACTGAATTTGTTCAGGTGACAACCGTCTATGCTCTGCTTTCTCCCTGTCCAAACGAAGGTTTTGGCCTTTCTTCTTCCAGCAAAGTGGGCTGAGAGAGAGAATTTTAGCTATATTTTAAGTATTACTATAACTTCAACATATGGCTCCAAATGATAGATTGCATAAAAAGCATGGGTTTTATAGAAGGTTTAAGTTACCACAAGGTAAATATAACAATACTTTGCATAATTCAAGGCTTTTAGTAAAACTTCGGTTCAAAGTAAGCTGATGAAGTTATAGTAGGCCAGATGATTTTATAGAATAGTTATCCTTATATACAAACTAGTTGTAGAAGATTTTAACATCTCTGAGTACAAGGGCTACCTGTTGGTCCAAATCGGGTGTCAGACTTATTTTCACCGGGGGCCACATCAGCCTTGTGGTTGCCTTCAAAGGGCCGAATGTAATTTTAGGACTGTATAAATGTAACTACTCCTTAACAGTTAAGTGAGAGTTCGGCACTGCCTCCAGGTAGAAACAGGGTGCCAAGCCGGGTAAAACAAGGTGGAGGGCCGGATTCGGCCCGCGGGCCTTGTGTTTGCCACCTGTGGTCTATTTCATTTCTATCTGTGATCTCATACAAGATATTGATGTTCCAATAGAATTGTAGGAACTTTATCTTGTCTGAAATTTGTTTCAGCACAGTTAACAATTCGCCGCAGACAGTGATCTAGGAAACTAATTCATTTTTAATATAGAGCATTATTTGTGATGGCGGGGGCTGGGATGAAATAACAAGCCTTGGGTAAGCTTAATGTTCCTGGCTTCTCGTGTCTTAAACTGCATTTTTGGAGCATTGAGCCCTTCTCAAGTGCTATGAAAATAACAGTGTTGTATTACAGGTGTGTGAGAAGCACTGGTCTAAAATATACTTTTAAAGATATTTTTTCCTTTCTATCATGTCATGATGGGTTTAGTACTTTACTCTCCACGTTACTCTGAACCAAACCCAGAGCATTCCTGTAATTGAAGCTGTTGACTAAAAATACACCTGGGAGAGTTTTTCACATCTAGTTTAGGCTTACCCTGTTTTTTTGTAAAGTGACTGGGTATGGTAACATTAATATAATTTCCAGAACACCCTATTTGAATTCTCCATTGCCTCAGTTCCCTCAGGAAAAGAGAAATTAAGCTAAGCTTTGTCTATAAAGAGTGATGTAGTATCTGTTGCTGTCTAACAAATTACAGTTTAAGACAACATGTAGTTATTATTTCATAGTTTTCTGTGGGTTCAGGTACAGCTTAGCTAGTTCCTGTGCTCAGGATCTCAAGGCCGCAGTCAGGGTTTCAGCCAGAGCCAGAACCTCATGTGATGCTCATGTCCTCTTCCATCCTTGCAGCTTTAGAACTCATGGCAGCTTGCTTCTTCAAGTCCTGCGGGAGAATCTGATATTAGGGAAGGCCCGAAGCCTTCTAAAGGACTCACCTGATTAAGTCAGGCTCACCGGAGATGACCTCCCTTTTGATTAACTCAAAGTCAAACTGACTAGTACCTTAAATTACACCTGCAAAGCCCCTTCCCCTTGGCCCTGCACAGATTCTTCCCTCACTTGAGGGAAGGAGATTAAAAAGGTGAGGTACATCTTGGAAGTGAGTCATCTTAAGAGTTCTACCTACCACAAGGGAATAACATTTAGATCTGGAGCAATTTACAAAGTGATCAAGTATTACAAGTTTATTTTTAGATGAACATCACCTGTGAGAATCTAATGGCAATTAGAAGAGCCCCACCTTCCAAAAATGCATATACAATTTTAGGGGGTGTGTAGGTATACATGAATTTCAGAGCATGAATGAATGGTCTTTATTAACCCTTTCAGATGATAGATTGTCAAGAGGTGAATTAACTGTCAAGGTCACATACCGAGGGTCAGGTAAGAACCAGATCCTCACTTCCCATACCATCGGAAGCTGGGCTTCTGATTACTATTCAAAAATTCGCTTAAATTTGTGAACCAATGCAAAAAAGTTTACACAGCTTTTCCTATCTGTATTTTGTGGAATGGCTTACAATAATTGTTGCAGAAATGTGTCTTTAAAATTTTGTTGTTACAGGCATACCTCGGAGATATTGCAGGGTTTGGCTCCAGACCACCACAATAAAGCGAATCACTAGTGGTTTTTTGGGTTTGGGGTTTTTTGTTTTGTTTTGTTTTGTTTTGTTTTGTTTTGTTTTTGTTTTTGTTTTTTTGGTGTCCTGGTGCATATATGGTTTACACTATACTATAGTCTGTTAAGTGTACAATAGCATTGTCTAAAAAAAAAAATGTACATATCTTAATTTAAAAATATTTTATTGTTAGGAATTGCTAACCATTCACTAAGCCTTCAGTAAGTCATAATCTTTTTGCTGGTGGAGGGTCTTACCTTTAATTTGTAACAAATGCAGCATCTGCAATGTGCAATAAAGCTAAACGCAATAAAACGAGGTATGCCTGTATTTTATTTCCTTTTGAGTTTTCAAAATTGAAATCTTCCATCATAGATAGTAAGAAGGTGAGCCTTAAATAAGCAGGCCAATTTAGCTTGAATCTAAAGCAGTTACCAATTGTTAATGTCTCAGTTTTAGTGGATTATTTACTTCATAAGTATAAAAATTTAATTAGAATCCATTATTGACTATTTTGAAGGTCTGTATATGGTGTGTTTCTGTACCGTCTTTACTCATTGGCAAAATTCTTTAACCGTAACCCAATAATTTAATATGACTAGGAAAAGATTTGCCAGACATTTGTTCCAGTATTTCCAAACACTGTACTAGCAAATCCTTGCCTAACCATTTGATATTTTGAACATTTAAAGGAGAAAGTAACCTTTTTAATCAGCACATCAATGAAGCGTATGCTTTTTAAAAATACAGTAAAATACAGTAGTAAGTTACGCATAAATGCCTTTAAAATCAAGGTGCACATTGATATTCCTATAATCTGAATTCCTAAACTAAAGGAAAATGGAAATTTGTAAAGTCTGGATTCTGGTGATCAGAAGTAACTGGACTATAGTGTCACATTGCATATTCATTAGCGTGTCAATGTACAGAGGACATAGATTAAAATTTTTTCCCTAAGACTTAACCTAGCAGTTCCATTAATTTTGAATATTCTTTTAAATTCAGGCCCTTTGGGTGAGAAATTTGGTTCAGGGTGTCCATTTCAATCTCTACTATTTATAGAGTTGACAGGTGAGTGTGAAGAAAAGGAAATACTGCACTACCTGTCTTTTCTGAAGCTGTGCTTCTGATTACTGTATCTGACCTCTGATCTGTATAGCTGATGTATTCCTTGTTACTCCCTAACTTTACTCAAAATGTCCTCATCTGTTTTTATTCTTCATACAGCTGTTTAAAGTATCTTAATCTGCTTAAATCTACATGCTTTTTTGTGGTGCTGTCAATCTCCAGTTACCTGTCATGCAGATAATTCATTCAGCATCTTGGTCCCTCCATTCCTCTGATTTTTGAACCTTGTAAGCCACTTTTCCCCATCATTTTTACTCCTTTTAGGTACTGTTGGTGCTAGTGTCCAACTCCTGGATTTGGTTTAGGAGATTATTTCTCTTAAAAAAAAAAAAAAAAACCTTCCATATTTTGGCTAATTGGGCTGGGCAGGAATCAACATATCCTTACTCTCTCCTACCATATTCTCATTTCTTCGGGGTTGCCCCTCTGTTCAACTCATTAACATTAAACTTCTATTTCCTATTATGAGCGTCTCCAATTTCCAACCATTACTCTTTGTACTTGACAGTATAGTTCCTCCATAAAGTTATACTTTCTGCCTTAAATCTGGTAGCTCTCAGTGTAGTCTTTAAGGTGCCCCACCTATGTAAGTATGCACTTAGTGCAGAGAAACTGGTTTTTACCTTTTTCTTTGAACCTGTTTAGGGTGGTTATAGGACAGCTGTTAAGGTTCCTGGGTTTTGTTCCAGTCTGGTGATCAGAAGTGCTAAAGAGTACTGAAAAGTTTGTTTTCTCTGTTAATCCCTATCCTCATATTCCTCGTTCTGCAATTTCTGTTCAGTGGCAGAGTAAGGAAAGATAGAAGAAGCAGGTAGAATTTTTCTTGGCTTCACTCTGTCCCTTGAATATTCCAGGTATTTTGTCTCCAGGGAGGGAGCGGGTATATCCAGTACTGTCTACTACCCTTGCCCTTCACATTAACACTGATTGTGCAGTACGTGTTTTACATTTATGGTGACTTTTCAATCTGTGGAGTCTGTTCAATCATTACTCTCTCACATCTGCATTTCTCCATCTTTTCATGAGATTGTAAGCTCCTTAAGGGCCAGGTCAGCCTATAAACAAAGCGCTGTAAACCCCCACGAATGTACCCTGAGTTCTGTGGGCACTTAGTAAAGGTTTGCAATAATGATGTAATTTCTGAGATGAACTTCTATTTCTAAAAAGTCTTCCTTCAATTTAGAAGTTTTTAATTTGCCCCATTGTTTAGAATGTTTTCTATAGGAAGGAAAGGCACTTCATCCCTTGCCAGATGAAGGCTCATTTCTTTATTTCCTTTTTTTTAAACTTTTGATATTCTGATGCCCATAAGATATTGAAGTGAGTTCTGATGTATTTTTCAAATACCAGTTTTACATACTATTAGGCAGATGTAACTTAATACTATGGATGTTGATTTTTGAAATGTATCATTCATTGAAATAAGTACATCATAATAGTTGGTGTTTTTACAAAGTTTCCAAACCTTGAAGGTGATTGCTATTTTAGTCTATCTACAATATAAAATTATTAGAATGCTGCTTTTGGTTATTGATGTTGCAGTCAATGTTTATTAATTTACATAATTACATAAGTTTTTTCTGCCTAAATGGCAATTATACCAAAAAAATTTTTTTTTCAAGATTTTAGAGAGAGGGTGGGAGAGAGGGAGAGAAACATTAATGTGTGGTTGCCTCTTGCGCGCCCTCTGCTGGGCACCTGGCCTGCAATCCAAGTATGTGCCCTGGCTGGCGCTCAGTCCACTGAGCCACACCAATGAGGGCTAATTACACAAAATTTTAGTGCTAGAAAAATTAGGAGCAAGCACAGGAACTCTTAAATTTTATCTAGTCCCAATTCAAACAGTTCCGATAACCACCGTGGTGTTCACCCATTCTTTTGCGGCCGCTGCAGAGGCACTGGATACAAGTTCATGTAGTGCACACTGACAGGATCAGGCTTCATTCAAATCCTAGCTCTGTCACTTAACGCCTGTGGGAACCTTGAAAGTGTTATCTCTCTGCTTCTGTTTCTTCATTAGGGAAGTGATCTTCAGTGGGTTATTTTATGGGTTAAATAAGTTAATTTATGTAAAGCACTTAGACTACTCCTAGGTAAGTAATAAGCATAGCAGCTAAGGAAGTTCTCTTCTACTTTTGCAGCAAATAAAGGCAGGAACTTGATCCATTTTACATTTGACATAGAACTCAACATTGGTCAAGGCATTAAAACTGGAGCCATGCATAGAAAGCTGGTTAAAATGCAGCACTTGCCCTCTGTCCAGTTTAGTGGGAGAGAGTCATAAATGGAAAGTTAAAAGTAGTTAAGTACAAACACATGTAGGTGATGCCTTTAGTAGACCCCATTGTTTGGGGGCTACATCAGAGCATTCGATTCCGTGCACAGAAATTTAGCCTTTATCTCAATTATCTCCACCTTCAGGCTTTGTTATTCAGACTTCAATTTTTTCAAGCCCCCAGCTCCTCACTGCACCTTTATTCTTAGTAGATTCTAATTTCAATGGGAGGAGGTGACAGAGAAACCAGCTCAGTTTAGAAATCCACTGGGTGTTACTTGTCCATTCCTTGCTGCTCAGATAGAGGAAGAATCTGCTCATAACTAAATAGTCCCATTGTCTTGAATCCTATCTCCTACTTCTCTCTTCTCCCCTTTGTATTCATCTATGACCCTTCCATGTGATCCCACTGACATTTAAACATGCTCAGATATTTCCCATCTTAAACACTAAAGCACAGCCCTCTCTCCCATCCTCCCCTCACCATCAGAGCCAAAGTTCTAAGAAGTATGCTTTCCCCAGGCTCAAGTCTCATACTTCTCAACCCATTACAGTCTCATAGCCCCCGTGACACCATAAAACCTTGAAAAGTCACCGATGCCTATCTCACTGAAGGGGTGATTTTTGTATTTATTTTGATATCAGAAACATTAGATGCTTGACCACTCCCTTAGATAATATCACATTGTTTTTTCTTTTCTAACCATCGCTACCCAATATCATGTCTCTGCTGTCATATGTTCTCCTAGATCATTAAATGTTTTAAGAGGTTTAATTCTCAACCTGAGGTTCTCTTCTCACACTGAGCTCTCTCTAATCTATGCAAAGATTACAATGATCACACTTCTGTGATCACCAATGATACGCCATTGATCCGGAGTTCAGTATCAGCTTTCTCTGAAGTCTTCAGAGTCCCTCCTTGAAATGTCCTCTTAGGTGTATGAAAGGTAACCATAACTCAGCTTGGCCAAGACTGAGCCCGTGGTCTTCCTTTCCTACCCCCAAACGTGTCCTCTTGCATTGTTCCCTGTCTCCGCGAGTGTCGGCTCCCCTCCCTCTCAAGTTCTCCAGAGTGATTCTTGTGTCTTCATTTCCATTTCTTTTCCTTAGTCACATCATCTCTTTTCTTGAACCATGACAAAACTATACAGAAATGGCCCTGGCCAGTGTGGCTCGGTTGGAGGGTCATCCTGTAAATGAAAAGGTCAGTTCCTGGTCAGGGCACATGCCTAGGCTGTGGGTTCATGTAGAGCAGGGGTGTTAAACTCATTTTCACCGGGGGCCACATCAGGCTCGAAGTTGCCTTCACAGGTCCAAATGTAACTAGGACTATAAATGTAACTACTCCTTAACTAGGGGCAAGGAGCTCGGCGCTGCTGCCAGATAGAAACAAAGTGCTAGAGCCGGATACAACAAGGTGGAGGGCCGGATTCGGCCCTCGGGCCTTGTGTTTGCCACCTGTGATGTAGAGGCTCATGCCAGAGGCAACTCTCATGTCATTGTTCCTTCCCTCTCTCTCAAATCAATTAGCATGCCCTTGGGTGAGGATAAATCCAAAAATGCACAAAAATGGTCTCCATCAGCCACCGTCCCCCTTCCAATCTGATCTCTGCACCAAAGCCAGAATGAGTTTTTAAACATTAAATCTGAGTGCGCCAGTGTTACTTAGAGTACTTCATATCTTCACACTGCTCTTAGAATAAAACAAACAGCATCCTTTTTTCTAAGTTATTGGAAATTTCAAGCCTGTGCAAAATTTGGATAAAATACTGAATTTTTATGTACTAATCACTGATTTTCAACCACCGTCAACTCATGGTCAGTCTTGTCTCATCTCCGGCCCAACCACCTTTCCTACTTCCCTGGGATTATTTAGAAGCAGATCCTAGACATTTGATTATGTTGCTCTGAAAATACTGACTTTATTTTTTCAGTATAACCACAGTTCTATTGTATAACTCTAAAAAATTAATTCTTTAATAACAAGTATCTGGCACATATTCAAATGTCCTTGATTTAAGCCAAAGTCATTAACATGGCCATGACCTTCTTTTGTTGGCCAGAGACAACTTCTCTAGCTATTTTTCACACACACCACCCTTCTCTGTGGCTCAACTATGCTGACTTTTCAACTCCTCCCAAGGGAGCTTTGACTTTGTTTTCTCTGCTACAGTCTCCCCTTCTCTCTTTTATTCATTCCTCAGCTTAGGCATCACTTTTAAAGAGGATTTTACTTATTTTTAGAGAGGGGGAAGGGAGGGAGAAAGACAGGGAGAGAACCATTCATTTGTGAGAGCTGACATCAGTCAGTTACCTGTTGCACGCAGCCCAGCCAGCAGGGGACCTGGCCCACAACCCTGGCATGTGGGAACCTAAGCAGTGACTCCTGGGTTCACAGGCCGGGCCAGCTCTTAGTCCATTGAGCCACACCAGTCAGGGTTTAAGCGTAACTTTGTAAGGGAAGCCTGCAGTTACTGCCCAAGTTAAGTCAAATTCCTTTATTAAGAACTCTAATAGAATTCCACTCCTTTAGAGCAGCAATTTTCAACCTTTTTCATCTCATGGCACACATAAACTAAAATTCTGTGGCACATCAAAGAAAATATATTTTTGGCCAAACCGACCTATAGAAAAGTATTTTTATTCATTCACATGGAGCGACTGTGTTGGCTGTTGTCAATTTTTTTATTTCACAATCTAAGGGACAAGAGGTTAGTGCCCCTGACTAAACAGGTATTGCATGATTTAAAAATCCTAGCAGTACGTTGGTTGCAAGTCGCTGCTTTAAAGCACACTGAAGTTTATAAGATTCATATGTCAACTATAGCAGGAACCATATGGCACATTGCCTGGAGCAGAGTACAAATATTCTTTAGATGAAAGAATGGATTTATGGGAGCAAACTGAAGGGGTACTTAATGCAGGCTTTGGGAAGAGGAGTTTTCGGGGAAGGCTTCGTGGAGAAAGTAGGATCTCCTGACTGACTCAGGAGTTAGCCAAAATTGGGATAAGAGCTTTTCTCTGTGAACAATGTCAGGGAGGTATGTGTGTTGAGGAGGGCGGGGGGTGGGGGGTCATTTTAATCTAACCGAGGAGCAGAGAAATGGGACCAAAACAAGTAATGCTTAGCATTTAGGAGGAGAGACAGGGATTTTACATATGAAAGTGCCATTGTCAAATTTAAACTTTTAAATAAATCACTCCGTCAACCTTGTTGAATATGAATCCCAGGGACACAAGAATAGAGGCAGGAAGACTAATTAGAAAGCTTCTAGAGCAGTTGGACTTCAGAAAAGAAAGTCCTGCTCTGGCTGGTGTGGCTCAGCGGATTGAGTGCTGGCCTGCGAACCAAAAGGTTGCAGGCTCAATTCCCAGTTGGGGCACATGCCTGGTTTGCTGGCTAGTCCCCAGTAGGGGGCGAGCAAGAGGCATGCAAAAGTCAAGTGAGAAGCGACTGATGGATGTTTCAGACGTTGACGTTTCCTCCTCCCCCTCTTCCCCCCCTCTCTAAAAAATAAATAAATAAATCTTTTTAAAAATAAACTTCATAAAAAAGAAAAGGAAGTCCAGAATAGGACAGCGCATAGCAGAAGTGGAGAAGAGGGAATGGCCTAAAAATATTTAGAGGCATATCCACTCTCAGTTGTCTTGCAGCTCCGAATCCACCCTTCTCTGCCCTACTTTGTGACACTGGAGCTGGACTGTGTAAATATTTTTTCATTACCAGCCGGCACGATGTTAGGCTTTTTATCAAAAGAGAGCACTGGAGTAAACGCCACAAGAGTACTATTGCAGGAGGACACTTCTGGGTGCCGGTCATCCACCAGAGCCCAGTGACCCTCAGGGACAAGGCCCTGCTGACCTGTTGCTTTGTACGACAGGCCCCTTCTGCAGCAATATGTATATGTATGTGAGTATCATATAGTAGATACGATGAAAATATATTTATAGTAGAAATTCACCCACATGATAAACTTTGAAAGAAATGTGTCTAATTAAAGTGCAGAAAACTTTGAATGCTACTGCATGAAATCAATGTCATTTTAAAATACAGGAGTTGGCAAAGTAGGTTTACAGTTCATATGGAAAATAGTACAATAATTAACAATACAAGCACAAACTCTTTGTGTACAACTGTAAATCTAGTTTTGTCCACTCCTATAAATAAATTATACAAACTCAAAACAATCCAGTTTAAAATGAACAAAAATTTGCACAGACACCGTGAAAGATGATATGTGGGTAGCAAATAAACATGCAAAGATGTTCATCACTAATCATGAATGAAATGTACCAAATGCTGACAAGGATGCAAAGCTACTGAAACTCATACATTCCTGGAAAGAAGGCAAAATGGTCCAGTCATTTTGGAAAACAGTTTGGCAGTTACAAAATTAAATATATACTTTACCCTATAACCAGGAATCTCACTGCTAGCTATTTACTTAAGTGAAATGAAAGCTTCATTCGCAGAAACCCTGCATGTGAATGTTTTTAGCTGCATTATTCATAATCCCCAAATACTGGAAACAACCCCAAAGTTCCTTCAACTGGTGAATGGAATAAACTGGTACATCCATACCTGGGCACATGCCTGGGCTGCGGGCCAGGTCCCCATTAGGGGGTGCGTGAGAGGCAAATGCACATGGATGTTTCTCTCCCTGTCTCCTTCCCTTTCCATCTCTCTAAAAAATAAAATAAAATCTTCAAAAAAAACCTAATATACACGACAACATGAATGTACTTTGAATGCACTTAATCTAGTCAAAGCTAGAATCAAATGCTTTATACCATCTGATTCCTATTATATGACAGTCAAGAAAAAACTATAAGGATAGAGTCTCGGATGGAAGCGGTGAGCAGGCCTGCTGTTGCAGCATCAAAATAGTGGTGGTACGGCATTCAGAAATGGTATTACATGCTGCAGTATTCAGTCAACTGGAGTTAGTGGGGGACCATACAATACATGTGGATGGCAATGTGAAAGAAGCCGTAAGAAGGCTTCCTGAAAACCTGTGTAACAACAGGATTTTCACATTAAGAGAGCATTGGACCTGTCCATGAGACAGTAGGTCTTGCCTAAAGAGCAGGGGGCAGCTTTGGCTTGTGTGGCTCAGTAGATTGAGCGCCAACCTGCAAACCAAAATGTTGCAGGTTCAATTCCCTGGAAGGGCATTTGCTTGGGTTGCAGGCCAGGTCCCTAGTTGGGGGCATGTGAGGGGCAACCAACTGATGTTCACTGATGTTTCCCTTACACATTGATGTTTCTTTCCCTCTCTTGCTTCCTCCCTTCCCTTCTCTCAGAAAATAAGGAGCAGTGGACAAAATATGAGGAGGATAAATTCTACCTTGAAATATATCTGAAAGAGGTTATTTGGGAAAGAAAAAAAAGAAGAATGGGCAAAGAAATAATCATGTAATCAAAATCTGTGGATGCATCTGTCCTCAGTATTTTATTATTTTATTTTTAAAGATTTTATTTCCAGACAGAGGAGAAGGGAAGGAAAAAGAGAGGGAGAGAAACATCAGTGTGTGGTTGCCTCTTGCATGCCCCCTACTGGGGACCTGGTCTGCAACCCAGGCATGTGCCCTGACTGGGAACCGAACCAGCAACCATTTGGTTTGCAGGCCTGTGCTCAGTCCACTGAGCCACACCAACCAGGGCTGTCCTCAGTATTTTAATGTGTTGCTTCAACCTGAAATGTACAGTTTAGAACCATTAGGGCTGCAAATATATAACTTTAAATAAATGTCTTTATAACTTAAAAAAATTTTTAACTATATAAGGATAAAACATTGATCAGTGGTTGTCCAGAACTAGGGAGGGAAGAAACTGACTATACAGGTGCACAAGAGTGATGGAGAAACGCTCCAAAGAAAAGTGTGGTGGTGGTTACATAGGGCTGTATTCATGTGTCAGAATTCATAAAAATGTCCACCAAAAGGAGTGAAACTTACTGTATGTAAGATACACCCCAGTTTAAAAAAAAAAAAATGCTACCGTTGAATGCATGGGAATTTAAATTAAAAATCATGTGCATTTCTTAAATAAGATATCATAGTGTCAGTTTTCCCAAGTCAACCTTTTATTTATTTATTTATTTATTTATTTTGCTATCATTTTCACTTTATAAATGAAAACTAGAAGTCAGGTAACCAACCAAGGCCTGTAAGTGTTGGTAGTACCTTGCACACTTTCTTTCTCAGGGGAGTTGGCAGACAAGTCCAGGTCCTCTAGGACCTTTAACTCCTAGAGCCTGTTAGGCAGGTTTCTGGCACACAGGTAGACGTGCCAAAGAACCTACACTCAGACCAGAAGACAACAGCACTTGTATTTAATGAACTCCCCTCCCTGTAGCTTCAAGCTACCAGCCCACAGGCCCCACCAGCACTCTTTAATCTTCTCAGCTCTTCTGCTGAAGAATGCGGCCTTCACAACGACAGGCTGTTTTGGGAGCGGTCTCTCCCCTAGAACTTTGTGGTAGCCCGATCGCACCGCATCAGTGATGGGAGCGGCTCCGGTCGTGTTTCGGGCAGCATTTACCCGCGTCTGCTCGCTGACCGAGGTCCACAGTTTATCCAGGCTCACAGCGGGGCAGAAGCTCTGGCTCCTCTGTAAGTGGTCATGCCTCACACCGGCTTTCCCAAAGCGACCTGGGTGATGTTTGGCGAAGTCGATCCCGTGATGATGCAAGCCACCAGCATTACCCTGGCCTCCCAGGTGCTTCCTGTGCTTGCCCATGCAGCCGTGGCCATGACTCACGTGGCCCCGAAGTTTCTGGGTCTTCCGCAGTCTGGATGGCTACAGTTTGGTGGCCAAGATGCAAGAGGGAAGCCTCCATGAAGTTTTTACCCAAGTTGACCTTTTAAAAGAAAAAAATATAGACAAGAGGCAAGATGAAGATTCTGAAAAAGAGTACTAGCTCTGCTGTATTTTAAAATATAAATTCTTAATTAAAACAGTGTAGAGTGGCTCAATAACAGTTCACTGGAGTTAAATTTTTTGAAAATCCAGAAATAAACAAATTACAAACATAGTATATTTTAAAAACAGTATCTCAAATAACTAGGGAAAGACTAATTATTCAATAAATAGTAATGGAAAACTGAGTAGTCATCCAGAAAGAAGGCTGGCTTCATACTTTACACCCCATAACAGGAAAAATCCAAATAAATAAAAGAAAAAAAAAAACACAAACAAACAGACAAAAACCCACTAATATTATAAAAGTTCTAGTGCAGAACTATGGGAGAACTATAACTGCAAAATGAGGAAGAAATTTCTGGGTACAATACGAAAACTCAGACAACATAAACAAGAAATCAGTTAATTTACTTAATTAAAAAGTAAAAATTATCTGTGCAGGAAAATATAAGACAGAAAACTTTAAAAGGAAAACAACAGAAAATTATTTCTAATGATCCTAGAGAAAGGAACAACTTGCCTAACAAATGAAAAGGTCCTACAAATTGATTTTTAAGGGTCCTATGGGGAAATGGATAAAATATATGGACAGATTAAGAAAACATAAATGGTACTGTTGTGAACCAAATTTTGTCCTCCTGAAAGTCATATGTTGAAGTCCTGACTCTCAGTACTTCAGAATGTGACCTAACTTGAAGATAGGTCTTTAAAGAGGTAAGCAATCAAATCAAAATAAGGTCGTTAGGGTGGCTTCTAACCCACTATGACTAGTGTCCTTATAAAAAGAGAAAATATGGACACAGGGAGAACACCATATGAAAATGAAGACAGTGATAATCTCCTCCAAGCCGAGGAATGCCAAGGCTTGCCAGCAACCCACCAGAGGCCAGGGCAGAGGCACGAAACAGACCCCCACAGCCCTGGAAGGGAACCACCCCTGCCGACAGTGTGATCAGACTTCCAGCCTCCACAACTGTGGCAATAAAGTTCTGTTGTTTAAGCCACCCACTCTGTGGTACTTTGTTACAGCAAACTAAGACAGGCTCCTAAACATGAAAATACGCTCATCCTCCCCCGTAATAAATTAAATTAAAATTTAAACAGCAAGAAACCATTTGTTCTCTCCACTGTTAAAGATCAGAAGAGCCTAGATAACACGATGTCATTGGTGTAGGGAAACAGTACGCTCATGTCGCTTGCTCTGTGGAGTACAAACTCAGTGGAGAGGAATTTGATACGATCTCTCAAAATAATAAATACAGGTATCCTTCCCCAAATGTGAGAAATGGCATACATAAAAATTTATTCATTGCAGCATCATTTGAAAAATCGAAAGACTAGAGTTAACTATAAATAAGGGGCTGGCTAATAAATAAATCAACATTCACATAATGGAGTATTTTATACCTACTAATAATAAGGAAGACTCGTGTATCAATATAGAAAAATCTCCAAAATATTAAAATATTGAAAAATCAAAATAATTACTCTATGTAGTGTTCTATTATTTGTGTTAAAATATACATACATATACACATTTGCTTTAGTTATGCTTAAAAATACAGGGTCCAGAACAAATAA
The DNA here is from genome assembly GCA_039655065.1 of Glossophaga mutica. Taxonomy (NCBI): domain Eukaryota; kingdom Metazoa; phylum Chordata; class Mammalia; order Chiroptera; family Phyllostomidae; genus Glossophaga; species Glossophaga mutica. The sequence continues at coordinate 197,584,327 of CM077304.1, forward strand.
CGTCCCTTTTTATTACAAAATCTTTTATTACAGAATCATAACCATGTAACTCTGTAACATAATATCACACTCAAGCACACCATATGACATTTTAGATGCAATGTTCAAATTAAAACTATAAATTATTACACCCATATTATTACTCTACCAACCACACTCAAGCAGGCCTTACTTCTGCCGGACACTGTATTTTTTGGAAGAATATACACAAGAAACTATTAACACTGGATTCTTCACGGAGAGGAACTGGGTTTCTGAAGTACAGGGTTGGAGAGATGCTTTTTATCACATGATATTTTTAAAAAATTTAATTTTGAACCACTTGAATTATATAAAGAAATGTAATTTCTACATAAATAAAATTTCCTTTTACTGCCACGAGGTGGCAGTGTTAAGGCTTTATGGAAGAACGCAGTATTTTGAAATTGGTCTCATGACAGAAATTTTAATTTGGCCTGTAATTGTCTAATTGGAGATTGAAATATGTGTTTTCATACAAGGTAACATATTTTTGGACTCATGTAAATATTTTTTCTTTATATACTAATTTTATAATCATAGCCTTTTTGCTTTAATTAAAGCACTATATCCCTGACCTGTGTGGCTCAGTTGTTTGGGCATCGTCCCTGCAAAGTGAAAGGTCACCAGTCAGGGCACATGCCTAGGTTGGGTGCGAGGGATTTATCATTTTTTAATTCTTCTATACTTCAAATTGTTCCTTTAGTGTTTTTTTAAGATTTTATTTACTTATATTTAGAGAGAGGGGAAGAGAGGGAGAAAGAGAGGACGAGAAACAGCAATGTGTGGTTGCCTCTCACATGGCCCCCACTGGGGACTGGCCTGCAACCCAGGCGTATGCCCTGACTGGGAATCGAACCGGCAACCCTTTGGTTTGCAGCCCACACTCAATCCACTGAGCTACACCAGCCAGGGCTAAAATTGTTCCTTTAAACCTCCATTTTTTATTTTATCAACATCATCTCTTAACTCCGTGATAGGTAAGATGAGGTATTATTACTTGCAAAAAGTAGTATCTCTTACCCCCCCCCAACTTTTGTTAGCTTTCTAAAAGAACAACAAAAACTGAACACTTGATCAAGGTATAACATACTACAATGAAGTTCACCCATTTAAAGTGTACAATCCAGAAGTTTTTAGTATATTTAGAGTTACCAACCATCATTATAACTTTAGAACATTTTTATGAGCCCAAAAGAAGCCCATACGTATTATCCGTCACTCCCCATTTCCCCATAACTCCCCCAGCCTTAGGAAACCACTAATCTGCTTTCTGTCTGGGTAGATTTGTCTATTGTAGACATATCATATAAGTGAACCCACACAACATGTAGTCTTTTGGAACTAGCTTTTTTTACTTAGCATAATGTTTTTGAGGTTCAGCCACGTTCCAGTGTGTATCAGTATGTCTTCCCTTCTTATTGTCAAATCATATTCCAGTGTATGAAAATAACACATTTTGTTTCTCCATCTCAGCTTATACACAGTTTGGTTGTTTCCCCTTTGTTTTTGCTATTTTGAATAATATTGCTATAAACTGTTAAGTTTTTTTTTTATTCTGTAAACATAATTGTCTGTCTTGACTATGATTTGGTTCTAAGAGTCAAAAAGTAACAAATAGGATTACACTACTGTGTACATATTGCTCACTGCAGAGCCAAATAGTGCGCTAGGACTGTATTAACTCCCCCACGAACTGATATCATAATCTCCTTATTTTCCCCCGAGTTATCTCTTCCCCAGCCTTTCACTCTCCTCTCCAATATGAACTCATTGCAAGAAGTAATCCAGGGGTTGAAAATTCCTTCGTGAATCCCTTGTCTTTCTCTGTCTTGTTTATTTCTTCTGTTTTATAGACATTTATCCTCTAGTAACTTCCTCAGAAATATTTCGTGGAGGTAGTAAATTTTTGAAGTCTTTGTCTGAAAATATCTTTCTTTTTCCTTCACGTTAATTTAGCCTGGTATAGAATTATACATTTAAATCCAGAATTCTCAGAGTCTTGAAGAAATTATTTCAATGTCTTCTGGAATTCAATGTTACTTATGGTAGTTCGTATGACAATTGGGTTTTCATTCCCTTATTGGTGGTCTGTTTATCCCCCTTTCTCTCTGAATCTTTTAAGGATCTCTTTGGACCTGGTGTTCTGAGACTTCATGATGATCTATCTAGCTAGCATGGATCTTGCTTAATTTATCAGTGTTGTAAGACTTGTGACTTTAGATATTGAAAATATTTTGTAATTTTTAAAAAATAATTTTTCCTCTCCTGTTCCTCTTTTCTCTCTTTCTGGAATACTGGGTCTTAGATGCTACTTGTCATCCCTTTTGTCTTTTTTTTTATTTAACACTCTGAGAGGTTTTCTTTTTCCACTTTTTATTTCAGTCCTTTTATTAATTATCTTTTTTTTTCTTTACCAATCTTTTCATATCCAGGAGCTTTATTTGTATTCCCGAATGTTCCTTCTTCATTGCATTCTGTCCTTATTTTATGGGTTACTGGCTTCATATCTTGCTTAATGTTAATTAAGAGGTTATTCCTTTCTATTCAATTTTTTTTTTAAGAGAGAAAGGAAGGGAGGGAGAGAGAGCAGGAGAGAAGCATCTACTGGTTGCCTCCTGCAAGTGCCGGACTAAGAATCAAACCACTACCTAAGCATGTGCCCTGACCCAGAATGGAACCACCTTTCCGGGCAACGCCCAACCCATTGAGCCACACCCACCAGCGCTAAAATGTTATTCTTCCTTGTATTCCCAGATGTATATATACACATACATATTTTTTTTTCTGTGATCAGGTAAGTTTTGCTTATCTTGGTTCTTACCTTTTTTTGCCACTGATTTCATATATACAGTGAACCTTATTGTTTTTTAAAGATTTTATTTATTTATTTTTAGGGAGATGGGAAAGGAGGGATAAAGACAGGGAGAGAAACATTGATTGGTTGCATCTCACATGCCCCCTACTGGGGACCTGGCCCACAACCCAGGCATGAACCCTGACCGGGAATCTAACCAGCAACCCTTTGGTTAGCAGGCCAGCGCTCAATCCACTGAGCCACACCAGCCAGGGCACATCTCTCACTTTAAAGCCAGAAGAAAAGTAATTTTATCTCCAGGGACACCTAATGCAAAATGATGAGCTGCTGAAGCAGGAATTCATTTTTGTTTTCATGCCCCTCCCTCCCTCATCACTCCTCACCTCCCGGCAATTGTCACGTTTCTGTAGTTTCTCCGCCCAGCAAGTCTCAACGCCTGTCCACTACTCTACTGGGCGCGTTAAACATGTTTGTAAAAGCAAGTGTGAGTAAAGGTGAAATAATAAATACGCACCTAAACGTTAAAAACACTACAGAAATAAAAATAATCGTTAGTATATATATGGGTTTAGATTACATACCAGAAGAGCTAGTGATATACATGTATGTGCATATATGTGTATGTGGTTATTATAGCTATCATTTCCCTCAAACTAAAGAACAAATATATAAATGAACAAGAACACTATAGTATAAGCTTCAGTCTGCCCACAATGAGCACAACACAATGGTTTAGCATTTGCTGGCCAGCATTATGGTCAGCAGTTCCTAGCAAGGCCTTTGAACTGTAAATTTACTACCTGGCGGAAACCCTAACAGAGGCAATGACTTTGGCTTGACACTTGGTTTTAGTCCAAAACAAACCAAGAGTATTTCAGGATGAAAGGCCCTTAACAGTGACTTGAGTTTCTCAGGCTTGTTTTTTTTCCCCCTTGGGAGGAGTGACATTCTCTTCTTTCTTCTTGAGTTGGGTCATTTACTGGCTTCGTTTGCAGTTAGAGTCACTGCCCAATATAAAGTGCAGCATTAAGGTAACCCCTTTTCCTTATGATGACCAAAGCTTTTTCTGGTGACTGGTCTGGGAAGAACTGAAGAGCCTGCCCCAGACCTTGTGTTACCTACCTCCCCACCTCTTTGCTTAGATCTTATTCCACAGCCAGCCTTCAAACAGTGTGTCTGTTGTTTCCTGGAACCAAGTGGGAAAGGAATGAAGGCAGGAAGAGAGGAGGCACAGGGGTTCTAGAAACTTCACCTCCATCGTCACCTGGCTTACCCCCTCATACACTAACAGTAGGACCAGAGGAGTGGAGGGGAATCCGGGTTTGCTGTCCTCACCAAATGTAGAATTTTCAAAAGTATTATTAAAAAGGTACTGTTCACATTTAGTTACTTTCTGATTTCCAGTAGAACAGAAATTTGTAGAAATTGTTACAACTTTAAACCTTTGTCTATTTGCAAAGGTGAAGAATTGCATGGCTCTAAAGAACTACTGGGATCCAAAGAGCTCTGGGGAGCATGGCCTTCTGATCTGGAAGGGAATTCAGAGGTCAGTTCCCTAATTTGATGGCTGAGAAGACTGAGGCCCAGGCAGGTTTGGCAGATTAGTGGCACAGCAGGGACCCAAGTGTCTGCTCCCTGGTCTAGTGCTTTATCACAGAAGCTGACTCCTTCACTCACTCCTCAAGATGTGTTTGGGTTCTTAAAACAAACCAGATCCAATTCTGGACATGGTCCCTGCCCTTGTTTAATTTACCTGTTAGGTAGTACTAAGTGCCAGCCCTGAGGGGTGGGGGAAGGTTGGTGGTGTCTGAGGGAAAAGGAAGTCTAGAGGCAAAAGCTCATAGGCCTCTCTAGATAAAGGCAAGTCATGCTGGTGTGACCGGAACACGAGGAAGGCGTTGTGAGAAGGCAAGAGGCAGTGAGGACGCTAGAGGAGGAGGCAGGGTCAGATCTTGAAGAGTGGTGCAAGCTGCTAGGTAGCCACAGGAGGATTCTGAGCAGGACAACGACCTGGTAAGTTCTGTGCTTTAGAAAGCCCACTCTGGCTGCAGAAGGGTGAAGAAATTAGCCTGCTGCTTCTCAGCATGGCATGAACAGCTTTGGAGTGAGCCAAGATTATGACTGCCTTAGTCTCTGAGGCAATAGGTATAACCTCACAGCTTCTTCCTGCAGTCTCAAATGGTTACCCCAGTGTGCTGTGCAAAAACTTGGGCATACTATGATGAGAAACAGACTGGAAAGCACTACCTTGAAGGAGAGCAAAACTCTAGGAGGGGTGTCTCAATTTTATTTTAAGATTTTATTTATTAGAGGGAGGGGAAGGGAAGGAGAAAGAGAGGGAGATAAACATCAATGTGTGATTGCTTCTCCCGTGCCCCCAAACTGAGGACCTGGCCCGCAACCCAAGGATGTGTTCTGACTGGGAATTGAACTGGTGACCCTCTGGTTCACAGGCCCAAGCTCAATCCACTGAGCTACACCATCCCAGGCAGGTGTTTCATTACATAGAACATCCAAGAGGAATCACATTGACCTGAACCAGGAGGTTAAGACCTGACTCTAGACTTTGTAATTAACTGATTGTCAAGAGTGAAGGTGAAGTAGGAAATAAGAGACCCCCTAGTCTAGGGCAATTAGAATAGTGATGGTGCCATTCACTGGAATGGGGAGCACAGGCACAGAGCTAGTTTGTGGGGAAGGACTGTGATTTAGGACATATTAATGATAAGGTACACGAGAGACATCCAAGAAGACATGTCTAGTGTGCAAGAAAATATGTGACTCTGGAGCGGAGAAGGAGGTCTAGGCTAAAGCCATGACTCTAGGAATCTTCATCCTCCCTGCGGCAACTGCAGCTATGACAGGGAGTACGTTGGGCCAAGAGAAGAAGTAGGTGGAGTGAAAGGAAAACTGGGGCCCGAGAAAGAAACATTAGTCAGCATGTAGGCTTAGGCATGGAAAAGGACCTCCAAAGGAGAAGACATGGCCAGAGAGAAGGAGGAAAATCAAAGGATGTGGTATCCTGAAAACCAAAAATGCAAGTCTTTCTAGAAAGAGAGGTGATTAAGTGTGTAAGATGCTGCTGAAGCTTGTTGTGTGAAGCTGTCTAAACCCTCAACCCCTAGGATCCATTTGTATTCTCAATATGCATGGATAGTGTTAACTTCTGCTTGTCTGAAAAAGGAAAAAGTACTACATGAGCGATATATGTTTCAGCTAGCTTTTTCTGTGGTAATAATTTCACAATATATGCATATATCCAGTCATTGCGCTGTACACCTTAAATTTATACTCTGTTACTCGTCAATTATATCTGAATAAAGCTGGGGAGAAATCGAAAATAAAACAGAAAGAGGAAAAGGACATTTCGACCTGGTGCGTGGAAGACATGGTGGAAGAGAAGGAAATGGAGAGCCTGAGAGGTTCGGTAGGAGCTGGAGGGACTGGATGGTAAGGGGCCCTGTGAGACTTGGGGGTCTTGGGGATACAAGGTTGGAGAGAGAGGCCTCACTTCTATGCAATACCAGCCACCTCTGTGCAGAGCAGCCCACAGAGCAGCTGCAGGCAGCACCCGGGCCAGCCTCCGGTAGCCTGAGGCAGCGAGCTCAATTTAAGATCTTGGCGAGAAGAGCAAGAGTACATGTGAGTGCCCCTCGGGGGTCCTGAGGGAAACTTTGGGGGCCAAGGTTTTGCTGGTGGTGGGAATGAAGGAACGAACACAAACTGTTCTTGTCCGTATCCATAGCTGATGAGGTTGGGTTAGTCTTGCACCTGAGTGTGGAAGAAAGAGCCGCATTCCTGGGGGAGATGAAGGAGACATGTTTCCTCAGGGAAAAGTTAGCTTTCAGAAGCAGAGGGTACTTTGATCAGAAAGGTGGACTATATGGGAGAGTTTGCTTTCCTGGAAACAGAAGTTCCAGAGGTCACAGTGGAGAGAAAATTTCAGGAGGAGGTGGAATGGTAGAAATGTAGGCCAGGGAAAGAAAAACTGGAGAAATAAGGGGTTGACCCCACATAAGAGAGAAGGCCAGAGATGGCGGTGACCAAAAACAATCAGGATTTGAGAGATGGAAGAGACAGATTGGGAGGTGGGATTGGGAAAGCAAATTCAGATCTCATAAAGAATTTGCTGTTGCCCTGGCTGGTGTAGCTCAGTGGATTGAGCACAGGCTGCAAACCAAAGGGTCACTGGCTCGATTCCCAGTCAGGGCACATGCCTGGGTTGCAGGCCAGGTCCCCAGTAAGGGGCGCATGAGAGGCAACCACACGTCGATGTTTCTCTTCCTCTCTTTCCCTTTCCCTTTCCCTCTCTGTAAAAATAAATAAATAAATAAAATCTTTAAAAAAAAAGAATTTGCTGTTCTTCTAACAGAGCTTCAGCCCAATGAAGTCCCAGTTCTCTTTCCATTCTTTGGAAAGAGCATCAGTCTCTGGAGAATGGGGTACTCATGACATGGTCTGTAAAGTTCTGGGACATGGTGGGTGTTGGGATTGGGGTTACTGTCATGTCTCTTCCCCTCCTGTATCTCCTCTGCTCCTCCAAAGTAGCTCAACACTTTTAAGTTAATTACCTGTTGGAATAATGGGAGCACCCTTAATTTATATTAGCCTTTCAACCTCTCAGAGTTTGGTGTTGCTAGTTAATTCCATGCACTGGTTATCCTCACAAGCTCTTACACTTAAGTGTCCTTTCCTGAATCCACCTTCTATCAAATACCCACAGGCTGGACCCACCCAGATTACTCTGGAGTGGTTTGGCAACTCAGTAAATCAGGCGGCAGTCAAAAAAATGCCCAGGTCCCTCACTCCACCTCTGTGTTTCACAACAAGTAAGGGAAGCTGTTTGATCAGAGGGGAAGAGAAAGAAAAGCAAGAAGCAAATGTATGATAATGAATATAGAATATAGTTTGATAGGGATATATATATATATTCTCTCAATAGCTCTGTGTGAGGATTTCTCTTTTGGTGGGGGTGGGGGACAATCCTTCGCTCACAGAATAACGTCAGAGGCAGATATGGCGGAGAATTTAAACCTTGGATGTGAGTGCAGTAGTTCTCAAACTTTAACAGACATCAAAACCCTGGAGGGCTTTTTAAAACACATTGCCAGCTCCCTGCCTCAGGAGTTTCTGATGCAGTGTGTCTGGGGTTGGACCTGAGAGTTTGCTTTTCTAATACATTCCTGGTGCTGCTGATGCTACTGGTTCAAAGACTAAATTTTAGGAAGCACAGCCTCACAAGAAATAGGAAGCTACCTGAATAAATGAGCAGGAAGAATTGGGGACTGGAGGAAAGGGGATCCAGGAAGAAAGGAGAAAAGAGGTAGGTAAAGGAGATGGTGGAAATCTGGGTGCTATGCAATGCAATCCCTTAAACTCTATCTAGTAAAGAGTTTTCCAATATAACATGCCTGGGGTGAAGAGATTTCTTATGGAAATTAGAATTGAGGTTGAGCTGTGCATTCTGGGATGACATAGGGGTGAAACAGAGACATCACCCCTGAAGCTAAGGGGGACTGTTTTCAAACTAAATCCATGGAAGTTTTCAGAACTCTCAGGGGAAGCCTGGGGAATTTCCCCAGGTGTTGGAAATTGAGCGTGGAAAGTGATTTAAAGGAATTGCCCTTTAAAACTCAGGAGATAAATTAATTGAATCAAGGGACAGGTGCAGTGGATTTTTATAACCCAGCTGATTCCCTCACTGCATGTCTTCTAGGAAGAAGTGCTTGCTGGGGAGAAAGAAATGTTCTGGAAGAGCAGAACATTATGCATTCAGTAGGAAGATATGATAAAGTCTAATGTTCATAATCCAGCAGGTGTTAGCAAATGCATAGAAAATCTGGAGAATACAGAAGCTGCTTAACTTATGAACAAGAAAAGGACTCAAAGGCTTTTTTTAAAAAAGATTTTATTTATTTATTTCCAGACACAGGAGAAGGAAAGGAGAAAGAGAGGGAAACAAATGTCAGTGTGTGGTTACCTCTCGTACACCCGCCACTGGGGACCTGGCCCGCAACCCAGGTATGTGCCCTGACTGGGAACCACACTCAATCCACTGAGACACACCAGCCAGGGCTGATTCAAAGACTTTTAATAAGGCCAGGCTTTCATTAAGTCCAAGGTGATATCACTATGCCAGTATCCACTAATTTCATTCTTTGGTGATAGGGAAAGACAGTGAGGCTTTTATTCTGATGTAAGTTCACAAGTTGAGGCAATTTCTATACGCATCACATTGTGAACAGTGGTTACTCTAAAGGATGGGATTATTATAATTTTCATTTTCCTCATTTCTTTTAACAATGATGATTTCTTAAAAAATTATTCTTTGTCATCAGAAAATATTTTAGACCTGGCTGCTGTGGCTTAGTGGAATTGAGAGCCAGCCTGTGAAACGAAAGGTTGCCAGTTCAATTCCCAGTCAGAGCTCATGGTTGGGTTGTGGGCCAGGTCCCCAGTTGCGGGCGTGTAAGAGGCAACCAGTTGATCAATGTGACTCTCACATTGATATTTCTCTCTCTCTCTTTCTCCCTTCCCCTCTCTAAAAGTCAATAAATAAAATCTTTTAAAAATATTTTTAGAAAGCAGATTGTATTTTATACTGTAGCCTTCAACTATGTCAGGAAGTCTGAGCTGCTGGGGTGCCTGTGCTTTGAAGGGTCTGGAAAAAGGGAAACTACTTTGTTATTGCAAAGACACAGTACCAGGCATATCATCCTAGATGCAAAAAGACAACAGACAGGCTCAGTCAGGGTGTCTGTTGACCTTTGTTAGGGAAAAATACTGCCCTAGGACATGACTACCTGCCATGAACTGCTTGGAGTTAGAAGGTTTTCATCTCAGACCATCATATGTGGTTACTTTAGTCTCTGCGTTTGTAAGGCTTCCATGCAGGCCTCCCCAGAGCTTGTCAGGTTTGGTATGTGGCCACTTTTCATCCAGAGAGTTCATAAACCTAAGTATGTCACTGTTAGGGCTGCTTCTTAGGCTCCTGTAGCTAGATAGCTCTCTGGCACTTCTTGTCATGTTGAGTGACAGAAATCTTTGGCAAAGGTGGAAACCCACGGGCCTCTAAAGCAGTCTCCCTGTAGGAACAGATGTAGCCCTTCCTTTTAGGTGTCACAGCTCCCCCCATTAGGACCCGAGTAATCTCTGTTTTGGAGCTGTTAGACTTCTTTCTGATCCTGAACATTCAGTCTCTTCCCTCAAATGTTATTTTCCTCAATGGGCTGAGGCTTTTCGGAAAACAAAAGCCAGTTAAGTCCAGTGGTGAAAGCTATTTTAGCTTTCTTGCTAAGCACGTAACTCTTTTTAGGGGAAAACACAGGTGGAGAAAAATTATAGTTCAAAGCAGTACTCGGCCACATTTATGCATTCTGGAGGAATTACACTTAAAATTTTAAAAGCTTTTTTTTAATTAAGAATTTATTGTTTTTAAAGATTTTGTTCATTTATTTTTAGACAGAGAGGAAGGGAGGGAGTAAGAGAGAGAAACTGCCTTTCACACATCCCACACACTGGGGACCTGGCCTGCAACCCAGGCATGTGCCCTGACTGGGAATTGAACCAGCGACCCTTTGGTTTAGGGCAGTAGGGCAGTACTCAATCCACTGAGCCACACCAGCCAGGGCAAGAACCTATTATTTTTAACAGAATTTTTAGGTTCACAGAAAAATTGGGGGTAGAGTACAGAGATTTCCCACATATTTCCTGCTCCCCCCACATGCATATTGATAATGGCCTTCCCCATTATCAATATTCTCCACCAGAGTGGTACATTTGTTACAAGTGATGAATCTATGTTGACATCATAATCACCCAAAGTCCACAGTTATCATCATGGTTATGCTAAAAAAAAAAAAAGAATAATTTTGTAGAAGTATAGTACTTATACTGGTATGGAAAGATATTCACAACGTACTGTTTTGACAGAAGCTAAAAAGCTATCCTTATATGTTTAACTAGAAAATACATGTGGATAACAAAGTTGAAATGTTCTTGTATATTACAACCCAAGGCAGGTCCAGCTGCCTGCTGCTTTGAAAGCCAACTCTAGAGGCATGTACTGATATAAAGGAAAGTGGTTTTATTCAAGTGCCAACAACCTGGCGGATGGTGGACTCTCATCTCAAAGTCCACCTTAACATCTCATTGCAGGTAGAGGCTCTTATAAGGAGGGCGAGGGACAAGGAGAACAAAGATACTGGGAGGAGATGCTGTGGATGTGCAGGCAGTGTCCTTGCTGGTCCTGATATAGATCTTTAATGTGTCAGCATCCTGGAGCTGGTCAATGCAGCCAGATTCCTGCAGTTCGGTGATCTGCACCACCCAGAGTTGTGGTCAAGGCTGTTTTTTGTACAGTCAGGAACTGGAACTGCTGGCATTTGCAGTATGCTTATAAGGAAACTGTAAGTATGTGAGTTCTTTTTATTAGTTTGTTAGTGCATTTTATTCTAATTCTATTTCATGATAAGTCGGAGTAGTATAAAGTTTTTATTCCCCGTTACAACACCACCATGTAACACTGGTGTCTCTGGATATTGCCAGAACCCACACATCATAAAGTACCTTTTTCAATAACTGAATTGGGAAAGACATCTGAGATCAGCTCAGGACTCTCACATTGTTTTACGTTGTGTTGAATGTTTTCCCGTAATTTATGATAGAAGAGCTTAAAACCAGAATGTGCTGGCAATACACAGTATAACAATACTCATAATTTTATTTAGCACGGTGGTAAATGGCCTTTAAGTAAGGGAGGGAATGTATGAGTGTATCTTGAGATATAGCTGGTTAAGTTCCTGAAGAAAAAGAAAGAGGATGACTGATGTGTATGTTTTTTGATTCTAGGAGGTTAAGAAGGTGAAATAGGAACTTGATAGAGAAATGGAATTGGAAGTTAGGAATTTGCGCAACAGTTGTCATCTCTAGGCAATAATTCCATAAACTGGGAGCGGAAGAGCAGGCAGAGAAGCAGGGAGATCATCCCAATGAGTCCAAAGATCCCACCAGCTCTAACAGGATTAGTTTTCTTTAAGTACAAGACTATTCTAAATAATTAGAATCCCCCTCTTCCCACCCTCACCCCAGCACTCGGGTAGGGCCAGGTGTCAGACTCCAGAAACACAAGAAACCGGGCTCTCGGGCCGGGCCCTACCCACTGGGGTGAATGTGCCTTCACAGCGGGTGGGGGACTCCTCCAAGCAGGGAACCTGTGAAGCAAACAGTCCTGGGAATTGTTGGCTGCTTCCTAGCCCCACCTCTCCCAGGGCCATTGGTGGCACTCGGGCTCCTGAGCAGGGACCCCAGCCCAGCTCCTGGCACCCAAAAGCGCCACCGGAACTGGACCTCGAGACTTCGGCACGGGCCGCCTGCACCTAGTGCGCAGGCGCGGGAAGCGGGCGCCAGGCCTCCAGCCCTGCCCCGGCGCTCTCGCCCCGCCGCTGCAGGAGCCGCCGGCGGTTTACTTTCGAATTACAACCCCGCGCTCGTTCCCATTGGCGGGCGCTACGCACTTGAATGTTGCCGGGAGACCGCAGCTGCGTCGGGAGGCTCCGCGAAGCCCCGCCCCACCGAGCACCTGAAGGCCCCCAGGCGGAGGAGGGCGGGGAAGCTGAGGTTTTCTCCGCCTCTAGGTGGAGGGTGGCGAGCTCGGCGTTGGCCTGTGAAATTCCGGGGCCGAGTGTAAGGAGCTTCTCTTCGGGGTCGAGAAGGCGGCGGCGGCGCTGGCTCTTCTCTCTCTGTAGCAGAGGCTGGTATGTTGGATGTGTTAGGAGGACAGTCGAGGGGCTTGCTGGGGAGAGTGGGCTTGGGTCCTGCAACTGTTCCCTCTTGTCCCCGTCCGGGACCGTGGGGAGCCTCGTTTCCTTCCCCCCATTGTGGAGCGACATTTCTGTGGGGGAGACGGTGCTCTGTGGCGGTGAGGCTGGGAGGGGCCGGACTCCTCGGAGCGGCTCTGCCTCGCGGCTCGGGCTCCTGGACGGAGGCCGGGGCTGGTGGGCGCCCCGGAAGAGGGAGGCCCGGGAGGATTTCTCGTAAATTGCGGAGAAGGGGAAGGCTGCTACTATTTGGAGCCCTTTCTCTGGGAGAGGTTCTTTTGGGACTTAACACGAGTACACACTCGTACCCATTTTACAGATGTGAAACTTCAGTTCAGAGATGCATTAAGAAAGTGAAAATGACCTAAGGCCTCACAATAGTTTCATGAACAGATGTATTGATGGGAATAATCTAAATCGGTACTTCGAGGTCTAACGTGGCAAACATCTTTCAGTGCACGTGGATACTTCTTGCCTTCCACTTAACTTTAAGGAATCCGAAATGACCGTGAATGTTTGCCTCAGCATCACCATTGCTGGCTAACAGTATTTTTGAGAGCTCAAAAAATGCTTGGCGTCATAAAAGAAGTCGTTAGTGACCATTTGTTTGGTCGCAGAGTTGTTGGGACTATCAAGGTGCAGGTGATGCCTCTCCTGCTGCTGTAACAACTGTTGATATTTGTCACTACTTTTCTAAATACACAGTGAAGCGTAGGGAAGGTAAACATCAAAGACAGCGAAATAGCAACCATTCCTGTGGTACCCTATTTAATGCATTTTTTGAGATTGTGCTTCTAAAACATTAATTTTAATTTTAGAATAAGAATAAAAGAATCTGAAAAACTTGGAGAGAAAAAGTATATTCAGTCTTCAAAGCAGAAGATCAACAAAGTGGGTAAGCTCTGGGAGATCAATCAAGAGAATACAAAACAAAAGAATTTTCAGGTAATTTTTATTCCCTGGTTAAATTCCATCAACAGCTTCTTTTTTAGTTTGGGGAAACCTGTTGATGTCAAAATGCAGGAAAACTACAAATGGGCAGAGTTGTAATCGGATCTGACCAAGGATTTTTTTTTAATATATATATTTTTTATTTCTTTATTTTTAGAGAGAGGGGAAGGGAAGGAGAACAGGAGAGAAACATCAATGTGTGGTTGCCTCTCACAGGCCCTCAACTGGGGATCTGGTCTGCAACCCAGGCCTGTGCCCTGACTGGGAATAGAACTGGCAACCCTTTGGTTCATAGCCCTCGCTCAATCCACTGAGCTACACCAGCCAGGGCAGGATTTTGTTTTTTTATTTGACAGAGTTATGGTGATCCCTCACTGTTTTGCACAATTTATATGTTCAGAAGTATTTTATCTTTTTTACTCCTTACCTAAGGATATATTCACTGCTTTCAGAGAGAGGATGGTTGGGGTGGGTGGGGGAGAGAGAAAGAGAGAGAGAAACATGGATGTGAGAAAGAAACATGGATTGGTTGTCACCCATAAGCACCCCCACTGGGGATTGAACCTGCGACCTAGGTATGTGTCCAGACCAGGGATGGAACCTGTAACCTTTTGGTGCACATAATGATGTTCTAACCAACCGAGCCACTGGGCCAGGGTTGTACAAAAGTATTTTTAAAATTTACCTTATGTATATAGACTGCACAATTATAGTATTTCTAAAGTAAGTTTAATTACATGATATGTGCTTCTTATCAATTAGGGCCACCACGATGTGAGCCCCAATCTGGGTGGTGGCACCTCTTGAATTTTCCCAGACTTTTATAGCTGACTCACACTGTAAGTCCTAGAACAAGTCATCTAACTCTATAATGTGGTAAATATAGTTCCTCTTTAATGGATGTTAAATGTAATAAATGTTTTATAACCATTCATGTTTAGAGATGAAAGGCAATAACATATTAGTGAATTAATACTTAAAAATTGTTCACACAGGGGAATGGGTAATGATATTTTTGCTGCTGCTTAATTCTCCATCATTTCTTATCAGCGCTGACCCATCCATAATAGGCTGGTTAGACATTGTGGAGACTCCATAGAAAATCAGCCCTCTGGAGAAAGACTGCATAACAGTTTAGAAATTCAGAAATGTGTTTTCTGATACTTAAACACAAGTAATTTGTGAAATAATTTATAAGTAAATGATGTAGCCTTATGTTTCTTTCTGAAAAGAGTTTTTATATTCGTATTTCTTGGTGACTTTCAAAAGAGAAGCAGGAAATCTCAAACTAAGTTATCCATTTTTACTTGGACTTCCTGGAGAAAGTAACACTTTATACTGGTTAATGAGAGTATATAACTTTGGTAATGAAAGTTTATGGCTTCAGCTCTGCTCTCTAGAATTTTTTTTAACCCTACAGATTTTGCAGAGAGTATTTTTATTGTTTCACATCAATAAGTTAGGTCTTGGCTGGGTACAAGAATTCGTAGGTCATGTTCTTTTCCAGACCTTGTGGACATTGCTACATTGTGTTTTAGCATTCCTTGTTGCTTTGTTGCTCTGGTTATCTACTGCGATGTAACAAACATCTGAAGGCTGGCTGGCTGCATGTCCAAAATGGCTTTTTTACTTACGACTGGCACCTCATTGCTTCTCCGCTTGGCCTCTCTCCACAGGTAGCCTGGACTTCTAACTGAGCAGTTTGTGATTCTAAGAGTCAGCAACCTGCCAGGCCAGTTGAGGGCCATACCCAGAACTGTCATAGCATCACTTGTATTGTATCCTGTTGGTCAGAGCAGTCGTGTGTCCTATCCAGATTTTTTGAGGGGAGGGGCAGGAAGGGGTATAGCTTTCATCTCTTGATGGGGGCATACCAGCAAAGCTCTGTTGCGAATGTGGGTGATAATTGTGGCCATCTTTGAAAATTACAGTCTCCCAGAAGAGAATTTGGAGACCATTATGTTTTCGTTTTCCCTTTTTTAGGTATCTTTTCTGCTAGGTTGTTTGTAGGATTGATTGTCTTTACTTCTTTCTTTAAAACTTTATTATATTTTACTTGCATGTTAACAGTTGAAAGTAAAACAGCAGCATTTAAGTTTATAATAAAAAAAAAGCAGTACACTGCCCTCTCTCCCCCCATTTCTGGTTCCTGCACTCCAGGAGCAATCATTTATATTTCTTCTAATGATTTCTTTTGGTATTTGCGTCTGTATTTCTAAATAATATGCTTTTTATGTGATTTCTTGATTTTTCACTTTTAGGTACATATTGACTTCTTAGAAGATTTAGTTCTTAAATACAGTTTCTTTCCCATATTCCCTCCCCCAAATATAATTATATCATTTTCTGAGTTTGAGATATTATAGACTGGGTGCCTTAAACAACAAACATTTATTTCTCACAGTTCTGGAGGCTATGGAGTCTAAGATCAAAATGTCAACATACTTAGGGTCTGGTGACAGCTCTCTTCCTGGTTTGCAGATGGCCATTGTCTTGCTGGGTCCTCATGGGGGGAAGAGCAGACAGAGAAGGTGTCTCCTCACACAAGGACACTAATCCCATTAGCTCCACCCTCATGTAACGACCTCCCAAAGGCTCCACTCCTAATACCATCACAGAAAGGGTTTCAACATAGAAATTTTGTTGGGACACAGACATGACAGTCTAGAACAGTCATGTTTTTTGAACAAATCTATATTAAATATTTATAATTTTGTGAATAATATGACAACTAAGCCATATAATGTACTACATATATATTTCTCTCTTTTCATGATTCTATCACTTTTCCTTAAATTTAGTTTTCTCTTTACCTCTCAGTGTGTTCAGACACATGAAATATTCTGTCAGTTCCATTCATTTACTTAGACATTTTTTTCTGGTTCTCTGTCTTCTTCCTCTAGACTGCTTGTTCTCTAGGCTTGCTGCACACTTTTCCTCGACTTCATCTCACCATTATCCTGGTGAGAATGTGTGCTTTTCTTTTCACATCACAGTAGCTTCTTTACTTAGTGGGGAGGGAGGCATGTTCGTTTTTGAGAACTCTCATGTCAAGTTATTGTTCGTCTACCCTGAAAAGTTTTTTATTTTTCTTTGCATAGAATTTTAGGTTAGAAGCCATTTTTTTTTTTTTTTCTGAAAATACAGGCAAGGACAAAAGTAGTTTACAGTTGGGAGTACACAAAATACAAAGCTTATGCTTGTATGATTATTTAGTCATTAATTATTGAATTTTATTATTATTAACCTGTTTTTGCCCACATCTGTACTGAAGTTATTGCTTCATTATTTTACAGGGTTCAGTGTTGTTACATTCATACAACATAGCTAAATTTAACACACTTATCCTAGAAAATGTGCGTAGCTAAAGTTTTCTGCTCCTTTTCTCACCATCAAGAATTTAGGCTGGTTGTGGAAATTTCTTGTGCGTAAAGTGTCATAAACGTTCCTGGAAGAACCAGCCCCTGAACATGATAACCACCTGTATCTTCTGTTTCTTGGGCAGCAACCAGAGTCAGAAAGTTCCTGGTCTTACAGTTATTGTCAACCGGCCTGGCTTCTCAGTATCTGACTTCTCATGAGTTTGTTGCCTAAAATTAATTTTTAATAAATCAGAAAGAAGATGGTAGTCCAATAGTAGAATTCAATTTCTGTATCCTCAAGTTATTCACAAATGTCTAATGAAATTTTACATACATATGAAAGTAACTTTTGAGACCATAATATTTGCTTTCATTTTATATGAGCTCAGGAGATATTTTCTTTACATTATTATTGAGAATATCCTCATTCTAAAGAAAGTTAAGTTTTTGGGATCCCTAAATGGCTCCTTAGGGAGACTGTTTTGTAGCTTTTGACAGATTTGTAGGAATTTGGAGGGAAACTTTGGAGGGAAACATTAGACTCTATTTCAGGGATAATTTTTGTGTTTAATATTAAATGGCTCTAATGTTAAACCTAAATAGAATATATGTCCACTGCTCAAATTTTATTCCTTGCTAAGTGCTATTCTGTGTGTTCCTTCATGACATCACCGAAATTCTCTGAGAAACATGTTTGTTTTTCTTGGGTAGCTTTGTATGATCTAGAGATAATAGGATAAAGTCATAAAATCCGACACGCACGCACTTGAATTTGTGTGCAGTGAATGTCATCTTCTGTACTGTTGCCCAGTTACGTTAGTTTCCTGGAATGTTTCATAATTGAAGAAGCTTAGTGTCTTTGTCACACATCTTGGCTTATTAGGTAGGGTTCTGAGTATTGATCAGTTTGAATGGAGCGTATTTTCTGATGGACTCTCCTGTTAGAGCTTTTCCTAAGAAAGTAGAGATTTTGCTATTTTAAAGAAACCAAAAAACTAAGATCTGACATTAATATTGGTCTTGTAAGAGGAAGTGTTTAGCCCTGGCTGGTGTGGTTCAGTGGGCTGAGCGTTGGCCTGTGAACCAAAGGGTTGCTGGTTTGATTCCTAGTCAGGACACATGCCTGGGTTGTGGGCTTGGGTCCCCAACTGGGGGCATGAGAGAAGCAACCAAACATTGATGTTTCTCTCCTTCTCTTTCTCCCTCCCTCTCTAAAAATAAATAAATAAAGTCCTTAGGGAAAATAAAAGGCAGTGTTTACTAATTGTGAGCAAATGCCTACTGTGTGCCATTCTTTGTTCTTAGACACAATTTTGCCCTTATCGTAGGTTTATATTCTAATGTATAGGAAAATGTTATAAATTTTTTCTAAGTGAAATCCAGTTACCCTATTTTTCAGACTGTAAAACGCAATCTCGAACCCCCCCCCCCCCCCAATTTGGGAGGAATAATGGTTGTTAATGCTGCTGTTGAGTTCTGTTTACATTCACATTGGTGAAATATTATGTTATTTATGTTAATAAATATTTTACCACCTTTTTTTGCTTTAAAATTTTTTTTCCTATTTTCCCCCTCTAAAACCTAGGTGTGTCTTACGGTCCGAAAATATGGGTAAGCGCTATAAGGGGGAAGTGCAACATTCAGTTGAGATTAACAGGGCACCTAATCTGGGGAGGAGGAAGGTTTAAATTGATATTTGAAGCATGAATAAGAGCTTGGTTTTGAAAATGGTAAGTGTAGGGAACATAGAGATAAAAAGTCTAAAGTGGCTTTTTATGTTCATTAAAAATACAATTTTTCTCAAACTTAATTTTTTTAAATGTATTTATTTTTAGAGAGAGGGGAAGGGAGGGAGAAAGAGAGGAGGAGAAACATCAATGTGTGGTTGTCTCTCACATGGCCCCCACTGGGGACCTGGCCTGCAACCCAGGTATGTGCCCTGACTGGGAACTGAACTGGTGATTCTTTGGTTCATAGGCCAGTGCTCAGTCCACTGAGCCACACCAGCCAGAGCTCAAACTTAAATTTTTTTGTAGAAGATATAGTAATCTTTACATAGGGTCTGACAGAAGTAAGGCCTGCTTGAGTGTGGTTGGTAGGGTAGTAATATGGATGTAATAATTTATAGTTTTAATTTGAGCGTTTCACCTAAAATGTCATATGGTATGCTTGAGGGTGATATTGTTATGTTATAGAATTACATCCTTATGACTTTGTAATAAAAAGGGGGCATTATTTGTGCCAGACCCCATATTTTTACATGAATAACACTTGTTTTTTTTGTTTTGCTTTTTGAGGTTCTTTAAACAGTAGTGTAACTTGGCTTTTCTCTATCAGGGCTAAGTAAGTCCTGAGGACTGTGACTTGTATTGATAGGTACAAAGGAATATTATAAAGAGGTGATCAGGTGCAAAACTGTCAGGCTTGTTGGAAACGTCAATAATAGCTTGCCAAGAGGTCAAGTTTATTGAGTCAGAGAGGGTCTCTGAACTATTACTAGGCTTCTTTCATTAAAAAGAGGTGTGTTCTTTACTATTCATGGTCTAGTGATAATTCAGTTGCCATGGTTAACACCTCTTTTTTATTGCAAGGACCAATTCAAAAATGTTTTCCTTTTCTAAATCTTCAAATTAAAATTACTTGAACATTTCTAGAGAGCCAAAGCAGCTCCACCTAGGCTCTTTCCTATTGCTCCTTTTATCCTAAGCCCTTCCTTGTTTCACTGCCCCCAACTTTAATAAACATGCTTTCAAAATTCAAATAAATAAATAAATAAATAAATAAATAAATAAATAAATAAAATTACTTTAGAACGTTACCCTAAGCTGATCCTGGGTTTTAAGCATACTAGTAGTCCAGTTCAAGAAGCTAAGAAATTCATCCTAATGGTTACTAGAGAAATTTAGTAACTTGCTTTAGAACCTATGGTTGAGCCAACTGAGAGCATGAATTCTTTTGAGTTAAAGAATTTTGCTAAGTCTAACTTATTTTTAGCATTTTAGAATGTAAAAAGTTGCACAGAATAGTTACAATGTTTAAGTAGACTTCAATAGAACACTTTGAATTTAAATCTTCATTACATGGGAACAAACTTAAATAACTTCAATTTTGAAGCATTACAAATTAATTAGAATTGTTTACCATGATTTTTGTCCTAAATAAGCTCTTAACGATGATCTATTATTCAATATTATATATTAGGAATTGCATTACTAAGAATGTTACATTAAAAAAAAATCTTAGTAAATACCTCAGTTATTCTGTTATTATTTTTTTCTGTCATACTTTTTGTAGTTATTGTTTAACGTTATTTTCATTGTTAACACTAGTACAGATGTCCTCATTTCCCCCTCCTTTGCCCACCTCCATCCAGCCCGCCAACCCCAGGCCATCACTGCACTGTTTGTTGTCAGTGTCTATGGGTTATGCATACATGTTCTTTGATTAATTTCTTCACCTTCTTTTATCATCTTTTAAGTGACAAGCATGGTATAATATAGTAACAGTGGAGGTTAACAGCTAAAACTTTACATATGCACAGTTATCTTTGTTATATGTAGACTTAAAATACTTTTTTCTCTTGACAGGAAATGTACAATTTTGAGGAAGAGTTAACGTGTCCCATTTGTTACAGTATTTTTGAAGATCCTCGTGTACTACCATGCTCTCATACGTTTTGTAGAAACTGCTTGGAAAACGTTCTTCAGGCATCTGGTAACTTTTATATATGGAGACCTTTACGAATTCCACTCAAGTGCCCTAATTGCCGAAGTAGTATTGAAATTGCTCCAACTGGCATTGATTCTTTACCTGTTAATTTTGCATTACGGGCTATTATTGAAAAGTACCAGCAGGAAGATCATCCACATATTGTTACTTGTCCTGAACATTACAGACAACCATTAAACGTTTACTGCCTACTAGATAAAAAGTTAGTTTGTGGTCAGTGCCTTACCATAGGCCAACATCATGGTCACCCTATAGATGATCTTCAAAGCGCCTATCTGAAAGAAAAGGACACACCTCAAAAACTGCTCGACCAGTTAACAGACACACACTGGACAGATCTTACTTGTCTTATTGAAAAGCTGGAAGAACAAAAATCTCATTCAGAGAAAATGGTCCAAAGTGAGAAAGAAGTTGTTCTCCAGTATTTTAAGGAGCTTAGTGATACATTAGAACAGAAAAAAAAATTTTTCCTAACTGCTCTCTGTGAAGTTGGCAATCTGATTAATCAAGAATATATTCCACACATTGAAAGAATAAAAGAAATGAGAGAGCAGCAGCTTGAATTAATGACATTGACAACATCTTTACGAGAAGAGCCTCCACTTAAATTTCTTGAAAAAGTTGATGATGTCCGCCAGCGTGTGCAGGTCTTGAAACAAAGACCACTTCCTGAGGTCCAGTGTACTGAAATTTATCCTCGAGTAAGCCAAGTATTGAAAGAAGATTGGAACAGAACAGAAATTGGACAAATAAAGAAACTTCTCATTCCCGAAATGAAAATTTCTTCAAAAAGAATGCCATGTTCTTGGCCTGACGATGTAAAGGAAGTTGAATTTTTTAAGATTCTAAACATTGTTATAGTTACACTAATTTCAACGATACTGATGTTGATCCTTTTTTTTAATCAACACATAATAACCTTTCTAAATGAAATCACTTCACTATGTTTTTCTGAAGTTTCTCTATTCGTTTACCAAAGTTTATGTAACAGTCTGCATGATTTACAGAATATACTATGTCATACTTTATATTTTTTGAAGGAATTTATGTGGAATACAGCTTTTCATTGAAAATTCAGATCTAAATTATTTAAATAGGCTTATTCCGTATAGGAACTAACAACCATTGCTAAATGTAGAAATAGGGGTTGCATGGATAAGTAGAATAGCAAACTAAACTTTATTAGAGTTCTAACAAATATGTAGAAATACTTTAAACCTTTCATACTTCTGTTGGATAGAAATGTGTCAGAAATGAGACAATATCTCTGGTGGTTTTCAGTCTGAAAAGTAGAATAAAATCTAATGATTTCTTGATTTGAGTATTATCCTATTTGTTTTTATTGGTTAGAGAGGTTGACTTAATATTGCTGTGACATTTAAATATTCTTGTACCAATATTGTCTTTTAGCATTAATATACTGTAGTGATTGGCTTTGCAGTTCTTCATACAAATTAGCTTTTAGATTAAAAGATGGCAAAAATCTGAAAGTGCCTATGCCTTTATTTTTAATGTGGCTTGAAACTTTTGAAAGGGCAAATAAAGAGAGTGATGTTTTAAAATCAAGTAGCAAAGTCTAAAATGGTAATGGATTGCTTAAAGATGATTTTTTGTTGTTGTTCAAATCTTTAAAATTATATTTTATTTATTGTGCTGTTACAGTTGTCCAAGTTTTTCCCCTTTGCCACCCCCAGAAGCCCCTACTCCCTCAGGTAATCTCCCAAACATTTCTCATGTCCATGGGTCATGTGTTTAAGTTCTTTGGCTACTTCATTTCCTGTACTGTACTGTACATCCCCGTGGCTATTCTGTGACTACCAATTTGTACATTTTAATCCCCTCATGTCTTCACCCATTCCCCCAAACATGCCTCACATCTGGCATTCATCAAAATGGCCTCCATATCCATGATTCTGTCTGTTCTGTTTTTTGGGTTTTTTTTTTTTAAGGTTTTATTTCTTGGCCCAACTGCTGGTCTCTTCTTGCGGCCACAGTGCAAGAACAGAGTACGAGCTGTGGTGGCCGGAGTTATGGCAGGACAGACATTTAGAAAGTTTCTGTCCCTCTTTGACTGTGTATTGGTTGGAAGGTGTGCTGCAGAAACTATAACCAAAGGAGGCATTGTGCTTCCAGAAAAATCTCAAGGAAAAGTATTGCAAGTAATCATAGTAGCTGTTGGAATGGGCTCCAAAGGAAAGGATGGAGAGATTAAACCAGTTAGAGTGAAAGTTGGAGATGAAAGTTCTTCCAGAATATGGAGAAACCAAAGTAGTTCTAGATGACAAGGATCATTTCTTATTTAGAGATGGTGACATTCTTGGAAAGTATGTAGACTGAAATAAATCACTGTTGAAATGGCATCATGTTATGCAGCCCATTCCTTTGGAGTACTGAAATCTTTCATCATGTAAATAATTTGTGTCTCTTTTATAATAAACTAAGGATATAAAAAAAGATTTTATTTCTTTATTTTTAGAGAGAGGGGAAGGGAAGAAGACAGGGAGAGAAACATTGATGTGTGGAGAAACATCGAATCAACTAGGTTGCCTCTCCTACACCCCCAATCAGTGACCTGACCCACAACCAAGGCATGTGCCCTGACCAGAGATTGAACTGGTGACCTTTCAGTTCACAGACCAGTGCTCAGTCCACTGAGTCAGGGCTATGTTCTTCTTTGCTTAGTTTGTTTGTTAGATTCAGTTGTTGATAGGTATGTGTTTATTGCCATTTTCTTGTTCATAGTTTTGATCTTTTTCTCTTAAGTCCCTTTAACATTTCATATAATGGTTTGGTGATAATGAACTTTAGTTTTAGTTTTTTTCTGGGAAGCTCTTTATCTGCTCTTCAATTCTAAATGATATCTTTGCTGGGTAGCGCAATCTTGGCTGTAGGTCCCTGTTTTTCATGGCTTTGAATATTTCTTGCTAGTCCCTTCTAGCTTGCAAAGTTTCTTTTCAGAAATCAGCTGTCTTATGGGAATTCCCCTGTAGGTAACTAACTTCTTTTCTCTTGCTGTATTTAGGATTCTCTCTTTAACCTTTGGCATTTTAATTATTATGTGTCTTGGTGTGGGCCTGTTTGCATCCATCTTGTTTGGGACTCTGCTTCCTAGACGTGCATGTCTATTTCCTTCAGCAAGTTAAGGAAGTTTTCTTTCATTATTTTTTCACATAGAGTTCCAATTTCTTGCTCTTTCTGTTCTCCTGGCACCCCTATGATGTGAACATTGGTGTGCTTGAAGTTGTTCCAGAGGCTCCTTACATAGCCTTGTGTTTTTTTTTTCTTTTTGTTGTTTTGATTTTTTTTTTTCCTTTCCTTATGTTCCATATCATTGCTTTGATTCTTGGCTTCATCCATTCTGCTGTCAATTCCCTGTAAATTATTATTTTATTTTTTTAAAGATTTTATTTGTTTATTTTTAGAGAGGGGAAGGGAAGGAGAAAGAGAGGGAAACATCAATGTGTGGTTGCCTCTTGCACACACCCTTCTGGGGAACCTGGCCCACAACCCAGGCATATGCCCTGACTGGTAATTGAATCAGCAACCCTTTAGTTCACAGGCCAGCACTCAGTCCACTGAGTCACACCAGCTAGGGCTGTAAATTATTCTTTGTTTCCATTATATCCTTCATTTCTGCCTGGGTCTTTTTTAAGCTGTTGAGGTATTCACTAAGTTCCTTGAGCATCATTATAACCAGTGTTTTGAACTCCGAATCGGATAGATTACTTATCTCCCTCCCCGCTGTCTATTTTCCACCTACCATTTATGCTACTTATTCTCTGTACCTTTTCCCCCACTCCCCCACTGATGACCCTCTCTGTGATCTCTATTTCTGTGATTCTGTTCCTATTCTGTTGTTTGCTTAGCTTGTTTTTCTTTTTGTTTTGGTTCAGTTGTTAATAACTGTGTTTATTGTAATTTTATTGTTCATAGGTTTTGACCTTCTTTTTCTTAGATAAGTCCCTTTAACATTTCATATAATAAGGGCGGGATAAGAATGAACTCCTTTAACTTGACTTTATCTGGGAAGCACTTTATCTGCCCTTCCATTCTAAATGATAGCTTTGCTGGATACAGTAATCTTGGATGTAGGTCCTTGCCTTTCATGACTTGGAATACTTCTTTCCAGCCCCTTTTTGCCTATAAGGTTTCTCTTGAGAAATCAGCTGATAGTCTAATGAGCACTCCTTTGTAGGTAACTCTCCTTTTTTCTTGCTGCTTTTAAGATTCTCTCCTTATCTTTAATCTTGGCTAATGTAATTATGTTGTGCCTTAGTGTGTTCTTCATTTGGTCCAACCTCTTTGGGACTGACTCTCTGAGCTTCCTGGACTTCCTAGAAGTCTGTTTCTTTGCTAGATTGGGGAAGTTCTCCATTATTTGTTCAAATAAGTTTTCAATTTCTTGGTCTTCCTCTTCTCTTTCTGGCACCCCTATGATTCGTATGTTGGAATATTTAAAGATGTCCTGGAGGTTCCTAAGCCTCTCCTCATT
Organism: Glossophaga mutica; assembly: GCA_039655065.1. Classification (NCBI taxonomy): domain Eukaryota; kingdom Metazoa; phylum Chordata; class Mammalia; order Chiroptera; family Phyllostomidae; genus Glossophaga; species Glossophaga mutica. Next base: position 197,609,515 of record CM077304.1, read on the forward strand.
GTTTTGAATTCTTTTTTCATTCTTTTCTGATTGAATGTTTCTTCCTTCTGGTCCACACTGTTGATTTGAGTCCTGGTTTCCTTCCCATCGTTGTTGGTTCCCTGTACATTTTCCTTTATTTCACTTAGTGTAGCCTTCACTTTTTCATCTAATTTGCGACCAAATTCAACCAATTCTGTGAGCATCCTGATTACCAGTGTTTTGAACTGCATATCTGATAGGTTGGCTATCTCTTTGTGGCTTAGTTATATTTTTTTCTGGAGCTGTGATCTGTTCTTTCATTTGGGCCATTTTTTAAAAATCTCAGCACACCTGTTACATGGTGAGGGGCAGAGCCCTAGGTGTTCACCAGGGCGGGGTGACCCACATCCCTGCATTGTGACGCTCTATGTGGGAGAGGGGTTCGAGAGGGAACAGTCCTGCTTGCTCTGCTCTCTGCCGGTTTTCAATCACTTCCCCCATTTCCCACAAGCAAATTGGGTCCTTCTGGTGCTGATTCCTGGGTGGGTGGGTTTGTGTATGTTCTGGACCCTGAGTCTTCCCAACAAACTCTCCTGTGAGGCTGGGTGTCTCTCCCAGAAACTCAACCTCCACAGTTTTCAGTCAGAGGTTTCGAGGCTTTATTTCCCGGAGCTGGAGCCCTGGGTTGTGTGGTCTGTCTCACTCCCCAATTGTTCCTTCGGGTTTATCTGCGTGTGAACGTGGGACTGCCCAGTCTGCAATCCCCTTCCTCACCAGGTCCTCCAGCCCTGCCTTGCTGGGAGTCCTCTCTACCTGGCTGCCCGTCTCCGCCCCTCCTACCAGTCTGGATGAATGTATCTTCTTTAACTCCTTGGTTGTCAGACTTCCATACCGTTCAATTTTCTGTCAGTACTGTTTTTGCTTTTAAATTGTTGTCCTTTTGGTTGTGCGAGGAGGCAGTGCATCTACCCATGCCTCCATCTTGGCCGGAAGTCTTAATCAACACTTTTAGTCTGACATCATTTTTTTGAGTGGGAAAGGGAGGGAGAGGACAAAAAACATGGGTGTGAGAGAAACATGAATTGGTTACCTTCTGTACCTACTTCAGGGGACCAAACTTGCAACCCAGGCATGGACCCTGATGGAACTTGTGACCTTTTGGTTCAAGAGACAGCGCCCAATGGAGCCTCACTGGCTGGGAAATTTGATGTCACTATTTTGTCATTTGCCAGTTTTTAATAGACTAAAACTTTATTTTGTATGTATTATGTATGAATATAGTCAAGTACAGGCATATCTCATTGTATTGCACTTTGCAGATTATATTTTTGTTTTACAAATTGAAGTTTCATGGCAACCCTTCATCAAGCAAGTCTGTCTGTGCCAGAAAAATTACAGCTCACTAAAGCCATGGATAGTGATTTTTTTTTTAATAGCAATAAAGCATTTTTAAATTTAGGTATGTACATTTTAGAAGATATGCTGTTGCACTGAATAGACTGCAGAATGTGTAGCATAAATATAACCTTTATATGCACTAGGAAACCACAAAATTGTGAGACTTGCTTTATTGTGGTGGTCTGGTAATGAACCTGCAATATCTCCCAAGTTATGCTTACATACAAGTAACTGATTCTTAAATGTGCTGTTCTCTTTTGCATTTTTTTTTACCAGGAGATGGTAATACTTGAAGTACATATTCAAATACTTGTTTTATGCTTAACGAAAATATGTATTTCCACAAACTCTTGATATTGAGTGACTTAAGGCACTCAGACTCAGGGGTGGTAACTTTGGGATTTTGATATGGGCTGTGGTATCAGGTTTTTTTTTTTTTTTTAAAGATTTTATTTACTTTTAGAGAAGGGGGAGGAAGTAAGGGGAACAGTGTGTGGTTGCCTGTTGCATGCTCTTTATGGATCTGGCCTGCAACCCAGGCATGTGCCCAGACTGGGAATCAAACTGGTGACTCTTTGGTTTGCAGGCCGGCATGCAATTCATTGAGCCATGCCAGCCAAGGTTACTTTAACTTTTTAAAACTTAGTACTAAGCTCTACTACTCCACTGGTTATTAAAATGCAGTAAAATACTTAATTCCATTTACCTCTACTCGTGCCAATGAAAAAGCACGTGATTATAATTATAGCCTTTTCTACTTACCTTTACGTAACTGTGATTGAAAACAAATGACCAGGGTGTGCGGACAAAGTGGCTGCAAACATCTATTACCAGGTTGATTCTGCTGATCTGGCTGGCTGGGCGGATGTCCCCTTCCTCCCTCACTGGTCCATGTGTGTCCCTCCTGAAGCTGTGTGCACCTTGTCGAAGGCTGTGCTCCCCTGCTAGAACCTCCATACAAGCTCTCAAGGTCTTCTGTAGGAAACAGAGTAGTCAAGCTTCCAAAACTCCAGACACATCCAAATGAGGCTCTGCATGTGGCAGTTTGGCTGTCTTTTCACAATGTAATTAAAATTAAAAAACAGAAGACCATACTTGAGTTTTAGATCTTTATTTAAGTCCATGCTAATGTATTTACATTGTAACACAAATATTTGTTGGATTTTTAGTCCCTAAATAATGCATTACTGAATAATGAGCTAATTAACTTATTTTTAAGTCCTCAGGATCAATATGTAGAAATTGAATAGAAAGGGTAAAACCTTTTGACTCAGTACCCAAACTTCTGACAACCAAGCAGTTGCCAACTTATTTCCAGTAGCATTTTTTTTTTAGCTAATACAGTGTCAACACACACACACACACACACACACAAATGCACCCTATGACAATTTGGTAGGAAACATCCTTATATCTTAATTTCCATTTACACTATGGAATTTAACCTCTGTATACTTCACTCTTTTTATGAAGTAACTATAGTGGGTATTTCTTTTCACCATATGCAATATCCTAGTCATGTTCATACACTGTCTCAGTTTGCTGGCCTCCTTGCAATTGTTTTAAACATATCAGATTTTAGACAAGCATATAAAGTATTTAAATTTTCATCCTTATAATTCAGAATGACTGATTAAAAAAAAGTTCCCAGTATATGAGTAACAAACATTGATTGTCTAAATTAGTAAATTAAATTAATGGGAACACCTTAGGAATTTATTAACTAGTAGCTGGCAGGTTTTTCCACTGTAAGTCAAAGGTCCACAAGAGTATGCTGCATCTTGATAACATGAACTAGTTTAGAACTTTAAAGTTAACTAAATTAACATACTTTAAACTCTGATGGTAGCAATTTGGGGAAAAGGCCAGCAATATGACCCTCTAGATTATCTTATTTTCTCCATTGTCTGCTCCTCACAAAATTGTCAGATTCTTACAATCTCCTAGAAGCAGGTAGAATATTTTATTAGACTTGTAACAGAAACTAGAAGCCAGTTTACACGATCAAGTTTAAGAATATGAATTTTATACAGCTGTAATCCTTTACAAAGAAAAAAAGTCAGTAATACAATACATTGGATCTGTGTTGATTCAACTCGATGAATCTTCTGTATAAACAAGTTTAACAAAGTCCTTAGATGCAATTTCTTTTGGGTTTACTGCAACACTCTTTGTTATATCATATGTCTTGTAAATTCCAATAAGTCTATCTGAAATCTCAAACATATTATTTCGAAGAGAGATTATTATGAACTGGGCATTTTTTGTTTGTTCCTAAAGAGAAAGAGTAAGAAACATTAAGTATTGACAGGTACATCATACAATAAAGATCTAAGCTTTACCTCCCTGCAATCTACAGGGTCTGGCGCAAATAACACCCCTTTTTTATTACAAAATCATAGGCATGTAATTATGTAACATAATAATATCACACTCAAGCACACCATATAACATTTTAGGTGAAATGTTCACATTAAAACTATAAATTACTACACCCATAGTATTACCCTACCAACTACACTCAAGCAGGCCTTACTTCTGCTGGACCTTGTATTTTAGGCAATAAATTTAACGATACATTGATAATTAACACAAACAGGAATGATGAGATGTATAATTTATGAGACAGTATTTGAGAGGAATTTGAGTATTTCTGGAAGCATGGTTGCTTAGAAGTCTTTTAATGAAAGAAGTTCTAGGTAGGATATAGAGGATTCTAGCTGTGTATCTTCTACTAATTTATACTATCAATTTATATCTTTCTTTCCCCAAATGGAAGTATTTGGTTCGAGTAAAGAAGTTTGTTTCCTCTGATACCCCAAGACATGGAGTTAGAAGCGAATAGTTTTAAAAAAGCTCAAAAGAAAGAAGTCAAAGAACCCTGGCTGTGTGACCCACCTGTGAACCAAAGGGTCACAGGTTTGATTCCCAGTCAGGGTACATGCCTGGGTTGCAGGCCAGGTCCCCAGTAAGGGGGTACACAAAAGGCAATCACACACTGATGTCTCTCTGCTTCTCTCTCCCTCCCTTCCCCTCTCCCTAAAAATAAATAAAATCTTGAAAGAAGTCAAAGAATTTAACCTGCAATGTTTGAGGAACCCATAAAATTTTTAAGGTAAGAAGCTCTAAATGATTACTTACGTATATGTAAAATGCAACAATGGACACATTTTTAAAATCAAGGGCTGCATCAATCTCATCCATGAAGTACAGTGGAGTGGGTTTGTAGTGATGAAGAGCAAACACTAAAGCCAATGAACTAAGTGTTTTCTCTCCTCCTGAAAGGTTGAAGATCTTTTTCCAACTTTTCTTAGGTGGTCGAACACTGAAATAATAAAATCTCATTAGATGAATTATGTGTGAAGCTTAAGACTGATTTGTTTTCCATAATCACCTTCCTCAGGAATTTCTAACTTGCTTTTCGCAATTATAAGTTTTTTGGGGGTAATTTTATACAAACATTATTGGAGAATGAACACAGAGGAGCATCTACCCAAACTTTAAGATTTAAAAAGCAGGCTAATAAGTACTTTTTGCTATTCTCCCCCCATTTCTAACGCAATTTTTACAGCTGATGTTAAGATGGAGGTGTTAGGTAAACACGCTTCACCTCTGTGCACAACTATAGCAAGAATTACATCTGGACTACAAAAACAAGTATAACCCAGATCTGTCAGAAAATCAAGCTGTATGGGAGTCCGACAACCAAGGATTTAAAGAAGCCACATTCATCCAGACCGGTAGGAGGGGCAGAGATCCATGGAGGTGGAGAGTGGCACAATGGACAGCCCCACTTTCACATGTGGTGAATAAAAATCAGAATAGATACCTCTGGAGTCAGTGGTCCCAGTCCCAGACCAGACCACCCAGCCCAGGGTTCCAGCGCCAGGAAGATAAGACCTCATAACTTCTGGCTGTAAAAACCAGTGGGGGTTGGGGCAGTGGAAGAAACTGTGGGATTCTCAAGAGACTCCTCTTCCCTCTTAAAGAGCCTGCACAGGTTTACTCAGACCTGTCCCTTCTGGGATTTGTCACCAGGGCAACAGCTGGAAGGGCACAAGTGGCGTATGGGGAGAAAGTGAAGTGTGAGTGCTGGGAGACAGACAGCTTCCTCCCAGGCATCTCCAGAGTCCAGGCAGTGGCACTGCCCCTCTCTGAGCGCCCCCGCCCCCTGCCACAGAGCCACAAAGCAGTTCAGACAGCTGCTCTTCTGGCCCTGGTGATAATCTCAGGCCTGACGGTATGGGGGGACTGGGACAGAGGGGAGAAAGTGGGAAAAACTGGGACAACTGTAATAACATAATCAACAAAATATGCTTAAAAAAAAAAGTGTTTGCTGTTTGCCCAGGTTTTATGCTCTAAACTGCCAATATGTAAATAATTTAGTATTTGTCATCAAATAAAACAAGTTACACATCTTCAAACTTCATATCCCACCTCTAAAAAATACTAAGAGTTTGGAGAAAATACAGAGCTCTGTAATAGGAGGATCCAGGACTCAGGATGTGATTACAAACCTGAACATGATTCCTTCAGAGAAAGGATCCAAGCTGTCTACAAGTTCCAGTTCAGCATCACCTCCCAAAGTAAGCATTTGGTAATTTTCCTTTAATTTATTTGTTATTATATAAAAACCTGCCATGAACTCATTAAGCCTTTGTTTCCGAAGATCTTCATATGCCTGTCTAAAATTATCTCTTTCATGAGTAATTTTGTCCAATTCTGCTACCCGTTGTAAATATAATTCTTCCTATGGAAAGAATATCATGAGAATAAGCATCTATTCAGTTATAAATCTGAGATGACAACATTGCACATTATATAAAATCACAGGCCGCAACTGAGACTGAGGACTAATAAGAATTTCTGTATGATACATGAACGGTTTATTCATACCTTCTTTTTATACTCTGCAATGGCACCAAGATTTGGTTTCATTTCATGGCACTGGGCTTCCAAAAGTGCAATTTGATTTGTTATAGAATCTGGATTCTTGATGGCTTCAAGATCCTCTGGGCTCAGAACTAAAATCTCTTCAACAGGATTATTTTCTATGGGATGCAGTGATATTTTTGAAATCTAAAAGTTTAATTAAATGAACAGTTAGGGAGGGCATCGTACTACCATTCATTGTTTAAAAGAATCAAATCAACAATATGGTAACAAAGAAATCAACAATATGATAACGTACCTATCTACTAAAACAACATGTATCAGGGATTTGTAACGATTTTTTTTAATTATGAAAAAAACAACTATGGTGCATTTACACAATGGCATACTACTTGGCCTCAAAAAACCAAAAAAACAAAAAATAAAAAATGAAGAGAAAAGATAATTTTACCCCTTTGTGACAGCATGGAGGGATCTAGAGAACATTATACTAAGTGAAATAAGCCAGTCACAGACAGACACATACCATATGATTTCCCTCTATGTGGAATCTAATTAACAAACTGAATTAACATGCAAAATAGAGACAGAGTAATACAGAGAGAGCAGGCTGACAGCTGTGGGGGTGGCGGGATTGAGGAAAAAAGAAAAAGTGCTCATGGACATCGACAACAGTGTGGTGATTGTGGATGGAGGTGGAAGACAGGGTAAGGGGGATAAATGGAAATGCGGAAAATACAATTAAATAATAAATAATTTAAAAAAAAAAAAAAGAAAAGAAAAGAAAAATAGGTGCAGTATTCCAAAGTGTTCATGTAGCCTTCTGTTAAATCCCCAAGTCAGTCCTTGGATGAGTATGTTGACTACTTCTAAAAATTACCAAGATTTTTCTGTATATAAAATTAGTGCATATTGTTCCTTATATTCCCTGTAAACCTGGGAAGTCATTATATCATGGAATTAAGAATCATAACATACCTCACCACACAAAAAAACCAAAAAAAACAACCATTTTACATAAAGGATATATTAAAGTTACATTTAACTAAATGATAAAAATCTCACCTCTTTTTGCCAATATCTTATTTTAGAATTATGTTCTGCAATGTGGCCATCTATTTGTTCAAGTTTCAATTTAATACTAAGTGCATCTTTTTGAAGAGCATGTTCATTTTCTTGAATTACTTTTAGTTCTTGAAGTAGATTACGATGTTCTTTCTGGATCTCCGGTAAAGACTCCTAAAAACCAAGAATAATTGCTACAGATATGACCTTCCCAAATAAAGAACAGGTATTTTCACATTACCAAGGTGAAGCTGGCAATCTCTTCCCATGCTCCTTTCATTTTAAATTAAAACTTTTTTACTGAAAAGTTACAGTATTCATTTTTATTGTACAAGTAAAAGTTAATGTAGTTAAACGTTTTAACCTACTGAGCGCTTATTATGGGAGGCATTGATGTCATATATCCCATTACTTCAACTGTTTCAAATACCATTCTCTCCCTTCTCCAAGTCTTACCTCTGCGGCATTTGTATTCTTTATGACCTCTGTTGCTTTTTCCTCAAGACTTTTTAGCTCTGCTGTTAAGTCACCTACTTCTTTCGTTGTATCTTTTATTTCTTTTTCTGTGCGAAAGACAGAGTCTTGTGCTTTTTTAAGATTTCTGAACAAGCAAAATAATATATTAAAAATGTGGTAATGTGTGACTAATTAATCTGCTTCTTAAAACCTCCCAAGGAATTTTTCATGACATACCAATGTGGTATTTTTTTCTATTACAGACTTAAAGACTTGTGATTTTCAAAGCCACCCCTGAATTTCTTTACACGTATTTTTTGTTTTTGTTTACACATACACATACACTTGTGGATACTGTATATCTTATTAAACTCAGTACAAATTAATGAAACTTCCATATATATAAGCTTCTAGTATCATTCAATCTTACACTCTGAAGCAGGTTCAATTACTATATTATTTTATCACGTGTCCGACTGGACATTCTTCAAGTCGCCATACCCATGAAGCTATATATTGAAATAAAAATTACCTCCCAGTTCAACTCAGGGCAACAAGTGCTTCCAAAGGGGTGTAGGGATGGGGACACACTGGGAGGAACAACTGTTTTCTCCCTTGATAAAATTACTTCTACTTTGACAAGTATGTTTCCGCATAAATCTGCTCCTAACAAATGGCTTATTAGCGCCTTATCTTTGAGCAAAAAAGCACTGGAATAGCTTAGTCACCAGATAATCAATATGCAATCAATTTCTTCTAATTTCAAGAGACAGCTATTCACATTTCAACACTTTTATATACATACTTAGCTTTCTTTTAGAAATACTTCAATAAGTAATCTAAAAATTCATTTTAAAATAAGATCTATGAATGGATAAAAAACTTTTTGTGATCTGAGACAGAGGAATAATCTAGTTAATTAAGAATTTAAATTACTTAGACAATTGTTCTAAGAGATTTCTAAGATCTAGATCTATTTAATCACCTACTCCTAAGCCAGAGAAACAAAACTAATTTCCATGTCCTCACATCTAGGGAGTTACAGAACTATACTTTGCCAAGATATACCTGTTTTATTAATTTAAATCAAGTCATATGATAAATGTTTAGTGTTTCTCCTTACTAAAGTCCTATTAGGTAATAACATGTCAGAAGACAGATTTAGTAAGTAACAGTAATACAGACATTCAGTGGATATTAAGTATTAAGCTCCTTTCCAATGCTGAGGTAGGAAAGAGGAATACAGTTTAGGGTAGTACACATACTCTACCTGTCAGCAGTCTTGATTGCTACTTGGGCCTTAGTAATAGCAGAAGCACATTCATCTAATTGCTTATTTATTTTATCAAGTTTGTCTTGCTGGGCCTTCAGTTTATGATTATTAATTTCTACGATGATATTGTGTAACCTCTGAACCTCAGCTTCTATTTTACCAGCTCTTTCAGCCACCTTGTCATATTCTGAAAAACAAAACAAAACAACAAAAAACCCCCAAACTCTTAATTCATGTTTCTAGGTTAACAAGTACCACTTGTTGGATATAAATTTCTTCAGTCAATATGACTAACCTGATATATTTAAAATAAATTTTAGACATTTTGGGAAAAGCACCTCAAAAAAACTCTTGTCAAGATAAATGGTATTATAATCACCATGGTAAATTCTCTGGCTCAGTTCTGAAAATAACCCGTTTATTTTCCAGTGGCTTCATGCACTGAAGCTCATTTCAAAGATATTTACAACTTTTTCTTAGGGTACTTCCTTGACTATTGGTCTCATAATAATTTTTACCATGAGACTATATGCCCATTAACTTCCCAGGGGTGAAGAAATCGTGGTCATTTTATTCTGCTAACCTTAGAGTTCTCCTCCATGTGTTATAAGAAGTGGGGGAGATGGTAAAATTGGCATTCTTTTGTGTGGTACAGAAAGCTAAGTTGCATTTCCTAGATTCCCTTGTACCTAGGATTCAGACATCATTTAGGTCCATTCGATCAAAAGAAAAGCATTATTTGGGAGGCAAAAGTGATGAATCAAGCATCTTTCTGTAAGCAAGCAGTTACAGGGAAGTTCTTGGTGGAGTTAGAAGTTCTGGTGTCCAGTCAAAAGCTTTGTGATTACAGGTGGTGGCATTAACTTTGATGGTACAGATTATAGTGGGTGTAATGTGCTTATGTTGTTGGTAAGTTGTAATGTTAAACTTTCCAATTTGAGATTTGACTTTCCAACGGTAGAAGAGGCAGTATAGCTCCTTCGATAGTTTTGCAGAGTGGCTCAGGAAATTATTCTTGAATGTTCAACTTAGAATTTCTTTCTTTAGCCAGCCTTATGATTCTGTAAAACAACCTACTATTCTCTTAAGCACACACACATGCCACTAGAGTGGATTCTGTTCTATTTAAATCTTTATCACTATACAAGATCAGAAGGATGAAAAGTGACAAAAAGGTAAGATTCTCAAGCTGCCAAGAGTATCTATGTCTAGACAGGTAAACAAAAAACTGATCTAACTTATGGAAAGAGATTCCCATAAAGCTCCTAGTAGGTGCATGGGCATCTGGCACAGGTGGAGATAGGATTTACTGAGAGAAACGGATTGAACAAAAAATTAACTGTTGCTTCCTTTTTGTCTCCTCTCTGTTAGGTAGGTTAGAATTTCAACCTTCCCTAAATCTCGTAACTTAACCATCTCTCTTTTTCTTCTACATTATCGGCTAATTCTTTAGCCTGATCTTTCAGCCCATCTACTGAGTTAATTCAGTCAACTGTTTTTTAATACTTTTGAGATCACCACTCGCCTCTTGAAAAACAAAACAACCTGTTTCTTTTTTTTGGTCTTTTGGATCCCTCTTTATTCTCTAAGGATATTAAATACACACATTTAATAGGTCTACATTGCCAACAGTAATAATTTTTTTTTCCAGATCTAAGATGGTTGAAATACCATTAGGCTGCCTATGTGCCAGGCTCACCTGTAGCTGTAGTGGGGGCCAGCACCATGACTTACACTTGGGAAGGGCCAGCTATGGGGGGCCACATCTTTAGAACATTTTCTCTTCCTTATTTTCAAGTATATACAATGCATTTCTTTTTTAATATCAATAGTAGCATGTCTATTTAGAAGTAGGAGAAAAAAGCTGGCATATAATATCTGTAATTTTAAATCACTATTCTATACCACGCTGCCCACCTCTCCCTTCTCTATTTCTCTGCACATTAGCCAGAGAGATATTTAAGTAAACTGATGTAAAACAAAATATTTAATCTGCCCTGGATGGTGTGGCTTAGTGGATTGAGTGCTGGCCTGCAAACCAAAGGGCTGCCAGTTTGATTCCCAGTCAGGGAACATGCCTGGGTTGCGGGCCAGGTCCCCAGTTGGGGGCGTGAGAGAGGCAACCAATAGATGTATCTTTTGTACATCGATGTTTCTCTCCCTCTCTTCTCCCTTCCTTCCCCTCTCTCTAAAAATACATAAAATCTTAAAAACAAAAAATTTAATCTTAAAGAAATGCTTCCAGAAATGGGTTTCCAGGAAACACTGGGCCCAAGTGTACAAAATATGAAAATTAAGAGCATGGGTTCTGGAATCAGAGTTGCTTCAATTCTTTTAACACCATATGCTTATGTGACCTTGGGCAAATTATATAAACCCTTTCATGCCTTGGCTTCCTTATCTGTCAAATATAATTCTTAATTTAATGGCACTTATTTAACCTTAATAGTACTTTATAGTCTTGAGAATGAAACAATAGAAACCCTAAAACAGAGCAGTCACTTGCTATTTTTAGCCTATAAACTGCTATTTTAAACATTTCAAACATTAAAAACCCATTTTTAATGAAAAAAAAAAAAAAAAAAAAAGGGGTCTGTATCTGTAAACATACCTGTTTTGAAAGCATTAACATTTTCTTCTAGCAATTTCTGCCTTTTTTTGTCAGGGGCTGTAGCAAGTACATTAGCTTCAAGTTCCTTAACTTGGACATTCAAATATTCTTCTTGCTCTGATAAAGGCTACAGAACAGTTTTAACATTTAAGGTCAGTATTTAATTCAGCAACATTTCCTTTAAACATTCTGAACTAAAAAAAAAAAAAACGGCACTTAAAATCTTTAAGGACCAATATGAAAACAGAAAACATGAACAATATATAAGAAATGAAAATGGCCAACAAACACAAAATGATGGGTAAACTCATTACAAAGGAAAGTTAAAATGTCATTTTCAGTGTATTAAAGTAGCAAATTTACAACGTACTGAAAAGTACCTAGTGTTTGAAGACGTGGACAGATAATTATTTGTATATGCTATTAGTAGTAAATGAATTAGAACCATCTTTTTGAGGTCACTTTGGTCTTATGCAATAAATGCCTTAAACACTGTCTACATACTGAGTAGAAATTTTTATTTTAGGAATCTAACCTAAGGAAATAATTGAATGAGTATATACCTAACAAGGATATTTTAAATACAGCAATATACATAAAAACATTTATCAAATTATGTAAACAAAAAGTTCTAATGCAACTGCCAAGTAAATTTTCATTTGCTTAGAAAGAAAACCATAATTTCTTAATTGAAGAATAGTATAACTCATTAAAATTCCACATGTATACTTAATATATATATCCATATTTATCACATACATAAACATGTATGCAAACTAAGTATTAAAAAGTTCAAAGATATACATAAAAATTGAGGGTGATCATCTTTTGAGTATTTTCTGAAAATCTGTTTTTTGGTTTTGTTTCTAAGCATGCATTGCTATTTTATGATTATGAAAACATTCCACTTTGAAAAAAATGAAAATAAAGGGCCATTATAGTTGTTAAGGAAGAGACATTTCTATGGAGTACTAATGGAAACCAGGAATAGCTGTGGCTAGACCAACACTGTGACGGCATTTACCCATCAGTACTCAGGGAAACAAAATCAGAGAGGCAGCCTTCTACCTAGAGATCCATCCCCTTTTTGCCTTATATTAAAATTGTAAGCAAACGGCAAAATGCTTCTGCCATATTACTACTGAATTCCAAAAGTTTCAGCTAATATTGACAAGAGTACCTTGATGCTTGCAGTAAACTTTTCTAGAGTATTCCTCATTTCTCGTTGACTATGCTTTAATTTAACTACTGCTTCCTCCAGTTGTACTTTCTGTTCCTGGATTTTTACTGCTTTTTGCGAGTCTCTCTGCAACTGTGATTCCATTTTATTTACCTACAAAAAAGAGTACCAGTGAATTAAGTTTTTTGTAAGCATTTCAGATTAACAGCAGTCAGTTGAAGGTAGGTACCCTATGCAAATATTTAAGTGGAAGGATATAAACTATTGCAAAATTTGGGGGGAAACAAAAGAAATGAAGGCATAATGGAAAAAAGGTATCTAGGACATCTGTGTTTGCGTGTGTTTTAAAGATTTTATTTATTTTTAGAGAGAGGGTAAAGGAGGGAGAAAGAGAGGAAGTGAAATATCAATGTGTGGTTGCCTCTCGCATACCCCCACCCAGGGACCTGGCCTGCAACCTAGGCATGTGCCCCAACTGGGAATTGAACCAACAACCCTTGGTTCACGGGCCCACGTTCAATCCACTTAACTACACCAGCCAGGGCCATGTATATATTTTTAAGGATAAAAAAAAGTAGACATAATGTTCTGAGGGTGATAAGAGAACACAATTTTTCCTATTTTGACACTCACATATACTTGTAAGACATATATAAAATACTTTGAAATAAAATTTGAAAATATGATCAGAAGTCTCTACTGTAGTTGCACCTTAAAGAATTACTTTGAAATAGAAAAAACTAATTATGTAATGCAGTAATAATTATGTGGGGAAAAAAAACAAGTTAAATGCGAAACATTAAGTGAATGGTTGAATAAATTATGAAATAGCCATGATCCAAATGTAATAGAAAAAATGTTAAACATATATTTCCTAATTAACATTTTATTTTTAGAACTTTAAAGAGTTTTACATAAAACTCCACATCTTATATAGTAGTCTTTTAAAAAATTTTTATTTTAGAGAGAGGACAAGGGAAGGAGAAAGAGAGGGAGAGAAACATCAATGTGTGGTTGCCTCTTGTGCATCCCCTACTGGGGACCTTGCCTGCAACCCAGACACATGTCCTGACTAGGAATAGAACTGGTGATCCTTTGCTTTGCAGGCCCACTCAATCCACTGAGCTATAGCAGCCAGGGCCTTAAATATTAGTCAGCTATAGAAATCTGTTAAAATGTGAGTATAGTATATTAAAATGGCTGAATTTTATAGTATGTATGTTATATATCAATAAAACTGTCATTTTTTAAAGTACGAATGTCATTTTAAATATGCCAACCTCTTCTTCAGAGATTTCAACAACTGAAGAACCCATTCTTCCTTTCATTACTTTGCTTCCACCACCAGTCATTGTACCTAGAGAAAAGAGAAGCCAGACTTTAAGTGTCTCCTGCAACAAGATTAAATATAGACTTGGTATCAGGAATAAAACCGTATTACCTGACTGTTCTATGATTTGTCCCTGCAATGTCACCACTCTCCATCTTCTGTCTTTTTGATATGCAACTCTTGTGGCTTGATCTAAGTTGTCAGCTACTAAGGTATCTCGTAAAGCAAAGTAAAAAGCTTGGCGAATTTCCTCATCTTTTACTTTTACTAAATCAAATAACCGAGGAGTATGTTCAGGAGTTTGAATTTTGGACATTTTCTTTGCCCATACTGCCATCTAAAAATAAAATAAATAAATATATACATATAAAAAGAATATTTCATTTTAAGGTCAGAAGTAATATACATGTAATATATGCAAGGTTCTAAGTATCTGCATAATTGAGTACAGTAGTTCCCCCTTATCTAGAGGGGATATGGTGTAAGACCACCAGTACATACCTAAAACTGTGGACAGTACTGAACTCTGTATGTACTATGTTTTTTCCTATACATACATACCTCTGATAAAGTTTAATTTATAAATTAGGCACAGTAGGAGACCAACAACTAATGAAAGAGAATGATTATAATTCACTGTAATACAAGTTATGTGAATGTGACTTCTCTGATAACAGATCTGGCTACTAAGTGAGTAACAGGAAAATAGCAATATAACTTGAGGCAAAGGGATGACCTATGCCTGGGAAGACAGTGTGAGATTTCATCACACTGCTCAAAATAGTGTAAAATTTAATAAAACTTATGAACTGTTTATTTTTAGAATTTTCCATTTAATATTTTCAGACTGTTATTTCCCCCTTATTTTAGAAGTTATTAAAAAATTACCCCTATTCAAAAATGACATGATCTTATATATTTTACATATATAAAATTCTAAAGAACCTCCCACAAAACTATTAAAACTGATCATGAATTTAGCAAATTTATAGGAATGATATACAAAAATTATTTGTATTCCTATACACTAGTATTAAAAAACCCCGCAAAACTTATGAATAAGTTTAAAAAGAAACTTAAGACCTGTTTACTGAAGGCTATGAAACATTCTTGTATGAAATTAGACCTTAATAAACAGAAGACATTTCAGGTGCATGGATTATAAGATATAACATTATTAAGGTGGCAATACTATCCAAATTGATCTATAGTCATTGCAACCTGTATCAAATTCCAGTCACTTACCGAGATTTGTAAGTTATATTAAAAAAAATTGGACTTATCAAAATTAAAAAAAAAAAGTGTTTCAGAGGACACCATCAAGAAAGTTAAAATATTTGCAAATGATATATTTCACAAGAGACTTGTATCTAGAATATATAAAGAACTTTTACAACTCAATAATGAAGACAAATAAACCAATTAACGAAAAGGCGAAGGATCTGAATAGATATTTCTCCAAAGAAGGCAACAAATAGCCAATAAACACACAGAAAGATATTCATCGTTAGTCATCAGTAGATGCACAATGAGATACTACTTTACACTCACTAATGTGTCTGTAACAAGTGTTGGTGAGGATGTAGAAAAACTAGAATCTTTATACATTGTGGGTAGGAAATGGTACAGCCACTGTGAAAGTTTGGTACCTCCTCAAAAAGTTGAACAGTTCACATTTGACCCAGTAATTTCATTCTTTGGAATCAACCCAAGAGAATTAAAAACATACTTGCACAAAACCTGCACTTGAATTTTCATAGTTATATTACCCATAATAGCCAAAGACAGAAACAACACAAATGCCTACCTGATGAATAAGCAAAATGTGGTATATCCATACAATGGAATATTATTCAGCAATAAAAAGAAATTTAGTACTGATGCATAATACAATATGGATAAACTTTGCAAATCTGGTCAGTTAAAGAAGCCATTCGCAAAAGGTTCCTTATTGTATGATTCAATTTACGTGAACTGTCCAGAACAGTTAAATCTATGTTAAGAGACAAAAAAGCTCTGAGGTTGTTTGGGGGAAGTAGTGACTGCTAATGTGAATGAGGTTTCTTTTGGGGATGATGAAAAAATTTTGTAACTGCATGGGTCCAATTAAACTACCTTGTGAATATACTAAAACTCCCTGAACTGTGTATGTTAAAATGGTGAATTTTATGGGACGTGAATTATATCTCAATAAGATTTTATTTTTTAAAGCAGTTATTTATTTTTTTTGGAAACAATTTAGCTTTATTTTCCTTTTTTAAAAATATATTTTATTGATTATGCTATTACAGTCGTCCTATTTCTCCCCATCATTCCCCCCACCCTGCACACCCTCTCCCACCCACATTCCCCCCCTTAAGTTCATGTCCATGTGTCATAAGTTCTTTGGCTTCTACATTTTCCATACTATTCTTGCCCTCCCCCTGTCTATTTCTACCCACTATCTATGCTACTCATTCTCTGTACCTTTTCCCCTTCTCCTCCTCCCACGCCCCTGTTGCTAACCCTCCATGTGATCTCCATTTCTGTGGTTCTGTTCCTGTTCTAGCTGTTTGCTTTTGTTTTAGGGGTGGTTGTTAATAGCTATGAGTTTGCTGTCTTTTCACTGTCATATTGTGTATCTTCTTTTTCTTAGATAAGTCCCTTTAACATTTCACATAATAAGGGCTTGGTGATGATGAACTCCTTTAACTTGAGGTTATCTGAGAAGCACTTTATCTGCCCTTCCATTCTAAATGACAGCTTTGCTGGATAGAGCAATCTTGGATGGAGGTCCTTGCCTTTCATGACTTGGAATACTTCTTTCCAGCCCCTTCTTGCCTGGAAGGTCTCTTTTGAGAAATCAGCTGACAGTCTGATGGGAACTTCTTTGTAGGTGACTGTCCCCTTATCCCATGCTGCTTCTAGAATTCTCTCCTTCATTTTAATCTTGGCTAATGTAATTACGATGTGCCTTGGTGTGTTCCTCCTTGGGTCCAACTTCTTTGGGACTCTCTGAGCTTCCTGGATGTCCTGGTAGTCTATTTCCTTTGCCAGATTGGGGAAGTTCTCCTTTATTATTTGTTCAAATAAGTTTCCCACTTGTTGCTCTTCTTCTTCCCCTTCTGGGACACCTATAATTCGGATGTTGGGATGTTTAACGATGTCCCGGAGGTTCCTAAGCCTCTCCTCATTTTTTTGAATTCTTGTTTCTTCCTCGTTTTCTGTTTGGTTGTTAGTTTCTTCCTTCTGGTCCACTCCATTGATTTGAGTCCCAGTTTTCCTTCCATCTCTATCGGTTCCCCATGCATCTTCCTTCATTTCACGTATTGTAGCCTGCATTTGTTCATCTAATTTGTGAGCAGAATCAACCAATTCTGTGAGCATTTTGATGACCAGTGCTTTGAACTGTGCATCTGATAGGTTGGCTATCTCTTCACTGCTTAGAGGAATTGGCTCTGGGGCTTTCATTTGTTCTCTGGTTTGAGCCATTTTTGGTGTTTTTTTTTTTTTTTTGGTTTTAGTCTG
The DNA here is from genome assembly GCA_039655065.1 of Glossophaga mutica. Classification (NCBI taxonomy): domain Eukaryota; kingdom Metazoa; phylum Chordata; class Mammalia; order Chiroptera; family Phyllostomidae; genus Glossophaga; species Glossophaga mutica. The sequence goes on from CM077304.1 coordinate 197,627,189, forward strand.
GTCGCAGCTATTACGTAGTGAGGGGTGGAGCCTCAGGCACTCTCCGGTGTGGGGCAGCCCAGTCGCTGGGTTGTGACGCTGTATGTGGGGGCAAGGTCTGAGGGAACAATGGCGCCTGCTCCGCTCTCTCCTCGATTCAGTCCTTTCCGCCACTTCCCCTCTGCCTGGACCGTCTGCGAGTGCGAATGTGGGACCCCCCGGTCAGCCAGCCGCCTTGTGCGGCCTCACTGCGTCTGCAGAGTTGCCCCCCTGTGCCCGGGATCCGCCAGCTGCTGCCTGTGGGCCCGGGGACCGCCAATCGCCGCCCATGCACCTGGGAACTGCCAGCCACTGCTGCTTGCGTTCCCGGCCCGTACCTCCACTTTTTCCTGCCGCGACCCCGCCCCTCCTACCGGTCTGGATGAATGGTTGTTGGACTTCCGTACAGTTCAATTTTCTATAAGTTCTGGTTGTTTTCTTGTTTCTAAATATTTGTTGTCTTTAATTTTGGTTGTGAGAGGAGGCACAGTGTGTCCGCCTATGCCGCCATCTTGACCGGAAGTTAAAGCAGTTATTGATGATGGAATTTAGAAATGCAAACTATCAGTCACTCTGACAATGGAATGTGTAATCCTTTAGAGGAGGAATTACAAGATATTTTTTTTCACAACCATTTAACCCCAGAGCCTAACATAATCCTCATAACCTATCAGGTGTTCCCTAAATAAACATGAGGAAAAAGCTAGGGGGGAAAAAATAACCCAAACGCTTGGCACTTAATGAAATTATATGTAGCTTTTTATGAGTACCTACCTTATCCAAACCTATAAAAGTCGCAACTCCAATATTTTGTCTTTTAAGGAAGTTTACACATTCCTGGGCTGTATCAATAGAATCAACAACAATGTAGTCTAATGCACGACAGCAGGATGAAATAGCAACATCATATTTTTCATCAATTGCTCCTAAGTCCCCCTAATATAAAAGAAGGGGGGGCAAAATCAATGTGCAATCAGCAAGAAATTAGGCACAGGATCATCTCATAATTATCATACAGATTCTGCAAATTACTCTTAACTGAAAAACTACACTCACACATGGTTTTAAAAAGTACAAAAAGGGTACACAATGAAAATGTAGGTGTTCCTGTCACTCAACTAGAGTTTTTAATCTGCTTTTTAAAAGGTTATGAATATGCAGTTTTAAATTGTTAATGAAAGCATGAAATGAAGTAACTGCTTTCACTGCACAAAAATTAAAATGTGAAAATTTGAAACCTAAATATAATACGGACTTATAAAATTATAAACTCTAAATTATTCAAAGCCAATCTAAGATTATGAAGAGTCCTAATGAAACACATTTGCCTGCTTATCAATCTGTTAATAAATTAGCTGTCAAGAAGCATTCACTGACTAGCTTTATTTTTCTTCGAGAACAAATGAATATGGTGGGGCCCCTCCAAAACACCTGAGTTTATAAAAAATTATATATTGATTCTCTCATATTTAAACTTCAGTCCCCTTCAAAGTACTCTCCATTTGTTGGAATATACCTATCGAGATGTTTGAACTCATCTATTTTAATGCCTTTTAGAACTTTTTTAAAAAGAGATTTTATTTATTTTCTTCTTAGAGAGAGGGGAGGGGAGGGAGAAAAAGGGACAGAAACATCAATGTGTGTGAGATACACTGATTGGGATTCGAACCTGCAATCTTTTGGTCCGTAGGCTGGTGCTGAACCCATTGAGCCACATCAGCCAGGGCTATTTTGATGCCTTTTAGTGTGTCTGTTTTTTGTTTCACCTCTTACACATTGGCAAAACATTTCTCTTTGAGGACTTTTTTCATCCAGAGAAACAAAAAAACCTTGCTAGGGACAAGATTGGGTGTATAAGGAGGGTAGGTGATGGATGTCATGCTGTTTTTTTGTGTGTGGACAGATATACTTGTAAATTGCCCGTCATGAAATGGGCAAATGCGTTGAGTCTTCAAAAAAATTCATTGAAACTGGATTGAGTGTGAGCTGCAAACCAAAGCGTTGCTGGTTCAAGTGCTAGTCAGGGCACATGCCTGGGTTGCAGGCCAGGTCCCCAGTGAGGGGCACGAGAGGCAACCACACAGTGATGTTTCTCTCCCTCTCTTTCTCCTTCCTTTCCCCTCTCTCTAAAAATAAACAAATAAAATCTTTAAAAATAAAAATTCACTGAAGTGGAACTCAACCTCTCACAGCAACACCAGCTGGTATACTGACACAAATGGGTTCCTAGAACACTCACCTAGCAGGGAAAGCCTATACTACAAGGGGCCTGCTTACCAGAAGATAATTCTGTTTTTGGGGGGTCCTCCCTCACAGGATTAAATTATGTATCTTTGAGAAAATTAGGTGGAACTCACTTAACATTATCAACTGTCAGACATGAATCAACTATACTGGGTAATTTTCACTTGCCCTTGTGAATCACTTTCTTCTGCTCCATTCTTTGGAATGCCGATTCAGGGACTGCATCAATTGAATGGGGTTGAAATACACATTTTCCCTATTTCCTCCTGGCCATCCTCTAGCCATGGCTACAGCTTTCTTCCCTCTTCGGTCTCAAGAGCGGGAATAGCCTCCACTATTGGGTTTCTGAATATCCCTTGCTGATGTCACTAAACTCTAGCCACATCCTTCAGTATAATAGTATGAAACCCAGAATATAATTTGCAAATTCTTTTTTACAAAAAGAATAGAGTAGCTTTGTTAAGTTTATCACTATTAAAGTTTGTTTTTTTCCTTGGAATTAAAATGATTACAATTATCCAAATTAAAAAACAAACAAAACCCCCTATTTTTAATATGAGAGAATCCGTATTACAAAGAATTTTTTATCATACTTGAGTATAAGAGCAAAATGTTTAAAAATGAATGTCCTTTCAAACAAAACAAAAAATGAATGTTATTTTATTTTAGTGACGCTCAGTATAGTTTCTTTAAGTCAAGGTAAGAAAATTATTTACAATGTTTTACTTCAGAAAAATGTATAGTCATGTCCAAATAAATCTACTTTACCAATCTTCCATATATTCCTGGAATCCTGCCAGCTTTTTTTTCTCTAATTATTGCATCAAGAACTTTCCCCCTACTTTGATTCATTGCTAAGGAACTCTTTGCCTCTTCAACTTTTTGGAAAAGATCACGAACCAAATTTTTGCAATTTATTTCTTCTTGTGTAAGTTTTTGAAGTTCCTTTTCTTTCTGAAAGTGAAAAGTTAAAAAAAAATGAATCTCATAATCCTATGCCCAATCGCAGGATAGTGTCAGTTGTAACACCTGAAAAAAAGAAGGAAAAGACAGACCACTAAACACTTGAATCAGAACTAAGTGACCATTTGGTTTTGAAAAAATGTGGATGGATTTTGTTTTAATAAGGGAATAAATTATCTGGGTCAAAAACAAAGAGCATAAGTGCAGTATGGTTCTAGAAGCAATACACTGATATTGATAGAGCAAGTCGAGCTAGGGCTTTGGAAATCCTGGTTTGGAAACTTCAGTTATGTATAAGTGTGTCCTAATTCTTAAATTCTGCACTAATAACGAAATAGACTCTGGTACAGGACCCTAGATATGGGTGACCAGGCAGGACTATGGTTATAGTATGCTTTGCTTTCTAAATACTAAAAAAAATTTGTTATATATTATATTTAATTAAATGAAGAAAAAGTATCAAAAAAGCACAGCTTTGAAATGAAGGGGCATGTGATGAGCCAAGAGTACTGTATACTACTGCTATACAAAAACGTCAGGGAATCAAAAGGAGAGGAACCACACACATGCCTGTACACGAAAATTCAAATTCTCAGTTGCTTAACCTCCAACTTAGATCAGCCATTTTTGGTGACATTCTCCCTCATCTCCTCTCTTTAAATTATCAGCTCTAATAGCAGTCACACTGATATAAAAAAAAAAACTCAAGTTATAGCTACAATTTATCCAAAAATAAAGTGAATTACTAGGGGGGAAATAGAAGTGGTCACTGGATTCGACAAGTTTACATTTAAATTTTACATGGTCAAGAAATTCCCCAATGACCAAAGAGTATACATTTACTAACATGGAAAAACAAAAACCAAAACTATTATTTCTCTTCAGACTGCATTTTTCTTTTGTCATCTTATTTAAAGATGCTTTGGGGATTCAAGTTACAAGATTACTTAGATATATGTCATACAAGACAAGAGGGACACCAACCGGCTAAATTAGGTATCTTCATTAGTTCAAAACAGTTCGTAGTTCCAACAAAGAAACCATATCCACAAATTCAAAAAAACAGAATACATTAAATAGCTGGCTGGCATGTTCATCCACAAATATATTTATGGTTTTCATTTATTTGTGCATAATTTGTCTACATTTAGATTTAGGGAAACATAAACTTTCTTTTGTTTAAGTTATTTCCATGGGAAGCAATGGTGCTGGTAGCATTATTATTTGCTTTTTGATACCAGTTTCTTAACAATCTCAGTTCATGTCAGTTGGAATACTGAAATTTCAATTCCATTCTTTTGGGGAAGATTAATGCTAATGAAAAAAATCTGTACAGATGCTCCTTGACTTAGGATGGTATTCCATACCAAAACCCCCATTGTAAGGTGAAAATACCATTAAATCAAAAATGCATTTAATACACTTAACCTATCGAACATCATAGCCTATTTAAATGTACTCGAAACATTTACATTGGCCTACAGTTCAGCAAAATCATCTAACACAAAGCCTATTTTATTATAAAGTGTTGAGCATATCACACATATTGCTTTCACACAATTGTAAAATTAAAAAAATCTTAAGTTGGGGACCATCTGTATACCAGTTACTTCAAATGTTGAGATTAAAAAAATATATACAAAACTTGGATTGACAAACAATGTTCAGATGAAATACAGAAGCAGAGATTTACCTCCTTTAACTCGTGTTCAGTGTGAGGGAGTTTTGCCTCTATATCTGCGATTGCAGCTTTTCTTTCTTTGAGAGTCTCAGAAGCTGCAATTAGAGCTTCCTTGGCCTTACTTAACTGAGCCACCGCAGTATTATGCCCACTGAGATAGATGTCAAGTTCTGATTGGGCTACATCCATCTTTGAACGTGCTTCATTTACCAATTTGCTGAAACCCATGAGTTCTTTCTCTTGACTCTGTTAAAACATGATAGACTCCATTAATTCTGAAACACTGTGCTTTCAAACCTAAACTGAAATAGAAGCCATGTATTTTGAATTCAACTTAAGAGATTTTACAAATGGAATGGACTAATAGATTTTGCCTAGTTGCCAGTGTTCATTATATATAGTCTTTTCCCAACTAATTTTACAAGAGCTCAATGAGGTATATATTAATATGCTCATTTCAGAAATTAAAACAAAATAATAGTTGAGAACAAAAATTTAGGTCTGAACTCCCTATGGTCTTTGCATACTACATTACCTGAAATGCTAAGTAGTTTAAGGTCTACTCAGCAGAAAGTTCCAACACTAGTCGTATACTTGATGAGCCCACTACAATGGACTGTGAAGAAAAAAATCTGTTAGAGCAATGGCATAAGAAAGGCCCTTACAAAAGTCTGACCCCTTCACTTCACACATAAAGGAATAGATCCAGAAATACCAGGTTCTGTCCAAAGTCATCATACAATCAGTTTAAATGTTTGATGGTGAAAATCATGAACACTAACACACACACACTCTTCACTATATTTTAGACACTATTATGAATGGTATGTGTTAATTCCTTAACATAATAATGCTATGAGGTAAATACCATCATGTTCATTTAAGGAAAGTGAGATCAGAGTTTGCATAACTTGCTCAAATGCACTCACTCATAAGTGGCAAAGCATCTGTTTTTAGCTATTACTTTATGCTGAGGAATGAAGACACCTGGATGTCAGTCCCGTTTTTTTTTTTTTTTTTACTAACAAAGGGTACAAAGGCAAATAGAAATACTCATGTACATTAGATGAGCAAATGTGACAATCTATAGCCACAGAGTATTCCATTATGAAAGCTGTTTTATCCACTGTCACTTTACCATATGGGTGTCCTACTTATAAAATGTTGTAGTGTGACATTAGAACATGTCCATATTCCACAGTAGAATCTAAGACGCGCCCCCCATACCCTCCTTCCACCCTGGGGAGGAATAATGGTTGTTCATACTGCTGTTGAGTACTGTTTACATTTACACTGGTGAAATATTATGTTATTTGTCATTAACTATTTTACCACATTTTTTGCCTCAAACCCCCCCCCCCATTTTCCTCCTCTAAAACCTTGGTGCGTCTCATGCCCCCAAAAATATGGGTAATTAACATACAGAGGTTGTACATAAGTCAATTTAACTAAATAACCATGATCTATTAAAATACCGATTTAACATATTCCGTGTTCTCAAAAAGGCTGTGGTGAATATAAATGAAGATACACAAAATTTACGCTTATAATACTCTTGTTAGGTAGTTAAGTCATACCAATGGGACAACTACAAACTCGTTACATTAAGCAAGTGCCAAAGTAATAGTTAACATTTCTTAATTTCAAGGCATTTATGAGTGTGTGTACACACACATTTTATTTCCACAAAGATTCATAAGATGGGCATTATTTTTTCACTGTTTTGAGGAATATGACTTGGAGACATAACCTGCACAAGATCAGAACTAATAAGTTACTGATCTAGGATTTGAACCAAGAACTGACACAACAGCTGTAGTTTTAAACTATTATATAAAGGCGTATAGAGCAAAGAAAGGAGATGCCAACTTGTGGTTAGAGTGGTCCCAGGTTTTTACAGGTGGTAACCAATTAAGTTACCAAGAAAATAACTTAAGATGGAAAAGAAAATTTGATGATGAAATTAACAGGCTCAACAAAGAATGGCAAATATAACAAAGTATTTGACATGGTACTTTTTCTCCAAGCATTATAAATTCTTGCTCAGCATTTTTTTTTTTAAATGGGAAAGCAGGAATGAAAAAGGGTGCGGGCTATTTTTAGGAATGTTAGATTAGATATTTAAAGTCCGAACTTTTCCTTCTAAAAGGTCAGTTTTTACTATTACTACAAAAACATCTGAGTTCTAAAAAGCCACCAAAATAACACCAATGATGAAAAAAATCTTACTTCTTTTTCTTTCTGAAGTCCTTGTGTTTCCTGTTTAAGGCTATCCATAACTTCCTTCAACTTTTCTTCTTCTTTCTCTTTTTCCTTCTCAAGGGCATTCTTTCTAGTTGTTGTCTCAGTTATGATAGTCTCACTCTTGGCAGGTATATTTTCAAATTCTTCTACCTAAGATTATAAAACAAAGTTGTAGGAGCACATGCCTTTAGGCTATCTAGCACTACCAACATCTGACGTGTTTCATAGGGTCTTCCAGGTCTTTGTGGTTTTGTTTGTAATTGGATTTGAATTAGTTGGGTTCACCAAGTACTTTTGGTTTTTCTGTCTCTTTGATAGAATTTATTTGCAAAGGGATATCAGCAAGTACAATACCTTCTTAACCATTTACTGAAATTTCTATATTGTTTGTCTAGTGGTAAAGCTAATTCTATGAATTCTTGATTCCTTATGAAGAAAATTCTCCCTGTCTAGACATTAGGTCTTTCTTCCTTCTGTTCCAATTTCAGGTGATAATTATCCTTTCACCTATTAAAATGCTCTGAGATTTCTTAAACTATCTGTCACGATATATTACAGCTTAGCATGAACTATCTTTGCAACCCCTACCTTCCCTCAAATCCTAAGGTCTTTCATAACTTCACCCTTCCATAGTCACCATGTAGGACTAATACTTATTCCATTACTACTTTCTGGTAATAACTACTTACTCACATTTTTTAAAAAAAGCATTTATTTGTTTTTAGGCAGAGGGGAAGAGAGGGAGAAAGAGAGGAAGAGAAATATCAATGTGTGGTTGCTTTTCATATGTCCCTCACCAGGGACCTGGCCTACAATCCAGGCAATATGCCCTGATCTGGGAATAGAACAGGTGACCCTTTGGTTTGCAGGCCGGTGAATAGTAATAGTAAAATAGTAAAATTCAATCCACTGAGCCACATCAGCCAGGACTACTTACTCACACTTGATACCTAAAGGCCAGTGCCTCTGTTACAGTTAATTTGGCTATCTGTCCAATTTAGGGGTTACTCTCAAATTTACATGGTATATTTTGTTTTCTTCTGATTATCTAGTACTAGAAAAGGTCAGCATTTTCCTACACGGTATTCGTCAAATGATGATTCATGTAAGATTTGTAATTGAACCAAGCAGAAAGTATTTTGTGAACAAATGCATTTAGAAAATGCTTTTAAGGTAAAGCAAAGCTTTTATTATATTTACTGTGAAGTTACATGCTAAAAAGCTGTTTGGGAAAAGGGGGTTTGTTTAGGTGTCATATCTATTAGAATCTGATAATGTTTTGAACATAGTTTAAAAGACCCCAAATTAATTTATTACAGTCTGGCCCCCAGTAATTAGGCATTCTGGTCCAAAGTTCATCTTTTGGTAAAACCTTGAAAATTACCAGATTCCCCTTCCTCCTTTTTAAGGGGGAGCACAATTTAATTTTTGTAGGTGGGTAATAACTTCTAATCTATAACATATAACTAAATTTTTAAATTTTTCTTTTAAAGAAGTTTATTTTTAAATTTTTCATTCTCATTTATCTATCCCCCTTATACCTCTCTCTCATGCACCCCACAATCACCACACTGTGGTCCGTGTCCATGAGCTCTTTTACTTTTTTGCTCAATCCCTCCACCCCACAATTGACTCCCTGACTACCCTAGATGGGGGGAAATTATTTTATTACCAAGCCAGAATTGCCAATTTGGTAAATGTTTCCTAACAATGTATATCATAGAAACATAAGCGCTAAAACTCAAAATCAATGATTAAGATTTCTCCTTGGGGAAAATAATTAGGTTACAATGGAAATCTTAAACACTTAACATTTAGATTTCCAATGCATTCTGTTAGGTAATAGGGAGCAACCATATCTATGAAAAATCATAAAAACTAGATCTGATATGCAGACATTAAATTTTAAGAGTTTTCTTTAAACCTACCTTTTCTTTATCTTTTTGAAGTTGTTTCTCCAGTTTTTTTGCCTTACTTGAAGCATGTTTTAATTTTTCCCTAACTTGAACATCTTCCAAATCTAGCTGTGTAAATTTTTCTTTGTTCTCCTCAATATATTTTGTAATTTTATTCAGTTTCCTAACAAAACAAGAAAATTATCAGTCACTATTTTTGATATTCAGGTATTTGAAGCCATGTTATATATCTTGCCTTGGACATTTCCTCTATAAACGTGTCCAACTTCTCTTAAGGTAGGATCCTAAAGTAGCCTATTTTCAAGTTGACTCTACCTTATTTGAGGAAGCCATTAACTGAATATGAAAGTTATTTTGTCCTTCTAAGCTAGATGACAAACACTACATTTTCCAGGAACTATGTCTAAAACCACATTTTCCAGGATGATATCTAAAAAAATTTTAGGCATAAAAAATTTTATCAGCCACATCAATGTGTGGTCACCCCTTGTGCATCCCCTACTGGGGACCTAGCCTACAACCCAGGAATGTACCCTGACTGAGAACTGAATCAGCGACCCTTTCATTCTCAGGCAGGCACTCAATCTACTAAACCACACAGCCAGGGCAAAAAAAATACATATTTTTATCATAAGAGTAAAACTTACTTTAAAGAAAAATCACATAAGAGATACTGGTTTCATTAAATACTGGTACAGAAAAAAGTCATAAGCAAAATTTAAAAAATCTAATATAAACCCAATTATACCTCCAGTAGGTTTGTGAACTCTATTCTTAAAGACAACCTGTCAGGTTACACGCTTATTTTTGCTGTGGTGTTTTGTGTTATGGAGTTCTGCCACAAGGGGGTAGTATCCTCCATTATTTTAAGACCATTGAGCACTTGAATCTGTAAAAATGACGTACAGGATGCAGGGCAATTACATTTTTTGTTTTTGTCTGCAAAAGGAGACCATTTTATATGCTGGCAAGTGTATTATACTTATGTGCTGCCAATAAGTTTATATATAGACACACACACATACAGGTAATAAAATTAACTGAATTTAAATACTTCTAGTACTTTCCAAAAAATTATTACTTCTCTACATCTTTTACAGCTTTATTCTTAGCTTTCATTTCATTTGATAGTATACTGCTCTTCTCATTAATTTCTTTGGTATCTTCATTAATTTTTTCCTTTTGAGTTTCCATTTCAGCAATTCGTTTCTGCAGATCATGACTAGAGGGAGGAAAAAAAGAAATTGGAGATCCTAAAATGCCATTTCTAAAATTATGTAACTATTTTAGTAAAACCAGCTGTTTCTAAAAGATTCTTTTTTTTTTTTTAAAGTCATTTTCTAACTGCTTGGGGCTACTGAGGGATATGTGTGGAGGAAGGGGAAGACAACGAAGCCAGGGTCAAGACTAGAATTAGGGACAAAATAGGTTCTATATAAACAAAGTTAGATCTGTCACATGAATTAAAAAGTATAAAGTTTTTAAGCATAGTAATAAATACATGTGAACCCACCTCTCAATTTAAAGTAGGCTACTTAAAAGTAAACTTCAATACTATGGTAAACAACCCTAATTTAATGAATTCATCACATAAAGAAATATAAAAATTAAGATACTTACATGTAATACTGACAAACATGATTCTTTTTTCTAAATATTTCATTTTCCAAGGTAAGAAATTCAATTGCTAAGTTTTTCTCTCCTTCTAAGGCATCTTTTTCCTTTTCCACCATCTTAACTCTGTTTAACTATAAAAGTATAATCTGAATTTAAAATATGCCAACATTAAAAACATATAAACTATGGTTAATAAAAATATAAAATTAAAAAATATATAAAATTCAATCTAAAATACTAAACATTTTCCAATAATAATTATCTATTACAACTTGAATATTTACTTCAGTAAAATCTGTTAATAAATGAAACATTCTGATTTACAACAAGTCTACAAAAGATTCACCTTCTCTCCTCTGTGTTCATTTAATAATTCAACTCTCCGACACAAGACTTTAATAGGTTCATTTAGCCGTCCACAACCAATTATATCTTCTAAATATTCAAGCATACCCTCATCTTGTTCAGTCTGGCCTTTTGGTTTCATCATAGCAATTTGTTCAACTTCACCCTTTAAAAAAAGTCACATTTCACATTCATTTTACATGTTTAGCTACATCAACCTTAAACTGAGAATTAGGAATAATGAACAAATCCAAAAGTAATAAACAAATAAATGTTGTAAATGAGTAGTTTAGACATTTAATAAGACACAAATAAAAAATGTTCTCTTCACTGATATTTTTCTTAAGAGTTTCTATTTTATATAAGAAATGTACACTTACATTCTCTTACATAAACTCATATATTATATACACCCACATATACACACAGAAGTAAAATAAAGATTCCCCATCTACAATATTAACTCAATATAAATAAAACTATTAACTTACTATTGCAAGATTCAGCAAGATTATTCATATAATCAACAACTCAGTTATTGTGGCAACATTATTAGCTGTTAATAACATAATATCAGAGCTCCTGTTTTAAAACCAAGAATTTTCAAAAATTTCCTGATTATGACACGGTAAGAATCGTATCTCTAGGTGGCTAGTATTATTAAACTTTCTCTATATACCTGGTATTATGAGTTGCTCAACAAGTGCTGGGCTTCATAAGGATGTCTTAAACCTAACATTCTAACTTTCTAAAAATAAGACCATTAACTGGAAAAGGAAACTACCTATTTCTCATAGCAAGAGAAGAAATCCCAGTGACTGAAAACTAAATGTCCTGATACATGGCATTGAAAAACTTTTATTTGAAATCATTAATATAAAACTGAACTGTAATTAAAATCTTAGATTAACGTTAGGTTTTAGTATTTTTTTTGCCATTTATTTTCAAAGAGGAAAGAGTAAAAAACACATAATCAGTAACCTTTAAGATTGACTTCCAGGCAGGCATTTGTTTGATGGTGGAGAAAATTTTGTGTAAATATGCTCAGGCAAAATGCTGCTACTTTACTTCACAGAAGTAGCCTGCTTGAATTCTATACTATTACAACAGAAGAAAAGGGGCAGGCAAGAAGGAAAAAATAGAAAAACCTTTCTTTCAGAAAAACAGCGATAAAAAAAATTAAGAAAAAAACTTACACATTAAAAAGAACATACTGCTCTTTACCTACATATTTAAAATATTTATTTATGAACAAACCCTAAATATTTGGGGAAAACTTGCTCATGACAAAGCGTCATGATTACCAAAAGCTTCAACACAATTATGAAAAATAAAATGAAAATCTTATTTTTAATCTACCCATTGAAAGGCATAATTTTTAATATTTATATATCATATCAGTTTCTACTCTGACAACACAGAGTAGTACATGATCATCAAATTCAAAGTGAAATGTTATCCAAAGAACCTGTTTAGATTTTCTATAATCTTCAGTATGCATGAATTAGTGTTTTCTAAAAAAATCAGCGTTTAAACTAAAATATGTAGATATCTTATTCTGCTTTCAGTGATCAGTTCTTTCTAAATATTTGCAGTGATGGTTTAAGTTTTAGACAAGATTTAAGCCTGGAAAAACACCCAAAGCTTTGGATTACAACAGGGTGAATTCTAGCCATTTAAGAAGCCAAGTCCTATTCAAAATTGTTATCTGGATAGGGTTTACTAATAGTGACATTTTATGCTAGATACTCTTTGTTATGGGGAACTATGCTGGGCATCTTAGTATGTTTAACAGCATCTCCCCTCTCCCAGCTATAACAACATAAACTTGTGTCTCCATGGAAAACTACCCTCAGCTGAGAACCACAGAGCTCTGTTTAAGTCTTTTAGGTTATCCAAGTAACAAATATAATAGCTGACACCTGACATTAAAACTATGCCAAGGGAACACACATGAGTCAAATGGTTGTATCATTTAAATACAGTAGACATTTGTCAGATAACCAAAATGTTCAGATAACCACAAGTATACCAGTTTACATTGATGAAAATATTCCTGGCCTAATCACTTATTGAAGAGATGACATACCACTATTAGGAGAGTGCCTAGCTTTGCATATAGTGGTTACTTGTTTTTGGTTATTTGTTCCCTCTAACCACAATTAAAATGAAAGATATATAGAGCTGTAATTTCTTTTCATTCTAACAAGCTTGACCAGTTAAATAAATATTAAACTAAAAAAAACCAAAGGCATTTATGAATCAAAATACTTCCATCTCAAGTCCCACATAACATTCAGTTTTAGATAGTTTATTATATGGTATTCAAAACAGAATTTTAAACCAGCTACTGTCAGATTAGCACTACTGAACCAGTAAGATATTCCTATCAGAACACTTAGGCCTCTACTTGTTGCATGACTGTTACGACTGCTCTGGTACTCCAATGACAACCTGGGACCTTTCCTCTGACTGTTCCTTGATGTCCTTTGCCTCCCTTTACCACCTGTTCGTATTTGCTTTCTTGCTTCTTTTTACATTTTATGCCATTTCATTAAAAATCTGTGAGCTGATAGTCTGTGCCCAGACAACCACATCTTTATTTTTCAGAAACCTTATGTACTCTGTAGGAAATTATAAACTATAGTTTTAATTTAGGGCGCTAAGCTCAATACATTTCAGAGATAATTTTAAAGCATCAACCTGAATTTAAAGTCACCTTTCCTTATCAAGGCTCACAAAAAGTGGTGACATAACAACAACAAAAAAGTTTCAACTCTAGCATCTGCAACTGACAAAGTTTTATAGGCCTCTATTATGTCATTTCTAGTTTCTACATCTTATGTATACTAAATGAAGCTTTAAACAAATTTTTTGCTGTTATTTACTACAGACTATGTTTTAAATTATGTTTAAACTATATCAGACATTAAAATACCAGCTATGGTTTTTAAGAGTAACAACAAAAATTATAATCATACTTCAAGAAACTACAATACAAAGGCTTAAATCTTAACTAACTGAAGTGGATGGTAAAACCAGGATATTGTGATTCAGCTATACCATTTTTTGATAATACAACTTACAAAAATTCAACATAAAAACTTAAGAGGAATGAATGGATATGATGCTGTTTATCCTTATTCAATGAAATCCAAATTTTAGCAAAAGCAAGAACTACAAAACTCAAATATATAGTTAAAATACAATTTTTTTCCCTAAGAAGGCCCAAATTATTCTTAAAATATGGGTATTTGCATAAAAATTAAATGCCCCATAATTACTGAACTTTACATTTTTATTTTGTCTGTCTTTTTATTTCCTCCATTTTCACTGTAAATTATTATCCTTTATTTTATTCTAATGAATTTTATTCTAATTTGCTCTTTGTGAGCTCCAGAGGCCAAAAACCAAAATCACCAAGGTTAGTAGTATCTATCTTAAGTAAGTACATAAGTAGGATAATGCTTTAGAGCAGTGATTTTTCAACTGGTGTGCTACAAGATTATTTAAAACATGCAATACCTAACTATTTAGTCAAGAGCACTGACCTGTTTTCCCTTAGATTGTTAAATAAAAAAAAATGACAGCAGCCAACACAATAGCTGTCTAGTGCGAATGAATCAAAATTATATCTATCTTTCTTCTGGTCAGCTCAGCCAAAAAAATATTTTTTGGCGTGCTGGAGAATTTTAGTAATTAGCTTATGTGTGCCATGAATGAGATGAAAAAGGCTGAACATTGCTGCTTTAGTGGGTGGATGAGTTGGTCTCTCTTCTGGTCACTTATGGGTGGCCTCCTATTTTCTTTCATAGTTGAGGTCATTGAACAAGATATGATTGAATAATTAAGGTATTGTTGATAAAGTAAAAATTTCTTTCATCTAGCACAGACTTACTTCTACAGGCTAAAAGAGTAGAACTCAAATAGTCTGTATGCCATGCCAGGCTTAGAAGAACTATACTGGATAGAAAGAGATGGACAAGTAAAAACTCAGACCTAACTTAATTTAATCTCCAAATTATTGAGCAGTAAGAAAAAATATCCTGGTTTTTGTTTGAAATCTTAATTCAGATTTTATTTTTTTTATTTTTATTTTTTTTAATTCAGATTTTATAATAGAAACACAAGGCATATAAAGTAGAACACTTTGACAAAACTGAAATTGTGTTAATAGTTGTAGCTTTTCAGGTGTTTATAAAAACACTCCTGAGATGGCAATAACTAATGCAACTTTGAACTATAATGAAAGCATTAAAGGTTAGCATTCTTCTAACCTTGAACAGAGCAAACTTAATTTATAAGACACTGTCACCCTGAAGTGGAGCTAATAAAACACTACTTGTTGGCACCAATGGTTATTGTAATGAGACAAAAGATCCCAATGAGGTATGGAGAAATGAATAAATGTACAAACATGAAAAGTACAATGGTTAATTATAATCAAACACTTTTTGAAGGCAAGTATTAGTGCCTCTAAGGACAAGAACAGGGTTTAACCATCTTTTTATCCTTTATAGCATCTTGGCATCGTACCTACTGAGGTACTCATTTGAGGGGTCAAGTGATAAAATGTACCCTCTTAGACTTCTGTTTATCACGACCACTGGTCAGTCTATACATTTTATTCCAAGTAATCACTATGTCTTGGATGGTGATATTATGACGTCTCCATGTTTCCAGCCCCCCAAACCACAGGTAGTTTTTAAGATAAATGTTATCCAGTGGGAGAGAAAGTAATAAAAACCACATTCTTACTTACCTCCAAATGCCTTAAATCTCTAGTGCAGAAGTCTAAGATTTTGATAAGGAATTAAATAAAAATCCACAGAAACCACTGCAACTTTCCCTCCAACTTTTAAATGGGGCAGTATTAATTCTACCTAGTCTAATCCCTCTTTCTTCTTCCTAACAGATGAGTTTTTAAAGTGCTTACCTGTAAATTTAATCAAATGGAATTTAATCTGTTAACTTGGACAGTTTACCTTAGCATTAAGCATCTTGCGTACTTCAGAGGCACATATTGATATAAAATTGACAATTTCAAAAATTATTCTTATTTAGTTTTTTTGGAAGCTGTTGCTTTATTTTGTTTTCATTATTACTGAATTATGGAGAAGGAGGCCGCACCAAGGAAAAGATTTACCCTTACAAGGGTTAAAATGCAGTCCACTTAATTTTGATGTCTTTGCACATGTGTAAACCTTTGATTATCCCAGGATATTAAACAGCAAATCATAAAAACGCAAGTTCTTGCATATAGGTTCTTGCAAAATAGTATCACTACCAAATTTAGTATCATAAAGGGATATATCTTTTTATCCATAATTAACCAAATCAAATCTCATAACATAACAAACGTCCATGAAATAGTTAAATTTGATTTTTTAAAAACCTGCAAAGCTTTAATTTCACATTTGTGTTAACTCAAATCTTGTTTAAAAATACACCTAGAGCAGATTCACCAACATTCTTTTAAAAGTCTGGGTTATAGAAGCATTACAAATGTACTGTGTCTAGCAAAAGGTATTAATCTAAGTCATTTCAGAATAATTATTATTTACTTTGTACATACACTATGCATGTCTAAAAGTTATATTTTCTTTTAAAAACATGGTTGAGGAACAAAGACAAAAATGGAAAAGATTTTATAAGTTTGTTATTGGGAACACTCAGTCATCCTAACAAAACTTTTAGTATCAATCAAAATTCCCAACTCAGTGTAAAATCAGTAGGACAAGATACTAAAGAATATTAGCAGCTATTTCCACATCACAATATAGTTTTGCTTTTATTATGATACGCTTGGTGATTCTGGGCAGGACACAGGAAAATATAGCCTTAAATAAAAAAGGAATTTTAATATGTCAAAGTCCTGCTTTACCCTAAAAACTTTTTAAAAGGGTAACACATAAAGATAAAGGATTTTTCTTACCAAGCACTGCTAGTAGAATATATCCTTATTCAAAGAATGCAGGGTTTCTAATAAAAATCAACTTAACACCCAGTATCTAAATTTACGCCCCTTTAAAAAACCTGAAGAGTTCTAATATTCATCAGTTACTTTCTGATTTTCCAATAGTGGTTAAATAGGCCATTCTAACCAAAATAAAAACTAACTTGAGTAAGCTTTTAATTAATAATTCTAAGTGTTAAAAATGAGATTAAATTAAATTAGGTAAGTGTCCAGGTAAATTTGGCAAACACCAAGTGTTGTACAGAATCTTTTTTTTTTTGCTATATATTATTAGTAGAGTTGAGAATAAGAACAAAAGTAAAGCAAAAGAACTATTTGGAGATAATGAATCTTATTTAAAATGTTATCTTGAAAGGAAATAAAAACAAAAATGATAAATAGTTGCTGTATCCCTGTCACACTAAAGCAGCACAATAATATTGGTGTTTAATATTTATTTCACTACGCCAATATTTACGTGCTGCTAGAGCGGAACAAGTATGTCAGTCCATCTAAACAGGAGCATCTAATGATGAAAATATAGTTTTGAATGAATTTCCTTAAATTTCTAGAGCAGCAAATAATGATTCGCATCTTGACTAGAATGTAAACCATGATGTGCTGCTACAGTACTTTAAGGCCTCAAAAATACAGGATTCCTTCAACAGGGGAACCATCCCCCCAAACTTTATTTGAAGGAAAAAAAAAAGTAACAGGAATATGAGAACCTCTTAAGTCTTCAATAAATTTACCTGCAAAATTAAAAATCTATTATGGTCCAAGTCAATGCCATGGCTTCGAAGAAGATTTCCAACATCCTTAAACGTGGACTTGTTCCCATTTATGTGATAGGCAGAAGTATTATCTCTGTAGGCCGTTCTGGATACATAGAAGTTACTGTTAGGAATGACTTCATAATCATCCCCTTCCTGTTTTAAGGAAAAACAAAACCAGAAAACAACCGTTGGTACTAAGTTACAGGTCTGCTCCAAATTTTACTCACTTCATGTTGAAAATAATTCTGTGGATTAAAAATTTCAAAGAACATGCACATAAACTGGCAATAGTTCTCAAATAATTTTCTTAGCAAAGAATCGATACCGTTCAAAGTTGTTTGATTCCTTCCTCATAGATCACAAAAAACAAAACACTAAACCAAATAACAAAACAAAAAAAACCCCACGTTCAAACAAGCCTAAAAACATTTGACTGAAAAGAGTTGATGAAGGGGAACAAGAATCTCACCATATCCAAAACAAACTCACAGATTATTAAACCATGTTGAAAGACCAAATTACTAGCTCATTTAAAAAAATGCTGTAAAGGATGATTCAAGGAAAAAAGAAGGCAGGCAGTAACGAGGTGATCAGGCTTAGAGGTTTTTTTTTTTGTTTTTGTTTTGAGGGGTTGGGAGAGAAAAAAATACCATTCCTCGAAGGTAAAAAGAATTGTAAAAAATTAATTGATGACTACATTCCCCACATGTAGAAATAATCAGATTTAACTGAAGTACAAAATCTACTTTATCAAAATCATAACTTTTTACTTCCCCTTAAAAGTATGTCATTTTGAAGTTATCACTCAAAATTTACATGAATTAAATCTGATTTACTAGAAATCAATTTTCCAATTCAAATTGTATAAGGACTTAAGAAACAAAATTAAAATAGATGCAACTGTGTAGATTTATAGCTCTTTATATTAAAAAAAAAAAAGAAAAGAAAAGAAAACCTACAAGCCAAGTCACATCCCCTTTTCATTACATAATTAGTTTTTTAGGTTCCAGCCACTCATTTTTAAACCATAAATTTCCAAAGTTAATTATTAATCAGAAGAGAAAAAACCTACACCAACAAAACCATGTAATTTGCCTCGTTTTCTAGAAAACAAACATGTAAGCTCAACCCTTCCTGTTTTAAAAGGGTAGTTCAAACTGAAGCAAAGCACTTGCATATCAGATACACAGGACTACTAATACATTAAATTTAATGTGAACTGAAATAACAGATGGTAAAATTAGTCAACTGTTACATTTTCAATTTAGGTAATTTATCCGAAGGCAGTAAAAATATAACTTTAAACACGAAGCCAAAATTTATAGTAAAAGAATGCCTATTTGGCACTCAGAATACTAAAACTGCTTAATGTTTTAATTCTAGAAAGGTAAGAACTAACTACTATGAGCTACTTAAAATTAACTTCCCTAGCTAAAAATTTTAATATTTTAAGTTTAACAGCCACCACCACCACTCCTCAAAAAGAAAATATGGTCATGGAGGTAATTAAATCAATAACCTGTTCTGCTTTAATCATATATTAATTTTTAAAAGCCAATTGAAGCCAAAAATAATAACATGTGCAATGTATTAGAATTCTTTGTATTCCTTACTTGAAGTTGCAAATGACTAAATAATCAAAGTCCCTTACCTTATCAATTATCTTTTGAAAATGAACTTCTACAGTACAACTCTGAATATCCTTGTGTTCATCAGAATTGTGTATTAGTACTGAGAGCTTTTTAGATCTTATTTTTTGTGCTCGATAGCCAAACACAAAAAGCATAGAATCAATAACATTGGATTTGCCACTGCCATTTGGCCCAATAATACAGGAAAAGCGCTGCATAAAAAGAACAGGAAAAAAAAATTAAAGTGAAGTTTAAAAGGTCATACTATGATTATAGACTGCTTAATTTTTTTTAACTTGCAACAAATTTACAAATATTCAAAAGTTTTCACTGCTACAAGATAACACATCTTAAGTTTTCTTATTTCTGTCACAAGCTTCAATGCCTTAAAAAAGACCACATTCTAACGTTTTACAAAATTCATTCTAACAGTAAAGAGAAAATACTCCCTTCAAACCAAAAACTCACCAATTCTATTCAGTGAGAAAAACTTCATAATATGTAAAGAGGTACCAAAGATAATCAGAAGAAACAAAAGCAAATTTGCTGTTAAAAGCAAACACACTATGTGTGTGTCAATCAGGATAAACATAATAGTTACAAAATCGAAACATCTTGTAGTAAAGACTCATTATCTTCCAATAGTTATTTAAAATGGTCAAATACCTTATGAAAAGGTCCCAGAATTTTTTCCCCAGCATAGGACTTGAAGTTCTGGTTTACAATATGAGTTATCATAAGTCGAGGAGCTCCAGCTTCATTGGTCATTGCTGGAGGTGGGGGAGGACGGATGCTATTCAAAATCTCTTCTAAACTCCTATTATCAATGTCTTCCCTTGGAATTTCTAAGTCAGTCAAAGGAAAGGAAAGAGAAGGCAAGGGGGGAAAAGCCTGCATTAGTGCATTTCGTTCTGAGGACTAGCACAGCCTGCTAATCTCTAGAGAGATGTTATTTAAGAAACCTAGGAATCTGTATTTTCCACTTAAATAGTATTATCCTAAACTCACATGGGACAAGAACCTTTCATCTTGGTTTTATTTTTTAAAAAATTCTTTAAGAAATGCCACCAGTCACAAAAACCTATAGAAATATTACTCTTAGGAGTCAAAACACTACATCATAAAGCAAATCTGGGAAAACTACAACTGATTCCCTGCTCTCTGCCTAAAGAGGTGGTTAAATCCTAAAGCTCTAAATCCAATTCTCTCCGTCTTGGAGCACCTGGAAATTTAACTTTGGATACTCCCAAGCTCCACCGAAACTGTCACAGGGATTTCAGAATGTCAATTATTGGACTCAAAAGCTACGATGGTTTCGAGTAAATTATCATCTCTTTAATTGCACTTTAAGACCACGTAAGTGAGGTTAGGGTCAAACAACTTTTCATTATATTAACATAGTCACGGCGATGCTGTCTGAAAAAAAGTACACGGGCTCTTGGCTAACCGTGCCGATTTCCGCGGAAATTACAAGGCCACAAACAGAAATTCACAACTGAAACTCGCCCCCATCTCTCCAGCACCGTTACACCGAAATCGCACTTGGAGTCTAATCTCTGAAAATCGCCAAATCGCTTTCCTGAGCTGACCTAACGGACCGACACGCGATCTTCAAATGGCAACTCTGCAGCCCCTCTGGCCCAAGCCAAATAAAACCTGCCAGTCCCGAGCTGGGCGCTGACCCCCTGGGGCCCCCCAGCGAGCTTTCCCGCCGAGTCTCGGCGGGCTACTCACCTGCGGCAGCAGGGGCTGGGCTCCGGGCACGGCCGGGCGGCGGCTCAGGCTCCGCGTCGCTGCTAGTGCCATTCGAGGACCGCGGCGGCCCTTCATCTCTGCGCCGGGCGGTTGAGGGCTGGTTACCTTTACCCGGCATGGTTGCTGCCACCGGGTGAGAGGCTGGAGTCAGACAGCCCACCGGCCGCAGGGCCCTGCGGGTACGGACGTTCCCCACCGGAACCCGCGGCGGGACGGCTCAGCCTCTACCCCACCCAGATCGAGGAAAAACTCCGTCCACCCGCTTCCGAGAACCTGTTTAAAACACCCCGCACAACGCCAGCGGGTCCTGGGGAAAGAGGGCACAAAAAAACCAAGCGCTAAGGAGGCGGGATTCGTCTTCTTAAAAAAGTCCTAAACAAATGGGGAAGCCTAGACGTGCCTGGGAATCAAGCAACGATGGAGGAACTGCTTAAGTAATTTTTATTTTTAAATGCCCCACCCCCTTCGCCCATAGTTTATGTGTGTAAGCATATTTGAATGTAATTTCTAGACGAGGTCTTTTCTATACGCTGGCATTTACTAACATTCCCACGCTCTCGGGGCCAGGGATGCGCAGACTTCTTAGAGGAGTTCGTATTAGCTTTAGTTTGGAGGGACTATTAACTGTTCCTAGAGCAGAAGTCTAACGGACGACTCGCCGCCCACGGTCCTCTCCCCGCCTTTTAGGTCTTGGGTGCCGTTGACGGCTCGGGGACTTTGAGGTCTCCTCTCTACAGTCCGACTGGGAAGTGCGGACGGAAGCTGGGGTAGACAACTCGCGACTTCCAAATCGGACGCCGTCAGCGCCTGCTCCGGGTTCAATCATTTTGGGGTGACTGGGGTTTGTCCCTCCGGGGCCCGCGGCAGAATCCCGTTGGATAATAAACTACGAAAGATCACAAGTAAGGGCTAAGACCCGGTGATTAGTCTCTTGGGAGAAGAAAGTAGGGCAGGGGGCAAGGGGTAACGCCCTTTCCCCGACAGACACCAAGATATATGAGATCTGCAAGGCTCAGAACCCCTACCCCACACCCCAAGCGACGCTTAAGTAGCTCAGAGAAGTGGCGCCCGGGAAAAGCGCGCGGGAGCCCGGGCTGCGGAGAAGCGGCAGAGGGGGGGAGGGGTGACAGCGAGACAAATCTCCCGGAGACAGCCTCAGCGCAGACTTGGCTGCTCTAGCTCAAGGCCTCTACTTTCAGGGCTCGCGCAGACAGGGTAGGAAGTGAGAGTATGACAACCTGATCAGAAAAAGATGTACTTTACCTGCGGGACAGTCCACTCCCACCAAGGCTGGAAACGGCTGTATATAGCCCCCTCTTCTACCGGTGTTTCGGCTCCGGGTCCTTCACTCGAAAATGGCGCCTAAAATACAAACTCGAACGGAAATTCGTTACAAATGTGCGCAATGCTTTCTGGGAATCACTAATTTGAAAAAAAGTGCGGCGATTATCACCGCCATCTTCTGGTCGCTTACACACATGCGCGAACTACTGGACCGGGAACCCAGGAGACTGGGGACATTTCTACTAAGTGAAAAAGGAAGAGAGAAGTAATGTTTTCCCCGTGACCCACGGAAACAGCACTTTTATAAAGCTATTACAACCCCCCAACCTCCACCATCCTGGCGAGTTTCGAAAGAGGAGGAAAAAAAATAAAATATGAGTGGGGCTACGCCCACAGCTGGAGGCGGGACTCAGTCGTCCAATAAGGTCCCTTAAAGAGAGGGCGGGCTCTCTAAAAGGCGGAGCCTCAGGCCCGCTAGCGTGACGCGCTAGGGGAAGTATCGCGGGAAGAGGGAGGGAGCCCAGCTCTTTAGAAGTCGCTATGGTGACGGAGAGGTCGGGAAGCTTCTTGGTGGCCGATCCCTGCTCTGCGAGAGCGATGCGCACCGCTTTCGTGCAACTTAAGGTAAATCTCTTCATCTTAGGTAGTGGCGAAGAAAGGGTTTGGAAGTTGTGGCCATCACAAGGTCTCACCTTTCCTGCTTCCAGAGTGTGTGCGGCGTGGAGCATCAGTTATTTTCTGTCTCCCTAGCGTCAGTGGGGCTCCCTGGACGTAGCTTTTGGGATGCTACGGAGGAAGCCCTGAATTTGGAGGCAGTCGAGGGACAACAAGGAGTAGATCTGGATTGGTGAATGATCGTGTAGTACACATGTGAATAACAAAATAATGATTCCTAGTTATTGGTATTAGGTCGTTAGTGTTTACTAATGAAGAGGGGGGCGGCTTTTGAAATCATTTGACTGAAAAACTCCGTCAGGGAAGAAAAGATTTACCGATGTCATCTGGTTATCTTTATGAGAAAATTATCGATCAGCAAATATTTCTAAAGTTGCTGTTGTATACATCGCACTGTGCAGGGCATAAACAGGATTATTAAAACAGTATTCCAGTTCCCAGAGAGTTCAGTTATGTGAGTTTTTAACCTGGGGTTTGTGGATTGGATTTAAGAGGAATTACTAGCAGTCCCCCACACCCGCCCCCAGAAATAGTATACACAATTTTGTGTGTTAGTGTGCTTGTCTGAGGAGTTAGTTTTTCCAGAACTTGAATCAGATTCTCCAAAGTGGTCTTAATCACCCAGTAAATATTTATTTAGCATCTTTTATGTACTTGACATTGAGAACTAGGAGCGTCTTTTTTTTTTTCTTTAAAGTTTGCACGCTTAGGGTCTGACATACTAAAGCACCAGTCGCTCTGTGAATGAATTTATATTGTCATTCTAAGAAGTATGATTCTTGTACTGAGGGACGCACAGTGAGGTTTAGTAATTCTCAAAGAGGCGTGTGGACACTCACCACAAGTGTATGAACATGGTGAGCTGGGGAGACTGGTGTGGTTTGAATAAGCATTGGCTTGATATTATACCTTTATTCTTATTGTTTTTGTAAGACAAACTACATAAAATAAAGCTGAAGGTAAAAAATTGCCTGTAGGCATATAGGAAGATGTAAGGATTCTCTTTGAAAACTTCTGAAATCTTCTGGATTTTTGAAGTTTGTAAAACAAAGCAAAACATGAGTTAGATATTGACCCTGAAAAAGAAAGACTAGATGTGGTGTGAATGGGGGACAGCACCATGTAGTAGAAAGATGTAACGGAACAGAATCCCAGATCCCATCACTTTTTAGCTACATACTTGGACAATTTATTCAATTTATCAGTTTCTCTGAGAGTATTTATGTATAAAGGCAGCATATAATACCTATCTCATAAAATTGTTTATGATTGTTCATACAGCACACACGCTGTAAGCATTTGATATGTTAAGAATGTATAATGGGATGTCAAGTTACAAAAAGGTTAGCTTATGAAGGGTCTTGAAAGCTAGGTCAGGATTTGAGATATATAGAGGAAATAACTATTAGAAAAAGTTTGTGCTAAGGAATGACTTGGTAAAAAAAAATAACAGTGATTATGTGGGATGTGTTAAAGGCAAAAGAGATATATCAGGCATGGCTTAGATTATTACTGTACAGTTCTCCATGTGTGAGGTCAGATGTCCCTATGTAGCAGAATGGAAAAAATCCTGACAGATTTGGAAGAACTAAAATCTATTTTAGCGTACAAAGTTAAGAGTGTAAACTCTTAAAGTCAGATATTGTTCTTTGTTTGTATCTTTGAATAGATAAAGAGATAGGAAGAAAGCTAAATCACAAATAAATTCTAGTTTTACTGCCTTTGATGATGGGACCTCGAGGTGAGTCCCTGCTGTGGTAAGATGGCTACAGTAATTCCAGCCTCAAATCTTCTAAAATTAAAGACTGGGGGTAAGAAGAGTTTTTCTTCCCCATCATTTATTTGAATAAAAGTCCTGGGCCATTTTTGAAGAAGTGTCTGTGCAAAGAGAATGGAATTCTCTAATTGGCTGAAGTCTGGGTCTCATGTTGGCTCTATTCAAGCCACAAGAATTAAGAGTGAGGAAGTCTGTGTTCCATGAGAAATTCCTTGTAGCTAGGGCAAGAGCGAATATATGCAGGGTGACAAAAACCCCAATTTGCTCTATAAATAGGTAACAATGATTAATTTTTTACTATATTTCAGCACTCTACTAGACATTTTATGCACTTATTTAATCATCATAATCAATCTGAAGTAGGTATTAACCCCATTTTAGGTAAGGAAGAAAACTGTACAATATGTGCAAGGTCACTAGGACAGGGTCACTAAAAGAAAGGTGTCAAGTGTAGAGACGGCAAAGAGAATGGGAATGGTGATCTTATGAAAAAATAACACTGTATTTTTAAAAAATGCAGAATGCATAAAGAAAAAATATAATTGAGCCATAATCTTGTCACTCACTTAATTCTATAATAAATATATGACTTTATAGATAAAATGCTATGAACATATTAAAACCTCAAATACTACAGCTCTGGCTGGTGTGGCTCAGTGTACTGAAAAACCAAATGGTTACTGGTTCGGTTACCAGTCAGGGCACATGCCTGGGTTGTAGGCCAGGTCCCTAGTGGGGGCTGTGCCAGAGGCAACCACACACTGATGTTTCTCTCCCTCTCTTTCTCTTCCCTTCTCTTCTGTCTGGAAATAAATAAATAAAATTTTTTAAAAAATAAAAAAATTTAAGAACTTCAAACACTACAGAAACATATAAAATGAGAATTAAAAGCTGCCCTTCTCATCCCGGTGCCCCTGTTTTCACAGACATCTCCATTAAGTGTCTTGTATGTCTTCCCAGAAAAATATTTTAGTATCCAATAGCTTAAATATATATCCCTTTTTATTTACACGAAACGGATTGAGTTATATAATATTGCTGTATACCTCTTGCCATTTATTATAGACATCATTCTGTATCAATATATACACATTTCATCTCATTTTTTAAGTAGCATAGCACTCTGTCAGTTGAGTGTGATTCTTTTATGCTAGTTGATGAATTAAAAAGGTGAATTAAAGATGACTAATTTTTCAGTTTTTGAATCACATGGTTTATGGGCTAGAATAAAAATAAACATCCTGCATTTATTAGGACACCCTGCAAAAGGATTATAAATATAACCAATGAAAATAATATTAAAGTATGATTGGCAAGATCTAGCTATAATGATAAATAAAATTGCAAGGAAATGTAACTATCACAGTATATACTACACTTTAGCAAATGCATATGGTAATTGGAATGAGGTAGGGGTTGGAAGTCTTGTGATTGAACTATACTGCCATTTGAAAACCTGCTTCCTTTGCTTGTTGTGTCTTTGAATCTATCCCTGGGAATGGTGAGCTTGCCTCTCTCCGCCCAGTCATACAAGAGAATTCTTGTATAGTTCTATGATGGGACCAATCTGAATAAAAGATCTATATCTCTCCCTTTTCTTCTTTTCTGGGAATGAGAAGAAGTCTGATTCTTAACTTAGGTATCAGTTAAGAAGATTGCTGATAAAAATTGCACTTTTAAAAATAGAAACTTGGGTAGTCATAAACAAATCATTAATTTCAACTATTAATAGCAATACACAGGGTTAGCCAATATGCAAATGACCTAGAAGGAACTTGGAATTAATGTGCTTATGATCTAGCTCTTGTGTTTCTTATTTATCCTTCACATTCCTGTTCACTGTTGAGGCTTTTCTGCTTCTTATCTGTAGGTACAGTCTCATTGACAAATCATGCCTTCCTGCTGAAACTTTCTGCTTTTGTTAGTATTTCTATCTCTATTTTATTTCTTAAGTATAATTTTCTGGTTTTTTGTTTTTGTAAACCATTGTAACAATTTTTAAGTGTACAGTTCAGCGGCATTAAGTTCATTCATATTGTGCTACTATCAGGTCCATCCATCCATAGAACCCTTTTCATCTTACAGAAGTGAACCTCTGTACCCATTAAACAATAACTCCCCAGTTCTCCTTCCCCACATCCCCCGCAACCACCATTTTATTTCTGTCTGTATGAATCTGACGACTATAGATACTTCATACAAGTGGGATAATATAGTATCTGTGCTTTTGTGACTGGCTTATTTCAATTAGCATAATGTTAAGTCTAATTCTTAACATTAATACTTAATTTTCTTTTCTTAGTTCTAACTATGTTCCACATTATAAATACATATATCCATAACATGAACCCTAATAGGGCTCTCCAGAGAAAGATTTGATATTGTAGTCTTGAGTTTTAAGGCTGAAAATTCAGGCAAAATTTCTTTTTTCAGTCTGGAAGCAGAATTCCTTCTTTGGAAAACCTTGGTCTTTGCTCTACATCAACACTGCATAGTACCTAAGAGACCAGTTCCAGGAAGGAGGCTACAGTGTAAATTGATTATCCATCTTACCTTAAGAGACCACTGGGACTATTCTATCATACCTTACACCCCTGTTTTCTTTTTCCAGAAAACAGGGATGTAAGGACTGTTAATTCAAGACTCTTCATTCCCTGCATTAGTTGGTTAGTAGTTTTAGCTATTGATGACAGTAACTTAAACATGATAAAACTTTATTTTCTATCACACAAAATTCTGAATAGGTGGTACAGGACTGATGTGACTCTCCAAGAGGCCAAGAGTCTTGGTTCTTTCTATCTTATTACTGTGCTGTACATGGACTTGATGGCACAGCAAGGAGAGTGTTACTCTTATTTTCTAAGTTTTTACTTTCTACTTATTCTGTGATTTTAATAACTTTTATAAGAAGTAATAAAATAGTTTCCTTAAAAAGTAAATGAGTTACTTCTGTGGGCCTATTACTTTTGAGCAGTGTTACCCCCACAGAATGTAAATCCCAGATTGGGCCAATAGGTTGATGATGTTGTAATATTCCCATGTGCATTTCAGGATTGTTAATGTCCTGTGTGGCAACAGCTAGTTTCTAGGACAGCTGGAGAAACAGGTATGGTGGCCAGGTATGCAGCAAAAATTCAGATTTTTCTATCACGTAAGTAGGGATAAATGAATATTGGAGGACAGTCACCTATTTTGACCATTTCCCACTAACTGTTCCAAACTTTGAACTCTTTCCGATCTAAATCCTACCACACACTCTACTTTTTGGAACTCACAGTGTATCATTGGCCAAATCTGTGTCCTCAGCCTGTACTCTAATTTATTTCTTTACCTTCATAGTCTAACTTAAATCTGGATGTTTCCTAAGGAAACTGCTTTCCCCATGGGCCTCTCAGGTGGAGGCTGTTCTGCCTCCAAGTCTCCCTTGTTCATCATTACTGTATCCGAACAATTGATTCTTTTTCCTCTTCCTCTCTAAAATCCCCTACTCTCTTTGAAAGGAGTCCTACCGGATTAGATCATTCTCTGCCCTGCCTTTCTACAGTCATTTGCAGATCTCAGCTGTTTTTCCTTATTCAATGAACATTCTAACTGTCTTTATCTCCACCACTTCCTCTCATTATTCTCAGTAATTTAATATCTCCAAATCAATCCATCCCATTCCCTGGTCTGTCAGTTCCTTGACTTTGTCTACCTACTTTGCACAGTCTTAACCTACCTCATCATTACCAATACCAACACTCCCCAAATCTGTCTTAAGCATCTGATTATATATCTCCCCTTGTTTTTCTCTGGTGTGCTTCCTGTAGAATCTCAATGCAAACAATACCTCAGACTTCAGTAGGACTTCTAGGCCATTGAAGCAACTACCTTTTTATGTAGCTGGGAATTCTCATCTTATCTGTGGCTTTGAACATGATCTTCGTGCTGACAGCCTTCAAAGTGATATTTTATTGTTATCTCCAGGTCTGTCATCTTCCTTGACTCCAGATTTGCATATCCTATTTATCCTTGAATTCTCTGTTTGGGTGTCTAATGGGCACCTTAAACTTCACATATCCAAACCAGAATTTTTGATATCATCCCTTCCAACATTTTCCTCCTTCAGTCTTCCTCATTTCAGTAAATGGCATCTCAGTTCTGCCTGTTGAAGCTTCAGCGTCCTTTTTTATTTTTCTTTCTCTTAAACGCAATTCATCAACAAATCCTATGGAATCTTATTTCAAAATATATTCATAATATGACCACTTCTTATCAGTTGTTCCAGTACTGCCTTCCACATCCAAGCCACTTTCCAGATTCTTGAAATCTTAGCTGGCCTTTCTGTTTCCAGTCTTGTTCATCCTTGCTTTGTTTTTATTTGTTTGTTTGTTTGTTTTAAATATATTTATTCATACTGACACTTTAAAAACATCAACTTCCTGCCTCTCCCTCACTCCCTCTGTCTTAGCTATACTGCCCTTCATGGTCTTACTTTAACCTTAAAAGCATGGAGAAGAGTTTGAAAAGAGTGAGTGTAGGAGGAGGAAGATCGGCTCTTGGGGTGACTGCAGTAATCGAGGCAGAGGGTGATGGTGGCTTTGAACTATGATGGACGTGCTGAGAAGTAGTTGGATTTGGAGTATATTTTGGTAGCTGGACTATCAGGATTTGCTGAGCATGTTTTTTTTCTCTTAAGCCTGGTGAATGTTGATCCACACTAGACCAAAGACAACTTATAAATGATTTTTGGTAGCAAAGGTATAGTTGTACCCATGTACTCCCTATACAAAGTTGTGAAGTAGATCAAGTTATCTATATTCAAGACACTTTCTTTTTATTATTTCCCCCCTCCCCCACCCCACCTCAATACCACCAACTAATCAGATCCTTGGTAACTAATGCCTTTGGGCGGATAAAAATGCCTCAACACAGCCCTCGGGCAGCTCTGCGCTTCTCCAAATGGGCTATGTTCTAATACTATATTTTCATTATTCCTCTATTTTGTTTCACATCAGAATGCACATATGCTTCATGCAAATCATCTCAGCAAAATAAGATGTATGGGGAAGATCTTTCTGAGCAAGGGAGAATCTTCTCAGTGTTAGAATGCCACCCTCCTCTTTCTGTAATTCCTTGGTCCCTTGTTTCTGAATAGTTGTAGATAAAAAATTTCTTTCATAAAATTGAGAAATCCTTCCTAATTATTATGGACTTCATGTTTGAGGTATTGTGATGTAGATTATATCATGCCTTTTTGTCAAAGATCTTTTAAGTTTCTGGTTGAAATGTATATTCAGATTTTATCTGTATTTTCTTGTGTTGTCATTTCTAGAAGCAACAATTATCTGCTGTTATTCTTTTAAAATCCTTATAAACTGGGTGAATTTGAATTACTGTGAAAAAGCAGAATTTTATAAATGTGTTTACTCTTTTTCCCTCTCTGATTAGAAGAGATGTGATGGAAGGGAGGAAGAAGTTTTGAGAAAAATGCTGAAGCTCCTAGGGACCAAAAGCGAGCCTGTGAAGTGTGCTGGGGAGAGGTTGTATTCTTTCTCTGACTGCTACACAGTTTCATACCTCTCATGTTGGACAGAAATCTTTCTGAGTGAACTGGAAGAAAGAGGTCTTCTTACTCTAGTTGCATATTGGCTGACCATGAAACTTCAGATTTTTTTCTGTGGTTTTAACAAGGTTTTCCTCCCAATCTAACAAATTTACAAGTAGAATAAGTGACAAAGGTGCTTTGAAATGCAGCTATATTTAGCACCTTGCTGATCTAAAAGTCTTCCTGGACCGGGGAGAATGAGAAGTTATCTGAGGGAGGCCTGCTGAATTCTTATCAGCATACTCTTTGATCTAGTTAGCAGTAATTTTCTAGTTGGTGAAGAGGATTTTGTTTCTTTAATGACACTTTTATTTAATTTATTTATATTCTTATTAGGTTAGTGATGTTACTCAGAGAGAATCTCATAACTATAAACTGAATTTAGACAATTTAGCATTTTCTTGATTTGTATCTTTTGATAACTTGGTTATTTGGGGGGGGTGTTAGTCTTCTTTTTCCAAATTTTTATTTGTCAATTATATGTGATTTTTATATAACTTTTAGACCGATTTACTACTTCTGCCTTACATAACTCATTTGTTTTTCACATTGCCACTATGGCAACCCTAACTGTTGGAGCAGTTTATCTACCTCCAATAGAATGTAAATCTCAGATTGGACCACTGGGTTGATGATGTCATGATATTTCCAAGTGGGTTCTAGTGTTAAGGCTCTTAATATCTTAGTCCTCGATCAGACCTTGGAATGTAAACTAATGTATTTGACAGGACTAACATTGATTTGCCATTGAGGGGATTCCCAGTTTACCGAACCTTTTGATTGGACCTCAGGATAGCTTTTGGAAATTATTTACCTGACCAGATTTAGTGGTATTCTGCACTTGTAGGACTGTTTCAGGCATGGTGTAGAGGACCTCTGGGGTCCAACCCAAGGCCTCCAGTCACCCCTTGGCAGGATTAGCACACTGACTAGTTTTCTTCCTCTTTCACATCTCTAATACCAGCAGGACTAAAAGTGTGTTTCAGTGACCTTAGGGTGCTAAGGTGTTTTGCTTGCTTGTATTTTTTTTGTGTACATGTGTTTGTTTTTAATGCACATTTTCTGTTTTCCCCCTAACTTTTGTGTTTTACAGTGAATACAGTCAAGCTGCATTTTAAAATTTTGCTGGAAAGTGGAAACATGAGACTGAAGATATCTCTTTTAAAAGAACCAAAGCATATCCTTTTAACACAGATTGTATTGTGATCATCTTACTAGAGTATTGTTAAAAGTTTCCTTCTATTTTGTATTCTACTTGGATAATTTTTTTTCGTTCCTTTAATGGTAGCTTATCTAAATTGTTTTGAAATAATGAGATCATGTGTTGCAGGTAATTCTCCAAAGTAAACTATTTGCTCTAAATCTTACTTTCAAATTCTTATTGACATTTTTCTTACTTTACTTGAGTACTGGACTTAAGTACATAAAAAACAGTTTTATTTAGTCTAGTAAGATCTTAAAGAGAAGCTTTTCTTTTTAACCAAATAATTTCCTTGCTAGTGCAATCTAGTATTTTTTAAATGAGTTTTTCTCTATTTATTCATACTCATGATAAAGTGGAGAATGAGCTGGGAAAATCTGACCTTTATTATTTCATGCAGGAAAATGGCAGTTATTAATATTTCTTTACCCTGGCTGGTGTAGCTCAGTGGATTGAGTGCAGGCTGCGAACCAAAGGGTTATTTATCAGTTTGATTCCCAGTCAGGGCACATGCCTGGGTTGTGGGCCAGGTCCCTAGTTGGGGGAGTGTGAGAGGCAACCACACATCGATGTTTCTCTCCCTGTCTTTCTCCCTCCCATCCCCTCTCTTTCAAAATAAGTAAATACTTTTTTTTTTTTAAAGCATCATTTAGGCTATAGCAATTTTTTTTAGTAATGGTCTAGAGATATCCTTTAATTATTTACTTAATTTATTGACCTTAGAGAGAGAGGAAGGAGTGGGGGTCACATAGATTTCTTGTTCCATTTATTTATGTATTCATGGGTTGATTCTTGTATGTGCTCTGACTGGGGATCGAACCATAACACACAGCCTTGGCATATTGTGATGATGTTCTAACCAACTGAGCTACCTGGTCTCTTTTGTTTAGATTATACTTTGAGTTACCAGTATTCCAGTTCCATTTTATTACCTGTTTATCTTTAGTCTGTTATACTCTTTCTACAATTTTTTAGCTTTTTTTGATCATTTGCTTAATCTGCCATGTTTTGAAGTATTAAAAAATCTTAGAACATTAGAACATCCCAGAGTAATTATGGCACATTGTCTCTTTCTCCTTGAAGTTTTTTGAATGCTCAGATAATCTAATAGAAAGCACTGACCAGAAGAGGAGGAAATAAAAGGATGGGTCAAGAGAACAAACCACCTAGGAATGATCCCTAATATAGGATTCCAGATATAAGCAGTAGAAAGTGTGCCTCATAAAGAACAAACTGAAATGCCTTCTCTAGATACGCAGTTCTGCTAGGATGAGCAGCCTGTTCAGATGGAGGAAGTGATGGCTTCTTGATTTATCAGAAATCTTTCAGATAAATCAGAGACCAAAAATGGATTAAATAAAGTAAGAAATTTAGGGTTCATATCTTATCCAGCACTATACACTTTATAGATGAAGTAAATTGTAATTGAACTATTTCCTGACTTTAATGTGAATAAGTTTGGTAAGATTGTAGTTTCAGCTGTTAAGTTATAGGTTTTTTTCCCTAGGTAAATTGTTATTATAATGTGTAACTTAAGCAGATATTTTACTATTAGATTTCAATACTCTATTAACACTTGATTTTTAAAACTTATCAAAATAATACATGCTTAATTTCACAACTTAAATGATACAAATATATGTAGATAAAAAAGTATAACCCCCTTTTTTCCCTATTTATTCCCCAGTAGTTTAGTGTATATCCTTTCATACCTTTCGATCCGTTCAATGCCTTTGTGTATCTTTTTGGCCTTGTTTATGGAATATGTTGTAACACAATTGTCAAATTTCTATGTAGTCAAATCTTTTTTTTTTCTTTTGGCATCTGGTTTTCTTAGCTTGCTTTCCATTACAACTGTTTTGTTTAGATGCACATTTTCCTTTAAATGGAAAGTACATGAAGTCATAAAATGATAACTACATTTAGAAGCTCAAAATGTTTCATTCCATTTTATACTCATTTTATAATCTGCATCTGAAAAGTCTTTTATTATTTAAAATTTAAGACTTTTATGTGTTTCTCCTTAACATGGTGACACATCAAGAATTAGTAAGCTGTGTGGGCTGGACTACTGCTGAAGAACTGTATTCATGCAGTGATGATCACCAAATAGTGAAGTGGAACTTGTTAACCAGTGAAACAAGTCAAATAGTAAAGCTTCCGGATGATATTTATCCAATAGATCTTCACTGGTTTCCAAAAAGTTTAGGCACAAAGAAACAAACTCAGGCAGAAAGTTTTGTCCTCACAAGTTCTGATGGTAAGTTTTTGATGTTATGTGCTCCTCTTTGTATTTAAAAGACATCATGTTAATATGACTTTTATGCTTTGAGTTGTTTTACAAACTAATATTTGTGGATCTGTTTGCCTTCATCCACACGTTTTGTCCATTTTCTGTTTGGTCAATTGATTTATGTACAATACAAGCTATAGACCTATTGTCATGAAAGAATGTGGATTAAACTGGTGTATCATGGGGTTGAATCTGAACCTTTGGCTTTATTTTTTCTGTGTTCTCGTACTAGTTATTAAGCTGTTACCAGTTTTGGTTTCTAATTTCTTCAAATTTAACTTCATGGCATAACTACACTAAAAATAAGGACACAACACATACTCATTTAGTAAGCTATTTTTATTTTCTAGTACATGTTAATTTCTACTTACAGAGTTGGAGATTTATTTAACGATCATAGCTTTATTACTGGTGCATAAAAATATGATTTTCTACTTTTTAAGGGAATGTTTTAATTTTCTTAGAAATGATTTGAATTGTTGACCCTAGCTGGTGTGGCTCAATGGACTGAGTGCCAGCCGGTGAACCAACGACTCGCCAGTTCGATTCCCAGTCTAGGGCACATGCCTGGGTTGTGGGCCAGGTCCCCAGTAAGGGGCGTGTGAGAGGCAACCACACATTGATGTTTCTCTCCTTCTCTTTCTCCTCCCTTTCCCTCTCTGAAAATAAATAAAAATAAAATAAATAATTTGAATTGTTATTGTCTGTATGACACTTTACCCACTATGTCAATTAGGAGTACATTCATCAAAAGTAATAGAAAGTTACTCGGCTAACACTTATGCACAGATGTAGTTTTTTGGTTCACTTAGCTCCAGGGATAGATCTTTAAGCACAGCTGCATCAGGCCCTTGTTCTTACTGTGTCTTAGATAGGCTACCCTACAAGGTGAGAATCATCACAGTCCACAGCCCAAGTCTTATTCTACTAGAAAAGAAATAGCAGAGAGTGCTTCTTCCTAAATATTTTTTTTGCAGGCGTGGTGGGAGGGTGGTGGGAGATCGTGGGGTCACTTGCCCATCACTTAGTGAATTACTTTAGTCAAGGGATGGGGCACTGATTGAGCACAGCAGGCTTCAGGCCACTGTGGAGAGGGAAGCAAAGAGAAGAGGGCTTTTTTAATCAGAACGGGGAAGGGATGTATGGCAGACAAGCACATCAGATTCCATGACTTGCACAGACAGAACTTATTAGAGTGCCTGGTGCTTAGAAGACCAAACCACAGCTAGAATTCAGTACCTTAAATGATACAATAAAGCATTGACTTAATAAAAAAGCTTTTTATTTTTATTTAATTTCACATTTACCGAAAAGTTGCAAGAATTGTGCAAGTAACTTTTCCATATCCTTAATCTAAATTTACTAATTAATAACATTTTGTTCCATATTCTTCATCATTGGTTCTCTCTCTCTCTGCCTGCTCCCCTACATTTGAAAGTAATTTATAGAAATGCCCTTTAACTGTAAATACTTTAATGTATTTCCTAAGAATAAGAATTTTCTGTTATATAACCACAATACATTGATCAAAATCAAAAAATTTAACATTGATGTAATAGTATTATCTATCTGATCTATAGTTCATATTAAAATTTTAACAATTGTCCTAATAATATCTTTTATAGAAATTTGTTTTTTCTAGTGCTGAATTAACACATTGCTTTTATTATGTTTCTCTAGCCTCCTTTAACCTGGAGCAACTCCTTAGTCTTTCTTTTTTTAATCTTGGCAGCTTTGAAGAATACAGTCCTGTTATTTTTGTAGGAAAGTCCCTCAATTTCTGTTTGGTGGCTGTTTTCTCATGATTAGGTGTAGTTTACACTTTTTTAGCATCAATACTTAGGGTATCACCTTGGGAGATTCATGATGCTGGTTTGACCCATTTTTAGTGATCTTAACTTTGATTACTTCAAAAGGCGTATTCACTAAATCAATCTACTATAAAGTTACTACTTTTCTCTTTTAATAAATATTGATGATTCTTGGCTGAGTTATTACTAAGATGGTTGCCAATTGGTAATTTTTAAAAATTCCATAATTCTTTCCACATTGTTTAGTTGGTATTCTGCTGCAAGGTAGAGCTTCCCATCCCCCCCCCCATTTATTTATTTGTTTGCTTACATCATTTAGATTCATAGATTTGTATTTTATTTCTTGAGTATGCTGTTACCATTATTTTTTAACTTAGATGTTCACATTGTCCCAGATTTGGCCAGTGGGAGCCCCATTAAGCCAGCTCAAAAATTTCAGGGTGTTTTTGGCGGGGTAGGGTATGTGTTTTCATCATTTTTTTGAGCACTTCTTTGCTGGCACAAGGTATTCTAGGCTCATCTTGTAGTTTCCCTGTCCCAGCACCCAAATCAGCCATTTCTTGTGTTCTTTTTTTTTGGGGGGGGGGGTGCTTAATGGTATTTAAAAACTAAGATGAGAGCTAGATGTGCTCATTTCGAAGGCGTGTGTATACTTCAAGGCCCTTACAGTGGACTGAGCTAAGAATTACGAATATAAATGTAGATTTAAAAACATATCTACAGCTGTTTCTTTCTCTTCCTTCCTCCCTCCCTTTCTTCCTTTCATTTTTTTTCTTTTCATGCTAACAACCATGAGTTAATTCTGATGCCACCAGTTCTAATTCAATACCACAGGGTTAATTCTAGTGTCTTTTTCTCCATCTTTGAAAACAGTGAGAAAGCCTGGCTTTCATTATCTCCATATATGGAGTCTGGCAGAAGTAATACCTGCTTGAGTGTGGTTGGTAGGGTAATAGTATGGGTGTAATAATTTATAGTTTTAATTTGAACATTTCACCTAAAATGTTATATGGTGTGCTTGAGTGTGGTATTGTTATGTTACAGAATTACATGCTTATGATTTTGTAATAAAAGGTTTTGTAATACAAAAAGAGGCGCTATTTGTGCTGGACCCTGTATTTAGTCATTTGCTCAATATTACAATACACAGTAGGTTGTTTCAGAGCTGCCAACCCATACTACTGAAAAAATTAATTCTAATTCAGTATTTGTTTCCTGTTGTTTTCTTTACGCTGAGGCTACAGAGTCAAAGTCCTATGTTCAAAAGTTACTTGCATTTCCCCTGCTTAAGTGCTATGTCATTCATTTAAAATACAGTTAAGTATATTTATTTCTGTTTGGTTTTCATTGAAGATTTTCCTCCCTCCCATTCTTGTTGATTTGATTATTTTTTGTGTATAATTAATATGGGGGGGGTTCCACAAAGTCAAAACTGTATTTAAAAATATACTTACTCAGAGCAATATTACTACCCTCACCCACCCAATCCCATACATCTTGTTTCTATTTACTCCCTCTAGGTAGCTAATCTTTTTGGTTCTGGTTTATTCTTCCTGGATTTCTTTTGACAGAAACAAATAAATCCATGTATATTTTCTCATTTCACCTTTTTAAAAGAAGTTACCCAGAAGATGGCATATCATATATTTTCTTTGCATTTTCCATATTAAACTCAACAGTATGAGGATTGAATTTTATCTGCTAAATATGAACAGTAAATCTAATTAGTCTTGATACTTTCTGTTGTCTGAGTGTTCCCTATATTATTAAGAATACTTAATTACACTTACCTAAAGAATAATTGCTTGGGTCTTTATTTCACATTGACTTTAAACACTTTCTAATAGGAAAAAAAAGTCTAAAAAATGTAATTTAAAAGATAAATCTGCAAGATTAAATAAGGGAAAATACATTATGACTCTTGAGAAACTAGAGTGTTTAACTTTATTTTGGGGTTTACTGTATAGAAAAACAAATAAGGTGACATGCCACAGCTGGATGTGGGAAGGCAGAGAACCAGAGCAGAGTGGCTGAGTATGTTTCTCCTGGGCTGGCATGAGGAGTATCTGGGGGCTTATGAAACAGAAGGAAAAGGAGGCTAGATCAAAGGAAAGAAGTGGAAGGGTAGGGCAAAACAGCATCCAGCAACAAAAAAGAAGTGTTCAAGTGGAGAAGAAAGTGGATGATGTTAGGAGGTGTCAGGGAGTTTCCTGCCAGATGAAGATCTGAGGTGTTCGATATATCAGTGCCATATTCTATGTTAACCCAATACTTTAAGTAAAAAACAAAAACAGAAAACCCTATTATTCTGGTTTTAGAAAAAGTCCA
The DNA here is from genome assembly GCA_039655065.1 of Glossophaga mutica. Classification (NCBI taxonomy): domain Eukaryota; kingdom Metazoa; phylum Chordata; class Mammalia; order Chiroptera; family Phyllostomidae; genus Glossophaga; species Glossophaga mutica. The sequence goes on from CM077304.1 coordinate 197,665,291, forward strand.
TATAACACGAGATCTACCCTCTTAACAAATTTTTATGAGATCATGCAGCGTAGTCAACCATTAAAATAATGTACTGTAGATTTCTAGGGCTTTTTCAGTTTGTGTGATGTTAACCTCATACTTTAAAAAAAAATTATCTTCAAGATTTAATTCATTGTTTAAGAGGTTTCCTAGTTGCCACCAACTTTCTCCTCTTAATTTTTCCACCTCTACCCTGTCAGAAAAGATTACAGTTTTTGAGTTTGTCCATCACTCTTCCAGTGTTTCCTTTGTCCGTCCCCCTCCCTCATCTGTGGTCTTAGTGGTGATGTTCAGAAAACATCCTTGGGTTTGGGCCAGGTCCCGAACATTAAGCAGCCTTTTGCCAAGTATTTTGTCTGACCAGTAATTCTCTCTTCAGTATTATTTCCTCTTTTTGAACATTTCATGCAATTGTATTCCACTTTATAGAGGAGACATTCTTTAACAATGTGTTAAAAAAAATTTACATTTTAAAAAGAATCGAATTATTTAAAATGCATTAGGGGAGCTTCCATGTTAAAGAATTCTGGTATAAAATCTTGTAAAGCCAGTAAACACTCCTTAAATTGTATTTAATGAAAGTTGATGCTTTCCTTCATTGTACTAGGTATCTTACAATAACCCCTATATTCTCTTACTAGTTAGTATGTACATTTTAAAACGCCACTTTAAAAAGAATTTTGTGTATTTATTTCTTTTTATCAGAAGCTAGCAGTCACTGATCTCTGGGGCTTTTGCAACCATCTGCCAAAACATTTCTGCTATTAAGCATTCTGCAAAAGTGCTCATGTGCCCTTTTTTTCCTAGCACCCTATTCCAAGCCTTCTTAGGTTTCCATGGACATTTCTTAAGGCATTTCTAATTTTAAAAAATGTGTTTCATATAACTTTAATCTACTCCTTCTGTTCTTTCTTTTTGTAACATTTTCCTCTTTCTAGTTTATCTGTAATAACAAGAGATTAATTTTATACCCCAGAATTTAAATACCCATGTTTTTATCCAAATTATTCATTGTTTAATAAATCAATAAATGAATCATATTGGTTATATTATCTTCCCAACCCCACCCCTAGCAAATAATTGGAAATAAATTAGTTGATCTCTAGTTTTGGGCTTGCACTTTTAAGAAGTTATAGAAAATCTGGGGAGAAGAAGAACCAAAAGAGTTAAAAATTAGTAATTATCAGTTTTAAATATTTGATATATGTAACTTATATTTATGCTTTACTCTGGGGTGTGCTATTCAAGCAATTTATAATAATCAGCCAATATACAAAGGCCAAAGATTTTTTAAGTGCCAAATCTATGCAAAGAGCTAACCCTAGTTATCCCGATGTACTGTATTTTGCCATGTATAATGCTCACTCTTTGCCCAAATTTTTGAGGGAAAGATAAGGATGCATACTATACATTTGTATAAGGGTTACAGACCATGGGTGTAGTAATGGGTATAATAATCCATGTATAATACGCACGAAAACATGGGTGTGCATTATACATGGGAGCACGTTATACATGGCAAAATACGGCATATCTTCTGCGAGGTCATAGGAAGCAAGAATAATTTTAGCACTTGTTAGAAAGTTAATATTTGGTACTTTATAATAAGAAATATCATTGACCAAAACACATACATTTTTGAGATATGGAATAGATTAAAAGTCAATTTCTGGACCCTTCATTTCTAGTTTAAGAGTTTGGATAATTTCTTTGGTGATGGATTTATTCATTATATCCAATAATTGTGTAGTATGTGGATATTCTGTGCTAGGTAGTATGCTAACATTTAGTGAAGCAGACCTGATTAAGTAAATAATGGCCGCAGGATTATGTAATCTTAGTTTCCTCTCTTGAGATTCCCTCCCTTGTATGTTGTCTGTAATTTTAAGTTAGTATCATGAAGAGAATAGTACCACAGTTTAATTCAACGTAATTATTACACTGAAAAATGACCCAGAGGTAATTATAAAATTAAAAGGAAGGTGTGGGGAAAAGTAGATGGTGTTGGTGGTGCTAGTGGGTGGTTGGATGAAGGAAAAGGGTCGAATATCATTGAAGTGCTAGAAAATGAATGAGAAAGAAAACAACGTCAAAGCAGTTTATTTAAGAAATTTATTTATTTTTAGTTACTGGGTATGGTTGCTGAGTTGGTTAAATTTAACAAATGCTGATTATGTAAAAGCATATTGCAAATAAAAAATATGACTAAGACATGGCCCCATGCCCTGAAACGAATCACAGCCCAATAAAAAATGATGCAACAGAACTACAAATAATGTACACTGTGTAAAAAAGAGGGAAAGACTTTGTTGGTGGGAATGGATAGGTGGTCAGTGAAAGAATCACAGGGTGCTAGGTGTTAAATGTTTTAAAACCATCTGTATTAGAGTACTCCAGAGAATGTTTTAAAGCCATCTTAAGCATCTGACTTAAATATGTTTTTAATGAATAGTTAATACTAAGCCAGATCTTGAAAACCTTAAGTTAAAAGTGCGTTGAAACAAAATAAATCCTCTGAGGCAAAATTTGGTTAGGCAGCCACGTTATTCTTTTACTGCCCCCCCCCAAATTATATATGTATACACAAGTTTATATGCAAGGTTTGTTCAGAAGGTATCCAGCCATGTAATATAAAAAATACAGACATTTATTGAAGAAGACACATGATACAAGAAACATTGTACACAGGACAGTGATGCCTCAGTCCCCTTCAAAGTAGGCACCTTGGGACCTCACACAGTTCTCCCAATCACCATCAGCTGCCCATCCTATTTTCCTGAATCTCATTGTCGATCTGAAATCTCTTCCCTTTTAAAAGTGATTTTAGCTTTGGGAAAAGCCAGAAGTCGCAGGGCGCCAAATCTGGGCTGTAGGGGGTCTGAGTCACTGGAGTGATTTGATATTTTGCTGAAAAACTGCACAAGAAGTGATGCACGAGTGGGCGCATTCTTGTGTTGAACCTGCCAATCACCAGTTGCCCATAGCTGAGGCCTTCTGAATCATCCAAATAGTTTCTGCAGAGGAATGTTCAAGCTTAATGTAAAATTTGATGCAGATTCGTTTGCTCTACTCAGTCGTTTTGAATGAGATAGTCACACAGTACACACGCTCACTCAGTGGCATCTACTGCCCCCACTGACTAGTACAGTGAAGTCATCACTATTCACACATGCACATTCCAGTCCACTCTCCCTGGCTGCCAGGTTACATCGATGTTGTGCAAACTGTTCTTGTTATATTAACAATGGCTGGGCTTGTTCTGGACAGAGCTCGTAAGTATTGATTTGGGTAACATTTCTAATTTCATTGTACTTAATTAATTTACCTAATAACACAATCTATGTGTTATGAGACTTCATAATCATTCAAAACCACACTAATCTTTTCTCAGATTCCTGTAATACTTACTTTTTGCACAGTTGATTTATCCCCTTGACATCTCTTATATACTTTGTTTATGTACATTAAAGATGTAGTTTGTTAACTTTTCCCCTGATTATGGGGTTAGGCAAAAGTAGGTATACAGTTGTGGGTACATGAAACACAGAATTTATTCTTGTATTATTAGTTATTAATTATTATATTATTTTTCATACAAACAACTGTAAACTCACTTTTGGCTCACTCCCTGAACTTTTTGGGTTGGGAACCAGATAGCCTGCTTTTCTAGTCTACCTGGTGCCTGCCATGATGTAACATCATATAAGGCAAGTATTTTAAAATTTGGGATTATTAATTGTTCAATTAAACAAGGAGGTCATTAGACTGAGGTGAAACTAATGCTATTGGCCCACATGTGCAGACTGGAGTCTAAGCCTGTAAATGCCTCAAGTTTACATAATTGAAACCTAAGGACAACCAAACATAAACAGCCAACTAGGCTTTAAGCTATAGTCAATAATTTGCTTCTGCCTTTTCTTTATAAAAGCCTCTCTCTGAGCTCCTGTCAGGGGAGCACTCCTAACCACTTCCGGTTTGGTGCTCTGATTGGAATCAATTTTCGCTCATAGAAACTTAAAAAAATTTTAAATATGCCTCAGTTTATCTTTTAAAAGCATTTCATTATCTCCTCTCCACTTTTTCTTGCTTTTCAACGCCTGTTTAAAAAAAAAAAAAACAAGCCTGCAAAAATAAAAGGCTGTCTTGACATTTCTTTGGGTTCCTTTTGGCCGTATCCAGCCAAGTTTTAGTGTCCCTTTGAATTATCATAACATCATTTATATATTTTCTCTTACACCACTTGTTTCAAGGATTTATAATTTTGTTTTCGTGCCTGTTTTCCAAGATTGCGCGTTCCTTGAGAGTAAGAATAATTATATTTTTTGCCCTTTTGTCTTTAGTGCCTAGCACTATGCTAACTAGTTCAGTAGTTGGTAGTCAACAGATGTTTATTGGTTGAACAAATTCATTTCATAAAATAGATTTCTCAAGTATAATTTCTTTCAGGTAAATTTCATCTGATTTCTAAGTTAGGAAGAGTGGAAAAAAGTGTAGAAGCTCACTGTGGAGCAGTACTTGCAGGAAGATGGAATTATGAAGGAACAGCATTGGTTACAGGTAAGTTGTCTGCAAAAATGACAGGTTAAATGAACTTCTTAAAAGAAAATGTTCAAAGGAACAAAATATTTTCTTAGAAACAGTCTTTCACTAACAGTAAATAATTGGCACAGTAATGATCTAGACTGCTATATAATGTTATAATTCAGAATGTCATTTATTACTAGCTTTCTTTTATTTAATGTATTTTATTAATTATACCATTACAGTTGTCCCCTATTTTCCTCTCCTTTATTCCCCTCCACTCTGCAACCCCCCTGCCACCAACATTCCCCCCACCTTAGTTCACGTCTACAGTTCGTACATTTAAGTTCTTTGGCTTCTCCATTTCCTATACTCTTCTTAGTACTGTTCTTAACCTTCCCCTGTCTACTTTGTACCAGCCATTTGTGCTTCTTATTCCCTGCACCTTTTCCCTCATTCTCCCTTCTCCTTTCCCCCACCTTTAACCCTCCATGTGATCTCCATTTTTGTGATTCTGTTCTTGTTCTATTGCTTACTTTGTTTTTGTTCTTGTTTTTTTAGTAGTTGTTTTTTTTAGTTGTTTAGGTTCAGTTGTTGATGGTTGTGAGATTGTTGTCATTTTATTGTTCATATTTTTGATGATCTTCTTTTTCTTAGATAAATGCTTTTAATATTGCATATAATAAGGGCTTGGTGATGATAAACTCCTTTAACTTGACCTTATCTGAGAAGCACTTTATCTGCCCTTCCATTCTGACAGCTTTGCTGGATAGAGCAATCTTGGATGGGGGTCCTTGCCTTTCATGACTTCAAATACTCCTTTCCAGCCCCTTCTTGTCTGTAAGGTCTCTTTTGAGATATCAGCTGACAGTCTGATGGAAACTCCTTTGTAGGTGACTGTCCCCTTATCCCTTGCTGCTTCTAGAATTCTCTTCATTTGAATCTTGGCTAATGTAATTACGATGTGCCTTGGTGTGTTCCTCCTTGGGTCCAACTTCTTTGGGACTCTCTGAGCTTCCTGGACTTCCTGGAAGTCTATTTCCTTTGCCAGATTGGGGAAGTTCTCCTTTATTATTTGTTTAAATAAGTTTTCAATATGTTGCTCTTCCTTTTCTCCTTCTGGCACCCCTGTGATTCAGATGTCAGAACGTTTAAAGATGTTCTGGAGGTTCCTAAGCCTCTCCTCATTTTTTTGAATTCTTGTTTCTTCATTCTTTTCTGTTTGGTTGTTTCCTTCTTCCTTCTGGTCCACTCATTGATTTGAGTCCCAGTTTCCTTCCCATCACTATTGGTTTTCTGTATATTTTTCTTTATTTCACTTAGTGTAGCTTTCATTTGTTCATCTAATTTGCGACCAAATTCAACCAATTCTGTGAGCATCCTGATCACCAGTGCTTTGAACTGTGCATCTGATAGGTTGGCTATCTCTTCGTCCCTTAGTTATATTATTTCTGGAGCTTTGATCTGTTCTTTCATTTGGGCCATTTTTTTTTGTCTTGACGCACCTGCTACCTAGTGAGGGGTGGAGCCTCAGGTGTTCACCCCAGTGGGGCAGCCCAGTTGCTGGGTTGTGATGCTGTACATGGGGGAGGGGTCCAAGAGGGAACAATGGTGCTAACTCCACTCTCTACCAGATATCAGTAACTTTTCCTGCTTCCCCCGAGCAAACTGTGCTCTTCTGGTGCTGATTCCCTGGGTGGGTGGGTTTGTGTATGTCCTGGGACCCTGTGGATGAGTCTCTCCAATGAACTCTCCTATGAGGCTGGGAGTCTCTCCCAGAGCCTCAAGCCTCACAGGTGTTTTTAATCGGTGTTTTGAGGCTTTATTTCCCTGCACTGGAGCCCTGGGTTGCGCAGTCTGTCTTGCTCCCCAGTTTTGCCCTTTTTATCTGTCTGCGAATGTGGGACTGCCTGGTCCGCCAGCTGCCATGTGGGCCAAGTCCCTCCATGATCCCCCGCCTCACTGGGTCCACCCACTGCTGCTTGCGCACCTGGGGTCCGCCAGCCGCAGCTTTGATGGGAGTCCTCTCCACCTGGCCGCCCGACTCCACCCCTCCTACCAGTCTGGATGAATATTTCTTCTTTAACTCCTTGGTTGTCGGACTTCCATAAAGTTTAATTTTTCTGTCAGTAAAATTGTTTTTTTTTTGTTTCTAAATTTTTGTTGTCCTTATTTTGGTTGTGCGAGGGGGCACAGTGTGTCTACCTACACCTCCGTCTTGGCCAGAAGTCTGATAAATGTATCTTGAGTAGGTAAATTAATGTCCAGATTGAAATAGATAAGATTACTGTAAAGCGAAGTTGTCTGGAACAAAGGAGAATTGTAATTGAAGGTCTTTGAGATGCAGGTAGTTTTTGCCTCTTTTTCCCAAGCATTCTCTCTCAGTCTCTGAGTCCTTCCTTCTTTCTCTCCTCTCACTGCTTGCTTCTATAGCAGACATTTAAAAATAGCCTGATACCAGACCAAAAGGGTCCGTTTCTCAGCATGCATCAAAGCCCTTCAAGACGTAAACAGGCCTGTATATTTTTCTTTATTTCACTTTCCATAGCCTTCACTTCTTCCTCTATTTTGTGACGTTACTCAACCATTTCTGTGAGCATCCTGATTACCAGTGTTTTGAACTCTGCATCTGATAGGTTGGCTATGACTTCATTACTTAGTTCTATTTTTGAAGCTTTGATCTGTTCTTTCATTGGGGCCATACTTTTGTGTCTCTGCAAAGCCCTGCAGTGTGGTACTATATATGGAGGAGGGGTCCCCGAGGGAATAGTGCTGCTTGCTTGGCTCTTGGCTGGCTTTCAGTCACTTTCCCCACTACCCACAAGCAAACTGGCCCGTTCTGGTGCTGATTCCAGGATGGGTGGGTTTGTGTACGTTCTAGGACCCTGTGGTTCTCTCCAGTAGACTCTTCTGTGAGGTTGGGAGTTTTTCTCACCTCCACAATGCCCACAGGTTTTTCCAGTCAGAGGTTTTGAGGCTTTATTTCCTGTGCTGGAACCCTGGGTTGCATGGTCTGTCTTGCTCCCCAGATGTTCCTCCCAGTTCATTGGCACAAATGTGGGACTGCCTTGTCCACTAGTCGCCACCTTGCCCAGCTGGTCCTCTAGCCACTGCCTGGCCCTGCGTCCTCTCCTCCCCTCTTACCAGTCTGAACGAATGTTTCTTCTGTAACTCCTTGGTTGTCAGACTCAATACAGGTTGATTTTCTGGCAGGTCTGGTATTTTTTGTTTTTAAATTTGTTGTTGTCCTGCTTTTGCTCGTGTGAGGAGGCACAGTGTATCTACCTACAACTCCATGTTGGCTGGAAGTCTTTTTTTTTTTTTTTTTAATTAATGCACTGAAGTTTATACTTTATTTTTTTTTAAGATTTTTATTTATTTATCTTTAGAGGGGAAGGGTAGGAGAAAGGGAGAGGGAGAGAAATATCAATGTAGGGTTGTCTCTCGTGTGTCCCCTGCTGGGAACTGGCCTGCAACCCAGGCATGTGCCCTGACTGGGAATCGAACCGCGATTCTCTGGTTCGCAGGCCCGCGCTCAATCCACTGAGCTACACCAGCCAGGGCTGGAAGTCTTAATTACTAATTTTCCTACATGACTTATGGAGAATATCCTGTCAAAAATACTTTTGAAATGCTCAAATAGAATATAAATAAAAATTACAATTCTTTAAAATTTTAAAATTCAAAATATTCTCATTTAACTGACCTTTACCCTCTTTTATCTCTTTCCCATCTCCTGCCCTACTGCAGGGATTCTCTTCTTCACCTATTGTATTATTTATTGTTTTATAACAAATTTCCTCCAAAGTTAGTGACTTAAGATAATATACACGTATTATCGTACAGTTTCTGTGAGATGGGGAACAGTTTAACTGGGTGGTTCTGTCCCAGACTCTTAAGAAGTTAGACAGGGCTGCAATCATATAAAGCTTGACTGGGACCGATGGATCTGTTTCCAAGATAGCTTGCTCACATGGGCTGTTGGCCAGAGTTCGTAGTTCCTCTGATGGTGGAGGCCTTAGCTCCTTACCACCTGGGCCTCTCCGTAGAGCTGCTTGCGTGTTCTAACAACAAGATAGCTGGCTTCTCCCTACATGAGTGATCCATGAGAGAACAAGATAGAAGCTGCAATGTATTTTATGACCCACCCTCAGAAGTTGTACTCCATCATTTCTACCATTCTATTAGGAGCAAGTCACTAAGTATAGCCCACACTGAAGGAAAGAGAAATTAAACTCCACCTCTTCAATGGAGGAACAACAAACAATTTGTGATTATGTTTTAAAATCACCACACCCTCCCCCCAGGGCTTCTGTCAGACTTTTCTCAGTGAGTTGTCACCTTCTCTTACTTGTTTCTTCAACTTCTCCTTTTTCAGTGGTTTCTTTTTCAGTGCATGAGAGTGTTCAGATATCGTCCATTTTGAAAATTGAGAAGAAAGAAGTAAAAATCCTCTGTTAACCAATAACTCTCTCTAGCTACAACTTCCTCTTTCTTTTTAACCCTTCAGGCAAGCTGTTCAAAAAAGTAGTCTACTGCTTCATCTGTTTAGTCCCCAGGTCATTGGAATTCGGCTATAACTCATCTTATTACACTGGAAGTACTTTTCTTAGAATTCTAGGATGGAGATTTCAGTGAAAATGAAAGCATTATTTCAGTTATGTACTCATAAGTCTTCTAATATTAAAAAATAACAATTTTTGTCATGGAAGGATATGTTGATAAAATTTCAATTAAATTGTACAGTGATGAAGCACTATTATTTAATTAGAATGAATTTTGTTTGAATTTTAAATATGCATGGATATAGATACTGCTGATTTTTTACATTTAAATTCAATGTTTAAATTTAAATTTATTTCCTGTAGCTAAAAATATCAATTATCATTTTCTCTTTACAGTGGGAGAAGATGGACAAATAAAAATCTGGTCAAAGACTGGAATGCTAAGATCAACTTTAGCTCAGCAAGGTATGTATTATAATAAATAAAAATGTCTTAGCATTTTCCTTTAAAAATAGTCTAATACCATTTCTAAGACTGATTTTGGTCAGTTTCAAAAGCTAAAATCTCATTTCTGCTTACACTTCTTCCTCTTATTTTCCATGTTGCCTGATGGACTATAGTACCTATGTTATTCAAGCCAAGAAATATATGAAATACTCAAGGGCTTTTTCTTTGTTAATGAATCCATATAAACATGGTTAAAGGATAATGGTTCTTTTAAAAATAATTCTGAAGCATTATGAACATATCCCATCTAGAATAGGATTTAGTATCTGCTTAAGTAAATAATAGTAATAGAAAATACTGAGTTTCTCCTGACTTACAAAGCCCTAATAACTTCATAATATTAGCACCCTTTCTAAATTATGTTGTATATTGAATTGCTGTACAATGGAGGGGAGCAGACACCCCGATGACCCAAAACTTAGTAAACTGCAGCTACTTAGAGCAGTGTCTCGGTTTTCCATGTTAATTGGGAAGAAGTACCCATAGAGTCAATCTATAAAATGGTCATTCCTGTTGGGATTTAGGTTGTGTAAGATTTTTTTTCCGTACAGCAGATTTATTTTCCTAATTACATTTACCTAGGAACAAGAAAGCAGATTTAATGTTGACCTGAGAATTTATCAACTGATCTTCAGAAACAGGTTGCCAAAAAGCTGCTTGCAGACTATTCTTCAGATTATATGATAAAATCATACTGTGAAGCATTTCCAACAACTGACTAATACAAATTTATAGACTTCATTTTTTAAGTTGTTACTCTCAGGATAACATTCAAATAGTTGTTTCTTTTAGCTACCCATTAACCAAATGTTAGCAAAGGAACCAAAGTACTAGTTAGGACTTACTCCTGAGGTTAAATCTTCCGTACAGATAATCTCCAAGTAGAATATTTATCCATGAGTAGAAAATTTAGAGTTTATAGATGCATTCATGGGTGAATTTTAGTTAAAAGAAAGTCAATTTATTGTTACTTTAGTAATAAAATATACCTTTAGAAAATAAACTTTATTTTAGTCTTCTCCTGGGTCTGGCAATTTACTCTGGGCTTTATACTTCTCGTTAGGGCTAATTATTTGGCATTCTCACTTTATGATGTCTGACATATGAGCAGCTGACAGAATTCTTTCAGAGATCACTGCACTCTTGGAGCTGGGGCTGCACTTTTTGGCTACTACTGCCAAAACATATCCTTTTTTCCTTTCTTTTCTCTTTTGCTAAATGTGTTGTCTACAGAAGACACAGATTTTCAGAGAAATTCTGAAAGCTTATATCACTACCCAGTGTATCCGAATTCTTGCCTAAGATCCTTCATCAGTGCACTCCTAAGGCTCCTTCTTCCCAGACATCTCCTTCCTTTTACTACCCTTGGATCCTCTGTTTTTGGACTTTCCAAAGTCTAGAGTTGAAACTTAGAATCAGTTGTTTAATATGAACATTGTTAATCATAGAGAGTAGGTGACAGTACTATAGTTTACCTGTGTAATGGGTCTGCTAATAAGTCACCAAGCTGCTACTTATTTTACTTTTACTGAGAAAATGCATTTAGAGGCCCCAAGTTGGCAAGGCTGTTGGAAACACAGTATGTTCATAAGTTAATAGACTTTATACATTAGAGGTCACAAACGGGTGGCTTTTGGGCTGAATCTGGTCCAGTAGCATGGTACAGATCCAGTACTACAAATCAGGACATTTCACATACAAATTTGGATTTCTAGTGTCTTGAAAAATTGGAAGATCTGACAGCACTGGGCCTGCTTTTTGAAATGAGTACAGTAAGCTGGAGTTCAGTAGTGGCTACTCCATTTTTAATTAGATTTTAAACTTCTCATTTTTCTTACACTCGCTTCACTCATTATGTGACATGGGAGAATACAACATAAATCTGAAAGTATTTGAGTTTGAAACCCCTGCTTTTAGGTAGTGATCATTACTTTTGATTCGTAGTATGTACCTTGCAGGGAGCACTTAACTCTATTTTATTTTTAAGTATTAATTTTTAATAGATAATGTAGTCACATGCTTCAGAATTTAAAACATAGAAGAGGGGATAAAGTTGCCTTCTGAATATTATTTTGATCTCTCATATTACCCCTGTTGTCCAGCCACCCAACAAACGTTCCCAGAAGCAACTGGTGTCACTTTTTCTTGTGTTACAAATCTGCTTTTATATATTCCTTTTTTCTTTTATAAACAAGTGGTTGCAAACTGTGTCTACTACAATATGCTCTTTGCTTATTTTTACTTGAGTCATGAACTCTCTTGGAGATAGTTCCATATAGCTCTATATCAGTAAATACAAATCTTGAAGTTGTCTTCCAAAGTAAATGTACCATTTTATATTCCTGCTAGAAATATATGAAGGTTTCAATTTCTCCACATTGTCAACACTTGTTATTGGTTGTGTTTTTGATTATAATCATCCTAGTGAGTGTAAAGTGGTATCTCACTATAGTTTTGGTTTGCATTTCCCTGATGGCTAATGATGTTGAGGATATTTTTCCGTGCTTATTGGCCATTTGTTTATCTTCTCTGAAGAAATGTCTGTTGAAAACTTTTGCACACTTTTTATTGCTGAGTTGCAAGAATTCTTTATATATTCTGGTTAGTAGACTTATTTGGTGTATGTTTTATCCATTCTGTGATTTTTTAAAAACTGCCTTGATATCTTTTAAAATAGAAAAGTTTTGATGAAGTTCAGTTTATCCATTTTTCTTTAATCACTTCTGCTGTTGGTGTCATATCTAAGAAACTGTTGCCTAATACAGAGTCATAAAGACTTACACCTATGTTTTCTTCTAGTTCTATAGTTTCAGTGCTTGCATTTAGGTCTGTGATTCATTTTGAGTTAGTGTTTGTCTACGGTGTTTATTTTGGAGAGGGATGAGTGATGCTCTTTTTTTTCTTCCTCCAAATTACATGGGTAAATAGGATTCTCTTAAAAGCCAAAATACAGATTATATCATATAATATAGGTAATTTTATTATATATTCATATCATATAATGATGCTTTCCATCAACATTCCAAATAGCTATAAATTCTTTACCATCAAATGGCTGTGAAAGGGCCAATCATTTTTATCCTATTTGAATCCTGTTTATTCTTTTCAACCTCAAGATTTATGTTAATTATAAAATTAGTGTGCAAAATTAAATTAGATTTTCTTATTTTAGTTAGCCTCCTGGTATTTCAGTGGGGCAATCTGATTATCTTTTTCTAGGTTAAGGATTACAAATTTACTGTAGAACTATGCATCTAATTTTTGAGTTTTAATCATTGGTGCAACCCACACTTCTCCAACAAGGCACAGACTTTCTTTCCCTGTTTTATCTTTGAGAAAAATTATTAGAGAAGTTAAGTTATAGTGACATTAACCTCAAAGGAAGAATTCCTTGTTATTTATAAGGTTTGTTTGATTTATTAGAAACTACAAGGCTTGAGGGTTTTTATAAATCTGAATTACTGCAAGCTGGATGCTAAAGGTTCAGCTAAGGTCATGTTAGGTGGAAGTGGGGGACATCTGCCTCCTTTGAGGAAAAAACCCTAAATTTTGGCATAAAAATGAAATAAAATAAGCCTGAATTATTGTAAAACTTGGAGTTTAGTAAACAATGTTGAAAGCATTCTTGTGGTTTTTACTACATGTTTATGTTAATTATACTCATTTCTTGATGAACAGAAATTAATTCCTAAATTAATTTCTTGATGATTGGAACCAGATATACAAATAGAAAAAGTCACAGTCATTACCTTCTCTGATATAGAAGAAGGATTAACCCCAGGTTTTGTGGGGGAACTTGATTTAGTTTAAAAAATGATTCTTACTGATACCTTTGAGGAGTTGTTTTCCTTATTAGAGAAAAATAATGTATAGGCTGGGGGTAATTATAATTAAGCCCTATCATGTGTTACATTATATAATATTTTAATTATAGATTAAAATTGGAATAGAGTATTGCAAACCTTTTTCACACTATATTCAAATGGAAGAATGCAGTGACGAAACATGGAACCTGTCCATAATGAGTTTAGTAAAAGAAGTTATTTGGAGAAACAAAGAACTGTAATATTAGGCAGAATGTGCTTATCGCTGTAAGGTGCTGTGGGAAGACAAGGAAGACAGAGATGAATACTTGTGAGGGAGGAAGTGTCAGAAAAGCTTCCTGGAAAAAGTTGCAGCATCTTTTGGCTGGGCTTTGAAGGATGAAGAAATTAGGTAAAGGAATGTATTGTTTCTGCAGAGGAAGTTAGATGATTAGAGGCATAGAGGTGACCAGCATAAGACACGGAAGTCAGGTGAGTGTGAGTGAGAGCACACCCTTTGGGCCACGGTGTAGGCCATGTGAGGGACTGCCAGAGGGACGCAGACACTGATAGTCTCAGATGTGTCACGGAGGAGTTTGGAGTTTATTTCATAAGCCTTTTATTCTAAAACCTTGAAAAAATTGAGCAGGAGAGTAAGAGATAAGGATGTCTTTTAGGAATATTACCTTAGTGATGATATGCAGGATAAATTAGAGGCATTAGAGATTAAATAAGGGTGGCTACTAAGGAGGTTACTGAAATGTTCCATGCTAGTGTGGATTTAGGTTCGAACACCAAGGCAGTGGTGATAGTAGTTGGGAAAAAAATGAATAGTTTTTCATGGCTGAGAGGAATGGATTTCTATAAGATAAGAATTCAAGGGAAGAATAAATGAGGAGATATGTATGGAGGTATGATAGCTTTGAATATGTAGAGCTTGAGTTCTGACATGTGTTTGGGGCAAGTAGAACTGTTGTTAGAGCTCAGAGGTAAAGGCTGAAATGTTAATGTGAGAGTCAGTTACAGAAAGGTAAAAGGTGAAGCTAAGGAGGAAACTGAGTTCCTTAAGGGAGAGGTGGCTGATGGAAACTAAAGAAACAAAAGCCTCCATTTAAACTTTTTCTCTGAATTGACCCAGTGACTTACATAATCAAAAAGTTCCTTTTTTTTAAAGTATAGGTTATTGATAATGCTATTACAGTTGTCCCATTTTTTTCCTCTTTATTCCCCTCTACCCTGCATCTCTCCCCCCAACCAGCATTCCTCCCACTCAGTTCATGTCCATGGGTCCTACGTATAAATTCTATGGCTTCTCCATTATCCATACTATTCTTAACCTCCCCCTGTCTATTTTGTGCCAGCCCATTATGCTTCTTATTCCCTGTACCTTTTCTCTCATTCCCCCCTCCTCCCGACTGACAACCCTCCTTGTGATCTCCATTTCTGTGATTCTGTTCCTGTTCTACTGTTCTAGCTATTTGCTTTGTTTGTTTGTTTGTTGTTTTTTTAGGTTTAGTTATTGATAGTTGTGTATTTATTGCCATTTTACTGTTCATAGTTTTGATCTTCTTCTTTTCTTAGATAAGTCCCTTTAATATTTCGTATAATAAGGGCTTGGTGATGATGAACTCCTTTAACTTGACCTTATCTGAGAAGCACTTCATCTGCCCTTCCATTCTAAATAATAGCTTTGCTGAATAGAGTATTCTTGGATATAGGTCCTTGCCCTTCATGACTTCAGATACTTCTTTCCAGCCCTTTCTTGCCTGCAAGGTTTCTTTTGAGAAATCAGCTGACAGTCTTATGGGCATTCCTTTTTAGGTAACTGTCTCCTTTGCTCTTGCTGCTTTTAAGATTCTCTCCTTATCTTTAATCTTGGGTAATGTAATTATGATGTGCCTTGGTGTGTGCTTCCTTGGGTCCAACTTCTTTGGGACCTTCTGAGCTTCCTGGACTTCCTGGAAGTTTATTTCCTTTGCCAGATTGGGGAAGTTCTCCTTCATTATTTTTTGAAATAAGTTTTCAATTTTTTTGTCTTCCTCTTATTCTTCTGGCACCCCTATGATTCAGATGTTGGAATGTTTAAATTTGTCCTAGAGGTTCCTAAGCCTCTCCTCATTGTTTTGAATTCTTGTTTCTTCATTCTGTTCCAGTTGAATGTTTATTTCTTCCTTTTGCTCAAAATCGTTGATTTGAGTCCCAGTTTCCTTTCCTTCCCTGTTGGTTCCCTGTATATTTTTCTCTATTTCACTTTGCATAGCCTTCACTTTTCCCTGTATTTTGTGACCATACTCAACCATTTCTGTGAGCATCCTAATTACCAGTGTTTTGAACTGTGCATCTCATAGGTTTGCTATCTCTTCATAGGTTAGTTCTGTTTTTGGAACTTTTATCTCTTCTTTTATTTGGGCCTTATTTCTTTGTCTTGCTGTGCCTATTATATAGTAAGGGGTGGAGCCTTAGGTATTTGCCAACTGGCTGCTTTGGCACTGAATGTAGGTAGGTGTCAGAGAGCTAACAATGCCACTTGCTTAGCGCTTGGCCGACTTTCAGTCACTTTCCCTGCTACCCACAAGAAACTGGCCCCTTCTGGTGCTGATTCCTGGGTGGGTGGGTTTGTTTACATTCTAGGACCCTGTGGGTCTCTCCAGTGAACTCTCTTATGAGGCTGGGAGTTTCTCCTGCTGCTGCAAAGCCCACAGGTTTTTACAGATGGGGTTTTAAGGCTTTCTTTTCCTGCTCTGGAACGCTGAGTTGCGCAGTCTGTCTTGCTCCCCAGTGTATCCATATGCAAATGGGGGACTGCCAGCCGCAGCCTTGCCTGGCTGGTCTTCCAATTGCTACCTTGCTGTGCATCCTCTCTGCCCCAGCGCCCATATTTGCCCCTTCTACTGGTCTGGATGAATGTTTCTTCTTTAACTCCTTGGTTGTCGGACTTCCATACAATTTGATTTTCCTGCAGTTCTGGTTATTTTTTGTTGCCCTTCTTTTGGTTGTGCGAGGAGGCAAAGCATATCTACCTACGTCTCCAACATTTTGTCTGGAAGTCCAAAAAGTTCCTTTTTTAATTTTATAAATCGCACTTGATTACCAATTGTTAGTACTTGCTCATACAAATAGAATAAAGGGAAATAATTCTTGGTTTTTGAATTTTTAATGATTTGGTAGCAACAACTAAAAAATTGAGAACCTACTCGCTACCATAAACAACATAATAAACAGATGGTTGCTTATGGCATTGCAAGGTAACTTCAGTAGTAGTCACAAACAGATAGTGCTCCTATACTGCCAGACTCTGCTCCAAGCACTTCCTTATATTCATTCAATGTATACCTATATTGCATTCAAGGCAAAGATAACTAATGCTTCACTAAAATAGTGAAGTGTCTGTTTCAAAAGCATTCTTAAAAATATTCAAAAACAATATTTTTAGGGGATACCTTTTAGTATGAATGTGAAAAACATGGTATGTTTGACCAGGTACTTCCTTAAAACAATTGAAATACATTTTTGTCTCCTCTTCTGTGGTTTAAAATGCCTTCAACAGGTTGAAAGAATTTAGATAATTTGTTTTACAGAGAGATAAGGGTCTGACATTTAACACAACCCCAGGTGCATGTGGTTTCTTAAAAAATGTCAAAAAGGTCACATGGTTATATTGTACAAAGTCAGAAAAACAAGATCTTTTTGAGTGTCTTAACTGAAATGGAACATAAATAAAAATTCCCAATATAAAAGGCAAAAAATTTCTTATAATGCTTTTTTTTTGTCTTTTTGTCTATTTTTGTTAATTATGAAATTAAAAACATTTTATTACATAATTTTATAAACATTTTGGTTTAAAGTTATTCAATCTTAAAAGCTAAATTTCTTTCCATGCTGACTTTACAAAGTGAAGTGAAGCACTAATAATAATTCAGTGCTTTAATAATGTTTTTTAAAGCATTTAAAATATTATAGATTTGTTTCAAATGTTAATGGGATAGATTTCATCACAATAGAAATTATTTCTGAAGTTAATTGATCCAATTTCAATAATGATCCGTTGCCGCAGCCCGCTGCAGCAAGGGTGGTCGTGAGGCTGGGCGAGGGACTGAATATAGGAGAGGACCAAATGCTCTGCTGGCATAAGGCAAGTTTATTGCGCGGTCTTCGGGCTTAAGTACAATCATGAGTGCATAGCAGACAAAGGAGAAGCTTTCTGGCACGAGATTATCTACTCCCTCAAGGTCGGGGAGTTCTCAGACTAGCATTGCTACTGTGTACATGATTCGAAGGCCAATGTTATGAGAACAGTCAGAGACCAAGATAGCCCCAAGGCCGGAAACCAGGCCCAGCCACCACACCTGCGGTGCAGGACCCTATCCTCGACCCCTCACAGGCCTCTTGGTCTCCAACATATCCCCCTTTTTTACTTTATACAATGCAGTGGAACTTCATTTTTGGTCATATCCAATCTTTGCCATTTTAGATCTATGTACAAGCCATTGATTTGGCTTACAAACACTCGGAAAATACAGGGTATTAACAAGAGGAACAAAAGTACAAAAATTCCAACACCAATCCAATTATACATGAGCTGATTAAAGGTAGGGAACCGCTTGGCTAAGGCTGACAGAAAGTTCTGAGCGTCTCGAGCAATATCTATATCTATAGGGGGTGCTTCTGCCAAATTTTGGATTTCCTTGTGCAGGGCAGCAAGGTCTAAAGAAGTATTGCAGTTATGCCAAATACCTAATAAATGATTACGTATCTTATCCCAAGGGAAGGTGGTAGAGTTATAAGGAAAGGGGGTTACACAAATGTGAGAAAACATAGCATGACACTTCAATGAGGATCGAACTTCCAAAGAATTCAATTCCTCCCCTACGACTCTGACCGTATCGTAGAGGGCATTCAATTTCTGCTCTATTTTCTGATCCCAGTCCTCCTGAGTCTGAAAAGCTACAGAAACATTATGAGACAATTCATTAACAAATTCTGCCGTTTGAATTCCCTCTGTTAGGGCAATGGTGGCTGTGGCGGCAGTAGCTATAAGAGTTACAAGGGCAGTTATTCTTGCAATCAGCATCTCAACAAAGCGTTTGGAGCGAGCTAGTATGATTTCATTAGCCGCTCGAATGACAGCATAACCAGGATCATTGAACCAGGGAACAGTGAGATTAACAGGAACAAAAGAAAAAGCAGGTTGTTTAACAATAGCAAAAGAGCTTACATTCAAGGAGGAATTAAGACAGTTAGTTAAAATACAATCGTGACAGGTAAGATTATACATGGCATTCTGGACAAGCCACAGATCCCCTGCAACAAACGCGAAGGGGTCAGGTACACAAGCTATGACAGATACATTTTTCTGGCTTCCGTCTACAGAGATAGCATCCTGTGTCCCTATATGCATCCAAGCTACCTGTCTCTTGGCTACGGTGACATATTGAAGGGAGGCGACTGCCTTCCAAAGCATAGTCTGATAGGTCCGATTATTCCTTGTCCATATTCTTCAGCCTTCACTTGAGTTTTCAGTATCCACAGGAGGCTCAAGATCAGCGCCAACTGCTGGAGTCTCCTCTGGGTTCTCCGAAGATGGGCGTTCCGGTTCCTCAGTGACATGGGCATGGCGGACACACCTCTCGGGCAACCACCGTGGGTACTCAGCGTCTGTGGGAAAAACACAAACATGCCCTCGGCCCCAAACTAGTACCGGGTCAGGCCCATGCCGAGAAGCGCCCTTCCGAATCCATGGTTAAAAAATTTAAAACAAATAAAGAATGAGATACAAGCAATTTTGCAAAACAAATAAAAAATGAAATACAAGCAGTTTTGCTATACCATCTCCCCCCTTTCAGTTTAGCAAATAGTTGTTTGAGGGAAAGGTGCACTCGTTCGATGACTGCTTGTCCTTGAGGGTTGAACAGGGACTTGAACCCCGGACCCTCAGATTAAAAGTCTGATGCTCTACCAACTGAGCTATCCAGGCTCCGTGTTCCTGCCAATTGCTCATACGTTATTCCAAGCCTGCGAGCAGCTTCAGACCTTGCCTGTCGCTCACAGCTCTCATGATATTCAGCAAGCCATAACAAATAATCACCTCCAGTTAACACTGCCTTACACATAGTTTTCCAGTCTTGTGGGGGAAGGGCGAGGCTTGCGATAGTTTCCATGGTAGTGATAGTAAAGGGGGCTGTAGCCCCATACTGGGCACAGGCTAATTTTAACTCCTTCAAGGTCTTGTAAGGAATAGGCTCATAATCTCGCCACTGTTGGCCTTGATCATTCTGCCTCTGAAGGACAGGGAAAATCTGTTTCTCGGGGGAGAAGCCATCTATTGACTCCCCATCACGGAGCGCGCGCCGCAGCGCAGTCTGCAAAGGCGACGCTACAGCATCCTCCCGGGGAGGGTGCGGGCGAAATCCCACTTGAGCTATTAATGGAGAGGTGGGATCTCTGGGAAACATAGGATCTTCAGAAACAGAGGTCTGCTCTCTATTTGCAACAATTTTCCCAGAACCCTGAGCCTGCTCCTGAAGGGAGTGTAACAACTGCAGAAGGTCCTTAAAGAGCACTGCTGGCTCTGGCTTATCTTTCTTAGTTTCTTTCATCTCAGTGGCAACAAATGCTCCATGAGAGCGATCAAAAGCCGCCGCCGCCTGTTCCTCTAGATCATCCCAATCGACCTCTGCAGGGTCTGGATCTCTAGATTCAAAATTCTCAGGCTTAACATCTGGTTGCTCATACTGCGGAGACTCTAACGGAGGCTCTAAGGGCGGCGGAGGTGCAGGTGGCAGAGGCGGGGGGTTTTTAAACAGATCCTCTGCAGAGCGAGTAGCTCGCAGCGTGAGACTGCCTCTAGTCCCGTTTTCCCATTTATCTAGTTCAGAGTCCCCTTTCAAACAATCCTTCACTAGGGACCATAGGGAGAAAGCATCAACGGGAGTCTTTTCAGGACCGTGAGCTCGAATCTGCTCCCCAATCTTCCTCCAAGTTTCAATATTTATGGTTCCCTCCTCAGGGAACCAAGGGCATACTTGTTGGATAAAATCTACAAAATGATGAATTTGTCTCTTTGAGGTCATGACACCTCGTCCCCTTAATAGGGTGCACAATACTTGTTCAAACAGCTCCCTTTTGGAAGAGTGGGAATTTCCCATTATTTTACTCTCCTGCCCTGCTCCCTGCTACTTTTACTTTTTTAACTTACCGGGCCCCCGTAGCAGCGGTCCTCTCGGGATCCCAAATCCTCACGATTTTGGACTCTTCTTGGTCCCTGTTCTGGACTCTTCTTGGTCCCTGTTCTGGACTCTTCTTGGTCCCTGTTCTGGGCGCCACTCTGCCGCAGCCCGCTGCAGCAAGGGTGGTCGTGAGGCTGGGCGAGGGACTGAATATAGGAGAGGACCAAATGCTCTGCTGGCATAAGGCAAGTTTATTGCGCGGTCTTCGGGCTTAAGTACAATCATGAGTGCATAGCAGACAAAGGAGAAGCTTTCTGGCACGAGATTATCTACTCCCTCAAGGTCGGGGAGTTCTCAGACTAGCATTGCTACTGTGTACATGATTCGAAGGCCAATGTTATGAGAACAGTCAGAGACCAAGATAGCCCCAAGGCCGGAAACCAGGCCCAGCCACCACACCTGCGGTGCAGGACCCTATCCTCGACCCCTCACAGGCCTCTTGGTCTCCAACAATCCGTGTTAGAACCACCCAAATTGGAAGTTATAAGGCAACGTGTAGTATGTCTCCTTTTGGAAAAGAAAACATTCATATATACAATAGTTTCACACTTAATATTTTATTACAAATATAAAGGATGACTATGATGAAGACTTCTCTTAGTTGTTGATGTTTTATCCATTTTGAATATTGATGGTTAGGAAGACTAAATTAATGCGACATAGCTATTGATCTTATTTAAGGGTATTTATCATAAATAGCTCGGTATTTGTTTTTTGATTGAAGGAATGTGGTTCAAAATCACATGTTATAACAAAGGAGTTACTTTTTCTCCATAAGCTTATTTTGTTTTAAGCCATAGTTATTATATCTGTTTAGCATTATTATTGTCTAAAATATTGTTTTATAAACAGGAAATAAATAATCTTAATGTCCCAAAAGGGAAAATAAGTATTCTGAAGATCTATAAGCTTTATCAACAAGGAAATGGTGACACAGCTGACTTAATGGGGCCACAGATTCAATGCTAAAGAGGACTAAAGCATCCGTAGCTCCTCATCCTATACCCCAACCGTGCCTTTTACCACAACTAAAGGGCTAGAGTCACATCCTGTATAACTCAATGGGAGCTGTAGTTACTGAATTATTTCCTTGGGTATAGATGTTTGTTATCGCTTAGTATGTACACAGGAAAGTGTGATTTTACTGAGTGTATTCATGAAGAGTTGATAATCTATAATTAAAATCTATTAATTTACTGTTTTGCACAATAATTACAACTATAATAATGAAAATAAAGAGGACACTTGTAATACTGCTTCTTTATCAAATAAGTTTTCCTCCCCTGTTCCCTTCCAGTCCTCATCCAAGAACCACATTTGAGATATGTGGAATTTTTATTTACATTTCCTGGGGAGTTTATTAGTATTTAATTCTGTTCATTTAGAGATTTACTTTCTAAACCCTGGTCAGCTCCTGGCTACTCCAAGAAAATGCACTTATTAAGTACAGAAAAAGGAGACGTGTGTTCTGAGGTTGGCCATGTCATGGGCCATCTGTAGGTTCCTCTGATGACAGAACAACCCTAGATGTCATTGACCGAATAGAATATTTAGACTCAGTATGTTTCTCCTAAACTGTGGAAGGCATGCTTCAGGATTTTTTTGGACTAGATCTAGATTAGACTTTCTAAGTCTTGTATACTATTGAGACCTGTTTACAGTTGTGTTTTGGTTGGGAAGAAAATGGCACAAAAGGATAGGGTGAACACAAGCTTTTACCTGATATATATTTCATATTTCATAGATTAATTTTATAACCTGATCTGCTTTCTTAATGAACAGGTAACTGAATCAGACAGCGGGATATAGATTTTTAATGCTTTCAGTAGATAAGGTATTCATTTTTTAAAAAAACCTAGGCTCACAAAAAGTATAGCCTTCCAGAAGATACTAGGTAATTTAGAAAGTAATTGAGTTAGAAAATGCTACCCCTAAATTCCTACCCTAGGACATTGAAAGCGGTATGAAATTTAATGTATTGATAGTTGATGGTATGATAGGTAATTCAAACTTGTATCTTTCCCCTGGAGGTGGAGTCAATGTTGTCCTGCTTATAGGATGTTTGAGCCCTTAGCCAGCTTTCAGGCTAAAGCCACACTTGATTGATAGCAAGATTTTTCCCCATCTGATATTTAATATGCCATTTGTGATTTCATAGGCAGGAGACATAGGTCATTTCGGGGTTTGGTGGTTTCTGTGCATTAGGCTACTTCTTAAGCAGCGGATGAGGGGAAGTTCTGTTTCCTGTAACAGCATCAGGAATGGGACTTACCTATAAGGTGAGTGTACAATATGTATTTTTGTGTGGAAAATTTAAGTCAATTTATGCACTGAGTCAGTTTAAACTGATGGCTATTGATGATGGGAAGTGATACCTCTTTATATATTAAAATAATGTAGTATATTTATTTTATATATTTCAGTAGCAAAATATTTTAAATTCCTAAAAACTCCATCTTTTCTGAGCAAGACCAAAATTAGTTAAAACAATAGCTTGGCAGTTGTCAAAGCAGATTTTCAATGGTCAGTGTTGACCCAGTGTGTATTTCAATATGAGGCTCTAGTCAAATTTAAAAGGGCTTTTGAATTAGGAGGAAATGAAATGACACCCCAAATTACATTTTTGGTCCTCTTAACAATCTCTCTTTTTAAAAGGCACGATAAAGTTTATCTGGTTTCTTTTTTTTTTTTCTTTTTTACAGGAACACCAGTGTATTCAGTGGCGTGGGGCCCTGATTCAGAAAAGGTTCTTTATACAGCAGGCAAGCAGCTGATCATTAAACCTCTTCAACCCAATGCTAAAGTTTTACAGGTACTTCTCAGGCATTTGTAAATTGTTACCAGGATTTGCCAGACTGTTAAGTGAGAGGTTGTTTTCTTAGGAGTCCCTTTCTTCTGTGTGGTCTTTTTACAGTCAGGATTTTCAGTGTGTGGTTTTATCAGCCTTTTTAATAGAATAGGGAATATTTGGTTATGTTTCCAACAAGGTTCACTTCCTCTTTATTCCAACTCACAATTTACCAGTAAATCATAAATGTGTTTTGAGTTACCAAATTGTCACATGATTTGGCACGATTGGCAGTTTAGCAGAACCAGTCTCCAATGTATAGATTTGAGACAAAACAAGACAAAAATCATATAACTTTAAAAGCTTGTTTAGACTATTTTTTGTTATCATCACTGTCATCTTCCTCCTTCTCCTCATCTATTCAATACACTTGGGGGTTCTTTAAGACTCTGGTATTCTTTTGGTATTTTTGGAATGGAGGGCTAGTCAGTGTAGAACAATTTAGAACAAATTAGGTAATTTTACCAATTACATAGAAGCAAAACAATGGTGGCAGTTAAAACAGGTCAGCATAGGACAAATTAATAGAAAACTTTTAAGCCTATGTCCAGAATTTTGATGTTTGATTCCAGTGTTAAAAGGAAGAATCATTTTCTTTATTTGTTGATAATGAGACAGTATAGTGTGGTGAATAAGAATATAGGGTTTGGAGTTAGTCACCTGGGTTCAAGTGCAAATTTGATCTTTCAGCCTCAGCTCTCTTATGTCTTAGTTGTGATACTTGATAGGATTATTGTGAGGATTAAATGAGTTAAATTACAGAGTGCATAGAACAGTACATACAGTGTATATTGAGTGTGTACAGTAAGCATTCTATATAGAGGGATTGTTATTGAAGTTATTATTAACTTATCTCCACCTTTTAGTCAGCCCCTAATAAATTAGAGCAGGGAGGCTAGAAAAAGATGTAGAATGACTAGGTCCTAGTGAGGGCATTTGGTGCTGGAGATTGATCTGTTACAGCAGGTTATAAAGATGTTTTAAGAAAAAGCATCAGATTTAACAGTGGACTAGATACAGATGTGGGGGAGTAAGGAGATTGAAATGACTTTGAGATTTCATATTAGTAACTTATTTATAAATTATGCTATGTGTATCATGTGGTCAGCATGCATATACATTTTTCCTACATGCAGAACAGTCTGCTAAGAACTGTGGGGCAAACAAGAAATAAAAGATGTAACTTCTTCCTCTTAGGTAAATAAGGAGTAGATTTTGGGCAAAAGGAAGAAGCTGCAAAAGAGAACTAGTTCTGACTGCCTTTAACCAAATTTCTTCACTACCACTTACACTCAGAAAATCTGCTGTGAAATTATATAGCAAAAAAGCAGGCAAGATGAATCTTTGAGTTTATAAGTATGTGACTGGAAGATGCTTATGTCATCACTGATAAATTAAATTATAATTTAGTGGTTTGGTAGAGCCTTTGAGCCAGGAAGTAATGGCGGGAAGGAAAAGTATCTAGTGCCAAAGTTCAGCTAGAGTAGAGAGGAAGAGTTCAAGTATGGTTGCTAACAGTGCAAATTTTCTATTCCTTTTAAAAACTGAAGCTACGACGGTGCTCCTTGATCATAAATGTATACTCAAATTTGGATTGTCAAAAAAAAAAAAAAAGAATGCTTAATTAACTCTTGATTGTAGAATACAGTTCAAAAGTATATATCTCATTTCCCATAACAGCTCTCTGGACTCTTACAGAGACCCAGAACCTGGCTTTGTAGTGAGGAGACATTTTTTTCTTTATTCAGTTAGTGAAAATGTAGTGCGTACCTGCTGTCTACCAGGCAGTGTGCTAACTGTGAGGTATTCAGAGTGAAATAGAACATTCTCTGGTGTTAAGGAGCTTGTTCAAAGGAATTTCATAAAATGGCCAACATTGATAAATAAGTGAAAACTGTACAGTAATAATAGTAATATATATAATAGTACATATATGTAGTATGTAAATTGATATCCTAAAGCATAGTAGAGGTGATCCTTGAACAACCCAGGGGTTAGGACCACTGACCTTTGCACAGATGAAATTCAATTATAACCTTTGATGCTATAGAACTTAACTACTAACAGCCTGCTGTTGACCAGAAAGAAGCCTTACCCATAACATAAACAGTCAGCACATATTTTGTATATTATATGTATTATATACTATATTCTTAAAATAAGCTAGAGAAAATATTAAAATCATAGGAAGAGAAAATACATTTACAGTATTTATTGAAAAAAATTCTCATGTAAGTGGACCCATTCAGTTCAAACTCACGGGTCAACTGTATAAGGGAACTTTAAATCATATTTTGTTCCTAAATTTTGAATATGCAAAATTAATTTTTGTAGCTTTAATATGAAACTCTCAAGACTCTTTGTGTATATCTAGCTATATATATATGTCTCTGTCTATATATTGTTATTTTTGTCCTTGCAGTTTATTTTAGGACATTGGGTTAATTTGACAGGAATTGTGAGAATTATTGCTTTTTAACATATGTTATCAAAACATGTTTTTGAGAGAGTATATATATTTTATATATCTTGAATAAAACAAGCTATGAATTATTCTTATTTGGGCCTAAGTTAATATTTTATTCTGAATACATTAAGAATAATAGATTGGGAATGGTGTATAGAGAGAGAGCCCTTAAAATTGATCACTATTTGATATGAAGTTAATTGGTTCAGGCATTAATATGTACTGTAGAGACTTCAAGGAAAATTTATTCATTTTCAGTTATATTATTCTGCCTAAACATGGTGAAAGATAGTTTTTAATTGCATAGCTACGTGTGGTAATAGCTAAATGGGTGTGTGAATTATATTTAAGGACAAGAAAATATCCATGCTTTCTGGATTGCCAATTTCTGGATCACTTATATATACATCCATATATGTGTGTAGAATATATAAATGTCTGTGGAATACATCCTTTTGTTTTATGGTAAATGCAGCAAAAGATTCTCACAGTTGTTCAGTGACTACTGTAGAGACCTGAGGGTAAAGAGACATGAACTAAAGGGGGGAATGTGGGTGGGAGAGGGTGTGCAGGGTGGGGGAATGATGGGCGAAAAATGGGACAACTGTAATAGCATAATCAATAAAATATATTAAAAAATATAAAAAAATAAAGAGAATGAAGCTTAGGGGAATATGTAGAAGGGAATGAAGAGAGTTCTAAAGAAGGAGGGGCGTAGGATTGAGGGTGAGAGGTCAGGGTGGGTGGGGCTGGGGTAAGTGTGGCAGGAAAATGGAGACAACTGTACTTTAACAACAGTAAAAAAAAGA
Source organism: Glossophaga mutica (assembly GCA_039655065.1). NCBI lineage: Eukaryota > Metazoa > Chordata > Mammalia > Chiroptera > Phyllostomidae > Glossophaga > Glossophaga mutica. The sequence goes on from CM077304.1 coordinate 197,691,998, forward strand.
AAAGAACAAGTTAACAAGGATGAAAGCAGTATCAATAACAGAACCAGCTGTACGAAGGAGAGCCAGTTTTGGATTTAACTTAAGTTTTGGAGTGCATAACATTCATTCCAGTCTTATCGCACAAATATCAAACTTGGACTGGTTCAGCAGCAAGTGATTTTCCATCTGGAATTCAGACATCTGAGGAAATTTATAAGGATATAAGCCATACTGCGCATGTCATATAGTGGATGTCATAGTGCTAGGTACTTTCATTAGTTTGGCTTAGAAATGAAACAAGCAAGTGAGGTTATGCATAATGGCTGTGAAAGGAAGATGGGAATCTCCAAGGAGACGACAAGAGAATCATTAGAAAGAAACAAAATGTCTTTTCCGATGGAAAAAACAACAACTTTTCAGTGCTCTTGAAGTTATAATTAATATCTTTTTTCTCATAGTGGAAAGCTCATGATGGCATTATTTTAAAAGTAGATTGGAACTCGGTCAATGATTTAATTTTATCTGCTGGTGAAGACTGTAAATATAAGGTATGTATGTTTGAATTAATCACCTGTTGTCAGAGTCAAATTTAGGTGAAAAGTATTTAGCATCTAAGAATATTCTTTTAGTCCTTCATTTTAGCCATGTCACTTAACTATAATAATTTAGCAAGTTGTTATTTTATAATTTTAACTGGTATTTTAAAGTGCTGATTTTCTCATTGGCCTACCTCATTGACTTACAGAATTTGATTTAGTAAGTACCAAAATAAATACAACTTCTAGTTTTAGGGACTCAATTTAAATCAACTTAATTTAAGTTTTTAAAAATCAAGATTATTAGTTAAACATTATTGGCTTCAGACCAAAATAATTTGGGGGGGAAGAATAAAATTTAATGTAACTGTAGTAAGAGAAAATTTATTTTAAACAAATGCTTTTAGAGAAAGTTGATAAAGCATTTGTTGGACAAAAAGAATTTAAGCAAAAACACGACATCCCAAAACTTTATTACATTTAAATGGACTTAAAATGGTAGGTTTTATGATTAATCAGAGATTCAGTAACATCTGAAAATTATCACATTGTTATCATAATATATATTTTTTTGAGATATTTAGGTTTCAAAAAATACACCTTCCCCCCCTTTTGTGATAATAAAGACATTTAATTGTTAATATTGTAAAGTGATGCTTTCCGAGTCTTAACTTGATACCCCACTACTGTAAGACAAACTTGTTTGTAATAATGCGGTGGTGACTGTTTTCAAAGATTTTTTAAAATTTGCTTTTGTAGGTATGGGATAGTTATGGCCGTCTTTTGTACAATTCACAACCTCATGAGCATCCTATTACCTCAGTTGCCTGGGCTCCAGATGGAGAATTATTTGCTATTGGCTCGTTTCATACCTTACGCTTGTGCGATAAAACTGGGGTAAGTTATAGTGGTGAGCAGTCACAGATGTGCTGTCGTAAATGTGGTAATGCACAGTGCACCTGGTTCTCAGTCATTTTTTTTCCAGTAAATTGCTTTTAAAAAAATTTTTGTATTTTTTTCCATTACCATTTATTCCCCTTATATGGTTCTCAGTCTTTAAAAAACGTTTTCAATGATTGCATTTGACTGAATCTGCAATTCTGATTTGTCTTCCTAATCTACTGGTTCAATTAATTCCAGATTTATGGAACCACACTCTTTAAGTTTGAAGAATAGGTATATTCTCTACAATTTGTCTTTCTGGAAATACTTATTTTAAGCATGATTATAAAAGATGGTAAAGTATCTAAAGTATTAAAATTCATGCTCAATCAATATAGAGAGTTCAATTGTAAACATTTTTTTAATTGTCAAATATGTTTCATACAAAAATTTTGGTTTCATATTTTTGGTAAAATACTGACAGTAAATTTAAAAACTGGTCATTTTAAAACCAGAGGACTTTTTTTCTGTTAAGAATTCCGTGTTTGAATACCTGTGAGACTTTTTCTTCACAAGAGAATATGCTTTCCATCACCCAGATTCTGTGTAGTACTTCAGCACACAGCCAAGCACAGCAGCGTATACCAACTGTACTTGAAGAGTAAGTTGTTTCATCAGAGTGCTCCAAAAGTAGCAGCACTGTATGAGTGTGGCTATTCTGTGCTATTTCAGTTAACTGAGGAAATCACATAATTTGTTTTGTGGCTTATTTTCCTCCATTGCAAAATAAGACTGTTAACTTAGAATTTTTAGCGCTTTATAAATGATCTTTTAAGTTTTCTGGTTACTTGTTTTCTGTTACATAAAATGTAAAGTCCTCTACCTGGCTTTACAAATTCTCTGAAACCTGGTGCCATACAATCCATTTATAGTCTTTCCTTCTCACAACTCCCTAATTTCTGTCTGCCCAAATCAGGTCCAGCACTGACTCATGAATCCTCTGTGCTCACTAACTTCCTCAGTCATTTTTTCTTGGAACGCTCTCCCCTCCTGTCTTATACTTACTGAGTACAGCCCATTCTATAAGGCCCATCTCATGTTTGGCTTCCTTTCATGGTAACTTCCGCAGATGATCTGAAGTTTATCTGTTTTTCTAACTTCTCACATAGGTTTCTTTTTCCTTAGTTATAACATCAGGATAATAGAGCAGGTGATTTCATTTTCATCTGATTTTTCTATCAATGATTCTGTTTATAAAATACCTACTCACATTTTCACAATATCTTGTGCTTTTATATTGTCCATTTTAGTTTTATATATATTATTTTTGACCCCCTAGATAGTTTATATGATTCCGTGGTTAGCCCTGGCTGGTGTGACTCAGTAGATTGAGCTCTGGCCTGTGAACCAAAGGGTTGCTGGTTCGATTCCCAGTGAGGGCACATACCTGGGTTTTGGGCCAGGTCCCCAGTAGGGGGTGTGTGAGAGGCAACCCATAAATAAATAAATAAATCTTTAAGAAGACCCCAAAGCTTAAGGATTCAGTTTTATCTGTATAACACAGTAGATACACAATGATTCACTAATAAGTCAATTTAAGCATAGTACTTTTAATTTGCCATTTTGATGAAAATAGTTAAAAATTTTAAAAGCTTGGGGCATTGGGTTGATCTGCATAAGTAAATTAAAGATTTACTTTATTAAACATCAAATCCATTTTTATTTATTTATTTATGTTTATTTATTTATTTTAATTGTTGTTCAGGTTTAGTTTTCTGCCTTTTACTCCTATCCCAGCCCACCATCAAATCCATTTTTAGAATGTTAATAATCTAGAAAACAACTTTCTAAAAGGACTTGGTTTTTGTTCAATAGACATTAAATATATACTATTCATCAGAGTATTTTAGAAACTAGGGATGGAAAGCTGTTAAGATTTTCCTTCAAATTGTTGACAGTCTTGTGGAGATCAGACTGTAGGACTTAAAGTGCAGTATGATTAGTGCTGTGGAGGAGGCTTGTTTAGGGTAAGCACTGTGAAGGTGTGGCAGGGCCTAACTCTGCCGCGGGACCTTAATTGGAGAGCTGAGGCTTAAAGAATTAGTAGTTCTCCGAGTACTTGCAGGCAGAGGGAACCTCTCGTGCATCAAAATATAGAAGAGTGGGGTGCTTTTTGTGCACTAAGATTTTACATGGAATAGTTACCAGGAGATAATACCAAAAAGACATTCTCAGATAAAATCTTGTTTGCCATGGAAGAGTTTCAATTTTGATGATTTTAAATCTAATTATTTTCTGTGGAGCCTCCTAAAGTGTCACTGTGGGGTGGAAAACAGGGGAGAGGGTTGAGTTCTTGGTGGTCCTCCTCTTTACCCACAACAGAGAAGCTAAACATTGATCAGCTTTACTATTAGCATCCAATGTAAGATTTGCTTTGAACAACTAAAACAGTGCAGTTGGAACACCAGTATGTCAGTCGGTAGAGAACCTTGGATGGCGGGTAGTAACCCGATAATATTCACATATTGGAAATAACTGCTTTAGTTTCAAAGGAACAGTGGTGCAGGCAACAAGTAGGGCCTGTTCTCAGGTAAAAAGTTGTAAAAAAAAGGAAATTCACTCACTACTGTTCCCTTCTTTCAACCACTGACTCCCCTCAAGTTTCTGACTGCTTTTTTAAAAATCAACTTTATTGAGATGTAATTCACATACTCTACATTTGTCCACGTCAAGTGTACAGTTTACTATTTTTATTTATTCATAAGATTGTGCAGCCACCACCACACTCTGTTTTAGAACATTTCCCTCCCCTCTAAAAGGAATCACATACTCATTGCCAGTCTCTGTTTTTCCCTAAGTCACTCCCAGCCCCTGGCAACTACTAATCTACTGGTACTTTCTTTTTATATGGATTTGTCTATTCTCGTCATATAAATGGAAATAATACATTTTGTGGCCTCTTGTGGCTGGCTTCTTAAATTTAGCATAATATTTTTTAAGGTTCATCCATGTTGTAGTATATATCAATACATCATTTCCTTTTGTGGACAAATAATACTCCATTATGTAAATATGACATGTTTTGTTTATCCATTTATCAGTTGACAGACATTTGGATTTTTTCAATTTTTTATCATGAATGATGTGTGGATATATGTTTTCATTTTTCTTGGGTATATACTTAAGAGTAGAATTACTGGATTAAATAGTAACTATATGTTTCACTTTTTGAGGAATGGCCAAACTTTTTAGTGTGGCTGTCTGCCTGCTTTTGATTTTTCTCCAGTCTTCAAGTAGTTGTTTTGTAGTTTGTCTTTAGTTTATAAGTGTGAGAAGGCTGGTGTGGTAGCAGCTATTCTTTGCATATCAAAATTTTATTTAAAATAATTGATCATGAGTTTTTAAAAATTAGTTTTGCACATTTGAGAGCTATGCTAACTAGTACAGTGGTGGTTCTCAAGGCGAAGTGGACAGGGAGAGCTTCTGTGTGAGATTCACCCTTCAGGAATTGTTCAGGAAAACAGCTAGATGACTTGGATAGCAGTTCACAAAACACATGCAAATGGCCAGTACAAACACGAAGGGATGTTCAGATTAACTAATATGTAAGTATAATTATAAAGAAATAATGATATAGTTTACCTAATAGGTTGGAAAGATTAACAATGACTTAAAAAACCTTGGGTTTACTCAAGTAGAAGGAAATAAGCTCTCTCATTTACTGTTGGTGGGAATGTGAATTGATTCAATCTTCTTGAAGAATAGTTTAATAATACATATCCACGTGTTAGATGTATACATTCCTTGACCTAAGGATCTCAATTATAGGAATTTTCTCCAAAGAGATCACTGTACAAGTACACAAAGATGTATGCATAACAGTTTCATCGTAGTGTTGTTACAATAGTGAATATTAGAAATAAATTAAATGTCCCCATGTAGGAGACTAATTAGGTTATTATTCTGTATACCTAAAATTGACTACCTTCAGCTCTTAAAAATGGAGAAGAAGGGTTATGTTTAAAAACCTGGAAAGATACCCATGATAAATTATTTAATATAAAGACCAGGTTTTAGGAGAACATTTTATTCTAGGATCCCACTGAGATAAAATAGTATAGCCATATCTCTAACTGCACTGCTAGAGATATACCCATGGTTGCTGTATACTATATCTGTTCCTTCTTTTATGATTTTGTACAGTGTGAACTTTTCTTAATGACAGGTATCAGTTATACAGGTGCAATAAAGATCTTGAAAATGTTCTTCGGTAAAAATGACCCAAAAATGAGTGATGTCACAGAAAATGGTGGAGTAGGGAGCTCCAGGAATTGGTCTGTCTACTCAAGCAACCATTAAACTGGCAAAAAAAAAAAAAAAAAAAAAAAAGTCAGATTCAACTTTTTTAGAGTTCTGGAATCTAATTTAAAACTTATAGCAATTGGAGGGAATGCTTAATGAAGAAAGAGACTGCTAAATTTTGGTAAGAAAGCATTGTGGCATATTTGCTTAACTGCTTACCATCCCTCACTTCCAGCTTTGCTGTGTCCATGGGGAAAGTAGCCTGCGTTCTGGTGAGGCTTGCTGGTGCCAGATGGGACAAAATGAACCATGTTCTCAAAAACTTGTGGTTGTACTTTTTGACCTGTCTGGTGGTTCTCAGAGGGATTGGCACAGAAGCTTGTCTTTGTTTTGCCTCCTTTGGAAATCTCTCAGAGCTGGAATAGCTTCCCGTGTGGCCTCTGTCAGAAAGCAAAAAAAGCATACCCAAGCCACTTGGGGCAAGCAGCAGACAGACTAAAAAGCCTAGGAAAGAGGGGGCTAAAGAGGAAGGTACATGAGAGAATAAAAGCTTTGGAGGGTTCTCACTATACTGAGGAATCCAGAGAACAAGGCACAGGCCCAGAGCCAGACACAGGCTCGGAAAAGACCTGAGGGTGTGCTAGCCTCCTATCACTGGCCGATCTTTGTGCAGAGCTTTGCATCACAAGCAGGAGCTGAAGGCTAAGGAAGAATTATAGGTGGCCTGGCTAAGTGTGGCTGGAGTGCTCCAGCTCAGAGCCAATTGGCAAAGAGTGAGAGAGTATTTTTTTTCTTTCTTTTTGGCTCCGTCAGGTCAAAAGCTGACCCCTGAGATAACGAATGGAGACTTCAGTGACTACACATGAAAACAATAGTCTTGGCAAAAATAGTTTGGAAAGTCACTAAATAAGTAATGAATGCAGCCTCAAAAAGCAACAACAGAAAACCTGGGGAGCGGGGAGAATCTGATTTCCAGCGTTACCACATTATAATATCCAAAACATCTACTTTTCAACAAAAAAATTATAAGGCATACAAAGAGGCAGGAAAGTATGATCCGTTCACAGAAAAAAAAAAGAAATAAAACCATCCTTGAAGAGGCCCAGCATTAGACTTAAAGTCTTTAAAGACAAAGACTTTACATCAATGGTCTTAAATATGCTCAAAGAGCTAAAGGGCACCAAGAGGACAAGATCTGGACAAATAGAAAAGATCAATTAAGAGATAGAAATTATAAAAAGGAACCCAATAGAAAATCTGAAACTGAAAAAAATGAGCAAAGGATGAAAGAAGTGTATTGTAAATATCTCTAGAACCCTCTAATATGTCCAGTCTCTTCAACAATGAGCTTCATGCAAAAAAAAAAAAAAAAATTACAGAGCAATGCTTTTTCCCACTTACCAGAGAATGGGAAAATGGGTCTCCTCATAATGCATTGAAGGCAACATTTATTGGTACAACTTTTCTCAAGTATAATTTGGCAAAATTTATCAAGATCGTTGAAAGTTTTGACAAAACTATTATACTTTCAAGGAATTTTAAAAATGTATTGCATGTTAATTTGCTCATTTATTTTCATATTTACTAATGCCTTCATGAGTAATTGAATCTACTATATGCTAAGCACTTACCCTAGGTGTTAAATAGCTGTAAACAAAGTAAATTCTCTGCTCTGAATTTTTATTCCAGATGAAACACTATAAGCAAACAAACAAAATGAATATGTAGAATGTTAAATGGTAATAAAAGCTATAAAAATAAAGCTGGATAATGGGAGATGGCATTACTTTAGGTGTGGTCAGAGAGTATCAGATACAAACTAAATGTACCTTATTGAGTGGTTAGTAAAGGAAATTATGGTGTATGTGAATTACTTATGGCAGAAAGATTAAAAACCATAGTACCATAGTCTTTCTCTAGATTCCATAATAAGTTTTATTTTTACCTTTGATTTTTAGAAAGGCATGATTCAAATATATAAGGTAAAATCTTTCAAAATAACATAGTCATAAATAAATATGCAGGATATATTAATGAATTGCATTATATTAAATGTAATAGAAATCAAGGGAAAATTTTGAATGTATAAGGTACCTTTCAGCACTATTAAAAATGTCTATTGACCTTTTAGCTTTTACTTATCAGCAGGTGGTGCTATTGCTTGTGTAAGAAAGGACTTCCTGCCATTCTTATATTCTCTGTTTGAATATCCAGTTTGTCATTATGATAAAAACATTACCCTCTGTTCCTTTATTCTTCCATTCAATTAATTGCAATGATTATATCATCTGCAGTAACTGGTCTTACTGTTACATATAACTTTTCATTGTCAATTATATAAGTGATTTTCAACCTTTTTCATCTACTGGCATACATAAACTAATAAATTGCGTACACCAAAAATATTATTTTTTGCCAATCTGACAAAAAATAGGTATAATTTTGATTCATTTATACCAGATGACTATGATTGTGCTGGCTGTTGACGTTTAAAAATTTTTTTATTTTTATTTATTTATTTTTAAAGATATTATTTATTTTTAGAGAGAGGGGAAGGGAGGGAGAAAGTGAGGGAGAGAAATATCAATGTGTGGTTGCCTCTCATGTGGCCCCCCACTGGGGACCTGGCCCACAACCCAGGTATGTGCCCTGACTGGGAATCAAACTGGTGACCCTGTGGTTCGCAGCCAGTGCTCATTCCACTGAGCTACACTAGCCAGGGTGACATTTTTAAAATTTGACAATCTAAGGGAAAAGAGGTCAGTGCCCCTGACCAAATAGTCAGATATTTCATGTTTTAAAAATTCTTGCGGCAACACCAGTTGAAAATCATTGATTTATATCAACACCTAATTTAAGACACTCTGCAATTTGCTAATTCCTGGTATATTAGAATATTGATTTTAAAAATCATTTAATGTACCTTGAAGAAATGTAAGAAACTTTGCATCTATTTTCTCTTCCACGTAGACTTAATGTGTTAAAACACAATTTTATGACTTGAATTCATTCAACTTGGTTAAAGATGTATGCATTTGAGGATCCTTTTAACCAAGCATATTTACATAGGAGTAAAGAGAAGGGTGAGGTAGGCATCTAAGAGGTACTGTTAAAAGTTATTATTGTGACTTCCAGCCAAGATGGAGGCGTAGGTGGACACACTGTGCCTCCTCGCATAACCAAAACTAAGGACAACAAATATTTAGAAACAAGAAAACAATCATAACTGATAGAAAATTGAACTGTACGGAAGTCCAACAACCATTCATCCAGACCGGTAAGAGGGGCCGACTTGCGGCAGGAAAAAGTGGAGGTGCAGACCTAGGCACAGGGTGGCAACTGTGCAGATCCAGTGAGGTCTGCAAGGTGGCTGGCTGACCAGGTGGTCCCACATTCACGCACAGATAATTCAGGTGAAGGGGAAGCAGTGGAAGGGACTAGAATCAGAGAGAGCGCGCAGTAAGTGCCATTGTTCCCTCTCCGCCCCCGCCCCCACATACAGCGTCACTACCCAGAGACTGGGCTGCCCTGCCCTGGGGAACATCTAAGGCTCCATTCCTCACTGCGTAACAGCTGCGACCAGACCCCCCCCCCAAAAAAAAAAAAAACCAAAAATGGCTCAAACAGGAGAACAAATCAAAGCTCCAGAGCCAATTCCTCTGAGTGATGAAGAGATAGCCAACCTATCAGATGCACAGTTCAAAGCCCTGGTGATCAGGATGCTCACAGAATTGGTTGATTCTGCTCACAAATTAGATGAAAAAATGCAGGCTACAATACGTGAAATGAAGGAAAATGCATGGGGAACCAATAGAGATGGGAGGAAAACTGGAATTCAAATCAATGGAGTGGACCAGAAGGAAGAAAGAAACAACCAAACAGAAAAGAATGAAGAAACATGAATTCAGAAAAATGAGGAGAGGCTTAGGAACCTCCAGGACATCTTTAAATGTCCCAACATCCGAATTATAGGGGTACTAGAAGGGGAAAAAGAAGAGCAACAGTGGAAAACTTATTTGAACAAATAATAAAGGAGAACTTCCCTAATCTGGCAAAGGAAATAGACTACCAGGAAGTCCAGGAGGCTTGGAGAGTCCCAAAGAAGTTGGACCCAAGGAGGAACACGCCAAGGCACATCATAATTATATCACCCAAGATTAAAATTAAGGAGAGAATTCTAGAAGCAACAAGGGATAAAGGGACAATCACCTACAAAGGAGTTCCCATAAGACTGTCAGCTGATTTCTCAAAAGAGACCTTACAGGCAAGAAGGGGCTGGAAAGAAATATTTGAAATCTTGAAAAGCAGGGACCTACATCCAAAATTGCTCTATCCAGCAAAGCTTTCATTTAGAATGGAAGGGCAGATAAAGTGCTTCTCAGATAAGGTCAAGTTCAAGGAGTTCATCATCACCAAGCCCTTATTATATGAAATGTTAAAGGGACTTATCTAAGAAAAAGATAAAAAATATGACAGTAAAAAGACAGCAAACTCACAGCTATGAACAACCACACCTAAAATAAAAGCAAACTAAGTAAACGACTAGAACAAGAACAGAACCACAGAAATGGAGATTCCATGTAGGGTTAGCAACAGGGGAGTGGGAGGAGGAAAGAGGGGGGAAGGTACAGAGAATAAGTAGCATAGATAGTGGGTAGAAAACAGACAGGGGGAGGGCAAGAACAGTGTGGGAAATGTAGAAGCCAAAGAACTTACAACACATGGACATGAACTAATGTGGCGGAATGTGGGTGGGAGAGGGTGTGCAGGGTGGAGGGGAATGAGGGGGAGAAATGGGACAACTGTAATAGCATAATCAATAAAATATATTTAGAAAAGTTATTGTGAAGTCATGTTTTTTAGTTTAAATATCTATTTCCGTATTGGAAAATAATCTGCATGCTGAAGCAATTTGAGAGAGTACAAAAGCAAAATGGCCTCTAAGGAATGTAATAACACAGTAGGTCAACACTTTATAGACACATTTTCAGTCGTTGTTCTCTCTAGTATGATTGCTTGTTTTGTTGTATTTTAATGTAGGAGTAGCATTGGCATGTGTGTCGAGCTCTGGAGTCAAGACTCCAGTGGTGTATTTACAGAGTTAAAGGCTTCTTCTGGGCCTTCAGTTTCCACATCTATAAAGTAAATGGGCTGGGCTAAGTGATTGCCTCGTTTTAGCTTCACAGTTCTCTGAGATCTTTTCCATGGGCTTTGAACACAATGCTCACTTCCTCTCAGGGGTAGTGTTAGCGTGTTGTTTGTTTCTTTGTGTTTAAGTATAAGGCTGTTGTGTATGAGAGGCAGCCCTGAACAAGGCATGCTAGAAGTGGGAAAAACTGAAGCAGGGTGGGTACAGTGTGGCTGATCCTATGACTTCAGAGGTACTCTACATTTCATTATAGTTGCATACAAGTAGCAGAAGCCATTAAGCAAGAAGAGGAATTGGTTATAAGGTTATAGGAAAATCTTCCAGAAGCCAGGGAAGGATGTAGCTAGGCTTCAGGAATCAGAAACTGGAGTGCTAGGAAAACACAGAAAATGTTCCCTTTGTGTCTTTTGCCTCTGCTTGCCTGTCTCTGGCCCGGCCTAGGTAAGGTGCTCGTGGCAGATCTAATCAGATGTGCCTGGGCCAGTGGAAGTGGGCTGTAGAAACGTGGCTGCCAGGACGCTAACACAGGTGCCAGAGAGACAGCTGGTGAGGGCCAGGTGCTGAAAATGGAGGGAGGCAGCCAACCCAGGAGGTTCCCTTTTGTGTTTGAAGCCAGCTTAGCCTAATTTGCCAAAAGTTTTCATTTAGTCCTCTGAGAGATTTCTTTTCATGGGAATAAATTTCTGCCTTTATAACGAAAATCAGAATTATATTTTCAGAAGTCATAAAGCATAAACTGCAAATGAAGGCAATTGTACTTCTTAACAATGGGACCCTGTTGTCTAGACTTGCTGTGAGAAACTAGGCAAGCATACAAAAAAATCAGAGTTCTATTACATAATTTACTTTTAATCTTTGAAAAATCAACACCTAACACATAGTAGGTATTCCATGAATATTGCATTTTAGTGAATCATTATGCACACAAAAGATTTTGTTTTGCTTTGTAATGACATTAACTGAATTAAAGTAAAGTAACTCAAATAACACAGTATCATTTTGATTAGTTCATTCGTTCATTACTAGAATTGATCTCGTTAGTCAGTTTGGTTGATGTTTTTGAGAAAGTTAGTTTAAAGTCTCTAAATGTAATGTCCTGCATAAATTTGAATTTGATTTTTTTATTTTGGTACCGACAGATCTCAATTTAACTTTCTATGTGTAGAAGCAAAGAATTTTCCTTCTGTTTGAGAAATGTTCTTTAGATACACATACACTAAAATTATGCAAAAGCTTCTCTTTCACATGGGCAATCCAGCTATGTCGTTGTTCCCTTACCCCCCTTTTGGGAGAAAAGTGGTACAATCTCTTCTTTAGTATTTTCTTCAACTTATGAATGCTTCATAAATCAAACTTGCATCTTTCATCCATTCTGATTAGTCATGGTCAGAGATACCAGTCATGTAAAAAATTTTAAATCCTTTATTCTAAGAAAAGATGTTCTTTCATTTCATTGTCTTTAGTTAAATTACTTTTCCCTTCCTCTCCATCTACTTTTTAAAGAATGTTATAGATTTTTCTAGACCATTAGGCCATATCTAATTATTTGAAGTATCATCTGTTAGGGGTTATAGATTTGATGATTTAAAATTGCTTCATAAGGACTTTTTCCTCAATATTCTAAGATGTCCACATTTTCTCTGAGGAAGGTTCCATCTCAGTCTAACTTCTCATACTATTGGGAAACAGTTATGAAAGATGATAGCTTCCTTTTTCTCATATAATCTCAGTGCTTTTGTACAATTCACATGATAGAACATTAAATGCATTTTGTTTGATGTAATAAATCTATTTTGCTTTTTTCTTAAAGCAACTTGTTTAATAATTTTTAAATGTTTTCTTTCGGATATCCTTGATAATTCAGTACCACATGAAAAATCCAAGATTCTACTACCATTTGGTGACAACATGGTCAAATCATTGTTTAATTACTTTTTAATTGTGAAAATAAACTTTTTGAAAGCCCAAACCACAAATTCCAAACAACTTAAAAATATTGTTTCTTGTATTTACGCTTACAAATGAATCTAAATCTTTAAAAAAATGAATTACCTTTCAAAAAATCCCCAAATTGACTGCTGTAATTTATTGGTAGGCCAAATAATGGGCTCCCAGGGATGCCCACTGCCTAATCCCCAGAACCTGAATATAGGCAACCTGAAAAGGCAAAAGGGACTTTGCAGATGTGATTACAGGTATGAGCCTTTAGATGGTAAGACTGTGCTGGATTATCCAGGTTGGTCCAATCTGATCATATGAGTCCTTAAAAGAAGAGAATCTTTCCTAGCTGGATTAAACAATGAAGCAGGAGAGATTCAAAGAGCAACTCAACCTGCTGTCACTGCCCTTAAAGATGGAGGAAGGGGGTGCACTCTCCCTCCCAGGAGCATACCAGCACCTTTCCCTTTCCCCTCATTTTCCCTCACAGCTGTGCGTCTCTTGAGCTCTAAGGATCCCCATGAGACTTGCAACCAGGAGAGCAATGGGCAGGGGCAGCTCGTCCCAGGCTAACCCCCTGAACCTGTCTCCAAGGTCCCCCTTTTTCTGACTCTCCAGTGAGCCAAAGCACTTGGCTCACTTCTTTCCTAGAACATTTCTAGAACATTGTAACATTTCTAGAGAGCCAAAACAGCCCTGCCTAGGCTCTCTTGTGTTGCTGCTTCTATCCTAGGCCCTCCCTTGTTTCACTGTCCCCAACTTTAATAAATGTACTCAAAGTTAAAAAAAACAAAAACAAAAACAGAGGAAGGAGACCAAGCCAAGGAATGCAGGTGGGCTGTGAAGCCATGAATGACGAGAGAGCATATGGGGACTTCAGTCCTGCATCTCTGAGAAACTGAATTCTACTAACCCCCAGCATGCTTGAGGAAGCGGATCCTGCCCCAGAGCCTCCAGGAAGGAACGCCACCCTGCTGGCACCTTGATTTTAGCTTGGGGGATGCTGAGTTGGATTTATGGTCTATAGAACTTTAAGATAATACGTTTGTGTTGTTTGAAACCTTTGAGTTTGTGGTAATTTGTTACAGAAAACTATAACTTTGTAACTGTAGGTCAGGACCAGTCTTAGTGAGTTATGTGGAATGTCCAGGGGAAAGCTTTCACCACATTCTTATTGATACCACAATTTCTCCTGTTAGCTTTACTGCTTTGAATTAAGAAATTGTTATTTCTTAGAATGTAATAGTGTCATGGGGGTAACAGATTAAACTTGTTCTTATCAGGTCCTTTCTCAGTAATTTGGTTAACCAAGAGCAGGTATTGGATGAGAAGGTGAAGAGAGAGGCATAGAATACTATTACCCAGGGAGATGGCCCTTTTGGGGGGCCATCAACTTCTTGATATTTGGGCAGATACTTGTCCAGAGCCAAAGCCACTGTGATGAGCTCTTTAGACAAAAATACATTGCTAAGTGTCTCACAAGCCTAACAGCAGTTTCTTGTGTTCTTTTTCAGTGGCAGCTCACAATAACTTGGATGTCATATTGTGAATACAGATCACATTTGTGTTCTATAAATGTCTTTTATACTTACTAATTTTTCTGCTGTTTTTCCTTCTGCTTTTTGCTTATTCATTCTTGTGTTTTTAGAAATTAGTTGCACTTCACCAAGTCAAAAGTAATTTTTTTTGTTTCCTTTCTTGTATTCTGTATTCTAAGAAAACTGTTACCTGCAATGTATTGTTTGGAATTAGGGGGAAAAAATAGAAAACCTCATCAGTATTGTGTAGGCACAAATAGTGATTAATATGAAATAATTTAATTAGATATAAGACATATTTTGAAGAAATTTATGGCAAAATAAGTATAAGAAAAATAGTGAAAACCAAAAATGAAAAAATAATACCCATAGTCATAAAATCAAATATTTTCATTTTTTATACACCTTACAAATCTTTGAGCAGGTTTTTACATGGTTATGATTACTATATTTTATATATCCTTTTACTTTCAGTGTTGATGTTAAATACATATTTTAGCTCAATATTGTGGTCTAAAAACACTATTAAACTATGAAAACAAAGCATGAGTATAATTTTAATAAAAAGAGGTTGAGGGGGAAAGATAATGGGAGAGGCAGCATTTTTTAAATAATTGAGATATAACATATGTAGTATCTTATGTGTACAGCTCAGTAAATTTTTATAATACTCAGGAAACCACCACCCATGTTGATATAGAGCATTATTAACAACCCAGAAATTTCCTTTGTGACTCCCTTCAGTCAGTTACTCTCCATAGTGACTGGCTTCTGTCACCAAAGATGAGTTTTACCTGTTTTTAACTTTTTAATAAGTTGAATTATACAGTATTTACACTTTTGTGACCGACATTTTCTGTTCAGTCATGCCTATGAGACCTGTCCATGTTGTTGGGTATAGTGGTATAGTTTTTGAATCTTCTATAATTTCTCCATAAAACAGAATATAAGAGACCATAAACTTTAAAACCCACAAACAACTACAATAAAACTAGGTGACACTGTATACGTGCAAACTTCCAAATACAGGTGTTTTCCCAAGTACTAATGACAAGTACACATGGTATCAATCTGTGTGTGAGGAAGCAGAAGAAAGGCCACCAGGCTTCTCAGACCATGAGAAAAGAAGAACGCCAAATCACCATAAATACCTGAATATGAGAACAGTAGCTGAAACTGGAAAGAAATTTCTAGAGGATCTAATTCTAAGCGGGTGCATGGGAAGGACCATGATAGGATCTGACAGCTCCGTAGCTGTGTAGACCTAATAATGTACTCTTGAAACTAACAAATCAAGCTTCCTGTCAGGACTCAACCCTGCACTGAGCAGAAATTGCTGGGAGTAAAATCCAGATTGATCAGAACAGATAAAATTGAGCAAAAACGATAGGAAGTCCCAATAAAAGTGGAGGAAAGAAGTAGAAGATTGTCTCAAAAAAAAATGGAGCTTTTTTTTTTTTTTTTTAATCACTATGAGAAAACGACAGAAGAGAGAGCTCTAGAACTATCCTGGTGGAACATTCTTCCCTTTCAAAAGAATAAAAAAATCCATTTCATTTAAAATTGAGCAGCAGAACAGGATCACAGTCAAATTATACAGTACCGCCAAAGACAATGAAAGCATGCCGTAATAAGACAAGCACTGCAATATTGAAGGATATTATGAACATTACAAAAACTGTAGAATAACTATATAAATCAGAACTAAGAAAATTAAACTAAGTGACTAGAGAAAAGGAGATTTATTTTGTATTTTTTAATTTATGTATTTATTTTTGGAGAGAGGGGAGGGGAAGAGGGAAAGAAACATCAATGTGTGAGACAAACATCAACCGTTGCCTCCTGCATGCCCCAACTGAGGACGTGGCCCAAAACCCAGGCATATGCCCTGATCAGTAATCAAACCAGTGACCTTTCGGTTTGCAGGCCAGTGGTCAGTCCACTGAGCTACACCAGCCAGGGTGAGAAAGGGAAATTTTTAAGGAGAGATAACAGAACTCAGGAGAGAATTTTTTTTTAAATTTTTATTTGAATTGTTGATCTTCAGGAGAGAATTATGTAAAAGGAAAAGTTATTACAAAAGTGAAGACCAAATGAGAAGGAATATAAGAGCAAATAAACATAATGGGTAATGAATGCTTTAAGGTAAATAGAATGTGAAATAGGAAGCAAGGAAATGGCAAAAGACATACAAGGTTTTGATAGAAAGTGATAGAAAAGATCCAAAGTACACATAATAGGAGTCTTTGGAGGAGAAGCCAAAGAAATTAACAGAACAGATACTAAAAGCTACCATTCAAGAAAGATCTCGTCAAACATAAGAGATTGGAAATTGTTATTGAAAAGGCATACCACATACCTATGAAATAGACCCAGATGGCTAACACCTGCTATATGATAATAAAACTAAAGGAGTTTAAAGAAAAAGGAAAAAGTCCAGTGGGCATCCAAGGAAGAAATTAAGTCACTCATAAAGGGAAGAAAATCAGAATATGATTAGACTTTTTAAAAAATATATTTTATTGATTATGCTATTACAATTGTCCTACTTTTACAAACCCTTTGTTCCCCTCCACCAGGTACCCCCATTCCCTCCAGCAGTCCCCCGCTTAGTTCATGTCTATGGGTCATGCATACAAATTCTTTGGCTATTCCATTTCCTATACTCTTCTTAACCTCCCCTGTCTGTTTTGTACCTACCAATTTGTACTTCTTTTTTTTTTTAAAGGCCAAGCCCATGCCAGGATTCAAGGCTTTTTTTTTTTTTTTTTTTTTAATATTTTTTTTCTTTTTAGATTTTATTTATTTATCTTTAGAGGGGAAGGGAAGGAGAGAGGGAGAGAAACATCAATGTGCGGTTGCCTCTCGTATGTCCCCTGCCGGGAACTGGCCTGGCAACCCAGGCATGTGCCCTGACTGGGAATCGAACCGCGATCCTTCAGTTCGCAGGCCCTCGCTCAATCCACTGAGCTACACCAGCCAGGGCCCAATTTGTACTTCTTAACCCCTGTGCCTTTTCCCCCATTCTCCCCCCAGCCCTTCCCAGCAGATAACCCTCCAGATAATCTCCATATCTATGATTCTGTTCCTGTTCTGCGTGTTTGCTTAGTTTGTTTTTTAGATTAAGTTATTGGTAGTTGTGAATTTATTGCCATTTTAATGTTCAATAGTTTTGATCTTCTTTTTCTTACATAATTTCCTTTAACATTTCATATAATGATGGCTTGGTGATCATGAACTCCTTTAGTTTTACCTTGTCCGGGAAGCACTTTATCTGTCCTTCCATTCTAAATGAAAGCTTTGCTGGATAGAGTCATCTTGGTTGTACGTCCTTGCTTTTCATGACTTTGAATACTTCTTGGGAGTCCCTTCTACTCCTGCAGTTTCTTTTTAGAAATCAGCTGATAGTCTTATGGGAACTCCTTTGTAGGTAACACTCTTGCTTTTCTCTTGCTGCTTTTAAGATTCTCTCCTTATCTTTAACCTTTGGCATTTTAATTATGATATATCTTTGTGTGGTCCCCTTTGAGTCCAACTTGTTTGGGGACTCTCTGTGCTTCCTGGACTAGTATGGCTATTTCCTTCACCAAATTAGGGAAGTTTTCTTTCGTTATTTTTTCAAATACATTTTCAATTTCTTGCTCTTCCTCTTCTGACACCCCTGTGATTTGGATCTGTATGTTTGGAGATGTCCCAGAGGAACCTTATACTATCCTCTTTTTTTTTTTTTTTTTTTTTTTTAGTTCTTTTTTCTTCTTGCTGTTCTGATTGAATGCTTTTTTCTTCCTTGTGTTCCAAATCATTGATTTGATTGCCTGTAGATTTTTCTTTTTTTCACTTCATGTAACCTTCATTTCTTCCTGGGTCTTTTTATGCTGTAGCTGTGTCCAGTGATTTCTTTGAACACCCTAATAACCAGTGTTTTGAACTGTGTATGTAATAGGTTGCTTATATCCATTTCATGTAGTCCTTTTTCTGGAGTTTTGTTCTGTTCTTTCATTTGGGCTATATTTCCTTTTTTTAAAAGTATATTTTATTGATTATGCTATTACAGTTTTCCCAACTTTTCCTCCTTCATCCCCCCTCTACCCTGCACCCCTCAACGTTCCACCTCCCCACCCCCCGTTAGTTCATCTCCATGGGTTGTACATATAAGTTCTTTGAGTTCTTTGTTTCCTATACCATTTTTTTTACCTCTTCCCATCTATTTAATGCTTACCAATTACACTTCTTTTTCCCTCTACCTTCCCCCCACTGTTCCTCCTTTCCCTCTCCCCACTGAAAACCCTCCCTATGATGTCCATTTCTCTGATTCTGTTCTTGTTCTAGTTGTTTGCTTAGTTTTTGTTTTTGTTGTTTTTCTTTCTTTTATTTTTTTAGGTTCATTTGTTGATAGTTGTGAGATTGTTGTCATTTTACTGTTCATATTTTTGATCTTCCTTTTCTTAGATAAGTCCCTTTAACATTTCATACAGTAATAGCTTGATGATGATGAACTCCTTTAACCTGACCTTATCTGGGAAGCACTTTAACTGCCCTTCCATTCTAAATGATAGCTTTGCTGAATAGAGTATTTTTGGATGTAGGTCCTTGCCTTTCATGACTTGGAATACTTCTTTCCAGCCTCTTCTTGCCTGCAAGGTTTCTTTTGAGAAATCAGCCAATAGCCTTATGGGTACTCCTTTGTAGATAACTCTTTCCTTTCCTCTTGATGCTTTTAAGATTCTCTCCTTATCTTTAATCTTGGGTAACTCAACGATGATGTGCCTTGGTGTGTTCCTCTTTGGATCCAACTTCTTTGGGACTCTCTGGTCTTCCTGGACTTCCTGAAAGTCTATTTCCTTCATCAGATTGGAGAAGTTTTCCTTTATTATTTGTTCAAATAAGTTTTTAGTTTCTTACTGTTGTTCTCCTTCTGGCACCCGTATAATTCGGATATTGAGACGTTTCAAGTTCTCAAAGAGGTTCAAAAGTCTCTCTTCATTTTTTTGAATTCTTGTTTCTTAATTTTGTTCTGATTGGATGTTTATTTCTTCCTTTTGTTCCAAATCGTTGATTTGAGTACTGGTTTCCTTCCTGTCACTCTTGGTTTCTCTTAATATTTTGCTGTATTTCATTTTGGGTATCTTTCATTTGTTCTTTCATTTTTCAACCAAGCTCAATTAGTTCTGTGAGCATTTTGATTACTAGGGCTTTAAATTTTCCATCAGATAGGTTGGCTATCTCCTTATCATTTAGCTTTCTGAA
Source organism: Glossophaga mutica (assembly GCA_039655065.1). Classification (NCBI taxonomy): domain Eukaryota; kingdom Metazoa; phylum Chordata; class Mammalia; order Chiroptera; family Phyllostomidae; genus Glossophaga; species Glossophaga mutica. Next base: position 197,711,569 of record CM077304.1, read on the forward strand.
GTTTTGCTCTGTTCTTTCATTTCATTTGGGCTCTGTTTCTTTGTTCAGGGCCCCTATTAAGTTGTAAGTTGTAGGGATTGGAGCCTTAGGTATTCACAAGGGCAGGGCAACCCTCTTTGCTGTGCTGCAGTGCTGCCTGTGGGGGAGGGGCCACAGAGGAAAACTGCAGCTCCCTTGCTCATCTCTAGCCCACTTTTCAATGAATTCTCATGTGAAACTGGAAGTTTCTCCTGCCATGGCAACCCCGTAATCCATAGCCCACTCTCAGTCTCAGTTTCCCCTTAAGTCAGCCCTGCCCCCACGGTTCACTGCCTTTCCACGGTTTCTCTTCGTCTGCCACCTTACCGGTCTGGTTGTTCTGTTTGTTTCTTCAATTTTGTGGTTGTTGGGAGTTCCATGCAGTTTGATTTTCTAGCACTCCTGTTTATTTATTGATTTTAGATTGGTTGTTGTCCTCCTTTTGTTGTGCAAGGAAGCAGAGGGTTTCTACCTATACCTCCGTCTTGGCCAGGACGCCTGGGCCATGTTTCTTTGTCTCCTCATTTTGTTGGCTGGCACTCCGGGGCCATGTTTGTCTCCTCATTTTGGCAGCCTCCCTGTGTTTGTTTCTGTGCATTGGGTAGAGCTGCTTTGACTCCCTGTCTTAGGAGCATGGCCTGCTATAGAAAAGGCACCTTGTAAACTGCATGGGGCAGAGCCTTAGGTAATCGCCAGGGCTCTGGGCTCTGTGTGGGGAGGGCTCAGAGAGGGGAATGCTGCTGCCTAGCCTCTGGAGATTTTCCCAAGAGACAGTTTCCACCCAGCACTCGCCCTCTTGCCAGTCACTTCACAATCTATATGTCACTGGTGACCTTCCAGCTGTTGCCCTGATGCTAAATTCCAGAGGGGTGGGTCTGCGTAAATCCAAAGTCTGTTTTGGGCCTTGTAAGAGTCGTTCGTCTCTTGAGAATCCCGCAGTTTCTTCTGCTGCCCCAACCTCCACAGGTTTTTACAGCCAGGAAGCTTATCTTCCTGGCACTGGAATCCTGGGCTGGGTGGTCTGGTCTGGGACTGGGATACCTCCTGACATATCCCTCCCAATTTTTAGCCACTGCACATGGATGTGGGACCACCTGTTCCATGTTGCCACACCTCTCTACCTCTCCGCATCTCCACCCCTCCTACCCGTCTGGGTAAATGTGGCTTTTTAAATTCCTGGTTGTCAGTCTTCCACAAAGCTCAATTTTCTGGTGAATCTGAGTGATACTTGTTTTGTGGTCTAGTTTTACTCTTTGCTGTAGTTGTTTGAGGAAGCAAAGCATGTTTACCTACACCTGCATCTTGATTCTGTCATCAGACTTTGATAGCAATATGTTATGTGAGAAGACAATAGATTTGCATAAGATACTAAAAAAAAAAAAAAAAAAAAGAATAGGTGAGCCAAAGGTTTTGTGCCCAGCCATTCTAACATTTAAGTATAAAGGTCATAAACAAACAAATAAACTGGTATGTAGGAATTTAAGGAATGTTGTTCTCCTGAGTGTTTAGAGGCATCTACGGAAAAATTAGCTTCAGATTAACAACATGACTAGAGACATAGTGAATTAAGGACTGGTCATGAGCACCAAGTATATACTCATTGGTAGAACTAAGACAAAATGATGTCTGTGAAGAATACAGTATAGTATGTATTGGCTATAAGTCATTAACATTGCAAAATGGGAGGATGAGAAAGTATATGAAAAGTAGCCCTGGTCAGGTGGCTCAGTTGGTTGGAGCATTGTCCCATAGACCAAGAAGTTGCAGGTTCATTTCTGGTCAGGGCACATCCCTAGGTTGTAGTTTTGATCCCCCATCAGGGTGCGTATGGGAAGCAACCAGTTGATGTTTTTCTCTCATGTAGATGTTTCTCTCTCCCCCGCCCCCCTTCCTCTCTCTCTAAAATCAATGTAAACATATCCTCAGATTAGAATTTAAAAAAAGTAGAATAAATTTACTGATTATGTTTACAGGTATTAATTTGGGAATAAAAGGACATTACTTAAAATCAGATATGGGTAAATGGAGAGGGGTAGGATGTCTCCTAATTTTTATATGGCTTATAATAGACAACCAATAGGCAAATACCCCAAAATGTGGCATGGGGGTAAGTGTATTTTTATAAAAATAGTATAAAGATAATAATTAGATTAAAAATAGAAACCTTCCTGAATACTAAAATACATTCCAAAAAAGAGGAAGAGCAGATTACCTGATAGACCACAGATGAAAGGCACACGTGTACGCGCAGGCACTGCATAAAAACTGTCAATGGCAATAACTGTATTCATATACTGCGATAAGTAATATCCTGTATTTGTAGACGTATTTGTAGCACTACTCCTGCCCCCTTTTTACGTAAATGCTGATGTCTGCACACACACACATACTGAAGAAAGATGTAAGGATAAAACATAGAATAAAAGATAATTTATAGGGGAAAGAAAGTGGGGAAACAAAAGGGATAGAAGTTAGATCTCTTTGATTATACCTTTATATATATATTGTAAATTTAACTTTGGAACCATGTAAATATTTTACATAATTATAAAACAAAATTAAAGTTTTAGAAAACAATTCCTAAAACTCAAAAGTAAATGAAATAAATGAGCCTAATTGTATTTAGTTGTATGTGTAACTACACAGAGAGGAGCTATTCCAAGTGACTAAATGATTTGGCTGTCTGCTCCTTATGCTCACAGTAGAGACTCAATAGAAAATCACCCCACCACTTGAAACAGTTTGGCAGTTCCTCACAATGTCAAACATAGAGTCACCATAGACCCAGCAATTCCACTCCTAGGAATGTATGTCCCCAGAGAAACAGAAGCATATGTCCACACAAAAGCCTGTACACAAATATTCATAGTAGCATTATTCGTAATAGCCAAAAGTTGAAAAGCCCACATGCCCATCAAATGATGAATGGAGAAACAAAATGTTGTATTTATACAACACATGGTACAACATGGGGGAACCATGAAAACATTATGCTAAGTGAAAGAAGCCAGTCACAAAAGTCACATAATGTATTCTTCCATTTATATGAAATGGTGGGAGTAGAAAATGAAAATAGATTAGTGGTTGCCCCAGGCTGGGGTAGAGGGGTAATGGGAGTGCTGCTAATGGGCATCGGTTTCTTTTTGTGGTGATAAAAATGTTCTGAAATTACATAGTGGTGATGGTTGTACTACTCTGCACGAAAAACCCACTGAGTTCTGTACTTTAAAAGGATGAATTTTATAATATGTGAAATGTATCACAATGTTATTTTTTTAAAAAGGAAATCGGCTTAAGGGAAAAAAAAATTAAAACTTGCAATCAGTTGTGATTTCGATATTGTTATTTGATTTCGATATTGTTATTTTGAGTATTTATATTGGTTCTCTAAAGACCTGGGATTTTTGCTAGGTGAAAGGAGATGTTGAGGTAAGATTGGTTAGGATAAGTGAAGATTCTGTTGTTCCTGGGTTTGAATAGAAAGTGTCATTTTGAGTTCATGAAAAGAATTTCATAGTTCTGTTCATTAAAAAGGCCTAGAAAAGCAAGGATCAACTCAGTAGCAGTAGGTACTCCTAGCACCTGTGGGTTTTCTCTCAGTACCATTTTCCACATTTCTGTAAAATGAGCTAGGGCCCATTGAGGAAAAGGCTGATTCCAGGTGTGGGTCAGGAAGTATATGAAATACAAACCTGGCACATTTTGTCATACTAGAAAACAAGGAAAAGTGAGCAAAGACTGCAAGATGCTGTCAAAAAGACTAAAGAACCAACTTAAAGGGATCCCACTGGTTAAAATTGGGCTAATTGGAGCATTACACGTATATATTAAAACACGTCAAATATGTTAAAATCAATGAATTCATGATACTCAGCAATAACATTTATTGGTGACATTTGGTGGTTATGAGGGAATCAACTCGTGTAACTAATTCCCACTTACCTGTTACCCAGCTTCCAACAATTGTCAACTAATGGCTAATTCTTACCTCATCTGTACCACCACCTACTTCTCCATGGCCCAGATTATTTTGAGCAAATCCGTGACATCATGTCATTTCATCACTGAATATTTCCACACATCACTAAAAACAGAGGCTTTACTTCTAGCCATGGCTGGTGTGGCTCAGTGAGTGCTGGCCCTCGAACTGAAAGGTAATTCCCTGGGTTGCAGACCAGTTGCGGGCGTGTGAGAGGCAACCGAAAGATGTATCAATATTTTTCTCCCTCCCTTTCTCTCTCCCTTCCCTCTCTCTAAAAAATAAATAAATAAAATCTTAAAAAATAAAATAAAAATGTAACTTCTATACTATTATTAAACCTAAAAACAATGAACAGTGTGCATTTTTCATTGAATAATTCCTTGAAATTCTCAAGTATCCAGTCACTGTTCAAATTTTTCTAGTTGTCTTTGTTTTTGTATGTTGGAATTGAGATGCAAATAAGGTAGCTATCATGATTGGTTGACAAATCTTTTAGATCTCTCGATTTGTGAGTTCCCTTTCTGCATCTTTTTTCCCCTTGCATTTTTCTGTAGTTGAAGAAACTGGGTCACATCCTATAGGTTCCCACAGCCTGGATTTTGAATGTTTGAAATTCTAATAATAAAAAAGAAAAAAAATAGGTTGATGAGTGTAAGAAACCAAATTTACACATAAGCATGTATGAGAAGCTGGTTTAGAGGCTAAGAAGGAGGTCACATGGTTTTCTTAAGTGTTAGCAGATGATTGGCAAGGTGTTCACAGTGAGCCAGCTTCATGGTATTCTGAAACCAAAGCACGGATTTCGCTTTTCTCTTTAACAGTGGCTCTACGTTAAAATCGGAGAATTTTGAAAACATACTCAGACCCACCCCCAAGAGATTCTGGATTTAACTGGTTGAATTCATGGGCTTTGGTATTTTTTTAAAACTTTCCCAGATGAATTCTAACGTGCAGCCAGAGTTGTGGCGAACCAGTATCCTAACCTTACACATTTAAGTATCTCCTGAAGAGCTCGTTAAAAGTTTCCTGGCCTGCATCCCCTAGAGGATCAGATACTCTAGGATCTGGTGGGACTAGTTAATTTGCATTTCTAACAAGATCACTAAAGATAGAGATGCTGCTGGCCTGAGCACACTATGAGTTCCGTTTATCTTAAAAGTAGGGAATAGTTAGGTTATAGAAAGAGGTAACCGTAAGTGAGGGGTATTTGAAAATTCATCTTCAGGGCTCTTACTGCTAGAAGTACTACATCACATCTGGGGAAGCTACCTCATTCTTTTCTGAAGGGTAGAAATGCAAACTTGAATTCAGTATTCTTTGGCATATTTGGGGGAAAGAAGACATTAGATTGTAAAAATCTCTTTAAAAGCACAAATGATAAATAGGTCTTTTGACTTAAAAATAAAAATCATTAAATTTACTGATTGGGCAAATTATAACGCTGTCCTCCCAAATTTAGTAACTATTAACAACCTGTTCTCTGGTGATTTGCTTGTGCTGTATGTTTTTTTTTTATTATTACTACAGTAATCTGAAAAAGAAACAACTTATTCAATTTAAAAATGATAATGTAACAGGTACAGCATGATTTATATTCTTTGAAAATTTGGGGGGGGAATAATTTGCATATTGGAGACTTTATTTTTGTTGGTTTATGTGGACTGTGAAAGAAGTCAGAGGAGTATAGGGTAATGGTAATCTCAATATTTTATTTTCTTCTCTTAGGGTCAGGCATGAGTTTTTAGATAAATATTTGTGTGTTCAATTTTAGTCAGATGGTTCTTTCTGGCTAATTTAATTCTTTGAGTGTTTTAAAATAATACTTAAAATAGTTTTAAAATATGAGTCTAGGGTTTTAAAATAAGTTCTCTCTCTGTTCCATCTACACCATAAAGAATAGACTAGATTTATTATGGGGTGGGAGTAAAAGGCAGAAAACTGTACAAGATCAACAATTAAAATAAAAATTAAAAAAAGAATAGACTAAGTTTATTAATAGAATGAATGAGATGTGCCATAAGCCTGGTCCAAGCCGTTAAGTATGACGTATCATCACACTGAGTTTCCTTTGTCTATATCAACCACTTTTTACATAAAGTAGTCATCATGTTGTAGTTGATAATTCTCATTTGTCAGAACAAATGCATTAGTTTCATTTTATTGCCCAAAGCAGATTATTGCTGTGTTTGCTGTCTACACTAATTTTTAAAAAGAGAACCTCAAGTATTGCATATATTCCTTTTTTCAACTTATTCTTAATTTCAGAAAAGGAAGTTTCTAATATTTTCATGCTGCTGATGTAGTAAAGTCTGGTTTGTTTATTACCACCTCCTTGATAACGTGATCATTGACCCTTTTACTTAAGGAACAAAAGTCTGAAGTGGGGTGGGAGGGAGTTGCAAAAAAAACTCAGTGCAGCAAGAGTCATTGAGTATTTTCATTGTATTTAGGAACTTTTATTGGGATTATAAAACCCTGTTTTATAGTTGTATGAATGAGTAAATCTTTTTCTGTATTTTTGCCATTTCCTCCAAATTTTTTGTCAATAAGCCCATAGCTAATAAAACATATAGAACAAAAATAAATATCCACCCAAGAGAAACAACAACAAAAAATCAAGACAATTTGACTATAGGCTATAGGGTTGGAAGAATGGAAAGAGAATGTGTATAAGTTTAGTCAAATAAATAAACCATCCTTCTAGCTGTTAGGAGAGGGAAATTCCCCTCCTTTACTTCCTCTTCAGTTCTTACTACTAATAAAATTGACAAAAGACCACCTTAAGAGGAAAAAAACCCATATGTCCATATGGGAGATCATAAATAATACTCAGGCAAATGACTGAAGCAGCCAGCTTTTTATACTTTTAGACAAACAATAAATTTGTGGAGGAAAAAAAGAAGAAAAATGTGGAGAATTGACAGGATAAAACTGAGGTTTGGGGTGCTCATTAGTAGGAATCTAAACAAAAAGAGACCTCGGGTAGTAAATTAATAAAAAATAATAAGGTGTTTTTATTTTTTATTATATTTTATTGATTATGCTATTACAGTTGTCCCATTTTCCCCCCATCATTCCTCTCCATCTGGCACACCCCCTCCCCCGTTTAGCTCATGTCCATGTGTCATAAGTTCTTTAGCTTCTACATTTCCCACACTATTCTTGCCCTCCCCGTGTCTATTTTCTACCCACCGTCTATGCTACTTCTTCTCTGTACCTTTACCCCCTCTCTCCTCCTCCCACTCCCTTGTTGCTAACCCTCCATGTGATCTCCATTTCTGTGATTCTGTTCCTGTTCTAGTCGTTGGCTTAGTTTGCTTTTGTTTTAGGTGTGGTTGTTAATATCTGTGAGTTTGCTGTCTTTTTACTGTCCTATTTTTTATCTTCTTTTCCTTAGGTAAGTCCCTTTAACATTTCATATAATAAGGGCTTGGTGATGATGAACTCCTTTAACTTGACCTTATCTGGGAAGCACTTTATCTGCCCTTCGATTTTAAATGACAGCTTCACTGGATAGAGCAATCTTGGATGTAGGTCCTTGACTTTCATAACTTGGAATACTCCTTTCCAGCCCCGTCTTGCCTGTAAGGTCTCTTACAGACAGAGTCTCTTACAGACTCTGAGAAATCAGCTGACAGTCTGATGGGAACACCTTGCTGCTTCTAGGATTCTCTCATATTAATCTTGGCTAATGTAATTATGATGTGCCTTGGTGTGTTCCTCCTTGGGTCCAACTCCTTTGGGACTCCCTGAGCTTCCTGGACTTCCTGGAAGTCTATTTCCTTTGCTAGGTTGGGGAAGTTCTCCTTTATTATTTGTTCAAATAAGTTTTCCACTGTTGCTCTTCCTCTTCCCCTTCTGGTATCTACCCCTATAATTTGGATGTTGGGACGTTTAAAGATGTCCTGGAGGTTCCTAAGCCTCTCCTCATTTTTTAAAAATTCTTGTTTCTTCATTCTTTTATGATTGGATGTTTGTTTCTTCCTTCTGGTCCACTCCACTGATTTGAGTCCCAGTTTTCCTCCCATCTCTATTGGTTCCCTGTGCGTTTTCCTTCATTTCAGTTATCGTAGCCTTCATTTTTTCATCTAATTTACGACCAAAATCAACCAATTCTGTGACCATCCTGATCATCAGTGCTTTGAACTGTGCATCTGATAGGTTGGCCACCTCTTTGTCACTTAGATGAATTGGCTCTGGGGCTTTGATCTGTTCTCCCATTTTAGCCTTTTTTGTTTTATTTTATTTTATTTTTTTTTGATCTGGTCAAGGCTGTTAGGCAGTGAGGGGTAGAGCCTTAGGTGTTCCCCAGAGCGGGGCGGCCCAGTGGCTGGGTTGTGACGCTGTATGTGGGGATGGGGTCTCAGTGTTTTTAGGTTTTATTTCCCAGCACTGGGGCCCTGGGTTGTGAGTTCTGTCTTATTTTCTGTTTTTGCCTGGATTATCTGGGCACGAATGTAGGACCACTGGTCAGCCAGCTGCCTTGTGCCTGGGGCCTGCCAGCAACTGCCTGCTCGCCTGGGTCCACCAACCTCTGCTTCCTCCTGCTGCGACTCCGCCCTTCTTACTGGTCTGGATGAATGGTTGTCTGACCTCCATACAGTTCAATTTTCTGTCAGTTCTGGTTGTTTTCTTGTTTCTAAATCCTTGTTGTCCTTAATTTTAGTTGTCTGAGGAGGCACCTACGCCTCCATCTTGGCCGAAAGTCCCATAATAAGGTGTTTTTTAAAGAGGCTTCTCATCTCAGGATTCCTTAACTCTAGCAATTAGGGTGTCTCATCCCCCTCAGAGTGCGAAGGTACCTTTCATACAGGAGAGTTCTTTTCTGCATTCAAAGTGCCCTTCTTTGCACTAGCTTCTTTTCAAGTAACTTTCATTCTTAGTAATCAGTATGCCATTGTGAGATATTTGGGGGTGGCTTGCCCTGGGTCCTGACATAGCAAGTACATATTTGCATCTGAATAAATGAAAGAAAATGCATATAATACCATCTTTCAAAGTTTTGTCCTACTGTCTTATACACACACATACCCCTCTTTTTTTTTCTTCTAGCTAATGCTTATTGGATATCTCTAGGTAATATTCTCACATAGATAGGTCCTAGAAGAGTTTATACTTACTGCATTCTGAAAAAAAAAATCAATTTACCCTATACTTTCACAATTTAAAGTGTATATCAAAGATATTTTAGTTACATTATGTTTAGTTTCAATTTTTAATGACATTCTTGAAATATGATTGGAAATTCTTATATGTAGGGACTATAAAGATCCTTGAGAATTACTAGTAAGATGTCTTGGGTTTTCCCCGAGAATTTTTGTATGTACGCATCCAGTATTGTTACTTAAAAGTAGTAATGCGATTCGAAGTGGTGTGGACATTCTGCAGTTCTTGAGAGATTTCAAACATGTTACATGTTTCATACATATTCTATATGTACTTTAAACTTACATGTTTTGTTTAGTACACTATGATTCAATAACAAAAATATTTCTTAATAATTGTAGAATGAAGGCTTTTCACAAAATTATCTTAATGTTAACATATGCTCAGTTTAAAGCTTAAAATTTTTTAAAAATTGCTTTTTCTCTTGTGTTTTCTTTCCCAGTGGTCATACGCTTTAGAAAAGCCCAGCACGGGCAGCATATTTAATATTGCGTGGTCAGTTGACGGCACTCAGATTGCCGGAGCCTGCGGAAATGGGCATGTTGTTTTTGCACACGTGGTGGAGCAGCGTTGGGAGTGGAAGAACTTCCAGGTGACATTAACCAAAAGAAGGACTATGCAGGTATGATTTGGGTCCGTAGTTGATTAACCCTGCTTCCTTTCACATAAGTTCGCTGTACAGATTATGGAATTATCTTCGCTAATTATATTTAAATTACGTTTCTAGAAATTCAGTCACATTAGATATATTTTAACTATACTATTAGTGATTTTTTTTTTCATAACATAAGGTAAGAACCTTTCACTAATGTAGACCCTGAGTGCCCACAGCTACTGCGGTTATGGGGTTGAGTCAGGGATAGTGAAGCATGAAGCATTTGCAAATGTGTGGATTCGGCTGAGGAGGGAGGGAGAAAGCTGTGACAAGTTAGGTTTAATTCCTGGACCTGACACCAAGGCAGTCCTAATCTTCTCATCACATCAGGGTTACATTATTTATTTATAGTTGTATAAGTTTATTTCATCTTATTAATTTTTTTTTCCTTGTAAGAATTACCAAAGGCAAGCCAAAATGGGAAAATAATAGGAAGTTCATATTGGGAATTAGGAAGAAAAACAGGTAATTCTGGAGTGAAATACTTTGTAGAGTAAGACAGAAAGGTTGGGGTGCAGAAATGGGAGGCCAAGGGAAATGTTTCACAGGTAGAGAACATCAGAGGAAGGGGTTCTCTATTCAGTCGTCAGCCTCCTGCACTGTACCATATTTCACTTGTCTTTATTTCCCCTAGAGGACCTATGGCCTTGCATGTAATAAGCACTCAGCAGATATTTTGAAAGTTAATTGATGAAAGGTAGGAGGAAGAGGCCAAAGACAATGTGCCAATGGCAAAGCCTCTGCCAAAGAAAGGGGAACTTGACCTTCTTCCTCCTGTTTCTCCTGTCTGTATCAGTCACCCCTATCTTCAGTATTCAGAATTCAGGTTGTTATAAACACTATAAAAATTTGGAAGCATATATCTTGTGATCTTTTGGACAGATCTATTCCAATATTCTTTAGCCTAAGTATCCAAATTTTTAAATTTGGATAATGTGGTCACCAGATTCAAAATGATTAGATACACTATAATTTTTCTCTGTTTTGTTTATTTATTTTTAAAATTTTAAACTTATTATTATGGAATATTTAAAACATATATAAAAGTAGAATGGTCTAATGAATCTCTATCATTCAGCACCCAGCCTCAACCCATGATCAAACCTATCCCATTTATGTCCATGTGTGTTTTCTCCCCTTAGAAGTGACATCTCATCACTTTCACCATATTTAATTCATTAGAAGCAAGCTCCTACGTGGTCCAGTCCACACCCAAATGGAGAGACTTACACAAGGATGTGAATACCAAGAGGTTAGGATCATTAAGAGCCACTTTCCAAGTTACTTAACCACACATCCATACCCTTATTCATACATGTATAATTCAGAATTGCACTACTAACTAATGCAGCTATTCCATATGCAATGGAAAATAAACCCATCCCCTCCCTAAAAGAAGATAACTCAGATTCTTCCAGTTGTTCCATCCACTTCAAATCTCTGGTTTGGAAAACTATAAATAAATGTGAATTTGAATTATTCTCCTCACCCTCCCCATGTTCCCAATTTACAATGATGAGGGTGAAAACAGCCTGAAAGAGGGAAGAAGGGAAAAGAACACAATGATTAGCCAGATCCATAGCTGAAATACAGCTGGCTAGGAATATCCTGAGAACCTGAGACCCTTTTTCTTAGCAATAGAGTTAGTTTCTTGGTTAATTTCATAACTCTAATTTGCCTTTCTGAGATAGTCTGCTACTTCAGAGGATTCCCTTTTTGGGGAATATACATTTTAGTAGCCCACTTAGTTTTATTTTCAGTCCCTCATGGGAGCAGGTGGAGATTTCTTTGTTTGTTTGTTTTTAATTCAGACAACCTGCACAATAATATTTAGAAAACCCTAATAACCTGCCCCATTTTAGTGCGAATTCTTTTCTTCCTCCACTCCTCTCCCTCCCCTGTGGTAAGCATCAGCGTGTTCTCTGTATCTGTGGGTCTGTTTCTGTTTCATTTTGTTTATTCATTTGGTGTTTTGTTTCTGTTTTATTTCCATGTATAACTAAATCATGCAGTATTTTTCTTTGTCTGACCTATTTCATTTAGCATAATATATTCTAGGTCTCTCCATGTTGCAAATGGCAATATTCATTCTTTTTTCTTGCTGAGTAATATTCCATAACAAATCACACCTTCTTTATCCATGCATCTACCAATGGACACTTAGGTTGCTTCCATATCTTGTCTATGGTAAATAATGCTGCAATGAACATAAGGGTGCATATATCTTTTCAAATTAGTATTTTTGTTTTCTTTGGGTAAATACCTGGGAGTGGAAGTTGCCCACTTACTTTTGTTGAGGTCAGGGTCATAGATTGCCATAGAGATGGAATAATCGCAACTGTTTGTTCACTTGGTTTTATAGACTTTTACAGTGTCCTTAGAAGCTTAGTAGACTGTTGGTTGATTTGTATTTCATTAACTCAGAAACCAGAGATCATGTTGAATCATAATTCTGGAATCTAGACCTTACCTGGCAGTAGGCTACATTGCCTCACCTGAATCCCTGTTATCAGCTTTTGTGTGACTCAATAACCTTGAAGGGAGAAGGTTTCTTAATCAGCTCCTTGCCTCTAGGCTGTATCCAGTGGGTACTTTTTCCCCAAAGGGACAGTTGATGTCTTTGTTAGGAGGAAGTGCCTGGAAGGGAGAGAGTACAGGTGTAGGAGATGAGGCATTTCTCAAGTCTCAAGCTTACCTCTTTCCCACCACTCTTAATTTAGTATAAGCCACAGCTTTGATTTTTAATAGTTGCAGAAGTTCAGGATTATTTGAATCTTAGTCATTTTATCTCCTGTAAAGATAAGAGTTAATAATAGAGAGATTTTGAGAATTAAATGAGATAATGTGTGTAAAACAAAAATAAATGATAGCTGTTATTATGATTATAGCTATCTATAGGATTAAATGGGTATTTTGGAAATGTGGAAAGAACTTTTGGATTTATGTAAATCTGGGGATTCTAAATATCGTGGTCAGGTGATACAAGTATCAAGAGGTTAATCCTGAATCTCCCCTGAAGTGAACAGAATAATAGATGCAAGTTAAAATTCTCTCAGAACATTTTTTTTAATTTTTTTATTTATTTATCTTTAGAGGGGAAGGGTAGGAGAGAGGGAGAGGGGGAGAAATATCAATGTATGGTTGCCTTTCATGTGTCCCCTGCTGGGAACTGGCCTGCAACCCAGGCATGTGCCCTGACTGGGAATCGAACCGCCATCCTTTGGTTCGCAGGCCCGCGCTCAATCCACTGAGCTACACCAGCCAGGGCTCTCAGAACATTTTTTTTTTTTTTTTTTTTAATTTTCATTGTTGATCTTGTACAGTTTTCTGTCTTTTATTCTCACCCGAACCCGCCACCCCAGCCCTCCCCACCTCCCTCCCATTTCCACCCCTCCCCCATAGTTTTTGTCCATGTGTCCTTTATACTTGTTCCCGTAAATCCTTCCCCTTTTCCCCTGAAATTCCCTCCCCTCTCCCCTCTGGTGACTTTCAGCATGTTCCCCATTTCCATGTCTTTGGTTATATTATGCTTGTTTGTTTGTTTTGTTGATTAGGTTCCTGTTAAAGGTGAGATCATATGGTATTTATCTTTCACTGCCTGGCTTACTTCGCTTAGCATGATGCTCTCAAGTTCCATCCATGCTGTTGCATAGGGTATGAGCTCCTTCTTTCTTTCTACTGCGTAGAATTCCATTGTATAAATGTACCACAGTTTTTTGATCCATTCATTTACTGATGGGCATCTAGGTTGCTTCCAACACTTGGCTATTGTAAATTGTGCTGCTATAAACATAGGGATGCATAGTTTCTTTTGGATTGGTGTTTCAGGGTTCTTCGGATATAGTCCTAGCAATGGAATTGCTGGGTCAAAAGGTATATCCATTTTTAGTTTTTTTAGAAAATTCCATACTGTTTTCCATAGTGGTTGTACCAGTCTGCACTCCCACCAGCAGTGCACTAGTGTCCCCTTTTCTCCACAACCTCTCCAACACTTGCTGTTTGTTGCTTTGTTTATGAGGGCCATTGTGGGTTATTGTTAAGCTGATTAACATTGTCTCAGAACATTTTTGATGTAGGATTTGCTATAGTTGGGAAGTTTTAACAGCAATTATCAGTGTATCTTTAGGGTTTTTTTTTTTTTTTAAGATTTTATTTATTTTTTGAGAGAGAAGAGAGGGACAGAGAGGGAGAGAAACATCCATGTGTGGTTGCCTCTCATATGGCTCCCACTGGGGACCTGGCCCGCAACCCAGGCATATGCCCAGACTGGGAATCAAACCAGTGACCCTTTGGTTCACAGCCTGTACTCAATCCACTGACCTACACCAGCCAGGACTAGTTGGTTTTTTGTTTTTTTGTTTTTTTTATTATGACTAGCATTTTTTATCCTGTTTGGCTCTAGTGTTCCAGATTCACCCCCCCCCCCCCCAAAAAAAAAAGAATTCTTCCATGTGAAGCTTTGGGCAAACAGGAATTTAAGAAAGCTGTCTATAATTTGAATAACATATAGACAGAAGTCTATACAATTGGGTTTTTATTATTATAAAGCTTTATTATTTTTAGAACAGTTTTAGGTTTACAGCATAATTGAGTTGAAGGTACAGAGATTTCCCATGTATCCTGTGTCACCACACGTGCATAGCTTCCCACATTATCTATGGCAGTCACGAGAATAGCACTTTTTTCCTCAAGAATAAACCTATATCCTAATAAATGAATTTAGCCAAACAGCCGGATACAAAGTCAATATCCAGAAATCAAAGGCATTTTTGTATACCAACAATGAAACAACAGAAGCAGAAATCAAGAAAAAAATACCATTCGATATAGCAAAAAGAAAAATAAAGTACCTAGGAATTAACCTAACCAAGGAGGTAAAAGACCTGTATGCAGAAAACTACACAACACTGAAGAAGGAAATCAAGGAAGACACAAATAAATGGAAACACATACCGTGTTCATGGATCGGAAGAATTAACATCATCAAAATGTCCATACTTCTCAAAGCAATCTACAGATTCAATGCAATACCTATTAAAGTACCAATGGCATATTTCACAGATATAGAACAAACTCTTCAAAAATTTATATGGAACCATACACGACCCAGAATAGCGGCAGCAATCTTGAGAAAGAAGAGCAAAGCAGGAGGGATCACAATACCTGATACCAAAATGTATTACAAGGCCACTGTAATCAAAACAGCCTGGTACTGGCATAAAAACAGGCACGTGGACCAGTGGAATAGAATAGAGAGCCCAGAAATAAACCCTAGTCTCTATAGTCAATTAATATTCGACAAAGAGGGCAGCAACATAAAATGGAGTAAAAACAGCCTCTTCAACAAGTGGTGTTGGGAGAACTGGACAGCTTCGTGCAAGAAAATGAAACTCGAGCACCAACTTACACCATACACAAAAATAAATTCAAGGTGGATAAAAGACTTAAACATAAGCCGTAACACCATTAAAGTCCTAGAAGAGAACATAGGCAGGAAAATCTCAGATATTACACGCAGCAACATTTTTACTGATATGTCTCCTAAAGCAAGGGACATAAAGGAAAGAATAAACAAATGGGATCTCATCAAAATAAAAAGCTTCTGCATGGCCAAGGAAAACAGTATTAAAAGAAAAAGAGAACCGACTGTGTGGGAAAACATATTTGCCAATGATATCTCAGATAAGGGTTTAATCTCCAAAATATACAAAGAACTTACACGACTCCACTCTAAGAAGACAAGCAACCCAATTAAAAAATGGGCAAAGGACTTGGGCAGACACCTCTCCAAGGAGGACATACAGAGGATCCAGAGACACATGAAAAGATGCTCGATATCGCTAGCTATCAGAGAGATGCAAATTAAAATCACAATGAGATACCACTTGACACCAGTCAGAATGGCCCTCATAAACAAAGCAACAAACAGCAAGTGTTGGAGAGGTTGTGGAGAAAAGGGGACACTAGTGCACTGCTGGTGGGAGTGCAGACTGGTACAACCACTATGGAAAACAGTATGGAATTTTCTAAAAAAAACTAAAAATGGATATACCTTTTGACCCAGCAATTCCATTGCTAGGACTATATCCGAAGAACCCTGAAACACCAATCCAAAAGAAACTATGCATCCCTATGTTTATAGCAGCACAATTTACAATAGCCAAGTGTTGGAAGCAACCTAGATGCCCATCAGTAAATGAATGGATCAAAAAACTGTGGTACATTTATACAATGGAATTCTATGCAGTAGAAAGAAAGAAGGAGCTCATACCCTATGCAACAGCATGGATGGAACTTGAGAGCATCATGCTAAGCGAAGTAAGCCAGGCAGTGAAAGATAAATACCATATGATCTCACCTTTAACAGGAACCTAATCAACAAAACAAACAAACAAGCATAATATAACCAAAGACATGGAAATGGGGAACATGCTGAAAGTCACCAGAGGGGAGAGGGGAGGGAATTTCAGGGGAAAAGGGGAAGGATTTACGGGAACAAGTATAAAGGACACATGGACAAAAACTATGGGGGAGGGGGTAGAAATGGGAGGGAGGTGGGGAGGGCTGGGGTGGCGGGTTCGGGTGAGAATAAAAGACAGAAAACTGTACAAGATCAACAATGAAAATAAAAATTAAAAAAAAAAAAGACTAAACCTATATTGACCAATGTTTGTAATTTACATTTGGGTTAACTCTTGGGGTTGTCCCTTCTGTGGGTTTGGACAAATATATGATGAAATGCACCTACCTTTATAGTATCATACAAAACAGTTTCACTGCCCTCAAAATCCTCTGTGCTCATGTAACTTTCTTTAAAAACTTTTATTTCATTCCATTAACTTTAAAATGTTTCTAGGAAAGGATGGCATTTGGACCTTTTAAAAAGTTTCTGGGAGCTCAGACTTCTAGTGAAGATGGTGTCATAAGTTCATACTTGGAAGGAATAGATATACCTTTGGCTCCGGAGACATCAATAATATATGAAAAAATATTTTTTAAATGTCTTGTATGGACTCAAAAAACAAGATAAACATTTCTGTGGACCAGAAATGGAACCGAAATGCAGGGTGTGGAATGCGGGCTCTGACCTGCTTGACTCCAGGTCAAGAAGCAGGCAGGCGAAGGCAATGAGGAGAGTGGCTGCTGCTAATGGAACGAAAAGTACCTGAAGTGAGACAGATGGCCAGATCCAGGTCTCTGTTTGTAATGGGAACATTGGGATCTGTGGGGTAGCCCTCTTCTCCCCTTCATGCAAGAAGACTTTTTAAAGCCTAGGATTTGAAGAGAGATTCACAGGGTCACCACCTGTAGCCATGACTTGCTCAGTGCCAGGGGCCTGGTCCCTGAGACCTAGAGTCGTGCAGTACACAGCTAGGGCACACCTCTGTGGCCTTGCAGACAGAGCTCAGCCGTTTCATTCAAGGCACTCTTCACATTGCTGTTCTAAGGAAAAACCAGCTTTCTAACGCCAGTGTTTCTCCTACAGCTTTCTCAAATAGAGGTGTTTTTCTTCTTTATGCCAAGCATTAATGGGTCCGGAGGTTGGGGGAAGTGTCTCCCTTACCCCCCATTGCTGATTCCAGGCCACAACAACTTCTTCCTCTCTGAAGAACTCCAGCTCCCTTGAACTCCTGCTGTCGGACTGCTCC
Organism: Glossophaga mutica; assembly: GCA_039655065.1. Classification (NCBI taxonomy): domain Eukaryota; kingdom Metazoa; phylum Chordata; class Mammalia; order Chiroptera; family Phyllostomidae; genus Glossophaga; species Glossophaga mutica. The sequence goes on from CM077304.1 coordinate 197,729,039, forward strand.
CCTTTCTTGCAGTCATTTCTCCACCCATTGAAGAGTGAAGTGAACATAGTCTTTTTCTTTCCCACGGGTCCTGGCATCACTCTTTCTTATTAAGAATTTTTAAAATGTCTAACAGATAAGAGCTATTTTTATTTTAATGTAACCATAATAATAGTTCACATTTCTGTAGTTGTCTCCTAAATGTCTTCCTACAGTGACAGGTCCCATTTCTCTGTTTGTTCGTTTGTTTGTTTGTTTTTATTGTTTGCTTGTTTGTATCAGGAAACAAAGTCCCACATCGCATTTAGTTAATTTGTCTTTTCAGTCTTTTAAAATCTGGAACAGTTCCTCTTGTTCCAGATTTTGCGCCTTGATAATGACTTTTTTGTAGGTGGTGCCATGCGCTTCCCATCACATCACATCAGGAGACACATGTCTGCTTATTTCTCTTTCAGCGATGCGCAGATTGATTAGTATGTTCAGGTTGTCAGTCTTACTCATCTGTTATATAACTCCCCATTAGACTTTGAGCTTAATATTTCTTTTGCTTTCTTTTTTTATTTTAAAGAGAAGGAGAGAAACATCAGTGTGTGATTGCCTCTTGCGTGCCCCCTACTGGGGACCTGGTCTGCAACCCAGGCATGTGCCCTCACTGGGAATCAAACTGGCAACCCTTTGGTTCACAGGCCCGTGCTCAATCTACTGAGCCACACCAGCCAGGGCTTAATTTAACATTTCTATTAGCCATAGATGATACTTGTCGAGGGTCATGTTTCATTGGGGGTTACTAAATGTTAATTTGTAATTCTATCATTCCTTCTGTATTTATTAGCTAAAAATTTTATCAAAGACTTTACCTCATCAACCATTTGGTTACCCTGAGGTGAGACAAATTCTTGATTATTTTCCTTCATTTATCAATTTTTGTATAATGAGTTTATTTTCTAGCATGTCCAATAAGTTTCTTTTTTATTGTTGATGATGTTATCATTATAAATTTGCAGATTTTAACATTTTCGTGGTGCTTCAATCAATTGCAGTTATTATTCTCTTTAATGATCAAGTGGCTTTGGCTAATTTGCTCCTGTGTTCTCTTTTCTTTTCCTTTCTTAAATTTAATCTTTGTTGTATTTTGTTCCCATTACCATTTAGTCCCCTTATACCTCTCCTCCCCACAGCAATCACCTGATCTGAGTAGCTTGCTTGCATTACCGACAAGATGTTCTAGGCTTCTCTTATACATTTTCTGTTCCAGACTTGGAAATCAGCCATCTTTCTAAGAAGGCCTTGTTCCTTTTGGAGGGGAATGTTATTTGGAGGCCATGATCCAGGTGCTTGGTGTGCTCATTATTACTGGTTTGATCATTACTTCTAGATACAATGTATTTATTTTTGACATAAAAATATGTCATGAATGTATGCTGAGGCTTCAAATTCAAATTTTAGATTACAGAGTTTTACTCTTGGTTTTTTATTTGAAGCTCTTTTATAAGAAAATTTTGGTTCTTGAAATTAATGGCGTGCTATATATATAGATATAGACATATGTAGATACATGTATCTATATATGTCTATATATATCTATATATCTATATATCTATATATCTACGGCACAAATAACACCCCTTTTTATTATTACAAAATCATAAACCTGTAATTAAGATTTTATAATAAAAAGGGGACATTATTTGTGCTGTACCCTGTACATGTCTCCTAAAATATGTTTCAAATAATCAATCAATATTATCCTAATATGTTACTGAATACTATTTTAGATTTCTTGTTTTATTAATATAAACAAATCCATATATCTCCATGCCCTTCCCCTTATTAAATAAAAGGCATCATACTATATGCACTGTTTTGTGTCTTGCATTTTTAACTTTATAATGTGTACTGGAGATCACTCCATAGATGGCCCTATTCCGTTTACAGCCGTGTGGTGTTCCACTTTGTCAGTGCGCCTGTCCTGTGCGGACAGTTGGGCTGTTTCCAGCCTGTTGCTGTTACCACTAGTGCTGTGTGTAGTAATAGACTGTGTGTATGTTATCTCATAGTTTTGCTTGTTTATCTTTGGGCTAGAATTCTAGAAGTAAGATTACTGGGTCAAGGGATATATGCATATATAATTTTGCTCTCTGTTGTTGTGGAGATAATAGTTTGGTGGTGCTGGGAGTTGAGGAGCAGATAATAAAAATATAATATGCCTTATAGATAGAAGTACTTCCAAGAAATACTTATAGAAGTTTAGCTTTGTCCTCCTATCTTTTTTTGCCATACCCTGTCATTCTTCATTAATACTGTAATTGTCACATAATGCTGTATTTAGAAAGATGATACCATGTTGAGGAGAAATGCTGATTACAATTAATTTGTTTTCTTTTTCAGCCCTTACTATAATATCTTACCCATTCTGCTACTGACCAGAGATTGGATAAATTTAACTTGCCCAACATTTTTCCAAATTTTTTGCAGATTGTCAGTCAGCTTCAGGATTTTTGGCCAATACTGCCAACTGTTAAAATCCTCAGAAACTTGATTCTGTTACAAACATTTATAATAATTTTGACTGTCAAAGCCAAATTTCCTTTTGTTAGTTGGTGATTAACTTTCTTGTATATCATCTCTGTGTTTTTACATATGGAGATACTTTCTCCCCTCAGTGTGGCTTGGTTTTTTTCACTGTGCAATTGGTTTCTTGACTAATACATCCTACTCTACTTTTGATTTTTGAAGTTATTATCTCTCTTTTTTTAGAACTTAAATTTTAAAGTAATATCTAACACTAAAAAAGATATATGAGGTCTGTCCAGAAGGTAGTCAGCCATGTAATGTGAAAAATAGAGACTTTTATTGTAGAAGATACAAGATACAAGAAACATTGTACCTAGGGCAATGAGGCCTCAGTCCCCTTCAAAGTGGGTACTTAGGGACCTCACACAGTTCTCCTAACTGCCATCAGCCGCCCTGTTGTATTTTCCTGAATCTCTTCGATGGTCTGAAATCTCTTCCCTTTCAAAGGTGATTTTAGTTTTAAAAAGCCAGAAGTCACAGGGTGCCAAATCTGGGCTATAGTGGGCTGAGTCACCTGGGTGATTTGATGTTTCGCCAGAAACTCTGCATGAGATGTGATGCATAAGCAAGCATATTGTTGTGATGAAGCTGCCAATCACCAGTTTCCCACAGCTGTGGCCTTCTGAATCATCCTAATAGTTTCTGGAGAGGAATGTTCAAACTTAACACAAAATTTGATGCAGATTCATTGCTGTACTCGCTCAGTCATTTTGAATGTCATGGCCACACAGTCCACAAGCTCACTCAGTGGTGTCTATAACCCCCACTGACTAGTACAGTGAAGTTGTCATTGTTCACCCATGCACATTCCAGTCCACTCTCCTTGGCTGCCAGGTTATATCAATGCTGCACAAACTGTTCACGTTTTGTTAGCAATGGCTGGACTTTTTCCAGACAGACCTCATATACTTACCATTTTGGACAGAAATTATATAGGATGGGGCAAAAGTAGGTTTATGGTTGTGAGTACACAAAACAGTATATTCTTTATTATTATTTATTAATTTCTGTATTATTTTTCATATGAACAACTGTAAACCTACTTTTGCTCCACCCTGTATTGTAGTCTCTTTCCAACTCCTATCTGCCACACTTCTTTGACTGTATCTCAAGGTTATAGCATTTTTCACCTTATTGCTCCATTGCTACATCATTCAGATTGGCTTGCAGGTTAGAAATCTCTATACATCTTTTTCTGTTTATTTCCAAAAGATTTTTTTGTGTCTGTAATTTTGTTGGTTGATTTTTATACCCAAACAAGCCATCTAATGCCTAGTTCCTGTTGAATTCTTTTATGATTGGGCAATCAATCATGAGAGCATTGAACTTTTTTGTTTTTCAAAATCTTGTGAATATCTAATAAAAGTTTGATGTATTTTAATGTTGTTTGTTGGTATTTCATTTTTCCTTGTTTAGGTTCGTAATGTTCTTAATGATGCAGTGGATTTACTGGAATTCCGTGATAGAGTCATTAAAGCATCTTTGAACTATGCACACTTAGTTGTTTCAACGTCTCTTCAATGTTATGTGTTCTCGTAAGCATCTTGCTTTTCTTAAAAATCCAGAGTTTTGTCTGTGATAAGGAATTTATTTTTAATCTTTCGCGACAACATGGTTTGGTTTAAACTTGCCGTTCTCAAAAATCTCACCTATCCTGAACTTCATCCCAAACAAGAGTGAGAAGAAGTGAGCTGTGAGTACTGAAAATAGATCTAGTAAAGTTTGTGAATCAGAGGTTAATAATCACTTTTAAAATACTTCTCTGAAGTTGCTCTTACTTCACTCACAGTTCTAAGAAATTTAGTCTAATTTGATTTCAGATTCCAGAGAAGATTAGGAGCAGCTGATAGGTGATACGAAAAGGAACATCCCAACCATTGGAATAGGAGACAGTTGGCAGCCTGACAATAGGCTGACACATACTCAATAAGGACACAAGGAGGCACTTAGGCTTAACGTAGCCCAGGGTAATCATGGGCGTTCATATTGATGATCCAGAGTTGTCCGGGCATGATGAAAGTAAATACTGTGTTTTTCAGAACGTAAGACACACCTAGGTTTTAGAGGAGGAAAATAGGGGAAAAAATTTTGAAGCAAAAAATGTGGTAAGATATTTAATAACATAAATAACATAATATTTCACCAATGTAAATGTAAACAGAACTCAACAGCAGTATTAACAACCATTATTCCTCCCAAATTTGGGGGCGGGGGGTGTCTTATAGTCCAAAAAATACGGTACTACATTTAGTGTACTTTGCATTAGAAAGCAGGGAATGATTCAACATTTCCCAGACTTGCACCTAAAAGTCCAATAATGTACTTGGTATTTTTAAAACGGTGACTCAGTATGTGCTAATAAATGTTGAGCAGCTGACTTTCTAGAAACAAACAGACTTGATATGCATTGATTGCTGATTTCTATGATGTAAATACTTCAACTGTGGCCAATTTCAAGCTGCCAGTGTGGTGTCTGAGAGCAGAACTGAGGAGAGGCGCACAGTGGCAAAGCATTTCAAAGTATTGCCATGTAAAGAATCTCAAGTGCACAGATAATAGTAAAATGTGTAAAATAATCTGGAGGTGATGTTTTAAGTATTTATCACCTATGTTTTAAATATAATTTAGTGTAATTTTAAATAATGGCTTTATTTAAAAATTTATTTTAAAATAAATTTTTATTTAAAAATTTATTGTAAAATTCCCAAAAATCAAACAGTTGGTACAAGCTGGCTGTGGCATACCACCAGCTGACTCCTTAACTATCCAGAAAACTCAAGTAGCCACGGTGACCCTTTCAGGAGTTGTGCCCATGTAGCACAGTGCCCAGTGTTTAGTAGGTACTTAGTAAGTAAGAAAGTAGTTTTGGATGAATAAATGAATTGAAGGCATGAAAAAATAGTGTTTTCTTGGTATCCTAATGCCCAGTAATACACAGCACAAAGATATCCAATTAACAATTCTTAAACTGTATTAATATTTCTCACTGTGTAAATTTGCTACTAATCAGAATCTGCACCTGGGATAATAGCCAAGTCTGGAGTAGAGGGAAGCAGAGGAGAGGGAACTAAGAAACAAGCAGCTCAATTTTACATGAAAATTTGTTTCTTAAGAATGAAAGAGAAGGAACAACAGGGAAAATGTGAGAAAAGTCAAGAAAGATACAAAGTTAAATAGTCGAGATATGGGGAAGGTATTATATAGAATGTGAGAAAAATTTTGTAATCAGCGTACATTAGTATCTGAATAACACTCATGTTTTGAGTAAGTGAAAACACTCAAATGTTTTTATGGGGTTGCGGAAATAAAAGAATATCTCTTCCTTGTAGGGTTTGTTTGTTTGAAAAACGGTAGGACTCTGAACAGCTGAAGTTTAGCAGGGGTTTTTTTTTTTTTTTTTGGTCACTCCACTTTTCCCATTAATTAACTTTTACCAGTTAATATTTGGCAAAATAGAAGACTGCTTCTCTTTTCTGATTTAACCATGGCTCCCCTCTCGTGTTGTCAAGACATTCATTAAGGCACAAAACATCTAATGATGTGAAACACCAAGGAGCGGTAGTAGGAATGGGTAGTCCTGACACCTATCATCACCAAAACATACTTCATTAAGTTAAAAAGCCTTCTGGTATTTTATGTAATAATTATCATTTATTGAGCACTGTTAGACTTTTTTATGTTCATAACCTAATTTACCCTGTGTGTTGGGTACTATTGTTATCATTACCCCCATTTTATGAGATGAAGAAACTAAATAACACAGGGAGGAATTAAATAACTGGCCACAGGCCCAATTACTTAACTTCTTTTTTTTTTTTAAGATTTTATTTATTTATTTTTAGACAGATGGAAAGCAAGGGAGAAAGACAGGGAGAAAAACATTAATGTGTGGTTGCCTTTCACATGTCCCCAATGGGGGACCTGGTCTGCAACCCAGGCATGTGCCCTGACTGGGAACCCAACCCAATTACTTTACTTCTTTACTAAAGGAAGAGCTAGGAATTGAATCCAAGTTTTTAATAACTGTTGCCCCTTTTTTAGTAATAAAAATATAACTTTTAAAACAAACTTGCAAACAATATAGTAGTTTATATCAGAAATTCTGAAAAAAACAAGAAGTTCTGCAAAAAGAATATATGCAACTCTGTGTTAAATTTTCATCTGATTTTACCAATAATTGTATAGAAAATACTCTTGATTATTCAACATTATGATTTGGGGAGTTTATGTTTCCATGGCACGTTTATTTCTCAGTTGTTAGAAATCTCATTTTGTGAGGGGACATTAAAAAAACCTCACGTAATCACTATTCTTATCAGGTCTTTTGAGAAAGAATGAAGGTTAATTCTAATAACTTCATAAATGAAGCATGCCATATTTTTTCTAAAATACAAAAGAACATTTGTATCATACCTGCAAACCCCAGACTTACTAATTATTAGTAGTAATTTATTTGTTGTTTTGCTTTATACATGCATTTACTTATTGAAATGGGTATCAGACTCTGCATTAGCCAAGATTAATCTCCCACCAGTGTGTGTCCCCTCTGCAACCTTCCCTTCCTTGCATCTTCTAGATTTGAATATGAAATTTAAAGCATCGCTTCTTCCCCTGGCTGGTGTGGCTCACTGAGTTGAGCGCCAGCCTGTGAACGAAAAGTCACTCGTTCAATTCCCAGTTGGGGCACAAGCCTGGGTTGCTGGCCAGGTCCCCTGTTGGGGGTGATTGGTGTTTCACACATCAATGTTTTGTCCCTCTGTTTCTCTTTCCCTTCCCCTCTCTCCAAACAATAAATACAATCTTTAAGAAAATAAATAAGTAAACAAATAAATAAATATGAGCTTAAGAGCCAAGACCTTTAAAAAAAATAAAAGATTGCTTCTATGAAAATAACTGAGAGAGATTCAGAATACATAGGAGTAATAACTATTTTAAATTGCAGAAGAACCGGTTATCTGGAGATAGGTTTTTCAGGTGGTAAATGTTCTCTCTACCATCCTTATCTTTGAGTCATATTACACTATAAAAACTAAAGGAGTTATTTGTTCATTTATTCATCTGTTTAGTTAATGAGTACTTATATAACATTTTACAGTTTATAGAATGCTCCACAAACATCTGTTTGGGAGACCTGTAGGAAAAGTAATCAGGTTTACCATATTATTGTTATTATAGTTTCTGTCTGTTCAGTATCTGCTATATAACAGGCCGTTAGCTAAACACTTAGGGAAGTTGTCATTATCTTCATTTTACAAATAAAGAAATTGATACTTAGGGGATTAAGTTTATTAAGATTTGGCCAGCAGATTTCTAATCCTGAGCTGTTAAGCCAAAACCCATCCTCTTTTCATGGTGCCACACTGCTACTATTCTTCAGGTGAGAGACATCAGATGAGTTGCCCAAATCACAAAGCTAGTGAATGACAGAGCTTGTTCTTAAGTATAAGAATTCTTCAATTCATTTATTGTGATTCCTCCGAGAACTTTTATTGAATGTTCCCTGTGTGCTAGGTGCTAGGGACTGAGTCTGTGTTCTGGTGGCGGGTACAGAAGTTACGGGAGTAGTTTTGCAACAATGTGCCAACTGCTGTAATAGAAACATATACTTAAAGTGAGTACCTGTCTTCTTATAAAAAGTATTCGGTGTTTTAAATGTTAACAAATATCCATTTTATTTATCTTCTAGTACAAAGAACTGGAACACACCACTTATATTTGATCTCAAAGAAGGAACTGTTAGTTTAATTCTGCAGGCAGAAAGGTAATTTGCTTATCATGTTTGATTATTGCATTTGGGGTTAAGATACTTCAGATCACAGCAAAGCACTTTTTAAAGCATGCTGTTTACAGAATGATATTGTACAATAGTCATTAGTTATCAATCTGTTTTTCCTACTTATTTTAAGAGAAAAAAGTCAGAGGATAAGCTCTTAGAGTAATAGTTCTGAAACTTTTTGGTCTCAGAATTTGCTTAGATTCTTACAAAGATACTGAGGGTTATATATATCACCATTTACTATATTAAAATTAAAGTTGAGATTTAAAAGTTATTACTTTAAAATGATGAGAATAAACTTATTAAAAGTAAACATCAGAATAATGACATGAGAAAATGAGAGTGAAACAGGCAAATTGATAAGAAATAGTTTTTATTTTATGGTCCCTTTACTTTCTATTCGCTTCTGTTTTTATTTTTAAATATTCGTTGAAACTCATTGATTTTATGAGCCACTACTTGGCTTTGACCTGAAGTTTGAGAAATATTCTCTTCCAAAACCTTCAGTGTATACAGGACTAAGAAACTCCAAACCAATTAACTCTAGAGTAAGGATGGAATAGCTATTACTCAGGAATCCATACTTTTCCATGAAAATGATCAGTCTTTTAAGTACAGTGATACACTAGTGAATCACAGGTCAAAGTTAGAAAGCTACAACCCAGTAAAACCTGGAATAAAATGTAAAAATATAACAGACAATAAAGTAGCTACCTGTAAAAATATTTGCACTAAACCATGCATTTTATTCCTCATCCCTTTTTTCTATTACTTACCACCTAAGCAGGTCTTAGTAATGTTTATTACCAGGTTTTCTAGCCCGAAGCATTTTATAAATAGCAAACCAGAAGGGGAATGGTGCTGGTGGGCTGTTAGAGGCTGGCGCAATGACAGGAAGCAAAGTGACTGCCTGGCAAGGGAACAGAGAGGATGTTCCCTCAGCCGCGTAGTTGAGTGGCATGATTCTTTTGATGCGCCAACAGATTCTCGTGAGTCAGAGCTATCAGTTAACTAGTTATTGAAGAGTATGATCATCATATGGATGACTTTGATCAAGGAAATAATTGTGTCAAATTTTGTATCATCTGTTTAATGAAAGTGAATGTATGATTTATTTATTTATACATTTTTTAAAAAGACATCTTTGCCACTTAAGATGTGATCTGTCTAAAAAACCATATTTCTGAAATTCTTTTTTACTCAAACAGTTCCAAATAAATTGATGTATTTATAAATGTATTTATTGAATATGCTCTTAGTAAAGGCATATGTCAGTGGAATAAATTATTAAGTAATTAAAGAACATTTTACTCAGTGCCTGTTGCTGGTCTTATTTGTACATTTAGTTATGTTGCCCCTTGAAACTGTGTTTTATTTTCAAGGAGATTAGAAGCTGTAGTATCTTGTTTAGAAGAGAAAACACTTTTAGCACTGATGCTAAGAAAGAATATATCCCAATATGATGTATTACTTTGTCAGCATTAGCTAATGTACACTAGTGTATAAGGTCCAAACCCTTTAATTAAATAAACAACACTTTAATACTCAAATATTAATTTAATTAAGTGTGTGTGAGGGGTGACCCAAAAAAACAGGAATTTATTTATTGAAAAATATGTATTTATTATTACATTTTTAAACTTCAGTCACCTTCTCAGTACTCTCCATTTGATGCAATACACCTAACAAGACATTTTTACCACTGTTCAAAAGAGTTTTTGAAGTTGTCTATTTTGATGTCTTTTAGTTTCATCTTCTGTTTTTTGTTTCACCTCTTTCATATCAGTAAAACGTTTTCCTTTGAGGACTTTAAGGGCTTTTTTCATCAGGGAAAACAAAAAAAAAAAGTCACTCAGGGCAAGATTGGGTGAACAGGAAGGGTAGGACATAAGGGTCATGCAGTTTTTTGGTCAAAAACTGCTGAACAAGCAGCGCAGTGTGGGCCGGTACACTCATAAATCACCCATTATGAACTGGGCAAACGTGTTGAAAGACTCTTCAAAAAATTTCACTGAGCCGAATGCAGCCTCTCACAATAATGCCAGCTGGTACACTGATACAGATGGGTTCCTAGTATACTCACCTAGTGGGGGAAGCCTTTACTACAAGGGCCCTCACCTCCAGAAGATAATTCCAGTTTTGGGGGGTATCCCCCCAACATGTATTGGGGATTTATTATATACTAACTTTTCATTGGTTTTGTTGTTTATTTCCTATTTGTTTCCATAACAAGAAACAGAATTAGCAACTTCTGAGTCAAGAATTAGTTCTGAATCAAGGTTATTAAAGCCTTGAATATTAGGTTTTAAAAATGTAATAATATGTTCACTATTGAAGAAATAGGCACTTCAATATGGCAGTCATAAGAGTGTAAATCAATAAAACCTTTCCAAGGGCAGTTTAACAATATATATTAAATTTTAACAGTATAAGGCCTTCAATCCAATAACTGCATTTCTAGAAATTGTACCAAGGAAGTAAGTAGACATACAGAAATGTGTATAAACTCTAGGTATTCTTTAGAACAGTAAATAATTTGAAATAAAAGTCCGTTAGGAATGAATTAATTAAGTAAAGTTATGGTATATTCATACTTTGTTTGCTATAAGTTATCTTTATGGAAGTAGGATTGCAAGAGATCTTTTGATTTCTCTGTATTGTTTAAATTGTACTTTTGCAATGTTTAGAAATTTTCTTTTTTTGTATTTAATCTTTATTGTATTTTTTCCGTTATCCTTTAGTCCTCTTATATATCCCTCCTCCCAGCAGTCATCATACTGTTGCCCATGATTCCTTTTTCCTTTTTGCTCAGTTCCTCCACGCCCAACCTCCCCCATATAACTACCTGTCCTCCTACTCTCCATCTATGAGTCTGTCCCCAATTTTCAAAGAAAAAATAGCAGCCATTAAATATTTACATCTTGACTTAATAAAAAATTAGCTACACAGAACCCTTATGCCTTAAATATAGCTGTCAACACAGCAAATGAACCCTAGTCCTGGCTGAAAAAAAAAATGTTATTTTAGATATGAATACATTGCTGATGGTCAAAGTCAAAGCATCTAATTTTAATAAATACTAACCCTGATGTTAATTTTTGAGTCATTTTCACTGTTTTGGACTTTAGCCAATATTTAATCTTTGTCTTTTTTTTTTAAGATTTTATTTATTTATTTTTAGAGAGAGGGGAAGGGAGGAAGAAAGAGGAGGAGAGAAACATCAGTGTGGTTGCCTCTCAGGTGCCCCCTACCAGGGGCCTGGCGCACAATCCAGGCATGTGCCCTGACTGGGAATTGAACTGGCGACCCTTTGGTTCACAGGCCGGTGCCCAATCCACTGAGCCACACCAGCCAGGGCTTAATTTTTATCTTTAGCGTAATTGTTAATTGCGAAATATATATTAATGCTGTTTTGTAATATATATAGCATCAGGAATTAAAATCACTGAATTGTAAATTGTGAGATTTTCCTATTGCCTTTGTATAGAAATGCTTCTTTAGGAAAGAAAAGGAATTGCAAGTATAATGTAAACAGGGTCAGAATTTTAGTATGTAGGGTGGTGATTATGGGCATTTTCATTTTACTTCTTGTACCTCCATCAAAAAACAAAAACATGGAAACAAACCAGAACAACCAGTGTTGACTTCTCAGGTTGTTTGTATATTTCATTTTGTGTATATCTATGGACTTATTTTAATTGTAAGATTTAGATTTTTCCAAAGGGAAGTAAACTCCTACTTGAGAGTATTTTTTATTCTTTATTTTTCAGACATTTTCTTCTTGTAGATGGTGGTGGTATCTATTTATATTCTTATGAAGGACGCTTTATTTCTTCTCCAAAATTTCCTGGAATGAGAACAGATATTCTGAATGCACAAACTGTGTCTCTGAGTAATGATACCATAGCAATAAAAGACAAAGCTGATGAAAAAAGTAAGTACATTTTTATAATCTTCTGTGTTAAATTTCTGTGAGATTTGTTAATATTGTAAAATTTTCATAAAGTAACTTTCATTTTCTCATATATAAATGTGTTACTTTATATGAAAGAATTAGGACCTTTTTAATTTTTCTTAATCATGAATTAATGAAAAAACTGAAGTTGTAATTCATGAATCGATCAAAGAACCGAGGCTGTAATATTATGTATAAAGTTGTCACACTGATTTAACAAATATATAATGTCACAACAATAACAAAGCTTAGTGGGTAAGGAATAAATCTTTACATATTCGGTAGCTGTTGGTAGAGAGTTTGAATTCAAGATTGTAAATCTGAAAAAGGTTCAGATTACTTTTTAAGTTTATTGATTTTTAAAAATATATCCTTTTTCTTCTTTTGGTAACATTTGGCTTCATTGTAAATAGTGTATGCTTCATTGTACTATTTATTTTGCTATATATTTTTAAAATCAGTATTTTAAATTAAGTAGAAAAAAGTTATGAACAATTTTAAATTTTCATGTAAAACTCTAGACCACATTAGTATTTGTAAATAAATATGTCGGGTGTTCTGCAGTTGCACAGTACAGTAAAACCATTTTATTAAGGCATTGCTGTATCACAATTTCCTTTATCCAACAAACATAAATGTTTACTGTGTGCCAAGTGCTTTTCTAGAAGTTGAGGGTACAATGGTGAACAAGAGAGACAAACATAAAAGTAGCCAGTGATACTTGCTGTGAGGAAAACCAGTGCGGGTGAGGGAACAGAAATCTGGAAGTGGGCGGGGGGGCGGGGGGAGCAGGAGGAACAAGTGCAAGCGTTCTGAGGTGGATATGATCAGCATGTAAAAGAACTGCCAGAAGGCCTTGTGACCAGGTCCACCTGAGTTAAGCAGAGTCCCCGGAGAGGAGGACAGAGACTAGATAAGCGGGAGCCAGGTGGTGGGAAGACTTGCCTACGGTAAGGATGTGGGTAGGAGGGAACAAGAGGAGGTAAGCATGTTATCATAGGTTTTTATCTTGGGTGACTGAGATAGAAGACAGGGAAGGGGGAAGTTCAGAGGAGGTACACAGACCAAGGGTTCTATTGGGTGGGCCAAATAGTCTGTTCAGTTTTTTCCTTAAAATAAAAGATACATTTTTTATTTTCACTAATAACTTTATTGATTTGGATAGAGTATGTTGGCTATCTCCCGCTATTGGCTTCTAATAGGTAGAGGCCAGGGGTGCTGCTAAACATCTTCCAACGCATAAGACAGATCCCTAGCAAAGAATTATTTAGCCAAAATGTCAGTAGTACCAAGAAACTTTGCAAACCATTTTTGACACATTTTATCAATCAGTCACAGCACCTTCTCCATACACTGGCACAAGTCTTTTTTGGCTTTTCAGTTGTGTTTTTACTGTTCTTGAAATAATGAAGCATAATATGCCTAAAATGTTGTGTATATTCTTCCATCTTCAATATTAAAATTGCTACACAAAAATTCACCAATTTTGATGTTTTCTTAATGCACACTGATATGGCAGCTGTTACACAGTACATTCTAACAAAATTGTTTTCAATGAAGTTAAAGACAACTAAGCACTACTAGAACCATCATATGGAAAAAATTAAACGAACTTTTTGGCCAACCCAATGTTTTGGTCATGGTAAGTTTACATGCGTTTTAGACATCTAAGGGTAGATGGAGAGTAAACAGTTGGATGAACAAGCCCCAGGCTCAGGAGAGAGATGGGGACTAGAGACTTAACTTTGGGAGTCATTGATGTGCAAGTGGTGCTGTGGCACGGAATGAAATCACTTACGAATTAAGTAGAGCGCAGTAAGAGGACCAAAGACTTCTGAAATTTTCTATAGCTAATTCATATCTGAAACATTTTGTTATTCTTTAGTCCTTTGCTAGTTCATAGAATTTTTACATTTAGAAAGAATTATGAACATTTTCAGAAATACAGATTTATGTGTACGCCAATTCATTTTGTTTTATTTACATAAATTTTGATTGTTGAACAAGTTAATTGTGTAGTTTTCTTTTGCTATAAAAAGAAAATTGAAAAGACTAAAATAAATTTGTTGTAGAACTGATAAAAATTGAGAAGGAAAATATTTTCCTTATGTTCCCTTTTAAAGAAACTAGTACTCATGAGTGGCTAAATAGAGGTTTATGCTAACAATAGAAAACACAGTTGAAGTACCTAAATCTTTACCACGGAATTGTTAAAATGTCCTTTCGAGGAGGCCATCCACAAGTAAAACCAGTGGTTCCTCCCTAATTTGGGACCTTCTTTGTAGGCAAGATCCTTGAACCAACCACAGAACTCCATGTTATGGTAGGTGCTCAATAAATACATGGCACATGGATTTGAAGATACCCCTGGGATAATTGGTTAAGTAGTAGAGAGATACTGCTTTTTTTTTTTTTAAGATTTTATTTATTTTTTAGAGAGAGGAAGGGAGGGAGAAAAACAGGGTGAGAAATAAGAATGTGTGGTTGCCTCTTGCACATGCCCTTTCTGGGGGCCTGGCCCACAACCCAGGCATGTGCCCTAGACAGGGAATCAAACCAGCAACCCTTAGATTCACAGGCCAGCACTCAACTGCTGAGCCACACCAGCCAGGGCGAGAGGTACTGATTGCTTTTGACTTCTTTTCCCCATCCATCTTCACAGATACAGTATGATATTAGTGAGGGCAATTATTTGAAAGAAATGTCAGGGTATAAGGGGTGTGGAAGTTAGAGAGCAGTTAAGTTTAGAAGCAGTTCTTTCAGCTCCCAGCTCCTTAGTTGTTCTTTCTGCCAGTTTCTGTTACATGTTATCCCTAAAACGCAGGTCCAGCCTCCCACAGGTCAGGGCCAGTCCCAGTTGTGGGAGAGTAGACCTGTTCATCCTTATACCCCCAGCTCTTTAAAATATGTGCAATCAGCATAAGGGTGGAAGGCTTTTTCTTTCTAAGTTATTAGTTTGTGTAGCTATGAAAATAACCAGGTTTAGCCAAGCCCAAAGCATTTTTTTTAAATGGAAACCAAATTTTTCTAATTTTATTTCTATACTTAATTAAAAATTCTTTTACATATTTTCCTTTTTCATCTTTCTCAGCATAATCGGCAGTCTTAGAATATAACTTACTATTATGACAGGATTTTCTTGTGAATGTAACCAGTGACCTCAAACTTAATATCCTAAGGTTTACTAAAAGCTAATAATCAATATACATACTGAAAGTGTGATCCTCTGGAATTTAAATATCACATTATACATATTTCAACATTTTTATGATCTTTATAAATTGTCCAAATTTTTTTTGCTGACTGCTTGTACCACTTTTGTCTTTGCGTGCCATTTCTGTCATTTAATTTCTGTAATCCTATGTGTATGTTCAGTTATATAAAATCACTCCATTAGGGATGAATCTTGGGCTGAAGTAATTCCAGAAGTACTTAGAGAATCACAAAAAACACTCCAACAATCTTCCCCCTCCAAAAATCCTTTTAAAATAGAAAAGAACTGCTACTAATACTACTGTCATGTTTGGAAACCTTTGGTGAAACAGAGAAAGGGTCAGAAGCAGTGTCTGTTCCCCCAAGTATCCCTTTTAGCAAACAAAGACACTCCTATCCCTTGGGAGATTCCAAGGGTTCAAGTTCTCTGCCAGCAATCCAGGACAAACATCAGACAAATTATACCATCTTAGTATACTGACCACAGGGAAATAAGCAGCACAAAACACATGGCCTGGTATTATAGTGAGCACTTGATACAATTTTCCTTTGTCAAATAATGATTGTGGTGTTAGACTGGTCTAGATCAGAGTTACCAAAATTAGAGATTACATCCAGATTTGGACTTGCCATTGTAGATCCCATGTAGCCTTGAAGCCATACCATTAACGACAATTCTAATTAGGGAATGTGTGTTTTTTAGGAAGAGGTATCTAGTTCCACTGTTTTCTTAAGAATTATGGGCCCATTAATACATAGGAATTCGATGCCACTGCTCTTCTCTGCTGATAGATGCTCTGTGGGCCACTGAGTTAAATAATTTCTCATGAGGATCATGATAATTCCATTGAAGTTTACCAATGAAAATGCTAATATAATACATTAACTAATGTTCTACTTTTTTTTTTTTAAAGTAATCTTCCTCTTTGAGGCATCAACTGGAAAACCATTAGGTGATGGAAAGCTTCTTTCTCATAAGGTAATGGACATTAGCTATTTCTAATGTAAATAGCCAGTAATTACTTCCTTTTTAACATTGTTTTCATTTTAAGAGATTAAAAATTACAAATAGGTACTTGCAGAACAGCCATGGGGATGAAAGTGCAGAATAGGAAATGGAGCAGCCGGAGAACGTATATGCACGACCCATGGACGTGAACAATGGTGGGGGGATTGCCTGAGGGAGTGTGGGGTGCTGGGCGGAGGGGGGGCAAAGGTAGAAAAATTGGAACAACTGTAATAAAAAGAAGAAAGAAAAATAATAAAATTAGTATTTTCATTTTAAGGAGGAAAACATAGCTACATACGGAAATTAAGTGCATAAAAGGATCTGACTTATGTGTCTGCTGTCCAGGCCCTTTCTGCTTTTCAATAAAATGTTCTTTTGTGATTAAATTTGTACCAATCAGTAAACAAAAATGTATTTATATTTCAAAATACCTTGCAGCTTTCCCATTGCCAGCATTTTCTTTAGGTTTTTAAGACGGTGGTTAAACTGAAAAAAAATTCTGTAGAAGTACAAAAAGACACTGAATTGTGAATCGTTTATTGGTTCCTGATTTTTAGCCTTAAAGTAAACAAAGGAGCATATTTTACTGTGTTATCTTTCTAATAAGTGATATATTAGGGTCTAAAGATGCTTTTAATGATATTGTTCAATGCTTCTAGTAAAGTGTTACACTTTTCTTTTTGTATTTGTTAGATGTAAATTTGAATAACATACATTCATGTAGTTCAGAAATCAAAAAGCATAAAAAAGTATACAGTGAAAATGTTTGTCTACTATACCTGCCCCTCATCAATACAGTTTCTTTCTACAAAATAAATAACCACTTTATTAATCTCCTACATATCCTTTCAGAGATTTTTTTTAAAAGACTGCCCCTCCCTTTCTGATATAATGGTCTGGGGTACAACTTGGGCACTAATTTATTTATGTATTTATTTGTTTATTGATTTATTTATATTTTTATGCTCACCTGAGGGCATGCTTAGTGATTTTAAAGAGAAGGGGAGGGAGAGAGGGAGAGAAACATGGATGTAAGAAAGAGACATCAGTCATGCCCCGACCCGGGGACAAACCTGCAACCTAGGTATGTACCTTGAGGAGGCATAGAACTTGCAGCTTTTTGATTTATGGGATGATGCTCCAAACAACTGAGCCACACCAGTCAAGGCCCTTTCAGAGATTTTTAGTGCATACACGAATAAAACTGATACATGTTCTTTTCTCCCTCTTTTACAAAACCATAAAATATAACTCTGCACCTTGATTTTCTCACACAACACTCTTTCTGGAGATCTTTCCATGTCATCACATAATGTGCTTCCTCAATCCTCCCCCCACCACCGTCCCACCATATATAATATTTTATGGATGTATCACAATTTATTTAGCCTGTACCCAAGTGATGGACAATTTGTTTCCAGTCTTTTCCTAGTACAATATTGCCAAGATGAATTACTTTCCAAATAAGTATTGTCAAGTTATCTTGCAAAGAGATTGTATCAATTTATATTCTCACTTGTAGTATTTGGGAGGTGGGACCTCCCAAAAAACAGTATTATCTTCTGGAGGGCTTCCCCTGCTATGTAAGTGTTCTAGGAATCCTTCTGTATCAGTGTGGCAGCTGGCATTGTTGTGAGAGCCTGCATTCAGCTTCAGTGAATTTTTTTTGAAGACTCCTTCAGTGGGTTTGACCATTTTGTAATAGGTGATTTATAAGTATACCTGCACATTCAGCACTGAGTGTTCAGCATGACCCCTGTGCCCCACCCTCCCTATTCAGTTGATCCCACCTCGAGCAACTTTTTTTGTTTTCTGGGGGAAAAAAGTCCTCAAAGGGAAACGTTTTGCTGCTGTGGAAGAGGGGAACCAAAAAATGGCAGAAGCACTAAAAGACATTAAAATTGACAAGTTCAAAAACTGTTTTGAGCAGTGGAAAAAAGTCTTGATAAGGGTGTATTGCATCAAATGGAGAGTACTTTGAAGGTGACTGAAGTTTAAACATGTAAGAATAAATACAGAATTTTTTATAAGTAAGTCCCATTTTTTGAGGGCCCCCCTCTTGTACATGAGATGCCTCTGTCCCCACAATCTCTTTGTTACTATCATTTTAAATCAAGACTATGTAAGCAGAATTCTTCCTTTTCAGTAGGATTAAGCATGTAAAAAGGGAGTCAATTTCTCAGCTATTGAAGATATCATCATTGTTTTTGGTAGTTGGGTTGAAGTGAGAGTCGTTTAGTAAGGTTTAACAAACATTTCTTTCAGTGTTGGTAATTCTTTTTCTAGAACACTTTTTCTAGGAGTAAGAAAGTTACAAATTTCATTATTGTAAGAGTGAAGTTGCACAAGACATTTTTACTTCTTTGTCTTGTATATAATACAAAGGATTTAAAAATTTGGCATTCTCTAGAGAAAGTCACTCAGTCTGTTCTATTGCATATTATATGAAGACACTAAAAACCAAGACCTACTCAAATACATAACAGAGCCAAAACTAGAACTCAAGTCTGTGTTTTATTAAATGAATGTTAGTGTAGGTCAAAGAAGACGGTTCAAGTGAACATGAGGCTGCTTCCCTGTCCCACTGTGGAGAGTGACTCAGGAGGAGCCAAACAAAAGGGGACCTAGCAGGACTGGACAGGAGTGTGGGGAAGCCCTGCTGAAGGACGAGATGAGGAGGAGGAAACCCTCCTCCCCACACTGTGTACCAAGGCATTATTATTGTCCGTCTTTAATTTTGAATTCCTTAGTGAGGAGAATCATATCTGCTTAACAATTTTTAAAAACACAGGTTGTAGCAAAAGTAGGTTCATGGTTGTTTGTATGGAAAACAATACAATAATAAATAATAATACAAGAATAAACTGTGTGTTTCATATACTCACAACTGTAAACCTGCTTTTGTCCCTGCCTTATGTATTAGGTACTTCTGATGGGTATAAGTAATTCTTTATTGTAAAGATCAGTTTCTGTGAAAGATTTCCCTTTTGAAAATACCTAAAATAATATTTCATACATAGCTTGATATACATGGAACAACATTCTTTTCTTCCTTGAAAGACAACTGATGGTATTTTCAAAGAGAAGAGTTTTTTTTAATGTATTAGGAACTGATACATGGTTTATTCTGACCCCTCAACTTGCATTAGGGTATATGCATGTTTCATTTTTTCGGGATGTTATGATAGTATACAATAGGTATGACCGCTTGATGTGATCGTGATTCTTACTGAATTCGCAGATCCTAGCAGGTCTTCAGGCATAATAAGCAGTAAACAAATACCCCTTAAATTGAATTGAAATAAATCCATACTGAACCATTTTCAAATTACAAGGAAATTAGTTTCACTGGCTAGTATGATGATATAATAGATGAATGCAACATGCCAGAAATACTTTGCTACTGTACTGTAGACAGACCACTCGCTATGCGGTCAGAAGTCTGGCTTGTAAAATCTAGTTATGCTTGTTACCAGCTTTTTCTGAGCAAAATCACTTAATGGCTATGGATCTCAGTCTTCTCATCTGCAAAATAAGTATCATAATACCTACATCAGAAGATTGTTTCTTATTTCACATGAAATGAATGAAAGAATCTATAAAATCTAAGGCTCTCAATACATAAGATATTTCCATAAATCAGTTCTTACAAGTCTTTTTATATAGCCAATATGCTTAGCGTGAACTTCGGTATGAGGAGCTTAATCCAAGTAGACCCCCCTCTTTTTTTTTTCAAAGTAGACTTCCTATATGACACCCACCTGCCTCTCACCCTTCACCCTGCCCACTAAGGTGGACATGTTTGTCAGCTTTCTCAGTTTCAAAATATACATTATTTTAGTGTTTTAAGGGGCATCTTACCCTGGTCAATTTTTTTAAAAGTATGTGTTAGCATAGCTTTTGATTTATTACTGTACTAGCAGTTTAAAATGATTTAACAGGGGCAGTTTATCACTGTACGTAGGGGAGTGATATATAATGATCTTTAAGTAAACAAATGTTCTTTAAATAATTAAAATGGTCTGATGGTCAAGCATTAAAACTAATCTGGTATTTAATTTTTTTTTAGAGTGAAATTTTGGAAATTGCTCTAGATCAAAAAGGACTTACCAATGATAGAAAAATTGCTTTCATTGATAAAAATAGAGATCTTTATATCACCTCAGTGAAACGATTTGGGAAGGAAGAACAAATTGTCAAACTTGGTAAGAAGTTGTAACACATTTAGAATTTTAATTACTCTCAATTTTCTTAGATCTATTGCCATATAAACAGCTTACTTGCTTGAATGAATCTATGAATGCTTTGATTTCATAACATTTTTTAGCTATTTGACCCCATTTTAATAGCAAATCTTTAGCTGTCACAGCTAAATTGGCATTGAAGAAAGACTTGGAAATTAAAAATATAATGGTTCTGGTTAGAATATACAAATATTTCCATCAATTCTTATGTGAATGTTTGTACATGTTTCTCCATTATACGATTAGAAATTAAGAGTCATACCTACCAGAGATTAGATGGGGCCTTGTATGTCAGCTGATTTTAAAGATCTATTTTTAATATTTATATAGTGGAAGTAATGGTGCATTAACATTCTTTTTAAAATAAGGAACAATGGTGCATACTTTGGCGTGGAGTGACACATGCAATATCCTTTGCGGACTTCAGGACACGCGGTTTACAGTGTGGTATTACCCTAACACCGTTTATGTGGACAGAGACATTTTGCCTAAAACGTTATATGAAAAGGATGCAAGGTAACGTTTTACTGCATAGAGTTTTTTATTTTGGTAAATAAAATGAATAAAGTGTCATGTCTTTGCCTCTACTGCCAAGGTGTCTTTCACTTAGTAAACTAAATAATTTGTTCAGCTAAAGCTAATTTAGTGAGACTTAAATGATGGAACCAAGTTAAAAGTGTTGTATAAAACTATTATATTTATTTGTTTCTTATATGAATATAATTTTCCTTATGTGAATGTAACTTTCAAGCTTAATGTTTAATGGTAACTCAAGTAGTTCCTAAGGTTTTTCAGTGATACACAACCTTGTGACAACACCTTGTGACACAAGGTTGTGTATCACTTGACTCTGTCCCAGGAATGTATGTGTTCTAAAACTGAATTCAGTCTAGCATTGAATTTTGAAATTAATATTAAAGGTAAAAAATATAAAATTCTCTAGGAAACAGCAAGGGGATCTCTCAGTCTTGACAAAACAGGATTACAAAGACTTGTCAACTTTTAAATCTTAGCTTAACTTGCAAATCTATTTTGAGTTCATTTTTAATATTCAAATTCACAACCTTAGCAAAATTGGAGAGGCACCATTTTAAAAGTTTTTAAACTAATAAAGAGAAGTTAGTCTCTTTACTTAAAGTTCACCTCTTTTTATGGTGAGAAAATAATCTTGAAATCAGCTTAATTTTTAATGGTTTACACTTTAATACTTTAAAAGCTCGAACTTAGTGACTTCATCATTTGTGTGATTTACCTTAGAACTGAGGGGGAAAAAGACCTTTGAAATGCTTTTAGAAATACTTCTCACATATGTAATAGTTTTGCCACATTAAACAGTGTATTTTTCTCCAAGTGTTTATAACAAGTTAGATTCAAATGTTTATTTCAAGACATACATTCTCTGTGGAGTTAACTTTTTTGGAGATGCATTTTGGAAGTTGGATACTTCATATGTATGTCAAAGTTCAACTCCCCAAATTTAATATATATGAAAAATTTGCTCAGCATATAAATTGCACTTTGCTTTTTTTCCCTACAGTGAATTTAGTAAAAATCCCCACATTGTGAGTTTTGTTGGAAATCAGGTAACTATAAGAAGAGCTGATGGCTCCCTGGTTCACATCACCATTTCGCCATATCCTGCTATTCTCCACGAATATGTAAGCAGTTCAAAATGGGAAGATGCTGTGAGACTTTGTCGCTTTGTTAAGGTACTTACATTTGAGATCCATAGTTGTGTATTAGTTTACACAGTATCTTTCTGCAAGATGAGAAGTGATAACAGTTAAGGGCTGGAAAATACACAGTTGGGATCATGTCTCTTTTTATAAGTGAAGCTACAAATGATACAGGGGGATAGATGCTCTGTAATTTATTCTCTGAACAAGCTATAATTTAAATGGGTAGTTTCTTAATATTGGTACATATAAAAAGTCTTCTAAACTTTTTTCAAAGTCAGGTTCCTAACTTCTACCCCCACAGAGATTTTAATTTCTTAAATCTAGGGAGCGATCTGGGCATAGTTTTTAAGTTCCTTAGATGATTTGTGCAACTAAGGTTGAATTCAGGATTTTCTGATTATGTTTGACCACAGAACTCTTTTGTCGAACGTTGTTTCACATTCCTTAGAATATACTTTTGTGGAGTGACTTTTCAATGTTTTTTTTTCACAATGGGTTGTTGGTGGCAGTCTGCTCTTATCCAAGAAACTATTCCTCAGGCTCCCTGTATGTTGTTTCCTTTGACATCTCATCAGAAAGCCTGGAGGGTTATCTTAAAGGTATATTGTTAAGTTCAGCCCTGGCTGCTGCGGCTCAGTGGACTGAGTGCCGGCCTGCGAGCTGCAAGGTCAGCAGCCCTGGTTCCCAGTCAGGGCACAAGCCTGTGTTGCAGGCAACGGTGCATGTTCCCCTTGCACCTCCAAGTTCCTCTCCCTCCCTTCCCCTCTCTCTAAAAATCAATAAAACCTTTTTTAAAATTGTGGAAAAAATACTGTTAAGTTCAAACATAAATCTTTGGTAATTAGAAATGAGAATTAAAAAAATTTTATTCCAAAGAAGTTCTCTATGTGTTATTAGTACATATTTAACAAAGTAGCCACAATGAAATTTCTACATCATTCATTTATTGAATTAGTAGTTCTTTCAGTGCCATGCTCAGTAAATTTTTTAGTTTTAATTAAAACATAATTTTATTATATTTTAAAACACTGTTTATTTTAAAACTTCAGCCACGTGTTGAAATAATTATTCTCATATTTCATTTTAGGAGCAAACCATGTGGGCTTGCCTAGCTGCTATGGCAGTTGCTAATCGAGATATGACTACTGCAGAAATAGCCTATGCAGCAATTGGTGAAGTAAATAACGTTTCCTTACGTGTGTGTGTGTGTGTGTGTGTGTGTGTGTGTTGCCATAATTTGTTATATTTCCGTTACTATCCAATTAAAATATTTTTTCTTTTATTAGATTGATAAGGTTCAATACATCAATTCTATAAAAGATCTTCCATCTAAAGAATCAAAAATGGCCCACATATTAATGTTTAGTGGGAACATACAGGAGGCTGAAATAGTACTTCTTCAGGCTGGCCTTGTTTATCAAGCGATCCAGATCAATATTAATCTCTACAACTGGGAAAGGTAATAAAAATAGTTTTTATCAGTTCCAAAACCAGATTGATCTTATTCTTTACCCTACCACTTTAGCATACTATGTTTTCCACTGTACTTAATAGTTTACTAACACCACAAAAGAATTGAGTTATGTTTATATTTTTGACTAGTTTGTCATTCAAGACTTATGCTTTCTCTGAACTTGTGATTGATTAGAACTTGAGGTATGAAGAAGAAAAGAGAGTCTAGGATGTTTCCCAAATTTCTAATTTCAGTAACTGAATAGATGAAAATACTAATATTAGCAGATATGGAAGGGAAAATAGTTCAGTTTTAGGTATATTGAATTTGAAATGTTTGTGAAGAAATATGTGCTAATAGTTGGTGAAATAGAACAGGAGCTCATTGGAAAGATTTGAACTGGAAATGTAAATTTTGGAGTCATCGGGAAATGGACTGGGGAAACGTGTGGGGTGAGTTGACATCAACCGTGTTTATGGGACGAGTGAAAGAAGAGAAATCCACGAAAGATGGGCAAAAGCAGTCAGACAGGCAGAGAGAAGAGCCAAGAGAGATTTGTGATGCTGAGGAAGAAAGATGAAAGGATTTGTGGTAAGGAGCAGTCAGTAGCAACCTTCCCCACCACTAAGCTCTGGGGCAGATTGATTTCTGAGACAAAGTAGCATGCTGCTCCTTCCCTCGGACACAGGTAGGTTCCACCACTCACTCTTCCAGGGAACAGGTTTGTGGTGCTTATATACATTCACCTCAAGTTACTGTGTTATAAAATTGACATGCCTACTTTTCCAGGTTAGAAATCTCTTTCATCATTTTTGTTTCTCTCTGGGCTCAAATATAACCCATGAATCTTTCAATTACAGATCCCTTACTTAAAATTCCTTTAGATTAGAATCTTTATACATACCCTATCTCTACCTTCCCCTTGAATAGAAATAACAAGAATGGCAGATAATTAATTTCATCATTGACATACTCTAGTCTGTTTATTTAATTTATGCACTAATGATCTATATACTGTTCTTATAATTCAGCCACTGTATTTATGTCCTTTATTTAGACAGATTTGCCATCATTGTTTAACTGTAAAAAGGATCATGAAAAATGTTTTTGATTCTATAAACATGAATAAGTCATTGTCCTTGTCCTCAATTTATTCCTCATTCATAAATCTTAAAGTAAGTAGTTTGGAAAGGGACAGTATGAATAATATTTTTAAAACTCTATGTTAAGTAAGTAATGAAAATTGTGTATACTGTTATCAAGGTAGAATTCCATGAGAAATAGGAAAGAATAATGTTTAAAGCATTCAGTATTTTGAGAAAATATTTATGTTGATAAGTTTTAGAAATTAGTATTTGTATAGTACTCTGAACACTGCATAATATTTTTAAAAACATTTTAAAGATCTTTAGCTTCAAAAGCTTATACCTTAATTAGGAATTCTATTTTATTGTCATTAATAATAGTAATTTGAATTACTTATACCATGCACAAAAGTTAACTGAAAGACTGGAATGTACGACCTGAAACAGTAAAATACATAGAAGAAAACATAGGCATTAAGCTTAAGAATATTGGTCTTGGAGGTGTTTTTTTGAACTTGACCCCCACCCAAGGCAAGAGAAACAAAAGCAAAAATGAAGGAATGAGACTACATCAAGCTAAAAAAAAGCTGCACAGCAAAAAAAAAAAAAAAAAAAAAAACCATTAAAACTAGCAGCCAACTAAATGGGAGAAGATATGTGTAAATGATACTTCCAATAAGCAGCTAATATCCAAAATATATAAAGAACTCATACAACTCAACAGAAAAACAATGTGATTTAAAATATGGGCAGAGGACCTGAATAAACACTTTTTCCAAGGAAGACATGCATATGGCCAATATACATATGAAAAGATGCTCAATGTCACTAATCATTAGAGAAATACAAATCAGAACAATGAGGTATTATTCCATTTAATTGAATTTATGGATTTAATTAAAATAAAATTATAAGAGTAAAAAAATAATGAAGCCTCTATTTATTGAGTACTTACGAAATGTCAGGAATTGTATTAACACTTTCCATATTTCTTCTTATTTTGTTATCATAGCACTTTACAAAAGAAGTTGAGGCTTATTCATAACTTGGTGGCAGATCTAGGATTTGAATTTAGTCTTTTACTGTCAAAGAGAACCTGAATTTTCTTAGTATCATCAAGCAATTAGATATGTATTGTTGATATCACTAATTTTTTTATTGGATTGCTGTTTAACTCATTATTTATCTTTGCAAAGTTTTGCGGCATCTTTCCCCTTTCAAATTATAATTATATACTTACTACAGAACAGAAACATTTGATATTACATATACATAGTAGGTCTTAATATTCATGCTCCTAATCTGTATGCAATTACCCTTAATCCCTTTGCAGTGCTCCTCTACAGACACGAGGTATAGATACATAGCAGTGTGTCAGTGCCATCGCAGGGAGATGAGGCTGTTTGCCTCTCATGGCTTCTATTGATAGCCCTATAATATATATAGATAATGTATATCATTTTATATATATGATATATATTGGATATGTATATCTTATATATAAGGTATATATCTTATATATCTAATATATATATCTATCATATATATAAATATATGATACCCTCTGTACATTTCTTGTACCTCCTTGACCTAAGTGAAACTTAACTTCTTCCCAGAGGACACTGGTCCTCTACTTATCCTCTCAAATGGAATCAGTTATTTCTGACTCCACATTTCTTAGGATCTGAGTGTAAACAGAGTTGGTGTCCTTTCTGCCTCCCTCATCTTTATTTCCCTATTTCTCCTATGACTTCAAATTTTCCCTATTATTTCTGCATCTTGCTCCCTGTTCCTCCCTTCTCCCCTTCCTCCAATTACCAGCAAATTACCCTACCTTAAAGAGTGAGATCTGAGGGAGAGGGAAAACAAGAAGGGCAAAGGAGGATTTAAAGGGGAAAGAATGAACACATTAGTGCTCCTCCACTCCCACGTCCACCTGACATCTCCCTTTCCTACGCTTCTTGCTTTTTATCTTAACTGTAAACCAGTGGGTTGGGCAAGTGTTGGTAGACCTTTGTGTCTACAACATAAAGATCTAGGAGCATGGTTCCAGGATTCTGGATTACTGATTACTAATTACTGGATTACTGATTACTGGATTACTGGATTCTGATTACTAATTCTGCACTCAAGACTCCCAAATATTCACCTCTCATTTGCCCCTCTAACTTGCCTGTATTTGCTTCCAGAACCAGCTATCTTTACAGGCTCTGCAAAACTAGAAATCTAGGTGTCACATTTGATATTCTCCTTATGCTCCCCCACCCCCCAGTTACTATTTTTCCTCCCATATACCTCTGACTCTCATCCACTTTACCACCAGAACCCTTGTGTAGGCTGATCCAAGTTTTTCTCAGTATATCATCATCACTCATCTCTCTGCATCTACTCTTCTCCTACCCACTCTTCACACTGTAGTCACAATGACCTTGTCCCAGTGTAAATCTGATCATGCCCTCTTGACTTCTGACTCATTTAAATGAAACCCATAGTTTCCCATCACTTTTAGCATAATTATGAAGGATTGTAAAGGATGAAAGATGAAGTCAGTAAAAACTGACTTCAGATAATCAGCAAAAGTTATTATAGCTGCTAAGGAACTTTTTATGTATTGCCATTTCCAAATGGAAACCACTTGGAATATTTGTTCCCATTGCATATTCATTTATTCAGCATATGTTTATTGAGTGCTTGCCATATTAGGCTTATTTAGACATTACATGGAGATCTGTTATTTTTTTTTTTAACACTCTTGTTGAAGTATCCGGTTATTTAAAAGTACTTGTTCAAGAAGGCTGTTGAATAGGAGAAGGACAAATGCAGTGGTTGAGAGTGGGGCTTTGGGATCCAACCTGGGGTTGCCTTCGGGTTCTGCATTCCTGCCTCTGTGATCTGGGGCAGGTGACCGAGGCTCTACAAGTCTCAGTTTCCTTATGTTGAAAATGGAGGTATTAAAACTTCATGTTTATTGTCCAGATTAAAATTGTGAAAATTTCTTAGCATACTGCCTGACACAGACATAGTAAGCCTTCAATAAATGGTAGCTGTTATTCATCTTTAAAATATTTATTGAGTGTCTCTCATGTGCCAGGTTTTAAACTTTGGGAAGATAGCAATGAACAAAATCAACCAAGTTCTGTGATGATAGTTTTTGATTCTAAGTGGTATGGCTAAGATAAAAAGGTAGGAGTAAGAGGGATATATATATTTGAATCTAATATAAGAATCAGTTTATAACAGCATAATCCAAAGAATGAATTGAATGATAAATATATTTAGATTGCTTTAAAAAATATTTGGCTCTCTTTTTTAAGTTTTTATTTAGTTTTTAGAGAGGGGAAGGGAGGGAAAGAGGGAAGAAACATCAATTTGTGGCTGCCTCTCGCACACCCCCCACTGGGGATCTGGCCCACAACCCAGGCATGTACCCTCGACTAGGAATCGAACCCGTAACTCTTTGGTTCGCAGGCTGGTGCTCAGTCCACTGAGCCACACCAGCCAGGGCTAGATTGCTTTTAAGATCCTTGAACTTCTATATTTCGTTAAAGCCTTTAGAAGAGAACATATTTTATTTTAATAGTATTATTCCATTTGGGAAGCATAGTCTTACTGGTTTGTGCTTCTGTCGTTCCTTCTTGAATTTGAAAATTACCTGCAACCTAATAAAATGCAGTCCATGAGGAGTTGTAGGTAAGCAAGTTATCTATCTGACATTCACTTTGGACACTGGGGGTGGTCTCTTCTGAAAAACTGACGTTAAGAAAGATAGAAACTAAAAACTCCAGGTATACATATTATTTATGTAAGTATTAATAAAAGTAATTTCTCCACTTCTACCAGTTATATAAAGTGATTTTGCTACTTTCAAGATATGCAAAAAAGTCATATTTTGGAGTTATCTTTTTATATAACTTCCTTCTATTTAAAATCAGAGAAGATACATGGATTTATTCCAGTTCCATAATCTAATGTTACATTTGTTTGGTTGCCAAATAACCATTTGCTAGAGACATGCTGTTCCTATAACCCTTATATAATTTGGAGTGAATTCCCTCCTAAATGTGGTATGGAAACGTTTTTTACCCAATGTATAATTTTAGAGAACATTTAAAATAGCACATGTCATTTGAATGTTTATCTCTAGCCATTGTTCTTTAATCAGATAATTATGTATATTTTATAATAATAATGACTGTAATGATGGATAATACTTAATATCTAGTGTCTAAATGCAAGATTAGACATCATCTTCTATCCTTTCTACATAATGAAATGTATTAATGTTCCCTAACAAAGTATCTCTTTGAAATTTTTGAAAGGCCCCACCCAGAATGGATGCTTATGTACGCCCCACTTAGAAGTACTTCCAGTTGTGTGCAGTCAAGAAGTCCTTCTGCCATTATATACAATCATAAAGAATGGGAAATTGCACTTCTAAAGTGCAAAGGGGGCGCCTCACCAGTTTCCACTCACACAGACACCTCTGGAATCAGAGCCTTAGGGGTAGCAGGGGCTGACGTGGGAGAGGGTTACAAAGATGAAGGCAGATAGTCCTTGCGTCTACTTCTCATCTTTTGATTTTCTATGAATTGTTTTTTTATCTTTTCTTATCTTCCACTTTTATTCCTCTATATTTTAATACTTCTGCATTCCTTTCTGTGTATCCTGTTTTTCTCTGAAAGACTTAAAGTCACAAAGGAGTAAAGGAACTTTGTGGGGAGTTCGTAGTAGGTAGCAAATATCAGTATCCTTGAATTTGGCAATATGGTTTATGCCAATATATTTTTATAATGAATCATTGTGCTGAATTTTATCGTTTGTATTTGTATTATTATTTGTATTAATGTGACATATTCATAATTTTTTCATATTAAGTCTTTAATTTCTCAATTGTCCATTAATTGTCGGTTAATAAACACAGCATATCTAAAATCTTAAAGTAATTATTTTATATTTAAGATTTTAGATATGCTGTGTTTATTAACCGACAATTAATGGACAATTGAGAAATTAAAGACTTAATATGAAAAAATTATGAATAAGTTTAGGTCAAACCAAAGCATGTTAAGAATGAAACAGTTTCCTACTGAAGAGTCACACGTTGCAAAAAAATCAAGTCATTCGTCAGTCTTGCCTAAAACAACAGATTTATAATAGTTGGCTCTGATAAATTATGACTGGCCTGTTCAGAAGTTATTAAGTCACATGAGAAAGCAAGAAAACTTGAGGAACAATGTACTGTGACTGTTACGGCGGCTGGTTCCCGTACTTTAAAGCAAGATGACAGAGAGTAGTGTAAGGAGAGCTATACTGGATTGTTCCTGACTGACTCAACGCATGTGAGTTATGCCCAGGATCACAGGCTGGGTAGCTGTCCAAAACCTGCATACACAAATCAGCCTGGAATTGGGAATTAATCTTTTCATTTCCCACCATATTATCAACACATAGATTCTATATCTTTGGTTTGTACTACTGATTTCAGCAATTCATTTAGTTCTTATCTCCTATCTAAATATTTCCTTAAAATAACTTAGTTATAAAGATATTAATTCTATGTCTACTATACATATTAATTCTATATTAATCCATAATTATATAGATTATAAAACTTAAATGGCTGTTAACTTTTTCTGAAGACTAAATGGCAAAGGCATTTTGTCAGACTCATTATCCTGAAATTTTATTTCCATAATATTTTAAATTTGCTATGTTAATAAAGTAAGGATATCAGTTTTTAGTTGAATATTAAGCAGAATAAATTCAGCCCTGGCTGGTGTGCCTCAGTGGATTGAGTGCCAGTCTGCAAACCAAAGGGTCACTGGTTTGATTCCCTTTGGTTGAGCAACCGGGTTGTGGGCTAGGTCCCCAGTTGGGGGTGTGTAAGGGGCAACTACACATTGATGTTTCTCTTCCTCTCTTTCTTCCTCCCTTCCTCTCTGTCTAAAATTAAATAAATAAACTCTTTTTAAAAATAAAGAATAAATTCATTACAGACTTACAAAAATGGTCAATAGTCATCAAACCACTTCCATTGGGGGGAAGTTCATTTACTTGCATTTTATTATGATTTCAATGAATTTTTCAATGAACATTTACCATACATATACTCTGTAGTACTCACCAAAAATAAATGAAAGCCAGGTCTTCCTTCAATAAATATATAGGTTAGTGAAGGAAACAGACTTAAAATAATTATAATGCGCTATCAGTAGTGCTGTAATAATAGTGTGCATAAAATGTTACGGAGCACAGATAAGATAATGGTCATCTAGTTCTACAAGGGGAGCCAGCAGGGGAAGACGCCATGCCTGGTCTGACCTTGCAGCATAAACAGAAATGTGCAGGATGGATGAGGAAGGGAGTGACGGTCTGTGCGGAGGGACGAGTGGAGAGAGCGACGGGCCCTTTGTCCCGCTCTCTCACCCCAATACGTTGCTGCCCGTGGAGACCAACACAAGCAACACTGATAATCTGTTTTATTCTCATTACAGGGCACTTGAATTGGCTGTAAAACACAAAACACATGTCGATACAGTTCTTGCCTACCGTCAGAAGTTTTTGGAGACATTTGGTAAACAGGAAACTAATAAACGATACTTGCAGTATGCAGAAGGTGTAAGTATTATACAGTACTTTATAAAAATGTATGTGTTTTATAATTTATGTATAATATTCATCTTAAAGAGACAGAATTTTAATAATCCATACCTTGATCTAAAAGAATTACTTTTTGCCTTATGATGTTGCAGTCTTCTTTTGACTATATAATTATATTACTAATTTTTAAAAACACTTCCAGCCATGTTTTGATTAGCAAATCTGTTTTCGTAATATCCAGTTTGTGTTAAGGTCTAGTGTTAATTAATATTTTAGATAAACAATATAAATGCCTGGGATAAAGGCTTCTAACTTCTGAATTTTGTGTTTCACCAGCTGCCCTTTCTGCTCCAGGGGAATTATATAAGCACAGAGGGCACTGGCCAGAAAACAGATACTTTGTCACCCTATAGGATTCTAGGGAGCTAGGTCGCCCCTCCAGAAGTGCCTAGCCTAGTGTTTCACCGCCTAGGACCAAACAAGGGTAAACCTTTGCCTCTGAAATTCCAGAACCTCAGATTTTATAACTCCAATTAGAAGAAACTCATTCTAGCACATACTAGCCCACAAGAGGAGCCAGAACAAAAGCGTTTGACCCAATGCCTAGAGCAGAGCTGATTGTGGCCACCGGGCTCAGGCTGCAGAAATAGAGTTTACCTCTAGCCATACAGACGAGAGACTTGTAATCCCAAGAGAGGGCCAACCTTGCTTCTACCTCTGTGAACCAGTTGATTCCCTTAACCTTTAATTCATTTATTTATTTAAAAAATGTACATGAGTACTCACTCTGGGGCAGGTACTGTGCTAGGCGTTGAATCGGATATGGTTTGTTTGGTGGAGCTTATAGACTATGTGGGAGTGTTCCTCTGTGGGAATAGAATAAAATGATGTTCTGATCCATCCTAGGAGGCAGAGTATATTAGAGGAACCTTGAGTGGAAGAACGAAGGTAGGGAGAAGGCCACTACAGTTCCTACTAAAGCCAGCACTGTCCATTTATCATATTTAGAAGAGTGAGTGTCATGATCTACATTTTTGGACTTCAGAACAGTTTTCAAGATAGTGAAACCTTTGGGGCCATTCTTAGAGTTCTGTAATGCAACTTCAATATCTGGGTCCAGATAGACACAGTTGTGGGTTTCTTGGTGGAAGGGGATGTCCACAAACCTTTGTAATATTCAGAACTTGTCTGTTACTGAAATGAATCCTCGGGGAGTTTGGGCTGTAGGACCTTACTGTAGGACCTTGGTCTAGGACAAACTCAGGCTCCCTGGGACCTCTGCAGGCTACACTCATAGAATGTGACGGCAACTACCACCACCACCGTGCTAAGCCGACCAGTCACCAGATCAGCTGATATTTTGGTCATAGTTTTGAAAATATGAGTGTGTTAAAACTTAGCACCCACCTTAAATTTATTTCACTGTATAATTTTAAAGCAGATTAAAACTACTCTTTCTTTTTCATCATCATTGTCATCAATATTTTTTTTCAGTATTTCCACATTTGGTGTTTTTGAGGACGTAGGAAATAAAGTCCTTACCTTCAAGGAAATTCTGTTATAGTTAGCAAAAGCTTGACAGATTTATCTTTCTCATTATATATTTGTTCAACTATTACCAAAGTGTAATACTTCAATCACGAAAGTAGCAGGTAATCGTAACAACATGGCTTTTTTAGGCAGCACGCTTTCCCTTCACCCTAAAACTACACGGGTGACTGGGACTCCTGTGGCACTGCGTCCCGGTTTCCTGCTTTTCTTTCTCATAAGTGTAATTTGAAACCTAACTAGAAATCATAAATTAGCATTTTAAGATGAATATCATCTTTTACTTTAAAAATCCCCCCTATTTATTGTAGACAAAATGGTGACCATATAAATTCCTTATTTCAGGACTAAGAGTTTAATAGCAAAAATTCAAAAATTTATTCTAGATATATTGAATTCCAGTGGGTTCATAATGCATAATGTGAAAGTTTAGATATACTTAGAAGTGAAAGTTCGATGCACATTCAGACGAGATTGGGCGCGTTCAGGGTGGTGTGGCCGTGGGCTGATATACATTCATATTTATGAGCTCCAAAGTGTTATCTGGGCGTTTCTAGTTTAAAACGTTGAAATTTGGGGTTCACATAAGTTGTACTGTCTTCAAAGAACCCCATTATAGTCATTGTACCTGGTTTACATTGGTATTCAGTGGTTTCTGTAAAGTAATACAAGTATGGCAAATAAATCCACTTGAGGAATATATTCAATCCACGGAACACATACTCTGTGGAAGAAGAAAAATAGAAGAACCTGGAAATGTTTAAAACATTATCGTAGGAGAAAGGAAAGAAAGAGCATAAAAACCCACAAACACTTCACGAGCTTCTGGTTTTTAGCTGAGTCTGAGAGAGATGGGGTACAGGAAGGAGGGCCATCTGGTGTGATTTTGAAATTACTTCTATGTGAGTAAGAATTGACTAGGAACCAGAATAAGAAGTGTCAAATAGTACTGATACTCCCTGTAAGAGGAAAAGATGTGTTTTAGTATAGAAGTCACTTGACAGCTGTCATGAGTATGTCTTCATATAAAACTCACTTAAAAATACTCTATTCCAAAGACTAAATTATCAGAACACTGTTCTAAAACTGGATAAATGCCAAAGAGAAAGTGCAACATTTATTTTCAGTAGGGCACCTATCAGCTGACACCAGCATTTGTATTATAACAAGTTACTAATATAGATGTCATTAATTTACTTGATGGACTTCTGTTGTAATGGAGCAACAGTTGTTCAAAGTACCATCAATAAATATATGGTTTTATTGTGATTGATTTGAGAAACATATGTAAGTCAATTTAAGGCTGGAAGAAGGCCAGAGCATTCATCAAGTTTGCCCTTCTCTTTGCAAATGTTTTGTTAGGCATAGAAACAAGTGTTTCGCCATTTAAAAAAAAATACCAAGTTCCAGCCTGATTGAAAAACGAGTCTTTCAAATAATCTAAGGTTGCTCTGCCTTTCAGTGAGCTGTCCCTTGCATCTTAGCACAGACGTTCATCTTCTGTTAGGAGGAAGGATTTTTTAAATTCATCTTTTTGATGTATTACAGGAAAAGTATATGGAATTATTATCTTTAATAAAAGATGGCCAGAATTATCCACAAATTAATTCACAGAAATTTGGATAAATGATATTGTAATAAAAAAAAGAACCAAGCATTTAAATTCATCGACTTCTGGCACAAAATAAAGGAGGCATGAATTCCTTACATTAATCTCTCGGTTACTTAAGATAAATCTGTTCAAGCAGCAAACAGTGCTTCAGTGTGATGTAATATTACTTATTCCACCAACTCCTCTACGTGGAGGTGAAAACCAGTTTACTTTTGGCTCAGTCTCAGGAGTTCCGGTTTATTTCATCATAAATCAAAGTCACTTTAGCCTAGGACACAATTTTTCCCGTATCTTGCCCGAGAGGACACACATTTTTAAATTAGTGATCTCCAAACTTTTTAAAACAGAACAATGTTTTTTTCTTAAAGATTGTTCCTAAAACTCAGGATAGTCCATTCCTGACACCAAATGTAATGCGGGCAGAGCAGAGGTGCTGCCTCGTGGGTCAAAGGGAAAGAAACAGATTACAGATTATCACTTCGCAATGATTCTAATGTGTCCCAGCCTTGCTTTCCCACTACTTCATCCGATGTCTTTACATCATTGTTTTAACCACCACTGTGACATTACTTTAAGAGTTGTTGCAGAAGAGCCATTTTTGCAGAGTATACTCAGGGGAAGCAAATGGCTGCCGTATCTTCCCTCATAGCTAGGCCTCTAATGGAAACCTCAGTTTATACACAGTGAAAAGCTGACCCATTTGCAGCAGGCTCGGGGGACAGCAGTGCACATTCACCCCTGTGTCCCTGGGGCACCTGTGCAGAACCTGCAGCTCCTTGGCACTGTCTGGATGTGCCTTTTATAAACAGCTACAGCAAGATTTTGGTCTTTTGAATCACAATGAGAGTTTTTGCTTTTTATTGTGGTGATTATTTGGTCTTAAAGCTATTTTTTAGCATTATTTTTTCTTAACTTTTCTTTCATGCCCTTTTATTCTAATGCTTTGGGAGTCATACATTCTTTTTTGTTTATTCTTTGCTTGGATTAAACAAAAATGTCTTTAGTATATAAGCATTTTTCTTCTTGTCTTCTACTGCAGCTCCAAATAGATTGGGAGAAAGTCAAAGCCAAAATTGAGATGGAAATTACTAAAGAACGAGAGCGATCATCAAACAGCCAGTCCAGCAAGAGTATAGGTCTAAAGTACTAAATGCCATGCTTACCTTTAAGAAGTTTTACCTTTTGAGATTAATTCTGATTAGCCAAGGGTAGGCATGTGTTCTTAGCTAAAGAAAGGCGGAATCTTTAAATATAAGCACTTTCTATGTATTTAATACTAAAAGTATATTCAAAAAGACTAAGCACAAAATAATTGATGTAATTTTATCTTTTTTATTTCTTAGTCCAATAATTCACAAAACATTCCTATATATTTATGATATACCTACATAGTGTTGCTTGCATTCCAGTTTTTTTGCCCATTATTTTATCCCTGAATCTTCAGCATAGACAGATACTAATGCTGATAATAAAATACTGGACTCTTTAAAATGCATGTTATCATTAATTTCTATTTGACCCCTTAATCACAGTGCCCTGAAAGTTTATTTATACAACAAAAATATATAAGGATGGATTTATGAAAATCTACAATACATGTAGTTGTGCACCAGCGTTCATAGCAGTGTTACAGTAACAAAAAGGTGACAGAAAGATGAGTAGATAACAGATGAGTGTGTAAACAAAATGTATATACATGTAGTGGATTATTAGCCTTAAAAAGGAATGAAATTCTTGTACATGGTGCAACATGGATGAACCTTGAAAATATTATGCTAAGTGAAATAAACTGACACAAAACATCAAAGTGTATGACCCCACTTATTAGAGGTACCTAAAATAGGCAAGTTCATTCAGACAGAAATGAGAACAGTGGCTGCTGGGGGCTGGGAGAGGGGGAAATGGGGGAATTATTGTTTGTTTAATGAGTGCAGAATTCCTGTTCTGGACGAACAAGTTCTGAAATGGATAATGGTGATACAACATTGTGAATGTTCTTAACGCCACTGAATTGTACACTTGAAAATAGCTAAAATGGCAGATTTTATTATATATTTACCATAATTTCAGAAGTATACTAGAATGGGCAAGAAATATTTTCCTCATTTTTCTCCTGATTTGAGAATGTTCAGGTACTAGGCCCTGGAGTATGAGTTTGTGAAAATCTTAAATGATAAACCCGTTTGACTAGCCTTTATTCAATATGTCCCAAAATTATTACTACAAAAGCTTTTTAACATTAACAGAAGTACTTAGAAAGTCTTCCATGAGGTCATTTTTAGGAATGGTGTATTACAGAGTGGGAATATGCAGATGTATGGAAAAGTGATTACCTCTCTCACCTCTGTTTTAATTAATATATCTAGCTTTCTTTTATGAAAATGTTTCTGTCTTTTCAACAAATTCCTTTCTTTTCTGGAATGTTGGAGTATCCTGTTCTTCATCCAGATACTGGGTACAGGGGAATATTCAATTTGTGAAATATGATTGAACAGTTTACCTGCAAGTTGTACTTGTAATAAGTTTATATATGTTTTCTACATTGTTATATTTCAATTAAAAGTTTAAAAATAAAAATGAGTAAAAGGGTCAATTTTTTAAATTTCCTTTTAATTATACTTGACACACAATATGATATCAATGCCAAGTACACAGCATAAGGACTCAGCATTTATATGCCTTACAGAGCGATCACCAACCATCCAAGTCTATAAACGCACCACCACATGGTCACCACGACGCTACTGACTCTTTTCTCAAAATGTACATTATATCTTGAAGGGTGAATTTCATATTTATTTCATTACAATTTAAAAGACAAAAACATATTATGAAATATGTCTGTATTCTTACAACAGTTCTCTGATACCAACTAGTGTTCTACAATTCAATTCAATTCTGACATTGACTACCTGGATGCAGCGTCAGGCCCCACAAGGTCAAGGAGGAGATCCCCAACTACACTGCCTTTATTTTAGTCCCCAGCTGCAAGTGGAGACTACAGGGTCCCCACACTTTCATCCAACTTGGTTACAAATTTGGGAGTTCCTGGCACCCCTCTCCCTTCAGTTTTGATGATTTGGTGAAACAACTCTTGATCTCGCTGAAATGCTATCCTTAAAACTACAGTTTTATTATAAAGGACACAACTCAAGAGTCAAATGGAAGAAATGCATCAGGCAAGGTCTTGGGGTAGGGGGGATTCAGAGCTTCTGTGGCCTCCCCTTGTGAAATCTGGGGATGTCATTCTCCCAAGCCTCAATGTCCCAAGTTTTTTATTTTTAAAAAAAATATCAGGGTTTCATTACATAGGCATGCTTGATGAGATCAATAGCCATGTGATTAAATTCAGTCTTCAGCCCCAGTGCTTCTCCTTGGAGGTCAGGTGGCTAGTGAACTAGAGTTGATTAGCCCCCATCCTGAAGCTACTTAGAGGTCCTGAGTCACCTCATTAGCACAACAAAGACACTCCCCTTGCTCTGAAAATTCCTGTGGTTTTGGAAGCTCTGGGCCAGAAACCAGGGACAAAGACCAGATGTATTCTTTATTATATCACAATATCACTTCCCCAATCATACCCAATGTGTTTTTTTTCTCTTACACTTTAAAAAGTATCTATTGATCTGACTGGTGTGGCTCAGTGGGTTGAGCACTGTCCCGAAAACCTAAGGGGTCACCTATTTGATTCCCTGT
The DNA here is from genome assembly GCA_039655065.1 of Glossophaga mutica. NCBI lineage: Eukaryota > Metazoa > Chordata > Mammalia > Chiroptera > Phyllostomidae > Glossophaga > Glossophaga mutica. The sequence goes on from CM077304.1 coordinate 197,767,459, forward strand.
CAGGGCACATGTCTGGGTTGTGGGCCAGGTCCCTGGTCAGGGCATGTGAGAGGCAAGAGAGATTGATGTTTCTTTTGCACATCAATGTTTCTCTCCCTCTCTTTCTCCCTACCCACCCCCTAAAAATAAATAAATAAAAAACAAAACAAAATCTATTATAGAAGATTCTTGGTTAACTATCGATAATTTTTTACATTTCAGGGGAACTTGCTGTAATTTAGTGTATTTGCATGTATGTATTAATCTTGTGTATCTCATAAATGTATCAAATAGGGAAGATCGTTTAAGCCTGGGACCTGGTCCTGTTGCAGATTAATAATATTTCTAGGACATGGTGATTCCCCCTACCATTTCAGCACAGAGGGTATGGTATGCAGGAGGAAACATAAGTTATGATAAAAAATAAGTTTTAAAGCAAACGTATTTTAGAAAATGGTTTACTACAGTAAACAATTACCAAGAATATCAACTGAAAATACCTTTAAATATCTGTCATTTTGTATGTATAGAAAATATATAACTTTCTGAAAATGACATATGCTACGTAAATATTGTTTAGATAAGTACCTCAAACTCATTTTCCTTGTAAATTCTGACTCTGAAGTACACAGCATAAAAAGCTAATAGACAGTAATAAAAATATATGGATTTTTATTTGTTCTGAAGACTTTACCTGTAGATTTTGTGGTCTGCAGATAGGACTGTGGCAAAATCACCTGTCAGGATTCCTTTAAACACCATCTACAGAAACCAAAGCAAACCAGGGGTGATGGCAGTTCTTTGGGAAGACCCGCCCATCTTTATCTTCCCTTGCCCACAGCTCACATAGCTTCAGTTCCTCCTACCCAGTGGTAAATGGCTTCAGGACCACAACATGTGTGAGATGTTCACATTCTTAGGAGGCCTCTGACAAAGTCGTTCACTCTGCCTGCTTTCCTCTGAAGCTGCTCTTTCCCTACAACTTGACTTGAGCTGCTGGACCTCACTGCCCGGCCACTTGCAACCCAGTTTCATATACTCACCACACACTGTGCTCGTCTTTTAGTTGTAGTGATTTCTAAAGTAGACCATTTCAGAACAACTTAGAGCAATTCAACTTTTCAGATGTTTCCAGATGTTCTAGATCAGGGGTCCCCCAATTCCAGGGGCCACGGACCAGTACCGGGTCCATGGCCTGTTCAGAACCAGGCTACACCACGGCAGGAGGTGAGCAGCGGGCAAGCGAGCAAACCGGTCCCTGGTGCCAAAAAGGATGGGGACTGCTGTTCTAGATTATGGAAAACTGTTCTAATGCTCTTTACTGTAAAGCAACGCTCTCACTTCCTCTGAGGTAGGTACTCTCCCCGTTTTAGAGATGAGAAAAGTAGGCTTAGGGAAGTTAAGCAATGTGCTTATGGTCACATAACTAGTAAATCTAGAGTCCAGAGACTTGCCCAGGCTGCTCAGCTCTAAGCCAGCATGTCATACTGTGTGAAGTCGTAACAGTCAGTCATGCTCCACCACAAGAACACAAACAGAATGTTAATGTAGGAAGCTGTTTTTGTCCTTGCTTCGGTATTGGCTGGCACTGGGTGTTTAATATAAAGTTAGACTCTACGGTTCTCATTTTTATGCTGAGCATACCAAAACCATTCTTTCTTCAAAAAAATGGACAAGATTTACCAGTTATTTTGAAGAACTGTGTTTTTTAATTTTTTTAATTAATAAAGTCAGACCAGGAAGGAAGCACATTTGTTGCTTAAGGAATTAGCTGAATGGGAAAAAACCAAACTAATGTCTGAGCTGTCTTTGTTGACCATTTCAGACTTTATCAGTGAAACATTTCTGCATTCCCACAAATATTTTTTTTAATTATTAAAGATTCCTGGCCCAGATTCTACAGTATTTTAATATTTCCTTAGAACAGCAAATAGCAAACAATAGCTACCTTATTTCACCTGTGAAAACGTTGGAAGTGATGCCAAAGTGATGCTATGTAGCTACAGCCACAGCCCTGACAATAAGCTGTCCTGCAAGGTGAAACGGCATGTCGAGAGGCCTAGTGGCTGAGGGTACCTGCTCTGAAGCCAGGCAGGCTGGGTCTGCCTCCCGGGTCTTCCACTCGGCGGCCGTATAACTTTGGGCACGCTACTCAACCTCTCTGGGCCGCACTTCTCTTGTTTGTAAAATGGGATGAATAACCCTTAGGTCCTCCTGTTGTGAGTTTTAAATGAGATAATGTATGTAAAATACTTAGCACAATACCTGATCTCTCTAAGTGTCCGATGACATGCAGTCATTATTTTATAACCATCATGATAACAAATGAAAAGTGTCACCCCCACAGCTTCTACCAGGAATGTACCTAAAACTCTGCACATGGTTAGATTTTTTTTATTTCGAAGAAAGGCTAAAATGTAAATTGCTCCCAAATTTTCAATCGGAGCATGCTAGATACAATGATATTTAACATAGCATGCTAGAAATGATGAAATAATAATAAAGACCTGCCAGAACTCAAATGCAATATTATAACTTAAGACATTTTTAGTAACGAATAGATTACAGATGTTTATTAAAACAAGCTCAGGTGTCCACAGCAGAAACTCCACAGCAGAAACTCTTACACTCCTTGAGAGACTTTTGAAAACACCTGCAGGAAAGGCAGAACCTGTGGAAGACTAGGCAGGTATCAGAGAGTTCCCACAAATACGGAAAGAAACAGAAACAAATAAATGTTGATTATTTCCGCAGGAAGCGTAGAAGTATGCAAAGCACAAAGCAGAGCCCACAAAAACTCTGAACAGTCCTCACAGGCGCGCTGAGGCTACCTAAAATAAGACCAGAAGCCACGGAAGACCGGGCAGCTGTCAGAGAGCTCCTGTAAGCACCGACAGAACCGGAGGAACAAACATATGATGGCGGTGTCCACGGAAAGCTTAGGAACACTTGAAAGCGGAATTCAGAACAAGTAGAAAATCTAAGAATACTCGGGGGGCTGCTGGGGATAACTGAAGAAAATGCAGACTCTGCGGAGGGAGACCAGACAGGCTCCAGAGAGCTCTCTTCAGAGAGCGGACACCAGCGCAAGCAGTACAGCTAGAGAGCAAAAGCAGCCAGAACTCCTTATCTCCCAAGGGGAAATGTAGAAAAGATGGAAACCTCGCAGGTATCAAGAGATTGTTCAGGACACAAGGAAAAGGCAGAGCCAGTGTCAGACCCAGCAGCAAACTGTGGACCCAGAAGAGAACACAGTCAACAAGAAACCTGGGACAGCTCCCGGGGAGAATTGCGAATCAGCCAAACTGACGGTTAATCACGAAACTTCTGAGAGCTCGTGTGGAAAAGACTGAACCCACAGAAGGTCCAACAGGCACCCACAGACAAAACACTTAAAGAAAATGGAAGTCAGATAGAAGACTACAGGTATCAAGAACCTCATGACAATCCCAAAGCAGAGATGTGACTCAACAGAAAGCCCTACAGGTAAGATGAAACTTAAGAAAATTCCTAAGATAAATCCAGGAGAAGATCTGAAAGACATTACAATTACTTATGGCAATTCCAAATTCTGAAAACTTTTTTACAGGAAATCCTTAGTAAGGATTCAGATGTATCAGAGAAATTACAAGAAAAATCTAAAATATCTGTTTAAAAAGATATGAAAAATACTATGAGAAAAAGTTATAGAAAAATACTAGGATGCACACAATGTACCCATTTTTCAATCAAAAAAAATGTAGAAGGCCATACAAAAACAAAGAATACCAAAAGAAAACCTGAGGCCAACAGTAGTCAATACTTCATTGAAACCATCAAGGAAAAAAATGCAATCGAAGACTTCTTGGAACCCACTTATGGCAGAATACCAAAAAAAAAAAAGAGAGAGACAGAGAGACAGAGAGACAGAGAGAGACACACACACAATGTTTGGAAGTTGACTGTAGTGGATTTGAAGAAATGTTTGGTTCAATGAGCGAAATTAAGGATGGGCCAGGAAATCTCAGTCAAGAACATTCTCTTATAATGCTTGTGAATATGAATCCAAAGCAAATGCCTCTGAAACTGAAGACATGTGCCAAAGAACATTTAAGAATCTAAACATTTGCCTCATCAAACAGATAATGTGCAAACAGAGATGAAGGTAAAGAAATCTGAGCTTTATTTTCAAAAAAAGCTGACTCGGGGAATGCCCCTACATCCCAGACACAGATACAGAGCTGACAAAGAACTAGAGTCTCAGTTGCTTACATCAACTGAAAAGATTCATGTAAAGAAATATAAAAAGAATACAGTGAAGAACTTTCAAAAAACGAAACCCCAAAACTTGAAAGCCAGAACTGTGAAACAAAAGACAAAACTCTTACATCAAGGGAAGAAGTAAAACTGGTATAAATCTACAGGAGTCTTATAGGTTGGCTGGTTCAACAGGTGTTCCGCACATGGAGAAAGGTAACAAACTAATGAAGAGTTTGCAAGAAAAAAGTTAAATCTACAACTGAAGAGAACATACTTTTAAGACCCAGGAAAATAATCAAAATTAATTTTGATCTGCTAATACCTTTGGTCAATACAGAAGAGGAAATTCACACATACCAATATAAATAGTAGTAAACCCAGAAGTTTCCAATTCTTTGATAGGACAAATATAACCGACAGAGAAGCAGAAGATGAAACTGTTTTCAGTTCCTCAGATAAAATCGTAACACAGTGGGGAGTCATGATCATCTAGAAGCAGAAATGACAGAAATGTAAAGTTGGATATAACTTCTAGTCTACCCAGTACACAGAGATGCCACGTGCAGAGCAGCCCCTGCAGAGAATCTGTAAAAATATAAAATTGGAAGCCTACAGAAGTCCGATGCAAGCAGAAAACAAAGGAAACACCTTGGAAAACACTTGTACCAAAAGAAGAAACTTTGTGTAAAAGACCAAGCCAAAACCACAGTGATATTAAATCATAGCAAAGAGTAACTTGGAGTTCTAAGAGAGGTGTTTCAGAGGAGTTGAAGAGGAAAAAAGTGATATTTAGTTTGATGGCAAGCATAAATATCCTCACAGGGGTGTCTAACCTTTGGGCGTCTCTGGGCCACACCGGAAGAAGAGTTGTCTTGGGCCACACATTATATACACAAACACTAACGAAAACTGATGAGCAAAAAAAAAAAAAGGTTTTAGGTAAATTTACCATCTTGTGTTGGGCCGCATTCATAGCCATCCTGGGCCACATGCAGCCTACAGGCCACAGGTTGGACCCCCTGCTTACAGTATAATTTTTGCCATAAAACTAAAAGTGAATTCTGTAAGTAAAATAAATAAAAAATGTGGTTCTATGGCTAAAGTATACTCAAAGTATTGGTTTCATTTGACACTTGATTATTTTATGGGCAAAATAAAAAATAAGAATCAAGACATCCTTTCCAGCCCTATGGAAGAAAGAATGTCTTACTTTTTTTTGGAATTAGCTAATTGCCAATTCATTTTTTGGTTGACAAAATACCTTCCCTTAACCTATCAGTTATTAGCCTTTTGCCTATGGATGAAAGGAGAATGAAAAGTAAACTGTAAACCAGTGAGGTCAGACATAAACTTGCCAAATACACTATTACTGATTGGTTGTCTGCAGCTTACACTTTTGGAGAGATGGTTAGTGCTGGGTTGTACAAAATAAAACTACTCCTTCCTCTTTCTCTCAATCTGGAAATCCAAATTAATTATGATTCACGAGATTTTTACAGAAGTCAATGAAGACTATTGTATAAATCTGAACACCGTACTCACATTTATATCAGTTTCAGCTCTGAATTCTTTTATTAATTCCACTTGAAAGAAACTATATACATTTAGGACACTGAAGTACTTAGCATATTGCCTTTTACATTGTTGAGGCCATTTCCTTAATATTCCCCTTGGCCTTTACAATTGAATCTTGTTTTCCTTACGTAGTATGGTACACCTCCCACCCTTTGGCATAATTGCCAATGAACGCCATTTTCCATGGTCGAAGCAGAGGCAATTAATGGCTTCTTAAAACTATCCTATCTCAGGAAGACATTTTCCCCTTGGTTATGATATTGAATGGCAATAACAAATTGCTTTTAAGCAACTGATACACACACACATCTATTAGAGATAGATGCATTTATATATAAAAATGATTTAGAATATCAATCATGTTTTCCCACATTCCAGATTGATTCTTACCATATCCAGGACCATTATTTCATTTCTCATGAGAAGTCAATGAAAATGAAATGTGCTTGAAATGTTTTAGTCTGTGAATGACTTTGATCATTGAAAACCAGGAGCAAAGGCTTGATTGGTATGAAGAACCTGGCATTCTCAGGTAGGTGTGGTTAAGGTGTGTACATATGTAGCAAACAGCCTTGCAAAAACGACCAATCATAGACCACCTACCTATCTATCCTCCACAGCATATGTGTGTGTATGTAGAGAATAACTATTTTCTACATTAATAACTATTTTCTCCATTTCTATTTTCTACTAGTTCTATGTAATAAATAACTTCCAGGTGAAATATGTAAAACCGAACACCAAGATATGGGCCTTAGGACTTTAAAAATGTTCCTATCCAGGTATTCAAGCACTGTGAACAGATACATTTTGTGTGTATTATGTTACATGTATATTACATGACACAAGTTGGTAATATACCAATAAAACTAGTTCTTGAGATTTTCTTCCTACAAAATTATGTCTGAACAAGTTGTGTCTGGTAAATCAATGAACTGCATGAAAAAAAAGCAAAGCAGAGTCATATTCATTTTTATTCAACTGAGAAATGTGAAGAAAAGCTTGTGTGAGGTATGGGGGAATGTAAAACTTGCAATTTTAAAACTCAGGTGTTACATTATAGATACTCTGAATTTTTTAGGGAAAGAAACATTCCATAGTTCATATAGAAAAACATACTTGGTCCAATTTATAAGTGAATTTTTAGAAGATCTTGTTGTAAAGTTCAGATGTTAGTAGCAACAACACATAGGATATATTTTATATACTGGTACTTTGAATATTTATGTCGACATCTCAGATATGGGTGATTTTAAAGTGTCTAAAATAGTGTTCTTTAAAAGGATAAATCATTTAAAAGACTATGACAACTTTCCAGTTTGAATGGTGGTTAGTATTGCGTCACATGTAACTAAAATTAACAGTGTTTAAGAAACATAAATATGTGCAATTATTCAATATAATACTTCCTTAAATCATGTATCATTCTCAATCAGTACAGTCTCAACTCCTGATGCTTCTGCCCATTCACAGCTAAACTCCTTTTAAAGGACAAAGGTACATATTTCATATTTTAATACACTACCATATAGTCACACATATGATACAATTTGCACAAAGATTTTATTGTTTTTCTGTTTTAATACACTTCAGATGGTATTAAGGACAGGGTCATTAGCTTTTAGAAGTTTAGTAAACATCTTTTTCTATTACAATTGAGGCATTTTAAGACTTGTTAGAACTATCAGACTTTTTCAACTAGCTTTTGAAAATGTAAAGCAATTGAATCATTTTCTTCTAAAACAAGTCAGGTATTTTAAGATTTCTCAGGATTGTCAGACTTTTTCAATCCTAAGAACATTTTAGATACACGGTGAGGTCTGTGTACAATATGTAATCTTTCTTAATGTTCATACTTATCCTTCTTCAAGCAGAGAAACCTCCTTTGTTTTCCTCCTTTTCCTTTCATGATAATCATAAACTGTAATAATTATGTAGTATACCAACTGTATGCTGTATATAGAGACTATGCATATGTACATGAACATAATGCATTTTAATATCTTACCATTTGCTTAAAGGACATTTCATAGAATGGCAGAACTGATACAATGACACTTTTTTCTTAGGACAGGTTTACGGACTCCTTTTGTACTACATTACTGCACAATTATGCCTTTAAACAAAAGTTCCAAGTCACAAGTTCTTATGTTTTGTATCATGTGAATGTATTCCAAATGACAAATGGAGGCAAAGTGCATGGCACCATGCTTCATGTTATGGCATATATGCATCAATCACTGTTACATATAACTGTGGTAAATGATACAATTAAGACTTAGACGACATAATGTATAGTTACTATAAAAAGTTATATATTATGTCACAGTACTAAAAATAAAATTTATTCTTCTCAAATAGTGAAAATAAGATATCCTTCATGGTTTAGTCACATGTTTTCTCGTTCGGTCACGCCTCTTTTTCCCCCCCATTGTAAGTGAAATAAGGTCCAATATTTTATTAAACAAAAATGACAGTGTGGGCAATTTCCGGGCCGTTAAGGCATAGAAAGGGTGGTGAGACAACAATCTTGTCATTAATTGCAGAAATACCCTCCTGATACGTTCAATACATGGTCAAAATACAAAAATAAAAGACAAATATAAATATCTCCTCGGTTATTGAAAAACCAAAAGCCCAGCTGTACCTTATTACGAATATGGTCTTGGATAAACGAAATTCCTGTGTCTTGAACAGGTCCAGCCGCTCACAGGACATGACGAGCATCGCCCACCAAATCAGCTGTAGTAAATATGCTTGGCCAGGAAGACATGGAAGGGTTTCGGGAGTTGTCCTCAAGGGAGGCATAAGGTCAAACCCACGTACCGCTCTCCCAGCCCCGAGCACAGCAGTCCGCAGTCGCCGCGCCCCCCCCCCCCCCCCAGTGCGCCCCTTCCCCCTCATCCCTAGTGGACACTGCCCTCCCCGCGGCAGGCGCCCTGGCGGGCTCGGCGTTCTCTTTGCTTCGGGAAGCAGGCACTTACGAGTGAACACAGTCTGAGGGCGGGGACCGTCCTTAGTTGCGCTCCGCGCTGCGGTCGCCCGGCCGCGCGTGCCTAAAGTTTCCTTGAACCGAGTGAAACGCAGAGAAACTTAGGGTCGTGGGGGCGGGGGGAGCGTGACCCCAACCCAGTCACCGGCGACTGAGCAATTAGGTTGAGGTGGCAGGCGAGGTCTCCGGCCGTCGTTGGCGGCCACGGCCATCGCAGACGTTGCGTCCCACCCTCAGTCCCCAGCCCAGTTTTGTCCGCGTGGTCCTCGAGCCGTCCCGGGCGCTCAGATGAGCGGGAAGCGGCCCTCGCCGCCGTCGGGCTCCCCGGAGCCGCCCCCTCGAGGGCGACCCAGCACTGACACTGGTAGCACGACCTCCCCGGGGCTGAGCTGCTGCAGCCTCATGGACTCCTCGTAGGTTGGCAGGTACTTGACCTCCTCGTAGCTGGGCAGTTGCAAGAAGGCCGGCGAGACTAACCGCAGCTCGTGCTCGGAGGCGCAGGAGGCGACCGAGTACCCGCCTCCTCCCCGGCCCCGACCACCACTGCCACTATCCAAGAGCGAGTCCTGAGAGCCGGCGGCAGCCTCATCCCGCAGTAGCGCGGGCGAATCGTCGTCGTCGTCGGGCGGCCCCGCAGCTCCCGGCGTCCCGGCGTCCCCAGGCGTCCCCGGCCGCGCCTGCCCAGGCCGCGCTTGCCCGCGCGGGTACCTGCGGGGGCTGGGGCAGATGATGCGCTGCAGGAAGTAGCCGATGGCGAAGAGTACGAGCAGGATGAGCAGCCCCGAGAGCTTGCGCACGAACCAGCCCACGTTGTCGAGAAAGGCATGCAGCGGCAGCTTGCAGCAGCGCACCGCCGTGGCGTTGGCCGCGTCGCAGCAGCGCTCTCGCTCGCCGCACGCCAGCTCCGCGCAGCCCCCGCCGCCCCGCGAGGGCGCCACCAACGCCAGCGCCAGCAGCAACAGCGGCAGCAGTGGTGGCGGGGCCGGCGCCACCGACAAGCCCTCGGCTGTGACCCCAGTTCCCCACATGGCGGGCGCGGATAGTCGCTAAGGTCCGGGGCTGGGGATTGGGAAATCCGTTTGTCCGCGTCTCCGTCCGCCCCTCCCTGGGTGCTCCGCTCAGGTCCCGCGCGCCGCCTCCCGCGCCTCCGCTACCTGCGGCCAGAGCTGTCCTCACTTGGCCACGCTTGGGCGGAAGGAGGAGCCGGAGGCGCGCGGAGGCTGCGGGAGGCGGCAGCTCCTTGCAGCCGGAGCAGCTTCCTGAGCTTCTGATCTTAACCCCGCTCTCCCGGCCGCCAGGGCCAGGCGCGGGCTGTCCGGAGCCGCCCAAGATGGCAGGGGCAGCCTGCGCGGGGCTGCCGCGGGCATCTTGGCCCCGGCCGGCTGCGGTCTTCCAACCCTTCCTCGTCACCCTCCGGGCTCGGAACGGTTAACGCTCCGCGCTCAGCCTCGGAGCACCCAGATCTTGATTAATGCAGCCGTCGCTTTCTTTCTCTCCAGACGGGCGGGGGTTCTTGCTCGCGTAGGTGTCTCAGTTTTAAGTGATTGGATTTCCCCAGGAATGTTATTTAAATTGACTTGGGACTGGGATTCGCTTACCCATCCTTTTTGTTATCTTTCTTATTAAAAATGGATGATGGCCATTAATGACTAGCGCAGCCCCGCAGCCTTTCCAGAGCTTGAGGGGAGTGTGGTGAGGGGTACCCCTAGATGGTTCTGCTTTCAGGCGGATCCAAGGGGCTGGGAAGTCGGCACCCCCAGGAGACCTCCTGGACTGATAAAGAATTCCCCGGAGAGGCTCAGGTCACAGGTACCACAGAAGTATTCCCAGAGGTGTAGGGGAGCCCTCTGTCAAGGTGACCCGAGTTGACCAAGGAGAGGAGAGTGGGCACCTATTTCCCCAGAGGCTCAACAGACAACCCCGCCCCACCGCACCCCACCCTGCCCCACCCCGGAGGCACCCAGCAGGGATTTGGCTGGGAGCAGAAGGCGGTCTCTTTTCCCGCGTAAATAACACATCTGTGAAATGTCAAAGGGGAGTTGTTAAGTGGTTGGCAACGTTCCTGACCATTGATCTGCGTCTGAGGGGTCTTTTTCAAGGTTATTCTTATTTGCAAAGTTTGCCTTTAAAGGGAGTCTATCCTGCCACTGAGCACGTGGGACATAGTACCTTTCCTTGAAGTCTCCACTCCCTGGGGAAGCCCGTTAGTGCCCAAGGAAGGAATAACAGTTACTCGGTCCCTGACCCACAGGCACATCTGCTGGGTGGTAGCCGTAAGCAGCCCGTTAGAGCCACGCCACGGAGAAGCCAGAAGCTCACACTGTTATTCAGGCAGCCTGAGACAATCTTTTCAGGATTAGAATTTATTCATTCCCCTATTCCCTTTAAGCACTAGGTCCCCTATGAAGAAACCGAATAGGAAATTCCACAGTCACTGAGAGAAAAAAGTAAAAAAGCAAAGGAAAAATATAGGCACGAGATTCAGCTGTAGGTTGGATAAAAGCAAAGATTTCTCTTAGAGTAAGTCACACTGTATCTCTCTAACGGTCAGGAAAAATAAAATTAATGAGTTTCAAACAATCCCAAGGATGAATGCAGTTCACAGCCTGAGATTGGCTTTAAGTATAAAGGTGAAAACATATAAAGACCTCTTTGGACCTTTATGATCTGACCCGTTTGGATTTCTGCTAGTAGTAGCAGGAGCAATGGCAAAATAAAGGGGGAGTTGTAGGATGGATGATGCATAGGAGAAAGTGCCCTACCTACTGTTATTTTGAAATTACTAAACAGCATTTAAATTGTTTAATTTCTGTCTGCCTTTAAGGATTATAATTTGTGGAATGTTAGGACATAGGATGACATAGATCTTATATAAAATAAAACCTTGGCAGAGTTGTATATGAAAACAGAGAAAAGGATGCGGTCTTCAAAATAAGTATGGAATGGATTTTTATTTGATTTTTTTTCTTTCCAAATTGATAGCCCCAAAGCATCATCCATTAAAGGCCCGCTACAGAAAGTGGCATCTCTTTATTTCTTCTCTGATCTCTCAGTATCACTTAATTCATTTTTATTTGCAGTGCAACTTATTGTGTACAATCTTTTGAAGGAAGGAAAAGAAACCCTATAGCTTTAAAAGCCCCAGAAAAGACATGATCTTCATTACTCAGCATTCTTATTCTTTATATTTGCTTAACACACAAATGGGGTGCACTTAGCTCCCAGAAAGTCACAAAGTCAAGATATTTAGTGAGGAAGATGGAATTTAATTATATGTCACATAGAATAATTGAAAGATAAGGAAGATCACAAGGTAACCTTATTTTTAAAAATTGTCAACAAATAGTGCTTAAATACATGTGTGCGAGAGAAAAAGATGGAAAGGAGATGGGGACTGACTTTTATCCAAAAAACATGGTGTCTTGGAGTGTAGCTCAATAAAAACTAGAAACATTAACTGCTTTATCTTGCTGCAGAGCTTGAATAATATTTTTTGGAAATTTTATCTGCCTCACATATTTACACTCATATGAGTGAATGCCCGATTAGTCACACTTCTCAACTTTCTAGAACAGAAGAAAGTAAACCAAATGTAACAAAACTGTGCTTCTGGGAGCTGTCTAATGCTTGGAAAAAGACCTGGTGGCCCCTTCATGCAGCTTCCTGTTCTATCACATGGTACCTGGGCCAGAGAGAATTTCTCTCTGAAGTCCCCTGACTGTGAGCTCGTGCCTTCAAGACAGGGAAGCATAGCTGTGCCCTTTGCATGTCCCTTCTTCAAAATGTCTAAACATGGGCAGTTGGGACCTTGCAAACAAAGCTCCCAGTCCCTAAGAACCCCTCAAATGGGATGTGCAGCATATTCCCTACTACTAACTTGGTGGTAAAATTGGTTTGTTAACCTTCTCATTTTACAGTTTCCTTGCATTTGCAATATGTCCTCCCTGAGCAAACGTAAATTAAAGGTTTTATTGCAAATAGCATATATTTCCGTAAATGCGCCCACCTAGAAATGAGTTGTGATCTGAAATCATCTGTTTTACAAGTTCTTTTCAGATTGTGTTTCTTTCCTCACTCATTTAATAAATATTTAACATGGGCCCATGATGCGCATTCTGCTCTCTTCTGGGACTGCTGTGAAATCAAACCGTTCCCTGTCCTCAGGGGGCTTATTGGCGGGGGGGTGGGGAGAAAAATGGACACTAATCAGTCATATGAATGAATCACTAATTCCAAACAATGATCATAAAGCAGTAGTGCGGGGGCCTCCAAGTTTTAACATTGGGTATGCTTTGGACAGGGGTGAGATGGGGGTGCCAGCTGGAAAGACCACCCCCCCTAAGAAAGTGCTGAGTAAGAAAGGACAAGGTGAAGAGGAACTTCATGGAGACAAGTGCCTGAGGTAGGAAGACCCTTCACATGTCATCTCTTAGGTTTTGGGGCAAAACCTGTGTAATTTCTATCTCAACAGTTGAGACTCTCTCCTAGGTTAGCTTTAGGTCAAGTCAAGCCACACCTGCTGTTGCTCAATTTTAAACCAAACCTGGTTCACTACAGGGGTCTGTCACAGATGGTGCGTTATAGTTACCTCTGCAGTCCCGCTGAGTTTCCCCTTAGAGACTAGGGGTGTTCCAGGGGGTTTCCTGTTCCTTCCCCTCCACACCCCTGACTTGGAGTGGAGTTCAGATTTCCTTTCAACACTGTGAGCTGGCAGCTTGCTGACCAAAGGCATAAACTAGAGAAAAGTCAAAGTGAGATGATGGTTTGTGTTTTTTGTTCAAATTAGCCACGAAAGGAAATAGAACTCCCTGTCCCATGTCTGGAGTTAGAAACAAAGGGTTGAGTACTTTCAGCCTCCCACAAAAATAATATTTACGTTTGTATTTGGACTTGTAGCTTTTCACAACACTTACACATGCCTTGTTTTGTTTTCTCCTTACTACATTCCTGTGAGATGAACTGAAGTTGTTATTATTCCTTTGTCCAGTGGAAAAGTGGTTAAAACACCCAAATCATGGAGCAAATTGGTGGCATTGGTGAAACTGGAGTCCAACCAAGGATTGTGCATCAGAGTCTAGTTAGGAAGGGTGAGCACGCACCTCACTGGCTCGCCGACGGGCTGGGCCCAAGGGCCCCCGGGGAGGGAGGCGCTCGTCTTCCCTCCGACAACTTCTGATGCATTAAGAGGCCAATTATAAGTCAGATGTCTGAGAGTCAGGCTGGACTTTATTCTAGACCACGAATATGAGATTTTTCTGAGAAAATAAAGCTTATATTACTGTCACTTTGTGGCCACTTTCAGTAACCCATTAGTAATGGTTTATGTAATAATGTGACAGACCAACTATTTCTGTAAGCATTTCTGCAAACAAAAAATAAGTTTTCCTCCTTCATTACATTACATTCTTTATACATGAACTAAGCCATCTAATCTAATGCTGACCAATATACTAATGGTACATGCTTGGGAAAATAAGGATAGAGTGGTTCTGAAACACAGAATGAATATACAATATTATTTATCAGTGACTTAGCCTCCTATAGTTGTGTTGTTTGTAACAATTTATCAGTTAATTTCTCATGGCATACTTTCTCTTTACTTATGCAGGTATGAAAATAAAGCCATATATATTATGAGACATATTTAGCGAGTCCAAGAAGATCTGAAATTAGAATTCCAGTTATATCAGTTGAGTGATTTTGTTTTCTCACTCATGCTTTTTAAATGGTCAGATTGTTGAAGTTAGAATGTATTTGTCACTAGGCTGATATACCAGCCAAATGCTCACATTGGCAGAAAAATCATGTAGCATGAAATTATTTCATAAGATGAAATAATTGTATAAGGTGAAACATTTTTATGCTCCATTATTTTAACTTAAAACTGGTAAGGTACTCTTTCCCTCCCTCTCATTACAAGGCAAAATTGATTGTTAATACCCTCCGAATATTCTCTGTGAACCCACAGGGAGTGTGAGCTGCCTGTTCTTGCCCAGAACCTTGCCCATGACTTCATAGTTACAGGTCAGCACTGACTCTAAGCCACCGATCCCTGGGCCCCTGCAGCATCCTATTTTAGCATTAAATGATGTGGAATAACTGTCTTCCAAGACACTTGCCTTAAAAGATTGTGAATATAGCCCAAATGTCCAAAATTTCCCTTAACAATTTTTACTGTAGATTTATCCAACTATGAATTTTAAAAGGGCCTTTTGGGTATAATCTTAATCTCCCTTTTCATCTTTATTTTCCACTCCTTTCCTTTCTGCATCCTTTGCTCCAGGAAAGGACTACCTGACACTGTTACCATCCGCCCTGCTTCAGAGACATGGTCCCTTCCCTCCCATCTTTGTAGGTCAAAACCAAATAAGACACAACTCCAATGTCACCTTCTTTCCAAAATCTTACATTCTGTATCCCCAACTCCACCTTCCCCAGATAGAAGTCATCTCTTTCTCCCTTCTCAGAATGCCTGTAACACCACCTCCCATTTGTGGCAATTCTCATTTTCTACCTCATAGTTCAGGTGGTTGGTTATACATATGTCTTAATCTTAGGGTTTCTAGGAATCAGCTCAGGGTGGTAGGCTTTTTGTCTGTGCTTCCGTGGAGAGTGGTTCTCTGTCTTCTCTGTCCTGGCACCGTTGTGACTGACTACTTTGGGAGGCTTGCCTGAGGGGTTGCCCCGGACCCACCTTACATCCCCACCCGCGGCTGTGTCCTTGTTTGAATGCCGCTCCTCCCGGCCTGCCCGTGCTCTATGAGAAATTCATGAGGCAGAGTTCTCCAGTGTTCCTGTCAGCGAGCCATCTT
Source organism: Glossophaga mutica (assembly GCA_039655065.1). Lineage (NCBI taxonomy): Eukaryota > Metazoa > Chordata > Mammalia > Chiroptera > Phyllostomidae > Glossophaga > Glossophaga mutica. The sequence goes on from CM077304.1 coordinate 197,783,056, forward strand.
TCTGTGGTCCTGATTCGCTGTTGGTCACGCTGCGTACCTCCCGCAGCAAGGCTTGTCGTGCTGCACGTGAGTCACAGGCCCCACTCCGTTCCCTGTTCCCCGGGACAGGCCTCACCACACACAGGCGAGGGGCTCCTGAGATGCTGATCAGAGTTGGGAGGGTGTCGTGGAGAGCTCTCAGGACGCTGGCGTGCCGCAGCCACACCATGCGGGAGCCTCTGCCCTGGCTAGTTGTACAAAAGTGCTGTCTGCATTTTTATGGAATCGACTTACCTAAGTTTAGATATCTGCTTATATTTTCAACATGGGCTCTTCTCTTGAATAAAAATTCCATGGTTTTCCTACTTCAGAATGAGGCATTTTATCTATGTATACTTTTTTTTTTCAAGCCAGAAGAGGACTTCCCCTTGTTATAATCCCCCAAGGATTTAGAAAGCAAGCCTTTATTTAACCAGTGACTTGCCTCCTGAGGCCCTGATGGTTCAGCTACTGTAAGGCAGAATTTTCACATTTATACTGTTAGTACCTAGGCCATTCGTGGGCATTTTTGCTTTTATTTTTATGTTTTAGTTTTTTAGATCCACACCTCAAGGTATGTTTATTGATTTTAGAGAGAGACGGAGAGAGACAGAGGGGAGAGAGAAAGAGAGGGAGAAACATCAATCAGTTGCCTCTTGTACACTCCCTGACCAGGGATCATAACAGCAACCTAAGTATGTGCCCTGACTGGGGTTCGAACCTGCAAATTTGGGTGTACAGGACAGTACTGCAGCCAACTGAACCATCAGTCCAGAGTGCATTTTTTGCTTTTAGATTCATTCTTCAACCTTTACAGCTCTGCCCTGTATCACGGGAGGGCTGATCCCTAGAGGGTGCATTGCCCTGTTCTCAGGATTCTGGCTGGTTCAGCAGTGGGAGATTGGAGGTCTGCTGCAGGTAACCCCAGCCGCCAGGCTCCCGTGAGAAAAGTTTCCCTTTCCCACTGTTACTAGTCTCCAGGCTGCTTCCCCACCTCCGGTGGGGTGGGGCGGGGGTTGGGGGGGGTTGTGGGTGCGGGGCGGGGGGGGTTCTTAGCTCTTCCTATGTACTCAGTTTCTTGTATTTAATTTAATCCTCTTTGTTTTAAATACTCAGAATGGTTTGTTGATCTTGACTGATACACACTGCCCCTAAACCTCCTTCTCCAGTTCTAGGGATACGAAGATAACAAATTATCTGATTCTTCAAATTCTGCAGTTTGAAGGGAGTAGCGTTCCCCTCTCTGTTGCCTGAGACTAGTCACATTTCTCCCACCCATCCACGTGGAAAATTTGGCTTCAATGGCTAGAGACAGTAAACAGTATTAGGACTGCCACGTGACCATGGTTACAATCTCTGGGTCTGTCTGTCTTCACCTGTAAAATAAAAGGTATAACAATACCTGCCTCATAGAATTGTTGTGAGCAGTAAATGAACGAATATGTATAAAGTGCTGAGAACACTGCTTGGCACAGAGTGAGCTCTACGTAAGTGTTAGCTATTATTATTTAACCAAAAAGAATGCATTATCTTTTCTTGCTTGTTAGTGTGATTTTGAAAATGATGAAGTACAAAGCTAATTTGTCTTAGGGTTATCATGACATTATTAGATTTGTAACTTGTCTTCCCGAATCAGCTGAAGACAAATGGAACCCATTAACTTTGCAGAATTTAATATTTGGCCCTGAGCTTTATCATTGGCAATGCTATAAAAATTAGTCACATAAATTTGTTACTGCATTTGGAAAATGGTCATAAGCATTATGTCTCCTATGAAATCCTCTCTTTTGAATGATTTCTTTTAGAATTCAATTTGTTTGTTTTTTTAAAAAGAGCCTTGTTTGCTTTATGAACCGTTAAAGCTTTCTTCTTTTTTTATCATGGTAACTATGTCAATGGCCACAAATCCCTTTTTGCTTTGGTAGCTGGGGAGCTCAGAACTAAATTTAAAGTTAATTGTAATGTTTGTATCTGTCCCTCCAATTCCCCTCCCCATTTTTGTTTCTTCTTTAATATGGCCTTGGTTTTCTAATTCAATTTATTTTTGTTTAATTTTCTATTCATATTTTACCATTTATACTCATAAGTTATAGCATTCATGTGGAATAAGATATGTCATAGATAAATAATATTAAATTTGTAGGATTTTTAGAGCATGTTGTGAGTTTTTCCATCATTATGATATTCTGAGTCACCAAATATGTTTAAAAATTCATCTCAAGGTAAAAAAATATTACAGTCTCAGGTAGCTATATTCCTCAGCATGAACTGTCTTGAGAATTTGAAGTGGTTTGGTCACCCGCCTCAGTCATTTTTATTTCAGAATCAACTATAATAACCTTTACCAAAGTCTTATAAAACCTGAATTCCATGAGATGTTATTGTTACTTGGAAAAAAGCTTTCTGGTCAAGTGTTTGAGAAATACCCAGTTACAGAAAATTTCCACTCCCATTTTTTTGCCCCTGAGACTCCAGTTAATATTTTGGGAAGCTAGAGTTCTTCAATACAGGTGAATTTTCCATAGACTGAGCTTTGCCTACATAATGTAGGCAAGTGCCATTTTTTAAAGAAAAGTCCACAAGAAAATGTGAAAGGGCTGTTCACTATCAATTAAACGTATTTCTTAGAATCAGGAGTCTTGAAGTTTTCTTAATTTAAAACAATTCACCTTTTGTAATAATAAAAGTAGATTCTTTGAAAGTAAATGCACATTTTTAGTGCTGGGTCCTCAGTGTGTTTGCTTAAAGTCTACTAGTCTGAACAGAAATATAAAATCAATGACCATGTCACTAATGTGGCGTTTAAGCTGTTTGTTCTACATCACGGAGGCACAATTTAGCTTTGGACACAGTCAGATTAAACATGATCTAAGAATAGAGGTACAGGGATCAAGCTGTGAATACACAAAATTCTTTTAAATGGCATGCTTAGGAAACAAAAGTAATTACTTTTTAGTGCTTTCCATATATAAACCTCAAACCTGAGGCATAATTCTATTAAGATTGACAAGCCTAATCTATAATTAAAGCAGTTTGGAAAGACATTTAACAGTGATTTACTTTTTCTTAAAGCTGAACAAAATGGATACTGCTAAGTGGGACCATCTAATAATACAGCATTCTGGCTGCCTGATTTTGCTTGGTTCCAGAGAGCTCAGCGTGCCAGCCACAGAATTCTGCATTTCACTGTTTATGTGGACATTTATTCCCAGAGAGGTGACATTCCTCTTCCAGCGCAGTTTTCTAATAATAACCAGAATCATAACAGCTAGCATTTGTTTTATGCTTAACATTTGCAAAAATACTTGCACGTATATTATCTCGTTTGTTACAACAACACGATGGATCAGGAAAAGTATTAGGAAGGACAGTTATGCTGGGTGGTTAGGAATTCAAGCCATGGCGCTGCATAGACGGAGGTTTAAATCTGGCTCTGCCATGAGTTCTGTGACCTTGGGCAGGTCCCCGAAGGGCTCCAGGCCTGTTTCCCCCCCTGTACTATGGGAGTGATCATTGAATATCATTTATGCGGTTATGGGAGGATTGACTAAAATAACCCAAGTGCTTAATGAATAGTAAATGCTCAATAAACACATTATTTGAGAAAACGTAGAAGACAACGAGACTCAAGAAGAGTGACTTGTTCAAGGTTGCAGAAAAAGTGAGAGCTAGCATTTGAAATTTGATCTTTCTTTCTTTCTTTCTTTTACAAGCAGAAGTCTATTTAGCAAGTCACAGAACTTTGATCTTTTATTTCCGGTAGTGAAACCGTAAGAGCCCTGTATGTGTGTGTGTGGGGGGGGAGCTGCCTGCCTGATAGTGCCCCACTGACCCAGCTGAACAAAGCTCCAGCACGTGACCTACCGTGGCATCAAAAGTGCGTGAGCTTAGGAATTAGGCAGGTGCAAGGTCAAATCCAAGTGCTGCCACTTACTAGCTCTGCAGAATTGGGATAATGATACCTCTCTTCGGAATCCTTGTGGGAATTCAGTGGGACAGTGTGTGTAAACTGGCCCGTCTGCATGCAGTAAACTCGAAGTGGACGTTGGTCACTGCTGAGCAGCCACGCGGGAGGAGAGGGCCTCTGTGACCAGTCGGATTGGAACAGGGTTTGCACCGGCCCCAGTTCTCACCCGATGGGGTGGAGACTTAGACTCATCTTTTATTTTCTCTCCCCAGATGTAAAGAAAGAGATGGAAAGTCTTTCTCATCTCCATTATTTTTTAACAACCTTGTTTATAAACCTTATCTGCATAATCCAAATAAAATATTAAAGCTCCTTAATAGGTGCTTAGAAGTAACATTCTGGCAAGCTCTTCCGAGCATGTTTACTGCATCTGGGGTTTGCAGTTACAGTAAGTCAATATATAATTTCAGATATTATTTGGAGGTTACACTTAATATTAGATGCTCAAAAGAACATAGGAGAATGGAATGCAGTAGCCCCCCCTCTCATCTGCAGGGGGTGCGTTCCAAGACGCCTAGTAGGTGCCTGCAACCGCAGAGAGTGCTGGATTCGATACATACTGTGATTCTACCTGCACATACTTATCTCTGATAAAGCTTAATTGGTAAATTAGGTACAGTAAGAGATTAACAACAACAACTAACAATAAAAATAGAAACAATTATACCAACATACTGTAATAAAAGGTATATGAATGTGGTCTCTCTCTTAGCAAACTAGCATAGATTTCTTTTTTCTTCTTCACGATTTCACGGATAGAAAATTTGATCTCAGCAACTTCAGTGTGCTATTGTTTCCTTATTAAGTTGAGAACTTTCACTTTTATACTTTAAGGAAGCACTTCACAGCTTCTCTTCGGCATACGGGAACTGCCAGCATCACTACCCCTGCACTCTGAGGTCTTTATTAAGTAAAGTAAGGGTGACGTGAACACAGCACTGCTGAGCTGATAACTGAGGTGGCTCCTGAGTGACCAACGGGAGGGCGGTGCCTCCAGCCTGGACACGCTCAGCAAAGGGATGACTCCTGTCCTGGGCCCTGCTGTGCAGGAGATCAGAGCCTTCCCAGGGCGTGCCAACAGTGATGCCAAGTTAGGGGAAACGGGGGCTTTTCTGAGAGGCTATGAAGTGCTGGGAAGTCTGAGAACCTTGCTTCCCAGCCCCGCCTCTGCCACCACTAACTCTGAGACCCTCTGGGTTTCCTTTTCTGTGAGATGAGAGAGCTGGGTTAGGTCTGCAGTTCTTTCCTTCTTTGGAGCCATGCTGTCATTGGGGATCTCTGGATGTCAGGACTCCTCTCCCCAGAAATGTGCACACGGACATACGCACCCCCGGACCCCACAGGCAGCCCTGGAACAGATGGTCTGTCCCTCGGAGTCATCGGAGCCCTGGTGTCTTCGAACGTTCTGCTGCTTCTGTGCAATACGTGGAAAGGAAAATGCAGTACTTCTCTGGAGAGAGAATTAAGAAATTTTGCCATCTTTCACAATTCTGTGGCTGCTTAAGGTGCATGCTGTAAAGAGCACCTTTAATTTAGTTTGATTAATCTAGCTAATTAAATAACCCTGATTCAGTACGTGGTTGGTCTCAGGGCGGAGAAACGTGTGACTCATTCTCAGCGTGTAGATGGGGAAAAAAGGAGGAAAGTTCATATTTTATTTATAAGGAAAATAAAAGTTTTATCCTTTCTTTAAATTTTCATTTTTGATAAGGAGCAGCCAATCAGAACTCTGGAGCTATTGGGTAGTTATTATCCTTCATGTGCTCATTTCTAAGCAGAAAAATATGATTAAAATGAGTTTCTGCACAGCTGTTAATTAGGCGTAATGGCAAAGTAATCATAAAGTTAATAATCAGAGCAGAGCGAACATTTGGAAAGTTATTGTTTAGTAACTGGAAGACTCTAAACACCCAAACAACATCCAACTAACTAGAGAATTATGCCCCCACTGTATACCTTTTTGCCTGCAATTCAACATCAGTTAAAAAGAGAGAACTAAAAGCAGTTAATTACATCTATCTTGAGGTCAACTTTCAACAGCTTAAACCTCCATGGTAAACAAACCACAATATTGAAAGCTTTTTTGAAAAATCAATCAATAAATACCCTTTATACTAGGAAAAGCTGCAACACATTTAACAACACATCAATAAATCCTAAACAAGCCTTGTACTTTGATTAGGTCAACACCCCTGTCGCCTGCCCTCCCTGCCCCCTAACACGCATTCCCATTCCATGGGTGCGAGTGTGCCCGCGGCGTGGTGACGCTGCAGTTGGACAGCTATTACAGACCACTGCTGAGTAGTTTTTTGTAATTGTACAACTCCCCCTGGAAAACAGAGATTAATGAGTTCACAAATGGGACAGCACATAATTTCAGATCTTGGTGATGATAACAAAGTGCTATTTAGGATGCGTGATAACAGAATTACTTTTCCCCTTACATTTTGTCATCCAGAAGTCTAAAGTCAGTAGCGTTAATGGAAAGTTAGGCTAATGTAAAGGTACTCCAGGCCTAGGAAGAGCAAATGGGGTTCTTGGCAAGCGTCTTTCATTGCAACCCTGATTGAAGAGCATTGGGCAAGGTTGCTTAGGAGTCTAACTACAGCCTGTTGCAAATCACTGGAAGGGTGAAAGAAGGTGAATGCACACTACGGAGGGTGGTTAGGTGCCCAGTGGTAGAGGACACCCAAGCACACAAATGTTTGAGGTCTCAACATCCGTTATCGTTTTCTTTCTATGTTTGCTTTCTCTTACTTTCTTTTTCTTTTTGTACATTCAAATTCCTTAGAATTCTCTCCCACCAGCCTGGGTGAAAGAACTGGATTTCCTACCAAAGGAGCTAGCATATTTACCATGATTTGGGGTCACTCTGGGCAAAATTTCTCAACATCTTTCTTTTTATTTTTTTTTCTTTAAAAATAAATGTGCACTTTAAAAAGCCACTGGGCCTCAACCTCTGGCCAACCATGGCTTTGAGGCCCTCCCGATGCTCTTGCCTGTGATTTTTGTAGTTTTAGTAGAAGACAGCTGAGCATGGATTGCAAAATTCTCTGTCCCCATTCCCATCATAAAAACATGAAAACTCATTAATCTTCAGTTCTCACTAAATAACAGTCTTCTCATGTGGGTAAAATTCTGGAATGTTAAAATCAGTACTTTGCAAAGGTGTTCACCTCAAGTCTCTGCTTCTGCGAAACTCCAAACTTCCAGTGCTGTGAGTGCTGGTCCCTTGGACAGGGAAGAAGCACGGTCAAATATCTGAAATGTGTTGAGAGTTAGGAGTTATCTAGATTTTTCTCCTGGGGTCATTTTGAGGAAAGAGTAAGATGTAGAAGCTCTGACTGGGTGGAGCGTAAGCAAAGGTGAAAAGCTGATAAAATTATGGTGGGCAATGAGCTAGCCTAGGATGGGCATGGAGAGCTCTCAAACAATATTGGTCAGTATTTTTTCTCAGTTCTCCCCACAAGTTGTGAGCCTTTTAGTCTTCTCTCTGGGTTATAATTGTAGCCAAGGATCATGGTTCCCTAGGATCAGATGGTGCTGAGAACCCCGCCCCCACCTCCATTCTTGGTTCTCAGAAGATGGTGCCCAATTCCTGCTCACCCCCTCTATAGAGATGGCTCTGCTTCCCTGCCTGGTGTGAGATTCCCAGTACAGTGCCAAGAGGAATTCCTGGAGAATTCTGTGGGGTCTAAACAAGGGAAAAGGGCCCTGGCTGGTGTGACTCAGTGGATTGAGTGCTGGCCTGTGAATCAAAGCGTTGCTGGTTTGATTCCCAGTCAGGGCACATGCCTGGGTTGTGGGCCAGGTCCCCAGTGAGGGGTGTGTGAGAGGCAACCACACACTGATGTTTCTCTCCCTCTCTTTCTCCCTCCCTTCCCCTCTATCCAAAAATAAATAAATAAAATCTTTAAAAAAAACAACAACAAAGGAAAAGTTTCATTCCCCATTCCCCCGTAGTTTCTTCCCAACCTCCTACACTCCTACCCCCATATTTCAGGACATTTCTCTTAATGCCTTTGTGCTGAATGGATGGAAGCTGACTAAGATGAAGTTATAACGATGTGGGGATGTGAAGATGATTATTTCTTCTACAGGTCTCATAGAAGCCCTGGACGCTTTGCCATCAGATAGATGTCCAGAGACCTCAGAACTATTTACTAAATTTTTGCTTCTCTCAGTCATCATACTTCAGGATCTGGACAGCCTCTTTTGAGAGGCCAATTGAACTTCACTGAATTTCACCTGCTGTCGCCCAGATTAAACTCTCTGCCTCTTCTTTCCTGCTGTCACCAGGAAACAGGCAGGTGCGGGTGATGCTGAAGTACAGGGACGGGGGGAAGTGCAGGAACTCACTTTGATCTTGTATGAAAAAATTGCTCCATGCCCGTTCTCTGTGTGAGTTGGTATTAGCAGTTAATACAGTGTGATAGATTTATTGTATCTTATAACCTAGGCCAAGGAGTCCAAGTCCGATCATTATACCAGTCATCAAAAGCCTGCCAGCAGGCTAAGCTCCAGATGGTTCTGTCAAAGTGTAGGCCCTTTGAGGGGCCTCCTACAGCAATAAATCACAGCTTCTCTTGGTTTAAGAATAAAAGTGGTTTAGGCATGTCAGCCATTTTTAAGCTAAGGACATTGTCTCTCACTCTGGGTCTCTGCTACGAGACTGAAGGGACCTTGAGATGGTGAAGAATGTTATTAACGCCTTTCAAGTTCTGTATCGTGTAAGGATGGTGTTGGGCTGCCTACAAGAGGAAATGTGACTGGCAGCGGCTAAAATTAGTAAGGGGATTATTTATTTCACATATGGAAGAGTTCTGGGGTGGGCAGCAGGAAGAGAAAAAAAGGAAAGAAAGCAAAGGGCAAGAGGCTGGAGGGCATGCTAACCACATCATTCTCCTTCGAAAAGATTTCCTGGGCTCTCCCACCTACATCTCATTGGTCAGAACTGGGTCCCATGGCCTCTGCGCTTCAAGGGAGTCTGCAGAGGAAAGTATTTTAGTTTTCTAGCCTTTTTGTGAGAAGATGAGAAAATTGGGCTGTGAATGACTTTTGGTAGCTAACAGTGTCTGCCACACTCCCTGTGTGACTTTCTCCCTGACGCAGGAGTTCTCATCCTAGTTGTACATTAGTATCCCTGGGCAGCTTTTAAAATGAAAGCCAGAATACCCTCAGGCCGGTGAAATTAGAATCTCTAGGTGGGCCCCAACAGTGCTGAAGTTCCTCCGGTGATTCCAGTGTACAGCCAAGGTCTGGAAGCACTCCTACACTTACCCTCATTCGTCTGAGGGCTGCCCCAAGTGTGAATTTTGACCTGATTCTCATTAGAAACAAATAATAGGATGCAATGTGTTTGAGGGGTGCAGGACTTGAGCAATCAAGATCTGCTCAAGGCCAAATCTGTAGTCGGTGAAGAGTTTGGGGCGGAATCGCCAGATCCTCCATCCTCGACCCATGCAACTAGAAGTGGCCCCCACCCAGGATTCCCATTAGTACATCCAATCAAACGCAGTGTTAACAAGGTGGCTGTTGGGGAGAATTCAACTTTGATCCAATTAATACTCAATTTTGAGGAGAGCAGGTAACCTTGGCCTGCTGCCCTCTCTCCTCTACTCCAGTAATGACACTCAGTGTGAACTCCTATTTGGGATGAGCATGTGATTTCAATGTTTATTAATCCAGAGCTACTCGGGTAAGAGGATGCTTACAGGCTTGAATTATTAAGGCTTTCTCTCTCAAGGTTCCCTTGCTAATCTGCTCCTGGGACTATTCACTGGGCATGCAACTGCCAAACAGCCCAATGGTAAATGACCCTCATTCATCTGGAGGTTCCGATTTCTGAAGCCAGAACTGCTCTTTCTGAGCCCCTGGTGGGGTTAACACAGGGTTTTCCAGACTGTTCGCACTGGAGACAGCCTTACAGATCATCCATCCAAACTGGCGTGACTTGCCCCAAATCACCCAATCTACTACTCGCAGCTCTGAAATGTTAACACCAGTCTAACTGATCAGATGTTTTTATATAGCAGAAACATAACAAATGTGACCAAAGATACACTGGTGCCTAATTATTACCTTCCAACTATTCCGCACAAATCTTTAAAAATAGTTCAGGGCCCGAAACAAACTCACCTTGCAGGAATAACGCAGCTAGCTGAGGGAAAAGCAAATGCACATTTCCATGCGCATTTCCTGAATTGGCTGCTCACGCCGCTCAGCGGCACTGGGAGCCCCTTTCAACACCGAGTACAGGCTCGGCCTGCGTGCGTTCACTCCTGACGTATGTTGATCTGAACAGATCCCTGCAGACCCTCCACTCTGCTACCCATTAGTTAGGACACCTCTGCAGGACCACATTATTACCAGCTAATACATTTAGAGCACAGCAACAAGAAATCAACTATCTCTGAGATTTATGTGAAAAGACTCTCAGTAGCTACAAGTCATATATAGACGGGTGAGTGTTTTACGGTAATGTGCTCTCAAGTTCAATTTCTTAAGTTCTCTAGGTGATGCAAAATGATTGATTCTGAAAATAAATGCTGAAGAAATAAATTGATTCCTTTGAAGTAAGCAGACCATTAATTCTTGACCTTAAAATCTCTAAAATGTTTTAAAAGGAGTTGACTTAGCAGGAACTGCATTTTATGGAATTAACTCTTTTTTTTTCTTCTTTTGTTAATATATTATCTCACTGGGGCTCAGCCACAGGCTTCTTCACATCTAGAGAGATAGAATGGAGATGGCTATAGGCCACCGTTTTTCTTAATGCCTTGCTTTAAACGCACATATTCTCCATGGTCGAAGGCATAGCAAGTAGGAAAAATTAAATCCATAGAAAAGCTCAAAGCTGCCTTCTAGGCCAGCGTAGACATGGCTGGTTATTTTGGCTACAGTTTAGGTTCAATCTCTGTGGAGAGGCTGATGCCATTCACCATGGCACGAGCCCCTTACTTGGGTGGGTATATCCCGACGGATTGAGAGGGTCAGCTTTACTCTGTGGAAACTTCCCCGAGCTGCCACCGTAGAGGCTCTGGTGTATGGCCTAAACTTTATGCATTTATTTGCTCATGCATTTGTACATTTATTCAGCCAATATTTAGTGGCTGGCTGCTACATACTAGCAGGCCTGTCCCTGACATTTGTCAGACTCTGGGTTAGAGAGCAACTGGGGCCATGTGCCATATATCTAAATTTTAAGTTATACATCAGATCAACAAATTGTTCAATAATATATTTTTATAATGACCTGGAGACGAGGTTCAAATGTACAGTTCTAGGTGGCATTCCTTGGAATCTGCATTAAAACTTGGTGGTGTGGAGAGTCCCCTACCACCCCCAGACCTCTAGACCTCAGCTAGAAACCCCCCTTTTGTCCCACCATCCTGCTCCATCTGCAGAGGTTCTGAGGAGTTCCAGCTGCACATTCTGTCCCTTGGGCACCCCTGAGGACTCAGGGTCTCGCAGGGTGGTGTGATCTGCCCTCAGGAGGATGAGACCCACGAAGGCCTTGGAAGTGGGCTTAGGGCCCTGTGGCTAGGGAATTCCCAGCTCCTGAGTACCCACAGTGTTGTCTAGAGAGACCGTGGGCTCTGGGTGGGCATAGCCCCTTGGCCCTGTGGGCTCCTCACCCCATAGAGAAAGCACAGCCGCAGGGCCCAGAGCAGGCCCTCTGGGCATCCATTCAGTGCCCAGTGCAAGGCTCTCAGCTGCCCGGTTCTGAGGACGCTGCTGTGTGCCAAGTGCAGGGAGCCAGCAGTGGATGTGGTTCCCGAGGCCCTTGCATTAATAGGGAAGACAAAGATAAAAGATAAAGGTGACCGGGATAAGGGACGTGATGGCATTGGGTCAGATGCTGAGGTACAGAATGACTGCAGAATGCTTCTTAGAGTAGCTAGGAAAGGCCTCCTGAAGGCACTCACGCTTACTGAGATCCAAAGATGCAGAAGTCCTTTCATAGCCGAGGGATCAGAGGGAGTGCAAAGGCCCAGTGGCAGGAAAGGACTGGTTTGTCTGTGTCACAGGATGGTGGCCAGGGGTGGCAGCAGCAGGAAGTGAGCTGTGTTTGTCACGCTCAGCAGGGGCCATGCCATGCAGGGCCCAGAGGAAAGGGAAACAGCTTGAGACTTGGAAAAAATGGCTTGAAGCTTAGGTTCTCTGCTTATCAACTGGCTGTCCCTGAGCACAGCACGACCCCTGCCCTCCATGATGTCACCTGTAAACTCAAGGTGCTTCATAACTATCCTGTCTCCTTCAGGGCGCTACAGGAGGGCCAGAGGGGATGCTGCTGCTCCAGATACTGGGATGAAGTCACGAAGTCACTCAGCGGTGATGAACAGCAGCAACTCCTTTGAACTTTTCTGGGGAATGGCTACCAGGAAGCGTTTAATGGTCACAGGGAGTGCCTTGTCCCAGCTTAAATGGGGGTTGTTTTCCAGGCAGACTCAAGGCCACCCCTACCCCACCTCCACTCCCAGATGGGCTTTGAAGTCCATCTCAGGTCCTGTGTGCCCCGGAGAGAGCGCAGGAGAGATGGAGCAATAAAGGGAATGAGCAAGAGGTGGGAGGTTAGGGGAGGGTGCAAGCAGGCTGAGGCCCTGTTTGCAGATGCTCTGAGATAAGAACATGGGGTGCGGAGGGAGAACTTGGACTTGGGGTACAGAGAGAAAAGGCCAGTGTGGGAGCAGGGGGGCAAAGGCCTGGAGGTAAGTAAGGGCTGTACTTAGCCTGTTTGGGACAGGTTAAGGATCATTAATTTAAGCCGAAGTAGGTGAAGCCAGAGTGCAGCATCGTGCTATCAGCAGGGGCAATCACGCAAAGATGAAAAAGGCACAGCAGGTCTGAGGAGACTTGGAAGTCTCCGCTGTTTTTTTTCTCAACTCCTCCTCCCCCCAGTACCTGAAATTCCACCTTTTTTTTTTTACATTTAAATTTTATTTTTCAATTACAGTTGACATTCAATATTGTTTTGTATTAGTTTCAGGTGCACAGCATGGTGGTTAGACAATCAGGTACTTTACAAAGCGGTCCCCTGATATTTCCAGGACTCGCCTGGCCCCATACATAGTTATTACAACATTATTGACTGTATTCCCTGCGCTGCACTTGGCATCCCCGTGACTGTTCTGTAATTACCAATATGTACTTCTTAATCCCCTCGCCTTTTTCACTCAGTCCTCCAACCCCCTCCCTTCCAGCAGCTATCAGTCTGTTCTGTGTCTGAGTCTGTTTCCATTTTTTGTTCATTTATTTTGTTCTTTAGATTCCACATATAAGTGAAATCATATGGTATTTGTTTTTCTCTGTCTGCCTTATGAAATTCCACCATTAATCTCAATCGCTCTCACAATTCCCGGTTGATATGCAGAAAACACTCCAGTACTCCCGGGAGTGGGGGAGGGCTGCCGGGAGTGAAAGGCTTGGAGCCATGGCTGGAGATGTGAGAACAGGCCCCAGGGTGCTTGGGGATGGCAGGATGGCACTGGGTGAGGAAATGTAGCCTGGAGGGGAAGCTGGAACGGAGAGGGAGGGGTAGGGCTCCGGCCCTATCGTATTCCCCCCAAGGCCCTAGATGGACAGCCGCACTAATTGTGAATTACATTGCTGATACATTATCCATATGACTGAACTGATAATGTTTTGGCAGCTAAGTGTTTTATGGCCAAAGACTCCCAAGGTGAAGGCAGCCAATTAGGAACCATGACAGGAAATCCTGTGGAAGCCTACTTTATTGCTCTCTTTGTGGGCACAGCTGCATGGGTCACATGTCCGTCCTCACCCCGCTTTCAGCGCTGGCGCGACCCTCCTCCCAGCCCCCTTCTCACCCCAGCCCTGACCTGCCTCTCCCTGTGGGTCTTTCACTGGAGTTTCTCTCTCTTCCTGCCCCTCAACGTCTCATGCTCTCCCCTCAAACCAGTGCCAGACCTGCCGAAGAGGCTTTACTCACAATAAACCCCAAGCAAGTGTCTACATTCCTGTGTTAGTGTCTGACAGCTAACTGCGGTGCTACAGTGCCATTCCTTTGTCCACTCATTTATTCTAACAAATAGCACTCATTAAATGCCCGCCATGTCTACGAGAGCTAAGCATACCCCTACCCCAAAGCCCCTCGATTTCACTTCTGGGTATTTGCTCTAGAGAGTTCAGTGTATATGTTTAAACACACACACACACACACACACGTGTGTGTGTGTTTGTGTGTGTTTTTACACGTGTGTGTGTTTTTGTATATTCTATGAATATATATAGCAGCTTTACTCATAATTGCCAAAAATCGGAAGGAAACTCAGATGGCTGTCAAGGTGAATGGACACACAGTTGTGTGTAGTATAGTCACACAATGCACTACCACTCAGGAATTAAAAGGAAGAAACTACTAATACATGCAACAACATGGAGGAATCTCAGAGACATTATGTTGAGCAAAATAAGTCAGATACTAAAGACCACATACAGTCAGATTCCATGTCTAAACTTCTTATACGTAGAAATCGGTGAAACCAATCTGTAGGTTTCAAAGTCAGTGTGCCGGCAACCTCTGAGGGAAAAAGTTGTTGACTGGGCAGGAGCTTTAAAAACCTTGACCTCAGTAGTGGTTACGCAGGTGCATGCATATGCAAAAATTCATCAAGCTGTACAGTTAAGATCTGTATGCTCTACTATAGGTAAATCATACCTTGGTTTTTAAAAAGTGTCTGCTGGTGGGGCACCGTGCAGCTGAGCTGGGCCCAGCTATTCCAGCCTAACATTGCTGAGAAGAGCCAGTGGCCTGGATGGGCGTCTGGAGCTGCCCCTTTCGGAGGGTCCCTAAGGGAAATGGACTGTCCTTGGGCAGCAGCACTAACGCAGGGGACTCAAGGGAAAGGGAAAAGGTGGTCGAGGCAAAAAGAAGATGCACCTGGTGGTCCCTGCAAGGAAAACCAATCAAGTGTGGAATGGAGGGGACCTGGGAGGACCCCGAGGCAGGACAGAACCTCAGGTCACCGGTGCTCGGTGACACAGGGGCCAGGCAAGGAGGCAACGCTCCAGGGAGCCGAGGTGAGGAAAGTCTTACCAGGAGCAAACAGAGCAATAAGCAGCTTTTAAAATTTTTGAATGTATATGGACTGTTTCACTGAAGCCTCAGAACTGTGTGGCAGAGCATATATCAGCCCCATTTTACAGACAGGAGACTGAGACCTAAGAGACTCCACGTGATGTGCGGAAGGTCACGCAAGTGGGAAGTGCAGGATTCACCACAGGGCTGTGAGACCAGGACCTGCACCCCAATGGCAATGGAGTGTGTAGCGACTTTGATTAGTGATTATTCAACAAGCGGAGGTGCATGCGTGAAATGGCTTTCTTTTTCCAATATCTGTCCCCATCTGTGCCCTGCTGCCGAGTTGAGGGTTCCCTGCATGTAATATGTGACACAGTTATTAAAACTCAGTCCTGTTCATTTTGAAACTCCAACCTCACATTTACTTCAAACTTTTTCTCATTTCCTACGTCCAGGCTAAACTTATGGCTGTCGGGGCCTGGGGTGTGGGAGAAGGGGCCTGTCTCTTAGACACCCACCTCCCCTTCTTGTGCTTTTGCAGAGAAAGGAAAGCTGCCCCCTTAAACAAAGGCCTGCATTGAGATTGTGTCCAGTTGTCTCATCAGCAGCACCTCATAGCACCTGTGAGACACACCTGTCCCTGTGCTCCTCAGCTGCGCAGTCCTCCTCGCTCCAGGTTGAGCCAACAGGTAACCCTGCAGTCCCAGTCCCCTCTTCTTTTCCTGGCCTCCAAAACTGGATCCTGAGCCTTGGATCAGGCTTCCCCTCCCCCGTGTGCCATGCCACCTCCCCCCAGTGCACTGGCCTGGTCTGCAAGCACTTGGCAGG
Organism: Glossophaga mutica; assembly: GCA_039655065.1. NCBI lineage: Eukaryota > Metazoa > Chordata > Mammalia > Chiroptera > Phyllostomidae > Glossophaga > Glossophaga mutica. Next base: position 197,798,913 of record CM077304.1, read on the forward strand.
TAAAAGCCCAGGCGCCAAGTGAAGAGCCAAACAGGGAACAAGATGTCAGGCTTTCTTTCTGGAATAAAACCCAAACTTTATGAGCAAGTCTTTTGGGGACCTCCTTTCTTAACTTCATGTTTTAACCAGGAGACCCTAAGGAACTGCAACAAAAGAGCATCCACTCCCTTTCTCCTCTAGGGTGGGGAGAAAAAATGGCTCACCCGTACTCCGTCAGGTAGGGGTAATTAGTGAGTGTCCTCTGGGAACTACAGGTCAGGACTGGTGTTCTGTCATTCATTTCTTGGGGTTAAGGGAGCAATTGCAGGTACTATTACCCCAAATTTAGTGGCCTAAAACAACAATTATTTTATTAGACTCACAGATTCCGTAGGCCAAGAATGTGAAACGGGCACCATGAGGAAAGATGTCCTCTGCTCCTCGTGTCTGGGCCTTAGCCAGGAAGACAGCAAGGCTGGGGGCAATCTGAAGTTCCTGGAGCTGAGAGCTGGGAGCATCTGCAGACGTCACCTGCCAGCCGGGCACCTACACACGACCTTTCCGTCGGCTCGCATGTCCCCTCAGCATGGCAGCCTCAGAGAAGCTACGCTCCTTCCACGGCAGATTTCAGCTTCAAATGTGTGTCTCCAGCCTTCCCAAGTCCTAAGTCTTTCCAGATTCAAAGGAAGAAGGAGATGAGGTGGGAGTGCCCGTGGTGGCCATCTTTGGGAAGCACAACCTGCCGACGCAGCCGACGCAGCCCATGGCTCCTCGCCAGCCTCCGGCATCTCGGCTTCCCACAGGGCAGGTGAAGGAACTCTGCACCTCCAGGCAAGCACGTTCACTAAAAGCAACGAGGATGCGATCACTGTACCATGAAAATATTGCTTTATTCTGTGAGTGACTGATTTGAGGTGCTTGAGAGTATCCGGAATAAGAATCACTCAATCTTGTTTTTCAACGCTCACAGCGGGGAGGACTTGACCTGTTGCATTGCCTGCCTTAAGCTCTACCTCAAGGATAAAGCCATCCTAGGACCCGGAGCAAATTTCTGTTTTTGTGACACCCTATTCAAAAGGGGAAAGAGTACTGAGGACATTATTTTGAATGTCTTCAGTGGGATGGCAAATGTCTGAGCCTCCTGGTCCCCTTGTGTGGTGATCAGGATGGGGCATCTATGAGAGTCCACGAACCTGAGACTAGAATGTAGAGCATCTCCCTGAGAATCATGCAGCTGCCAAAAGTGAAAATTGAGAAAGTGAAATTGAGCCAGAGAAGAGATGAGTCAAAGCAACACGGGGGTTCTAGAGAAGAAAAGAGAACTATGCGTCAAGGGAGCGGCCAAGGCTTCTGGGAGAAAAAGGAATGGGTTTGGGAGGAAATGGAGGAAGGGTCTAGAACTGTGCTGCCCAATCTGGTAGCCACTAGCCAGGTGTGGCTCTTTATAAATTAGTTACAATAAAATTTAAGAATTCAGTTCCTCAGTTACACTTGTCACATTGTAAGGGCTAAATAGCCACATGTGGCTAATAACTACTGTATTGCGGGGCGAGGGGCACAGATTTCAGAACATTTACATCATCACAAAAAGTTCTACCGGACAGAACTAACTCTAAAACCACTGCCTACAACAAAGAACTTGTTTCATGAATCCACCTTATCATGAGGCACAGGTCGGGATGAGGGGGTGGGGGCAGGGCATGGTAGGCTGCGTGTAAAAGGCCAAGCATGGATGTGATTTTCCGAAACAACCCAGAGTCATTTGGAATCAGGTCACACTGTGGATCTGAGGCGCCCACGCTCAACACATTTTTGTTGAATTAATGAGTAAGTGAGCTGGGAGGTACTCTTCGGTGGGGACAGAGGATGGGGGAGAAGACAGAGGCATCTATGAAACAGAAGAGCTCCATTTTCTCGTGTAGGCAGCTTGTTAACTAAATGAAAGAAATTCTAACAGTTGAGTAGTGTCAGCAACATTGTAAGGAATAAGTATAAAGTCACTCAAGGTAATTGCTTTGAAAGGGGCCACGTTCAACTAGCTCATTGTGTGACCATGATTAGGAGCCCAGAGCCACCCTGGGCTTCAGTTCCCTCAGCAGTAAAATGAAGACTCGGGACTAAAGACTGTATTCAGTTCAGCATTCAGAGCTTGGGATTTCTGTTACTTCCACATGAATATATTCATCATACATCCCAGATCGCACATCTGCCTTCCAGGGGCAAGTATGAGCTGAATTTGCAACACATTCAGAACTCCTCTTTCTCATTCAGCTTCCCACCGTGGCGGGGGGTGTTCTCCTTTCCTTCTGTGGGATTTAATTTGTGATAGTCTGGTTGCTGAAGCCCCAGAGACCAAGTCCTTCATTCATAATTCCCTGTGCATATTAAGAGCCTGAGTGATGGGAGAAATGCTGGTCAGAATGTCAGAAGGTCCAAGTTCCAGTCTCAGCACAGTCTCTCACTGCGTGCTCTCAGGCAAGTCACTTGGCCACCCTGGACCTCAACAGCATGTTTGAAGAATGAAAGACTGAATTAGGAAATCTCCAAGCTCTTTATTAGTTTAACGCGTACGGATACTGATGGAAATGGACACAAACGTGTGTTTCAGACTGATTCCTGGTATCTGGTATATTTTGGCATCAATGAACTCTGATAAATACACACTGCCGTAATCCACTCTTGTGGTGGAATCTAGCCCTTCTTCATGCTGAGGCAATGGTTTTTTTTTTTGTTTTGTTTTGTTTTGTTTTGTTTTGTTTTTGTTTTTTTACCAAGGAATAACTGAAGAATCTCAGGGCGAGACAATCTTAGATCAGACACAGGGCTCCGTCTCAGAACTGCTATCCTGACACACCTGTTTGCTCCGTTCTGCCCTGGGCCTGTCTGCCATTTGACATTTCAGCTATCCTACAATCTGGATTCGGGACCCTCCTTGGGTTTTGGCTTTCTGCATACTGGATTTGTCCTGCTCCCACCCCCTCAACTCCTTCTGCATTTCTTTTCCCAACTGATAATCCTCCCCTTTCCTTAGAGCTCCACATTTCTCAACCTGAAGTCTGCAGGGTGAGCCCTGCTCCCAGGGCAGGCCCCAGCCCCCATTGTGAATGGTGGCATTGCCCACAGTGTAAGTGCTCCCTCCTCTTCGCTTTACATTCAGTGTTAGGAGCTCCAGTCCCCCCTGGGTAATGAGCAAGTACCAGGGTGCTAGTAACATCATCTTCTTCCCTCCCCAGGATCCCAGAGATGGCCAGCCACACGCAATCTGATCTATTAAGTAGCTGCCTCAGAAACAGGCATCAGCCAAAAGCAAGTCCTTTCTAATGGTGCTTCATGTAGACCTTGAAATTACGATTTCATTAGGTACGTAAATGATCCCAGCAATATGATAACATGTCTATGCTGACCTCCTCAGACTCATGCAGGTCAAGCTCTCATGCACCTTGGTTCCATCTTGGAGGCATGTCGTAGACGACTTATCTCCTCACTTTCAAACACCTATCTGTTGTCTCTACCATGTTTCAATTTGCCATTTGCTACTAGACGAGAAGGAGATCTGAGTGTAGGCAATCATAAGAGAACAGCCGTAAAGCATAACTCAGTTTATCATAATCCTACATGGCAGACGAAGGGCCACAGACTTTGAGCAAGAGATTTCCCATCTTTCTGGGGAGCGAATAGGAGACCTTGTCTTGGAACTGTGTTTGTAGTTCCTGATGGAGTCCCCTGGGCCTTGTCTCCTACTTACCTTCTCTAGCTTTTAGATCTTCACTGCCCCACTTCCCTTTAAACAACAGATGAACTGCCTGGGTTTCTGACTCCCTGGGTTACCTGGCCTTTTATAACAGCATGCTCTTTTGTGCTTGCGTACTTGGGTCTCTGTTCTCCTGCATGGTGTGGCTCTGGTAATTTATACTTTCATGTTGTTGCTTCTCTTTTTCAGCATAAACATTTCCCTGAAGTAGCCTTGCTCACTACAGCGCATTACCCAGGATGAAAGCCATGTTCAATTGTATATAATTATAAACATATATACATATATGTAAATATTCGATAACAGGCTAGTAAATGTTTATTTCAGAGGTTGGTTAACATCTCAGAATACAATGTAAATTCTCCCATTCACACAAACACAGTGAACTTTTCTTTTCCTTAGATTAGCTAAATCAGTCTTGAAGAACAGAAAACAAAACCAGAAGTCCACTCACATTTTAATGGGCCACCTCAGCTGTCCTTTTAGTCCCTTTCCGCAGCATTCTCGGGACATCTGTATGGAAGAGGTGGAAGTTGTTTACTAACAGTGTGCCTGCTTATTAGAACAACTCTTGTGGGGTCCTCAAATGGATGCCAAATCATGCTAAATATATTCCAAGGAAAGTTAAAACATTTTAGAAGGCAGTTGCCCACTTGGCCCTTGAGGTTCAACTCTACACAGGCACATATTCAAAGACAAAGGGAGTTTCTCTGGCTTGGAAACTTCCCATCTCTGGCTCTGAAACCATTTTAGAAGCAGGATGACTCTGCAAGTTGGAACCAAATGAAAAGGGATGTGAAACATTCTGCTGTGAGCAAATAGTTCCTTTTAAGTTATGAAGAAAGGCAGCTTCAGCACTTAACAGGATTGTGAGGCTTTCCCTTCCCACAGTAGGTCATTTCTTCTGCTCACAAGTTAGATAATGTGCAAAAGCAAACTAAATTATGTAACTTCATTAAATCTTGAAAAACACTGCAACACAATCACAGAATGCCATGGATGTTGTCAGCGTATGGTCTTGAGTATACTATTTAATGTCTTTTTTATTGTTGTTCTATTACGATTGTCCCAGTTTCCCCCCATTGCTCTCATCTGCACACCCCCTCCCTCTCCCACAGTCAGTCCTCACCCTGTTGTTTTTGTTCACAAATCATTTATACCTGTTTGTTGATTGGACCCTCCCCCTTCTTCCCTCCCTCCTTATCCTCCTCCCCACTCTCCTCTGGTTGCTGTCAATCTGTTGTTCCTTGTTTCCATAGCTCTGGTTCTGTTTTGCTCATTTGTTGTTTTGTTCATTATGTTCCTGTTATAGGTGAGATTGTATAGTGTTTGGCTTCACTGCCTGGCCTATTTCACTTAGCATAATACTTTCCAGTTCCATCCATGTTGCCTCAAAAGGTAGGAGCTCTTTCTTTCTTTCTGCTGCATAGAATTCCATTGTGTAAAAGTACCACCGTTTTTTGATCCAGCCGTTTACCGATGGGCATTTAGGCTGTCTCCAGCACTTGGCTGTTGTAAATTGTGCTGCTATGACCACTGGGGTGCATAGGTTCATTTGAATTGGCGTTTCCAGATTCTTAGGGTATAATCTCAGCTGTGGCATTTTTGGGTCAAAAGGCAATTCCATTTTTAGTTTTTTGAGGAAATTTCATACTGTTTTCCACAGTGACTGCACCAGTCTGCATTCCCACCAGCAGTGCACTAGGGTTCCCTTTTCTCCACATCCTCATCACCACTTGTATTTTGTGGTGACCAGTGTGGACATTTGACCAGTGTGAAGTGGTGTCTCACTGTGGTTTAAATTTGCATCTCTCTGTTGGCTAGTGATGCTGAGCATCTTTTCAGGTGTCTCTGGGCCTTCTGTATATCCTCCTTGGAGAAGTGTCTATTCAGGTCCTTTGCCCATTTTTTAACTGGATTGTCTTACTGGTCTTGAGTCATATGAGTTCTTTATATATTTTGGACATTAAACCCTTGTCCGAGGTATCATTGGCAAATATGTTTTCTCATATGGTTGATTCCCTTTTCATTTTGATGATGGTTTCTTTAGCCGTGTAGAAGCTTTTTAATATGATGTAGTCCCATTTGTTTAGTCTGTTTAGTCTTTCGTTTATTTCCCTTGCACTAGAGGATATAATGGCAAAAATATTGCTGTGTGGGATGTCTGAAATTTTACTGCCTATGCTTTCCTCTAGGACTTTTATGGTGTCATGGCACGGGTTTAAGTCTCTTATATATTTTGATTTTTTTCCTGTGTATGGTGTAAGTTGGTGGTCTAGTTTCATTTTTTTGCATGTACCTGTCCACTTCTCCCAGCACCATTTGTTGAAGAGGCTATTTCTACTCCATTTTTATGCTGCCCGCTTTGTGAAATATTAATTGACCATAGAGAAATGGGTTTACTTCTGGGCTCTCTATTCTGTTCCATTGGTCTATGTGTCTGTTCTGCCAGTGTATTTAATGTCTTCATGAATGTGTTAATAATAATTATAATGATGATAATTTGAAGCTAATAATATTTTTGTCACACGATAACTGGTTAATGTTTAAAAATAATGAACATGTATTTGCACCATGATGCAAACAATTGTGAAAGATTCACTTGAATTCGGAGCAACAGATCTAATGACAGCCTGAGTTGTTTTTCTGATACGTGGTATGTATTAAAACCCACATGTCTTGAATCACTGAAATGTATAAAATTAATTATTACATTTGTAAGCCTGGAAAGATCCAGGACAATGACCTAATGTAATAACAACAATAAAAAAAGCCCTTATTTTGCAAGGAACAGGTTTTCCAAACCAGAGTTTTAAGCAGTCACATGTCTCAGTCAGCAGGAATGCTATTGCCATGGATTTTCCACAGAACATTTCACTTCGCGGTTATTTATAGCTTAGCTCAGCCTCTTTCTATTATTTATATTTAAATATAGAAAGAAATCTTTTCCCATTTCTCTTTCTTTGGATTTTTGTCTCCAGCGCCCACACAGATCCATGAGTCATAAATGAGACCATGAAGATGAATGGTCCCCACCACGTTAGAATGCTCTTGGCTATGCAGGTGAATTTAGGTATTATAATTGTCAAGATAAATTCAAACTGCAAGTGAAACAATGTTGATGTGAATTCCATTCAGTAAAAAACAGATTATGAGGTTGAAATATTGCCTTTATGTTCTAATATAACAAACTGATTTTATATGCAAACACGCCCTTTTCTGATCTGTCACATACACACTGTAAAATATGATAACTCATAGTGAGAACCCGGCTTCTAATCTCAGCTTCCTGCCTCTCGATTAGGTGATTTAACTATGGCCATCTGTGAAACAGACATAATGTCTGTCTTGCCACCCACACAGGGTTGTTAAGAGGGTTGAATGCAATGTAATATGTGGAAGCATTTTGTGAACTATAATGTGCCACCATAATTTTAAAGTATGTTTATTAATGTTTCTTTAACTAAATTAATTGTATAAACTGAAGAATGACTAGGCAGTGGAATGAATTGACAGGCAGAGTATAAATTTGTCTGCTGCTACAAACATATTTAATGATAACTTAGTCCCCAAGGATCTGATAATGAATTTGGTCCTGCAATACAAAGAGACATAATTGATCACAGTAAGTCAAGTTCAATCCAACCTGAATGATCTAATGATGAGTAAGTAAAAAATATGCCGTACAGACGGATGTATTGCTTTTGCGGCTGAACTCAGTTTACTTGTGTCCAAGGGTGAGCTGCCCCTGCAAAACGCCATCTCAATGATTCTGCATCTTACATAATCTTACAAATGTCATTCCATCAAATCCTCATAATAGTATCTCTGTTTCAGAGATGGAGAAATTGAAGTTTTTAGATAACTTTCTTATTAAACTATGTATTTAAATTTGAGGAGTGCAGCCCTGGCTGAGGAGCTCAGTTGATTATAGCCTCATCCCTATATGCCAAGGTTGCAGGTTCAATCCCTGGTCAAAGCACATACAGGAAGCAACCAATAAATGCATAAATAAGTGGAAAAACAAATTAAACTAAATATATATATAAAAAATAAAAATACCAAAAAAAAGAGAGAAAATTTGGTCAGTGTTTCTATTACATGTCATTAGTATTATATTTGGACAAAAACTGTTAGAGTATTTGAATTACATTTTTAAAAACTTATTAACCAAGGTATGGTTTACCAAATATAGGGGTAAAGGGGCAAATCACAAGAAATTTTTTCAGTGGATGATAACGTACATGGTAAACATTTCAGTAATTTTAAAATATATATGCTGAGAAGTTAGTGTTCTCACCACAGAAAACCTCCAAGTACCCAGCAACCCCCTTCCCTGTGAGCACATACTCTTACCAGTCTGCCATGTCTGTGCTTAGATACTTGAGCACATACAGCATTTGTGTACATGGTCTTCTTACAATGAAATGCAAAGGCAGCGTAATAAGCACATTTTTCTACATGATGTTTACTTAACGATATATCTTGGAGCTAGTTCCACATCAATTCCTATAAATTTGGTTCCATATTTATAATAGATGCATAATAATTTATTCCATGTTTGGATATATAATCATTTATTTAACCAGTTCTCTATTTATGAATAATATTTTGCTGTTACTAACGAGGCTGAAATCCTTACCTGTGTAGTATTTTAAAAGTAAAGAATGAATTGATACTCTCAGATTTCATGAAATACGAAGACCATAAGTACAATAGAAATAAAAGGATTATCAATAATTTTTTGAGACTGGAAAAAACCTCTGGATTTCCTTTAGCCAAATGAGAAAAACAGGACTGAATGCCATAGTTTAAGTAAATTTGTTCATGCTGATTAACATTTGCATATCACATCTGACCACCAAAAGTAAATTATTCTATATAAAGAACTCACATGACTCCACTCTAAGAAGACAGGCAACCCAGTTAAAAAATGGGCAAAGGACTTCAACAGACACTTCTCCAAGGATGACATACAGAGGGTCCAGAGACACGTGAAAAGATGCTCAGTATAGCTAGCTATCAGAGAGATGCAAATCAAAACCACAATGAGATACCACTTCACACAGGTCAGAATGGCCATCATAAACAAAGCAACAAACAACAAGTGCTGGAGAGGATGTGGAGAAAAGGGAACCCTAGTGCACTGTTGGTGGGAATGCAGACTGGTGCAGCCACTGTGGAAAACAGTATGGAATTTCCTCAAAAAAACTAAAAATGGAATTGCCTTTTGACCCAGCAATTCCACTGCTATGATTATATCCCAAGAACCCTGAAACATCAATTCAAAAGAACCTATGCACCCCAATGTTCATAGCAGCACAATTTACAATAGCCAAGTGTTGGAAGCAACCTACTTGCCCATCAGTAAATGAATGGATCAAAAAAACTACGGCACATTTACACAGTGGAATTCTATGCAGCAGAAAGAAAGAAGGAGCTCCTACCCTTTGCAACAGCATGGATGGAACTGGAGAGCATCATGCTAAGCAAAATAAGCCAGGCAGTGAAAGACAAACACCATATGATCTCACCTTTAACAGGAACCTAAACAACAAAACAAACAAACAAAACATAACAAAGACACTGAAATTGAGAACAGGCTGACACTGACCAGAGGGGAGAGGGGAGGGAATTTCAGGGGAAGGGTTTGTAGGAACAAGTATAAAGGACACATGGGCAATAACAATGGAGGGGGGTGGATATGGGAGGGCTGGGGGGGTGGGCTGGGATGGGGGAAAAGGCAGAAAACTGTACTTGAACAACATTTAAAATGTAAAAAAAAGTAAATTATTCTGCAGCCAACTTCAAGTGAAACTCCATTGTTTAGACAATAGCAAGCTTCCCATAAAAAGTAAACAAAACAAAGTCCCCTTCGGCAAGCAGAGAGGACGTATGTAAGAAGATGATAGTCATGTTTGCTAACTGAAAAAAACTGGGGGTTTTTGCTGCATGGACTTGCTTTGGGGGATCTTCGGTCTCAGAACATAGTGTAATTTTATAAAAACGAAGCCACACATGGCATTTTCTCTGAAGTGCCTTCAACATTAACAGGAATGTGAAGTTAAGTCTGGCAACCTGAGACTTGAGGGGGACTCTAGCATTTTTTTAAAAAGCAACTTTATTGAAATACAATTTACATACTATGAAATTCACGTATTTTAAGTGTACATTTTAATGACTCTAAGTAAACTCAGCAAGTTGTGCAGCCATCACTATAATACAGCTTTAGACCATTTCTGTCCCCTCCGTGAGGTCTCTTGTGCCTGCTTACAGTTCATTCCCATCCCACCCTGGCCCCAGCCCCAGGCAGCTATTCATCTGCCTCTTGTCTCTAGAGACGTATCTATTCTAGACATTTAGCATAAACAAAATCATGCCCAGTGTGGTCTTTCACTTAATGTTTTTGAAGTTCATTCATGTGGTAGCAGTATCAGTATTTTAGTTTCTTTTGTTGACCTTAAAAAACAAAAGTGCCAGCTATTTTACCAGCAAAATGGGTTTATTTGGTATCCGCAGACAAACTGTAATTCAGAACAAGTAAACTCTGGCAAATCATAGGCAAGTCCGAAGAACAGAGGGGCTTGATTTTATAGGGGAAAAAGAGGAAATTGGGAGGGACTGTTTCAAAGAGTGGTTTCTCATTGGCTGAGTGTGGTGCCCTCTCATTGGCTGGGCTGTATTCAGGAGTCCAGACCTGAAAGCAACCAGCTAAAGAGGTTTGCGGGTAAGGTGTTTCGCTGGACCAGGAGAAATTCTTCCTCCCTTGTGCTGTGGTAAGTCTCTCTGTTTTGGGGTCTGGGTGGTAATGCATGAGACCTCCCTCTTCAGAGTTTCCTGACTCCATTTTAAGTGAAGTTTCCTTTATTATTTTTTAACACTTTTTTATTGCTGAGTAGTATTCCATTGTGTAAAGGTACATACACATTTGGTTGATCCATGGTTTTTGCACTATTAAAGGAATAATAATAGATTCTGTGTACGGAGGAATTCAGTCCTCATTCATAAAGATTGTATATCTCAGCATCTCTGTTGTCAGGCCGTCCCATTTGCTAGTGGAAAGAAAGTATTAAGAAAACCTGGGTTCCCTTTGGAGAAGTAGATTCAAACTAATTTCATTCTTGTTTTCAAACTCCCTGTCCATTCACTGAAGTCTTAATTAGGAATGTCGGAAAGGGAGAAGCCTTCCTCTATAAAGGGCCCAACAAGGGCTGAGACAAAAAAATTTTTTTCTAACTTTTTAAAACTAAAGATTTTTTAATCTATAATAAGGCATCGAAATTATTGGAACAATATTATCTTAAAATATGATACCCAGCTATTTTAGAAACTATTTAAGTCATCTTTCTCTCTACTTTATCAATCAGTTGATTCCCTCCCCCACCTTTGGCCGAGTAGAGGAACGAGCGGCACTCGGTGTGAGCGCTGAAGGAGGAAGGGTGGTCAACCAGAAAGAGAACAGCGGTGCAGGAGGTGCTTGTGCATAAAATGAGAAGTAAATTAAGGTGTGGGCTGGTCTCAAGTTCATACTCATCTCCATTTTGAGTTCTGGCACTGAAGCTGGAATTGAGAAAAGGTGGGTTTTATTGTTGGTTTTTCATTCAGTCAGCTTGAGGAATTTGCATAATGATTTTGCATCTTAATTTTTGCCTTTGTGAAAGGAACACTAGTGAGGCCAGAGGCCATGGTGGTGACTTCTTGGCTTCCAGGGAGCCACCCAAATGAGACCGGTAGGGTAGGAGCTGTTTTCCCTCATCCCCATTCTCCTCACTGCGTATCGGGCCCACTTTGGTGGAGGCAAGGCTGACACAGAAACGCAATGGAAAGGGGGCCATTCCATGTGCCCGGGGGACTGAGACCCTCCAGAACATTGTCACCACACCCCAGTTTACTCTGAACCACTCTCCGAGATTCAGCAGAAGCCAGGCTGACCAGTGCTTCCTCTCATCTATGGCTGCATTTGTGGCGAGTCTTCCTTGCAATTTTTGTATTGTTCACCTGCTCTGTCTTTTTTCTTTGATGGATACATTGTCTGTCTAGCATTTCAGGAAAAGACATATTTGCCCAAAATAGATTGCATTCATTATTATTCTGGTTTATTCCAGGATGGCCCTGGGCATGAGACATCCCAGGTTCTAGTCCTGCTGTATCAGTAGCGACCTCTTTTTCTCCAAAACCAACTTCCCAAAGTTTTTGGAAGGGGCAGACATGCAATATAGTATAAAATGGATGTGAAGGACTCTAAAATTGTGGATTTCTGTAAAAATGTCAGCTATTCTGGCGGCGATCTCATCTCTGTTGCTCTTGCAGCTCTGTAGGCTCTGAGGCCTGATAGAAAGGAATGGCGTTCTCTAAAGATGAACCGCACTTAACATCACTCATTTTTTCCACTAACAAATCAGGGTGACCTCATAGTGATCCTAATTCCTTTCATTGGCCTAATGGCCAAATTTCCTACCATGGATAGAGGCTCAGGGGATGGATGTTTTTTATGGATTTTTCCCTTTGGCCATATTTCCAAGTTGTAATGCCTCTTACGCTTTTGTTGGAGTTCTCTCAAGGAAGATTTCTAATGTCCCTGCTTGCCAATGTCCTGTTGGCAGGAGGATGTTTTGAGAGCCAGCCAGTCATAAAAGTCTGCTGCCAGGAAATGAGGCAGCAGCTAACAGGCTGGGGGCCTGGAGCCCCGCTCCGGCGGCATCCGTCCTGCTCTCCTCCTGACGGGCTGTGCCTCTTCTGCCTACTTAAACAATGTACTGTTTGCGTCTGATACCGAAAGCAGAGAGGTGCCTGTAAATAATTCAGACAATCCAGAAATGTATAATTTAGGAAGTCAAAAGTCATCTGGTGTTTTACTTCTTCCTCAAAACTCCTGTAATAGGTCTATTGATTATTTCTCTACATTTTTTGTATGCATATAGTATATGCATACAATTAGTTTTCAAAATAGAATGAAAGTAGACACACAGTTCTGTATCTTACTTTTTCACTTGTTACATATGATAATTTTTCTATTTTAAATCTATCTCATTCTTGTTAAAAACTGCACAGTATTGAATGGATATACTATGCTTTAATTAAACTCTTACTAAAGGATATTTGGGATTTTTTTCTAATATTTCTTAAAATTTTTTTAAACTCCTCACCCAAGGATATGTTTATTGATTTATTGATTTGAGAGAGAGAGAGGGAGAAAGATAGAGAGAGACATCAGTATGAGAGAAACACATTGATTGGTTGCCTCCAGTGGTATGCGCCCCAACTAGGGACCACACCGGCAGCCCAGGTGTGTGCCCTGACTGGGGATCCAAACCACAACCTTTTGGTTATGGGAAGATGCTCCAACCAGCTGAGTCAGCCAGTCAGGGCTCTGATGTTTCAATATGATAAAAAGTACTACAAAAATATTTTTTGTTCATATTTCTTTGCAGGCCTGTGTAAGGGCTTTGGTTGGATAAATTGCTAGACATTGCTGCCTCCTCTTGAATAATGGTGACTTTTAAGCTGTAAAATAAAACAAAGTGAGCTGCATTTTATTATTAGAGTAATAACTGGTGAGTGAAGGAAATTTGACAAACTGAAGCATGTCAGTAAAATGTGTAGGTCATTGTTCACACCTCTTGCTGACTCCCAGGGTTGTGGAGAACATAATTCCTAACTCCACTGGTTTACTTCCCGGGTTCCTTGTTAGCGAGAGATGGATCTGAGGTAACAGATGCATCTGGGCCTGGACCTGTGCGGTTCCATTTACTATCAGGCAGTCAGTGTGGCACAGTGAATGAGAGGTGGATTCTGGGGCCAGCCTGCCCCATCTCACATCCCAGCTCCACTGCTCACCTACCTTAGTGTTCTCATTGGTGAAAGCAAAGGCAACAATAATGCCTACTTCTTAGGATGAGATGGGGATTCAGGGAATTATACCTATTAGGTGCATCATAAATATTCATTGCATGGTAACTATCAATATTATTAGTACAAAAAAATAGCTAGCCATTTATTGAGCACATATTCTATTCCATACATGGAGTCAACATTTCACAGATATGGTGAATCCTCACAAAACTCTATAAACTAGGTATTACCAACCTTACTTTATAGATCAATAAATGGAAACTTTGAAAAATTCAAGTAATCTGCTAGGTTCTCTCTACCAGTCAGTGGAGGAGCCGTCACTGTCTGGTAGATGAGAGCATTCCCTGTGGGTAGTGTGGTCAAGAAATCCAGGGCTTCCGTGTGGGCACGGCAAGAAGAGGGTTCCACGCTAAATTCTCCAGGGCCAACCAACGGCCTGTTCAGAGATAGGAACAGAAACACGGTCTTCCTCCAGTATTTGTCGATTAAGAGTGCCACCAAGGAACTTTAGCTCCAAACATTTGTAGGAAAACCCTTTTTTGTGCATGATGTCGGCTATAGTGAGAATAAACATTTTATTAAGCGGTGACACAAATGTATCACTCTCTGTTACGGGTCACGTTGTTTCCTCAGGCGGGGGGGTGCCTGTTCTCTCTCTCCGAGTCCTTCACTGGCTTTCCCGCCTGTGTCCGTCTAGCGGAGCCCACCCGCTCTGGGAAGCCTCCCCATTGAGAATGCGCTGCTTCTTCCTCAAAGTTCTTGCACTTTTATGAAGTAACTGTTCATACGGCATTGCTGATGCTCTGGTGTGCTTCGCTCATCTGCCCCCCATCATCGGACCTGCTCGTCTTGAGGAAAGAACCCATTACTCACCTTTTTTTATTCATTCAACACATTTTTAGTAAACCTCTACTAAATGCTAAGTTATTTGTACACTAGATCTTACCTCCTCTTGTAGGTTCAAAGACTTTGTTCTTGCAATTGTCTTTTTTCCTCCCCTGTACCACTGATTTCCCCACTCTGCGCAGAAGCACTGCCATCGGTACCCAAGTCTGCTGCAGTGTCTCTCATGTTAAAAAATGTTTCCTTTGCATCAAGTTTGCATCTCGCCATAGCTCTATTTCTCTGCTCTGCTTTGTTGAAATGCCCCTCAGAAGAGATGTCTGCGCTGATGTCACACTTCCTCATCTCCCACCTCTTTAATCCACTCCAATCCAGTTCAGTTGTAAACCCTCATCGCCCTCTGAAATCTCTCTGCTCAAGATCGCCAATGACTCCATCCTGGTCAGTTCTTGGCCCTCATCTTCCTCAACCCCTCAGTCACACTGGACGTAGTTGACCACTGCCCCCTTCTTGAAAGACTTCTCTGAATTTTTATAAGCCCATCAGTTTTTTTACAGAAAGTTTATTTTTATAAAAGCTATACATTTCAAATCTTTTCATCACAGTTCCTTGCCCTCCCACGGTTTATGTCTCATTCATCTTGGTCCTGGACCACCATGTGTGGAATGAGGAAAGTCTTATAAATTTACATGGAGTTACTTCATATGTGCATTACAAATACATGAAGGTCTTTTTGAAAAACACAGATGGATTAGCCAGTAATTTTACAAAACTGTTTCATCTAGGGTATAGGAGCAAATGGAGCGGAGGAAAAAAGATGGAGATAAGATTTGTCTGAGTACACTTCTTTCTCTAGTTTCAGTTTTTGAACTTCCTAAATGTTTTACATATTCAAAAATAAACTTAAAGGTATAATAAACAAACCCTAAGATTAATATAAAAACAACCACAAATGAATCTAACTATATCAAACTGATAACTTGGGGAAAAAAACAAATTCAAGTAACTTTTGAGCACAGTGCTGTGACCCCATATTCTTAGTGGATTATATTCTAAGAACAAAAAGAGTGGCAAAGAAAGTTTCGAATTGGTTTGTTTGTGGTCACACCTATAGAAATCAGTAGTGGTATTGATAATGTGATTCTGAAACAATTTTGTGTGTATTATGGGATAGATCAAATTAATTAACATACCAATGTTTTTGTGAGCCAGAGTCTTCACTATGGATAGAGAGCGATACAAGTACAAATGTGGAATTGAGGAAGGCTAGGGCGAACCCCGTGCTATTGGAATTGAACTGAAGGTGTTGAGTAAACCTCTGTGCGTGTGCGTGTGCGTGTGTGTGTGTTTCCTAGTATGTACACTAAAAAGGCCAAGAAACAAGGACACACACCTATAGAAATCAGCACATCTACAGCCAAGATCTTGGTTTCTGAATGCCATTCTCCACTAAAAAGCAACAGGGTTCCTGGGGAAAACGGTTCACTTCATGTCAGGGGCAAAGAAGATACAAAGTAAGCCTGGAAAATTCTGTTGTGTCAGAAAATAAGAAAATGCTCAAAGGCGAATGGGGTCGTGTTTGCTGCTGATTGTCTGCTCTGGGCAAGCCCCTTAACAGGTAGATGCATGGACAGGGCCTAAGATGGTGTGTGCAGAGGGGCCACCGACCCCACCGGGTCTTCCGGGGCATCATGCTGACACGTGCTTGAGGTGTCTGGCTCAGTCATTCACCTCTGGTTGTGAAGTCCCCAGACACTGTGGCTTTTGTCCCAATCCCAGCCACTGCCAAGGATTACAGAAAATCGGTATGCTCTGAGTCAACCAGGTATGCTATGCAAGATGACCAAGAGTGGGAATACATTGGCCCAAGGTTCCAGAATATTATTCATTTGTGGGGTCCTTTCCCCTTCGGCTGTGGGCACAATGAAATGTAGGCACACAGAGGTGAAAAAGGGTGAGCTGGGATTCAGCCCCATGAGGTTGGAATGACTTATTGCCTCAGCTTGCAAAAAGCAGATACTTACATGGATATTAATTGTGAAAAAGCATTGTCTGAAGTCTCTGGAGAGACAAGTGTCTAAAAGAAAGAACAGATGCATTACCTGAGATTGTTCTTAATGGAGCAAGGTATTCATTTGGTCCAGTGGAGTTCTTAAAGTCCAAATGAAATTGTGGCCAGACCACACTGATTGGCCTCTTTCCAAATCACACCTCAGGTAGGGATCCTGCTGTTTCGGAAGATGCCAGATTAGCTAAGGTCACGTGCTTCAGTCGAAAGCAGGAAAAGGATGTGGTAGTGGCATACAAGAACCTCATCTTACGGGGTGCAGGTTTAAATCCCTGATAGGAAAAGAAAAATATTTATTGTTCCTGCAGCTGTAACTGATTTTAAAAAGAAATAAATGGAAAGGGAATGGTTTTTCTGTTTACAGCTTGTGTAATGGACATCTGTTTTCATTCGCCCACTCAGCTCCCACTCCCTCTTCTGGTAGCATCCCTTCATTTCCTCTCGGGACACTCATTCTCCACTGAATGCCTCCTCAGAGAGACAGCTAAATAAGGTGCCCTGTTCTCCCAAGCCAAGGATGGGGGTGAGGGAAAGCAGGTCAGGAAGACTCTCCTTCATCCTTGTAAAAAATAAAGTAGGGTACCCTGGCTGGTGTGGCTCAGTGGATTGAGTGCAGGCCTGCAAATTTCCAGTCGGGGCACATGCCTGGGTTGAGGGCCAGGTCCCTAGTGGGGGACGCATGAGAAGCAACCACACATTGATGTTTCTCTTTCTCTTTTTTTCCCTCCCTTCGCTTCTCTGTAAAAATAAATAAATGATATCTTTAAAAATACAGCAGGGAAAGGAGTAGAGAGCGCTGGGTTGGAGTATGATTTAAAGTAGGGTGGTCAAGAATGATCTCAATAGGATTTAAGATTTACCTGAGATTTTCTACCAAAAAACCCCTGTTCCACCCACCCACAGTCTTCCCTATCTCAGGTGATGGCATCTCCAGCCTTTCTGTTGTACAGGCAAAAATAATAATAATAATAAAAAAAAATACTCAACCAAATAAAAAGGAACAGCAATATGAAACGATCTCTCTCATTCACTCACAGCCCACACCCAGTCAGTCACCATGTCCTGTTTACCTTTGAAATATATGCAGAATCAGACTGTATCTGCACAGCTGCAGACTGACCTATGCCACCAGCATCTCCTGCCTGGATGATTACAACAGCCTCCTAGATGGTCTCCTGTTTCCTGTCACTGCCCCGTGAAGTCTATTCTCAGTACCACAGCCAAAGTACCCTCTGCAGCCATAAGTCAGTTGATATTACTCCTTCCTCAAAACCTTCCAGTGGCCGCCGGACTCACTCAGACAAAAGGTGGTCTATACCATGGCTTAGAAAACCTCAAATGACCGAGGCAGCCACTCTCTTCCATGGGCCCATCTGTGATCATATTCCCTTCCACTCATTCTGCTCAGCTGCCTGGCCTGTTATTTAAGGTCGCTGCGCACTCTCATGCCTTGTGCCTTTGCATGTGCTGTTCTTAGGTTCTGGGATATTCTTTCTCCAGATACACAACTCGCCCACTGACGTCTTTGAGGCCTTGTGTGTTTTCTTCAGCCTCATTCAGCCGTGCAGCGCAGTCAGAGTAGGCAAAGTTGAGTTGAGACTGCCTGTGGAATTTAAACTGGGTGGAGAGAGAAGTGAGGAGAAGAGGAGGCTGAGGGGCAGTTAGAAGGTAATAGGAGAGAGGGCTCATCAGTCGAGGCGAGGTACCAGTAAAAGAGAGATGGAAAAATGTCAGCGGGGGTGGGGGAAAGAGTAGATTAGGGAGGGTTTGTGGCTGTTGGTAATGACATGACTGGAATATGACTCTGGATGTCAGTGGCCAACACAGGCAGAGGGCGGGATCCCTGGATGGGATGAAAGGAACTGAGGGGCCAGGGCTCTGGGCTGGTCACCTGAGGGCATGTGGCAATCGGCAATCACCAAGAATTAAGGCAGGAGAAGGGTTGGAGAGAGTGACAGCGAGCCAGGGGCTCTCATCTTCAGTGTCCCAGAGCTGAGAGATGATTGCAACAAGGAGAGGTGTGGGCGGTCCCACCTGATGCCCTGAGATTGAAGATGCAGATAGTGAGGAAGGAGAGAGGCAAGAGGAACCACCCTCCCCAGGCCCAGGGCCATGAGGCCTGTGATTGGAGAGTGGCTGCCACTGGACAGGGCTCCAGGGAGAGAAGAGCCCAGGGATAGAGGGAGTTTTGGCTGATGACTGGGAGTTTCCGGAGGACCCAGGAAAGGCTTGGGGAGTTTGGGAGTGGTGGGTCTGGCTCATGAGGCTGTGGGAGATTCAGAGTGCAGGAAAGGGAGGGGACCTGGGGTCCCAGGTTCTTGGGGGGCGGGCATGACATAAAAAGGGGTAAAAGGCATAACGACATGAGTAATGGTGGGGAAACCTAAACTCCTTCCATTAGTAGAAACTTGAGGAAAAGATTTTAAAAAATTCTTCAGCTGAAATGACTCAGCAAATTATCCAGTAGCCTGCTGTTATAACAAACATAACTTTTTTTTTTTTTTTTAGATTTTATTTATTTATCTTTAGAGAGGAAGGGAAGGAGAGAGGGAGAGAAACATCAATGTGCGGTTGCCTCTTGTATGTCCCCTTCCGGGAACTGGCCTGGCAACCCAGGCATGTGCCCTGACTGGGAATCGAACCTCGATCCTTCGGTTCGCAGGCCCGCGCTCAATCCACTGAGCTACACCAGCCAGGGCCAAACATAACTTTTTAAAAGTGGTTTTTTTTTTAAAGAAAAGTAATGCATGCTCATGGTAAAAAATATTTTAAAACATTTAGAAGAGCAAAAATAAAAAGGTAAGAATCCACCACTCCCTCCCAGCCCTACTCCCTGCGGGAACTGCTCTTAACAGTTTCTTGGGCATTCTTTCAGCTGTGTTCTATTCGTGCGCAAGCATATGCAGTATGCAGATTTTAAAACATTGATGGGAGCCTTATTGCTTTATAGCTTGGTTTTATCCCTCAGCAATACACTGGTTATCCTTACTTAGATGTACATAAATCACCGCATTCCGCTGCCTATTATATTACTACACACAGTCTGTTGGGCCGGTCCTCTGCGGTTGGCCACTAGGAAGGAGATTTCCAGGTTTGTCTGCCTCTGAACATTGCTTCCATGAACGTCCCTGAGCACACATTGTTTTACATCCAGTTTGATTTGAAAGTACAGAACAGGTATAATATTTAAATATGTGCATACTGTTGGGTTAAATACATGTTACCATTTTGCCATAACTGCTTTAAATCTTCCAGTTTACCAGGAACTGCCACCTTGCTCTTCAAAGCAGTTATGCTAATTTATACCCCCACCTGCAGCTACAAGCACCCCCATCACCACCGCTCCCTGCCCCCTAATCTTTGACAACACATGGTATTGTCACTTTTGTTTTGCCTGTCTGTTGGTTAGGAAATGTTATTGCACTGCTTTATTTTCATTTCGATGAGTTTTAAAACTTCAGATGTTTCTTGGCCTTTGGGGTTTCCTTATTTTATCATTAAAGAATCTACTCTTCAGCCCTGGCTGATGTGGCTCAGTGGATTGAGTGCTGGCCTGTGAACCACAGGGTCAACAGTTCAATTCCCAGTCAGAGCACATTCCTGGGTTGCAGGCCAGGTCCTTAGTGGGGTGCTCGAGAGGCAACCTCCGTCTCTTTTTCCCTTCCTTTCTCCCTCCCTTCTCTTCTCTCTAAAAATAAAGAAATAAAATCTTAAAAAAAAAAAAAGAACCTGCTCTTCAAATTTGTCCTGGTTCTTTTCATCTCTCTTCTCTTCCAAAGGAATATAGGATTAATTTGCCAAAGTCTGCAAAAAATCTTTGTTGGGCTAATGAGCTATAGCTTTTTGAATTCTTTTCATAGTGATTGCTCTAGAGATTATAGAGCCTTCACTTCACTCAGCCTTTCCAGAGTTCATGCTGTATCACTTTGTGTAGAATGTAAAAAATTTGCAGGCATAGAGGTCTATTTACTCCCCTTCATGTTTTTGTTCTAGTTGATATATGTATATCTACACTTATAAACCCCTATTATTTTAATAAACCTTATAATCTTTGGTTTAAGTATTATTGTGGATTTTATTTTTAAGTATATTTTACTGATTATGCTATTACAGTTGTCTCATTTTTCTCCCCTTTATCCCCCTCTGCCCTACACTGAGAATGCCCTCCAGCATTCTTGCCCCCTTAGTTCATGTCATACAGGTAAGTTCTTTGGCTTCTCCATTTCCTAT
Source organism: Glossophaga mutica (assembly GCA_039655065.1). NCBI lineage: Eukaryota > Metazoa > Chordata > Mammalia > Chiroptera > Phyllostomidae > Glossophaga > Glossophaga mutica. The sequence goes on from CM077304.1 coordinate 197,819,636, forward strand.
ACTATTCTTAACCTCCCCTTGTCTATGTTGTACCTACCATTTATGCTTATTCCCTGTACCTTTTCCCCATTCTTCCCCCTCTCCTTCCCCTTCCTCCCCAGTGATAACCCTCCATATGATCTCCATTTCTGTGATTTTGGTGCTGTTTTAGATGTTTGCTTTGTTTGTTTGTTGTTGTTGTTTTTTAGGTTCAGTTGTTGATAGTTGTGAATTTATTGTCATTTTACTGTTCGTAGTGTTGATCTTCTTTTCTTAGATAAGCCCCTTTAACATTTTATATAATAAGGGCTTGGTGATGATGAACTCCTTTAACTTGACCTTATCTGAGAAGCATTTCATCTGCCCTTCCGTTCTAAATGATAGCTTTGCTGGATAGAGTAATCTTAGCTGTAGGTCCTTGCTTTTCATGACTTTGAATGCTTCTTTCCAGTTCATTCTTAAAAAAAATGATTTTATTTATTTATCTTTAGACAGGAGGAGGGAAAGGAGAAAGAAGGAGAGAAATATCAACGTGTGGTTGCCTCTTGCAACTGGGGATCTGGTCCACAACCCAGGGGATGTGCACCAACTGGGAATCGAACCAGGAGTTGAACCAGTAACCCTTTAGTTCGCAGGCCGGCACTCAATCCACTGAGCCACACCAGTTAGGGCTTTCCGGCCCCTTCTTGCCTGCAACGTTTCTCTTGAGAAATCAGCTGATAGTCTAACGGGAACTCTTATAGGTAACTGTCTCCTTTTCTCTTGCTGCTTTTAAGCTTCTCTCCTTATCTTTAACCTTGGGTAATGTAATTATGATGTGCCTTGGTGTGTTTCCTTGGGTCCACCTTCTTTGGAGCTCTTTGGGCTTCCTGGACTTGTATGTATATTTCCTTCACCAGACTGGGGAAGTTCTCCTTCATTATTTTTTCAAATAGTTTTCAATTTCTTGCTGTTTCTCTTCTCTTTCTGGCACCCCTATGATTCAGATGTTGGAGCTTTTCATGTTGTCCCAGAGGTTTCTAAGCCTCTCCTCATTTTTTTTGAATTCTTGTTTCTTTGTTCTGTTCCAGTCGAACATTTATTTCTTCCATCTGGTCTCAGTCATTGATTTGAGTCCCAGTTTCCTTCTCTTCATTGTTGGTTCCCTGTATATTTTCCTTTATTTCGCTTCATATAGCCTTCACTCCTTCTTTTATTTTGTGTCCATACTCAATCAGTTCTGTTGAGCATCATGATCACCAGTGTTTGAACTCTGTATCTGATAGGTGTCTGTCTCCTCATCATGTAGTTCTTTTTTAGGAGTTTTGATCTGTTCTTTCATTTGGGCCATATTTCTTTGTCTTGGTGCATCTGTTACATTGTAAGGGATAGAGCCTTAGGTACTCCTCAGGGCAGGGCAACCCACTTCACTGAGTTGTGACACTGTATGTGGGGTAGAGGTCCAAGAGGGAACAATGCCACTTGCTTGGTTCTTGCCTGCTTTCAGTCATTTCCCTTGCTTCCCACAAGTGGACCGTACACTTTCAGGTGCTGATTCCTGGATGGGTGTTTTGTGTACTTTCTAGGATCCCATGGTTCCCTCCAGTGGACTCTCCTGTGAGACTGGGAGTTTCTTCTGCCACTGCAACCCCCATAGGTTTTTACAGCCAGAGGTTTCGAGGCGTTGTTTCCTGTGCTGGAAACCTGGGTTGCCCATCTGTCTGGCTCCCCAGTTGTTCCTCCTGGCTTATCCACATGCAAATGTGGGACTGCCTGGTCTGCCAGATGGCACCCTGCCACACATCCACTCCACCCTGGCTGCCCATCTCCACCCTTCTTACCAGTCTGGATGAATGCTTCTTCTTTAACACCTTGGTTCCTGGGCTTCCATACAGTTTGATTTTTCTGGAAGTTCTGATTGTTTTTTTGTTTTTAAATTGGTTGTTGTCCTTCTTTTGTTTGTGCAAGGAAGCAAAGCATATGTACTTATGCCTCCATCTTGACTGGTATTATTGTGTATTTTAAAGGAACGAAGGAGCTAAAAGAAAAAAATACTTTTGTATTTACCCACATGTTCACTATTTCCAATGCTCTTTATTTTTTCCTGGAAATCTTAGTTCCCATATGGTACCATTTTTCTTTAGTCCAAAGAAATTCCTTTAGCACTTCTTGGAGTGGTACAGCTGGTGACAAATTACTTTTTGTTTTCCATTTTATTTTAAACCTGAAATTATATTTTGACTTCATCTTGAGGAACATTTTCTTTGCATATAGAATTGTAGGTTTTGTGTTGTTTGCTTTCAGTACTCTAATGTTCCACTGCCTCTGGGCCTCATAATTTATGATTCTGTAGCTTGTGTTAGTCTGTTCTAAAGGGCTGTTGCCCAGGCTACAGATGGAGGACTTTGTTCCTTATTTTGGGTGGTTAGAGGTTGGATGGAGGTGGAAGAGGGTATGGGGGGATAAGTGGTGATAGAAAAATAAAATAAAACAAAATATCATTAGAAACTGGAACGATTGTTCCCCTGTAATAAGCTACTTTTCTTCTGCTTATTTCATCTTTGGTTCCCTACAGCATCACTATCATGAGCTTAGGTAGAGTTTCTTTATATTTATCTTGTGTGAGATTCACTGAAATTATTTAATTTGTTAACTTATGTTTTCAACCAGATTTGAAAAATTTATATTCATTGTATTTCCAAATACTTTTTCTGCCCCATTCTCTCCCTTTTTTCTCGGATTCCCAAGGTATGTTTGTTTGACTTTTTAATATGTCCCACAGGTCTCTACGATTCTGTTAATATTTTGCAATTTTTTTCCTGTTCTTCATTTTGGATAATTTCTACTGATTTATATCCAAGTGTTTGATTTTTCATTGATATCATTCTCCTGCTATGAATTTTTTATTTTAATTAAAAATTTTATTTCTTCAAGTCAATTTTTAACATTAGATATTGTTGTTTAGGTTTCTAGAATTTCCACTGGTTCTTTTTTAAGTTTCTATTGCTCTGTTGGGATCTTTTATTTTCCCCTTTATTGGGAACATGCATTCCTTTATTTTGCGGAGCATAACTAACAGAACTGCTTTAAAATTCTTGTCTGAGAGTCAACCTGTGGGTGATACTGGGGTTGGTCTCCATGGATTGTTTTTCCTCTCGACCCTGGATCACATTTTTCTCACTCTTCAGATGTCAAATAATCTTGGATCATGTCTTACATGTTGTGCTATGTTGTACAGATTCTGAAGTTTGGTATATCCTTCTGAGAGTTTGGCGTTTCTGTTTTTGGAGGTCATTAGCCTGGTTGGACTCCAGCTGCAAACTCTGTCTTTTGGTCGGCCGCTCAAATGTCAGGTCAGTCCTCTGCTTTGTGTGGGCTGTGAGTCCACCCCACGTGCGCAGATCAGTGGGTAGGATGTACACTCAGAATTTGGGGCCGCCTCTAAGATTCTCTCCTTTCTAGGTCTCCCACTCATTTTCCAGTGTCTGTAGTTGCTCTAAATTCTGTCCCTGGCTTCATCGACCCACAAAGACAGTGTTTTTATTCTATGAGAGTTTTAGACGTCATGAAGCATTCACGTCAGCATGACCTCAGGCCAAACGCCACAAACACAGAGACTTTTTGTTATTTTCTTCTTCCAAGTTTTAACTTCCCTCCAGAATATATCAGCTTGTGCTCACTGTTCTGTGCGTTCAGATCAGTGTGTGTGTGTGTGTGTGTGTGTGTGTGTGTGGTTTTCTCCCAAGTTTATAATTATCCAGAAAAGGCTGTGTTGCTTCCTTGGTAATACTGTAAGTGGAAACCCTCATTTTTCTTTAATTTTGCATTTTTGGATTAAAATATGGTGAAACATCTTATTTATTTATATTTGTATAATTTTTTAAATGAACTGTTGGTTCATGTCCTTTGGACATTTTCCCATTGTTTTCCTCCCTTTTTTTTCTTGATTTATAATCAGAGCTCTTGTTAAGAATATTACCTCTTTCTGTCATACTTGTCACATATTTTTTCTGGATTATTTTCTTTATTTTTTTGTCCATGAGGAAGTTTAAATCTTGTGTGCGGTCAAATTTATCTGTCTTTCATGGCTTCAGGTTTTGGGGGTCATGCTTAGACATTTCTTCTCTATCAAAGAAATATACATTTACTACTTTTATAGCTATGTTTATATATTTTAACACTCAACTATTTGATCTACTTATAATTTATCTTATTGTAAGGATTTAGGAGGCGAATCAGCATGTTTTTCCAACCAGGTAATTAATTGTCCCCATGTGACTTAGATAATTCATCTTTTCTCACTGATTTTGCAATGCTAACTGTATCACATTAATTTCTCATTTTTGGATATTTTTTGTATGTTCTGTTCTGTCCATTCCTGGGGTAGTGTACAAAGTACCTTAGTATTTCAATATGTTTATATGCTCTCAATATGACCAGACTCTTCACAACTTGACTTATTTATTTCTGAATATTTAACTTAAATCTTCCCTTGATTTGCTGGATTAAATCATCAAACAGTTCTTTCTAGAAGACCTCACGGGTGAATTTGTCTTGGGTCTTTCATGTTTGAGAATGTCTGTTTTTACCTCTTCTATATGAACAACATATGCATTCTGTTTAAAGTTCTTAGATCACGTTTTCACTCACCATTCTGTAAACATCCTTTCTTGTCTTTTGAGATTGCACATTTCAGGACAGTGTGGAGAAGTCGGAGGCTTGCACATTTCAGGACAGTGTGGAGAAGTCAGAGGCCAGCTTGATTCATCCTGTTTTTGCATGACTTGGTTTTCCTGCCTATGTATATGTAGAATTCTTATTTTTTTCTTTAATTCAGATAATTTCTTGGTTACATCTCTATCATCTTCCTTCAAATTATTAATGTTCTCTTTCAATATTTTTCTGTTTTCAGCAGTGTTTATTCTACTCCTTGTTCATTTAATATATCTTTCATTTTTGTAATGTTTATATCTTTACTTTTCTTTTATATTCCTAAGCTCTACCATCCCCCTTTCAATGAATTTTGTTGTATGAGATCTTATTTGAGTTTTATATTTTCTAGAGTTTTTAAAAACAGATTTTATTTACTTAGTCTTAGAGAGAGGGAAAGGGAGGGAGAAAGAAAGGGAGACAAGCATCGATGCATGAACGAAACATTGATTGGTTGCCTCTTGCACAAGCCCCCAACCTGGGACCAGGCCCACAACCCAGGCATGTGCCCTGAGCAGGGATTGAACTGGTAACCTTTAGGTTTACGGGACAACCCTCAACCTAATTAGCTACACTGGTCAGAACTATTTTCTAGAGTTCTTATCTTTTCTAATTTATATAAGAGCATGGGTAAGTGTTTGTCTGACATGTTGTTTGTTTCTGAAGTGATTCTTCTTCTTAGGTGAACCCTTAATGTGTATTTTGTTATTATATTTCTTCCTCTAACCCCCACCAGGCTCAAGTCATACCTATTCATCTGACATCAAATCCCAGTTACACTGAAGCAGGATTCAATAGACTGGGGGAGAGCACAGACTGGAGCCACAGAGACTGGGATGAAATCCCAGCTCCACCTCGTATCAGTTCTGTGACCTTGGGCAGCTACACTGGCGTGTTACCTACTCAGAGGACAAGAGCTGTGGTTATTACTGCAGTGGGGGGAGTGATAATACTTATCTTGCATCCCTTAGATGTTAGCTAAGGAATATTCAGGCCTAATGATACTATATTGATTTCTCTTTTCGGTTCATCCTAGAAAGGTACAAAATAGGTGATTTGTGAGAGCTGTTATTATCTACCAATAAAGAACTATCCCCATCTGCTGGCCACTCTCAGGAATTAAAAATAAAAGGCTGTCCAAATGTGGTTGTTGGAGAAACAGTTCATTTTGTAGCTCCTGTGATTTGTAGCAGGGAGCACCCCACTTTTCTCTCTTACACACTCACACACACTCTCAGACAGACTGGCATCTCATCAGACAGTGCTGGCTAACTGTTCACGCACTTATTTAGGCAAACATTTCCTTTCAGTTTGGAATTTAGATTTGTCTTCCATGCAGGCTAGACAAGCTTTCCTCTTGCAGGCTTGGTTATTTCGTAGACTTGGCCTCCCCAGTCTTGTATCTTTGTCCCAAGAAAGGGACTGCATCTAATGTTTTTCTTTTTTCCTTTTTAAGAACTCATTGAACTCACCCACACTGCTAATAGGCATGGTAGGGAACTCACCTTTATTGTAGCCCATCAATGTTAAATAGGAAAGAAAATATCTCTTCATTGGCCATTCTGTTTTTCAATCAGTCAAAGATGTAAAAGTAGCCGATAAGTGAGTGGCTGGGGAGTGCTCTAGTTAACTTCTGCCTGGAACTAAGTTGGGTCTTGGCCTTTGAGTCTTGAACCTCCTGAGATCAGTGTATTTAATCAGAGCTTTCTTTGGGGTTCAGGAATGCCTCCATCCAGACCCTGCTCTTTGGGGAGCTCCCATTGCTGTGGGTTGCAGGAGGCTGGGTCAGGGCTGTGCCTCGGGTCAGCACAGCAGGAGGAGCACCCAGCAGGGCCAGGGGCGATGCTCTGAAAGACCAGGGATCCTGCCTTTGGCATTTCTACGTAATCCCTGTCAGCCTCTCTGCCTGTGGTGGCCTTCTCGTTACCAGGTCAACAGGGGCCAGTTCCGAGTTGGCTGGGAGGGCACTACCCTCCTCTGCTGTCCACGAAAATGCCATCTCCCACCCTCACATTCCCCGTGGCTTCACTGCGTACCTGCTCCCAAGGGATGCCTTTCCGAGAAACTCTCTCACGTCCTCATACCAAGGGATAAGCCCTTACTCGTTGACTTTCACTCTCTACCTGTAATTACAGGGCCCTCGTGTTACCCACAAACCCTCTCACCATCTGCCTCCGCCTTCCCCCAAGTCCCTCTGCGGTTCCCTGGCCAACCTGCTGCATCGCCTCCCTCTTCCCTCCACCCTCCCTGCCCCTGATTGTTTTCATATTCACTCATTCTCCCCCCTCCCAGCCTCTCTCTTGCTCATGCTTTTTTAATGCCTTTAGGCTGCTTCCCCCCATTTGACACATCTTGATTTTTTATTACTTCGCTTCCTTCTACGGGTCCCTGTAGCATTTCGCACAGAGCCATCACCACGCATCCTGCCTTTCCGTGTCTGGGTCCTGCTGGTGCAGGTGGCGGGGACTGCCCTCCGGGCTGCCTCTCCAGTGCCAGGCACCGCCCCTGGCATATAGGGGGCACTCAGGCTGTTGAGTGAATATTTGTGATTTCAGATCTTCATTTGTTGGTCAGATCTGCTCTGATGTTTGTTTTCCCTTGATTTTATCTGTGTCCAAATTTTTTTTTTAACTTTTCATTTGGAAGTACTTTCAGACTTTCCAAAGAAACTGTAAAAATAGTATCAAAAATTTCCACACATTATTCAGATTCTCCAAACGTTAACACCTTACATAACCACAACACAAGGATCGAAACCAGGAAAGGAACATTGATATGATTAGTGCACAGACAGACGTATTCGGATTTTGCCAATTGTCCCATTAATGCCCCTTTTCTGAACCAGGATCCAAATCCAGGGTCACACATGGTGTTGTGTTACCACAGCTCCTCCGCCTCCCTCACTCCGGGACAGCTTCTCGGTCGGTCTCTTTTGTTTGTTTGTTTTCCTGACCTTAACGTACTGAAGGGCACAGGCCAGCAATTTTGTAGAATGTTCTCCACATTAGGGTTGTATAACATTTCCTCATGCTTGTGTTCAGGTTTTACTTTTTACTTTTTTTTTTTTGCCAAGAGCGCCCTCCTCAGTGCACCCTGTCAGAGGGCACGTGGTGTCCACGTGTGCGTCGCCGATCGCTCGGTAATTCTGGCAGGTTTCTCCACCCTACGGTTGTTGTTTTTCCTTTGAAATTAATAAGTATCTTGCATATGCAAATATATTGGTTCTTATCATCCTTCTGCCTGCTGATTTTCGTATCCTTTGATGGTTCTGGACGGCTGTGGTGGTTATCGTCGTGTTTTCCAAATAGCGGTTTTCCTGTTTCCAGGGGTTTCAACGGGGCTGGGGAAATGGTTTGCGCACGGCGAATCTTCTGGGGCCCAAACCCGAGAATGACTCTAACGCATCCGCACCGCGGCCTGAGCACCCCGTGCAGCACTCTGGGTGCCAGCTCTCTTTAAACCGCTTCAGTCTACAGACAGCTCTTTTCCTTTTTCTCCCCCTGCCCCCCAAACCTCCTATTTCTGGATACAAATAGGCTGTCTTGATGGGTGGTGGTGTTCCTGAGGAGACACCAAGAAGGGCTATCACAAGTAAATTGATCATAACTTAATTATTAATTCATGCCCCTAAAGTACACACTGTGGAGATTAATGCTCCAAGCCGAAAGGTCCTTGGCTCACATTTTTGGAACCATTGTCTTAAGATCAAGGTAGTATATAATACACCAAGAACTACTGTCTTTGGGGGAAACACTTTCTAAACCATCCTGTGCTGTGTCATGAAATCCATGACCTTGTGCACCTTTTCTAAAGCATTCGAGAGTTACTGAGATTGTGGAGGGGTTGGAGGCTGAATGAAATTAAGAAATGCTAAAACTGTGGATCCTGCACAAAATGCTTATTAGGTTCCACTAGTCCATGAAAGAGAGAGTGTTTGTTATTTAGAAAAATCTTCTAATCTATAGATTGCATGTCTGAGAAAAGAAAATCTTTCTTTTGCTGCATTTGCAGTGAGTAGCTTTCAGCGTGACCAGATTTAGATTGGGTGTTCTGCGGCCGCACAAATCTGTGCGCTTTCAGGGGACTGCGAAGCAGGGTGTCAGGGTTCTTAGCTGCATGAGGGCTCCCGGGGGATAAACAGGGCGGTGGTTTGGGGATTTACAGTCAGGACTGAGATGAAGAACCAAAAGTAGTGGTTTTCTCTCTCTTTCACTAAAATCAATAAATTAAAAAAAAAAAAAAAAAAGGAAATGATGGCTGCCTCCAGCCCTGGGGTGGTTAGGCTAAGGACAGAGAAAACGCTGTTGAAACAAGAGACAATCAAAGCTACAGCTGTTTCTAGACTATGTTTCAGTGTTCGAGAAGCAGTCTCCCAACTGAACACCATCCTGTCCCCCTCAGACCGGGGCATTGCAGAGGAGAACAAATAAGACATGCAACGCTCGGGGGACCCGTCGTGCCCCTGGCCTTTTCCTCCGTGGGGGTGCTACCGGCAGCTGCTGCAGATGGTGTGTCACCTGGAACCCATGGGCCATGGGGCAGCGGCTGGAAATCAGTCTCTGCTGGGGTTATTTTTTCTTTTAAATATATTTTATGGATTATGCTATTATAGTTGTCCCAATTTTTTCTCCTTTGCTGCCCTACCCCAGTACCCCCATTCCCTCCAGCCATCTGCACCCTTAGTTCATACCCATGGGTAATTCTTATAAGTCCTTTGGCCACTTCATTTCCTATACTCTTCTTAACCTCCCTTGTCTATTTTGTGCCTACCATTTATACTTCTTTCTTTTTTTTTTCCTTCTTTTATTTGTTTATTTATTTTCCTTTTAGATTTTATTTATTTATCTTTAGAGGGGAAGGGAAGGAGAGAGGGAGAGAAACATCAATGTGCGGTTGCGTCTTGCATGTCCCCTGACGGGAACTGGCCTGGCAACCCAGGCATGTGCCCCGACTGGGAATCGAACCTCGATCTTTCGGTTCGCAGGCCCGCGCTCAATCCACTGAGCTACACCAGCCAGGGCCCATTTATACTTCTTATTCCCTGTACCTTTTCCTCCATTCTCCCCTGTCTCCCTCCCCGCTGATAGCTCTCTGTGTCATCTCCATTTCTGTGATTCTGTTCCTGTTCTAGTTGTTTGCTCAGTTTGTAATTTGGATTCAATTATTGATAGTTGTGAATTTGTTGCCATTTTAATGTTCATCATTTTGATCTTTTTTCTTATATAATTTCCTTTAACATTTCTTTCTTTTTAAAGATTTATTTATTTATTTATTTATCTTTAGAGGGGAAGGGTAGGAGAGAGGGAGAGGGAGAGAAATATCAATGTACGGTTGCCTCTCATGCGTCCCCTGCTGGGAACTGGCCTAGCAACCCAGGCATGTGCCCTGACTGGGAATCGAACCGCGATTCTCTGGTTCGCAGGCCCGCACTCAATCCACTGAGCTACACCAGCCAGGGCTCCTTTAACATTTCATGTCATAATGGTTTGGTGATGAACTCCTTGTCTGGGGAGCACTTTATCTGCCCTTCCATTCTAAATGATAGCTTTGCTGGATAGAGTCATCTAGGTTGTAGGTCCTTGCTTTTCATGTCTTTGAATACTTCTTGCCAGCCCCTTCTAGCCTGCAAAGTTCCTTTTGAGAAATCAGCTGACAGTCATATGGGAACTCCATTTTAGGTAACTGTCTCCTTTTCTCTTTCTGCTTTTAAGATGATCTCTTTGTCTTTAACCTTTAACGTTTTAATTATGATGTGTCTTGGTGTGGTCCTCTTTAGGTCCATCTTGTTTGGGACTCTCTGTGCTTCCTGGACTTCAATGTCTATTTCCTTCACCAAATTAGGGAAGTTTTCTTTCACTATTTTTTCAAATAAGTTTTCAATTTTTTGCTGTTCCTCTTCTCCTTCTGGTACCACTATGATTTGGGTGTTGGTACGTTTAAAGATGTGCCAGGGGTTTCTAAGCCTCTCCTCATTTTTTGAATTCTTTTTTCTTTCTGCTGTTCTGGTTGAATGCTTTTTCCTTCCTTGTGTTCCAAATAGTTAATTTGATTCTCAGCTTCATCCCCTCCACTGTTGGTTCCCTGTAGATTTTTCTTTATTTCACTTAATGCAACCTTCATTTCTGCCTGGGTCTTTTTTTATGTCATTGAAGTACCCAGTGAATTCCTGGAGAATCCTGATAACCAGCGTTTTGAACTGTGCATCTGATAGGTTGCTTATCTCCATTTCATTTAGCTCTTTTTCTGGAGTTTTGTTCTGTTCTTTCATTTGGGCCATATTTCTTTGTCTCCTCATTTTGGCAGCTTCCCACATTTATTTCTGTGCATTAGGTAGAGCTGTTTTGACTCCCTGTCTTAGTAATGTGGTGTATTGTAGAAAAGTGCACCTCTTAAACTGTATGGGATGGAGACTTAGGTAATCGTCAGAGTGGGGCAATCTGTGTAACTGTTCTGTTGCTCTGTGTGGGGGAAGGCTCACAGAGGACAATGCTGCTGCCTAGGCTCTGGAGTTTTGCCTGGGAGGAAGCTGTCTCCAGGCACTCACGCTTCACTTTCTTCTAGTATGCCACTGGCATCCTTCTAGCTATTGCCCTGGTGCTGAATCCCAGAATGGGTGGATCTGCATGAGTCCTAAGTCTGTTGCAGGCCTTATAAGAGGAGTCTCCTGAGAATCCTGTAGTTCCTTCTGCTGTTCCAACCCCCACTTATTTTCATAGCCAGAAGTTATGGAGACTTTTCTTCCTTGTGCTGGAACCCTGGGCTGGGTGGTCTGGACTGGGGCTGGAATTCCTCGCTCGCTAGGTATCCCCCCTATTTTTTATCCACTACACATGGATGCACGGATGTGGGATGGCCTGTCCCCCTCTCTGCACCTTTCCACATCTCCACCCCTCCTAACTGTCTGGATGAAGTGGCTTCTTTAAATCCTTGCTTGTTTGACTTCCACACAGCTTGCTTTTGGGACAATTCTGGGCGATACTTGTCTAGTTGTATTTTTTGCTACAGTTGTAGGTAGAGGCTATGCCTGTTTACCTATGCCTCCATCTTGACTGGAAGTCCATAATTTTATTTTATTTTTTTATAAATTGGACCAGTACAATGTTATTGTTACCCAGGCAAAGTAGCTGTTCCCCGTGGTGGCTGGCTAGGCAAAATATCCACTCTGCTGGGGTTAGAACCCAGTCTGTGATTTTCCTACACAGTTGGTATAGCTGAGGGAAGCAACAGTTAATCATGGATAAATTAAAAGCGAGAGCTTTTCATTTATTTTTTATGTTTTGGGGAAATCTTTCTGTTAAAGTGGCAGCCCCAAGAGAAATGTTCAGAACCCTTGAAGAATGAACTGGCTAAATGCTCCCTGCACAGAAGCCATTTGTCGTGAGAAGCACATTCTAAACAAAGGCCGACTTCAGAGCCATAGGACTCGGGTCACTCACACATTCTTCTGGCCAGCAGCTGAAGATGCCCTTTCTCAGGGTCGCTCCGTCCACAGAGATAGCACTGTCTAGGAATGAAAGCTTTTTTATTTCCCTTCTAATAAGGTCCCTGGGGCAAAGGTCTCATTTCACAACTCTGAGCTTCAAGTTTACAGGGTCCCTTGAAAGCTTGACTTCACCCAGCTGGGTTCTCTGAAAGAGTGACAAGAGAGAGTCGAACATAACATATCACCACTGGGCACAGTGAACTTGAAATAACCAGGGTGCAGATGGGATACTTGACTGGACACATATGTCATAGTGGAAAAGGACAAAGAAAGTTCTGTTCTTGTCCATCACTGAGCACTGTAGACCCAGGGGCATAGAGCCACACAAAGGCCATGTTCTGGAACATTTGTTGGGGGTGGTTCTTCCAGTGCTACAGGGAAATGTTTTACTTAGGACTTGTGTGAACTCTATCAGTCAATCTGTCTACAGACCTGGCCTCACATCGGGACTGCTTGATTTGGGAACGCATTTGCAGAGGCCTGAGAGACCTGGGCTCGGGGGGGCGGGCAGTGGCTGAGCCCCTGTCCAGGCTGCCTTTATTGGTCACATTAGTGTTATCATTTCCGGTGTAAGAACCATTAGTTACACAATCCCAAAAGATCCATCATCTTCTGGGATGTCCTGGGAACATATCAAGAAGAGAAGATAAGGCAAAATGCCTTTCACTGAATCTTATTCACTCCTACATTCAATTAATCATGCTGTTTAATGAATAGTTATCAAATACCTATAAGGGGCAGGTACTGTGCTGGGTGCCAGGGATGATAGCAGTGAATAAGACAGCTGAGGTCCCTGCCCTTGGGGAACTCCATAATAAGGTACATTCTAGGTATTAACTTATAAGGGAAATGAGATGAATTAATGCATTAGAAAGGGCTTGGGGTTCGGGGAGGGCTGCCTTAACAGGGGAAGGTCTCCCTGATCAAAATGGCAGGATGAGCCCATTGTGTGAAGACCTGCGGGAAGAGGATTCCAGGCAATGGGACCATGTTGTGCAGAGCCCCTGTGGTAGGAGTGTGTTTGAAGAACAGAGAGCAGGCTGGTAGGGTAGAGCTCCGAGAGTCGACGTGGGGTGGGCCGGGACAATGAATCTCGATGAGATGAGAGAGGCAGGTGGAGGCTGGGTCTTGGAGGGCTTTGCAGGTCATGGCAAGGAGTTTGAGTTTTATTCCTCTGATGCCATCTGGCCAGTCTTTAAGAATTGTCTTCCCTAGAGACCTCGGTTTCATGCAAGTCCAAGAGAACAGCAGGGTGAGCAAGGCTGTGCATCCTCAGCTCACATCCTCACTTCAAACCAATATGCCTTCCTCTCTTTATCAGTTGCACATTCACATTCCGTGTAAGAGTTAGCCTCTCAGAGTCTTCAAACTTGTGATGGATAAAAGATGGCCAGACATTTTTTCACTTCCCCATTTAGAGGTGGAGTAATTTATTTACCATGCTCTTGCATCTGGGCTGGTCCTGTGAATGCTTCAACCAGAGAATTAGCAGAAGTGATGCCATACTGAAGCCTTTAAGCAGACCGGCAGCTTCCACTTCCCCCTTGGTAACAGGCCTCTTGGAGCCTCAGCTGCCATCTTAGAAGTCCTCTTATTCTGCTGGAGAGACCATTTGCAGAGAGCCAAGGAGCCAGCAACAAGGAGACCTGAGGCACCAGCAGATGTCCCCAGTTGGGCTGCTCCAGCCAGCTTGCAGGCCTTGGAGCCATCGCAGTGGATGTGAAAACACCGTCTTGAGGGAAATAAGGAAAGGGTCAAGTAAAGGAACATGCACAGAGGACCCACAGACAAAGACAGCAGGGCAGGATTGAAGGTGGGGGGTGGGGGTGGGTAGGGCAGGGAAGGGTAATGGGGGAAAAATGAAGATAACTGTAATTGAACAACAATAAACAAATTTTAAAAAAGAGAAATAAATGAAATCTTAAAAAAAAAGGAAGAAAGAAAACTCCATCTTGGATGCTCTGTCTCCAGCAGACATCACACGGAGCAGAGACCAGCGCGTCCTGCTGGCCTTGCCACAGGCCTCAGAATTGTGTTCAAAATGAAATGTCTCATTCCATCTCATTTTCTAGCAGTTTGGCACACAGCCATAGAAAACTGAAGCAAATGTTTAAACAAAGAGTTGAAAACCACTCCTCTGAATAAAGTCAATGGTTCTACAAAGGACTCGGAGAACTTACGCCTGACGACCACCAGGGAGGCAGTGGTGTGAAGCGGGGGGGACAACGACTGCGGAGTGAGACAGTCCTGGGCCCGGCTGGCAGCGCGATGTGGATTTTTTTCTCCGCCTCCTCCTCCTCCTCCTTTCTAAAGTGCACGCCGTAGAGGGTGCGTGTGAGACGTAAAGTCGGACACTCTGTTCGCACCTGGGCACACAATAAGCTCAATGCATCGTGAGTGTTGTGTCAGGCCCTTCCAGTGCCGGGGGGCTCACAGCAGGCTGCCTGGGTTGGGAAGCCCCCTTTGGGGGCCAGTGCCCTGTCACCGCCAGAGCCCGTGTGAAATCACAGTGCAGGTGGCAGTGGAGCAGGACAGGTGCCCAACTTACCGTCAGTGTCCCTTACATGTTAACTTGTTACATCATGTAACACAGTATTTCCTAACATTAAATTAGTATTGAGAACATTTCCCCCTTTTCAGTTCTCTCTCATTCCTTCTGATAAATTCGAAGTATAAGTATCACTATAGTTTTAACACCTAATAACACCTAATAGTTATTAATATACCCACCTTCCCCTCCTCTTTTTCTAAAAAATTATTTCAGCAGACAGAGTTTAATGAAACACATAACCTTAGGTTTAGAGTATTTGGCAGGCAACAGTACCTGGTCTAATGTTGCTTGATATCATTGTTTTTTTTTCTTGCCCATTACTAGTTTCCTATTTGAACTTCACTTTGTGCCAGTGTAAGATGTAGCAACGATTGCAATGGAGGCATGCAGACAACTGATGCAAATGCTGCTTCATTGAAGGTCCTCAGGCTTTGTCTGTGGGCCCTCCTTTGAGTTGTCACCATCCAGAAAAGCTGATTAACCCACCAAGTGGTACTCTTC
This sequence comes from Glossophaga mutica, assembly GCA_039655065.1. Classification (NCBI taxonomy): domain Eukaryota; kingdom Metazoa; phylum Chordata; class Mammalia; order Chiroptera; family Phyllostomidae; genus Glossophaga; species Glossophaga mutica. The sequence goes on from CM077304.1 coordinate 197,834,839, forward strand.
CCCTGCCACTGCTCTGGCCCATGCACACCACAGGGCCAGGCCCGGACGGCCAGAGAGGGCGACAGCTTCATGCTTAACACCGTAGCACAGCTCTTGGTGTTCAGGCGCCGGCCTCTTGGTCTCTGAGACTTTTTCGGAGCCACACTGGCCCATGAGCCACCGCACCTGCCTCAGGACTCCTGCCCGGGGAATTCTGTCGGCTCAGCTCTCTCTGACCTTCCCCCTGTCTGCAGCGCTTGCCTTCCTAATGCGCTCAGCACTTTGAGCTGTTCTGTGATAGTCTCAAAGGGCACGGAGATGAGAGCTTTGCTGAAAATGTGCATGTTCTGCAGAAAAGGGCCACGGAACACTTAGAGAGGAAAAGGACAAAAAGATCAAAGTGGTTTTGGAACAGAAGAGAGAAGGAGGTACTATAAAATTTGAATGAAGTGCCTGGACAAAAGAATCAGGGGAAGGGAGATGGCTTTGTTCAGTAGTTAGATCTACGAGGGGAGAAATGACAAGAAGAGGGATAGGTGCCCTTCAAATTAAGGCCTGTTTAAAAACTAAAAACATTTGTGTCGTTCTGATCAAAGCATTGAAACCTACTACAGTGTTGATCTCAAGCAGTGGGTGTGACTGTAGCAGTTTTATCAGTGACACAGTGTCTCAATGGCTGCTTTGTCCTCTCAGGCTTCTGCTCTGTGTCGCCTCCTCGGTGAGGCCCTCCAGGATCACACCATCTAAAATAATGCTCTCCCTTCTCTCTGGCTCTGATCTACATTTTCCCTCAGCACACTTACCACTACATGCAATTTTATTGGGTCATTTATTTACTGTCATTCTCTCTCCGTCGGATAGTAACTCCATGAGGCAGGGACTTTGCCTCTCCTTTGCATCCTCAGATCCCTGGGCACAGAGGAGGCACCCAACAAATAAATGTTGGGAGACTGAATTCAACCAATGAAGGTCTATAAAGTCTGTAATATGTGTAAGATAATACTAGGAACAAAAGATGAGTCAGATATGAACTTTGCCCTTGAGAAACTGTCTAATAACAATTGCTACCAGTTTTAGAGGGCTTATTGTGTGCTGAGTGCCTAATGCATACCGTGTTATTCCATCTTTGGCAGCTAGGGGTGATGTTAACATGGATTTTTTTAGCAGCAGGCATTGTAGACTCTGGCCTGGCACTAGGAACTGGCACACAGAGATATTATATAACATATTATATTAATGTTGCCAAGGTCTGAGAACCAGGAAACGGGCAGAGGCAAAATTTGAATGAAGGCGTGGCTATGCACATTCTTCTAATCCCACTGTAGGAGTACCTGTTGCCCTACTCTTTTTTGCACAGTAATAAAATGATCTCCACCATCAGAGAACTGTAGATTTCATGTGGGGAGCTGAGGACTTGGGGTCCAAAATGTCCCTGGTGTAGCCAGCCAGCCAGCCTCTTCTCCCTCCACTATTTTTGCTCCAACAAATGGTTAGGTCCAAAGTCCCGATGAACAGAAACAAAGAGAAGGAGACAGAGCAGGGAGGGCGAGGGAGAGCTGGGCAAACAGGCAGCTCTGAGGACATTTACAGAAGTGGAGGGAACACGCAGAGAGAGCCTGGGTCCTTGGACAGCTTGCTGCTCTGCACAGGGCCATCTCCCTTGTCATTCCCTCCAAGTGGCCTCCATCCTGAGAAAGTCTGGCCCTTGGCATGGCAGAAGGCTGAGTTCTCTATCAGAGGATTTCACTGGCCCAGCAGCACAATTTGAATTTTCATTTCAGGTGATGGCTGACGGAAGCGATATTGCCACAGTCAGAGGAAAATTGGGAGCTGACCTCACTGCCTGCAGAGTTGGGCCTCGGGAAGCAGTAGCTAGTTCACCCCAATGTGCTCGGGCCCCGTTTCCCAGCCTTCCATGCAGTTCACAGCTAGCAGAAGAGATGTGCCACTTCTGGTCTTAACTCTGCTCATGGTCCTGGTGCCACATTTCCCAAGTTCATAGTTACAAGGTCTCCCTAAAGCACTTCTGGTTGACTCTGTAATAATTGCTGCTGTTAATAACCTGTTGCATCTTTTCAGCATGAACAGTGTTGGACTTAAACTTACATGGGCTTGGCTTTGGCACAATTTTATCCTGAAACTGCTTTGGAGAAAGTAATGATGATGATGATGATGATGAAGTCTGCTCTTCTGTCCCCTCAGCAATGTGACTCAAAGTATTCAGTAGCTTCCTGATACATAATCTAGAGATTCTGAGTACCATCTGGGTAAGGAGACATTCTTGTACTTACCATGTTATGTAGATATTTTTCTTCCCATGTTACAAGAGGAGAATGAGACTCAAGAAGGACAATTAACTTGCCTCACGGTTACTGAGCAGTGGAGCTGGGATTCTAACCCAGGGAACTCTGATTCCAAAGCTCATGCCAAAGTGTCCTGAGCTTTGAATGACAAGCTGCTCCTGTTTCATTCACTGTCACAGATGCTCCACAAAATGAGAATGCTTGGGTATTAACCTCAAGGAGAGTAGGGGCCAGATGAGGCCACTAGGCAAGCCAAGGTAAAATAGTTAAAAAAGACAGTTTCGAAAAGCACCAGTGTTTTTTTTTTTTAATTGTTGTTCAAGTACACTTCCCCCGCACCCCAGCCCAACACCCCAGCCCTCCCCACCTCCCTCCCATTTCCACCCCCACCCTCATTATTGTCCATGTGTCCTTTATAATTGTTCCTGAAAACCCTTTACCCTTTTCCTCTGAAATTCCCTCTCCTCTCCCCTCTGGTCGCTGTCAGCCTGTTCTCAATTTCAGTGTCTTTGGTTATATTTTGCTTGTTTGTTTTGTTGTTTAGGTTCCTGTTAAAGGTGAGATCATATGGTATTTGTCTTTCACCGCCTGGCTTATGTCCCTTAGCATAATGCTTTCTAGTTCCATCCATGTTGTTGCAAAGGGTAGGAGCTCCTTCTTTCTCTCTGCTGCATAGAATTCCATTGTGTAAATGTACCATAGTTTTTTGATCCACTCATTTACTGATGGGCACCTAGGTTGCTTCCAGCCCTTGGCTATTGTAAATTGTGCTGCCATGAACATTGGGGTGTATAGATTCTTTTGGATTGGTGTTTCAGGGCTCTGAGGATATAATCCTAGCCATCATAAACAAAGCAACAAAGGACAAGCGTTGGAGAGGTTGTGGAGAAAAGGGAATCCTAGTGCACCATTGGTGGGAATGCAGACTGGTGCAACAACTATGGAAAACAGTATGGAATTTCCTCAGAAAACTAAAAATGGAACTGCCTTTTGACCCAGCAATCCCACTATGTTCTTTTTTTTTATATAAATTTTTTTCTTTTAGATTTTATTTATTTATCTTCAGAGGGGAAGGGAAGGAGAGAGGGAGAGAAACATCAATGTGCGGTTGCCTCTTGTATGTCCCCTGCCGGGAACTGGCCTGGCAACCCAGGCATGTGCCCTGACTGGGAATCGAACCTCGATCCTTCGGTTCACAGGCCCGTGCTCAATCCACTGAGCTACACCAGCCAGGGCCCACTAGTGTGTTTTTAATGCAACAGATTTAGAATACTGTAGGCACCCAGACAGGGGCACACAGGGGGAGACACCGAGGCAGAGCAGCTGACAGCACAAGGCTTCCCAAGGCTGAGAGTTGAGGGAGGCCAAGAAAAATGGGTCAGGGATGGGGCAAGAGGAGGCAGAGATGTATTCTACCCAAGGGAGAGTTCCTTGCAGGGCCTGCTGGGGGAGCCAGCCTGGGGCATTCAGGGCACAGGGAGAAACCACTCAGCAAAAGCTGTGTGCGGAGCGGTGGAGGCCACGGGAGGCCTGGCTGGGGAGTCTGGGCTTCCTACGGAGACAGGGCAGAGCTACAGGAACGACAAGGAATGAGTTGGTTGCTCGAGGCCGGTATTGGACACGTTGAGTTTTCTTTCAAAATGGAGTTGATCTGCAGGGCATTGAAGGGCAATTTGACTCAGGAAAGGTGAAGATCTAGAAGGCTGATTCAGAAGGCCTCCTGTGGTTGCAGTTAGTTCTGCCTCCTGACTAGCAGGCCACCCCTTCAGTGACGTTCCCTCTTCTGACTTTGAATGAGAAATGTGTTCATGCACCGTTTAGGCTCTGCGGACAGCTGTTCTCCGGCCCTTTACCCCGGGTCACTTCATCTCTGGCCTCATTTACTTTATCTGCAAAATAGCGGTGTCGGACCAGACGGTCTCTGGTAGTCAGCCGTGGCGACCATGAGCTCTTAATTTATGTCTACCCTGTCCTACTTTTCATGAAGCCATTCTGTTCCTTTTTTTTCTTGCAGGATGTCTTGGGACATGTGATCAGGTTTCCTTTTTGGGGTCTATGGTTAGGAGGGAACATAAGCCTTCTGACCTACTTTTTATGGGGCCTGACCGCCTGTTTTTGTATTTTGGCCGCAGCTTCATGCCTCAGGAAATGCAGTTCTCTTCATACATGTTTAAAAATCATCTTTTCGAATACACACTGAAATCATTTATGGACAAAATGATAGCATATCTGGGAAGGGAACCACACTGGCTACAACCCGATGATAGTTGAAGCTGTATGTGGATTTCATTAAACTATCTGACAATTTTTGTACACGTTTAAAATTTTTCCATCATAAAAAGTTAAAAAGAAACACACACATTTCTTTTTGTATGCTGTGGCATCCAGAAAGCCAAACTGTTGAGGACCAGCAAACTCATTTCCCAAAGCGCACTTGACACATGGGAAACCAGCAACGCTGATACGACAAAGTAATTTGCTGCGTGTGGTGGAGTCCCTGAGGACACTGGCCTGGGATGACTCGCTGACAAGAGCATCTCCCTTTACTGTGAGCGGTTACTTTCCGGCCGGCCTGAGGACTCCGCCTTCCATTTTTCCTTTCCCTTCCGTTTGTTATTTTCTCTTGTGGGCAGAGAGAGCTTCACTTTCAAGGACCATAAAAAAAGGACGACAGAGCCCTCCAAAGCAGTGGTTTCCTTTCCTTTTCTTTTTTTCTTTTTTTAATCCACAACTTAGAGTAAGAAGTGTACTTTTTATCACCACATACAAACATAACTGTTATGTAAGTTTCATAAAGTAACACCCTTTACTCAGTAGGACACATTCTAATATTTCTGTTCTGTTCTATTCTAGACTATTCTAGTCCAATATTTTAAAAGGCTGTTGCAATCCACTGAAAGGATTTCAGGACCACTACTGGGGTGCAGCTTGCAGTTGAAAAAATGGTTAATGAAAAGATACACTGGGCAGGAAACTTAACATTTAAAACATCTGGCATAGGGTTGAAGTCATCGGCAGCTGGATCTCATTTGTGCCTCAGAGTGAAAAAGGCCTCCGCACGTTCTGTAAGTGGGTGGAAGGTCAGATCTACAATGCTAGCCAGAGATTGACCGAGGTATTAAATTTCAGCAGATGTGTTAATCCTATCAACAAGGAGTAATTACAACTTTTAGGTTTAAGATGGGACTTGGTTTGAACTGGGCTCAGCCACATGCCATCCTGTAGTTTCACGACAGTAAAAAAGGGAGTGGTGCCGTCGGCCCACCCCCCACTGTGGCTGCGGCTCCTCAGAGGCACTAGACAATGGTGTAGGCTGTTCATGTCCTTTGAAACCAGATAGACCTGAACGGGAACCAGAAAGATCCATAAACTCTTAACTATGTGACTTTGGACAGATCGCTTAGTCTCTCTGAATCTCAGTGAATCTTGTTAGAATGGAGACAATAATACTGCATTAAATGAGATGAAATATGAGTATAGCATGCAACCAAAATCTGACACGAGGACAGACCCTCAACAAATTTTGTTAATCTCTTCTACTAGGCACAGAGGCCGCTCAGCCTAGTGACCTGGGTGACAGATCTGCCACCTCTGCTTTGTCCAGGGGTTGGCTGGATGGCAAGGAAAGGCAGAAGACTGAAACAGAAATAAGTATGATGTGCCAGCTAACCAAGGCAGAAGTCACACTTTCAGGCTCAGTGATTTAGGGAGCGTCACTCACCAGCTTTAGGTCTCCAGTTTCTCAATCATGCAGCGAAGATGGGGAAATGCCGTGTTCTTACAAAACACTTGGCTCATGTTTCTTAAAGACATTGAGCTTCCTGGGCACCAGCTCGGACCTGTTGAATTGCAGTCACCCCCACCCAATGCCCAGTAATTCACCAAGTCCTTCCAAGTCTGCTTCCTAACTCTCTCTGCAAGCCCTCTCATCGTCTCCTCCTCGCTTCCCCACCTCCATACCTGTCGTAGGACTCCCGGCTTCCAGTCTTGCTTGTTGTCTAGTCGGTCTCCGCTCTGTAGCCAGAGAGATGGCTTTACAGTGCAAAAGTGTTACAGAGACTGCTGGGCCTGACTTTCAATGATTTTTCTCTGCCTTTGGAACAAAGTCCAAACCCCTGCTGTGTCTGCCCGCAAGGCTCATCTCGACCTGGTCAGTGCCAACCTGCGCGCCTTCTCTTTAGATCGCCTGCCCCAGGTCCTGGCCTGCCTAGGGTTTAGGGGCAGCAAAGATGTCTCTCCTGCTATTGGAGTGGGCCAGCGCCCAGCACATGGCCTGGCGCCAACCAGACACTGAATGAAGAGCAGCTACCCAGCGCCAACTAAACCTTTTCCGTAAAGTCATCGCAACTGACCTCTTTTCTGGACAAAATACCTTTCATGTCCTGTGACAAATTGTCTTTTAAAGTTCCTATTGTATTTTTGGCTGGCTTATTAGGGAATACATTGATTGTAATATAATTTCTATCATTTTTATGTTTTGATAGAAGATGATTTAAAGCACCTTTTTGGATTTGGGAGAACCAATCCAGTCTGGGTGTTTTCCCCATAGCCCCCCACATACTCTAAGTGAATGCTACTCTTTGCTCATTCTTTCTAAAGCCTGATCCTGCACGGACATAATGGCTGAAGGTCTCCCTGAGCGGGAAGAATGTCATGCATCATGGTTTTCGAATTTAATCTGATTAAGTGTTTGTTGAAGCGATTTGTGCTCTGATTAGAGGTGTCTGTATATGAAGTGCTCCTTGAGCAAAAGTTATGGGTAGTCAAATGTAATTTAATTGCCTAATGTTCCATAGTTAAGGCAAAACCACTTTACTTAAATAATTAGCTTGAAGTGGGTATAGTAGCAGAGTTAATAGATTTGCTATTATTTCACTTGCACTGTGGGGGTTAGCTAACAACAGAGTGCTGGTGACACATTCTTCTGCAGAACCTGGGGTTCAGCAATTTAGGGTTCCAGGCCAGGCTAGTGGTGCCCCGCTACCGCCCAAAGCACACGTCCCAGACCTTTAATCGCTGGATGGAGCGTTCCCCCATGGTTTGTTCAAATGATTGAATAAGCACTCAAGGCAGAGCATTTTGGAGAGAATATGGGTAGTTTCCCAAGCAGAGTGGTGCACACTGGAAGAGATCTCATTCACAGATTTTTCTAGAACAGCAATTCCCAAATTACTATGGATTTAGGATGCTGAGTTGGCAGTTACAGGTCTGGCAATTCCCAAATTACTATGGATTTAGGATGCTGAATTGTCAGTTACAGGTCGGGCCAGCCAACCCAGGATTTAGTGTAGGCAAAGGAACACTTAGTTATTAGTTAGTTAAGCAGGTAACAGCAAATCCGATTGAGAGTGGCTTAAACAAAAATTTCCCCCACGTAATGAAACATCCCAAAGTAAGGGTTTACTTGCATTGGTTCAGCAGATCAAAGACGTCATCTGGGTACTAAGATGCTTTCTCTTTCCAGTCTGCCTACCTCATATGTTGGTTTCCTCCTTGGATGCATCACCCCATAGTCACGGCTACAGATCCAGCCAAGCATCAAGCATTCAGGTGACACAAAGGGAGAGGAGGCAGGTAAGTCACCATGCCCCCCTTTATGAAGACAACACAGGCTTTCCCACAGCCCGCTACCCAGCAGATGTCTGCTTGGATCTCAGTGACTAGAACCGAGTCACGCTCCCCCACCTCCCGCAGCTCCAAGGAGGCTGGGACAGTGGGGAGCAGGTTTTTCTTATTTGCCCTATACTCAATCCTAGCACAACAGATCCCCCCTTTCACTCCCTCCTTTTAGAAAACAAATATTTTGTAGTACTCCTTTACCCTGAAAGGCAATGAATAGATCATAAAACCATTCTACAATATTTCCATCATGTCAAAAGAATGCCTTAACTGTAACATAAAAATTAAAAAATCAGAGGACTGTAATTTGTTAAAAAATGTTAAGCATTTCAATGCCTAATTGCCTCAGTGTGACTTCACTAACAGACATAATGCTATAGTCAGAGGTTGCACCTGTTTACGAGGAATAGCTGAGAAGAAAAAAAGAAAGATCAGAAGATCATTCATACAATAAGTAGAGAAATATGAAAGAGCAGAGGTTCAAGTGCACGCTGGACTGAAAACCACTGTAAGTATGACTAGTGACAAACCAGACGTGCTTGCCTCTGATAAAAGAAAGCGGGAGAAGACCTTACCTGTCCAGCCAAATCGCAGACTGCTGAAGTGGAGGCAATGATGACGATGATGTCTTTCCGGTGAGCCGAGCCCCATTGCTGAGTGCAGGGTCAGAAAGGATTCTTTCTGTATGGCAGAGGACTGGGGAGGTACCATGCACAGCCCATCTTCCTTGAATTCTTAACACAAGTCAAGATAGACACTTAGCCTTGAGGACCTAAAAAACCAAACCAAACCAAACCAAAACAAAAAAACCTTGGGGGCTTTGTGCTTTATTAAGCAATGGAATAGATGTTCTAGGGAAAAAAAATCACCATCAAAAGAAGGTTGGAAAACATAGGCAACCCCCAAATAAATAGATGCCACTATTCTCACAACACAGATTTCTTATCATTATGATAAATAAAAGTTTTAACATCTGGGATGACACAAGAAAAACAGCATTATTTTGAAAACAACTTTTAATAATGAATTTAACTCATTCCTGGGCTTCATGCATCTCCCTTTATTTAATCACACTTGATTCTCAGTCTGTTAACAGAGACTCAGATCCCCTCGGTTACATAACTGCGTGTGACCGCCACGGTGCTGGGGTGTGGCCCTGTCAACGCAAACACAAGCCTGGTGTCCAGGAGTGATGTAATCTCATATAATAGCAAACAGCTCTTGATTAAGTTTCAAAACATAACACAGCATCACACCACCTTCCCTAAATTTACGCAATAGCAGCACTTCCAGAAAATTTTAGTGTTTGATAAAACTAGGAAGCAAATACTTCATGTTTACATGTAAAGTGGAGTTAGACTGTCAGGTGCAGGCGACACAAACCAGTTTTTCATCTACACAAGTTTCCAGTGGGCGTGGGGAGGCTGTGCAGGGCTGGGTTTTGTGCCACAGAATTCTCCCCCACACTGCTGGGTGCCCAGCACCCCTACCCCATGCTCTGGTACCCCTCAATCATTGTGACACTTCCTGCCTCCCCACCTGCCTCCCCCACAAGTTTCCAAAGCACCCTCTGGTGTGGTTAACACCTTTCTGGAGAACCAGTAGCTTAGGTGAATTAAGGGCCACCTTGGGTTGTACGTAATGTCCCTAGAGGGACAAAATCAAGGAGGACAGGACACAGACACTGGGCCCCTGCCTTTATTTTCCTAATAATGTCATGTTTGCCACAGGAGTGAGTGGAAGGGCGCTCAGGCAGGTCCCTCTAAAACCCCTTATTGCGGAGGAGGAAGAGCTGGAGGGATGAGCTTCCACGAGTTGGTTGAAAGGGGTGAAATCTCAGTCCCACACCGGCCAGAGCCCCTCTGTGGCACTCCCTGTTCCCGGCAGGAGCAGATGTTGGAGCCAACTACGAAGCAGGTTCCCAGTGCGGGCAGTGGCCAAGGAAGGACAAGATGCCCCTTGAACCTAGGGCTGCACAACAAACTCAGAAAAGGAACTTCTGCATGGGACCATGCAGCCAAAAGTCTGCCTTCAGCCATCAGGCCCCACCTACGTCCCACTTGAAACCAGACCTCTAATCTGGAGAAGCAGAACCACAGAAAATCGAAAATCGTTTTCCTTACCTGGCCTGCGGGATTTGACCAGGGATCCAGTGGCTACTGCCCGGATCTATCTCACCTCCGGATACTGCACACAGAGGGACAGCCTTTCTGCTTGAAGAAAAGCCACTGGACGTGCTGAAAGATTTTTTTTTAAGAGAAAAGAAGGACCTAACCAGAAAAATCAGCAAAAATGTTCTCTTGGAAAGCATTCCTTCAAGCTTTGTAGTAAGTCTTAAGCCATCTCAAATCTGTATCCTCAGAGTCAAAAGCACATTGCCCCCAAGACACAGGAGCAGGCGGATGAGAACAGGGGAAGGTGGCGGGCAGGAGGGTGGTTTACGGATAGGACACAATTGCCACATTTGGAAATGCCGTGGAGGCTCGTGGACACGGCTGGTACTAAATTACAGCAAGAAGACAGATGAGGCAAAACCGACACAGGGAGAAGCCGTGATGCACAAATCCGGTATTTAAACACGCGAAGCAGAGATTCCGCCGCGACGAGAAAACAGCAGGTGCGGTGACTCACTTGGTCGGAGCAGAGCGTTCCTGTTCTTTCTTCCTCATACTTTTTGCTTTGCTTTCTTTTCCTTCTCATTCCCATGGAATGTGCTGCTTATAAACTTAGAAAACTGCAACCTACAAAAAGCACACAATTCAGACACAAAAATCTGTTTAGAGGCCCTATTTTTTTTCTTGTTTTGGAGGAGAAAAATCATACAGAGCTAGTGGGAACCCCAGGCTGAAGGCCAGAAATGATCAAGTATGACTACGGTTTTCAACCGAAGGTGAGCCTTGGCTCCAGGAGAAAGGTCTTCCTGTGTCTACCTGTTTGCTCCCAGCTTCCCTTCACATCTGGGCAAGGCAAAGCCGGTTTTGCTGTCTGTGGTCCTTCTCCTGAGCAGACTTTGACTCGGTCCACACATCTCATTGATCGGGGCTCTCAGAGGGTTTCCAATCCTGTAATGCTTAATTCTAGAACCCTCTTGCATAACACAGTGAGAGCCAGGAGTCAGGGGCTGTGAGCTTATGTGGTTAATGAGGAAATATTGGAGGTCTGATGCCTAGGTGAGTCTGTGACTTTTACGCAGTGAAAACTCCAGACCTTCCATCCCAGGGAAGACCGGGCTTCGTGACTGGCCATCAGGTACTTTGGTTGCCAGACAAGGGCTCAAAGCAGCTCTCGCAACTGGAAAAATGGCTTGAATCGCTTGCTCTGTCCACGGTGTGTAAGTGAAAGGAAGAGTCTTGTACTGCATGGAGTTTCAGTAGTTCACAGTTTCCTTTAAGTGGAGTTAATGGGGCATTTCATTTTCTAACAGCTCACAGTGAAAACGGCGTTACACACGTAAGTGCACCTTCCAAAGGGGCCTTTGCTCGATGCAAGGTGGCCTCTTAGAGAAAGCAGAGGCATCGACATGCCAAAACATGGACTGCTTTTCTCATACTTGGATATGAAATGAATGAAATATGTGGCTAACGATACTTTAGAATTTCAGTCTTTTTCCTCAGCCTAAGCCTTAGGCATATCTTAATAGAGTGGAAAATACCAGCATGTTACAAATTCTGGGAAAAAGTCTTTATCGTATCTTCAGTCTTCATTCAGCTGGGTGTAGAATTCTGTCCATCAACTGATGAGCGGATAACCAAAATGTGATTATATCCAAAAAATGGAATGTTATTTGTCAATGAAAAGAAATGAAGTACTGATATCTGCTACGATATTGGTTGAACCTTGAAAGCATGCTAAATGAAAGCACCATTCACAAACGCCCACATATTATATGTTTCCATTTATCATAAATGTCTAAAATAGGCAAATCCATAAAGACAGAAAGCAGCTTACTGTGCTTTCCAAAGCAACTTTCCCACTCACTACTGTACCTGCTTTTCACAGCAACCCTGGGAAGTGGGTACAGCGAGTTTCGTCATCCTTGCTTTACAGACAAGGGAATCAAGCTCAAACAGGCTAGCTGACTTGCTCCAAGTCACACATCAGATCCCATAACCCAGGTCTTCTGACTCCAGCTCCATTATTCCTTCCATTGATTCAAGACTCCTCAACTTTAGGATGAATCCTTTACTCTGAATAAATTGGTCTCTGCTCTTTGATCTCTGCTCTTCCACTGTGTTGGTTGCACTACTACTGTGCGTCAGACACTGCTAGGTACTAGAGCTACATTTGAGAAAAGATGGGGCCCCATCAGAGCAAGTAGACATGCCTGCCCCCCTTGCCTTTGCTCAAATATATCTCCACTGGCACCCCAGGCCTCTGCCTACCATCCCCCATTACTGCCACGCCTGGCATGACTGGCGCAACTTCTGTCTCTCTCTGCTAGGTCAATGACTGTCTAACCTTGAAGGCCCCATGCCTAGGATAACGCACCTTCCTGATAGTGCACAGTCTCTGGGGATTTTACTCTGCTTTCCTTCAAAACTCACCCATGAGCTGAGTGCCTGCCATTCCCCAAGCACACTCAGAAAAAGGAAAAATAAACTATCCTCTGAGCCTAAATGGGCTTGGAGCAGAGATATGCAAAGTCCCCTTAAAGACACAGAGTGGCTCCAAGGTAGTCCGACTGCTGATAACTTGACCAAGTGTACTAATTATCTAAAGAAAAAGCGTCATTTAGAGGTGGTTGGTAGGCCATGAAAATTAGAAAAAGGAGAGTCCGTGGAGCAAACATTACTGGTGCCGACTCAAACATCATGCAGGGAAAGAAGTGCCCAGCCAGCACCCAGGAGGGGAATAAGTGTTGCAGAGATGGTTCAGTGGGCCACGCAAATCTACTGGGACTCCTGCAACTCTGCCCCTCGTTCTGATGCCGTGCTGCCAGATACCCCCCAGCTGAACTGGCATCCCTTGTCTCTGGGGAAGAATGGGCTTCTCAGGCTGGCACGTGCATCTGGCCCACTTTCTCTCTTGAAATTAATAAATGAGCATGTGCCTTTGTACACTAGCCTCTTGTGACCATGAATCAGCCTTCAGTCAAATATGGGACTGTATGAAGTCTGAGTGTGTGACCCGTGAAGACCAGGGCAGGACCCTGGGCCACTGCAAATTGCCAAGAAAAATGGCACCCTAATGGCTGAGTAAGAGACAAACCCACTTCCCCTAAATCTAACAACAAATGCTGGTTGGTTGGCGCATTTCCCTAGAACAGCGGTTTTCAACTGATACGCCACAAGAATTTTTAAAACATGTGATGCCTGACTCTAAAGAGGTCAGCCCACTGATCTCTTTTCCCTTAGATTACCTAATTTAAAAAATGACAACAGCCAACACAATAGCCCTCTGGTGTGAATGAATCAAAATTATACCTATTTTTTTGTCAGATTGGCAAAATGTCTATTTTTTGGTGTGCTGCAGAACTTTAGTAATTAGTTCATGTGTGCCATGAGATGGAAAAGGTGCCCTAGAAGGAAGACTTAGAGAAAAATCAGGCTTTACCCTTGCTGGCCAGAGGCCTACGCACCTCTGTGAATTTACTTCTTATTGATGTTGCTATTGTTTTGGGAAAGCCCCCTGAGCAAGGCTATTGCATCTGACCACGGACACCCGGGAAGGATGATCCTTTAAACAAACATGCATTTTCAAATATTTTTAGATGCAATCATATTTGGTGGGAATGTCTTTACTCCGTATTTGATGTTATTTTCAAAAGCTGACCTTCCTGAATTCATTTTAAAGCTCCGGCGTCTGAAACTTCGACGAGAGGCCATCTGCAGACGGGCACTGTCCCCCGAAGTCCCTGGTCCGCTGGCATATGGCTCATCGGCTCAGGGGGGGAGGTAAGGCTGTTTTGTTTTCAAATGATTTTTTAATGGTGATTTTTCTAAATTTAATTACTTATTTGACCTTGTCTGTTTTACAAAAGTTCATTCAGACCAACAAAACCTCATTTATTTGAAAGAGAAATGCCTACTTTAGTCCATGGGTTCTGCCATAGGTCGCCCTGAACAAGAAATCGGCCCTTTGCTGGCAAGGTCCTGTGCAGGCGCAGCGAGGAGCCTGCCTGTGGCCGGGGCCTGGTGGCAAATGCAAGTTCCTTACGTTAAGGTCGCTTCTCATTTAAGAAAGAAGAACCACATTTGGTAACATAATCATACAGGGGTCTGTGTTTGCAGGCACAGACAAAACTGGAAAGAACAGTGAAGATTAAAGGAAACTTTAGAATTTTTTGGACTGTATACTGTGTTCCTGGAAGAAAAAAATAGTATCAGGTTGAGGTAAATTAGCTTAATTCTGTTAGCTACACTGTGTTCACTGGTAGACTCTTCCTTCCATTTGTTGAGTAATTGAATGTAAACCCCATTAAAGGGCATTAGATTCATTTTTCACTTGAATGAAAGGAGCTCAATTTCCTACCAGACCTGGCCTGCTGAGAATACATAACACACCACTCGACGTGCTCAAAATTTGCAGTGGAAAACCCAGGGATGTCAACTCTCACGTGACAGATGTGCACACGCACACACACACTCACACAGTGAGTTAAAACTTAAAATATTTTCATATGAAATAAAGTAGTTGTTAGGCCCTTACAATGATCTTATTGTGCATTACAAACCCTCTGAACCTTTTTCCCTCCTAGCAAGTGGCTCAGGATGTGCTAAGGAAATAAATAATCTAAGCAACGATTATTAGATTTTAAGCATCTGCAGATTTTTGGCAAAAAAAAAAGAAAGAAAATTTAAAAAACATATTGTAACACAAAAGCTGAAAAGTTAGGATTTTAATTAGGAGTATATTTGAACAGGTGAAATCGTAGTATAAATATTGGTAAATTTGAATTTTGATCTGAAATCAAACCCTTATAGATTATACTGTCAGTTGCCATCTGATGTGATTTAATTTAATCTTTTATTTTTATGTAATATTTATGTTATAGCAAAAGTAAACATAGATATGGTTTCTCCATTCTCCTTGGAAGTTAAACTTATGTCTTTTCTTTAAAAATCATCTGTCACAAAATGTCTGAGTTGGACACATAATTATCTAAGGCTCTTTCCCACGTAAAACTCTCCTGGATACCCCACCCCCAATCAAACAAATTAAAGAGTTTCTACTTGACACTGCTGGCTGGGACCTGGTGCTGTCCCAGTCCTGTTCTTTGTTTTGCATCTAGGCTAGTCATCCAAAGCAGTGTGCTGAAGCGAAGAATCTCTGGGCATCATGTGCGGCAACTTGGTAGGGTCATGGAATTCCATCAGGCAGGACAGCACATCAGGCTGTTGTGGTGACTGTTCCACCATCGTCCTAGCCCTGATCCTTGGGGAAGCAGGCCTTCTACCTGAAGGTTGAGTGACAGCTTCTGGCCCAAACCCAAAGCTCTCCTCTGCAACCCGCTGACACCCATGTCGCTTGTCCCATCGCTGGTACACTGTAAACTCCTGGGTCTTCAGGTATTTCCTAGCCTGAACCTTCACTTCCGCTCGTTCCGGGCCTTCTTAGTCTAGTTTCTTAGAAGTCTTTGCTCCTCTTTTATCTCAGCCTTCCCAAATAAGATCCTGTGCACCATGTCACATGTTAAGATGGAGAGAAGAGGGAATAGCCCCCTTTGGGGTCAGAGGTACTGGCAGATGTATCCTTCCATCCCTCCTCCTCTCTAGAAGAGGAGAACGGGAAGGTTTGGTAGGTGAGTGGAATTTTACTTAGAAATGTGAAGAGATTATGAAAGCTACTGAGGCTTTTTTGATAGACTCTTTGGAGACTTCTTGGCAAAGGATCATGGGAGATTGTAATTCCATGGGGAGTGTGGGGTGGGGTGGAGTCTCTCATTGGTGGCTCAAATGGGAAGAAGCCAACATTGGCTTGTAGATCCTGGGCTCCAGAAATAAAGAGAGCTTCCTAGTTTCCTTCTTTAATGGTCTCATTGCTCTCTGAACCCAGAGGAGGGGCAAGGATCTTGGGAAAAGCCTGGCCCTCGATCTTCTTGTGGGTTTGATTTTTCAGGATGCTGAGCCATTATACTTTATGGTAATGGAGAGAAAGAAATCCTAAGCAGGATAGGGAAGGGAAAGTTTTCCTTGACTCTCTTGGGGTTGCTGGCTGGATTTGAAAATCCAACAAAGACAGAGTAACAGAAGAAAAGCATCTATATTTATTTAATATACGTCTTATGAGACATAGGAGCTTCGTAAGGAAATGAAGACCCAATGAAACAGTTAGACTCGAGTGTTTTTATACTTGGTTTGATGAAGAGGGCACAGCCATGGAAAAATATGACAGCTGAGGGGTATGAGGTAAGTGTACTATACTGGTGGAAATTTATCAAGATCTGTTTGTTAAGACTCTTCCCTTTGTCCACATGTCTTTGGAGGTTAGGATGCTCCTTTTCTCTGGGCATGGGGAGGGTACCTCTCACGCGAGGGTTTTATGGCCTTTTTTAGGGGGAAAAGGGTGATGGACGTGAGGGGTTGGTGGGGGAATATCAGAGCGATAGTCCTTCTTGATTCCACCATTTTCTCAAACTCCAGCTTTAAATATTCAATATGCCAAGGGATGGCGTGTTCTGAAGCCCATCAGCGTACTGACTTCCACTGCCCAATGGCCTGCAGAACGATCGGTTCTGTCCCTAGAGCCCCTTGGCTTTTTTCCCTGTCAGTGCAGTGATCCTCCAAATGGGGCTCCACAGGCCTTCACTGCCACTCGCTGTCCCAAACCACTGCCACCATTCAAACGCCTGCGCCTTGCCTGCACACGTCAACTGTCTGTTGGCCCTCTATCCTCCATCCATGCCACCTAGACTGTGAGTCCAGAACTCCACCAAACCATTCCTGTCTCTTTTGCCAGAGGCCAAGGGAAAGTGGATCCCTAGTACGATGTTCCTAAAGCCAGACCTGGCTATCTACAAGCTCGTACAACCCCTGACCTCCTGAGGGGAGTTTATTCTCCACTTTTCGCTTCCCTTCAACACGGCTATTCACTTTCATTCCCGTGGGGGCTGTTGGGAAACACTGTCAGCAGACCCCAGGTTCTCTGTAGATGAGGTCATGGAAGCCTATAGGGCGGGGCCCATCACTTCATTTGGCTGTTCCCATAGCCACTGAGCCATGGCCACTGAGTCATGGCCACAGACTCCCCTAGGAGTAAAGCCTCCGGTCTTCCATCTACAAAACCCTTGCCCTCATGTTTGGGGGGCTACTTCTGCATGCCTGAACCTGTCAGGGCACACCAGCAAGTCATCTGGGGGCATTCAGCCGTGACAGCTCCTGGACCACTTTTCACCTCGCCGAGCAGGCAAATCAGTTTTACAGTTAGCTGCATGGCATGTAGGCCTCAGTTCCTGCAGATGGCCGTGTAACTGCTGAGGCACCAGAGATAGAATAGACACCACGTTTCAACTGGGGAGTTTCCAAAGGATTTGTCAGAAGAGTGCTTACAGACTTGAACGTGTCGCCCACATCAAGGACATACGAAGGGTTGAAGGGACCAGAGACAGCAGGGAGGTGGGGGAGTGAATTTTGGGAAAAGCACTTGGTGGCTCACTGAGAGTCTGAGCCCAGCCAAGGGGAAGGGTTGTTCCCACCCCAAACCCAATGCAAGGGGCCTTGGGAGAGCTAGGTGGAGTCTCACAGTGGGGTCACAGTGGCCTGGGGTCAACTCTGGCCTGACAAGTGAACCTCAGCATGGAGGGCTGGGCTGGCCAACAAACAGCTCGGGTGGAGAGCAAAGGAAGGAGGTTTATGTGGGGACCATATGTCACTCACAGGTTTTGTCAAGCTACGAACAGGTGTTTCCTGTACACCAAATGTGGACTGCAACGTGGGCTTCTTGTTGGTCCTGCCCCAGAGTTCCACCAAGGGGCAAACAGTGCTGGCTGGATTCCTAGGGGCTAGTGTCCTAGGGCAGGTGCCAGAGGAATTGAGTTGAACTCACCCACGGCAGTAGGGTTGCAAGTTGGACAATCTATGTTTTCTTTTGAGGGGAGGGGGAACAGAGCTCCTCAAAATACCCACAGGAGGAAGCAATGACTTCAAATACTTGCCAGACTCAGAAAGCCTGGAACCAACAGAGGTTGGAACCAGTCAATTCAGAACATTCCTGTGACCTTTGGACCCTGGAGAGATCAGATACCATAGCAGGCAAAACAGAGGAGGCAGAAACCAGAAGACACATTTTTCATTTTCACCAATAACTATGATTTGGATATTTTGAGTATGTCAGCAATCTCCTGTGTGTTATAACGTTGATTGCTGTCAATTAATGTCTCAAATTGATTGCTATCAACTTCAACGGGTGTAAGCAACCGGGGAGCATCGTCCAGCGAGAAATCTCTAGCACGAAAGTTCGCAAACCACTTTTGACACGTTTGATCAGTCACAGCACCTTCTCCATACACTGCACAGATCCTTTTTTGTGTGTTTCAGTTACATTTTTACTTTTCTTGAAGTAAAAAAGCATAATATTCGGAAAACAGTTTGTATTTTCTTCTACCTTCAACATTAAAATGGTTACACAAAAATTCACCAATTTTGGTAAGTTTTTTAAAAATGCACACTGATATGACAGCTATCACAATACAATCTAACAAAATTGTTTCAAGTGAAGTTAAAGTCAACTAAGTACTACTAGAACCATCTTATGGAAAAAACCCCAAATTAATTTTTTTGGCCAACCCATGTAAGGGAACAGTATAACTAAGGTCATCAAGTAACTTTATGTAGACACAGGTAAGCAAAATTAAGTGGCTATATGACAACATTCCAGAAGTCCCATTTCTTCGGTGTGCCATAATACACGTTAGGGCTTGCTTCATACCGTCAGCAGACATTCAGTGAGTTATACCCAGCACGGGGGAGACAAAAGTGAAACTAGTGGGGTTGCTGGTCCTGAGGAACCCGTTCTTTTCAGCAAAGTGGACATCATCTCTTCAGTGTGATATAAAGATCTGAGTCACTTACAACTGTATTTACAAAGTTAGATATAATGTTCATAATGACAAATCAAACAGGAAAGACCCTGAGCCCCACTCTCACTGAAGTTCTAGTCTATAGCACCCTAATTTAGGAAGGCCCCATCGAGGGACACGCTGTATTCATAATCTCCTAATGCTGTGAACCACTGTGGGTGGCGGTCCTCGCTACATGCCGTGTGATGCTCTATCAGTGGGAAGACACAGCCGACTTGACTCCTCCAAGCTGAAGTGCAAGGATGCCGGTCACTGCCCACAGTTACTCACGGAGTATGCCGGGCCTGAAAGCTGAGCAGCCGCAGCGTCTAGGCATCGAGAGAGCCACACCTACTGCCTGGAGGGAGGTAGAAATTAACAAGAAAAAGGTTAATGCAGAGCCTTATTATGTAACAAAGAGGAAAGGAAAGAAGATGTAGGCGCAAGTAAGACTGAGCAGAGGAAAAGTGTGTGACAGGCATGGTCTTCAGAGACTCCCTGAGCTGGAGAGAGCTGAGCTGCCAGGTGTCTTGCAACCCATTCAGTCAAATTGTTAGCTACTTAGTTGCTACTTAGTTACATACTGCAATGCTGTAAGCAATAGTGTGAACCAGAGGAATTGCTGACTCCTCTGGGTTCCGTCCCCCTGCCCATGTAGCACTGGGACCCTGTGGAACCCCAGGGCCACAGGGGTTCCAGAGCGAAGGCCCCAGAGCAGTCTGGGATGAGGGGGATCAGTGCTGATGTGGAGGGGTGGAGGGGTCATCTCACTGTTGAGCGTGCCCCCCAAAAAGCTGCGGCAGTTTCATGGAGCTGGGGGCAGGGAGTACAGGTGGGGAAGAGCTAGGAATGGAAAAGTACTGAGTATCGATCGAATCAGAGTGGAGAAAAGTATCTTTAAGCTTCTCTGGTAAACAGACCTCCAGATGGAGGGACCTGGACCAGGAGCGCAGATAGGCATAAGAGCACAGCTGGCCAAGGTGGGCAGCCGCCCTCAGGGGGCCTGGCATGTGAAGCCTTTAGAATTGCCTATGGCTGGGCCTGAAAATCACACATAGAACAGGGCCTGGGGCTGGACTCCACAACACAAGACAATGTCCCTTAAACAGACATCCATGGCAAAAGGCTGTGGCTTCTACAGAGAGAGAGACATGCTCCTGAAGAGTGAAATTTTTAAACCTGAAAAGCTTTCTCCCAGGCGTCGCTGAGATCAGCAGTCCCCTCTTGGATCTGGCTTTATGCAGGAAGGTGTGGGCTGTCCCTGTGTAGGGGCTCCGGCAACCAGAAAGCATGGATGGAAGCACGCGTCTGTCTTCCGTTCACCAATTCCCCTCCCTTCACGGGACCAAAATGCCAGCCACCTGGTGCTCCAGACTTCACGCCACCACGTTTGGGTTCCAGGGAGAGCGTGGAACCCGAAGTGATGCCTTTGCTCTGGTAAGCAAAGGTGAGGGTTGTTTTAACTGAACGAGTGTCGACTCCATAATTTCCACGTAGGGAGTGGGGTGATGACGAATGTCAGCTCTGGAGTTATTGTCTGGTTTCCAATCTCATAGTGACTGCCACTTGTCAGCAGTGTCTCGGGTTCATTACATAAATTCTCTGAGCCTCAGTTGTCTCATCTGTGTAATAGGCATTGCAACAGTATCTCCCTTATGTAGTTGTGATGGTAAATTAAATGAGATAATGCATGTGAAGTGCTGAGCTCTAATGTAACCAAACCCAGGTCCAGCTGCCTGCTACAATAAAAGCATTGATTAAAATTTTATTTTCTTTTATTTTTTAAGATAATGTTTATTTATTTTTAGAGAGAGGGGAAGGGAGGGAGAAAGAGAGGGAGGTAAACATCAGTGTGTGGTTGCCTCTCACACACCCCCTACTGAGGATCTGGCCCGCAACCCAGGCATGTGCCCTGACTGGGAATCAAACCAGAGACCCTTTGATTCACAGCCTGTGCTCAACCCACTGAGCCACACCAGCCAGGGTTAAAGTTTTATATAAATAGAATTATACACTATATACTGTTTTTTATCTGGCTTCCTTTTTTCTGGACAGCGATTGTGAGATTCATCTTTGTTACATGTATTGGTAGCTCACTTCTTTTTCACTGACCCCTTGTATGGATATATCATATTTTGTTTTTCCAGTCACCTGCTGATGGACATTTGGATTGGTTACAATTTGTGACTTAGGAATAGTGCTGCTAAGAACATTTGTGTAAGTCTTTGTGTGGGCTTTTGCTTTTATTTCTCTTGATAAATACCTAGAAGTTGAATGACTGGGTCCTATGAGGAGAGTATGTTTCTTAAGAAATTGCCAAACTGTTTTCCAAAGTAACTGCAGCATTTTTCATCTCCACCAGCAACGTATGAGAGTTCCAGTTGCTCTACGTTTTTGTTAACACTCGCCCTTGTCAGTCTTTTTAACTTTAGCCATTCAAGTAGGTGTATAATTGTATCTCATTATAATTTTTATTTGCATGTCCTGATGACTAATGAGGTTGAACATGTTCTCTATGCTTTTTGGTCTGTGGTGTATCTTCTTTTTTGAAGTGTTTGCTTGCCCACAACATTTAAAATTAAAAATTATGCTTTAAACAGTATTGTCCAAATATCAATGACCACACAAAACAACCACCGAGAAATCCCTTCTCGAAGCCACCAAAGTGACTTTCCTATTCATGCCGATTTTATAGACTCAACTTTCCAGTGTTGCTAACACCCCTTCACCACGGCAAGTTCCATATATTTCACTGGTTATTCCTGATGGTCCTTTCTGTATGTCTACAATGAATTGGCCTGCCTTTTAATGAAATAATATTCTATTCTAATTCCACAGATGGGTTGCATACGTATCCTCTTCAGACTGAAACTTTGCACAAATGGAAACTTTACAACCATCTTTCAATGAATATGCTTGAAGTTATGAGATTCCATAACTAGATTTTATTTTACTTTATTTTTATCTTCAGGGAGGTTATGTAGATGATCTGATGTTGAGAAAAGCAGGAAATGATTAGAGAAACATTTCCTCCATTTGAAATTGTAATTTTATGCTCAGAGGACCTCCTGTTAGATCTTGGCACTGCTTTTGCTAGAAGCTTGGGTGCAATTACTCATCACCATACTCTGGAGAAAACTAAGCAGCCCAGGGATTGAGGGTAGCCAAGAAATGGGACACCCAACTTCAGTCAGGCTGCCCAAAAGCCAGACTGGGTTCCTGATGAGTCTAGGGCAGAGGGCAGGAAAACTGAGGGACTATTAGGAAAACATAACCAGCAAGATGAAAGACACTGCGGGGCTTACAGAAAAGAGTTATCAAAAAGGAAAGTATGAGCTATGCAACTAGTGGGAACTTGACTAGTGGGAGGTGTGGCTGAAGTGAGGTGACATTGTTCTGCTAATGATGATGTATAGCCAAACAAGTGTTGGCAAGATTATGCATTCTAAATGGCTTCAGATTAATGTTACAGAGGGGAAGGAAGTACATATCAGGATTTTGTGTGAATAGATACAAGGCTGAGAAAAGGAAGCATAAGAAAATGTGAGCGACCTATCAGGGAGGAAGAAAAGAACTTTCCAAACCTGTTTGGCGGCGGACTAGCCTTCCAAGGGTGTAGTGGGGATGGCTCTGGAATTCCATACCCAGGAGGGACGTGCCTTCTCCTCGCACCACCGGTGAGTGATGACTATGATAATTGCCCTGGGCTGTCCCTGGTGACTTAGTGGAGCTAGTCTAGTGTGTTGGCCAGCCCTGCACCCAGAATTTCCTTCAGTGAAACACATCTCCTCCAAAACAGATGGTCTGTGGGACTGTTACTCACGTCTCTTCGCCGTCACCCCCAGCAGTTGGCATGAGTGTGACCCTGCTTCTCGGTCAGTCTGATCTTTGGTCACGCTTGCTGAACACTCGCTATCTGTGGGGGCTTCGTCGTTCACTCATTTAATCCTCAGAACAACTCCATGGGGCAGGACATTTCTCAGATGAGTAAACTGAGGGAAAGAGGGTTAAATGACTTGATTGGGCTCACATAGCTGGGAAGAAGCAAATCAAGGTTTGAATTTGGGCAGCCTGGTTTTTGCTGGCTAAAGGAAGACAGGAAGAGAGATTATTCCAGCTTTTCCAGCATCTAAAGTAGAGGCAGGCAAGAAAGCAAGGGCTTGGGGGATGATGAATGAGTCACCTATGGTGTCTGCCAAAGCTGCTCAGTTCTCTTTCTGTGTTATTAGCTGCCTCCTCCTGCCTGTTGTGGCTTTGTGCCTGATTCAAACAGTTCGCCGGTGTCAGACTCCTTGCTTCTTGGACCTCCATCTTTTAGCAGACTTGCCATTTCATTTTGTAATTGATTTCATTGTAATCTTCATAGTCCTGGATGTCCTGTGAAAATGGCAGATACATTTACAGCTCCTGACAGCCGATGAGAGGCTGACCACAAGTCTGATTGATAGCTGATAGGCACACTGGTGTGCTTGGGGAGGGATGTTTGAATGAGGGATGATTTAAATGGGCAGCCCAAGAGGGTATTTTTATATTATAAGATACTTGCTTTGGTACAACCTGGTATCCCAGATTCCTCCATAAAGACTATATTTATAGTTGAGAAATGTTGAAATGAATATGTAAATAGAAGCAACCGATTTTTTTCCACAGGGTTAGAGAAATCAGCTGGACCTCTACCAGACTGGATGAAATTTGCATGTCCATGAGGACAATTTGCATTACTATCAATTACTTACAACTGAAAAGGTTGTAAAAGAGCTCAAAGGCAAAGGAAGGTTAGAATTAGCTAACCCGAGGGCTGACCTCTGGACAAGGCCTAGTTGTCCGGGGAAACACAGTTCCCCTTTGGGTCCCCCCACAGTGCCTCTTCCCCTTCCAGCTGAGCGCGTCCTAGGCACCGTTCACATTGGGGCAGTCTTCATGCTGAAGTGTTGGGGATTAACATGAGCTCTAACATTTCCCCGCCTTGTTTCTTTCAGGGCCATTTGGTCCTTATGTAAACAGAGCTCTGGGAGGTCTCCCAGGGCCTGCCCGAGTTTCCACGTGGGTCAAAGAGGTCAGGCCTCCCTTGGGCCCCTTGCTACAATGGCTGATGCTTCATTTGTGTTGCTGTGCTGGGCAGGGGTGGGGGTGGGTTGAATGAAGCTTGAGGATTGGCAGGGGAAGCTGTAGGAAAAACAGGGTAGGATCAAGTTGTAAAGTGTCTTCTGCACCATGCTAAGGATTTCAGTCTTGGCCCCAAGGCAACGGAGAAGAGCTGTAGTCTTTTGAATAGGTCGGTGAAGTGATGGGGACTGGATCTTAACTAGGTAGTGGAGGTGGCATGAAAGACACCCCAATAAGGAGACTGAAGATGTTTCAGGAGGTGAGCTCAGTGAGGTAAAATGGAGAGATTCTAAGTCTTGGCTTGCGGAATTATCTTGAGAAATGACTTTTAGAGACTTTTCTGCCCCACACAAAGACACAGCTCTCATTCTTCTCTTCAGAAAAGCTCCAGATTTGTCCCGCTCTCCCTTCCTGCCTTCTTGGGGGCTTCCCTTTCTCCAAAGCCCCTCACTTGGAGAACAGTCATCCACCAATATCCGTGTAGTGCTGTGACTCGGGCGTGTCTGAAATGCTCAGAAGAGTTCATGCTCTGTCCAAGGACCACATACAGTTTGCAGGAGCTAGGGAGTCAAAGGCAAAAACAGAAAAGAAAAGAAAAAAAGAAAGATAACAAACAAACAAACAAGCAAAACCTGAACAAGAAAGGAAATCGATTTTATTTAGGCTATTGCAATAGGAAGAGGCTCCCAGGTGTCGAGATCAGTGTCCCCCCCACAGGACTATTTCACCCTAGACTTTCATAGGGAAAAGTGGGCAAGTTCACAGTGGGGCTATCTCACAGCTGGGATTGCTTCTGTCATGGAGGGAAGTCCCAGTAAGTCAGTCGAACAAGAAATATTTATCTCTGTATCGAATTATTTGGGGTTTTTGTGGAAGAGGGGTCAATCCAGCTAATCATTGTTGAGACAAAGAATAGGATCAAGAAGTACAAAGTGATAGTTACAGAACAGTCATGGGGATTTAACTACATATAGGGAATATAGTAAAAAATATTGTAATAACTACGTATGGTGTCAGATGGGTACTAGTTTTACTGGGGTGAGCACTTCATAACTTACAGAAATGCCCAATCACTGGGTTGTACACCCGAAACTGATGCAGCATTGTGCGTCAACTGTAACTGGAAACAAAATTGACAAAGAACAAGAATTGGGAAGGTCTGTGTCTGGTCTTTTCGTAGTTAAGCAAGGGGATGTCTTGCAAGTCTTACCTAAGTCCCGTGGGGAAGGGTGGCTCTTTACAGAAGCCCTTTCTAGTGACACTACCGAGTGGAGGATTTCAGAAAACAAAAGGTTGGGAAGTTTAATCCTCCCTGTTTTCCAGAAGCACAGGTGTCAGGTTAAGTTCAATACCGTTAGCGATTATGAGTTTATAGATAAACGGAGCTCCAGCCCAGTCAGTGTAAAGGAAGGATACAGCACGTCCAGAAAGAAGTTGGAGTGAAGATATCCTGACAGCCAACATTCCAACTCACTCCCTCACACAGGTTGAGAAATCAAAAGCCTGTCCATGCCAGGCAGGTTTCATTAACGCATGGGTAGTAGTGGGCGTTTAGGGTGGTTGGTGACTCGGACTGTGAATGAATTCACAAAGAGAAGAAAGTGCAGAGGGCAAAAGTTTTTATTTTTACTTTCCCAAGGGAGGGAAAGGGCTGGGTGCGGAGAAATGCACCAGCCCTGAGGGGTTAGGGCTGTGGGCTTTTGTCCAGTGATGGGGTGGATGTGGAGCAGGATGTTTCTGTTGGGCCGCAGCTTGTCTTGATGTCGCCTTTGGGTGCAGGGTCCGGTGGTCGTTGTGGTCTGGTCTGTCCTGTTTCCTAAGTTCCCCAGAACCTCTGCGCCTTCAGGGCGCTTGCAGTAATTTTTGATTCCTGAGGATAAAGGCTCATAAAGCAATTGAGTTCAGTCATGCTTTATGGGGTCCAGCCAGCTCTGGGAAAGAGGGCCTGGGAAAGGGGCTTTTGTCCTATTAGTGGGCACCAGAGTAACCTGGAGAGCGTGGGCGGGGGATGCTCCGTGGCTCCCTGTGGGGGAATGCGGGCCCATTGTTGAAGGGCCTTGTTTTCTTCATTTCAACAAGGGGTCCTGAGTATTTGCTTGTTTTTATGTCTACAGATAAATTTATTTATAGAAAGTCTCCAAAAATCTGATGGAAAATCAGACTTTTAAGTGAAATCTATGTTAAAAATCAAAACGAAAATACATTTTAGAAAAATACATCGGAAAACGACAGGCCGGCAGTTTGTAGCCTCCCGTGCAGACGTCGCCCAGCTGCAATTTCACTTGATCTTCCTGGACTCTTTGAAACCACAGGAGGGCACAGCAGGACGACTGCCTTTATGGGGGGTGGGGGGACACTGCACTGCAGAGGGGGCTGGGAATGCCGGGCTCACACAGCTGGGCAGTTGCCTGGGCCCTACATGACCCTGCCTGCTCTTGCTGGGCACCGCCCAGCGTCCCTCGTAGTCTGGTCCCAGGTCTCTTCTGTGAATACAAAAACGGGAGGGGTGACTGTTAGATGGGGCAGTCATCACTTTCTCTTCCAACTCAAAAATTCTGGATGGCTTCTCTAATCCTATTTACAATTCCACGGAGGAGTTTCGCAGGTTTGTAAGCTACATCCTAGTTCACTTGTTTTAGAAAATGAATTTTTACATTTGGTGTCTGTTTTTTTCAGAAGGTGCTGTCTCCCAAGGTGCAGAATCTGAAATGACAATCAGGATCTTAAGGGAGATGAAAGCAAGGAATAGATCAAAAAGGAGTAATTGTTCTGTTGGTCAGTTGGTCAAGAAGCAAGACAAAAATCAATTATAAATAACTACAGCTCTTCGTTAACCTTTATAATCAAGATAAAAGTCAATTAAAGATGGCTACCAATAGGATAAATTTAATTTCCAGAAAGACCCCTTCAGCCATCACAGAAGTAACAAATAGCTTCCTAGCTGGTTATCTCATTTATTTGACTCTTAAAAATATTAGCTGCAATTAGACGTCCTCAGAAAGCCTCAAAAAGCATGGCCTTCTAAAAAGTACATTTCTTTCTTTGTTTTGAAAAAAGATCTTATTCATTTATTTTAGAGAAATGGGAAGGGAGGGAAAGAGGGAGAGAAACAATGATATGCAAGAGATACATCAATTGATTGCCTTTCACACACTCCCAACCAGGGACCTGACCTGCAACCCAGGCATACGCCCTGACTGGGAATTGAACTGGCAACCTTCTGGTTCTCAGGCTGGTGCTCAATCCACTGAGCCATACCAGCCAGGGCTAAAAAGTACACTTGTTTTATCAAGTAGGAGCTTCTTGTGTTCCCTTGTATTCTTGTCTTCTTTACATCCCCACTGAAACTTTTATAGTTATCTGATATGACAAGATAATGATACTAACTCAAATGGTTTCCATTTTCCCTTTTGCCTTGCTTTACTAGGGGAATTTTATTTTCCCATAGTGTGTGAGTAAAACACTAGAAGTTTGAGAATCTGGGAAGACAGCCAAGAAATGTCAACCTCTGAAAAACAAAAACTGTGGAAATAAAAAGGATGACAGGAACTGACTTCTGGGGAAATTGCACATTTAAGTGATGATGGGTAACTGGGAAGCCTCAGACCAGAACAACATTTCTCCAAGTATATTGTAAATAGAACCCTACCAAAAGAAAGAGTTTCATGGCCAGATAATTTTTGCAAATACTGGATTAAAATAATATTGAAACACATGCTTTATTAATTGACTTCTCTGAACGTTAATACGTTAATATACACTATGAACTTCTAAGAGAATATATAGCATGCAGTATGCTCCAAATTTTTTTTTTTTACCACAAAACCATTTTTTAATAGAGAAACCTTAGTAAACTTTGGTAGACTGCATACTAAAGTATATTCTTGTACTAGAGTATCTGCTTGTGTATATTTCCATAAATAAATGTGTTTAAACAAATAAACTTTTATTTATACAAGTAAGTTTATACAAAAATTTATTTACACAAATTAATTGAGACCTGTCTTAGTATCTGCTGTGACTGCAGTTCAGGAGAGCTGACAAAGAGAACTGGACGACAGGAAGGATTTGCCGCAGGCTCTCTAGGCATTTTTTCCGAGCGGGGTTACTTTGCTAGGGCTGCCATGTGGAACAAAGCACCAGAGACACGGTGGCTGAAACAGCAGATATTTATTTTCTCGTAGTGCTGTAAGCTGGAAGGGCAAGATCAAGGTCTCAGCAGGGTTGGTTCCTTCTGAGGCCTGGCTCCTTGACTTGCAGATGGCCTCCTGTCTGTGTTTCACGTGGTGGTCTTCCCCTGTGTTTGTTTGTGTGCTAATCGCTTGTAAAGTCACCAGTCATATCGGAACAGAGCCCATTCTGATGACTTCGTTTCACCTTAGTGACCTCTTTAGAGACCTCCCCTTGCAATACAGTCACACTGTGAGGCACTGAGGGCGAGGACACCAACACATGAATTTTCAGGGGATGCAGTTCTGCTCACAACAGTGGACTAAAACATGAAGTACCAAGAGCTGGCTTCACCTTCCATTGAGACCATAATATTCTTTGTATTCTGCCCCAGTCCTTCTTGATCAGGCTTCTGAGCCTGAGATGGTTGCCCCAGAGGATTTTCCAACTGGGAGGACCCAGCCTTATAGCCAGACACAGTCCCTCTGGCCATTTCATTGCCCAAGAATGGTTTGTGAGCTAATTTCTTGCAGGTTTGGCTAAAATAATTCAGTTTCCCCGGTCCTGCTCACACCTACCTGGATGGATAAAATGTGAGTCTCACACTAACAAAGCTGGAGTCCAGATATTCCCCTGTGGTGCCTCTACCAGAGGAGCCAAGGGAAAGAAATGACGTCTGGTTGAGGGTCAGCTGCGTAGCAGGGAAGGGGTCCAGCAGGGGCTCACACATCCTGAAGCGAGTTTGGCACTTTATGTCAGCATCTTCTTATGTGTTGTTTATAATATCTCTTTGAGGTAAAGGGACTGGTATTACTTCTAGATCACAGGTGAGGAAACTGAATTCTAAAGAAGGTACTCGTTCCTGGCTGGTATGGCTCAGTGGATTGAGCACTAGTCTGTGAACCTGAAGGTTGCTGGTTCGATTCCCAGTCAGGGTGCATACCTGGGTTTCAGGCCAGGTCCCCAGCTGGGGGCATGAGAGAGGCAACCAATTGATGTTTCTCTCTCTCTCTCTCTCTCTCTCTTCCTCCTCTCCCCTCTCTCTAAAAATAAATAAAACCTTAAAAAAATAAAGAAGGTACTTAGACTGCAGCCATACAAATAAGAATAATTTGAAGCTTCCTATGCTTTTAGCTACAATCCCGCATACAGTTATGTGATCTCATTCGACTTTGTTAGGGGGTTATAATTCTTCGTCTACCCTCTGAGGTTCTTTAACTACAGCCTGTGATTTAAACTAATAAGAGATTATCAGGAGAAAAGGCAGACAGATTTTCTTGATATATTTATGTGCATGAGGGCTTCACTGAAAAGAAGCGAAAACCTGAAGAAGCAGTTAGATTTGGCGGCTTACACATCATTTTACATGCATTGAGGGGAAGTGATAGACAAAGGACAAGGCAGTTGGGGCTCCTGGGGCTGGTTCAAGACCGGAGGAAGTTGACTAGGAGATGTGGGATGGACAAGGGTTGTTTAGTGTGATGTGTTGGGCTGACTCCAACTCCAGGGGCCCTCTGCAGTGGTTGAACCAGTTCTCTTCCTGGTATGGGAGAGGAGAACGCCTTTACACATGAAAATTTGGGTCACTTTTATGCAGGGAAATGTATGCCCTGCTTTTAGGCAGAAGGGAAGAGGACAGAGAGCCCTTTCTGTGTCTGCTGCTTCTCAATTGCCTTTAGCCTAAAATAATTAAAATAACCCTTAAGCCGAAGTGGCGTGTACGGAGTGACGTCACTGGATCCCCTTCAGTTTCTACGGCACTTAGAGAGGAAGAAAATGTCCAGGGTCACAAGGTTGCTAAGCAGAAACTAGATTAGAAGCTGATGTCTATGACTTCCGAACCAATGGGGTATGTGCCACGTAAATAGAATCTGTTAAAATAAACTTTTAATTTCAGAACAGTTTAAGGTTTACAGAAAAACCACGAATATAGAGCATTAGATACTCTGCACCCAAGTTTTCCTATTATGAACGTCTTACATTAGCGTGGTACATTTGTTCCAAGTAATGAATTGAGATCGATACATTATTATTATTAAAGTCTATGTTTTATTCAGTTTCCTTAGTCTTTTTTTTTTTTAAGGATTTATTTATTTTATTTTTTTTTCTTTTAGATTTTATTTATCTATCTTTAGAGGGGAAGGGAAGGAGAGAGGGAGAGAAACATCAATGTGCGGTTGCCTCTTGTATGTCCCCTGCCGGGAACTGGCCTGGCTACCCAGGCATGTGCCCTGACTGGGAATCAAACTGCGATCCTTCGGTTCGCAGGCCTGCGCTCAATCCACTGAGCTACACCAGCCAGGGCCAGTTTCCTTAGTCTTTATCTACTGTCTTCGCTCTGTTCCAGGACCCCATCCAGGATGCCGCGTTGCATTTACTTGTCTTGTCTCCTTTTGGCTCCTCTTGGCTGTGACAGTTTCTCAGACTTTCCTTGTTTCTATGGCCTTGAGTGTCTTGAGGAGAACAGGTCAGTAATTTTATAGACTGTCCCTCAGTTGGGACTTTTCTGATGTTTTTTTGTCATGATTAGACTGAGTTGTGTGTTTTGAGGGGGAAACCACCCCCACAGAGGCAAAGCAACAACTTCGTCACGTCAAATCAAAAGTACACTCTATCAACACGACCTATCACTGCCGATGCTTGCCAGGTTTCTCCACTGCAAATACACAGAATTTTTCTACCTGCCTTCTTCTCCTGCCTCTTATTTCCTTCTCACGTTTCTATGTAGCAGGGATCTCCAAGCCAGTGTCTTTGCAATGACTCCATTGTTTTGAAATGCTATGTAGTACCTGCTTGTCGTTCTGCTATTTAGTGTGGGAACTGTTCTTGCTTTTGTACTTTGCGAGTGAATTTGTGTGCTTGTGTATAGATGTACACCTGTGCACAAAAGGGAGAGAGTGGCTTTTGGTGGTTTGTTAATTTTACCCAAGGATTCTGATGACCAGAAACATCGTGTTTGATAGAGCTCAGACCAGCAGCAACAGAGGGTCCTTAGCAAGGGACCAGGCTGGGGCCTTGACGGGAGATGGGAAGTTCAGAAAAACCTCCCTGAGCTTCAGTTTTCTCGGGGATAACATAATCAGATGAGGGAGTTGGATTCCTTGACTTACCAGGTCCCTTCTTGCCCGGAAGCCGGAAGCCAGGGATCTGGGGTCTGCGGGTAGGAAAATAAGGCAGGCTTTTTCTGCCTGCATCAACATTATTTTTTTAGTAGTTCATTGCAAGCTAAAGCATTGAAAAGATTCCTGATTGCTGGTCTCTGAAGGCATTTGTTTGGCCGGAGCCTCTGATTTAACAAAGATATAAACATTTCTTGTGGAAACAGATCCCAGCTCGTCACTTCGCCCACGCTTGCTCCTGGGAAGACGCTGCCCTGCTTCTTCTGTGTTTTCTGCGTCCGTCTTGCTTCTTGAGCATCTGCTGCGGTGAGGCAGACTTAAACAGCTCATTGTTCAGCCTCCAGGAGCATCTTTCTAAATCCCGGTTGGGAATGTACCCAGTACCTCTGGCCCTTTTGGGCCAAAGCTGTCCCCATTTCTGCATCTATTTTAGGGTCAAAGTCAGAGTCTGAACATTTTCACTCTTGCTTGGGGAACCTGAGAAAAATCAGTTTCTTTGTGTGCGTGCGTGTGCGTGTGTCTTTGGTCATTTGCCACAACATAAAACTGAAATGTTTGCCTGCTGATGCCTTTTATTTTTCAAGGTTTCTTTAATTAAATCCCATATATTAACTCAATCACAGTAAATATTTACTTTAGCCTGTTGCAGTATTTCTTTTTTGGACAAAGTACCATAGTAACCCTCTTCCATGTAACAAGTAACTTTTGCCAGTTAGCTTCTTGCCCATTTGTAATAGGCCCTGGATAAGCCAATTATTGCCTCTGGGTGGAAAAGGGAAATATGATTCTGCTTCAATTTATCTTGCACTCATTGCCCCTCCTTGGAAGTGGACAGTGAAGGTCATTCCTCAGTCCCTTTCTCCTTGTTTTCCTGTGGCCCCATTTAAGGGAAAAACTTTGATTTTGTGTGCTGTCAGTTCCTCTGGGTTTGCTGACATCAGTTTTGGCTGGGTTAGTATTTAAAACATTTTCAGAGAGTTAAATAATTTATTTGAAAGCTGGTGGAGAAAGACACTTAAAAAAATTAAACCAAGTGAGTATATTTGAAGGCAAAGATGTTACTGGGAACCAAGATGTATGGCTTAAGGAAGAGAGAGATCTTCATTTCAAAACCAAAAGTAAATGTCAGTTAAATGTTACCTTCACACCTATTATTTCCTGACTCTTGTTTGAGCATATCAATATGGGTGTAAATATGTCTGAGTGAGTAAAAAAATCTTTAAAATATTAGCATAAAGAAATTCTCCTAAGAATTTCTTTGTGGCACCAATACTACCGATGCTGTCTTGTGGCATGTTCATAGTGTATTAGGATTGTGAACAGCTTCACCAGCTCTTTAAATAATTAAAAACCATTCATACCCAATTTGCACAGTTTCTCTGAGATTTTGAAAATCTACCGTGGACTTTTCTTAATTTATTTCTGTTCTAGACTCATCATATCTTACTCTACCCTGTCTAGAACTGATAATGTCTAGAACTGATTCCATTACTTTTCACCAAGTTTTTCACTTTCTAGAAACTTTCATTCAGGGGCCTATCATCAAAGTTTTCCCAAAAACATTCTTGTTGATTTGCCAGAAAAGGCCGGAGGCCCTGAATGAATGATCTGGCCCAGCTGCACTCCGAGGAGGAACGAGAAATAAAAACCTGGAGGTTTGTTGGACTTCTCGTGAGCGAGGGGCCTCTGCGGGGCACCCCTCTGGCCTTCCCTGGGCACTGCTGGGATTGGGACACCCGACTGCCAGCCCCACTTCTCATTTTAATGTCCTAGCTCTTGTACATATTATTTACTTGAAAATAGTCCCAAAGATCAAAATGGTTGAAGGGCAACTGAGTTTACTGTGTTTTATAACTTGGGAGTCTGAGAAAGGGTAAACCATGCATGCGAGGTGGCGAGTTGGTCTGTGGTGTCCTTTCCTCTCCGTGCCTCCCACACGACATGTAGTGGCCTCCAGCATGCCCTCTCCCCCTCTGCCCAGCTGTGGCCTAATCTGTGCTGCCTCCCCAGACTCTGTGGTGTCAGCGATTGATAGAGACCTGCTTAATCTGTCCTGGTAGAACCCTCCTGTGGACACATTGAAAAGTGCAGATTCCTGATGCTGCCCTGGATGTTCTAAATTAAATCTCCCTGGGGTGGGGCCGGGGAGTCCCTATATTCTCAGGTGATTCTGATGCATGGCTTGGTTTGAGGACCAGTGTCCTAAGAGATATTGCATTTGGATGTCAAAGGGACAGAGCTGAGAAGGCATCTCCCAGCTGTTCTGGGAGGAGCAGAGAAGGGAGATGTTTATGGGACATGTAGCAAGAACAAAATTGAGTGTGTAAAAGATTGCCGGTCATATGTGTATATGGTTGTAAATTAAACTGCTTTATAATTATATATCCACATGCTTAAAAAAAGAGGTCAAAATACCTTTGGATATGAAATGAAAAGTTAACTGCTGCACCCTGCCTTAGGAACTTGTCTGCTCTGCATGGGGCAGAGGTTCTCACTCCTGATAACAAATCTCGGAGACCTGACAAATACAGATGTTTGGTTCCCTCCCCAGGGCTATGGAACCACACTGCCTAGGAATCTGAGCAGCTGCATTTTATAGGCTCTATAGGGGATTCCATGTGCAGCTGGATTTGAGATGCAATGGTTCATCTCCTTTTATTTGTTACTTGTTTATAAAGTTATCAGATGCTTGGGTTTTGCTGAGAGTCTTTATTTCCTTCCTAAGCTCCCTCAAAATGCTGGGCTTTCATTTTGGTCTCTAGGGGAAATCCACACAATCTGGGCAAAGAGCCTACTTTCTCCACAACTGTGTTTGTCCAAAGTCAGATCTTCTTGGCTGTGGAGGAAGCATCGTGCAGGAAACATTTCTGACATGTGGTTGTGAAATCATAGTAGCAACGTTAACATAAATTAGAAGAAAAGAAAAAAGTATCCATAAACCCTCCGCCCACCCCAATAAATCAAACTACTTTCGTTTTCGCCCTGACTTTCCTGTCTGCTGAAGCGTGGGCACGCAAACACTGGGGAAGTCGAGGCATCTCTCCGATGCATGCTTGCACTTCTCTGAGATTAGACCCCAATAAGGGAAGAGCTGGGCTTTCCAGATGTTTCAGCAATTACCCCAAATTATTTGGCTTTGAACTTCCTAAAGAAATAAAGATACTTTTCAACCCTCCTCTACCAGAAGCTCAATGAGACAGTGTTTTAATCTCAACCCAGATACTGAAAATTCCCAAGGAATGTATTTTAAAGTTCTTTCAAAGTATGCTTTCCAATAGTTTCAAATCTGTCTTTTTTTCTTTCTTTTATCAGAAGCTGATGAGCCTCCAAACAGTGACAACTACTGGGGGCTTCGTGCAGCTCTGAGCCTGGATTTTTTTTAGGCACTTACTTTGAAATCTGAATATTTCTTCAGTGTATCTGCCTATAGGCCCTAAAAGATGAAAGTGACAATACATATTTTAAAACCCCGAAGTTAATTTTTTCTTTATTGTTTGAAAGACTTTAGTATCCCTCATAATTGGAGTTTGTGCAGTGCAGTTGTGTTTTATTGCCCTTAGACACACTGCTAAGCAACTTTGTAAAACCCACAAAGCTTCTGAGTAATGTGAGCCTCTGCGATGCCCTCGGGTTCTTTTCGGCACCATCAATATTTCATTGTTTGCCTTTCGCTTCACGGTTTGGAACACTTCCTGTCCTCCTCCCAACCCGATAAAACTCTGTAGTTTACGGAGCAGCAGCTCGGAGCAGTCCTTTCAGGGGGAAGGGGGCAAGGTTGACTGGGGTCCTTGGAAATAGAAGCACAGGAACGGGCATCTAAACAGAGTTCAGGATGAATCTTTTGGAGCCCTAGGTCCAGGAAAGAGCATTTGGGGAGTTGGAGTTGAGATTTTCTGAAAGGAATCTTGTGTGATTCATGTGCAGCTCCCATGTTTCTGACCCTTAGAAAATAAAATATGTTTTAGAATTTATAAGAATGTTCTTGACACAGAAGCTAAAAACCATAGGTGAGTTTAATTGAGTACTGGTTTTATAAATTTACAGGGTACATTCTTTGGCTACTTGACCAATAAAAAGTGGTATTTTTATCCTGAAGTTGCCTTGGACGTTTAATTAAAATTTCTTCATCAGTGACTTGGGTGACTTGTCACTGACTTGCATGACTTTAGGCACCTTTCATGCTAGAAATAAGAAAACTGTTGTCATCCTCTGAATACTGCTCCTCATTAAAAACAAATGCTGCTTATCCTATGATGCCTGCACTGGTACCCATCTCCTCTAAGGCCCTTTTCTGGTTGTGGGTCGGTGTTGTGGAATCCACCAGGCGTGCTGTTGCGATTGTGCACTAATGGCCTAGGGGCAATCAGGATTCGTGCTTTGTTGTGTCCCCCATCTGGGGCGAGATGAGTGGTCGTCACACCTGAACTCGGCTTAGTCCGAGTGTGCCTGAGTGGGCTGTCAGGCCTTCCACAGTCTACTTCATCTCAGGGCGGGGCCGTTCTCCAGGGGAACTCGGATCCACCGCATAACGCCCACCACTTTATTCCCATCGCAAACTCATTGTCTTCCCTAGTCCATGTGGTAGCTCCTCATCCACAAAAACAAGAGGAATATGTACTTGTGCGCAGTACACTGTGACATACCCGGCATGCCTCTGCTGTATTTTGACCATTATGACCGGAGACTTTTATAAGCATTTGATAACCAATGTTTAGTGCTACGCAATGATCAGTTGGCCAGAAGCTACACACTACATGGTCTAATAGCCCAGTGGAAAGTATTTTCCAGAAATTCCTAACTTAATGATCTAACTTTATAGTAGATGTAACCCCCCAAAAAGAGACAAAAGATACTGGAACATTCCACTCAGTCGCTAAAATCGGTTTAGTTCATTATCATATCACATGACTAAAATGTCTCCCAGAGCAATGCCACTAAAGCTTGTCGATTTCCACTTGACCTTGTCAGATTCCCAAAGCAGAAGTGATCTTGGCAAACATAAGTTTACCCCTTCAGGCTTGTGATATAATCATGCTAAGAGACAATATCCTTCTGTTGCTATGAGCTTCTCTAGAGGTGCCAATGCATAATTGGATTTCTTCTTTTGCATAATTCGTTTATTCATACCTTTACCCCCAGGGACAATTTCTCCTTCTCTCCATTTGTCACTGATTTTTACCCAAACTTTTCCACCTTTCGAAGGAATGTTAGGTTCAGCCACTGTGCTGGGCCAGGTCGCTGGCAGCGATGCCGGTCTACAAGGGCCTCCCTCTCAGTCCCCTCCCATCCATACAGAGTAGGGCCACACAGCTACAGAACTGGCAGGCTACCTCAGCTGCCGGGCCCTTTGGAAAAAGAAAGCTGAGATGAGGTAGGGAATAACTGTGTAGTAAACTAGCATTCTCCCCGCTCCTTCTCCCACATCCCCCAACCCCCTGCAGAAAAGCGTAGGAATCTATTGAGTGGGAAGCCCACCTTGGGCCTCTCTACGTTAAGTGTGAGCACTCACTCGGGAATACATGCAGCCCTCCATGCCTTTATCTCCCCTGATTTTAGATGGTAAATGTTTCACTCGCCCCTGCCAATTCTCTATCAAAGCACTGCTCTGAGCTTGATAAATGACATGGTGTGTCCACTTGATGTGATGTCTCTTTACCCACTTTTGGACACTATGGGCTGTAAAATGTATTCCTTATTCTGAATAAATATAACTCAGTGCTCCCAATTGGTTGCAGAATCTTTTTTTCTGAAGTCCTTTCATAGTGTTCTAAGTATTTGCATTACCATTGGGTATGCAAAACCCTGCCCAAAGTGAGCGTCCATTTCTGTCAGGACCCGTTTACAGCCTCCCAGGGCTACTGGCCGCAGTCTCATATCGTCTACATGCCAACTCTGCGTGGGGGTCTTCTTCCCGGCAATCTGCCCCACAGCCATCTGCTGTCTCTGTCTTTTCTGCCGGCATTTTGAGCCTCTGAGGGTACATGAGGTATATGTTCACGATCAGCCCACTTCTGCGTGGCTGCAGCTCCCCCAGATCCACTCACTTCATGCACCCCGTTAAACACCTTACATGAGTGCTCCCAGATGGGCCTTACTGGTTCCAACACCTTAGTCTAGACCAGATGTTCTGCCGATGGGCATTGACATACCCTATTTAATGTACCTCTTCAAGTCCCGTAGTGATTTCCATAGGGCCATTAATAGTAATAAAATGTCCCTTAGTCATCCATTTTCCATTGACCTTCTACCCGACCATATGGCAAAGCTATTGAACACTGTCCAAGAGTCAGAGTACACCTGACTTTGGGGCTCTGATTGTTGCTCAATTCCTGCATCACTGCAAGGAAAACAGGCACAATCCAGCCCACTGAGCCAATTTGGTGTCACCTTCAGTTAGATCTTTCCCATCCGTCGGTCACAGTGAGCAGCCTTCCAAACAGGATGCTGCCCGTTCACATGAGAACAGCTGTCCATGAACTAAGCAGCTCTTTGAGGGTCAGTCGAGAGCAGTTCATAAGACACCACCCATGTGTCAGTAGGATCTGGCGGCTCCTAAGATGGAGCTGAGAGGAAATGAGGCTGCCTGCTCGTGAATATGATCAAAACCTCCTTGCATTCCGCCAGCAGCATGTTCTTGAAAAAACCATTTTCATTTCATCACAGAGTTCTCCTGGGCACTGACTTACTTATTGGAATGTTTCTCCAACATCACCCCAGATATTATGCATATTTCAGTTTTCAGATTATTCTATGTCTTTTGGTCACAAAGGCAGTTTCAATTGATGCCACCTGTGGGGGCAGGGCCAGCCCGTGTTGTATCTCCTCCCTTCCTACCAGTCTCGATGTGTCTTCTGTAAATCCTTGATTATAAGGCTTCTTTTCAGCTAGTCTTCAGTTGGTTATTCAGAATGATTGTTCTATAATTTAGCTGTAATTCCAGTTTGGTCCCAGAAGGAGGTGAGTGTGGCTTCCACTTACGCCATTGCCATCTTGGATCTCCAGTTTTGAAACTGAAAAGTTTTTGCACAGAGAAGGATACCATCAACAAAACAACCTACTGAATGGAAGAAGATATTTTGATAAGGAGTAATATCCGTTTTTTATAGAGAACTCATACACAAAAAACAATCCAATTAAAAATAGGCAGAAGACTTGAATCACATTGCTCCAAAGAAAACATACAGGTAGCCAATAGACATATGAAAAGATGCTCAGTGTCACTAATCAACAGAGAAATGCAAATTAATCCACAGTGAGAAACCACCTTATACCTGTCAAAATGGCTTTCGTCTATAAATCAATAAACAAGTGTTGAGAAGGACTGTGCAGAAAAGGAAACCCTTGTGCACTGTTGGTGGGAATGCAGATTGGTGCTGCCACTGTGGAAAATCATATGGCTAATCCTCAAAAAATTAACAATAGAATTACCTTATGACACAGCAATTCCACTTCTGGAAATATATCCTAAGAAATCCAAAACACTGATTTGGAAAGATATATTTACCCTTATGTTCATTGCAGTGTTATTTACAATATAGCCAAGCTATGAAAGCAACCCAAGTTACTCATTAATAGATGAGGGAATACAAAAGTGGTGGTACATATATACAATGGAATATTATTGGCCATAAAAAAGATTGAACTCTTACCCTTTGCAGGAGCATGGATGGACCTAGAGGGTATTATGCTAAGTGAAATAGGTCAAACAGAAATAGACAAATGCCATATGATTTCATTTATATGTGCAATCTAAAGAACAAAATAAATGAACAAACAAAAGAGAAACAAACTCATGGATACATAGAACAAACTGAGGGTTGCCAGTTTGTTGTGAGGTGGCTGGGAGCCTGGGTGATAAAGATGAAGGGTTTAAAAAGCACAAACTGACCAGCATGGCTCAGTGGGTTGGTCATGGTCCTGCCAAGTGGAAGGTCACTGGTTTGATTCTCAGTTAGGACACATGTCTGGGTTTCGGGCCAGATTCCCAGTTGGGGGCAGGAGAGAAGCAAACAATCAATGTTTCTCTCCATCTCTTTTTCCCTCCCTTCCCCTCTTCTTAAAAAAAAAAAAAAGTCATCGCAGCTTTAGCCATCACCACTTAATGAGGCTTTATGGTTGGTGAGAGCCTGTCTCTCACTCCGGAGAAGCTACCTCATGATGGGAGAAGCTACACTGTGACTGGACAGAATCCTTGACCTACCCCCTAAAGGGATAGTCACCCATTTTGGACTAAATATGCATCCATAAAAGGACAAAGAAGTATTTCCAAATTCTTAATAACAGTGCTACCAGTTATCACACCATGTTCTGTAGCGGGCAGTGAGAGCAAAGACAATGGGCTGGGTACAGAAGGTCACCAGGGCAGAAATCCTGGGTGCCAAGCAATGGGCAAAACTGGGAAGACAAGGATCTCTCTCCCTGGGTAACCTTTCCTCCCCTAGGGTATCACAGGTCATGCAGTTTGACCCCCTGACCTTTTCTCCCTAGACATAACATTTAGGCATCAATTGTATTTCAGCTCCAGGCCCAGAAAAGCAGCAAAACCAAGCAAGTGCTAATGACCTCCAAAACCAGCTGCATACTAATGACCTCCTGCTCTGGTGCTGACCAATCAGTGGAGACCATGACCCTGAAAGGATGCTCCTGGAAAACTGATGGATGTTCTATTGGGAAACTCCCCTGAGACCTCCCCTAAAATCACTGCCCTTAAAAGCCCTTAGGATGGAGGACCCGGCCCGCTTTCCCTCCCCTTTCTCCTGCGTTCCCCTCCCCAACCTTACCTTTACCTTCCTCTCTCCTGAACCCCAAGGGCTTTCTTTTGCCTCGGTGACTTTTTCCTGAGCCCATTTCTTCTACCGCTCACCTCTTCTACCTCTGTGACCTTCTCAATAAACTTTTCTTATAGTTTTTGTCTTGGCTCCGAATTCTTTCCTAGACAGAACTCAAGCACCAAAGTTGCTGAACCAAGGTCCAGTCTGACTCCTGGTGCCCTTCCTGCTGCCGCCAACAGTTCCAGGTGCTTACACAGCTATTTTTATTTAAAGGTTTTAAAAATCCCAATATAGCAAACGGGGAAAACCAGATGGGAGAGGTTACTTGCCCAAGTTCACAGAGTAGGAAGTAGCAGCGCAAGGGTCCAGTCTAAGACTTCCTCTTAACCCCAAACTGAAATGCTTTGCTGTACCCATTCCGGACCACAAAATGAGTCTATCCCATTCCAAGGGGATTACCTAGAGACGATGAAGCTTGAGCCTCAGACCCCCTCACTCGTGTGAGCCCTTAACATGTTTGCATGTTCATATACATTTGTATACTTTTTCCGAAAGAGGGCTTCCCAAGTTATACACTCTTCAGGCCCAAGAAAACCTGGATCGAGTCCAGAGTGCATCAGAACATGTCCTCTATGCTCTTCATCAATTCCTCCTCGTGCTTCAGATGACAAAAGGACCTGGCTTTCCTGGGGAGGATCTTCCCAGTCTCCCTGTGAGGCCTTTTCCCCCACATCGTACATTTTCAGAGCACCACGTATCCCTCTTATTCATGATACGGAGGTTCCAGTTTTAACATTGACTTGTGCAATTATGGGATTAGAGTCCATCTCCTCTACGAGACTGTCCACTTCATGAAGGCAGGGCCCATGTCTACCTTCACATTGCCTACCAGGGTGCCTGGTACATGGTCAGAGCTTAATAAATGTTGCATAAAATAATGTCAGAATATTGTGTATACTGCATGCACAAACATTTATTTTAGTTAAGTTTATTTCGAAGAATTTGTTGAATCCTTAGAAATAATTGGAGATAACCTGAAATTTTGCAAAACAAAGGCTGACTGTTACTGTTCTAGGTTAACAGCTAGATATATCTAGATAATGTAGGTTAACACACATATAGTCTAGAGGGGTTGCCTTTTCTACCTGGGAAACAAAACCTCGGTTGTCCAAGAATCTGAAAAGATCTCATTTTGGTACCTGCGTTGGCTCCCAGAAGTCCTGAAATACAGATGGGAAGAAAGTTCAGTAATTTTATAAGGAAGGGGCATGCGCTTTTGTTCTTTCCGCCCTCTCCACTGGAAGGAGACGTGGTGGTAGAAATGGAAGAACTGCCTTGATCGTTATTGCCAGACGAATTCACTGGGCTTTGAAGCTCAGTGATTCCAGAGCCTACGCTGC
Source organism: Glossophaga mutica (assembly GCA_039655065.1). Classification (NCBI taxonomy): domain Eukaryota; kingdom Metazoa; phylum Chordata; class Mammalia; order Chiroptera; family Phyllostomidae; genus Glossophaga; species Glossophaga mutica. Next base: position 197,876,302 of record CM077304.1, read on the forward strand.
ACTGCGCTCTCCAAGGCAATTTCATCTGGAAGAAGTTAGTGGAACTCAGAGATAATCTGCTCCTGGGAAGGAAAAAGGCTTTGGCCACGAACCTACATGGACATAGACGTTGACTCCAAATTCATTAATTAAATGATCATGCACAAATTTCTTAATATCTCTGTCCCTCGTGTCAATGTAAGAAACGTACAAATCTGTGGAAAATTTTTAGAAGATTTTATTTGAGACAAACAGACAACATATACGGGGAAGCTAGATCTCAAATGCTCCGGACAATAACGGTTGTGCAGTTTCTTTTAGGCATTTGAAATTGTGGCAGAAACCCAGGAAGGCTGCCTGCGTGTGGAAGAACGTAAAGCCCCAAACAGTTAAGATTACGTGCCTCTTGAGAGCGGTCCCTTTCAGAAGGAGGGATCTGAAAGAGGCATTTCAAGGGTGTGCCTAGAAGCACAAAAACAATGTGCATTTTGCTTGCTTAAGGCAAAGATAAGATTTTTAGAAAAGAAGTTCTATGCCTGGGGCATGATTCCCCAGCTTGATCTGCCCAGTTAGGAATTGGTGATCAGATCACCCTATGAAGTTATTTTCTAGACACCCCTCCCCCATTACCCCATTTCTTTATCTGCAAATTGGGAAGGATAACAGTAATTACCTCGTAAGGCAGGTGTAAGGACCAAGCAATAGTGGAGGAGCTTAGCATCATTGTCAACTGTGTTGTAAAAAGCAGAAAAAATTAGTGATGTTTATGATTATAGTTAGTCAACTGTATAATGTTGATAATGTTGTTGATATGTTGATAGTGCCAAAGGGGATTTGAGATAATATCTTTAAAATGCTTAGACTAGTCCTTTGCCCATAGTAAGCACAATAGGTATTATGACCAATACATAATATGAAAAATAGAAAAGGATCCTTTACCCACAAAAAGGCAAATAAATGAATACAAATAAAGATATTTCAACTTAAATGGGATGGTGATAATATTTATCATCATATTTGCAGAGTAGAGACTTCATAACGTAAAAAGATGTAATAATCCTCTCTCCATGGCTTTAGCTGAGAATTAGTTTCCTTGGGCAGGCTTTGCCAAAGACATTTGACCTTGAGACCTCACCCAATTAAAAACCCTGTTGAAAAGTCTTGCTGTAACATCCAATGCAAAAGGAGAACCAATTAATAACAGATGATAAAAGAACCATAGGGCGTGACCTACCGTTAAAAGAGAGATAGAGAAAACTATTGTGTCTTTCTAGAGAAAAGAAAGAGACTCATTATGTGAGAAACCCAAAATAAACATTGACTTTGGAAAACGGTTAACCTGAATTCTGGGTCTTATCACTGTCCTGGTCCTTACCTGCCTTTGAACCTCCTGGAATTGGAGTAGGATGTTGTAGAAGAACTTATAAAGTATTAAGATAAATAACAAATAACTGAAATGGATGTCATTTGAGTTCTTCAAACTAGTTCCAAAGAAACATTTAAGATTTTCTCAGTTACTTTCTGCACAAGACTCTGAACCAGGAAATCATTTTAGTTTGATCAGTTCCTCCTATCTGGGTTTCTGGGCATTCCTCCATTGCCTATTAGTGTGTGCCTCACCACTGACGATGTCAATCATTAACTTGGCCTGGTAGCAGTTCTACCACACCACAGGGAGAGAAAGGGGGTTCACAGATTCATGGTGGGTGATTCAATTCAGTTAGGAGCAGATTTCAGGAGCGTTACTGGAGCATTACCTTTTACTGGAATAACACATTGCAGCTTTCGATTTACTTGTACATTAATGAGCTCATTTGACTGTGGTGACAGGGTTACTGTATGAGGAGTTTGAAAATGTGTGGTCTCAGCACTCCCAGGCAAGTCACTCTGTGCCTGTCTTTCCCCAACTGTAAGATGGAGATAACACTATTTTCTCTATCACACAGAGTTGTCCTATGGCTCAAATGAAAACCTATATATATGTAAGGAAATGCTTTGCAAACTGTAAAGCTCTGTGTAAATGGAAATCAACATTTAAAATAACATTAAAGATGAGGAAACAGAGGCTGTGAGATGTTCATGGACTTGTTAGAGGTAAGAGTGGGCAGCAAATGGCAGAGCTGGGCTCCAGCGTTCTCCCAGAAAGAAGTTGGTAGGGAGTGGAGGTCTGTCATTTTCTTCAATACACATATATTTTTTAAAGCTGGAGACAGAGCCCTGGCTGGTGTAGCTCAGTGGATTGAGTGCGGGCTGCAAACCAAAGGGTCGCATGTTCGATTCCCAGTCAGGGCACATGCCTGGGTTGCGGGCCAATTCCCAGCAGGGGACACACGAGAGGCAACCACACATTGAAGTTTCTCTCCCTCCCTTCCCCTCTCTGAAAATAAATAAATAAAATCTTAAAAAAAAAAAAAAAAAGAAACAAATATTAAAAAAAAAAAAAAAGCTGGAGACAGAGATGAAGGGCGGGAGGGATGCAGGTTTGCTGAGTGCCCGCTCTGTGTCAGCACCCCGGTCCCGGTCCTGGTCCCGGAGGAGCTCCCCCAACGGGGGAGAATGGTCAAGCAGATCGGTCACAGCAGTGTGGAGAGTGCCCACCCGAGTACACAGCAGGCTCCGGGCAGTCCAGGGGAGAGAACAACTGATTTGGAATTGGGGGCAGCAAGGAAATCTGCAGAGAAGAGGGGAAGAAAGAGGTGGGAGAGGTCCGTCATTCTCTTTGACCACCCACAGCCGAGCCCCGCTCTCACCTGTTTTCAAGGCTTCCCCTCCCTCCTTCCCCATTTGGAGGCGCATCCCTCCTCTCATTGCTTAAACCCAATACTTAAACTGGAAATGCTACTTCCTTTCCTGACTTTCCCTGAGCTGGGGGTGCGGGGGGACGGGCTGTGACCTGAGCCCCAGCAACCTCCTGCATCTACCTCTTGCCTTGGAAGCAAGGAAAATAGAGGGTCTGGTTGCTGGTCCCGCCACCCCCCACTCCAATGGCAAAGTGAGCTGCCTGGTGTTGCAGGCCAAGGTCCTAACAGGCCCTCTGTGGAGGGGTTGGCCTTTTGTTCCAGACATTGACGTCCCAAATCTGGCTTTCTGGCCCTCCTGGAGGATCTGTGAACCACCAGTTATCTTTTAAACCAGTGTCTCTCAAATTATAAGGTACAGACAAATGACCAGGAGGTTGTGTTAAAATGTAGATTGGACCCAAGTAGGTCCAGGTGGGCCTGTGAGTCTGCATTTCTAGCAGGCTCCCAGGCCATCCTAGTGCTGTTGATCCATGATTACAATGGAGGTGTAAGGGGTGTAGGAGACAGGAATGCTAACTTCCTGGCTAAATTTACTTTCCTGGAATCCCTTTCTCATAACATTCCCTGTCTCTTGAAGTAAATGAAGAGATATAGTCAAGCTAGGTAAAAATAGAAGCAGAGCAGTCCTCCAAAGACATAGTAACATTTGTCGCCAATAAAAGCCCAAGGACTAGCATTACATCATCTCGGGTTGCCTTAACAAAATACCGTAGCCTGATAGTCAGGAAGGAGGAAACTCCAGAGGTGCCCCAGGGCTAAGATAAAGGACTTGGATACTGGAGAGAGACCCTGTTCTAAGACCGGTTGTTCCAATTCTGGGAGAGCACTGAATCATGGTGACTCATGAATGCACCTGTGCAGAAGAGGCTACGTGACCCCTGCTTCATTATAATAACATTATAATAAATTAACATTCTGCCACCTGCTTCTCCAGTGGCCAATCAAGGAAAGTCATGGGAGACCACATGCGCAGTAACATTAAAGTAATGCAACTACTTGTACCTGCTCAATAAAAGCCCACCAAAACTAGCCAGGAAAGATCTGCCCTATGAGAATAGAATCCCTCCAGCCCCTGCGGTCAATCTCTCTGCTGGGAGTTGGCCCACTCCCTTGTTCCGTGGAGTGTACTATCGCTTAAAAAATCTGTTCTCTGTCTTTCTGCTATGCACTTGGTGCGTTCGGTTCAGTTCTTTGTCCGCAGTCACCGAGAACCTGGTTACCTGTGCCCACCTGGGAAAGTTTCATCAACAAGCATTTACTCCTCACAGTTCTGGAGGGTGGGACATCCAGGTGCTGCTGGCAGAGTCCATTCTGAGTGAGAACCCTCCTCCTGGCTAGCAGACACCTGCCACTGTCTCACTGTTTCCTCCCGTGACGGGGAGGGAGCTCTGGTGTCTGGTTCTTTTCTTATGAGGACATTAATCACATTTTGGGGGCCTCATCTGACCTCATGTGAAACCTAATCACCTCCCAAAGGCCCCATCTCCTACTACCGTCACAGCAGGGGTTAGGGCTTCAACATAGGAATCTTGGAGAGACGTAAACCTTCAGTCCATCACAAATACATAAAGATTTTTCTAGGTAAGTGGTTTCGCTTCACTGCCGGGAGCCTGTCAGCCGTGAGCCCAGGTCGCTGTTGTCAGCCGCAGTGTGTTTCGCTGGAATGAACGTGGACCACGGTGAGCCCTACTGGCAGCAGACAGGGGCGACCCTCCCCTTTCTCGGTCGAAGCTGGCGGACCACACGTTTTGGTATGTAGGGAAGCAGGTGCACAGCAAGCCCCAGCGTGGCTTGAAAATAAAGGAAACTAAACACCGAATGCCCTTGTTCTAGAAAACAAACCAACTGCAAGGTCCAAGGTAGCTCAGAACCAGAGAGTACATGAAATTGCCTTTAGGAAGGAAACCGAGTTGCTTGAGCGCGTAATTAAAGATGTCCACTGGCTAATATCAGCATCCAAACAACTGCTTCAGTGTCGACTTCTTGAAAATTAGTGCACATATTGTAGTTTTAAAAAATCCTCACCTGAGGAGGATACGTTTATTGATTTGAGAGAGAGAGAGACACATTGATTGGTAGCCTCCTGTATGTGCCTCTACCAGGGAGTGAACCCGAAACCGAGGTGTGTGCCCTGACAGGGGATCAAACACACCACAAGGGTTTTTGGCACGCAGCGGACGTTCCACCCAACGGGGACACCTGGCCAGGGCTATGTCGTATCATTTTTGAGGCAAACACACAGAAACAATGTTTTCTATAATGTATGGCAAAACGCACAGAACGTGGTCTGGAAGGGGCTTGCCCAACTGAGTTGAGTTACCCAGGGAAGGGATTAGATGACCACCACAGCACACAAATCCAAGCATGGGCCCCACCAACAGGTATCCCCAGGAATGAGCCCCACATGGGCCTCAGAGAGGGAAGACACGCCATCTTCATAGACTGAACCAAATGTGTTGGGCAAGACAGTAAACATATTTAAATAAAAAGAGGTGGAGATGGAAAAACAAGCACTTTATTCCAATGCCCTTCTTCCCCATTCAAGTGATTTCTGGGCCTCCACTCTCTCAGGCAGAGAGGCCAAATCTAAAAAGGAAAACAAAGCACAGATAAAGAAGTTAGTTCTTGGCCAGGTCTTCCTGATCATTTGTGGGACCCTGGGCTAGAGTACAAACAGATGTCCAAGTATATATGTAGTTTGTCTAAATATTTAAAAGCTATACATCAAGCTAACATACTGTTAATTGAGATATAAGTTGTTCTTCTGCTTTGACAAATATTCCTGTAAAGTGATGGGAAGAGTCAGGTTAAGCTCGAGTTCGGAGAGTCCAACGACAGTGTGAAACCGCATCGGGAGGGCTGGCTCTGGGTCTGCAGGACACCCTCCTGGTGTTCTTTAACATGATGGTATTTATTGCTGCTGGCTGTGCACACATGGAAGGGGCTGTGTGCACATGTGTAGACCACTCAGCTCCCACGTACAAGCTCCAGCCACATCCCTTGAAACAGCTGCCCCTTGGTCTCATCTTGGTCTGGTATGTACACTCCAGTGGTATGTTTCAATGGTGGAAAGTTGAATCTGGGGAAAGGCCAATGCAGGCCCTGGAAATGGGCTCAGGACCACTTGGACAGAATTTGGGGTCTCTTGTTCCTGAGTTTGGTCTAAAAGTGGGGTGCTGGTGGACAGAGGCTCTGGAAGGGCACATACCTTGGGCCTCGCTGACTCCTCACCCTGTGGGAGGGGTGGCTGCTGAAGGGCCATGGTGGAGCTCTCTGAAGCAAGGGCCCCAGGGCCAGGCTGCCTCTTCCATGGTCTAAGGTATTCCGGGTTTGGATGAGTCCTATGCTCAGGTCCTGATGAGTTAAGAAATTTCAAGGGTCACTGTGACTGCAGTAAATGTAGCTAGCACCCAAGTCAGTGAATTAGCCCCATTCTTCCCACTTCGTATTTGTATTAAATATTTAAAAATATGAGCAGGGTAGCAAGCATCAAGACTTTTTCTTCTTTTGGAGATGCCCAGGACTGGGACAGAGAATGACAGATGGAACCAGATCCACCTCTGTCATCTTATTTCCTTGGAATAGCAAGGAGAATTGCCAACGCTGTATAAATTGTTCTTTCTCCCTGTTTTGCACAGTAGGGTTAAATTTATATGTTAAAAGTACAAATGATGCGATCCATTGCACTAACTATAGGATCTTGTTTGCAGTTTGTACATTTATTTATTTATTGTTGCATAACAAATTATCCTTAAATTTAGCAGCTTAAAACAGCAAACAGTTATTATTTTATAGTTTGTGTGTGCCAGGAATCCGGACGTGGCTTAGCTGGGTGTTTCCTGCTCAAGGTCTTCTGTGAGATGGTGGCCAAGCTGTCTACCAAGGCTGAAGTCATCCAGACTCAATCCGGGGTAAAGGGTCCCATTCCAAGTCCACTTATACAGTTGTTTTCAGGTTTTAGTTCTTACAGGCTGTTGGATCAACAGCCTCAGTTCTTTGTGGGGTTCAGTTGCTTGTTATACCATGCAGGCCTTCTGGAAGCCAAAGGAGAATTTAAGGAAGGAGAGAATGGTCAGGTGAGTCAGTGGCATATGGAAAAGGGTGCCTCAGTCTAGTAGCTGCAAGCTCACTGGAGAGTGGGGGGTGGGTGGGGAACCATGTCACAGAATTGGTTGAGAAGTGAATGGGAGGGAGGGAAAGGAAGACAGGGCCAGTAGATCCCAAACCAGGGTCTGCAACAGGTGCTGGGTTGGTCCACCTGGGGAGCTTATAAAAAATATTCAATTCCTTAGAGTTAATAACACTGTATTGCATATTTGAAAGTTACTGACAGAGTAGATCTTAAAAGTTCTCATTGCAAGAAAAGAAAAAATCGTAACTGTGCGATGCTGAATATTAACCAGACTCATTGTGACCATTTCACAATATATAGATATATCGAGTCATTACATTGTACCCCAGAAACTGTTATATGTCAATTATATCTCAAATTTTAAAATATCGGTTCCTAATACACCCCACAATTTTTTTTCAAGGAAACTGAAGTTGAGAAAAGCTAAATTACTTGCTCAAATTCCTAGAGCTAGGAAAGGGCAGAGCTGGGGTGGGAACTGAGGCTCATCTGGACAGGCAAAGTTGCCTTGAGTAAGGGACATGCTAGCCTGGATCCCCAAAAACCCATGCGGACATGGCTCTCCACTGAGAGCAGGGTGGCCCTACACAGACCAGTAAATAATCATGCTGAAAAATCAGGTGAGAAACAGTGTACCATGAGGGTCACAAGCAGTCTAAGCAGGGGTTCTGGCACTTTCCTGCACATTGATGTCATCTAGGATTTTAATTTTTTTTAGAGAGAGTTGGGTAGGGAGACAGGGAGAGAAACATCAATATGTGGTTGCCTCTCGCACGCCCCCAACTGGGGACCTGGCCCGCAGCCCAGGCCTGTGCTCCGACTGGGAATCTAACCCGCGACCTTTCAATTTAAAGCCCGACTCTCAATCCACGGAGCTACACCATCTGGGGCGCCTGGGATATGTAAAAATACCCATGCCTGCGTCCCACTCCACTGATTACATTGGTCTGGGATAAGATTCCAGGCATCCAAATTTAAAAAAAGAGAAAAAGAAAAAGAGCTCCCCGGGTTACTTAATTTGCAGCAAATTTTGGGAACCACTGGTTTAATTCATTCATCTTTACATTTTGGGGAGGGGGTGGGGGATCACACAACTCTTTAATCCAATGAAGGCTGTTGTCCCTCATTTTACACATTTGCATTTAGATACAAAATCTGGCATAGAATTTCAAGGGGTTTACAGATCCTAAGAAGAGAATCTGAGAACCTTTATGGAGCGAGTGTTTGTGATCCTCAGCAAAAATCCCCAGATGCAGCAATATCCAACTCCAATCCGTGTGACGGGAGCGCCCTGTCCGCTCCAGAATGGCACTGCCCCTTCTTCACACAAGCCTCGGCATTAGTATCACCCAGCGGAGTTCCCACAGGCGATGGTTCTGACCCGCAGCAGCCGCGCCGCAGTAGCGTGTGACTGTGCACGCGCTGGCCTCCGGCGAGCTTGCGTTTCCGTTACGGGAGCCAGGGCCGCCTCAGGCTGCGGCTGCAGATGCGCGCCCAGCGCCCCACCCGCCCAGTCCCCTCCCCCGGCAGCTCTCGCTCGCCTCCTGCTCGCTGGCCTTCCCCTTTCCCACCCCCGGCAGCTTAGGCCGCCTTCGGGTGCGCAGAGCAGCGCTTCGCACGCGAGCCCCTCCTGCAGCCGAGCCGAGCGTGGCGAGCGCCGAGCGCCGGGGGTGCGTGGTGCTCCCTCCCAGCCGCCGAGCAACCATGAGCCGTGGCGCGGTGGCCTCGGAGAGCAGGTGAGCGCAGCTGCAGGGCTGGGGGGCGCGGGGAGGTGGTCGGAAGGCGAAAGGGCAGAGCGTGGTGAGGGGGTGGGGCGCAGCTGGGCCCAATATCGCCGTGAGCCGAAGGAGCCTTTCCGTAGCACCCGGACACTGGGCTCTGCCCTTGCTGTTGACCATGTGGGGCGAGGGGCTCCACTGCCGCCCCGTGTCCCAGCTCCGGGCCCTCAAACAAAGAGCCCTTCGAGGGCGGTACCTGCGCCGCGTGCATTACGGAGCCCTGGGAGGCGATGTGTCCCCTGCCCGACTGCGGCCCGTTTTCCGCGACTCAGGGCTCAGCGGTCGCACCGGGGTAGGGTAGGGTAGGCGGCTCCGGGGTCGCGCGCAGGTGCTCGCGCGGGAGGCGGAGGCGCGCTGCGCCGAAGGCCGGGTGTCGGGCGGAAGGCGGGACCTGCAGGCGGCGCTGCGGCCCCTGCAGCCGCGGCTTTCCTCTCGGTTGCCACCCCGGCGCGCGGCCACCGCCGCAGGTGGGCGCGATTTGTTCACATCCTGGTGCCAGCGGGGGTGAGGTGGGGTGGGGATAGAGGAGGAGGGTCACACGGCTGTGCTTCCTTCGCCCTCTGTGGTGGAATAGCGCCCTTCCCGCCTTTGTGGGTGACTTCCCTCCCGAGGCCCGGCTTCTGTCCTCATTTGCCCCCAGCGCTTGGGCTTCAGGTCTCCGGAGTCCCTGCGCCCTCTGTACCTGGAGGAGGACTTGGATCCCGACCAGGCGCTCACCGTTGGCACTTTGGCCTCGGACTTTTAAATAGTTTGAGCGGAGGGCAGGATTAGTTCCCTGATCGCCCCCCTTTGCCCGTGTGAAGGTCTCCCCCTTTTCCGTCAGTCCCTCACCTCCCAAGTGGCCCTAACACAATGTCTTCCCTAAAGAACTTTTTGCTTGAAGGATTTCTGCTATTACTGTAAAAGTGCCTCTGTCATCAGTGTCCCACAGACTTTAAAAGCAGCTTTTGCATGAGAATGTTTATTAGGAACTATTTTGGGAAAGCTCTAACAGTGTTGTGGGCTGTCCCATCCCCTAGAGGTACCCACTGTCCTCTGCAAAAGCAGGCTTTTACCATTGGAAGTAGTGTTTCAGCAAAAGACACGTGATGGGTGGTTTGTAAAAGATATCCTTTCTGTAATATTGCAGTAAGTGCTGGGAGGAAGTGCACCCCAAACAGAAACGCTCAACAAAGATTCTGCATCTTTAGAGAATTTACATTTGGGACAGTCACAAACTGCCAAACAAAAGTTTCTACAGAAACAACTAGAGGAAGAAGAGAATGCCAAGGTTAACAGTTACCTACTTCAGTTATTGGTAGATCATTAAACACTTGGCCCAGCTTCTCTCAGGGTGGAGGAAGTTTTTTTTTTTCCCTTGTTTTTTTTTTTCCTTTAAAACACTGTTGCAATCAGGAAGACAGACTATAAATGTCTTTTTTTCCCCCTTGCTGTTAGGAGCATGAATAAAACCACACTGGAACATGAATTGAGTTTACTTTGAACATCAGACACTCTTCTGAGGTGTCAATCAACAGCAAGGCTTGTGAATTATTGTTAAAGAGAACTTCTCTAAAGTTTTTCCTTAAGAAATGATAGAGATATGAAGTGTGAATTCAAAGACAGTATGTGAAATCAGTACAGCTATTTACACAAACAGAGCTAATCAAACCCTCGAGGCGGCTCAGAATAACCAGGCCTTCTAGTATTGCTCTTAGGAAGTGGACCCTCCCCACCCCTTTCCATCAGTGCTTGTTAGTTCGCCATCTCATCTTCTGGCCTCTGCAGGGAAAATGTTGCCAATGTGCTGTAATTGTAAAGTGCCCTCCAGATGTTTGCTGCTGTCACTTGTAATTTTTGGTAGCTGCACAATGTACCACTCTGACTAGCCATTTCCACATTTTATAGCCAGTTGAGCTGTTATTACAGATTTCTTAAGTATTGAGGACTAGAGACTATGTTATGTCTAACTACCTACCATATCCAGTCATTTATTTTCCCAATGAACTTTTTTTTTTAGTGCAAACTATATGCCAGACAATGCTGGCATATATGCCAGACAATGCTGGCAAACTATATGCCAGGATGCTGGGGATGTGGGATCTTTGGCTGTACACATATACTCACTCACACTCATATGAAGCAGAGCAGTGCAATAACACTTTTAATTCAGTTGTATAGCAAATGTTGGCTCAGGGAGGAGAGTAGGGAAGGGATCCCTTCTACGGGGCTGAGTAGAAATTACCCCGCTCCACCCCGCTGCCCCCTTCCACCAATGCAGCCCCAGCCCACCAGCCCAGGTAAGCTCTCCTTGCCGTCCCTGGGCAATTAGGATTTCTTTCTCTTCCCATGTCGTCCTCCTCCTCTTCTTCTCCTTGTCCTCACTGCTGTGAACATTCCTGCTGCCTCCCTCTTCCCTGCCAGCCTAGTTCCAGCCCTGTTCCTTCCTGGCCTCACTTCCCTTTGGAGTGCATTATGCAGAGATCTGATGGACAGTTACAGGAAGGAAGAAGGGAGTAAGCCTAAAACTGCCCCTTCTAATTCCTGCCGACCCACTGACCCACCGCCGCCCTTTAGGCCATATCCCCAGGGCAGTCAGCATTTCACCTTGCCCCACGACCACCAGGGGCGCTCTCCATTCAGAACCATGGCCCACAAAGCTAAAGCCCTCATACTTTTCCCTTCCCAAGATGCTGAAAACCCTTTGTGTGTGTGTGTGTGTGTGTGTGTATACAAATCATACACAAAACACAAATGTCTTAAGTTTACAACCTAATGAATTGTCACAACGTGGACACATCTATGTAACCACCATCCAGGTTGAGAAATAGAACATGGCACCCTAGAAGCGCCCCTCCTGTTCCTTTTACCATCATATCCCTCCTCCTCAACCAGTTGTTAGTTTTGCTTGCTTGTAAACTTTATCTAAATCGAGTCACACAGTATATATCCCTTTGTGTCTGGCTTCTTCTGTGCGATGTTATGTGTGTGGGAGGAGTACATGTGGTTGTGTGAAGCAGTTCTGTTCTCATGGCCTACAGCATTCTATTACCTGACTGTACCATTTTATTCATTGATTCTATTACTGATGAGCATGGTAGCTTTTTCCAGCTTTTGCCTCTTACAAATAAAGATGCAATGAATCCTTTAGCCTTTTTGAACCCAAACAGCTACCAGTTTCACTTGGTGTGACTGAAAAAAAGGAGAAAGAGGAGCAGGTAGAGGAGCCAGCCCTGTGGATTTCCCATCTTGGCCAGACCTAAGTACCTTCAGAAGCATCAAAAGCTGTGCTCTCCTTCAGGAAAGTGGACATAGAAGAAAAAAAGCCATAAGATGGTGTCTATCATGGGCGAGTTGGTTGGAAGTGATGATCTTTGGAAAGGAAATTGGGAGACTTCCGGCCAAGATGGAGGCATAGGTAGACACACTGTGCGTCCTTGCACAACCAAAATAAGGATAATAACAATTTAGAAACAAAAAAAACAATCAGTACTGACAGAAAATTGAACTGTACGGAAGTCCGACAACCAAGGAGTTATAATATTGGTTCAGACAGGTAGGAGTGGTGGAGTCAGGCTGCAGTAGAGAGGGGTCATGGTAAAAAAAGCGGTGGCTGGTGGATCCTGGGCATTGGGTGGCAGTGGGCAGACTCAGCAAGATGGCGGATTGTGGAGGGGCACGGTGCACAAAGTGGCTGGTGGACTGGGCGGTCCCACATTAGTGTACAGATAAACCAGGAGAAACTGGGGAGCAAGACAGATCGCACAACCCAGGGTTCCAGCGCTGGGAAATAAAGCTTCAAAACACTGATTGAAAACACCTGTGGGGGTCGAGGTGCCAGGAGAGACTCCTAGCCTCACAGGAGAGTTCATTGGAGAGACCCACAGGGTGCTAGAATGTACACAAGCCCAGCCACCCGGGAATCAGCACCAGAAGGGCCCAGTTTACTTGGGGGAAGCGGCAGAAGGGACTGAAATCCGGCAGGGAGCAGAGCAAGTGCCATTGTTCCCTCTCAAAACCCTCCCCCACAAATAGAGTCACAATCCAGTGACTGGGTTGCCCCACCCTGGTGAATACCTAAGGCTCCCCACCCACTACATAACAGGTACGTCAAGACAAAAAAAAAATGCCCAAATGAAAGAACAGATCAAAGCTCCAGAACAAATACAGCTAAGTGACCAAGAGATAGCCAGCCTATCAGATGCACAGTTCAAAGTACTGGTAATCAGGATGCTCACAGAATTGGTTGATTCTGGTCACAAATTAGATGAAAAAAATGAAGGCTACACTAAGTGAAATGAAGGAAAACGCACAGGGAAGCAATAGTGATGGGAGGAAAACTGGGACTCAGATCAATGGAGGGGACCAGAAGGAAGAAACAAACAATCAAACAGAAAACAAGAAAGAAACAACAATTCAAAAAAATTAGGAGAGGGTTAGGAACCTCCAGGACATCTTTAAACGTCCCAATATCTGAATTATAGGGGTACCAGAAGGGGAAGAGGAAGAGCAACAAGTGGAAAACTTATTTGAACAAATAGCGAAGGAGAACTTCCCCAATCTGGCAAAGGAAATAGACTTCCAGGAAGTCCAGGAAGCTCAGAGAGTCCCAAACAAGTTGGACTCAAGGAGGAACACACCAAGGCACATCATAATTACATCACCCAAGATTAAAATGAAGGAGAGAATTCTAGAAGCAGCAAGGGATAAGGAGACAGTTAACTACAAAGGAGTTCCCATGAGATTGTCAGCTGATTTCTCAAAAGAGACCTTTCAGGCAAGAAGGGGCTGAAAAGAAGTATTCCAAGTCATGAAAGGCAAGGACCTACATCCAAGATTGCTCTATCCAGCAAAGCTTTCATTTAGAATGGAAGGGCAGATAAAGTGCTTCTCAGATCAGGTCAAGTTCAAGGAGTTCATCATCACCCAGCCCTTATTATATGAAATGTTAAAGGGACTTATCTAAGGAGAAGAAGATAAAAAACATGTATAGTAAAATGACCACAAACTCACAGATATGAACAACCACACCTAAAACGAAAACAAAGTAAGCAAACAACTGGAACAGGAACAGAACCACAGAAATAGAGATCACATGGAGGGGTTAGCAACAGGGGAGTGGGAGGAGGAGAGAGGGGGTAAAGGTACAGAGAAGAAGTAGCATAGACGGTGGGTAGAAATTAGGGGGAGGGCAAGAATAGTGTGGGAAAAATAGAAGCTAAAGAACTTATGACACATGGACATGAACTAAAGTGGGGGGAATGTGGGTGGGAGGGGGTGTGCAGGGTGGAGGGGAGTGAAGGGGGGAATGGGACAATTGTAATAGCATAATCAATAAATACATTTTTTAAAAAAGAAATTTATCTTTGAAAAAAAGAAAAGAAACTGGCTGATGATGGGAAACCAGCCTGGCTTGGGAAGTGTCCCCTAAGGGGATCAATGGCTGGCAGCTCAGGGTTCCTACCTCTCTCCAGCCTGACCCTCCTGTCCCCTACCTTCCCCTGGTTGGTCTCCCATCCACCCCAGGACCTGGTCCCACAGGTTTGGCCATGAGGAAGTCCTTCCATCCTGGCCAGTATGGAGGTGGCTCTGTTGTTGGCTTCCAGGGCGTGATTCTGAGTGAAGGCTGTTTCCTTGAAGTGTGCTCTGAAGTTACCTTGTCTCCTGAGAGGGATTTCTCATCTAGTCTACTTCTTGAGCAGAGTAGACTGGCATATGGGGTCTGGGAGAGTGAGGTTTTCTTTAGGAAAATGCTTGGGCCTTTGGGACTCACAGAGGCACTGTCTGAACCAGCAGATTGCCAGGGGGTCACATAGGGTCAGGCAGCCCCCGTGTGTCCCCGTGTATGGTGTTGAGGACAGCAGATTCTGGGTCCTGGGACCCTGCGCTACTGACTTCCTCACCTGCTCTCAAGTGTCAGTTATTCCTGGAGACTGCCCAGCAGTCCGAGGAGTTGCCATCAGTGTGGTCACACAGTCAGGGTTTCTCCATTTCCTGTCCCTCCGCATCTCCTGTTTCTTTCCCCGTGGCCACTCCCGCTTTCCTCCTGTTCCTGGATCTTGAGTAGGTCTTCCTGCCTCAGACAGGATCCCACTCCTGTCCCCCTGCCCCCACCCCCAGCAGTTCTTCCTGCTTGTCCTCTGTGGCTCGGCTTAAATGTCACGTCCCTTCCCCAGTTCCTCAGTCTTGACCAAGTTCTCTTGTCCTCTCTCAAAGCACTTTCTGTTTCAGATGTAGGAAGAGTCTTCCCCGTCAGGCTGACGGTGTCCCTGGCGGCTTCTCGAAGGCACAGACCCAGCTGCTTTGTTCACAGTGCCTGGCACACAATCCATACGTGTTGGATAAATAAATGATAACGTGAAGGAAGAGGCCAGCCGAGACGCATTGTAAGGTTGCCTCTGTTTATACCTTGCTGTGTGACCTTGGGTACTTATTCACTTGACCTCCCCTAGAGTCCTATCACCCCTCTGTGAAATAATGAACTAGACTTGGAAGATCTCCTAGGTCCCTTGTAGGTTTCAGGTTTTCCTGACACGGTCCTGTTTGGGGCGTGGAGGCACTCTGAACACGCAGGATGGCCTTGGCTCCCTAGTTTAACTGGCCTTGCAGTTAGTTTTGTGCCTGTGTTCTCAGCATTAGAGCTCAGTGCTTCCCAGTTCAGCACAGCCTCTTCCCAGCTAATACTGTGGCTTACTTTTGTTTTTATTTTGCTTTTCCTGCATCATATACATTTATTTTCTGATTTGTGTTCCATTAGTGTGCCTCTTGGGGACAAGGTTCATGTGTCATATGTTTTATATGCTCCTCCACTGAGAATAGCACCTGTTATGTGGTAAATAGTTAGGCGTTGGTTAATTTGAGTTTATGAAAGAGATCTGCCTAATAGAGAATATTACTTTAATTGACACTGTGCTCCGGGAAGTGTAGCTACTAGGTGATTATACAGATTAACTCTAGTTTGTGACTAATATAAATAGACTCTTTTTCACTTTCCTTCACTCATTTATGGCTTATTTCCTAGAGGATGTATAGAGGCTAGAAGAAGTAAAACACTACTTGGTTTAATTCAGGTGAAAAGTTAGGTAAAGGAGGATTTGGGGCTTATTATGATTTAATTATGCTTGATAACTTTCTGTTCATCACCGTGATGTAACTCTACCTGAGAATTGCCTCCACAGGCAGCCGGAGCCTCAGGAAGAGAGCCTGGTAAGTGTTTGGCTCTTATAAATAGTAGTGACAAAAAGCAAAACAAAAACAAAAGCTTGGGCATTGCAATCAGGTGGGCTGGCATTTTTGGATACGTTCCTTATCTGTAAAGCGGGGATAACAATGGTTCACCGGAAAGGCTGTTGTGATGAGCTGATTGGTAGAAGCCAAGTCCTCGGCTTAGTTTCAGGCTCACAGTAAACGTTAAGTGCATACTGGCTACGATCGTATTACGGTTTTGTGTTTACTTTGGGCATTGTTAAAAATCTTTACCTGGAGAATTCTTACTTACTGAGCCAGGTTTGAATGAACTCATTCTTTTTTTTCTTTTAAATATATTTTATTGATTATGCTATTACAGTTGTCCCATTTCTCCCCCATCATTCCCTTCCACCCTCCACACCCCTTTCCACCCACATTCCCCCCTTTAGTTCATGTCCATGTGTCATAAGTTCTTTAGCTTCTACTTTTCCCACACTATTCTTGCTCTCCCCCTATCTATTTTCTACCCACCATCTATGCTACTGATTCTCTGTACCTTTTCCCCCTCTCTTCTCCCACTCCCCTGTTGCTAACCCTCCATGTGATCTCCGTTTCTGTGGTTCTGTTCCTGTTCTAGTCATTTGCTTAGTTTGCTTTTGTTTTAGGTGTGGTTGTTCATATCTGTGAGTTTGCTGTCTTTTTATTGTCCTATTTTTTATCTTCTTTTTCTTAGTTAAGTCCCTTTAACATTTCATATAATAAGGGCTGGGTGATGATGAACTCCTTGAACTTGGCCTTATCTGAGAAGCACTTTATCTGCCCTTCCATTCTAAATGACAGCTTTGCTGGATAATATTTGCTGGATAGAGCAATCTTGGATGTAGGTCCTTGCCTTTCAAGACTTCAAATACTTCTTTCCAGCCCCTTCTTGCCTGGAAGGTCTCTTTTGAGAAATCAGCTGACAGTCTGATGGGAACTCCTTTGTAGGTGACTGTCCCCGTATCCCTTGCTGCTTCTAGAATTGTCCCCTTCATTTTAATCTTGGGTGATGTAATTATGATGTGCCTTGGTGTGTTCCTCCTTGAGTCCAACTTGTTTGGGACTCTCTGAGCTTCCTGGACTTCCTGGAAGTCTATTTCCTTTGCCAGATTGGGGAAGTTCTCCTTTGCTATTTGTTCAAATAAGTTTTCTACTTGTTGCTCTTCCTCTTCCCCTTCTGGTACCCCTATAATTCGGATGTTGGGATGTTTAAAGATGTCCTGGAGGTCCCTAAGCCTCTTCTCATTTTTTTGAATTCTTGTTTCTTCATTCTTTTCTGTTTGGTTATTTCTTCCTTCTGGTCCACTCCATTGATTTGAATCCCAGTTTTCCTCCCATCTCTATTGGTTCACTGTGCATTTTCCTTCATTTCACTTATTGTAGTCTTCATTTGTTTATCTAATTTGTGAGGAAAATCGACCAATTCTGTGAGCATTCTGATCACCAGTGCTTTGAACTGTGCATCTGATAGGTTGGCTATTTCTTCGTTGCTTAGGTGAATTGGCTCTGGGACTTTGATTTGTTCTCCCGTTTGAGCCATTTTTGTTTTTGTTTTTGTTTTTGTTTGGTCTGGTCACGGCTGTTACGTAGTGAGGGGTGGAGCCTCAGGCACTCCCCAGTGCGGGGCAGCCCAGTCACTGGGTAGTGACGCTGTATGTGGGGGCAGGGTCGGAGAGGGAACAATGGCGCTTGCTCAGCTCTCTCAGATCCAGTCCCTTCTGCTGCTTCCCTTTGCCTGGATTATTTGCGCGTGAATGTGGGACCACCTGGTCAGCCAACCACCTTGTGCGGCCTCACTGGGCCTGCACAGTTGCCACCCCGTGCCCGGGGTCCTCTAGCCGCCGCCTGTGCACCTGGGGTCTGCTAGCCGCTGCTGCCTGCGTGCCCGGGTCTGCACCTCCGCTTTTTCCTGCCACGACTCCATCCCTCTTACTGGTCTGGATGAATGGTTGTTGGACTTCCTTACAGTTCAATTTTCTATCAGTCCTGGATGTTTTCTTGTTTCTAAATCTTTGTTGTCCTTAATTTTGGTTGCGAGAGGAAGCGCAGTGTGTCCACCTATGCTTCCATCTTGGCCGGAAGTCTGAGTGAACTCATTCTGACACCTACTCCCAGCCTGTGCCGGCCGCTTCACGTTCAGCGTAGTGCTGAGATGGAAGAAAAGGCCCCCTCAGAGATCAGAGTCTCTGAGCTCCAGTTTGCACTCCCTGCTTCACCAGCTGTGTGGGTTCGGCCAGCTGATGTAACAGCTCTGAGACTTGGGCGTCCGCGTCTGCAGGTCGGGAGGGCAGTGCTTGCCCTGCATTCCTGGCAGTTACGGGGAGGAGCTGGAGCGCCCAGTGGGTTCGAAAGCGCTTTGGAAGTCCTAACATGCTGTGTCTACTCGAGGGTTGGGTTTGCTGTAGGTTTCATTTCACTGCAGCCATGACTTAATTCCAGCCGTGACTTTTTTGTTTTACTCATTTGCACCTATTTTAATATAATCCACATTTTTCAATAAACATGCAATAAATACCCTCATTTAATATTACCCCCTTGAAGTCTTAAGCTTGTTCTTTAAATCCTGTTGCAGCTCAGAGGTTTTACTGCGCCAGGGTGCAGGGTCCCCTCCTCCCTGGCCTCCTACTAAGGGAAGGTACGATGAGGTGTGGAAGCTGATAGGCGTGGAGTTACACCTAGTAATAATGATTGGATCCCGACCAAAATTAAGGAGTTTTAAGGGCTTTTAAGTAAATGTCCATGCCCCTTTCCTACTGATCTCTAGTCCCTAAATTACACTGCGAGCATTTGGAACAGGTGCTCTCTCTCCAGGGTCGCTGTGGCTTTCCTTGTAACAATCCACAGGGGAAAAGGAGAGAGGCGGAGAACGCGGGGAACTAGCATCCATGGCGTGGCAAGGGCCCTGTGGGTCCTGTGGGATCTGCTTCCTCCACCTGCCTGTCCAAAGGGGCAGGCAGGTGCCTCGTGGGTGGGCTTCTGCTCATCAGGTCTGAGCCCATCCCCCTAAACTGCCAGGTGTTTTGTGCAGAGAGCTGGCCGTCTACTTCACAGCCTCACTAATCTTGTTTTGTACACCATTTACTGTCATCTACTTCATGGAGAAAAGAAACGTTTTGTACAGAGGTTTCTGGGCTTCAGCAGAAGGTCTAGTATCTAACCAGGTGTGTACATGTCTGGAAATAGAGATAAGCAGCTGCAGAAAGGGGATTATGAAAGTGCCAGTTCAGAGAGAAATGCTCTTTTGTCACTGGGGACACAGCAGTGGGTTTTAAGCAGACATGTTTTGTAAAGTAAGAATGGCTAATTCTCAATCCATGTTCTCGTAATTATTGTACAACTGAACGGCATAGTGTAACTGCATTACAGAAGGTACAAGTCCAGAGGAAAAGACATGTAACGGTTGGTTGGTTCTTTTATGCATTTCATCGGGAACCATATTTTACCCTTTTTTAGTTTCTTGAAGCATTTCCCAATTTCAGGTTCACTGACACTCTCTGACCTTTTGAATAGGAGCTCAGGATCAAAAAACAAGGATTTAAGTCTGAAAATGAGAATACATATATTTCCTAAGATCATGAAACTTGGGAAATACCGTATACTGGGAAATTTTGCCAGTATAGTATCTTGAGTCAGGGAGGCTTACAAAATCTGGGGGTTCCCTACTAATGTAGGCGAAGAATGGAAAGAGCAAGCACTTTGCAACTTCTGCTGTTTTCTTCTTCAGTTTATTTTTTACTAAACTGAGGAAGAAATTGGGATTTGGGGGTGAAGTGGTGGGGAGTGAGGGAAGACATGGTAACAGGCAAGTATGTGGACTTTGAAGTCGTAGTGGCTTAGGGTCAAGTGCATCCTTTTTTTTTTTTTTAAGATTTTATTTATTTATTTTTAGAGAGAGGGGAAGGGAGGGAGAAAGAACCACTGGGGTCCTGGCCCGCAACCCAGGCATGTGCTTTGACCAGGAATTGAACTGGCGACCCTTTGGTTCACAGCCCGCGCTCAATCCACTGAGCTACACCAGCCAGGGCCAAGTGCATCCCTTTTTAATTTATTAGCTGTGTGACCTTGAGGAACTTAGTTAACCTCTCTGAGCCTCAGTCTGTGCATTTGGAATAGCCTTCATAGGCTTATTGAGATGATTAAAATTCTAAAATAAGGCTTTTCCACCCCCCTCCCCTCCCCTGTAAACGCAGGTAACACCATTGTTGTTTTCTTCCTGTCTTTTCATTTATCCATCAAAGACTTGTGATTCAGTGGGCCAAGAAAAACTATTTTTACTGGGCATCCAGTAATAGAGTTCTAATAGTCCTCAGACCACATCTTGAGAAATGCTGTTTTAAAGGGTGAGTAGGAGTTCGGGCATCAAGGGGGAGGGCAGGGCTGTCACTTATGTGCACACACAACTCCAGGGGTACCCCAGCATCATAGCGCATGTCCATGGAGCACCTGATGTTGGGGTGCTGACCTGCAAGGCTACAGGCAGTGACCTAGGGGGCTTTGCAGAGGGTAATTGTGTGTGTGAGTGTGTGTGATATGCAGGTGTGCTTGGGCACCGAAGATCTTCCCCTCTGAGGGAGCAGGCAGGGTGGGAGACGAGGGAGCAGAGGTCCTCGCACGCCATGCCAAGGCACTTAGGCTTTAGCCAGGAAGCAGTGAGAAGCCGCTGAAGGGTAAGCAAAGCCATGACTGAACCGTGCCAATGGTCACATGAGGGGAGAGAGACTGCAGGCAGGTACGATAATTGGGAGGAAATTAGACTCAACCAACCAGGTGAGAGCCAACGGGAGCGGGAGAAGGAAAGAAGGAGGCTCAGCGACCCCTGGTCTCAGGCCCCTGGAACTCAGAGAAGAGACCCGAGAAGGAGGTAAAGGTCTGGGATCTGAAGTCTTGGCATGAAGGCGAGCACCAAGGCAGTGAGGAGCAGTAAGAGGAGGGTGCATGATGTGATTTTGGGTCAAGTCAGTCCCCAGGAGGGAGATGGAGCACTGGGAAGGAGGAGAGGCCCTTGAGGTGGGGCGATGGGAGCAGACCAAGTGAGCTGGGCCTGGACGCCACAGAGGAGCCTGGAGGACAGGAAGAGGTCACAAGCGCATTGGGTCTGCTGGGCAGGAGTCACTGGCTCCTCTAGCTGAGTGATCTCGGTCACACGGGAGAGCAGAAGGCAGATGGCTGTGAGTCTAGGCGGGAATGGAAAGGGGGAACATGGGACGGAGTTCTTCTGGGAGCCTGGCTGGAGGAGGGCGGAGAGGGTTCAGGCAGTGGTGAGGGCGGCACTCAGGCCTGGGGAGGGACCTGTTGGTGAAACCGGAGTTCTCTGAGCCCTGCATTTCTCAGGCGTGCTGACGCTGAGGGGAGAGGCCAGAGACGCAGAGTGAGTAGGCCTGGGAGGGGAGGGGGACCTCTGGAGAGGCTCTCCGATGGAGCCAGGTGGAGGGGCCGGAGGCTGACGCAGGATGGGCGGTTAGGACTGTCTTCTGGGAGACAGGACCCGGGGAGTCCGATGGCGGGGCAGGGACATGCAGTGCTGTGAACCCGAGATTGTGTGCTGGCGGCTCCTGGGGGTGTCCCAGGACTAGGGGTTCAGGGGCACACTCGATAAGCTCCGAGTATCTGGGTGGTTTGCACTCAGGCCATGGAGACTAAGGTGGGGCAGGAAGAGCATTGAGGGGTTGGGGGGAGTTCTTTAGTCTGCAGCATTTCTGGAGAAACAATGCAATGATTATTTTGAAGGTTTTCATAATTATCATGTATAAAATAAGTATCAGTTTCTAAAACCGATTTTCTTTTCTTGTCTAGTGATGATCACATCGCCTCTTCAGGAGAAAAAGGTATGGTACTCCTAAGTCAATGTTATCGAAAAACTCGGTGAAATGTTTGCAGTTGAGAAAATGATTTCTAATGTAATTTAACTTACTGGTTGCAGTTGCTTTATTACAATCATGCATTCACTGACTTGTGAAATGTATTAAAATAGTCATTAGGTTAGGGTGACAGGATATGACACTTTTTTAGAATTTTAAGATTATTTTTCAGCAGATATTTTAAAAGATGACATGTAAAGAATTTGGGACTTTGTCACTTTCTTTTGTATACATCACTTTTTTTTTATTGATTATGCTATTACAGGTGTCCCATTTCTCCCCCATCATTCCCCTCCACTCTGCACACCCCCTCCCACCCACATTCCCCTGCTTTAGTTCATGTCCATGTGTCATAAGTTCTTTAGATTCTACATTTCCTACACTATTCTTGCCCTCCCTGTGTCTATTTTCTCCCTACCATCTATGCTACTTGTTCTCTGTACCTTTTCCCCCTCTCTCCTCCTCCCACTCCCCTGTTGCTAACCCTCCATGTGATCTCCATTTCTGTGGTTCTGTTCCTGTTCTAGTCATTTGCTTAGTTTGCTTTTGTTGCAGGTGTGGTTGTTAATAACTGTGAGTTTGCTGTCTGTCTACTGTTCATGTTTTTTATCTTCTTTTCTTAGATAAGTCCCTTTAACATTTCATATAATAAGGGCTGGGTGATGATGAACTCCTTGAACTTGACCTTATCTGAGAAGCACTTTATCTGCCCTTCCATTCTAAATGACAGCTTTGCTGGATAGAGCAATCTTGGATGTAGGTCCTTGCCTTTCAAGACTTCAAATACTTCTTTCCAGCCCCTTCTTGCCTGAAAGGTCTTTTTTGAGAAATCAGCTGACAGTTTGATGGGAACTCCTTTGTAGGTGATTATCTCCTTATCTCTTGCTGCTTCTAGAATTCTCTCCTTCATTTTAATCTTGGCTAATGTAATTATGATGTGCCTTGGTGTGTTCCTCCTTGGGTCCAACTTGTTTGGGACTCTCTGAGCTTCCTGGACGTCCTGGTAGTCTATTTCCTTTGCCAGATTGGAGAAGTTCTCCTTTATTATTTGTTCAAATAAGTTTTCCACTTGTTGCTCTTCCTCTTCCCCTTCTGGTACCCCTATAATTCGGATGTTGGGACGTTTAAAGGTGTCCTGGAGATTCCTAAGCCGCTCCTCATTTTTTTGAATTGTTTCTTTCTTGTTTTCTGTTTGGTTGTTTCTTTCTTCCTTTTGGTCCACCTCATTGATTTGAGACCCAGTTTTCTTCCTATCACTATTGGTTCCCTGTGCATTTTCCTTCGTTTCACTTAGTGTAGCCTTCATTTTTCCATCTAATTTGTTACCAAAATGAACCAATTCTGGGAGCATCCTGATCACCAGGGCTTTGAACTGTGCATCTGATAGGTTGGCTATCTCTTGGTCGCTTAGAAGTATTGGTTTTGGGGCTTTGATGTGTTCTTCTGCTTGAGCCATATATATATATATATATATATATATATATGTTTTTTTTTGGGGGGGGGTCTGGTCGTGGCTGTTACGATGTAGTGAGGGGTGGAGCCTTGGGTGTTCACCAAGTTGGGGCAACCCAGTCACTGGGTTGTCACGCTGTATGTGGGGGGCAGGGTCAGACAGGGAACAATGGTGCTTGCTCCATTCTCTCTTGTATCCCAGACCCCTTCGCTGCTTTCCACAAGCAAACTAGGCATTTCTGGTGCTGCCTCCCAGGCAGGTGGGCCTGTGCACGTTCCAGGACCCTGTGGGTCTCTCCAACAAACTCTCTTATGAGGCTGGGAGTCTCTCCCAGCACCTCAACCCCCACAGGTGTTTTCAATCGGTGCTTTTAGGCTTTATTTCCCTGTGCTGGGGCCCTGGCTTGCGCTGTCTGTCTCCCTGGTTTTGTTTGGCTTATCTTTGTGCAAATGTGTGTTCGAGGTCAGCCAGCCGCCCTTGTACACCGGGGGTCTGCTAGCCGCCACCTGCGTGCCTGGGACCACCAACCACCAACCACCGCTTTTTCCTGCCGCGACCCCTCTCCTTGGGCCACCAATTCCACCCTCTTACCGGTCTGCATGAATGGTTGTCGAACTTCCTTACAGTTCAATTTTCTGTCAGATCTGGTGGTTTTTTTGTTTCCAAATCTTTGTTGTCCTTAATTTTGGTTGTGTGAGGAGGTACAGTGTGTCTACCTATGCCTCCGTCTTGGCCGGAAGCCCAACTTTTCACAACTTGATAATAGAACGCAAATGCTCTTAAATCTCATTCCTTTTAAACTCTGTGTCTAATGTTTTTTAACTTTATGTTAAATTAATGATGTAAGTTTACTGAAGTGTTATTATCAACTGAATTCTATAAATTTTCCATGCATAGACTAGGTGCTATCTTTAATACCTGAGTGTGATCATCAGTTTTATACACTTCATGAAAATAGCAACACACTTCTCTCCCTGAGTCCGGGCCAAATGAAAACTCTCTTGTGAAAGGAGTAAACTGGGCCCACACCGGGGTTTGGAGGGGGGCCGCTGAGGGTCGAGTCCTCTTTTTGTCCAAAGCTGCTCGTTTGGAAAGTCTGTAAACCGCGTGTGGGGCCATATTTCTTGCTTTGGCCCGTTCTCTGTCCCACACCGAGTGGCTGAGAACCATTCTGGAGAACCTTGGAGGGTAGTTCCAAGGCTGCTGTAGGCGGCACTCTGTGTCACTTGACAGAGACCAACTTGGAAACCTTCTTGGCCCATTGTCGGGCCATCTTTTGCAAGTTCTGTTTCCCTCTTGTGGTTCATCTTTTCAGTGTGGACTAATAACCTGCCTACGAAAAGTATCCTGACTGAAACCTAATGAAGGATTCCGCAGTGTTGGGCTGGTGCGTGCAGGGCATGGGGATGCCGTGTGTCTGTCACTGCTACGGTCGGACCTGGCGGGCTTTTCTGCTGCACGGTGCTGACCTGAAAACTTCCTGCTGCGGTACACACATCCTTTGCTTTGCTTTCGCCCGTTTCTGTCTGCCTCAGCTGCCTCTCCCTTCCCCTCATTTCACCTCCAAGGCTTGTTTCAGCTCAGCCAGATTCATGAGCTTGTGCTGGAGCCCTCATCTTCAGGGATCAGTCTGGTTTCTGTCTTAGACCAGGAAAATATTGGCCTAATTTCATCTTGCACTGTGATTTCTTGTAGTGATTTGTCTAATGCACAGCGACTCCTTGCCCTCATGACAGCAGTAACCTATAAGCTTGTTTTTCTGGGGCATGGATTTCCTCCTAATTTCTGGGGAGTGCCCATCACTCAGTAGTAGGCACTAAGTCACTGTTTATAAAACTGAGGGGACAGTAGCCTCTGCCCAAGCCCGGAGCAATGAGTAAACCAGTCACGAAGTCCCTGTCGCTCACCAGCCCATTGTGGATGGATGTTCCAGGTGTGAGGGAAATGGAAGACTGCTGGGTCCTGTTCTTTGGGGCAGCCTTGTTGAGCATGGCATAAATAGAAGCACAGGGCGTGGTAACTAAGGAGCAGTCCCTTCCCTGCACAGAGACGTTCTCGCTTTAGTTAACATGGGAGGCATCTTCTGCAACCTCCTTCTTCTCCTTCATCTGTAGTAGCTTCATTCCCATGCCCACTTACCCTGGCCTAGACTCTCTCCACTTCATACCTGGGTCTCTGCAGTGGCAGCTCAGTGAGAGGTGCTCTGGAGTCTAATCCGCCCTGAACATCAGAGCTTGCCAGTAGCCACCAACATTGGGGACCACCGAGGCCCACTCCAGGTGAAGCTCTTACATCACCTGCATCTTCATGTCTTTCCCTGCCAGAGAACCATCAGGGCTGCCAGTTCTTCCTGATTGGGTTCAAGGCCTTCCCTGGTCTGGTCTGAACGACTCCTGCCAACTGCAGAGTCTTAGCTGCAGCCCGTTTGTGTTTGCCTGGTATTGGAAGCACCATTGTCTGCTCTTCAGTTACCAAATCTTGAAACCGGGTGCTTTTTTTCTTTCTGGTGTCAAGTTACTCAATTGCCAGGGGTGTTTTTAGGGTGCTGCTGAGCTGATCAAAGAAACAATACAGTTAATTTGGCACAAAATTCAGACTTTACCAAGGAACCAACCTAATGTAAATCTAAATCTCAAGCTTGTTGGCTTTCTGTCCTCCCTCTGCTGGGAAAGGCTTAAGGTTTCTTGGTCTAAATCTGTCCTTCCCCTGAGAATAGGGCAACATTTGCATCAGTTCTGCAGGTAAGGCTGCCGTGGGTGTAAAGAGGTGATTTAATTTATAGCAGAGGGTGCTTCTATTGTTGTTGGTTTAGTGGCTTTTACTGAAAAACAATAGTGTTTTATTTTATGCTTGTTTTTACACTCTTAAACATTTCTTTCTCAACATTCAGATTTCCCTAGCTCCAACCTAGATACTTCAAAGGACTCTAAATCAGGTAAGGGATATGATTAATATTGGTAAATGTCCCAGTAAAATTTTTATAAAATAACCAATCCATAGCATGATAAATTAAAGTTTATTTTTCTGATTCACTACAAACAATATGAGTAAAAGGCAGGGACTTCTGTCTTTCTATTTGAAAGAGTTGACTAAATTTTAAAGTTTTATGATTACCTATTCTCATGAAATTAATCCCTTTAAAGTTTGGTGATAAAGCTATACTTAGTAAAACTGAGAATTTATCTGATGAAGCAGTTAGGTCATTTTTAGACTGGCCACACTAACCTAGTGCAGTGTGTCCTCTGTGAGCCCAGAGTGGTGGGTGGTGGACACTTGGCTGGGGTAGCCTGGGAGGCTTCCCAGAGGAGGTGATAAATTGGAGTCACAGGGCAGAAGTGGGAAGAGTTGCCTTAATTCGAAAGACTTGCAGGTGCAAAAGCCCTGACGTGGGGAAGTGTATAGTGCTGCTTCCAGCGTCTGAAGCAGGTCAGATGACTGGAACCAGACAACAAAGGCTCTGCCTCCAGAGCTGTCCCTTGCACAGATATGGGAAGGGTTTAGTGCTTTGGAGTAAGAGGATTGGCCAGTGCCAGTCACAGAAGTTTAGGAATGAATGTGACCTATTAGTGAAAATAGCTAAAGAAGTGCCTGTTGTGTGCCAGGCCCTAGGCTGGCCGCTCTTCACAGATGGGTCTCTGTGGGTACCTAGGAGCCCTGTAGCGGGGTCTGGGGAAAGGTTTCCGGGCAGTGGGAACTGGGGAAAGGTGTCCAGGCGGTGGGAAGGCATCTCTGCGGGCGTGGAGGAAGGAGTGGCAGTCATCCTGGGTAGGAGTTTGGGAAGAGGGATGTGACTGAGATGGATTGATTCTAGGCCAGTGGTTCTCAACCCTGCTACACTGGAATCATCAGAGGGCCTTAAAAAACACTGTTGTGTAGGCCTCACCTGAGACCAGCTGAATCAGAACCTCTGAGGAAGGACAGAGTCCCAGGCACGGGGGTGTTTAGAGAGCTCCCCAGCTGATTCCTAACGTGCAGCCAAGGCTGAGACCACCGCCCTGTGCTGCCAGCCTCCGGACGCAGGGCCGTCCCCTTGCCTTCCCATCTGGGTCTGCACAGTGACTGCCTCCCTTCCTCTCAGGCGTCTGCTCGCACATGAACCTCCTCCTGCTCCCCCTCTCCCCTCACATCCCACCAGTCTGTACCTCCCGGGGGTGGAACAGCCTAAGTAGCGATAAGCATGCGTGTAAGTGTCATCACATGGTTAAGAATTGGAAGCTTGCTCAGACTGCCTGGGTGGAAATGCTCGCTCCAGACTTCCCGGGCAAGGCGGTGACTGTTCTGGTCTTGCATTAACTGGCTCCAGCCTATCTCATTGGGCAGTTCTGAGCATGAATGTGTAAATATATGCAAAGCACTGTCACAACTCTCTGTAGAATATATAGATACATGTGTAAAATGAGTAAATACACACAAATGATTAAATATATGTACAGTGCCTGGCACATAGTGAACACTCCAAACAAGCTTCAATTAGCTGCTCTTGTTATTGTGCCCATGATTCTCAAATCTTTGCCTTCCTCCGCGTACCTATCGCCAGGCCTTGGTCTGGTTGTGCATAGTTCTGTGTGGCGAGGGAAGATTGGAGAACAATGCTGATAGCCTCCCATGTCTTCGCTCATTGACTCCTGATCCTGAGTGGCGGGTGAGGCTGCGTGGGGAGGACTCATCCACCTGTTCTGGAACGTGACGGTCTGTCCCTCTGTAAGAGATGACACCAGACGTGGGGGTGAAGGAGACACTACTGCCGCCTACCCCCCGACACCTGCACCCCCACCCCATGCCTTCCGTCCTGCATGTCATCCCCTCTAGAGCTCCATTTCCTTATGGGGTTGGCCAGGAGGGTGCCCCCTGGAGGGGGAGGCTGACTCACAGCTTTGGGGTAGGGCTCTCAATGGAAAGAAGGCTGGAGCGGGGTTTGGGGACAGAGGCTTTGGTAGTTGGGGGTGGGAGGTGGAGAGGAGCCTGGAGGCGAGTGGAGGGCATTCAGGGAGGTAGGAGGAGAGCCAGGACAGGCTCCCCCAGGAGGGAGGGCCGAGAGGGCTGTGTGGGCAGGAGGGAGGCCGCGGGAGCCTGGGGTGGGCAGGCCTTTGGGGACAGTAGGGAAGATGGCCCAAATTAGTTGTCGGATTGCAGGGGGAGGAGCTGCTGCGTTGGGGTGAGGGACTGAAGGGAGCATTCTTGGGAACCACTCTTCAGCAGTAGCTGAACAGCATAGACTAAGTTTGTCCCGTGCTTCAGCGAAGTGACATCCATACTCCAGGGGACTGTGCTGTTGTATCATTGAACTTGTGCCTAGGGACCTTGTACAGTTGCAGGGGCAAGGTGGGAAGCAGTTGGGGCAGGTCAGGGCCAGGTGGGACTTGGGTGACACCCATGTAAACTGACTTCAGGCAGAGTGTGAGCCGAGATCATATTTAAATGTTTCTTTTATCCATTTCCAAAGAAGAATAAGCCCCCTTTTGTGTGAACCAGACTAGTTTTGGACTCGAGAGTTGACTGTAAGAAGAAATCAGTTGAGTTTTGGATCTGTTTATAATATGCATAATTAAAGCAGCTCCTACTTGTTACTCGTTGAGTACTTGACTGGCATGTTTTTACTCAGGAGATGACAGCAGTTCTGAGAGCAGTGCTGAAAGTGACTCTGGTAAGTAGCATATTCATCTGTTTCTTCAATTCAAGCAAGACATATAAACCTTGATTTTTATTTTAAAGTAATGCACACATTACGTATTGCTTGAGGACATGTTAATTTCTAGCACGGTTGTGTAAAGTACTGAAAAAGCACTTACATGGGAATTAATTCGAGTTGGCAAGCGAAGTGGCAAAACAGGATGAGCTCAAGAAGAAAGACAGGAAATGGTTGCCGTTGGTGAAAAGCAAACATTGTACCTATTCTCCCAGGAGCCTGTGTTTTCTTAGTTGTCATGAGTCTGACTTAGACCCTTTTTTCTTTCATAGATAATGAGGAGCCAGAAACAGCAAAAACAAGTGAGTATATCCTTTCTCTGAATTTTGTCTTTTGTTGTTGAAAGGAGGAAAGAGAAGGCAAGCCTTTGGGGTTTTTAAGTTGCAAGTCGCTTGTTGATGACCTCTTGCTGTGCAGAACCGAGTTGACCATTAGGCAGCTTCTAAGCATTTTGAAACTTTGAACTCACTACCCTTGGGATGCAGGGGCTGTGTTCTCTGCCCTGACACGGAGTCTCCGCATGTGAGGTTCTCTGCTCTTAAGGTTTCCCTAAGGAGGGAAGATTGAGAGACCAAATCCAACATGCAGTGCGGCCGCAAGCAGAGCTGGCTTCCTTCTGTGGTCACTGCTCACAGATCACCGCGGAGCAAACAGCTCGCTGCAGGAAGTTTCTGGCTTGCTGTTCTGGTTGTCTGTGAGCAACCTGAGTATGACACCACTTTGTTGAAGGACATAGATTCTAAGTATAAAATATGGTTTGCGTCTGAAGTTTTGTAAGTGACTAAGCTTATATTCTGCCTGATTTGATTATACTGTAGGATTTTGTCTCCATTCTTAGAGTGTGATCTGCCCATGAACACAGATACTAGGCAGGGCAGTCGGAGGCCTTCTTTGTAACACTTCAGATAAATGAAGTCTCTTCACTCAGAAGTCTTCTGTGTTTAATTTGCTCTGCAGTTTCCCAGTGGGAATCTCTGAAGGCAGTTATGAGCTCCTTGCAATCCTGTTATGTATTGATGAGAACCTGTAATTACCGTATTTTGCTGTGTATAACACACATTTTTTCACCCAGATTTTTGAGGGAAAAGTAAGGATGCGCATTCTACGTAGGTAGTACTAACGAAAATTTCTTATACCTTGTATCTGTTCTCATAATTATTTGTTACATAAAATTTCTTGTACTATAATATGCTCAAAAATAAATGCTAAAGTTCCTTTGTAATACAAAAAACAAGCATCTAAATATAAATAAACAAAAAAATTAAGATTTTTTTCCTGAAAGTTTGGGTCAAAAATGTGAGTGCACATTATAGCTGGGAGCGCATCATACACGGCAAAACACGGTATCTGTGTCACCCCCGTGGGGTAGCGGTTAAGTTCTGATTCCCATAAGGAAAACGTGTGAACCAGCCCTCCCACTCCCAGTCCTCTGTGTACATTAATGGATTATTTCACCCTTCAAAATGGGGTCGAAAGTCCAGCCTCCGTAGATTGGATCAGGGTAGAAATTAAAATAGAAAGCCGCATATTGGGATCACGTCTTTGTCGTCTCTGGCTGCTAACTGGGTAAATGGCCCTGGGGACCGAGTCTAGAGGCAGGACCTTTACGGTCTGGAAGCCAGGTCTGGGCCAGGGCAGGCAACCCCGGTGGAAGGCATTTGGAGTCAGCGAAGCTCAAGATAGGCTCAGAATTGGGTGGCAGGCCGGGGTCAGAGCATGTGTGGAGCGGGGCCCAGCTGGCCTTGGCCTGTGGCTGGGTTAGACACCTCAATGTCCTTTGGCAGGGAAAGTACTCTGACATCTGTGGGCAGAGGATGCTTGTTCTTAGAGCCTCAGGTTTGTGTAAAGGGCCCTGCCTTCCCCCAGGGTTACTGTATTTGGGAAAAGGCCTGTTATTCTCCACACTGGTCAGATGGAGGGGAAGGGGGGCCACCCCTGGGATGCTTGCCTCTGTGTGGGTTGGCTGGGTTTGCGGCCCACCCATCCTCCTCGTGATTGGATATGACCCTACTCACAGGCCTGAGCTCTGAGATCTCTGAGTCAGATAGATTGAAGAGAAGCTGTGGCTGATAGGTTGGGGGAAATTGCATGAATTTCTCTGCTTTGGCTGGAAAGACCTGGTTGAGGACTGTGTTCACCTGCTGCTTAGGATTCTCTAACCTCTTTTCTTGTCTCTGCTCCCAAGGCAAACAGCGAGACAGAAAAACCTGGGCTGTGGATAAAATACAGTGTAGGTCTCATGTCATTAAATAATTTAGAATTTAATGATCCTTTAAAGACAGTGGCTGAGGAAATCTGGTTGGCCAGTGTGTGGGGCAGGACTTGGGTATTTCAGAGCCTTTTCATCTACGGTATTCTGAGTCCAGGATCTGAATACTTTCAGTCCCCCTTTGCTGTTCATGTTATTGCTGTGATTGAAGTTGGTTCTCTGCTGCAGCCCTGCTCTTGGGACCCCGGCCACTCTGCTGGTCCAGAGATCAGGCAGCTGGTGCGACCGGGCTGGAGCTCTGCCCTGGAGGAGGGACTGTACCTTCTGGGCACTGGTGGCGGGTGGCACAGGACCTTACCCATGTGTTGAGGAGTGTCTGTGCTACCCCTAGTGCAGGGGTGTCAAACTCATTTTCACCAGGGGCCACATCAGCCTCATGGTTGCCTTCAAAGGGCTGAATGTAATTTCAGGACTGTATAGATGTAACTACTCCTTAACAGTTAAGCGAGAGCTCGGCGCTGCCGCTGGGTAGAAACAAGGTGCTGGGCTGGATAAAACAAGGTGCAGGGCCGGATTCGGTCTGAGGGCCTTGTGTTTGCCACTTGTGCCCTAGGGTGACGCTCCCAAAAGTTGTCCAGATCTTTAAAGTATAAAACCAAGCATTTGACCCCAGGCAACAAGGTTGTTGTCGGCTTTAGAATTCTTGAGTCTTTCGGAGATCCCTACCCATCACCAAAGCAAAAAGTATTAATAACAGGTAACACACACTGAGGGCTTGCTGAGTGCCAGGTGCAGTCCCTGCCTGTGGTTAACTTTCCCAACTTTGTGGGGTGGTGTTATTTGAATCCCCGTTTAGCAGGCGAGGAATGAGTGAGGCGCAGGAGACTTAGTCACAGAACTAGAGAGTCCAGGGTCATCCACCGGAGGCCAGTGTAGATGGCAGGGAAATGCAGCCCTGTTCCTGGTCACAGTATACTTTCCGGATTACGTTATTCTGGTCATCAGAAAACAGTCACTGAGCACCTACCAGGCCCTAGCGATGCAGTCCTCAGGAAGCGTACGTTCCAGTGGGGAGACAGCCAGGAAGCAGAAAAGCTAAAATGTGGAGTGCCAGTGTCGGGTGGGGGGAGGGCAGGGGGGAGGGGTGCTGAAGGAAATGAAGGGAGAAGAGTGAGTGCATCAGCCAGGCCCTGTTTTGGGGGTGCCAGCAGGAAAGCCTCTCAGATAAGGGGACACTTGAGCAGAAAGACCTCAAGAATGTGAGGGGGTGAGCAACATAACGTCTGAGGGAGGAGGCGGACATTGCAAAGGCCCTGAGTCAGGGGTGGGCTTTGCTGTGGAGAAATGGCCGGGAGTGATTGGAGGGCCGTCAGTGTGGGGTGGGGGTGGGTGGGCTGGATCCTGTCGGGCCTCAAGCTCCATGGAGGGAGTCTACATGCCGGGTCACAGCCTCTTACAAACTATATCTCACCTCAGGTTCCAGTTTATGCCTGAAATCAGATGTCACTCCCTTTCTCACTTCCAAGCTATTCTCTCTCTAACTCCGTAATAGCCTGGAGGGCTGGTGCCAGCCAAGCCTTATCTTGGGGATAAGGACTTCAGCTTAGTTCCTGACTCCGAGGTGCTCCACCTGAGAAGCGGGCCTGGGTGGGTGAGGAGTAACTAAGGCGAGATGGTTCAGGGACACCTGTGCCCTAAGCCCTTCTTATCTCCACAGATGGGGAACTGGGAGAGTCTTCTGCGGAGGGCGCCTCCTGCCAGGGTAAGAAGAGGCAGTGTGCTCATCCTCCTGTTTCGTCCCATTCACCCCACCCCCACCCACCCCCCCACCCCTGCCGGCTGCCCCTGCTGCGCTGTTAGAGGAGGGTCAGGTTGAAGGATGAGGAGAGCCGTGGCTGCTGTATTCAAACATGAGATAAAAAATTACGGGCCAAAATGGGGGGAGGGTTGAAGTTTGAGTCACATTCAAACTTACTTTCATGCGTTAGACCTCCAGTGCAATTCACAGATATGATCATGTGCCATGTGCCTTTGAATGGACTCACAGAGATGTTTAAATGTAAGTGTGAAGTTCCTACTGGTGGTGAAGCTGGAGGCGTGTGTTTCAGTAGTAGGTGACTTACCCTGTGATCGCCTTGTGCCAATACATGTGCGATGGTGTTTTTAACAGCTGAAGAATGGGAGAATAAAGAATTGCCCACACATCATGTGAATGCAGGTATGAACTTTGGTTTTCCAAAACTTTCTTTTACATATCATTATTGCAGAAGGTCATATGCCTTTGGATTTTCTAATCTGGGTATATCATATGTATTTAAAAACTTTTGAGAATGGCAATCGCATTGATATAAAGTAAATCTTTTCTCTATTATTAGAATTTATTAAAATTGAACCTCACTGTGAACACTGTAATGCTGAAAATGTAAGTACCTTTTAATTATAAAATATGATTCTCTAACGTGCTGTATTTAAGAAAACATTTATTTATATTTACTTATATATTACATATGTACTTTTTCTCCAGAAACACAATGAACAAGTGACACCCAGACTTCTTTCCAGGGGACAGTTTTTGTAAGTAATTGTGAATACGGTAGGCTTATTATCATCACTAACTTAATTTTCTGCATGGATATAACCCTAGTTAGGAGCAACAACAAAGCAGCAGAACTAATTTCACACATTTTATGTAATTACGTGGATTGGTTTCTTTGATAATGATGCTTCTTCATAATGCTATAGAGTTTCCTGAATGCTTTTGAATGAAATTAGAGACATAAATGATTTTAGGAAGTCCTCTCCTAACCAAACATTAGGACTGAACAGGTGTTCTTATCTGTCCGATGCAGACTGAAGCTGGACTCGGAGGGGATTTACGAGTGCACAGAAACTGGTCTGATATTTGAGGTTAACAGAAAAGTTGACATCAAGTATTGCGTTTTGTCCTGGAGCAAATACGCAGACCTGGTGGTTAAGCCCTGGGTTGTTGGGGGACCCTTGTTTGATGTTAAGTGTGACCCAGCCGCTCTTACCTCCATTGAGTTTCCACATTTCCTCTGCCTGGGTCGTAAGTACTTCTTTGCTAAAATTGTAATGATTGTGTGCACATGTGTGTGCGCCAGCCCTATGACACCTGGAACACTAATTTACCTTCATGTTTTAACAGACCACGATGCCAATATGACGTTCAAAGTCTTACATGTTCAGAGTTCTGGGGCCTCGTTGGAATGTACTGTGGATCATTCTGCAAGCCACGTCAAGTGGCACGTGAGCTCTCTGTCTCCCGTGGGACCTGTTATTCAAAGTGAAGGGGCATTATTCCACCACGGGGCTGTGATTCTGTACAAAGTCGTCGACCAGAATCCATCCTTGTCTTTTCGTGTGTACGTAGTAACCAATAACAACTCCTTTGTCCAGGTAAAGCCAATAAGCATGAATTATAACTGTTGATTACTTTGTGTTCAAATGTGGCACCATATTTAACAGTGGGTCTCATCTCTGTTAAGTACCCCCAGCTCGGGTCTGATTTGGTGCTTACTTGCAGGGGTTATGTCCTCAGTGCTAGGTGGGCCCCAAGTCCATGGATCCTCAGATCCATGGAGTGTTGTCTGTATGTGCAAAGAGCATCAAGAAGACTGCAGATGGGGAGATAGCTCTGTAGAGGTGGGGTTGGCCCAGGCAAGCAGGGCTGGCCTCGGAGAGGGCTGCCTGGTGGATGGCTGAGGCCGGCGGTTTTCTGTAGCACTGCTACTCAGAATGTGGTCTGGGAACTGGGGGACCAGGACCTTCGGCATTGGCAGGGAGCTTGTTAAAATTTTAGCACACTCTCAGCCCCATCCCAGCCCTACAGAATCAGAGCCTGCGCTTGGCAGGAATCCCAGGGGATTCGTGCATATTGTAGTATGAGACGCACCTTTCCAGAATATACTGGGGAGACATTTGAGGTCTTTGGGTCAAGTATAGGGGGACTTGTGATTTCTCCTTGGCCTGAAGGTCCTCAGATAAGCTGGGCCTCCTAGGTTAACTCATTTCTTTCAGAGCAATGTTTTGGATAAAAATTGACCTATAGTTCATGGGTTCAACATTTGGGTTTTATAACAGCAAAGATCCATGAATCACCTCTTTTGCTTGAGGGAAGAGGAGGGGGTTTGGATATTCACAGTGGTTCAGTTTTCCAGAATGTGGACTAAGGCTGTGATACCTAGCCCCTTTGCTGAATTCCTCTATCGAGTAGAATAGTCTGAGTCAGAGTTGTTGAATCGAAGGTCATTGAACCTCCCTTCATACTCAGCCATTGTCGGCTCAGTGGTAGTGTGGCGGTGGGTGGAGAACAAACAAAGCGGACGGAGGCAACAGGGACTCAGAATTACACTTTCAGATTTCAGATCAGGGTTTGACATCAGTTAAAAGTATAAGCATTAAAAATACAAAAACCAGAAAATAAGCATTCGATTTATAACAGAATGTGTTGAGTGATGGGTTCTAGTTTGAGTTCCGGAATTTACATCGAACTGTCTGTTGTCTGCTCTCAATGTTTTAGGCTGTAGTATTTCCTCATCTTTAAAAATATAAGTTATACTCATTAAAATTATCAATATATGTGAAAGTTGAAACACCTTAGTAAGTAATAGGCTTTTGGTTTCTTCCTAAGAAGCTAAAATCTGTTTCCTGTAATCTTACTAAAGGTAACATGTTCAGTTGGGAAGCTGGTCTTCAAAATGGTATAAAAACAATCCCAGCTAAAGCATAATTAGCGTAGCTTTGGAGTAAATACTATTATTTAATAACTCTCTATATTTTTAAAAGTGAATGCAGTTAGTTCATTCCAAGGGCATCATCATTCCGGCTTGCAGGAAGCTGGGGGAGGAGCTTTGTGTGAGTGACCGTGGGTGCCGCCAGGAGGACGGGAGCACAGCTCACAGGCAGCCCGTCCTTCCAGGCGGGTGTTTGACGCTTGCACTCTTTTTCTTGGGTTGATTTTTTTTTCCCTGTGTAGGGAAAGATTTTCTTGAACTTTGCCTTCAGGAAATGTACATTTCACGTCAGCTGTGCAGCTGCTTTTTCTAAGAGAATCTGGGCCAGAGGCTACTTGAACCTCTGTGGGCCATTCGAACAGTTCCTGCGAAGTCCGTGTCCCCTCTAGAGCCACGTCGGAGGGATAGCTGCGAACGTAAGGGCAGAAACAAACTGAGTACACTGGGACCGAATTCAGTAAAATGGGTGCTTTCTGTCCCCACGGTTAGTGGGGCATGCAGTTAGTACGCATGTGTAGTGCTCATGCTAACTTAATTTTCTCAGGTCCTTCCGAAGCAAACGGCTGCTGCCCAGTAGGCTGTTTGGGTTGCTTTTGGCCGTAGGGCTTTTGTGGAAGATGTGTGGAGTCCTGGGAGGCTGCAGTGCACCTCCAGGCACCTGGGCCTCTGGCATTTCCTTGGAGAGCCCCGAGGGCGTTAGCCAGCCTGTGCTGCCACTTCGTAGGAGGAAAGGAGGACCGAGCAGCCCGGCACTGCTCGGCTCGGTCTCTGTTTCTCATAGTGGCTGCCGATGCATTTCTAAACCAAAACCCGTTTCTGTCTGCAGGATATTTTCACATCTGTAAAGAAGTCCGCTAAGAAGTTCATGAAAATTGACAAGCCTCCCGTTTGCCAGAAACCACTGCAGAGTGGGAAGAAGTACAGACTGATCAGTGAACCCGAGGCTGACATCACCCCAGAGGTGTGTAATCTAAAAACCTCACCTGCAGTAGTGGTGGGGAGGTATATTTCTTAGCTATGCTATTCCAAGGGTCTCAAAAGAATCCATTTTGTTCTCATTTTTTATTTCTTATTCATACGAAAACAGTTGTTTTGCTCATCTTGTAGCTCGTTCCAACGATGCTGTTGAATTTAAGGGTTAGTCTGCAACCATTGCAAAGGTAGATGAGCCAATCATTTTCCTTTTAGAAGGTTTTACATTTTTTTGAATGTTTTATTAAATGCTTCAAATAGTGTTAATGTCAAACAAATAAAAAAACCTCAAGTTTAATTTGAAGTTGCAGGGCATCAAAGGCTAATGGACAGGACTGGCTAACTGGAAGGCATTTGGAAGATAGTTATAGGGACAGGGTGCCACTTAGATTCAAACTCCCTGGTGCACACAACTGCATTTTTAACCTATTTCAGTTTCTCATAAATGACTAAGTTATTTTTGAAACTTATTTTCATTATGTGCTCTGAATGTGTACCATGGCTTAACTAGCCTAGACATCTCTGTGGAAATTCCTTTTGTACACCTCTTTCAGTTTCTTTTGTTCTTTTGTTGAAAAGTTGACAACATCATTTGATTCTATTATAGTGAAATATGAAGCAAGAGAGAGGGCTAATTGTAATGGTCTGCGTCGCACTACTTTATTGTAGCCCTTTGAAGCAATTAGGTTGGTCAGTCATCCATAACTTTTGAACACAGACTGTCGGATTCTGTTTCCAAGGGTCTCTTTGCACCCAGTGTCATTTGAGCCTTACAGCAGTGCCACTGTGGTGGCTACTGTGTGAAGCAGGCAGGTGATCCAGTCACACCCCTGGGCAGTGTGTTGCCCGGAGCCCCAGCTGCCCTTGGCTCCTAATACCACAGTCTTATCACTGATTCTGAGCTTGATTCTCAGCCCTTCCAAGCTGATCAAGCCGTAGCAGGTGGAACATCAACACAATCACAAGAAGCAAACTGCGGCCTTGTCGAGGAGGTAGGATTCTATTTGAAGGTTTGCTCAGGACGATGATTCTTGGCCTTTGCTGCACAATGGAATTCCCTGACGGGCTTTGAAGAAGTCTGCAGCCTGGGTCTCACCTCCAGAGATACCGACTTCATTGCTCTGGGAAGGGCCTGGGCTTGGTGAAGCTCACAAGGTGACTTGAATGTGCTCCTAGGGCTAAGAAGCGCTAAGAGAGGGAATAATAGATAGTGAGTCTGTGAATCTGTCCAGAAAGAGACCCAGATGGTCCCAAGCTTTTTCTTACACAGATGGTGGTGGCTGGGGGACTTCGATAGTCTGGTTCTGTCACACATTGTGTGCACTTTCTCAACCACATTTCAGGCATTTGAAGTGGAGATACTCTCCCAGGATTGCTCCAAGGATCATATAAGTGGTTTGGGGGCACTCTGAAGTTTGTAAAACTCTGTGTAAATCTAAGGTGTTCTTATTAATTTTATACCATTAAGGACTTGTTTAACTGACATTTATCCAAAGTGTCTGTTAACAAGTAGGTCTGAGATAAGAGCTAAAAATTAAAACAAAACAAAACAGTGAGTCATGAGGTTTTTTCCTCCAAAGATGCCAGCATAGAGGGAGAAATGATGCTTCCAATAACATACTTTTCCCAGAACGTGGTATTCTCATCCAAGGGGACCGATACGAAGTGTGGCGGGTTTTCAGGAAGGTTGCCCCCATGGTGACATTTGTTCTGGGTTTGGAGGGTGAGGGAATCACTGGGAGAGGGAATGGCAGTGCTAAGTGAGGTGACAGGAATGTGCGGCCGGGCTCCAGGCCCTGGGAGAGTCCAGGGAGGCGGGCACACAGAGGGCCTGGGGAAGAGTGGGGCCCGGGGAGGGCGTTACCTGAGCTTTATAGGCCCTGGTGACCCTTTGAAAGCTGTGAGGATGATGCTAGTGATTTGGAAGGGAAAGAGAGAGGGACCAGTTAAGGCTGTTGGTTTATGATGGCAGGGCCCAGGGAAGGCTAGTGACGCACAGGCAGACCTAGGGGGTGCTGGGGTGGTGTTCAGACCAGCGCCATAGAGCGAGCATCGCAGTAAAGGGGGCCGCAAGTTCTTGGTTTGCCAGTGCATGTAAGAGTTATATTTATACTACACTGTAGTCAGTATTAAGTATTTAGTATTATGTCTAAAAAACCATGTACATACTTAATTAAAAAGTACTTTCTTGCTAAAAAATTGTTAACCATCAATGAGTCAAAATATTTTTGCTAGTGGAGGGTCTGGCCTCAGACCAGCAGGTTGATGGCTGCTGACTGATCAGGGTGGTGGGTGCTGAAGGTTAGGGTGCCTGTGGTGTTTTTAAAGATAAAACAACAGTGAAGCTGGCCACGTAGATTGACTCTTCCTTTCATGAAAGATTTCTCTGTAGCGTGCAACGCTGTTTAATGGCATTTTACCCACAGTAGAACTTGTTTTCAGATTCGGAGTCCATCCTCTCAAACCTTCCAGCTGCTTTCCCAGCTGAGTTTATGTAACATTCTAAATCCTTCGTTGTCGTTTTGACCGCCTTCACAGCCTCTTCACCAGGAACGGATTCCATCTCAGGGAACCACTTTCTTTGCTCATCCAACTCGTTTGTTAAAGTTTCACCATGAGATTTCAGCAATTCAGTCACATGTTTAGGCTCCACTTTTAATTCTAGTTCTCTGGCTCTTTCTCCTGTAGCTTCAGTTACTTTCTCCACTGAAATCCTGAACTCTGCATAGTCATCAAGGAGGGCTGGAATCAACTTCTTCCAAACTCCTGTTAATCTTGATGTTTTGACCTCTTCCTGTGATCATGAATGCTCTCAGTGGCCTCTAGAATGTGAATTCTTTCCAGAAGGTTTTCAGTTTCTTTTGCCCATATCCATCAGAGGATTCACTATCTATGGCAGCTATGCCCTTATGATACATATTTTCTTAAATAATAAGACTTGAGAGTCAAAATTACTCCTTGATCCACAGGCTGCAGAATGGATGTTGTGTTAGCAGGCTTGGAAACAACATTAATCTCATCGTGCATCTCCATGAAAGCTCTTGAGTGACCAGGTGCATTGTCAGTGAGCGGTAATATTTTTAAGGGAATCTTCCTCCCCGCCCCCCCCCCCCCACCCCGAGCAGTAGGCCTCAACAGTGGCCTTAAAATATTCAGTAAATCATGTCATAAACAGATGTGCTATCTTACAGGCTTTATTGTTCCATTACTTGTGCAAAGTAGTTTTAGTATAATTCTTAAGGGCCCTAGGATATTTGGAATGGTAGTGAGCACTGGCTTCAACTTAAATTCACCAGCTGCATTAGCCTCTAACAAGAGAGTCAGCCTGTCCTTTGAAGCTTTGAAGCCAGGCATTGACTCCTCCTCTCTAGCCGTGAAAGTCCTAGATAGGACTTTCTTCCAATATAAGGCTGCTTTGTCTGCATCGAAAACCTGTGCAGTGTAGCCACCTTCGTTAACTATCTTAGCTCACTCTCTTCTGGATAACCTGCTGCAGCTTCTCCATCAGCACTTGCTGCTTCCCCTGGAGCGCTCATGTTACGGAGATGGCTTCTCCCCTTCAACCTCATGAACCAGCCTCTGCCAGCTTCAGACTTCTCTTCGGCTGCTTCCTCCCCTCTCTCAGCCTTCAGAGAATAGAAGAGAGTCAGGGCTTTGCTCTGGATCAGGCTTTGGTTTAAGGAGATGTAGTGGCTGGTTTTTAATCTTCTATCTAGACCAGTTAAACTTGCTTCGTGTCAGCAACAAGGCTGTTTCACTCCTACCATCTGCGTGTTCACTGGAGTAGCATTTGTAATTTCCATCAGGAACTTTTCCTGTGCGTTCCCAACTTGGCTGACTGGCACAACGAGCCTAGTTTTCGGCTTGCCTCAGCTTTTGACGTGACTTTCTCGCTAAGTGTAATGTTTTCAGCTTTTGATTTAAAATAAGATGTGCGACCCTTCCTTGAACGCTAAGTGGCCATTGTCAGAATTACATTTTTTATGTTTTTCCATTTTCAAAAAGATTTCATTTATTTATTTATTTTTAGAGAGAGGGGAAGGGAGGGAGAAAGAAAGGAGAGAAACATCAATTGCTTGCCTCTCCTTCACCCCCAAACGGGGACCTGACCCGCAAGGCAGGCATGCGCCCTGACCAGGAATCGAAGCAGCGGCCTTTCGGTTTGCGGGCCAGCACTGGTCCACTGAGCCACACCAGCCAGCATCATTGTCAGGTTTTTAACTGGTCTGTTTTTAGTATGGCTGCGTCTCCGAGAATAGGGGTGCCTGAGGAGAGTAGAAATACAGAATGGCTAGTTGGTGCAGCAGCCAGAACATGCTCCATTTATCGGTTGAGTTTGTGACACCTCAAAACAATTACAGTAGTAACATCAAAGGTCACCGATCGCAGCTCACCATACCAAGTAGAATGATGATGAAAGAGTCTAAAATACTGCGAGAATTCCCAAAACCTGACAGACTGATGAAGTGAACAAGTGCTGTTGGAAAATCAGCGCCGATCGCTGCCGCAACCTTCAACTTGTAAAGAGCATAATATCTTTGAAGTGCAATGAGACGCAGTCCACCTGTGCTTTGGAAAGAGGGTGTCTCTCCCCCAGGGTCGCTAGCCAGCCTGGGAAGGACAGGGGAGGTGCAGGCGGGAGGCAGTCCGTGCGGTGGTTGAGAAGCCACCCTTTGGAGTCAGCGGTGTGAATTCACATTAAGTCCTACCAGTTCGTGGATGTGAAGTGGGGCAAGTTGTTGCGATAATTTGCTTCCCTGAGGTTCTTTATCCACAATAGAGCAAAAACAAGGTTTGGCGGGGGAAGGTGGTGTCCAGTGAGGGAGGGAGTGTGGATAAAACACTCGGCATAGGCTGTAAATGTTGAGTCTCTTCCAGGTTGTGGAATGATCTCAGTGAGAGGTGGCAGGGACGTTTAGAAGCACTTACGGAAGGGCGGCTGACGGGCGAGCATACATTCCAGTTTGGGAACCTGAAGCCTGAAATCGGGAAGGGGCGGGGAAAGTGCAGTTTTAGGCAAACAAAGCAGAAAAGGCGGTTGGGGTAAGGGGAGCCAGAAGCGGGAGAACAGGAGGGCGTGTGATCAGAGGGCATGATTTTCAGGGGTGGGGTTTCCAGGGCCCAGACGTCAGTGAGCGTTGGGGCAGGCCTGAACCCGTGCAGCTGTCGGCACTTGTTCTTCCGCGTTCCATGTTGTCAGTTAATGAGCACAACTTCTCCGTTTACAAAAATTGCTTATTTTTTTAAAGGAAATTGAATTCATGGATGGTTCGCTTTTAAAACTGAAAAGTTATATTGAAGTTTATTTGGAGCAACCCACGGAGTTTAAATTACTGTTGGTCGAAGTGGATTCCGATGAGATTGTATGGAAAGCGAAACTGAGAGAATGTAAGTGTTTTGTATCTTTCATTAAAATTTTTTTTTTTAATTCTCACCCAAGGACTTTTTTTCAGTGCTTTTAGAGAGAGAGGAAGGCAGAGAGATGAAACATCGATGTGAGGGAGAAGCATCGATTGGTTGTCTCCCGTTCTCACCTGGACCAGGGTTTGTACAAGCCCAGACCAGGAAATGAACCTGCAACCTAGGTTTGTGCCCTGACTGGGAATCGACCCGTAACCCTTTGG
This sequence comes from Glossophaga mutica, assembly GCA_039655065.1. Classification (NCBI taxonomy): domain Eukaryota; kingdom Metazoa; phylum Chordata; class Mammalia; order Chiroptera; family Phyllostomidae; genus Glossophaga; species Glossophaga mutica. The sequence continues at coordinate 197,918,754 of CM077304.1, forward strand.
TTACGGGTCAGTGCTCCAACCAACTGAGCCACACAGGCCAGGGCTGTAGTGTTTTGTATCTTAAATGAAAACTGGTTTGTGAGGTGGTGGGGGTAGGAAAGAAAGCAGAGTAATTGTCTGACCCATCATCATAACATTTAAAAATCTGATGAAGAGAAAGGCCTCAGCTCCCAGACAAGAAGTGTAGGTCTCGGGCACCCACGTCCAGCCAGGTCCCTGGAGGTCAGTGGGTGGCTCAGCGAGTGTATGGAGGCTTCTAACAGTGGGTGGGCTTGGCCAGTGGAGTTGGGTTATTTTCTTACCACCCTGAGGTTTGGATCTCAGATATTTTAATGTGAATTAGGGGTATTGTGACAAAGTGTCTTCTGTGACCTGGATGCAGATCTGCATTTTGACTGATTACATGTCCCATTTGCTGACTTTGCCTCTTTGGTCTTCAACCAATAGCTCCTGCTCTGTGCAATTTTAGCTCAGCTGTGGGACCGCATTCCCCGTTTAATATTTTGGTGCTGGGAAGCCCTCTCACAATCCCCTCTTTATCATCCTCTCCTGCCCTAGGGACCCCTCTAGAGAGGGGCATTTCGGGGGACACCAGATAGCTGTCCCTGCCTCCTCCTTAGGCAAGTAGGAGCTTGACCTCCAGTTCTACCTGAGGGGAGTTTTCAGAACAACAGATACGCGAGTGGTGATCACATTCTGGAGCCAAAAGGTGGGAGCAGGAGCAGTGGGCTGGGAGTAGGGTCATGTGGCCCCTGTTCCAGCTCTCCACCTAACCAGCTCCAGGGAGGATTGTGGGCCAGTCTCTCACCCACCTGTGGCTGTAGCCGCCTTATCTGCAAATGGCGCCGAGGGCCTGCTTGCCAGCGCCACATGCTTGTAATGGAAGGTACTTTTGCATCAATTGCAGTTTGGATTCTGATACCTTAACTGTTTTCCAGTATCACGCGTAGTCCCATACCGACTACAGCACCTTTCTGAAAAGCAGCGTGAGCGGCCAGTGCCAGCAGCTGCACACGTGTAATTACATCCAGGATCTGTTGGGTGTTCGAGAAATCTCTGTGTCATCGAACAGCATTTGAGTCCTCTTTCAGCTCGCTTCCTATGTGTCCACTGGGTTGTATGTGGAGTTTCCTACCATGTCTTTACACTCCAGCAACGAAACCTGATCTGATTGTTTCAGAGTTTTCGGTCCTGGCTTAAGCATGAGCCTTTTCTAGCAGGTGTGGTTGATTCTTATTCTCAACATTATACCCATGAGTTGGCCCTCTTGTGCAAGCTAAAATTACTTACCTGGAAAGCGTCTGGATAGGACTCTGTGTTGGGATTGTATTGTTTTTCTCAGTTCAGATATTAATAAATGAACCTGAAAGATGTTACTTGTTAATCACCACAAATGCTGTAGTAATAGAGGTATTTAACTCGGAGCAACTTGAATAACAGATGTTCTTCTGGACTAACGGGGCATGTCTCCTAGTGGTTTTAAAGACCGCTTCCTAAGACCTCTCATTATGTTTGATTTTGTAAAATCTTCTTTAATAATTCTTAGTGTATTACAAGATGTTTCTGGTCTCTAATACTATTTTTAAATTTTGGGCTGGCGCCAATGGCTCGTTGAAATTAGCCGTCACTGTTGAGGCACCTGCACTAAAGGGACCCACCGAAGGCCTGCCTGAGACACAGATGCCTCACAGGGCAGGGGCTAGTTTCACTTGAGGACGGCGGTGGCGGCTCACAGCGCAGCCTCCAGGACGAGCCTCGGGCGGCGCTCTCCAAAAGACAGGGTGAAGATGTCTGAGACTGTTTAGTTGGAGTACATGCAACTAACATTTAAAATAAGTGTTTATTTTTACGGCTTCCTTTCCCATATGGCAATTGATGGCAGTGTTCTGTTTACAGTAGTTCTAGATTATTTAAAGAAATACTGAGCAAATCGCATTTCCCTTGGCCCTTGGGTGTGGCAGAAATGAGGACGGTGGTGCGCAGATGGCTTGAATTTGGGACATGCTTGCCCTGCAAGGCCTGTCGGAAGGAGCATGCGTTATTCATCTCAAAATTTCAAGCGCAGTGCTTTTGTGTACGTACCAAGTTACACCCCAAACTCAGGTGTGAAGTTCGGAAAGATTGCGAAGACCCCATAGCTTCACGCACTTTCGTAAATTGATTTCTTTCATTTTGGTTTCATACCACTTCTTCTAAGTGATGCTTCTTACACTTGCACAGGTGACTGGGTTCAAGATGACAAGAGTCAGAACATTTCAAAAAGCAGCACCAGAGGTAAGTGCTAGTAACTAGGCATTAAGCAAGTTCTACCCACTTTTCTGTTGCTTCCATTCGCTGGGATGTTTATTTGGCTACACAGAGGGGGTCATGTTAGGGATCTGTTATGTGCTCTGTGACTCTTAATCGTTTGAACAACCTTAGAATCCAATTTTGTTGGTTTCTAACAGAATTATATTTTTTAAAAATCCAGATTGAAGGTGGGTCAAAAATAATAAACATAATGGAAAGCCACTTTGTTGATTTTTTTTTTTTAAGGTAACAGGCGACGTAAAATGAATAGCGCCCTACCTGAAGAGGGGGCCTATGAGAAAAGGATGAAGCAGGTTGACACTTCAGGTTTGTAACAGTGTCATCAGTGGCTGTACATTATTTCCCTGGTCTCTTCCATCTCCGTCATCCAACACACATGCTCTTGGATCTGTCATGGTAGAACCACGTCCCAGCTGTATATGGCCTGTGTCCCAGCTCCTCAGGCTTGGAGCAGGGGGCTCCTTGGCCTCCCCTAGCCTGTTTTCCAGCTTGGTTCCCTACTCCTCCCCTTTACTCAGCAGAGCTGTGGAGGAGAGGGGATCGCCTACAGTCCTTAAGGGTAGGGTCATAGCCTGTCCATCTTTACATTTCCCAGAGCACTGAGCATGGAGCCTTAAGGTAGAAGACGGTGAGTGTTGCATGAATGAGTGGAATCGTGAATGTCCATGCGTGCATTCATTGGCTTCAGAGTTCTTAGCTGCTTCCAGGTGGAACACGTCCAGCTCAATTATTACAGGCTGGTCTTGACTTAATTTCTTTAAATTAAATGGCAGAGACTAAGGCTCAATAGTTGTGAAACTATAATAGACTTAAAACATTTAACAATACTCTAAGGAGCCAGCAAATGGAATTTGCAGCTGAAAATGCAAGTCCAGCAAGAATTCACAAATCTGAGTTTAAAAACCTAGACTCAAATTATATAACACAAGGTCTCAAGCATTTATAAATACCTTATGTAACTGTCCAAATTAACTCTTTCATCAAAATACCATTTCTTTTACTATTATTGTAAGAAGATATGAATCTCTAAAAGCAGGCAAATGCTCTGTAAAGTACAGTAAGATATTCTCCAGTCTGTAGGGCAGGAGGCTGTATGGCATATGTGTGATTTTCCTGTACACCATTATACAGCAAACACCGAAATAAGTGAGGCTCTGGAATTATTTTTCAAACCTAACTAAATTGAGATGCAATTTTTTCTAGTTCTCTGGAGCTATAGTTGATAAAGTGTATAACCTTGAAGCACACAACATGGTGATTTGGTGTGCACATTGTGAAGTATTTAGCAATCAAGTTCATGAACACATCCATCATCTCACAGTTATTTTAGTGGCAAGAACACTTAAGATCTACTCACAGCAAAATTTAAGTATAAAATACAATGCAATGTTATTAGCTGTACTCACCAGGCAGTACATTAGATCCTCAGAAATTATTCACCTTATAACTGAGTGGGGCATAGTTTTGTGCCCTAGACTGGGAATCAAACCAGCGACCCATTGGTTTGCATGCTGGCGCTCAATCCACTGAACCACACCAGCCAGAGATAGTTTTGTATTAAATTGATTTATAGAACAAATTTTTCTTGTCTCATGCAATTATTTGGCTATTTAAAATTAGCTCCTGTACCAGGTAGCTAGAAATAGAATTAAAATGATCAAATACACCTAGAAAGATAAAGAATTTCTAGCCTTTTTGGAGGTGACAGTGTAGAATCTACAAATTAAGATTTTTTGTTTAGGTATTTCTGCACATTCTTTGAGATATCCAGTCACTAGCCTGATAGTTTCAGCCTCAGTATATTACTGTGTTGCTTTTTGAAATACGGTCAGCACTTAGCCTTAACAGAATCATTTTGAGATCTTGTTAAAATTTAGGCTATGAGTCGGATACAATGAGTTTTGGGATGGTCTTGAGAATTTCCATTTAAATAGGTTTCCTTGTGCAGCAGTTTTCATTGAAATTTTGAGAACCAGTAGCAATGTGTCAGGCCATGTGTCAGGGAACCACTAGAGGGCGCAGGCCGTCATTAAGAAACCCATTCTTCAGTCCAGGAAGTTAGGAAATTGAGGTGGGAAAGGGTCCAAGTACAGATGTTAAATTCACATTAATAAATTATTGTCTTCAGAGCAGAGGTGTTGCAGTCCTGGGGGAGGGGCAGGAAGTATTCTCATCTCTTGCTCCCTTCTGATGTCCTCTCCAGTATTTGTAGTGCTTTGAGGATCCTTACCCAAAACGCAACAACTGGTGCGCTTGGCTGCCCCATAGCACAAAGTCATTGTCGAAAATCTAGTTTAATGATAGGGCTAATGATTTTATGGGGCCAGTGGTTTGCACTGGCAAATATACGCCCCTTCCCAGATGACGACGGCGTTTCTTGGAGATGATCAGGTGTCAGATAACATCCTCTGACTTCTCCGTGGAGTGCGCTGTTCCCCTGATGCCAGCAGATGGCGGAATGGAGCCTGCAGTTCCGATCCCTCACTAACATTTAGAGACACAGAGGTGAACAGAGGCAAAACTGTATATTTTTCTTTTTGAGCCACATAAATTATTTTTGGTATCCGAATTTTTTTTATTCCAACCTCACCTGTGATGCTTTGTGAACGTCTTATTCGTAATTATGATGAATATTATATCCTGGTTTAATGTTACTAATGAAAGAGTTCTCTTTGTCCTTAATAATAGTTTGGAAAGCAGGGATATTTTTTGGCATTTAAATGTATTTTTTAAGCAGTTGCAGTTACACATATAGTGTTCTTTTTACTAGAAGGAGAATACATTTTCATCGTTAAGTAGTTATAAACAATGTACGTGTTGATGGGACCTACCAAATTCCTCATCTGCTTTTAGGTGAAGCAAACACCCCTTTAACAGAAGCTCATTTGATTACCCTTGCTGGAAAGCTGGGGAAGGAGTGGATAAAAATTGCCATTGCCAAGCTGGACCTGGATATCAGCGTTATTGATGCTATCCGGGAGAAGAAAGAAAGCGATACAATTAGTACGTTTAAGATGCTGCAGAAGTGGCAAGAAAAGGAGCAGAGCAATGCTACAGTCCAGAATTTATATAACTGCTTGAAAGACGTCTCAGTTGAAATCCAAGATGTGCTAGAAGGTGAGCAGGAAATTATCTCAAGCCATTTACTTGGAATCAAGCTGTGTCTTTGTGAATAGCAACTTTCTACTGTAGGATGCGTTGCTTGTTTATTTAGAAGCTTGGTTCCGATTATTATGCAAAGGCAGTAGCAAGCTCATGGGCTGCCTAGTCTGAATCATGAAGATTTGTGCATGGAGTCAGAGGAAGGGTTCAGATCCCAGCTCAAGTGCTAGTTTTGTGACTAAGCAAATTCTTAACCTAACTTTAAGCTTCCCACCTGTTGGATGGATGCAGAAACTTCTATGTCCTGATCTGTTGTGAGCACAAAAAGAAGTGCATGTAAAGTTTCAGGCAGGTAGTAAAGCTCAGTAAGAAGAAGATATGAAGATGTCATGGTATTTCAGTCATAACTGGTAGCACTGAGCCTGCTGGGCCTTCCCTGGGGCTGAAGCAGTGCTTGGGGAGTCCACTGGGTGGCTCCAGTGAGCCTCAAGCGGCAAAGAGGGGAAGGGAAAAAGCCGAGTGGAGAGGCTAACCGGAGTTGTTTTTTAGTCTCAATCCAGAAAACCACAGGGTTCCTTCCTTTGTTTTTAAGCACTTCTTTTTTGTGGTTTTGATTGTGTTATATTCAAGGTCAAGCTAATTCAGAACTTTGATTATTATATATTGTTACCATAGTTAAAAAAAGTGCTACTTCACAGAACTCTTGATCAGTTAGAGAGAGGGTTTTATTTGGAACACTGTTTAACTCTTTCTTCCAAAAAGGATGTACAGGTAAGTGTGTAAACGCCTCTGAAGTTGACCTGAAAGTTGAAAGCATTTGGTGATCGATCTTTCAGGATGCTTTCAGAGGTGGTGGGCAAGGGCTCCAAACTCCTCCTGTGGGCTTTGGAGCAGAATCCTCAAGCTAATAGAATATCAAATTTTTCATTCTTATGCTTGGATCTCTTGAAATTAGGTAAGTCACTGAGGCCACGTGTGGAAATCTGCCTGTTTGCATGCAGGCACTTCTGCCTGTTGAGCGTGGCCGCGCTGCGGTGTGGTAACCAAACGGAGCAGCTCTTGCTCCTTTTTGTCTGCTCCTGGCCTCGTTGACTCTCTGCCTGCTGGTACATGAGAAACACAAAAGGGTGTGTGACATTTTTTGGCAGTAAAAGGATCATAAAAACTTACTAGTCCAAGTCCCTCAATAGGAAAAAAAATCCTGTGAGTTAAAAACAACACCCCCCCCCCAATTTACCAATATTTTATGACTTCCTGTAGCCAAAATGCCTGGTTAATTGGCTGAATTTTATATTTTTCTCAGAATGTTTTAGTATATTGTAACTGCAGCCTTTAAATTGCAGTGGTTTCTCTTAAGCTCAGGAAAAATCAGCAACTTTCAGGAGTTTCTTCATTTCTTTTTTTAAAATTAGTTCCTTTTTTAAATAGACAAGTGATTTTATTTCAAAGGTTGTCCCTTTCCCCGCCAACAACAAATCCCTGAATTTGTTTAATTCCCTATTTTGTCAGGTTTCTTATAGGCAATATAAAATTTGGAAGATGAACTGAAAAAGGAAGCCTCAGGAACTTTTTATCTGCAAAATACACCATTGCAGCTGGTCATTGGGTATAGACATGATGAGACCTTGAACTTCACAGCCTCTGGAAGCAACTTCTGGACAGCCGGCTACTCCATAGCGCATGCTATGTAAGGGCGAAGAGATTGTAAACTTGTGGAAAACTTGAGGAAGAAAACACTTCTGTAATATCAAGATTTCTTTTCTTTTTTGGCACCTCCTGCTCCATCCTCCCACCTGCTTCCCCACCCAGACAGGTATAATTACAAAGGGTGCTTAAAATTATTCAGCTCAGGCAAGTGAGAGATGTAGTAATTTTCCTTTTGGAGTCTTTGGACTATGAAATTCATATCAAGTATTCGAAACATTTTTAGCAACTAAGTGATGGTGTACTTGAATTTGTACCAGTTTAATTCAGCTTCTATTGTATTGACATTAACAATGAAGGGAGGTTCCCCTTTTGCAGTAGCTTCCACACAAACAGACACACGTGCCTCTGGGTACAAGACATCTTTTTACGTGGGATGTAATTTCCATATCTCATCACTAACCTGTCCGGCGAGCGGTCTGGTAAACCTCTAATCCGGCAGTGTTACCTGGCCCCAGAGTGACTGCAAAGGAGTGGAACCCTCTCCTACCACAGCGTGGATGCGCACCTTCAGGGGCGGTCTCCTCACCTTACTGGTCACGTGCAGTGAGACGGAGAGTTGGAGTCACTGCAGCTTCCACCAGCCTTCCGGAACCGCTGGGCCAAACACTACCGCACGTCTTCACTTCCACCCCGGATCATTGAACTTTCGGGGGCAAAAGTCCACTCAGAAATAATGTTAGCAGGACCAAGGAAAACTGTCACCTCTTCTTGAAGAAGACATACATGCCCTAGGAATAATGGGGTCACACTGGCTCTTGATAACTGGTGAAATGTCTTTTTTTTCTGGTATGTGTAAATATTGTCACTCTCCCAGAATCATGCATATAGTGATTAACATTTTGGATACGTTTTGTTTACTTATTTGAAGACGCTATAAATTACCATTAGTCTTCTGTCTACGTTAGCTGGAGAGTAAAACAAATCTTAATGAATTCATCTGAGAAACACACTTTAACTGTTATTTTGCCCGTGGAGAACAAATTCACCTTAGAGGGAATTTTTAATTGTCCGGGATCCTGTGGAATTCAAATTAGTGTCACTTTAATGAGTTTTTTTTTAATTGTACTGTATTTTAGGAAACCTATGGAATTCAGAAGTGTAAACTACTTTAAAGGACTTGAATTTTTAAATGTTTATTATTTTTTATAAGTTTTTTTTCAAATAAAAGCATAATTTCAGAGGTGCTTTGTATATCTGCTTATTTCCTAACAGTTTTCAATCTTTTTCAAACTATGGACAAAAGGAAGAAAAATAAATCTGAATTTGTACAGTGCAAATGTGGCTTCTTTGTGTTCTTACTTACAGACTACTCTCTACAGCATCATCGTCCTCCATCGCTGTTACACGACTGGGTGTAGCTGGGTTTGTGCAGCGTTGCAGTTCTCGAACTGAGGCTGAATGCGTGTGATCCAGGAAAACTGGTTCCCCTGGTGTTTGCACAGGCTCACCCCAGCGTTTACGCCGGTTCAGAACCCTCAACTCGCCTCACTCCAGGAGTGCATTCTGGTTCCCTCTCCTCCCCTGGGGATGAGAAGCATGTTTTGTTTTAAACCAGGTGGATTCATATTAGTTTCTCACCTGTGCAACTCTCGAACGAGATTTGTGTTTGCACATTTGGAATTCATTTTGTTATGTTATTGTATGGCTTTAGGGCGAGCATTTCCTCCCCGGCTTTATCATGTGGAAGCATGTTTTCAGTCCTTTTTCTAAAGAGGCCACTGTATTTGCTGATTTTTGAAAAAATTTTAGATATATTTTATTGATTATGCTATAACAGTTGTCCCATTTCTCCGTCATTCCCCTCCACCCTGCACACCCCCTCCCACCCACATTCCCCCCTTTAGTTCATGTCCATGTGTCATAAGTTCTTTAGCTTCTACATTTCCCACACTATTCTTGCCCTCCCCCTGTCTATTTTCTACCCACCGTCTATGCTACTGATTCTCTGTACCTTCCCCCCCTCTCCTCCTCCCACTCCCCTGTTGCTAACCCTCCATGTGATCTCCATTTCTGAGTTTCTGTTCCTGTTCCAGTTGTTTGCTTAGTTTGCTTTTGTTTTAGGTGTGGTTGTTAATATCTGTGAATTTGCTGTCTTTTTACTGTCATATTTTTTATCTTCTTTTTCTTAGGTAAGTTCCTTTAACATTTCATATAATAAGGGCTGGGTGATGATGAACTCCTTTAACTTGGCCTTATCTGAGAAGCACTTTATCTGCCCTTCCATTCTAAATGACAGCTTTGCTGGATAGAGCAATCTTGGATGTAAGTCCTTGCCTTTCATGACTGGGAATACTTCTTTCTAGCCCCTTCTTGCCTGAAAGGTCTCTTTTGAGAAATCAGCTGACAGTCTGATGGGAACTCCTTTGTAGGTGACTGTCCCCTTATCTCTTGCTGCTTCTAGAATTCTCTCCATTTGAATCTTGGCTAATGTAATTATGATGTGCCTTGGTGTGTTCCTCCTTGGGTCCAACTTGTTTGGGACTCTCTGAGCTTCCTGGACTTCCTGGAAGTCTATTTCCTTGCCAGATTGGGAAAGTTCTCCTGTATTATTTGTTCAAATAAGTTTTCCACTTGTTGCTCTTCCTCTTCTCCTTCTGGTACCCCTATAATTCAGATATTGGGACGTTTAAAGATGTCCTGGAGGTTCCTAAGCCTCTCCTCATTTTTTTGAATTGTCGTTTGTTCATTCTTTTCTGTTTGGTTGTTTCTTTCTTCTTCATGGTCCACTCCACTGATTTGAGTCCCAGTTTTCCTCCTATCACTATTGGTTCCCCATGTGTTTTCCTTCATTTCACTTAGTGTAGCCTTCATTTTTTAAATCTAATTTGTGACCAAAATGAACCAGTTCTGTGAGCACCCTGATCACCAGTACTTTGAACTGTGCATCTGATAGGCTGGCTATCTCTTGGTCGCTTAGATGAATTGGCTCTGGGGCTTTGATCTGTTCTCCCATTGGAGCCATTTTTTGGGGGGTGGGGGTGGGGGGGTCTGGTTAAGCCTGTTACGTAGAGGGGCAGAGCTGTAGGTGTTCCCCAGGGCAGGGCAGCCCAGTTGCTGGGTTGTGTATGTGGGGGCAGGGTGGGAGAGGGAACAATGGTGCTTGCTCCACTCTTTCCTGTACTTCAGTCCTCTCCACCGCTTCCCACAAGCAAATTGGGCCCTTCTGGTGCTGATTTCCGTGTGGGTGGGCTTGTGTACCTTCTAGGACCCTGTGGGTCTCTCCAGTGAACTCTCCTGTGAGGCTGGGAATCTCTCCTGGCACCTCAACCCCCACAAATGTTTTCAATCAGTGTTTTCAGGTTTTATTTCCCAGCAATGGGGCCCTGGGTTGCGAGGTCTGTCTTGCTCCCTGTTTTTGCCTGCCTGTGAATGTGGTACCACCTGGTCAGCTGGCCACCTTGCGCGGCCTCACTAGGTCTGCCAGTTGCCACCCAGTGTCTGGGGTCCACTAGCTGTCGCCTGTGTGCTTGGGGTCCGCCAGCGGTTGCCTGTGCGCCCGGGTCTGCCAACCTCCGCTTCCTCCTGCCATGACTCTGCCCCTCTTACCGGTCTGGATGAATGGTTGTCGGACCTCTGTACAGTTCAATTTTCTGTAAGTTCCGGTTGTTTTCTTATTTCTAAATCCTTGTTGTCCTTAATTTTGGTTGTGCTAGGAGGTGCAGTGTGTCCACCTATGCCTCCATTTTGGCCACTATTTGCTGATTTTTAAGCGTGATATTGTAAGGGTGGTGGTTTCAGCCAGTGCCTGAAGCCCTTGTTGGGGTGAAGTGGCACAGTGCTGCTTGAAGGGCTTGACCCAGCTGGGTAACCTGGGAGTCACTGCTGGGACTGTGTCTCTCCCAGCTGTGGGGTGAGCGGTTCTGATAATGGCTCTGTAGCTGCTGATACTAAAATAGAGGCCGTGGGGTGGAACTTGGAGCCAGAGGTCTGAAGTTCTTCCGGCTTCTCCCTGGGACCCGCAGCTCTATCCTCGGGCCCTCCCATGGATTGCTATGGAGTTTGTCCTGATCACAGTGTAGCTCCCAGTCAGGTAGCCAGGAGTGAGGCAGCCATCTCTCTTCTGTGGAGGTCCATCTGTGTTCTGTTTTCAAGCATGTTGGGGAATCTAAAACATGTTTTTGTTCCTTATAAAAACCTAATTGCAGGGAGGGCCTTGGACGAGTTCAGTGAGTGTTTAACTTTTCCTTAGCTGTAGGAGCCATTTGTGAAAGGCTGTCTCACCCAGAACCCGTGTTGGCCAGCCTTTCCAAAGTGGTGCAGCTCTGGTGGGGGGGCTTGGGGCTACAGAAGTGTTCCTGAGGAGCCCTGCCAGACCCCCCGCCCACTCCTGTCAGGGGCCGTGTGGGGGCCAGCCGATGAGAAGATTGCTAGGGTCCCTCAAACTACCATCTGCAAGTTCGTTTCTAAGATACCTGCAACAGGAAGGTTGTTTCTAAGCCCTTTCCAGTTCACAGGTGTGGATTGTTGGCGCACTATTTCTGATGGAGAGCAACCACATAATCCCAACCTGTAGATAGGCAGGTTATTTAAATCAACAGGCTTCTACATTTGGGGTCCCTGCAATATAAGTATGTACAATTGGTTTGAACCAAGCAAACATGTGCATTTTACAATTTTTAATGTTTTTGAAATTGGGAATAACCATTTTTAAAGACCATAAACATTGTTTATTCCTAAATTAGAAAAAGAAGTGAAAAACAAGCAGGAACCCATGAGGATTTACCTTTCCCATTTTTGAGTGCCAGGGCCTGAGAGCACAAATACATGAGTAAATTATTATCTCATCATGGTTATCTAAAAATGCTGAGTCATGGTGGCATAAAACGCTGAGTCATGGTTTTCCAGAATTGCTGAGTGATAGTTTTCCAAAAATGCTGTTTTCAGAAATTGTTGACTCAGCGATTTGTGAAAACGCTGAGTCAGCAGTCCCCAAAAATGCCGACTCAGCATTTTCCCCCAAATTACCAAGTCATCATTTTGTGAACTCGCTGGGCGATTGACCTTTTTGTGAAAATGCTGAGTCAGCATTTCCTGAAATTGCTGGCTCATGGTTTTGTGAAGTGCTGAGTCATGGCTTTCAAAAATGCTGAGTCACAGTTATCTAAAAATGTTGATTAATATTTTTCTAAAAATGCTGAGTCATAGCGCCATATATTGCTTGTACTCACGTTCCCTGTAGTTGAAACTCACGGTGTAGTTAGAAGGGGGAGGGATACAATTATGATGGAAGTGTCCCCTGACTTACTGTGGCTTTAGTAGGAAAAGCAAAGGGGTGCACCAGTTGTGCAGGGGCTGGAACCCTCCTGGTGTGCAGACAGCCACTTTGTCACCACGTCCCGGGAGGATGACAGGCAGGGGCGGTCTCTGAGTATGTTCTGATAAGAGCAGCAACCCTATCACGATGGCTCCATGTTTATGACTTAACGCACCTCCTCACGTCCGCCCCCATCTCCAAATGCCATCGCTTCACCACATGAATTTTAGGGGGGCACAAACATCCATTCCATAGCAATATTTAAAGCACTTTGCATGCAACCAGGAAACCCAAATTAGGCTATTTCCAATCAAACGTGTGGTCCTCAAACAAGGACAGCAATCGAAGGGCCCAGGGTGACACACCGTCTCTGCAGTGCTGGCTCACACCAGGCTGGTTTTCTTCCCCGTTTGTCCCCATGTTCTCTTTCCTCCTTAAGGTGTCTAAGGCCTTTGTGCCTCTCTTGAGGTGTCCAGTACTCACCTGTGGATGTCGGGCTAGATGGCTCCCCAGCACTGTCCCTGTTCCCTAAAATTAAAACACCCATAAAAATGGGGGAAGCCCACACATGTTCCAGTGGGGCAGCTGTCTGTTGTTTTCATGTTAATTTCCTGATTAAGTCATTCTCATGTGTGAGAAACACTCCATTTACCTTTAAAAATAATTTATAAATCCAATGAATTTCTAATAAGTTAGAAGTGGGGACTATTTTTAGGGGACCTCAGTGTTACTAAGTTACTCTACTCCCCGCCTCTGTTCTGTGAAGGCCAGGACTCTGCGTTTTTGCCCTGGTATCTTGCAGCAAACGACCTCCTATCGACACCCCCACATCCTGAGCCCCATGGAGGGGCGTCCCAGCCACTCAGGTGTGTAAGCCAACAATCGGACGATGTGCAACAGCGGGTATGGCGCTCTGACTGGAGCCTGGCACTGCACTGTGTCATTTAACCCTCACAGCAGTGCTGGGAAATGGGGCTGTGGGTTTTTTAATTTCATAGGTAATAGTAGCAAAGAGGCGTTAACCAATTTGGCCCCAAGACTAGTACTGTTTTTCAAAAATTGCTCACATTGATAGTGCACATGATGCGTGCCAGGCTGATGCTCGTGCTTGGCACGACTTGTTCCATTTAACCCTCATGCTGATCTTTGGGGCAGGTTCCAGTACAGTATGACGTTCTTAGAATTGGAAGCAGGGAGACGTTAAAACAACGTGGCCCTGTTACAGAGCGTAAATGCTGCAGGCCTAGGTGTAGGGGGAAAAGTGGAAACCTGACCACGTGATGCAGGGTGAGTCACTGAAGCCGTGAAGACATTTTCCTGGTTTCAAAAATCATGTTTTTGAAGCATATGTCATGGTAATTTTTAGAAACTAAAGTAACCCCTGTGCTCCTCCGTATAAACCCAGTCCATAGGAAGGACAATCTGCTCGCCTCTCCTTGTTCTGGGCACAGGCAAGGGACAAGTCACCACTCCACTGAGGGGGAGCAGCAACTCGACAGTCCCAGCCCCATCAAGCCATCAAGCTCTTCCCACAATCAAAGCTGCTGAGACCCCCAACCTGATGCCTATAGGCAAGAAACTCCTGTCTGCACATCACTTGTGGGTCATCCAAGCTTACGGAGGAATCGTCAGAGAAAAGGAGATGCGTGACGGGACCTGGCTTCCAGTGATCTCTGTCAAGTGGGCTGAGAGTCTGGAAAATGAGTGAGTTTGCCACACAGAGAGGACCTGGGGCAGCCACAGTCCCCAGGGACAGGCATTGGGATCTGAGGGGAAGGGTCCAGCTGAGGAAGAGGGGGCCACTCTGAACAGCTTGTGTCTTAATGGCTTTTCACAGTAAGGAGGGATATGATGATCAGAGTACTAAAATTCTGTGGTGTTCATTCTGTCAGGTGAATCTTTTAAAATTCACATGGTTTGGAGAATTAAGAAGTTGGAATTTAATATTTGGGTCAGTAAGAACAAATCTCTTAACCAAAGCAAGGCCATTACCCACGTGGTTCAGGCAGAAGTCCCAGATAATACAAAGCAAATGGAGACTTTTTCTCATTGTAAGTTAGAAACAGCTTCCCCCTGTGGGCCCAGAGGGGAATGAAAATTAGAATGATTTAACTAGAAGGCCTCTTAATGATGTTTTTCCCAGTTGGGGTAATTATTATGTATATTTCTAATGCACAGCATCTTACGGGGCTGTGGCTATCAGGGAAAACATTTTTATGTATCTTAGGTTCATATGTTGAACAAAAATAAAGTAATTCAGTTGAGGACCTGTGTCAAAACAGATCTAGTCCAATGAGGCTCCCTCCAAGTCTGAGATGAAGGGACTTAAGGAAGTGGGTAAGAATGCTGCAGCCATCTTTCCAAGCCATTTTGTTGAAATCCCATCAGAGCTTTCAGTTTTCCCACGGTGTGTGTTTTAACAAAGTTTTCCACAGAGAAAGAGGAGAATGACTTTAATTCAATCATTTTATTTTTAGAACAACAGAAGGTATTTCTCAAATGCATTTGAAAATAAATATTTTAATAAATATAACATAAATAAATATAAGTTAGCTCACACGCCTTCATGAACACAAAATTATATAAATAAATATTTTAAAATAAATTATGCTTGAGTGTTTCAAAAACACTTTGATATAGAAATAGCTTATAAATTCTTGCTCTTCTATTAACAAAAAACACATTCAGTGTAGAAAATTTCCCTCCTTAGTAATTTGCTCATGAAAACTTTGAAATAACTTATCCATAGTAAATGTGACTACACGCGATAAAATGCATCATTTAACTGGAGCAGTCCCTTGTTCGACTTTTGGGTGGTGATGAGTGTAAACAACACGAAAAAGACTAGCTTAAGTAGGGCCAAGTCAAGCTGTCCCCTCCCCCACATCCTGTAAATATTTCTTTGGTTCAAATTTTTATGAAAATGACTTTAAGGTTGGGAGAGACCTGAGCTTTTTTAGGAAGAGTTCAGATAGCTTATCATCCTCTCAATAGTCACTGCACGGATTCTGAAAGCATGAAGGAGGATGCAGAGCTTGATTTTCGTCTTGTAAAAATCCAGTTCTCCAAGGGAGGGCTTGGGTGGCACCGTCTCCCTGTTGGAATTCAGGGCCTAGGAGAACAAATAACGAGACATCTATGACATCTATGGGATTCCAAAATTAGATATCCTCCCGTCAAAAGGGGGGAAGCCAGCACATGTCTCAGAGCCTGCACCTCACCCCCTCCCTCATTACATCTCCTAGACCGGCCGGGTCTCCTCCCAGCCAGATGGCCAGGCAGAGCTGGAGAGGAGGAATTCTCATTATCCAAGCACATGGATCTTCAGTGAGCTCTGAAGAGACCCTTAAAGCTGTTTAGAAAATCATCAGTAGAAGCTGCATTTGAGAAAGGAACAATTCTGTTAAGATGACGTCTGCTGCAATTCCTAATTACTTCTTAAGTGTTACCTTAGGAAGCTTAGTCCTTTTTAGAACAGGGAGGTGATGGATTACTATTGATCAAAACTCTATCAACAACAGACCTGTTTACTACAAAAAGTCACTTGTGTCAGATAAACAAACCTGGCCACGGACCTCCCAGTTTCAGCCCTTTGATTTGGTTACTCAGCACAAGACCGTACATTTGCACAGTGATTGGTGATTCCACTTGTTTCTCTCAAAAAGTGTAGAAGAAAGGTAGGGTGAGCAAAGCCCTCCCATTGCACAGAGGGAAAACTGAGGCCCAGAGGAGCCAATGGCCTAGGCATGGTTGTCTGATTACTGGTATAACTGATTCCGGTGCCCAAATCACCTGACTCTGTTCTGAAAATGAAATCATCATCTACAATTTTGCAGGTGGTAACATTCTCAGATACTTGCATGACATTCAGTGCTTTTCAGACAAGTAATTTGGCAAAAGAAAAGACAGAGAAAGAAAAAAAATATTCCTTCTCAGACAGTGATTTCTGACACCGTATTTTTATCCCATGCCCTGGTCACCAAAGCAATCACCCCACTCTTTCTTATGTGAATATTTCTAAGTTTTGTATTGACATTATGTGCTGTGGCGGTTAAGAAATTACAAAGTGAGTTCTGGACTCTGAATAACATTGTGGATTTCCCTAGGTGATAGGTCATTCTTTTACTTCATTCACACTGCGGTTCTGAGTGGCTCATCACCCCGGCCCTCGCCCTGCTTACTTACTCTAGCATTATTTGCAGGTGGGCATGCTGGCCCCTCACATGCACAGTGTGGAGCCTTTAGAAGTGAGCAAGATGTGTCATGGATCCCTTTGATGGGATAACTTAAATCTGACTCTGCCACATACAAGCTGTATGACCTTGCACAGGTGGCTAACTCTCTAAACTTCACTTTCCTCCTTGGTGCAGACCCCATCAGGTTGCTGTGGGGGCCACAGAAGAAAATGAATGTATGAAAGCATTTGCAGAGAGCCTGGTGCATACCACTTGGTTAGCAAATGGGTGGCTGCTTTTCTTAACGTGATCTGCTCATGACTGCTCTTTCTCTAGAGGACGCACTAAAAGCTATAGCTCTTTAGAGGGGATGTCAGGCCTCTCCCCATCCAGGAAGGGCTGATGGTATACTTCTTCATCAGGACCCCCGGCTGGCTGTCTCAGCATGAAGAAGGTGCTCTCGCTGATAGGATGAAGGCCTTACCTGCATCAGCTCATCAATAGCTGCCAGCATGTTTTGATCCAGAGTGATCTGCCTCTTAGGATCCATCAGAAGCTTTGCACTGATGGCCTTGAACTCCACTTGGTACATCTTCAAGTCCTCATAGATACTACTGAGGCACAGGGTCTGGGTAGTATGACAAATGAGGGAAAATCCATGGAGATGGTCCAGAGATGTTTTCCTCCCCCTCCCCCTGCACTTGAGGAAAGACTTTGGTGTCTCACCATCATAAAAGAGGCCTTTCTGGAGGCCAGGCAGGTCCCATTCTAGAAGAGAAAAAATGATCAGACATCAATGACATAAAATTCATAAAATGGGCAGAAACCTTTAATATTCTGACTTACAGTTGTGAAAGAGATCTCTCTGGAGACCAGGCAACTTTCATCCTAGAGAAAAAAAATCACACAGCAAATATATTAATTCTTAACATAAAATTTTCTGACTTTTCTTCTCAAACATCTGTTTTTTTATTGTGATTAAAAAAATAACAAAATTTACCATTTTAACTATTTTTTTTAAGAATTTATTTATTTATCTTTAGAGGGGAAGGGTAGGAGAGAGGGAGAGGGAGAGAAACATCAATGTATGGTTGCCTCTCATGTGTCCCCCGCCGGGAACTGGCCTGCAACCCAGGCATGTGCCCTGACCATTTTAACTATTTTTAAGTGTACAGTTCAGTGGTACACATATTGGCATTGTGAAAAACCCTATCTGTTTTTACAGATTTTTTTCAAATCTAATTTTGAAGTGGGACCTGGTCAAGTTTCATGATGGTAGAGACCAGAGACATGCGCATTTTAGTAAGAATGTGAGGTTTGATACACAGCTTTCCCTTGCATTATGCGCTTTGGGGGGAGCAGCATCATCCATACCGTGGTTAATTCTTGGGGTAAGCAGGCCTCTACTGTGCTCGTTTTATCTTTTGTGATATCTTCGTGATCGATCTCGTCAGAAGTGCAGGAGTAAAATTCTAGAGTTTGTATGGCCTGTAGAAAACACGAGGAGAAGCCCAGTTTATATTATATTAATAAAGTGCCTGGCTTCGCATACCCTGAGGTGCCAGCAAAGCCAGAGCTGGCTGCCCTTGACCTCTATGCCTCTGACCTGTAGGAAATTCAGGCTCTTCAGAGGACAAAAGGGAACAGGTCCTTTACACCCTCTCTTTCTCCCTCCCTTTCCTCTGCATTTAGGACCTGTTTCCCTGGATGACAAGTTTTTCCATTGTGTAAACACTATAAATCACTTCGACAGGCAGCACTAATCAGCATCTACACCACGCTGTGACACTTGCTTCTAGTGAAAATGTTTTTTTCTTTTGCCAAAGTGCCTGTGCTTTATGAATATCTTTTTCAATTACAATTTTAAAGGCGAACCATTAAGGTCATGACTTGATGGCTATAACAAACATGCAACCCTGAAGACAAGTTGAGATTTAATTCGTGGTGCACAAATTATCATCTGACAAACACCTTGGATGGAAAACACCTTCTGAAATTTATCATAAGGAGTTGGTGGCTTTCGGATTGAAGATCGAGATCATTTTCGCACTCAGCAAGCCTGATGTGGGCCAGGCACTGAGCTAGGTGCTAAGAAACATGACAAAGAGGAAGACTATGTTATGTCCCCCAGGGCTCCAAGTTCATGTGCAGAGACAGGCAGGTGTCTGAATGACTGGGAGAAATCTGGGAAGGGTATGAAGGTCCTGAGGAGAGGGTGGAAAGGGAAGGAAAGGCACCTGCAACAGGAGGGTTAGAATGTTGGCCGGCAGAGGAGGGAGACTTTCAGGCAGAGGCAGCTGCGTGAGCTGTGAGTCAAAGCTTGAGAGTGCAGAACATGTTTGGAAACAGGTAGTAAAATCCCTGTCTGTGCCGGGCAGAATAATGCCCCCGATACACACTGCCAAAAAGACCCACTTCATAATGCCTGGAACCTGAGGATATGTCATGTTACATAGCAAAGGGGAATTAAGGTTGCAGGTGAAATTAAGGTTGTTAATCAGCTGACCTTAAAATACAGAGGTTGGGGAGGGTTGTGGGGGGTGGGCTGGGATGGGAGTAAAAGGCAGAAAACTGTACTTGAACAACAATTAAAATAAAATGAAAAAAAAAATACAGAGGTTATCTTGGGTTGTCTGGGTGGGCCCAATGTAATCACCGGGTCCTTTTTGAGAGAAAGAAGTGGGGAGAAGAGGCAGAGTCAGAGTGACGCGTCTGGAGAGAGACTCAGCTGGCCATTGCTGGCTTTGAAGATGGAAGCGGGCCACACACCAAGGGATGTGGGTAGCCACTAGACACTGGAAAAGGCAAGCAGACAGAATCTCCCCTAGTCTCCCGAAAGGGATACAGCTCTACTGACACTTAATTTTTACCCAGTGGGACCTACTTTAGACCTTCTGGTCTCCAGGGCTATAAGATAATAAGTCTGTGTTGTTTGAAGCCACTAAGGTTTGGGTAACTGATAGAAACGGCAGTGACAGAAAAGGAATACACAGTTCCTGGAGGTGTTCAAGCAGACCTGGGCAGCCGCTGGACTGAGCAGGTTGTATAAAGTTAGCTTTGGAAACATGGACCCGCTGTCACAGTTCTTCAGATTTTTGCAAGAGAAGTTGGAAATTTGGATTCTTTTATGAAAGGTCCACTTTTGCAATGGCATCAAACTAAAAAATTAACATAAAATACAAAAGACACGGGCCGAACTCTACAAATCCGAGTGCTGGATATGGCCCCTGAATGGCATGCATCTGCCACCTGTTTTCTGCAGCAGCCAGCTATTTGTTTGGACAAATTTGACACAGGAATGACCTGAAAAACAGCAGGTTGAGTCCTGCAGTCTCTTGACCTTAAGTGGTACATTTGGGAGTAAAGGAGTCGGCTTTCTCATGCAGAGCCTCTATTTGAATAGTAGCACCTACATTTTATCCATACTGAACCTTTTTTCAGGAATCAAAGCACTGATCTCTGCAGCTTTCCTTTGGGGAGCCACCCTTTTAATTAAGATGGATTGAACTGTAAGGAGCAATAGGCAGCACATGATGGAAGATAAAGGGAAAAAAAGAGTTCTTTCAGAAGGCCTTGTAGCGTTGAGTTTATTTTAAGATACTCATAAAACAACAAGCTAAAAATATTCAAGAAAGATTTACTAGACATCTTTGAAAACATCAGTCTTTGGCCCTTGCAGCAAAAGCATTAGACACTGGAGCCCTTTGAAAGGGGAAAAAAATTTGTTTGCATTAAAATATGCAGCCTAAAACATGAACAAAGCTCTAAATAAAATTGGGTAACTCTCTCCTGGGAACACGATGGCTGGACGGGCACTGTCACAGGCTCTCTGAAATGCGCTGCTCTGACCATGGCCTGGGTCACCAGGCTGGAAGCTGGTGAGCAGCAGCGTGAAGGGCAAGTCTAACTCGTCTCTGTAGTCCCCGGAGCCCAGAGGCTGCAATGGTTTCCTGGATTGATAAGTGCGTCAGAGAAACCGTGTGGGCCCGACACAATTCCATCTCTGTTGGCAGGCTACAGAGAATAAGGTAAATGCCCACTTTCCTCTGTGTAGACACGGCCCAAAGGAATGCCATTATAATTTATTATCACTCATGCTTTCTTTGCAGACAATTTCATTGAGTCTCTTTAGCTAATAGCTGGGCCATTTGTAAAGTTCCCTGTTCCTGTCTTGACAGCTCCTGATAAACTTCCACAATTTCCCAGCAGTCCCTTTGGGTGACCAAGGGCCTGGAGAAGCCCCTTCCCTAGAGAGGCTGCAAAGTGGGAACAAGGACACTGACAAGCTCACCTTGTGAAGAGTGTTGCTGACGGCCCTCAGCAGGTTCTGGGCGTGGCTGAGGCACTGGGACGGTTCTGGGCCTGCTGGGGCGATGGGGAGGTTCCGGGCCAAACTGAGGTGGTGGAGGAGGACCAGGGTGGCCACAAGGAGGAGACCTGGAAGGAATGGCTGAGGTTGGCCACCTGATTTGGCCTGCCTCTCCCTTCTGTCTGCTCTGGTTATCTCCACCCATCTACTGCCTCTGGGCTCAACCTCCCTCCATCCCTTTGGAATCTTCATTAAACACCTGAGAGGGATGAATCCGCTTCTTGGAAGGCAGTGCTCTATTCTATGGGCAGAAACCAACTCGCAGCAAGGAACCCCTAATGAGCTCAGACAAGGCTGTTGGACTCAAAACGCAGCCGGAAAAAGTCTCCACTTCACCAGTGGGAAACTGCGACCAGGTGGTGAAGTGACTATCCCAGACTCAGGACCCCAGGTCTCGGAAAGACGGGGGTGACTACACCTCATTTTGAAGTCGGCTGGGATCTGGCCTTAACTTAGAGCTGTAGCTGAGGGACCCTGCGCCAGAAACCACTCTGTGGGGCCTCGGTTTCTCACTTGCGAAGTGGGCATAATAAAACTACTTAGCTCAAGGGAATGGTTCAAGAACAAGAGACAATGTCCTTTGTAGAGCATGGAAAGCGAGCAATTGCCACATCTTGCCGTGTATCACGCGCACCCAAGGTTTTGTGGGTGCCCGTGATACACGGGCATTCCTAGCCCCAAACAACATTCCTTATTATACATACCCGTGGTATGTAATCATTATACCCCTGTATAACGTGCATCCTTATTTTTCCCTCAAAATTTTGGGCAAAAAGGTAGGCATTATAACAAGACAAAATACTAAGTCTCCCGCCCCCTCCCCTCTTTCTCCTTTACTAGAAACTGCTGATTTCAGCCTCCCCTTAGCTGTACCAAGTTTCTGCCTTCTCTTCTCTGGCTGCCGCCGCTCCCTACCCAAACCCCGAGCCCCAAGCGCCGAGCGCTGAGCGCCGAGCCCCAAGCCCGGTCACCGGTTACTCACTGCATGGTGGGCGCATGCTGAGCGGGCACTGCGTGGACACGGAGCTAGCAGCTGGATGCGGACCGCTGGACGCTGCAGGTGAGGATAGTGGTTGGAAAGCCAACCCAGGGGGTCACATTTTTATAATTGCCCGGAGGCGCGGCAGGACTTTCCCCAGACTCTGGTCTGTTGCTTTCTTTCTCTCTGTCTCTCTCTACATCAGCTTCTCGGTGACACGTGGAGTTCGGGCTGCGGGGCTTGCTGCGCTTTCGGCTTAACTCCCCCAGTGCCATTCGGGACGGCCCCTCCGCCTCCAGCCTGGCCCAAAGCGAAAGCGAAATCCGTGCAGAATCACCGCACAAGGCCCCCCGGGCACGCCCTACTCCGCGTCTGCCCCCTCAGGCCCTACCTCACTTGCACGGGGCTCCCAGTCTCCACTTCCTTGCCCTCACCCGCCTCCCCGCAGCGCCCCCTCCCGACCGAGCGCCTAGTAGTGCCACCGCTTTCCATCTAGCATATTCAGCTTGTGCCGTGACCGGTGATCTATCTAATTCTGGATGGGGGTGAGCAATTTATTTATTCGTTAGTTCGTTAGTTCGTTCATCTGTCCATCCACCATGCCATCCATCCCTTCGTCCATCCATTCACACGGCCTACAATGTGCCACGCCAATATTGCACCAGGTGCGGGACACCCAGTGATGAATAGGCCCCTTTGGGGCACTCCCACACCAGATCTGACTCGATGTGTTTTGCTCGAGTACTATCTTAAGCATGAAAAGGGATGAAACCAGACTGACTACGTAGTAACTACTCTCACTGAGAATCCAGTTTCTTAGAGATCCCAGGAGAGAATAGTGACGATTTAGTGGGATGGGTGCACAGGGTCCTGGGAGGAGAAGCCCAGAGAGAGGGTGCCTCAGCAGGAGCAGTGGGGATGAAGAAGGAGCAAAGACTTCTGGGAGCAGAGGCCCTCGACCTGAGCATTGAAGGATGCTTAGGCATGAGACGGCTTCCAGTGAGATGGGATGCAGGTCCTAGGTAGGGGGAGCAGGGGTCAGAAGTACTGTCAGGGAGGGTGGAGAGAAGCGGCTCTCTGGGGGTCCTGCTGTCAGGGTGTGAGATTGGGCACGATGATGGGGCTGTGCGGTGAGAGTATTGGATGCCGTGCTAAGGAGTGTGCATTCTGCTGAGGGTTGGTGGGGAGCCTTCTAGAGATTCAGGTAGGAGATATGGTTTCATTGGCATGATGCTAAGATTTCTTCAGCAGTAGTACTGGGATGGATCCTAAGGGTCAGGAGTGGAGCAGAGGGAGCAGATGGAGGGCGTGGCCAAAGCCTGGTTCAGAATGGAGAACAAAGGGTGGGCAGGAGGGAGTATCAGGAAGGGGAGGTGCCAAGGCTTGGTGTGAGAGCCAGACAGGCCCTGAGAAGAGGTGAATGGAGGCTGCTCCAGTTCCTACACAGGGGTTACTGTAAGAGGGAGTGAGTTTGGAGGAGACAGTGAGAAGTTCCATTTTGGATGTGCTGGGTTTGAGTCCCCCCCGTGGGACTTTTCAGTTCATTCATTTCTACCACAACTATTAGTCACCCTGACTGTCTATGAAGGGGAGGGGTGTGTTTGGTCACCCACTCAAAGCTTCTGAAGGGTCATACTGCACTGAGGTCCCAGGACTTCACTATGAAGCTGCCTGTGTCCACCTTTGTGCAGATTCACCGATCTTGGATAGAGAGAAGCCTTCTGGAATGCAGGAGTGGATGCTTCCTCTTCCTTTCCTTGGGGTCCCCACCGACGTAAGCCCTGAGATGTCACCATGAACACTTGGCTGAGCCAGCCTCTCCTGAAGATGGGGTGATGAAGCCAATTAGAAGGAGGCTGTATCAGCTCCTGGTCTGATTCCAGCTCTCTCAGTTGGCATCAACTCCCCTAGACAGCTCATTTGCTCAAAAATGATGAGGCACCCACCTTAGGGACTTTTAGATGTGTGTAAATTAGAGCAACAGTTGACCACTAAGGCTCTTTCCAATGCTACTGTCTCTGTATTCCCCCACGGGGACAGAGACCAATGGGTTGTCAGAAACAATTACGTCTAGCAGATCACGTGAAGCGAATGACAGGTGCAGAGCTGTGTCGTTGCCATAGGGGTGTAGGATGGAGTTAAATGTACTTAAAGTCAGAATGAAGTCACGTTTATCACAACTGAGCTTGTTTCCCCCTGGAAGGCAGTCTCCTATGGAAAAGTAATTTCTGTGGCATAAATAAGCACAGGCCTCTGCTCAGAATGTATTTGTAGCCACCATACACAGTTTCTAACCTATGCTTCTGTGAAACTGTTCTCTGATGCACTGTATCTGCTGCAGCCAAGATAAAATGAGAAACTTCCTCTGGGATGACATTACTTTCCTACAAGAGGCAGTGACCCGTGATCACTACTCTGTAGTGCCTGGTGTTGTACTGGAAGTCTTGGCCAACACTGTAAGGAAAGAAAAAGAAATGAGAAGTTTATAAACTGGAAAAAGCAAAATTGTCATTATTTGCCATTGATGTCAAGAAAATCTACAGAAACAATAGAGCAAATAGTAGAACTAATAAAAGAATTCAGCAACTTCACTGGATACAAATATCAACTTACAAAACTCAGCCAGGGTCTCTACACCTGCAACAACCAATTAGAAAAATCATATAATAAAGTGTACTATAATGGTATAATAGTATAGTTTAGTAGTATAACAACCAATAGTAAAAATAGTATACCAGGTAATAAATGAATAAATAATAAAAAGATGATGCTATTCACAGTAGCAGCCAAACTGTATAAAGTAACTGCCTGTAGGTGGAGAGGCGGTGCAGTGGCTGAGTCTGGACTGTAAATTATTTGAATCCAGGCTCTGTTGTGCTGTTACTGTGTGTTCTTGGACAAGTTGCTTATCTCTCTGGGTTCAGTTTCCTCATTTGGGAAATAATGGTAATAAAAGAACCCATATTTTGGGTTGCTGTGTTTATTACATGAGTTAGTGTACGTATAGAATAGTCTTTGGAGAAAATACTTAAAAGCCTAATCAAGGACATGGAGTGATTTAATTGAAATGGAAATGCATTCCGTACCCTTGGGTGAAAGATCTTAATATATAAATATCTCAATATATAGTCTCCTTTAGGTAATTTACATATTCAAGGTAATCCCAATACAAATTACAAATATATTTTCTGAGGAACTTAATAATGTAAGAATAAAAGCCTATGGATTTCTAAGCTAAAGTAAAGAAATCATAAATATGTGTAAGTAGCAGTTCCAGATATAAAGACATGGTTCAAAGCAATAGTAATAAAATTAGTGTTTGACAAAAGAACAGCCAACTGATTCATTGAAACGAAACAGAGACACTGGAACAGACTTGTAGGCATGGGTTTTTAGTAAGAGATACAGATGGCATCCAGATCAATGAGGGGAGCATGGGCTATGTAGCAGAAAGTGCTTGCTGTGCAGTGAAAAGTAAAACTGGACTCCAACCTAAACAAAATACAGAGGTGGAGTTGTTTGGAAGTGGAGTAAAGGCTAAATGGGAAAAGTAAAATTATTACAATAGTAGAAGAAAATATAGGAGACTATTTTGTCACTCAAGAGTGGGAAAGATTTTTTAAAAAACATCAAAGTCCCAACCCATAAGGCAAAATACTGATAAATTTGGTTACATAAAAATTAAGAATTTCTGTAGTATGATTTCCTGTTAACCATGAACAAAGTTAACAGACGGCTGACAGATTAGGAGAAAATATTTTGCAATGTCTGAAACCAATAGGGAAGTATACAAGGAACTCCTGTAAGTCATAAAGAAAGAGACAGAAATCCCAGTGAAGATGGGCAAAGCTTATGAATAGACAGTTTTTGGAGAGGAAACCCCAAAGGCTAACCGGCGTCACGAGATGCTCAGATATATTATAATCAGGAAAATGCAAATGAAAACAAGAACGCGATATCATTTTATGACTAGTAGACAGCAAAAGTGAGTACATGGATACTGACATTGTGGATACAAATGCAGGATTCCAGGATCCTTTATCTAATGCAAGTAGACGGCAGCAACTGTGTTGGAAGACATTCTGGCATGGCTGGGTCAGATTAAGTGTACGCACACCTGATGACCTTGGGCATATACCCCAAAGAGATTCTTATGCAGACCCCTGGGGAGACATGTGGGAGGATGTTCATTAAGTCATTGTTCGTAGTGGTGGGGAGCTGGATGCAGTGTAGTTGCACAACACTGTGGGAGTGAGTGGGTAGAATGTATGACTTTCCGTTAGCCGTGCACAAAGTTAACAGACAGCTGGCAAAGTAGGAAAGAAGCTTTGTAATGTCTAAAACCATTTCATGGAGAATTCTGCAGCAGGTATAAGTAATGGCCTGGATGCATTGTACCTGCAGCAACATGGATAGATCTCAAAAACATGATACTGGATACAAATATAAAGGCAAAAACAGAATAAGATCTGTATACAATAGCAGAGGTAGATGATGAAATCTTTTGGACTCAGATTTGGTTTAGAATTTAAAAAATTTGCATTTTAGAAAGGGAAGAGGCAGCATCTCATGATTGAACACAGTATTTCTGCAGCCAAATGTAGGAATGGATACTCTAAGTGGATAAAAAATACAAATGACCTTGTTGTGTTCCTTGCATTAGATTTTGCTGCTGAGTTTAAGAAAAATCTTTTGGTGTCCAGAGCTTTGTGTGTTTCAGAATTGTGATTGATGGGGAACCTCTATTTACTAAAATTAGAAGATGTACTCACAATGGTACACATCACAAAGACACTTACAGAGATATATGTGAAATACGGCAGGACAGAACCCACTGAGGAATGAGGGGGCTGAGAGTGAGAAATGGGGATAGGGAAAATCATAAACACCTGCATACACACGTATAAGAGAAGGGACCGATGATGTCATTGATGGAAGTATATGATCGATTCAAACCTCTTCATCTGAAGTCCTTATCTGCCCCAAACGGAGATAAGTAGAAACACCCTTTGTAAGCATTTAACTCAAGGTAGTTGTTTGCAAACTTCAGATGTAGTTTGGTACATTCAGATAGTTTTTCTCTTAGTAATTTCTTTCCCATTGACTTTGATCAATGGGACAATCTGGGATCTCACATAACAGTTTCATCACTGGGAATCAAGGATCTTTTATAGAATTTGGCACAATGTATTAAAGCCCCATATCAGGGGTTCTCGACTGCAAGTGATCTTGCTCCCCAATGTGTGGAGACAGTTTTGGTGGTCTCAATGGGGGAGGTTGCTACTGGCATCTAGTGGGTAGAGGAATGATGTAAATGCCGCTGAACATCCTCCAGCACACAGGACAGTCCTGCCAGACTACCCTCCCCTTAAACTATCAGTAGTGCTGGACCGAAAAACACTGGCTGATGGGAAGCCAATAGACAGCTCAGGATGCCTGCCTTCACCATTATTCTTCTTGAGCGGTAGACAGTTCATAGCCAGAGGCTCTGAACAGAAGACTTCGGGCTGTGTTTTTAGTGCCATGATTTAGAGCGGCAGCCCATCTTTGGAAGAAGTGAGATCCCAAAGAGGCTTATGATCAGCTGAAACTGTAGATGTGAATTTGTAGGTAGGTACTGTAGGTAGCAGAGCCCTTTGTAACATAGCAAGGACTCCACTGCCAGTTTTTCTGTAGCTCTATTGTATAAGCGTCACTGAATTTGAGCCCAAATCAGCTGATGCTTTCATGCCATCTGACAGTCTGGGCCAGTACAGCTCTAATCCTGAAAGGTGGCCTGTCAGGGTGAGAAGCAGAACTTTAGGTCCCTTGTTGCAGACCAGCCCCAAGTGTGATGTGCTGATGAAGTGGATGGAGCAATTTCTTCTTTGGTGGTGAAATGTTTCAGCAGCAGGGAAAAAAATAGTGAGCTGAGACAGAAAGACTGTGGCAGAGGAACTTTGGATCTATGATCAAAAGACCTAAGTTCTAGCCCTTTTCGGCTACTTGGAAGTTGTATGAGCTTGGACAAACCACTGCGTTTCCTAATTTTCATGTCTGCAAAGTGGAGATGGCAGTCCCTGGTTGCCAAGAGATGTCACTATACAATGAGAGGGTAGTTATTATTTTGCAGTTAAGACACACACGAGCGCGCACACACACACACACCAGCTTCTTCCACAACTGCGTCTTTGCACTCTTGGAAATGTTAAGTGGCAATTTCCTGCCAAGGGGGGAGATGAGTCCTAAATAGTAACAACGCAGTTTCTATAGGTAACATGCATCCATATGTTACCAGTACTGTCTTGAAGTAGCTCAAAAATATCAACAATTGGCTTCAAGAAAAAATTCCAGAAAGGAGGCCATTATTGCTTATTGATGCTCCATTGTAAAAATTTCATTAGTATTGTTTCAAAGTCTTCTGCATCTTGAGACAGTTTAACAAATTCTCTGAATATGGTACAGGTCCTGTGCATTCAGCCTCATGAATGATGAGATCACGTGATGCCTAGACATTGTAAAGAAAAGACTGATACATTTGGCTATACAAAAATCAAACATTTCTGCAAAGAAAAGATGCCATAGATAATATTTAAAGGCACATGCTAACCTAGAAAAAGCAGTTGCAACAGCATATGACAGACCAAGGGTTAAAGTCCTTAGTATGTAACTATGAGCATCAGCAAGAAAAAGGCCAATAATCCAACGCAAAAATAGGCTAAGTGTGTGAATAGACAGTTCAAAGAAAGAGAAACACAGATTACTTACAAACATGTGAAAAATACTCAGCTCCACTCAAAATGAAAGAAATGCAAATTAAAACCAGTAGATGTGATTTTTAACCTATAATTTGCAAAACTAGAACATTTGATAATTTATAGATTAGCGGGAGGATGTGTGGAAACAGGTGGCCATGTTCTGCTGGAGGGAATGTAATCTAGTGCCATCTATTTAGAGCGTTAGTTGGTGATAGCTGTCAAAATAAAAAATACACATAAACCTTTTCTGAACAATTCCACTTTTAGGAACTTATCCTATTAACTATTTGCACATACACATTGAGACTGTTTTCATTAAAAGTATTATTTTTAATAGCAAAATACTTGGAACACTCTAAATGTCTGTTAATAAGGGATTGTCTAAATAAAACATTATTGATTTTTTCAATGGGCTAATATACCTATTAAAACATTTAGTTAGACTTATATGTGTGATAGGGACAGTCTTCATTATGGGGAAAATATACTTCCATTTGTGCAGGGAAAAAGTATATACACATATGTACATATACATGCACGTACATGTGGGTGTGGAATAGAGAGCTACACTTGTAAGAGCATAGAAAATCAATGACGATTACCTCTGGAGAATGAGACTGGATCTTTGAAATGGGAGGAAACGCTGCCTTTTAGTGAATACCCTCCTTAGTATTGTTTACATTATTTAATGTACAAGTATATTACTATTTTATTTATCTGTGTTTTTCTTTGAAGAACACCTAATAGCAGGTGACAGTGAACCACTAAGATAGCTGCCAGGCCCATTCTGACAGTTTTTGAAAAAGAATTTCCTGTAAATTACAGCATTCTTGCTGGATTTATAGTGTGGACATTGAATCTGTGAGCTGAGGCAGAGCTTTTTGCCTCTGAGCCCATCCATCCATCCACCCAATGCATCCATCCATTTTCTCACTTTATTCTGAAGAATATTCTACATGTATGCTATGCACATTTAGATCGTTCCTTTTAATTATTATGGACACTAACATTATTTCACTGGCTTTGCCGTCCTAGGTTAAAATCCTGCCCCCACCAATTTCTAACCGTGCAGTCCTGGGCAGTTTCCTTAGCTTCTCTGCTGGGACGCTGTGTGGGGATGGCGGACACGCAGCCAGAGGAGCCCCACAGCACGGCAGCGCCGCCCTCAGCAGGGTGCTAGTTCCCTTTCCTGACATGGGTTTCTGAACAGGGACTGACGAGGTCTTAAGTAACCCCTCAAAGGCCCATCCCATGTCCGACTCTTCGATGAGTAGGAGGGTCGGGTCAGTATTACGATGCTTGCGGCCCCTAGCGTGGAAGGGAACAATGCTCCTAGTCAACATCATCCTTTTCAGCTTCTTGAGAAACAATGAAAATTTCTCACCAGATGAGACCTGGCACTAGCTTTTTAAAGTCCCCAAATAGCCATTTTCATATGGTCATTATTCGTTTATGGTTAGTTTCCAGTGTTTTCGTTGCTCCACATTTACATGTTCTTCTAACGGAAATAATGTTCCTTTTGCCTGAAGAACCCCATTTCGTCCTTTTTTAAAGCGCTGGTTCGCTGGCAGCAACTTCTTTCACCTTCTGTTTGTCTTAACTGTCTTTATTTGGGGTTAATTTTTAAAATATATTTCTGCTTAGAGTTATTTCTTTTGAGACTTTAAAGATATCATTTCAATGTCTTTTGATTTCTATTTTTTCTGTTTAGATTAGAAGTTGCTGTCTTTTTGTTGTTTTTTTGTTGTTGCTCCTTTGAAGGTAATCTGTTTGGGAAGATAGCCTGGCTCTTTAGAGCATTTTCTTTTGCTTCTACCCATCCCCCCTCCCCCTGCACCGCCCCGGAAATTTGGTTATGACATTCCTAGGTGTGATTTTCTTTGTATTTATTGTCTGAAGTATAAGTACTTCTTGAATCCATAGCTTGATCCATTTAAATTAGTTTTGGAAAATTCTGTCATTACCTCTTCAAAGATTGTTCCTATTGCTCCCAACTTCACCTCCCTCTGAAATTCTTACTTACACCTATGTTAGACTTTTCCCCAACATCCCACATGGTTTTTATGCTACTTTATGTGTTTTCTACTTTTTTGGGGGGTGGGGCGCCTCCATCTGGATATTTTCTGGCAACTTGTATCAAGTACATTACTGCTTTTATTGCTTGTATCTAAAGCTCTTGTGAAATTCATTTATTGGACTTTTAATTTCAGTTATTATATTTTGCAGTTTTAGGATTTCTACTTAAAAATCTTGTCATCTAACTTTTTGAACATGTTAGTTACAGTTATTTTACATACTGTGTCTGATAATTCCAGTATCTGGATCAGCTATGTGTCTGTTTCTATTGCATATTTTCTCTGTTGTCCCTGTCTCTTTGTAGGCCTGGTAATTTTTGAACAAATGCCAGATATTGCACCTGAAAAGCTGTAGAGCCTCTCAATGATGTTATCTCTGGCACACAGTCAGATTTAAAGCAGAATACTTTAAAGCAATCAGGGAATATGTTGATTTGAGGTTGGGTTTCAATCCTTCCGGTTTACCCTTATTCCTAGAATGTTGTCCCATGAATTCCATTGGGAAGCAGGAGGTGTTTACCAAGGCCACTGTGCTTTGGTGGGCTCTGAAGTTCATGTTTATTTATTTAGCACTGTGGTACTGTCATTCACCTTGTTTAATTTCTCAGTCTCTTAGCCTCCATGTTTTGTTCTGCTTTTCTAACTCTTAGCCTGTTCTGCTTACTATTTGTCAATTACAAATAGTACACGGAGTGGTAAAAAGCAGCTCATTCTGTCTGAATCATTTCTCTGCACTTTCATTCACTCCAACATCTTGGCATCTCAAGTCCTGGTTGCTTTGGTGGCCCTGAATGTCAGTATTTGTTGCTCTTCTGAGTCTGCCAAAACCTCCACTCACCTTCTCTGCTTTTTAACAGGCACTCTCTGCTCAACTTCTCAGTTCTATATTCATTAGTCTTGTGAGTCGGCAAATGACTCAGTGGGGAGTGTGGGTTGGCAGACTTATCTCAGTGAGTGTCCCTGCTTTCAGGGATCTTGACCCTTAAGTCCTGACCACCTTGGTAGCCCTTCCATGTTTTCAGATTATATATATATATATATAATATGAATTTTATTAGGCTCTTCTAGTTATTCTTAAGGGAAGATTTTCCTTCTATAAGCTATCCTGTCATGGCTGGGAGGAGAAACCAAATAGGCATTTTAAAAACAGGGTCTGCTCTGAGTTCCAAAGTTGAAACTCAGCTTTAGAGTGATTATGACGACTGATAGTGTCTTCTCCCTTTTAGAATAATATACTGTCCTTGGTGCTAGAAGAGCTGAGATGGACATAGAATAATCATAATAACCTACAAGGCAGGTGTTACTATTATCATCCTCATTTTTACAGATGAGGAAACGAGGAACACAGTATCTAAGTCAGTCACTGAAAATCATAGAGCTGGTAAGTAGCAGTGCGGGGGTTGAATCCATGTGTCTTGCTCTTAGGGCCACTCCCAACAGAAGGGTAGACCTTCACACAAGTTCTTACTGAAAAAGTAACGTCATAAGCAACCAGAGAGACACAAAGAGGCCTTTACCTCACTATTATCCTTCAGAAACGCATGGACCCCTTCTTCCCCACTGTGTCCCTCACAGGCCTTGCGTGCACAGAGCTGGCCACAGGCAGAGTCACGACACAGACATTTTGGTTTCTGGATTACAGCTGAGGTCTGAAGTGGTATTTTATTGTTTGCCCCTGCTGTGTTTCTTGTGTTACTGAAGGAACTCAGCAATACACGCAGCATTTGTGAAGATGAACTATGGGGTACAGAGTACGATTGAGAGGGCAAAGAGGCCCTTTGGGGCAAAATGTAGCCCGTGCTTTGCTTGTCAAGCTGCAATCTTCACTGCAGCATGAAGAAAGGGGTTTCTCTTTCTTATCAGGTTCTGGGCAACTTGAAGTTAGAATTTTTCCCGAATTTGTCTCACAGGTGGAACTACCCATCTTTTTCTGGCCAAAACAGCTGGGCAGGAAGATGTCTAGAAACAATTGTTTGTTATCACATACCTATGTTTACTTGGTGACTTACCGCAGGGGAAATTCACAGGTCTGATATCACTGAACTCAGAGCACAGAGAAGGAAAACAGGACAGGAAAACACTGGGCATATGTGTACTTCAGAAAGGGAAGAGTCCTATCAGTTTTCAGTTCCTAAATGCTACCTTTGGCGTCAGACCAAAGCTGTTTTGATTTTCAGAAAAGAAACTCCAGGTGAATGCAGCAGCAACAATTTCATTTCCTCTGTTGTTTTTACAGCATGAAATGCCCTAGCATTTCTCGCCTACGTAATGAGGCAAATTTACCCAATGTCAAGGAACTCCAGAGAACTTGGAACGCATTCTGTGTATTTATCTCACTGCTATCAATATCCTTTTAGACAAGAAACACAGAGCACTTTTGAGTGATTCCTCTCTAGAAGGGGAATACTGATGTTCCCACACCTAACACATATGTAGCTGTATAAAAAGATTAAGCTAACATGTGGTCATAAAGCAATAAAAAATGGTCTATTTTAGATTTAAGTAGAACTGAACTGTTCATATGGAATAATTTTTGGGCACCCATCTGCTAAACAGCTTTCCACAAGAAATTTCATTTATCTTGGGATCATCTCAACCAAAAATTCTGTGGGCAGTCAAACCAAAAACTTACCAAATGCTATACAAAGTTCCAGCGGACCTTCCAAATTAATTAGAATGGTTTTTTCTTAGTTAAGTTGCTTAGGAATATTGATTGATTTTGAGAGGCTATGGCCAAAATGTACTAGGTGCCTCTGAGACCTATTTATGATGATAAAGTACAAAGCTATTTATGTTCATTTCCTCCTTTCTGGAAAAAAAATTTCCAAATTGGTGACATCGCCCCTTTAAATGTTTCCCTTGAAATAATAAAGAACAGCATATCATCATTAAAAAATGTATAAAGGGCAGAAAAACACCTTTCAGAAGATCTTTGCCTCCAGGTGGAAACCAGATAGGCTACTATTTTTAGAATACTGGGGCTTTGTGTGTGGGTACAATAATTAAGTGACTTCAGCTATTTAACAGTTTTATTAAACAGGGAAACTTAGTACTTTTCTGGACTGTGTGTAGGGGATTTTGCTCCCGAATGTTACTCTGACTAGGAGAGGCTTGGGGAAGAGTGATCTTGCCAGTTAGCAGTTGCTGCCATTCATTGACTACGTGTGATATGCTAGTGGGTGTATTAAACAATTTATATTGTCATTTCATTTAATCCTTATAACAACCCTATGAGCTAGATACCATTAGTATCCCCATTTTGCAGATGAGGAAACTGAGTTTAAATAACTTTCCTAAGGCAGTAGAGCTGACATTTGAACCCAACATGTCATTACTACTCTTTTAAAATATAATGGGTGGGGTGCTGGTTGAGGGTAGTGGTGTTGCTGAGGAGAGACCCGAGTCAGGGGCCCTTCCTCCGGAGCTTGTTCCTTGGTTCCAGTCTCACCCACAACACACAAATTCAAGTGAGAGACACACACATATACTAGAAACGAGACAGCAAGTTTACTTATGAAACACATGCAAGCACAAAGCTGCAAACAGGTACCCAGCTACTCTGAATGCCCCATGTATAGGGGAAATAAAGTTGTTAGTAAGTTTATTAGTAACTTTGTGAAGTACGTTTGTCCTATACACTTGAGCCGAGGCTACAAGTGCACACCCAGCTCATCTGAGTGTGTCAGCTATTGGGGTTCAGGGGTTAATACCTTAGTCAGCTTTCAGTCCCCACTCTTTCTGCCCCTTTTAAACCTTGGGAATGACGTACAGCCACAGAGGCTTTCTTTCTCATCCAGTAAAGGCTCTTCGTCTTAGTGAAATTGTTCCAGAGTCTCCCCTCCCCAGCACACAGTCTCAAGGACCCCCCTCCTCCTGGCAACCTTATCGGGCTGAGCTCAGGACTGCTGAGCCAACCTGTGACACAGGTCTCCCTCCTCCCTCCTCCTCCCTGCCAGTAGGAGGGGAGTGTAAATTAGTACAACCTTTTTGGAAAGCAGTTTGAAATAGTTATCAAAAAATCTTTAAAAATACCTATATTTTGATCAAATTTTTACACTTATGACTTCTGAGGCTCTCATTTAGGGTATTGATCAGAGATTTGGACAATGATGCAAATGTTCCCTGCAACACTGTTTGCAAGAGTTTCTGAAACAGGTTGAAAATGACTAATTGTCTGTAATAGGCACATAATGTAAATTATAATAAAGGCATAGTTGGAACATTATGTACTTTTAGTAATAATACTAAAAACACATTATTGGGAAAATGTTCTGAATTTGTTGTCAGGTGAAAAAGTAAGATATAAAACTATATGTATATAATATGATCATAATTATATTTAAAATGGAAGGACATTCAGAAAATGTCAACAGTGACTATCTCTGGATAATGGATTATGGGCAGTTTTTATGTTGTACTCTATGCTTTTCAGTATTTAAAAAATTTTCTGTAATGAGTATGAATTTTATAACTGAAAGGAAATATTATTAATGTTGTTTAAACTAAAGAATAGTAAATTAACTGACATTACAATTTCCATTGGCAACAAATCAACCTTCTATCCTGGGGTTAATTTTTTAAATTTATTTTTCTCTTACTTAGTCTTATTGTTTTCTGTGCAACTTCTAAAATTTCACCGTGGAGCAAGCTGCTGCCTCAGGCAGATGCCCTGTGGCAGAGCGAAGCACTGGGCTTGCTCAGTCCGGCCCCTAAGTGCTGCCTGTAGGTGCTCTCTCTTAGCACATTTCTGTTCCCTGGACCCTCCCAGCAGCCGGTGACAAGGCAGGGAAAGGTCCCACTCAGGAGGCTATAGACTCACTGAGCCTTACAATCGGAGAACACAGTCAGAATATTTTCTGAAATCAGTTTCAGTTCTCTGAAACTGACACTAATCAAATGAACAGAAGAGAACATCTACTAAGTAAAGGAACTTAGAGAAAATTTGTGACTGCATCCTTTTGTTTACTCAGCAGATATTTATAAAATACTTTCCATGGTAAAGATTCTGGGTTGGCTGGCTTGGGGGAAGTTTGTGTATCAGCCATGATGAGTTTGTGTTGCTGCCTGAGTTTTTATTAAGATGCCAGTGGGTTTCCAACCAGGGAAGCTAAGAATCCCTTAGTTTTGTTAAGAGGCAAGCAAGAGAAGTTCTTTCTTTCTTCCTTTCTTTCTTTCTTTCTTTCTTTCTTTCTTTCTTTCTTTCTTTCTTTCTTTCTTTCTTTCTTTCTTTTCCTTCCTTCCTTCCTTCCTTCCTTCCTTCCTTCCTTCCTTCCTTCCATAAAAATTTTATTTCTTTATTTTTAGAGAGAAGGGAAAGAAGGGAGAAAGAAAGAAAGGGAGAAACATTGATCCATTGCCTCCCATATACACCCTAACCAGGGACTGAACCTGCAACCCAGGATATGCTCTGACTGGGAATTGAACCGGTGACCTTTTTGCTCTGCAGGGTAACGCCCAACCAACTGAGCCATATCAGTCAGGGCAAGAGAAATTTTCAAATCTGACTGTAGTTAGGAGGTATAATAAGACTTCATAAAATTACCTGCAAGGAAATCTTGTCACCTCCCAGGTCATCTTACTTGTGTTACATCTTTGCCAGACCCCAGGTATAAGTGGGAGGGGGTGGGGAGGAGTACAGACATTCATTAAGCAATATCTAATGAATAGAAGACTGAGACAGGGTGATTAAACAAATAAAAGCAGACCTGGTTCCATCTTTATCCTTTCCTTTGAATATTCTCGGACTAGAATCTCAGATTCCTTTGGTCAACATCACAGTGAATCCACACATCTGTGCAGACTGCTGTGAAGCCCCTCACGGACCTGCCTGCCCCTAATGTACATCCTCTGGTTTGACCTGGCTACCTTTCCACCCGCATTTCCCAAGACTTCCTCCTGTTCGAGTGTCCAGAGACACTGCTCTTCTGGTCATGAAACATGCCAGGAGTGTTCCCATTTTGCACGTCCTGTTCCTTCTCTCTGCGCAACTGTTCCTTTAGGTCATTCACATGTCTTATCACAACGTCTCTTCCTCTTAGTCCCCTCTCCATCGTCTCTGTAAAATGCACTATTCCTTCCCTGTCCTCTGTGACTCTCTAGTCCCGACCCAGTTTTATTTTGCTTTCCTAGTACTTACCACCACTTGACGATGTACTGCATGTTCAGTTGTTTTTTTTATTATCTGTTGTCCTGCATTAAAACATACACTCCCTGAGGTCAAGGAATTTGTTCATGTTATTCACTGTGATAGTCTCAGCACATAGAACTGTGCTTGGCACATAGCAGATGCTTGAGAAACAGTTGTTGAACAAATGAATGAATAGATGTATTTTTCTGAGGATGGTTTGGAATACATATCAAAATGTAAAATGATACATAACTTTGACCTAGCTAATTCAGCTTCTCAGATTTGTACTAAAAAGATAATCATGCAGGTGAGAAATCGTATGCATAATAAAATTAAACACAGAGTTGTTTATGGTAATATACACAGAGAATCTAAATATCTACTAATAGGACATTGTGATATAGGCAGACTAATTGACATTATGATATGTAGATCAATACTTATCAATGAGGAAAAATGTTTACAACATATTAGGTAGTGAAGAAAATTGGTGCTGGAAAAGTGTATATGAAGGAGTGATTGCATTTTTTTTTTTAGAGTTAATCTTTTTTTTTCAATTTTTATTTTAATTGTTGATCTTGTACAGTTTTCTGTCTTTTATTCTCACCCCAACCCACCACCCTAGCCCTCCCCACCTCCCTCCCATTTCCACCCCCCATAGTTTTTGTCCATGTGTCCTTTATACTTGTTCCTATAAATCCTTCCCCCTTTCCCCTGAAATTCCCTCCCTTCTCCCCTCTGGTGATGGATCAGAAGAATTAACATCATCAAAATGTCCATACTTCCCAAAGTAATCTACAGATTCAATGCAATACCTATTAAAGTACCAATGGCATATTTCACAGACATAGAACAAACACTTCAAAAATTTATATGGAACAATAAACGACCCAGAATAGCGGCAGCAATCTTGAGAAAGAAGAATAAAGTAGGAGGGATCACAATACCTGATACCAAACTGTATTACAAGGCCACTGTAATCAAAACAGCCTGGTACTGGCATAAAAACAGGCACGTGGACCAGTGGAATAGAACAGAGAGCCCAGAAATAAACCCGAGTCTCTATAGTCAATTAATATTCGACAAAGGGGGAGTGATTGCATTTTAATAAGATTTCTTATAGTTGCTATGTATTTCCACAAGGATGTGTGGAAAGGTATTCACCAAAAATAATACCAGTAATAGTGGGTGAGAGGATGATTTGAGGATAATTTTTACTTGTTTCTGTATGCTATTATGTATTCTTTTAAAAATAGTGAACTTACTTTTCTGAAAAAAAATGTTAAACTAAGCTAATCAAGCTATTTCATAATGTAAAAATGTTTTTCTACTTTTGAATTGATTCTGCCCCTGCCTCCCCCCCCCCCCCCCCACGTGTTACAGCAGCCCGCAGTCAGTGGCCCACAGTCACCTGACCCGCTTCCTGCCCTGGCAGTGAAAGTTGCTGTGGGTTTCCCTCCCAGCTCCTGCAGGATAGTTCCCTGGGCTTCTCGAAGTTATTTCTTTTCTCCTCTGGCCCTGCCTGCCATCATTTAGGCTCTTCTCTGGTCGTGCTGACAGGGTAGCAGCTGCCTCCTCACTGGTCTTCCTGGCCCTCCTACTGATCTCCTTCAATGGCACGAACCACAGGGGCTGCCTGTGACCCACGGGAGAGGCCAGGCTCTCCCTTGCTGGCCGTCTCGGGCCTTCCTCGCACACACTCAGCTTCTTTTTCTATCCTCATCCCTGGCCACTCCTTTTTCCTTCTGCCACCTACCTCATCTGACCCCTGCTTCTGAATGTACCTTATGCCTTCATGCCCATCTTTCTGTTTCCCATCTTCCTGTCTGCCCCTTCTTTTAAATTCCATCTCACCTTTGAGTTTTTCACTGAAGTCCTAGAGAACTAACTTCCAGAACAGTCACAGTACTTAACAATGTGTACTAATCCTTTGCTTCTTAGAGCACTGGTTTCTTTTAATTTGTGGATTGTGTTGTATGACTGGTAAACTCTTTCAGGGCACGAAATATTTCCTGTGCTTCCTCGCATTATCCACAGAATCACATTCTGAGATTTTCTTGTGACTACGTGTCACAATGTATTTAATGTGTGGCCCAAGACAACTCTTTTTCTTCCAGTGTGGCCCAGAGACACCAAAAGGTTGGACACCCCTGATTGTTAAGTATTTAGTTCTTTTTATTTACTTATCAATTTGACAAATTTTTGTTGAGCACCTGCTCTGCCCCTGACCCTGCACAAGGTACTTGGATAGAGCAATGCACACACCAGCTGCTAGTCTAGGAAGCTGCTGGGAAGGGCCTTACTCATTTGAGATGCAAACTGTCCATCTATTGGTAAAATGTTCTCTGTCCCTTTAGCAAAGAAATGATTTGTAAGAAAGAGGGACTAGTAACTAAGACTTGATTCTCTCTATTTTCAGTATGGACTAGCAAAAGTCTTTGAAAGGAAATGTTCTCTTCTCTTGGTTCTTCAAGCACCTCAAATGTTGGGCTCTGTAGAAGGAAGCCTCCCCTGATTTCTTGATAAACAGAACCCATTGAGCCAGGCAAGCTTCCTGCTGAAGAGAGAGGATAGTTGTTAATACTTTGAGGTGAGATGCTGAACATTCCCAGGCCTTTGTGAGCCTGTCGAATGGACCATAGCAGCAAAATGTAACAATAGCATGTTGTACCATACATTTCCAAGTTTTTCATGACTATTAGAAAGCATGAGGTTAAATCTAAGAATGCTACAAGTCTACTGTCTTTTTTTTAATATAAAATACGAAGTTATCAATAATTTTGAGAAGTTGCATAAATATGAGTAGAAATCAACATTCTCAGCAGCTAAATTAATGAAATGCACACTATCTCAGTACTTACCCTTGGTGTTTCAGGGGGATTCTAGGCCAATAATTCCCTCTGCTTTATTCAGGCCATAAATTAAGGGTGTCCACACTGCGGCCCGTGGGCTACATGCAGCCGAGGGTGACTATGAATGTGGCCCAACACAAAATCATAAATTCACTTAAGACATTCTGAGATTTTTTTGCGATTATGTGTCGCAAGGTATTTAATGTGTGGCCCCAGACAACTCTTCTTCCAAGGTGGCCCAGAGACACCAAAATGTTGGGCACCCCTGATTATTAAGTATTTAGTTCTTTTTATTGAGAAGTGGATGGAAGATTCAGAACTCCGAGAGACAAACACGATTCAAAAGGACTTTTCCTTTTGCTATCTACTCAAGGTAGCATTAAATAATAATCAGTAATGTTATCACTGTATTCTTTTTCTTTGGTCCCCAAAGTTCAAATGGTGACAGTCTCCTAAACCCTTACTTGTGAACAAGACGATTCTTGGTAGACATCCAATTACAACTTTTCTTTGCTCATTTAGATACTGAAAGGTCAGCTTACTCTGTTTTTAATAGAAACATCACAAAACAAGCATCCGTACTGTCTCAGGAATGAGAACAAGATAGAAAGATTTTGCAAACACGTCTGAGGCTTGCACTGCTTCCCTTGTGGTGATATGCATTGCCCTGTGGCAATGAGATATCTTGTACCCGCAGACCATGCTATTCTCTTATGGAGGTGGGTTCCGAATGAAAGAAGTATTGTCACATAATAAAGAAAATAAACATTAAAAAAATAGGGGAGTTTTGGTCTATAGGTATAGGATTTTTCAAAAAGTACCTTTATCCTTCTTTTTCTTATAAGGAAAAATGGCCATAAGGATGGCCATGCATGTATTATTGAGGTAAATATTGGTGTTATTTTAGAGACAAAGGTAACAGTAGTTAACTAAAACAGATATTTCTCTGGCTTACTTTCCTAACAGTGTGGGTAGAAGCAGCCAAGGCAGGCTTGGTGGCTACCTGGGGTCAGGGGTCTAGGTTTCTGTCATCTCCTTGCTCCATCCTAACATGCGACTTCCACCCTGTGGGCCAACGTGACTGCTCTGGCTCCGGACATCACATCTGCACTTCAGCTATCGGGAAGGAAAAGAGGGGAAGGGGAGAGCATAGTCTTTTCCCTCAGGGGTATGACCTCACAGTTGCCTACCGCATCTACCCACGTTCCACTGGCTAGAACTTAGTCATGTGACTACACCAAGCTGCAAGGGGGGCTAAGAGACATCAGTGTTACCTAGGTGACCGTATGACAAGCTAAAAACTCTATTCACACATAAGAAGATGAGAATGGAAATGAGGGGACAAACAAGGATGGTCAAGAAAGGAGAATGACAGAATTTGGGAATGAAGTAAGGGGGAAAAAGTGAGTGGGAGAACAAAAAGGCAAAAGTTTATGTTGATAAAGGTAGACTATATTTTAAGTCATTTTCTCATTTTCTGTCGCTCAGTTGATTCTAGACTTCTCAGTTTATTTCTTGTTACTGCAATTTGCAATGTCATAAAGCAAACTTAAGCCTCTGTTGATCTCTTCTCCATTTATTGAACTCCATTCAAGGAATACGCACTTGTGAGTGCTTTCTACAAACCTGAAACTGTAGTGGGCGTCAGACATACAGTGCTGGCAAAGAAAGATCAGTTCCTGCCTTGAAGGAATGAAACGGAAGTAGTCATTTGGTGGGGGAAGCAGATAATGATCAAGTAATTAAAAAGTGATTAATGATATAAAATGAGGAGTACAGGGAACTATAGCAGCAAAGAGGTGAACACCCCACCTATGCTGGAGAAAGAATAGTTTCTTTTATTAAATTTCTTTCTGAGTAAGATAGCCACAGAAGCCCAATAAAAGAAGGGTTATTTTTCTGGGTTGCATTGATTCCAACAATATTACACTAGAGGCTAAAGGATCAAACCCATTTAATTGAATCTAATGAAACAGCCATGTCTGGAGTACCCACTATGTCTGAGATCCTGGGACAAATACTGTGGGAACTGTAAAAGAGAGGAAGTGATGGTCTCCCATCTTAAGCAGCCTGCACTCCAGTGAAGGAGATAGCCGTGTAACTCAGGGCATCTGTGACCAAGAGCTACAGCAGAAATGTCCACAAAACCTAAGGGGAAAGGGAGATAAATTTCGACCTTTGAAAAATCTGATTGGGTAGAAGGATCTTTTAGGAGGACACAGCTGGAACAAACGGCAGAAAATGCAGGGTATGTTTAAGGACTGACTTGTAATCAGCTGTATCGGATAGGATGGGGGAGGGGCTGAGGGGTGTCATGTGACCCTAGGGGCATGCTTCATAGATACTTCTGGAAGGGCAGGATGTAGTAGATACAGGGAGCCTTGATCACTAAGGACTTTCTGTTTTAGGACATAGAGCATTTGACATTACCCTTTGGTCTCATTACACAACGTTTAGACATCAAAGTGCAATCCAAGATTACTCCTCACACAAAAAACCAGGAAAATTTCAACTCACGTGAGAAAAGATAAGGTGCAGATACCAATATGGAAATGACGCAGCTTTGGGAATTATGATGT
The DNA here is from genome assembly GCA_039655065.1 of Glossophaga mutica. Lineage (NCBI taxonomy): Eukaryota > Metazoa > Chordata > Mammalia > Chiroptera > Phyllostomidae > Glossophaga > Glossophaga mutica. The sequence continues at coordinate 197,961,020 of CM077304.1, forward strand.
TTAAGTAGCTATTATAGAAATGCTCCAAGAACTAAAAACAAGCAGACTTGATATGAATGGAAAGATAGAAAGTCTCAGAAAATAAATGAAGATGTAAAAAGAACCAAATGGAAATTTTAGAACTGAAAAGTACGATAGCCTAATACAAAGGTCTCCACTTGGACTGAATAGCCAGGCTGCAGATAACAAGATTGTTGCATTTAAAGACAAATCAGTGGAAATTATCCAGTCTGAACAGCAGAGAGAGGAAAGCTCTGGTGGGTGTAGGGATTGCAGAGCCCCTCTTTCCTGTGGGACAATGGCAAAGGTCTCCATTCGTGTCATTGGAGTCCCAGAAAGGGAGCAGGAGGAGGAAACTTCAGAAAAAATACTTGAAAGAACAATGACCAAAAATTCCCCCAATTTTTAAAAATATATATTTTATTGATTATGCTATTACAGTTGTCCCATTTCTCCCCCATCATTCCCCTCCACCTTGCACACCCCCTCCCACCCACATTCCCCCCTTTAATTCATGTCCATATGTCATAAGTTCTTTAGCTTCTATATTTCCGTCACTATTCTTGCCCTCCCTGTGCCTATTTTCTACCCACCGTCTACGCTACTTATTCTCTGTACCTTCCCCCCACCTCCTCCCACTCCCCTGTTGCTAACCCCCCATGTGATCTCCATTTCTGTGGTTCTGTTCTAGTTGTTTGCTTAGTTTGCTTTGTTCTAGGTGTGGTTGTGAATAACTGTGAGTTTGCTGTCATTTTACTGTTCATATTTTTTTCGTATTCCCCAAATTTTGATAACAAGCAACAGAGATACAGGATAAGACTAAAGAAAGGCAAGCAAAATGTCATAGATTACAACAAAGGACTGAAAAGGCTTTGAACATACGAATGCCCAATACTGCCCCTTCGTTGCTGTGTGACCTTGGGGAATTCTGCTCTTCTCTCGGAGTCTCAGTTTCTTCATCTGTAAAATGAGTAGAGTAGGATCTGCCTAAAATAGGATTGTCATGAGGATTGAACACAATAATCTCAACAAAGCACTTAGCACAATTACTGACTCACAAGAAGTGTTAAATAAATAATAGCTTTTAAAGAAGGAGAAGGAGGGTGGTCAGCAAAAAGACAAGGATGATGAGAACTGAAAAGAGACCACAGGGTTTTGCAAGAAGGAGATGATTTTCTGAGATGATTTTGGCCAGAGCAGGAGCTAGACTATTTTAAACTGAGGAGTAAATGAGGGCAGAGGAAGGAAAGGAAGCGAGTGTGAACATTTTTGGACAAAGTTTGGTGATGAAAGGAAGGTGAGAGAGAAAATACCTGCTCAAGATGTAAAGCTCCTGGAATATTCCCTCTCATTTTTTAAGATGGAGAATAATTGGATCCTATTTTTAAAGCTAAGGGCAAGAAGCCCAGGAGAGAAAGATTGTTTCAGGAGGGAAGTGGGAGGGCTGAACGGCACATGGCCTTGGAGGAGACAGGAAGTAATTGGAACAAACCCAGTTTTTTGTTTTTGTTGTTTTTTTAAAGTTCTTGTTGATGCGAATGGCTTAAAGCAGGAATAAAAAGTCTGTTACAACAGAGGGTGCATGATTATCATGATTTGCAGGTTTCTAAACCAGTGATTCTCAACTCTCTTCCACATTATGGCACATGAAGAAAATGACAGTAGTATGTGTAGATATATTGGTATAGAACACAGGGGATTTGGAGGCAATTTTCTGTGGCTTGGTGAAAAATTGAGTATGTCTTTATACTCTATGATAATAAAAATAAAATGTAGGGTATCAGGGGAGATATTAAATGTTGAGTTTATATAAAACTTCCATGTAAAATATTCTCAAATTATTTACTTAGAAACTTAAGCATACTTCTGTGGACATACCTGTAACTTTAATATAAGATTATGTGCCTGAAAGGACTATAAACATTTCTTGGTGTTGGCTTTTTAATGATCATTTCTGGCTGGTCAACATGAATGAGAAACTTTGTTCATGTAGGTTGATGATTTAAAATATTTATTAAAATATTTATTTAAAATATTTATTTTAATATTTATTAAAATATTTATCAGAGAATCTAACGGCTCTTCCATTCCTTCCTAGACAGATATGATATTGATATGTGTGGTGATGAGGCAAACAGATATTGCTCAACAATAGAACCTTTTCAAATCATGTACTTCGAAGTAGTTATGATGTGCAAATATGAAGGGAAGGCAGGTGTCATTGGAGCAGTCGTCTTGCAAGTAGCTTGCATGTCACTAAAGGAATCCATCAGCTACAGATAAGTGGCAGCATCTGCCGTGTGTCAGGACCAAGATTCCCAGTTGCCACCTGGTGAAGTGCCTGCGCTGAGTCCTTAAGCAAGTGTACCGTGGGCTGTGATCTGGTGCACTGGGCAGCTGGAACCCACACTCCTCCAGCAGCTCCACAGACCCACGACCACAAGGCAGAAATGGGCTCGGTAGCTGGCGCTGGAGGAGCATCCTGGACAGAGGGTGCCTCATCAGTGGGATTTAATGCATTGCCACCCATCAACAGGGTGAGCCAGTTGAGGCCAATGTTGCTCACTGCTAGCAGTGACCGCACATAGTCAGAGCTACTCTGCTTAGGGTGCTCCCTCGAGCCTCCAAGGAGCTTCATGATTGTAGGTGCCCAGCCATGAGGCCTTTGTTGGCTGCTGGGGCAGTCAGTGGCTGCCAGAGCACAAGCTGTCTCCTTCCCTGCACACCAGTGGGCTGCTCACAGCACACCGGCTGAGGAGCTCCGGCCTCGAAAGCCCAAGGGAGAAAGTATTGACATTAATATAATGGGGAAAAGGATGCCTTCATATATGAAAGATGCACATGCATATAAAGATAAATATCTGGAAAATTACTGGATTTTCTATATACTAACTGTAACCAGTGAGCAAACATAATGGAAAAACGTATTTCATTCCCAATAGTAACAAAGAGATGAAATACCTAGGAGTAACTTAGCAAAAAATGCGAAAGATTTATATAAATAAATGACAAGATTTTAGTGCAAGATGTAAAAGAAGGCTTCAATAAAACGAACCATTCTATGTTCTTGGATGGGAGAACTGAATATTATAAAGATGTCAACTCCTACCAAATTAATTTAACGTTGTAATATAACTCCAATCAAAATCCCAACAGGGTTGTTTTTGAAATACAATATCATTCTACAGTGCATCTAGAGGACAGCAGACCATGGTAACTAATACATTTTGAGAAAAAAATGGGGAGCGGGAGGAGGATTGGCTGAGAGGAATTAGCTTTCCCACAAAGTAAAAGACAACAGAAAAGAACAATAATGGTATCAATTTGTTTCTATTACTAGTATAGATTAGTGAAACAGAGAGACAGGCCAGAAATAGCCCATTGAATATATACGATGATGATAAAGAAGGCATCACAAAATAGAACGGAAGTGAAGGAAAGTGGTGGCTGGCAGCAGTGTTGGAGCAAGGGATGGAGAGATACTGTTCTCTGAGTGCGTGTCTCTGTGCGGGATCTACAGCTAGACTCACGCTTCTCCCTTCTCTCCCAAGCCCTGGCTTTCTCCTGCGTCTCTCTGCTCTGGGGTCCCTTATGAGGAAGTTGCTGTTCCTGCCCTTCCAGGGTTTGCTGAGAGCCTGTCTGGGCTTGGGTTGGGGGTGGCTGCGGCAGCTTAATTCAGGTGTTACTCTTTTGGCTGTTTATCTAAAATCACATGTTCTAATGTAATTCTGAGTTATACTCAGAAGCAAAGACACCCTCGGCCCACATCATGTTTTTATCTTTTAACGGGTTTTTAATTCATGAAGAGGAAAGGCTATTATCTGTTGGTGCACTAAAACTCCAAAACTCAAACAAGCAGTTGGCTCTTTGGGAGGAAAATTTTATATTATAACACATGCCAATATATGAAGACTGATTTTTAAAAATGTCACACTATTCAAGACAAAAACTAGAAGGAAATATCGAATTTCTCTTTCAGGGAAGACCTCTTAAGGTTAAAAATAAATGCTAAGATCCCAAAGGCAAAGATACATCACTCTAATAAGACTTAAAAACAGTGAGTTGGTATTAAAAAAGCAAAAATGCATGAAAAGGCAATTATCAAACTGGAAAATTATTTTCAGTGCACATCACACATAATTTTACACTAAATTTATCAAGTACACAGACAAAATGGTCAAGGACACGGACACCTCAGCAGGTGAATGGGGAAAAACCATTAATAGGCAATTCACAAAAAGAAAAGTACAAATAGCTAACGAATAGGTGAAAATGCCATATACATGAATGATCAAAGAGATGCAGTTAAAGTAAAACACCATTGTTTCTCTAACCAGTTTGGGAAAAAAAATGATAAAACAAGAACACCTAGTCCAAATGAAAATATAATGAAATGACCACTGTGACTGGTAAGAACAAAGTCAGTATAATTTCTCTAAAAAGAAATTTGGCAAAATTTATTGAGTCTTAAAATGCTTATACTTTTTGACCCCAGTAAATCTGGAAATCTACCATAGGGAATTTACAGAAATGCAAAATAAAGATTTATGCCCCCAGGTTCTTACAAGAACAAAATAAGTGGAAAAATGTATGTATGTCCAACATTAGTAAAGATTAAGTACATTTTTCTACTCATGTAATGAAATGTTATGCCATCATTAAAATTAAACAAGAAAGAACTTTTAAAAATCATTGAAGAAGATACTTCCAGCCAAGATGGAGGCATTGGTAGACACGCTATGTGTCCTCACACAACCAAAATAAGGACAACAAAAATTTAGGAAAAAAAAAAACAACAACCAGTACTGACAGACAATTGAACTATATGGAAGTCTGACAACCAAGGAGTTAAAATAGACACATTCTTCCAGACCAGTAGGAGGGACAGAGTTGGGTGGCTGGGGGAGAGGATGTGCAGCAAAGCAGCGGCTGGCGGATCCCAGGTGCCCAAGGAGGCAACAGGCGGACCCAGTGAGGTGGCAGATTGTAGAGCACAGTACAGTGCACAAGGCGGCTGGTGGGACAAGGTGGTCCCACATTTATGTGCAGATAAACCACGTGAAACCAGGGAGCGAGACAGACCACTCAATCCAGGATCCCAGCACAGGGAAATAAAGCCTCAAAACACCGATGGAAAACACCTGTGGGGATTGAGGTGCCGGGAGAGACTCCCAGCCTCACAGGAGAGTTCGTTGGAGAGACCCACAGGGTCCTAGAACATAAACAAGCCCACTCACCCGGGAATCAGCACCAGAAGGGCCTGGTTTGCTTGTGGGAAGCGACAGAAGGGACTGAAATCCGGCAGAGAGTGGAGCAAGCGCTATTGTTCCCTCTTGGACCACTCCCCCACATACAGCATCACAACCCAGCAACTGGGTTGCCCTGCCCTGGTGAACACCCACAGCCCCGCCCCTCACTTCCTAACAGGTGCGTCAAGACAAAAAAAAAAAAAAAAAAAGACCCAAATGGAAGAACAGATCAAAGCTCCAGAACAAATACAACTAAGCCACGAAGAGATAGCCAACCTATCAGATGCATAGTTCAAAGCACTGGTAATCAGGATGTTCACAGAATTGGTTGAATTTGGTCGCAAATTAGATGAAAAAATGAAGGCTACGCTAAGTGAAATAAAGGAAAATGTACAGGGAACCAATAGTGATGGGAAGGAAACTGGGACTCAAATACATGGAGTGGACCAGAAGGAAGAAATAAACAACCAAACAGAAAAGAAGGAAGAAACAACAATTCAAAAAAATGAGGAGAGACTCAGGAACCTCCAGGACATCCTTAAATGTTCCCACATCCGAATTATAGGGGTACCAGAAAGGGGAGAGGAAGAGCAACAAGTAGAAAAGTTATTTGAACAAATAATAAAGGAGAACTTCCCCAATCTGATAAAGGAAATAGACTTCCAGGAAGTCCAGGAAGCTCAGAGAGTCCCAGAGAAGTTGGACCCAAGGAGGAACACACCAAGGCACATCATAATTATGTTAGCCAAGATTAAAATGAAGGAGAGAATTCTAGAAACAGCAAGAGATAAGGAGACAGTTACCTACAAAGGAGTCCCCATCAGACTGTCAGCTGATTTCTCAAAAGAGACCTTCCAGGCAAGAAGGGGCTAGAAAGAAGTATTCCAAGCCATGAAAGACAAAGACCTACACCCAAGATTGCTCTATCCAGCAAAGCTTTCATTTAGAATGGAAGGGCAGATAAGGTGCTTCTCAGATAAGGTCAAGTTAAAGGAGTTCATCATCACCAAGCCCTTATTATATGAAATGTTAAAGGGACTTATCTAAGAAAAAGAAGATAAAAAACATGTATAGTAAAATGACAGCAAACTCCCAATTATTAACAACCACACCTAAAACAAAAACAAAGTAAGTAAACAACTAGAACAAGAACAGAACCACAGAAAAGGAGATCATATGGAGGGTTAGCAACAGGAGAGTGGGAGGAGAAAAGGTACAGAGAATCAGTAGCATAGATGGTAGGTAGAAAATAGACAGGGGGAGGGCAAGAATAGTGTGGGTAATGTAGAAGCTAAAGAACTTATGACACATGGACATGAACTAAAGGGGAGGAATGTGGGTGGGAGAGGGTGTGCAGGGTGGAGGGGAATGAAAGGGGGGAAATGGGACAACTGTGATAGCATAATCAATAAAGTATATTAAAAAATCATTGAAGAACATTAAAAAAAACCTTAAACCCCTCTCTGTTAAAGTGATTTACAGTGATTTAAGGCAGCTTGTGAGCATATTTAAAATTCAGCAAGATCGCCTGCGTTAGAAATAGTTGAGGGAAAGAAGCCAACAAGGGTAGGGACAAAGTAAGAGCTGGAAAGAACCTTTTACAAAAATGAAAAACTGTTGGTCAAGCCTGAACACTGGCTGTGTGTAAGCCACAAATCTGATTCCACATGAATTCAAAAGGAAAGGTGTTTTATTGCAGCCCAGCATGGGATCGGCTAGGGAGGCAACATGAGACATACACAAAGACTGGGTTAGGTGTGAGGAATGGCACATACGTGATTTGGCAACATGATTTGGTGGAGGATCCACTTGGCAGACGTCTGTGATTTTCTCCAGCAACTCTCGGCAGCAGCCCGAAAATAGAAGCTACCATATCAGAGGCTGAGAAAATGAGTGTTGGGTAAACTCAAATTTGGAAATTGACACAATGAAGGTGAGACACCTTCAGGGTGATAGAAGCTCCCATGTGCTTCTTTGAGCAATTGTTTCTTCACTCAACAGGAAGTTATTTCACATCACTAAGATCTCTAAATTTGGGAAGGGACACAATAAATATTAGCCACAATAGATTTGTGTAATTAGGTACAAAATAAACAATCAAGCAGGGTGTAGGAATGGAGGGTGTGGACTGTGTGTGTGTGTGTGAGATGCTGGTCAGTAAAGACTTAAAGGAGGTAAGGGAGTGAGTCATGAAGGTATCTTAGGGAAGAAGGTGAGGGGATGAGGACATCTGAGTCACTAGGACCCAGAATGAGCAGCGAGAAAAGAAAGGCAAGGCAAGGACTTGAGTCTCAAGAGGGTCTAGATACAGCTCACGAAAGAGAGATACCTCTTTTCCCTTTAGGCACTCTTTCATCTGGTTGGGAAGTTATCAGAAAGCCAAATGGCCTGACAGTGGAAGTGATACACTAAGGATAGCTGAGTGGAAAGGCAGAATCTGGGTCTTTGGTGATTTAGCACCGAGCGAACCAGTCCCAGAATCTACTGCAATCTGCTCGGTGTGCGGGGACCAGAGTGATGACACTGAGCATCTGTGGTTTGCACATTCAAGTACTTTGTACAACGACTCCTACACGTTGGCACATCTCCTTCTGAGATTTTCTATAAAGCTCTAAAAGCAAAGAAAAAGTCGATGTCAAGGATGAGATGCATCATTACTAAGCACTGACCATGTGCCATGTCCTTCAGGCTGCCTGAAGATGGACAGCCCTTACAGACGACGAATTTTACTGCCTATGATCTTAAATCTTTGCACATACAGAATTATTGAAAGAGAAAAGGCTTCACTTAAAATAGCCCCTGATATGTGTATAGAAGTTTATACTTTTAAAGAATAATTTCACACATGACAACTTACTACTCTAAAGAAACACATTATTATGCACTAACCACTTTGGAAATGCTAAACTAAAGAAATGAATCTGTCTCACCCAGTTATTACAGAGTCCCGTCATGGTCCTGAGTCCGCCAATCATGCATGCAGATTGCAAGTAAAAAAAATGAGTGAGCGGGAGGGGCTCCGTGAGGAGGGGAGGCGGTGATCAGACCCCATTCAGGCATGGAGCCTGGGAGCCATGTAAACCAAGTGCACAGGGGAGCACAGGCCCTCTCGGCACCGAAGAGAGAATCGCAGAGTCTGAAATTTGCTGATATGGCCACCGTTGGCCTGCCACACTCCAAAGATAGATTTCATGTGCTTGCCAAGAAACTGGTACAAAACGGCTTGTGAACAAAGTCCCAGCATGCTCCTGACAAACCCCCGAAATGGAATTGGAAAGCATTAAATGGGATTGGATTGTCAATAAATGATATGTAAAAACAGCAACATAAAAAGCTTTTTATGTCCGTCTCAATTATTTAATCTCTGCCAGTTCAGATGTGCGTCTCCCCTGCCCTGGTATTAAGAACCACTGGCATCCAAAGAGAAGCGAGCTGTTTTCCATGGCTTTGGAAATGGAAACAGAGGTGTCAGGGGAGCTGAGAGAGTGGCGATGGGAAATGCTGTTGTCCATCACAATGGCCGCTGATTAAAAATGCACAGTGATACCACCAGGGCCATGAATTTTACAGCAGGTCTTCTGGATGATGAGAGCGTTTGTCAGCTCGGGCCTTTTACGCTGGTGGTGCCAACGTGTCTCTGTAGATGTGCTTTGTGGCTCGATGTTTCCCCAAATCCCTCTTGCATGGCAGTTTTAGGAACATGGCAATTCCATACCGGAAGGGACCTTAGAAACCATGGAGTCCAATGCTGTTGTTCTGCAGAACAACACCAGCTGTTTTATTCTGGGAAACAAAACCCAAAGAGAGGAGGCAGCTTGCTAAGTTCCAAGTGAGGGTTAGGTCAGGGTCCAGAGCAGAACTCAGGCCTGCGGAGCTCCCACCACAGTTCTTCTGCTCTGCAAGGCCTTCCCTCGTAAGATACCTTGTTGTCTGTGGAGTCATTGACCAGGGACATCCTCACATGGTGCGGACAAGCCCAGGGTTTAGTTGAGGGGACACGCCCACCTGTGGAAGACAGGCATCTTTCTCTCGGGCGCCCACACTGCCAGGGGCAGACGTGTAGAGCCACGTTCAGTTATTTCTGGAGGGCAGGATCGGGGTGATTTTAATTTCCTTTTTGTCTGTTTAAAAAAATGTAATAGTATTTACATAGTTTCTTCTCTAGAGAATCTGTATTATTTTTGTGCTTTAAAAATAAGGCACAATTTTCCTAAAGGATTTTAGGGTCCGGACATGACCATGGAAATGGGTTGTTGGATCGGAGCAAAGAGAGCGTTGTGACCGGGGTCGAGGGTGGCGTCAGCGCTCCGAGGCCGGGGCGGCAGCTGATTTGGCCACATAGAAGCTGACGTCACTCACAGTGACGGTGTGAGATGGTGAGTCGGAGAGAAAGCTGGGAGTCGGGGCCCACGACTTTCTGCGCCGCCCGCGGACCGTTTTCCCGACCCACATCTCAGCTCACCGATTCTTCAGCTGTGTCTACCCTCGTCCCCTGCAGTTCTGTTATTGCCGGTTTTTCTGTCAGAGGGTTCTATTTGGTGGTTTTCCAAATTTGTTATGTTGCTTTTAATGATTTTCTGTTCCCTGCAGATATTTTCAAGCTCCCATTCATAACTTTAAATATCATAAACGTAATTATTTTCTTGTCTTTATCTGAAAACTTCAATATCTGAAGTTGTACATGTGAGTTTTTATTTATTTTATTGCTTATTGCTCTGGAGTTGTTAGCTGTGATTGTGTACATGCCATTATGTTTGAGAAAGAAATTTATAATAATAATTCAAAGCCTGTGATGGATCTTCAGGGGGATTTTTTTTCTTCTGCTCGGGTTCTTGGGCAACTAATAGTTTAGGACAACCTTTTCACACTTCAGGGTTGAGGCTCCCAGGGTGAGCCCGCTCAGCCTCACTCTGAGGCTCGCCTGGCCGACTCTGGGGCCTGTCCATGTGGCTCCTGTTTGCCCTCTGCCTGGTGCTGGTCCTGGGTTGGTAAGTGTTCCCGTGGAAGGCCATTAAAACCAAAGTTTAAATGTTTCAGAATGGACACATGCTTTCAGTAGCTTTCCTGCTTATTTAACTCACTGGGTTATTTTATCTACGGTTTTATCATTCCCTGCTGCCTTCTTAGCTCTCTGATGCTTTTAAGAAGACTTAAAAGTGAATTCAGCTCTTTTTCAGTTGTTTCCAATAGGATGCTGTTCCAAGTAATCCATGACATTACCAGAAATAGGGGAGTTGGAAATTTCTTTACATGGAGAAAGAATTCCAGAGAAAATGGTAAGAAGTTTTCTTAGAAAAAAATATGGCAGAGGGAGACAGAAGAAGAAGCTCTAAGGAATAAATTAAGAATATGTGAGATACCAGAAGTCCAGAGAGGCTTGCCTTGTGTTCCCAGATTTAGGGGTAAAAGGAATTATGGGATTAACTGGCCTCTGTTGTCCAGAAAGTGAAGACAAAGACCCCAGTGACATTAGTCCAGTAACTGGTCAGACTTGGATACCAGGATGGCAGGTACCAGCTTTCCAGGAAATCCCATTGTTCTGGTGATGCTGGAGATTTCTCTTCTTGGAAGGCTGGGAAGGGAAATCTTTAGTTCTGAGAGTGTTCCCATCTTAAAAAAATTGGTGGTGGTTCTTAGGGGCTTGGAAGCCTCAGTGTCCTCATCGTTATTCAGGGTGCTGTCTGCAGGAGGAAGCATGAACATTATTACACATTTTAAAAGGCTAAGGATTCATTTTATAATATAAAATATAATTAATTATAAAATTAGAATAAAGTAAAATAGACTTTATCATAGATTGGAGGGAACTCTGCACCATGCAATCATTCAGGGTCCCAGGCTGAAGGTGGTTCTGTGATTTTCTTTTTTTCCCCTCAAAACATGCTTTTAAAATTATTTAAATTTTTTTATTATTGTTCAGTTACAGTTGTCCCAATTTCCCCCCCTTGCCCTACTCTGCCCAGCCCACCCCCTGCTCCTACAGTCAATTCTCACACTGTTGTCCATGTCCATGGGTCCTTTATACATGTTCCTTTACTAGACTCTTCCCTTTCTTTCCCCTGTTATTCCCTGCCCCCATCTCTGGTTACTGCCAATTTGTTCCTTATTTCCACATCTCCGGTTCTATTTTGCTCATTTGTTTTGTTCGTTAGATTCCACTTATAGGTTAGAGAAGTCTGTAGCCATAGCTATGTTTTAAGCCCGTCATTTGTGGCCATTTCATTTCAGCATTTCACACGGTGTGAAATCTCAGACTGCAACGTGTAGAATGCTGAAGCCCAGGGCAGAAGGCAATCCCAGTCATAACTTTTCCTGTGGGAAACTAGGCCATGCTTCTTCACGTTTGTAGGTAGGTCCACAAATGTACAGGGAAAATGTCCTTCAGAAAACACATTAAATACTGATGGGGGATTTTTAATTCTTTATTGAGACTTTTCTTTGTTTTTTAAAATTTATACAATACACGTATGTTATTTGTATAATCAGAAGGTATCAGGTCATTTTGGAACAGAAACCAGGTGCTGTCTATACCACAGCTGAGTCAGAAAAATCCACAAACCCTTTGTAATATGAGATGCAATCACACCATAATTTACATAGTAAGCACTGGGGATATAGGAGAAGGTCTCTTCAGTTCTCAGGTACAGGAAGTAAGGGTGGAGGCCAGTGGCTCACAGAGAAATGTGGCTGTTGTCTTGTCTACAGGGGACTCTGTTAGTCTAGGAGCAGCCACCCATTCTTTTGAAGTTGTCCACAGATCATTTATGGAATCCAGGGAGAGCTTTGATGGTTTTTCTAACCCCCTCTGGTAGATTTTCTGGACAAGAACCCTGACCTTGTCTCAATCAGTGATGGAGAGAGAGAGAGGGAGAGGGAGGGAGGGAGGGAGAGAGATAGAGAGAGAGAGAGAGAGAGAGAGAGAGAGAGAGAGGTTAACTTGCTTCTCCACTCAGTCTTGCTTTATAGCTGCACTTAACATTTGTTCTTCAGGTAAAGGTTAAATATTTTAACTGCTCACAGGTCTAACTCTACCACTGCTTTTGGTTCAGCTTCTATAAATTAAAATTTCGAAGTCTCTTTTGGAAAGTTAGAGGGTCTCACTTTGGTTTCCTCCAGCAGTTCAGTGAATAACAGTCATGACAGGAACTTTGCTGTGGGAAGACTTTCTAGAATTTTGCTTTGACATGACTCACCCCAGTGACCCTGAAGAAGCCACCCCTCCTGGTGTCTCCAGACATCTGCCCCAAGAGCTCTGTCTAGGGTCTCCCCACCACGCTTCATTACTTCCACTCTTACGGGTCTTACCAAATGCAAAGTTGGTTGTGTGGTCAGTTCCTGGTGGCCACAATGGACTCAAGGGCAGGGACACTCTCTTTGATTTCTGTTTACTTAGCCTAGAAAGGAGCGAGTGTGCAAAGAGAAGACCTGCTTTGGATTCTGCTCTGAAATTAGCCAGAGAAAATATTTTGTTTTTGCATTTTCATTCTGTTACAACCACAAACCATACACTGCTCAGCATCACTGTATCATTATAAAGTTCCTTGTTGGGTGAATATGAATCAACATAAATCAATAAAACCAATTAAGAAAAAAGAAAATAATTAACATTGCTCTTTAAAATCATTTCCAGAATCATCATATAGTTGGTTCTTCTACTTCCAAGGGGTCCTCCAGGTGACTATACATTTACCTTCAAGGTCTTGCAGCTGCTCCATCACTTTGGGAAGAGCTCTTTCTGCACTCTGCTTTAATGCGCATGAGATAAATCAATCTCTACTCCACAGTCATTTGTTGGCTGAATCTCTGTGAACTTAGAACAAAAGCAGTTTGCTGAGCTTGGTCATCCATATAATTCACCAGACTTGAGTTCTTTGCATTGGGTTTTGGTTGCATCTAATGGAACAAGTTAAAACTTCTTAGAATGGTACAAAGCTCTTTAAAATCTGACCTCAGCCTGCTGCTCTCCCATATCTCTTGCTACCTCCCAGCCTGACTCATCTCCTCCATCCTGCTACTGGTACCCAATGTTCCAGCTTCGGAAACCTCACTCTTCCCTAAATGCACCATGTTCTCTGTGCCTTTGCTCAATAACTTTCTGTGCCTTGTCAGCCTCCTCATTTTTCAAGGTGTAAATCAAGTACCACCAGATCCCAGTTGTTCCTCTCTCTAAGCTCTCATCTCCCTGAAAGTATTTCTGCTGTAGCCTTTGTGCTTTAGGGGGATGACTTTTTTTTTTTTTTAACTAGTCTGGCTTCCCCACTGGAGCATATGCCCCTTTAGGACAGGCTCCCAGGCTGCGCCGATGTTCCTGGGGCTTAGCACTGAGTTGGGCACAGGGCAGGGAAGAATGATCACAACACGGAGTCTCCTCCAAAGGATTGGAAATGTTTTAAAACATGTGCTACAGACTCAGAAGGCATTATGCGTGTGCGTATTACATGCATGTTACTCCAGGCGCTTGGTTGGCTGTGGGGACTCATAGGTGGAAAGGACGTAGTCCTTACACCCAAAGAGGTAGAAGCTAGAGGAGGAGATGGAGAGGAAGCAGGTAATAATCACAAGCCAGGTGACAGTGGGGTATGCTGAGGAGAAAGGGGTTGGTGTGACCACGGCATCTTATAAAGTGGCTTCATTGGTCACTCACATGATTGGGGAACACTGGCCCCATCGTTAAAACAGAAGTCTAATTACATGGGGTTTTGAAAGAGTCATCGAGGTTTATTTTGGCCTCAGAAAACGATCTCTCTCTGCCTATTCCCCATTGCCTGACATTCCATTACAAGCTACCCCTTTAGAAAAGAGCCTTATATGCTCCAGAGAGTTCTGTTAAAATGTGCGCGTGTGTTGTTAAGATGAGCTAACAGTACCTCAGCTCCACCTGACACCTGACCTCTAGGTCATCCTTACTCCTCACCTCACACCTCAGTCAAAGTCCTGGGGGTTCCTCTTCCCCGTGTCTCTCTCACCTAGTCCTTCTCTGGACTCTCACTGCCACCATTTAGTTCAGGAACGGCCTCTGGAACTATCTCCTCATCTTCCGTCTCTCCTCACTGTGTTTCATTCCACTGTCTGGTTAATGTACTGAAAACAGTATTTCCCTGTTCAAAAATCTTCAAAGGTCTGCCCAAACTTTTAATTTAATATTTAGGGATCTTTGTGAGCTGAGTCCAGGTGACTTTTCTACTCTATGATGGCGGTGACTTGGTAAGGAGATAGATTAGGCAGCTGTAAGAAGACCCCAGTTATGGTAACATAAACAAGATGGACGTTTATCTCTTTCTCCTGCAAAAATCTAAGTAGAAGGTCCAGGACAGATTAGGTAGCTTCATAGTGATAGGGGCTGTGGGTAGGTTGCCTTCAAGATGACCCCCAATAATTCCTCCCTTCTCCCACTCATACCCTTGTGTAGATCCCTCCCACCTGCATAAAAGTAAATGGGGAAAAGTATTTTTATTTACATTGTGTATGTAAGAAACTGATACTCAAAGAAGTTAAGTGACGTGATTGGTATAGTGGGTGAAAGAGACAAGAATCAGGTGTCCTGATACCAAATCCAAGGCTTTGTTCGACTTCTGATGATGCTGTTCCTTGGAAGGAGAGTAAAGTGAATGAATGAAATTAAACATTTGCATTCATTCAAATGACTGCTCACCAGGTTAAGCAGCACTCTCACACCCAGAGATAATAATGCACAAATACATATTTACCCTTTGAAATTCCCTTCAGTTACATACATTAATAAATGATAAGTAACATCGAAAGGGATGTGGACCCCCCCTTTCCTCCTCTATTTTGTTAATTAATCAACCCATCCTCTTTTCTGTTGGCTCAGAGATAGACAGATTTGCATAATATCCAACTTGCCATGGCTGATAACATGCTTTGTTAGTGAACTCTTAAAGGGGGAGTCATGTAAAAGTGTGCAAATGACCACATGAATTATGCATAAGGGACTCAAGTCATGCATATAAGATGGGCATTAAGAGTACAAACTTGACTCTCTTATTCTTTCATAGAAACCCCTACACAGGGCTAGCTAGCCTAGTCTGTAGCCCTCTCATAGAATGAAATGGAATTTGATTTACTTGCTTTGTACACATTTACAAAATGGAGACCACTAACCAAGAAAATAAAATTTTATAAGCACAGATGGCATCTGACAAATAAAATAATATGTCTTTTCAAATTTTGGTATATCTTGTAGAATGTTATATAATCTTTTGTGTACACAGTGACTGATGAAATCTAACCCTTTCTTCATCCACTGGCCAAGAAGGACCTGTATTAGACTGGTAAGTGATTTGCTGAAGAGCTCAACAGGTACCAGAAGAGATTCAAATCCCATCTCCCATTCTCCAAACTTATTGTCTGTGATACCTTTGAGGACAAAACTGACTCTCAAGGGGGATAATGCTCTATGGGAGGGACAAACCTTTGCTAACTCAGGAAAATGGAGATGCAGGCGAGACCCTGGTCTTCACCACCACAGCCAAACTCCCTTTCAACTTCAGCTGCCCAAGACCTGGTCCAGTTAGTTCAAGTCCATCTTCTTACCAAATTCCCAGGCTATTTGTCCTTAAAGATTCAAGGACACCTCAAAGGGGGTGTATAGCTCTGTCATTTTGTTGAGACTCTCAACTCTCACATGGCCTGGAAAAGAGCACCCTTATTTGGTTTCATTGAATCTTATTTGGAAGAATTTGTTGCATTTTAACCACATGTAACTGAGAGAACAGCTTGCTGATGCTGTCCCATGGGGATCATGGAGAAATCAAGATTTGGGTGGGCTGGCATGCATGCCCACTCCAAGCCACTGCCATCTCTCACCAGGCTACTGTGGTGGTGCCTGATGTGGCCTCCCCGCCTCCTTGCTCACTCCATACAGCCTGTTGCCCACATGACAGCTGACACCACCTATGGCTTCTCACCACACTTGGAACAAACTCCCAGCCCCTTACTCCTGCCCATGAGGCCTTCCATGGCAGGGCCCTGCTGGTCACGGAGTTGGGTCTGCAGGTCAATACAACACCCAAAAAACAAATGCTGTGCAAAATTAGTTAGAAAGCTCCTAACTAATTTTGTACCACCCTCCTCCTTGCCCATCACTTTCTAGCCCTTGTTTTCTTGATCACGTCAAGCTTGCTTCCACCTTAGGTCCTTCACACTTCTTCCTTTTTCCTGGAACAGTCCCACCACCCTGTCTTTGCCTTTCCAGCTCCTTCTTGCCATTTCCATTTATTACTAAGTGTCACTTCCCTCAGAGATCCTTCCCTGACCATCCAGCCTGAATTAGCAGCTCTAGCACATGACTTGGTTTTATTTTCATCTTATTACTTCCTGATATTTCCTTATTTGACTTGATTTGTTTTATTGTCTGGCTTTCCCCTTCCCCTGTAAGCTCCAAAGGCAGCAATGAATCAGAACCTTCAGTGTCTAATTCGCCACTGGATCTCCAGTGCTGCAGCAGTCGGCTGGCACCAGGACACCCCCAGTGTTTGCTGAGTGAACAAATGAATGAATAAATGCCTTTGTTTTCATTTGGATCAGTCATATTAGAAAAATATGTTGGTTTGCTTCCATTTGAATTGATGTAGTCATTTCATAAAAAGAAATCTTCCCCAGTTAATGTCAATTCATAGGTTAATAAAAAATCACTATGGAGTCAGCTCAAGCTTCAGTAAGTTAGTGCTCTACTCCCCTCACAGATACCATTCAAATCTCTGACTCAGATACCTGAAGATGTCATCGAGTTACAGTTGCTAGTCATGGGATTGTCTCACTTCACCTTTCTCTGGGCTCCAAGGACCCAACACAGGTCCTGTGGCCCTTGTAAGTTTCTTTGATCCCCCAGCCCACAGAATTGCTCTCTCCCTTGGTTCCCCTCTCCTTTCATAGCATTTAGTGTTTTAGTTGCTTATGAGGATTTGGGTAGAGCTGGCTATTGGATAGTCTCTGCTATTTGGGGTGAATTTGCAGGTAGGCTGTTAATTCTTTGAAGGCAGAGTGAGGGTGAGAAATACATTTCTCCTGGGTTCCTGTCTTAGACTTTCTAGCACAGCATTTGTCCTAAGGGTGTTGTGTTGACTTGCACACCCAACTGCAGTGCCCTTTTCTGTAGGGCCCCAGGACAGCCTGGCCCTAATTTTGGCCATGGTCAGTGGCAGTGGGCAGGGCAGTGTTCTAAGTGGGGCTCTTTCCAGGATGGCCGAAATGTGTAGGGCGCTTCCCCTTTTCCTTTCAGTTGAGGTCATTCAGTGAAGTCATTCTTAGCCAGAAATAAGTTGTAAAAAGGCAAGAACTAGATCCCTTTATCTCCCATAATAGCTTTCCACAAAAGAGGGAGCTCCTCCCGGCTGAGATAAAGCCTTGTTTTAGCTGATGCTGCTGGGCAAGCCAGGACAACCCCCTCCCTGGCCAGGAACCCGTGTGCATCTCTTTACCAGATACTGATGGTGCATTAGCAACAGACTCCGGGCACCTTCTTCCCTTTAGAGGGGTGTGGATCTTGGAGAAACAGTGTCCTTAGTAGAAAGGTATGGTAAAAAATCTTCTCCTAAGAGCAGACCAACCTTCCCCTCTCCAAAGAGAAACCTGTTATTATTAGGTGATTCTTTTGGTAAGACACTTGGAACGAGGGTGGACATCTGAACTGCAGTCTTAGGTCCTGGGACTGCCTTCTAAGGAAGGTGGATGCGGATGACCGAAAAGTGCAAAGAAATTCCTGCTTGCAGATCTCTCTCATTGGTAAGGAGATTAAGTCATTTGCTTGTTGCAAGCTTTTCTGCCTTTCAGAATTTTATTAAAACATAAGTCTCCCAGCAGGGGTAAACTCTAAGCCATTTGTCAGCCTGGACCCTCATGTACAGCTCCATGGAGCCCTATAATAATATAATGATCTTATAGTATAGAATTTACCTCATTGCTTTTTTCATGGCTGTGACCCCACCAGGTGGACAGGGACCCTAGAGCAAATGTGGTACAGGGACAATTTATATTATCCGTCTTTTCTCTCCCAGGGCCTAGTATTGTGCCTGGCATGTGATAAGACCTTGATAAATATTTCCGAATGAATGACCAACATTGCTAGGTGCTTCCAAGCCTGGAAGCCGGCTGAGCTGGGGAGCAGACCACAGACGCTGGCACGAGAACAGCTAGCTGTGCAGAGAGGGTCTCCGTAAAGTGAGGGAAGAGGATCCCTAGACTTCTGGATCTGCCACCCTTGGCCACACAAAAGGCAGGTGGTGACAAGGAGAGCAGAAAGTGAAAGTTCTCAGAGGATACCCTGGACCTGTTTTAAGCATGTACTTTCTCTGTCCTCTGTGACTGTGACACCTCAGTGAAGCCATTTCATCTCCTCACTAGTCAGTAACATCCTGTCCTTGCTGAAGCATTTGCAGTGTGAATTCTAAAGACAGCCCTGGGAACTGCCCCTTCAGTAAACCCAGGGGTCAAGGCGGGCTGCAGGGTCAGCTGTGTCTGAGATAATGGCAGTTTGATTTTCTCAGGTGACATCGCCCCCTGAAAGGAGAAAGCAATAGTTCCTGACCTACTGCCTGTGGGGGCTGAGGCGTGTGGTGGCTGCCGGATGGTCCCACAGCGCATGCTGTGATAGAACACAGGCCAGATCCCAGGCTGCTCCTCGTGGTTTTCTTTGTTTGTTTGTTTGTTTGTTTCTTTACTTTTTATTTTTTTATTTTTATTTATTTTTTTAATATATTTTATTGATTATGCTATTACAGTTGTCTCGTTTCTCCCCCATCATTCCCCCCACCCTGCACACACTCTCCCACCCACATTCCCCCCTTTAGTTCATGTCCATGTGTCATAAGTTCTTTAGCTTCTACATTTCCCACACTATTCTTCCCCTGCCCCTGTCTATTTTCTACCCACTATCTATGCTACTCATTCTCTGTACCTTCCCCCCCTCTCCTCCTCCCACTCCCCTGTTGCTAACCCTCCATGGGATCTCCATTTCTGTGGTTCTGTTCCTGTTCTAGCTGTTTGCTTAGTTTGCTTTTGTTTTAGGTGTGGTTCTTAATAGCTGTGAGTTTGCTGTCTTTTCATTGTCATATTTTTGATCTTCTTTTTCTTAGATAAGTCCCTTTAACATTTCATATAATAAGAGAATGGAGCAGCACCGCAGCTGGCAGGACCTGGGGCATGGCCAGCATGCACCACACCCTAAAGCTGGGACCATGTCAGCTCAGCAGGATGCACTTTGACCGAGTTGCTAAATGCTGTCAAGATGCACGTTTGTCCCAAAGTGCTGTGTGAGTTCCTCTGGCAACTGTCCAGGAGCTGTTGCTGCTTCTGTCCAGGTTTAGAAACACCAGCAACTACTAATCTTTATGAAGCACTTACTTTGTGCTAAGCGTGGTTCTAAGTGATGACACACTTATGAAATCACCTAATCCTCATAATAACCAAGGAGGCAAGTGCGATTATCACCCACATTTTATGGACAGGAACTTTAGAAAGAGAGGCACAGTAGAAGGGCTCACCTTAGCCCCCCTCTTCCCATCTCAGACTGATGTTTTATACAAAGTTCTCAGATTTTGGATTTCACATCTCCGAGGGTCTCTATCTTGCTGGCTCTGTCTCCTCCCTCCTCATGGCCCTCTGACCTTGACCCTTCATTTCCATTGTATGTTTGGCAGGTAATTCTGACCTCTGTCTGTCTGAGGGTCCTGGGCTCTGTACCCATAGCCCACAAGCCAGCCCTGCCTCACCCCAGCACCCCGCTGGCCTCTGGAACCCCTACCTGGCATCCGATGGGTGGTTCTACAGGCTGCCAGGGGTTGGCAGTGGAGCATACGGCTGGTGGAAACAGTGCATCATCTTGTGAAAGCAGGTACTCAGCATGAGGCAGGTCTCCATATGGAGGCGTAAGGAGCACATTAATGTCTCATTTTCAGCATCAGGACCTCTCTCCATTTTCTGAGCCTTCAGGGAGTAAAATCACATCCACAGATAGTGATTTCTTTGAAAACCCACCCAAAACCTCTCTCAGAATTCAGCTCCTCTAAGAGATCTTCCCTTGAATCCCCACCAAGGCAGCCGCTCCTCACACCAGCTTTGCGTCTTTTCTACCTTTTCCCTCCTGCACCTGGTGCCCTCCAACCTCCACTGCAGCCAGCGCTCCTCATGCTCCTGTCTCACAGTCAGCCCGCACCTGGCCTCGCTGCCACACATTCAGCAATCCCTGTCGTCCGGGTTGTGTTGGCTGCTCTCGCTTACTCTCCTTTTTGTGTGTTATGTCGTTCGCTTAAGTAGACTATAGATGTGGGAAGTAATCTATAACTTCTCTACTCCCACTATCTACCCCAAGGCCATGCAGCAAACAAATGGCTCAGAAACAGACTTTGCTATTGATCTCTTCTATACAATCGATGAATCTGGCTAACCTCCTACATTTTTTAGACTTTATATTTTCAGTTTTTATAGACTTCTGTTCAGAGCAGTTTTAGATTCACAGCAAAATTGAGTAGAAAGTACAGAGTTCCTATAAACTCATGTACCCGCACACATGCCCTGGGTTCCCCACTATCAGCATCCCACACCAGAACGGTACATTTGGTATAATCAGTGGGCCTACATTGAAATAACAAGTGCTGGAGAGGATGTAGAGAAAAGGAAACCCTAGTACACTGTTGGTGGGAGTGCAGACTGGTACAACCACTATGGAAAACAGTATGGAATTTCCTCAGAAAACTTAAAATGGAACTGCCTTTTGACCCAGCAATTCCACTGCCAGGATTATATCCTAAGAACCCTGAAACACCAATTCAAAAGAACCTATGAACCCCAATGTTCATAGCAGCACAATTTACAATAGCCAAGTGCTGGAAGCAACCTAAGTGACCATCAGTAAATGAATGGATCACAAAACTGTGGTACATTTACACAATGGAATTCTATGCAGCAGAAATAAAGAAGGAGCTCCTATCCTTTGTGACAGTATGGATGGAACTGGAGAGCATTACGCTAAGTGAAATAAGCCAGGCGGTGAAAGACAAATACCATATGATCTCACCTTTAATGGGAACCTAATCAACAAAATGAACAAGCAAGCAAAATATAACCAAAGACACTGAAATTGAGAACAGGCTGACAGTGGCCAGAGGGGAGAGGGGAGGGGGTTGTAGGGGAAAAGGGTGGAGGGTTTACAGGAACAATTATAAAGGACACATGGACAATAACAAGGCAGGGGGGGGTGGAAACAGGGGAGGGAGGTGGAGAGGGCTGGGGTGGTAAGGAGGGGTGGAGGGAAAAGGCAGAAAACTGTACTTGAACAATAATAAAAAATGTAAAAAAAAAGAGCCTATATAGACACATCATTGTCTCCCCAACTCCACAATTTACATTAGGGTTTGCTCTTGGTGTTGTATGTTTAGATGAATTCATAACAATACAATAATAACATGTGTCCATTATTACAGTGTCGTACAGGACAGTTCTGTGGCCCTAAAAATCCTGTGCCCCGTGTATTCATTCCTCCCTTGCCCCTGACCCTTAGCAACCACTGATATACTTATTGTCTTCCTAATTGTGGCTTTCCCAGAATGTGGTAAAATTGGAACCATACAATACGTAGCCTTTTCGGATGCAACCTTGTACTTTTCATTTTTCAATCACTTCTTTTGTAGGAGTCTGGCTATCTTGGGTAATCACACAGTGGGCATAGCCTGTAGGGTGTCCACATAGAGAGAGGGACAAGGAAATACAAGTGCAATTCTAGGGATCTCCAAGGGCCAGAAATTCCCCTCCCACTCTACCTAATGTTGCGACTGCCCTTTATGTGAAGATGTTGAAGTTTCCTGTTAAAATACAAACATAGCATGTGGAAGGGTTGATACACACTTATTAAACATTAACGTGCTGACTCCGATTAGGTGAGCACAATAACTAAAGGACAACATGAATCTAGGGGAATATTCCAAAATGTAGGGCTTCTGGGAGCCAAGGAACAGAATATGGGGTTCCGTGGGTCATATGCACTTGTTGAATCTGGACTCCTGGAAAAGTGGAGAAAGATAGAAAAGTGTGGTGTAGTGGAAAGCATACACAGAATGAAAGGTTCACTAGTGTATTAGTTATTTATTTCCATGTATCCAATTATCCCCAAAACGTAGTGGTTTGAAATAATAAATATTTGTTAACCTCACAGTTTCTGTGTCAGAAATTTGAGAGGGGCTTAGCTGGGTGGTTCTGGCTCAGAGTCTCTCAGGAGGCTGCAGTCAAGATGTGGGCTGGGACTGCAGCCATCTCAGCCCCTGCCCCAGGCAGACGCCCTTCAAGACAAATTCACAGGCTGCTGGCAGGAGCCCTGGCTCTTTGCTGGCTGCCGGAGTGGGGAGGGGGCTGTGGGGCAGCTTGAGCGCCCTCGCAACATGGCCACTGGCTCCCCGCAGAGTGTGGGGATGATCCAAGGGAGCACAGGGAGAAGTCCGCAATGCCCTTTAAGTCCGGGTCGCTCCACGGTTCTTGCTGCCGCACTCTGTTTGTCAGAAGCGAGTCACCAAGTCCAGTCCATGCTGAAGGAGAGGCTCTAGGGCTTTTTTTTTTTTTTCTTCAGGAGAAGTTTTAAAGAATTTGTGGACATATTTTAAAACCACGATACCTATGCTATATATACTTACACTGTCTGGACTCCTAGAAAGTGGAAGGAGAAAGAAGTGTGGTGTAGCAAAAAGAATAGCCTGTTTGGCACCCAAGATCCGGCTTGAGTGCTACCTCTTCTGTTCACCAGCAGTGGCCCCTCAGAAATCCCAAGTGCTCTGAACCTTAGTTCGAGTGATCGAAGTTACATGGACGACATGCTTTCTCCACAAGCTGCAAAGACGGCTGAGCGTGGTGTTCATGAAAACCTATTTGTGTATCACAAGATGCTATGTAGACTCACCTTTTTATATTGACTTTAATTTTATATTTTTAATATGTGGTTGAGGGAAACATCCATAGCAAAATTTCTCCTCACGCAGGCATTCCCTCTTCCCCTGTAGGTAGAACCCAAACCCCGACTCCTTTCTCATCCCTAAGCTCAGGCCACAGAGTCCCAACCCAGTTCTATCTCGGGATCAGGCTTCTGGATTCCAGGGCAGAATTCAGAGGGTTAGGCCTTGTTACATGCCCTTTCCTGAGCTCCCCTGGAGGCCTGGGAAACATTCTGCACAGGCTGGAGTCCTGTTGTTTTGTAGACGCTAGTTGAAGACATCTAGAATTAAGGTCAGATAGACGCCAAATCAGAAAGCAGACTCTGCATTCTGTGCCCATTCCTCCCCATTGTTACGCCATGCTTGATTTTTGTTTTGGTTAATGACATGGTGGCAAACTTTTATTGCAATGATGTGAAGACAGATTTGTGTGTTGGGAATGCCATGCTTGTCCTTCCTCTACTCCCTTCCATTGGTTATTGCATTTCAAGTCCCTTCTTTAAAGAATTCGTTGTGAATGAGTCACCAAGCCCTGAAAAATGTACACATCAGAGGCTTGTAATGAGAAGTTCAAATGATGTCTTCGTTCCAGGGGCTCTGTGATCTTCACCTCCACTCACCGAGATGTTTTCCATGTTAGAAAAGATCTTAGAAACGTACATTTTCTCTTGGTGCTGTAGCCACAAGAGCAGTGTCACCTGTTGTTTAAGAAAGCTTTCAAAGTCAGGAGACTTGGGATTGAAATCCTGGCCTCACCGCTTACTAGCTGTATAACCTTGGGCAACTTGTTTAACCTCTCTGTTATGATCATGTATTGCAACTTGCATATTCATCAGAAATTTACATTTTGAGGTCAGAAATTTAGACAGGCCACAGCAGTTTTATCTCTGTTCCCTGCTGCCTGGGCTTTAGCTGGAAGACTCAAAGGCTGAGGGATAATTCAACAGCTGAGGCCGAAAGCATCTGAAGGCTCATTCACTCACACATCTGGCTGTCAATGCCAGCTGTCAGCTGAGACCTCAAATCAGACCTCAACTGGGACTGCTGGGGAGAGCACCTACACGTGGCCTCTTCATGCGGGCTTCTTCTACATGCTGGCTGTACAACATTCCACCAGTGCATGTCCCGAGAAAGAACCAAGTGGAACTGGATCGCCTTCACTAACCTAGCCTGAGAAGTCACACATTCTGTTCATTGAGACAGCCGCACAGTCCCACCCAAGTTCTAGGGGAGGGGAGATAGACGCCAGGTCTTGATTGGAAACCCTCAGAGTTTTTGAAGAGCATGCATAACTGGAAATATTACTGTAGCCAGTTTTGGAAAAGAGAGACTGCCACAGTCTCTATCTAAAGCTTCCAGTTCTTCATCTGCAAAGGAGGATAACCACACCCACATCCTAATGCAGGGTGACCTTAGGAATATTGAAGTATATGAGTACAGTGGGGACAGTGGCCCGGACTGCGGGACAGTTGTGGAGGTCTCCATGGGAGAGGAGAGGGAGAATGGGAAGGGGGGCTCTCACTCAGTGTTCTCAGGGCAGTGAATAGAGACCACCAGGAAAGAAGCAGGTCAGTAGCTTAACTTTTTTTTTCTTTTAAACAATTCATCATATTGGCTGAACATCAGCTCTGCTCGTATTATTTTGAGATTGAAATAAGACACTGCATATAAAGCACTTGACATGTGGTAAATATAAACAACAATTATTTTTACAGTTCTTTTTGGTACCTTTTTATTCTAACACACAGCATAGAAATTAAAATCTGATAAACATGAGACCTCCCTAATGCTTTCTGTCTTTTTAAAAAGATATTTAAAATTTTTCTTATTTATTTTGGACAGAGAGGAAGGGAGGGAGAGAAATGTGTGTGGTTGCCTCTCTCACACCCCCACTAG
This sequence comes from Glossophaga mutica, assembly GCA_039655065.1. NCBI lineage: Eukaryota > Metazoa > Chordata > Mammalia > Chiroptera > Phyllostomidae > Glossophaga > Glossophaga mutica. The sequence continues at coordinate 197,986,098 of CM077304.1, forward strand.
GGACCTGGCTGGCAACCCAGGCATGTGCCCTGACTAGGAATTGAACTATTGACCCTTTGGTTCTCAGGCCAGTGCTCAATTCACTGAGCCACACCAGGGCCCTGTTTTATCTGTCTTTTAACAGGAGGACACATGTCTCTGCTTCCCCCAGTGCTTATAGACCTTGCGAGCATCTAAGGTCTTTAACAAAACAAGTGAATGACCTTTCAAACACACACCATTATTCTTAAGAAATAAGGAATCTGTTTTTCCCCCCTCTGATTGGAAACCATGAGTCAATGACAGTACCACTCTGTACAAGTCTCTTCAGCAGTTGTACAAAACTTGAAAATTTCCTAGATGTTTGGGTACACATCGTCAGTGAATTGATCTGAAAAAGGAATAGAAACAAGAGGACTACCCAGCTGTAATTTCAGAAGGGATTTCTGTGGCTTCATAGAGAAGTGTGCTTTGCACCGTGGAGCTCTCTATACTAAAATTAGAAGAGGCTGAAAGAGACAGCGTCCAGATCTGTAGTTCCTCATAGAATAGGAACCTCCTTTAAGAATGAAATTGTGCTCTCAGGGCCTGACTCACTAGCACATTTCCTGGACATGAATGAGCCCCCCAGGGCTGGGCTGGCAGATATCTGGATTCTTTGGAAAAAGGCTGATTGATGTTGAAGAACTTTGCACAATGCCGGGTAGCCCTATTTTCTGCCAAGCCGCATCAGCTGGGAAAGGGCAAATGAAGGGTTGGCTAATAATGGTGGCGGGAATGAAAGCTGCCGTTAGCTTTGAGCAGCTGTCCCACAGTCTGGGCCAGGACACCCCTCAGGGTCCTGCTTTCCTCTGTCTCCGGGCAGCTCCATTGTTCTCAGAGAGCCTTTTAGAGAGTTTCTGCAGCGGAGCTCCGTTCGTGCCATCGCTGTTTAGGGGTTCACTCTGTGTGCACCAAGGTAGGGCACAGTCAGTGCCCCAGGGTTACATCACCTGAATTAGAAGGTGTGGTCTGGCACTAAATTCCCCAGGGGCAAAGTCAGGGGGCAGCTGAGAGGTGTCATGTGGATGATACCCCAAAATGTCTCTCCTCACCAGCCTTCCCATAGTTTCCAGTGTGGCACCCCAGCTTCTTCTCTGGCCTCTGGGTGCATTCCTGGTCCCCAGGGTTCTCTCTGAGAGGCCTGGCTGGCTCGAGCCCCTCCCTCCTTGGTTGAGCACCCTCCTTCCCAGACACAGAAAGAATCCTTTTTCCTCTCACAGGTATTCACCTTCTCAGGCAAATGACTGGCCTCCTGGCCACTCTCACGGGGGCCACTTTTGATGAGATGGGAACACACGTCTCTTAGATCCTTCATTGTAATTTGGAGACCTTCACTTAACCCTGGATATCAGGGGAAGGTGAATTTTAATTGGGTTCAAAGCCAGACATTTACTATGCAAGCAAATCTCATTAACCCCTTGGTTAATGAGAGCGCTAATAAAGTTAAATGTGGTACTTCACCACACCTTGACTGATAGCAGATTCACTCATGTTTATTCGCCAAACATTTACCAAGTGCCTGCTGTGTATGAGGCCTGCTGCATTGTGGGGACCCAGTGACAGTGGCTGGTTTTCCAGCATAAGCTGCTAACCAGCTAGTGAGAGAGAAACGGAGAGGCTGTGACAAGTCCTGTGGTCAGGCAGCGACGGGAGCGGCAGCGACGGGAGCAGCCTGGAGGCCTCACTCAGGGTGGGCTCACCAAGAGTCTGCCTCCCAGACGCATGCCCCACCCAAGAAACTATCAGAAATTTAAGACAGCCTGAAGTCTTCTTAGGCAGCTAGAAAAAAGGGTTCAGGAAATGGTCCCTTGTGGGTTTTTTTTTTTTTTTCCTCTTCTGTGGATGGAGAATAGGGAGGGAATTTTGGAGACACAGTAAACAAACCTGAAATGTTCTTGAACTTCTCCGGTGAGCTCAGCTAGGTAAGTAGGAAGCAAAATTTTGCAAGTGGCTCCATTTAGCCCAGTAATTGTGGAAATTCAGCTTTCTGTATTTGAAAGAAAAGTTTTACTCCAAGGATCAAGGCTTATGTTTCTCAAATGTTTTTAGACTATGATTTTTATATTATGTCCCAGTAAACATGTGTTTAAAAATGATTTCCAACTGAAAAGTGTTTCACCAAATAATAGTTAATCACACTAAGTTGAATGCACTCTATTTTCTCTCTTAGTCTTATTCTCTCTCTCTCTCTCTCTCACACTGGTTACTACCCACTAAATTGATTTAACACATAACTGGTGCATTTAAAAAGCCAGCTCCAGAACACTGAACACAAAACCTTGAATTGACAATCATTCCTTGCCAGCAGCTGAGTGACTCTTAATCGGATGTTATCTTCAGCCCTGCCCAGCGCGTCTACAATAACGGCAATCAGAGCCCAGAGTGCCAGGTGCGGTCGCTGAGTCAGGGTCACTCACCTGGAGCACCGTTCTGCCCTGCGCAGTTGGGTGAGTTTATTTTCCTGCCTGTGGCTGGTGAAGCTTTCAGAATTGGCCGTAGCTGCATCATATAACTACTTTATTCTATGATATGCACGGCTTTTTTTTTTTTTTTGACACATTAAAATGAAACACTTGGAAATTACTTCAAATTGTATCTGGAGCCATTTTGTTTTTTAAGGTGTTTTTTTTTTAAATTTTCAATTACAATTCACATACAATATTATATTAACTTCAGGGTACAACATCTACATAACTTAGTGGTCACCCCGATAAGTCAAGTGTCCACCTAACACCATGCACAGTTATGAGTATTATAATATTGTTAACTACGTTCCCCGTGCTGCACTTTATATTCCCCACGGCTATTTTTATAATTGGCAATTCGTACTCCTTAATCCCTTTGCCATTTTCACCCATCACCCCTGGAGCTATTTTCAAAAACTCAGCTTAAGAATCACTTCATTTTCATAAAGAATAGTCAGCTCATGTTTAATGCGTTTTTATTTCTTGGACTTGAACCTCAGTGGTTTTTAGAAAAACCCATTCAGTGTGGTGTAGGGGTCAGGTTTATGCTTGGAAGTCTGAGTCTCGGTTTGCTCATCTGTTAAGTGGGGGTAGTACTAATTCTGCTTCCGTGGGGGTGCTGTGAGGCTCAGATGATGGTGCGGCTGTAGTGAACTCTGCATAGTGCTTGGCCGGTGGCGTTACAGTCCTGCACTGCTCCGGACTCTCGGCCTCCCCCGTCTCGTGCAGGTCAGCGGTCCCTGCTCCTGGCTGTGGGAGACAGTTCTGCTGACTGTACGTATTGACATACCTAGACTTCCTTGTTTAGATCCCACTCAGTTCCTTCCTCGGTGACCTCCTTCGCTTATTGAAAGGCTGGAGAGAACTTTACAATAACGAGGAAGTGAAACGCCACTGCTCTTTAGGAGGACACCTAATCAGGGGTGCCACGATTCAGACTTCCTGCGCCTTTATAGCAAATAAACGTCTTTATTTGAATTTCTGTGGGGATGTCCTCCATGCTGGAGACTCGCCCCTAAGTGAGAGATACTGAGAGAAGAATCTAAATCTGCCTGAATTTGGATTAAAAGGTGGCAATAATGATCCGTGACTTGGGGAGGGGGACAATGGGGAGAGAGAAAGGATCCTGTGAATAGCTGAAATCTGGGAAATTTTTATTACAAAACATGTATTGTGCACCTCCTGTACACATTACACCGAATGAAAAAATACAGACTCAGAGCTGCAGGAACTTACCGCTTAATTGAGGGTTACAATAGGTTTTCACGTGAACTTTAAAAATAATCCGAGAGAGCTCACGCCGTTGGATAATGGCGCTCCATGTCTTCCACCTGACACAGTGTGCTGTGCGTTCTAGACGTTTTCCAAACAGACCCTGCGGAGAAGGCCAGACTGCAGCTGCGGTAAACTCTAGACAAATACATATTTGGTGAATGAATAAAGGAGTGACTGGCCTGTGACTCAGTTGGTTGAGCATCATCCTGCAAAGCAAAAGCTGGCTGGTCGGATTCCCAGTGGGGGCACATGCCTGGGTTGTGGTTGGGGCAGGTGCAGAGAGGCGACCGATTGATGTTTCTCTCCCTCTGTTTCTCCCGCCCTTCCCCTCTCTCTAAATATAAATAAGTAAAATCTCTTCAAAAACATGAAGGAGTGACCGAAGAACATGTGCACAGGCAAAGAAGAGCGTACAGACTGGGGGGGAATAGCCATAGTCTAGAGAGAGAGAGTTTGTTGTTTACAGTGAGTTTTGTACCCAGGGAAATGCTAAGAAAGCTAGTCTTGACCTAAGCTGCGTTGTGGCGAGGACAGTTTTGGTTTCGGTGCGCACTGCCTGCTGGGGAGAACTACATAGTTAGATATTTCAGTGGGCCCATCGACAGAGACAGGAAAGGAACTTTGAAGTACAAGGTGCCCATGCTTGACACCAGTACAGAACTCCTGATTTCATAGATCTCTATTTATCCATGTTTTGCATCTATATCACACATATACATCTTACGTATAAACACTTTGTTTTATACATGGAGCAATGTATTGCTCCTATAAAGAGCTCTTTGGAGGAGACAAAAGAGCAAATACCAGAGCTCTTTGTCTTGCCCCATTCTTCCCAAGGTGGATTGTTTCCAGAGTTGAGATCAGCCAGACTTAGAGGTAGAAAGCGGCTGTCCCAGGGAAGGATCAGTGTTAACATGACCAGACTCCTAAGAATGCGTACACATCCCTTTCTTCTATTGCTGTCATTTTACTTTACTTTCTCTGCACTGGGTTGGTTGTGAGGTTGGGGGCAGAGTTCTAGGACCACAAGGAGCAGACGAGGACAGGTTGAGTCTCTCTCACATCCTGCCAGGGTTGGGTGGGTGGGGCCTTCCTGCCTCTACTGACTAGGCAGGCATGGCTTTTGGGGGGCTGCTTAGGGCTCTCTACCTCTGATATCCTGACCATATTTACCATGGAGCTTAGCTGGAATCTCCTCCCCATGGGTAATAATGTACCTTGTATTTTGATAGCTCCTCTTAAAGCCCTAGCAGGCAAATTCTCTCATTTGAAACTGATAGTAGCCCTTGTTCTGTGCCTTATTTTTACTGAGGGGACAAATGCTGCCCAGATCTTTAGACTGCAAAGGCCTCTGAGCTAAGCCAGCCTGTTTGACTCGGCCAGAAATCCACTAGTCCTCCCCGTACAGGAAGATGCATATTCCTACACACACAGAAATGGGCTACTTTTTTTCATAAAGAAAACAGGTTTCATTTTTCTCTAGTACCATAAAACTGAAGTGCTTGAGCATGTTTTTATATGCAGAAATATCCCCATAGCAGAGAGAAATGAAGTTGATTCAAGAAGCAAATATGTTTACATATAAGTACATAGGACAAAGGTGGCCACAAAATTCATATTTCAAAGGAAAATGGCAATTTATAGTGTTTAAAAATTGTATAGCTTATCATATATAAATATGTAAAGCTGAATTGATTTCTTTGTATGGATATTGCTTCAGGAAAGATAATTTATTAAAGGTGCCACTAAATCTGATATAGAAGTCAAAAAATTATTTGTCATCAGACTTTATGTCCTAATTTTTGTTTTAGGAAAATGGAGTCATCATCCTTAAAGGAAAAAAAAATCAGCTTTCAGATTAGTGTGTACTAGGGAGACTGGTGAAAACTGGCTTCACAGGAGACCATTTTGGTCTAAGGCAGGGCTATATCTCCAGGACACGGTGGCACTGAGACAACTGGGGCATTCCTGTCAGAGCAGAACTTGAAGACCAGCCTGGTGCTGAGCCATCAAGGAACTGACCCGAGCTCCTTATGCTGCCTATGGTTCCCAAGAAGGATGGCTTCCAGAGCTGAGACATCAGCAGGATTTACAGATGCACTGAGATGGAGCTACCAGAACAAAATGGTGCCAGCACAAGCAGGTGCATGGATCCTTTCAGGGGGGCCATTCACCCGTCGCCCCTGAAGCACAGCTATGTCAAATGCTAATGGGGCATTTGTGACTTTATGTTAGCCTTCCAGCCCTAGTGCTTCTGATCCCCCCCTCCTAGACCTTCTTCAGGGAGCAGCCTGGTGGTGTTGGAGCTGACAGTTAATGTTGGATGGGATTTGCCCATTGGCTGTAAAATATGAAACTGAACATGAGATAATGAATGAACCAGGGTGAAGCAAAAAACAAAACCCAACTTTCAGGACAACTGAGTCATCTGTCCAGAGGCTCTGTGGAGACTCCAGCTTTGGGGCAACAGAATGGCATTTTAGAAAACAGACTGGAGTGAGAGGGCTGGAACCCAAATGTGATGTAAGAAAAGCCCAGAGAGTTCTTGAAATGTTTGAAGTGTGTTTATTTTATTTTTAAAAATATTTTATTTATTTATTATTAGAGAGGGGAAGGAAGGGAGGGAGAGAGGGAGAGAAACATCAGTGTGTGGTTGCCTCTTGAGCACCCCCAACCAGGCACCTGGCCCACAACCCAGGCATGTGCCCTGATGGGAATCAAACCAGCGACCCTTTGGTTCACAGTCCAGCGCTCAATCTCTTCAGCCACACCAGCCAGGGCTATTTCATTTTTTATAAGGCACCAGTGACCTGGGTCCCGAGTAGCAAAGGGATTTTTAAGAACAGAATTGATAGTTAAGATAATGTGTTTACTCCTATGAAGTTTTATAGTCTATTAATGATTTTGTACTTGTTCAACAGTGGTCAATAGTTTGGCAGCCATTTTGAAAAATGATAGCTACAGAAATAAAACCATGGAATGAGTTGAGTATAAGTTGTCTTGAAACACACGCAAACATCAAAGTTTTCTATGGAGCAAGCAGAGGATAGTGGTTGGGGGAAGGGTGTATGCAAAATGGGTTGGGGGACTGAATGGCCAGTTAAGTGCATTCTTATTTTTTTCCTTGTGGATTTAAAAAGATGCTGCTCACCACCTTTCACGTGACCTTTTGTATATCTGATGCCCACCTCCTCCCCGCAAAGGCCTGCCAGCTTCCCCAGGCTTTCCTTCTTCACCCTGTTTCTCCAGAACAAAACACTAACTCAGTCTCTGTGGCCCTGCCATGTGATGGTCCGTTTCCCAGCCCATTTATCATTTTCCCTGATTACCAAAAGAGTTCCTTGGTTGATGAACTTATTTTAGAAGTCGGACTTAGTCCACGCTGATCCATGCTAGTCCTTATGAGTCTCATTTGCATCAAGAAAAACCCTTTCTGAACCCAGAACCTTCAGTACAAGGAACTTGGTCTGAAAAGACCCCTGACCCTGCTGCTGCTTTTGGGACCTCACAGTTGCTCACAGGCCATGATTTGTCGCATATCTGGGTGGACCACTCCCCTGGGCACTTGAGTTGTGGTGTTAGAGATGGGACAATATGCTTCCATTGGACAACTTTTATTTTATACACATCTGTAAAATAACTGCTAGTTTCTTGCCTGAGAAGAGCTCATCATTGAAGACACGGTTAATATTTATATTTGTCAAGTTTTCATCCGGCTTCTCAAAATAGCCTTTCGCAGGGAAAGACACACGGGAACTTTTGAGCGTTAGGCTCTCATTTCTTCCTGAGGGCCTCTGGGCATGGAGCCAGGCGCAGGCAGAAACAGAGCGTTCTGGTGATGAATGCTTGTTTTCTGCCTGGTTGGGAGAACCCCTCATTCCTGAACAGCAAGAGGAAATTCCATGCACCCTGGCTCTGCTCCGAGAGCCACAGCTCACATTTGTGGGATTTTAGTTTCCCTCTTTTCGAGGTGACTGGCTTTCTCGCACCAGCTCCGTGTTGGTGCCTCTTCTTTATTTTGGTTTCCAGAATGAGTGCCAGGCTTCCTGCAGCACCGTCCCCGCCTGGGATGAGCTCACGGTCTCCCCTTGTGTCTCCCCTCGTCTCACTTCCCTCAGGGTTATGCTAAGCCCTGTGGGGTTTTTAAACCATTAACTTGAGTAATGAGATTCACTCAGGGTGGTTTATTGGTGAAAATCACCCTGTTTCTAGTGAAAAGGCTCAATGTTTTGGTGTTGCTGTTCATACCTGCCCCACGGCCAAGAGAAAATGAAAGTTCCAGTTTATCCGTTTAGGCGAAATGCCCACGTTCCCTTCAGGCTTCTTCCTCAAAGGCCCGGCTTTGGTTCCCTCTGCTGTCTGCTGCTGCAAGGCGGGCAGGCAGCCCCTGACCTTGTGCACCTGGTTTGAGTGAAGAGTCTCCCTCCGCTGATTGGAAGTTGGAAGGCTTCAGGGTTTCCAAGAGCTGTGACTGAGCCCCGTCGAGTCCCCCATGAGAAGTGAGGAAAGGAAAAGACTCTTTCTGAAATGTGCAGAGACTCAGTTTTCTTTTCGTTGACAGGATTCAGCCCAGCCAGGATCCCGTAACTTATCGATCATGGTCTAGGTTCAATCAAAATTTTCAACCTTCACTCAAATCAGAGCTCTGTCCCTCCTCCCCATGTAAGCTAAGGTGCTCAGGGAAGGCCTTTCAGAGGAGGCGCCATGAGCGGAAGGGTCAGGTCACTTCTAGAGCTGAATCGTGGCCTGCAGTGTGGTGAGGGGTCAGCCAGACACTCTCTTGCTTACATAAATCCCAATCCGGTAGCTGTTGACTTCATAAATCCAATGGCTACCTTGGCGCACAAGCCCTTGGTAATCTCTCCAGGCTTTCTCCACATTCCATTGCCACCCCACCCCCTCAAGCTTTTCACGATTTTCATTCCTTGAAAGCCAAGCATTTCTTCTCATAATGGCCCCTGCCTATGTCCCTCTCTCTACCTCAAGTACTATTGCACTCAGTTGTCCTTCCTTCTTTTAACTTCTGCTCGGTTAAACCCCACTAACCCTTCAGACCTCAGATTAGATATTCATTCCTCCGGGAAGCCTTTCTTGACCACCTAGACGAGCCTAGGTTGCCTATCCCCGTGACTGTTAGTCCTTGTCCTGACTCCCTGCATCCCCAATGGACTACAGCTTCCTTATGCGCAGGGGCCGTGTTTGCCTTATTCACCACTTGATCCCGGGCACTGAGCACAACGCTTGGCTCACAGTAGATGCTCCATAAATATGGGATGAATGATGGCCTGAAAGCAACTGAGAGGTCCCCCAAGCAGCAGAGTCTGGGATCTTTACAGACCAGGTTCCTTGTATCACAGGAGTGTGACAGGGGCTGAGGCTGCCACAGCTGGGACCTGGAAACATCTGTGCAGCGGAGGCCAGAGTCTGTTCTCCAGCATCAGGAAGAAGCTGCAAAAATGTACTGATGGGAAGAAGAGAGCATTTCTGCAGCAAAGACTCAGGGCTGGCAGGCTCACGGCCTCTGCCCGGATACCACGGGCCTGCCTTGCTCAGGGCTCACTGGAGTGCTTTGCCTCAGAGTCCCCTGGAAGGGGCTTTTGACACCATATTTCATGAGCCCCCGAAGCCCATCAGCAGATCTGCCTCACCCCATCTGTTGAGGTTCCTCCACTCAACTGTCAGCCTAATTGGAGATTGATGATTTGCTCCCTCAAGGTCAGGTGAAGAGCAAAGGAGCCTGTAGGATGTGCGAGAGAGGAATGGAGAGGGCTCAGCTGAATGGATGGGGGTGCTATTTGCGTGATCCCCACTGTGTCTCAGGCTTTTCTGTGTGACTTGAGGGATGCTGGGGAACCACTCTCTCAGGCTGACTGAAAGCTGGGAGAAGCAGGAGAGAAGAACTCCTCTCTCGTTTAGTCCCTGGGTTGTCACTGACAGCCTCTCTGCTTTCTGGCTCAAGGCCCGGCCTGACAGGCCTGCTGGAGGGTGGCTGGGGTGGGGGCATCCTGCAGGGGCACCTGAGGCCTGCGGCTCCCAGTGGCAGCCTATACTTTACTTGTTAAGATAGGTTGAGGGTGTGAATGCCAAAGCCAGAATTTCTGAGTTTGAATCCCAGCTCCACCATCTATGCCTGGCTATGTGATTTTAATCAAGTTCCTTGCCTCCATTTTTTGCTTTGAAACTACCTCATATATTTTTTATCCTTACCTGACGACATGTTTATTGATTTTAGAGAGAGGGGAAGGGAAGGAGAGAGACAGGGAGAGAAACATGGATGTGAGAGAGAAACATCAATCAGTTGCCTCTCACATGTACTCAGACTGGGGACCAAACGCTCAACCCAGGCATGTGTCCTGACTGGGAATCAAATCGGTGACCTTTTGGTTTATGGGATGACCCTCCAACTAAATGAGCCACACCAGCCAGAGCCTACCTCACATTTTTAAAGTCCTTAGAGTACTGCCTCTAGCAAATGCTGAGACAGCATTTTCATTTGTAAAATGGGTGGATTGGACCTAGAACCCTTTCAATATAAAGTTCATGGCCTGCCTGGATTCAAATCCTGACTCCACCATCGACCAGCTGGAAGTCCTTAAGGTCAGGGACTGGCATTACCTGGGTCAACTCTGTACCCCCACATGGTCTGCCATAGTGCCTGCCATTGTAGCAGGTACACGGGAGATTTTGGAGGTGTGCATGAATTGCTTGGTGAGGATTCTGTGCAAGAGGCATACAGACTCAGGAGGCAATGAGCGCTGCTTTCCCTCTGCTGCTGACAGCTGGACCTCAGCCCAGGGACTGAGGCCTTCAGGAACAGGGAGAGGCCTCCTCTTGTCTTAACAGGTGGATTTGTGATCTGGAGGAGCACTGAAGCCATGAAGGAAAGGGGACAACTGGATTTGGGTGACCTGGAGCAGAGGGATAGGTGAGGGAACACACCACACGCCATGCCCTTGCCTCCTGAGCAGGAAGACCGGCTAGGGTCCCCACTGACCTGGAGCTTAGCTGCCCTGCAGAAAAACTGGTGGACTCAGAACCCAGAGCCCCACGTTCGAATCCAGCCCTGCTTGCCCTAACCTGTGCCGTGGAGCAGAGCACCTATTATGTCAGACAATCAATTTTAATAAAGCAGGCAATGAATTTTAAAGCACTTCTCAAGATACGGGGAGAATGAATAGCTAGAAACATCATTGAGTTCAGTGTTCTCTTTTCCTTTCTCAGGATGGCAAATTAAGTGACATTTTTCATGGAAATTTTTAGTTTTTAAAGTACTTACCATATCTTCCCATATGCAGAGCAGCCCTACAGGGCAGGAACATTCCTTATGCTCATTTCGGAGATTTGATTCACAGTGGCTGCTTAGATCACCTAACTAGCTGAACCCAGATTGCGGAGTTCAACTCTTGCCTTTTATCCCCCTCTGCTTCTCAGTACGCTGCGCAAATCTCTGGATGAACGTGAAATCTTATTATGTGTGGATGGTTGAATAAGGAAGAAAGCTGGAGAATATGTGTGTGGGTCCATGTGACTATGGCTCAAACTCTCAAGCTGGTGCCACCAATAGTGGGAACGAGACGGAGTGAGAGGACCCACAAGCCGGCTGGCCCAGGTATGAACGCTGGAGGTGTTCATCTCGTGCATGGAGGAGGCGACCAGGAAGGCATGCGGATACCCTCGTTACTGAGACAAGGCAGTTGCCCAGCTCACAGTAGGGAAATTCTTCTAAAGAAGGGAAAGCACTGGTTATTTGACCTGCGGCAAGATCTCGTTATTGAATGTGTTAACAACAACAACAACGAAACACCATAGAGAGCAGGCTGACAGCTCGGGAGGGAGGTCATTTTGGGGGTGTTGGGTTGGGGGGTGGAGGGACTGAAGAACAAAGAAAAAGAAAGAACTCACGGATACGGACAACAGTGTGGTGATTGAGAGGTGGAGTGGGGAGGGGGAGGTGAAAGAGGGTATAGTGGGGATAAACGGCAATGGAAAAAATACAATAAAAAAAATTTAAAAAGAACACCAGATTTCTGTACCACAAATTTGCTTTTAGCATACATTTCCTAATTGTATTTCAATATAGTTTCTTTTGTAATGCTATATATTTTATTTTATGCATTTAAAAACCTAGAAGAGATCCATAGCTTTCACCAGACTATCAAATGGCATAAAATAGGTTAAACACCCTTAGGTTAGAGGCAGATTTATGAGAAGCTAATACAGTTTAAGCTCAAGGTCCTTCACTTTATCCATGCCTTTCCAAGTTTCTGTTCTGAAATTTGTACTTGTCCTTTTATATCGTTTTTCTTAAAAGATTCCAGTATTTGTATACCACCCCATAATATAAAACGTGGATCGACCGAGACATTTAGCTTGGTCCTGGGCATATAGTAGGTTTTCAATAATTAATTTTTTGTTGAAAGTTTCTGGGAAATGTAAACAGTTCTTGATGTGTGTCTGGAAATCCTGCAGCTAAGGGGGGTGGGGTGCTGGCTGGTGAGGTCAGGAAGGAAGGGCTGGCTCTGCAGAAGCGAGCTTAGAAGGCTGTGGGATGAGAAATAAGTGTTGGGGGTGCACTGGAGGAAAATAAGTGCATTTGGTTCTCATTTGGGGCCTTCTGCAATGTCTGATGTATATCTCCGGAGAGTATCCTCTCAGCTTACGGAGAAAATTTGAGGACTTGGTTTGGGGATTCTAAGCCTAGCATGTACAGTAAAGAAAGCCTTCTATGCCTCTTCATAAGATCTTCACCAGGCAACATTTGTGCACATTTTTTATTGTAAATTTCCTGAGTACCTACTATGTGCCAAGCATTGTCTCAGTTGTCCAGGGGAAGTCCTTGATCTTGAGGAACTCCAGGCTGCTGGGTGGTGTAGTCAGGATTTGAACCCTGGCAGTTTGACTCCATGTTCTGTGCTCTATGTGAATAATACTATGTTGTCTCAGAAAACATACCCAACTCAGCTTGGAGCAGTCCAGAAAGGCTTCTAAGAAGAGGTGTGATTTCTGAGCTAAGTTGAGTTCAGCAAGTGAGTGAAGAGAGCAGGATGTTTTCTTTTCCAGAATGAGAAGTGTTCAAAGGCTAAAAGGTGTGAGAAGAGAAAAACATATTCTAGGAACTAATATTATATGCAATGACAAAATAACAATCAAATTGACAGGTAGAGGAAGTGGACAGATATGAGGATGAAGAATAAAGTTGAACCCAAACCATAAAGCTCTTTAAACTCCATGCTAAGTTGTATTTTGTCTCAGTGGTGCTGAAAAGTGATTCAGGCAGAGCAGTGGCATGATCACCATTGTGACATGGGACAATGTGTTCAGAGAGACCTTATAGGACAGACATACATTTACTAATGCAACATTTTTGAACCCACACTTTCTCCAGCCCTCCCCACTGAAGTTAATGGTACCCACGAATGCCTGTGTCTCACATCGAATATCTTGGGGTCATCTTGATTCTGCCCTTTCCTACACCTCCTACATCCCCCATCAGCTTGTTCCCTCTCTTATGCCCCTCAGATGTATCCCGGTTCCATTCTCTGCCGCCGTCTCCACTCTCTCTGGCCTGAATGATTGTGTTTGCCTCCTAATCAGTCTCTCCTGCCTCCCTGTGATCCAATCGCCTTCGAGCAGCCGGAGTGATCTTTCAAAAAATCCGATCATGTCACACACACCCCCTCCCTGCCCCGCCCCCGCCCCCACGCACTTAAATCTCCTTAAAAATAGCTCCCATTGGCCTTGGAATGGAACCCAAACTCCTTAGGACAGCCATTGGAGTCCTGGCTGCCTTTCCAGCTACCACAGTCTCCATTTACTCGCCCCCTTGTTAGCAGGCTCTGGCCAGCTGGCCCTCTGACCGCTTCTGGAACTTGCTGAGTTCTTTTTGATTTGAGTCTTTGCACTTGCGGCCTCCTGTTCCCACAGCACCCTTCCCCGTGCAGTTCCTGAGACCCGCTCCCTCCTCCACCTCCAAGCTTAAATATCCTTTTCAAAGAGGCCACCTGAACATCTCCTGAATTTATTCTTTTCACAGCACGTGGTACCTTTCTTTCATAGCTCATGAACAAATGTGTATATGTGCAATTGGTCTGGTCTAAATTTAGTTTATCATGCTTAATTGTTTGATGTCTGTCCTGTCCTGGGAGAATACGAGCTGCCCGAGGGTGGGAGCCGCGGACCTTCGCTGTGGTGCCGGCCGCCTCGCACAGGGGCCTGCAGACGTTCAGCGGGAACGGGAGTGAGTGGTTGAATGAAAAATGAGTGCTATTTACTCTGCTAGAGCAGAACTTTTTCCTGCAGTTGTCCCTCTCATTTTAATAAGAGGAAGGATGCTGGAAAAGAAAAACAAACAAACAAAAAAACCCAAACAGATGATTCCCTTTAGTCTAGTCATTTTTTCTTGCCAAACTTCATTCATTGGTTACGAAGAGGAACTTCTGACAGGCCCCTCTCCCCCACCCCGCCCCACCGCCCCCACCAAGATGCTCGTTGTGAGAGCTGACTGGTTGAGGCGACAGCTTTTCATCAGGTCATAGAGGTGTTGCTTGCTCCTGCCGGTCAGAAAACAACACTGTGTTACAGCAGGGGAGCAGAAGTGAATTCGGATCACCCCACCAAATCCCAGAGTGGAAGCGGCTGGAGAGCGGTCTCAGTCTCAGCTCAGCCCCTTTGTTGTACAAATGAGGAAACTGAAGGCTGGTCAAGAGATCAAGGAAACTGAATCTAGTTCTGTTTTTCCTGTCTGCCATTCCAACCCTGATCTCAGGGAGAGTCTGGTTCTGAGTTGACAAGTGACATCACCATGGCCCTGTGGGGCCATTCCTTACCATGGTTCTGATGGGGTCACCAAGGGCTGTGTTGTCAACAGCCTGCTTGTCCTTCTGGAGCACAAGGAACGTACCTGGCAACTCTGAGTGTCCCCGGCCACTCTGATTGTGGTTATGTTTTCCATGAATTTAGTGAAACTTTAGGGGAAGCTTATTTTTATTCTCCACCTAAACCAAGCCCTGGGGGTTAATGAGCTTTCTAACTTTATTATTTAGTATGTAGTAGTAAAACTTCACTTTTCTTCATTTGTCATTAATGTGCTTCTTGCAAGATCTAAGGCGGGGACCACAGCAGGCGACTTGTAAGTCTCATGTGGCTTGGGTGTCTCATGGCTTTGCAGGTAGGTGTGCTTTGTTGAACTCCCACAACTAATTTGAATTAATTGCCAACATTAAAAAGTGGGCAGTTTTACATAATTATCTGAGATTATAGCTTCTCTTGGAAAATAGAAACATTGAGTAATTCTGGGCCACAATCCTTCAGGGTAACAGTTGGCTGGACCTGAGTAGCGATTGCTTATTTGATTTGATTTGATATTTTATTTTTTTCTAGATTCTTAAATTTATTTTTTTAATTTAAATTATATTTATTGATTATGCTATTATAGTTGTCCCAATTTCCCCTCCTTACCCTCCTCCACACAACTCCCCCACTCCCTCAGGCAATCCCCACCCCACTGTCCATGTCTGCGGGCCATGCATGTATGTTCTTTTTAGACTGGGGAACACTGCCCTGCTTAACACAGTCACCGCCATTTTCAGGCACCTTACTGCAATAGAACAACTGTGACATCGAAAGCAAAGTCAGTCCAGAGAGGTTTGGAGGAGGGATGCAGGGAAACTCAACATCAGGACCAACTATTTTAAGTCAGGAAGGGGACGGGTAAAAGTTCAGAGAACCTAAAGTGTTTATCTCAGTTGTGAGTAGAAACTTGTGTTCATTACGTCTTTTATTTAGATTCTTCTGGTAGGTACTATAGGACTATGCATTAGTTCCCAAAGGCTGCTATAACAAATTCTAAAAACTTGATGGTTTAAGGCCCTGAATGGGTTGCTTGGTTGGTAGGAGCATTGTCTGATACACCAAGGTTGTGGGTTCGATTCCTGGTCAAGGCGTATACAAGAATCAACCAATGAGTGCAAAAATAATTGAAACAACAAATCAGTGTTTCTCTCTCTCCCTTCCTCTCTAAAAATCAATAAGTTAAAAAAAAAACTTGATGGCTTAAAACAACAGAAATTTATTCCCTTACAGCTCTAGAGGCCAAAGTGCAAAATCAGTATTACTCAGCCTAAATCGAGGTGTTGGTACAACTGTACTCTCTCTGGAAAGTCTAGAGGAAAATACCTTCCTTGCCTCTTCCAGCTTCTGGTGGCTGCCTACATTCCTTGGCTTATGGCTACATCGATCCAATTTTTAAGGTCAAGCTTTAAATCCCTCTCTGTCTTCACATTGCCTTCGTGTGTGTGTGTGTGTGTGTGTGTGTGTGTGTATTCTCCCTCTTATGATACATAGGATTCCATTTAGGGTCTACCTAGAGAATTCAGGATGATCTCCTCATCTCAAGATCCTTAAGTTAATCACATCTGCAATGATCCTTTTTTGAAATAAGGCAATACTTACTAGAATCCAAGGACTAGGACCTGACACCATTGGGAACGTTATCCAGCCTACTACAGACTGCTATTGATTTTGGCAACATTCAGCAACATTCAAAGAGTTTGTCCGAAGAGTCAACTTTTCTATATAGACAGTTATATCATAAACAAATAACAATTTGTGTTGACTTATTGAATAAAAGGACTTCTATTCTTCCTTGTCATTCTCTTTCCTTCCTCTCCTACACCTCCCTGTTTGCATTCTTTTTTCTTTAAAAATTTTTTTTTTGGTCTTATATTCTTCAATCTTCAAGACTAAAATGGCTACACAAAAATTCACCAATTTTGATGTTTTAAAAAAATGTACACTGATATGACAGTTGTCACAATACAATCTAACAAAATTGTTTTGAATGAAGTGAAAGACAACTCAGTGCTGCTAGAGCCATCTTACAGAAAAAACCCCGAATGAACCTTTTGGCCAACACAATAGTACCTCATTGTGGTTTTCATTTTTATTTCCTTAATGGCTAATGATGCTGAGCATATTTTTATGTACTGATTGACTACTTACATATTTTATTTAGAGAAATGTGTATTCAGATCCTTTGCCCATTTTTAAATTGAATTGTCTTTTTAGGATTGAGTTGTAGTATGTATATTGTATAAAAGTATATATATTTACCCTCATTTGAGGAGATATTTTCATTGCTTTTTAACAAATTATATTTTATTGATTATGCTAGTACAGTTGTTCTGATTTTTCCCCCTTTGCCACCTGCCACCCAGTGCCCCCTACTCCCTCAGGCAATCCCCCACCATTGGTCATTGGTTCATGTCCATGGGTCATTTGTATAAGTTCTTCAGCTATTCCATTTCCTACACTGTACTTTACATCCCCATGGCTCCTCTGTAACTACCTATTTGTACTTCTTAATCCCTCACCTTTTCACCTATTTTCCTTCTCACTCCCCGCCCCCCAATCTGGCAACCTTCTGGTAACTAACTTCTTTTCTCTTGCTTTTCAGAGTCTTTCTTTATCTTTAACCTCTGGCCTTTTAATAACAGTCTGTCTTGGAGTGGGTCTCTTTCCATCCATCATAATTGGTTCTCTCTGCACTTCCTGGACTTGCATGTCTATTTCCTTCACCAAATTAGGAAAGTTTTCTTTCACTATTTTTTCAGATAGATTTCCAATTTCTTGCTCTTTCTCTTCTCCTTCTGGCACCCCTATGAAGTGAATATTGTACCTCTTAAAGTTGTCCCAGAAGATGTTTATATCATTCTCATTTTTTTGGATTCTTTTTTTCTTTTTGTTGTTCTGTGTGGTTGTTTTTTGTTTCCTTATGTTCCATATTGTTGATTTGATTCTTGGCTTCATCCATTCTACTGTTGTTTCCTTATAAATTGTTCTTTATTTCAATCAGTGTATCCTTTGATTCTGACTGGGTCTTTTTTTGTGCTGTTGAGGTCCTAAGTTCCTTCAGCTTCCTTATAAACAGTGTTTTGAACTCTACATCTGCTAGATTGCTTATCTCCATTTTGTTTAGTTCTTTTTCTGGAGTTTTGGTCTGTTCTTTCATTTGGGCCATGTTTCTTTGTCTCCTCATTTTGGCAGCCTCCCTGTGGTTTTTTTTTTTTTTTCCTATGTATTAGGTAGAGCTGCTTTGACTCCCTGTCTTGGTAGTGTGGCCTAATATAGTAGGTGCTCTGTAGGGTCCAGGGGCATAACCTCCCCTGTCACCCAAGTTCAGTACTTGAGATGTGCCCTCTGTGGGGTCTGAGTACACTCTCCTCTTGTAGTTGAGCCTTGGTTGCTGTTGGCAGATCAATGGGAGGGATTTACCCAGGCCAGTCAGCTGTGAGGACTGGCTGTGACCACTGACCCCTAACCTCTGCCCTCCATGGGGGATCAGCCATGCAGGGGCAGAGTGGTGGTGCTCCAACATGGTTTGTAGCTGTCCATGGGGTGAGCAGGTTCTGGAGTTACCGGAGTGGTATAGGCCAAGGTCAGTTCCAATCTGTGTTTTGCTCGGGCCACCCTGCCTGAGCTATAAAGCAATCTAAGGTAGCTGCTACTTGTGCTGGGCTTAGAGATGCCCAGGTGAAGCCAAGCTGTGACTCTAATCTGGCTGCCTCTAGGGCTCCATGAAGCCAGCTGTTGCTTGTTTGATAGGTTTTAGGAGCCAAGACCAGCCATTCTTATGGAAAAGCAGCTTGGGTATGTCTATAAGTTGGGTGGGGTAGAGCCTCTGTGGATCTCCAAGGTGGATGACTCAGTGTTAGATAGGTTGATGGAGTTTCAGATATGGCACCAGCCTACTAGCTCTGAGGGGAAGGGCTTGGCAAAGGGACAATGGCCTCTGCTTGCCCCAATGGCAGACGCTTCAGTCTCTCCCTGTCTACCACCGTTGTCCTTCAAGCTGCCATCCTGGTGCTGGAGCTCAGAAGGGGACAAGTCTGAGTAGGTAAGTCTGTGCATGGGTTCCCCAAGAGGAAATGCATAGGGCTCCAGCAGCCTCCTCCACCGATTCAATCCCTGCTGGTTTTTTGCTGCCAGAAGTTGTGGGGACTTACCTTTTTGGAACTGGAGTCCTGGGCTGGGGGGTCTGGCGTGGGTCTGGGACTCCGAGATCCTGAGAAAGCCCCCCTGAATTTTTATCCACCTGGGTGTTGGACCAGCCCGTTCAGTGTCTGCACCCTTCCTACCAGTCTGGATGGACGTGGTTTCTTCATTCCGTACTTGTCAGACTTCCATTCAACTCAATTTCTTCTTTTTTTAAATGTTTTGGTGTTTTTATGGTGGTAAAATATACATAACATGCAACTTATCATTTTAACCATTTTTAAGTGTACATTAAGTACATTCACGTTGTTATGCAGCATATCCCCATCTCATGAATTTTTTAAATATATATTTTATTGATTATGCTATCACAGTTGTCCCATTTCTCCTCCATCATTTCCCTCCACCCTGCACACCCCCTCCCACCCACATTCCCCCCTTTAGTCCATGTCCATGTGTCATAAGTTTTCTAGCTTCTACATTTCCCACACTATTCTTGCCCTCCCCCTGTCTATTTTCTACCCACCGTCTATGTTACTTGTTCTCTGCACCTTTTCCCCCTCTCTCCTCCTCCCGCTCCCCTGTTGCTAACCCTCCATGTGATCTCCATTTCTGTGGTTCTGTTCCTGTTCTAGTCGTTTGCTTAGTTTACTTTTGTTTTAGTTGTGGTTGTTAATAACTGTGAGTGTGCTGTCTTTTCACTGTCCTATTTTTTATCTTCTTTTTCTCAGGTAAGTCCCTTTAACATTTCATATAGTAAGGGCTTGGTGATGATGAACTCCTTTAACTTGACCTTATCTGAGAAGCGCCTTATCTTCCCTTCCATTCTAAATGACAGCTTTGCTGGATAGAGCAATCTTGAATGTAGGTCCTTGACTTTCATGGCTTGGAATACCTCTTTCCAGCCCTTTCTTGACTGTAAGGTCTCTTCTGAGAAATCAGCTGACAGTCTGATGGGAACTCCTTTGTAGGCGACTGTCCCCTTTTCCCTTGTGGCTTCTAGAATTCTCTCCTTCATTTGAATCTTGGCTAATGTAATTATGATGTGCCTTGGTGTGTTCCTCCTTAGGTCCAATTTCTTTGGGACTCTCTGAGCTTCCTAGACTTCCTAGTAGTCTATTTCCTTTGCCAGACTGGGGAAGTTCTCTTTTATTATTTGTTCAAATAAGTTTTCCACTTGTTGCTCTTCTTCTTCTTCCCCTTCTAGTAGCCCTACAATTCAGATGTTGGGATGTTTAAAGATATCCTGGAGGTTCCTAAGCCTCTCCTCATTTTTTTGAATCCTTGTTTCTTTCTTGTTTTCTGTTTGTTTCTTTGTTTCTTCTTTCTGGTCCCCTCCATTGATTTGAGATCCAGTTTTCCTCCCATCACTATTGGTTCCCTATGCATTTTCCTTCATTTCACTTATTGTAGCCTTCATTTGTTCATCTAATTTGTGAGGAAAATCAACCAATTCTGTGAGCACCCTGATCACCAGGGCTTTGAACTGTGCATGTGATAGGTTGGCTATCTCTTGGTTGCTTAGATGAATTGGCTCTGGGGCTTTGATCTGTTCTCCCGTTTCAGCCATTTTTGGTTTTGTGTTTTTTTTTTTTTTCGGGGGGCGGGGGGTGGTTCTGGTCGTGGCTGTTAGTTAGGGGCGGAACCCTAGGTGTTCCCCAGTATGGGGCAGCCCAGTCGCTGGGTTGTGATGCTGTATGTGTGGGCGGGGTCCAAGAGGGAACAATGGCGCTTGCTCCATGCTCTCTGAGATTCCAGTCCCTTCCGCTGCTTTCCCCAAGCAAACTGGGCCCTTCTGGTGCTGATTTCCATGTGGGTGGGCTTGTGTACGTCTCAGGACCATGTGGGCCTCTCCAAGGAACTCTCCTGTGAGGCTGGGAGTCTCTCCTGGCACCTCAGTCCCCACGAGTGTTTTCAATTGGTGCTTTTAGTCCTCACTTCCCAGCGTTGGGGCCCTGGGTTGTGCAGTCTGTCTCACTGCCCATTTTCACCTGGTTTATCTGCCCACGAATGTGTGACAGTGGTTGGCCACCTTGTGCGCCTCGCTTGGTCTGCTTGTTGCCTCCCCACGCCTAGTAACCGCCGCCTGTGTGCCTGGGGTGTGCCAACCGCCCCCTGTGCGTCCGGGACCACTAGCCACTGCTTTTTCCTGCCGTGATCCCTCTCCGCCAGCCACCAACTCTGTCCCTCTTACCCGTCTGGGTGAATCGTTGTTGGACTTCAGTACAATTCAATTTTCTATCTGTTCTGATTGTTGTTTGGGCTCTAAATTTTTGTTGTCCTTAATTTTGCTTGTGAGAAGAGGCACAGTGTGTCCACCTATTTCTCCATCTTGGCCAGAAGTCTTTGACTCAATTTCTGACATTCCTGAGTGATGGTTGTTCTATATTTTAAGTTGTAATTTTGATGTGGTTGTGTGAAGAGGTGAGCCATGTCTGCTTTCATCGCCATTTTTGCTGGAAGCTGATCATTATTGCTTTTTTTTTTTTTTTTTCTTAGAGAGGGAAAGGAAGAGAGAGAAACATCCATGTGAGAGAGAAATTGGTGGCCTCCCATACATGCCTGGGCCCAGGATCATATGCACTGGGACCAGGGATCAAACTCACAACCTTTTGGTGATGGGATGATGTTCCAACCAGCTGAGCCACCCTAGCTAGAGCTTTTATATTTTTTAGATACAAGTCTCTGATAAGATATATGATTTGCAAAATTTTCCTCCTATTCTGTGCATTGTATTTCCACTATCTTGATGGTATTCTTTGAAGTACAGAGTTTTAAATTTTGATTGTTGCTTGTGATTTTGGTGTCACATTTAAGAAATCATTGCCTAATCCAAGGCGATTTTTACCTATGTTTTCTTTTAAGAGTTTTATAATTTTTGCTCTTACATTTACGTCTTTGATCCATTTTGAATTTATTTTTAAATATAATATGAAGTAGAGGGTACCACTTTATTCTTTTGCATGTGGCTATCCAATTGTCCCAACCCCTATGGAAAAGATGAATTTTCTCCATTGGGTTGTCTTGGTGCCCTTGTTGACCACAAGTGTGAGGTCAACAAGGGTTTGTTTCTGGAACTTCTTTTTATTTACTAGAGATGTCATAGCAGCACCCTGATAGCATCTGGTTTTAGTGGGAAAATGTTTCTTCACCTTTTTGTAGTACTGCTGTGACTGTTTGATAGCCTTTACTGATATAAAGATGTTTCTTTGCATTTCTAGTTTAAGAGATTTTAAAAATTTGTGTTTAGGGAATTTCAAATGATTTCTTTGCATCTATGTGAATGATTACATTTTGTTTTTATTTTTTCATTTGTTAGCGTGTTAAGTCACGTTGAAGGATGTTTCTAATGGTGAAATTTTGCATTCCTGAGATAAACCCTTCTTGGACTTGCTTCTATTTTTATGTAGCATTTCTGTAACTATGTATATAAGTGAGATTGGACTATAGATTCCTTCTCTTGTACAGTTTTGATCTGGCTTTGGTAGCAAAACTCAAAACATGTTTTTGGTTTTTTGTATCAGACATCTCCTGAGCATGGTTTAAAACTCTTCCCAGCCCTTCCTCTTACTCCCACACATGCTGGCTTTGTCTCTGGCTTTGGATGGGTACCACCTGACTACACTTTTCTGCGTCTGTCTCATGTTCCTCCTGTATCCTTCCTAGGACTCCCCCAGTGCGCAGGCATGAGATGCTGCAAAACCCGCTCTGCACTCACACAAATGCACCAGAAAATGGCACTGTGGGATGGGGGTGGGGGTGAGGCTGCCAAGGCCTGCCCCTGGGAGGTCTTGGCCAAGGCACTCAGGAGATCCTGTACACTCTCCTTTCTTTCCCCAGGCTGAGATGAAGTTATTGAAACCTTTCAGAAGGTCCCGGTCTCCCTTAGTGGAGGCCAGCTCCATGATGCATCCTTCTATTAGCTTTCCTCCTTCCCTCCTTCAACCTCTGTCCCTCACTTCTGTTTCTGGGGATCACTCCAAATGACCTAGCTACATGCAAGCCTGTGGCTCAGGCTCAGTTTTCAAGGAAACTCAAGCTACGGGAGTTTTGCCTCAGAAAAGAAGTTGATAACTTTCCTTCTTTAAAAAGTTCTTTTTCTGTGAAAGGACTCACAGACACAGACAACAGTATGGTGATTGCGGGGGAAGGGGGTGTGAGTGAAGGAGGAAGAGGGTGTGAAGGGTATA
This sequence comes from Glossophaga mutica, assembly GCA_039655065.1. Lineage (NCBI taxonomy): Eukaryota > Metazoa > Chordata > Mammalia > Chiroptera > Phyllostomidae > Glossophaga > Glossophaga mutica. Next base: position 198,009,040 of record CM077304.1, read on the forward strand.
AATGGTAACAGGAAAAAAACCACAATACAAACTCTTTTTTGTGTGTGATGGTTGTATTGGATAAGAATAATCTATTGAATGTTTGTTAAAATCTGCCAATGAATCCATATGGTGTCATTTGTGAGAAGAGATGGGAAAATACTTTCCCTCTGCAACTTATTCAAGTTTTTAAGTAGTTATTGGTTTATTCAAGTTTTCCATTTCTCTTTATTTTTTAATTTATATTTTTCAAACTTTTAATGTTCTCTTATAGTTTTAATTTTTTCTATTGCATTCGTAATTATGTTTCCCCTTTACCCCCAATGCTGTGCTTAATTTATGGCTTCTCTGTTTTTTCTTGGGCAATATTTATTTATTGGTCATGATTCATTTGTCTTTTCAAAGAACTGGCTTTTAGTTTTATTGGTGATCATTAATTTCTGCTTTTGTATTTACTTATTTTTTTCTGATTTCTTGGAGTTTACTTTGAGTCTACTTTGAGTCAAATGCTTTCTGAATTAGCTCATTTATTTTTATTAAAAAGTTTTAATAACTTTGTAGTGCATACAAATATTAAGGTATAATGCTGTGTACCTGAAACATTAATCATAAGATATCTTAAACACCCATAAAAACAAACAAAAAACCTCTCCATATATGTGTAATAAATATCCATATGACTATTACCCAGATTTGAAAAATCAGATTATTTATTTTCAATCTTTCTTATTTACTAAAGATGTATTTATTAATAAATACATTAAAAACTATACATTTTCATATAAAAACAACATTTGTTGCATCTTACAATTCTGGATTTGTAGAGCTTTGGTTATTTTGAATGATATTTTTAAAATTCCAGCTATATTTTTCCATCTCCTCATGCTGGTTCTAATTTTATTGCTCTGTGACAGGAACTTGTTAAATCTGTTCTTTTAGAAGCTGGTATTTCTTTTATTGATGCAGAAAGAAGCTCGTGACATACTGTTGAGAGAAAACATCATTATGTCGAAAAGATTGCATTCAGGAGAAAGGAAAAATCATGTGCATGCTTGCAGACAGAGAAGATGAGGGGGATACAGGCTGAAACATTTATTCGCCCAATAGTTATCACCAAAGCGACAGGTAGTTATGGACGTTTAAAAAAAATTCATTTTGCTTCTTGAATTTCCAATAATTTCTTCAGACTGATCTGGCTTCTGGCCAAGATGGAGGGGTAGGTGGACACACTGTGCCTCCTTGCACAAACAAAATTAAGGACAGCAAAGATTTAGAAACAAGAAAACAACAGAACTGATAGAAAATTGAACCGTACGGAAGTCCAACAACCATTCATCCAGACTGGTAAGAGGGGTGGAGTCATGGCAGGAAAAAGTGGAGGTTGGTGGACCTGGGCATGCAGGCAGCAGTGGCTGGAAGATCCCAGGTGTGCAGGTGGCAGCTAGCAGACCCCAGGCGCACAGGCAGTGGCTAGTGGACTCCGGGCACGGGGTGGCAACAGTGCAGACCCAGTGAGCCCTGCAAAGTGACTGGCTGACCAGGTGGTCCCACATTTGCATGCAGATAATCCAGGCTAAGGGGAAGTGGTAGAAGGGACTGGAATCCGGGAGAGAGCAGAGAAAGCACCATTGTTCCCTCTTGGACCCCGCCCACACATACAGTATCACTACTCAGCAACTGGGCTGCCCCGCCCTGGGGAACACCCAAGGCTCCGCCCCTCACTATGTAACAGCTGCAGCCAGACCAAAAAAAAAAAAACAAACCCAAAATCGCTCAAATGGGAGAACAAATCAAAGCCCCAGAGCCAATTCATCTAAGTGACCAAGAGATAGCCAACCTATCAGATGCACAGTTCAAAGCACTGATTATCAGGATGCTCACAGAATTGGTTGATTTTGGTCGCAAATTAGATGAACAAATGAAGGCTACAATAAGTGAAATGAAGGAAAATGCACAGGGAACCAATAGTGATGGGAGGAAACCTGGAACTCAAATCAATGAAGTGGACCAGAAGGAAGAAACAAATAAACAAACAGAAAAGAATGAAGAAACAAGAATTCAAAAAAATGAGGAGAGGCTGAGGAACCTCCAGGACATTTTTAAACATCCCAACATCCGAATTATAGGGGTATCAGAAAGAGAAGAAGAGCAAGAAGTGGAAAACTTATTTGAACAAATAATAAAGGAGAACTTCCCCAATCTGGCAAAGGAAATAGACTTCCAGAAAGTCTAGGAAACTCAGAGAGTCCCAAAGAAGTTGGACCTAAGGAGGAACACACCAAGGCACATCATAATTACATTAGCCAAGATTCAAATGAAGGAGAGAATTCTAGAAGCCACAAGGGAAAAGGGGACAGTCTCCTACAAAGGAGTTCCCATCAGACTATCAGCTGATTTCTCAGAAGAGACCTTACAGTCAAGAAAGGGCTGGAAAGAGGTATTCCAAGCCATGAAAGTCAAGGACCTACATCCAAGATTGCTCTATCCAGTGAAGCTGTCATTTAGAATGGACGGGAAGATAGAGTGCTTCTCAGATAAGGTCAAGTTAAAGGAGTTCATCATCACCAAGCCCTTACTATATGAAATGTTAAAGGGACTTATCTAAGAAAAAGAAGATAAAAAATTTGACAGTAAAAAGACAGCAAACTCACAGTTACTAACAACCACACCTAAAACAAAAGCAAACTAAGCAAATGACTAGAACAGGAAAAGAACCACAGAAATGGAGATCACATGGAGGGTTAGCAACAGGGGAGTGGGAGGAGGAGAGAGGGGGAAAAGGTACAGAGAACAAGTAGCATAGATGGTGGGTAGGAAATAGACAGGGTGAGGGCAAGAATAGTGTGGGAAAAGTAGAAGCTAAAGAACTTATGACACATGAACATGAGCTAAAGGGAGGGAATGTGGCTGGGAGGGGGGTGCAGGGTCGAGGGGAATGATGGGGGAGAAATGGTACAACTATAATAGCATAATTAATAAAATATATAAAAAATAATTTCTTCAATGACCATGTAGTCTCTTAAAAAATTAAAAATTAGTTTACAGATTTTTAAAAATATCTTTTTTTATGTAAAATAATCATTTAAAAAACCTTGAAATATAGAAGTGTATGCTATAGAAATCTGTTGCTTGACTCTAAACATAGAGCCTACAATTACTAACTTAAACTGGTAGAAAGAATTGAAGAAATCATGTAGTTTAGTATTTCTCAGAACCAAGCCACAACCTCCCAGTGAGTCCTCAAACCAATTTTGTGGGTTACAACCAGTATTATTTTATTCATTAAGAGTTTAAAAATTGAATAAGATAGACAAAAACAGAAAGTATCAGAGCACACTGGACGTAGAAAGGCTGTGTATCCTATTGGCAAACTGGGTTTTGCAACATGATTTGTGTCTGTGTGTAGCGTGGGTGCCTGTGCATGTATGCGGTCTGTATGTACACACTTGTGCTTCTGGTGTGTGTATTTTGGTATGTGTGTGCTTATGCATGTGTGTGTTTTGTGGTTTAGATATATTCCTTACTGTTGGCCCTAGACTAAAAAGTTTTAAACTTATTGTCCTCGTTCAAAATACCTTACTTTATGCATAAGGAAATGGAGGCTCAGACAGGCAGGGTGACTTACCTAAGATGAGTCGCAGAGCTAGACTTCCTACTTAGGTGTCTGGACCTACAGGCTTTATCCAATTTCATAGATGCCTCTGTTGCCAGGACCATTGGAAGGACGTTAAAGGGTGGAAAGGTGGGTAAATGTGTTTTGTTTTTGAAAGACCATGAGGAAGAGACACTGTGGAGGATGGACTAACGTGGAAGTTAGGACTCTGGTTGGAGGATTTCATGTCAGCCCTGGTGGGAATTGATGACTCCATGAACGCACTGGACCTAGGCCTGCTGAGATGCAGAATGGTGCGACATTTGCTTGAAGACAGAAGTGACAGGACCTGGTGCTGACTAAATTTGAAGCGGTACCATGGAAGGAGTTAGGGACACGTCCCAAGCTGCAGATGGGCGCCTGGAGATAGGGTAGGGCTGTTTGCTGAACAAGAGAAAATGGGAGGAGCGTTTTCAGCACCAGAGGTGTCAAGACTAGATTTGAGATGTCTTTGGGACTTGGTACTAGAGACTTCCAGAAGGGAGTGAGAAGTCTAGCTCAGGGATAAAGCTGACTCTCTGGGAGTCATCTGTGGAGGTCAAGGACAGCTGTGAAATTGCTTTGTCCTCACCCCTGAGTGTGGTTTCCAGGGTTTCTTATTCGAAGGCCAGCAGCAGAAACTTCTCACAGCACATCACCTCAACCAAATGCCACAGAAATGCAAAGTGAAACCGGGGGAGACTGACTCAGAAACCAAACCAACAAATTCTCCTCTCAGAGGCTCTTTATTTACTCATTTGGTTTCCTTTTGTGCCAGTGTAATTAAACAGAGCTTTCTTTCTTTTACTTGGAACCTCTTTATTTGGCCATCAGGGACTTCCCTCTGGTAGGGGCAGCAGTCACTCCAAGGACTTACCCCAGAGACCTCAGAACAGAAGCAGCTGCCTTTCCACTGGAACTGTTATTTCTCTGCCTAAGGAACCTTCCCAACCAACAATCCTGCTAACCATTTATGGGAAATTTGGCCTTTGGGCACCACAGATATTAAATTCACAGTGAAACTGTGGAAGACTCCCATTCAGTAAAAATTCCTTTCATAACTCTCCAAGCTGAAAACACAAAACCACATTTCGGGTTGTAGGCGTAGCCACTCCAAATAACCCAACTGACCTGCTGTTGCCTTTACAATATGTGGGTCCTGTGAATTCCAAGGGAATTCATGAAATAGAGGGAGAAAGAAGTATTTTGTTATTTCACTTTTTATATAGATGAGTAGGGTTTTGTTGGGAGGTTATGAAGCTACAGGTCAGGGACATTTCTTAGTGGTGGCTGTCAAACCGGGGCTGGATGAAAGGAACTGGAGGCAGAATTTACCTGGATTGAAGGTGCCTAAAAATTTCCCACTGGCCACAGATACAGGATTGGTCACAGACTCGATTCATGATGTTGATAAGTCACATCACCTCCCAGGTTTAATTTCTTTTTCTTCAAGAAAAGTAGAAATGGGATCAGGTGGTCCCTCAGTTTCTTTCTGGATCTAAAGATACTATGATTTTATGAATGACTTTATAGTAGTCTTCAGTTAATAAAAACAATTATATCGAACACTTTGGAAAGATAAACACAATTTTCTTTGACTTCCAACATCACTCATTTAATTGGGCAAATACATATGGGCAGCCTGTTATGTGCCTGGCGTCCTGCTTGGTGCAGGGGAGACTGAGGACAGAGGTCACAGTACCCTGTCCTTGCAGCTACAGGAGACGCAAGGCAGCCACGTTCCTGGGTCAGCAATGGCCCGAGCTTTCTCTCTCTGACTCTGTCATGTCCCAGTGTGCCCAACATAAAAGGAAGTCAAATTCTGGTAATTTACTGTCTCTCGTGGCCACTAGTGTGAAGGGCAGAGTTTAGTCGCTTTTCTTTGCTGTTATATCTCCAGTACTTAGAAAAATGCCCAACACATTGTTGGTGATTGATGTACAAGGTGCACTGAGGGGGCAGAAGGCTGGAGGATTCATTTAAAAGTGGTGGAAGCATGAGTTAATACAGTGGTCTTCAAACTGAAGTATGCTTATCCAAAAATAATCTACAAAGGCTCTCCAAGGGGCAGGTAGGCAGGGATAGCTGTAGGAGAATCAATGTCTAGATCCTCAACCTCAGTGTGAACCATTTCACGAAGCGAATCTGCCTCAGAGCCACTGAGAAAGTTGGCCTGCTGGCTTCTTTCTCGTATTCCCTTTTACACTGTTTTCTTATTGTTTAGCAAGGAATGGCTTTTCTCTCCAGTCTTACCAAGATGCATTCCCACAGGTGGTAAAAAGCACCTGAGAAGAAAGCCTTGAAAGCATAGAGATGGTAAAGAGCTCTCATGACTGGCTAATAAATGTTTGGAAGTCAAGTGGTTTCCAATTCGTTGCTATCAACAAAAATCAAATAGAACCTAATGGAGCTGTCATCTGACAGAACTCACAGAATTAATGTTGCTGTAATAAGATTCCTTTTGAACTTCCGGCCAAGATGGAGGCATAGGTAGACATACTGTGCCTTCTCGAACAACCAAAATAAGGACAACAAAAATTTAGAAACAAAAAAATCAATCCAAACTGACAGAAAATTGAACTGTACAGAAGTCTGACAACCAAGGAGTTAAAATAGACACATTCATCCAGACCGGTAGGAAGGACGGAGTTGGGTGGCTGGACAGAGAGGGGTCACAGCAGGAAGAAAGTGGTGGCTTGCAGACCCCGGGTGCGCAAGGCAGCAGCTGACAGATCCTGGGTGCGGGGTGGCAACGGGCAGACCCAGTGAGGTGTGCAGGGCAGTTGGCTGACCAGGTGGTCCCACATTCACATGCAGATAATCTAGGGGAAACCAGGGAGTGAGACAGACCATGCAACCCAGGGTTCCAGTGTGGGGAAATAAAGCCTTAAACCACCCATTGAAAACACCTGTGGGGGTTGAGGCAGCGGGAGAGACTCCCAGCCTCATAGGAGAGTTCATTGGAGAGACCCACAGGGTCCTAGAATGTATACAAGCCCACCCACCTGGGAATCAGAACCAGAAGGGCCCAGTTTGCTTGTGGGAGGCAGCAGAAGGGACTGAAATCCAAGAGAGTGCAGAGCTGATGCCATTGTTCCCTCTCTGACCCCTCCCCCACATACTGCATCACAACCTAGCGACTGGGTTGCTCCACCCAGGTGGACACCTAAGGCTCCTCCCCTCACTACATAACAGGCGCATCAAGATGAAAAAAAAAATGGCCCAAATGAAAGAACAGATCAAAGCTGCAGAGTAAATACAACTAAGCGACGAAGAGATAGCCAACCTATCAGATACACAGTTTAAAGTGCTGGTGATCAGGATGCTCACAGAATTGGTTCATTTTGCTCACAAATTAGATGAAAAAATGAAAAAATCTAAGTGAAATGCAGGAAAATGCACAGGGAACCAATAGTGATGGGAAGAAAACTGGGACTGAAATCAATGCAGTGGACTAGAAGGAAGAAAGAAACAAACAAACAGAAAAGAAGAAAGAAACAACAATTCAAAAAAATGAGGAGAGGCTCAGGAACCTCCAGGACATCTTTAAACGTCCCAACATCCAGATTATAGGGGTAGCAGAAGGGGAAGAAGAAGAGCAACAAGTGGAAAACTTATTTAAACAAATAATAAAGGAGAACTTCCCCAATCTGGCAAAGGAAATAGACTTCCAGGACGTCCAGGAAGCTCAGAGAGTTCCAAAGAAGTTGAACCCAAGGAGGAACACACCAAGGCACATCATAATTACATTAGCCAAGATTAAAATGAAGGAGAGAATTCTAGAAGCAGCAAGGGAAAAGGGGACAGTCACCTACAAAGGAGTTCCCATCAGACTGTCAACTGATTTCTCAAAAGAGACCTTTCAGGCAAGAAAGGGCTGGAAAGACATATTCCAAGTCATGAAAGTCAAGGGCCTACATCCAAGATTGCTCTATCCACAAAGCTTTCATTTAGAATGGAAGGGAAGATAAAGTGCTTTTCAGATAAGGTCAAGTTAAAGGAGTTCATCATCACCCAGCCCTTATTATATGAAATGTTAAAGGGACTTATCTAAGAAAAAGAAGATAAAAAATATGAACAGTAAAAAGACAGCAAACTCACAGTTATTAACAACCACACCTAAAACAAAAGCAAAAACAAACTAAGCAAACGACTAGAGCAGGGACAGAACCACAGAAATGGAGATCATATGGAAGGTTAGCAACAGGGGAGTGGGAGGAAGAGAGAGGGGGAAAGGTACAGAGAATAAGTAGCATAGACGGTGGGTAGAAAATAGACAGGGGGAGGGCAAGAATAGTGTGGGAAATGTAGAAGCTAAAGAACTTATAACACATGGACATGAACTAAAGGGGGGAATTTGGGTGGGAGGGGGTGTGCAGGGTGGAGGGGAATGGTGGGGGAGAAATGGGACAACTGTAATAGCATAATTAATACAATATATTAAAAAAAGACTCCTTCCATTTCCATCTACTTACTTATGAGCAAGTTTTCTCAAGGTTTCTGTCTATACAAATAATGGGAATAGAAATGATGGCTAACTCTGTCTCATTCTGTCAATAAATAATGTTCATTGACATTGTTGAATTAGAAAAGAAAACAATATCCTCTCAATAAAAGATGCATTTCCAATACAATTTACTTTTTATTCTATAATTGTTCATCAGTTTATAATATATTTACATTATGTTTATCAATTTAGTAACAGGAACTCAGTATAAAAAACCTTATTACTTAGAACCTATGGTCACAGGAAACTTTAAAAAAGTTAAATTTATATACTTTTTTGTGTAAAGGAGTTTGATAGGGTGATCAATGAGGCATGTCTAAAAAAATGAAACAAAATTACATAAGGACTAAATTCTGATGGGGAAATGGAATGGAAATATAAGTTCAAGAATAAAAAGTGATATAAAGTTTCCAACGGTTAAAGAAGAGCTTGCTCATTTATTTTTAAAAAGGAGATGTTAGTTAAATTACTTTGATATTTAAATTCCATTGGATACCAGAAAAAGATATGTTCAATTTGATATATCAGATATATTTTTAAGTCTTTTTATTTAGAAAGTTCTGGAAATGATATTTTTGCAGTTCTTTAAAAGTATAATGGAAAAATTGTGAAATCAACTTAAAAATGTATGAGGAGTACACAGTTTTAAACATTTTTCTGGGGACTGTGCAGGCAGCAAAGTGTGGAGACCACCAGGCTAATAATACAAGTGTGGCGTTCTGAGCCTGGTTGCACGGTCCCGAGTGAGCCTTGGGAAATGCCCTTCTTAATCCCTCCATGCCCATTTCTCTTTCTGCAAAATAAAAAGCACACCTGCCTGCTTTCCCTTATTCTCAGGAAAATTGTGAGATCATACGAAATAATGAAACAAGGTAAAAGGTCTAGATTATTTGCTGGGAGTAAGTTGGACACCTCTGGGAAGTTTCAATAACTTTTTGAGACTAACAGGATGCTGGTTAGTTCCCCAGAAAGTGTGCATGAAAGGTCTTCTTATTACTACCTCTGCTTTGCCGTGGCCTCTCATTTCCCTCAGTGTTGATTCAGCCTTGGGAACGTCACCATTTGACAGCGTAGGGTCAGTTGTTGCGTCTCTGCATCATAGGGTTAGCACAGAGGACCCAACTACACTTCAGGTCCCTGTCCAAGGTTCTACTCTGATGGTCAGAAGGAGAAATTGTACACAGGGCTGTGAGGGTCCACGTGTCTTAGCCCAGAGAATATTGACTGAGCTTCTGAGTATTGTCACTGTTAGCACCTGTTCAGGTAACTGAGGATGGTCAGGCCACACCACGTGTGCCCCTTGAGCTTGGTGGATCATCTGATGTATCTTGTATTCAATTCCTTTCCTCTTTAAGATGCTTATAATTTTGTAAACAATGAATGGAAAGATAGACCTGAGCCTCTCATCTCTGTTCATAAAGCACATTAGGTTGTGATGTAGAGCAGGTCGAATGTGCCTCGGAATTGGCTTTTACTTCACAGGCCTTACAAGAACATTGGATCTCAAATGAGGATTAAGACACCTACAGTTATTTTTAATTTAAATTATTTTTATTGTTGTTCAGTTACAGCTGTTCGTATTGTCTCCCCACCCTTTCCCCCACCCCCTCCAAACCCACCTCCCTCCCTTGCTTCTACCCTCCCCCTTGCTTTTGTCCATGTGTCCTTTGTAGTAGTTCCTGAAAACCCTTCCTCCCGCTGTCACCTCCCCCCTACCCTCTGGCTATTGTTAGATTGTTCTTAATTTCAGTGTCTTTGGTTATGTTTTGTTTGCTTTTTTCTTTTGTTGATTATGTTCCAGGTGAGGTCATATGGTATTTGTCCCTTACTGCCTGGTTTATTTCATTTAGCATAATGCTTTCCAGATCCATCCATGCTGTTGCAAAGGGTAGGAGCTCCTTCTTTCTTTCTGCTGCATAGAATTCCATTGTGTAAATGTACTACAGTTTTTTGATCCGTTCATTTACTGATGGGCACCTAGGTTGCTTCCAACACTTGGCTACTGTAAATTGTGCTGCTATGAACATTGGGGTGCATAGGTTCTTTTGGATTGGTGTTTCAGGGTTCTTAGGGTATAATCCCAGCAGTGGAATTACTGGGTCAAAAGGCAGTTCCATTTTTGGTTTTCTGAGGAAATTCCATCCTGTTTTCCACAGTGGCTGCACCAGTCTGCATTCCCACCAACAGTGCACTAGGGTGGGAATGCACCGAATTCACCCTTTTCTCTGCATCCTCTCCAACAGTTGTTTGTTGATTTGTTTATGTTGGCCATTCTGACCTGTGTGAGGTGGTATCTCATTGTGGTTTTAATTTGCATCTCTCTAATGGCTAGTGATGCTGAGCATCTTTTCCTGGGTCTCTGTGCTCTCTGTAAAGACACCTGCAGTTTTGAAAAGACATGGAGTTTTAAGTCATTGCATAAGTCTAAGAACTTGTGCCGGAGCCCTGGCTTGTGTAGCTCAGTGGATTGAGCATAGGCCTGCAAACCAAGGGGTTGCTGGTTTGATTCCCAGTCAGGGCGCATGCCTGGGTTGCAGGCCAGGTCCCAAGGACGGGGTGCAAGAGAGGTAGCCACATATTGATGTTTCTCTTCCTCTGGTTCTCCTTCTTCCCCCCTCTCTCTAGAAATGAATAGATAAAATCTTAAAAAAAAAAAGACCTTGTTGGGGAAATTGGGTGGTGAAGAACTGTATGTAAAAGGAGAAATTAGGAGTAACATTTCTCTATGAGATAGTATTGAACATTCATTCATTCATTCACTCACTCACTCATTCAACATATATTTACTTAGCTCCTATCGAGTGCCATTCGCTGAGCTGGGCAGGAAGAAACACAGATAAATGCCCTTCCCTGCCCTCAAGGAGTTGAACTCTGGTTGCAGAAGGGCTGAAACAATGACAATACTATGAAATTACCCCAGTGAGGATGCTGTGGGGGCAGAGGAGAAAAAAAAACCCAGCAAATTCTGTCTAAGGAAGCAAAGAAAGAATTTCTGGAGGAGATGGCATTTGAGTGCAAAGGTGGGCGAGGGCATTTCAGGAATAAAGTAATGCCATGGACAAAGGCCTGGGGACAAGGGGGAACTGGGGATCAAAGGAGGGGCTCAAATGTTACCTGCTCAAAACCTGAGAGGGTAGTAGCAGGACTTAGGCCGGATGGGAAGACAAGAAACAGATCATACCATGTCTTGAATATCATGCAGAGAGTTTATATTTAATCCTGTGGGTGATAGGCTTTCAGGACATTGAGCAGGGATGGGTCAAGGTCAGATGTTTGTTAGAAATGTTCCAAGATCACGGAGCTCTGTGGAGGGTGGATTGAGGTGACAGGGCCCGGGCCACAAGGTTAGAGGCACGAGGAGTGAGGTGCAGTCAGGACTCTCAATCCTGACAGAAATGCGACTGAATCTAGCATATGCCAAATGGGCCATTACTGGCTGCCGAAACATGTCGAGGGGAAGGTCTGACTTCAGACTAAACCCAAGAACATGTAGGATGTCACCAGGGCTTTTCTCCTTCACCCTGGCCTCTCTCAGCTCTGTCTTGCTGCTGTCGTTAGCTTCTGCTGCAAACTTCCCCTCCACATAGTAGGTGAGATGCCAGGACCTTATTGTCTCAGTTCGACAATTCCCGTATTCATATACCAATTCAGGGAAGCTTCTGATTGGCTCCACTGGGGTCACATGCACATTAACAAACCAATTATTGATGGAAGGTAGGGGGATAGGTAGTTCACTCTGGGTGACTGCCTGGGTCACTCCTGCGAAAGAAGGGGCAGGCACCGAGTCTGACAGCCCCAGCAGAACCACACAGAGAAAGAGGTCCCCTAAGAGAACAGGAGAAGAGTGGAACATGCACTGGGGATATAAAGACACTAGCTACCGTGTGGGGGGTAAATGCAGACAACTGTAATTGAACAACAATAAGATAATTAAAAAAAAAAAAAAAAAAAGGACTCTAGCTACCACCGACCACAAGAACAGACTTCGATTGCGATATGAGAATGGAACTATGGAAAAGAGGACAGAAAAAAGAGGGGGGTGTACAATGGACATCAGAGTTTGGCTTTCATTCACTTGATCTTTTAAAACAAAATAGATTTCTGTTCTGGGCAGGTAACTGGATGCTGCCACTAGATGATTCCAGGTGTGGCAGTCAGAGAGGGATAAGTAAATACATAAAGATAACTATATAAATAAAAATAGATAAATAAATACGTAGCGATATTTGCTTATGATACCTTTCCGGGTTCCTCAGAAGAGTTTGAAGCAACTTAAAAGGATAATCTAGTAAACTAGGAATCGCGTTACTCCAAGCTCTTACCCAGTCTGTCATAGGTGAGCTGCCAATTTAGTTCTTTGCTTCTTGGAAGCCAACACAAGGAGGCAACATTATGAGTAAAAAAATTTACAAGGGAAACTTGACTATTATTGGTACCCTGAAAGGAATCTCTCCCCAGGCACCCATGAAGTTGTCATTGTGTAATGCTGTCGTGATATGATGCTGTCTGTATGTACATTTTGTGGGGCTCTTTCCTAGAATGATGTTCAGTACTGGCCGATGTCATACAGCTAAACATTAGTTAATAGAAGTAATGAACTCTGTAACAAACTCAGGATATTTTGAAATCTTAGAAAGGTCTTGCAGAGGCCAGGTCAGCCCAGCAGTTAGATAAATAGGTAGCATTTACTTAGCTGTGAATCCCTTTAGTGATATGATGCTGTCTCACACTCCACTTGTTTCTGTTAGTTGTATTGCCAATCTGGTCCGGAAATGCATTTGCATACATGCCCTCTGGAAGAGAGGCCTATAACCAGTGGTCCAACTCCTTTTCCCCCTACACATCTCACCCTACCTATCAGCTCACTGCAGTGTCTTCTTTCCCCTGCCCCAGCTGCCTCTGATACCGGCTTTATCAAATGCCTCTTTCATTCTCCTCCAGTCTGCTTTGGGCAAGGCCTCACATTCTCCCCTGTCCTGCTTTGGGCTTCAGGACCTGAAAGGTAGAGCTGTCTCCTTCCTAAAGACCCAGCACCCCCACTTGCAGTGTGGTGAGACTGGTCCATGTTTTTTTCCTTTTTATTAAATTTATTGGGGTGACACAGGCTAACAAAATTATACAGGTTTCAGGTGTACAATTCTATAACACATCATCTTCTGTACACTGTGTGGTGTGCTCACCACCCCCAGTCAAGTCTCCGTCCATCACCACTTATCCCCTCCGCCCTCCTCCACCTCCTCCCTCCCCTGCAATGATCACATCGTTGTCTGTGTGCATGAGTTTTTTCTTTTTCGTTCAATCCCTCTACCCACTCCACCCAGCTCCCATGCCCAACAGCTGTCAGCCTGTTCTCTACCTATGAGTCTGTCATTATTTTGCTTGTTAGTTTATTTTGGTCATTAGATTCCATGTATGAGTGAAATCGTACAGTACTTGTCTTCCTCTGACTGGCTTATTTCACAGGTCCATTCATGCTGTTGGAAAGGGTAGATTTCGGGTAGATTTCCTCCTTCTCCTCCTCCTTTCTCCTCCTCCTTCTCCTTCTCCTTCTTCTTCTTCTGCCAAGCAGTATTCCATTGTGTAAATGCACTACAGCTTTTTCATCCACTCATCTACTGACAGGCACTTGGGTTACTTCCAAATCTTGGCTATTGTAAATAACATGGCAATGAACATAGGGGTGTGTGTATTTTTTGAATTAGTGTTTTGGGTTTCTTTGGATATACTCCCAGAAGTGGAATCACTGGGTCAAAAGGCAGATCCATCTTTAGTTTTTTGCAGAAATTCCATACCGTTTTCCACAGTGGCTGCATCAGTCTGCATTTCCTCCAACAGTGCATGAGGGTTCCCCTTTCTCCACATCCTCACCAGCACTTGTTGTTAGTTGGTTTATTGATGGTAGCCATTCTGACAAGTGTGAGGTGGTATCTCATTGTGGTTTTAATTTGCATTTCTCTGATGATTAGTGATGTTGAGTATCTTCTCATATGTCTATTGGCCATCTGTATGTCTTCTTTGGAGAAATGTCTATTTTCAGGTCCTTTGCCCAGTTTTAAATTGGATTATTTTTTTCTTGGTGTTGAGTTTTGTAAGTTATTTATAAATTCTGGATATTAACCCCTTATCAAATGTATCAGCATTTTTGGATGGTTTGTGTGACTGACCTGGAAACTGAAGCCAAGGAATTTCCAATGAAAACGTTTTCATCTTGAGCCAGGAAGCCTGGGCTTTGAGTTATTATTCTCAAAAACGTGAAGTAGCCCGAGGACGCGGCTTTCACTTTCTGGTGTGATGTGGAAGCCATGCTGCTGGTCCAGTTAATTGGTGGTAGAGGAAGGTCCATGTATGCCCCTGGGAGCCATTTCTATGTGCACTTTCTGCTTCCTTTATTTAAAATTTTTTTCAATTACCGTTTGTATTCAATATTATTTTGTATTAGTCTGAGGTACATAGCATAGTCTTACTTTCTTTTTTTTAAAAAAATTGTTGTTCAAGTACAGTTGTCTCCATTTTCACCCCACCATGCCCCCCCGCCCCACCCATCCCTGCCTCCCACCCTCAAACCCACCCCCTTTGGCTTTGTCCATGTGTCCTTTATACGTGTTCTTTGATGGCTCTTCCCCTGCTTTCCCCCATTATCCCTCTCCCCGTCCCCTCTGGTTACTGTCAGTTTGTTCTTTGTTTCAGTGACTCTGGTTATATTTTGCTTGTTTGTTTGTTGTGGTGATTGGGTTCCACTTATAGGTGAGATCATCACTAGCATAGTCTTACTTTCTTTAAAATTCTAAATTCTCAGGGTTAGTTAGTGTATTTGGCCCCAGCTTGTAAGTACGGAGGCTCCTAAGATAGGCAATTAGGGTGACTGTGCTGTGTTAAAATAGCACTTAACTGCCTCAGATAAAAACTAACTCTGGGAGAATTTTATAGTCCAAAATTCTTGACAAGGAGTATAATTTAGGAAGTGATACGCATGTGTGTACTTTTTAAAAAGAGGAAGTGGCATTTAGACTTTTTGTTTTAGTGGGTCGGGGAGGACATTGTTAGTACTATATTGGCACACTAGCTATGATATTTAAAAAAATAAGAGAGAGAGAAAATAAGACTTGAAATACAATTTCAATATCAAAACCACGATGATTTATCTAAGACTCTTTCTTGTAGGGAGCAAATGGACAGTGCATTTCAAGTGTGGGCCAAAAGGGCAAAATTCAAAACTCTCAACGATTTGTTTTTTTATTCTTGGATTTGCCCCTTCCATCTAAACCCCATTAACTTACACTTCCCGATTCTTGCCTGAGTGTCTGGCAGAGGTAGCCTCCAGAGAAGCTGAGAAGTAGAGGAAACTCAAAAGAGGTTTCCGATGGTTCACATATTGCTGATAACATTCATAAAACCTAAGTTCTTCAGTCCCTTCAAGCTCTCCGCTAGGCCTCAGGCCTCCAGGGGTAGGCCTGGCTCTGAACTTCGAGGGATCCCACTGGGGTGACCGTTCAATGTTCTCCTAGGAAAGCGCAGGGGCGGGGGTCCCCACCATGCCCACTCCCTCGCTACCTCCAGGCAGAGCTCTAGCTCCCACTCTCACCTGGGCCACCAGTGCCCTCCAGGTGACTGCCGTGGAGTCCCGGATGCTGTTCTGGTCCTCTGGGGCCCCTTAGTGATCAGCGCGTCCTTGATTTCCCCGCAGCTGTCACATTCTCAGGCTCTTGGCCTCAGGCCCAGGAAGTGAGAGCGGCTGTCTCCCTACACACCCAGCACCCCCACTTGCAGCGTGCTGAGACTGGTTTGGGAACTCCAAAAAGGCCCGTGTTCTGTTTCACTCCCACTCGTGATTTAGCCAGAACTGCAGGGAGATGGATTTGTTGGTCCTGTACAAAACATCCCCACACCGAATTCTTCTTCCCAGGCTGTTATGACTTCCCTTAAAAAATTACTTAGCTCAATAGAGTTGCCTGGTGCTTGACTCTCAGTCTGATTTGCATCTGAGACAATGACTCAAAACCAGCCTCTTAAGTGACACAGACAGAAGTCCTTCACAACACTGGAAAGAGGAGAGGGACATTTTGTGATAAATTAGTGAAGTCCTGTCTTCCCTTTGCTTGTAAGAGTATAAACACTTTTCATCTTTAACTCATGCATCTAAATTGCTCCTAAGGTGAAGTATGGGCTCCTGCTGTCTTTTGGATGTCATTTCTAATACTTGAGGGTGCTCTTTGACCTAAAAAGCCCCCTCATGAGCTGAGAGGACACATCATTACAGACTGTCATTTCTACTGAGAACTAACAGATATCTGGAAGGAAGTAACTTTATGAGCCAGAAAATTAAAGAACTCATTTCCGGCCTTGTCTATACTTTTACCAGAGCCAGGGTCCATGCCATGATTTTCTGCAAAGTCAAAAAGAAAATAAGGTACTGACTGAATACAAGAGAAAAGAGACTCTAGTAGTAAGTCATCACTAAGAAAGTTTGAATGCCTAGTCTGGAGTGTGAAAATAAAATCATTTTTCCTATAAGTATCGCTTTTCCACCCTGAGCTCTTGTATGTTGGTGCAAGGAAGTTCATGCAGTAGTTTTTTGAAACAAGGGCAGCATTAGAACCACAGGCAGAGGCTTGTTCTAGAACAGAGAAATGTGTGAAGGCAAGCATACTACGGGAAAGAATTTCTTACAGCACATTAATTCATCCTGGTAAATAATTTCCTACTAAATGAAAGACTGTTTGCATTCTCAGAAATTAGGAGGGCACTTCCATTTTGCATAGCTAGACCATTAATTCATAACATTTAATATAATATTAATTTATACTGACAATAAACTATGAGTCCCAATTAAAATATCCGGAAAAACTCATTACCCATCAACCTTTCTCATAATGAATGTGTCATATCTTATTTAGAAAAAAATAAATGAACATTGGTACAAAAGGCAATTGCTTTCTCTAAGCATCAGAACTCCTCGGGGGTAGTGATAATCCATGCGTGGTCTCAAGGGCTGTGGAGACCCAGGCTCTGCCAGATGGACGCCAGAAAAAGTCTCCTGCAGTCACCTGATAAATGTTTGTGTTTCTGGCATCATGATAAAATCCATATTCTTGTTTCTGGTGTGAATGTCTGGGACAAATCTCACTCTGACCCAATGACTAGAGGAAACGCTAGAATGGGGGTAGGGCAGGATGTAAACTAAACTGAGGAGGTCCGTAAACTGGAAAAGGATAAGCCTCTGACTAGAGAAGATGTTTTAGAGGAAAGAGGTGGGACCGCTAGAAGCAGTGTTGTGTGGTGGTTAAGGACACAGGGTTTGTCTCCACAGACCTTGGTCTGAGTTCTAACTTTTTCTTAAAGGACCATGGTCTTCCTTGTTAAGGCCTTGCCTCAGTTACGGTAATGCTAGCTGTCGTATCAGAGAGATCTGATGCAGTATGATGGCTGAAACACAATCACAGTTTCCATCTCACTCCTGTGACGGTCTGAGGCAAATCCGGCAGGATGGCAGGCAGCCCGTCCCACGCAGTGGCCTCCTGGACGCGGACTCCCTCCGCACTGCACCTCTGCCATCCCCTGAGTTCCCATGGTTGGTGTAAGAAGGAGGAGGAAGCATGGAGAAGGCAAACCCCTTCTTCAAAGGCTTGACTGGAATGAAGACACATACACTCACTCATGTTTTGTTGGTGAAAGTCAGTCATGGGATGTATCTACAGGCAAGGGCGTGGTAGGAGAGAAGTGTAGTTCTGCTTAGCCACTTCCCAGGGGCAACTTCGTGACTGCAAGCATAGTGGGGCGGCATGCGTGTCGGTGGATGGCTGGCCATATCTTCCATTGCACTGTTTAATTAGAGACAGTAGAGATGACATTCTGTAGAAGGAAAATCTCCGGACTGTAGATCAACACTTTGGAGAAAGGTTATCACAGAATAAAAGAACAAGTAGATTAAGTATAAGCGTATTTATTGCATCACTGTGTTTAGTGGAAGAAATCTGGAAAGATCCTTAATGTCTACCATTAAATAGCTGGATATAGTATGTTTCATTATATGGGAGATGATTATACATGTTAAAAAAATTGACTTAGTCCTGGCTGGTGTAGCTCAGTGGATTAAGTGCAGGCTATGAACCAAAGGGTCGCCAGTTTGATTCCCAGTCAGGACACATGCCTGGATTGTGGGCCAGGTCCCCAGTGGGGGTCACATGAGAAGCAACCACACATTGAGTTTTCTCTCCCTCTCTTGCCCTCTCTTTAAAAATAAATAAACAAAATCTTTAAAAAAATTGACTTAGATCCATTCATATGGACTCACCTGGAAGGGTGTCCATGGACAAGGCAGACTGCAAAATACTGTGTTTTGTGTGATCCCACCTTTGTATAAACAAATTGAAACAGAAAACCTATGGGTTGCATCTGTTTGTATACACATGGAGAAAGGTATGTAGGAATACATTCCAAGTTTTAATGCTGATATTTGGAGGAGTGATACAGCTTGAAGACTGATGTTATTTTTCCCTTGAGTATCTGTTTTGATAATTAATGATTAATAAACAAGGTGAAAACCCCCGCAAGGATGTGTTAAATCTCAGGCTGGTAAAATACAGAATGCCTCCTTCACCCAAATCCTGATCATGTACTTCTTTCAACAGTTATTTATTGAGGATCTGCTGGGTGCCAGGAGCTTTCATGGACACTATTTTACTCAATTTTTAGAATGACCCCGAGAGAACTCATTTTCAGGTGATAAAATAAGATAAAATTGAGCTGCAGTAACTTCCTCAAAGTCAAATCACTAGGAAGGTGGTGGAGTCGGCCTCTGTGCCCAGTTCCTTCTGGCCCCAGAGCCCGGGCACTCTCATGCCGTAACCTCTTAAAATCAGGAAGGGAGAAGGCCCTGTTTTGGGGGTCAGGCCGTCTAGCCTTCTATCTAAGCCTGGTTAAGGGTCCTAGTTAATATATGGAAGGCTGATCGAGGGCAGATGAGAAAATCCTGTTGGGAATAATCCCAGTCCTTGCTGAAAAACCTAAGCAATAGGACTAGAAAGACCCCATTTTGAAAGAATCGCTTTGCAGGGGAGTCACGTGGCGACGTCTCTGCCGGGGCAATCAGGTGTGGAAGGGACATCGGACACCAAGTGTCATCTCCTTTGAGGGTCTCAGGGTGTGGGAAGAACTAACTGCTCTACTTGTAGCTGGCTTTGACTCCGGAGGTGTTTCCAGGGGCCTTTGTGATATAATCTCACTTTCTTCCTTCTCAAGCCGGGGGCTCTCTAGCTATGATTACAGGCTTCAAACACCTGACAAGTTTCAAAGCCATGGATTTCTTCAGAACACTTGTCCAGCCAGAGAGATTGCGTTGCTTAAGACAAAGAGAAAACTCTTTTCTAATTTTTTCTTGAAACTGTCAATGCTGGCAAGGACTTAAAGAAATGTAAGTCCTGGAGGGCCGAGTTTTAGCGTCAGGACTGCAGGCTGTGCATGTCCCCGAGGGAGGTTTTCGGCTCGGACTGTGTTACTTAGAAACACACATTTTTTGTAGCACTCTTCCTAGATCGGCTCTCCCCAAAGGTCCAAATTAGTAGTAATACATTTTAATTAGGAAAATACTAGATACTAAACAAATAAAAGCTAAAAAGGAAGAAAGTCTGAGGTAGTGGTTCTCAGCATTAGTATTACCGAGGGACCTTTAAAAAAATCCCGATACCCAGGCCACACCGTGGGCCAATTAAGTCAGTATCTGTGGGGGTGGGAACCAGACCCTGCTGGGAGGCGTGGCCCTGGTGGTTGCCACATTGCCCAGGTGATTCCACTCTGCAGGTGAGGATGAGAATCACCACTTACTGAGCAGTGTTCGCACCCAGATGAAGCAGCAGAGGTCCAGGAGCTGGGCCTGGACTCGGGGGTCAGATCAGCCCAGCAGATCGCCTACAGCTCGTGCCGGGCTTCAGGTTCAGTTCGTGATCGCTGGGCAGAGAGGACTTTGGGCACCACCCTTTAGCTCAGGGGTGTCAAACATTTTCACTGGGGGCCACATCAGCCTCGTGGTTGCCTTCAAGGGCCGAATGTAACCTTAGGACTGTATAAATGTAACTAGTCCTTAACTAGGGGCAAGGAGCTCGGCGCTGCCGCCGGGTAGAAACCAGGTGCCAGCCCGGAGAAGACAAGGTGGAGGGCCGGATTCGGCCCTCGGGCCTTATGTGTGCCACCTGTGCTTCAGCTCAGTGGTGAGCAACCTGTCCTGCACAACAGCCAACTCACAACACTGAAAATACATTTCAGGGCTGCTTTTTCTTTTCAACATGAAAATAACTTGTCTGAGGCCCTTAAAAATGATCAGTGTTACACTTTAAGATTATAGAAGACTACGAAAACCGGCGGCTCCTTGTTACTATTACTTACACAGTGTAGCTGGGTCTTTTTAAGAAAAGAAATGTAGACAGTTGCCTAAACTTCCATTTTCAGATGACGTCACGGATCTTAGAGTGAAACCAGGTGGTCTGTGGGTGGTTCTGGAATAATTGCTCATCTCTGCTTCATTTTATGTTTCCCTAACACCTGCAGGGATGATAGCTAATTAAATTGATTTTCTGAAGCTCTCTACTTATTGGGGAATAATACTTCTTTGGACTTAGCACTTTTCCTCATTAAACCAGTGGAAGTGGTTAAAATTGGAAAAATGGCAACACCTGGTCTTGAGAAAAGTGCATGTGCAAGCAACACGTTCGTGTGACAACTTTGATAAATGGAGTTTTGATGCAGTAATAGGCTCCAACAAGACTAGTAGCTAGTAAGTCGTAAAGGGCTAGAATTCCAGAAGGGGGGCTTAGAGCAGTGACAGAAGTGCTAGTTGGGATGTTGTTGATGTTATCCTCTTCGGGTCACTCACACACACATATACACTTTCTCTCACACACTCTCTCACACCCTCATGCACACATACATTCACTCCCGCACACCCTCACACACTTTCCTGTCTTCTTAGCAATTCACTGCATTGTGTCCTCTGCAGAGCACTTTGGTTTTTTCTGTAATAAAAATAATCGTCCTAGCTGGTGTAGCTCAGTGGATTGAGCACAGGCTGCGAACCAAAAGGTCGCTGGTTCGATTCCCGGTCAGGGCACATGCCTGAGTTGTGGGCCAGGTCCTCAGTGAGGGGTGTGTGAGAGGTAATCACACATCAATGTTTCTTTCCATCTCTTTCTCCCTCCCTTTGCCTCTCTCTAAAAATAAGTAAATAATTAAAAAAAAAAAAACCTCTCTTCTACTTCTTTGCACTTGGCATTTTTCTTCATGAGACCAATAGAAGTGGTTTAACAGGAGGAAATTCCTGGTGAGGAATTCAGTTGAGGAAGAGTGAAAAGGGAAGACATATAGCCAGGGTAGGGGCTTGCTAGTGAGCAAAAAGACATATCATATGAAACAAAGTTTTAATTTTTATTTTACATATTTATACATAAAACTTTCAAGGAACCCTCTGAATCCAACAGAATGTTAATAGCACATCTAAAAATGAACTTCAGGTAGTCAACATTCACAAAATGTTGAAAACTGATTAAAATATACATATTACGGAGAGCTACGACTTCACTACGAGGCAGGCATGTATGTGTTGACTTGTATAGCACCGTCATTTACAGTTCTTTAAAACTACCGTGGGGGTGAAAGTAGTCAGTGGCAAAACACTGCTCCAACTTAAAAGGTCTAAACAAATAAAAATAAAGTGAAAACTACCCTCTTTAATTAACCATGAGCTGTGATGGTGTTAAGTACTGTACATTTTTGTAACAATATTTTATTAAAATGCCTGATATTAATGGCACAGTAAAAAAATTAAAATAAATTAAGAAGCAAAGGCCAATCACTGGACATTAAGCTTCGGACATTATCAATGACTAACACTGATATTTGTTTGTTTCTGCGCCACCTTCAGCAACAACATTTTTACAACCACAGAAGCAAAATGAAGTCTAGTTTGTCCTCTGGTTGGATGGCTCCTTTTCACTTTGCGGGCATTTTCTCTGCCATGTGCTTCTGCTGACTTTCGGCATGTCTGTAAAATGAATGCAATTATTTAGTGCTAAGAAGGATCCAAGCTACTTTCCAATCAACAGCTAAAACATCCTCCAAACTGAGGTTCAGAGTTACTCAAGAAACAGTTCTTAATTTTAATGGCCTTGCCCTCTTCAGTTTTTATATTCTCTGCAGGATTCCTTTGATTTAATAAACCACTGGATTAACCTGAGGCTGGTTAGAGTGCTATGCTCGAACATGAAGAGGTAAGTCTGTGGGACCACGAATTCACAAATGTTCGCGACATGCCAGGCACCGCTCCGGGTGCCAGGGGTTTGGTGGGGAGTGTACAATACGGCCTTTGTCTCACGGAGCATCTATTCCAATGGAGAGAGACAGGAAAGGAACAAACAGCAAACACGGGGTGAGCAAACAGAAAAAAGGGCTACACAAGAAGTCAAAACAAGGTAGAGTGACAGAAAGTAACTTCGTGGCACTTAATCTAAAAACGTGCACACACAGACACACAGCTAAGTATTGGTGAGGCTCCTGACAGAAATCAGAGGCCAGTGACCTAACTTCTTATAGAAGTTAATGGCTATCTTGCAAATGGCAGGCTTTGGGGGATGTGAAGAACTTCCATGTCTTTATACTTCCTCCCACCCCCTCAAACAGTCCTAAGGGCATGATCGTGGCAGCGAGGCTGGGGGCAGGATGGGGTCAGTCTTCTTATTCATCCAGCCCTATTCTGGCCCGGGGAGCCCACAGTGCGGCCGACCCTGCACCTGGCCAGTGGAGACGGCAGGAGCAATGGCCAAGCTGCTTACATCCCTTGAACGGGCACTTATTAAACATCTCAGAGGACGGTGGGGTCTGAAGGCTGCGAAAGACAAGTGTTTTGAAGAAGGATATTAGGAAATTATAAATTTGGCAAGAGAAAAGCCTCTAAGGGTGTGGTTTCCAGCTGTACCCAAAGGCTCAGGGGCCGTTTTCGGGTGCTGCCCTGATTGGGCAGTCAGTGACGTCAAGTCTAACTCATTGGTTTTATGCAGAATGTCTCATACCCATAGTACAGAGAAGACAAACCACAAATACTTTCTGAAATAGGGAAGTGACAAGAGTCCTTGCCACATTCAACAGCCCACAAATAATCGGTGACATTCATTTAACAATACAGGAACTCAAGGACAAACCTCTATTCCTAAAAAAAAAAAAAAAAAATTATGCTCTTGAGCAGACCACCTCATGGCTCTGTTTATGTGTCAATACTTAATAAGGTTCCCGGGAGTTCCAATGTTCAGCCAAATCTGAGAACCACTGGTCTGAACTGCTCCCGGATGGCAGGAGTTGGGCAGGTAAGGGGCAGAGGTGAGTGGGACTTCAGAAGCCCTACAGCCACGCTCTCCATCTGCTTAGGTCTGGTTTCAAAGCTCTCTGTAGGGACATTAAAGTATCCTTGGTTTCCTCCATGAGCAAAGTTATATTTCTGCTGCTAGGGACAGACATAGAAACTTTTCCCTACCTATTCCAATGCAAAGGGTTCCTCCAACACCTTTAAATTAGGGACTCCCCTCCCTTTAATCCTATGGTTCTGCCTGCCCTGCTTTCCATGAACACACCAGCTGAAAGGTATATGCAAAACATGTACTAGAATCCTACGTAACAACGTAATCCTTGGAGGGAAGGGAGGAGCCTCCTGATGTCCTCTTTGCAGCAACTAAGGCCGATGCTACTTGGAGGGGCAGAGTAAAAGTCTCCGCTCCCATAGGCAAATCATACATTCATCAAAGAGTTCACATATTTTTCAAAGACGCAGGTCCTGGGTGTATATTTCACTACTGATGTCCCACAATCTTAATGCTTTTATGTAAATCTCTCAGACTAACAAGCAATATAGCTCCCAGTTGTTGGTGCAGTGCCTGAGAACACCTGTAGATGGCATTAATATTATCTGACGATTATTGCAGATGCAGTCAAATATGCTAAGAAGGTATGGGTCGGCCTTGTGATTTTTTGTTTTTTTTGTTATTGTCGTTCTGTTAGGGGCGAGGCAATCTAATATTCAAAGCGTACAAAACAAGAGCGCTGCTCACAGGTCTAAAAAAAGCCTGAACATGGTTCTGTGGCATTTATTTTGCTACAAACTAGTTTTATAACATTGCACTTAGAAAAATATTTCACCCCGTGTTACACACTGAGAAGGGGTCCTGAGAGCATTTTCACCACATATGTTGTCAAGCTTCTCGATCATATGGTTGATTCCTTATGTTATTGTGACAAGTGGTGTTCTCTCTTTCCTTGGGGAGCCGTTCGCTCTCTGAATACCATTCCTGGGGTTAATAGTAATTGCTGCCTTTTGGTTTAAAGCTTTCAAATAACCTGCCTCAGAAAAGGTGCCAAGTAAATAAGAGATGGATGACAAGAATGCGCACGGTATTCTGTGTGCTTTCTCTAGTTACGGGGACAGGCTTTCCTATAAGGAAAACCAACGAACGCAAGATCAGGACTGGCAGCCTAGTTTCCTTGCCCTCTGGGGAAGGAAGCCTGCTTCACCTCTTCACAGAGAGGCGCTTGGAGCTGGGCCCAGCTAGATACTCAAGGCCTGGAGTCTCCCCCTGGCGAGAGCAATCTGGCGGCACTGGTCCTGTGGTAAGATTCCAGTGTCCCTGCCTTCTGGGCTCAGCACATGTGATAGAGAGTCACGGCACATAACAGCAAGTGCCATTTTGTGGCTTCCACCATATGGCTGCTCATACACCGGCAACCTGCCAGCGCGGAATGGCTTAGCGCCGACTCCCCGAGGCCAGTCCTGCAGGACAAAGTCCTCCTAGGCCAGAACTGCCGACCTGACTTGAGTGTGAGCACACGTTCTAATGCCCCGACCACCCCTCTCCGGGGGGACGGTTGTGAGAGGCAGTGTGTCCTGCAAGGAGCAGTCTGGGCCACTTCTCCTCCATCTGAACAGCGGACACCAGCAGGGATTAGGTGAGCAACTTGTGGAAGGGAGGGAGGCAGTTCTCCAGTGCTCGCTCTTGCCCTGATTCCAAAACTTCAGACCATCCTGGGCTTCTTTCTCTGGAAAGAGTGAAACCTCACTGACCTGGTCAAGTCCTCAATGTCCACCAGCATAGCATCTTGTTCTGTGTGCAGCTCATCTCGGATGAGAAGCAGCTGGACCAACTCTTCATTCAAGCCTGGGGGAAAGAGAAGACAGCACTGAAAAATAGATAAGATTGCATCCAAGTCAGAAGGAGTAACTATTCATGGGTACATGGACCATGGATATCTACATCTATATCTATCTATCTATCAGTTAAAATTTAGAATTGCTATATCAACTTCTCATAACCTTAGGGGAAGCCATCAATTTGAAAACATGACTAGTGTGCATAATTATAGGAGTGCTGGAAGAAAAGGAGTAAAGTACAAAGCGTTTCCAAATACATTTACATTAAAGTGGGAAAAGAAATTGTTAATTATCAGGGGAACAGCTTGTTAGAAAATGCAGGGTTTTGTTTTGAAAAAATGTGAGCACAAAAGTCTGGGATTAAGTTTTCCACTGTTCTTGCCGCATGGAGAGTCGGAGGGGCTGCCAGAGGTGACAGGCTGTATCAGCAGCCTCCCAGCTGGAGAGGAGGGTACCTCAGGGATGCTCAGAGGCTTCCCATGGCCTCGGGGAGGAGCAGCCCTGTGCGCAGGTTGTTCTAGCAGAAAGTACTAGCTCCCGATAGTGGAAAGTCAGATGCGTAAGACCTGAAGGAATAACCCCTGAAATCTCTGGACAGCAGGTGCCAAGGCAAATATTCCTTAGGACTTATATGGGAATAAAATAGAAACATTTCTTTCTTTTTTTTCGATTATACTTTAATGATTATGCCATTACGGTTATCCTGATTTTTCCCTTTTTGCCTTCCACCCAGCACCCCCCACTCCCTCAGGCAATCTCCACACCATTGTTCATGTCCATGAGCCGCATGTACAAATTCGCCTACACTATAGTTTACATCCCCATGGCTATTCTGTGACTACCTATTTGAACTTCTTAATCCCTTCACTCTTCACCCATTGCCCCACACCCCTCTCCCATCTGGCAACCATCAAAAAGTTCTCCATATACAAGATTCTGTCTCTGTTCTTCTTGTTTGCCTAGTTCGTTTTTTAGATTCAATTGTTGATAAACATGTATTTTTTGCCATTTTATTGTCCAGAATTTTGATCTTTTTTTTCCCCTTAAATAAGTCCCTTTAACATGATGGAAACATTTCTAATTCTCCTAAACCAGAGCACTGGGTCAATATAGCTTCTGCCTCTGAAAAAAAGGAACAAGCAAGGGGCCCTCTCTTGTGTTTCCCCCTCAGTTCAGCTAAGAATTAAAGCTTCTAAGTCTGGCTCAGGACGGTGTGGCTCAGTTGGTTGGAGCATCGTCCCATAGAACTAAAGGTTGTGGGTTCGATTCCCTGTCAGGGCAACCAGTCAATATGTCTCTCTTGCACTGATGTTCCTTTCTCTTTTTCTCTCCCTCCCACCCCTGCAAAAGCAATGCAAAAAAAATGTTCTCGGGTGAAGATTAAAAAAAAAAGCTTCCGTGTCTGGATATATGGACACATGGTAGAGAACATTCATTTAGTAAGAGCTCTGGGCCCAGAAACCAAAGAAAGGAAGTGGGTATTCAGCCAGGTCCCCCTTGGAAATGCTCCTGGAGATCCTGACTTCGGAAGATGCACTTACAAGCCTTTAGTTCAGACTAGTTTCCAATTTTAAAAAGAGAGAGGGAAAAAAAATCACACAAAGTGTTCTAAAACTTCATCTACCCCTGACAAGGATGAGATGGCAATTTTATTATTTAAAAATCTAAGGAAGATGTTTTAGTGGTAAACTATTACTAGAAAGAATAAAACTCTTAGTGACTTATTGTCAACTAAAATTAAAATGTAGTAGAATATTTTAAAAATCCAGTGAATCTATGGTCCTTAATTAAAATGCTAACATTCTTTTTCTTGATTTTAAAACAGTACTGAAGGCATTAACTTGACGTTGAATATGTCTGATTCTGTTTTGTCCCAGGGTGCTCCTGGGGCAACTTCTACACTAGTACTTAGCAGAATGCCTGCAGAGTGCCTAGGAATTTCTTCTCCCATATGAAGTCTTTAACTTTTTATTATGGAAAATTTCAAACTGATGCAAAAGCAAAGGGCATAGTTTAAGAAGTCCCATACATCCAACTAGCTTCAACTGGCCAATCCTGACTCATGTGATCTCCCCTTCTCCTACCAGATCATTTTAAAACAAATTCCAGACACCATACTATTTCATCTGTCAGTGCTTCTGTATGTATTTCTAAAGATAGGGTTCTTTTAAAAAATTAACATAACCACAATATTGTTATTGTATCAGAATAAAAAACAAACAATAAAACATTTAGTCAGTGTTCAGATTTCCCCGCATGGCTCCTAAAAAATGCTTTTTATAGTTGGTTTGTCTAAGTGCATTTGGTTGGCATAACTTTTAGGTGGCTTTGTCTGTAAGTCCATATGGTTTTAAGAAATAATACATTCAGAGGGCTCATGAGTCCATCTGGCCTAACCACACTGCCCAAGTGGGCATGTCCTCTCTCTCACTGGGCCAAGCAACGGACCTTCTCTGCACCTCTAACCAGTTCGAGTGAGCACCACTCACTCACTGCCCCTCTGCTCTTCAGTTATTCCGGGGAAACAGGCCCATCGGTTGTCATGCTGAAATTTTCACGCGCTGGTCATGTATACTCTCACCACCTGGAGCACCACAAAGTAAGTCGATGTGACCTGACCTAACATGAATGAATGTACCAATACAGTGGAGGGTACAATTATATAACGAAGGACCTGTGAGTACTAAATTGTCTTCCAGAAACAGAGGGTGCAGGCCAAATACATGCCAAGCACTTCCTAGCAGCGGGCGATTTAAAATAAGAAAGACTGATCTTGAAAAATTCTCAAAGTTTCTGAATATTTCGAAGTAACAGAAGACAGAGGGAGAGGGAGAAAGTTAAGAGAGTGTGGGATTCTCTTCCCTTCCTTGCAAGCGCACGGGAGGAGCCCAATGAAAAGCTGTACATGGGAACCGAACTGAGGACGTGGGACGACCCACCGCGTTTTACCCTCAGCGCTCCATTTTCAAGCGCATTTTACACTTACTTTCTATCTGCGAATGGAGATCATTGACTATCACTTGTAGCTGCCCAACCGTCATGTCTCTCAGGTCAGCGGGCTTTAAACTTCTTTTCATCAAGCATTCACTTATGTGAGGCATGTGTGGCAGCTGGAGATGCCAGGGGAGGAATGCAGGTGTGAGCGGAGCAGCAGGCACACTGAACCCAAGACCCAGTTTCTCCCCGCCACCCCCCATTCACCCACTGCTATTCAAGCTCTGGGCTTAAAAGCTTTCCCAGTCTCCCTTCCCTGGTGCGAGGCCCTGCACAGCACATGCCTGAAACACCATCGCCGTCAGAATGCTGACGCTTTCAGATTGGCTCTTAACACCGGCTGTGACAACTGTGGGTCAATGATTACGTCTCTGAATGAATGACCAGGGAGTCAAACAGTATTAATGGCACAGATAAAAATGACTAACATCGGCTATTTATTAATTTATACCACGCTGTAAGCACCGTGCTATGTGCTTTGGATGCTCTATTCACCCAATTCTCACAGTCGTGCTCTGACACAGGTGTGACTGCTAGTCCCACTTGACAGGTGAGGAAACTGAGACTTGTGTGACATGCCTGGAGCCCCACAGCAGGTCAGGGGCAGAGCAGGGCTCTTATCTACTACTCCACACTGTCTTCGTTCCAAGGTGGGAATGAGATCTGTAGCAATAGCAAGTTTGCCACAGCCAGTAGGCTCTTAAACTGAGATTGCTTTAAAGGAATTTAAATATCGATGTTCCCAGGGCAGCTGATATTGCCCCTGAGAAACACAAGGAGACTCGAATCATGAGCAAATTTACTTTTGAGAAACCTGTTACTTATGTATCTTTCCGTGATACAGTAGAAAGGAAAAAGAAACAAACTTAAATATTTCTCAATGACAGTACTTTTTACAAACTGTCTTGGAGAAACCCAAGTTTGCATAATTCTGGCCAAGGGCGGGGACAGCCACCAAACACTGGTTTGAGAGTGAGCGCTTGCTGCTTACGAGATCAGCGACGGGAGACTTTTTCCTGTTCTGTTTTTCCACTTCTACTTGCATCTTGGCCATGGGTTTGGCCATGGCGAGGGCCATTTTGGCTTCGGCTTGCAATTTCTTTTGCCTGGTGAGGAAATCCATATCGTCCAGGGATTCAGATTCCTCCTCAGTAGTGTCTCTATCAGAATAGGAAGAACTCTGTTTGCTCTGCGAAGGGAAAAAGAGCAGCATTGAGCTTTGCATGCCAGGTACCATCCCAGGGGAGGGCCTGGAGCATCCCTGAGAGACTCACCTCCATCAGCTCAGCTCGCTGCTTGATTTGATGTGCAACCAACTCAAGTAACACTTACAAAGGTAGCTGATCTCCCCAGTGTCGATAACAGATCATGATTTTAGCATAATAAATAAATAACAGGAACAACAGATTTATGACAAACTTGAATCAATTTCTTTGATTCTTGCTCTCAAAAGACCAGACACAGTAAACCATTCAAACCACAGCTAAGGTAGCATGTAGCTCTCTGGAGTGGACAGGACCCCAGGTATCCAATGACCAACATGGTTTCTTTGGTAAGAAAACATGATTGGTTGATGAGGAAAGTAATGCACAGACATCACAGAGCAGCAAGAATTCCAGCAACGAGCCCCCGTGGTCAGTAAGCCATCTTTTATAATGTGTGTGCAAGCAATGCGGACAGAATACTAGACACATTTGCCGGTTCTCTGAGTGACAGCTCTGTGCACAAACTTTCCCCCGTCCTTTTAGAAGGTGTCCCACTGTTAGTCTGTGCTCGTAGTTCTGAACCCAGTGGGGAAGGGTTGGTGTTTAGCATACTCCCTTAGAATTTTTTAGGGTGCATGCGATTTCTCTTATGGTTTAATAGGAAAGTAGCTACCAACTTGAACAGAGCTGACGTATCTTTGCTGCATCCCAATTCTGATTTTTCAGTCACTGTCGGATTTTAGGGACATGCCACATTGAGAAACACAAAGAAACATTTCTCTGTTTAAATCTCTGTGGTGTTTGTTCCTGACTAACAACAAAAAAAGAACCTGAAAGACCAGGGAAGCACACAAGTCCAGCCCCCAGGCACAGCTGCGGACTCACCATGGGCGACAAGGGGGTGTCCAAGCTGGTTTCAGTCTTGCTGTCGTCCGCATCACTGTCCTTGTCACTGCCGCTGTCGTTGACAAAGCAGATCTGTAGGTTCATCCCACTCTGCAGCCTAGGCAGAAGCAAACAGGACACGGAGTCCACTCAGCATTTGTTACCTGGCCACCCTCAACAGAGCCACCTGGTTTTGCTAATAAAAAGCAATTTTATGCATTCTTCATGTGGAGACGTGACTGACCGATATTACTCTTAACTCATAAGTGATAACATACAAGAGGATCATAATCACCTGATAACTTTACAACTTGACAAGTGATAAAATAATGTTTACTAATATTGTATTAGTTTTTCCACTCTCATTTCATGTTAAGTGAAAAATATTGAAGCACCACATATTATAGTGCCCAGCACATACCAAACACACAGCGGGCACCCCCCCAAAAATGAGTTTAGTCACTGAGTTTCTGTTCCTGTCGATGAAGATGAATGGGGCCCTCGGCCAAAGGAAGCTGCACGCTGTCGCCCAGTGTCCTGTCCCATGGGGACAACCCGAAACTCCCAAGAGCCAGCACCCCAGGGCCACAGCTCTCTGAAGACTCCCCCTG
The DNA here is from genome assembly GCA_039655065.1 of Glossophaga mutica. Classification (NCBI taxonomy): domain Eukaryota; kingdom Metazoa; phylum Chordata; class Mammalia; order Chiroptera; family Phyllostomidae; genus Glossophaga; species Glossophaga mutica. The sequence continues at coordinate 198,040,028 of CM077304.1, forward strand.
CCCTCAAAGAGACAGAATAGGGCCATCTGAAGGAAAGTTTTATTTAAGGCAGTTGCCAAAAGCCAACCAAGGGAGCTCATTTATGTCATTAAGGAAAAAAACACGCCACAGGTTCACCCTAGAGAAACCTAAGGAAACCCCAAACCCAGTGAGAAAGGCCCAGCCTCCGAATGCCCTGAGGTTGTGCCGGCTGCCTGCCAGGTGCTCTCCGAGCCTGGGAGGTGGAGCTTACTCTGTTCGTGGCAAGTCCTGAGGCTCTGGGAGGGATGCTGCTGGAATGCGGTCAAGGATCACCTGGCTGTGTATCTGCTACACACTAGGCCAGATGGGGAGTCTACGTGTAATTCTTTGTCCTAAACTTCTGAAGTTGAACACATTTCTTGCTCTTTGGTGAGGGAGAGTTCTTAAAGAAGTAATTTTCTTAGCACCTCTAGTAGCCCCCAGCTTGCATGTAGGAGTAGCACAAGAAAAGGCAAAAGGAGGCTCCTTAACAGCAAGGATCGTAAGGCCTGTCTAAACCAGGTTTAGGAGAGTGGACACCAAATGGCTCAGCGTTATTACTGTCACAGGGAGAAGGGCAAAGAACTGCTCGTCTGTGAGTTGACACTTCGATTTTTTTTTTAATTCCAATGGGTAGAGATGCTTTGTACAAACTGCTCAGATGACTCATAGAACGTGCTTCTTAGAAAACGATACAGAACCTAGAAAAGGAAATTTACTGGTTGAACACAGGCACCACATTGTTACGTGTATGTACTGCCACCTATTGTTCACTTCCGTAATGACCGAAAGTCCCAGCTCATTTCCCAGGGAAGAAGACGCAGCCTTTCCCTCAGGAGGCCCAGTTCCATTCCCTTCCTGCCCTCAAAGGCAGCAAAGAGGGCTGGGTGACAGGTGCTGTCTGATCAGCTGGGGTGCTTGGGTGCAGCTGGACTTGGGTTCTGAATCCTTACATCTATCCCTAGGCATATTACTCTATGACCCTCGGTGTCCTCATCTGTCAAATGGGGTGAAACATTCAGTGTTTTGTAGGAAGAATGAAAAGAGTTAGCAGACAGCTGGCCACAGGGCAGTGTTCTGGACATGTTAACTGCCCTCCTTTTCCTACTTTCTGAAAGCCTAGACAGAGAGGAACACAGAATTTTCAAAGCGATGTGACTTTGCAAAGGGACCGTACAGGAGTGCCTTGCGGGGCCACAGTGCTGCCCAGGTGCGCGGTCAGCTCTGCAGCTCACCTTGGAGCTGTCTGGAACTCAGCGCACTGGGCAGCTTCACACCTGCGAAGCTGGAATTTGTCTCCTTTTAACTTTCTCCCACTGGATTTTATTTTTCTGGAGAAATCTACTATGTTTAGGTGACCCTTTGATCCCATATAAGTTAGGTTTTAAAATTGATTATCTGTACTTGGTAAAAAAAAAACAAAACCACCCCAATACCAACCTATTATTAATAATAAAACTCAAGATCTATGGATTGGAAGATAAAGGGAAATAAAACTGCAAATTAAAAAGATTTTAAAGATATATTTTACAATAGAAAAGACATTTTAAATTAAATCTAATCTGAATCTAAGATTATGTTGCATTTTCTATTTACTGAATTAAGTTTTGAAAAGCATCTGGCCATGGGATACACAGATTATAAAAATACAAAATCACCCACGATACCATCACGAAAATAAGATTTAAAATGTCCAAAGATAAATATTCTGAAGAAAGTTCAATCGTCAATTTTATCGTTCTGCCCCTGAACTGAACTTTGTGCTGGGATCAACTCAGACCCAAATCAACCACCCTGTGTAGCTTCTGTAAATCAGGAAAGGCGAAGGAAAAATGGGGGGAAGGGAAGGACTTAAGAGTGAAATGGAAACACACCTCAGGTGCAAATTGAGAAAATCGCCTTAGTACCACATTATCGCTGTGGGAAACCGAACAGAGCTTCTTACCGGCGAGACTTATAATTCCTTACAGCGGTAATCACCAGGAATGTTGCTCTCAAGAAAAGGAAATTATGTGACATAACAGCTGATGGTTCAGAGGGAATTTCTGTAAAGACATCTTAAAATGGACTCAAGTTTCAAAAAGGATTTGTTTGCCTTTAGCCTTTAAGCAGGTTTTAAGATGAAGGTGGCTTTGAGGAAATTCAAGCACAGCTCCCAAGCCGTGGTCTGGCTGTGGGGTGAGCAGGGAGGGCCCCCCAGCTGCTGCTGAAGGCCTCTGGGTCCAGGCTCGAGTTAGATAAGCCCCGCTCTGGCTCCTTCCAGCCTGGGGAGGCCTGGGGAAAGGAGGCTCACTCCTGGCACCTGGGGTCCCAGGTCCCTGGCCCTCACACTGTGCACAGTGCATCTAGCCTCACTTACAACCAGGCCACACACACAGGCGTGCGAAATCCAAGCTGCTAGGGGTCTAATTTGTCTGGGTCTCTCAAGCACAGCCTGAGGTGAAAACAAAACACAACCCTCATCACGTTAATTAGTAATATAATTTAAGGTATCCAAGTCAAGGCCACTTGATGTTTCCAGTGGCATTTAGCAGAGCGTTGCCTGCAAAAGGCTGCTTGAGTTCTGCCTGGGCTGTGCATTTTCAGGCTGCAAGGTCTGCATCCTGGTTCTCCCAGACACCTCTCCTCCCTACGCACCACGAGGCAATGAGAAACCACACTGCAGACCAGCGCTACTGCCAGGAAGGCCGGCAGGTTTGGAAACAGGGTGTTCTGGATGGAGAATGCCCAGAAAGATGAAGAGAGAAAGATTAAGTGTGCCTTCTGGACACTTCAGTGTGAGCAGAAGTGGCCACTTAGTTGAGAGGCTGTTCAGCACCCACATCTGCTTGGCATTTACAATAAGACTGTTACTTAGAAAATGCTTGTGCTGGCTTCCAGCTACCATTGCCAGAGATATCTCTAAAATATGCACACAGCTGAGAGGATGGTAGAAATGAAAAGTTCTTAACTACTAAGAGGATACCTCAAAAATTTAGCCAAGTGCCAACAGGATTTGGTATAAAGACAACACTTTTTCCAAAATGCAGGACGAGACCAGTTTATTTCCTGAGACAGACTATGCAATGACCCTGAAGTCTGCTGGGACTTCCAGCGGGCCAGTAGCCATTGTGGATCGGGCCTCAGTCCTTGGCCTTGGGTGTGGTGACTGGCGCTGGGCTGTGGCCAGTTCTGAACCCCAGAACTATCTGGTGTTGTCTGATTTCAGAAATAGGAATCTCCTAGTGCCAGCTTGGACCACCAGCATCTTCATATACATATTTAAAACTCTTGGGTTTTACCCCCTGCACTGCCTCTTAGTTAACTTCACTTGAAATGGTGCAATGAATTTGGGTTTAAAAGTATGCTCACGTACATCTTCTGCTTGGGCTGAACAACCAGCCACCTGTGGCTTAAGAGGCAAGGTAACGGTCACTCAGAGAAGTCCAAGACTTGCCCCAGAACTGTGACAGCCTCATGATAAAAAGTAGTCCCAATTTCTGCCCTCCTGGTATTTGTAAGAGGACTTCGCAGCTTCTTCCATCAAGAGGTAGGGTCCACTTCCCTGCTCCTGGGCTGGCTTCCTGACTTTTCCTGGCCAACAGGATGCGGAAGTGACTTCATTCCTCTTCCAGCCTCCCTCCGAGGAAACCCTGCCACAAGTCCAGGCTAGCTGCTGGTGGATGAGAGACTTTGTAGCACAGAGCTCAATCAGCAGCTGTCCCAGCAGAAGCTGGGAACACATGACAGAGCTCAGGGAAGAGCAGTAGAGATACTCACCATCAGTGTGTAACTGACCACGGACGCACGAGTAAGCCCCTGGGAGCCCAGGTCTGATCTGTAGACCTGCTCAGCTGACTTACATAGACTCCTAAGCTAAAACTGGTGCTTATCATCATACGCCACTGATGTGGGTGGTTTATCATGCCTGGTCATTGTGGCAATGGATAACTGTACAAGGTTACAAAGCAAGAGACTATAGGCTGGACCTTTGGTTCTGGAATCCAGTGGCCTTTCCCCCATAAAAACTTAGGTTTGGATGTATTAGATCATGCTTGTGATGGTAATATAATTTTAAAGGGCAGATACCTCCTATAGTTGATGATAATTTCAAGACAATTGTACAGTTTCCTTAAGAAACAGCGTGAGAGGAAACTTCCCATATGCCTATGGATTTCCAACATGCCTTGCTCATTCTGTGTCTACAACCAGAGTGCCTAGGAGCCATGGGCCCCACTGTGCCATTTGTTACGCAGCATCTCCAACTAGTTGGTGGACGGGCTGTTACAATACATGATTTCCATTTATTTTAATGGGTCTGTAATGCATTATTCAAAGACTTTGCACATGATGAATAATCAGCCATATTTTTATACCTTATCTTTTTCAGTTTCACAAGAATTTCAAAGGGGAAGGAACATAAAATGTGGGCTGTAATTACCCAAGGGTAGCTGTAAACACAGTTCATTTTTCTAAGGAGTTGTAGTGAAGAAAGAATGTGAGAACAACTGAGCCCTGGGTAAGTTCCAGATGCCACACATGTGGGATGTTGTCTCTGTGGGTTGTGCTGAGGGAGGTCGGCAAATTGTAAAATACTTTCCCCATCTTCCTCTTCTTTTCCTTACTGACTGTTCCATATTGCCATTTATCACGAGAGTTACAGAAATACCAATTACTATTCTTTTTAATGAAAGGAAAAGGCAAGGTTTTTGCTTCCCAATATTTGTTATTGTGAAAATACACTGCTGTTTATTTTACTTTGGAGGGAACGTGATAACTCTCTTTGCTACAGGCTGTGTGGTGCATGGGGTGATGACTTTTTAAAAAGGAGTGGTATTCATTTAATAGGAGAGAATTTTGCTGGTACAACATATATCATCACACCCACAAAAGGCCTGCAAATGATTTTTATGACTGTATTAGAGAGAAAGGGGATGTTTAACTGTGCATCCATTCCTTCATTTGATGATCAGGCAGCAGCATCTCTGCAAACTCCGTGGCACCAACACACGAGTGCAGAGCAGCTGCAGGTCCCCTTGGCTCCGGGCACACACCTTCTCGTTTGCTACAGTTCTACCTACTGCCTTCTATGGGCTTCTTTAGTCATTATGTTTCTTGCTGGCCCCTGAAGACATTTTATAGTTCACAACCCCTATATTAAGTGGATGCATAGTAGCGGCTGAACCAAGAATAACAGAAACCAGGTCTTCCTAACAGCTACCAATGCTTGGATTGTTAAATCATAAGGTACAGATAAAAATGTGGACTGTACAGGGCACTGGAAGAGAAATACGCACACACACACACACACACACACACACGACATTCCCTATCTTATATACAAGAAAAGATACTTAGTAACCTGGACATTAATTAATGAGGTGTTAACCAAGAAGAGTGAATGAGCAGCGAAGTGCAAAAGAAAGGAGAGCCTGGTGAATTGGGGGTGAGGGGAAAATGCAGGAGCGGGGTGGAAAGCCAACCCTCCAGTAGCTATGTGCCCAGACACGTTAAGGGTAGTTTCGAACTACGCGTTAAAGAGAGGAGTGGGGGGAAGAGGAACCACCTCCTACAGGACTCAGGCTTCCTCAGCAGAAGCTGAGGGGCAGCTACCCAGGTGCTGAAGTGTTCAGGGCCTTCTCTGGGTTTCTTCCTCCTAATCCTCCACGCACTCTCTTATTCTGCTCCTTTTTCTATGGCCAGTTCTAGATCCTTCCATTTGCACATGTTCACGTGATGGCTGGCAGGCACCCAACACCACAAGGCTCCAGAACCTTCTCTACCCGGAAGACTAATGGGAAAGGCAACTAGCTGTCTCCAGCTTTTCTCTGGTGAAGAAGTCCTAACCCAGGTCTCCAGAGAGTGATAAACACACACTTGCATTCCTCAGACAGCTGCTGGATCTAATTCCACCTCAGTGTCTGGTTCTTTCACTAATGACCGCTTACACGTAATTAAATTTGGAATTACAGGATCTTAATATTGGAAAAATACATTTTGACCACAACTGTTTTTTAGCTTTAACTGAAGACCAGACTGAGGCTGCTTCTCCTCGGCACCACATATAGTTTACTCTCATCTTAATTGAAGTCTAATGATTTCTAAGCAATCTGCACTCTGAACTAAAAAAAGGAACGACCATATTTGAGCATCCACTACATGCTAGGCACTTCATAGTTTACCTCCAATCTCCAGATATACATGAAGTAAGTATTCTGGTCTCCTTTTCACATATGAGAAAACTAAGGCTCAGAGTTATAAATTATACAGGGTCATCAAACTGGTATTCTACTGTAGAACGTGAGTCTTCCTTGAGAGGCTAGGGCACTTCAAGAAAGACATAATAAATTCATGAATGGAAGAGAAAAAGAGAAGACAAAAGATAAAACACAATGAAAACAAAACAAAAACCTGGAAACAACTCCAGGGTCTAACAACAAGAGATTGATTAAGCATGTTTTGGTGAAATATATGATGGGCCATCATACAGCTAGTAAAAATAGATATGACAGTACAAAGTTATGACTATGGGCAAATGTTCATGCTATAGTTAAAAACAGCTCATAAAACCATAGGCACAGTAAGACTTCACCTCTGTAAACAAAATTGTGAAGCTATATGCACCAAATAGGAAATGCACCTAGGTATTTTTTGGTGGAAGTAATTGGATTGACTTTGAATTTCTTTTCTTGTGAGTGCTTCTGAGTTGCCATGTGTGGGCACTTAGAGGGAACCATAAAAAAGGAAAAGGAGAGAAAATGGGCGAGCTGATTAGCACTCTGTGCCGGAGAAAAGGTGAGGAGGATGAAATGCCGGACAGCCTCAGAGGGGGCTGCGTGTCCGACTCAGACGGTGTCTCTGCAGGGACTGTGACTCACACATGAGTCAGGCTGGGCTCTGTTTTTGGCAGGGTGCTGGGGTGACGGGAGATCACCTCAGGGGACAGCGAGAAACGTAAGTTCTTGTAAGTGTGCATTTCTGTGGATGGGCTCTTTCATGCAACCACTGAGTCTCCCTCCGTCTCCTCCTTGGACCTGCAGCAGATACTGGGCTCTAAGATAACCGCCATACACTTGACTGCTTGTATTTTTAAGGCCAGCCTGCCTCTTTACTCCGCTTAGCCCAGAATTCAGACCTGTATCTGCCCAACCTGCTGCTCAGGTTCAGGTGCTGGGGCTGAAGAAATGCTCGTCCCCCGCCACAACTGCGACAACGTCCACGGGGTGGGGGTAAAGGTACGGCAGTCCGAGGGTCAGTGCCTGGATTTGGGGAACATGGCAGCCTTTTCACCTCGTGAACATGGAATCGCTGCTTTCACCACTCTTTGTTATGTTTAAAAAAATGCTGGGCCTCTCGTGCAGACTGGGTTGCACAGTAAGCTGTATCTCAAAGGCATTCTCTTTTATGATTTAACATGTGGCCATTTGATTTCTGCACAGCCATTAAAAAGAATGCAGATCTACCGAGCTGCCTTGATTCCAGGAAGCTTGGTTATGCACATTCTGCCATCTTCAAAATCGGGATGTGCCTCGCACTCTCCACCACCCACGCAGCTGGCAGCAGTTCTGCTCCACTGAACTGTACGTAGCCCCATCCACCAACGGACCAGTTAAGGACCACCGAGGAAAGAGGCTGGCCCTGGGAGCTGGCCGTTCATGTCTTCTGATAAGAACAAAGCTCCAGCATCAAAACCTGCGGAACGGGGACAGTGGCTTAGAGGGTGACACAGCATCCCTCACAGGGTGAGAGTGTGGGGAAAAGCAAAGACTGAGGCCTTCGAGGAAAAGGAGTTCAGCAGAGAATTGGGCTCTGAATGTGAAAATGCATTGGACTCAACCAACAAATTCACTTTTTTTCCTGTATGCACAAAAAGCATGTGTATACGTAATTCTAAAAAGTCTCTTTCAATAACTAAAAGAAAAATTCTGAGTGATAGGAGGCATGTATCATCACTTAATTGGCAGTGGTTCTTTGAAATATCTTCCGCAGAAATATTTCTTTGAAATATTTTAATGCAGTGATAATCTGAACAATGAGACTCATCCAGGGGGCACGGAACATTTTGTAAGAGTGAACTGGGGCTGTGTAAATCTCCAGGTGGCACAGCTCACCCGAAGTCAGCGAGGGCGTTTTCTAGTAGCAGCAAATGCTTTTATAAACTCTTGAAGGGGCCCAGTCCTCGTGTGAGCTGCATGTGTGCAGATACATGTGTGGGAGCCCTGCCCAAGGGTGTGCAAACCACAGTAATAAAGTCATGACAACCTGTCAAAGATGATGCACCAATGAAAAATCATTCCTAGAAGCTCTTTTAATTAAACATTCAGCTGTCCACTGGAGCCAATTTTAAATATAAAATGCAGCCCTGTGGCCTTTTTCTTCCTGCCTCCCACCCTTTCGCAATAGCTCCGACAATGAATTCTCATTGGTGATTTAAAAAAAAAAATTCGCAAGACAGGGTACAGCTGGTTATGCCTCTAGCAAGATGTCAAATTTTGCTGGCGCAAAATTAATTGCACCTAATTAAACTGGGGTCATTGGCATTATTGTAAAGCGAGGCTATTTACTAGACAAAGAAAATTTCTCAAATACCAATTTGCTTTTCTTTCAGGTTTGTGAAAGAGAAGAATTGCTTACATAATTAAATTTGTTTTGCCATTTTAAGCTTTTTGCTCTTCAGAAGATCCACTTCAAGTCTTGTTTCAAATGTTACTTATAAAATTGCATAACACTTTAGAATACTAGAGGTAATCCTTGGAGGAGGTTATAAAAAAATGGTGGTTTTTTTTCAACTAATATCAAAAGGAGAATTTGTAAACATCCATTTGCAACGACACATACCTTGGAATTACTAATACACACAAAGGGTTTCTAAGCAAATGACTGGTATACGTGTCTGAGATTAACATGAAATTTAAAATGCATGTTGCATGTAATAACTAGGTTGCTACAGTATGCACCCATTACTGCAAGAAAGATGCCTCAGAAAGCCAGTTTCATCGTGACGGAACAGGACACCGTGCCGGGTATATATGACCATAATGCTTACTTCTTCCAGGAAGTTATGCAAAAACTATCATCATTAGAGACAGAAGGATGATTCACATTCCTGGCAAAATGATGCTGGTTCGACCTGCGGTTCTGCGGCAGATTATATATGCAGATTCTCAGCCCCTCATGGTCAAAGCTCCTGTAAGCCTATTTCTTTAATGGCTCTCTAGATCTACTATGCAGTCGCTACAACTCCCTAGGCTCTGGCACTCCCTGCCCTCCCCCCCCAAAAGCAAAAGGATGTGGTGGGTACCTATTATTGGTCTTGTTTCAGTCACTCACCAATAAACCTACAAGAACAAGAGCGACAGGCGTTCTGATTTGGGTGTGTTGCAATGGTTGAGTCGAGTAAACAGTAATCATTATTCAAACCAGCTGCTCAAAAGCTCTCTGGGGGATTTCTGTTTTCATAATATTCACAATATTTGGAGAGGAGAGCATGGCCTATTCTAGGTTACACCGTTCCATCTCATACTTGATGAAAAGGACTGTATTAGATCTTATTTATTTGTATGTAAATAAAATCTATCTTGGGGCAAGGCAAGAAGGGAGCTGAGAGGTAATTTTACAGTTACTCGGAGAAAAGGAGAATGAAGAAGGCAGAGAGTTTTCTCCACAAGGTCAGATCAGGGTGTGACGTTGGAAAAATGGAAGACTTCGCGGATGTCTATCACTAAACCGCACTCTGCCGTGTGTTCCCGGAGCCGCCGGGCCAGGTTCCGCTCCCCCTACGGCACTAAGCTACGTAAACCCAGCATGCGCGCTCCAACGCCGATTCCAGGTCAGTTCGGTCAATAAAAAATTCCATAGGAAATTATTACACTCGTAAAAAAGGGAATATTTATTTTTTCAAGAACATGATTAGACCTAATACTTCTTAGAATCCTTATTTCAAAAATAGGTAATTTATTTTTATCATTCCCTTTTAAGCTTTTACAACTTTTGCTGAAATATTTTTAAATAGAAGAAAACGACAAAGGGCATACAGTTTCAATTTGAAAGGCTGATGATGTGTGGATTAGCAAATTTTGAAGGAAAAAAATGGGCACTTCCTATATTTGCCATACTTCAGTGTAAGTCAAATTAATTAGTAGAGTTATGAAGCAGTATCAAAAATTCTTTTGCTACAATATTAGGCATGAAACATCTTTATGGGATTATTGTAAGCCTAGCTTACCTTTAACAGCTTTTCACTCTTTTAAAAAGTGCTTTAGGAGATGTCACCAATCAGAAACATTCAGTGGGGACGGCTGAGAAGGACCTACGCTCACAGTCGCAGCTTAAACACGCCTCCCAGAAGATGCCCAGGCCATTTCATAATGTCTCACGTAATGTGCACGGAATTTTTACAGGCACACATGGACATGCTTTAAAGCACAAACCGAACTTGATCATTTTTACCAAACAAAGATGCCATTTACATGGGTAGTCCCCGCCTTAAAAGTAAGCTCAGCACTTCAGAATTCGTTGCTTGGCCAATTGATTTTAAGACCTCAGCCTCATTTAAAACCAAGTACTGAGCTTTCAGAGAGATGCATTCACGTAAGATTTACCTAGTTTGGATTATTTAACTAATTCAACGCATGTGCTCTGGTACATGTTTGAACACTGTGGTGACCTCAAAGATCTGACATCCCTCAAGTACTCTTGTAAGTAAGAGGGGAGGTATTTCTAGCTCCATGAAGAATTTCAGGGGTTGTAATACATTAGAAAAAATTAATTCTAATAGAGATGGGGAATATGGGTTATACAAACGCAACCGAACATTTCCTAGGGCTTTTCTCCTACATTATTTCTGATGGAGGGGAATGACAGTCATCAGTCTTTGCAGACTTTAAATTTATGGCAATAAAGAGATATTTCTTAGAAACATTAAGTGTCATTATTAATCATCATCTTAAGAAGTATCCAAAAAGTCATCGTGTTCTCACAGAGGATGATCTCATCCCAGCATGTGGAGATGAAAACATCTGAGAGAACAGGATATAAATAATCTTCCTTATGGCGAGTCAACAAGTGTAGCTTGTTCTGAGCTACTGTGAAATACATGTGTTTAGATCTTTGTGTCTCCAAAGGGGGTAGATGACTCAGTGATTTTCAAGTTTCGCTCTGCCAGAAGAGTTTCAGGTGGGCCCTGGAGGCCAGCAGGGGAGGGATGGAGAGGGGCACAGATGGGAAATGAAGGGGGAGGCATTTTCTGGGCAGCGTTATCCCAGTGCCTTTCCTTCAGTCCTCCTGAACCAGAGGAGGGTGGCTTTGTTTTACATACAAGTTTTCTGCAGAGGATTTTGTTTCAGAAGACATTTCTTTTATCATTTCACTTATATGTGGCATGTAAAAAACATAATAAACAAACAGAGACTCACAGATACGGAGAACAGACTGATGGTTGACAGAAGGGAGGAAGGTTGTGGCACTGGGTGAAAAAGGTGGAGGGATTAAGAAGTACAAATTGGTCGTTACAGAATAGTCACAGAGATGTAAATTACAGCATAAGAAATACAATCAATAATATCATAGTAACTACGTATGGTGCCAAGTGGGTAGTTGAAATACTAGGGGGACCACTTTGTAAATTACATGATTGACTAAGCACTATGCTGTACACCTGAAACTAATACAGGATAATAGTGAATGTAAATTGTAACTGAAGAAAAAATAAAAACTTTCATGAGACTTCTATTTAAATATGGCATCCTGAACACAGCTGTATATCTAATCTCTCCTCTGAAATCCTACTAAAATAATATTAAAGGAAGAGAAAAGGTATAAACCTGCTTGGACAAAGAAAATGGAAGACAACAGCACACAAGAGAGTTTGGAAAATTTTGGAAGACAAAACGTAGGTGATGGATGAGAGGTATCTGACAACACCGCCCTCTGGCCAGCAGCATGTGGAAGGCCATTATCTGCAGGCGCTGAATCGATGGAGCTCTGGATGGGGCACAGTCAGGTACAGCTAGAGTGGCAATACAGGGCCTTACTGACCCAAGAGAATTAAGGGACATTCTACATGCTGAGCCTTTAACCCTTCCCTTGCTAGCATCTTAAAACACTGGTAACCCAGCTTACAACTCTTTTGGATAAGGTTGGAGACTTCTTTGTGATGACTTACAGCTCAAGAGAAAGGATAGTTTTAGGTGGTTTTCAATGGATGCAACTTAATGAAATGGTTGTGCTTCTATCTGACCATTCTAAAGGCAAGTTCAGCATGCATTAATTCAACAACTATTTAGTGACTGACTACGTACTAGGTGCTATTTTAGGCAATAGTTATGGTGGTAAAAAAACAGATGTGCTTACTTGGAACTTATATTTTAGCGCTGGAGAAAGACCAAAAACAGATGTCAGGTAGAGATTGGAATCACAAAGAAAAACAAATCAGGGTAACAGGGTAGGCAGGGTAAGAGGAGAGAAAGTGATCAGTATGTCGGGTGCTTACCATTTAACTGGGTAGTCAGAGAAAGTCTCTTGAGGAGACAGTATATGCCACCAAGCCCCAACCAGCTTTGAGTCTTACATTTAATTATTAATGGACAGAAATCACAACAACAACAACAAAAAACTCAGAAAAGTCATGGACAGTACAGAAATCAGAAGAAACATTTTAAACAATACTAAAATTGATACCTTGAGTGAGATGAGAAAATATCATAACCAAAATTTTCAAAACATAAACAAAACAGACACATTTTTAGAAAAATATAAGTCATCAGAACTGATTCAAGAAGAAATAAAAAATTTGTACAATCTTATAACTGTACAGGAAATGAAAGAAGTTAAAGTAAACATGCAAAGTAAATACCAGGCTCAGATGATCACACAGGTGAAAAATAGATCATTTCAACATTATGCAGGCTTTTCTTAGACAATAAGAAAGAGGAAATAATATCCAGTTCATTTTTAAGCCAGCATAACCCTGATACTAAAACCAGAGAAAAATATTATGAGCAAAGAACATAAAAGACCCATGTCACTCATGAACAGAACTGTAACAATCCTAAACAAAGTCCTATAAATAAAATCCAATAGTTTCTGCAAAAAGATAATACCCTCAACCAACTTTGGTTTATATAGGAATGTAAAGATTGTTCAATATTTCAAAAATCTATAAATGTAATTCATCAATTCATTACTAGCTTAATACAGCAAATCATATAATCACCTCAACAAATGCAGAAAAATGTAATAAATACTTATTCATGATAAAAATTATCTGTAAATTATGAATAGAAGGGAATATCATTAATCTCACCAGGAGAAACAGTAAATAAAACATAAATTTAACATCACCCTAAATGGGGGAACTTGGAAGCATTCCATTTAGTATGAGAGATAAGCCAAGGACTCCAACCAGTACCATTTTTAATCCTTAGTGTATCAGTGTACCTACCCAGTGTAACAAAACAACCAGAAGCATGAGGACTGTGACGAAAGAAATAAAGATGCTATTTTTTGCAGATGATAGTGTTTAAAAATCTCAGCGACTGTAGAGGCAACTTTATGAGAAGTAACATGAGAGCAGAATGGGAGTGACAGTAACAAAGAGACCAGGCAGAAGACGGCTGCCCAGAGTCAGGCGCATTTCTGGTCGCCAGCAGCAAATGAGAAAGGATTATTAAAGAGGATTTAAGATAAAACCAGAATATCAGATATCTAGAAATAAATGTAAGAAAAGATGTACATTAAGCTGAAATTACAAAAACCTTAAGAAATATTTAATAAAATCTAAATAAACAGGGGATGGGCCATATGCATGGATCAAAGGATTAATATAGTGAAAATCTAATTCTCCCTAAAATTAATCTATAGATTCAATGAAATTCCAGTCAAAATCCTAAGAGAATATTTTGCTGAACTTGATTAGATGATTTAAAGTTTATATAGAGTAAAAATATAGAGAGGAATAAATGTAAAATAAAAAAGAACAGGCAGTGTGTTTCTGAAGAAAAAAAGTAAGAAGCGGGGACTTGTTTGTCCAAATATCAGGACTTATTTTGAACCTCTAGTAACGAAGACTGTCTGGTATTGATGCAGGAATAGAAACACTGACCAACGAAACAGAATGTATTCCAGTTAATGTCTGCTATATACAGAAGTGGTCAAATCAGTGAGTAAAAAAGGGATTGTTTAATAAATATGACGAAAAAAATCATGTATATGGAAAAAGATAAGATTAGATTTCTCCTCATACCACATCAAGAAACCAACTCCTGATTTATTACAGACTTTAGAAAAAACAACCGACTCTTTTAACTCTTACAGGACATCTGGGTTAATGTCTTGTGGACCTTGGGGTAGAGGAAGATATTGTGGTCATAAAAGACACGTTGAAGAAGTGGAAAGACAAGCTACAATCTGGGAAAGGTACCTGCAATATATACAGCACATTAAGGATTAGTATCATGACTATACAACTTTCATAAATCAATTAAAAAAAAAGAAGAGAATCCATGAGATTCAATTATAGATTTCACAGACGAGGAACTAAGGATGGCTAATAAACACAAAGTAACACTATGTTATACCATTCAATTAGTAACAGTTTAAAACAAATTGGCAATATTAAGTGTTAGAAAGGATATAGATACATAAGCTCCCTGAAACACTGCTTGTAGCATGAAACTTGTAACCATTTTGGGAAAAAGATCAGCCCTGGCTGGTTTGGCTCAGTGGACTGAGTGACCACCTGAGAACCAAAGGATCACCAGATTGATTCCCAGTCAGGGCACATGCCTGGGTTGCGGGCCAGGTGCCCAGTAGGGGGTGCATGAGAGGCAACCACACACTGATGTTTTTCTCCCTCCCTTTCTCTCTCTCTTCCCTTCTCTCTAAAAATATCTCACTTCTGGCCGAGATGGAGGCATAGGTAGCGACATTGTGCCTCCTCACACAACCAAAAGAAGGACAAGGACAAATTTAAAAACAAAAACTACCAGAAAATTGAACTGTATGGAAGTCCGAGAACTAAGGAGTTAAAGAAACATTCATCCAAACCAGTAGAGGGTGCAGAGGCCAGCAGCCGGGCGGAGAGGACTTGCGCAAGGCTTCAGCTGGCGGACCAGGCGAGGCGGTGGCTGGCAGACCCACATTTACCCACATGTGGATAACCGGGAGGAAGAACTGGGGAGCGAGACACAGCGCACAACCCAGGGTTTGAGTGCAGGAAAGAAAGCCTCAAACCTCTGACTGAAAAAACCTGTGGACACTGCAGTGGGAGAAACTCCCAGCCTCACAGGGGAGTTCACTGGAGAGACCCACAGGGTCCCAGAATGTACACAAAACCACTTACCTGGGCATTAGCACCAGAAGGGCCCAATTTGCTTGTGGGCGGCAGAGGAAGTGACTGAAATCCAGCAGAGAGAGGAGTAAGCAGCACTGTTCCCTCTCGGATTCCTGCCCCACATAGAGCGTTACAACGCAGCAAAGTGGGTCGCCCCACCCTGGTGAATACCTAAGGCTCTGCCCCTCACTATGTAACAGGTGTGCCGAGACAAAAAAATATGGCCCAAATGAAAGAACAGATCAAGGCTCCAGAAAAAAATGCAACTAAGTGATGAAGAGAAGGCCAACCTATCAGATGCAGAGTGTAAAACACTGGTAATCAGGATGCTCAGAGAATTGGTTGAGTATGGTCACAAATACAGGAAAAAGTGAAGGCTGTGAAAAGTGAAATAAGGAAAATGTACAGAGAACCAACAGTGAAGAGAAGGAAACCAGAACTAAAATTAACGGTTTGGACCAGAAAGAAGAAATAAACATTCGACCAGAATGGAATGAAGAAAGAATTCAAAAAAATGAGGAGAGGCTTAGGAACCTCTGGGACAACTTCAAACATTCCAACATCAGAATCGTAGGGGTGCCAGAAGGAGAAGAGGAAGAGCAAGACATTGAAAACTTATTTGAAAACATAATGAAGAACTTCCCCAATGTGGCAAAGGAAATAGACTTCCAGGAAGTCCAGAAAGCTCAGAGGGTCCCAAAGAACTTGGACCCAAGGAAGCACACACCAAGGCACATCGTAATTACATTATCCAAGATTAAAGATAAGGAAAGAATCCTAGAAGCAGCAAGAGAAAAGGAGACAGTTACCTACAAAGGAGTGCCCATAAGACTTTCAGCTGACTTCTCAAAAGAAACCTTGTAGGCAAGAAGGAGCTGGAAAGAAGTATTCCAAGTCATGAAACACAAGGACCTACGTCCACGATTACTGTATCCAGCAAAGCTATCATTTAGAATGGAAGGGCAGATAAAGTGCTTCCCAGATAAGGTCAAATTAAAGGAGTTCATCATCACCAAGACCTTATTATATGAAATGTTAAAGGGACTTATCTAAGAAAAAGAAGATAAAAAACTATGAACAGTAAAATGACAACAATCTCACAACTATCAACAACTGAACCTAAAAACAAAAACAAAAACAAACTAAGCAAACATATAGAACAGGAACAGATTCACAGAAATAGAGATTGCATGGAGGGTTATCAGTGGGGTGGGGTGGTGGAGGGGGAGAGTGGGGGAAAAGATACAAGGAATAAGAAGCATAAATGGTAGGTACAAAATAGATAGGGGGAGGTTAAGAATAGTATGGGAAACGGAGAAGCCAAAGAACTTATATGTATGACCCATGGACATGAACTAAGGGGTGGGGGATGATGGTGGAAAAAGGGGTACAGGGTGGAGGGGAATAAAGGGGAGAAAATAAATGGGACAACTGTAATAGCATAATCAATAAAACTTATTTTAAAAAATAAATAAAAATCTTAAAAAAAAAACAAGGAAAACAGACTGGCATTATCTTCTAAATGTGAGCGTTCATGTATTCTCCTAGTAATCCCACCCCTAGGTAGAATCAAAGAGAAACTCTTGCACACAGAGAACAAAAGACATGTACAAGCACATTTATAAGCAGTAATGTTTACAAGAGCAAAACCTTTGGAAAAACTCAATGCCCATCAACAGGACAGTGGCAGAAGAAACCAACTATATTCACATAATAAAATATTATATAGCAGTGGAAATCAGACCAGCAAAAGGGAAAATGGGGCAATTTTAAATTCAAGCCAAAAACATTTCTTAAGCAATCACAGTTTGTGACCTGGTTTAGTATGAATAATATATGCCCATAATAATGGAAATATTGAACAGTTATTTGCTGGAGAGTGGGACAAAAATGGAGAAGGATTGGACAGGAAACTGTTACTTGTATTTCATGTTATTATATACCTTGTAGTTATTATTAATTCTATTTCACTTTCAGAGGCATATGTATGTATGTGTATATGTGTGTGTATACTGTATCTACCTATAACTATTTATCTTTAGCTAACTTTGATTTAAAACCCCAAAATCTCCCATTTGGACCCCATAATAAGATATTGCTGAGCAGAGAAATGGCATTTCTAGAAGAAAACTGTTTGTTGCTTTGGGGAATCTTAGAAAGCAGTAGCAGAAACCTCTAAGCCTGTAGGGTTCAATCCCCTCAGTTTATGAAAATGAGGAAACCAAGGCATGATAAAACTGAGTAAACTGATCGAGTCTCAAAATCAGAAGCTCATCAGAACTAATCCTCAGGTCTCCAGGGGCCCAGGCCAGAGCTCTTCCTGCCACATACCACTGGGAGGGCAAACAGGTGCTGCTACAGCAAAGGGGAGGGCTGACTTGCCAGCTCTGGAATGCCACAGGAAAAGAGCAAGGGAACTGAGGAAGAGACGCCCAACTCTGCATGGCCAAACGGCAGCTCCCGTCCTGATGAGCTAACTCACCTGCACTGACCCTAAATATGCATATATGCAAGCATGGTGTGCGTTCTGATTTTTACTGAATTTAAATGAATCTCTAAGCATCAGACTAAAGTAAAATACAAGGCTTACTGAAAGCCAGATAGATAAAAATAGATATTAAAGTGCTTAATTCCAAGCTGCATGTGAAAGCGAGGGTGGATGGTTGAATGAATTCATAAATGCTATCTTGTGTCTTCCCACACCCGGCCTTACATGGTGTGTGTGTGTGTGTGTATAAATACACACACACACACACACACACACTACAATACTAGATATCTATATCTATGTCTATATAGATATAGATATCTAGTATTGATACAGGCAGTATTACTCTGTCAGAGCCCAAAGGAAGACACAGCCATTCCAACCAGAAATGGACACTTGGGGAGGCATCAAGAGAACGCTGATGGGCCTTTAGCTACCACCCTCTTTATTAAAAACAAGGTTCTATGTGTTTTAATCACTTGGAATACATTTATTCATAATAGTTACTGTTTCAGATTGCCTCACTAATAAGCAAAGTGTGACCCATGGACTGGCAGCTCGTACCTCAGCGGGGAGCTTGTTAGAAATACAGAATCGTGAGTTCCACCTAAACCTAATGACTCAGCATCATCATCAGCACACTGACAAAACCCCCAGGGGGTTCACAAGCATAATAACGTTTGAGAAGCTCTCGTCCACAGCATTATTTGCTGGGTAAAATTATAATTTTAATATATTTCAATTGGAATTGGAAGCTATGTAAACAGCCGATGATATAATGAAATATCAATAAATGAGTAATGATATCTTGAAATAAATTAAGATGAAGAAAAGCCACCTGGAGGACAGGTTAAGAGTGGTACTGTAATAAATGGTAAATAATCAGAGCAGGAACCGTATTTCTTGGTTGCCAGTTTTCACTGCAATCAGATATACGAGGGAGTGATGCTGGGTGCTTTGGGGGTGCTTAATGGGAAATCTGGTGGTCTGCCACGCTTCTCGAAGCGTCAGCCAGCTTGTTTTGGAGTGTGCCCCGATTCCCTCATCATCGTGCAACATCAGAACAGTGTCTAGAAAAAAAAATCAAATATAGAAATCTGACCTCAAGTAGCTGGGCAAATGGGCCAAAAAATGCCTAAACTAAAACTCAAAAAACCAACCTAACAAACAGGGTGAGGTCTGCCCGGAATCCAAATAAAGGTGATAGTACTATGAAAAAAAATACTCAAGGATTTAAAGGATATCTTTTATTAAACGTGTAGTCAGATGACAAAATCCATTAGCTACATATATCAGAAAATCAATTCAAAAGAACACTCACCGAGAGGAAAGGCTTGGCTTCCCACTTTTGCTACAGCTGGTATAAATTCCTGGGCCATCATCAAAGAAGCTCCCGAGTGCCAACTTCTGTCGGATAGATTCTCTCTCATTTTTCTGTGCCTAAAATTTCAGGAAAATAAAAAATGCCGATAAGCGGGCAGAAAACATCACAACCACGGGCGGTCTAACTGTTAAGTTTCTTTGTACTGTAACATGAGCTGAAAAGTAAATACACAGGCCACAGCGAAGGGCACTGGAATTATTAAAAGCTGGACCTAAACCAGTCTCTCCTGGTTCCACCTCTGCAAGCGATTTCAGGCCTTCAGAGTCCCCAGTCTGGGAAATCACCTCTTGAAGTACTAAACAATCTCCACCAGGACAGAACTGGATTTCTTGGAGCTATAACCTTTCTTCTCACCTGCTCGATATGACAGCGTAAAGCTGCGGAGGGCAAGCATTTTGTCCTAAGTCAAATTGCTTTTATCCCAAATGTGGCCTTTCCCTCAATGCTGTCTTTCTCTTCCTTTATATCATCCCTTCAGCCCACTTTTCCTATGGCAAGGATAGGAATTCATTCAACCCACAGGCACTGAACCTCGATGAGATGGCAGATGCCACACTATGACGCTGGAACAGAGCCCTGGATGGACAGACATCGCCTCTGCTGCCACCAAGCTCTCAGTCTTGATAGGGACTATTGTTTCTGTTCAAGAGTTGTAACGACCTTACTGGGTTTAGAATATGAGAAGTCCTACCATATTGCCTGGGATAGCTGGAGGATTCTAATTGAACTCATCTGTTTCATATTTTGAAGGGAAGTCAGGTCGGCGTGCACAGGAAAGGATCTGGTAAATGACACTACTGAGATAATTTGGGTATGTTTACAACACTTGGCTTCCCATAAAAGTCCCATAAAAATTTGCCATGCTGAACTTTTAAACCCTTTAAACAACAGGAGAGAAGATTACGAATGATTTCCTTAGTTAAAAATAAAACAGCTACGAAAACAAACATGAGTTCGAAATCCTGGGGTGAGGAGGTTTCGGTTTGCTGTTGCGTGGGGATGAAGAAGGCTGTGAGAAGCATCGTTTCACGCTCTGAGCAGGGGATTGAAGACTATGCTGAGCAAATCAGGTTACAAAACCCAGCTCACATGACTGGGTGTGGCTCCAGAACACAGGATGGCTCCGGGATCCTCCCAAGAGGAGGTGCTGGAGCCACCTGTGCTCCTACCAGAACCCAGAAGTTAGAGTGAAAGGTCTGAGTCTCACTGTGTCACAGCGACAGAATGCACCTGTTGGAAGGGTGGCCTGAACAATGGCTTCATTTCACCCCCAAGTGAAGGGTGGTGTACGGTAGGTAACAGCTGCTCTAACATAAGTTCCTAGTCACATGTGGCTATTTGCATTGAAATGAAAAAATTAATTAAAATAAAATTTCATTTCCTCAGCCACACTAGCTGCATCGGAAGAGCTCCACAGTCACAGGTGGGCACCACAGACTAAATATACGACACAGCAGTACCGCTAAGCCATGGGCTCCCAACTGCCAGCTTCAACAGGCTGCATCAGACTTTCCAGTAGAGACTAAATCCCATTCCCACTGCCTTCCAGCCCTCTGACTAACATCGTGTGTGAAATACACGTCCCTAGGCTCTAGGACCAGATATTTAGTCTCGATCGGTTTGAGAATTTCTAATTCAAGGAAAGATCATTTCTGTTCTCCTCTTCTCTAACATTATTTAATCTTTGGATACTGTAAGCATTTTTCAACTCTCACAGTTGAAATACTTAGCAAGTATGTATCTGTCTGTGTATCCATTCATCCATCCCCCCATATGGGGATGTACTAAGCAGGGGTGTCCAACCTGTGGCCCATGGGCCACATGCAGCCCAGGATGGCTATGAACGCGGCCTAATGCAAAATCGTAAATTTACTTAAAACATTATGAGATTTTTTTTGTGATTATGTGTTGCAATGTTTTTAATGTGTGGCCCAAGACAACGCTTCTTCTTCCAGTGTGGCCTAGAGATGCCAAAAGGTTGGACACCCTGGTAAGGAAACTGTGTCATACTAAAAGATACTTGGTGTGGTATTATCATTCATAAGAAATATATATTTGGTCATTCAGATGACCAAAATGTGACTTCTCATATATATGTGGTTTTTGTCCACAGTCCCTGGCTCACAGCTCCTAAAACTCCTGCGATTTTGTAGGTGATGAGAAGGACACAGGTTGTCTACTGTTATGTGAATGAGGTGACTTTTTGGAAAGCACCTGAGAATGGGGGCTGGTTGCCAGGAGCATCAGCTGTGTGACCACAGGGCTGGAACTTTCAGTCTCACCCCCCAGCTCTGGGGGTAGGGCCTGGAGAGCTTCGGGGTTGGTCATCACATGGAGATGTGGGGACAGTGGGGCACCTGAAGAGGGCGCTGAAGCTCTGTGTCCCTTCCCACACCCCAAGCCCTCTGTCTCTCTTCATCTGGCTCTTCCTGAGTCACATCCTTTTCCAGTAAGCCAGTGTTCTAGTAAGTAGCATGTTTCTCTGAGTCCTGTGAGCCATTCTGGCACATTAATTGAACCCAAGGAGGGGGTTGTGGGAACATTTGATTTAGAGCCAGTTGGTCAACAACCTGGCCTTGCAATTGGCATTCTGAGTTGGAGGGGTCATTGGAACCTCCAGTCTCTAGCTGGCTGCTGACAAGCACAGGTAAGATCCTGGGCTTGTGACCAGCACCTGCCGTATGTGTGTGAGGAGTCTTGTAGGACTGAACCTTTAACCTACGGAATCTGAGGCTATCTCTGGACACACAGTGTCAGAACTGAGTTGAGTTCTTGGACACCTTGCTCATGCTCAGAACTGTTTGTTGGGGTATGTGTGTGGGGGGGAGTCACCCATTTTGGGGAATCGGGCCTGGGAACCCTAATTTAGTGTATAATATAGCCACAAAGTGGAAGACTACTTTTACAGTTACAGACACGATGCTGGTTTCATACTGTTTATTGGGCTAGTGCAGCACTGAGCCCCAAGAAAGTAACCAGGAGGCTGTAGAAGCAGCAAGAATGCCTTTCATTTCACAAGCATTCGTAACTGCACTGCCGGCAGCCTTAAGTAAAGAAACCCACTCTTCCAAACAAAGCAGGGCAGGCACTCAGGATGGTCCTGCCAAAAGAGAACCACATCACTTGACATCTTTATTTAAAATAAATTCATTCCAAAATCCCCAAACACTGCCATGCAGACTGTAGTCAGAGAGCCTATTTCTCAATCCAATATAATAGAAGGGATTCTTACTCGATGCTCTCTAGTCAGAAAACTGTTGGATGGAACTGGATACCCAAATATAAAATCAGTAGATAACAACAGGAGTGTTAATGACTCGTGTTCGACAACATGCTGGTCTCCGACCTTGGCCTGGGGTCGGGATGAGGTCTTATTTAAAGAAAGCCCCTATCCCAGGCGTGACTGTGTGATCACACCCTTGATTCCATGACCACCTTTTCTGATTTACTTGGTATACTAGAGCTATAGGCATCGGAGAAGGCCTTAAAAACAATTCTGTACATTAATTACAATTCTTTACACCAAACGACTTCGTTACCAGTTCGAAGAGAACTTTATACACACAACCTTTCCCCTTCTCTCTCTCTGGGTCCCACTGAATACAACAAGGAAAGCGTAAAGCACATGAATGTCACCCACGATCCCACTACTTAAACCCAGGTCACTGCGAACATTCTGGTATATTTCCTTCTAGTTATTTATCGTACGTGTGCCTGTTTTTCTTATGATAAAATTGAGATCGTATTGCTTATTGGATTGAGAATTTCCCTCATTTTAATAAAAATTCTTTAAAAACAATTTTAAAAGGCTGTCCATCATTCTATCCTATGTTAGCCATTTAGGCTGCATCCAATTAAGAATAGTTAGCGTTTTTACATAGATCCCTGCCCACACGTCTGATCGCTTCCTCGGGCTAAGCTCCTGGAAGGGGAAGTACCGGATCAGCTGGGTGCGAACATCTGTTGAGCTCCCGACACATTCTGTCCTGTTCCTCTAATGAAGCTGTTCCCATTTACATGCCCACCAGCGATGGAGAGAAGGTAGCTTTGCCTTCGTCCTGACTTACACTGAGCATTTTCACTTAAAACAACAACAACAACAACAACAACAAAAAACTGCTGTTGTTTTAAATTTGATAGGCAGAAAGTAGTGTTCTTTTTTAATTTCTTTGATTACCAGTGAGATAACATACTTAAATATTTTTTAGTTACTGTACCTGCTTTTCTCTGAATTTACCTACTCTACTCCTAGCTTTGCTTATTTTTCTTTAAAAGTCTGAGAGTTTTGAAAATTTTATATTGAGAGTATTAGTCCTTTTGAGTTTTAAGTCAAATTATTATGTAGTTTTAAGTCTATTGCTAGTTTCCTCTGTCCCGTGTTCAATGGTTTTGTGCTTGTTTGTGCTTGGAAAGCCCTTCCCAGGCCAGAGGAAAAGGCTCTCACTTGACATTGAAGAATTAAATGAGAGAATTTATGTAAATTTTTTAGCAGCAGTCCCTGGTCCAGGCTAACGTAAATCTGCCATGAATGGTAACTATTTTGGCTCATCCTCCAACGATTCCTGCTTTGAAGGTGAGGAAACGGAGCGCGATGGGAGGCCGCCCCACTGGTACGGAAGGGCCAGGATTCCAGCCCAGCGTTCCGGGGCCAGGTCTTTCTGCTCTTCCGCACTGACGAGGAAGGTCCGGGCTAACAAGGGACAGCATGTTGGGGATACAGTGTGAGACGCACAGAGCTCGGGACCTTCACCTCTCCTGAGATGGACGTGATGCTGAGGACAGGAGGCCGCCCTGGACCGCAAAGCCTGCGCCGAGGCCTCGTGGTAACCAGACACTCGAGGTGCGAACACCTTCTCAGCGGAGCCACTCCCACACCGCTTCTCCCCTGGACACCACTGCTCCATCTTCCTTTTGGAACAAATGCGACTCCCAACCTTTCAAGTGGATATAATTTAATTGACTGGTAAATAGTTTTTCTTTTAAAATTCACTGGGTGAAACCTCATTTCCTTTTGGTTGCCTGTAGGTGTAAAATGTGTGTGGGGGGGGTGGGGGTGGGGGGGTTCAAAGCACTTTTCTCTGAATCCGAAGGTCTGAGAGAGTGCATTTCAAACCTGCAGGGCAATTATGTCCTTCAACCCCTGAAGCCCGAAGATGCCCTAGGGTGAGGGACAGTGACGTGTGCCGGAAGAGGGAGAGGCTGACTCAAAATGACACTGTTTGGCTGTGTTTATGACAAGCGGAGCCCCATCCGCTCCTAAAACGGCCCTGGGAAATGCCCTCGTCAAACAAAAGGAAAACATCTAAAGTCCACACTGCCAGCAAAAGGGCTGAGGAGGAGGAGCTCGTCACCACCAGACAGAAAAGCAGTGCGGGACCAGGATGAGGGCAGAAGTGCGCTTAGAAATGCGGCACTGTCCCGCCGCCGGCGGTTTTTGTCTTCACCTGTCGCTGAATTCCCCACTGCCACCCCTTGTGCCCAGGCAGATAACGCTCACAATGGCTTCCGAGGGCGCCGGGTGAGCCACTATCTCAGAACACAGACCGAGGATTCCCCAAACTTGACAAGACAGAGAGGTGTTAGGTAAAGAAATAGAAGCAAAAGGTTCTGCTTGGGTAGATATTGTCCACCTCCCAATCTAGTAGGTCCCCAAGTCCCTTTCATACTTTCTTTAGGATGTGAGGTGTACACATCCCTTACACAGTGATTCTGTTCCCAAGTCCCCCACTCCGGTCCTGCCTTTGTCCCTCGGGTCTGGTTCTCCTCGCTCAGCAGCACTGTGGTGACTCTGGTCTCTGAGGCAGGGCCACCTGGTCTTTCACATGCTAATCTGCATGCAAATTTATAGACAGAATATTGAGTGCCTTCTGCTTTCTAAAACTTATTTAATTGACAAACTGTATTTCTGTGGGGACAGCTGCAGGGCTGCCAGGGTTCCTAGGAATGCCCTTCAGGAAATAACATCTTAAACCTAAACCCAAAGCCAGCTGGTGCGCAGGACACTGCAAACAGCTGCTTCCTTCCGGCTGCTGTGCAGATGATGAAACCCTGCAGTCGGAAAGGGCCTGTCTGACCAAGAGGAAGGGGGCCCTTAAACTCCCCAAACGGAGGAAGATGTGTAAGGAAGCCTGGCCTAGAGAATCAGGGTCCCAAGGGATGCACACGCACAGAAGTGCTGTGGGACTAACGGCAGAGGTGAGCTTTGCAGAAACAATGCCCTGGGCCTGGACGGGGTTCGGTGTGGGGAAGGGGAACAGGAGAAGGGAAACCACTTCCCCCAAATTTCCCGTCTTCCATCTCTTCCCTGCGTTAGTCTTCCCCTCCTCCTCAGCTCCATTTGTTTCTTACTTTTACTGGTTATTAGATGTACTTGCTTTATAATGCTAACTGTCCCAGTACTCAATTCACTACTAATCCTAGGAGATAGCACTTCTAGCACTCTCCTTTCCACACCACTAAATTGTTACCTGGTCTATGCTTCTCACACATCAGGGTGCATATGAATGACCAGGGGCCACTCTTTCCACCAACGGGGAACAGTGTGCCATTGAGGAAAATCTTCCTAAGGACTGGGGCTGCATTATTCCAGAAGCTGAATACCCGGGTCTCCCACGGCCCACACAAGGAGTTCGGGGAGCCAGGAGGTTGCTGTGACACAGGTGTGCCAAGTGGAGAACTGCACAGATGGGCAGACACACCAAGTGGTGCTCTCCCTGTCATACGTTTTTTAAACCAGTTGCTCTCAAACTTGATTATGCATGAGAACCACTGGAGGGCTTGTGCAACAACATAAACTATTTTTCTGATTCAGAAGGAAGGCCTGGGGTGGGGCTGACAGAGTGCATTTCGAACAAGTTCCCAGATGCTGCTGGTTCAGACACTTGGAGAACCAAGGCTTTGACCAGCTGAACAGATCAAGCAGCTGGACAAAACAGAGTTGGTTCTTCTTGCACTGAGCACGAATCTGTTCCATGTGGAATGGCCAGACTCTGCACCCAGGTGGATTTCATTTGCAGCCGTCTGGCCTCTGCCAAGGCTTTGCCAGGATGCTTGTTTTGAAGCAATTAATGATCCCCCGGCCTCAGTGCAATCTATTGCCTAGCGATATCTGGCACCATCGCCATTAGCAGCATGCACCGGGGAACGCGACTGGGATTCTGAGCTCCCTATGGAGAAGTGCTCTTCCTGAGGGAAAATGGTGGTCGCTCTCACTTTTCTGCACAGCCTGTAAGAAAGGCAGCTCTCCTCTAGCATTAGAGGCAGCGTTCTGCTGTGGAGGAGCCCTTTTAAACGTCAGGAACCAGAAGTACGCAATGTATCTGTTCATTAGGCGAATTTTCTTTAAAACAAAAACTCAAAAGGAAAACCTAAATATATCAGTGGTACTTTCTAATTATTTTCTCAGTGAAACAACCATGGATTTGTCACAAGATGAAAATATAAAACAGCCATTTTGTAGGTAAATAAATTGGATGCTTTTGAATGGCACATGTATTAACTATTTGTATGGTGCAGATTATGTCAAGTTATTGCATCCTATTTCATCTCCTGGGAAGATTTTGATTCTCAGTGCACATGTAAGTTAAATAACGTAGAATCTTTCCGTTTTATCACTGAATGCACATTAAGTCTGGACACCGGCTTTTCAGTTTGCATTTCTGATGGTTCCTATTTCAGACACACTAACCAGCCCGGAAAGGCTTTCTGAAAGGCTGTTCAAACCTTTTAACTTGGCATCCTCGAACCAATGTGCCTATTCAAGTCCTCCGGGCTCAATGTTGGGCCGGACTGTTGGGCAATGGAGAGAACTTGTCAGCATCAGTGTTCATGGGGGACCGGGCCCTGGACACCTGAAGTCCAGGACAAGCACCCAAGGGAAAAGACTCTAGAACATGTTCTACTTGAGAGCTGGCCGACATCAGAAGTGCTGGGATGCCAGTGCAGAGGATGGAAAGGTCTGCTGACAGCTACTAGTTACCCCTGAGGACGGTTTGGTCTCTTGGCTGCATTCCCTGCCCTCACGCTACAGGGATGATGTAAACAGAGCAGGCAGATAGAAGTGCCGTTGTGCAGAGCCCCTAACACTTGAATACTCTAATTGTTAAGGACCAGAGCAAAGGCATTTAACAAACATCTAATCTGGGGCTGCAGTTTCAATAGCCACTTACTGGCTGAACGGAACTTGCTGAAGGTAAAGGAGCCCAAGGTGCAATCCACAAAGATGACTAAAGTGGAAGTGTTGCAACATCCAATCCTAAAGGGACACCGGCGAAAACTAAAGTTTCCCTTCCTTATGAGCGGCAGGTCCCAAACGTGAACCACAGGGAGCATCTTGGGCTCTTTCTGGTTCTCAAATGACTGCCTACAGAGACTACTCTCTCACACAGCAAACTGATCTGGGAGCTCTATTTTTAACGGGTGCCATTTCAAAGGTCTGCAAAACTATCACAGTCATTCAGTGTCACCGCCAGAACACAACAGTCTAAAATGCCTCCTGCACGGTAATGAAAACAGCCAAACCTCAATCAACCGCCAGAACCTAGCGCCTCTGGTTTCCCACGTCAGGGTGGATGCAGGATCTAGGAGAGCTGGACATAGTCATGTGACCAGAAAGGAGCGTGGGAGGCTGGGGCAGGGAAATTGAGGTCAACAAGACTCAAGTTCACATCCTGACTCTGATACTTCCTAGTGCAAGTTACAAAAACTCTTTAAGCCCCAGTTTCTTTTTCTGAAAAAGAGGGTAATACTACCTATCTTTCAGGTTGTACTAAGGATTAAATGCAATGTTATATAGAAAATAGTTGGCATGATACCTGGCCCAGCAAGACACTTATTAAATGGTGGCTGTTAATATTAAAGGTAGGGGTGGGGTAAGCCAGTGGGAAGAGTGGAGAAGGGACTAAAGATGGCCAGAAATACCCAGAATAGGCAAATCCATAAAGACAGAAAACAGATGAATGATGGTATGGGGAGGGGAGAACTGGGAGTAATTGTAGAGAGATACAGTGTTTCTTTGGGGGTAATGAAAATATCCTGGAATTATAGTAGTGGTTTGTACAACCTTACAAATACACTGAAACCCATCAAAATTTGAAATGGTGAATTTTATGGCATGTGAATTTTATCTCATATTATGGTGTATGAATTATATTTCAATTGAAAAATAAAGCACACATTTTTGTAGGCATGTGGCTTATTTTCTTTTGTGATACAATTCATATGTCGCGCACCCAGAAAATCTAGTTACTTGGAACCCACTCCCTGACCATGTTGTGAACTGAGGTGCACCAACAGGGTGATGTGATGGGAAGGACCCACAAGTAAGAGCCAAGGCCTCGCATTTCTGTCATCGAGGACCAGGCAGGCCAATCCCTCCCTTGGAAGAAAAGGAGACCCTGGCTCAGAAAGCAGAAGAGATTGTCCCCAGGTGGCCAAAGCGGGGCTGGGCTCCAGGGTCCAGGAACCTAACGGAGTCCGTCCAGCGCATTCAGCCCTTACAGGCAGGAAGACGTGGGGGTTAATGGGGGTCGACGGCTGCTTTTCCTCGGTAATTGAGTGGGGAGGGCAGAGCTCTTGTCTGGGATGGCAGCTGGCATTCTGTGTTCCTGTTTATTGCAGTTTATCTCAAGCAGTCATTCCCATTCACCTTTTAAAAAAAACATGAGGCGCAGCTGTGGCTTCACTTTAAATATTGTTCCTTCCAGCCTTTTAATTTTTTTCACGGGCTCCTCCCTAATCTTTCACTATAATTGGATGCACGACACTGGAGATAGCACCTCGGAGGAACAAAGCAAGGCCTTCCCGCCCCCACACGGCCTGCCCGCAGCTCCTTGCTCTGCCTGGGAGCAGAGGGCAAGACCCGCTTCCCCGGGTGTGCTCTGCTCTGGGACACAGTGGGGGCCAGGTTCTGCTGAATTCCATGTTAAATGTTCTTGATTTCCTTTCTCTCCACCAGTGAAATTTGGATCTTTCCAGGCTCTGAGATGACACCGGCTGCATGTTTTCTAGGTTCACATGGGCTATTTGCACATTTTTCCAGGCAGCACCATCCATATCAGCTTATGTGTGTTCCCCTCCCCCCATTCAGACTGCAAGCTCCTTGAGGGAAGCCCAGTCTCCCTTCCCTGACCCTGGCCCTGAATGTAGTGCTGGAGACATCAGAGGGTTCTTGTGAAGTGATGGCTGGAGGGATCAGGAGGTTGACTTGCTCGGTGCTTGGTCCTAAAGATACTCACGTGTGTACACGGGTGTTTACCAGAGGGCCAGAGGTTGCTCGGGGCGCGGCGAGGCGATGGCAGAGTGAACATACACACCTCGGATTCTGCCAAGGTGCAGGCTTCCTTCCTAAATACTAAGATCTGAGTTCTGTTGAGCACAGTGTCAGTACTACTGAATGAATTAACCAGCAGTCCTTAATGAGGCCTTTTTCTTTCCATCAGGGCCTTCCCCAAGGAAAAGGAACAGATGCATACTCTTTTCCTTCCTTTGCCTGGGTGGAATCTAATTTTCGTTATTGGAAAGTGACCTTTCCCCTGAAGGCTGTTTGCCTGACTTCATAACAACCTTGTAAAATAATCCCTATACGCATGTGGTATTTATTAGTACAACTGGTATAGGGAATTCTATCGTATCCAGGCAGGGGTATACCAATTTTCCAATTGCTTTTGACAACTGACCTCATAGTCAGAGGAGGTGAAAGAAGAAATTATTAAAACTCTTTGTATTTTAAACATTTACTTAAAAATATCTATTTGTGCATATGTTTATACATACATAATATATTTTTACAGTGATACGTGCATGCAACTTATGAACAAAATATATGTATATTAGAGGCATGGGCTCAAAAAGATTATACTTGATGGGTACAAGGTCAAAGAGTCTGCAGACCATTGCTTTATGGCATTTCATTTAATTTTCTACTTAGTCAACCCAACAGCAAAATGAAAACATTTGAGGAAAAAACTTCGAAAAAGATTATTCCAATTAGGAAAAGTGATTTTTACACTAGGCAATTCTTTTCCTGTGCTTTGTATTTTGAAGAAAGCATATGTTGCCCTGTCTCACTAGTTGTTCCTAAGTAAATTATGAATAGTATTTTTTTAGCATAATGAAGCCTTCATAGTAAACATGATATGCATACATTTGAAAGCACTTGCCTGAAAAAGGCAGTTAAAAAGCTGAAACAACAAGAGAACAACTCCCACGTGTAGGGTCCAGGACAACATGAGCTGACCTCTGGCATCCCAGTCACCCAGAAGCCTCATCTAGTGGTCTTCGTACTGACCTTTCGGACATGGTGCCTCCTGAAACCACATTCCACTGCCTCAGTTAGATAATGGGTCACACAATGCATCTCTGTACTGTTGTTGTTGATGTCTGAAAGCTACTGGAGCCTTTCAAGTTCGTGGCTTTAGTCAGTGCTGTATCGGGTTGCTGCGCATCACCGCTCACTCATTCCAGGCTTCTGGGTTCTCTCAGGTTCTGAGTTGCGTGAAACTACAGTGGTCATCACTTGATTGTTATTGCACGAGAAGTGGCACATCCTTCATTTTTCCTCAGTGCAAACTGACCCACACTTTTCTAGCTGAAAAACGGTGTGACCGCCTTTGGCACTGAACATAGCAGGAAGAACTGTGTGTTTGTTCTTCTGGGTTGGGTGCGTGTCCGACTCTGACTGCTGAGTGTCCTGGTGTCTTCTGCACACCCACCTCAGGGAGGAAGGAACAGCTGAGAGGTGTCAGGGTTTCGGGACTCAGTGCACTGGTCACCTCAAGAGCTTATTCCCTCTTTGGGGATAGTGAGGGACGCAACATGGCAGGCCGTTTAAATCTGTTTGACATGTTTAAGCTTCAGTTTGTGGAGAAAGAACAAATTATGGTGGACTGTTCTGAGAAACGCAGTATATACTTAAAATAGCCCCTCTATGCACGAGCAATTATGCATGTAAGATGAGACCACTATACTTGCCAGTGTTAGATGTGAGAATCTATCATAATAGAAGCCTCTTTCTGTATCTCACTCTGGGGGAAACGTTAGTGACATTTTTGATCAAATCAAAAATGTGGCATCAAGTTTTACTGTTTTAGGAGTCTGTGATAATTGATATTTGCCTCTGAAGCAAAGGAGGTTTTCCTTTCCAGGTCCATGCTACGCAGAAGGGCCCTTGTTTTTCCTCCTGCACTGTGCTGTGACCTGCATTTGACTTACGGGAAATAATGAGGGGGAAGCACATAGTATGGGTTTAGCCTTCTGTGGACAGACAAGCGTATACTTGTAGTTTAATTTCATGACCTCGCCCATACAACTGCAGCTATTTTTACTTGGGTCTCTTATTACCAGACAATTACCATATAAAACATTTCAAAAATATATTTACTGACTTTCAAAAGAAAAGACAAGCAGAGAATTAGTATACACTATATCAATGTTTTAAAATCCCACACTTCTCTTAGTAAAACTTAGTATTTTTCATGGTTAAAAAAGTCAGAATTAGAAAGGTTAAACACTCTAGTAATTTTTAATTTGGGTGAACTGTTAACATGCCAGTAATTTGAAAAATTCTTCCTTTACATAAAAAGCCTGCCTAGCAACTAAATGTATAACAGAATTTTTCAACTTCAGAATAACAACACATGTATTCCAGTTACTGATAAAATATACTAATGAATACAAGCTGGGAAAAGCAGAAAGGAGAACTCTCCCAGCTTAATGTATTCAATTCTGTGCATTTCAGCTTTCCTGAATATATTATGGCAAGGGCCACTGAGTGTGGAATTTGGCCACTTCTCAAGGGTGATCTTTCTCCCAGTCAGAAAAATGGTCCAATTGTTCACAAACAAAAGAACTCTCCCCCCTTACCTTCTTATAATTCCCCTCCATGTCCAATGGGGATTCTTGACTGATGATGTCATCCATTCCATCACTGTCCAAATTCATCCTTTAACTCTTTAGAATTTCACTTGAGAAAGAACCTCTCATGAATTCTGATAGGCTGGTGTGCCTGGGGCTCAGGACCCTGCTCACTGCTCATGCTGACGTGGACGGCCAGCCAAGAGTCTGTGCCCGGCGGAGCACGTCCTTGTCCTGCTCTGTCTCAGAGACACCGCCCTGCCTGGCCTCCCTGGTCTGTCCTGTGCTCTGTCTGGCACAGGGGCAGCTGCCTTTGACCGAGGCTCACTCTGCACTGACACTCGGTTTGGTGCAGACCAGCCTCCCTACCATCTGCTGTCGCCTTCCCCCGAACGATCCTCCCTGGGTTCCTCTCCACGGCACCTTTCCTGCCCCCCAGTCAAGGAAGAGCGGATCCAACTCGCCAGCTCCCCAGGTCAGGGCTGACAGTGGCTAGGAACTCTATGAGGAAACCAGCAACCTCATTCTGGACCCAGGGTAGAGTGGATGGGATAAAAATAGATGCAAAATCCCAGCCTCACAGACTTCACCACTGAGTTAAAAGCTGGGTGTCCCATGACAAAATAAAAACAGAATAATTTAAAGACTAACCTGTAGGACAGATGTTTGCTTTTTCCTTTTCCCCTAACCTATCATTTTTCAGAATCAGATGTAAACGTCTGATCTTGTGTTAGAAGCCCCAGCACAGATTGAAATTCATTTCTGACACAGGGAAGGACCCTTCCACCCCAGGATCAGCACTTTGTTCTATTAATATAGTCAGGAGAATAAGATCCATCAACTTGTCTTTAAAATTCAGCCAGTGGCAGGCTTTTCCACAAAAGACAGCGTTCCTTTCTGCTGCCCTCTTTACCCTTTTCCCAGGGCCTTTGGTTTCGTTTACGGGCTTTACATACGGAGAAGGCAAAGGCCCGCAGCTGGAGGATGTTTGGGTGCAAGAAGAAGACCAACGACACACAAACACACACTTATCATTATTGGATGACGACCACCATACAGTAAAAAAAAAAATACCCATTGTTTATTTCAAAAAATAAAGTTCCTGTTTGCAGGAGAAGTGGGCCAGAGAACTCACAGGGCCAGCTCCGTCTGAGGCGGCCACCTCACACTGACACACTCAGACAGAAAGCAGCAGATGTACTAGTTAATATGTTTTCCAATATGAACTCCTGACCAAGTTCAAAGCTGTTAAGGACACACTAATAAAGCAAAACTGCCACTGAAGGTACCCCTTTGGCATCTGAACCTCTGCTGACATGCTAAAATTCTGTTGTCGATTTTTCTCCACAGTTTTTTTAAAGTCAGTTTTTTTCAAGACTCGTGGCTGGCATGTGTCCCAGCGTGGCTGAGTGTAGCCCTCCTTTTGTAAAGCAAATACTTTCCCTTGCAGCTCCTGACCCAAAACCAAATCCTCCCTGAACTCCACCCCTTGACCCCACCACCACCTCAGCTCCCAAGAGAATGACATATCCATTCGCCAGACAGTGTAATAAGCTGTATTTCGTGAGCCACACTTGCACTTGGGCAGGGCTTCTCCTTAGCAGAGATACCCCTTGTCTTACTCTCTTCCAGACCCCAGGACCTTCATGCTAAGCCAGGCTCCCACTGTCTGCAGACAAGGGACCCCAAACACCTGCCAGGGCTGTGAGGCAATGCTGGGTGCCCTCCCAATGAGGGCGTTTGTTTCCAACACCAGAGAGTTAACCAAGGCTAAGGCTCTGGGGTTAAAATGAAGTATCTCTCCCATAAAGGATCCTGGGCATGTTAAATCCTGCCTAAGGCAGTTACTTAAAATGAAGGAAGCGTACATCTCATGTGCTAGGCACTTTACGCACAGGTCTTACACACGTCACATGCCTTTAATCCTCAGAGTAACCCTTTGGAGTAGATACTATTATCAGTTGCATTTTATAGCTGAGTGAGAGCTCAGTGAGGTTAAATAACTTGCCCAGAGTGTGGCTGCTTGTGAACAGTCAGCTCAGAACTTGAACCTGGGCCCCTGCTTCTGTGGCCGGCATTCTATCCACACACCGGCGTCCCAGACCGCCTCCCACTGCTGCCTTGGTAAGGAACAGTTGCACGCACGAAAACAATCAGGCACAGCTTTTACAAATTAGGGCTCAATACAGAGAGAATTCCGGCAGCCCTCCTCCGACAATACCGCATACTGAATTTAAACCCCACATCTGGAACACCCAGCATGCGGCACCACCGACCCCTGCCAATTAGGCCTCGGGAGATGACGTGAGAGCTCCGTCTCGAATGATCACGACCTAACGCGCCGCACAATCTTCTTTTCTAGTTTACCACGGTGTTTTCAGTGCCCCTGCGGCTTCTTTCCTACCGCCGTGCAGTTTCAAGGCTTTTTCTGGGGGCGGGGGGCGAGGGTTCGTGTTTTCCATTGTGCTTTCCCTGCAGCATGCAGACGATGCCTTACACACCTGAAGGGCGTGGTGCAGAGCTGCTGAACAAATGCATGAACACAGGAGAAATGTGCGTGTTGCTTAAAATACTGCCCCTAAATGCTGTCCATGGTAGGAAATATTAGTAGCTCATATTACTGCTTTTCAACCGAACTTTTCAAAGTTAAAACTGGGTCTGTTCTGGTTGAAAGAGTGGGGAGGCACCACGAATTCCAGCCTCTGGCCTCGGTTAGCATCCCAGTCCACCTAGCAATCGACAATCAAGAGCTCATATAAATGAAATTTTAAACATTTAGAGATTACACGACTGACTAAGATACGTAACACTGTAAGCCCAATTATCATCGTTTCACTTTAATTTTTAACAGGTTGAGCTTAAATATACAGTTAAAATGACTGAGCTCTCATTATCAACCACATACATCTACACACGTATTTAAATGAATATATAGTAATAATATATTGACTGTAGACATACATATACAAACACATACACTTCAATAACGTGTTATCTTTTGGAGAAGGGCCCCTCAAAATTCAAGATGCAATGTCCCAAACGACAGCAGCAAGGAGGAACGCTAAGAGAGTCCTGAACGCCATTCACTTTCTCCGCCCGCTACGCCTTTTCTTGTCCTAAGTGATTCTCTAACAGGCACCATATAGAGGCAAGCGAGAGGATATCCCCTCCCGAAACACGGATGCAAACGCCTGCAGGGGTTCCCCGGTGGAGGTGGATTTCTGCGCACTTCCCGGAGAGTGCTCGGCCCCCAGACAGGCTCACTGCCCAGACCCTTTCCAGAAAGAGCTGTAGCACCGCAGTCCACAGGGCTTGTTATCAGCTTAAAGCAGGCGGTCATTTCCGATCTCGAGGCCTGCTCTTTGATGTACTTTCTTGAGTTCTGCTACCCTGTGACCAGAGCGCACACACTACCTGGGAGCTTATTGGAAACGAAAACTCTGAGGTCCCACCCCAGCCCTACCGAACTGGAAAATGCATTTTTCAAACAGCTCTGGGATTTGGGGATGCACCTTCAATTTTAGAAGCACAGCTCCAGACCTTGGAAAACATTCATCATAAGCCATTAGCCTTCTATTTTAGATCATGTTTCTGGGTTTGGTGGTAAGATCCTGACTTCACATGTTTGGAATCAACACTGTCATTAACGTCACTTCTGAGAGGTCGGAATGGATACAGGAAAGGGGAAAAACCAAACGCCGCATTGGAGATGGATGTGTGGTGGTTTCGCAGGAGCTCTAGGTGGTAAGAGCTGCTCCCGCCCTTTCCACAGAATTTTCTCTGGTTCCCTCCCCACCGCCACCCTCTCCAAAATGAACTGTGCTGGCCTAACATGGGCCCAGACACTAATGCTATCTATCCCTTAGGAAATAGCCACTTACAATCCCTGAGGTTGAAAGGGCCTCTTCTCTGCCCACCCACCCCACCCACCTCCCCTCCGCCTGGCCTTGAAATTCAAGGACTGGAACCGAGAGCTTCAGCTTCCTGTCAAGCTCTGACCTGAACTGCAAGGTGCATTGATCATATGAGCTAATGCTTTTAAATGATCATTATCGAGCACTGGTGGAAATTATTGACTCTGAGAACACTCTCCACATTACTGGGAAATTACTTATGCATTGTCAGAAGACTTTCTGATTCACAGATGGGAACTCTTGTTCATCCAGACTAACCCTTCAGCATCCTACTGTCCCCGAGGCAGCCAAAACATCCAAATCCCACCTGCTAAACAAACTGATACTTGAGTTATACTGTTTGTCCAAATTAATAATTTTTTTTTTTTGGTTCTGTGCAAAGTTCATTTAAATATGCTTTGCCTTTCAATTGAGGTAATTGGCTAGGTAGCTACACCATGAAAATATGCAGGCAATATTTAAGTGAACTTTTCAGTGTATGTTAGAAAATTAAAATAATGACTTTGGGAGTGTGGGGTAGGGGAGGCAGAAGTCTTGGGAGCAGACATCCACCCCTGTCAAAAAGACTGAGGTCCACAGACACAAATCTTTCTGCCCAATGGAAAATCCGAGTAGAAGAAACTCAACTGTGGTCACTTTGGTGGCCGTGGCAGAGCTCCCAAGTGGGACCAGCATCGATATCCCCATTACATTTCTCTGAGTTCTTAGCGTTCTTTCCCCATTAATAGCTCTCCTCTGCTGATTGTCATTAGGCCTTGTTCATCGTTGTTTTCTTCTGAATTACAGCAGTTTTGTCCAAGTACTTTCTATTTCAGGAAGCTTGGTAATTTCTGATGCTTCTAGTTAGTGCACAGAAAAATACTAAGTACACCAAACTTGCAAATTTTTCGTTGGCATAGAGGCCATAAATAAGTAATAGGGAACTGCTGTATTAATATTGAGCTTCTTCGTGTGAAATCGTGATTAGTCACCCAAGATTGTGTGTGTGTGTGTATGTGAGTGTGAGGTCTCTGCTCTCCGAAAATCGTGAATGCTCTCTATGTACCAGGGAGGTGTTTCTACTTCTTGTCCTGCCCACAACACCCTCTTCCTTCCAGGAGAAAATAAGAGATGCTTGGCTTAAAATTGGTGGTGCATATTTATTTCTTAAGGTCACTTGGTACCTGAATGATGGTGTTTGGCGCACCAAGTGCTTCTTTAAATAGAAATGTTTGTGCTTCTACTAAATTTCTATTTCAGACCAGGTGTATAATGTAGTTCTGTTGAGATTTTTTGGTTTGTTTGTTTGTATTCATTTGGGCCCTTACCACTGTTCTTCCTTTGTTCTAAAACATATAAATTAGATTTTTAGATATCTTTCTGAGCTAAAAACAAGTGCAGAATTACATATGCAGGATTAGGTTCTTAATTTTTAAGGTGATAGTTAGGTTACTGCCTCTTCAGAAAAACACACCACATCTCAACAAGGCAAAATGCAACTATAACCAGGCAAAACAATGAAAACAAAGAATTCTTCAGCACTACTGACTGTGGGAAAAAATGTTTCCAATAAAAAAAATTGATAAAGTAAGACAGAAAATTGTTCCAATGAACTTAAAATCCTATATCCAATAGTGGACTAAAAGGCTTTGAAATTCCCTTTTCCATCAAGCCAGTATATTTTTCCCTGCTGTGGGTGAAACTGGGCTTAAATTAGGTGGAATCCTAAATGAATTCAAATTTGATACCTTGTTTTCTCCTTCACAGGAAGAAGGTTGGGAAACGAACCTCACTTGGCCTGGTGTCAAAAGGGAGAGGATATATTTCCTTTCCTTTGTTAACCATTAAATAACCCACTGGAATCTGGCATGAAGGCTGTTTACTCCTTTCCTCAAAACATGCCAGTGTACTACTTATATCGATCCACTCCTTAGTATTTCAGACCAGCACAGGCTATCTTCTATTTTATGTGCTGGGTATGACACTTTCATTAGGCTGAAACATTTTGCCCAAGAAACAGTTGTTGTTTCAGGAGGGAGTCAAGTTACCTCCGTATGGTAAAAAGATTTATTATAACTTTGCAAAATTCAACAGATTAAGGAAGACAGCTTGGATCCAGTGCTTGCCTCAACCTACCACAGATATGTTGAAAAAGTGCTTGGGGACAGACCATGAGGTTCACCTTGGGCAAATTCCTGGGTGAAGGATTAGTACACATTTTTAATCATTGCCTCTGGAAGGCTGGGATGCCTGGGGCTGTCTCATTCATTTCATTCCTTACACTACGTCCCCCACCCCCATTTTGGCAGATGGTAGGTCTGAAATGCGGGCAACTGGCCAAAAGGCTCACAAGCTCGGTAACCTGGACTGCTGGGGCATATTCACCAACTCCTGTTGCAATGCACCGATCTGAGCTTCTCTCTGGTATTATGATAGGAAATCCTGATCCTAGGAACTCAGAACATCACCAACTGCAGCAAATGCAATTCCATCCAACAAACATTTATGGAACACATACTCCACAAAAAGGAGGCTCTTGTCTTCAGGAAGCCTGTTGTCAAATGGGGGAGACAGACTTCCACATCACCAGCTGAGAATGGATTCTAACAGAGGTAAACCCAAAGTGCACTGAGAACTTCTGACTGGGGACGGGAGGGGAAAGTTTCCTGACAAAGGTGACATTTGAGCCTTGAAAGCTGCCTCGGCCTGAAACAGGTCAAAGCAGGTGCAGTGTGAGGAGGAGACGTTCCAGGCTGAGGCACCAAAGCAGAGAGACAGAAGCGAGGGCAATGTGGGGCTGGGGTGTTGCATCTGGAGGGAGGGGAGTCTCTGCCCAGGGGTCAGGTCATGGTTAGGCCTCAGAGGCCACGTAGAGTGGGGTGAGAGGTGTCCTAAGAAAAATGGGGACCTGTTACAGATTCCGACCTTGTGTCCTCAAGTCCTGGTGTGCGTTTGAAGACGAGTCTCTTTTAGCTCCCAAGGGAGGAAGAGAGGAGAGTCATTCACCTATCATTTTACTTTGTTTTCTTTCAAGTCTCCATTCCCACAGTAGCAAGAATGTGAAGGCGTGATCTGTATCGGAGGTGATCGTTCAGAGAATTTCAGCAACAGAAAGAAAGGGATGAAAGCCTGTCATTGTTTTTATACACACATGAATCCAGAAAAAACCAACTGCTGGGAAAGAGGAGGGAATATCTGGGAGCTTTGAAGCAAAATGGACCCTCTGACCTAAACTTGTGCCGTCGAGTTAACACTATCTCAAAGCTTCCTATCAGAGGATGCAAATGTGGCCCCTCGAAGGCTGCCAGGCCTGAAGCTGTGGGCAAGATTCTTTCCTGAAGAGGCTGGCTTCCTCCCAAGTCTGGAAAATGGAGGTTGATAGCTCCAGCTTTTAACCCGGCTACCACGGAAAATGACAACACGCACCTCGATAACCTCTTCGCTAATGTAAATCCTGAGAGAGAAAAGTACACGAAGACGATGACTACGTGAGACCCTTTAAAAACAAAACCACCACCCAAACTTCTGTCTGAGAATCTCTCTGATCAGCCCTCCTTGGATTAAGCTGTTCTAAGCACAGGGCGAGCAAACCACCTGCAGCAGAGCTTCTCAGGCTCTTGGTTGTAGTGAAACTCTTTTCAAAAAAAAAAAAAAAAATCTATCTGGAAAAGCAATATACAAGAATCAATTACAGTTCTCTCTATCAGCAACAAATAATTGAGAAAGGAAATGGTGCGTGGTGCTCCTGGGCTGCTTCACAATCTTCACCCAGCCCCCGCTGGGCACCAGAAGGAGAAAGGAGCCCTTAATTCAGGGTAATTCACTGACTTGTTTACGCAGAAAGGTGGCCTCCAACCTTCGGGGACCTGCCAATTCCCATGCCAGGGTGTTAACTAGGAAAAATCCCATTTCACAGATGAGAAGAGTAGGGAGAAATAAGGGGATAATGTGATCCATGGGGGAAACCTGCAGGTTCATGGTGGGCGTTGGGGGGTGAGCACGTCGAAGAAAGTCACCCCAGTGGCTGTCA
Organism: Glossophaga mutica; assembly: GCA_039655065.1. NCBI lineage: Eukaryota > Metazoa > Chordata > Mammalia > Chiroptera > Phyllostomidae > Glossophaga > Glossophaga mutica. The sequence continues at coordinate 198,079,985 of CM077304.1, forward strand.
AAACATGAGAAACCACGATGCAATAGTATTTTATACAGAGTAGGCATATCCATCCAGATTTCCTGAGGGTTTTTTCTAAGCCCTGGGAAAGCTGATGGCTACAAATACGAAAATCCCTGCCGTCCTGGAGCTTACGTGGAGCGAGGGAGACAGAAAACACACACATCGATGTGTACTCTGATAGACGGTAATGAATGCCAAGTATAAAAATGAACTACAGAAGTGTGAGAAATACTGGGACAGAACCGGGGAGCTGGCAGTTGACATAATAAGACTAGTGAAGGCCTCCTCAAGAAGGTAACGTGTGCGCGAAGACCTGCAGAAGGGGAGAATAAGCTCTGGGGGACACTCACAGGATGCCCAGGTGCATGTGAATTTCTGGTAAGCAGTGAACAATTTTTTAGTATAAGCATGTCTCAAACACTGTAGATTATTTGCTAAATCTGGCAACCGTACTCGGGGAAGCATATGCCAGGTAGAAGGGAGAGGACAGCTGGTGGGGGGAGAGTGGAAGGAAGGAGAATGTGGGAGAGGAGTCCAAGAGGAAACAGGGCCCTGGGGGGCTCCATCTTTTATTCTGAGGAGAATTTTGAGAGGGATCACACGCTCTCTGACTTAGGTTTTAAAAGACCGTTCAAGGGCAGGAGCAGCAAGACCAAGTAGGAAGAGATTACTGCTGTAATGATGATAATGATGACGGTGACATACATCTAGGTATGCACCAAAACGAGCAGGTAATTTTGGGCAGAATGGCTCCCGAAGCCCCAGTCTTGGACTCTCCATTAAGAAATGTTGGTATACATTTATGAGGAAAGAGATCAGTCCTACAGATAAATTCTATCTACTCACTAACAATGCTAATATGCCCTCATTCAAAAAGGGGAAGTTTGTTTCTGAAAAACATCAGACTGCTGATAAATCCCAGGTGACTATGATAACATCAAGTCAAGGACTTAGAGAAACTGCCCTTTCTGAATCCACTCCCGTGTGGGGTCAGCTGGGTTCTAAAACTAAGGTGTTTAAGTGGGACTGAGACTCAGTTTCCAGGTCAATGTTTTGTTGTTGCTGAGCTGTGGATAAAGGGAGAGATTTTCAAAACAATATACAGATAAAGGTAGCTCTACATAAAACCCATGGAGATGCAGAATCTATCGACTATGATTATGTGCCTGATGCACTTCATTTTATTGTGAAAATAAGCCACAAATACTTCAGAACTATGAAGCACACAATGACAGTGTTACATGTTGTAGTTTATATAAAACAAATTCAATTTGCCTTCCTTTGGAAAAGGCAGTAGGCTAACAAAATCCCTCCCCTCCAGATGAAATTGCTGACATTTGACCAATTTCTGACCTATAAAAACAGTGATTTCATGTTCAACCTAATGAAAAAATATAGGAAATAATCTTAGAGTACCTTGCCTTTCGAAAATTAAATTACATAGTTTCTGTGAAATGAGAGAAGAAAAATTATCTTAATTATGACAGTCATTTAATCATCTGGAGCCGTGCCAGGAGTAGGCTTGGCTCTGCAGAGACGTCGACATTCTTCGCTCCAGAGCTCTGTGTTACGTGTGAGTGAGTTCTCAGTTGTTCCCTCCGCATCTTGACCCCTTTTCTCTTGGGAAGAATTTCTGTGAAGCACAAATCTCGATATTTGGGATCTACAGATCTAAACGTACTACAAAATGCAACACTGTAAAACAAGCCTACAATGATGAAATTGCAATTATTAAGCAGAGAAAAAAGTGTGTAATACTTTATAGAGGCACACTGTACTCACTGTAGAAAAACCACAGCCTTCAGTCTTGTGAAATGTATTACCCTGCCTGCATACATTTACCTCTGTGAAATCTGACCTTAGGAGAAGCACCTGCTTCTCTCAGGTAACCCACCTCACACAAGGAAGAGGCATTGTTAAGTTAGAGAACTGGTCTCTCAGAGCTTCTAAACTCGGTCAGTTGAGTAATACCCCAATATGAACTATCCAGGACTTGGACTAGCCATGCCTGCTGCTGCAATCAGCAATTTCGCAGAACATTCTCGCTGTCTGTTTACAATGAAGATACTTTCAATGTTGCCTCGACAGTTGAAATGTTGAAATCGCAGGAAAGAGTTATTAACACTCTAGAACTGGTCTTTTGAAATCGGCTCAGTGTTTAATTCATAACTTCAGACAGCAAATTAGCATACAGATGAATATGTATTCTAAAACATTTTCTATTTGGAGTTTTTTATGCACGTTGGTTGGCACCTTAATTCTTATTTACTAACCATTTAGAACAATATATTAATAAAAATAAGTTTGGAAAGACATAAAAGTGCAACTTTAAATGTCAAGTTCACGCTGGCTGATTTTTGAAAATTTCTAAGATCATCCATTACTTCCTATTTACATAATTTCCTTAAAGACAATCCTAAAAACTGGACGTGAAGCAACTCACATGCAATGAGCAATTATCATATTCCTCGATATGATCTATGTGACATTCTGACCAGGTTTTCCTCCTCTGAAGCCCCTTAAATTCAATTACAGCTCAAAACAGTTCCTCTTATTTGCAGACATACATTCTGTATGCAAAGCACAGATCACCTCAGAGGATTTCACATATGTTTTAAAGGCCAAGGAAGCAGTGTTTTCTGCCCCATTAGTCCCCAGAAACCCTAATTACAATTCAGATACTGTATGCCATGAAGGCCGGGAGTGGAGGATGGCAAAATCCCTTGAAAATCCGGAAAGAGGCAACCTGCTGCTTTGGAAGAGGAAGGCCTTTCCTCCCAGAGGATGCCGGCCTCACAATCAGGCTTTAAATCTTACCTGATACGAACAGTTGTCCTGATGTACCATCTCAGTGCATCCTAGGGCGCAGACCCCAAAGCAGGACTGCTCAGCGAGGAGGCTGCGGTGGGAACGCGCGGAGCATCCGCAGGCGGAGAGAACGCCCTGGGAAGGCAGGGGCTCCCCGCAGATTAAAATGGATGCTGTTTCGCAGATCAACCTGCGCAGTGGCTCTGCCTGTGCCGGGAAGCGCGCAGCGCGCCGAGCTGCTCTCCTCGGAAACCAGCAGTGAGGCTTGCAAACATGGAGCTAGGACCGGGCTGGGGGAGGGGGCGCGCTCATCACTGGCACAATCAGCCAATTATATTATAGGCACAAAGAAAAGGATCAGTCTGGGGCTGGTGTGACCTTCTGGTGCTTTATGAAGGCAGTTAACTGATGTGGAAACATTCTAGTCCTCATTAAAGGGAAAAAGGCCAGGGAGGGAGCGGGAGAGAGACGGACACAAATCAATGTTGCAGTTGGACATTTCTGACCCCCATCATCACCCTTCCTGCCCACAGATGCTGCTCTGATGATGCTTATAAACAAGAAGCCTTTTGGCTCAGTTCAGAACTTTTAATGTGAGAAAGGGAAAACGGCCCATTCTGAACACTGACACCGAAAGGATGTCTTCTGTGCTGAGTTTTTGAAGTGTCTGCCAACTTTATAACTAAAAGAAGGGTCTTCATTCTTCGGAAAATATTATTTTGTAATTCTTTTGATTCCCCACTGACTTTGGGCTTTTCCCTGCTTTTTAAGCCAAAGAGAAATAAGGTGATATAATTATTCCTATAGTGTTTTGTGGGGGTGGGTGGGGAGGAAAGCTTAGTAAAGTCAGTATAATTCATTCATTTTATGGAAGTAAAACTAAACTGCAGTTTAATAAAACGGCTTTGTGTGTGTGTGCATATCTATCTAATCTACATACCAACTCTGTGACTTGAATAGACACCCGTGTCACAACACAAATGATCCTAGAAACCACCCACTGTACTTAACAGGCAGCAATGGAAAAAATTGTGGACTTACAGATAGTGATTGAAGGAAATACAAGTTGGACCATACATGTTTCTGAGGATAAAAGGATCCCATTTCTGAACTGCTTCTAGGGTTTTAGGATTTATAAAAAGGAACAAGCGGGCCTGCAGTTTTTTAAATCTAATTTAGTGACAGAAAATTAAAAAAATAAACACAATAAAATTTCCTTATCTATTTTCCTCAGTTGCCACAGGCAATTTGTTTTGTTGTTTCTTAATAAATTGGCCCTGAGCACTTACTGGTACTCTGTAAAAATGTGACTGAATTTAAAGCATCAATTAAAAAAATTCAATAGGGATATTATTTTTAAGCTATGTTAATATATCTATTAATTGATCTTCTCGAAAACTCTTATTAATAACCACACAGTCTTCATTATGCTACTGATAAAGCAAAATAAGTGCTTTTTGCCTGAGGAATGAAATCTACACGTTCGACATGTTTTCGTGTCAAGCACTATCTTAATGAATGGTGAGAGTTTGTGTTAGGAATATTGGGTGATATGTTTTTAATTGTATAACAACGTCTCTGTTGCTTGGAAGGAGAAAAACCAATAGTCATAAATATTGTTAATGTTTGCTATTTGAAATTCAAACAGGAGAAAAGTTTGCCCCCTCAGTGCAGAAGGCCGGCCTACATCGTGAGTTTTCTTGGACACAGGGTGAAGAAAAGAGGAGAGAAACTGTCCAAGGAAAAGAAACAATAGGCAACCCATCCCCAGCCCAGCCTCCCACCTCCCGAACTGAGTTACGCGCACGGGACAGAGAGAGACGTCTGTGTGGAGCAGCTTGTCACACAACCACTTGGATGAAGGTTCTGGAATCCTAACTATGTGCAAGGAAAAGTAGGCCAACGTAAAAGCTTCTTTTGCAAGGTAGCAAATAAGATGAAATGGAAATCTTATGCCTAATGTAAAAGGCATAATCCCCAACATTCCAAGACAGAACAGCTCTGACTTCAAAGGCTGTTCAAGCTTTTCTCAAATTACTACTCTGACAATCTATGACCTTAAGACTCAGGAACATGCTTTCAAAAGCTGTACAAGGCCACTTCCTGGACTCTATTCTCTTCTGAAAACTGGAGGCTCTGGGATATGTTACATAAGCTCCTGAAGACATTTATCATGTGCTGTTTAAAAAAAAAAAAAAAAAAAGCTTAAACACGATCCCACTCTTCACAGTTGCTGTTCCATAAATAGTGGAAGTGACTCAGAGGTGGCGCTGGGGAGAACAGATTTCTGACAATTGTATCCCAAATCCTGTCAGAAAATCTTCTCAAGTGGTATAAACAGGATTGGAAAAAAGAAATACATCAAGCAAGCTCCCTTTATGGTCATTCATTAGAAAGGACTTTTTGCGTTACAATTTAAACTGTGATTTGCTAATACATAAAATGTTAAACAGAAACCAGCTATTCTGAGAACCTTTAAGCTAGAAAATTTACCAAACTACAGTAATGTTTGCTATTTATGGACTAAATGATATTGATGAACTGTTTCAGTATGGGCTACGGACCACAGAGGCTTTTTCTTCCCAAGTCCTGCCAGCTTCCCTTCCCGTAAAAAGTATTCAGTCTCAGATTCGGGTGGGACCTCAAGAGATACACTGTTATTTCCCAAATATGGAAACGAAGGCCTAAAAGTTGTTCAAGAACATAAATCCTCCTCCAACAATAAAAAGGCATCGAAGTAAGAAAAAAAAGTGCCCGGATTTTCTTTCTGGTTCACACCTTGTGAGTGTGTCCATACGAACCAATGCTGAATAAGGACCCCGTAGGCTTGGAGAAATGAAGCCCCTCACACTGAGTCAATGTAGGCCAGCCTTGAAATCAAAATCTGTGATCGGTAAAAGTGAGGGTGCAGTGCAGTGCTGCCTAAGTCTGAACCTAAGGTATGTTTTAAAGGAAGAAAAATTAAAATATTAATATTTCCCGATTAAGCTATTGTTCCTATTACTGCCACCAAGCAAACTATCATGTAATTAAATCCAGAAAAGTATTTTTTCAATCAAGGCAATGAAATGCAACAGAATGAGGGTTTTGGGTTTTTTTTTTTTTTTTTTTTGGATAGGCAAGACAGTGACAAAAAGTCTCATCTGCAGGTCATCTGAGTCTACAGTTTCAGAAGTGAATTACTGGGGTCGTGGATGGACCTGGAGGGGCACTGGGACCTTTCTGGCACAGCTGTATGACCTCATAAGGGACTGGCTTACACAGGTATACATCTTCCTAAAACACTTATATGTAAGATTTGTGCATTTTGTTGTTAGGTAAAATTTATCTTAAAAGAATAAAAAAAGACATGGTTAACGGATTTTGAACTCTAGTTAATGCCATGCAGGCTGGAGTATTTAGGTGGAGGCTTACTAATGTCTGTAACTTACTTGGAAACTAATCAAATACATGAGATGGATGGAGGGATGGGGTTGATGGAGAGCTGTGACAAAGCAAGTTTAGTAAAACATTAATTTTTCAGTCTGAATGGTACACAAACAGGTGTTCACCTAAAAACTTCTGTTTGAAAATATTCTTAATGAAATGTTGGGAAAAAATTAAGTTACTGGGGGCAGGAAAGGTGAACAAGGAAGTCATCATCCTCAGCAATATCTTTTAAATTTTTCTTAGGGAGTTTGGAAAAGCAGGAAGAAATGTTACACAGCTTTAAGTTTGGCTTCTTTACAGGGACATGGAAGAAATGGAGTTGCAGGGGGAATGAATCCCGCTCACATCAGGGAGAACTAGGTCCTCAAATGACCCACCAGAGAAGAACACAATTGGCATCACTCGTGACAACGAATTGGAGAAAATGTCTTTGTGGTTCCCAGAGTATTTTCCTCAACATCTCCCTTGATTCGCGCAACCCTGTAGTTGAAACAAATTCCCGCTGTGTGCCATGTGAAGGGGAGTTTCTGCCCTCAAAGAGTTTGGTAAGACAAATGTGGAAATATACGCAAATAATGCTGAGTGAATGAACTAAGTGCCTCCAAAGAGATTTTGCTGTTTGCTCACCAGGAATTCAGAAGAGGGAGAAAACTCTTAGCTAGGGTAAACCAGGAGACTGCAATAATCTTGTTCGTTTGCTTGTTCACTTCTTAAATGTCTGTCTTTTCTATTTCTAGATTACTGTAAGTTTCCTCAGAACTTGGATCTTGGTTGGTTTATTCAGTGCAATTACCCCCATCATCTAAAATAGTACCTGGCATACCACAGGCTCCCAATGAATATATTTCAATGAATGAATGAATGATTACGACCTTCAGAAAGTTACCTCATTGCTCTTAGCCTCAGTTTCCTCATCTATAAACTAAGGATATTAATTCTCTGTTTACTGGGTTGATAACGGGATGAAATGAGAATAACATGTAAAACACACTATCAGGAAAGGATCAGAGATGGATTTTTCCCCCATTTCCTAAAATGAAAGGTAATAGCAACAGTCCAAGGAATAAAGAGAGGCCTGAAAAACGGAGGTGATGATGGAATGGAAGGGAAAAGACAGCAGGGTGCATCCCCTGACACACTGAAACATGAACTGCAGGCACCTCCGAGGCGCGGAGACACGGGGGAGTGAGCGAGCCAAGGCATCGTGAGGATCTAGGCCCCTAGTGGAGGGACGCTGGTGCTGGGAAAAGAAATAGGGAAGTCAGAACAAGGAACCAATTCCGAGGGATTGGGTTGCAGTGATGAGGCCTTTTATTTTTCACCATAAAGTTATAAGTTGAAGGTACAGGAGGCCAACTGGGGCTCACAAAAAAAGTCAGGACAACAGACAGAATGTGGGGGTCTTTTGTAAGAAGACAATTGTTGAAACTGTAGACATGGATTAGGTTAAGGAAGAGATGCAGAGAAAAAATTAATGAGAAACAAAGGCATCACTATGGTAAGCAAAATAATGACACCCCCCAAATATCTACATCCTAATCCCCATGTAGGAAGGACAATGAAGGTCGCTGATCAGCTGACCCTGAAACGGGCACACAGTCCTGGGTTATGCTGGTGAGCCCAATGTGTCACAAGAGTCCTTCTAAGGTACAAGGAGGAGGCAGAAGAGCAGGAACCAGAGAGATGGCAGCGTAAGAAAGAGGGGGCACAATGGGTTGCTTGGCTTTGAAGACAGAGGAACAGATCACAAGCCAAGGAATTTGAGAGGCCTCTGGAAGACAGAAAAGGCAAGGCACTGTCATGAAGGGTCCGGGAGAAGGCAGGCCGACACACCTCGAAGGCTTCGAATACTGCTGGGAAGCTGAAAAGACTAACAGGTCGAAAGGGAAACGCAACCCAAAGCCATTGGTTTTGACTGTTAGGAAGTCATCAGTTCCCCTTAAAAGGATAATTTTTGTAGTATGTGTTAGGGATGGAAGCCAGGTTATAAATGGTTAAGAAGTTGAGGAGCTGAGTAGAGAGAGCAGTTGGTCAAGTTTATGGATGAATAGAGCATGAGGGTGGTAGCTTGAGTAGGTAACAGAATTAGAGAGTTTGTGTTTGGGGCTGATGTTTAAGACAGGGGACATCCAAACATCTCTGTGGGCAGCAGGGAGGGAGAAACTGATGGTGGAGGCTGGGGATAACTGAAAGGGGCAAGTCCTGGCAGAGTGGTATCAGGAGCACAGGAGAGGGGTTCACTCAGCCTTGCAGCCTCGGGGTACAGTGAGTCCAGTTACAAAGCAATGCTGAGTAAGGGGGAGCTCGCAGGGCGAGGGGGAAGATGCGGAAGCATAGAGGGTGAGAATCCTTGATTGGGTCTTTGAAAAAGCAGTGACCTTAGAGACCTCAAGGACAGGGAGGCCAGCTTGGCTGAGATCAGAGCGGCTGGACCAGTGTGGGGGAAGCTTTTCCAAGAGATTTTGTAGGGGGTGTTCCTGTATGACTTGGAAAAATTCAATTAATGCTATAGAAGAACAAGATAAACAAATGGGAAGGATGAAACTTATGAGACGTGTTAAGTACACGCAGTGAATGTGTAGTAGCTTGCCAGACACAGGCCGTATGTGTAGCTGTGTTAGATTTAGATAATGAGTAAGTAAGCAGAAGGAGGCAGAATTCATGAGAGGTGCTGGGTGTCGAAAAGTTAATGCGTGGATGTGTTAGACCTAGATCAAGCATGTGTGCCAAGCGTAAGAGCACAGAAAGTAACAGAAAAACTAAAGAATCCCCTACTATTCATGGCACGTGAAATAACCGGAGCTACACGAGGCACTCAATATTGATTAGGTGGCACAGTGACCACCCTTCGGGGACAACCATGCTGGCTCTCTGTGTCCTCTGCCCAAAAAATACAACACGTAGCTACTATCAGGCGAGGAGACAGCTAAAGAGGAAGCCGAAGGGCCTTGCCCCCGCACCTCCGACGGCAAGCTGTGTGTCGTTAGCAGACACCTCCTGCCTCACTGGGCCTCCTTTCTCGAACCTCCACTCCCGGTCGTAACCACATCATCGACAGAGAGGGTGGTTGTGGCAGAAAAGCTGGACATGCAAATGCTGCATAACCCAAGACGCAGGTAGTGTGGTCCTTGCACACTCCCAAACCATATCCTCGGTATGATTCTGGTGAGGCAGGATAGAAAGGAGTTAGGGGACAATCCCAACAAGTGGAATGAGGAAGCAGGAGCCAGCCTCGCAGGCCAGCAGGCCACTAGGTCCGCTTGCCAGAGCCCCCATCTCCACCCATGATCAAGGGCAGCAGCTGATGGTAGGAAACCCTGCGGTGGTCACGGAAGTCAACAATGAGAACTGACTGAAACCAGGTCATGCTGAGAGGAAGGAAAAATTGAACAGAGGCCAACCTCAAAGCTCATGACACCATCATTGTAATGAAAACTGACGCAAGTAGAAGGAGAACCCGACGGGGACAAACAGCATAACACTCCTGGAATGGACTACGTTAGGAACAAGGCCCCTCCCAACCAGAAGGCAGAGTCAGAATTCGGCGCCATGAAGCTTAGAAACAACCCACCCCTGAAAACATGGAGCATCCCAAGAACTACTGACCACAGTGCGCAGCTCCACGGTGCCCACGTCCCCTTGGATGGGTACCTCTGCTTCTTTCACGGCGGCCCCCATGTGTCCTTCCTGGCCTATTTTTCTCTACCTGAATAAAACTTGCTTCGTTTTTACTCTGACTTGTTCTTGAAATTTCTCCTGCACAAGTCAAGAGCCTGGAGGTTGCCTGACACTCCAAAGGTCCAGACTGTGCTTGGCCAGGGCCAGCCCTCGGCCCGGAGCTGGTCCAGTTACACTGAGACCAATTCCAGTTCCGTGAAGGTGGGGTTTTTCCCACCCCACCGAGCAATTCTTGCACACTAGCTGGGCCTCCTACAATTCAACTCAGTTCTGCCACTATCTACCTGGAGAAAATGTCAGATTCCAGATTCCACAGGTGAGGGCTCCATCCACATGACTGGCCGCCCCCCCCCCACCGCTACTTCAGATGCCAACTACGACCCAGGTGGTAACTTGTGCTTCTCCAACTCAGGAAGAGCCAGAGGTAAGAGAGATGCACGGGGCGAGGTGTGGGGGAAAGGGCAAGGACTTTCTACGCTTTCTCTCCCAGTGTGCCACCCTTCTCAACTCTCCACACGTTCGCCAGCCCAGAAGCTCTCTGAATCCCATCCTCTTTCTGAGAACTATTTTTTTGGAGACGTTTTATGGAGCGTTCATTTCATAGGCATGATTGATTAAATCACTGGCTTCTGGTGAGAGATGCGACTTCCAGGCCCTCTCCCCTCCCCAGAGGTCTGGGGGTTGGGAATGAAAGTTCCCACCCTCTGACCAAGTGGTTGGTTCCCCTGGCAACTGGCCCTCAAACTGAAGTACCTTCCAAAAGCCACCTCATTAACATAACAAAAGATACTCCCACTTAGGAAATTCCAAGAATTTTAGGAACTTTGTGCCAGAAATGGGAATGAAGACCAAATCAGAATATCACACTAAGTATATCAGCTCATTCCCTCTCTTACTGTTGCTTCTTGATTTACATTGATTTAAAGAACCGTGATTTGAGCATCTTAACCTGGTCTGAGACCCCTGGGAGAGTGCCTGGCAGTGGACTTGGAGGCTACCAATGCATCACGATCATCTCCCACAGGAAATCATGCCTGGTGTCAAAACACTCCCATAACTTCTTCCCACATACTAGGAGCCCCCAAAATGGGAAGTGAGAGAACTCTGGATAAAAAGAAGTTGTAATATTTTATCTTTATAATTATACATAAGAAGCTTACCCAAGAGTCTTACAAACTATGTAAACTCGTTTATTCTAACCCTGATTATATTTGTGTTTATTAATTCGGATATTAAAAAAAGTTTCCTGAGCAAATTGTCATCACTCTTTCTTTTTTTTTTAAGGATTAGAATCTGTTTTTTGAAATGAAAACCAATGTGTAAAACAGTCCAAAGTGTTTTTAATCAATATAAAATTATTTGTAGTTCAAATTTATATTACTTACTTACATCCTTCAATGAAAACACGAGGCTGTTTTGTTAAACTTGGACATTTGAAAACAGAACTTAAAGAAGTCAGTTACAGCCCTATTCCAACTGTATTCTTTCTTTCTTTATTTCGTTTGTGGCACGTCAAGAGAATCCTGTTTCACACAGATAAGTAGATGAACAGGTAAAAGTGGTTTTGAACAGCTTATGCTGCAATCTCTGGATATCCTACATTAAATACATCAGAAGCTTGAAAACAAAGTAAGAAGACATTTATTTCAAAGTTGATTTATTAACATCATATATCAATTGCTCACATTTCTTATTGTGAACAAGGTCAGACAGAATGCCCCAGCCTACAGTAGGTCATCAGTCTAGAACCAGACTTTCTCACTTGATATGCTGGGCAGTTACTAGCCGTTGTGCGATCCACCTATTAGGCGTGATGAGGGAATGTGCAAACAGACGCTCCCAAGGCTAACCTGGCATGGCACCGAGCTGGGCCTCGTGGACACTCATTTGTAAGGGTTTTCAGCAAGACCAGTGCAGAGATCTCCTGGCCCTTGACACGTTTACAAGCTCAATTTTGAGGACTGTAAAAAGCTTCTTAAGCCGGCAGGACAAATATCAAAGGGGGGGCGTGGAGAAAAATACTTTGCATAGATATGAGGGAATAAATCACTACGCACTGGATGGAAATGGTATACCCTTGTCACCACAAGGTTTGTCACCACAGCTTTATAGGACGACGTTTCTCCAAAAGCCCACAGGCTCACAGACAATCTCGATTGTTCAATCCATGTTCTGAAGTATTTCCATATCTCAGAACTCTTTCATTTCCAATTTGATTTTGCAGGGTGGACCTGGGGCCAAGATGTTTAGCAGCTCATATAATAGGTGCAAATGATACCTCCTGCAACGCTGGGTTTCTTCTACGGACACAGTTGAAACCTGATGCACCAGGCACTGTACAGCGGGCAGGGCAGCCTCCCTCTCCCTCTAGAATAATGAGATGGTTTATATTTCAATAGAATCTGCCAAAGCGCCTGTTTATTGGACACCATCCTAGTCCTCTCCCCACAGTATTTTCTGGCCACTGCTGAGTGAAACCCGCATGCTGCAGAAAAATAGTAACCGACTCAGAGATAAATTTGGGTGAAGTGCACACAGTTTCACCCCAAATTTACGTCAGTGTTTAAGGACCATTTCTTTTAGTCTCCTTTTAGTCTTTGACTTCGGAGTCAGGGAGTAGCAGAAAAAGTGAGGGTAGTATAACCTTCCACGGCCAACACAAGACTTTCCAAATAAAAATAAGTTTATCTGTCAAGAGAGGCTAAGCCAGAACCAGCACTAAGTGTGTGTGTGTGTGTGTGTGTGTGTGTGTGTGTGTGTGTACTGGAAGTAGGGGGACTGCCTCGCTTCATCCCTCTGGGTTTCCGGTAGCCCAGATAGCCTCGCCTACCAATGTAAGTGCATTTAGCTAAAGCAATATTTGGAATCCTGGACGACAAAAAAAAATTAAGTTCATTTCTCCGAGGTGGTGGTGGTTTTTTAAAAAACGAACTTAACAGAGTATTAGGAAAGGGGACTGACCTTATCTTGAAGAAAGGTGACCTCTAGTGGACAGCTGTATTTTTCAGTTTAAACTATGAATAGGCTTAGGAAACAAAAATAATGTTAGGAGTAAGCTCTATTGTTTGACATTTCAATGATATTTTAAAAACGGGCTGACTCGTAAATGATCATCTCCATACGCTCCCCTACCCCCTTTTCCAAGCTGTTTAGTTTTAAAATTTTTAAATCAAGTTTATTTTATATAAGGTTTCCAAATAAGCAACAACCAAAATGAAAACAAAAACAAAAGATATTATTACATGTACGCATTGCGTGAGTCAGCAAACACGGCACATGTCAAGGCGCTGATTTTTTTCTTTCCTTTTTACATTGACTGTGGAAAAAACATTTCCAAAACTAAACACACTAGATCACTAGTTTATTATACAATTTTATTTTATTATAAAAACACTACTATTTTCAAAAGACTTACTTCACAGAATAAAGCAAAATAATGATGAAAAGAAACAATGTATGTATTGTATTGTTTCTGAAAACTACCTGCTTGTCAACTGATGTACTTCCCTAGTTCATCACTGAACTCTGGACCGAGGCCTAGTAATTTATGATTAAACCCAATGTAATCTCTAAGAAACTGTTACAGTCTTTGAATCTTTTTTCCCACCCTCAGCATAGGAGCGGCAGTGAAACGCTGTTGGTTATAATGGGGTTCAGCACTGCCGGGCTTCCCCGGGGCCAGGCAAGCAGCGACCTGGAACGGCTTTGTAATTGTTCTCATCCTCGCCCCTCCAAAGAGGTGTTCAGATGGTTTTAGTTGCTAAAGGGTAGGAGAGCAAGCACTGGTCTAAAAAGTTTTTATATGAAAAATGCCAGAATATCATTTACACTCGATCTTAGCCAAAAGGCCAAGAAGCGATACCAGAATATCATTTAATAATTTCATCAACTTGCTTGATCTTAAAGCTTTTTGAATTAAGACAGTTTCTCATCTTTAAGAAAATAAATTATTTCAGAATATGAAAGCACTGGTTAGGAAACTATACCCCTCCAAACAGGTGAACTCAATTCTCGGAGTGGAGGGTTAAAATCAGTCACGGAATATTCACAAGCAGTAAAATGAATCTGCAGATTAATATAAAATCTTCCAAAACTCTGTAACCAGTTTTTCCTTGTGAAGGGCAAAGACAGCCTCTTTGAAACACATAAGTTGGGCCAACAAAACACTCATTTGTTGTAAGTGCTGGGGCTTTTTCATTATTTACTAAGGAAGCCAAGGTAGAAATTGGCTCCTTTCCAGGCCCAGCACCCCACACAACACCTAGCTACCTCTCCCCAACACCTCTCTTCTCCCGTCATCTGAGATGATGCTGAGGGACAGGGGAGCTGGCTTTTTTTCATTCTTGACATTCAAAAGAAAAGCAAAACTACAAAAGTACACACGATCCATTTTGCCCAAGCGCCAATGCTTCCTTTCTTCCTCTGACTCCCAGCGTAACTGTGAGGACTAGTAGCTGGCGGAAAAGGCCCACATCTGCTTTGCAGACGGCAGTGCAGACTTACATGGACAGTTTAAGCTACTTGTGTTTTGTTTTAAGGTTTTTTAAATCAATTTCCCAAGGATAGAAGTGAATTTTTTCAGCAGGGCTGTCACTACAGCTGAGGCAATCGGACATCTGACCCTAATTTTGGATGGCATAAATTTATAAAACATCATTAAAAAAATTTAGCCTCATTCACTCACCCAGCTTGCCCCTGATTTGATAGTTTTGATAGTTGCATGCTTCTTGGTTTATTTCCCAAATTGTTGTAAGGACTTAAGCACTTGCAGCCTTAGTTATTTTTTGTGAATGAAAAATGTGTCTAATAAAAACATAAATCAGATTATGTCACATCTTGGCTTGAATCTCCTCGCTCCTTTCCCACAACATCCTAAATCCCTCCGGGCCCTGATCTATCCTCCAGGCTCTTTTTCAACCTCACAAACTCACTCGTTCAGCTGTGGGCACATGGGCCGCATTTCAGGGCCTTCACGAGTTGTTTCTGCAATGCCCCTCCCTTTTCACCCCAGTAAATGCCCTTGCTTACAGTTGGAGATCTTTCCTTAGCCCCCAGTTAAACAATGTCCTGCCTCCAATTCACTTAGCACAACTGTTTTTTTTCTTCATCTAGCACAGTGCTGGGCATAAAGTAGGTGTTCAATAAATATTTGAATGAATGAATAAAATTCTTTAAGTTTCCCAGCATCAGGATCTTGGGATCCAGGGCAGGAGTGTGCCTACAACCAGCTAACATGAGTTCAATCCACCACTGCGGCTAAGCTGGTCAAGTGGCGACTTCCTCATCTCGGGACAACAGGGAAGCTTCACCAGGACAACTCAGTGGCCCACTGCCTGCTTGTGAGCCCAGCAGCAAGGCCTCTGGCTACATTTCCCTCCTCACTGTGAACTACTGTGGCTTTGGCAGGCTCAAAGGGGCCCCTCTCCTTGCAGACTGCCAGCTGGACCTGCAGGCAAAATAATCATTCACAGTTCCCCATGGAAGCTTAACACTTCCTAATCTGTGTCCACTAGACCACGCCCCCAACTGCAAACAGATTTAGTTGAAAAGAAAAAAACAACAATGACGTAGTGTTTGTTTCCCCTTCTCAATTTGCTACCTCCTGTGATGGATTGTTGGTTCCTGGGGATAGCCTGGCAAAATAGCAAATAATTTGATATTGTCAATTTGGGCACTCCAAAAAGGAGGATATTGGTAAGTATAAAATATCAGAATTCTTATATTTAAGGAATGAGAAAGTGTTCCCGCTTGTTTCGAATCAAGAAAAAATAGGATGCAAAATTGCCAGTGGGTCAGTGAACTGGGTTTGTGAGACATGCTTTTACAGGTGCCTGCCTACTGTCGAGGTTTGGACTACACAGGAAAAAAACCCCCACACACATGAAGAAGGAACAATTTAGCACGTTTGCTTTCTTAGAGATAAACAAGCAAACAAAAATGACAACAAAAAACAAGCACGGACCTACAACTTAGGCGGCAGCTTTCCCCAAGGTAGTCTCAAGTTTGAAGAAATGCTGGATGTGGCTTGAGTCTCTAATCCAAAAGCTTCCTGTCTGTAGAAACTATTTACCATCCCATATAATGGCACCCTCACGGACCGCGACTTCCATAGTAACAGAATTACTGAGGTTTCCGTTGTCGAGATCCTCACGTGCCCTGTCTCCACGATTCATTAATCCTGAGGCAGGGCAGAAGTCTGGCACTGATGAATCCAGAGAGCCTGCGAGGATGCCTCATTTGGTACCAGCCACCACAATCCGGGTTTGATGGCTAAATCCGTGCGGGGGCTTTGCTTTTCCTAGATGGTGGGCAGACTGGGGCAGGTGTGCCATCTACCCGTGAATAAATGATGATCCAGTGTTGGATGCGTCCCTGCCTGTCCTGCCCGTGTGATCTTTTTCTACCCCACGCCTACTGCTCCTGGATATACATGCTGAAGGAGATGGATGTCTCCCGGGGAGACAACAAGAGAGTTCCTACAAGCAGGTAGGAAGTGCTCTCAAGGAAGGGCTCAACGCCCTGCTAGGCATGAATGATAATCAGTCACGTTTCACTTGCAAACAGAATAATTTTCAGATTTTCAATGTGTTCATTCATGGGGGTAATGACAAGAAATGAAGAGTCCTTCTGAGAGTGATGGACATTCTTCAGGTTGAAAAAATTGTGATTAAAAATTGGGAGTTCATAAAGTTTTAGATGCACTCAATTGTTTTCTTATTTACAAGCGATAGATACAGTTAAGGTGTTTGCATTATTTTCAAACTGCTCCTCTTCACTGGAGTGCTGACACGTGGACGGGATGATAAACCAATGGCCGGACTCCTCCGTGGTCACGTTTTACCCGCCATTTGCTTTTGTAAGGATTGGAATAAACACAGGGCCAGAGACAGACTTGTGGGGCCCTGTGCAAGATGAAAATGGGAACTCGTCATTCAGAAATTGTCAAGAATTTCAGATGGCGACAGCAGAGCCTGAAGCCAGGAGCTGGGAGGCCCCGAAGCCCAGGGCGCCCGCCGGGCCAGTGCAGAGGCTCCACACGGGGAAGGCGGCCCTCGGTGCCGACCGGGGAGAAGGGAGCTGGACACACAGTCATTCCGCTTGAGAATTACGTGGGTTCTTGGTTTGGGAAGAAAATTTATTTATTTATTTTATTTTTAGCAAGTAGATATCAATGAAAAGACATAACTTCCCTCAGTATGAGAGTAAATGAAATTTAAGAGGTTGCCCAGCAGGAGAGGAGGAAAGCCACCTTCCGTGGGCCAGTTGCTGGGCCCCAAGCCGGCTCTGGCGCAGTCACTCTTCTTTCTTGGTCCCACAGAGAACTCAGTCCACACTATAGATGAAGAAGCTGAGGTCTATGAAGAGTTTAAGTTCGACTGCTTCAAATTTAGGAAGAACAGGTTGAGGAATGCAGATAGCACAGGGCACCAGGGAGGGGGGTATCCTGTAACTCTGGATGAGATTTCTGCCCTGACCCACATCCTCCTCAGACCTCGAGCCCCTCACTGCTTTCGGCCCAAGGGCCCCAGAGAGCTGTGTGCTCTGGGCCGGGACTCTTCCCTGGCCTCCAGCGCTAGCAGCCTCACCTCTGCTTTCTGTCTTGGAAACCATCCAGCCTCACCTCAAGGTCTTTTCTTTTTCTTTTTTTTAAAATTTATTATTTATTTATCTTTTAGAGGAGAAGGGTAGGAGAGAAGGAGAGGGAGAGAAATATCAATGTACGGTTGCCTCTCGTGTGTCCCCTGCCGGGAACTGGCCTGCAACCCAGGCATGTGCCCTGACTGGGAATCGAACCGAGATCCTCTGGTTCGCAGGCCCGCACTCAATCCACTGAGCTACACCAGCCAGGGCACCTCAAGGTCTTTTCTACTCCTAGTGGCTCCCTCAACTCCCAGGCATCCACATCCACCTGTGCGCCGTCCTGTATGGCTCTAACATCCCTGCTTAGGCCCCAGTCCCTCCTCCGCCGCCTTCCCAGTGGGCCCTCCTCTGGGAACATTTCCTTCACCCTCTTGCTCCAACAGGAACCCGAAGGCCCTGTCTTCCTTACAGCTCTTTCAAGAGCCCGCTGGAGGGGTAGTTGTACTCTCTTAATTCCAGACAAGTGTTGCTCCCCCCTGGCAGCAGGTTCGGATGCTCCTTCCATCAGATTCCTCACAGCACCCCCAGTTAGCCCTCCCAGCTGCAACCACCTTTTCCTCCCTTGTTACTCTGCCTCACACTTCGAAGAGTCGCTCTGCCAGGTGGGCTCTGTTATAATGCCTGCGGAATTTCCATGTCTACTACCCTCCAACAGCTTGACTTCCTTCTTCCATTCTCTCTTGCTTGTACCCACTCCCAAGGTCATATCCTGACCTTGCCATCACCAACAACTTCACTGCTTCCAAAATTTAATCTCCGAGCCTTTTATTTTCCAGCAATCTCACCTTATCATTCCAGTAACTCTCTCCAGTATTCTAATTCCGCCAACTCTTCTACTGCACTAAGCCCTACACCCCATGTACTGCTCACCTTTCTACTTCACTCCCTTTCTCTCTATATACACCTTAGATTCCGTGGCCCATCATTCTAACCAGCAACTCTCACGTGGTACTCACTTGGTTAAATACGAAATGTGGGTAAATTCAGCTCTTTGCTGCTCTGGCAGGCTGATATACGTGGCTGGAGGAAAATACACAACCCTACTAACTGATCTCACTTTAAATTCATGACCACTGAGCCCAAGCGTGTCGTTGGCACTGCCTGTCTCCTCTGTTTCCCCACCCCATTCATTCCCACTCTCCTAGACAACCACCACACACCCGAAAGACCCGTGTAGACTTTCTGTCTATAATTTCTCTCTGCCTTTTGTTCTCTTTTGAACACCCTCCAGTCAGGCTTTGTCTCCCGCATGCCACTGAAATGCTAGACTTTCCTCAATGCCAAGATCAATTACGCATTCTTCCTCACACTAGATTTATGAGCATGCTCAATGCAGACGGCTTCTGAGACAACATTCTCCCCTGGCTCTTTTTCTGCATTGCAGGCCTGTCCTCTGCTGATTCGTCCTCATTTCTCCCACTTTTACGTACCGGAGCCGAGCTGTCCAATATGAAAGCCATTAGCTACCTGTGGCTATTTAAATTCAATAAAATTAAAAATTCAGTTCTTTAGTTGCTCTAGTCATGTTTTAGGTGCTCAAGAGCCACATGTGCCTAGTGGCTATCTCAGTGGGCAGAGTGCGTACAGAATATTTCCATCATCACAGGACCGCACTGTGCTAGAACACCAAGGCCCAGTCCTTGGGTGTCCTCTTGATTTGAACTATCTTAGAAATGTCGCCCTGGCTGGTGTAGCTCAGTGGATTGAGCGCGGGTCTGCGAACCGAAGGATCGCGGTTCGATTCCCAGTCAGGGCACATGCCTGGGTTGCCAGGCCAGTTCCCGTCAGGGGACATACAAGAGGCAACCGCACATTGATGTTTCTCTCCCTCTCTCCTTCCCTTCCCCTCTAAAGATAAATAAATAAAAATCTAAAAAAGGAAAAAAAAATCTAAAAAAAAAAAAGAAATGTCATCCAGTCTCCTGACTGGTGACTCCAAACTTATACCTCTAGCTGGGCCATTCCCTGAACACCAGATTCCTTTATCCGACTGCCTACTCATCATTTCCACTTGCATGTTTAATAGGTATCTTAAATCTGTCATGCCTAAAATTAACTCCTATCTCTCCCAGTCCTTGACTCTTAGACAAATTCTTCTATCCAGTCTCCATCTCAGTAAATGGCAGCTCCATGATTCCAGTTAATCAGTCCTAAATTTGGGTGGTCACTATTGACTCTTCCCTTCCTCTCACCCCACAACCCACCAGCAAATCCTCTTTGGCAGAAACTTCAAATATATTCAGCATCTGTGCACTTCTCAGCACTTCTACTCCACCATTCTGCTCTGAACCACCATCAACTCCCACCTAGTTTATTATTGCGAAGGTTTTCTACCCAAACATCCTGCTTCTGCCCTTCCAGTGTCCCCCACCTTGGCTTACCCTCAACAAAACAGCCAGAGGCATTCTTCTAAAAGGTAACCTGATTACATCACGTCTCAGGTCTGCTCAAAACCCTCTTGTAGCCTCCATCTCACGCAGCATCGAAGCCAAAGCCCTGCCAAGAGCCCACAGAGGCTTCTATATCTGCCCCCTGGCACCCACATGACCTGTTCTCCCTCACTCAGACCCTGCCCAAAACTCTCATCACTCGCCCTTGATCAAGCGCCCTCTTACCTCAGGGCCTTTGCACTATCTGCTTCTTCTGCTTGAAACTCTCCTGCCCAAGAGAGCCAGTGACTTGCTCCTATATCTTCTCCAGATCCCTTCCCAAATGTTGCCTTAGCAGTGAGGCCTTCCCTGACCACTCTGCCTAGAGCTGTAATCCCTCCTTAGGGCTTTTCCCTGGCCCCACACTCCCCACCCCCCACCTCTGCTTTATTTTCTTCCATCACACTTGCCACAGTTAAAATACGATATATGAAATTTAACAAGACTGAAATCATATCAAGCGTATACTTTGACCACAATGGTATGAAACTAGAAATCAGTTACAAGAAAAAAATTGAAAAAAAAACACAAACACATGGAGGCTAAATAACATTACTAAACAATGAATAAGTTACAGTGAGATCAAGGAAAAAATCACAAGATATTGAGATAAATAAAAATGGAAACACAATAATCCCAAATCATGGGACATAGCAAAAGCAATCTTAAGAAGGAAATTCATAGCAATGCTGGTCTGCCTCAAGAAATAACAAAAATCTCAAATTAAAAAAAATCTAACCTTACACCTAAAGGAACTAGAAAAAGAATAACATGGCCCTCTCTGGTTGGGTAGCTCAGTTGGTTGGAGTGTCATCCCAATGTGCCAAGGTTGAGGGTTCAACCCCTGGTCAGGGCACATATAAAAGTCAACCAGCAAATACATAAATAAGAGGAACAACAAATTGATGTTTCTTTCTCCTCTCCTTCCTCTCTCTCTAAAAATCAATTTTAAAAAGTAAAAGAAAAAGATTAACAAAGTCCAAAATGAGTAGAAAAAAGGAAATAATAAAATCAGAGCGAAAGCAAACCAAATAGAGTCTAAAACAACAATACAAAAGATCAATAAAACCAAGAGCTGGTTCTTTGAAAAGATAAACCAGACTGATAAACCTTTAACTAGACTCATCAAGAAAATGAAGAGGACCTAAATAAATAAAATCAGAAATGAGACAGAAGTGACAACTGACACCGCAGAAATACAAATAATTGTAAGAAAATACTGTAAATGATTTTATGCCAACTAATTGGGCAATCTGGACAAAATGGATATTTTCCTAGAAACATACAATCTTCCAAGATGGAATCAAGAAACAGAAAATCTGAACAGACTGATTACAACCAATGAAATAGAAGTAGTAATCAACTCCTCCCTACCCCCACCCCAAAACAAAGTCCTGGACTGGATTGCTTCACAAGTGAATTTTATCAAATATTGAAAGAAGAATTAGCACCGATCCTTCTCAAAAAAATTCTAGAGGAGGGAAGACTCCCAAGCTCATATTGTGAGGCCTGCATTATCCTGATTCCAAACCAAAAAAAGACACTACAAAGTAAGAAAATCATAGGTTAATATCCTTGATGAACGTAGCTGCAAAAATTCTGAACTAAATATTAGCAAACTCAATTCAGCAATACATTAAAAAGATAATACACCATGGTCAAGTGGGATTTATTCCTGGGATGCAAGGTTTCTTCAATATGTGCAAATCAATTAACATGATCTACCACATAACCAAAATGAAGGATAAAAATCATTGGATAGCCCTGGCCGGTGAATGGTTGGAGCATCATTTCATAACTGAAAGACTGTGGGTTTGATTCTTGGTCAGGGCACATAGGTAGGTTGTGGGTTCAATCCCTGGCTTGGGTGTGCACGATCCCTAGTCTAGGCACATATGGAAGTCAACCAATTGCTGTTTCTCTCTCTCCCTTCCTTTCTCTCTAAAAGCAATGAAAAATTACCTTGAGTGAGGATATTAAAAAAATCATCTGATCATATCAATAGATACAGAAAAACCATTTGACAAAATACAGTACCCATTTATTTAAAAAAGCTCTCAGCAAAGAGGGAATCAAGGGAACATACCTCAGTACAATAAAGACCATAAATGGCAAACTCACAGCTAACATCATACTCAATGGGGAAAAACTAAAAGCATTTCCTTTAAGATCAGGAACAAGACAGGGATGTCTGCTTTTTCAACATAGTACTGGAAATCCTAGCCACAGCAATCAGATGAGAAGAAATAAAAGGTGTCCAAATTGAAAAGAAAGAAGTAAAACTGTCATTATTTGCAGATGACATGATACTTTATAAAGAGAACCCTAAGATTCCACCAAAAAACTACTAGAACTAATAAATAAATTCAAAAAGGAGCAGAAAATAAAATGCTCGGAAATAGATTGCATTTTTATATGCTAATAATGAATTATCAGAGAGATAAACTCAGAAAACAATTCCAGCCCTGGCTGGTGTGGCTTAGTGGATTGAGTGCTGGCCTGTGATCCAAAGGCTCACAGGTTCAATTCCTAGTCAAGACACATGCCTAGGTTGCAGGCCAGGTCCCCAGTTGGGAGCGTGCAAGGCACAACCACACATTGATGTTTCTCTTCCTCTCTTTCTCCTTCCCTTCTCTTCTCTAAAAATAAATAAATAAAATCTTTAAAAATTCTTTTAAAAAAAGAGTATAGAAAAGAAGAAAACTGTTTAAAAAAAGAAAAAGAAAACAATCCCATTTACAATTGCATCAAAAATTAAAATACCTAGAAATAAATTTAGCCAAGGAGGTAAAAGACCTGTACTTGGAAAATTATATGACATTAAAGAAGTAAGTAAAAGAAGATATAAAGTAATGGGAACATCTGTGCTCATGAATAGGAAAAGTTAACATTAAGTTGTCCATACTACCCAAAACAATCTATAGAGTCAAAGCAATTCCTATCAAAATACCAACAGCATTTTACACAGAACCAGAACAAATAATCCTGAAATTTATATGGAACCACAAAAGACCATGGAGAGTCACAACAATTTTGAGAAAGGAGAACATAGTTGAAGGTATCACACTACCTGATATCAAACTATACTACAAGCATACAGTAATCAGAACAGCATGGTATTGGCATAAAAACAGACACATAGATCAATGGGATGGAATAGAGAGCCCATAAAAAAACTCACACCTGTATGATAAATTAATATATGACAAAAAAGGCAAGAACATGCAATTGGGTAAAGACAATCTATTCAATAAATGGTATTGGGAAAATTGGACAGATACATGCAAAAAATAAAACCAGACCATCTTCTTAAGAATAAACTCAAAATGGATTAAAGACTTAAATGTAAGACTCAAAACCATAAAACTCCTAGAAGAAAACATAGGCAGTAAAATCTCTGACATTTATCTTACCAATATTTTTTCTGACACACCTTTTTAGGCAAGAGAAACAAAAAAAGAAATAAACAAATGAGACTACATCAAACTAAAATGTTTTTGCACAGCAAATAAAACCAACAAAACAAAAAGACAACCTAGTAAATGGGAGAACATATTTGCTGATACATCTAATAAGAGGTTATTATCCAATTTTTAATTTAAATTTATTGGGGTAACATTGGGTAATCAGATTATATAGGTTTCAAGTTTACACTTCTATGATATGATCTGTATATTGCCTTGTGTGCCTGCCACCCAAAGTCAAATCATCTTCTGTCACCTTTACCCTCCACTACTCCCCCACTCCTCTAATACCCAAATTTTATAAAGAACTCACACAACTAAACACAAGAAAAGCAAAGAATCCAATTTAAAAATGGGCAGAGGATCTGAATAGACACTTCTCCAAAGAGGACATGCAGATGGCCAACAGACATATGAAAAGATGCTCAACCTCACTAATCATCAAAGAAATGCAAATTAAAACCACAGTGAGATATCAACTCACACTTGTCAGAAAGGCTATCAGTAAGTCAACAAACAGTAAGTGCTGGCTAAGATGTAGGGAAAAGGGCAACCTAGTGCACTGTTGGTAAGAATGCAGACTGGTACAGCTGCTGTGGAAAACAGGTTCCTCAAAAAATTGAAATGGAACTGCCTGATGATGTAGCAGTTCCACTCTGGGTATATATGCAAAGAAACCCAAAACAGTAATTGGAAAGGATGGATGCATCCCTATGTTCATTGCAGCGTTATTTACAATAGTCAAGATATGGAAGCAACCCAAATGCCCATCAATGGATGAGCGGATAAAAAAGCTGTGGTACATATATACAGTGGAATATTACTTGACCATAAAAAATGAAATCTTACTATTTACAACAGCATGGATGAACCTAGGGGGTATTATGCTAAGTGAAAAAGGTCAGAGGAAGACAAATGCCATATGATTTTGTTTAAATGTGGAATCTAATGAACAAAGTAAACAAAATAAAAACAGACTCACTGATACAGACAACAGAGTGATGAGGAATGTGAGGAGGTTGGGCGAAAAAGGTGAAGGGATTATGAAGTACAGATTGGTCGTTACATAACATTCACAGGCTATAAAAGTGCAGCACAGGGAATACGGTCAATAATGTTATAGTAACAATGTATGATGCTGGGTGGGTACTGGAAATATCAGGGGGGATCACTTTGTAAAGCTGTGAGAGGCTGGTTACTAGGGCTGCATGAGATCACTGGGAAGGCTGATGGCCCTCCCCTCAGGCTGCCCTACACAGATACAAAAGCCCTGCAGACTCCCTGGCAGTGCTCTGCCCAGGGTGCAGAGCTGCCCCTGGCCAAGGAAGGGGCTGCGATGCTTAGGTAATCTGGAAATAAAAGAAGCAAGCTCATGACATGCCCTTCAGGAGGTTTGTAAGTGATCGGACTTGCTACACTATTGGAACGTTCTTTTCCACTTTGGTTTTGAATCTCACACTGCTATCACACCCAGGCGACAGTATCCCCAGCTACTGTGTACAGCTTTGCAACTGCTTTTTATGTCTAGAACTTCAGCGTTAGACAGGGCACTTTGGGGACTGCAAGGTGAGAGCACTGAAGCTCCTGCCTTGGCATACGAGGCGTGAAATGCCCACATGGCTGCAGCTCACTCCTTTATGCTCACTCCTGTCCGACGTGAGTGAGACAGACTCGGACTTTATAAACACTCGTTGGCTGATTACTTCTGAGTGGTTGTCTGTATGTCTAGGCCTTTGAATGTGGTTGCTGTAGATCTCACCTCCAGGGGAGTATAAGGGGACTGCACCTTGATTTTAAGTCCAGGTTCTTGAACTGTAGCATGCTGTGGGTGTTGTGTGTAAAAGGGAAACTCAAAACAAGGAGGGCACTAGAGAGAATCTGGAAAACTGTACTTCTGAGGACACTCAAAACCAAGGCCTAGAGGCTAGGACTGGCTCAAGTCCTGCCCAGAATAAGTAACAGAGACAAAAGGACAGTGAGGAGTTTAACGGGAAGGTGACAGGTTACACTCAATTCCTCCTCTGTTGTCACAGAAAAGCTTTAGTTGAAAGCATGTATTAATCCAGTCGGTACCTCCCCATAGGGTCACACGGGTTAACTTAAATCTGATCTAATCAGTACTAAGGTGTTCTTTTTATAGTAGTAATCCATGAGGAAAACAAGCCAAATTGTAGGCATTTTTTATAAAAAGTCAGGCACAGACATACAGATACGAGCAAGCACCCAGAATGGTCACACAAAAGTGGGAAAATTACTTTACACCCAGCTATGCCCTTCCTAGAGTGGTTTTCTTGCCCTAGAAACCAGACGCTGTTCTGTGTCCATGTTGCTTTATGTGACACTTCAAGTTATGAGAATCTGCTCGCTCCTGCTCTGATGACTCCCTGACACCCGGTTGCTTGCTTTCCCTTTCAGACCTCACTTGCCCTGCATGGCAATCATTCCTAATCTGCAAAGAAAATTCTTTACCTGAGCATGGGTTATATTCTTGATGCCCTGGGATGCTGTTAGCCTGGTTTTATTCATCATAGATATTTAATTCCTTCCCTTGGTTCACATATATCCACTGAATGCTTAAGATAAAGCAGGCATGTTAACAGGAACAAGGGATAGGAATGAAATAAGACACACCCCCACTCTCAAGGTGCAGACTGACACGGAAACAGACAAATCACACTATACATTACAGACTTATACTATTTATACATAACACAGGTATATCATTGGTCAGTGCACCTGCCCATGTCTAGAGGAAGGAGGGTCAGGAACAATTTTCCGCAGCAGGTGATGGCAGAGCTGAGTTTCAGTGATGAGGAGGTGTTAACTGGGCAGGTGAAGGACATGAGTGGGCAGGGTGGGGATAACACTTTAGGCAAAGGGGGCAGCAAAATCAAAGGCACGGAAACTGGAAACAGTGTGAATTAGGCAGTTCAGAGGGTTGGTTTTGCTAGAGCACAGGGAATAGCAAGAAATGAGACCAGGGTAAGTGGGACCCAGATGGGTGAATTCTCTACAGCCAAACTTAGGAGTTTAAGCTTTATCCCAAGGAAGTCATTAAAGGGTTTGTTAAGAAGACCCACCTGGACAGGTAGACAAGTAGGTCAACTGGGTAAAGACTTAAAGGGTGCAGGACTGGAGGCAGGAAGACCAGGTGAGGAAGGCTGCGGCGGCTGGGGTGCGAGTTTGAAGCAGTTGTAGAATTGGGGTGGTAGCTGCGATGGGGGAGGGGTGATGCGAGACCCAGTTGAAAGGTAAAGTTAGCAAGACTTGGTGACTGATTGGGTACAGAAAATGAAGACAGGGAGTAGTGACGGATGTGCTGGCGGAGGCCACCGCCACGATCTGTGATAACGGGATGGGCACAGACTTAAGTTGGAGAAGATGATGGTAAGTTAGTTTTGAACATGCACATGAGACAGCTTATATAATTTATTTGCATAATTAATGTATCTATTATCTCACTGTCTTCAAAAAGGAATGCATAAGTTAAATTTAACCCTGGTCTAGAATAAAGGTAGCGAATGCTGTGTTAATGGACAACATTACTCATTTATTGACACACTGTTGCTCACACAGCCCAGGCACAGCTTCAGCATCCTTCTTAACACGCTGCTCTGTCCCCCGAGGCAGCTGCCATGTGTCAGCACAACACGGTGGCCAGCACTAGCCCCACGGAGAGTGTGTGTGTGTTTCCCCCTAATCTAAAGGCTTGAGAGAGTTTCATTCTTTCCAAGACACATCATGACTTGGAGGTATCCTTGAAGAGAATCATACCTCACCAAATTTACGTAAGTGAGCCCACACTGATCTTGGGTACCAGAGTCACTGGGAGGTCTTTAACATATTTCTGAGAGATTCTTAACTTAGATTAAGGTCAAGGCAGGGCAGCCCATGGTGATCAATAGAATCCAGTTTATCTTCTTCTATTAACTGCCTACTGTGTGATAGGCCAAGGTTTCTCAATACGATTCCAGCAGGACAAACCCATTAGATGCTCTCTGGAAGGTGTTGGGAGTGAAGAAAAGTCTTCCTGACAAGTTAAGATGATTTTGATTATGTCCTGCTCTCTGAGATCAAAGGCAGAGCAGTGTATTAAAGACTGTGAAATCCTCCAGTATAGACATTTGTTTAGCTGAGCTTAGCCCAGTGTTATCCAGAGTTATTTTGGCCATGGAATCCTCCTGTCACATGACACTAATGAAATGACCCTAAAATTAGGAATATTTTAGTCTTCAAGACACACCCCATTTCTAAATGAGGAATAGAAGCTCTAAAATCACACAGGTAGAAAGTTGGCAATGGAGATCTTAAGTTCAGATCTTCCCTTTCCAGTTTCAGGGCCCATTTCACAGGATCAAGAAGTGTTCAAGGCTGACATGTCTGGGTTACACAGTCTCTTTACCAAGGAATGTCAGGGTTAGCGCCAATATTCTCACTGCGCGCCAACCAAGGCTTTCTGCGGTGTTCTTTCAAGGCTGGTATCTCATCTGGTCTTTCAACATCCTCTGCCATCAGCCCCCCTTTTCTAGGCATTTTAAAACAATATTTGTTTATTCTCTGTCACACCCCTGTAAGAAATTCTGGCCTCTAGGCCTTTGTTCCTGCTGCTTCTACTGCTTGGAGACCTTAGAGATCATTAGGTGCAGGTTGGTCCCCCAGGAAGCGGACTGAAAGGTGAAGTCACCAGCAGGATCTTTACTGAGAAGTGCTCTGGGAATCAACACCTTTGAGGGAACAAAGGATGTAATAGGGGGCAGAGGGAGAAGCTGAATTCTGAGGCTGCTGCAGCAAAGGCCTCATTGATCCTGGAGGGAAGCTCTGAAGCTGGCTGGCCCTTCAGAGTTGACCCAAGCTGGGAGAAAGGGGCCAGGTCAGACATTGGATATAGGCTGCCCCTAAGGGGGCGTGGCCTTGGGCTATCCCCAGAGAGATCTCATGGGAGAACTGTCGGTTGCCCACATTCCCAGCAGCTGGGGGTAGGGTGGGTGGGTGCTTCACTTCTGATGAGAGGGTGGGGTGGTGTCATTGATCTGGGCTGCCTGACAGTGACTGTCCTTCCTCTACCTTGTTCAGGTCATGCGTCCTACTCAGTTACTCAGGTCCATATACTGGCCCGCATTCTGCAGATGCCAACAGAACATAGGGTCTGTGCTGTGGGCTCTATTATACTAACTTTACTTGAGCATGTTTCATGGATTCTACCTAGATTACAAAGCACCCCAAAGTTTTATATTTCTCTGTTTCATCATCTATAATGTGGGGATAATAAAATCCTTATTTTACCCAAGCTCCAGAGTTGCTGTGAGAACATTCGCTGGTGAACTGAAAATGCTTTGTAAATTAATAAACTAAAACCAATGGTTTCCAATATGGCGTACCAGACACCCATGAAAGGGAAAAAGTATGGGTCCAGGAAGTGTAAAACTAGGTACAAATTCTTCATGCTGATAACACTTACAAAACACAGGTTTACAAATAAATATAAACAAAAATAATACACAATTTCAATGAACAAAGACTGAGTTAAGTGACAGATGAAGTTCATTTATTGGCTATTCTGCATATGGTATTAACTGTAAGGCAAAGGTTCACTTGGGTTGGATGTGCCTATTATTGCCAGGCAATAATTGTGTCTCTTCAACACTTTTCTCCATTTTCTCCACTGTAAAACCGATCATTTGTACAATGCACCATGACATCACTTGAACTTCACATAAAAATATCACTTATACATCTTAAATCAACTTCTATTCCTTTAATTTTCTATTTTATGTGTCAATTAGAACATATTTCAGGATTTTAATACAGCAGAGGAAAGTCCATAAAACAGTGACCTTAAAAATTAAGGCACAAAAGAAGTATATGACTTATACACTAAAAACTATAAATATTGCTGAGAGAAATTAAGTAAAACCTAAATAGATGGAGAGATATTCTGTATTCATGGATTAGAACATTCACTATATTAAGGTAGGCAATTTTCCTCAAACCAATCTACAGAGTCAACACAATTCCTATCAAAATTGCACTGGCAGAAATTGACAACCTGATCCTAAATTTTATATGGAACTGCAAAAGATCCAGAAAAACTAAAACAATCTGGAAAAAGCACAAAGTTGGAGAACTTACACTTCCTAATTTCAAAGCATACTATAAAGATACATTAATCAAGAGAGTGTGGTACTGGCGTATAGATAGCCATATAGATAAATGGAACAGAACTGAGAATCCAGAAATAAACCTTTACATTTATAACCCATTGATTTTTGACAAAGGTGCCAATGCAATTCAATGGGGGAAAGGACAGTCTTTTCAACAAGCAGTGCTGGGACAACCAGGTATCTGCATGTAAAAAGATAAATTTATATGCTTAACTTCTATCACATATAGAAATGGACTCAAAATTGATCATAAACTAATGTCAGGGCTAAAACCATAAAAATTCTAGAAGAAAATATAGAAGGCCTTTTGCAGTCTTGGGTTTGACAGAGTTATTGGACATAACATCTATGATTCATAAAAGAAAAAAATGAAAAAACAGAGTTCATAAAAAATAAAATCTTCTGTGCTTTAAAAATTATCAAAATAATAAAATGAAAACATAAACCTTAGCCTGGAAGAGAATATGTGTAAATATTATTCCTGATAATGGATTTATATCCAGAATATATATAATGATCACTTACAAGTAAATAAGAAGACAAACCAATTTTAAAACGAGATAATAAGGCCATCAGACGATGTTCAGGATCATTAATCACTAAGGAAATGCAAATTAAAAGAACAATGAGATATCATTATTTCTGTTAGAATGGGTATCATCAAAAAGACAAAATAACTATTGGTGAAAATACGGAAAAACTGTTAACCTCACACATTGACGGTGGGAAGGTAAGAAGGTGCAGCCACTTTGAAAAACAGCTTGGCAGTTTCTTAAAAACAAAAAAAAATCAAACCTAAATTTACCATATAATCTTGCAATTCTACTCCAAAGTATCTACCCACAGGAAATGAAAATACTTGTATCATGAAGATGTGTATGTGTTCATAGCAGCACTATTTATAATGTGGAAAGAATGCAAATAATTCACATGTTCATCCATTGGTGAATGGATAAACAAAATGAGGGATACCCATAAAATGGAACAGTGTTCAGAAATAAGGAGTGACCTATTGACATATGCTACCGCCTGTGTGGACTTCAAAAACAATAAGCCAATGAAGAAGCCGGATGCAAAATTTATATACTGTTGATCCCACTTATATGAAATTCCCAGAAAAGTCACATTTATATAGGCAGACAGTAGGTGAGTAGTTGTTGCCAGGGTTGGGAGTGGGACTGGGAATTGATGGTCAATGGGCAGGCAAGATCTTTTGAGGGTGACAAAAATTTCCTAACTTTGCATTGTAGTGATGTTTGCACAACTCTGAAAATTTACTAATAATCATTGAATTGTACACTTAAAACAGGCACATTTTATGAGAGGTAAATTATATCTCATACCTCAATAAAGCTATTTTTAGAAGATTTTATTTATTTATTTTTTGAGAGAGGGGAAGGGAGGGCGAAAGAGAGGAAGAAACATCGATGGGTTGCCTCTCCTATGCACCCTGACCAGGGACCAAACCTGCAACCCAGGCATATGTCCTGACTGGGAACTAAACCAGTGATCTTTCGGTTTGTGGGACGATGCCCAACTGAGCCACACTGGTCAGGGATAAAGCTATTTTAAAAATTAGGGAACTTATTGTTCCCACATGAGCTGTCTATATAGATAGCTAAGTCCAGGGCTATTATGATGATTTTTATAGTCATTAGAGGCCCAGACTCTTTCCATCTTCAGCCATCCTAGCACATGTTCTTGCCTTCATGGTCATAACTTGACCTCCTTCCAGGCTAAAAAGGAAGAACAGGGAGTGCAAAAGGCATCAACCTCCTAAGTCAGCCACCCTTACGAGTCTTTTTGGGAAGCCCCACCTAATAACTCTCTTCTGTATCATTGGCTACAACAGTATCACATTATCGTTCTTAACTTCAAGGGAGTCTGGGAAATGCAGGAATACTACTACCTGTAGTCAAATAAGCGTTCTGTTAATAAGGAATAAAGGAAAAGTGCATATTGAGTGGAGCAGCTAGCGATCTCTGTGGTAGAGAAATGCTTCTTGGTGTCACTGTAAACACAAATAAACCCAGCATTGCTCACGTAACAGAGCAGTACTCAGTTATAAAGGGACCACCCAGATAGATGATCTCAGCAGGGGTGTCCAACCTTGTGGTGTCTCTGGGCCACACTGGAAGAAGAAGAGCTGTCTTGGGCCACACATTAAATACATTGTGACACGTAATCGCAAAACAAACAAACAAACAAACAAAACAACTCATAATGTTTTAAGTACATTTACAATTTTGTGTTGGGCCACATTCATAGCCGTCCTGGTCCGCATGTGGCCTGCGGGCTGTGGGCTGGATACCCCTGAATGGCTTTGTAGCAAAATGAAAACTAAAATGATCAAATCCTCAATGAAAACATACGGGGTCCAGAGAAACTGTCTGTTACTGTTAGGAAATACTAAACTGAACAAATGTTTACTGTTGTTTGTGTTTTCATTTCTAATACAAACACTTGAGAGGTGAGCCATTTAGTATAGTAGAAAGGGTTCCTGAGTTTGGAATTGCCGGGATTCAAAACAAGGCCACATCCTTTAGTAGCTATGCCTTGAACGAAAGTCTCAACTTTTCTAAGACTCAATTTCCTTACCTGTACCAGGAGAAAAACAATGCACCTCAAACCTGCTTCAAAGGATTTATTTGAGAGGACCTAATAAGATGGCAGGTGTAAAGCACTAACCCGTACATTAGTTTCCCTCCTTCACCCATCACACTCTGCAGAGTGGCTCATGGAGCCTCAGACACCCAGCAAAGGAGTCCTCTCATTGTTTTCTTGCCAAAATTAAGCAGCTCTCTCAGAGTTCTCAAGCCATGGCTTCGCCCATGGCTCAGGCTGAGACTTTTTCTCAAGGGAATTCCTAATTAGATACCATCTATTCAACATGCACACAATGCACAGTGTGGGGGAGGGGTGGGAGGGGAGGAGCAAACAAAACAAAACACAAAAACACACACGGAAAATAAAAGTGAACCTGCGGAGAGCAAAACTCTAAAAACACTTTTATTTTTGAACCCAGCGTTGTAGCCTCCCTAATAGTTGATTCTTCTTTTACAGAACCAGAGAGAGCACTTAGAAAAACACACCAACCAAATGTTCGCACTTGGCACATTTAAAAAATGTGGGGTGCGTCAAGGGCTCATGAAAGCAGGTGCACAGGTGGGCCTGCCGGCGTGAACCCTGGGCCATCCATTACTTGCCCATTATTCATAAATCAGTTCGATGAAGCCCCATGGGGCCTCTTCCAGCACTTTCTCCCTGAAGCACAAATACAGCTTAAAATAGGAGACTCTTAAAACTGGCTGATTGGGATTGGTTTGCAACTTTAGTAGCTTTTAAAGTTTCAGTTAAACACTGCCTGAATAAAATCTGTATTTCTATAAAAACACTATGGGTCTCAGAGGAAAAGAATGAAATCCGAAGCAGAACTGTAAAATTTGTCAACTGAAAGCTAGAATAAATATTGAGTATCTATCTTCATTCTCTGCGAAATACCAAAATTGCATTAATGGTGATGGTAAACATCATTGTACAATAAACAGACAACTTACAGAAAATAAATAGCATTTCCTTTACTGGAGACGAGCAGGTTGGCGAAATTGATTCAATACTTTAGGATACAGTGATACGGTTGGCTTTTTCCGGTACTTTGTTATCGGTGATTTAATTTTTCACATACCGTGAGCCATCTGGCCAATTTATTATGATACCTACCTGCCCATTTTTCTCTTCCCTGTGAAAAGGGCAAGAGAAAGATGGTGTGTGACTACTTTCCCGGAGTTGGACTCAGAGGCTGCTTGTCCCCAGAGGCCCTGGTTGGAAGCAGCTCTCTTCCCTCGGCGACCAGCGGCTCAGCCTGCCAAACGGAACAGCTGTGGGGACTTCCACAGCTGTGGCTGCCACCTTTTCCCAGAACTCTTCCCCAGACCGATTGAGAAATCCTGTTTGTCCTTCGATGGCCTCCACAGCTTGTATCAGTTTATTTCTACTGAGGGGTTTGTGCGCAATACCTTATCCTGCGAGCTGCCATGTGGACAATTGAATTAGAAATCAATTAAAAGCAAAAATATCACAAAAACTTTATTCTCTATTTTCCTGAGAGTCATCTTATATTGTAATTACCCTGTTCCTGTCTTTCCTCTCTAAACCAAAGCACAGAACACAGGAAATGTCCTGTTACCCCAAATGCACAGACCAAAGAAGGTCCCCTTCAAGCACAGCTTCGCCCACAGCTCGTCGCAGAGCTTGTAAGTATCAGCCCGGTGGATTGCGTTGTAATAAAACACCCTGCCCAATGAGTGCCTTCTCTGCTGTCCCCCATGTGGTAGGGGGCTATTCTGTATCCCAAAACGTGTATTTTGGGTTGTTGGGATTATTTCATATTTATGTGCACGTATTCCAAACACAGTAGTTTGTGTGTGTGTGTGCACGTGTGTGGGTGTGTGTGTGCGTGCACTGTAACATTAGGCTGATGTACTTGGCATTTATAAGTGAAAGCAGCAGCTAGGGAAGGAGTGGCATCTGGGCTCCTCATTTACTCATACAAGTATCCACTCAGCATCCGGGCCCTCGGTGTGAGGGGCTGGGGCTTTGCATGCAGGCCACGCCTTCAGAGAGCACACCCTCTGTCCAAGGAGAAAGACGCACTTTGGGTGACTACTTACAGGCATGACAAGGGTCACAGAGCATGCTCTGAGAGTACCGGCCTGCAAGGTCAGCGAGGGCCTGTGTGCTGGGTCGTGAAAGGTCTTTGTAAGGCTTCTAATTAAACTCGTGTAAAGCACTTCTAGAAGTTTTGTTTTGTTTACACTCTCACTGTGTGTGAGGGGTTGGCACAGGTCTTGTGAGTTTTGTTTCCACAGATTAACCCAAATCTCCGGGTTCTCCATCCAATGCTGTACTCTAAACACTAGGGGTCAGCAGCCCTCCAAAAGTCATGAGTCCCGCGAACAGCCCAGCTCTGGGGTGCTGTGAGGAGGGGTAGGGGCTGACATTCACAATAGGGAAAGTCTAACAGACACTGCCAGTGCTTTCCCAACCCTCCCCGCTCCGTTCTTTCAGTAGGACCTTAACTTTTCTTTGGGTACCCTCCGCTGCTCTTGCCAACCCCAGGTGCCTGGGGGAAGCTGATCTGGGGATGGGATCTGTGGCTCAGCCTAAGTTAATTTGCATTCTCCCACCGCCCCCCACCCCCCCATCATGTATTGGTTCAGGGATAAACACATGATCCCTATTTGGATCAATAGGGATTGAGGAGAAATTTGCTGAGGATGACTGGGAAAGAAGTTTACTTGCTTTTCTCAGAGAGCTCTTTTAAATGACAATCTCTCCCTCTCTCTCTCTCTCTCTCTCTCTCTCTCTCTCTCCTCCCCACCCCCACGCATACACCTCTCTTTCCTTACCCTCTCCCCCATGAGGATGAAAACCCCAAAGCCCTAGAGATGGAGACTGTCACCTGGCAACTATCAGGTGTGGAGGAACAGCTATAAGATGCAGGTGACTGCAAAACAAAACAAAACAAAACAAAACAAAACAAAACAAAACAAAACGAAACACCCAGGAGACTGGTGAAAGCAGATCTATGAAAAGCAGCAAACTGGCAGGAGAACATGGCTTCAGCTCTTTGCTACTGACCTCCCTCCCCTCTCCATCCTCACAGCTCTAAAACTGTGGCAATTTCCTACAGTTCACTGTAGAGTTTTACCTACAGTCCATTAGTTCAGTAAGGAACCAACGAGAGGGTCCAGAGAGCCTCATACAACTCCAGGGACCAGGAAAAGTTGATCACACTTCCCTCCTTTCCTTAGGCTGTTACACAAAAAAGAAGCATTGAAGGGATCCTTGCACCTTCTCATATTTTTTTTTGAAATATATTTTATTGATTATGCTATTACAGTTGTCTCATTTCTCCCCCATCATTCCCCTCCACCCTGCACACCCCCTCCCACCCACATTCCCCCCTTTAGTTCATGTCCATGTGTCATAAGTTTTTTAGCTTCTACATTTCCCACGCTATTCTTGCCCTCCCCCTGTCTATGCTACTCATTCTCTGTACCTTTTCCCCCTCTCTCCTCCTCCCACTCCCCTGTTGCTAACCCTCCATATGAATTCTATTTCTGTGGTTCTGTTCCTGTTCTAGATGTTTGCTTAGTTTGCTTTTGTTTTAGGTGTGGTTCTTAATAGCTGTGAGTTTGCTGTCTTTTCACTGTCATATTTTTATCTTCTTTTTCTTAGATAAGTCCCTTTAACATTTCGTATAATAAAGGCTCAGAGGAGAGGCTATGGGGATAAAGGGTATGAATTTTAGAGTCCATCAGACCTAAGTTCAAATCTCAACAGTTGCCTTTACTAGTTATATGATTTTTGTCTCTGAGCTTCTACGTAAATGAGAATGAAGAAAGGCTACCTTTCACAGTTGCTCTGAAGTTTGTGTAATTACATATATGAGTTTGGTATTCAAAAAATAGCCATTAGGAGCATTTCAACATCCATGGGAGAAAAGAGCATCATGACAGAAAAGCAGCCAGCTCCCTAAACACTCTTCCCAATGTGTATTTCTGCTTCCCACCTACAACAAGATTCCCTGGGTCTCAGTGTGCTGATGAGAGCAGATCATAAGAACTTTGAAATCCACGCCCCTCACATTGTCTTTGTCTATGTCAGGTTGCTCAGACCTTCAAATGGAAGCTGCATGTTTTTGAAAGTAATTGTAGGTTTGGAGCTACTGATTCATTAGTGATGTAATTTTTCTGGTGCGTCCTATTTGTAGCGAGGCAGTGTGCAAAGTAGCTACTGAAAAAAAAGGTTATTATCATCTTTGCTTTTTTTTTTTTTTAAATACATGGGATCCTAAATATATCTATTACTCACTGTCAAAGGCAGGTACTCAGAGTAAAAGTTTAGGATCCACACCTGCACAGCTGTTCCAGGGTTCCTGTTCCAGGCAAAGGATACAGAAAGCGTTCTAGAGTGGAGGCTGGACAGGAGGCAATCTCTCTCTGTCACGTGGTCATCTCTTTTACATTCTTCCCGTGGCAGACTTTACTAGCCCTCCAACACCTGTTCTCTCCCTCTTCTTTATTGGCAGAAACCCCTCCACCCAGACCCCAGAATACGACCACATTTTCCAGGCTCCTTCGCAACCATATGTGTGCGGTCACAAACATGGGACTCCATTCTGGCTAAGTGCATATAAGCAAAGATGGAAAGTGTCCTTAAAGGAAGGGAGATGTGTGTGCCCATCCTCCTTCCTACTGGCTGGATTACAATGTGATAGCAGGTGTTTAAGCAGCCAGTCTGGATCACGAGGCAGAAAGCCATGTATCAAGGATGATGGGGCAGCAAAACAGATAAAAATCTTCAGGCATCTTAAAACTGCCTTATACTCCTGACCTCCACACTTCTTTTACATGCACGAGAACTAAAATTCTATCTGGTTTGAGGCATTGGTATTTTGGTGGTGTTTTTGTTACTCACAGCTAAACCTAATCCAAACTGACACTTTCCTGTATTCATCATTTATATTTTCTCCATTCATCTGTGACATCAGAACTGTACTGTTTTTAATGTGACAGGCCACATTTGAAGGAGGTATGGATCTATCAGTCATTCCCACCATAATACTCAAATTCTGCTCACATCCTGTAGATGAATTCTACCCATGGTGCAATATTTAAGATGACTGCTTTCTCCTACTTTAGCTAGCAGTTTTACAAAATGAAGACTTTCTTAGTGACACGAACTCTCAAATGCTTACTATCAGTTAACAATAAAATATTTGTCCCTTGCAAGCACCAATTAGATATAGTGTATTGAGAGACTGACTCTGTAAGAAGGTCAGGGGCCTTGGCTTCAAACCAAGGAGCACTTTTTGCCTTTGTTGCTTACTTGCAATGTGACTTGGGTAAGTGATTTATCCCTTACTAGTTCCAGCTTTTTCATGTATGAGATGAAACTTCACACAGTACTTGCAAAAAAAGTGTGCAATGCACCCAATACCCAAGTAGGTGCTCTAATAACAAAGGGTTCTTTTTGTTCCTTTGCTTTTTATGATCATAAATGAAAGGCTATCAAGTTTAGGTCTGTAGAACCATGTCTTAATAAGTTTAACTTACTAGTTTTATGATCATAGTGGACTTCAGTTACTTAAAACTCAGTTTCTTCAACCATCAATCAGGCTTATAACAACACCAGTGATATTATTAATCGTAGCAATAATGATTATTGACATGTTGTATGATTATTAAGTGTAGGCACTGCACCAAGTCCTTCATTTATTTTCCTTTTCTCTTTTTCTTTCTCCCTTTCTTTCTCTATTTCTCTCTCTCTCTCTCTTCCTCCCTCCCTCCCTCCCCCCCTCCCTCCCTTCCTTTGAGAGAGAAGAGAAGGGAGGGAGAAAGGGAGACAAACATTGATGTGAGAGAGAAACATCAATCAGTTACCTCTTGTATGCGCCCTGACCTGGGATTGAACCCCCAGCCTAGGCACATACTGTGACTGGGAATCGAACTGGCTACCTTTTGCTGTGTTGGACAGTGCCCTACCAACTGAGCCACATTTCATTAAAACCTGTTTCTTTTTTCTACCTCCTGGAGATGTTTTTGAGGATATAAGTAAAAATGAGAAAGTGACTATAAGGATACTGTGTGTAAAAGAAATTTATGAAACTGTGAGGTACAAAGATAGTAGGTGCTGTTTATCAAACAGAGTACTTCTTTTAGAGGAAAACACCCTGATTTTTAGAAAGCAAAAGATTTCAACCATAAATGAAGGTACAAAAATAAGTTTTCCCTCCTAAAAGTTATATTGAATTTAAAATGTAATCTAAAACTATATAATGCCAAAATAGAAGCACCTGCTTATGTAATTGCTTATTATAATTATGTTGACAAATATCCATGCAGAATATATTTTCTTTCTCTTTTTCTTTCTTCCTTCTTTTCTTTTTTACTTTAGATAGTCCTCATCATTTGATGCAGGAAAAAGTATCTGATAATTTCTAAGAAAAATATATATGTACTAAAGATAATTTATATTTATAAAGATAAATATGTACTAAATATGTACTAAAGATAATTTATATTTATAAAGATAAATATATATGTATTAAAGATAATTTCTGAAAAATATATATGTACGTATATGTGTATAATATACATGTAAGACATTTGCACATACTTTCTTTCTTTTACTTTTAATAAACTAAATGTTCATGTTCTATAACATGTGTTTGCAGGTTGACTGGGATTCAGAAATTTCTCCCCTTGAAGAGGCAACATTTACAATAGCGTCTTACTTACGGTAACTGCTGCCACCCTCAACTGAAAACTTTCCCTTCGATAAAATCCTTATGTATACGAACTCACTTTTGTATACAAATTTTCCATAAATGTAAGAACTTTTCCATAAATGCAAGAACATTCTGGCCAATTTTGAGTCACTTCTGTTGGACAGAAGGAGGGACTAGGGGACTTGGCAGGGAGAGGAAAGGGAGAAAAGTAGGTGCCAGAAGTAGGTTTTGCAGGACAGCCTTGGAGATAAAGGATAAAGGATGAATCCAGCCCACGGAAAATTACAAATGACACATTTTTTAAAAAATGGACTTCATTGGCCAACATTTAAAAATGGGGATTTCCACATAGAAATCCCACGACCTGCATTTCAGCACACCCACAAACAGCTGGCCGCGCACGGTGCCATTTCGGTCCCCTTAGCTGAGGTCTCTGCTCTCTCTCCACCGACAGGGGCTTCCCTTACAGACAGATCTGCTGGCCTGCATTCAAGGCACAGAGACTTGCATATACGGACTTAAGGTGTCTACAGTTTGTACACACACCTCTGCCCTGTGTAAAAATAAAAGACCATGCAACTGCAGCTCAGGGGCCCACAGAAACAAAAGGAAGACCTGGAATGCTTCAGTTCTCTTTCTGTCTCCGGGACACCAGTTGTCAAAAACCACACATGGAAAAATCACCATCGCACAGCCCACAGCAGCCGTCACTGTGGAGGTAGGTGTTCCTCAGAACAAGAGGTCTCTGTGAAATTCACCTTCTAGCACCAGATAACTTCTGTGCAGCATAAAGCTGATAATAACAGTAATCTTCCCCTCTGCACATTTGAATTTGTGACCCTGGCTTTGAGTAGCTTTCAATCTGTCCTTTTCTTGTATCTGTCAGGGGGGGAGGGGACAGCTGCAATCTGTCAGTGGGGGCGGGGACAGCTGCAAGAAGGGCTTCTGGAGATCAGAAAGCTGGCTCTTGGGACCCGAGCATGCCGTCATCATTATTGGGGTCAGAGAGAAGCACTGACCCTATGCATTGGGGAGGTTGGCCCGAACAACACCTGGTCCTCTGGGTGGACCTCTCCTTCCAGAAGTTGAACTGGGGAGGCTAGCATGAATGTGGTCATAAAATTAGAGTAGTGTATGTGTTTCATTATATTCACTATGTTATATGCTCAATGTAGCTCCATGAGGTAGACTTTGTTCATGACTGTACCATTAGCAGTTACAACAGTGCATGGCACATAACTGATGCTCAATTAATATGCACAGAATAAATGAATGACTGATAGCACCATTTTTTTTGTTCCTGGAAGCCTCCTCCTTCTAGGACCTCCATCATCTCTCACCTGGAAAACTTCAACTGCCTCCCAACTGAATTGGACTCAGGCCTCAGTGCATCACTTCTCCACTCAATCACTTAAAACCCTGCAATAGGTTTCTCATCATTCTTAGGATAAAATACAAATGTTTTCCTGGGATTGGCCCCGACCAATCCCTTTTGCCCTGGCCAGCCTTATGGGCCTTCTCTGCCCCAACTCTGCCCTGCACACCCCTCCTTCCCATCGCCCACTACACTGGGGGCAAACTCCTAACTCATGCGCCAGGTCTCTGCCGAGGTCTTCCCTGTGTTCTCGTCACTGCCCTTTAGTCCTCACTGTGCTTACTGTGCACCTGTTACACTGTTTCTGCTGGCTTGTCTGCCCTGTCACCTGGGTCACCTGCGTCCCTGGCACCTGACTCAAGTGGAGCACCTGGTACAAAGGAGGCGGTGAGCGCTCTTTCACTGGATAAACTTGGTCATTTTTTGTGTCAGGTTCAGCGGCATGCTCTTTGTCATCTTCCATTTCATGATCTCATAGATGAGAAAGCTGAGGTTCAGAGAGGTTAAGTACCTAATTTACCTAGGGTCAGGGTTCAACTTCAAGTCAGTGCATCCCAGAGCCTGCTTCCTCCCCGCTGTGTGGTGCGGTGGCACTCAGCCTTCCTCTCCCACGAGAGCAGCCCGGGGCGGCATACCTGTGTCTGAGTGCCCTTGACTGTGTTTATGTCTCTTACCTCAGGGAGGAAGAATGCCTGAGGAAATGGAATTCTCGGTGGTTACTCAAGACTGCTCACACAAGTATGAACAAAGCCTCCTGAACACCCCAGGAAAGGAATGCAGGTCAAAGAAATCGCCAGGGTCAGTGTCGCCCCCTATTATCCAACTTTCTCATTACACGTCTGAGGCCCCAAGTGGAAGATAACAAAGTGGAAAATTCCAGGAGCTTTGTAACGATCACTAAAAACGAAAGCTCACGAAATCAAGGAAAGGCTTTTAAAATCACTTTCTGTTTTAGCTCACAATCATTCTAACTCGAAAGTTCAGATTCATTAGTATGTTACAAGCCCACTAGGTATGGAAAACTGCAGTAGCCTCTGGAAAAATAGAGGCTTGTTTGGTTGTTATGAAAGTGGAGTAAAGGATGACGGTGATGAAAAATAAAAATAACATCGATTATGAGTCAGGTGTACACATCACCATTCCATCCTCTAACCCTGTAAACTAGGAACTGTTAACAACCTCATTTTACAGATGTAGAGGTTGAGGCACAGACAGGTCAAGTATTTTGCTCAAGGTCACCTAGCTAAAAGGGACAGAGAGTATTAGAACCCAGCCAAGCTGGCTCCGAAACCTGCTCTACCCACTATGCAGTACGACTTCCTAGTTTGTGTGATACTAACATAAACAATACTTTCTAACAGTTAGATTTACATTTTTTAGAAAAATGTAGTACAGCATTAGTCTAACATTTCAATATTAATTTGTATCTTACAAATAGGTTGTCTATGATAAGAAACTTTATAACATTGATATAATGCCTTTTTAAAAAAAACCTTTTAAGGTAATCTTCCCCCCTTTTGAAAGGGGAAAAAGTGAAAATCTATCATAGAAGAATCTGAAGGCTTAGGAAATAAGTGATGTAGGACTTCCACATTTTAACCTAAGAGAAATTTAAGGACCTCTAATAAAATCAAGTTTTGCAACGGCCCACTGAATACCTTATCGATTTATCAATACTATCTGGCAGACGAGAGTGGTACTGTTGCCTCCCACCAATGCTGAGGTCTCACACAAAAAAATAGACCTTCGTGTCAATAATCTTGCAGGGTTTGAGCTTGAGCAAGTAGAGGCAGATCTCCTGAGCAGCCGAAAGACAAAGACCAAACACAACAGGAAAAACCAGTTAGTCACAGAAAAATGGGTAATTCAGTAGTTGGTCACTTAGGTCCTTGTTCTAACTATATGACATCATCTGGGAGAAAAACAGTGTGGCACTTCTCCAGAGAGTTAGTTATTTTCTTCCCTGACATACAGAGGGCACGGTTTTAGTGTTTATCTCCCGTCTATGATCTTATGGTCTTGGCACGCTCTCGGAATGATTATTACTTCACTTCTCCAAGGTCAGTGTAAGGCTTCCTCACCGAAGCATTCTTTAGTACCATGACTCTCAACTTTGCACCACAACTTACGTCCTGAATCGAAACTGCGAATCTCCCCTGATCATTATTATCATTACCTAACAAGTGTCACAGAAGAGGTGGGCCATAGCTCTGCGGGTGGCCTTCTCCCTGTTACCTTCAGAGGTCACCAGGTCATGCTGTTTACTTCTCTGCGTTTCTGGGGGAACCGGGGAAGGATGGGTGTGCAAGCACTCAACCCGGCAGGTCTCTGCTCCGAGAGGCAGTACATTGGAGACTCGCTGGGTTCCCACAGTCACTCCTGCCAGCCCTGCAGCCCAGACTCCTCTCTGATCCCCCGACTCACTCACCCCCGCCCCAGACCGTCTCACAGTAGGTTCTGAGGGTTCGGCACGCTACACGCGGCTTGCGTTTCTGCCCCTCTCTCTTCCACTGACACCCTTAGGACCACAATCTTCCTGCTAGAATGTGCTCAGACTGCCACCAGGCGCCACCCTGGAACATCTTCTTTCTTCCATCTTTACCCAGTCCAGAGTGATCTCTCTGAAAACCTGCCCATGTCCCAACCCCTCAGATGACACCCAGGACCCTCTGCAATCTATCATTTCCCTAAACCCTTGTCTGTGATTCACCCAACTTCAGTCATCACACATTCATATGCTTTGCTTCATTTAAAATGCAGATGGCCAGGCTCTAACCTCAGTTATTTTGATTCATTATGCCTGGGGAGGGCCCCAGAATTTGCAAATCAATCCTTCTAACATGTCTGATGCACAGCCCTGGAGAAACACTGCCTCCCTCACACAGGTGGCTGGCCTTCCCTCCACACGTCCTACTCCATGGCCACGTGGTCCCCAACGCAGCCTCCCTTCATGTTGTGGTGATTTTACATGTGCTGTTCCCTCTGCCTAGAATGCCTTCTTCCATATCCTCCTGAGTTTGTCAGGAGGATTCATTATTTTTCAAGACCCAGCTCAAGATTCTTTTCGCCTGACCTATTCAAATGAAGTGAATCCTTCCTTTGGACCATCACTATGCTTAGTTGATACTTCTACAACATATTACCCAACACTGAGACCGTTTTCACATTAGGCATCTCTGTCTGGAAATCAAGGACACAGTTTCCAATCCCAGTTCTGCCTCCTTGTCAGCTGTTTTAGTCCGTCTGGGCTCCTATAACGAACTGCCACGGAATGGGTGACTTAAAAAATAGACATTTATTTTTCACAGTCTGGAGGTTGGGAAGGCCAAGATCAAGGTGCCAGCAAATTCGGTGCTTAGTGAGGGCTTTCTTCCAGGTTTACAAATGGCCACCTTCTCATTCTACCCTCACGTGGTGAAGAGAGTAGTGTGGTCTCCCTTCAAGGGCACTACTCCGTCACTAGGGCTCCACTCTCATGACCTCATCTCCCAATTACCTCCCAG
Source organism: Glossophaga mutica (assembly GCA_039655065.1). Taxonomy (NCBI): domain Eukaryota; kingdom Metazoa; phylum Chordata; class Mammalia; order Chiroptera; family Phyllostomidae; genus Glossophaga; species Glossophaga mutica. Next base: position 198,123,771 of record CM077304.1, read on the forward strand.
AGGCCCCACTTCCCACTACCACCATACTGGGGGTCAGGGCTTCAATGTCAGCATTTTGGAGGGACATAAGCATTCAGTCTATACCACCAGCTGTGATATCTTGGACAAGTTATTTAATATCTTTAGGTCTCATCTTAATAAAAGCACCTGCTCCACTTAACTCTTGGTACTATCTTTAAGACATACAATTATTATTGAGGAAACTGAAGTGAAGAGATTAAATAAATTTCCAAAGATCGCTTACATAGTAAGCTGAACTGCTGGGATCGGCCCCCAAGTAGTCCGGCTCATGCCTACATTCTTAACTACTGGAAACCTATCTTCCCTCTAGAAAACGAGCTGGCTAAAGAAGGAACAGGAGTTTGCTGAGTTGCCAGGTGTCAATGTTTGGTTCTGTCCCACTCAAAGGTCACAGCAGACAGTTTGGCAGAAGAACTGGGGTGTGAACAGGATGAGCTAATGGACTTACTGCCCCTCCCCGTGTCCCAGCTCTATAGAATTCGTCACAACTCCTTCACGGAGCCCCTGACCTCTGCCATATCTCCTAGGTCTTCCCGTTGTACTTCACGTCTACCGGGCCGAACGCAGTACCACTTCTTCCGTGACAGCTGTTAGAGCTCTCCCTGAGCAATCAAATCAGAAGCTCCATCAGTGGGTCCCAGGCACTGGAATTTTGAAGGGGTACCACCTACCTTCTGCCCATCCTGCCGATAAAAGCGAGAGTTGGAAACTATTGCTAGGAGCTTCGACCTTTCTTGGGCAGTTTTCTGCATCTCGTGACTATATTTTTGGTGAGACCTGCTGTTCTATTAGAATCCCGACTGTTGGCCTCTCATAGGAAGTTTTTATGCCGTGAGGACCCCTTTGGCACTCTGGTGAGCCTATGAGCTCCTTTTCAGAATGATGTTTTTATATGCACACAGTAAAAAACAAAATTACAAGAAAATCAGTAATACTGAAATATAAATATATTTCCAATTAGGACTGAGTTCTTTGACCCTGACCTTGAGATCAGGAATCCAACCTTCTCTCTCTTTTTTTAATCCTCACCTGAGGACATTTTTTCACTGCTTTTAGAGAGAGAGGAAGGGAGAAAGGATGGGAAAGAGAGAAACATTGATGTGAGAGAGCTACATCGATTGGTTGCCTCCTGTACAAGCCCAGACTGGGGATTGAACCAACAGCCTACGTATGCGCCCTGATCAGGAATTGAACCCACAAACTTCCAGTTACCAAATGATGCTCCATCCAACTGAGCCACACCAGCCAGGGCAGGAATCCAGTATTCTTGCATCTAGTGGCCAAACATACACTTGGTGCTCAATAAATGCTTGTTGGAAGAACAAATTCAAGAATAAGTCACACGCTATTTGAGAATCACTGTTTTATAGCAGAAAAGTACACGATCTGATAAGATTCAAAAGTTACGCAAACTTTCTGAAACAAGTTCCTAAGGCAAAGGACAATTTAAAAATTAATAGTCTTTTAAAAAATCAATAAAATCAAATCCTGAACAAGTAATCATCACTTCCAGCCTTTGTAAAATGTTCTTCTCTTGCTTATCAGAAATAGTAGAAAACGGAAACTGTGGCTAACTCAAAGGTTTCTGTACTCAAATGAGAAAAATAGGAAATGTGAATATTTTCCCTCCTGTGGTAGACAGAATAATGGCCTCTCCCAAATATGTCCACGCAAATCTCCAGAACCTATAGTTATATTTCTTTACATTTTAAAAGAGACTGTGTGGGTGTAATTAAGTGAAGGATTTGGGGATGAGGAGGTTATTCTGGATTACCCATGTGGGCCCAATGTAATTGCAAAGGCTTCAGGCAGAGTCAGAGAGAGAGATGTGATGACAGAAGCGGTCGGAAAGTGGGGGCACAACTCAAGATGTGCAAGTGGCCTCCAGAAGATGGAAAAGGCAAGGAAACAGGTGCTCCTCTAGAGCCCCCAGAAGGAATCAGCCCTGCCGACACCTGGTTCTAGCCCTGTAAGACCATTTCAGACTTCTGGTCCCCAGAACTGTAAGATAATAAACATGCATTATTTTAAGCCACTGAGTTTTGGGCAATTTGTTATAGCAGCAGTAGGAAACGCATACATCTGTTGTTACCCATTAAGCAATAATGTGGCCAATAGACACAATTTTGAAGAAAAAAATAAGCATGCAGGTTGGCTTTATCCCTTGCACCAATGTTTTCAACCCTGGTTGCATGTTAGGGCCACCCGGGGAAGATGATAGATAGATGGATAGGTAGGTAGGTAGATATATAGATAGGAGACACTAAATGCACACACATGCACACTAACACACACACGTGGGGTTTAAATGAATCAGAATCTTGGGGTGGGAAAGTGACTGCTTGGATCTGAATATGTTAGGGGCTCTCAAGGATTATGAAATGCAGGGAGGCTAAGAACTCTGCCCCTTACCAACAAAAGTACAGTAAGGTAAAGATATAGTTGGTTCATAGCCTTTTTATCCCAAAGTAAATATATGCTATTTGTAAATATTCTCATTAATTCTTAAAAGACTGTTGTGAATCAAGGAGATAGCAAACATAAAGTGAAAATAAAGAGAATCAAAGTTTACCTCCAGTTATGAACAAGTCTCTGACACAGTTAAAAACAGAATCCAAGTTCTTTCCAAAATTTCAATTCAGTACCCTAGTCACAAGAAGAGACTACATCTTCCCACGCAATCCCACACCAAAGCTCTATTTTGATTAACAGTCAACCTGTAAGTATGAAGACCAAAGGCCTGCAAAATGATTAAAGCACTCGAGTTACTTATTTTTCATGCTCTTATAAAAACTTTATAAATGACAAGCCAGCCACCTTAAATCTTATTTTTAGGTAGGAAAGAGAGGTGTACAAATCTTAAACAAACTAATAATTTTAAAAGAAAAATTTCCTTCCAGATCAATGACAACTAAAATGTTTATTAACTGTACAAATGAAACACAAATATCTAAGCAGTGAAAACTTTACTATTAAATTCAATAATGTCTGACATTGAAGAAAGAAATTAGAAAGACACAAATAAATGGAAGCATATACTGTGCTCCTGGATAGAAAGAATTAACATCGTTAAAATATCCATACTACACAAAACAATCTATAGAGTCCACAATATTCCTAACAAAATACCATAATCACAGAAGTAGAATAATCCAAAAATTTATATGGAACTACAAAAGATCCCGAACAGCCAGAGTAATCTTGAGAGAAAAGAATAAGTTGAAGGAATCACATTACCTGACATTAAACTATAGTATAAGGCTACAGTAATAAAAACAGCATGGCACTGGCATAAAAACAGAAACAGATTAACAGAACAGACAGCCCAGATATAAATCCACACCGATATGGCCAATTAATCTATGACAAAGAAGGAAAGAACACACAGTGGGGTAAAGGCAGTCAATTCAATAAATGGTGTTGGGAAAATCAGACAGATACATGCGAAAAAATAATGAAACAAGACTACCTTCTTATATCATATACAAGAATAAACTCAAAATGGATTAAAAATTTAAATGTAAGACTTGAAACCATAAAAATCTTAGAAAAAACACAGGCAGTAAAATCTCTGACATTTATCTCAGCAATATTTGTTCTGATATATCTCCTTGGGCAAGAAAATTAAAAAAAAAAAAACCCAAATGGAACTAAATAAAAAAACCAACAAATAAACAGATCAAACTAAAATGTTTTTGTATCACAAAGGAAAAAACCTACTGAATGGGAGAAGATATACGGCAATGGTACATCTGATAAGGGGTTAATATCCAGAATTTATAAACAACTTACATAACTCAACATAAAAGAAAACCCAAACAACCCAATTAAAAAGTGGACAGAGAATCTGAACAGACACTTCTCCAAGGTGGACATACAGAGGGCCAACAGACATATGAAAAGATGCTCAACATCACAAATCATCAGAGAAATGCATATTAAAACCATAATGAAATACTACCTCACACTTGTCAGAAAGGCTACCATCAATACATCAACAAACAAGTGCTGGTGAGGATGTGGAGAAAAGGGAACCCTCTTGCACTGTTGGTGGGAATGCAGACTGGTGCAGCCACTATGGAAAAGAGTATAGAGGTCCCTCAAAAATTTAAAATGAAACTGCCTTGTGGCCCAGCAATTCTACTTCTGAGGATTTATAAACAACAACAACAAACAAAGAAACAAAGACAAAAACTCAAAATATAATTCAAAAGAATATATGCACCTCTATGGTCAATGTGGCATTATTTACAATAGTCAAAATATGGAAGCAACCCAGTGCCCATCAATGGATGAGTGGATAAAAAAGCTGCGGTACATGCATAAAACACTACTGGGCCATGAAAGAGAACGAAATCTTACCATTTATGACAGCATGGATGGACCTAGAGGGTATTATGCTCAGTGAAATAAGCAAAACAGAGAAAGACTAATATCATATGAGTTAACTTACTCAGGGAATCTAATGAACAAATAAACAAAGAAACAAAATAGAAACAGACTTACAGACACAACGGACTGAAGGATGCCAGAGGGGAGTGGGTCTGGGGGCTGGATGATAAAGGTGAAGGGATTACAAGTACAGATGGTGGTTACAGAACAGTCACAGGGATGTAAAGTACAGCACAGGGAATATAGCTGACAATATTGTAATGACTGTGCGTGGTGAAGATGGGGACTGGAAATATTGGGGGGAACACTTTGTCAAGTATAGGATTGTCTAACCACTATGCTGTACATCTGAAACCAATACAAAACAATGCTGAATGCAAATTATAATTGAAAAATAAAATTTAAAAAATAGTGCAAAGGCATAGGTTATTACCAATCACACAGAGATAAGAAATCAATATAAAGCTTGCAGAAAAATCTAAACCCATTGAAATTTTTTCTTTTGAAAATGGAAATTTGTATTTGTAACTGATGGGATCCATTAATGTCTCCAAATGCAGCCCATATTGTAAATGCGTTGAGAAATAAACAGAAAGACTTAAAAAAAATAATGACTAAAAAGCCTACTAAAATTATAAATGATTATCAACACAATAATAGCGTGTTCCCATTCACCGATGGAACACCTCCTATGTCCCAGACCTGAAGACAAGTGCTTTAGCACATATAACATTTTAACAACCCTGTGACACCAGTGTTTATTCTCACATCGCAGATGAAGACACTGAGCTCAAGGGGGGAAGAAGCTTTAGTCGTGGAGGCAGAACTCAAAGCCAAGTCTGTCCTAGGCCCAGAGAAATGGCATTTGGCAGGGTTGTTAATTTGGGCTGAGTCTGACAAGGAAGGCATTATCATCACCAACACCATCATCCCCAGAAACGAACAAAGGAATTGTTGCAAAAAGAGATGCCCATGGAATCCTAATCTTTAGGAGAAAATGAGTCATTCTTTTTCTAGACACAAGATAGGCACACACAGATAAGAATGGTTTTTATAAGGATGCACTTTTACACCCAAATGAGAATGTGACTTCAAATAAAATCTCAAAATTGAAATGAGAGTACGCCACAGCATTCTCTTCTCTGGGAAACTTAAATGTGGTATTAAAAAAACAAAGCACTGAGATTTTTGATTCCTTCATTAATAATATAAAAGTGTTTCCTCATAACAACTGGCAATCTACAGGATAGCCTAAATAGACAATAAATTCCCTCCTTGTTCCTTAAAAATAAGAGATCCATTTACCACCAAGTTTGTTATAGACTAAATGTATAAAACTGATGGTAAAGGGAAGCAAAGGAAGCCACGGGCCTCTGCTCTGTGACGCTGAGGCTGAGGCTCTGCAAACCCTATTTCTCAGGCTCCTTTCCCACCTGGCTCCTATTGGATCCTGCCCACAGGTGGCCACAGTGGGAGCCTCATCCATCCGCCCATTCGTCCATCCCATCCGTGGGAGGAGAGGACGGATGTGCTTCACAAGGCCCAGCTCCTCCAGGGCATTCATTCCTGCAGCAACCTGCTGACAGCATGGGTCCTGGGGCAACCCTTCTGTGAGCTGTGGCTGCTAGATGTCCCCAAGCGCAACCGTGCTCCCCACCTCCCCACCTCCCCACCCTGTGCCCCCGCCCCACGCAGCTCCTCCCAGGAAGATTCTGGTAACACCATCTCTCCCCTTCTGTTGCTCCAATCTTAGGGGCGGTGGTTCTTGCAGTTACTAGTTTCTGTGTTACCTTGGTGTCCCTTTTTCGCTCTTTCAGCCTTCCTGCACTTGCGTAACTGATCCCCTGTATTGAATCTGCTCCCTGAAATCTGTAGAATGGTTTCTGTTTGCTGACTGAACCCTGGACTGACAGAATGAAACTGGAGGGTTAAACGCGGGAATGCACCCGCCTTGTCTCACACCGCCAAGACTGGTGCGGGTCTGCTTCCTATCTGCTCTGAGGTCCACTTCCAACGACCCAGAGGCCATTCTAGGGCCACCTATCCTCATGGGCTAAAGGTCATTTATTCAACTGTCTTTCACAAGAAGTTCAAGGCAGGCAAGGTATGAGGGGTTGTGCAGGCTCAGTCCCCTTTTCATGTTGGGAAAGGCAGCTGTAGGATTCTAAAAAATGACCACTAACACAAATAACATGCACATAACTTTTGTTGCAATGCAATTGGGTTCAAAGGTCTTTATTTGAAAGGAATCTCATTCTTAATGTAAAATCTAAAAATAGCAAGATAGAGGCAGAAAGCCCAAGCTCAAGGGAAAATGGCTTCTAAGTGGACATGGGACATTCTGAAAGTACGAAATGCATAAATGTTTTTTCAAAGTCAAAGAAAGATAGAAATAGTCTTTTAAGGGGAGACTGTAACTGACTCAAATTATAGCCCGGAGAGGAAACCCAATGTACCAAGGGCACGCACTAACAAATTCTAATGCAGCCCACGTTTCTCTATGATAAAAACAGTATACATTACATCTAATGAAAAGTTACTCTAAAAAGTAAATTTTTAATGATTCATTGAAAGGAATTCCAATCTCTGTGGACTTCGAGCCCCACTGGCGAGTAGTGTGCAGTGCAGAGAGAAGCATTCTTTCACTGTAGTAAAAACTGAAGCTTCCCACTTAAAGCTTCCACCCCCACAAAATGGTCCTGTATTCCTCCATGTACAAAGCCCAGGGAGAGAGGGCCTTGGTCGGTGGACCCTGAGAAGCATGTTGTGGTGGCGTGGGTGCAGCCAACAGTCTATCACCCCTTCCCCTGGTTCCGGTTCCCCAGCTCCTTATGCTTACGGCTCAGGGCTCCACGGAGCTGATATGGTTATTCTGCGAACTGTGCTTGTTTAGTTCTTATTTTGAATCCGTAAATTAACGTTGGTATTTTACACTTCTGCTTGGTCATCTTGATTTATTTGGATGCACCCTGAGCAATAAAATTACTTTGCTTATGATCACAAAACCTATTTCTGAGCCAGAAGGCTAGGGGGCAGACCCCAGGCTGCATAGACCAGTGGTTCTCAAAGTGGGGTCCCGGATCAACAGCAGCAGCATCACCTGGGAATTGTTAGATCTGCAAACGCTTGGGCCCAACCCCAGACCTTCTTAATCAGGGGCGTGGAAGCCAGCATTCTGTTCTGATGAGCACGCCAGGGGGGTTCGGATGCCTGCCCAGGTTCGAGAGCCACTAAATCGAAATGACAGAGTTATTTGGGAGGGTGGCTATGTTTATGGTAACTTGGCTAGACCTGTGCCCAGTTGTCTGGTCAAAGGCCAGTCTAGATGCTGCTGTGAAGGTATGTTTTAGATGTGGTTAACATCAAAATCCATGGACTTTGAGTAAACCAGATTACCTTCCACAATGTGAGTGGGCCTCCTCTAATCAGTTAAAAACCTTAAGAGAAAAGATGGAGGTTCTCAGAAGAGGAAGGAACTCTGCCTCCTGACAGCCTTTGGACTCAAGATGGCACCAATGCTTTCCAGCCTTTCCAGCCCGCCATCCTGCTCTCTAGATTTCAGACATGCACGTCCAGACGTGCCTGTTTGGACAAGAGCCAATTCTTAAAATAAACACCTCTTTCTCTTTTGATAGATACGTAGCTGCACGCGCTCGTGCGCGCGCGCGCGCACGCGCGCGCACACACACACACACACACACACACCCTACCGTTTTGTTTCTGTGGAAACCCTGACTAATACTGGGGGTTCAGAGTCTAATGTATCTGTCTACATTAGGACTAAAATTCTATTTTTTCAACACTATATGGTTAGTGTTTAGCACATAATAGACTCTATACTTTTTTAAAAAATTAAATATATTTTATTGATTATGCTATTACAGTTGTCCCATTTCTCCCCCATCATCTCCCTCCACCCTGCACACCCTCTTCCACCCACATTCCCCCCTTTAGTTCATGTCCATGTGTCATAAGTTCTTTAGCTTCTACATTTCCCATACTATTCTTGCCCTCCCCCTATTTTCTACCCACCATCTATGCTATGGTTCTTTTAGTTTCTAAATCTTTGTTGTCCTTAATTTTGGTTGTGAGGGGAGGCACAGTGTGTCCACCTACACCTCCATCTTGGCCGGAAGTCGACTCTCTATACTTTTGGTGAATGTATGAAACCCACTGAGAAAGGGGAATAGATAATTTGGCCAAGAGGAGGGTCTTGGAAAACAGTCAAGAGGCTACCTCCACTAAATTTCTGTGAGCAAAAAACCTTTCCTTGGGAATCTTCTCGAGTATATAGATAAGCCAACAGGAAATCACAGCCAGGAATTTTGTTTATTCTCTTTGAGTTTAATTTCTTACAAGTGAAAGAACAGTCAGCTCTCAGCAGGCCATTCTCAAGGTTTCCTTCTGCCCACAGGGCCACTGTTTAAATGCCATGAGCACAGAGACTGTGCCTCATCGTCTCCACGACGCCTGCCTGCTCCTATGGTGCACTTTTGGAGGAGATTCTCATCAGTGTACCGTTTTCCTGGAAAGCACGAAATTGAAAACTTAACATCGAATATCGTCTATTTTAGTGTCTTCCCCAAACATTAAAGAATGTGCTTTCTCAAGTGATGGGAACGGAACTCAAGGACAAGGACACCCACTTCCCTTCCATGGTAGACACTTAGTGGGGGCAGCTGAGGCAGAACAAAGGCAGGGCTTGGTCTGCAGGCTGGAGGGATCATTCTGGACATAGGTCAAAAGTCGTCTTGATGAGACAATTTGAAACTTCTGGCATGGTAATTTTATCCACCATGTGGAATCAGAAAAAGTAAACATTCCTCAGCTAACCTTCTCCATCCCCCTACCAAAGTACAAGTTTCATCAAAACCATGCCAGACTTTCAGTGCTGGCTGACTGACTCAGGCTGGGCTGAGGGAGCTGGCCCAAAGCAGAAGCGAGGCAACGGTGTCCAGAAAGGGGGACTCAGGGCTCACAGATTCCCCTACAACATAGTCATCAGTCCTTAGGTGGAATCTTTGAAAGCCCGTTAAACCACAAAGGTGTTCTGGTGGAGGAGTAAAACGCTAAGAGTTAATTAGTTTGTTGAATTTGTTATCCATTTACCTGCAACTGCCCCTCACCCCCACCAATTTTTCTTTTTTTCAAGCAAGGGATTCATGATTTCACCATAAATCCATTTAGCTCACTAAATACTTAGCAAGAGACAGTCTCTGGGGCAGGGCCGGTCAGGCTGACAGTCACTTATCTTTTGGAGTGTGAGCACACAGGCCTGAGTCAAGTGTGTGTGAAGGTATGCAGGATAAACAGGGACTGGGGAGTTCGAGGAAGGTGTCTCATGAACTTCTAGTGTTTACAAAAACAATCTGAACCCCACACAAACCAAGCAAAAACGGTTAGAAGTTCAAGTACAATCGACCCAGATGGGAGCTACTTTGAAACAAATTCTGGGTATTTGATGTAGAGTTTAAAGGTCTTAGAACAAAAACAATCGATCTATCATGAACCTTACCTTCTTGTTAAAATGGAAAAAAATACAACGAAACTTATTTTCTCTCAGAAACTCAGCAAAACATCTCATTTTTTCCCCTACTGAGGGAGAAAAACAACTAATTACAGATTTTAAATGGTCAGACTGTTTAAAGCAACAAAAAAGAATATGCACGTACAAGAAATCTATGGAAGATGTGGTGAGAACCCCCCCAAGCCAATGGCATGGCAGAGGAGAATGTGATCACTTCCCGGCTGCGCTCCTCGTAATCACAGTCCGGGGGTGGGGGTGGGTGGGCAGCTCTGCTGCTTCCCCACACAGAGGCTTTCAGCGGGGACCCCGGATGTTGTGCTAAAACTTCCCACCAACATCCTCCTTATTAGTCAGATTGATTAGGGGGAAAAATATATATATATATATGTTTCTTTCAACAGAGTTGGGTTGCTTTTCAAGGAATTACTTGTTTCAAATTACATTCGTCTACCGCAGCCCTCGAATGTGACAGCTCCTGTACGACTTGCTCGCGAAGTGCCCGCTCCCCACGTCCCAGCACAAGCCACCAGGGGATGGCCGCGTGTTTACATTCCGCCTCACACCTCGGTGTTTACCAGGGAGAGGCCGCTGGCTGTCAACTCCTGGCTCTTTGTCAATATTTAATCACCGTGCAGTTAGGTGGGGAGCAGGAGGCATTCCGTCTCCCAATAACACGGCTTTAATATAAAAAGGGCTTTCATTACATTTATGGAAGCACGGCCCTGCTTTTTAGAAAAGCTATCAAGTTGAGAAGCCACACAACCGTTCTGATATAGCATTTTAAACGCGTTGCCGTTGGTAGGCATATAAAATGAATAATACATAATCATGATTTTTTTAAGTATCACTAACCTTTGAGTTCAGCCTGAAGCCTCTTTCTTTTTTAAATGGAGAAGGGTATTTAGAGGGAAACCATGCCATGCTTGTCTATTTTATAACATCCAGTCCTAGTCAGTCTCCGGGTTACACAGCAAAGCAGCCATACTACCGAGAAAATTCGGATTGGTGTTCTGACCTTTTTGAAATGTTTTCTTCACAGTTTTGTTTTTGATAGAGATTTGTAAATAATTTCCTCCGAGCCAGCACAATGGTACGTGGCTGGTTACTTTTCCGTCTACCCTACAGGGCCACTGAAAGGACAGAAGCCACCAGCCGAAAGAAAACAGCCCTGAAAAGTGACAGGAGGCGCCCACCGAATGGGGAGTCTTCAGGCTCCAACCTGACAAGACACTGTGTATTTCTTGGTAGCAAATGGCTCTTCTAATGAGCGGATCACCTGAGCCGGAGACGCTTTCCCCACTTAAACAGGGTCTGCGTTGCTCCCCAGGAAAGGCTCTGGCACCACTCCAGTGTCGGGATGAAAGGGAGACTTCGGGAGTGAACCCGAGTGCTGGAGAGCAAATCAGAGTGATGAGGATGGAAACCGCCTCAGCTCAGAGGCTCGCGGCTCTTCCCTTTCATTCCTGTGCTCACCGACAACCAGATGAACAGGTGTGGGCTTGTTCAACTGGATGACGCGTGGCAGGAAACATTTTTCATTTCGAAGTTGCAAACCATATTTGACATTCAACAGCTTTTCATTGCGGGTGGGTGGAAGAGAGAATTAACCTTTACCTCAGCCCAGTCACTGGTCCTGCAATGACAGAGTAATTACCCTCTGGCTCCCAACCAAAACTCCTGGTCCAGTCGTAACTGGGGGAGGTGTGGAAAGGGGGGCATTTCTCTAACCTCCTTGGTCTTGCCTGCGAAGAGTTGGAGGGTTCTGAAAGGATGTCCTGGGTCGGGGTGCACTAGAATGTCAGACTTTCTGTCCCCCATCCTGTCAGCATCTGGCACTTCAGCATCTCTGCCCGATCCGAGGTTAGTGAGCCTACGGCTTCAGGTGAAGCACAAGCACTCTTTAGGGAAAAGCCTGGAGCCCCCATTTTAACATATTCCCAGCCCACAACATCCAGTAGACCCAATCCAGAAACTTCCTTAGTTTCCAGCTTCTTTAAACCAAATACTCAAGAAGTTCCTGGAGCCTGAGAAATTTAACATTAATTCACTACTGAATTCAAATGACTTCTTCCCACAGCACCCCAATTCTCTGGGTACAAGGAACTGGCATTTCAAGCACGGTGCCTATCATTAAATTCCTTGCAGCATAAAAAATATTTTAAATCTACTGCAGGACAATTACAAAGTTTTTTATTTTGGAGCCATGGTCAAAGTTCCATAAGTGAACCCTGACAGATGTGGCTTGGTTGGTTGGGTTTCATCCTGCAAAGGGAAAGGTCACCAGTTTGATTCCTGGTCAGGACACATACATGCCTGGGGTTGTGGGTTTGGTCCCTGACAGGGCTCGTATGAGAGGCAGCAGATTGATGCTTCTCCCTCACATTGATATTTCTCTCCCTCCCTTCCCCTCTCTCAAAAAATAAATAAATAAAACCTTCGAAAAGTTCCATAAGTGAGATACTCAGGTGCCTGCGTGTGTTTGCCAGGGAAGACTGATTTTGGTCAGGCTCTTCCTGGCTGGATTGACACAAGCTTTTCCAAACTTCATCCTGCCCCAGGACCCTTCTGCCTGGGCAGGTCTTGCCAACCCACCTTGAACTTGGCTGCCTCCTCTTCAGGTCTCCACTCAGAGACCTGCCTCTGTAGGTGGTCGAGTCAGAGGCTGCACCTCCTAGAGCTCTCCTTCACAGCCCTTACTTTGGACACTGAATAACTGAGGGAGTGGCTTAATGTCCATCTCCGTCACCAACTTGGGCAGAGATCACAGCTCTCTCAACTATCTCGTGTCTGGCACCACATGGCTCCCAAGGAAATGACGACTCAGTGGGTACATGAATGGGGGGATAAATCACAGGAGGTAGAGTGTTCAGCTGCAACTTGAGGTCCCTCTGCTTTATGTACCCCACCCAACCTGTCTCTCTCCTGGTCCTTCAGGTAACAGTCTCTTTTACTAGACGTACTGCCACAGATGAAGTTACTGTGAGATGTGGTCCCAGGATTTCTGAGGGGAAAGCTGTCTGGGCCGGGTGCATTGTCCACTAGAGAGCAAGCGTGCCTCATCCATTCTGGGCTGCTTGTAACCTCAGGGACACACAGTACCATTCTACATACTGTTGACCATTGAACAACGTAAGATTAGGGGAACTAACCTTCATTTGTATAACATTATTTTTATATTAAAACACTTCATTTTTTTCTTTTTTTCTTTTTAAAGATTTTTAGAGAGAGGGAAAGGGAGGGAAAAAGAGAGGGAGAGAAATATCGATGTGTGGTTGCCTCTTGCATACTATCTACTGGGGACTGGCCTGCAACCCAGGCATGTGCCGTGACTGAGAATCGAACCGGTGACTCTTTGGTTCTCAGGCAGGCGCTCAATCCACTGAGCCACACCAGCCAGGGCCCATGAGTATAACTTTGACTCCCCCAAAACTTAACTACTAATACCCTACTGCTGATGGAAGCCTTACTGCTAACATAGTCGATTAAAACACATTTCATGATATATGCATATATAATATATTCTCACAATAAGTAAGGTAAAGAAAAGAAAATATTATTAAGAAAATCATCACCAAGCCCTTATTATATGAAATGTTAAAGGGATTTATCTAAGTAAAAGAAGATAAAAAATATGAACAGTAAAATGACAACAAACTCACAGTTATTAACAACCATACCTAAAACAAAAACAAACTAAGCTAACAACTAGAATAGGAACAGAATCACAGAAATGGAGATCATATGGAGGGTTATCAGCAGGGGAGTGGGAGAGTGAGAAAGGGGGAAAAGGTACAGAGAATAAGTAGCATAAATGGTAGGTAGAAAATAGGGAGAAGTTAAGAATAGTATAGGAAATGTAGAAGCCAAAGAACTTACATGTATGACCCATGGACATGAACCAAAGGGGGTGAGGTGGGTGGGAGGGGGTGTGCAGGGCAGAGGGGAATAACGGGGGGGAAATGGGACAACTGTAATAGCATAACCAATAAAATATATTATTTAAAAAAATCATAAAGAAGATACATTTATAGTATTGTGCTGTATTAACATTGTAAGTTTATGCCATCTGTTTACAAGATGAAAAAAACCTACGTTCTTGTTTAAAACTGTGTTGTTCAAGGATAAAACTGTATAACACAATTTACGAGGAGAGCTAGCTCAGAGATGGGTGTCGAGCGGGAGTATACCGTCTTATCTCTCCTGGACTCCGTTCAACTGGAGGATCATTATGACCCCTGCAAGCAGGATGAGTTGGCTTGTTCCTTCTTTTTTTGCAGGTTCTCAACAAATGTTTATTGAATAAATGAATAAATGCATGTAGAAATGATATGTACTTTTGATAAAACCAATGAAAATAAACATCACTGATAAAAGCCACCACATTTTATTTTCTTAATTAAAAGGGTTTTTTTTTTGGGGGGGGGGTAGGGTGAGTTTCTGACTAGGCTGTAACAGACTGGATGGGTTTGGTGATTAGAAGTAAGCACAGAGCTGATGGTGGGGGCCTTCAAAGCAGAGAGAAGAAATATAAAGTTATGTTCAAGCAAACTTCTAATTAATTAAAGAGAAGTCTCCATTTATTAAAAATTCTCCAATTGAGTCATGTGGGGTAGAAGTGGATATTACATATTAAGAGATCACAGATATTCAGACATGGCCATAGCTACTAGCAAAGAGAAGGAGTTACTGTGTGATGAGTCAGAGGCTCATATCCATATATTTCCAACAGGAAGGGAAAAGCACTGTGTAATCCCACCACAAGCTCAGTTTCCTTGTCTGTAAAATGCGAGTGGGAGCATCCGCCTTGCCCAAGAGTGTTAGGCCCGATAAAGGAGGACAGCTCAGCGCCTGTCCGCAGCAGGCACTCAATGAGTAATAGCTATTGCCGTTATCGTGAAGACGGGATTAGCTCTCACAGCATCCCGGCCCTTCAGCAGCATCTGCTACGTGTGTGCTCACGTGACCTGTGTCAGCTGCCGCACTTGACTGCAAGCCTTGTGAGGGCAAGAGCTCCAGGACGTGAGGGCAAGAAGCTCCACGTGAGCCTCTGCTCATCTTTACCCTCCATACCGAATGGTCAGCAGGCATTCAATGTGTACTGATGGACCAAATAAAGCTATGAAGAAAAACAGTGGCATATATGAAGGAAACTCTTGGTAGGTACCACTTTGTGGGCTTCCGTGTCTTTGCTGAAAAGCTTCACATAGGCAGTTTAAAACCACAGCTCTTGCTCAAAAGCAAATTCAGAAGGCTGACCCTTTGGAAACTCAGTCTCCACACTTAGACCACACAGTGACACAGTTTCCAGAAAATGGGGAATGGTTAGAAGACAATCCTTCATTCACATTAGATACACAAGATTTATACCATAATACTAGTTGTTTTTATCCCCCAAATTATAAGGAATCCAGTAGCACTGTTCTGGGCGAAGTCTGCCTGAGTCCAGAAACTGCTGACAACTGCTTCTTAGACAAAGTCTCTGCTGAAACAAGAGGGCACATCTGGACTGTCACCAAGGGCCTGTGACCGTGGCTAAAAGCTGACATTCCAGCTCAGTGTTTGAACCTTGGTATTAACTCCTCCAGCCACAGGCTGAAACCCTATCAGCTGAAGTCCAGTTAGCTTTGATCCTTTCCAAGGTCACTGACGCCACCCTTAGTTCTGCCTAGTCACCCCATAAGTGGGTACCACGGGGGACAGGGCCAGGGGAGCAGAGTGAGGACATGCAGACAAGTTGCCCTGGGCACATGGGCCGGGAGGTCTTCATGGAGGGTGTCAGTGTGGCAGCCTCCATTCATCACACCCTGGGAGTCCCTTTCACTCTGTGTGCTTATCCCCTGACGTGTAAAATGAAGGGGAAGGGCCAAAGGAGCTCTCAGGTCCATTCCGCCTGGAATATTCAGTGATTCTCTGAAAGACTAAAAAAATATTAAAGTCTTCTATTTAGGGATATTGGGCCTATCACTGCCATGTCTGAACTTGAGTCATAAGTCAAGAGAGGGCCTGATGGTAACAGGGTTCCTCATTTGAAAGCGGTAAAACCAACACCGGTTTTAAACTCACAGAATCAACAGGAAACGGATGTGGAGCAGCAACTGGAAACTGGGGAAACCCAGGGAAGTCGGGAAGCAGAAGCCTCAAAGGGCCTCCAACGGCTCTGAGGGGCGTAGGGCCAGGGCTCCAGACTCCAAGTCCTGAGGTGGAGTGGGGGCGCGCATGCGGTGAGGGGTTCTTCCACTGTGGCAGAGCCAGGGCAGGCAGATCCTGGGGCTGAAGTCCCCAACGTGAACCAGCCACTTATAATTACCCTCCCACCAAAATCACGCACAGCACGGAACGGAACGAACTTGTAATGCCCTACAAGGAACCTGGGGGCTACCGTGGAGGGGAGCTTGTGCCGGGTGCGAAGCCCATGAACATCCGCCACAGAAGGAAGGACCTAAGAGTTCGGGTCAGCGATGCCCACTCGCCCCATTCTCCAGCACAGCCTTTAATGAACAGCAAGAGACTGTACAAATGAAGCAGCTATTTCAAATCTTTCAGTCTGGAAAGCACAGTTTTCAATATGATTACATGGGTTTTGCTGAAAGAAGCATTTAGTGATAGTAGTATTGTAATCCACAATAGGCTGAACATGTAATTAGTGAAAGAATTCTGGGAAATTTTAACGAGCCTTAAGAGGAAATCACTGATCCCCTCAGCCAAATCAGGCCACACAGAGGCACAGAATGAGTGCCCGGGAAGCCCCTCTCTGAGCACTCACTGAGCACAGCAACACCCCCGAATGTGGACAAAACTAGGTCTAGTGTCCACCAGTAGTTCAGTTTTTCCAATTCAGATTACTCAATCAGTCAACGAATAGGTTCCTTTCCTTTTGCACTCCCGCAAGAGTCTCAAACCTCTTTTCTCACAGATTCCAATCTGTGAAATCTCCCAAACATGTTCCTCATGACTTAATGCTCATTTTATACCTCGAGTGGCATTTGTCCCTCGGGTCCCCGACAGCTCTCTGCAGTCAACTGCAACTTCCTTCCATCCCAACTTTCACACCCCACACTCAGAGCCTTTGCAATCCCACCAGAAACCTAGCCTGAAAGAAGCAGACCGTTAAGCAGAAAAGCTGCTCCCTAAACCAGTAACAGTGTAAAGGACAGCAAGGACTTGTGGCTGTCCATGAAAGCAGACAGAGGGCAAGCGTGTGGTTCATTTCTGCACTTGGGGGCTCACAGCATAGCCCCTCACTGCTGCCTTCCTGACTGGAGGAGCTGCACCCTCCACAGGCTCGTGTGCCTATGTTCCTCTCTGCCTGCCTCTCTCTTCTGTCCCTCCCTTTTAAAAAAAATCCTCACCTGAGGACATTTTTTTCACTGCTTTTTGTTTGTTTGTTTGTTTGTTTGTTTGTTTGTTTTTTGAGAGAGAGAGAGGAAGTAGAGAGAGACATATAAAAGAAGCATGGATGGATTGCCTCCCATACGTGCCAGGACCAGGTATCACACGCGCCCGGCCCGGGGGACCAAACCCTCAGCCTAGATATGTGCCCTGACCTGGGAGTTGACTCTGCAACCTTTCCGTTACAGAACGACGCTGCAACCGAGGCACACTAGCCAGGGCTCTTCTGCCCCTTCTTTACAGATGCCTTCCCCACAGAGGGGCGGAAGAAGGCAATCTGACTGGAAGCGGGGCTAGGAGACTCCTCTTCAAAATGTATTCACAGAGCAAACTCTCTAGTGGAAATCCTGCTTAAATTTTATGTTCTCTTGGATGACTTTGTGGGGACGTATTAGAGAAAATGGAGGAACCCTCCCCTCTCTCTTCCAGCCCCTGTGTGAGAGGAAGCATTACTTATTACCTATAGTTTCACTACAAGCTTTTTACTTTTAAAGGCTAACATAAATCCAAATAAAGCAGGTAGTTTAGGTAATAATATTGTGCCACGATTCATTCCTTAGTTTTGATACATGAACCACAGTTAGAAAAGATGTTAATGCTGGGGGAAGCCCGGGAACGGTATTCAGAAACTCTGTAATGTCTTCGTAACTTTTTGCTAAATCTGAAGTCACTCTAAAATAAAAAGGTTTGTTTTCTTTTTAAGTGAAGCGAACAATGTTTCCAAACTTGTCTTGTTTGTTTGAAATCTATGCTGACTTTGTAGTTAGAGCCAGAAACTCTCAAGAGGGAAAAAATGTAACTTTCCAACCTCTATCCTTTC
Source organism: Glossophaga mutica (assembly GCA_039655065.1). Lineage (NCBI taxonomy): Eukaryota > Metazoa > Chordata > Mammalia > Chiroptera > Phyllostomidae > Glossophaga > Glossophaga mutica. The sequence continues at coordinate 198,141,920 of CM077304.1, forward strand.
AATAGGCCCTATTTAATGTTAAGATAGTAACAGCTGCAGTTAAATAAAATTTCAGTGTGGTTCAGCAATATCGAAGTTTCATTAGATGCCATATAACAACAAGACATTTTATTGAAACTCATCCCCTACCACCACCCCTTGGAATTAAAATGATCCCAGAGGAGTGTCCAGCACACAAAAGGCCACACAGCACGCAGTGTGTGTGTGTGTAAGATGGCCTGTTCTTAAAGAGGTCTTCCCTCTTCATTATTCACAAATAATGAAAGATAAATCATGACACATTTTCTTGAATCCCAATAACAAATCAATTTTTGAACTGCGCTGAAGATGAAAGACACAAGTAAATTCTAAGAAATGGGATGCAAATAAGAATTAAGTGAAATAGAGTAAGCTGTGTAAGGTCGCTCTTACTTGTCCCTCTGGATGTTACTGTTTTAAATTATTTTAAGCACTTGAAAGGAGTTGTGGGGGGGGGAAGCTACTCTGGTGTCAATAAAGAACACTCGTCTATGAGTTTTCTTCCTTAAGATTTCTCCTTTCTAGAATGCCACCAGACCTCTCAGCAAGCCATCCCTGCTTTGCCCCACCTCACCCCCACCTTAATTAATTCCTTTAACCTCTTTGAGTCTCAGCTGTCCCTTTAACCTCTTTGAATCTCAGCTGTCTCACCTGTAAAGTGAGAAGACTGAGCTCAGTGCAGGATGAGAAACTGGTAGCCCAGAGGCCGTACTTGGAACCACACATCTGTTTGTTAGCCCCCAAATTATGTGTTTATTTAATGTCACTTGATGAAATTTCATGTTGGGGATATTTCTGATAAAACCCTGGCCTGGGCCCTGGCTGGTGTGGCTCAGTGGATTTAGTGTTGGCCTGCGAACCAAAGGGTCACTGGTTTAATTCCCAGTCAGGGCACATACCTGGGTTGCAGGCCAGGTCCCCAGTAGGGGGCATGTGAGAAGCAACCACACATTGATGTTTCTCTCCCTTTTCCCCTCTGTTCCCCTCTGTCTAAAAATAAATAAATAAAATCTTTAAAAAACAAACCCTGGCCTGGGCCCTGGGTTTCTCCTGACACGTCAGAAGGCTGAGGCTATATTGCAGCATGGCCACAGGGCAGCCAGTGTGAAGACAGCTGCCCAGCATCCAGGACCTGTCCTCCAGACTGCCACAGTCTGACTTCCTCCTGGCCCACTGCTCTCATCAGTTACCTATGTGGCTTCTGTGAACATCTGGCTTTGCCGCCCTTCCAGCTCTAATATTCTGATTCGCAGGGTCATTGTTTACTAGTACAGGAGAGTTTTAATTACACTTTCAGTGCCCTGGGTCTTCTGCATGGGTTGGTGTCAGCCCAAGAGGGAACATGTCCTTTGCTGCACACTTCGTACGAAACACAAGAAGGATACACCTAATCCTGAGACACCACCACAGGACAGCAGGTATTCAGAGAGTTCTCCAACTCCTGCTGCCTGCAGTTGTTGTTCTAGAAGGAGATCCCACTTGAAGGGCTATTTGGGTCAGGCTGTGGAGCCAACGTTGGCTGGATAACTACTCTACCAGATCACTGGTTACATAATTTAAGAATTCAAAAATAAAATCCCAGTGATCTTCTCTCTTCCTCCTTACAGAACCAATTTTAGAGTGGAAATAAAAAGGACAGAGCACTTAACATGCAATTACTCATACTAACATGTCAGATCAGGTCAAAATGGACCAAAAATTACGTGAGGATTGCACAAAGAAAAAATACTGTAATTTTAATAAGTGGCAAAACTTTTTATCTCCTGATGCCACAAGGAGAAAAACAGAAGGCTAAATTGGTTTTGAAACTATTTGGAAACATGTTCTTTTTATAGGAGTGGAGATTAGCCTTTAAGAAGACATGTGCCAGGTTCCCAGAGGGCCAGGCCCTTCTTATTTTGGAAATAAGTTTAATACCACTCTTTCTTTGGAGGGGGAAGAGGGGGTATAAGCTATTATGCTGCTGGACTTGACATTAAAAATGCCCCAGCATTTCATAACATGGCAGCTTCTCTGGTTTTGTTTTTATTTTTTATGTTCTAACCTTCAGTCTAAATTTGTAACACTGCTGAAAGACCTTAGGAATGATGAGGAAATTACCTCATTCCCTTTAAATTTTTTTAGACAGCAAAGTTCTTTCCCTATATGGCAAACCAAGACGAAAGCAGAACCCAGCTATGTCAGTTCAGGAGCTGCCACAACTTACCTGTTGTTTTGTTCTGGGCATGTCTACAGCCTCTTTGTGAGCAGCTGACCCTGGCCACAACTAGCTGGCCAGGGACAGTGCCTGGCCTCCCCTCACTATCCCCAAGCGGTCCATGGGGGGGGGGGGCTGGCAAGGAGTCCTGGCCACCAAAGGTGCCCAGTACTAGATGAGTCACTTTCTTAGGAGTCACTTTGAATTGGTTCTCTACACATACAGGTAAACCTGCATAGGAGTGGAAGGGGAGACAGGCAGGCCGAGGGGCCCGGACTGGGGGGAGTCCTAGAGGAGGAGGCAGTGGGCGTGCGCTTCCATCAGCTGGTGTGTGCCAAGCGAGGGGCTCACAGACAGACAACCCGCTGCCTGGGGCCTGCCTGTGCGGCTGTGGAGAGGCCGCTTTGTTCCCCGCCCTTCCTCAAGCACCCCGAAAACAAGCCCCATACACGGGGCAAACGGAGCATCACCTGGAAAAGGCCAACCCACACACTTTGTTGTTAGAAGCTTTTAGTAATACTTTGTAAAAAAAAAAAACACTCAAAAAACTAAACTCCATGAATAACTGAGACATTTATGTCTACAGGGAAGAGTTTTAAAGGATCAATCATCTCTATTAGGACATGGGCAATAAAACCCTCTGGAACTGATGAATTTGTAGAAATCATCTGCTGACTAATGCATTGCTTCTGGTAATCCATAAAAATTGAAGCTTTTTCGTTTTTTTTTTTTTTTTTGGGTATACTATGTTAATATTCCAAGGAAGACAGATTCACAATCACTTTCATGAACCATAAATACTAAGGAGAGACTAAGAAATGGAAGGGAAAAAAAAGAAGAGCATGATACGGCTGATGATGAATATACCAAAAAAGGTCATTCAACTACAAATAAACATAAAATATCTGGGTGGAGATGTAAAGGTATCCGTAAAATGTACAGATACAAGTGACAGTTATTAGGAAGTCAGATCTACAAACAAGACTGAAGATCACTCTTTTACCTTCTAGTAAGCTTTGCTTTAATTCAAACTCACGTCAGTTAGAAGTGACTAAAAAATATTGCATGAGTTCTTTTGAAAAACCATCAACCTGGGGCTGAGCAAACTCTGATCGAGTTATTCCTATCACCTGGACGTTTCCTAGCCTAAACCATCACCTTTGGAGTTATACACATTTCGTGCAGAAAATACCACTAGAGGAGGAATAAATGAGAATAATCTAAAATGACACAACCAGAAACTAAAAACAGAGAAAGAAAAGTGATAAAGATTGGTCACAGAACATGCTTGACATAATTATTTAACAAATATATAAGGGCAATAATGAAATTATTCACAAAAGTAGCCAAAAACCAAACAAAGGAAACAAACCAAGAACATCGGACAAAGGGAGGGCTGGCACAGACCTGCGGAGACTTGGTAAGTGAAGGAGAATGATGGCTACAGAAAGTGGGGGCGGCTCAGCTCCTCGGCTGGCAAGCTCAGAAACACCACCGCCTTTTCCGGGTCCCTTTTCCTGCTCCTCGTTCTCACTCGTATTCTAACAAAGCCAGGTGTCCTAATGGAGACTCTTTTACGGGCTAATTCTGAACTACACAAATACCTTTCTAGTCTTTCTAGTCTTCTTGGTTTTGTTATTGCCCCCCTCCCTTTTTGGGCTTATAATAAAATATTCACTAAAAACTCTATCTAGAAGGAACCGAATCTGTTTCCACTTGTGAGGTGAACAACGGAGAGCTCTTCTCTCCGTCTTCCTGAATCCAGCACCTCCTCATGTCCCCTACAGTCAGTGGACGGACTCCACAAACAGAAGTGATGAGCAGAAGGGAGCCCCAAGCTTTGCTGCTGCCTTCTCTGCCTCCTAGAACTCAGCAGAGCTCTCAAGGGCCAGGCATGCCCTGGCCCCAACCCCAGGAGAGGACCGTGTGCTGCGCAGGGCAGCAAAGGAGGGTGGACAGCTAGGGGAAGTTGTTCACAGGTAGGAAAGGAGCAATGGCAGAGAACAGTCTGTCAACCCAGGGAGACCGCTGTTCTGTTGGTAGCAATACACACGTGGAAGAGCTCAAGTCTGAGTGGAAGAAAGCAATTTTATCATCCTCTGACAAGGGTGTAGAAAAAGAAAATGAGAAATAAGACATTGAGAACTTTTCTACCAAGTCACACAAATTAGAACCCACTTCTACTTTTGAAGATCTTAAATAATGAGACTAGACCTGTCCTTCAAATTAAGTTGCAAAAAAAATTTTTTTTAAAAAGTGGCCTGGGATGAAGAGGGGCAGAGTTTACCAAAAGTGGGAGCATCGAGTCGGGTGCCTGGAGGCTGCCATCAGGCCTGGGCTGGGGGGAGCTGGGCAAGGAACTTTAATCTCCACGGACCTGCTTCCTCCTTCGAAAACGGTGGTGAGGGTTTGATGAGATGACCTCTCAAGATCCTTTCTGTCTTTAAAATCCTGCTACTTTTCTACTAAAAATGCTCAATTTCATAACTGACATCTGAATTTCTACAGAAGTTTTGTGCAAAATAATCTCCTAGTCACTGACAGTATAAAGCATCAGCTGTCCTGATGGCTCAAGGAGCATAAAGCAGCTAAAGAAAAGCATCTGCAAAGCCCTTTTTGTTCAAATACACAGGACTGAATTTCAGACGTAAGAAAACAAAACCATTCATGTCTTCAGGGGCAAAGGTCTGGGAGTAAAAAGAAATTTCTATTTTAAATGCAAATGTAATGTTACAGAGTTTAACATAAGCTTTTAAGAAAGGACCTGGAATTACTATTATTAGCATTAATAAGAAATTTCAGAGCGTAGCAGTTTTGAGTAAATTTTAAAACTAAAAGGTAAAAAAACCCTCAACTAAAAAACTAAAAACTACAGAGTATTACCAAATACATTAACCCACCAGATAACAAGCATTCATCAAGTGGTGGTTCCTCAGGAAGAGCCTGAGCCGGCATTACGTATGTCTGTGACAGAGGGAAGGGCAGGTCGGAGACATACCCACAAAAAGATGACCTAGAACATAAGACACTGTCACCGAAAGAGCCTGGAACCAGGGCCAGAAATTGACAGGTTTGGTCTGAATTTTGTCCGGCACGAGACTTTAGGCAAATCCCTGAACCTCGCAGGGCCTTGGTTTTCTCATCCCTGAAATGGGAATAGTAACCACCGTGTCCAATTTCAGGTGTCACGAGGAGCAAATGTGATAATAATGAACACGAAAACATTCAAAACCAGAAAGCCTTTTAAAAGCTAGGTATGAGCAAGTGGCACAGAGTGGAACAGAAGTTCAGAAGGGAGGGGATCAGGTACAGCTTCCCCAAGGAGGTGGGGCTCTGAATCAGAGCAGGCCCTGGACAGTCACGGGCCAGGTGGTGTGGCGGGTGGGAACAGCAGCGCCTGGGCCTGGGCCTGTGACTTAGCTGAGGGCTCGAGGGCTCATGCTGCGGGCTTGCCCGAGAGTGGAAAAGGAATGCCAGGCAAAGGACCTGGAGTTAGAAATGCAGGCGGCACCAGAGGATGCAGGAAAGTGCACGATGTGGGTGGTGAGATGCTCAAAGGGCTCAGCGCGAGTGTGATGAGAACGCCTGCATCCATTTTCCAGATGTGCGCCCTGAAAGGTTTTCCTTAGGAGGCAAGGACCACTGTGTGCAAACCAATTGGTAGGCGAAGACTTCATGTACTCCAACCACAACATTTCAAAAGGTTGTTCCACAATAGTCTGAGTCACCTGGTGGCTACTTACACACACGCAGCCCCAGAACTTGGGATTTACCTGCAACCTGTTTTTTAAAACCCAGTCATATTTCCCTGAATGGATGGAGCGGCCTTCACAGCTCTTAAACAAAAATCAACATAAATTTGAAAAGCAGGCAAAGGTGGCATTAAACTTTTCAAGGGAAAAGGTCAAAGCACAGAATACATACAACCCTGGTAATTTCCGGTCATGGCAAACACACAAAATGATTTTGCCAGTGCCCTGTCGTGCTCTCTAACCAACAGGGGTACGTGGTAACTGCATGCGCACAGAATGTTTCCCAGGCTGCCGAATCACATCACTTATTAGAGTTATAAACTTCACTACATTTTGTAGCAGTAATAAAGACCTCTTAACTCAGCCTATAAAAATGGGAATTCATATAACTTAAATATAGCCCAAATCACTAAGGAAACAAAGTACTCAGCCATTCAAGCTTCTTTAGTAGTGCTATTGATGGAGGAGTAACTGGGCTGGAATTCTTGCAGAATAATACACTGAAAATAATGTGTGATTAGTACCGTTCTAGGAAGAAATGTAGGTAATTTCAAGTTTTCTGCTAGTTAAAAGTACAAACAAATAAAAAGGCAAATTATTTTCAAGTGCTTTGGAAATAACTTCAGGAGAATTTGCTTTCAATTAACATGTCAATTAAAAATTTTCTTATCTTCTCATTAAACGAGAGAAAATGCACCTGTCACGGTACTAAAAAATAATAAAACTGGAATTAAAATGTATTGGGTCTACAATTAGAACTCTTCTGTAATTTAAAACTGAGCCCTCTCCTTTTTGAACAATGGGTGTTAGGACTTTGGTTGAATATCAGAGGTGGTCCAAGTGCTTTCCAATTGTTTTAAGAGAGAGGGCAGCAGTCACCTGAAGAGACATGTCCTGCAAGGCCCAAGGACACAGATGGACTGGAGCAACCAGTGGCAGAGAAAGCCAAGGTTACAGTGACTGTATTAAGAATCGTGATCATGACAACAGAAAATGGTGCACCTTCTTTGGAAAACAGACAACTTCCTAAACAGTTAAATACACACCTATCTTCTGATCCAGCCACTCTGCTCCCAGGTATTTCCCCAAGAGAAACAAAAGAACAGGTCTCTACAGAGACTTTGTTAGTAGTAGAAAGACACTAGAAACAACCCAAATGTCCATCAACAGAGGCATAGGGTATATCTATGAAATGGAACACTGCGGGGTGGGGGTAGGTGAGGTGGAGGAGGGTGTAGGGGGGATAAGTGGTCATGGACGGAGACATCGCTGGGGGTGGGGAGCACATAGTACAGTGCACAGGTGACGTGTTGTAGAACTGTGCACCTGAAACCCGTAGAATTTTGTTAACTAGTGTCACCCCAATAAACTCAATAAAAAGAAAAAAAATTAAAAAGTACTTAAGTTAAAAATAAACACACACAGAAACATAAATGAATTGCAAAATAATAATACGCTGAGTGAAAGCCCAACAAAAATAGACTATATGTTATATAATTCCATTTACTCTCATTTTAGAAAATGCAAATTAACCCATAGAGACATAAATAAGGACAGTGGCTGCCGAGAGACGGGACCAGGAAAATCACACAGGGGCACAAGGATACGTTTGGGGGTTGAGAGATACGTTCATTACCTTGATTTTAGTGATGGTTTTCCAGGTGTACACATATGTCACAACTCATCAGATTGTACACTTCAAACATGTGCAGTTGATTACATGCCAATTCTACCTTGACAGAACTATTTTAAAAAAAAGAAGAAGCAAAAGGAGAGAGAAGTGGGGGCAAAATGGGAGTGCGTTTCCACAGGCAGGCCAGGCTAAACATGGAGGACCACAGGCGCCGAAGGAGACAGAACTGCACGGAAACATCACGGAGACAAAGAGGTGCAATTACACCCCGTTTCAGAAAAGCAGAGCGTTGAAGCAGTAGGGACCCCCCGCCCCCCGCCTTGGTGGTGAGCGCGGGAGCCCCTCGAGTTGGCGGAAAGAGTGATGCAGTGACAAACTAGAGTGCTGGAGAAGCAGCAGGAGACAGAGGAACTCCTGGTTTCCCTCGGCTCGTCCTGGCCAGCTCGCCTGCGGCAGAGGAGGCCGGGAGATGGGGATTTAAGAAGAGCATTACAAACACATGGGAGCAGGACTCCTTTCAAGTTGCCTCCCTGCTCCCAAATTGGACATCAGAAGCATCCTTCTTTACTCCTTAACCATGTGAGGCCCGTGAGCACTGACACACCTGAGGTGGTGGAGCCCACCCAGGGCAGGGCTGTGAGAAACCCGTGGATACCATGTCAGCAGGGCCTGGCCAGCTGGACGGGGCACCGGGATGAGTTCTGTTGTTGAATTGAATGTCTCCTCCTCCCAACCTGCATCAGGCATGTGCACCAGACACAACTGAGCTACTGGGAAAAGGCAGTGAAATAAAGTAACCTTGCCGCCCTCCAGGCTCTGTCATCAAGTTGGGACATGGATTGGGACACCAAGGACGGGTTTGGGTCCAAGGTGACACAGGTTTGCCTGGAAGCAGCCAGCTCTGAGAAGACAGCAGGAAGTGAGGTCACCAAAATGTTTCCTTCAGGACTCCCTGGGCACCTCTGCACTCTGACACAGACAGCTTCCGGCAGTGTCCAGCCTAGTCCAGCTCCACTGGCCCCTGGCACCGAGGGCGAGGTGAGCTGCCTAAACCCCTCAAGGAGAGACGGTCAGCCCTAGGTTTCAGATCCCACCTAAACATTGTGAGCTTTTTCAGTTTGCCTCTAGATCTTCCCTGGCTGCCAACACATTTTTGAAACCTCAGTCTTTCCTTTTGAGTGTGCTGCCGTAGCCCAGGAGGAAAACAGAGACCTGGATAGGGAGTGGGAAGACCTGAATTCTGTCACGGTTTGGCTCTGCAGAACTCGAGGTTATTCCATTAACACAAACCCAACCAAATCCTGCCTGAGTTTACTCCTGTCCTTACTACTAAGGAAGTGGAAGACAGGACTACTCATTAGGAAACCCTTTAAGTTACTCCAGGGGGGTGGGAGTGCTTTCCTTTCCTTTTATTTCAAATTATTTTAAGCATTAAAAGGAGAAGGAAAAAAAAAACGTAGTCTGGTGTCAGCAGAAAGGGCAACACCGCTTTCATAGATTTCTCTCTGGACCTTAGACAAATCACTAAGCAACTCTGAGTGCCAGTTTTCTCAACTATAAAATGAGAGGGGTGGTTTAGGTGTGTGGTGTGTGGGTCAGGGAAGTCTTTCCTTCCTTCCTTCCCTCACTTTACATGTGGGAGCTTGCTATGACCCAGGCACCGTCCCAGGCACTAGGGTACAGCAACTGAAAGACAGACAAGACCCCTGCACTCCAGTTAAGATTCTGGAGAGACTAAAATGAAGGAGAACTAAACAGGGTAACGTCAGGTAGTGATAAGCACAAGGAAATATACCAGGAGCAGCTGGGGAGGAGGTGGAGGGCCTTACTTTAGGGAGTCTGGTCAGGAACAGCTGCTCTGAGAAGGTGAGAACCGGAACCCAAGGGAGTCTGGAAGGATGGGAAGACACTGGATTCCACACAAGAATGGGCAAAAGACCTGGGGGGAAAGAAGCTTATGTGGCTCTCTTCTTAGGTGAATGAACACCTGCACCCTCTTTCTCATGTGTACCCCTTTCCCCTAGCAGTATGTAGTAATTCCATTTACACAACTTTTTAAAGAGTAGAAAAAACATCGTTTGATTTGAACAACCCCTTCAAGACAGGCTTTCTCTTCTACATAGTTCCTTCATTATTCCTAAGTCTCCGTCCTCATGGTTATAAATTCTCCCCTTATTCCAGGCAGAAGTAAACAGGATGTAAACTGGGGTTTTCCAAACCGTTAGGACAGCGGATCCGTAGTGAGAAAGAAATTTCACATTGTGACCCAGTGTCACATAAAAAGGAAACTAAAGTTTTAAAGAGCCGAGCGGACCGTGACTACCTGCAGTGGACTACAGTAATTCTATTCTATTCCATTCCATTTTTTTCCTTAAATGCTAAGGTGACTTCAAAGGTAACATACTTTGAAAAGTACTATTCTAAACTAACACTGGCTGGTAATTTTGTTCAAAGACAAAACAAAACATGGAAAATTTCAATATTAAACAACCTCAAAGGCACCTCCCATCCCCCCTTCTTCTGTACTCACACTTGCTTTAAAGCAATGAAACTCAAATTTCTCTGTGACTTGTGGAGGAAATGCCCGGAAGGGACGTTTTCAGGAGGTTTGGGGGTGGGGATGAGGGGAGGAAGGAGAGGAACCCAAATATTCAAATTGTTCACTAGGTGAGGATTCACCTTTGACTTCAAAGATTGCCCAAGAAGGAAAGATTCATAAAATCTTCACAAAAACAAGTGTGTGTGTGTGTGTGTGTGTGTGTGTGTGTTGGCAGAGGGGACACTGCCAGAAAAGCCATTACATTTTAAGCGCCCAGAGGGGTCTGTCTGCATTCCAACCTCCCCTCACCACAACTCCAGCAGCACTGAGAATCGTACTTCAAGTGCAGCACATACACAGGGAGTGCTTAATAACGTTTTGTTTAATAACTTTTGAATGATGGCGCTATCGTCACCATCAAATCCTAACTTCACGTGTATACGCAGTTATCACGTTGTCCTGGTATATATAAATGTCACGCAACAGTAAACAAAACTTACTTATCTTCAGGTCATTGTTTAAGTCGAGGGAGCTCAATGAGGTCTTTCTCTCAAACACTAAGCAGGAAAAGGATGTTTTCCATTGCAAGGTACCAGAGATATATTGGCTGTAATAGAAAGATTCCATGTCTGCTAGCGGCCATGGTAAAGCTGGGATTAAAACTAGTGTGTTAATTTAATAGGTAGTTTCTCAAGGGACACTAACCCGTGGGCTCCGGCAGCTAAGGGCTCTCTCTGATGGAAACCACGCCAATTTCTCTGTGAAACGCAGTTACCGTCCTCACCCCTGAAGTCAGAAGTGCACGCACCCAATTTGCAGCAGCCCCAGGGCCCTGGAGCCGAAAAAATTACACCTGCAAGCAAACATTTTCCCACACTGCCTCACAGCTGCCACCCACAGAAAGCAGCTCATTTAAACTGTGCCCTTCAGCCCCATTTAGGGTCATCATCAATGATTTCAAATTACAACTGTTGCTTTATCTCAAAACAGCGATAAATAGGGAGGGGAGCTACATTCATGCTTTCTTTTAAGTCATTTATCTGCTCTCTTCTAAAGAGCACGAAAGCTGTGGAGACAAGTCCAAACCTGTCCGAGCTTCCGATTACCGACGCAGCCCTCCTCCCTGGCCTCCCCCTTCCCCACTCCAGCGCCCCTGCCGCCTGGCCTTCCTGCTCGGAGGTACTGACCTCCGGGGAGGAAGTGTTAGAGGCTCCCTATCAAAACAAGGAGGATTCATCCCAGAGGGAGCGAGTCGGCCGATGCAGGCTACAACGCCCCCTTCATCCCAGCAAGTCAACGCACCCCCTTGCCCCAGGTCTACAACAGGCCGGGTTTCAGAATGGACGAGTCTGAGAGGAGGGCGGCCACCCATTCAAACACAGGAGCATTCGCTCAGACCCGAGATGGAACAAACGCTGCTGCCAGATCAGAGGTGCGGGCGGGCGAGTGTGTGCGTGTGCACAGGGACAGCCCGCACATGGGCGAGACATCAGTGGCAACGAGGAAGACCCACCACGGGCGACAAAGCCACAACTATTAACGATTTAAAATACCACCCGCAGGCACTGGTTGCGGTGCCAAAATCTCTACGTATTTATTTTCAGGCAAGTGACTCACAGCCTCGTCTCCCTAAGTAATTCCATTAAAATGAGTCGCCGGTTCCACTAACCCGACTTTCCGCTGCTCCCCGGCTGCCCCTCCCTCCACTCCGCCCATCCAGCAAAGCCAGACAGCTCGCAGACTGAGCAACCAACCGTACCCCAGGGGAGCACAAGGCAGGCTCTCCCGCCCGGCCCCCAGCTTCGGGGGTGGATGAATGGGGCCACGGGCAGGCGGGAGCGCTAGGAGGGCGCGTGCAGGCTGCGCGCGGGCTGCGGACGCGTGTGTGTGTGCGCGCGTGGGCACGCACCCCGACCAACTTACTGAGGTGGAGTTGGTCCTTCCGTGGCCCTGGTTCCGCACCTCCTGCTCCCGGAACTGCAGTCCAGCCAGATGCTTCTCCAGCGCCTCCCAGTCCATCGGGGGCATCGGGGGCTCCGCTGGCACGCACATCCCGGGGTCCGTGGGCTGAAGGCACAGGCTCCCTGTCACCGGGCCCCGGCCGCCGCGCCGGCCCCCAGCCGGCTGGGGTTTCTGGACCACCCGGCGGGGGACTCGAGAACCGCTCGGCCAGCCAGCCACCACCACGTTGCCATTATGCCTGAGGTCCTGGGGGTCGTGCGGGTGGAGGTTACCGTTCGGCACCGGGGGTGGCATGGCGGTGGTGGCCCCCCTACCGCCGCTGACTCGGGTCCTGGCGCTCACGTCCCCGGGCTCCCGGGTGGGACAGCGGTCATCTCGGTACCCTGGTTCGTCGTGCTCGTCCTCCTCTTCCTCCTCCTCCCCGTCCTCCTCCGGCGCCCACTCATCAATCACCTTCTTCTGGTAAACCGGGAAGGGCTCCTCATAGTCCTCCAGGGCAGACACCAAGTCCAGGCTGCCCCCCGGCGACGACGACGATTTGCACTCGGAGCAAGGGGTCACTTTGGTGGAGTTGGACTGCGAACTGGCGCGGCTGCTGCTGCTGCTGCTGCCGGCGTCACTGCCTAGATCCATCCCATCCTCTCGGTAATCCTGGGGGGAGGAGGCAGAGAGAGTGAGCCTCCGGGCCGAGCTTGCTCCGGCTGCCCGCCGCCCGCCGCTAACGCCACTAACGCCACGGCCCAGCGCGCTGCGCCCATCTGGCCGGAGGTGCGCCCCACCAGAGGCCTGGGGGCGGGAGCCGGCACCAGCCTGAGGCATCCCTTATCCCACCCCCCTTCCTGCCACAACCAGACTTCCTCCGGACAAAAAACTCAAATCAGCAAAGGGGGTGTCCAGACACCAGCGCGCACACTTTCCTTAAAAGGGGCCGCAGGGCACGCACGGACTTTGTTTTAACCATTTTGCGCCAGGCGCGTCCCTGCACCCCGCCCCAAGGATTCTCCAAGAACCCGACACTTTCACAGAGAATTATAATTCCCCGGAGGCGGGGACTGAGAAGAGGGTGGGCGGATACTAAATTCGCACCTCGGTCTACGCGCTGAGACCACCACCCACCCGGCCCCGCCCCACCCGCCACCGGCGGTGGGGAGCCTGGCTCCGCTCGCCCGCTGAGCTTTACTTTCTAAGGAGCCGCCGGCAGCGCGGAGGTCTGACTGCCGCCTCCGCGCCTCCCTGGCTGGCCCTTCCTCCGCTCGCCGGAAGGCTCGGTTAGGTGGGCGCTCTGGGCTCCCACCGAACAGGGCAGCTCCCACCGCCCCCGAAGGTGTGACCGGCCGGGGCCCCGCGACAGTCGCTGCAGGCGCCGCCGCCGCCCTGGGGGAGGGAGGACTCGCCCTCCCGGCGGCGGCGGCGGCGGAGCCGGTCCCGCCACCGAGCATGCCCAGAGGATGCCGGGCGCGGCGCAGTCCGCTCTCCCGGTTTTCACAGCAGCAGACTGGGGCCGGAGGTCGGGCGGGGATGAGGTTGGAGTGGCCGGGAAAAGGCCCGAAGGAAAGAGGCGCGGGATGTTAGGGGCACAGAGCTGGTCAATCAGCAGGGGCGGCGCCCTGGAAAGGGTGGTGAATTTCAACCCCTCAGACACACTCGTATTTCCTGGGCGCGCCCCAAGCCTTCTCTGCAGGGCTGGTTACCACGCCTAAGACTCCCGACACCCCAAAGCGCGGGCTGGACGCCTCCTAACCCACGCGAAAGTCCCCCAGTGACCTCGTGAAGAACCTCCTTCCCCCACACGCGAACATACACAAGCCCATGTGGGAGCCCGAGTGACGTGTGCGCGGTTGTCATGCACCATCGTTTCCCTTCCACCTTCCTCCTCGCCGCTTCCTCTCCTCCACCGCTCAGCTCCAGGCGCCTACCCGCCCTCCCTTTCAAGTTCTGACTGTGGGTGGAACCTGTTGCTTCAGCTCGTTTTCTTTCCCTCCCGGCTACACTGTGAGGGTGACAACCTCCAGAGAGGCGTGTGCACGGGGAACGGAGGAGTAAGTGTGCGATGGGGTTGACACCGGGCACGGTCGTAGAGAATCTGTTCGGGCGGGCCTCCAAAGCCCTCTCTGGCCACCTCCAATCAAGCAGACAGCAAAGGAGGGGAGGAAGAAGGTATCAGGTGACACACTCCTGGCACCTCCACGGCTTTGCTTCGGTCAATTGTTCAGAAAACGGAGTCAAAGGACCCTGCGCTGGGGTTTTCACCCAGATTGGGGGAGAGGGGATCCTTGCAGAATGTATACATATATCAAATCACTATGTGCACACTTAAATTATTTAAAATTTTATGGGCCAGGAGGGGGAGAAAAAAAGAGGAACAGCACTCAATTTTACAATAGTCTGAGGAAAACCAGTTTCTCTGAACTTCCAGATTTGGACCTGTTACTAATTACTCCCAGCGAATTCTAGCCTGGACCAGGCCACTGCCCCGGCTTGGCACAGTCCAGATGCCAGATGGAGGACCAGGGGAATGCTTAGGATTCTTCAGTAGGGAGTGGCTGCCACCCTGACATTCCTTCTAGGTCCTAATGGGGACTTGGTGCAGAGACCCTTTGTTTAAGTGATTTCAGTGAAGTGAGACTCTTTCCTCTCCTGGGTAAGCCTGAGCCAGGGAAGATAAGCTAATCTGACTTTTCTGGAAACAGCAATCTTATGAATAACAGGAAAAGGGGCTTTCTTTTCTGGAGCTCTTTACAGGGCTGATTGTAAACTTAGAACGTCTTTTATGGTAAGGTCTGTAAGGAGCCTGCCGTGTGCTCCAAATATGGTTTGATTTTGAGGTTGCTGCAGAGCCCGGGTCAGCTGGCTGCCCCGCTGTAGGATGGAGGTGGCTCCGGGAGTGTTCAGACATATGGGTGGTGTGCTGGGAACCAGACAGCTGCTTTTCACATCCCCATGTGACTTGGCAAGGCTTAGGTCAGAAAAAGTTCCCTGCTCTGTGGCAGGACACAGGTAGCAGCAGGTAAGTAGCGACCAGCTGGAGTGGTAAGAGAGACGTGTGGTCTCAGTTCACTTTTCAAACCTTGGGACCTCCTCAACCACCCACCCAGACTCCCTCCTGGGCTTCAGCTCCTGTCCCTGCTGCCCAGATGGTCTGTGTTCAGGGAACGCAAAGTGAGGCCTTAGCAAAACATTTGGCAAGGTAAATACACTGCCAAAAATGCGTGGCATTTCAAAGCCAAATACAGACATCTTTGAATTATCTGTCCTTTCCAATTATTTTTTGACCAGATATTCTGGATCAGATGGGAAACTACCAGGTTTCTTTTTTTCTTCTCTCTTCATGCAAGGTGCCTGACTAGCCCAGGGCCCGTCCTGTTTCCAGCTTTCCCAGGACCGTCCCACTTTGAAACTGAAGCCCTGCCAACTCCGAGGCCGGCAGCAGTCTACAGATTCATCCGGCAGCATGGAGGGATAGATGATTTGCAAAGTGATTGAAAGGTCCTGTCTTCCTGTTTCAGAAAGTCCCCTAAGTTAGAGGCTTGGAGCTTACAGACCGAGATTTGCCCCCTGCCACCTTTGTACGTTAAACATCAGAGATGACAGCAAAGCAGCAGTCATCCCAGACCAGCACCTTCCCCCATCAATCGCTGAGTCCTGTCCATCCATGTCCTGAAATGACGGAAGAGTCTCCACACCATCTCTGCTCAGTCAGAGTGGCCTTTCTCGAATGCAGATCTGAGCAGGTCTCTCCCAGGCTTCATTAAAGCCCTCCATGACTCCTCACTGCCCTTAAAGGAACTGCTTCCTGCCCAACCTCCCCCAACTTCTTTTGGCAAATTTCTGCTCATCATTTAAGTCTCAGGTTAAATGTCACCTTCTCTTGGGAGGCTTCCCTGATTCTCTGTCCCTGTCCCATGGGGTCAAGTGACCTTCCCAAGCTTCCATGACGTTCACTGCATCTATCATATATGCTGTATGGAAACTGCTGTTTAATTGCTTATCTTTTCTACTAAAGAAATCCACTTTATCTCAAGATTCAAGCCACACATAAATATAAAAACATATGTAACTGAAAAAAAGTTTTATAAAACTCTTATTTTGTAAAATCCTATCCTACTCCATTTAAAACAAAATCTAGTCACACCTTATTACACTGATTTCATAACCCTTAAATGGGTCAGGGCTCCTAGTGTGAAAAAATACTCCAAATTCCATGAAGGGCAAGGACATGTCTATCTTGTTCATGGTAACTGGAATGGAATAGGAGCATCATAAATATTGCTAGGATTATTAATTATAATAACATTTAATTCTTTTGACCCTGAAAAATCATGCGAAGAAACTCTCATCCCATTTATAGGTGTGGATGCAGAAGATGGTGGGATTCAGTAACTTGCCTGATGTGAACAAGCTGGAAAAGCTAGGTGGCAGAGCCAGGATGTGAACCAGGGTGGTTCAGCTTCATTACCCCTGCTCTTAGTCACCCAGCTAAAATTCAGTATCCCTTGGTTCAGATGCATATGGATGAGTTCACCAGGCAAAAATGTCAGCAGAGTCTCCTCGCAGCAACTTCACCCTCCTTCCCAGTCCCCTGCCCTGCAGAAGCTCCTTGGGCAGCGGTTGCGCTATGCAGAGAAGAAGGCAGCTGGCAAGAGCAGCTGTTCTCTTCTGCTCACATGCGCTTGACCTCCTCAACTGTCAACAAGTTCAGCGATATTCAGCAAGTTGGGAGATGTCATTGTGAAAAGGCAGAGTACGGACACCTCAGAAAATGAAATTTCACGTTGTTATGAGCTATATGCCTTAAGTTCCCCCCAAAACAAATCCTTTAAGAAGATACCCACCATGAGATTGGGTTATTCATTTTTGTCACAGGTAGGCAACTGCAATTGTGCTCAAAGGGTAGGTAGGAATGAGACTATGTTCCTCAGAGGTCAGTGCTATTTATAGGATTCTAATCTGTAAAGACAACACCTGAGAAAAGACATGATCGAAATAGTTAAATCATAAGGAGTATAAATAGGTTGGAAACAGATTTGTTTGCAAAACTCTCAAATGCTCAAGTCATTAGGCCTAACGCTGCACTTCTCCAAGTTGTGGCATTCACAGTAATAAAGAAACGGCTGGTGGTGGGGTTTGTATTCCATCTTTATTATGGGAATTTCATGCAAGTCACATGCAGTACACGAATGCTCTCCTAATTTCATCACCTGCATGTAACTGCGTGGGAACACTTAACAGCACTGTGGGTGAAGTGTCCCGGGGGGAGAACACCCAGGCTTGGTTTCCAGCCCTCTCTCTAACCAGCTTTGTGACCTCAGGTTCCTATGGAAGGAGGCCAGACTGCATGATCATGGTGTTAAGCAAACTGTAAGAATTAATTGAATGAGTGAATAAGTGAATGAACTAAAGGCTTCTTCCAGCTTAAAGGCCCCTGAGATTTCACCTCTGAATTGTTTCATCGCCTTCCTTGTTAGGAGGTACAAAGTTGGTTTCTCCGCTAATTCAAAACCAAGGTCTCTCTCCATTAGGCAGGTGGAATGTGTGGTATTTCTCCTTTACTTATGTAGAGCCAACGGGTTAATCTTAACTTACTAGTCTGTCTACAGACTAACAAGTCTGTGTGTAGACACTTTGTAAATGAAAGAAAGAAAACACTTATTTTAGGTGAATGTAGGATCTGTCTCTAGAACTATACTTTAATGGAAAAAAAAAACTTTAAGAAACATTAACATCTTAAATAGTTTGATTATCTAGCAAACCATGAGAAAGCATTTGTTCCCTATGCTTTCCTCAATAAAAATGAAATGGCAAAATCTAGGTAACCTCACCCCATAAAAAATAGCTCCAATGACCTATTTTCTAAACCTGAAACCAGGACACGGCTTAACAAATACTACAGAGCTTACAGAAACCACGTGAATGGAAATGAAGATCACCCTGAAAATCCTGTAAGGCAACACTAACTGCAGCAAAGGGTTAAGTGTCTTTATCAGAGAAAAGTCACACAGGGGGTGTCAGTCAGGACCTCCACCTATGGCCACACAGAACGTGCCCTGTTCAGTGCCAGGAGGATGCACACTGCCCCGCAGGCCCCTGCCGGGAGGAACGATTCTCACAGATGCAACTAAACGTAAACGACGCCCCCTGGAGTTGGGCGGCGCACAGTCTGCACCGCAGCCCACGGGGGCTTGAGTTGTTAACTCCTCCAGTCGGAAGTTTGCTCCTGTTGACCAGCCCAGAAGGGGAAGGCTGCTACTCTTCTCCGAGTAAAGCCACGCCTCCGACTGCAGGGCACTGACACAAATTCAACATATCTAAACTCTCCCAGTCTTTCTCTTTCCAGGAGTTTTCCGTCATCATAGTCTACTTTCCTTAAGTTCCTAGCAATTCTTGAACACGCAAGTCCGTAAACAACTATGAATTTATTTCTTCAGCTTCACTGAAGGCTATAAGTTACATAAAAAGACATTTAGGAGGCGCTGGGAAAGCGGGTAGATGCAGGGCATGAGCTCCAGGGAGCATCACAAGTGACGAGGCCATGGGCATGTAGCCCCAGGACAAGATGGGCTGCCTCAGACATCGCGTGCCTTGTGCTTTGATGTGCTACGCTTGTGAAAGAGGAACATCTCGCAAGACACTCTAGGAAGTGAAAACCCTGTTCTGGTCACTTGTTGACGTAACCTTGGAAGCATTATAAAGTCAGAAAATAGCTCGGGCATTGTCAGGGCAATGCAGGCAGAAGGAACGCATTGCATCTGGAGGTGATGAAGGAGGCAGCCTGGGGGAATGGGAGTGAACTTGCAAGGCCCCACCTCTGACTAGCTCATAAACTGCGTTTTTGGGCAAGACAGTCCCTGCGGCACTTTGGGCCACTGGCCTCATCACAGAAGGAGAGTTGCCTGAAATTGTCAGATGCCTCCAAGAGTGGGTGAGGTGAGGTAAATGAGTGAAGTAGGCAGCATTATAGACATGGAGTTCCAGGGAGAGTTACTGAGTCACTGAACAGCACAGCACAGAGGCATCTGTATTAAGAGTCAGAACAAAAAGCAGGTTTATCCTCAATTTATCCATGGATCACCATTTGGACCTCTGCTCTCAGCTCTAGATCCCCAGAGCTCTACGTCTGCATGAAAATGAGTCAGGGAGGCCATATGTCTTGGCTTATACGGGGCGGCCCTGCTTTACTCCTGCTGTCCTAGCATAATTATTAATGGCGCCCTCCTTCACTCCCCAAAGTGGCCCTGTTGACACGATGAATTATATTATCACCCAAAGTAAGGGGGGGCCATCAATGACTAACCATAAATCTTGGGGAGCAGTATTTTCCAAAGCTGCCCACCCCTTCAGAGGAAGTTAAGTAGGTTTGGTGGTGTTGTTTTATGGGTAGAAAGATAATTCATCTAAACAAACTTCCAAAATTTCCCAATAAAAATGGTTCAGTAGAAGCAATGTGTCATGAATTTAAAAACCAGAGAAAAATGTATGAGAGCCTATCAATTTGTGAACAATGTTCATCTTCACTAGCAATCCAAAAAATGCAATTTTAATAACAATGAGGTAACATTTTGCCTGTAAAATATTTAAAAGTTATTTAAAATTATAATATTCAGTGTCAGGATGGGTATGATCAAAGGAACACTCACATACTGCTGGTGAGTATAAATTGGTTGATACAAAGTTTCTGGCATACCATGTGATAATATATTTTAAATGTTTTTCCAACTTTTAAACCCCGTGCCTGTTACTAATTCGACAACTTTATTGAGCCCCTATGACATGTCAGGCACTGGGAGATATTGTGGTGAAAGAGGCAAACACTATTTACCCAAAATGGAACTTCAGTCTAGTGAAGAATGTCTGAAACAGACATTTCAGGGAAAAAATACAGAGTGGGGCAAAAGTAAGTTTACATTGTTCATGTGGAAAATAATACAATTCTTAATAAATAATAATAAAAGAATGAACTCTGTTTTGTGTACTCACAAGGGTAAACCTACTTTTGCTCCACCGTGCATATGACAATTTAGCTGACGACTTGTAGTGAGTACCCAAACAGTAGACTCCTAGATGCTGAGACCATGTGAGTAGTGTGTGTGCTGGGCCAGAGGTCAGGAAAAGGACTGACCAGCTGAGGCAGGAGGCAGGAGGGCAGGGTGTAACAGGCAGAGGGAACACCTTGAAGACAGGTTCTGAGGCTGGAACAAGCAGAGCACAGTAGCTGAATAGCTGAATAGCTGAATAGCTGAATAGCTGAAAGGAAACCACTCGGTTGGAGCCAGAGAGTAAGGGCAAACGTGGCCAGAAGAGGGGTTGCCAGTAAGATATTTCTCTTCACAGCCACTCATGAGTTGTAAAAGCAGACTGACATTTTTAGAAACTTTCTCCATGGTGGAGACTTGCCAAGGGGATAGGAAGACAGAGCAGGACAGGAATAGAAACAGACCAATTAGGAAGCAAATATAGCAAGTGGTCCAGGGGAAGGATGAATGTGACTTAGGAGGGGTTGGGGAGACGGAGAGAAATAGAAACGTGAAAGGTATATTTAAGTGGTAGAATCAACAGGCCCTGGTGACTGACCAGATGGGGCGGTGAGGGAGAGAGAGATGTCACTGGTGGTTTCTCAGTGCACGGCAGAAGCGGAAAGGTGATGCTCCTTTCTGAGATGGGCAGTGAGGAGGGGTGGGGTGTGATAGGGGAGCAGAAGGAGGGAAGATGTGCAATCTTTTTGGGGTATTTTCTACTTGAGATGATATGAGGCATACAAGTGGAGATGACAAGTAAGTATTTGTGTGTGTTGGTCTGGAACTCAGAAGAGAGAGCGGGGGTTGGAGATGTAAATATGGGCATCAGAGCACACAGATGGCATTTGAAATCTTGGGTCTAACAGACTCATTTGGAGACAAATAGAGAGAGAGTAAGAAGAACAGACCAAGTTTCCAGCCCTGAGGAATTTCATCATTTACAGATCTTGGAGAAGAAGAATGAGTTCGTAAGAAAAAAACAAGGAACAGAATGAGAGAGACAATACTTAAGTCTTTTAAAAAGTCTAGCCTAAGGACACAGAAATTAAGGTCTAGATTTATGCATAAAGAAGCTCACTGTGGCATTTACAATGGCAAAAAATTAGTTTCAACCTAAATGTCAAAAAAATGGGAAGATGTTTAAATAAATTGTGACATATTCATTCTGTGAAATAAATGCAGTCAAATGAGATGTTTTTGAAAATTATAGCATTAAATGAATGAAAGAGGCTGTACTATTTTACATACAACGTGATCCACATTTTAAAAATTAAATGGATATGCCTAGAAGAACACGTAGCCAAATGTTAATGGTGCTTAACTATAGAGAAGATTGCAGGAGATATTTTTACCTTTGTATCCCCTTGTGTTTTTCAATTTCTTTCCAATAATCACAAAACAGGTGGTAATACTTTACAAAATAGAGAATAAACTATGCATATTTATTTCACTTAAAATGACTGATTCTGAATCTGCTGAAGAATTCCATCAAAAATAATTGTTTGGATGAGTTAGAATTTATTGGTATAAATTCTGTGATGCTGCCTTTCATAAAACAAGTAATTTTATGGTTCCATAAATCACTTACTAATTTTAAGTTTTTAAAATCAGATTTTCTTTCAAAACGTAGATTGAACCAAAAATATCTGGGGTTATGATGGATTGAAGCAGCAGTTGGTAAACTTTTTTGGTAAAGGGCTAAATCATAAATATTTTCAGCTTTGTGGGCCATACAGTTTCTTACACATTCATTTTCTTAAAATTTTTAAGCAATGTTTAAAAATGTCAAAACTCTGAACTCTCAAGCCATCCCTAAACAGGTTGCCGCCTGGATCTGGCCCACAGGCCAGTTTGCTGACCTCTGACCTGAAGGAAGAACGCATTAGAACAATGCATTACTCCCGTTTCATGAAACTGAACCTAACATGGGGACTGCAGCCAGGGCGACCCTCGGTTAGTGGAGTGCTGAGACCAGTCTAGATCTGTTCTCAACGGGAGGCAGAATGCATGGAAAAGTTCGAAAGAGCGTTTGATATTTTCAATGGAAAATGGATCCTATGCAAATATGTCAAAAAGTTGCTATTTTTCACCCCAAAGTAAAAGCTAAAGGAAAACTTATTGGTAAAATAAGAATCTTTTCATTTGACAAATTTCTCCCATATTAGTCTTAGAGTTTTGGTAGTATGAAGGAGGTGTTGTTGTGTACAAGAACCTATTCACTCGTTCATACTGGGAACCTGGGAGCTGCCTTGTCCCCCCTCTCCGCGAGTCCCCTCCACACGCCCACCCCACGCCGCTCCATCACCAAATGTACTCGGTGCTCGTGGCGCTCGGAGCAGATTCCCGTTCCTGGTGGCTACACCCACCCCCAGCTGCTCTGCGTGTTGGCCAGCAAAGCTCACAGCTGTCTCTTATGGTGCAATGTATCCCTGCGCCTCCATCAGGCGAAGGACAGACGCTCTGATCAATACACTACCCGGCATTTCCCTTTCTTGTCCCAACTCTCTCACTTCCCTTCCTGTTTATCCCCCAACAAACCACATGCACTCACATCCCTGTTGCGGACTCCGCTTCTAGAGACCTTACCTAAGACACCAAGTCCCAGGGATCCTACTTCCCAAACATGTTCTGACCACTGAGTCTGCTTGGAGAAAGGATGGTGAACCAGGGTACACTTACAATTTTCTTCTAACCTATGAATACACTTCAAAACTTAGTGTATGATAGCAATAACTTTTATGAATACCAGGAAATGGTTCTTATAAAATAGGCAACAATGTTCTGATAAACAAAATCATCCATAAGGATAAAAAAGGACTTGCAAGCGGCTTAGCTTTCAATTGGCATTACAATATAGAATTATTGCTGGTATTATTAGTACTAGTGAGTGGAAACAGCTGCATCTCCAATATTATCAACTTGGCTAATTATTACTGATTTTTTAAAATTATACCAGTAACTAATAGCCCATAAACAATCTTTTATAAGACCTTTCCATTTTATTATACCGTAACTGGTTTATTGATACTTAACATGACGTGAATATTTGCTGACTCTGATGTGTTCAGCTTATCTTCTCAATTACACCTACATTAAAACCTTCAAAATTAAGTTTGCAAAAACAGACTCCGTGCGAGCAGGGGAGCTTACGCGACTCGTGACCTCCCATTCTGGTTAATGATTCACAATAACCTTCAAGCATAAGCCCCGAGTAAATCAAAGGGTCTGGATGGCTCTGGGGAAACGATGCCCACGGAGCCCAGCGGTCCAGAACTGGACCTCGCGCAGCGGGGAGCTGAACGCGCGGCGCGTGCAAACCCGCTGCAGCAGCCGGGAGCTGGTGCGCAAAAGCCTGGCGCTTCACAACGGAAACTCGGCGGTTTTTCCCAGCTCCATCTAAAATAATTCTTTCTTCACTTTTCCTACTCTGGAAGCAGGAAATTAGACACTTCTGTACTTTCTCAGTGAAATACATTTTGCTTAAGGTTATTCATAATTATTTTCAAATGGCAAAATCTATTATGGAAACCATGGTAGACCATGCTTTGGTTCGATGATCACTGAAACCACTCTTCAGTAAATAAATTACCCAGCAACAGAGACTGAAATGTCCTTTTTCTTTCCTTAGTTCTTAGAGAATGGGTTAAAAAAATAAAACCGAAACAACTCAGAAAACTCTCAGCATGCTTTAATCTAAATAGAGGCAAGTCCAGAGTATTCTAATACCCATCATGAGTCTAGTTCCTAGGAATTTCTTTCCACCCTCACGAAATGACTTCAGTGAAGCATAGCCACCTTCTTCAGCCTGAGCATAGGTGTAGCCGCCCAAGCCCCTCTTCTTTGCGCGGTGGGTAGATGGGCTCTGCCTCAGGCGGGGTCTGGGCGCAGTGCTGGAGGGCCGTGGGGTGGGCCTGAGCCTGCAGGTGGGGCCAAGGGGCAGCGAGGCCAAGTCGCAACCATTTGGCCGCCTCCAGGGTTTTGCCATACTGTATTCCACCTCTGCTCCTATTTTCATAATGCCTTTCTTTACATCAACTCATTCTAAAATTACATTCATTCAAAAGGGAAACTTTATACCACTATGATAAATGGAATATAAGTATTATCTGCTAAAAATAAAAGTGAAGTGTGCATATGCTGCATTTCATCAATTTTAGGGCATACTTTTATTTTTCTTTTAAAAATATTTTATTTATTCATTTATAGAGAGAGGGGAAGGGAGGGAGAAAGAGAGGAAAAATTAACCTGTGAAAGAAACATCAATTGCTTGCCTCTTGCATGCCCCCAAATGGGGACCTGGCCGGCAACCCAGGCATGGGCCCTGACTGGGAATCAAACTGGAGTCCTTTCAGTTCACAGGTTGGCACTCAATCCACCGAGTCACCCCAGCTGGGGCAATTAGGACATACTTTATTAGGACATCCCTCTGAAATTGGGATGTGTTTTTGAATCAACGTCGTCTTGTAATTATAATTGACAACACCTCTGTCATTCTTAGTAGCACACAAAATACTTACGTTTTATATATCAATGGTACATTAGATTTGATAAAATATAGTAAATTATATAAATACAATGTTCTCAAAATTTTTTAAATATAAAGTAAAATGCCACACAAGAGGTAGAATAAATTGAATTAGCTTATAAAATATATGGCTGAACAAAAGTTTCTTATTGAGAAAATGGAACTTTTTAATCAAAATAGCTAGCTATTCTAATGGATTGTTTCAGACAAGGATGAGGATCCACATCAGAGAGACAAATCTGCCAGTTTTTGTACAATCCACACTAACTGAACTCACATAAGGATGTGGCTGCACAACTCAAAAGACATTTAACTACTTTAACTGTTACATCTAGGTGTTTATACACATTTAAAGCAACTTCCGGAAGGGACATTTCGACATATCGCTGAATATAATGGAAGTGCCTGTGGACTTCGGTACAGGAGTCAGTCCTCCCCTGTTGCTGTGATTCCTGGCTGTCTGCTTTCATGGGCACAGTGGAGGGCTCAGTTTCAGAGGGACTGGAACATTTATGATTATGCCCAAGCACCCTGACCCTGATTTACGAGGTCTGGGTAAGGTCGATTACCATGGCATTTCCTGTGTTTGTCTCATCCTGGGAAGTATTCCCGGTGAAATCTCAGTTTTTATGTGTTCATTCTCCTCCCCCCACTGAATATACATGAATATAACACAAGGCTGTCAAACCACCTTTGTTTGAGTATCACCTAAAAACTACTGTGCACCAGACTCTGGAAAACACGTCCGGGTGAAACACCAAGCTGGATGGACTTAGCAGTGATGGAGGCAATCCAGTTACAGCTAGAGTGAGACGCATCAGATGGGTTGAGGAGGCAGTTAGCAGGCAACTGGAGGGGCTGCCCAGGCCCAAGGGCACAGACTCAGTCCTCTGCAGAAGGCCCTTGGGTAGGGGTGTACTGTCTTAAGGAGTTAACAGCATTCATTTATCCATTCCTCTGTTCATTCAGTTACTCATTCATTCGAATACCTACTATTTGCCAGATACTGGGTTGGGTTCTAGGAAGGAAGAATTGAAATTGGTCCAAGATCTCATGGTCTAGAAAGGAAACAAAGAATGTCATTGATTGCAACTGGCTTTCAAAGTATTAGGATGGGTAGAGTCTAAGAGTGCTATGAAGAAAAGTATAGGCGGGGACAGTTAACTCCACGTGGACAGCTCAGGGAAGCCTTCCAAAGGGAGTGATGCTTGAATTGAGTCTTGAGGTTATAAACAAAAGTTGCTGAAGTCTCCCCAGGAGCAGAATTACAGAAGGTCATTCCAATCTTAGGGAACAGTATGGTCAAGTGTTTGGCGGTGTGAGAAGGCACAGCTTGTTACCTACAAATGAAGGAAGCGGTATAGCTGGAAAAGAGAGGGAATATCTGAGGATAGTAGGGAAAGAGGCTGGAAATGGTAGGAAAGCAAGAACTGGATCTGAAGGAACTGAACTTGAATTGAACTTGAAATTGATGGAGAGACCTGAAGGATTTTAAGCCAGAAATGGCTGGATTTTATATATATAAAATGTGTTTTATGTGTTGACCGATATTTAGAAAAAGTAAATTCTGCAACAAAACATAACCTGAAGGTCTTAGCCACAGTGCTAGACAGTCAGCAATAGAGATCTGCATCATTTTAAACATGGTCTAAAGTCTAATCGAGGAAAAGTGAGCTGCTGAGAGGAAGCAAAAGTGTGGGCAATTGGCATTGCAGGTATGAGGCACTGGACCAACCACACATGGGCTCAATAAAATTTCCAGGTGGGAAAAGAGTTTGGGAAGAAGGGAAGAGAAGGAGCAAGGGCTAAGCTTTGCAGTGAATGCAGAGGAATGGCTGAGCCACCAATAAATGGCAAAGACAAGGATAACTGGAGGATGATGAAGGAATTCCCTTTCTCTAAGTCCCAAGATAATTTATAGGATCAACTTTATATCTATGTGTTTCTTTTTTGTTTTTAAAAATAACTTTACATTATAGAAACACTTCAAACATTTATATGATTGAATGTTACATTGAACACCCATGTACCCACAATGAAGCTCTGGCGAGGACCGACCCATGGTAACCTTATTTCATTTACATCCCTACTACTCCCCACACCCCGACTAGATTATTTTTAAGTGAATCCTAGACATCATGTCATTTTAGGACAATGGTCTTTATTCTCAACTCAAACCTGTGTCAGAATCACAGAATATGATGAGCCTTGTGCTGTGGCTACTTAGAAAAACACTAAAAATTAACAGATATAGAAGCAAAGTCTACTCTCTAATAAAGAGAAATTAAAAATAAGACAATATGAACCTGATTATCATTTATTTGGAGAAAGGACAACATAGAATAATTTATAAATAGCGCTAATCTGGTAAACAAGGTTACTAGCAAAATCCTATGACATGAATTAAACTAATGAGGTTAAATATATGATCGGGAAACAAGAAAATTTAATTTAAAAATGTGTAAACTAAAGCATCAAAGAAATAAGCTATGAAATAATTATTCAACCAGAAAGAAAAAACCTGAGAGCAGAAAGAGACCCGGGCTGATGGTGAGATGGGGAAGCAAATTAAGTGTAAATTATAATATAGTCCAGACCATTTAAAAGAGACTCCAATTAATTCCTTCATTCAGTAATTACTTACTGAGCCCCTGCCCTAGGCAGGGTACTGTTCTGGCCTCTGGATGGTCGTGCTTTCAGTGAACCACCTCCGCTGCTTAAAGAAGAGGCAGCAAAGACCTGGGGGCAAGTAGCTGCCTCTACCAGATTCTGCCTGAACTTCGCCCAGATGCTTTATTCAACACCTGGCTCCTTGAGAAATGAAGGCAATTGGAAGGGGTTCAAAGAAGTGGAACAGAAAATAATTAGAAGAAGAGATTGATTTTAACAGAAAGATCAAAGGAACCAAATACAGGCAACTTGGCTAAGCGAGGGCTCAGGGAGAAAACGAGCGATTGGAGGCATGTCAAGAGCGAAGCAGAAGAGAAATGCCAAGCTGGTGCGCAGAGCAACGTGGACAGCCGCGCAAGGCAGGCGAGGACAGGGCAAGGCGCTCATCCAGCCAGGCTTTGCATAGCTGCCCTGCTGCACACACACTCTCTGGTCACACCGGCCTCTGTTCCACGGCGCCTTGCACTAGAACCCCTGCTTCCAGGGAGGAGGCATTACTTTTAACTTTTCAACTTGGGAAGGAAAAGTGTGCTCAGTCAGTCCTGCCCAGTCCTGCCCTGACAAGCAGGATGGGGTGGGGAAGGGGGGGTGAAAATTATTTTCTCTCGAATGTAATTCATAGATAAGTTCCAACTCTCCTCACTCCCACAAAATTTTTTCCAGTCAGCAACTATTTTACCAGTGAAGGCAGGGAGATAAAGTGAGGCTGGGGGGAAGGGAGACTGAGAGAGACGGAGACTCCCAGAGAGATCTATGCTGCTTCTGGGGTTCCTGCTTCGTGTTTTAGCCCTTCACTTACATACGGTCTTACGGATGTGGTTTCGGCAGCTTCTTTAGTTCTTGATCAGTTGCTTTCAGACCTTGGGTCTTTATTGTTTTGGAGGGGTAGAATTTATCTTGTTATTTTAAAATATATCATACGTACAAAGCAGGGCATAAAAAGCATACGCACAGCTTAAAGAATGACAAAATGAATACCAGCATTTCCTACCTCTCCATTTTAAGTCAGATTATTCTGGTACCTTGAAATCCTTCCGGGGGTGTTCCACCCTGGTCACATTTCTCTCTCTACGTCTCTCTTCCAACCCCCAGCATTACCTAGAATTTAGTTTAACCCCTCGCTTTTCCTTACAGCTTTACAATAAGGTGTTGTCAAAAGTTACTCTGCGGTATTGCTGCCTCAGTATCCATCCTGTTCGACCCAGAAGCCTGCACGGGTGGAGGGGGGAGGGGTTAAGCTGCCCCAGCCCCTCAAGCAAGCTCATGCCCTAGACAACAATCTGCACAAGCAAATGCAAGCTGCGGATATGACTTCCCCACCAGCCCCTGTGACAAAGTCTGCATACCTGCCATAGCCTTCCCCTTTTGTGTCCCTTACATTGGACCCCATGAAGCTCACCAAAGCCCAGGTCTTTTTGGTTTGCATAAGGTTTATGATTGTCATTAACCTTATAGTTGTATGATGCTTCCATGATGGTGTCTTTCCCTGCCCCCAGGACAGTACTAATAAGGGACAAAGAGGCTTGCTTCTTTTCACAGTGGACAAAAAAGTAAAATTAATGGAATTCATGACACTGGCTACTCAGGTGGCAAACAGAGCTCAGACAAGTGGGTGGAAGACCCCTACACAGCACATCACCGTGACGAAGCTGGAGATGTGTTACTGTCTGCCTTGCGGACAATATTTTGGAAGAAATGCTCGCTCAGTATCTATCCCTCAGGAAGACCCCTGGTGATCACACACTTTGCGGGGGAGTGTTTTTTTGCCCCAGCCTTCGGTAGCTCCCCCGGCAGCATCGTTTCAGTAGAGGGTCTGGTCAGGGAAGAGGCACAATCAACTGCTTTTCCCTTCACCTTTTGACCCCTTTCCTGAGGCTGAAATCACTGGTGCATGGTCCTTCTTGATTAGGCTAAAGCTCATCAAATGTTTGGCCACTGCCCAGAAGTTTTGATGCTGTGTCCTATCTTAGTCCCCTCAAATCCAGACTCCAGGAACTGAACCAGGATTGGATTTGTCCCATTGCAGGCCACCTCTGCAGTTAGTCCCCGCCCCCTCCCTTCTTCCCAGCATCGCACCAGCAAGGCTTTACCATTTTTGGTAACTTGGCTAGACAGGCTAAGGGGTTCCTCCCCCAAGGCCTTCCCCAGGCTCTTTAGCAATTCTAATTATGAGGCCATGGTGGTTATGAATTTTAAATAAGCGAAAGGGTCAAGGCTTCAGAAGACAATATGTGGTCAGTTTTAAACTTTCTCATTTGGGTTCCCTCCCAACCCTGGAACAGCTTAAGGAGGCATGAAGTCACAGAGTAAGGATTCTGGAAATTTCTACTCAGCAGTTTTATACTAGCTCTTTACAAATATAAGACTTTCCATAAAGACTCGGTAAAACGAGTACTTCTAAGCATCTGTGAAACTGGTGTGTCTCAGTGGAGACGTAGTATAGTAGAAAGTGATATCTGAAAATTATTGCTATAATATCTATCATTCCTCTTTCTCTCTCTCTGTCTGTCTCTCTCTCCCCTCCTTTTCCTAAGAAGTCCAGGATCTTATTGGCAGAATGTAGAATGTATGGCTTTTAGCAAAAGTAGGCTCTTTAGCTTTGAATTGCTTGGTCTTCTTCTTTATTTCTGTATCTTCCCCATACGTTCATCCAACAATAGGCATTTGCTGGACATCAAAGTGTGCAGTAAACCCAGTACATGTCAGGTAGCATGCAAAGCCCCAAGAGTGAAAGAAAAAAAACTGGCATTGGTACATCCTTTCAGGGAAGCTTAAGAGCTAGTAGAGGGAGCGAGATCTGCAAAGGCAGAACCACTGTAGTGTTCCAGGGCGCTGGTGGGACTGTTTCCAGAGCCAGGGGGGATGGCGTGAAGACCGTTAGAAATTCAGAGCAAGAGAGAGAAATAAGAGTTGGTCAAGGTGGATGGTTTGGTTTATGAGGGGCTTTGGAGGGCAGTGAAGATCTTGAGCAGCATTAGGAATTACAGCCTCAAAGCATATCAGAGTCTGAAAGAACTTTTGATCAACTCTATTTCTGAAGCTCAAGAAGGTGACCTTGTCCAAATTTGCACGACTGCTCAGTAGCTGGGAGAGGGTTTCTAAATGCTCTTTCTTTTCTAAGACTCGATTCTGGTTCCCCTTTTGCACTAGGCAGTGAAGCAGCCTGCCTCTCGCAGGACCACACCTGTGCCCAAAGATGAAGGCAGGGCTTCCTCTTCTGCCTTGTTGTTATAGTTAAATAAGACCACTTGCTTTTTTTTTTATTCCTGGGAGTTTGGTTTATGTAGATTAGGTGACGCATTTAAAAAACTTAATTTGATTTTTTTGGATGGTCCTATCTACTTTCCGTTCCTCTATGTTGGTTTCAACTAGAAATTGGAAGGCAGGATGTGGCTGTCCGAGTACCCAACTCCATCAGCTCTAGTTGGATGCTGAGGTGTGCGGCCTCACCCGCATCCTGTCCCCAGCATTCCTTTGCTGTCTGACCCCCTCTGCTCTCAGGATACAAGATTAAAGTGGGAAGACCCACCTCCTGAGTTCCACATTCAGTGAAACCATCCACCAGTGTGGGTGGGGATGGCCTGAAGCCACCTGCCTCCTATTCCTTCTTCTCCTGCCCCACCCGCTTCAGCTCAGTCCAGGGGCCAGAATGCTCCTCCCCCCAGGTATGTGAGAGGTGGCTTCTTCTGCAGGTGAACTCTGAGCACAGCCTGGGGACCACTTCCTGTGGGGGTGCAGGAAGAAGTGGTAATTAGAAAGAGAGAGAAGACAGCAGTGAAGGCATTCTCTAACATTTTGCTAGTGAATTGCCTTTGTGGGGGAGGAGCTGACGCACCTGAACACTATCTGCAAGGCTTTAATGCTTAAATAAAATTCATCCTGAAATGCCTGCAATCCCTTCAAGAGATTTTGATGTTCACTTAATGTTCCTCTCTCAGCAGAATAAATGTAGACTTAGTCCCTGTTATTCCTGTGACTAAGCACTGGTTTTGTAAAATGATCTATGTAGACTAATTCCTATTGACCCTTCACAGAGAGAAATCACATATTATTATTCAGGAAGCACATGTAATTTTATCTCTTTTACAAGCCCAAATCAAATAGATTACCTTCCTGAGCTATGAACAACTTGAAATGCACATAGATCTGTGAGGTTAAAGAGCAAGGATAAGTAAGGGCTTGCATTTGCAAGAGCAAAGTCTTCTGTAATTTGCTGCTGGAAAGAATCTCTTAAGTGAATACAGAGGAAACCAGCAGATTCTGAAACTGAAAAATCTCTTGAGGAAAAAAGGTAACATGGGGATGTCATGGGAAACAACACATTATATTTATCTAGCAGTCTTCTTCTTAAAGGTAGAAATACTTCTCAAAACCTTCGCCACTATTCCACCTACCCGGGCCGCCATCATCTCCATGCTGGACTCCTGAAACAGCTGCCTGCTGAATTGCCCTGTTTTTACCTTCATTCCTTTACAGTTCGCTCTCCACTCAGCAGCCGAAGTAATCTCTTAAAGCCTGCAACTCTCCAACAGCTTTCCACTCCTAGGATAAAATTCAAACTTCTCACCCTGGCCTTAGAGACTCTTAGGATTTCTCAAGAGATAGTATCTGCAGGGCAGTATGAGTAGGGCAAGTCTGGGGTGTGTCCATCCAAAGCAAGTGCCAGACACTCAGTATCCCTGGTCCCTGTCCCCGAAAAGCCAATAGTATTCTGTCCTCGACTCCAGCATTTTGCAACAGAATCACCACCTGCACATCTCTGAACACCCTCTAGGCAAGGGTAAGGGGTTCATCACCCCCACTTGAAAATTCCTACCAGTCTACGTGATCTGGCCCCTGCCTACCTTCAACCTCAGGATCTTTGCACAGGCTGTTCTCTCTGCCTAGACTACTGCAATCCCAGACCATCCCTGTTTGGCTCTTTTTCCACATTCGAGCCTTAGCTTAAATGTCACCTCCTCGGAAAGGCCTTCCTTGACCACCCCATCTGAAATAGCAATACACACACACTCACACACATACATGCAGTCACTCTCTCTACATACATTCATCACTATACACGATTTTCTTCTTTATTTGTTCACTGATTGATTGTCTGCCCCTCCTCCCTAGAATGTAAGTTCCCTGACAGTAGTCTGTTTTGTTTGCTACTATGTCTCCAGTGCCTGGGGATACATTTTTTAAAACATTCATTAATTAAATAACAGATGCCATTAAGTTATAAGTCATTTAATCACATACATAACAAATATTAGGAAGAAGCAGAAAAGCATTATCAAACTCATTTTTCAGATAAAGTATGAAGAACTTAAAAGTAAAAAATCCCACACTGAATGTTAATGGTGGACGGAGGAAGCAAACTGGAAATGTCATCACCTCCTTATTAAGTCACAGTGCATTATTTCAGTACAGGGCTATCCACCAGATAGGTCACACTGAAAGACATGTAACACACAACGTCTATAATTAATATAATTCTCTTGTCTGCTCAATTTTAAGGCTAAATGTGCTAAATGTCCTTGGTGGCTTCTACTACTTATCTACCAGTTGCATTTTATTCTATTACTTTATAGGTTATGATACCTTCTCAAACCTGGGCTCAAAAACTTAGGTTCACCCTTCAGAGAATGGGGAGGAAAAGTAAATACATTTTATTGTTCTCTATGGAACAAATTGGAATGCCCACCTCTCATCTGATTCTAATGAAACCTGGTCCATGAACAGGGCGCAGAGTGGGGACCGCAAATCCACGGCACCCAGGCTGCCATTCTCCACTCCCACACTTCCAGCGGGTATAGTCTGCCATTCCAGAACTCCCTCAGCAGAGCACCCATTCCATCTGGGACTCCTCCACCCAGAGCACCAGGCAGCCACTCCCAATAAATCAGAGTTGATGTACAAGTTAAACACCTATCTGCCAGCCCTGGAATAGTGGAAAGAGCACATCTTTCCAGATAAGCCCACGTCTGAATACCCTATCTGCCTCTTGTCACTTGCGAGACCTTAGTTACTTACCCTTTTTTGTTTGTTTGTTTCATGATACCAAACTTTCAGGGTTGTTGGGAAAAATACAAATAATGTATGTGAGGTTGTTCAGCACAATGCTCGTTACAGTTAGAATTCAGTGAACACGGAACATACAACTGTGGGGAAGAGAAGCTCTACTGTACCCTCAGAATGGAGGGGTGAGTGAGACTGAGTGTTGCATGAGAGGAGTGGTTCCCAAAGTGGGGTCCCCAGACCACCTGCGTACTTGTTACAAATTGCAAATATTCAGGCCCCAGCCCAGTCCTGCAGACCAGAAGTTCTGGGGATGGGTCCCAGGACTGTATCAATAAACCTTCCAGGTACAGCCATCCCTCGCTATATTGCAGTTCACTCATTGTGGCTTCACTGTATTATGGGTTTTTAAAAAAAATTGGTATAGCAAGGGACGACTGTATACTTCACTGGTGAGTACCCATATAGAATTTTATATGTTGGTAAAATTGCGTAGGTTAGAGGGTTAGCAACAGGGGTGTGGGAGCAGGAGAGAGGGGGAAAGGTACAGAGAATAAATAGCATGGATGGTGGGTAGAAAATAGACGGGGAGGGCAAGAATAGTATGGGAAATGTAGAAGCTAAAGAACTTATGACACATGGACATGAACTAAAGGGGGGAATGTGGGTGGGAGGGGGTGTATAGGATGGAGGGGAATGATGGGGGAGAAATGGGACAACTGTAATAGTATAATCAATAAAATATATTTTAAAAAATAAGAGTGTAGAAAGTGTTTAAGAGCATACGAAGTGTTTATAAGAGTGTGGGAAAGGTTAATAAGAGAGTGGGAAAGGTTTATAGGAGTGTGGGAAGGGTTTATAAAGCCTTAAATATATATATAAATAATAAAATAAATATAACGCCGCTACTTTGCAGATTTTCACCTATCGCGGGGGTCTCTGGAACGTCACTCCCACAATAGGTGAGGCATCACTGTAATTCTGAGGCAAGCTCTCTCTAGCTTGGGAATTCCTGCAATAGAGAGGGGGTGGGGGGCAGGAGAATAGAGGTGGTGGAGTCGGGGGGGGGGAGAAGAAGGTCCGCACACCAGGGGATTAATCAGAGAGGAGACGAGGTGTGCTGCCCCTCGCAGAGGCTGTGGCCATGTCAGCACCCCCAACCCAGTGGCAACTTCCCACAGCAATCTGTCACAACATAAAGGACAGACCCAGAGCATATTAAGAGAAAGTGGGCTTTCATTACAGGGTTAGGGGCAGTCCCAGTGCAGGAAGATAATAGACTGAACTTGAAGGGTCCCTTCCCTGAGCAGAGGTAGGTGGCCATTGTTTTTGGTTGTTTCAAGTGCCACTTTGACCGAAGGCAAGAAGCTGGTCTAGACACCTCCTCAAACTTCCTCAGCTTGGTGACTTCATGAATGAATCACATCTGACAAGCTCAAGGTGAAGAGAAGGAGGAAGGGAGGAAGGTGAGTCAAATATGTGTCAAGAGGATACAGAGAGCATTTGGATGGTTGCCAGATGGGAGGGGTGTGTGGGAATCGGTGAAGGGGTGAGGGGATTAAGAAGTACAAATAGGTAGTTACAGAATAGTCATGGGGATGTAAAGTACAGTGTAGAAAATGAAGCAGCCAAAGAACTTGTATGCATGACTCACGGACATGAACAATGGAGGGGGGATTGATTGCCTGAGGGGTGGGGGGCACTGGGTCGAGGGAGGCAAAGATGGAAAAATTGAAGCAACTGTAATAGCGTAATCAATAACATAGAGTTAAAACAAAAAGATGTGTCAAGAGATGCAACACCACCAGGATTTCTCTACTCCATCTGTTCAGTACAGACCACTTGCTCTCCCCCACTGCAGCCCTTTCTGCCAGTGAACAGGATACAGAGGTACTTCCCATGGGTCAAGGCAAGAGTACTTCCCATGGGGTCAACAGTTAAACAATATTTTTAAAGAACATAATCATTCTGAAGCCCCACGTGACCCAGCCGATTTTAAACCAGTTTCCAAAGTTAACCCCTGCAGTGACATCTCTTTCTCTTTGGTTCCACCTAATTAGAAACTTAAATTTTCATTAAGCCCTGGGTGGTGTAGCTAGTGGATTCAGCGTGGGCTGTGAACCAAAAGTTTGCCAGTTCAATTCCCAGTCAGGGCACATGCCTGGGTTTCAGGCCAGATCCCCAGTGGGGGCCATGCGAGAGGCAACCACACATTGATGTTTCTCTCCCTCTCTTCCCCTCTCTCTAAAAATAAATAAATAAAACCTTTAAAGGAAAAAATTTAATTTACTCTTTCTTTTTTTTTTTTTTTTAAAGATTTTTTTTTTTTTATTTGTCTTTTAGAGGGGTAGGAGAGAGGGAGAGGGAGAGAAATATCAATGTACGGTTGCCTCTCGTGTGTCCCCTGCTGGGAACTGGCCTGCAACCCAGGCATGTGCCCTGACTGGGAATCGAACTGCGATTCTCTGGTTCGCAGGCCCACGCTCAATCCACTGAGCTACACCAGCCAGGGCTAATTTACTCTTTCTTAGACGCATATTCATACTTGAAGATTGTTGTAAAGGGTGTAGGCAAGATCAAGGTTAGTCTTTTCTTATTAAAGGACAAGGACCCAACACAATGATTGAGCATCTACATTGCCAACTTCCCGGCCCTCCCACGCCATGCCTATAGCTCTCACCACCATTCTGGAGGGCAGACCATAGAACCGAGGCTCAGACACATGAGGGAACTAGCCCAGAGTCTCACAGTCGCTTTAAGTGGCCAAATGTGGACTCTCTCTCTCTTTTTCTTTCAAATTTCTATTGAATTTATTGGGGTGATATTGGTTAACAAAATTATATAGGTTCCAAGTGTAGAATTCTATAATATATCACCTGTATATTGTATTATGTGTTCACCACCCAAAGCTAAGCCAAGCGTGGATTCTAAACACCAGCCTCCCACAGGCAGTGCTAACCCATGGCTAGAAGGTGGGCTACGGGGCTGAGAGCTAAAAATGACAGCTCTCAAACTCTGGCTGATATATGTGCTGTGATTTGTACTTCCAATGAAATATTTCTGCTGCTGAAATTTATCACTGGCTTCCTAAGCTGGCGGAGGGCATGTGTTCAGTTTAAAAGTGTGTCATACACAACCCTGTTGCAACTATGGCAAACTTGCTCTTAAAATGACCTGAAGTGAACAATAGAAACTAATCGTGTGCTTAAACACAGCTGCATTGGGAGATTTTACAGAAAAGTAGCTGTTGCTTATTATTGAGACACTTGAAAGAGGTGCCTGTGTCTTTAAAAATGCTTTTTAAACTTACTTTTTGGATGGACCACCTTTATTGAGATTCTAAGATGGTTTACTATTGTTCTTTAAGCATACGGAATATTATTATACCAAAGGAAAGCAACCAACTTAAATAAAATAAGAGGAAGTAGGTTTGGTTTAAGAAGAACTTCCAAACAATGAACCTTGTTAATAATTAGGAGTGGGTTTCCTAGGGAGTTGGGCATCCTCTTTCTTTCTTTCTTTCTTTCTTTCTTTCTTTCTTTTTTTTTCTTTTTAAATGGCTTAATTTAGCTTATAAAAGATCACAGTGTGTTACTTTTTGAGATTTTTCAAGCTTTGGGAATGAGGTTTTGTTTTTCTTGGCAGCATTCACATTTGAAGGCAGTATCTTTGACATTGCTTTCTGGATTTAGCTTGATAGAAAATGAGGCAAAGTTATACCCACACACTCTACTCTCTTCCAGATTGTGAATGCATCAGTTAACTTTTTTGCTCAGGACATCAGCATGTCTGAATGCGTAAGGCCCAAGTGGAGTCCTTTGTGACTTTCAGAGTTAAGAACAGATCTTTCTATTGAGCAAGCAACAGTCAGCACTTTGCCCACCCATCAGAAGTGAGAAGAGAGAGACCCTTGCACTAACAAATCCTTGTTGATAAAACAAAACCCCTTTTCATGAACACTCTGCCTTTAGAAAACAAGTGGATAGAGCACTTGTTAGTTAATAATAAAAGGAATTCTTTACTGACTACTCACATGAATGAGTATTTTAAAGGCATGGAGTATGTAAGGAATTTTAATCCCGCCTCTGTGTGTTCACTCCCCCACACAACAACTGTGGAGAAACCACTGGCTTTGAATGATGAATGGCCCAGACTCAACTTGGAGGAAGACGACCCGGAGCCCTATAATTCAGCATCTCTCTTTCTAAATTCCCGGGCAGACTTCTCTTTTGACTGTAGCTGATGAATGGGTTCAGTTAAAGGACTTTGGATGCATTGTAAAATGACCACCTAGCTATGCCCAACTCTTTTTATTCTATCAATAAAATTCGAACCCTCATGGTATTCATCTCAGCCTTTCAGAGACATACACTTCTGCTAGCACATCTTTCACTGTCAAAAAGTTCTATTAGTTAATTTCAAATTAATATCTTTGGAGGCTTCAGGCCATGGGAGAAAAGAAATCAGGAAACTGAATTCATAAATGACAGAGCAATAATCATCTTAAATGAGATTTCTTCCAGCCCTTTCTTGTGGATGACACGAAATTTGCTGAGCTTAGAGAGCTCTCTTCTCTGCAGGTGGTACTGTGGGGATACCGGAGACGTGGTTCTCCAATCACAATCTTACTCATTTATTTAGCCTCCTACTGCAACACTCCATGCGTGCACCCCCACACCCTCCCCATGCTCTGTGCAAACCCTACCTGCAAACCAGCCAGGCTGCATGAAGGGTTAAGGCTGCAGCCTTCCATGCCAGTAGACACCGCAACATTCGCGCATACTTCCCTGGCTGCAGTCCACCCTGTAGCTCCTGCAAAGCCTTCAGCACTTGCAGAAATATTATTTCCTCCTAGCTATGGTTTAAACTTGCATTTGATAAGGTTCTTTCGCTCCAGAGTCTAAACTAACCCCTGCAGGGTCTTACCTAGAATCTGTTCCTCTTCATCTGCTGAATTTGTAGCCCCTGCCCTGTCCTGGAATGCCTGGGGCCTTCTGTAACCTTGATGCCTTCCCCCCACTGGAAGTTACATGCATCTTCATTGGCTGCATTACTGCATAGTTCCCTAGTAACCTTATTTTTTCCTCCAACTCAAACTTCTTCAGACAATACCGTCTCTACAGACCCTGACCTTCTCTTTCCCTCTGTACCAGCATTTCCAACCTGCCACGAGATGAGAGGGATCCCAGAGGGCAAATTGGGGAAAGGTTTTGGAACTCACCTGCACAGCTGCAAGGATCAGACAGAGGATGGGGCTGCCCGCAAACTTCCCAGGGACCTTCTGCAGCCAAGTCTCTTGGCCTTAAAGCGACAGGGCGCTTTTCACCATATAAGGAAGACAGTTTCACTTGTCTGCTTTGAAACCTGTTTGGGCAACCCAGCTCCTCTCTTGATGTTGCTGAGACATCATCCTTCTGGGGCATCTGGAGGCTCTCAGTGCCAGAGGATCTATACATAGTAGGCAGTTTAATACTTGCTGGATAAGGCACAAGAAGGGTGTTTTGCAGCCTCTAGTAAAAGGCCAGAAAACCCTTAATATGGGACTTGTCCCCTCCAGAAAAGGTTTAGGGTGACAGGGAAGTCTTCCTCAATTACATGAAAGGGCTTCTGCTTATATTTCAGGTTTGGCTTCCTGAAAACCAGTTATCCTGCTGTTCTCATAGAGGAGAGGCCCCTTCTTGACTCACCTCCCCTCTCTGCCCCCTCTGCCCTCCCCCCCACTTAGACAAAGGAGAGAAGACCAGAGAGTGGTGAAGCTTGTGGTGTGAGGTTTGGATTGTTTAAGACAAATTAGCAGTGCACCTCGAGAGCCAGTGAAGTGGACATGATATTGTGATTTCAGCTGGCACTGGCCTTCCTGAGCCGGTAAACAAACACAGTTCTCCACCAAGGCCATGTCTGCCCCTGAACACACTTTTGGGCTCCCCTGGACTCCCCTAGGTGCCCACAGCTGAAGTTGGAGGACAGCTATTAACTTCTGAGAAGCAGGGATGAGAGTGTGTTTTTGCAAAAGCAAACATTTTCTGCTAATGACATTGAAATGCAAGGCTGCACTGTTGGTTTGGGGTGGATTAAAAACAATTATAAGAAAAACGTAGAGCTTAATTTAGCGATAACTAAATTAAGTCACACACTTTTTTCTTCACTGCCAACTGGATATTCTCTCTTTGTTGCTTAGCTAACTATGCCTAATACCAGACATCAGGTTCACTACAGTGATCATTAATTCTTTTGGGGTCACGAACCCTTTGCACAGTACGGTGAGAGGCACCAGTAAAAATATATCATTTTACCTGTTATTTTTATGTTCGTTTTAAAGGTCAAATTTATTCTTAGATTGGTCATGGTTTCCCTTTTTTGTTCATTTACATTTTTATAGGTTTATAAACTTTTTTTTTTTTTGAAAAAAATAGGTGCTAGTTGTTCAAAGCGTAAGAAAGTAAAACGGGGAAAGCCCCCCTAGAGGGACCTGGAGGTACTACTGTTAGGGGCTATGGTGGGGCGACAGGGACACATCAGTCCCACCACTTCCTCTGGAAGCCAATACACTGAAGAAGCTGCGGAACGGGAAACAACCGTGATGCGTGAGGAAGAGTTTGCTACAGGCGGGGCTGGAGCCAGGACTGTGTGCGTGACCCAGCTCACCGGTATTCAGGCGCCATCAAAGACCTCGGCCCCCTCGGAGGGAGGGCGGTGGGGAGAGGCAGGCGTGGCTGGGGGGAAGTGAATAAAACAATGTCTTCCACATCTACTACTTATATTTTGATGTTCCCTCCCACACACGCCTATGCTTATACGAAAAACTACATATGTTGTTCTACAATTTAATTTTCACTTTAAACATTATAATGAACATTTTTTCATGTTTAACTGTGAAGTATTTTGCTGAACCAAAATTTATTAACCATCTTCCTGCAGATGGATATTTTTTCCAATTTTTTGTTATTATAAATATTTATTCGTGTTCTAAATAGTAGACACAATGCAGGAAGACAATTTTGAGTGTCCCCCTCCATGCTGTGGCCCTGTTCCCCCCGTACATGCCTACCTGTGCACACGGGTGGGAATTTTTCTAGGGTACAGGTAGCAGTTGGCTGGCTGCGTAGATGGGGGCGCTTGTTTACATTTTAATGGACACCGTTACATTGAAAGAGCACTCTTTTTTAGGTCCGTGCTTTTTATTCCTTTTTATTGTTTAAAAACAACAACTCTTTCTCTTGAAAAGCTAAGACATACATATAACAAAAACACCAAATGGCATAAAAGGGATTGATGGTGGAAAGGTAAGCCTTTTTCCCCTTATTTCCTCATCCTCATCTCCAGTGGCAAGGTTTCTTGAGTGCTCTTCGAAGTGTGTGTGTGTGTGCACATGCATGTGTATTTGCACAAATGACATGCCATATATGTTTGTGTGTATCAACACATCTATGTGTTATATCTGTATATATGCACACATATGAAGACATCACATTTGTATGTGTGTATATATATTTCTGTGCCTTGGTCTTTTTACCTGACAATACATCTTAACGATTATTCCACATCCAGGCCTACAAATATCCCCTTGAAAAAAACCGCAGCATGATATCATAATGGTATCCTATGGGAATACACCTTGATTTGACCAATCTCCTATTGACTACACTCCGATTGTTTCCAGGCTATTGCAACTATAATAAACATATAATGGATATCTTATTTTCCACATGTGATCTCAACGATAAGCAAACAAATCTTGTTGGCACTTTTATTGGTATTACATTCAATCAATAATTTAATTTCAAGAAACTTGGCATCTTTATACTATTTAACTTCTAATACAAGCATAGGAAATACCATTTTATTCTTTCAATATTCAGTTATATACAGCCTGCACGTTTACTATTTTTAATTGTAAGGTATTTTACTATTCTGAGTACTCTTCTAAATGGGATTTTTTTCATTATTTTTTGTAATTTGTTCATATGTAGGAAAGTTACTGGTTATTGCATCATATAGCCAGTGTTCCTAGTGGATTATCTTGTCATTTCCAATAGCTTTTGTGTGGCTCTCTTTTAGCTACATAACTGTATCATATATAAATAGTTATCATTTTGGCTCATCTTTTAAAATTGTTTACACCTTTTTCTTTCCTCTAATTGGGTAGTACTTCAACAATATTAGTTAAATATGTTAAAAATATTGTGTTTTCCTCACTTTAATAAAAAACCTTTTTGTATTTCACCCTTAATCAAGATGCTACCTTGGAAAAAATTAGAATAAATGGATAATCCCTTACCACTATAAAAGTAATTTGTGTATAAAATTTCAATTTTACTGATGGTTTACATGGCTCTAGCTTGTTTTTAATGACTGAACTTGGCAAACGCCCCCTGGCCCGACTGCTGGAGACAGTTCTGCCTCCCACTGTCCCCCGTGCATTCTCCAGGTCCCCATGCTCCTGGAGGCTGCCGCCAGCCTGCCTCAGGCAGGCAGGGCCTCTTTTGGTTTCTCTACCTTGTGTCCCGATTGCAGGTGACTTTCAAGAGATGTTTGGGAGCCCAGCTGTCCTCTGCTGTGACCACTGCCCATTCTGGCCTTAGCTGGGATGAGACAGAAAGGGAAGCGCTTCTCTCTTTTGTCACTCCAACCAACATGAGACAGACTGTCCTCTTTATTTCACAACAGCTGATACCAGGACAAAATACAACATGGTAGACATTCTTGAAAGCTGGAAGTGACTGACAAAGAAACAGTACAGCCCCTCCCAGATGGGTCTGCGTGTCCCCTGCAGGGCTAGTTACCCGCTTCAGTCTCCAGCTGCCTGCCGGTGTTGCGAGAGCCTCTACCTATGGGCGTCTGGGCAATACTGACTACCCACCCAAAAGCGGAGAAAGATCCTCTCTGACACAAGAGTAAGGCCCTCTTCCAGAGTCCTTCTCTGCCCAGGATTGATAAATCTAGAAGATCCATCCTGTTCTGGGAAGTGGTCATGACCCCCCCACAGGCGTGTAGTTTGTCCCTAAGGCACCAGCAAGACAATCAGCTTCGTAATCTGATTTCGTGCCCTGAGAACTAACATCCTGCAGAAGCCTCTTTACTCTTAGGCACAGATTACCTTCCCTTTAAAAACTGATATTTTTTCATCAGGTGATGCCATGGGTGTGACTTGGGCTGAGAAGGCAGAGTCAGGGGTTACCTGGTACCGTCTGGAGGAAGGACTGACCAGTGCGTGATGCAGGCACAGGGGATGTGTTGAACAAAGGCTTGTTAATTTTTTGATCACCATGAAGGCTTTGCTAGCAGTGCTTCATTTCATACAACATTAGGGGCACGAAGCCAATATTCCCTCCGCGCACTCCACAGTTCGCCCTGTCCCCCGGGCCCCACACCAGCCCAGGGAATGGAAGCCCAGTCAGACTCCTTCCTGTTGGAAAGTTGATTCTGCAAAATAATATCCTTCAATTCTTCAAGCCCCTTATTGCTTTCTTTGAGCTCTTTTTTTACTGAATAAATAATTGAATATTATTGATACTTGGGGGCTTATTTTCTGTCCCTTGTGAGTCCATGCTTCTTCTGAGGGTGGGAATTTACTCATTCTTTGGCAAAGTGTGTTGAAAGTCTGTAACAGACTGGGGATTCGGCAGAGGACAAAATACGCCAAGTGTCAACATTTGCAGAGCTTACAACCTTGTGGGAGAGAGACCAATAAAGAAACAGAGGAGAAAATGTTAGGTAGTAGTGAATTCTGTGATGAGGGTAAAACGGGAAATGCAAAGGGATGACTGGGCCTCGGCCAGGAGAGCACTTTCTGAATTCTTGACCTTTACACTTATCACATCTTTCTTCTTAGTTCCTGCAGCACACCACCTTGCAATGGTTGGTGCTCCGTAGGTAGTGCAGAATTGTTACAATAGTTTAGTGATTGTTTGAAACCTGGCAAAGTGTCTTTTTAATAGCTTTTGCCTTCATTGGTTCCAGAGAGTAGAATTTGTTTTTTCAATCTCCAAATCAGATGGCATTCAATGGCCTTTTCACATAAGCTTCCTCTCCTATACATCTAGCATATTGCCAGTTGTCACTTACACCCGTTATGAGAAGAGCAAATGCAGAAATAAAGTGATCTCAAATTCCAGTCAAGAAACATCTGCTATATAGTCAGCAGTATCCTCAGACAATCTTCTGGTCCAGCCATCTTGGACACTCCCCAGCTGCGCCTGTGTAAAGGTTGGCACCTTTGAGACGGCGTGGCTTTTATGAGGAGTGCTATCCCGCTGGAGCTGAGAGAGGGGAGGCTGCAAAGAGCTCTGTTTTATGGAACAGGAAGGTTAGCCATTTACTGTTCCCATAAGCTATTTCACTTGCAGTAAAGGTCAATGGGCCTTTTTAGGAAGGAGAGATAGACCCCTGCCTAAAACTGCCATTGCGGGCAGTCAAAAAGACAGGCTGCTTTAGATTATTCAGTGGAAGTGGTAGGATGTTTATTTAGCCAGGAGAGTGGTTCAAAGTGAACTGCTGAGGAGCAAGGCAATAAGCATTCACCCACTTCAGGGCGAAAGATTTAAACCCTGAGGCAGCTTGACTGCAAAGCTAAGCAGGGTGTGGTCGACGGGAGTCTGGTTGTCACCTTGACGCTGGGACAAGTGTGGCTCTATACCTAGACCTCTCTGTTCTTGGGCTCCCTGGGAAGTTGGGGTTGTAAGCAACTGGGGCTTGCAGCCCATAACAGCTGCAAATCCAGTTCAGCACAAGCAGTTTCACTAACTACTTATTTTTCTTTCTTGTTAGGTTTTTAAATACTGAAATCCAATTGGGTGGCCGCTTTCCTAAAGGGAGTGTAGAACCCTGGGCTACAACATTTTTGTTCACTCTCTCCTAAAGGAATTTTGAAAAACTATCCACTGCCCTTCAGTTTCATGTTGCAATGTAAAAATATTTCATCAGAAGCTGGAATAGTAGTAAAGGACATAATTTATGGTCTGTTGTAAATACAGGCTTTTTAAAGTGATTAAATGACTTGTTATAATATGTATATCCAATGGGATGTACTATAGCAATTTGACACCTGCCATCGCCACTAGGTAAGAATTGCAAATTTTATATCTTTTCGTTTTCCCCTTGAATTTTTTAAAAAACTGATATGAGAGAGAGAGAAAGAGAGATATTTGTTGTTCCACTTATTTATGCATTCATTGGTTGATTGATTCTTGTGTATGCTCTGATCAGATCGAACCCCCAATGTTGGCATATTGGGACAACGACGCTCTAACCAACTGAGCTCTCCTGCCGGGGCTCCCCTTGAATTCCTGT
Organism: Glossophaga mutica; assembly: GCA_039655065.1. NCBI lineage: Eukaryota > Metazoa > Chordata > Mammalia > Chiroptera > Phyllostomidae > Glossophaga > Glossophaga mutica. Next base: position 198,186,517 of record CM077304.1, read on the forward strand.
TTCCATTTCTTTACAGAATTTTATCCTAATACATTTTTTTGTGGGCTTAAGGGTACTTGATTATCTATCTGCCTTCTACTTTCCTGTAAAAATAAAGTGAAATTAAATTTTTTCTAACCTGTACCCATAACTATTTAAAAAGAAATCCACTTGTATTGAGTGGCCGTTACAACTACTATTGGGGTACCTGTGGCAGAGACAAAGCTGTGTTCATGACATCCTTTCCTCTTCCTGGACGTAACAGGAAGTTTACATTTCTCAGGTTCCCATTGGGTGTGTGAGCAGAAATGACGTGCTGTTTTCTGCTGTAGGCAGTCAAGACGGGGTGAGTTCTAGTCCGTTCCCCCACAGCAACCCCCCTACCCCCACCCCCACCGCCTTGTCTCTCTCTCCCCTTTCCCTTGTCTTCCCACTTGGAAGCCTGGAATTCTGAGATGGTGGGAGTTGCAAGATGGAAGCAGAGTTGTCTAAATCCCCCTTGGCAACAGTCCCCAAAGAGAGCCTCCTCTTCTGCAGCGGCCTGCGATGTGAATGAACAACAAAATTCTGGCCTGTTGAGCCATTGAAGTTTGAAGTTATTACTGTCAGGTAGCTTACACTATCCTGACTAATAGATGGCATAACCGATCAAAACAACATGGATATATTACAACTTTCCATCAGTCCTTACTAAGAAAAAGATTTCTAATTCTTGAAAATGCATCTCTTAGTAAAAACATTGAAAAGTTTTGCTCACATAGATGGGAATGAAGGCAATTTATAAGTAACGTCACTCAATTCCCATTGAGTTTTGTACACCCTCCCCGTGCAAATCACCCCAGCAAGATTTTCAAAAGTGGGAGAAACACTATTAGAAAAGCGGGGTAGAAAAGGACTTCTCAGGCAGTCCGTTTTAGGAATAACTTACATGAAATTTGAAGGTCTGGAAATTAATTCCCTGAAAAACACCTATGTGTATATACTCCTTTGCAAGACTCTGTGACTGCCCCGATGCCCCTACCCCGTACCCCGTATCCCACATCAAAGACAGGCCGGGGAAGAGGAGGGAGAATCAGGAGAGGGGGTGTCCACTCACCTGGTGCTCTTTCGGCAGCAGCCCTTTGCCCAAACCCTTTGTCCGCCTTTTCCTGCTCTTCCTTTTAACTCCCACTAGCTCACAATAAAAAAGATCCTGATCAAGATTAAAGCCTATAACGTATAAAGAGTTATTTTAAGTCCATAAGGACAATATGATTACTTCAACAGAAAAAAATGGACAAATGATATGAATAGGCAATTCATAAAAGAAGAAATAAAAATGCCCAACACTCATAGAAAATGGGAAAGCTCACTTGGAAATCATGTATGTGCAACTTAAAAACAATGAGATACCAGTTGGGAAATCAAATTGGAAAAATAAATTAATAGTGATTTAGTGGTGGTTGGGAAGAGAATAATCTGGTTTAACATTTCTAGAGAGTAATCTGGTAATACGCATCAAAAAATCCTTTTAAAAACCTCTAAAGTTGAGCTAGCAATCCCACTTCTAAGAAGTATTCCAAGGAATAATCATAAATATGTTAAAAATTATTATATTCAGCCTCAGATTTTTCCACAGTCTTTCAGTCAAGGTTCTCTTGGTTGCAAGTGTTAGGTTGCAAGGCATGTTTCATTTGAAATGCCTCCTTGCACTGCATTTTCTTGGTCTCTTAGTTAACATTCTAAAATGACCTAAACTGATTGCTGGCTGAATGACAAAAGAGTAACAGGCTTCATCCAATCAGCTATTGTTTGTGTGGGAAGAGGAGTATTGTAGAACACAGAGGGTCACTTCTTTCAGGGGCTATATATGGAGTTGGTGTTAGGTGCTCCAGCTCCGTAAGAGACAGGAAATGAAAGACACACAGCACGTGTGGAATGGTGAAGAACAGAAATAACTTAAAAGCCCAGCCAAGGATTTAAGTAAACGCTGACACTGTGCAGTGAGATCACTAAAAAATGTAATGATACGAACATATATTTGTGGTATATTCCTATTTCTAGAGAAAAAAACACATGTTGCAAAAGAAATTAAACAGTATAATCTCATTTACAAAATGTTTACATTTATAAAGAAAAAAAGTGCCGTGGACTGACTTCCTGTTACAGGGAGTGGATGTCTGTGTGTGTTCACTGCCCCGCAATTCATATACTGAAGCACTAACCCCTGCTGCGATGGTATCTGGAGGTGGGGCCTTTGGGAGATAATCAGGTTTAGACGAGGCCCTGAGGGTGGAGCCTCCGAGATGGTATTAGTGCCCTTGTAACAAGAGGAAGAAACCGGAGCCCACCATGCGAGGACACAGCAAGAAGGGAGGTATTTGCAAACCACACACTGAATCTACTGGAACCTTGATGTTGGGCTTCTAGCCTCCAGAACTGTGAGAAGAAATTTTTGTGGTTTAAGCCACCTAGTTGATGGTATTTTATTACCATAGTCCAAACTGTTTAAGACAGAAAAAATATATATCAAAATTTTACTGGTAGAAATATTTGGATAGTGGAATTATTATTTCTAATTACTTATCTTCATGAAAACATTTTTCTAAATTAATTAGTAAACATATATAAACATAAGAAAAGCAACATAAAGCTTCAGGGGTAGTTCTCCAATCTCTAAGAGGACTGAAAAGAAGCAAATTAGAACTTAAGTTCTGGATGAACTAAAGTCAAAGACTCAGACAAGTTGCTGTGAAATATTTACCCAGTTCCCAGGGCCCTGGGCGTACACAGCCTCTGGCCAAGAGCAGCAGCAGGTTCTAATTGCTGGAACGAGGAAAGGAACTCTTTCTGCTCCCCACATTCCTGCAGGAGTATGAATGTGAACTTTAAGTGTCCAATTACATTTTACTATTTCAATAGGAAGACACACAGTTTAGGGAGAAGAGAACTGGACTCAGAAATGAGGACCCAAATCTGGTCTGATGGTTCACTAGCTGAGTTATCTTTTTTTTTTTTTTTTTTTTTGAGTTATCTTAATGAAGCTATTAATACAAAACTTCTTGGAGCCTCTTTGGAGATAATAATAGGTAATTTATTTTCCTTATATGGTTGTATAACAATTAAGTGAGATACTATGTGAAAGTGTTTGGAAAGTGATATTCTTTTAAACATACGTGTGTGTGTGTGTGTACGCACAAACTGTTCTCTCTATTCACACGTACATGTACATGCAATGTATATATTACAAATTTCTCAAATGTAAGACAGTTGTGGCAATAAACGTTAGGAACCTAAATTCCTGACATGACCATGGCTGAATGTAAATAAAATTGGAGCTCACTGTGGATCTGATGAGACACCTTGAGAAGGAAATGTCTTGTTGATCCAAGTACTTTGAAGAGTGCTGATGATTACTCTTTTCCACAGGAACAGAAAGAGAAGGTTAGGGAATCTTTCCTTTCTCATGAAAACAGGAGCACAATAAGCAAGGGAACTTGTTAAAAGACAAGCTAGGGGAACAAAGGTCTTATTTAAATTTAAATATTTGCCTACAGCCTTTTAGACTACAATAAAGTATAGCTTCTCTCTTTTAATGTTTACTGAGAAGAAGATACTCTCTAAGCTATTCAAATATTAACAATAAATATGACCATTAACCACAAAGTTTGAGATTACCACAAAGCTTATAAAACATTTCAGATACAGGAAATTATATTTGTTCACTAGGCTGTAAACTATGTTATAGGAAATTATATTTGTTCCCAGGCTGGATATAAACCCCCTGCGTTGGAGAGTTAGCCCACTCTTCAGTCAATAGACTCAGCAGCCCAATTAAACCCCCGTGACAGACGTCGGATAGGATCTCAAACAAGTCCAAACACTTCAAACACTTGGCTCTTGCTTTCCCTCAGTAGACCAGCTGAAACAAAGGATGCTTCTGGAAGATTCGACTTCAAACATGGTGAAGTGTGATTTATTTCACAATGTTATTTGAGGTTACTTCTGGGGAATGTCAGTGGGAAGTGAGAGGAGAAAAACAAACTATTACTGTGTGAACATGTGTTGTTGGAATATTATTTTATCAGGCATTTACTACTTGTAATAATTAGTACAATTTTTAGTGCTTTAAATAGAGCACAGCACTGTACAAGTTGTTATCATACACAGGCTGGGGGGAGGGCAGGACTTCAGCTCTCCTTCCCCGTGCTAAAATGGGCCTGAAACCACCCTCCCCTTACTTGCCATGAAGCTGAAAACGTACTTAATTGACTCCCACATTATTGCCCTCCCATCAGTCTTTTAAAATTGATTAATCACCAGCATTAAAAAGCTTAGGTGATTTTTACATGAAAATTCAATATGGTGAATGAAACAGACGATTACTCTGCATGCATTCCACATGCCCCCCTTTCCCCACACCCCCAGAGTTTGGGCAGCTAAAAATGATTTTTCTAAGCTGGGCAGCCAGAAGTGACTTAGCTTTTCCTTTGACCAATCAGATGCACTCAGACAATATTTCAAAGATAGGGGTCCTGCTGCCGTGGTGGCAGGCACCATGAAGGTTCTGGGATAGCATTCTTGTCCCCAGCTTTGTCGGGGTCAACAGGTGAAGTGAGCAGCATCTTTTAAACTGTTACTTTGTTGCCAGGGTGGACCTAACAGGTGAGGTATGGCTTTGAAGCCAAGGGTCACAGAATCAGTAGCTCCTTCATTTCTACATGGTTCCTAGAACAAACAATTTAGAGAAAATTTCTGATTTCCCATCTTCCTGTCGGAGGCAGAGTTGACAGCTTCCTGGGAGGAGGCTGTCCACTGTGCTCAGCAGCTGAGTCCTGGGGGCCCACCTGCACACTTTGTGAGCGTCTAATTCCCTGTTTGAGGCCCTTTGCCCTTCATGCTTAAAATAGCTATGGTGGTTTCTGTTTTCTGAAACAAAACTGTAATACACAGGAAAAACAAGATCCAGTAACATCCGCCCGATTTGGGTTATGGTAACAACAGGCTGGTAATGAGCAGTAAACAGGCTTGAGGTGGAATAGATCCTAGCGTGGCTTAGTGTGCCTCCAATGTGAGGCCGCTTGTCAAATGCCATTTTTATTGCATGTGTAGTGTGCATTTGTTTTTAACAGGCATCTCACTTTTATTGTTATTTTACCTTCCTGCACCCTCTACAGATTTGAGTTTGCCAACTCCCCTTAATACTTACCTAAAGCTCGGTTGAAAACATTCTTGATTTCTTAAGGGATGCAATTCTTTCCATTTGAATATACTCCCCAATGCTCCCAAATCAAAACCAGGAAGCTATACACCCAAACTGCATTATTTGGGTCCCTGGTAGAACTGTTCTCACTGAACTATGAAACTAGATGTTTTATGAACCCTAAAGCTGTCGTTGAGTAAAATTGCCATGTCACATCTGTGAGGACACAGCAAAGGGGTTTCTTTCAAGTCAAGCTTTATCTTATAGTCATGTCACCGATCACATTTTGCCTTTTGTGTTGGCAGTTAGAAATGCAGGACCAAAGGCCACTGAGTGGTAGACTTCTCATAGGACACGTGACTTCACACAGGCACGTATGCACTAACCCTGCTTCTGACTGGGTCCCTGGTTTTCTCTTCACCCAGATTTTTTCATGTATTAAAAAAATCCTATTGTACTATGTTTAAAACTCATTTTAAATCCTTCTTGTGCTATGACAAGGAATGAATGAATATTAAAATAAACTATCTTCACTTGCCCTGCCCTATTCCTTTCATTATGTCTAACAGATACCTGTTCCTCAGTTCTCTCTGACTTCATGTGCTTGGGCAAGGGTTTCTGCAAATGTCTTAATGGATCAAGGATATTCATGGGTGTGCTTGGGATTTTGCAATGTAACAATAACGGACTTTTAGCAAAGCTGAGGAAGAATGCCAGGAGCTACAGATTTCTTGTAAGCCAAACATAAGACTCAGTCTTTTGGGGAAGTAAGTAATTATACTTCTTTTGATGATGTAAGGCCAGGAAATATCCAGTATCTGATCTTAAGTTAACCTGTCTTTTCTTTTTTAATTAAACATTTTACTTTGAGATAATTAAAATGCACATGCTGTTGTAGGAATGAGTACTCTTGTGTACCTTGTACTTTTTACCCAGTTTCTCCCAAAGGTAATATCTTGCAAAACTGCAGTGCACCACCACATCTAAAACCCTGACATCGATCCAGTCAGCACCCAGAACATTCCCCTCACCACCGGGATCCCTCCTGTGGCCCTTGTATGACCACACTCCTTTCCCTTCTGCCCTTCCCTCTTCTTAACCCCTGGCTACGAGAAATCTTTTTTTCATTTCTATACTTCATTGCACTTCAAGAATAGTTCATTTCTTTTGATGGCACAAATGTTCATCACAGTGACTATACTATATTTACCATCACCCTTTCCCCACTTTGATTCATTCATTATCTGCCCTTCTTTCAAGTACTTGGGTCTGGGGAGGCCAAAATGCATCTCCAGGCTCCCTGGTTCTCTAGTTCCCAACTTCATCAGCCATTGGAGGTGCTGGCAGAAGATGGCGTGGGAGAAGAGAGATCCCTAGGGTACACCCCTCAGGTTGCAAAGGTGAGGGGCGGTGAGGAGAAACCCTAGTACCATCAGAGAGGAAAGAGCATCTTAGATGAGGAAACGGACAGAGACATTGGCCCGTTGAGTTGCCCGCCTTTAAGGAGTGAAGCTATCTTGGACAATGACTTGGTCACTGATGACCTTGATGGACTGAAGATTAGGGAGGGTGAAGAATCTGACACTGACTGAGATTGAATTCCTTGATCTAGCACAGTTCTTTGACCCAACAAACGCATTCTTCTGAATGTGTGCTCCTCCTGTTCGTCACACGGGCTAAAGATCTGAACTTCAGACAAATTCTGACCAGACTTATTAGATCCTAAATCTCTGATTTACACAGAGTTTGAAGAAAACCTCAACTTCCATTTAAAATGTGTTGAATGAAGGTAATCATTTGATCACTGTCCACTGTTTCCAAAGCACCTCCGCTGGGTCTCTCTCTTCTGTGCCACTCCATCCCCTTGCCTCACTGGAATCCAAGGATTCTCATTCACCCTATGTGAGGGCCTGGTAGGAGGCTTCTGGGGTTTTAACTGGACTTTTAACAATGGAAATTCATTAAAGTCTTGTGATAAAAGGGCATGTTCTTAGGCTGGACAAACCATAGGTGGCAGGAGTACACCTGTTGATAGAAGGAACAGCGAAGTGGCTTCTTTGCCTGCACTTCCCGCAGTGATCTCAGCTTCCCCCCAGTCCCAACCCACCACTGAACTCCAGTAGTGCGGGGAGAAGGGGGGTCTTCTGATTTGACCAGTTGTTCCACCTCTGCACCTGCCGGTCCTCTTTGGGAGGGGTGGGGGCTAGAGGCGTGGCTCTCCATCTAATCCCTTTCTATTTCTGTGTCATGGTCTCTGAGCTCCCTCAAGATTCCCTTTGACTCTCACAAGCCTGCTTCAGAGTGTCAAAGCTGAACATGTACCATTCTTTTTTATTCTCAATCTAATTATCCTACTCTCTTTGAGAAGATGTGCTCACATACAAGAAAGTTGGAAAAAGAAAAGCACAAGATTAATTTTTAAAGATAGTATCTTGTTACAATTGTCCCACTGCTACACCTTATCTGTACTTATGCCATTGATTCTTTTGGCCTAAAAAAATAGGATCCAAATCCTTTTGAACAGAGGTCTTTTGGCATTGAAGAAAAAGATTATTTTCTATAAAGAAAATTCCCATATTACTTTTCAATTTCTAATACAAAAATAGTCTTTCACTTAAGAAAGTACCTTCATTTAAGAAACATTTATTAAGTTACTGCTAGGTGTCGGGAAGTTTGGTTTTCTGCTTCCCTTATTTAGAGAGAAGGTACCTGGGAATCATTGGAATTAACATGCTTGTTGGTCAGAAACAAGACAGTCTCTCTTCCAATGAGTTAATATTCCAGTGGGATTTTAGTATGGATATATTCATTCATTCAGTTACTCATTTGACATGTTTTCTGAGCCCCAGCTCAACCTTTGATACTAACCATAGAAAAGACATGGCACCTATCTCTGTAGTGAACAGATAGGCAGATAAAACAATAATTACTTCAGCCCTGGCTGGTGTGGCTCAGTGGATTGAGTGCTGGCCTGTGGATCAAAGGGTCACTGGTTTGATTCCCACTCAGGGCACATGCCTGAGCTGTGGGCCAGGTCCCCAATAGGGGACACACGAGAGGCAACCACACATTGATGTTTCTCTCCATCTCTTTCTCCCTCCCTTCTTCTCTCCTAAAAATAAATAAATCTTAAAAAAGAAAAAAGAAGAACCCCCCCCCCAATAATTACTTCAAAATGTTTTTAAGGTTATTTGATACAGACAAAAAGGGTCTGTTGGGGGGAGTTGTGGAGGACTTCCCAGAGAAGATAAGGTTTGGGCTTTACCTATGGGCATGAGTGGGAACTTATGAGTAAGCACGGATACTCTAGAACATGCAAAACACAAGGGCAAGAACAGCAGGAGTATGTTTGGAGAAGGTCAAATCGCACAAATTTAGGCCAAGTAGAAAGGCTTTTGTCTAAATGCAGGAAAGAACTCAAGTGCTCTGAATTCCTGTTTTCCTAAAAATAAAAGCTTGACTGTGTAAGTGGGTGCCATTCATGTGTTTGACACTATGGATGAACTGCAGTATGCAGAGAGATGCTGGGGCCTCAGCCACGTCTCAGAGCACTAGGAAGTAGAGAAGTGTTGTGGGTTGGCTCCAGGGGCCAGATTGCTTGGGAATCCAATTTTTCCAAAACACTGTGGTCGATCCTGCTCCAGGAACTCCAGTTCAATCCTACAGTTGTTTGTGACACAATTTCCCCCTATCTATGCAGTAGGTCAGCTACACGCTTGCTGAAATCCATCTCAGGCTATTGGTGAATATCACTGTCAAGGCTTAACTCAACTTTTGCTCTAATAAGGGGAAAATGATTTTGGAAAGAGAGCACTTATGAAAGAAAATTTTGAAAAACAATTTCCTTCAATGCAAATGGTTAAGGAAATAAGATTTTATTCATTCAATCCATAAGCACCCTAGGATTCTATACTGAAGCTCAAGTTCTTGAATCATCTGACTTGTTATGGCTGACCCTCCTTCTCTACTCCAGTCTAAGCAGAAAGGTGCTACCCTGGACTCCAACCATTGGCTGAATTAAGATCAGAGTTAGGAATTCAGCTCAAGTTCCCAAACAATAGCCTCCTCCTTTACACCTTGGTGCTGAGAGAATGGCAAACAGACACTGAATAAACGCATATACTCTGTCAATTATACTGACAATTGTTTAAGGAAGCATCACCGTTTCTGTAAATGGAAATTCAAGAAAAAGGGTATCATTGACCGTTTTTAACCTACAAGTCTACTTATTTTAAAAGGTCATCACAATCTCTGGCTGTACTTTGGTTTTCAAAAAAATCTTTTCACTAACTGGAAAAATATTTCTAAACTTTTGAAATGTATAAACCATGTAAAGTTTGTGTAGGTTCAAGCCTTGGAAAATTAAGCACAGGGATGCAATCGAACTTTCAGTGTCAAATGCTGTACTCATTTTCTGAACATTGCAATCAGAAACTAACATCCGGTTTTAAATTCATCTGCTAGGAGAAATCTGGGGAATTTATTTTCTGAGTGCATTTTTTCCTTTCCATAATTCAGCTTAGCTTTTTCCTCCTGGTGGCTGACTTTTTCAAATAGAGAACTCTGTACTGTGCATTTGAAGTTAGGGTATAACTGTACAGGCAATTACTTTACAGATGTTCTCTGCTTAACAGCAATGTCCCCCCCCCCCCCCCCACGTACAACACTTACAGGTACTTTACTGAAAAGATCTCACAAACATTATCAACATGTAGGTTGTCACTGTGAGCAAACACCAGTTCAGGAATTGCTCTTTTATAGAATAATCTGGCCTAACTCACTGTAGATAGTTTTATGTATTTAGTGCCATTCCATTTTAACCAAAGAAAACTTCAGATCATTCCTTGTTGTCCTAGGGAGTCTGGCAGCTTACTAACGGTGCTGCATGGGTTTTCATACTTATTAAAATGATTTTACTTAGAATCTTGTCTGTTAGATACAAAGAAGTATCGAGACACAGCTTGTAAATACTATGCAGGTGATCCCTGGTTATTCAGAAAACCACCTCGTTTGTGATTCTTTGGTGCAGGACAAGGGTCCCAAGCTTCTCTGTTCCTGCAGCAGACAGCAGATAACCCAAGAATGGGAGGCAGGCCTGCTGGAGACCAAGGCCACCTGAGCAGTGCATGTCCCTTCTAAAGACAGCGGGGCTTCTTAATTCTGGTTGACTGCAGCCACACAGGAAAGTGAGTCCAAAATGCTGTATTTTCTGTATCTGCTGACTCTTCTAGAGAACCTCCAAACTTATATTTCTAACTGAAATCTTTGGATTAAAAATAAAAATTCCATGTGGGCAAATGTCTACAGGCTACCTGTTTCAACCTCTGATACAAACCTGTATTAATTCATTGCTTTCCTTGTTTGATAAACAGACTAGGGTTCCCTTCACCATGGACTATGTCTTACCAACTTTCATTTCCCCAGAGCCTAGAACAATGTGCCAGGCACACTGTAGAAGCACAAATATTAGTTATTAATCTGAATTGAGCTCTGAATAAATGAGGGCCAGATGGGTGTTGCTCAAAGGATGAAAGCTGAACAAACCTATTAAATCTGGACACTTTGGAAAGTTAAACATTCACAACTGTTCTCACCGTGTCCACCCCAGGCGGGGCATCCCTTTTAACCATCTGTAGACTTGGAAGCTCACTTCTTTCTTTGCATTTTGTGAGATTAGGTTTGGCTTGGGTACTTTCATGGAAAAAGAGACGCACAGAGCAAATTCAATAATTTACATAAAACAATGAAAGGAACAGGTGTGAAGTGAAATCTCACTGTTACTTTTTAACTTCTTGGGATATTAGAAATGTTATGACTGAATTAAAAATTACTTCGGCTTAGTCAGAATTTACTCACAAAGTGAGGAAAAGTTTTTTTTTTTTTTTTTTTTTTGCCTTGGGGACATGTACTGGAACAGGGACTTCTCCTTCATCCTGAGCTTCTCTAGTGCCTCTGACAACTGACGTGATGAACCACCGATTCAGAAATACTGACCATGACAGTAAAAGTCTATCTAAAATGAAAAAATGGAAAAATCTATAATTTTTCCTCTTTAGATAGCCATGACCACCAGAGAAAGTCTGGTATATATTCTAGCTCAGCAATTTTCAACCAGTGTACCGCAAGAATTTTTAAAACATGCAATACCTGACTACATAGTCAGGGGCCCTGATCTCTTTTCCCTGGAATTGCCAAATAAGAAATGACAATAGCCAGCACAATGATAGCCATCTGGAGTGAATGAATAAAAATTGTACCTACTTTCTTTGTCAGATTGGCAAAAAATATACTTTTGGTGTGTTGCGGAATTTTAGTCATTAGTTTATGTGCACCATAAGATAACAAAGGTTGAAAATTGCTGTTATAAGAAAATAAATCAAATGTTTATTCTGGCAGGTCTAGTGCTTAACATTATTGTATTTAATTCTCATATATTTCAGTGAGACAGAAACTGCAGTGTCCTCATTGTAAGACAAGGAAATGAAGTCTCAGGCAGTTTAATTTGCTGAAGACTGAACAGTAGGAAGTAGCTTTACATAAATATCTGGGGTTTTTGATTACCATACTATAGCCTGTCACTTGCTTATTTCCCCCTCCCTTTAAATTTACTTTTTTGTTTCAATATCAGATCTTTTTCAAACAGCAGAGCAATGGTTACCCACATACACACACCTGAACTCTTGTCCAATTATTTACTTGAAATGCTTAGAAGTTGTGTTATGCAGCAATTACTTTTTAAAAATTATTATGTTAAGTATTTTTTATTCTATAATCTGCCTTTATTCCACACCATTAATTTATTGGAGAAATTGGTTCATTTGTGATTGGAGAAACTGGATCACTTGTCTTGTAAAATATCCTATATTCAGAATTTGGCTGATGTCATTTCTTGTAATATTATTTACCTTGTTTCTGTATCTCCTGTGTTTACCAAGAACTGATAGTTAATGTAGAATTTTTATTAGATTCAGATTCATATTTTTAAGCAAGAAGACTTTACACGAGCCATTGTGTCTTTCTGATGCAAACGATCCACTTACTTCTGATGCTTCACCTTTGGCTTAGATAGAAAACTTTCTAAACAGCAGGCACGGTTACCTCTGAAGTCTTCACCACATGCAGACTCGTTAGACAGCCTGGCTTTATAGAACAGTAGCAGCCACGACACACGACCTCTCTCTTGGTTGTAAGTATCAGCCCACGAGATCTCTGCCAATACATTTTCCCCACCTCTTCTTTCCTCTTTGCCCAACGTGGGAAGCCTCTGCCACGTGCCTCTCATGAGCCACTGAGAGAAGCTTCTACACAAACTACTTGAACCTGTTCCCTGGGATCCATTTCTACTTGCAGCTACGTTCACTCTATTTCCTTATGAAGGAGAATTTCCACATAATACTTTGTACCTGGCCTTAGTGATGAAGACCTGGAGAAAATTCTGCTAAGATTGATTCTACAGGCTCTCAAAACACCTTTCATGTTCCCATGTCCATCCTTGCCTCTCCCTTCGAACTTGATACTTCATGCAGCCTGAGACCCACAATTTGAACAGCCCTCCAGCACAATTTTGGTTCTCCCTTCCTTGCTCACCTCTCAGGTCTGCACTTTTGTGGATAAACACTTCTGCTGGCTCCACTCAGCTCTCCTCCCTGAATGCTGCCTGCTTCCACCGGGTTCTCTCCAACCCTGAGTGAGACCCAGCCAGAAATCCAGATGTAACATAGTGGTTAAGAGCATAGGCTCTGGAGGCAGGCAAGCCATTTGGCTGTAAAGTTATCAACTTGACAGTGTAAGTTTCATCTTCTATAAAATGAAGATATTAATAGTTACTATGTATGATTACTGCAAAGATTAAATGAGACAGAGCAAATGCCTAGGCCAATGCCTGGCCCATGGCAAATGCCCACAGAATGGAAGCACTATTTTTGGTGTATCATACTCCCACACTCACGCTTGGTCTCTAGACCTTCAGCTTCTGCTGGAATGGAGGCATGGTTAGTACTATATCAAAAACTGACACTTAATAGTGAATAGATATAATAAAATAGTGAAATTTAATAAAGCCTACCTAGTTTATAGTAATAAAATGTTCCTGAGGGTAGAATGATAAACTTATAGACCTGGAAGGAGTCCTAGGAGTTACTACATCCAATCGCTCACTTTATAGATGAGATGACTGAGGCCCAGACAGGTTGGCTGATCTTCTCTAAGCTCCTCCACCTACCGAGCAGGTACACTGTAGGGGCAACCTGTGTCTGACTTTGGCCAGGGTGTTTTCCCGACAATGTACTGGCCTGATAATGAATCACTTATTAGAGATTTACCTTTTGGTCTTGTACTAATAAATGGGATTATGATATAGCCATTGGTGAAAAACGTCTGAGCGGTATCTTCTAAGTTTTCTAATGAAATGAAAGAATCAAGAGGAAAAAAAGAGGGGATGTGTTTAATTCTTTGATTAGTTGCTGGCATTACCATCGCTGGCAGACACTGTTACATTCCAGAGAATCTATTCCTACATTTAAATGTTATGTTCAATAAGAGAACAAAAGGAGTCAAAGAGTTCCCTTTGAAAATAATTACAAAATGACCATGATAATGTACAACAGGAGTGTTGCTGCAGCCCTGCATTGAAGCTCTGTGAGGGGGCCAGGGGAAAACAGAAAGCCAGCCACCGCCAGGCCATCGCCAAAGCAGGCTGCTGTGGTGCCCACGTGTGCTTCAAAGGTCGCTCATTCTTCGTTTCTCTTGAACCACCCCTTTAATCTCTTTGTCTCTTGTTAATTATTATGCATAGACAAATATGATTATCAAATTTTAATTGCACCATCACAGACACTATACCAATGATGATAATAAAACAGTACTTGCAATCTGCTTGGGTAATTTTTGGACTGTAACTGTGGCTTAATTTGTACAAATGAAATGCATTTCATTTGTCTTCAAAGTAGTTATTATGCCGCCCAACTCTTTTTTTTTAGATTATCCATGTCAATATTGCTTTTCTTAAAATGTGGTTGATGTGTATCAATACTATAACACTTTTAATATTTTATATTTAGGCAGGTTTTCAAATCAGACTTGGTTGTATTTCATACTGCTCATTTGTTCATTCATTTGCTTGTTCATTCATTCATTCATTTATTCATTCAATAAAAATATCAAAGCAGCGACTTGGTTCCGGCCACAGTTACAGACCCTGGAGATACAGAGGTGAGTAACGGATGCCCTTTGACTTACCAGATCTTCAGTCCATGGCATCATATGCACCCACTTGGTGTTAATTACATTTATTTGCCAAAGACTTGAAAAATCTGTTTCCGGACCTATCTCCACCTTCTCTGCTGATCCCTAGATCCACCTGCATTAAAATACCTACTTGACAGCTCTATTTATTTGTTTTGAAGACACCTCCAAATCAACATGTCCTAATTGGAGCTTATCATCTTTCTCTTAAAAGTGCCTCTCCATTGAAACATTCCCAATCGCGGTAATGGCACCCATCTTAGTCCAGGAATTTGAGATTATCCTGACTCCTCCCTCAAGCCTTCTTTCTAATAAATTAATAGATCTTGTCAGCTCTACCTCCTAAAGCAGCTTTAAAACTTGCCCACATTTCTTCATTCCTGCTTGTGCTACCTAGTCCAGCGCATGCTCATCTCTCATTTGGGTTGGCTACAGTGTCCTAGTTAGTGCCCCTGCATCTGACCTCTCTCTGCCCCGAGCGACCCGATTCTCACGGGCAGCCACAGTGACCCTTCTAAAAGGCAAGTTGCCCTGCCTGCTGTAGCTCAGTGGATTGAGCTCGGGACTGTGAACCAGAGGGTCATAGGTTCAACTGTCTGTCAGGGCACAAGCCTGGGTTTCGGGCCAGGTCCCCAGTAAGGGGTGCACAAGAGGCAACCAAACATTGATGTTTCTCTCCCTCTCTTTCTCCTTCCCTTCCCCTCTCTCCAAAAATAAATAAGTATTTTTAAAAATAAAATATTTTAAAAAATAAATAAAAGGCAAATCTCATCTTCTTCTTATAATCTTTCAAGTGCCTTGCCATAATTTGGGGGATAAAAATCTAAGTTCCTTAAACAAGGCTTCCACGGCCCTTCACTAGCCAGAGTCTCTCTTACTCCCCTCCTCCCCACCTTGGTGCTTGCCAGCCCTCTGCCTATCTTCATTTGTAATGAACTTCCTTCAGGCCCCATGTGTGTGTTCCCTCATTTCTAGGCCTTCAATGGGCTGCTGTCTCTTCTTGGAAATGCCTCAGTTTCAAGGAGAGCCTTTCTTGACCTCCTGGTTGATATTAAGAGCCCTGCAACCTGAAGAACTTTCTACTGTGTATGATACATAGTGAATAAATATTGGTTGAATAAATGAATGAGACTCACAAAATAAATGTTATGTATGACAGATGCTCTGATACAGATATGCATAGAATGCTGGGAACCCAAATGAGGTTCATCTAAATTAGACTTGGGGTTCAAGGAACACCTATGCTCTTAGCACGGTGCATAACACGTAGTAAATTGAGGTTGGAGCACCAACAAATCAATGAGTTAATCTGACTCTCCACGCTGAAGGGTGGCAAAACCTACATGTGGTTTTTTGCCGTAAGAACTGGTGAACTGATTATTCTGAGCTAATTATTTTGAGACACAAGAAAAGCTTTGAAAACAGAGGCAGCACTACCCTTTTATAAGGGGAATCTCCATTTGTAAGGGTCCTCCCCTTACCTCCCGTTCTTTCTCCCAGCCTGGAAATCACCAAACGCATCAATGGAGACTTAAGAGAACTTGAATCTGCATAACAAACCCGACTTTTCACTGTCATCTTCCCATAACGGCCTTGCCCTACCCGTTTATTTTTACTGTATTTTATTTTCTTAACATGGTATTTTGGCCTGAACGTGAGTTACTCATTTTTCCTGGACATTTTCCAAGTATGCTTGCGGTATACATACTAATACATTTCTATTTGTTTTTCTCTGGTTAATCTATCTTTTGTTATAGGAATCCCATCCAGAGAAGTTAGAAGGATGGAGAAAAAGTTATTTTTTCCTCTCCTATGATGGGAAGAGAGGCATTCCAGGAAAGGAAACGGGGAGCTCGAGGGAAGCAATGGAGGCATGAGTCAGCAGGGGAAATTACTTCTACATAGTGGAATAAAAAGTACATGGGTGGATGGCATGGTACTGGAAAAGGAAACTACAAATGTAGGCAGGACCTGATCATAAACCACACGTCATAGCTAAGCAGCTTGAGTGTTGTTCTAAAAGATATAGGGACTCAGGCCAGGACATACATTTTGGAAAAAACACCATGGCTGCCTTCAGAGAGATGCACTTGATGGGCAGAAGCAGAGGCAAAGTGTGCTGTGTGGGATGGCGGTCATAGATTTGACTCATCAGTGGGGGTGGGGAGCAGGGCAATAATTTCAGCCTGCACTGATAAGAACCTGAATAAGGCAGTGGCAGTAGAGATAACCCCTAGGGCCTGGTGGTGGAGGGGACCAGGGAGGGCTAGGGAGCAGGGAGGGCTTGGGATCACTCCTGGGATTCTGGTTCAGGTGACTGTTTGGATGGCAGTGTCTCCACTGAGAGTTCAGGTTGGTTCAGTGGAAAGATGAAGAAGGTAATGAACCAGTTGGCCCTGACTGGTGTGGCCCAGTGGGTTGGGTGTTGATCTGAAAACCTAAAGGACGCCAGTTTGATTCCCTGTCAGGGCACATGCCTCAGTTACGGCCAGTTCCCTGGTTGGGGGCGTGGGGGAGGCAATTGATGGATGTTTCTGTCACTCTGTTTCTCCCTCCCTTCTCCTATTTCCAAAAATAAATAAAATCCTTTTAAAAAGAGAAGGTAATGGGTTGTATAGAACATGGAGACATTTACCAATTGAAGCAATGAGACGAATAGCAGCTGGGTCCTCATCCCAATACCGCAAAGCTCATTTAATCAGAAGGAAGCCGAGGATGCTCAAATCTGAGTCCCTAACTCATTTCTGAAACCCCACCAAACTCTGAACTACTCAGAGACAAGGTCGCAGGGTGCCTTGGGTCTCCCTGTGTCCTGAGCACTTCAAAACCTGGGGTGAGAAGAGGAGTGAGGGCAGAAAAAAAAAAATGAAAGGAGGTGTGGGGTGGAGCAGCTGCGGAGTTCTAAGAGTAGTGAGAAGCTAGGGGGCAAATATGTAACCCACACACAGGGGTGCGCGTGCACCTCTACTCACCTACTCACACTCGCCATGGGCCTGCATTCACCAGCATGGGCTGAATAAAGTACAACGTGAGGATTGGAGGAAGACAGCGCTGCAGTTGCTGTGGAAACCGCAGCGCTGATCTCCGTGACACACAGGCCCTGAGCTCCAGCATGCTGTAAACGACTCAATAATGGATGGATTCATTTTTTAAAAACAATTTTAAGACTTGTTTACAGAAATCTTTTAAAATGGGAAGGTTCTATAGCTTCGTTTAATCAATTTCAGCTCTAGATGAATTTTGCTGCCCACCTAAATCTCTGAAAATTGGTGGATTTTTGTTGTCGTTTGCTTTAAATGAAGATGTACAGACTAGATGCTGATTCCATAGGACCGAGGTGGGCTCTATCTACAGCCACAATCGAGCACATGCAAACAAAAGTATGGCTATCTCTGTATTCCTGATGCTTTTTCCAGTGGGTCTTTGGGGGACATTTCCACTGCAGCTGAAAGTGGCACTGTACCCCCTGGTCTAAAACATGAATAGCCAGCCTGCCGAAAATGGCAGCTCGGTCACCTGTGGATCGGGATCCTGTTAGTCCTTTCTTACAACTTGACCTGCTTGGGCTATCCTGAAGCCTGCTGGGAGGACGCTGGCCTCTGAATTTCTTTCCTAATGTAAAGTTGGCGGGTATCAACTACTCTCTCTCTCTTTCTATGGATTACTGCCTTTCTAAATTCCAGAGATCCTATTTGACTTTTGAAAAGTAGCTATGATTACCTCTTTAAAAGACTTTCAAGTCCTAAAAATTTCTTTAAATAAATAAGCATTTTCTTTCAACAATCTGAGTGTGAGAATTCAACTCTCTGAAGCTCCTGAATGTCTGATCCTGCTGTCCTTTCTACTGCATCTTGCTCTTGGCGCCTCGTTCCTTCATGTGTTGGTGATTCCAATTCCGAGCTGCTCATGCCACTTGAGAAAGTGTACGTGAGAACTCGCAAAGGCCTAATCAGATGAAGTTATCTTCCTTTGGACAAGGTTCGCATCTGCCTCTTTGGGGGACTTGGGTACATTATCGGTCTGGTGCCACTCTAAACTAGATTTTTAGCAGTATACAAATTTGGGGCTGTGCATTTGGGCTTCAAATGTTCCTTTAGATACAGCCTTTCGGGACTGGGCTTCTTTTCTCTTTTCCTCCTGCTCTGCTCTGTCCCTGGCAAACCCAGCCCTTCTTCGGCTGTGTGCGGGGGATGAGAGGGGGCAGGCTCACCTCTGGTGTAGCCCTTTGGGTGTCACTTTAATGTAGGGCTGTCCTATTACACTGTCCACATCTGGTGGGCCTTGGGGTCTGACTCCCACCCTCTAGCCCCAGGAACCCACTGGAGACACAGCTCAGTTTCATGCTCCAAATAGAAAAATGGTCTTGGAACAAAAGCAGCGTCTAGCAGGTGGCCTACTTTTCTGTGTTCTCATTTATTCTAGGCTTGGGCCTGGTAATGCCTGACTATGTTTTGGCTTATTAATGTTTTTAATAAAGATGCAAACATATTTTGTTCAGTATTTTTAGTGATTTTCAGTGGGAGGATTCGTTTGAATAAATTCACTCAGTGTTGCTGAACATCAGAAGTCATACCTGAGTTATGTAAGTGTGAAATGCATGCTCACTACCTCCACAGTGAGGCAAGAAAACTAAGTGTTCAGAAATCCAGAAAGGGTAAAGAGAACTGATAGAGGAATATTTTCCCTTTTTAAAGTTCCTTGCAGTTTTTACAAGTAGAGCGACTTGGTTAGGTAAGCTTGGGAACTTAAACAAGCTCTTCTCACATGAGTTGGGGAGCTATTTAGGGGGAACGTGTGAGAAAAGTTGAAGGGCATCGTGTTGAATAAAGAATTGAAGAATTGTAAATAATTGCCATTTCTCCCCCCCCCCCGCAATTTTGGGTTTTTGATTCTAAACAGAATAATCTGAAACCTAGGTTGGAAACAGATAAAGAAACTATTATTCATAATTAATTTTTAGATCACCAGGAAAATAAAAACTTTTCATCATTTTGGGAATATTCCCCATCAAAGAGCTAGATTTGCCATGCCAGCCCTTCTGGGAGGACCCGGGATGGCCCCTTCGGATCGCCCCATCATGTTCGGACCTGTCGCTCGATGGCAGAAGGCTTCCCTCCGCTCTCCCAGCGCCTGCTCGCTGCCGTTTCCCCAGCTCCTCCCCCACCCAGTCGTCCACTTGGGCCAACACAAGCTGCCATGAAAGAGCTTTCTCATGAATTTTGTGTCATGCTTCCTACAACGGATTGAATCCTTTACTAATTAAAAATTAGTGAGTTTCCGTTCTGTGGAAGGATGCGAAACTAATGAGACCAAGTTCCTACTGTGGAGTTTATCATCTCTTCGGGAAGGACACGCACCTAAGAAATGTCAGCTCCCGGAGGGGCAGGGGCTTCTGTCTGTTTTGCCTCACACCGTGTTTCCTGGGCCGAGTGCAGGTCCTGCTACATAGTGGGGGCTCGATACATATTTGTTGACTGAAAGAAATAAGTGAGATGGGAAGGAAGCCGACCCCGCTTGCACACTTGAGGTTGGCAGGGGGAGTAGGAACTACTGCATCTTGAGGGGGGTTTTGAAGTTTGGTGGGTGGACCAGAATTGTTGACAAAGAAGCCTTGGCATGGGCCAGAGGTGAAGGGGTTTCATACGAAGGGAATAAAAATGTTTGCAGATGGGGAAGAAATAGAATGGACTTAACCTAGGACAGTGTTTTTTAAAATCGTATTCTGTGTACCGGAGTCTTATCTTCCAATGAATTTTATGAGGAAGCACAAGTGGAGCTCCGATTGCAATGGAGATGGAGAGCACGCAAGCTGATCGGCCATCCTGCCTGCCCCATGGCCGCCCTGTGGCCTCCCCAGAACCTCCAGGGCTCTTCCGAGCACAGCTTGAAGGCAGCTTACTGTGGCCCAAGTGGACGACTGGGTGGGGGAGGAGCTGAGGAAAGGGCAGTGAGGAGGCACTGGGAGGGCAGAGGGAAGCTTTCTACCATCGAGGGACACCTCTAAGCCTAACGAGGTGACCCAAAGGAGCCATGCTGGGTTCTCACAGAAGGGATGACGTGGTAAATCTAGATCCTTGATGAGGAGTAGTCCCAAAATGATGAAAGGAAACTGCAAAGCCAGGAAACCAGCTAAGGGACAGTGGCAGTGACCCAGGCATGAGCTGTGAGGGTCTGAACTTTAATGTTCAAGTAAGTTACCTAGGCAGCTTATTTAAAATGCAGATTTCTAGATCCCACTTCCAGAAATTCTGACCAATAGATTTGGGGTGGAGCTCAGGAATATGAATTTTAACAAGCATCCATGATAGTTCTGATGCAAGATCAAACCTACAGAAATACAGTATAACTGAATATTCCTCACTTCTCCTTTCCTCTTCTTGGTCATTTTCATAGTTATAAAAATAACTATAACTATAGTTAAATATAGTTATAGGAGTAAGGAGGAAGGAACTACTTAAGTCACCACCATCTTAAATCCAAGGCATCGGTGGAATATACAAATGAAACATTGACTTGAATGTCATGTTGTGAAATTTGAGCCCAAAGGAAATTTGATGGGGAGCGTCTTGCTAGAAATAACCCCAACTGCCAAGGGACCCAGAACAAGTAAGGACACATTCAGAGGCCATAGTTTGTCTGGTGTGTTTAGGTCACCAGATGACCACCCCATTCCAGTCACTTTTCTATGATGATGTCCTCAGGGGATATCTAGAAGTACAGAGCTTCCCTCTAGATTTTCAAAGATTCAGCATCTTCTTCACTCACCCTCTGTGTGGAATTTAGCCCCCACAAATTCGTTCAAACTCTTCTTCATTTATTATTTCCTGTAGTTCATTGACATCGCTGGAACCCACATGTAAATGGGCATGAAATAATTCAGCAGCCGGACTCTGATGAGACGTACCATCCATTTTCCCATGTTCCTTAGCTGGAGCTGCGGTCACTTCATGCTCAGCTGCCTTTCCTGGCAGCAATGACTGAACTTAGTAGGTGTTTTCTTTAGACACTTGGTGTTTATTTAACACGGGAAAGGAAAAGGGAAAGAGAGAAAACTAATATTGAGTGCTTATTATGTACTAGGCATTTTAAATACATTCTCATTTAGAGGTAGGAGTATTTTTATTTTAAAGATGAGGAAACTGAGGCTCAGAAAGGATAGTAACAGGTTGAGAGAATTGAAGTGAGTTGCTTAAGGTCTGTCGCAGCAATACAACTGAGGAAATTAAACAGGAAAGGAAATGGAAAAAAAAGTTTTGACCATTTGTGGCCATTGACAATGTTCCTGGCTAATGTGTGTGCCCTGCTGGGAGATTTGGGTTTGTGCAGAAGCCTCTTGGATAATCCAGAGACTGGGCCTCCTGTGCCACTCAGATGAGCCCGCCTCAGGATACTGCCTGTCTCCCTGTTGTCTCCCTGGACACTGGTGCAGGCTGTGGGGGTTTTGCCTTTGCCTTCCAGGAACTGTCTAGTCTAGACTCTTTCCTTAGGGATGAGTGAACAGAGAGCAGCGAGGGTGGTGGTTTGCCTAAAATCAGACAGAGAGACATGGTTGAGAGCAGGAATCAGACTCCTTACCCCGACCCCCTGCCCTGTTATCTACCTTTAGGCAAAACCCAAGACAACATGGGTTTCCATTTGCTCCCTTGTACATCTAGTTATGAAGTCAATGAGAGCACAGAGATGCTTCTGAGCAAAAAAGAAAAGTCCCTGGACCATCAGGACTCTGGCTAGAGAGAGTTATTGGAGCAACGCTTCTCCATGAGGTTCTAGTGAACCCGAACACTCCCTCAGACGTTCACGGTGTGCTCCAGGAGGAGCTCTGAGACGATAAGCATTTGAGAAGAGTGATGTGCAGTTGAGCAAGCTTCTCTGCAAGGCCTCCAAGGGCCTTCGGCCTATCAGTGCAATGCTCAAAGATGTGCATTTCAAATACTGAGCTTCCCAAATGCGTCTGTGGATGGGCTCCCCCTCTCGCAGCACCTCCCTGCCCCGCAACTCCTGCCCCAGCACAGAACACCTATCCATAGCTGGCGGGGTCTGTGAAGCGTTGTCTGGATAACATCATCTCATGTCAAGTCAGCTAGCTGAATTGGAAGATCTTTTTCAAAGTCCAACTGATGACAGGTCCAGTGAGAAGAGATGAGCCAATGAGCCCAGAAGGAAGGGAAACTTCCCCCCGAACAGGTAAACTGTGGTGCATCGGGGACTCAACAGAATATTCTTCAGGCACAAAAACAAGGTAATTTAAAAAACACTTAGAAAATGTAGGTAATGCTTCTAGAGTATTATTAAGTAGGAACAATCCCTAAAAATACAAGATTTTATCTATGGGATGATTGCAGGTGTGTGAAAAATTACATGCACATGTAAGCAGGAACTGGAGGGAAATACAAAATAATAACATCGAATCTTTATGAAGGCTGAAGACTCACAAATATCTTTTAAAAACTCCATTACTGGGGATAATATTAGTTATACAATAAAAAGTAAAATAAAGAAGCGTCACCTGAGAATTTAATTTCCCCTTCCTTATCATTTAAAAAGATTTTTTTCTTCCTCCTACTCTGGGAACCCCAATTTTCACAGGATAATATTAAGGTCAGAGAAATGCTGCTATGCTTGCTTCCTCCATAATAAATAAATAAATAAATAAATAAATTACATACCCAAAGCAGTTTCTGATTAAACTGTGCAAACTTCACTTGCTGCAGAGAGCTGGATGCCCTGTGCCCAGGCCACGCGTGGTGCACGGCTAAAACGCGGCTCCACAGACCAGGACACACAGACGGATCGGTGGCCGTTTTCTGATG
This sequence comes from Glossophaga mutica, assembly GCA_039655065.1. Classification (NCBI taxonomy): domain Eukaryota; kingdom Metazoa; phylum Chordata; class Mammalia; order Chiroptera; family Phyllostomidae; genus Glossophaga; species Glossophaga mutica. The sequence continues at coordinate 198,209,731 of CM077304.1, forward strand.
TGCACAGTACTTTTCTGCTTTCTTTCAGAAAAAATTGGACGAGTGCATGACAAGGCCTAAATTCTGAAAGTTGATATTTGGAACATATGTAGCTATGTCCTGGTTTTAGGATCTTTTGTCATAGTGCAATATAAAAATAAAGTTTAAAAATGCATATTTTTAGACTGAGCATTCAGAAGAGAACCAGAAATACTATTCTTCACAAGTCACACTATTCATGTTATTCTGTGGAAGTCCCTGGAGAATATTAATAATTGTGATAAATAACTTTCTGTGGAGAGGCAAGGCATATAGAAAGAATTTTAACGTATTTATCTAAAACAATTGCATGCCTACTATGTGCCAGGTGCCAGGAATATAATGTGAAAAACCCCTGTCTTTATGGAGTTTGTTCTAACAGAAAGACAAAGAAAAGGCAAGAAAATAAGTAAAGTATACAGTGTGTTCCATTGTGGTAAATGCTAAGGAGAAAAATAAAGCAAAGATGAGAGGCTATGTGGGAGGGAAGATCTCACAAGGAAGGTGGCATTTGAGTAAATATCTGAAGGAGGAGGGTGGGTTGTGGAACTCTGGGGTAGAGTGCTCCGGGCAGAAGGACCAGCGAGTGCAAAGGCCCTGGGGCATGAGTGTGCCGGTTTGCTGGAGAAAGAAAGCAAGGCTGGTGAAGGCTGCTGGGGTGAATGCAGCGCTGCTCTCTGGGATAAGGACAGACAGACAGTAGGAGACAGACAGCAGTGCATTAGGAAAATGCACTCTTCCACAAACGAATGAGTAATGTGGACTTCCCCTGAACCCTGTACTCCTCGAAAACAGTGATAGTTAAAAAACACCCCTGGCCTATTGTGGAAAGAACCACCCCTTCCCTATGCGACTTGGAAAAGGCACATGGATGACCCTAGTGTACCTATGTATAGACAGACACAGACCCTCCAAATTTCCATTCTTTGTCTCATAGCTTCCCTCAAAACTAGCCAGACACAGAGGTAAACATTCCCTGTTCCTGATTGCCTGAGACCTCCCTGATGACAGACGCACCCCAGCTGGAAAATCACTTGAGTGAAACTTGTGCATGCTCCCTCCACAAGTCCCAGGCAAAACATGCTGCCAAGATGCTCTGATTTTCGAATCCAGGGTGCTCCCCCGATCTCATCTGAGAGAATAAAGTCAATTTCTTTCCTTGCTCCATTTCTGTCTTTGACAAGGCATTAGATATATTATAAACCTATTCGAGGGGTTTTTTGTCCTCCTCATAATGTGTTTGCCAACAAACCTTCTCTGAATTTAAAAGTAACTCTCTTGGGTTGAAATCACCTTCACGCAGGGTTGAAAGGCAGAGACAGTCGTGATTCAAACTTAATTACTAAATTCTAAAGTTATACTCTGTGAGAATTAAATTGGGAGTTAGAGGAAATTGTTCATCAATAGAATCCTTTGGGCAATGTTCACTAGTGAGAATGTAAGCTTCTCCTCTGCTTTGCCAGCCAATGTCATTGATTTCATAAATAACAAATTAAGTTTAATTAGTTTATTTTATTTCAGTGGGACATTTACTATATGGGGTATTGAACTATATTGGTCTTCATTATAAATAGAAAAATTATAAAATGAAAAATATATTTTATCAACGTCAATATATTTTTGCTGATAAAAACTTTGCCAATGAAAAAGTAAAAATTCTTTTTCATGTATCTATATGTATTTTTATTGTATTTTTTCCCATTGTTATTTATCCCCCTTACACTCCCCTCCACCTGGCAATCACCGCACTGTTGTCCATGTCCCTGAGTCCTTTCTCTTTTTGTTCGATCCCTCCACCCCCAACCCCCTACCCCTTAGCTGTCAGCCTGCTCTCCATCTATGAGTCTGTCTCTGTTTTGCTTAGTTCAGTATGTTCATTAGATTCCACATGTGAATGAAATAATATGTTATTTGTCTTTCTCTGACTGGCTTATTTCACCTAACATAATGTTTTCTAGGTCGATTCATGCCATCACAAAGGGTAAAATTTTCTTCTTTTCTATGGCCAAGTAGTATTCTGTTATGTAAATGTCCCATAGTTGTTTTATCCACTCATCTACTGATGGACATTTGGGCTGCTTCCATATCTTGGCCATTGTAAATAATGCTGCAATGAACACAGGGGTGCTTATGTTCCTTTGCATTAGTGTTTTGGGTTTCTTCGGATATATCCACAGATTCTTATTTATCTTGTGCCTAAAGTATTTCTACAGTAGCTGAAAGCTGAAATTACTCACTTTGTTCAACTAGGGTTTTCTGAAATAGTCAATTGTACTTGATATGATAAGGATACTATCAATCATTCATACCATAGTATGAATTACTGTGTTTGTAGAATTTTCTTTCACTTGGATAAAATCATCATCAGTGAAGAAATGAGACTTTGTAACAAGGTTGTGGGCGAAGAGGAGAATAGGGCAATTTATGCAGGCTTGGGTGAGAATGCTATTGTATGGTGGAAATATCGGGTAACTAGAGACAGCATGAAAAGTATGGGAGCCAAACAGAAGACGAGACAGACACAAGAGATGGATTTATTTGCTAATATTCCTATCCCAGTTCCTAGAGCTTTCACAGGTTTGTGAATTGATTAGTAATGAAGTAATTAGTAATAGGAACATATCTGACGAAGATCCTTATTACAAAGATAGACTTCTAACAAATACAGGTGTACACCTTGAGAATTCTCTGTGTTCAGTACAACTGGTGGCCTGAGGTGTGATCAGGAAGCAGATCAGCAGGTTATGCAGACCCGGGTGATGCTATAAAGATGGGATCCCACAGATCCGGAGACTTGCCTTGCCACTCCCACTCTTGAACACTGGTGGGTCCCAGGACATGAGTACAGATGGACAGTCCACATACCATATGTCAAAATCTTTGGAAGTTGTCAATGAGACTGGTAAAATGCTTGATAAATATATTCTATCTTGCTATCTTATCAAATATACCTTCATAAGTGCCTGGAAGATTAGGTTCAAATTTAGGAACTGGCTATGCGGGGAGAGCTGGCTCCCTGGCCCTCCAACTGCAGTCCAGCCCACTTCTCTTCCCACCCCTGCCCCATGGGGCCTTGTGTGCATGTGTGCAGCCCCTCCTGTTACTATACGTTCAAATTCTGCTCCCATCCATGCCCACAGCCTCCACCCCCCATGCCCACCCCAGTCACTCCTTGAGCCTCCGAGCATACACAGCAGTGGCATAATCAACCTTCAGGGTGGAGGATGTGGGGTAGGAGCCTGTGTAGGTCAGGGATGTAGGCTTGAGATCATTTGAGCAGAGAATTTCAGAGAATTCTTGGGATCATTTGAACATTGATCATTTCCTGGAGGGCGGGGCTTGGGTTTCAGGTAGACACAAGGCCCCCTCTCCCTTGGACTTCTTGCTCTGGAAGGCAGGGGTGGTGGCTGCGGATGTGGCTAGAGGATGGTCAGAGAGGGACCCTACAGGCAGGAGTGTCCAACCCGTGGCCTACAGGCCACATGTGGCCCAGGATGGCTATGAATATGGCCCAACACAAAAATTGTAAGTTTACTTAGAACCTTTTTTTTTTTGCTCATCAGTTTTCATTAGTGTCTGTGTATTTAATGCGTGGCTCAAGACAACTCTTCTTCCAGTGTGGCCCAGAGACGCCAAAAGGTTGGACACCCCTGCAAGCATGTGGCCCTTCTTGCCAGGGTCTGAGGCAGTGCCTATAACCTTACTGTAGTCACACCTCTATTTGTCATAGTGTGTCTACTTTATATACGCAGTGACTGCTAATAAATGAATTTCATTCCATAATAAGGATTTAGTTCTTCTCAAGGAATCATTAGTATGAACTCTTTAAAATCTTGAGTTGCAAGACTTCCTTTGGGCTGTAGGGAGGCTGGGTGGCAAAATGACCGTGGAGCCAAGAGCACGGCCCTGGTAAAAGCCCTGGTGCAGAGTGCGGCCTGGCCCCGCACCGGTCAACTCCTTCCGGGGTCACACCCTTTCCCAAGCATTCCCCTGCTCCACTCCAAGGCACCTCTTGACACCCGCTTTTCCAGGGTCTGTTCACAGCTAGAGATACTGACCAGATATTATTTTACCCAGGAAACTCCATGGGCTACAGGAATGTCTACTCAAATACTTGAAGTTTCAAACATGATTGGTGTTGTTTGTTTTAAGGGATCTGAAAAAAAATCATCATGGATTCAAGCCAACTACATAACATTCTATGGAATGAAGAAAAAAAACTCTTCACCAAGGGAGCTCCCTAAAGCTTTCATTCTGACAGCAAAATAGACATTTCTGAATTACCCAATGAGTTTAATTTGCTAAATAGTAATTAGCTATGATTTAAATAGAAGATTATTTGAAGAACTGAACAGAATAACACTGTTTATCTTGAGCTTAATCCGAGTAATTGACTACTCTCGAACTTTGATGTAGAGGGAAGCAACTACCATCTGTTTCCGTAGGAAGATTATTTTTTGAGAGGAACCACTGTAAAGGGTAAACCATTTCTGGAGCAGCGATTTTCCACTGGTGTGCCGCAGAATTTTTAAAATGTGCAATACCAGAATATTTAGTCAAGGGCACTGACTTCTTTTTCCCTAGATTGTCAAATAAACAAAATGACAGCAGCTAATATAATATAATAGCCATCTGGTGTGAATAAATCAAATTACACCTATTTTTCAAAATCAGATTGGCAAAAACATATATTTTTTGGTGTGCTGCAAAATTTTAGTAATTAGTCAATGTGCACCGTGGATGCGAGAGGTTGAAAATCGTTGGTCTGGAGCCTGGTACGCCCTCCGTATGCACTGCAGCCCGTCGATCCCATGTGTCAGTATTAACACACACTTCTGAGCCAAGACCTGACTCCGAGTGTCTGACGCGGGCAAGATGGCAGGCACCACTTGGCTTTGCACGGGTTTTAATTTCCAAGTAGCAGCGATTTCTGCTTTCTCTCAGGTGTGCTGGGGAGGATTTTTGTGGAAGTCAAAGCAGCGCTAACTAGCAAGCCAAGTTGGTTTTAGGCTGTCAGCGTCCCTGAACGGCCCTCCCACACAGCCACCGGAACACACAGTCCTGTCGAAACTCACAGCGGGGACCGAGTCCATCCGGGCCCAAGGGCAGCTTCCCGACCTTTGGGTGTGACAGGCCCCAGAGATTTCATAGTGATGCACATTGTGTCCCTCTACTCAGGGCACCTATTTTTGGAGTGTGAGAGACAAAGACCGTGTCTGACGAACACTCAAGCTGGTGTGTACGGGTGGTGCCACCCTCCGCGGCATTCAGAGACGAGGGTTGCAGGCAATCGTCGGACTGCATCTGTAGCTGTGCTTTTCCTTAACTTACAGCGGCTGCGTAATTCACTTTATGCCATTCTCCACCTCACCATTCTCCCCAGCCACGACAAACAGGGGGTTTTGCCGAGCATGGAGAAGCTGTGCCCTGTAATCTTAATACTTTTTCAGTCTTGGGCAGGACAGCTGTAAACATGTCAAGTTAATCAGCTGCCTTTTTCTCTGTCTCAACTTCTGCCCATGTTACACCTGAAGCCGGGCCCCCTAAAGCACAGATCGGTAAAGCGCAAACCCATGACTGTGTCCGGGACTCTTTCCTGAGTGGAAGACCTTGAGCTCTGCAGATCCTGCTCCTTCTGTGGGCTCTTCATCGTCTTTCCCTCATCCCTGCCCCTGCCTTGTGAGCGATCATTGCCAAAAATGCCTGAGTGTTCCCTGGTGGGGTCAGGCACCCTTGAGTCATATCTTAATTGGAACCTGTCCAGTCTTTGGGATTTTTTCCCCCAGATTCTTATTTATTTGTTGATAGCTTCTCTTAAATATATCACTCCTCCCTCTTTATCCTGCTGCCAGTTCAAATCTATTTTTCTAGAGATAGCTTCTCCCAACCCTTTCTGGAGGTTTGAATCCTGACGCCATATTTAAGGACAGTAGACCAGGGTCTTGCTATACATGGACAGGTCTCCCCCAAAGACATTGATAGGAGTCTGGTCTTGACTTTCAAAAGGCTGCCCGGGTTCCCAGTTGTTGGGTGTGACAGAAATAGACACAGGGAAGGAGGTCCTTGGGCATTGTATGTGGCCTGCCCAGCTGCCTGCCCTGAGGCCAGACCTCCCTGGGCCTCTCCAACCAGCAAGTGGCTTAGCCCAGGGCACTTCTCCCGGCCCGTGCAGCCCTCGTTTATCAGGGGCCTATGGCTATGTCTTGTGCCTAATTTATGACTTAAAGGGATCCAGGTTTACACGAATCTGTAGGTTACATTCTGTATACCTAGGAAGGAGGTGGCAAGGGACCGACGAAGAGAAGAAGGTCTGTGGGAACATGGAGCACACTCAGGAAGGCTTTGCAGAAGAGTTAGGTTTGGAACAGACTGAAGGGTGGAGATTGTGTTTTGACCAAAATATGTAAAGAGGATATTCAGATCAGTTTGGATCAACTCCTTGGAAAAGACCTGGCAATTAATTTCGAGGTCCTGGACTTCAGGGTAAGAGGAACTTTGAGAGTTGTGAGCAGCTGGCGGTGAACACCCTGATGGCAGGGGTGTGTTGTTCCTTGTTGTGTCCCTTCGCCCAGCCCAGCGCCCCAACCACAGCGCCCCAACCGTGCTTGGCTGAGAGTCTTTCTGCGTTGACTGAGTGCCGAGCAAGGCCTTGCCTGGAGTTTTACGTGTTTATCCACTTCCTGGTAGGAAACAGCCCATTAGATGCTGAGTAACTTTTCTCCCTCAGTTCTCCTTTCTAATAGAGGGCAAGCTGGCTTATGACCTCTGAAGATATGCCTTGTTCTCTTCAAGGGCTCTAGAAGAATTACTGAGGTCCCTTTGCCTCCCAGAGGAAAACTCTATCCATATGGCCTGAAGAGCTGCCCCCACCCCCAAGACCTTTTCTGAAGTTCTTCCCTGTAGCAACACACTAGTTGCCTGACGTACTTACTACCAAGTGATCCAAAATAAGGTGAATAATGGCCAAATCAACCTCACTGATACATTTCATCAATAAAATACACAGCAGTTATGAAATCTGCATCCTCAGGTTAGGAAATGGTCTACAGCAGTATTAAGAAGTCATGGGTAGGACTAGTCATTGGGTGGGTGTTAGAATGCAGTACATTCGGTTTTGAAGGGCTGGGCCAGGAGCTGGGGCAGCCCATGCATACTGCTCACACAGGGCTCAGCTCACTCAGGGCTCAGCTCACTCAGGGCTCAGCTCACACAGGGCTCAGCCCATGCATACTGCTCATACAGGGCTCAGCTCACTCAGGGCTCAGCTCACTCAGGGCTCAGCTCACGCAGGGCTCAGCTCACTCAGGGCTCAGCTCACACAGGGCTCAGCCCATGCATACTGCTCATACAGGGCTCAGCTCACTCAGGGCTCAGCTCACTCAGGGCTCAGCTCACGCAGGGCTCAGCTCACTCAGGGCTCAGCTCACTCAGGGCTCAGCTCACGCAGGGCTCAGCTCACGCAGGGCTCAGCTCACTCAGGGCTCAGCTCACGCAGGGCTCAGCTCACTCAGGGCTCAGCTCACTCAGGGCTCAGCTCACGCAGGGCTCAGCTCACGCAGGGCTCAGCTGGCTGTGGCGTGTGGAGACTCTGCGCCTCATTAGTGCCAAAACATGCACTCTCCAACAGATCGTTTTCTCTGTGAGGGTATTACTTTAACTAAGGCAGAGAGGCAGAGTGTCCACAATAACTGAGTGAATAACAGAACATAAAAATTGTTTCAAGGTCCACATCCTGGTCAGCTTAGATTTTGTGTGTTTGAGAAGGGACAGGAGCAGTGAGCAAAGAGGAGCTGTGTAGACGCCTCTGAACAGCTCAAAGGAGAAACAAAAGAGGGAAGCAGATCATTGCTCCTTTTTTCTTATCCTGGCAACCAAAAGCCTAAATGGTCTCCAGCGTGTCTCTCTCTCTGTCCCCCAAGGTGTTAATGGAGAATTAACTCCACAGCTGTGTAAGTAACAATAGTATCACCACCTCTTCTATTACCATCCTTGTCAGCGCCAGGGTGGGCTGTATGTCAGGGATCCTACTGTGCTTTTTCCATTTATAGTTGTCACTATTATTTGTAACAACCTTGCAAGCAATGTTACTTCTTTTCCTTTCTAAAGATGAGGAAGCTGAGGCCTAGTGCGGTAAAGACCCCACCAAAGTCTCCACACAGAGCAGTTTCTCAGGCCTGGGGCATGGCATTGGGGACCAGACAATGTTTGCTGTGAGCTGAGGGGCCTGTCCTGCAGGTTGAGTGCACTGCAGGGTGTTTAGCAGAATCCACAGCCTCTCTTAAGTGCCAATAACTCTTCTGTGGGTCGTGACAACGGAAAATGTCTCCAGACATTGCCAAGAGTCCCCATGGTGGGTAAAAGTGCTCCTGGTTCTATGACACTGTTCATAGAGTAAGTGGCTAACCTGAAATCCGAATCCTTAGATAGAAACATAATGAATACGTAAACATCACCACTTGTGGGAAGAGACTGCCTGGCAGGGCTGCAGAACGATTAGAGGCTTTCTGGTTGTTACAGCAATTAATGTTGTTTCAGAATAAAGGAGCATATAATAATAATTGCTGACATTTATTGAGTGCTTACTACGTTTGGAGATGTATGCCAAACACTTTCTATATGTTTGCCCATTTAATCATCTCTACAACCGTGTGACGAATGCTCTGCCTGCAGACTCAGCCAATAATAAAATAGATTCAGGAAAGGAATTTTGCCATTGCTGCAGCATGAGAGCATTCTGCAATGGCTAATAATTTTTCCAAGTTCAACTCTGGAGTTCTTGTGAGATATTAGATTGTAATGACATCTGTGGTTCCAATTACCCTCAACTAGGAAATGTACCTGCTCAAACCTGAGCTGTCAAAAAAGAGTTGTTCCGAACCATTTTTTGTGGCATCAACCAATTAGTTGACAGGATCACAGACCCTTTTCGGTACCTGGTGTGGAACTGCCTGTCACCTCTCTCAGGGGGGTGCGTGGAGCCTGCTGGGAAAATGAAAGCCGTTCAAACCTGGCTTCTAGCATTTTTCAGACTCATGGTTCCTTAACACTGTCTCTTCTAAAAGGCCATTGTTTTTTAAAGTGTTTTCTAGATCAAAGTTATAGTCTCAGAAAAAAAATGTGATTGTGAACTTATGAGTTTGCATTAAACCAATGACTTAACAGTTACCATTTCAGAACAAGAAATTAAAGTCCAATGTCAGCAGAGGCAAGCTTAGTACCACGCTGCAAATGAATGAAGGCTGTCTCAGAAGTTGGTCTAATAATAACTTAATAACACAACAAACTATACTATGGTTCACAGAGAGAAGAATTCTGACATGTATGTCAGATCAATTACTGATGCTGAACATCTTTAAGGCATGTACTTTGGAGGGTCAGTTTATGGAATAAAATGATGTGAACACGGGATGGGGAGAAAGATGAATGTGGGGGAGTGGAGCAGGGATGCTAATTCTAAAGTGGAAGGTGCCTAGATTGGTAAGAAAGAAAAAAGGTGAACAAAAGTGGAGTCAATATGGAGATGAAACCCAGAGTGGCCGGGGCTCAGAGTGGGGGAGGTGGTACCCAGATCCGCGCCTACAGGTCTCCTGTGGCTTCATGAGGCCCACAAGACTCTCACCAGCCTCCCTCAAGGCAGAACGAGGTAACTGGGCATATGTGGAATTAATAGGCTGTGGCAAAGTGTGACTGTGGGGAGGCGCTTGGGGAAAGCTTGTAGTGTGGGTGAGGGAGGGTTTCTGGGGAGTGGGAGGGCTTGTATGGTGTTGGGTTTCTGGGGAATGTGAGGGCTTGTATGGTGTTTCAAGCGCAGCACAAGCTGCTCCTTCCGCCAGGGGTGGGCCAGCCAGGGGTGGACGACGCGCAGAGCATCTGTAGAGGCTCGGGCCTGTGCTCGGGATGGCCCACACTCAGCTTCATGCTCTGCTATCACTATGTTTAAATTTGTAAGTTTTTGAAGATGAATCTCCATATTTTCATTTTAATCTTGGATCCACAAATTATATAGCTGGCTCAGGGCAGCACTTGCCATGCTGTCCTGGTGCACTTCTGTAATGGGCCACCTCTGCATTACTCTGGGAGGGGCCCCAGGAGTCACACAAGGGTTATTATGCACCAGACACTGTGCGGACACTTCCTAGAGGAAAACAGTGAAGTACTCTATTCCTTTAATTCTACGGTAACGTCAAATATGACATTCACCGTTTCTTTTGTTCTGAGACAAATAAACATATTAGCTCTGCATATAAACGATATAACCTATACCTAAATGATCTAAGAAACATTCAATTGTAAAACAAACACCAAAAAAAAGGGCATCTTGGCACAGCAGACAGATAGTTCTGGGCTATTTAAATCCAGCGAAACATCGGTGTACTCTGAAAAAGAGCAGCGAAGAGGCTCTTCTGCATGTGATTAGCTGAAAGACGAAAAGAGCTGACACTCCGGCTCTGAGATCTAACTCTGATGACGTTGGAAATTGTTGTCATGGGCTTGCTCATTCTGTTTAGTGTAAGCAGACCTATCATTTCAATATCTTGGATCTTCTCATGCAGCTGAAGAGCAGGCAGATACATCCATCTAATTAAAAATTTTCCCACAAGTGGGGCATAAAGCCCCTTTTGCAGAAAGACACTTTCCCTCTATCAGGCAATTTTCTGAGAGTTTTTGTCGATGCCTTCCCTCAAGGTGAATGCTTCTTTCGCTGCTCAGAATTTGGGGCCCGATCGCCCTCTCTTCCCTAGACAGCCCCTAACCGAGGAGCGGGTTGCACAACAGATGCCGCATTGCACAGGTTCGCTTACGACAAGCCCAGGTCCCACCTATGGGCCTCTCACCAAATCCGGCTTGAAAAGATCCCCCCACTGCTTCACCCCAGGGCTTGAGGACAGAACACAGAGAGTTACCTCTGCAAAGGGCCTCAGCATTTGCTCTCTACCTTAGTCACCGAGAACGCACTAAAACCTAACCAGGTGTCTGATGTGGTGTCGTAGGATGGTCTCCTACTTGTATTTACCTGCCTGAGAACGCTTTGCTAAACACCTGCTATGTGCATGGAGCAGAGCAAGGTGAGGGGGTGGGGGAATCTGAAGACAAGTGAAACAGAGCCTCGGACCTGGGGTGGGGTGACAGGGCCCAATCTAGCAGAACGGAAAATGATGCATGCATAAAATCTGTGCCAACGAGGCCAGTCGCCTAATCCCTGTTTCCTACGATCTTGTGGCCTACTCATTTCACATCACTACACTGAATGCTGTCACTTCACATCCACGTCACCTGCCTGAGAGACCTGGGTCTAACCCTCTTTATAAATGATGGGAGCAGGATGCTGACTCATAAATATTCAACAGTGGTAGCAATGGTAATGATCCATTTCCCATTGCCTTGCAGTCAAAATGAGCCTGGTTTTCTTTGGGTCAATCTAGGAAGAAACTTACTGTAACTATGACAACAGCAGCGACAATGACAACACTACTACTTTTACAACTCCTTTTCAGTGTCTCCATGTGGCTTACACGCTCCTTCATTTGACATACATTGTTTCTTACCTTTCGCTATTCATGATTATCCTAGCTTTCTCGAAGAAGAAATGAAATGTCAGAAAGTTAAGCCTCTTGCTGCTGGGGTGGAGCTGGAGCCCAGGCACAGTTTGATCTCACAACCGTCCCCCTGAAGCCCTTCCTGCATTGAGAATGGGGGTCTCGGCAGCCCCTCCTCCTGGTGGGAGCCTTGGGATGAAAGCTCAGGTCCTCTGGGAGCACTAAGGAAAGGGCTGAGGGAAGAGCAGGGACTGCATTGCTGCAATGGAAACCCAAGTGCTGGGGTAGAAACCACTCCTCGTAAACACTTTTTTCCCCTTAGGTTGGCATTAGTATTCTGGAACTGCCAGAGTCCTTGCTGGCTTGTAAAAAAAGACCATAACCTTTTTATTGGAAAAGCCTAATGGTGCAAGGGGAAAAAGAGCAAGAAAGAAGTTCTCAGCTGCAGAAAGAGGAAAGAGAGAAGGAGACAAAGGGAAAACATTTCTAGAACATTCATTTAGTACCCTGAACTATTTTAAATAGCTACTCAGCTTCTTCAAGCTGCTGGGCTGCTGGGCTCTGAACGCCTGAGGAGGGTACCTTCCGAGAGGCCAGTGCTCCAGGTGCACAGAGCACACAAACTTAACACCTCCATTCCTGAGGCTCCTGTGCAAGCCTGGAGGAGGAAGGACAGGTTTAAGGAAGATAATGGGCCACGCCATCCATTCACTCCTCCCAGCCCATGGAGCTATCAAGTCAGGTCGTTAGAAGGCACATACTTGAGGCAACTAATTTCAGTTTAGTTAAGACAGATCAAGTTTGGCCATTGTAACTTTTTTGAAAGTGTTCTGTGTGTCAAGCAGGAGGCAGTCAGAAGATCCAGTCTCGTGGGGCCTCATGGAACTAACCCCTACAGCCCAACACCTAAGGCCACGCCGCAGTGTGAAGCCCTTCGCTGCTACTAAGTATTCTGATGAACCTTCTCTCTCACTAGCATGGACCCAAAGTCCCCCCCAAAGGGCCTTTTCCACCTTTTCTTTAAAGCAGTGATTTGGAAACTCATAAAACAGCAATGAAAAGAAAAGAAAGAGAATGATAATATTAGAGTGCAGTGTACATTAAGAGTCGGAACTGTATTGTGAAACCTCGTTTAATATCTGTGTATGTATGCACTGGGATGTGAGATAAATTTCATTTCTCACTATGGGTCACGTTCGAAAAGTTGGAAAAGCTCTGCCTCCAGCCGTGATGCTCCCTTCCCACCTCTTCTTCTAGCCAGACCCTTTGTTTTGGAGGGCACTGCGGCTTTGCGCCTACCTCTGAGACTCAACATTTCACACACTCCTGCCTTCCAGAAGCCAACCGACTCATGACTAGCACTTTGGTTCCTGCGCCCCATGCCCACTGCCTGTGCTAGGACCACTTCCCACCCTCACACCCCCACACAGGGGGCTGTGGCCCAGGCTCCAGCCTGGCGGGGTCACTGGATGCCCTGATCACTTACGTACAGGTCCCTTTTACATTTGCAGCAAAGCTATTGTCAGCCTAATAGCTATTGCCTTACAATGTCTCCCACTGGTTGTAGAGAGTGATGCTTTAAAGAAAAGCAAGGGCTTGCCTGAAGGGGTGGAACCTGGGCCTTGGGAACGGTCCAGGGTACAAAGGCTGTCTGTCGGGATTTCGCCAGAAGGCTCCCCACCCTGGCTTTCCTGACCCAACTCCTCATGTATCCTTCTTTGGGGATCTCAGTGTGTAACTTGATATTTGCTCTTAGCCACAAGCAACAGCTGCCCACCTGGGCTTCAGTAACAAGAACTAGTATTTTTATTAAGGGCTTACTGTGAACCAGACACTGTGCTAAGCACACCATTGCCATTGTTCTACATACTGTCACAACCAGATCATAGGTGGGTAACATTCTACCCCATTTTACAGACAAGGGAATGAGCCATGCCCAGAGGCTGGCCCAAGGCCAGCTGGGATTTGAACCTGGCCAGCTGGCTCCCATGCCTGCACGCTTGACCACTGCACCATGTAGGTTCCGTTGCATGAGGCTGTTTTAAGTTCTGCCTAGTCTCACTGCTGCCTGGCCAGGACAGGAAAGTGCATCGGCTTCATCACGATACATTTCTCTAAGGGCTGAGATTCAGGAAAATGGCTTTTCTTCTAAAGTTTTGGTATATTCTTAGTCATCAGCTAAGAATGACATAGTTATGTTTTCCTGTTTTGCCTTGGCTTCCAGGAGGCTCACAATTAATTTTAAATGTTTGTTGTGTGTTAATTCTGTGGTTGGCATAATTTCTTTCTCTTTTTCACTGCTTTAATCTTTCACTTCCATTTATGTGAACATATACGCATATTTAACTATAAACCACCTCTAAATTATAACAAGAAGGGAAATAAAGAGATAAGCATTCTATTCTCTGGAAAGTTGCCTAATGACCTGGAGCACCTATCTGAATTACTTAAAAGAAGGCTTGATAATATCACTACAAAAAACTGTGCACAGCAGAGCTCTTCTACCCCGGTTTTGCCTTGGAAACAGTGGATGTACGGCGTTATGCTTTGCTCTGTGCTTTGGCAAAACCTCAGGGAGAGCTGGAGGAGCTGCCACACACGGCTGTGCAGACCACGCACGGCACACTCGGGGCCGCGCCATTCACATCAGAAGCTGTGGGGTTGCTCAGTGTGCAACCTGCGCATCTGTGCACAGCAGCTCAAAGAGTGTCGTTGGGTTCACAACACTCTACTTCTCATCAAGTCACTACTGACTGGGGCCAGAGCAGTTTGGAGAGGAGGTGGTTGCGGAGCAGGGCGGCATTCCACGACTCCCGTTTCTCTTCCCAGGGGAAGCCATTCCTCCTCGCTCTGGATTGAAGCCCCGGGAAATGAAACATGGGTGAGGAGGAGCGTTCCCCCCCTGCGTTTGTGCAGGAGCACTGAGTTTGGGAGGGGCAGGGAAGACGAGAACGGGCCAGAAAGATGCTAAACTGAGCAGGCAATCCATCATCCCAGAACCTCTCGAGTTTCTTCTGGCTTCCTTTTGGGCACTAACTGGAAACGCCTGCTCCTTCAGAGTCTGTTTCCTAACTACGAAGGAAGGAAGGTTCCAGGTGAGTGTGGGGATGCTGAGAAGGAATGTGGTCACATTCAAACTACTGGCATCTCCGCTGCTTCCTCCTCCGGAGCCTCACTTTGGGGCACCTGCCTAAGTGGCCTGTCAGCTGCAGGGAGAGTCCTTTCCTCCTGGGTGTCCTCCTCTGGGGACCGCTAAGCAGGGGACGGAGGGGGTTGTATAAGTGTGTTAAATATATGGTCTATTTTTATTCATTATTTAGTTTTTGTTTTTTCAGCTTCATTGAGGTATAATTGACAAATAAAATTGTAAGATACTTAAAGTGTACATCGTGGCTGTTTGATATACGTATACATTCTCTTATTTATTTGGTGAGGACATTTAAGTTCTCTCTTGGCAAATTTCAGTCACACGACACGCTGTCATGAACTGCAGTCACCGTGTTTCACACTACCCCTCAAACCTTACTCACCTCATAGCTGAAAATTTGTGCCATCACCAACCTCTCCCTTCTTCCCAACCCCCCAAGCCCCTGGCAGCTGTTTTGCTACTTTCTGTTTTTAGGAGTTAGACTGCAGTATTTGTCTTTCTTTGTCTGGCTTATTTCGCTTAACATAATTCCCTCAAGATCCAGCTACATTGTCACAAATGGCAGGGTTTCCTTCCTTTGCAGGTCTGAATAGTCCATTCCGCTGTGTATATATGCGTAGCCATTCATCTGGTGATGGACATGTGGGTCGTTTCCATATCTTGGCTGTTGTGAATAATACTGCCATGACCTTGGGAGTGCAGGTACCTCTATGACATCCTGTTTTCATTTTTTTTTGGAAATATACCCAGAAGTGGGAATGCTACATCCAATCTGTTTTAGTTTTTGGAGGAAACACTATACTGTTTTTCATAGTGGTTGCACCAATTTACCTTCCCACCCACAGTGCACAAAGGTTCCCTTTTCTCCACATCCTTGCCAACACTTCTGTCCTCCTTTAAAACGATGGGGCCAATACAAAGTGGGAAACACAGGCTTTTCCGGGGGCTGCGGCTGGGAAAGGGCGGGAGGGGAGGGGCCGAGCTCTGAACCACCCCAGGGTGCCGGCCACAACACCCTGGCGGCCATCACATTAATTGCCAAGAAAAGGTCTGCTGTCACTGACAATGGTGTAAGGCACGCAGACCCACTAAAGGAGAGCCGGTTTTAAATTGGCTCCAGGGCAGCGAAGGCATGATCTGAGTCCTGCGGCCCAACGCGCCGCATCCTAATCTGGGCTCCAGCGCACAGCCTGGGGCAGTTTGCTAATCTGTGTCCCAGTCTCTTTATCTGGAAAATAGGAAAACGGGGAAAATAACCCTGTCTGCATCCTGGGATTGAGATGGATAGTTAAAGAGACAATGTGTACAAAACAGCAACATAAAGCGCAGGGCGGACCCTCTGAGTAAGTCTGGATGACCCGCAGAGAAAGGCCGTTTCCCTCGGTGAGCAGAGCGAGCAGCGGAGCTCACGGGGCCTCGTTTCTTGTGTGCCGCTTGTACCCCAGCCGTTAAGGGTTGTTCAAGGGTAATTTTCACCGTGTTTCAGCCCGCACACTGTCTTTAGATCGTAAACCGCCTTCCTGGAGGTTAGATATGACCCTGTTGTAAGCGCTCAACAAATGGTAGTTATCATTATTAAAGATTGCTCAGTTAACAAGTGCTCAAGGATTTATGATGAGTGAAGATGATATTTGAAATTTAAGAAATAGCTGCCGGTTAGACCAGAGGGACCATGGCTACTTTATTTAATTCATAAGGCAAAGTATTAATGTTTCATTTTTCTTCAGAGATGCTGGTGTTCCCTCCTCACCCACCACTTACCCCTCCTCCCCTTCATCCTGCTCCCTCCCAAATAATTGCTTTGTAGATTCAATTTAAAAATCTTGTTACTTCGGACCTAGTTCTCTGTTTAGTTAATGATTTAGTCTGCACTAAAAGGAAGCTTACCTCATACCATTTATGCAGATAGGATTTTTCTGTTATTAAGTCTCACGGAAACAGGGCTGCCAAGGGCATGGGCAATTGGGTCCTGGCCGTTAGGAAATGATGGCATTAATTAGAGATTACAGATGATGTTACCAAGGCTTCAACCAGAAGAGAGCTGTTATCAATGAGTTTTCCCTGAGAGTAAAACTTTCCCTATCGTGCATGTTACAGATTGCCAAATCTTAGTTTAAACCAGTGATTCTCAACCCTGGCTTCCAGTTAGAATTCCCTGCAGAGCTTCCAGAAAATACCAAAGCCGGAGCCTGACTCCCAGATTTAACTGGCTTGGGGTGCGCATCAGACCTCTGTATTTAAGGCTTCCCACAGGATTCCACTGGGCCGGCTAAACCTCTCAGCGTGGTCTTCACTCCCGGTTCTCAGACCCTGAGCATCAAAGCCCTAGGATCACCCGCAGAACTTGTTAAACTCAGACTGCCGATTCCCACCCCCAGAGTTTGTGACAGTGTGTGCGAGGTGGGGCCAGAGACTGTGAGTTTTTAACAAGTTCTCGGGTGATGCTGGTAATGCTGGTTCCGGACCACACTGAGGATCACTGCACACTTGGATTGGCTCACACGGTTTCCGAGGCTGAGAAGTCCCACAGTTTTGCTCTCTGCATGCTGGAGACCCGGGAAAGCTGTGAGTGTGACTCAGAGTAGGGTTGGGGAGAGAGGGGTGGTGGAGAGGCTGCTGGTCCAAAGGCTCCAGAACCAGAGGTTCTGTTTCCAAAGCAGGAGAAGATAAGCATAAACATCCCAGGAGAAGGACAGAAGAAGTAGTCTCTCCTTCCTCTGCCTTTTTGTTCTACTTGGGCCCTCAATCCACCTGGACGATGCCCATGGTGGAGGGTGATATTTTTATTCAGTCTACTGAATCAAATGCTAATCTCTTCCGGAAACACCCTCTCAGACACGTGCACGCAGAAATCATCTTTCACCAGCTATCCGAGCGTAGGCCTTCTTTAGGTCAGCGAAGTTGAAATATAGAATTAACCACCACAAGCCTTATTTTTGCCTGTTGCCATTTTTACACTCTCTTCCACCCACACAGAGCCCCTAATATTGCTCTAATAAATACACTGTGCTCCCTCTACCCTGTAGGTCTCGGAACATGCCGTTCCTTTGCCTGCAACACCTTCCCACGTCACAAGGCACACTTCCTTGAGAAGAGGTGGTAATTCAGTTTTCACTGACTGCGTTAGGTTTCCTCCAGCAAACCCAAATTAGGGAACTTACACTAAATTCGTTCACGTTAATATAGACGCTTTTACAATATGCGGTTTTTCATTAAATAAGGTTTATTTCCTATGTGGAAGCGAATGCAAAAATAAACTACGGCTGTACTTTCTTTTTTTCACACTTGGGATGTTTTTAATACATTTTACATTAAGTCATTATAAGCTTCTTAAAAAATCATAATCTGTTAGGAAAAATAAGGAAATTGAACTGCTACATTATTAACAATGGAACCACATAGTGACATTGGGTGAGTACATATCAGTATAAGTGAATATAAAATAGATTCTAAGTCTTTCCATCTTCCACCCTCACTAGCCACTCATTTCTCTTGAGATGACTTTGCCTCTGGGGAAAGGGCACTGTGCCGAGTGGGGAAGAGATGAATGAATGCCCTTTCCTCCTGCAGTTTCCTGTGCAAGTTTTCCTGGGCAGTTAGCGCCTTATGACTCTTCTTGGCTTCCCTTAAATTACTTCAGACGGTCCAAGTAAAAAGAGAGAAGCAAATAACCCCCAAATGATGGAGTCAGAGATACTGACCAATTTAAACTTTATTTTTTCACACTGAGTTAGTAATTTTTAAAGTAAGGAAGTCTCTTATAAGACCTGTTAAACTGAGGTCTAAAGCAATTATTTTTGAAATGAAAAATGTTTCTCTCTCTCTTCTCTCTCTTTCTGCCTCTTTCTTTCATCTATCTGTTGCAATGAAACTGGCTTTCATTGTTCTGTCCCAGGGTTTGTGCATTTAGAGAGAAACAATCTGAAGTGGAGAAGTGATATTTGAAAGACTGCCCAAACAATCAAAATAGCTACAACATATAGAATTAATGTGTCGTCATTGTACTAAGTGTTATATGTGTGCATGTGTATCATACATACACATATATTGCTGTATTTAAACTTCATAAAAGTGTGATATAAGTACTGTTATTACACTGTTGCGGTCCACATTTTACACCGGAGGAGAATGAGGCACACAGAAGTTAACAGACTTACCGAAGGTCAGGCAGCCAACAAGCAGCAGAGCTGAGATGTGACAGCCGTTGCTAGAGTCGACCTGCTATACTACCAACCATTCTAAACTGCTTCTTTGGTTAACTTAATCTGTTTAACCAAGTAATCATTTAATGAAAAGAAAGATACACAGTGGAATGACCTAGACAATAGAATTTTAACTTTTCATTGAATCGTGTTGCTTGTATCTAGATCTAGCATCAGCTGGACTCCTTTCCATCTTTAGCTAAACCAACCTCAGAGCAGTGCTGCGGGCGAGGTGTGTCTGGGGTAGAAAGGTGATAACAGCCTCTCCATGAGACCTTTCTTGGTATCTGCTGGAAGGTGGGGACTGAGAGTGGGATGATTCTTTTTTTATTTTGATGTCTTGGTCAGAAAGACCCTGCCTGACCTCTAAGAATTCTAGGTCTCTAGAGACTTGTGCAGCTCAGGCCCTAATCCAGAGGGAAGGCCCTTCTTGGTGTGAGTATATATTAATACCCTGAGGTTGTTTACTTACATTTAACTCTATCTGATCTGAGGTAGACTTTTGAAGGTGGGAAGAAAGGGAACAGCTTGACTCATCTTTGGCACCTGTATGTGACTTAGTGTTGATGGGACCGGTGGGGAGAGGTTCAGGGGGAAGTTCCGAGGTGAGCTCTGACGGGAAGCAGGAGACATGTGGCTGTGAGGACCGCTGAGTGAGAGGAATCCCCATAGCATGTGACTGTGACCTCTGTTTCCCAGGAGTCCACTTTTCACACAGTTGAGGAAGACACCTCCCGCAGCTGGATTCTTCTAAAGGATCCCTTGCGCATCGAGTTCTTAAACAGTCCTCAAGATCCAATTTAGTGTCTTCTCTGGAAAGCCCCCTCTGACAATTTTCATCCCCTCCTTCTCTGAACATCACTGAGGTTCCGCCAGGGTCCACTGAACTCCCACGAGAGGTTCTCTTCGCAAGCCTAGATCCTCTGTTCCCAGCCCTGGATGCTCTGATGCTGTAGGCTTGGGATGGTCCCCACCCTTTAAAATCCTCCCTAGATGAGTGGCAATTATCTTTGTAGGCAGTGGTGTGCTGGTAAACTGGTTTGCCAGAAATATTAAATAAATAGTCCAGATTGTCCTGGTATAACTACTTCCACCATGGCTGATTTCAAGTTATAAGCAATTTAATGACTGGCTCACAGGATTCTTGGATATTTAACAACTGGCTTTTGTGAGCTGGTTCTGACTGGTTTTAGCACATCGATATTAGACAATTCAGAAATTTCTGTCGAAGAAATTTTAAAAAGTCATATTTCCTTGACTCAGGAATTCTAAGATATCATCCTACTGATATATAGAGCTACATATATAGGCAAAGATATATTACAAAGATATTTGTGCTAATAAAATACCGGAAATACCTAGATGTCTATCAACAGGGGTTGGGTAAGTACATTGTGCAACTCCAACCAATGAAGGGCTATGCAGGCATTAATAGGTGTACCCATATGTACAGCCGTAGAACCTTGTAACTATTTACAAGACACGGTAAGTGAAAGAAGAAAGCTACAGTGGGTGTCGTTTTTGTTTAAAGAAGTAGGGAGATCTATACACATATTTACTTCCTCACATGTGAGAGTTTTTCAGAGGGATGCAAAGCAATTCTAAGCAGTTCTGACCTAGAAGGTAGAAAACTAAGATTTTTGTTATATACCCGTTTGAATGGTTTGGTTCATAAAAAAATGTAGATATTACTTTTTTTTTTAACCAACACAAAGCAGTCAGCATGTCCTCTTGATCTTTTTAAGCCAGAAAACAAATAAACAAGAGCTACTCAGCTGACTCTGATGCTGCTGGGTTTAGAGCCCCCCCAGGGCTGGCTGGTGAAGTGGTTTATGGCAGTTCACTTGAGTTAGGTTGCCTCCATATCTAGATGCCACACGGTTCTCAGGCAAGCCCACTGAGCACTGAATGCTGTGACTTCCTCGGGGAAGTGAGTTAGCTTCATCGGGCATCCTTTTCCTCACTCATAAAAAAAGTGGGGGTTGCCCTATATCAGGATCCAGGAATCATTAACTCAAAGTCTTTGGGCCCAGGCTATGAGTGTGTGACCTGAAAACCTGTAGACCTGTGGCTTCATCCCCACCACCCGACCCCTCCCCTACAGACACGCCTAAGAGAAACATTCAAATTCAAATCAAACTGAACTAAATACTATGCTGGCCAACAAGAACATTTCACTTTCAGCCCACCTTGAATCAGGCACTTTTTAATGTCTTTCTAGACTAATACTCCTTGCCATATGTATTAGTCTGTTGCAAGCTACATAATGACTAACATATATATCTGTACTGCATCATAATATACATGATAATGATAAGATAATAATAATGGCAAAAATAAAATAATAATGACTTGAAACCAGAAGTGTTGTAGTCTTCCTAATTGAGTGTGTGTGTGTATATGGATACACGCATACTTTATGTAAATATATATATACACACACACATATATATAATAGGAATTACAACATTTTATTCCTAGGACTTTTGCAATATGACATAAAGTCTCCCACACAGCTTGGCACATAGTATGTGCTTAAAAATCTGCAAATATTATTTGATTTTGGATGTGGTCTATTTTTAAAATGTATACGATATTTAATCAAATTTATCCTTACAATTTACACATAGCTGGGCATGAGTTTGCAAAAGTACTTATGCCAGTTCTTAATATGTGGAGAGATACTGTATTTACATAAAAAGTGCCTCTAAAAGATGTAAAAAGCATTATAGAAGTTGTGTGCTGTAAATAAGAAAGCAAAATAGAAAATTCAGCTTTCTCGTATTTCAGTCCTTACAGAAAGGAATTGCATCCTGACTCTAGAAAGTCTGAAACCTCAGGTGGGTTGTCCCCTCTCTGTATACCTAGAGACCCTCACTCCTGTCTCGTCATAGCTCAGCAAATAGCAACCAGATCTGGATCCCTTGCATCTTTTACCCACTGGGCTAAGGGCTCAGTGAAGTGAGGGTTTTATTTCATATTCACAGCACCTCACACTGTGCCTGACATTAGTGTATATTCAGTACATGACTGGGTGGGTGGATGGGTGGGTGGCTGAATGGATGGATGGACTGCCCTTTCTCCAGCTGCAGACTGCTGCCTGATCATGTGGACTGATTTCTCTACTCTTCTCTTTGTTTGAGTTCCTTTGGGCAACCTTTTAAAAGACAACCTGCAGCAGATAATTATGGATTGACTCAAGTACCTATTGATCTATCTTCTCTACTGAACCTCTGAAAGAAAACTTTAAATTCATGGTCTTCCTGAGGTTTGGTCTTGCCCTAATCACTCAAATCCTCATTCTCTATTAATTTGAGCCTTGAGCATACTCACAGTTTTCTTTTAAAATGTGCTTTTCCCTCACTGCTAAAATATATTCATTACATGTGTGCAGACATAATGTAAGTGTACGTATGCTTGTGCATGTGTGTGCATATGTAGAACATATATTCTAGAGATCTAATAGAAATGTAATCTTACACATATTCAGCCATGACACATGCTCATTCATGCGCAGCTGCGATAGACTTTGCTTTTCTTCAGCACACTATAGTTATGTTTTCAAAGGTAGTTTAAGGAAAAAAGACAATGGAGAAAAGATATTAAAGCAAAAAGGTATCTGTGTTGGCTTTTATTCCTGACCTCATCACAGTCATCATCCATACTGTGAGCTTCCTTTCAGGACATTTCATACCCGATTCCCATCATCTCTTGTGTGGAGGAGATAAGGCGTGTGCACTAAGCCAACTGCCCAGCACTGTTTCCTGCTTTCCTTTCTTCTCGGAGACCATTCCTTCAGGATTTGGAGATTTGAGCTCAAAAATAGACTCTAATTCACTGGGCATCAAACATTTAGTCTTAACTCTCCCCAGCAGCTGCCAGAGTCAGAGGGAACTAAATGTGGTGTCAAAAGATTTCAATATAATCCCTGCAAAATGACTAGATAGTGTCTTATGTTACTTGAACTTGCGTTAACTCTCCAAATGCAAAGAGATCGCTGGACAACACAAAATATAATTCTGTCTTTGCAGAAGTCCCCCTCCCCCATTTTTCATGCTTCAACCTTTGCAAGAAGGGGAAAAAATTGGTGTCTTATTTAAATTATTCATGCCACTTTCTGTTCTGCCAATTCCAGCACACATTTGAAATCATTAATATGTCATGACTTTCTTTCATCTGGCCTTCTCAGATTTTGTAAAATTGTGAAGCACCACAAAAAGACATTAAGATTCATTAACAAGGGTATTCTATTTATATTTTTAATTCACTATTTTCAGTCTTCTTAATACAATTTTAGAAGTCCTGAATGCTCAATAGTTCAGCACTGAAATTGCACCTGTTCAGGGGGCTTTTGTGAACAATCCTATTCAGCACACAATGACATTCTGAAATGGAGCTGTATGGTTTGAAAGAGCTTGGGGAAGTTCCACGTGGATATATATCTTATGCATTTGCTACAGTCTTATAACCATCAAAGAAGAAAGCACCATTTGGATATGCTGAGGGCGGTCTCATCCCAATGACCTTTCTACTCACTCACAAGCAATCCCACTTCTCTGATGAGTTTCTTATGCACTCATTCTGTGCCAGGCCTGGTGCTAGTGCACAACAGAGGGCAGGGCAGGCATGGGCTCTGCCCTCATTGTCCTGTTACTATAATCAACTGGATCATCACAAAATTAGGGCTCCTACACTGAGCCTAGCGGCATGAGGCAGCAGGAAATGCCAACTAGGAACGACAAGGTATTGAATATTTAGCTTATGCCACTGAAAAGGAATTATTTAGTGAGATGGAGACAATTATAGGATGAAAAGTTTATAAGGGAAAGATTAGAAATTCAGTACTGGGCATGCTTGATAGGTCAGGTAAACATCCAAGTGGAACTATTGAGTAAGCAGCTGGATATGTGAACCTGGGTATGGGGGGATATCTGGGAAGATGCCTGTTTGAAAGTGTCAGTATGTGAAAGGGTTTAAAGCCACGAGACTGGATTACATCGCCCAGGGAGTGACCGTGGACAGCTGACAACAGGGGCTCAAGGACTTGACAGGGGGCAGCCCAGCTCCTAAAGGGTGAGGAGATGAGAAGGAGCCATGAGGGCTATGAGAAGTAGGGGGGCTGAGGCAAGTGAAGACAGGACATCATTCCCCGCTTCAGTCTGTCCCAGGCATCCTCACTCTTGAATATACTTCAGAAGATCTGAACAGAACATATAAAACTGGGTGCGCCATACTTGATTTGCAATTTAAGGAATTTTCGACAGTCTGCTGTTTTTCACCTTTCCCACTGACTGGAGAATCTTACCTGGCTCCTCAGCCCATGCTCTTGGAAATAAATCCATGCTACTGTCACCTGGATGTCATAGTCATAGAAGGGGGACTGTGAGAAACCCAGATATGATGCTTTCTTCTCTGAATCAGAAAGCATGTCAGTATTAGAAGCTGCAGAGTTTAATGAAACAATTCACACACCTTCCATTATGAAGTCAGGGCTTCTGTTCTCCTCTCCACATCAACAGGCAATTTGCTGCTCTTTCTAGGCTAGCAACTGTGAGAGGAAGTGGGCCAGGCACCACTTTTGGAACACTTGCCAGACTTTGATGGCATTAGCCCATAAGCTGCTGGTTCTGCCAGGGCGATGCTAGAAGCAAACGGCCTTTAATGAGACCCTGGAAGCTTCATAGCTATAGGTCAGAGTGAAGGGCTTCACGTGGACAATGACAACCTGATTCTACGTGTCTTTCTTGGGTTCAGCTCTGTCTCCTGGAGAACAAGCCCATCACCATAGTAACAACATCCACATAATGCACCTCCCAGTGGACCGCAAATCCTTTCATTCTCTTCACCCCCATTGATGGCAGTTATTAATTTAAAACCAGACCTCACAATTAGCTTGTCTTCAGGAGGCTAATATCTCTTTAATCCCCACCGTCGCACATATGACTAGAAGGTTCAGGGCCCTCGGCACTGTTTCCTGAAGAGTTAAATGACATCCAGGCGACAGGAAGCTTCTGCCCATAAAATAAAAATCTAAACCAGTTGTCTTTTATTATCACTTAAATTATTCTCTGCACTTGACATGGATTTATTGGTCAGTGTTGCCTCTGTGACAGATTTGGTTGTAGTCACACAGAGCGTGACTAAACAGCCTGAACTACAAGCCTGTAAATGGAGCGTGATGTAAGTGTACATTATCGCCATGCAATAATATCTGTGGACTAATTATGTAAAGTAAGTGAACACCACAGCGACTGCCATGCCCAAGCCCAGGGAGAGCCACGAGTGCGCTCTGCAGCTGACCCGGACTTCCAGGCACAGCTGGGGTGACCGTGGAGGTCACTGGTCTGAGTCTTGCACCGTTTGTTCGCACCATTGCCGAGGATGCTCACTTGCATCTCTTTCTTGGTAATTCGTAATCTCTTCAAAACTTTATTTTAGCCAAACTAATTGATGTAAGATTTCTGGCCCTTTTAACACGTGTAGGTTTATCCTAACTTGTGTGGTAATGCAAGGGGAACCCATGGCGTTTCTGGTTGTTTATTTGGTGTGTATTGGAGGTTGGCTGGGTGCCCAAGGACGACCCCTCCCCACTCACACACTGTGAGCATAGTAGGCTAGGCCATGCGACTTGAAAGTCGCAGACGTCACAGGAAGTAGGTGAACGTGTGGGAACACGTTGCCCCCCCGGGCCGTGGGGAGGGGAGGCAGCTATGGAATCTGGAAGCAGAAGCCCTGGCTTAGAATCCGCCCCGGACACACTGAAGCTGTGTGACTGGCAGATATACACTTTTCTGAGCTTCACTCTCTACATCTGTAAAATGGAAACAGTGCCTTATGTTTGAGACTTGAATGAGCAAATGAAAACAGTTTTATGTCAGGGGTTTTCTATTCAACTTTCTTTTTTGTTTTTTTAAAGATTTTATTTATTTATTTTTAGAGAGAGGGAAAGGGAGGGAGAAAGAGAGGAGGAGAAACATCAGTGTGTGGTTGCCTCTCACCTGGCCCCCACTGGGAACCTGGCCTACAACCCAGGCATGTGCCCTGACTGGCAATTGAACCGGTGACCCTTTGGTTCTCAGCCCGTGCTCAATCCACTGAGCCACACCAGCTAGGGCTATTCAATTTTCATAAAGCCTAGGAAATAGGTACAATTATTTTTCTCACCTTAGAGCAAAGGAGGCTGAGACTTGAAATGACTTGCTCAAGGTCACACAGAAAGTAAAGTAAGTAGTAGAGTCAACATTTGAACACAGAGTCCACACTCTGAACTACTACATCAACTGCCCAGAACAACGACTCTAAGTGACCAGCAGCACAGCCTTTCTGTTTTTTGAAAGGAGTCAGCTACTGGGCAGCAGCACTGAGGAGACGTAAAGGGTGGAGAGGGGATGGCTGGGCCCCCCATCTCTGGTCAGCACTGCTCACTGTCACTGATTGGCAGCAAATCACTGTGTCACGTTGAATGTGCGCAGATTGTCTTTGTATGCTTTATGAGAAACTTTGTCGCTTAAAGTCATGGACCATGGTGTAAAATAGCTTCATTTTTAAGGAGTGAGTTGAAATGTACGTGCCTTGTAACTCCATCCATACCCACACCCCAACTCTGCGTGGGCCCTACTTCCTCCTCTTAACAGCCTGCAACTCACACACACTCAGCCCCTCCCCCTACCTGTGTCCTAGCCACCTCCCACCACCATTCACACAGACCCCCGCCCTCAGGTTACTGGCACACGGACACACACAGGCCTGTGGAGGGAGGGGTGGCATGACCGATCGCCCCCGTTGGAGTTCGTGGACAGTGAGTTTTAGACCACAGACTGTTAGAGCCAAAAGATTTCAGAATAGTTTGGATCAACCTCCTAATTTTACAGATGAGGAAACTGAGATCCTAGGTAATGCAGCAAGTTCAGTGGGTCTGCCCAGTCAAACGACAAATGAAAAGTGAGCGCCTGATCTGAGAGGGAGAAGGGACATCGAACCGGCCAGCAGGAGGGTGGGGGAGGGGCTGCAGTGGGAAGAAAGAGGGTGCCAGGTAGTAAAAGGTGGTTCATTAGTGTTAAAACTCCCTAACTCTGAGGTGTCCTCTGACAGCTTTATGTAATTTGCATGCGACTATAGTCCTAATTATTTAGGTTAGCAACATAAACAAAATTCTGTAAAATAAGCAAGTTTAAAGCAGGAAATAGTGACTGACACCAAATTACAAACAATTTTCTAAGAACATATGATGGCATATTTTAGACTTCTTTAGCACAATTTGAGATAGACTCTTAAAGTCATCACTTTTCTAGAGGAAAGAGTTAATGATCATTGGAGACAAACCCTAAGCAGTTGGCTGTAGAGATCAGCCCAACGTGTTTTCACGACGACTTCTAGAATGTCTCATCATTTTATGTGTCTTCCTCATTCTTGGCCTTCAGGTTTCCGCTCAGATGTCATTTCCTCCTGAAGGTCTCCTGGCAGTTGTCACTGCACAGCCCTCCAGTCACCCCAACCCTGTGGCCACTTGCCTTCATGTCCCCCTTGGTGTATCTTTCATGACACTCACCCCAGGCTGCAATAGTCTTGTTTACTTACCTGGCTCCTTGTTTCTCCCACACTGGGATGTGAGCTCTACGGGGCCACGCGCCACCCTAGTGCCGCACCTGACAGAGCAGAACCCGGTGAGAGCACAGCTCGAGTTTACCACTGACTCATGGAAAGCCAGTTTTCAAAACCGACTTTGTTGGTTTTATTTCCTTATAAGTTTATGTACTTCTCAACAGGGCTATCACTACATTAGATGCATTAAAGACCACCAAAAATTGCCTTAGTAAAAAATAATAAATGCAAATACATTTTCCTCCAATATTGCTCAATTAATATCTTGAGGATCTTAACAGATGCTAATAAAGGTGGTAGTCTGAGTAATGGAGAAACTCCTTCTATTAGGTAAATATGAGCCAATTATACAAGAAAGTAGCAAAAGTACATTTTATGTAGTCTCCTAAAGTTAAATTGTAACGTGTGTACTTTTGTTCTACTTATGGTAATATTTTGAGTAGTTTAACAATAACATGCTTTAGGCTTTCAACCTTACTTTACAGTAGAGTTTTAGTAAAATAAAAGTTCGCTTACTAAAAAGTAATAGAAAGTGATAAAAATGGTTCTAATGCTTTTATAATTATACAATTTGCCTTTTATCTTGCAACTGCTCTTTACAGAGGGACTAATGAAAACCATTAAACCTTTAGTGCACTTATAGAAACAAAAATGCATTTTAATGTGGTTGAAGCAATAAGTAAACAACTACTATATCGTTAGCGATAATGGCAGTGAAACTGAAGGCTGCCGCACTCTGACACATGGGGAAAGTGATGGTCGAGGCCATTGTTACCAAAGACTTCCAGGAGCTCGGCTGTCTATGTGCTTCATCTACGGGAGACACAAAGGCTGGCTGACATTTCTGGGTCCAGCTGTTACACTTAACTAACAAATTCTCCCTATTGTTTCTGTTAAAAAGTTTCGGCCTCCTGAACTACAAAAGCAATGCATACTTGTTTCAACTGCTCAAATAGAAATGAATATCCATATAAAGTTCATAGTCTTTGCTTCCTCCTCTAATTCTACTCTTTTCATACAATCCATGCTAACTTTTTAGGTTATAAATTGCGTATTTTCTCCTGTGCCTATATAAATGTAAACTTTAAATATAATAAAAATTATGGAAAATAACACTCTTGTAGTCTTAGGATATGTCAGGCATTTTCTTAAAGGACCGGACAAACATCCTGCTACGCCCTATGAAATGAGTATAGGTATTAGCCCCATTTTGTAGATTAGGAAGCTGAAGCATGAAGAAGTCAAATAATTTGCCAAAGATTGCACTGCTAATATGTGGTAGACATAACATTCAAACACAGAGAATCTTCATTACTAAGTTATACTGTCGCTCACACTTAGCTTCTCTGGTTGGTTTATGTCAAGGGGATCGTGCCATCTGTCTCTTCTAACGTTTCTGCACACCTAACCACGCATCACTGACGCCTTTCCACTGCAGTGACGACAGAGCTAAGATATTCTTGTGGGTGGTGGCACGCTTTCTGCCACATGGATGGGTCACACTTTCCTTAGGTACTCTCCTGTGACGAATGTGCAGACTGTCTCCCTTATCTAGCCAGTACAAACACCAAACAAAAAACAGACTTGTACGTAAATTTCTGTGCACTAGCATTTTTATTTTCCCCAGAATTGGGCTTTTGGGGGTCAAAGTCCATGCACATTTTAAATCCTAATAAATGCTACCCATTTATCTTCCCCAAAGGCTGTACAGAGAGTGAATCAGGGTGCTTGCTCCTTAAACCACTCTAAGACTTTCCTCATTACCTAATACTCTGATTCAAAGTACTTTTGTGAGTATGCATCTTTTATAGCAAAACTTTTATTTTATAGCTTTTGACATTATGTCCTATTTCTGACACAACATCGATGGGCTAGTCATAAATTGATGATCTAAACACAAATGAACAGTTAACTATTGGAATTATAACTGGCAGTTTGGAATTTCCCCCTTTTTTTCCGATTTCAAATGTGCAGTTTCTGTTTTTCCCTGCCAGAAGTTTTCATTTCTTACTGTTCATTCTCTTCCATCTCTGTCATGCTCCAGGGGGACCAAGACGGGGCAGACCACCATCTGTCCTGGAACACCAGACGATCTCTCAGAGTTCCTTCCAGCTCAGGGATTCTTTGGAAGTATGAATTTAAAAAAAAAATTGAGTTACAAATTCCAGGATGCTGGCATGTGATTTTATAGAGCTTGTGTGCAGTTATATACACATCTCCAGGCTACTAAAATAAATGGAGTATGCCCATGTCTTGGAACAATAAAATTTCTGGAAATATGGCAGCAACCAGAACTATCTGGAGGTTGTGTATTCACGCTGTTTTAGGTGACACAGGACACTTGGACCCTCTCCGGTTTGTCCTGTTTTGACTCAAAGGATACTCTAAATATAAACATTTTAATCAGACCTAGAATAATTTCTTATTGAGGAAACTGTTCCTAAGTAGACTTTATTAAAGCCAACGTAAATCTGTGAATCAATTTTCTGTATGATGTAGTTACATCATACATACTTTAACTTTAATTTAAATATTTAAATTTAATTTGAAATTGCTTGTATTGGATTTTTTTCCATTTAAATTGAACAGATCTGATTCATCAGTTAACTTCCTGTCCATATAAAATTGAACTGGTTCTATTGTCTTTTTTTGATGGCCATTATTTCTGTAAAGTTCATTTATTTCCTCTACGTTTGCTGGTCTCTATTGCTAAATTTTGTGAAGGTTTGGTTCTTTGGTCATTTTTATTCAATATTAACTTTACAATGTACAGTTTTAGCCATGGTCAGTTTTGTGTTGATTGTTCAGTCATCAACCTGAATCATTTAATATGAATTTGGAAAAAAAAAAAGACTGGTTTGCATATATCTCCTAGCTAATCCACGGTAAAACTGTGCACGTTTTCATGACGGAGAGAGAGAAAGAGCAACAGTGAGCAGAGACTGAGCCAGACCGTCACTGGAAGGAACTACTGCAGTCCGAGGAATCCTTGCTGAGCTCTTGAGCACAAAGTGGACAAACGACTCCTGCCCGTGTAAGGGGATGAGGCAAATGCCCTTGGGGTCAAAATGGCAGGCCCAAACACTCCTGTTTGATTGCTGCTGCAGTGTAGGCAGACCTCCAAGTCTCTGGTTTCTCTTCTGGAACCCTCTCTCCGGGAGAGTGCTTTGCTAGGAAAGCTTTCCGTGTCCAAGAAGTCAGGACGGCGGAGGGGTATGTTACTTAGCATTAGCTTCAGGCCTTAGTGACAGACAGTCCAAAGCAACCGGAGAGAACTTCTTTTCTCTCTCTTCTACACGAAATCCAGAGGATGGCAGTGAGGAGAGTGTTACATGGAGGAGCCCTGAACACTGCCGCTGTGGAAGGGGTGCCTGCAAGAGGGGCCCTGCCACAGCTGGGACCAGCCCAACAAGCCTGACGGGGGCTGAGGGAGACACCGTCCAACAGAGCCCTCTTTTCACTGCCTGGGCGGCTGCTGTTCTGCTCGTTCTACTGGTGGGATCTCGGTGTAGCTAGGCCAGACAGCAAGGGAGCCTGGCAGAGGCTGCCCCTGGTTTCAGCTTCTAGGACAGAGAAGGGCAGGGGGTGGATGTGGGCGTGTGTATGCGTGAATGGAGACTATCCAGGAAGGAGGACATCAACTGCCTTATCGACAAGAAGAGACAATGCTTAACGTGCTAAATGAGTAACCATGAAAAAAGTACCAGCTTCCATAATAAAATTACTAGCTACCACTGACGGAACAGTGTGAGGTGCCTAGCCCTGTGCTTACCCGTCCCAGTCAGTACCCCTGCCTGTCCCTGTGATCACCTTGTGTGGTGAGTACAATCATTCTTCATTTAGGAGATGGAAAGCTGGGTGGAGAGGTGGCGAGAACTTACTGGAGCTTATACAGTGACAGGCTGCGGGCAGGGCGGCCTGGCCGCACAGCCGCACTCCCAGTCGCTGAGTGATTCCCTGCTGGAGGGCAGCAGGACTCCACGGCTTCCTCTGGGGTGCACGGGGTGGACGTGTGCTGCTGCCTCACTCCGGCTTCCTGTCAAGGGCGAGACCCACACTCCTTCCTCCCATTTTTTCAAAGAGGGGAAGTTGGGGGCTGGGGGTGGAAAGCTGTGTGCTGGGATCCTGTCACAATTTCAGTTTTCTGCCTTCCATTTCTGTTCACTTCAGGAAGCTCTGACAGCTTCCGCCCTCAGCCCTGGCTTAGCTGCCACCTGCTGAAAAACCTGAGCCCAGGGCACGTCCATCTCCAGGATCGGGTGGGACTTAGTGGAAGAACTGGTTTGCCTCGTACATGCCTCGTACCTGCTTCGTAAGCTTACGTCCAGGAAGAGATCTCAGGATAAGTCAGTTTCCTGTGACCCTGAAGGAAAGAGAGCCTAGTTGTCAGCGGGAGCTTCTGGAAGATGGGGAGTGTATTTAAAATGGTAAACAATTTCCAGCTTCCCAAAGAAACTCCATTGGACGGAATGTGGATTTAGTTCAGATGGCTTTCCATTTTTATTTCTGTCAGCAACTACATGCAATTGAGCTTCTAGACAGGACATAGGAAAATGAACAGTGCCGAACAATTGTATTATCTCAGGCCAGTCCAGTGGGTAAAAGTAGTAAAAAGCATTGGAACATTAGCTACAATGGCTTCCCAGGGCAAAGTGTAATGGCTATGAAGACACAATTAGCAAAGTCATTTGTTCTGATAGACCCCGCTGGCCAGCACTTTACACAGGCACAGAGCTGCCATGGAGTCGTTTTTCCATCTGAAGTTTGCTGTTATCGCTGGAAATTCTCACAAGCACATGCCCCTCCATCCACAAAGGATCGGGGCAGGAGGTACTTTCCTTCCTCTCAAAGCCCTGCCTCCTTCCTAGTCAATGACCAGGTTCCTAAAAGACCCCTGGGCACTTTGGGTCTCCACCTCATTTCCCATCCAACTCCCAACTGCCCGGCAGTCGTTTTTCCATAAGGCTCCTCTAGCCTCCCCATCCTCTCCACTGGACTCGTGTCACTCATGTCACCTTGCTTGACCTTGAAAACATTGGTCCTTGTCCACCACTCTCTTATTTCTGGATTCTTCTTTCCTCTTGGCTTTCTCCGACAGCAGCCTCTTCTGATTTTCCTTGGCATTTTCCCCCTTTCACTAACTTTTCTTTTCTCTGTCCACCCCTTAAATGCTCATTTACTTTCAGGTTCTTTCCTTGGCTGTTGTCTCTCCTACCTTAGCACTCTCCATACATTCAGCCTCAGTGATCTTATCTTCTAGTCTTTACCCAACACACTAATAGCTTCCACTCTCTAGCCCAGATGTCTCTCTTGTGCTCCAGACCACATAGATACCCAGCTTCCTCACTGGGTGGAGCAGACAACGATAGTGCTCTGCCCAGACACCTGTGGGTCCTTTTTAGTATTTCTGTGTTGTCACAGCTCCCCATGGTGCTTTCCGTGCCTGACCACGTGACTCTTTTTCAAAGGACTGTCCTCCCAGAGCAGATATGCCTACATGCAAGGAGAGTTGTAACTTCTGGGAGTTTACGTGACACCTGTGGAAGGAGAGAGAGAAGGAAGGAGGATTGGGTAGAATAAACCCCAGACTGCTGTGCACCACTGAGAGTCTCGGCTAGTCCAATTGCATGGTCTGATGCAAAGGCTGTTTGTAGAAGAGTCCGAGAAGTGGTGAGACATTATAATTATACTTCTGTGCTCAGTCATTGGCTGGAGGCTGCCTGGGAGGCACACGGTCTCAGCTGGAAAGCTGAGGCTAAAAGCAATCCTTGTGGAAGGTTCTCTCTTGAAGAGAGATCTGAGCTGCTCACTTGATTCCATGGCTGCCACAGGTGAGGAAGCTGTGAGCTGTAGCTTACTTCTGAGAATCCAGGCTAAAGCCTGTGTTCTGTGGAATCTCCGCCAGAGAGATCACATCCTTGTTTGGCTCCCTCCCTCTCCTCATCCTGTTGTCCCCACTGTCTTAGTGCTTCCCCCCTGGGATCGCTTCCTTTATAAATCACTTGCACATGATTCTTGACTCATAATCCACTTGGGAACACCCAACCGAAGACATGAACACATCCATTTAAATGCTCTGCAGAATCTCTAAATATACCTTATCCAAACTGATGCTTCTTCTCGCTTAGACTTTCCCTTCTCCATAGCAAGTGGCACCTCTGCCCACCAGTCACCCAAGCCTGCTATCTGGGTACCGCTTTTTGATTTGTATCCTTATTCTGCACAACCAGTATACAAATTCTATTTCTTTTCCCTTGTTAATATTTCTTAGATCCATAATCTCCTTTCCAGGTCTACTGGCTTGGATACTATATCACCATCTATTTGCTGGATTATGGCAACAGTTCCCTCACTGGGCTTGGCCTCCAGGATACCTCCCCTCAATCCATCCTCCACACTGCAGGAACGAGCTACCTACACACACAGGGGGTGTCTGGTGGAGGCAGAATCTCTAAATCGTTAGATGAGTACAATGGCCATTCTGGAGGTTGCAAGCAGTCTTTCCATTCTCCGGTGAGAAATGGAATTTACTCTGAGAATAGCTTATCACTTTGCTCTGGAAAGAACCTTTTGAGTCATTTCTTTTGGTGATGTAGACAGTAGTCAAGAGTCAACCACCATTTTTGTAGAAGTCAAGGTGATGGGCCCTTTTTAACTCACCAGGGACTCAGGGCTTGGATGCTATTGGTAAGTATAATAGGCAGCATTCCTTGTTTCAGATAAGTCTAAGCAGAGGGCCAAGCTGGGGTGGGGGAATATTAAGTGGAAGGAAGGATCCTTCTCAAGTTCATGCTTAAGTCATGGCTTCTCCAACTCTAGCCTTTGTGGATTGTCTTATTCTCTTAGCAGTTTCTAAATATGAAAACAATTACCTCAGCATTCCCCCCTCCCCAATTAAAATAGTAATTAGATAAGAAAGAAAGTAAGAGCAGGCAATGTTTGGTTAAGGTGGCCATACTCTACTTCAAAATTTTAGGGGCTGCTAACCTAGTGATGCTTCGGGGACCAGTCAGTCAGAGAAGTACCAAGATGCAGTTTACAAGTCTCACTGCCGTCTTTTCTCAACAAGAATGTGAGCTCCTCGGGGGCGGGATCTCTTTCAGCTTTTCCTCCCCTAAGTTTCTAGAATACTTTTTGTCTGATTGATAATTTGACTCTTTCTACCCCATGTGGCGGAATGCTTATATTTCAACTGCAAAATAAGCACCAAACTTGAAAAAGTAAGGAAAACAGGAATAATCTTTTAATTTTGTAAGCTTTTAATTTGAATTTAGTGGGC
Organism: Glossophaga mutica; assembly: GCA_039655065.1. Lineage (NCBI taxonomy): Eukaryota > Metazoa > Chordata > Mammalia > Chiroptera > Phyllostomidae > Glossophaga > Glossophaga mutica. Next base: position 198,244,516 of record CM077304.1, read on the forward strand.
ATTATTTGATTTGCAGAATTGTGTTGTACCTTGTTTATTTCTGGAGCAGTGTGGACCCTTATGGACCTGTTTATTGATCGGTGTGAGATGAATGTTTTAGCTAATCTTGTTTCAATCCTTCTGTGGTCGTCAATGCAACAGAAAAATGACTCATAAAAATCTCCAAATGGATAAAGAGAAAAAGATCAGGAAGGAACGTGGTGATGCATTTATTCCTGTTAGCATTACAAATAGTCTGAACAAAGTGGAGAAGATAACCGCTTGCTGTAGAAATTTAGTCTATAACGGGTGCCTAGATATTTACACAGTTTCTAATCAGGGACAAACTAGTTTTGACATGTTTGGTAGGCTATACTGATGGGCCAAGGCATGCAAAATAAAATTCAATGGGGACAAATAAAACATACACTCAAAAGCCAGAGAGATGTAGTTTAATTTAAAAAGATAATTTAAGCGATTTAGTTTATTCGAAGCTCAAGATAAATTAACAGTGCAATTTTGCTGCTGAGAAGACAAATTCTATCTTAGGGAGCATTGTTAGAAGTTTATTGCCTCAGGAAATGTGTGGACTGGTCGTAGTTTCTGTGAGCATGCAAACCACACCTGGAACACTGTGTTTAAGTCCAGGTATGGCTTTTTAAGATGGACATTGACAACCTAGAAATGTCCCTGTGTTGAATGAGGAAAGTGAAGAGTGTGTTCATACTCCCTGTAACTGTTATCAGTAAAAGAGGACTACGGTGAGGCACACTCTTTGCCCTGTTAGCCCACCAGATAAAGAAAGTAGGGAAGTAAGATAGGTCTCTCAGAGTCAAAGTATAGAAGTCAACACATATAGGGTGAAAAGAGGAAGATCCGAAGCCGACATGAAATAGGATACAAAGGGCTGTTTATACGTATTGAAATACATTAAACAAGTCCAAAGAAGAAAGCATCAATTAGGAAGATGGGACGTGGAAAATATGGGCCATAGAGAAAATGATCAGTCATGCTTGGACAATCCCAGTCCAGAAGGGTCTAAAGTTATGGGGTTTTGCAGATAATCAAGGACATTTCTATTATGATTAACAACTGCAGCCAGCTCTTGTAGCCTGATGCCAATGAACATTCAAATTATCTATTTCCTTATGTCCTGGTTCTGTGCTCACCAAGCTACCTTCTGATTACCAATTGGCTTCCCGCATAAGCCTGCCTACAAGGAAGGAAGGCCTGCCTACAAGGAAGGAAGGAAGGGAACGAATGTGTTAGTGTGCCATCTGAGTAATCTGGGATGTGAGACATAACAGCTGCCATTGTAAACCGAGTCTGTTGGCACTCTGTATCTCATGGGCTTGGCTAATGTGAGTCTGACCCTCAGAGGGTCAGAGCCACTCTTGATGTACTTACAGAATCTGGCTTTGTAAATTGTAAACTGGAGCCACAGACTGGATTGCAGTAAACTCACCACAGTAACAAAATCCACTTCACTGAGAGTTCTTGGGAAACAAGAAATTCTTCTGAGAATCAGAACAATAACTCTCGTGTCAACACCTGTAGCAGGTATTGTTATTGATTCTTAGATATTGCTTCTTAAAATCTTCTCTCCTCGAAGGAAGGGGCTGAACTTGATACACCTTTGTGTCATTTATCAATACAATATCCAGCATGTAGAAGTTCCGACAAACCTATAGCCTATCCCTGACAACCCCAGACCTACCTACTACTCTTCTTCAAGTTCAATGCTTGCTCCCCTTCCACCCCAATGAAATAAGCAGGACGAGCTCCTTTCTCAGTGCTCTCCTCACCCCACGCAAACAGTTGTTTTACTGAGTGCTACAGCGTCTCCCTGGGCTCCTCGTACTCTACACTGCAGACCTCGCACTGCCCTGTTTCTGTTCCTGAGCCCTTGTACTCATCGTCTCTCCCATCTGATGAGCATCCTTGGCCTGCTGACTTCCATGAGGTGGTCCATGGTATCATCTCTTCCACTGGCTCCACAGTCTGCCCCTGTCTCCAACCCAATATTTTATATCCTCAGATATTCCTTTTTTTAATTTGTATTTTATTGCCAGGTACACCTTAGAGCTTCTGAACCTTGCTTGTCTGGGACAGCTGATTGGGCAATGACCTCCACAGAGCCTTGTGAATAGTTGCCCTTCATCCAATGCTTGTTCATTGACTAAATCAACTGTATCATTTGGATAATCTATACATATTTTGGGGAAAATTAAACAGAGATGAGAAGGCTTAGGAACATGTTGCTGAAGCCTTCATGCAGTGAGTATCATGCTGTGTGAATAAGGAATTAAGCTTGTTACGCACTGAACCTGAGGGAGGAGTAGAGAGAAGTTTCATGGAGGCAGAGGTGGGTGTGATTGTTGGGGCAGGAGGATCGGACTGGATCACCTTTCCTTAGAACACGGTAACACAGACACCTCAGGGCCAGTACTGCGATGATCACTATAACTAGTAATAGTGCCACACGACATTAAAGTTTGTTTGGCACCTAACAGTATGTGAAGGGCTATTTACATGTATTATCTCATTTGATCTTCCTAATACACCATGAGGTAATTTTTATTGTGCTTTCCATCTTACATACAGGAAAGCAGAATCTCCAAAAAGTTAAAAATCACTGATCACAGAGTCAGTAGATGGCAGGGAGAGGATTCCAAACCAGGCCCTCTGGCTCTGACTCTCCTCCCTCAGGGTTCCGCTCGGCCGCACTACCTACGCAAATAAAGCCACAAAAACGAACTCTGTTTGGAAACCCAGCGCAGGTGGAGATCATAAGTGTTAAAAAACCACTTAATGTAAACATGTGACAAAATCATTTCCTTCTTCCGCTTTAACCTGTGTGCTACAATAAAAATGTCCACAAAATATTAGCGCCGATATTTTCTTCTCTCAGGGACCGCCATTCGCTTCCCTTCCTGGGCAGACGATCTGCTGTGCGGACTGTGCCTTTGAGCATTTCCGAGCGTGCTGCACACTGCACATGTACCACCCATTCGGGGGGAATTACACTCACTTAGAAGCCAAGGCGAATGTCAGACACTGGTCTCATCACATGTGTGTGCGATTTTTCTGAATTTCCTTTAAACCACTATTTGGGTGTCATTTCTGTGATAGGTTATGGGATATAGTTGCCATTTTCAAATGGAGATTTGAAAATGAAAAGCCTTATTTGAATCTAGCCGCAGAAAACCATTTAAACTCATCTCCATGAAATCGATGTTAAAATTTAAGAGCATAACTGTACTAACTCTTGAACAAATGAGAAAATAGCCAGAAAGCCTTTTGCAGAGCATAGCTCTATGCAAATATGGGAGGGTGATATAATTATTAAAATTAACACAGAGGTAAATCTTCAAAATCTATCTTTGCTGCCACCAAAATCATTAATGCTGAATAATTGACCATCCAAAAGAATAAAAATACAAATCAATGATAAATGTGTCTAAATTACAGAACTTAAAATTTCTGTCAAAATTCCAGGTTGGAGGGATGAGAAAGACACAGGATATAAACCAAAACAGGACATTTTATTTCCTAATTTCATGCAGACTCATCAACACTTACTGAATGGCTACCATGTGCCAGGTACCGTCTAGGCATTTTTTACGTCTGTCCTCTCAATTAGTCTTCCCAATAAATCTGTGATGTAGCTATTATTTCTCTCAACTTACCTATAAGAAAACTGGAGCTCATGTTTTAGGTATCTTTATCGAGGTCTCAAAAGTAATAAGTGAAAAACACCACAATCTGATTCTAAATCAAATGCCTACCCATTTGGACAGGCCACTTTTCAAACAGATTATGCAAATGTACCACTGCCTATCCAATGTTGGCTAGGACTACTTCAGAACAGATTAATCTGATGTGCATCTGGCTTCAGAGGGAGCTATCAGCTGGAAGGGCTGCTCCTTTCACAGCGTTGCCAGTCTCCACTGAGTGGGGGAGTGCGGGTCTTTCTGGCTGCTGGGTGGTGATAAAACCAACAGCCAGGCGGATGATGGGCCTCTCTGCATTCAAACAGCAAGGCTGTACCTTTTCTTTGACTAATATTTTTGAAGAACCTGCTTTCCTGTGTCAGGGCTCAAAGTTAAAATTCAGGCCCAGGTTTCTTACAAATTAAGGCAGAGAGTTGTAGAAGAGTCAGTTGACTATTCCTGCTTTTCCTTCCTGTACACAGGCACACCAGCGCGCAGGATCTAACCTGGCCACATATGGATAGAAAACTAATGTTCCCATCTTCCCTTTTAGGAATTAGATAAGGTTTATCCCCAAAAATGGAGGCCAGAGGATTACCCAAATCACCAAATGGAGAAGATTACACTTGACCCCCTAGGCACAGGGACTTGCATTGTGCAGCTGACCCTGAGAAAGGATTTGTGGATCTATCACACACAGTTGCTGGTAGAATCAGGATTAGAGGACCTCAATTTCTCATTTGTACCTCAGCACTCAGATAACTTCAGACCCCGGGAATCGATGCTCCTTATGCTGGAAAAGGATGGGACTGCACAGACAGACATCTTGTTGCTATTGTTCTATTGTTGCCAAACTCTTTTGTCTTTAGTCTCTAAAAGGTAAGAAGCATCATTTACCTCTATGAAGTTAAATAAAATTAAAGTGTCAATGAAAAATATTGAACATCAACTCCAGAGAAGATACTACGCTAGAAACTAAATGGGAAAAAAAAGAGATATGAATCATAAACTTTAAGGATTTAAAAGAGCAGCAAAAATATTGCCATTTAAGGGGTATCTGCTATGCTCTGGGCTCAGTACTAAGAGCTTAAAAACTTTCCATCTTCACAACAAGGTTAAGTGGTTAATAGTGGTTTATTTGGGGGAATACAAAACTGAGAGTCAAAAGTTAAGCAAGTCAATGGTTCAAGGTCACATAGCCAGTTAATAATGGGATACAGACAAGAACTCTGGTTTACGGTACTCAAAGACTCTGTTCAGCACACTACACTGCCTTCCAGCCTAGATGGAATGGCTAAAGTCTATAATGAAGAAAATCAGTTTCTAAAATCCATGGACTCATATGGTTCTCTTTAGTATGTAAATTGTCTATACATTAATTATAAACATGCTGTCAATCCTCTTTGGATGTAGTGCCAGAATGCTAGGACATATTGCTTTAAATAGTCCCAGGGATGGCAAATCTTTGTTCCTTTATCTTTGGGGTCGGGGGGGGGGGAGAAAACAAACAAAAAAACCCCTCATCTTTTACATGGATCTGATTTTTGGAAATAGTCAAAATTATTAATGGTTCAATCCAGTGAATGAATTGACTAATGAAGCTGGGTAATAGAATTAAAAAGGAAAGAAAATAAAGTGTGATCATAAAATAACAATAATGCAGTTATATTTTCTGGAGTGTTTATTTCTCAACCAGCATCACTATCTTAGTGTTTTACCTCATGTACATACAAAACAAGGATTTTCCAATAAGGAGGAGACACGTTCATGATTCAGCGAATGGTAGAGAAAAATGAGCAATGAGGGCGGTTTGGGAGGGCCAGGGTGGGTCAAGGGTCTTACTGATAAGGACTTGCTCTGATAGTACTTGCCTGGTAAACTTGACCCTGTTTTGTTCACTGAAAAAGATGAAACTGACAGCCTGGGACACAAATATTAAAACTTAGGATTAAAAAAAAATCAAATATTTAAAGATTTTGAATAAGAAGTTATTAAGACTTACAAAAGATTTTAAAGAGATAGATTTAAGATATAAATGTCTGGGTCATTCAGAACAGTCATTTAAATCAATGAACACAAAGAAGGGCACTCAAGGTCATCCACAAGAGTTCAGGAAGAAAATTGTAACTTCCATTTCAACTTGTTCATTTTTTTAAAATCTCTTCCTTTGAATATTTCTATTTTGGTATACATTTTATAATCTATATAACCTATTAGTTCAATACAATGAGTATAATAAATAAATAGGCACACACAATATATATCGGAAGAATATAACAAGCTTATATATTAATTGATGAATTGATATGTGATCAAAAAGCTTTGAGGACCACTGCTTCAGACCCTGCTAGGGCAGACTGAGTGGGATAGGCTCACTATACACGTATAAGGATATCAAGCGTCAGATGCAGCACCCTCTACCGGTGATAGTTTTTTCCTGCAACACAGTCATAAGAGTTTGTCTGGAGAGAGCTTTTCAATGCTTTGGTTGTTTATTACCTCAGAGGTCTTTCACGTTGTTTCTGCACTGTAATTTGGACTTAGGCTGACGTCGTCGAATGAGTCACCCTTGCTGGGTGAAAGCCTAGAAAAGAAAGTCGTAGTCTAATGTGCTCCGCTTGCGTGGAGAAATATAATCATGACCTAAGTGAGACGGACAAGGCAGGCCACAGTTCCTAAGACCCTTGATTGCCATGGCGAAGACTTGAGCTGGAGAAGTGGTTTGTTGACGGGTGCTGGGAAAGTCATGAGGACACCATGTTTGGGATGCTAAGCATGAAATAAAGAAGCTGCAGAACGACTGTCAGAGCTGAAAGAGCTTAGAGGTCATCTTGTCTGCTCCCTTATTGTGTGGTAAAGAAACTGAGGTCCACAGAGTTAGAGGCAGAACATTATACAATGTTATGTTATACAAGACTCCGTCTCATTCATGCAAGAAGCAAGGACATAATGTTTCCTGGGCCAGCCCAACTCTTAGGTGGGCTCAGAAGGAAGACTGTGGTACTTGAGAACAGGAAACGTTTATCAAGGAATGCAAATTCTGCATGACTCAGGCTAGCATGTTCTTTTCTATATTTTTATAGGAAAACTATGTTACATGGAGATAGTTGTGAAAAGTGCATGTTATGACATATGGTTGAACTATATGAAACTCTTCTACAAGTATTCAAACAGGAAATCTTGGTTCAATGCTATGGGTATAGGTCATTTATCATTTTATTTATCCTCTCAGGGAAAGAAATATTAAATATTATAGAAATGTCTTATAATGGACAACGTTGGAATTTTCTGAAGCATTTTTATGGCTGATTCTTGGGAAGTTTTCCATCTATATTTTATTGAATGCAATTGAGAATGTAATGCAATAATAACTCTGAAAAGAAAAATGCTAATTTTTTTACTCTGTATGATTTTCTGGAAGGAGTTTTTAGCCTCTGTGTGTCTCATTAATTTAAATATTGGAGTTCCCCTAAGGATTTCCTGTCTGAGTTTGTGCTTCTGCAATTCCACATTTATTTCCCATATTTGCATTTCCCCTGTCTGGAATGTCCCTCCTGCCTGGCTAATGTCTCTATTTCTTTTTTAATTTTTTAAAATCCTCACTTGAGGAAATTTTTTCATTGCTTTCAGAGAGATAGTAAAGGAGAGAGAGAGACAGAGAAAGAGAGAGGAACATCCATGTGAAAAAGAAATGTTGATCGGTTGCCTTCTTCTATGCACCCTGACTGGGAATGGAACCCACAACCCAGGTATGTGCCCGAACTTGGGATTGAACCAATGACCCTTTGGTCTATGGGATGATACTCCAACCAACTAAACCACACTGTCCAGGACAGGGCTAATGTCTCTATTTCTTTACAGGCTTAGCTCGGAGGTTGTTTAAGAGACCTCCTTAGCCAATTCTGCCTCTCCCCTTAGCAGAGAGAAGAAGTCTTTTCCTTTTGGGACACTTTCATTTTTATCATTATTTTTTAATTTATTTAGAGACAGAGAGGAAGGGGGAGAGAAAGAAACATTGATTTGTTGTTCCACTTATTTATGTGTTCATTGGTTGCTTCTTGTATGTATCCTGCAAACCTCCAACCTTGGCATATCAGTCCAACACTCTGAGCTACCTATAAAGGGCTGGGGTATTTTATTTATTTATTTTTTATTTTTAAATTTGATTTATTTATTTTTAGAGAGAAGGGAAGGGAAGGAGAAAGAGAGGGAGAGGAACATGAATGTGTGGTTCCTCTCACACACCCAGTACTGGGGACTTGGCCCACAACCCACTCATGTGCCCTGACTGGGAATCGAACAGGAGACCCTTTAGTTTACAGGCCTGTGCTCAATCCACTGAGCTACAACAGCCAGGGCTGCTGGGGTACTTTTATTATGAAACTTCTCAGGCTCTGTGGACTGTCTATTTCTTATACAAGTCTTGAGTTCCAGGATTACAGAGTATCTTCTTTCTTTATTTTTACATTTTCAGTGCCTAGCAATAGTTTACAACACAAAAGTTCCTGAAAAATGTTATTAAAAAACACAAATTATTTTCAGAATCTTATTAAAGTACAACTAAAAATATCCCATAGTCCAATGTACACTAATTATCGTAATTTACTATTTACTTCAAATCACCAATAGCTCTTGCATTAAATAAACCCATTCAGATTCCTTGAAAGGAAAATTCTGCATTTGATTCATTATCAACAGTATGATATCAGTAAGTTAACTATGCTCAGAACTTCAGATGGAGCTGAGAAAATTTTAGGTAATTATCTTTTGAGAACACAAGTAGCGAAAACTGCAACTAATAAAGTATTGGAGAAGCAAAATGATACTCTGGCCTCTGTCTCTTCTTTGAAAATTGTTTATTTTGGTCCATTTTTATCATCTTACATTAATACCTATAGTTCAAAAGGAATTATTACTTTAATATACTAGAATTCTCTTTTTGTCTTAGGCAGCCATGCAATTGCATGCTATAAAAATGTAGTCCCTTGATAAATTTATTTCATGCTAATTTCACTCTGGTTGAAAAATAAATGTTTAAACCTACGATTCCATGTTTCTGATCCTGTTGGGCTGGCACATTATAGATACCCATCACTGCTACATTTAAATCAAAGGAGGGAAACAGCTTTAAATTTTATGACCTATATAAAAATCATATTTATTTATATATCCCCTATCCTTGTAGCTTGATAACTTCTTAGGTTTTGAGAATTGATCCAACCACCCCCCCAAAAAAAAAAACAACAAAACACCTCACCTAATTTCCTTCTTACTATTTATGGATTTCTTACCCTTTCTATTTTTCATTTAGCTTTGGCAGGGAAAAAACAGAACTGTCAGTGTGATCTTATGGTTTGATTTTTCTCTTGTATTAATTTAAACCTGAATTTTTTTTAAATTAAAACACTGTCAATGTAGTATTCATTTTTTTCAAAAGAAAGATTTTTAGCATGGGGTCTTTTCAACTGCACTCCACATCCATCTACAAAACTAACCCACTAACAATAAATATACTTTCATTCCCCCCCAAACATCCATTATGCCAATGATAACTTTTTTCAAGAAAAAAATGTTTGATCTCTACAAGTTTACTTCTAAGGACACATCATCCTCTCAAAAGACTAGATTTGTGATTGTAAAACATCCCTCCCTCCCTAGGTTTTGGTGTGTTTAATTTCAGTAAGAAACATTTTTTAAGTCAAGAGTAAGGAAGTCAGACCTGAATAGGAGAAGAAATGATTTGTCATTCATTTATTCATTCATCCATTCATCTAGAGAAAGTTTTCCATCATACACAGAGAAGAATCTGATTCTCAGTCTCCTCTCAAGGATCTTATTACAAGATTGTAGGGAAGGAGAGACTTGTACAAGAGTATGAAGTCTGTCCGCAAAGAGTCCAGCCATTATTAATATAAACAGAACAATTTCTGTGACATTGATGCAACCGGGCAGCCAAGGAGAGTGGACTGGAATGTGCATGGGTGAATAATAACAATGTCACTGTACTAGGCAGTGGGGGTGGTAGACACCATTGAGTGAGTATGTGTACTGTGCGGTCAGCCTATTCAAAATGACTGAGAGAGTAGAACAATGAATCTGCATCAAATTCCGAGTTAAGCTTGAACATTCCTCTGCAGAAACTATTCAGGTAATTCAGAAGGGCGCAGCTATGGGCAACTGATGATTGGCAGCTTCATCATGACTGTGCCCATTCATGCATCATGTCTCGTGCAGAGTTTTTTTGGCAAAACAGCAAACCACCCAGGAGACTCAGCCCAGATTTGGTGCCCTGTGACTTCTGGCTTTTCCCAAAACTCAAATCACCTTTGAAAAGGAAGAGATTTCAGACTGTCGATGAAATTCAGGAAAATATGACAGGGCAGCTGATGGCAATTGAGAGAACTGTGTGAGGTCCCAAGGTGCCTACTTTGAAGGGCACTGAGGCATCATTGTCCTATGTACAATGTTTCTTGTATCTTCTACCTTCAATAAATGTCTCTATTTTTCATATTAAATGGCTGGTACCTCCTGGACAGACCTCATATTATAGACTGGAAGTGAATCATGCAGGGGTGAGATTTCAGTATGGACAGACACAGGCCTATCAAACATTTAAATACTCCCATATCTATTAGTTGAAGCTGCTTCCCAGGTATCCCAAACAACCGTCTTGCCCTCAGCTCCAGGACATAGATGCCCTTCCTGTGACCTGTCCTACAGACCAACAGCTACAGGCTGAAAGCTTATGCCAACCTGGAGCTCCAGCTCTACTCCAGCCCTGACTGGCCATTGCCTGGGCAGTTCCGGCTGTGACAGCTTCGGCTTCTCACCCTTGGATAAATGATCCAGAGAGGAGAACAGGTTCCCTGGGAAACACAATTTCCAACTGTCTCTCAACTACCTGCAAAGATTTAAAATCCAGAATAAGAGGAAATAATTGAGACTCCATTTTAGAGCCCAGGTTTGGGGAACGTCTTTAGAAAATTCTGGCTCTTGTCATGATACCAAAGCCAAGGTTGTATGCTGGCCTTACCCCGAAAACCTGTCTGCTTTTGTAGATCAGGTGGAGCCTCTCAAAACAGGCATGGAAGTTTAATTTCTTTGTTTGCTGCCCATAATGTTCAGCTTGTGTTGTCAAATTTGCATTTGAATCTACTCTTCAGTGATAGCATCAAAGTAATGATGGCAGTCACTGCAAAATACAAGAAATCAAAAGAAAAGGAAAAAAAAAAAAAAGGCCAACCTCTGAAGAGAAGAATGGCTGCAAATGCGGTAATTATGCTGAGCTGCGAGGAGCCTCATTCACATATAACGTATACTTCACGCTGGGGAGGAAGTGCCGTGCAAACAAATCTGAGCAGAACGTACAATTGCATCCGCCAAATGCTGAGCAGGGGCCACTCTTGCCGTCTAGACAGGAGTGGCTCAGAAAAAGAAGCCATTCATCTTTTTCTTAGATAAGTCCCTTTAACATTTCATATAATAAGGGCTTGGTGATGATGAACTCCTTTAACTTGACCTTATCTGAGAAGCGCTTTATCTGTCCTTCCATTCTAAATGACAGCTTTGCTGGATAGAGCAATTTTGGATGTAGGTCCCTGCCTTTCAAGATTTCAAATATTTCTTTCCAGCCTCTTCTTGCCTGGAAGGTCTCTTTTGAGAAATCAGCTGACAGTCTGATGGGAACTCCTTTGTAGGTGACTGTCCCCTTATCTCTTGCTGCTTCTAGAATTCTCTCCTTCATTTTAATCTTGGCTAATGTAGTTATGATGTGCCTTGGTGTGTTCCTCCTTGAGTCCAACTTCTTTGGGACTCTCTGAGCTTCCTGAACGACCTGGTAGTCTATTTCCTTTGCCAGATTGGGGAAGTTCTCTTTTATTATTTGTTCAAATAAGTTTTCCACTTGTTGCTCTTCTTCTTCCCCTTCTGGGACCCCTATAATTCGGAATGTTGGGACGATTAACGATGTCCCGGAGGTTCCTAAGCCTCTCCTTATTTTTTTGAATTGTTTCTTCCTCATTTTCTGTTTGGTTGTTAGTGTCTTCCTTCTGGTCCACTCCATTGATTTGAGTCCCAGTTTTCCTTCCATCTCTATCAGTTCCCCATGTGTCTTTGAAAAGACAGCAAACTCACAGCTATTAAGAACCACACCTAAAACAAAAGCAAACTAAGCAAACATCTAGAACAGGAACAGAACCACAGAAATGGAGATCATATGGAGGGTTAGCAACAGGGGCGTGGGAGGAGGAGAGAGGCGGAAAAGGTACGGAGAATGAGTAGCATAGATAGTGGGTAGAAAATAGACAGGGGGAGGGCAAGAATAGTATGGGAAATGTAGAAGCTAAAGAATTTATGACACATGGACATGAACTAAAGGGGGAAATGTGGGTGGGAAAGGGTGTGCAGGGTGGGGGGAATGATGGAGGAGAAATGGGACAACTGTAATAGCATAATCAATAAAATATATTAAAAAATAAAAAATAAAAATAATAAAAAAAAGAAAAAGAGGCCATTCGTAGTAGAGCGCAGGCACTCAGGGAAATTTGTCAAAATCAGGGGGGAAGTCCTAACGAAAGGAAGACAGATTTGGTTTGTTTGTCTTTGTTCAAACTGACTGAACAGAGAGGTGGGACTCTCTTCTGACTGCTCAGCATTTCCTGTTTGTTTATTCTGACTGGAAAAAAACTTTTGATTTTTACTGGTTTTATTGAAATCTGATATACCAGTTAAAAATTTTTTTAAAACCAAAGTAATACATTTACATAGTTTCTCTTTTCTTTCTTTCTTATTTTTACTGTACCGAACAGTATGAAAAGTAACCAACCCCCTTTCCTCATTTCAACCTCCCGGAGGCAAGGTGTTCCAACTCTTTTCATTGCCTTTTTCCCTGGGAATATACGGTTTCTCCACATTTCTCACTGGCATGTTAATAATGCTATTGTTTGCTTGGCCAATCTGAAACATTATTTCTTTACTTTCTGTTATTAAGCAATCTAACCTACCCTGTTCCCCACCCACACCCCCGCCAACCACCAAATCCTTGAAAAACAAATCCCCAAACATTCCCATACACTATAGATTTGGTTAAATCAACAGTCAGTGTTCACATTTTTTTTTTTTTTGTGGCTAAATATTACTTACTACTGAGCTAAGGTGTATTCTAGGATTACAGATTTCTTTTTTCAGGGGTTGAGTTGCTTTCCTCACCCCACTTGCATGTAGGTCCATGTGTGTATTACAATTCTCCTCATTCCGAAATTTCAAAACATCTATCAAGCTGCCTATCATTAATATTTTCCACATATCTAATCACATCACAAAAGCTAATTGTTCTAACCTTCTCTCTTTCACAGAAACTTTCCTCCCGTAGCCCTTGTTCTTGCTGTTCCAACCTTGACTGTTTCTCTTTGAGCCTGTTTATATGCTAATGTCCAGGGCTTCCCTACATCTTTCGATTTGGATTCCCCTGTTTCTTGAGCTCCACGTCCCCTTCTTTTCTGGTTGATTCCTGTGTATCATCAAAACTGAATTCTCAATATACCTGGTAATCAGGAATGCACGGGAAGGAACATATTTGGCCCTTGAATATGGAAAAATGTCTTTTTCTTGCCATTGCATGAGTTTTGGTATGCCTGGTTTGAAATTTCCTGTTAAAATTACTTCCTTCAGGATTCTGAAGGCATCAGTCCCTTCTTTTTTAGCTTCTGGAATTGCTGTTGAGAAGACTGATGACATCTTTTTTTTTTTTTTTTTTGTATCTGATATATTTTTCCTCTTGGAAAGCCAGTAGGATTTTCTTTTCACTTTGAGTGCGCTGGGATTTCATGGTGCTGTGCCTTATTGACAGGGACAGGGCTGTGTTTCTCTCTCTCTCTCTCTTTCTCTCCGTCTCTCTCTTCCATTTATCGTGCTAGGCATCAGCGGCACCTTTCAGCTGAAGACTTGTGCCGCTCCGGTCTGGGATGTGTTTATGTGGTAGATCTTCGATGCACTTCCTTCTTCTGTTTCTTTTGGGAACTTATAATAATTAGATGTTGGGTCTCCTGAACTGGTCTTCTAATTTTTAAAAAAAAATCCTTTGTCTCCTATTTAAAATTTTTTTTTGGTAGTTTTTATTCTCTTTCCTGGGAGATTTCCTTAACTTTACATTCCAGCTCTTCTACTTAATGCTTTTATTTTTGGCTGTAAATTTTTAGGATCTTCCTTGCTCTCTGATCCTTTTCCATAGCAACTGTAGCAGGTATACCCTGAAATGACCCAATGAGTCACCCTCTAACGTAATCTCCCACCCTTGAACTGGAGCAGATCCTGTGATTTGCTTCTGGCCCACTGAGTATGGCAAATCCGGTGAGATAGTCGCTCCCTAGATTAGGCTATGCCATACGTAAAGAGCGGAGTGAGCGATTCTCACACTGGCCTCCAAGAAGGAAGCTGCCATCTGTGAGAGAGCCTGTGAGAATGCCACCTGGCTAAGTCCTGTGGTCAGCCTCTGGGAGCTGGGAGCAAGCCTTGCTGACAGCCAGCAAGGCAACAGGGACCCGCAACCTCTTACAACCACGAGAAACTGAGTTCGGCCAACAACTGCGTGAGCTTGGAAGGGAGCCCCAAGCATCAGAAAGGAACACAGCTCAGCAGAAACATCACTGCTGCGTGCTGAGACCCAGCAGAAAACCCAGTGAAGCCATGCCTTTAGTCCTTAACCCACAGAAACTGTGAAATAATAAATAGGTGTTTTCAGCTGCTACATTTGTGGTGATTTGTTATGTGGTAATAGGTAACGAATGCAGGAGCCTACTAGTCTATTCTATGGTTGCAATAGCATCTTTTATCTTTCTGAATATTTCTTTGCTTTCCAAATTGTTTCACTTCTTTTGTTAAAATGCGCTTTTATTGCTTTCATGTTGGAGGTTTCCTACAAATCTTTGATAAAAATTGGGTGAAAGTTCATAATTAAAATAAAGAACTATAAAACGACTTGAAAGTCTTGTGGGACTTACTGACCTTGGATGATAGATACATCAGCTTCTTTTGTTTGTTAAGGAACAGTGTTTATGGTAACTTTACATCTTCATCTCTGGGACCAGTTGGTTTTCCAGAGACAAACGGCTAATGCCCTGCCTGGTTGCTGCATTCCGAGGCAGGGAAGGGGAAGAAGCTGGTTTGATGTCCTACCATCTATATGCTGATTTAAACTTAATCTTTTTCTGAGCTTTACACTGGCCTCCAAAAAACAAACAAACAAATAGTAAACAAACAAACCACCACCATGATTTCCAGTTTTTGCTGATTGCTAAGTGCGATACCCTCCCTTGGCTGATTTCAAGTTACCAACACGATATAAATGTATGAACAGAGTTGGGAAAAACGCGTACAATGGGCTCTTGCAAGCCCTTACACACTCTCTTGAGCACACCACTGGGTCCCAGAGCCTACAGTCTCCATTTCAGTTTCTCTGG
The DNA here is from genome assembly GCA_039655065.1 of Glossophaga mutica. Lineage (NCBI taxonomy): Eukaryota > Metazoa > Chordata > Mammalia > Chiroptera > Phyllostomidae > Glossophaga > Glossophaga mutica. Next base: position 198,259,664 of record CM077304.1, read on the forward strand.
AGAATAAACTTCTATGTACATTATATGCATAAGTTGCTACAGCAGAGAGTTGGCTATTGCAAAGGAGAAAAATACATGAAAAAGGAGAGTTCAATTCTGAAATCACAGGACCTCAGGTTGAAAACAGAAAGAATGAAATTCCAGGGTACGGCCATGAGATTTTCTCAGATGTAAGAAGCGTTTTTCACTTTGCTGCTTGATCTTTGAGACCATATTGAATGGTTGAACTAAAACCAGTAACCTTCTGGGCATAATCCTAAAAGAAATGGTCTCTTTAATCCTCAGCACCTCATTTAGGAGTCTCGCACATGAGCCACTTAACAGTTAAGGCGCTCTCACGTTACGGGTGCACATCTCTCTGACTTGTGCTTTAAACCTGTCTTCCTGAAATGCGGTGAGCATGATCAGTCTAAGTGACAGGTCTGCAGGGAGCTCGTCACACCCCCCTCCCTAGCAGGTCAGTTGCTCCCTCAGTCAAACCAGATCAGGGCAACACCTGGGCAAATGAGCAATGCCCCGGACCCTTGCCCGATAATCCAGTTCCAAGGTGGGGCCCAGCTCCCGAACTTTTGTTCCGTTTGAGAGGCATGGCTACAGCATGGTTCGTGCTTCTGTCCCTCGAAGGGAAGGGCAGCAGGGGCCAGAGACATGCTTACCGAGACAACAGAACCAGCTCTCTCTTTTCTCTGATTTTAAACTAGTCCTTGTGAGAAGCTCAAGGGGAGAAAGGAGACAGGGAGGAGGCTCGCTGCGAGGCGTTGGCAGTGCTCTGAGGGACACCGAGTCCGAGAAAGGAGCTAGCTGGTGTTTCCACCCCCTTTCCTCTCTACTGGGGTGTTTCTGCCCGACTCTCCTAATCTCTGCAGAGTCCGCCTGGCCAGCTGGGCAGCTGCTTCGCCTAGGAAGTGCCTCTTTGAAGCTGGAGGCTTCACATGTCTTGTGCTGCGTAGGGCACAGAGCTAAAGATCTGCAGAAAGATCAGGGTCATTGAGAGCCAGGCTACGTCCCTTCCAGGCGAGGTTTCCTGCGGCAAGATGATACACAGCCCTGTTTTATGCGTCCCCCACACAAGCCCTCCTGTCAAGGTTGCTGCCAGGCCTAGTAAAACCCAGGTGCTATCCTCTGTATTCCCAAGGTATTTGTGGACAGGTAAAGCACAGATTTCTTTTAATCTTACCATATTGGTTTTGTTTCTTCCTTTTTTCAAAAAGTAAAATTCAGAGTTTAAAAATGTATGGAATACATATGCATTGAGGGAAATTGGAGAATGTAGGGAGAGAGAGGGAGGGAGGGAGAGAGGAGGGAGGGAGAGATGAGAGAGGGAGACTTGGAGAAGACCGTTATTAAGATTTTGAGATATTTTTCCAGTCCCCTTTTCTTTTCTGTTTAACCTTTTTTAAAAAGGTTTTTTAAAAAAATTAGTAAAATACACATAAAATAAACTTTACTATCTTAGCTATTTTAAGTGTAACCCTTCAGTGGCATTAAATACATTCACAATATTATGTTACCAATCACCACCATCTGTTTCCAGAATTTTTCAATCTGGAAAACAGATTGAAAAACAGAAACTGTACTCATTAAGCAATAACTCTCTATGCCCTACTCCCTTCAGTCCCTGGTAATCTCTATTCTTTCTCTAAGAATTTGCCCATTCTAAACAGCTCATATAAGTGGAGTTATACAATATTTGTCCTTTTGTGTCTGATGTATATCAGAACAGTATTTTCAAAGTTTATTCATACTGTAGCATGTATCAGAACTTCATTCCTTTTTTATGGCTGGATAATACTCCATTATTTGTGTTTATCATATTTTGTTTATCCATTCGTCTGCTGATGGATACTCGAATTGTTTCCACCTTTGGGCTGTTGTAAATAATGCTGCTATGAACGTTGGTTTACAAGTACCTGAGGTCCCGGTTTCAAGTCTCTAAGGTCTACACCTAGGCATGAAATTTTATTCAGCTTCTCAAGTTGTTCTTCAGGTGAGTGTTGCTCTGCTACAAGGGCCCCTAATGGTGGGAGTGGAAGTCCTGGCTCACACAGATATTGACCCCTTGCTACAGCAGCTTTTTCTCCATCACAGGCTCTACCTGGCCAGACCATCTTACTAGGTGTTGAACACTCAGTCAGGCAGCACAGCATACCTTAGAGGGAATTCCATGCCAGATGGACCCAGGTACAAATCCTGGCTTAACCACTAGCCAACCAGTTGTTAGCTCATGGGCAATTATTTCATGTCTTTAAACCTTGATTTACTCATCCGTAAAATGGGGATTGTAATATTGTTACTTAGAAGAAGAAATATATATATAAACTAAATAGATATAGTTAATATATATGAAAACTATATATATATTTTCCCCCTAGTTGTGGCTGTGGCGCAGAGCTTCTAAGGCCTTTGAAATTTCCCAAGTATAAGAGCAATGAAAGTGAAAGGAGCATCTGTCTTTTGTTATTCCTAACAAGCCCCTTTGGAACACACCAGAGTTTATGTTAATAAGGTGACTTTTGGAAAACCCTTAAGGATGGGGGTTGGTTGTCAGGGGAGCAACCAAGTGATCAGAGAGTTGCATCTTTCAGCCCCACTCCGCAGCCTCTGGGCTGGAGACTGTTTAATCACCAATGGCCAACTACTTAATCAATCAAGCCTATGTAATGAAGCCTCCATAAAATCCCAAAGGGCAGGGTTTGGAGTGCTTCTGGGTTGGTGGACGTGTGGAGGTGCTGGGAGAGTGTTGTGCTCAAAGAGAACACAGACGCTCCATGCCCCCTTCCCCATCCCTTGCCCTGTGCATCTCTTCCATCTGGCTGCTCCTGAGTTATACCCTCTGTAAGGAACTGGTAGTCTAGCGAGTAAACTGCCATTCCTGAGTTCTGTCTGTGTCCTGTCCAGTAAGTTGATTGAACCCAAGGTGGGGATCGTGAGAACCCCTGATTTGTAGAGGATGCACAGGTGACACCCTGGACTTGAGGTGGATGTCTGAAGTGGGAGGGGGGCAGTCTTGTAGGATCTGACTCTGACTCCATGAATACAGCGTCATAATGGAATTAAACTGTGGGACACCCAGCTGGGATTGCAAAATTTCTTGATGTGTAGAAAGCCCCCACGTCCGGTGTCATAAGTGAAGCAGTGTTGCCGAGTAGTGTGAGAGTAAAGGAGAGACACACAGGAGCGGGTTTTTCTTTTGCAATGGTATTTTCCTTGTAAGGTTGCTGTAAGCACCAGATGAGGTATGTGCTTAACAATGCTTGACATGCAGTGAATGCCAAGTAAATGTTGCTTTCTTGCCCTTCCTCTGCTTAGGGCCATCCCTGTGGATTAAATATATTTGCCTCACCATGTATTTGAGGGGAAAAAATGAAGTAAATCTTTTAGGAGAACTTAGGAGATTCCTCACTCCCACAGTGGCTCTGAGAAGCCTATGGTCCGCAATTTCACTAACAATTACACAAATCCCACCGCCATATGACGGCTGACTGCCAGCACTGTCTTGCCTGGGACACTTGCCAATCTCAAGGTATGCACAAAAGGGAGGACAGAACTGCCACCTAGGAGACCAGCTTTCTCAGGGACCACCTCGGGGAGAACCACGTAGTAGCTGCAGAATGCCAGCACTAAGACGCCCCTTGCAACTGGACGGTCTCCTGGGTTTGGCCTGACTGAAAAAGAAAATTGCGATCTACACCCCAGGCAAACTGTTTGGCTTGCCAAGCTTTGTTCAGTGGTCCCTCTCCTCTTGGGTTTTAACCTGTTGGGTTTACATAATAATGCAGTCTAATGAATGGCCCATCCATGCCCCAGGCCAGCCCTGGTGGCCCAAGGATGGGAGCTGGTAAAGTCATGTGTGCTGAGGCCCTGCTAGGAGCACAGGCGGAATGACTGATTCCAGGTGCCATCTGGGGTGGTGGCTCAGGGGGCATGGCCCCTGGGGTGAAAGTAAAGGTGGACTCAACAAACCTTATTCACAGCATAAGTAAGTGGCTTCTTTTTATTTTTTATTTTTTTTAAGACAAAAACTATGGGCAAGTCTCCAGAGTAGAGAGTCCTGCAGCTCTAGTTTTAGAAGGTGGGACAAGCTTAGTATAGATGAACTTCTCAGCGATCCTTTCAAACCCTCCTGGCGGTAACCGCTGTTAACCCACGAGTTCACGGTAGTTCTGACAGCGTCTCTCTCCTATTTCGCCAAAGACAGTCCTGCCTTTGCCTCTGCTCTCTTCCGTCCCCCACAGCTGGAGAGAAGCACAGTGGATCCACATGTTCAAACCTGAGGCAGAAGGGGGGTGGGGGGTGTCGTGGGAAGGCAGCTGTGAAGCCTGTGAGTGTGAAGGAGTTTCTTCCGGGGCGGGTGGGTGGGAGAAGTTGAGGGCTAAGGAGAACGGCTTTGAAGCAGCTGTGGGGGTTGGAGTTGGGAGGTGCGGATAAGCTAACTCGCTGGAAACCACAAGGGGCCCTGGTTGCAGCGTTTGCTGCGTTCCGTGGGGTCAATACTCCCGGCATGGCTGATGGCCAGCCACCAATGTGAAGTCAGCTTGCTAGAAAAATTCAGCACACCACTAGGGAGAAGGGAAGTAAAGAGAAGAGAAAAGATTACGTGTTTCAATCTTTAATGTTCTTTGAGAAACAGAGTTGAAGAATCCTGTCACCTCGGGCTCTTGAATACAATGTTTGAAATACAATGCTATTCTGATTGGTCCAGAGGAGCCCCCTGGTTAATACAGGTGAGTCTCAGAAGCAAAGAGGGACATAGCCTAAATTTGTTGCGTACTTACGTGTTTGGTGTTTCATGCACTTTACGTCATTCACACCTCACAGCAGCGCTAGGAGGCAAGTGTGCCTGGTCTCATTCTACAGAGGAGGAAAGGCAAGTTCAAGGAGGACTTGGCGTAACTTGCCTAAGGTCCTACGACTAGGAAGGGGAGATTTGGACCTGAACCTGGTCTTTCCTGGCTTCAGGGCCCATGATTTGCTCACCACACCACCCTGAACAAACCCCCGTTCCACTGTGACCCAGTACAAAGGTTCAGCATCAAGGGGTGCAGGGTGGGGGCATTCCGTCATTTTCAGTTTCTCTTTTATTGTTTCCACTCAAAGGACAGCTTTCTCTATCAAAACCCCAGTTCCTATGTTTTTGCCTTCTCTGTCTCTTCCTCTCCTACAGTCTGTAGTTCAGTTGGTTAGAGTGGCGTCCTGATATCCCAAGGTTGCGAGTTCGATCCCTGGTCAGGGCACATACAAGAAGCAACCAATGAGTGTATAAATAAGGGAACAACAAGTCATGTCAAGCGTGTTCTCTCTCTCTAAAATCAATAAATAAAAAAAACCACCCCAACAACAACAACAACAAAAAGTCCAATACACAGCGATGGTTCAAGTACTGAATGCATGGTTAACTTGCATCCCTGTGTGAGGGTTTTAGAGTGCAAACCTTGCACCTGGCAGAGCTACAAGTTTAGAGTCAAGCTATTTGGTGAGGTCTGCCCAAGTCCCAGATCCTGAGCAAGCTCCTCAAAGGCCGTGGCCCACAGGCTTTTATCGGGAGGCTCTTCCAGCCCTTTCTTGAGGCCCTAAACCTCCAGATGGTGGGGTTTTTTTCTTTTTCTCTTTCTTTCTTTCTCTTTTTTTTTACTGGCTTAGCTCAAGGTGGCTTCTTTGGCCCAAATCAAACTATTATTTGTAGCCGTCTTTTTGACCTCTGGGTAAGTATGTGCCTGTCTTCCACTGCCAGTCTCTATGGTCTTAGGCATCACCTTGCAAGCTAGGGAGTCCATGCTCTATGAATTTTGGGTGAAACAGCCCCCTGCACCCAGCAATTACTCAGTCTTCCGCCAGCTTCTTGTTTTCTGTGTGGTTTCTCTGTAATTATCCTGCGGGAGTTGCCCATCCTAGACACAGGCCACCTTCACGCTGGGAGGATCCGGATCTTGTTCCACAGGGGCTGCCATTCATGGTTCATATTATGCATCTCCAAGTTAAAGGAAATCACTGGCTTATCTAGGGAAAGCCTCGTGGGCTTTGATGTTGTAAAAAGTGAAAAAGTACCTGGATGAGAATTCAGAAAAGCAGGGAGAGTAGGTCTATTAGGTGGAGCCACAGGCTACTTAATTTTCATTCCATTGAACAGCTGATTAATCTTCGAATCTCACATTCTTAATCTGCAATATGGAGGTATTAATGGCATGTATCTCGGAGGATTGCTTTAAGGATCGAATGTGATAACGCACATCTAATGCTTGTTTCTTAGGATGTAGCACCACACATAATATTTCGCAAGGTGCCTTTGATATCTCAGATGCTCAATAACCATTTGTGCTTGGATTGCTTAGTTACACATTAACTTGGAAACATCAAATTCATGCCTCATAGGAGCATACTGATCCTCCTACAACCAAGAGAGTCAGACTCAGGTGGGAGAAGGCAGTGGGGGAAGGGGAGCACTACTTATGGGCCTGGCAGCCCAAAGTTGTCCTGTCTTTGTAGGGGAGAAAGCATGGGGTGTGGGTAGAATAGATGCTTTTAAAATCAAAGCAGAACTCAGACACATCTCCAGTAGGGTTTTGGAACACATTATATTCTCTCTGCAGGACTCTTTTACCCAACACCTTCCAAATTTTACAAGTTTGAGAAAGCCAGAAGCTGACAGCGCTCTACAGTCTGCACCTGAACACTTGCATGTCCCCTCGAAGATAATGTAGGAAGTAGGTGCCATGTAAAGTGGAAAGCTAGTCTTTTTACACTACTCCTTTGTTACTCAAACAACATGATAATGACATTGAACAAACACAAGCAAAGAGGTATATACTTCTCAAGTTTCCCACTCCTATGAGTAAAGATTTTGCCACCATGTTTTTCTTATTTCCTTTCAGGTCTCGTCTGTATGCACTTATTATTTTTATACAAGTATATCCATAGTGTAAAAACAATTTTGCAGTCTCGCTCTTTAAAAAACAATTACATCATGAACATTTTCAAGTCTACTATAGCTGCAAGCATAGTGTTTGTAATGCCTGAACATTATTCAGTTGAGAGACTTCATCACAGTTCAATCAATGCTTTTTAATACAGGGCATTTGGGCTGTTTCAAGTCTTAAGATGACACTATGAAAAATGTCTTAGAATATTTATGCATTACTAAATGTAATATTTTGTGCACATATATGTGCATATATATATACTAATTTATACATGTATTTTCTGTATTTGCATTATGTCATGGAAGCCAACATTTCAGCACATGTGCTCGTGAGGATAAATGAAATTACAAAGGCCTTTAAGATCTTGAGAAAAAGAGAATTTCAGCTAGACCATAAACCTAATACATTGCTTTGTGAAATAAAGTTATATGCAACTTCCAGAAAAGTCATCAGGAATAAGTAGCATTTTCTTTCAGGTCAAGCACTTTTTTCCCCTTACGGAAGCTGTTGTTTGTATAACTATGTGGGTTTGAAGTTGGCAGAGCTCTTTGACCCAGGATGGGATGGCTGCAGGCTGGCCGATGTGTTGACATCCCAGGCTTGGACACGTGCCTCTTGCGGCCACATTAGCATCTGGTCAGCGCACCCTGCGCGCATGTGCTGCCGGCACTGCCTGCCTAGGGAGCGCACTGTCAGCCGGCTGGCAAGGCTGACAGAAAGCAGAGCCGCTTTGGAGTCGTCTTCCAAATCTCTGGAACTGTGTACTTTCTCACGTCTCTGATAACATGGGATGTGGCTGCACTGAAGGGGAGGGTTGGAGGCTGCGCCGGGCTCCTTGCAGCTGGGAGAAAGGTGTCCTTAGTAAAACACACGCGCACACCCCTTCTGCTTCAGTGGCCTCTTTAAAGAGGCAAATATAGCTGTTACTTTATTAGAAAATGGAAGGATTAGCAATCTAGGGAAAACAATGGTTTCCCTGGAAGCCGACTTTCCTTGAGGCTTCAGAGATGCCAGCGAATAACGTGAAAGAAAGAGTTGGAGATAGTTGAGTTGTACTGAAATGTGGAATTCCAAAGATTAAGAAATCTCAGTGCCCATGAATAACTTTTCTGCCCCTTGGAACTCTTGAGTCCTTTCAGCCAAGTACTCGGAAAAGGAGCCGCTTGCGTTTCTGCTTGAATTTCTCAACTTGTCTCTCATAGTGCACTTGGGGTTGACACGGTTGTTGCTTCTTTGGAGAATGTATAACTCTTGCTGATTTTCGTTACCTTTGTATCCGCTGTGAAAACTTCCTCCCATGAACCTGCAAGTTTTTAGAGGACAATGTGGCACATCTGCCAGTGACAGGGAGCTACCACATCAACTAGCGTTGCCCGCCGCTTTGCATGGCTGTGCTTTAATTCTGCTCATGGTAACAGAGGACTCAATGCAGGTGTCAAGCATTTGCTTATTTAAAGGAGCATATTAAAATGTGATATACTTTATGTGCCTAACATATTTGTGCAAACAGCAGAAAATACAAGCTTAGAGGTATATAATCGGTTTGCAGGCTAATCCCATACTGAAGTAGTTGAACGGATGCCATGATAAGAAGAATTAAAGAACAACCAAACCTGAAGCTACAATCAAGGAAAGGAAAGGCTCTGCTGATGCTCCACCTGGTTCTGTCACTTTCCTGACATGCCAGCCAGTATCTCCCCCGCCCGCAAGCCACCCACAGGCACCACCCACCCATAGTCACATAGAATGTGCTAGGCATGGGGACGGAGTCCATAACATCTTCTCTGCCTCCGGTGGTTCCCCCCTCACAACATCCTGCAAAGTGTATTATTTCCAAGAATTACAAGGTCAGTGCACTTGGAAGAGCTCAGGCATGAAAGGAGAGTGAGGACATGCTTGTTATGTTACTTTTATTGCACATCATTCTAGACATTGCAGAACCCTGACAAATGCAATTGTCTATTTCCTTCCCCAGTTGAAACCGGGCTTTATGCATGCTATAGTTTCCAGATGAATTAAATCTTCAAAAGAGCATGCTATGTCACAGAAGTAAGCATGACCTGTCATTGTAATTCTAAGTGTCATTTTTCTCCTCTTTTCTATTAGTCAGTTCCTACTTTGGACTTAAACAAAAGCTCTGATGAATTTGCAACATTCAGTAGTATGAGAGATACATTTGAATTGATGTAAAATGAATCAGGCATGGTCACAAATTTTGTCTAATGTGGCTTTCACACAAAGTGTTATGCTTGGAAATTAAATTAATCTCCAATAGCCTATAAAGCAGGGAGCCAGCAGCAAGGGTGAGGGCTCTGGGGCAGTGATGATCCGCCTCACACTGATTTTGTGACCCTACAGTGTGTGACCTTAGAATGGATGGGTCCTGGACGCAGTCAGCATGCCCATCTTTAAAATGGGACAAGTATATCTTTCATTTACCGAGATACAGTATTGTTACAAAGATATATATGATTTGATTAATGCTTTTGCTACTTGGCAAAGAGTTACTTTTTATATCAAGGACTTGAGGTTTTAGTATTCTCCCTTAAGATCTTATTTTGAAGGTGATTAGGCAAACACCAAACACCAGCAACTTCTAATAAATATATACTGTTACACTAAGCACTGCCACTTGTTTGTTTTTCCCAGGCCAAATAAAACTAGAAAGCAGAACTTAACAGTTCACTCAGGCTGCAAACTTTTGGACTGCAGCCTAGATTAAAAACAGCAACAATAACAACAAACAAAAAGGGCACAGTTAACCCAGCTACAGAAATTTGTTTTATGGGCTCCAATAAATTCTTGGCACATAAAAAGTACAAAGCAATCTGCAGTCTTTGTTTGGCCGAGGCCAAAGGCTACCCATTTATGGGGATGGAGGACAGTGTTCCTTGAAAGAGATGGGTTCCCAGGTTTGAAAGAAAGGGAAGAAAGACTGCGAAGCCCACTGATGCTGGCTGCTCAGTGGGGTTTCTGCCTCAGACTCTGTGAATCCCTCAGGTTTCATAAGTGATGGGGGGGAGGGGACCAATGGCAGCATTTCAAATTGCACCCGGAGGTGAAGTCTGTCAGGCATGCACAGTGCCAGCCCAAAGCTCAGGGTCCATGTGAAGCCATGGTTGGTGACACTGAGGATTTCTCTTTATTTCCAAGCATTACAAGAGGTTTATAACCCAGGCTATTGAAATGCTCCAGTCAGCTGCTCTTCATGGGCATTTTTTCCTTTTTCATTAAAAAAGGGAGAAGAAATACCTTCACATTAAAAAAAGAAAGGAAAACAAAAATGAAAAAAGCCCAGATAACTTTTTCATTTAAAGATAAATGCTGATGGAAACTTTACTTTCTGCATTTTCTTTCTTCTTTTTTAATTGAAAGGCTTGGCATGGTTGACCTGGTATAAATTTACAGCTCAGCCTGCCAGCCCTGAAGTAAATCTGCATACATATTTTACTGGAAGTCACCTTTAAAACTGCTGAAATGGCGCTGTTTACCCTGCTAAGGAATGCTGCAAAGGGAGAGAGAGGAGGAGTACCAAGGAGAGATGATGTGATTTAGTTGGCCAATCAGAGCAATGGATGGCCTTGGTAGCATAGCTTCTGGGATGCTGTCAACAGGCCATCAGCAGCAGCAGCCCCCTGTGCTCCCAACCCAAACAGGACTCATGAAACAAGGGTCAGAGGTCGGAGGGTTTATGGCCAGCACTGGCAGGACTGCAGGCCTTCCTGTCAGGGTTGGACTTCTCCAACTCTATACGAATAACAGAGTTTCTGTCTCACTTTATTATTAGGGGTTGGATACATAGTTTTACAGTGAAACTTACCAGACATTGAATTTATTTTAACTTTAAGCTTCCACCGCACCTTTTCATTTAAATACAGTGGTTTAAACTACACAATTGCCTTTCTGAATTTGGTCATTTCAAAGACTTGTCAGAACTGTAAAGGGTTGAGCTGGGAGGCGTTAGGGATGAAGGAGACATAATTGAGTAGGCTGGTATTATGCCATCACTCCTCTCACTTGATCCTCCCAAAATGGAAATTGATAAAATAACACCGGTTAGGTTTAAAGAGATAAGGCAGCCGTGACCTATAAATGGAATGAAGGAAATAAAAGGACATTCGCCTAGAATTCTTAAGGGACACTGACCTTCAAACCGCAATTAAATTGTAATCAAACAGGAAAGGGAAACTTTAAGATGAGAAAATAAAACCGCATGTAGGAAAGGACATGTAATTTGATTTGAGAAATCAGGGTCTTCAGATTTATAGTTGCAAAGGAGTTGCCTTCCATATTAAACAGAAAATTTATGCCTAAAGTTCTCAATCAGCTGCTGCAGAAAAGGGTTTTAAATTTCTGTATGCAGTTATCCCCCGCCCCCACCCCCAAACCCACACTATTCTGGGAGGCTACGCTGCATAGGCTTTGGAGCTGCACTACTTGTATTCAAATCCTTGGCTTGCGATTTCTTAGCTGTGTGACCTTAGGCAAGTTATAAGACCTGTCTGAGCCCCAGTTTCCTCTCTGTAAAATGAGTGTAATAATGGAACCTACCCCATGGAGTTTTAGCAAAGATTAAACACATACAAGTTTAAAATAGTGAAAGCCTCAGTAGGTGTTAGCTGAAATTATTGTTATTGTCATTTTTTATTGTTATTTGAAAGCCAAAATTATTAAAATATGCAAAGTGGTCTCTGAACTTTTTTTTAAATAAATGATGCTATATGAAATCCAAGTTTTTGTTTGACTGTTTAGTTTTACATAATCAATCAAGTATATCACACACACACACATACACACACACACACACACACACACACGAATGAGTAAAAATGGCCACATTTGCCTGTTCCCTTCTTTCTGATGACTGACCCTCCACGGCAGCCTGGGAATGGCAGGGCTGACTAGTTGCGGGTCTCGGTTTCTCTAGCCGGGCAGTTTGTTCCACGGCAGTGGATTCGAATGTATGCTCTTCACTCTCTACTAAGAGTTGTCAAGTTCAACCTGTGGGTATGCTAAGTGCCTTAACAGAAAATGGGAACGAATGAAACTGCTTTCAAATAGGAATATCTTTTTAAATGTTGACTCTTTTAAGCAAAGTTGGAAAATGCATGCCAAAACTAGAGGAAAAGAGTTTCATGCAAAAAAAAAAAATTCAGAAACGTATTCATTATTTAGTTGACCCAATTTTTACACTGATGGTCTGATTAGTAATTTTGCTTGTGAATTGCCTGACTGTGTTTTATGATCTTATGATTGCTCTGGATGAAGTGTCTAGTTCAGCAATTTTCAACCGGTGTGCTGCAAGAATTTCTAAAACATGCACTACCTGACTACTTCAGTCTGGGTCACTGACCTCTTTTCCCTTAGATTGTCAAATAAAAAAATGACAACAGCCAACACAATGGCTATCCTGGTGAATGAATCAAAATCCTACCTATTTTTTGGTCAGATTACCAAAAATATAATATTTATTTGGGTGTGCCACAAAATTTTAGTAATTCGTTTCTGTGGGCCATGAGATGGAAAAGGTTGAAATCGCTGGTCTAGTTTAATATTAAGTGGAACCTAAACACTATCTCTGGCCGGCAGCATAAAATATGGAAAGAGCAGTGTCTATGATACCTCTATCTTGCAAAGTTTCAAAATGAGTAAAAACATAAATACTTTTTCCTCAGTTTATAAACTAAATCCCTTTTTTGTTATTTATCGAGGTGACAAAGTATTTCATGGTTTTAGTAAAGGCATTTACATGATTCATTGTCTAAATCTTCATATTATGTGTCCAAGAAGGAATTTTGCTTGGATTTATTTCTGACTTACTTTTATGAACTTTTTATTTATACTTACTTGGAATTTAGTTTAAAAAATTAAAAGAATTTCATATTTATCTGGCTAATCATACAATTATAGAAGTTTAGAAACAAGGGAAAAATAATCTATTCTAACTTCATGTGAAAGAGGTAGAATCTCATGTCCAGATAAGAAACTTTCTTGGCTAAGGAAATTGTAGGCTTTTAGATATCTGCTGTCATCGGTAGAGGAATTTTAGTGGCTCTTATTTTTTTTTTTTTAAATCCTACCCCTAAGGAGGATAAGGGTCCGAAGATATTTTTTTAGGTCTTTTTTTTTTTTGTATTTATTTATTTAGTTTTAGACAGAGGAGAAGGGTGGAGAAAGAGGAGAGAAACTTCAACATGTGGTTGCCTCTTGTGTACCCCCTTCTGGGGACCTGGCCTGCAAACCCAGGCATGTGCCCTGACTGGGAATCAAACCAGCAACTCTTTGGTTCTCAGGCCAGCGCTCAATCTGCTGAGCCACACCAGCCAGGGCTAGTGGCTCTTATTTTGATCTAATTAATTGACCCCAGGGATATTTTTTAGTGTAAACATTTCAATCAGGATTATACCAATATTGAATAATTTGGTTCCAAAAAGTTTTTTTCTGTAGTGAAAACCATTAGGACAATATAATTCCCTGATTAATTTTCTATAGAGTGCCTTTAATGGTTTTCCATATTTTTCATTTTCATTTTTATTTTACTGAAATTATTTTCACTGGGATCAATTCTTTTCATTTAAATTTTATGTCAAGCATTAATTTTTGTCAGTGATGAGTTATTTTTTAAAGGATTATAGCTTTGGCCATAATGAGTTTTTTCTCTGATGGCCATTATTTCTACAAAGTGCAATTTTTATGGGTCAGTTTTGTCACTACTAAATTTTCTTAGGAATATTTTATTTTCTGACTAATTTTTACTTAATGCATTTTATGCAATACAATTTTAGTACTTGTAAATTTTTGGTTCTAATAGTAGTATTAATCATTCCTACTGGGAATGATTCATAATAAAGTTTATAAATGATTTATAATTTGTGTTTATTTCTTAGTTAATCCATGAGAAACAGTAAGAACTTTTATGGAGGGGAGAGAGAGAGAGAGAAAGAGAACGAGGTAAAGAGAGAGAGAGATACGCTTTCTACCAAGTAGCCCACAGCCAGTCACTGATGTTTTTTCCCCTATAAATCAGTTTCTGAGAAGAGAAACTCCAACTCTAAAAACACAGTACAACCTTTGTTATTATGTGAAAAGGGCTTCTAGTTTCAATACAGTATTTCTGTAATATTGTAGGTGTTTGCATTTCTTTGGGAATAGTGGCATTTATTTGCAAAATGACTTGGATTATTTGAAAGAGAGCAAATGCATGAGTGCAGAGACCATCCTGAAAGACAAGATTCTATCTTTTGTTTTCTGATATTACCATAGAATTGTTCCATAGCTATGGAATGAAAGCTCAGGCTGTGGAGATGGGACTTTCTTGGAGTTCTAAGACTACACTAGCCAAGGGAGCTTGGGCAAGTCAACTAACCACTTAAACTTACTTCTTCTTTGGAAATGGAGATAATTCTCACATTGCTTACTTATTAGAGTTTTTATAAGGATAAAGAGTCATGAGAAATATTGAATTGTTTTGAAACCTCTGAAGTGTCAGATCCGTCACGTATGGAGGTTAATGTTCAAGAACACAGATACACCTGCCATGAAGGGTTAAGCTGGTTTCCACTCTTCCTCTGGGTGTTTCCTTGTGCTCTTTGCTGAACAAGGACCAGAATTTTATATGTCAGTGTTACTGCATTATTTAGAATACCAATTTTAATTAAGCCACTTCTGGGCAAGCAAGGAACAGCAAAACAAATATTGAAATGCCATTCCAGACCCAAACACAGGTCTAAGCAAAGGGTGGAATGCTGGACTAATGATGGCCTGGGGTAAAATAAGCCATCCTCCAGTTTTCCAAGAAGTCTGCCAGTAAATGCGGTTTTAAGCTCCATGTGGTATGTGTTAGATGTGGAAAAGAAGATAGGACACCCTAATGGGAACAGAGGGAGGTGATAAGCCTTCTGAGACACCGATTTCAAGTGTCTCTGAACAACAAGAAACCAGACTCCTACAGAGAGCAAGAAAAATAAACTCAACAAGCTTTGAAAAGAACAAGAAAAGAAAAAAAAAAACAAACTTGAATCCAATTTATAAGAAAAAACAACAGGCTACAAAATCTTGGCTTCATTCCTTAATAATGAACAAGTAAATGAATAATTGTTGTGTTCTGAGGCTCAGAGTTAGTCATCAACACCCATCAGTTCTGTCTCTGAAACCTACTTCACATCATCCATCGCTCCCTGTTCACCACTGCACTGCCTCGGTCTGGTCTGGACAGATCCACCCCACCCCCACCCCGTGTCATCTCTTACCAAGGCAGCAAGCTGATGTGGACGGGCGTGCTTGGAGTGAAGGGATCTCTCTGTCTCTCTCCTCCTTCTCTTCTCTCTCTCTCTCACTCCTCTCTGTTCCTCTCTCCCTCTTTCCTCTCCTTCACCTTCTCTCTCTCTCTAACATATACTTGACCTGTTTGCTTGGATATTTCTGCTCCGTAGCAGCCACAGGGGTCTAACAGGTTCCCAGAGTGGAGTACAGGTGTGGGCCTAGGCTCAGCCAGCTGGAGTGTAGCTGGGACACAGACTAAGCTAGCTGGATGGAGACAAAGACTGGACGGTGACAAAGACTGGACTGGACTCAGCCAGTGGTACAGAACTTTTGGACCTTGCCCTTTTTACTGGGCTGGATGAAGACTGGGCTGAATTTTTTCCATAGTGGGATGGACAGAGATGAGCATCAGAGCTAAACCTGGACAGACTTTGCGTTTGCTCCAGCTTCGATACATCTTACCATTAGGCCATAACCTCCCATGCCTGGGTCCCTAGAATGCTTCCCTTGGACTCTGTAAAAGAGCTCCATTTCCACCAGTAACACTTTGACAACCCCCCACCTCTTGCACACCCATTTTTCTTGCCCAAGATAATTGCGACAGGGAAACCTGCTTTGGGAAGGAAGCCTTGACTTGAATCACTTTGAGAATCTTCACCCTAGTAGGAAGATGCCAATCCCATTAGTGAGATACCCGCTTTGTCCCACTGTTTCTGAGTTGCCTGGCAAGAATTTCCCTGCCATGTGTGTTCTGCTCTCCCTCAACTACCTACAAATCACCCACTCTCACTTCCGAAATCTAAGCCCCCATTCCCCTCTTCTTCTTTTTCCAAAATGCCATATATACCCAACATTGCCTCATTGTCTCTGGAACTTTCATGCCTATGTGGATTCCCCATGACATGTATTAATTAAAACTTTGCTTTTCTCCTGTTCATTTGTCTCCATTAATTTGATTATTAGCACAACCTAGAAGAACTTAGAAGGTGAGAGGAAATGTATTAATATTTTTAATCCCCACAAGGCTAAGCTGCTATAAAAAAAGATTAAAGAGCACAATGGTGTAAGTAGGATAGATGTGTCTTCCCCACACAATGTTGAGAGCTGAGTCACCCGGGGCTGAGTAGGGCAACTGCCATCTTTGGGTTTTAAATGGCTGCTACTGTGGTTTCCCTTTGCTAGAGACCAGGCCAGGGGAATCCACACCCAGATCTTGTGGTACAGGTGGCACTGAATCCCTTCTTACAATCTCACTGTCCAGACCTAAGTCACATGGCCACATCCAGCTGTCAGAAAGGACAACAGAAATGTAGTGTTTAGCTGGTTGGCCCCATGCTCAGCTAAAACATGGGAGTTCCCTTCCCTTATTAAAGAAGCAGATTATTATGAATACTTAACAGCCTTTGCCACAAAGGACTACCGCTCTGTATACCATTGCAACTGCATCTCCACTTTCCTCCCCTTCTACACACCTCGAGGTCTGCTACCGGTAGGCTACTTACCATAATCCAAACCTGCTGGCCCACACCAGTACCTTGACATGTGCGCACCCTTCTTCTACTCACCTGGTGGGCTCTGACTCACTGTGGAAGGGCCACTTGAAAGAGCCCTTCTTTTTAGAACTTTTTCTGATGCCTTCACTCCCTTAGAAAATGTAATCACTATATTTATCTCCCTATGGGCTTTATATATAACTTTACTACAGAACTTTAATTATTTATGGTTCCTGCTTCTCTCTAGGCTGGAATCTCCTCCAGATCAGGGATTTATTTTATTCCTACTTTGAATCCCTAAAATTTAGTATTTGTCTGGCTCATATTTAGTCTAGGTATGATGAATGGATGAAGTTTACATAGAAGTAGAACAGTCAAGCCAGTGTTTCCATATTAATTGCTACAGGGTTTAAGATGGCTCAACACTGAATTTTCCCATCATTGCTGGTAAACTGATAGAACAAGTATATGGGAGAAGAAGTAAAGAGAAAAGAAATTGGAGTCGTTCATGGATTTATTTAGAATGCCAACTATCTTTTGCTCACAGAGCCTTGCACAATCAGCACTTAATCTGTTCATTTGTTGATGAAGAAGTTGAGGTCTAGAAAAGCAAAAAACTTATTTATGCTCATCCAAGTCTTCAAAGTACAGCAAGCCTTGTACTGAGGTCTCTGTACTTCCTTTGTAGAACTATTGCCATATAACTTGTTCTAAAAAATAATTTTACATGGGATTGCAAATACCAAACTATTTAACAGGATGATAGTGAGGTTAGGTGGGTTTATTTTAAACATTTTGGAAATCTTGAGGAAGTTAGTAAGACTCTAAAGATCATAATTGGACAGACTACTGCTCGAAAGGAGAGAAAAGGGAGTGAACATTATGTAGCTTATACTGTGTAGCGAAAACAGTAGCTTAGTCCAAACACTACAGTGTTGTGGCCTAGTAAAAAGTGAATTATCTGTCCCTTTTTCTTTTTACTTATGACTCTTTCCATTTATATATTTTGAGGGCTAATTATTGGCAAATGTAAATTTTAAGTCATGTGCTTAAAAATGCAGAGTGTCAGCATTGGAGGCAGCATGAAACTTTTCAATCCACGAATTTAGATTTTACCTCATTTCCATAAAGGTAGCAAGTTGAATCACTCGGGTCTCATTGACCAAAAGCAGAACCCTATTTGTGGTTCTCTGGAATTCGGTGTTTAGCTCAGAAGTCCTCTACGATCACTCTGTCTTGTTGCAATTTAAATAGCATTGGCTTGAGCCCCTGCCCGACTTTCTGAGAATGGTCTAACAGCTTCCTCGGGGGTCCTGGGAATTCCTGAGGGCTCATGTTCTCTTGGTTCCTCATAGCCCTTGGTGTCTGGGGCTGTGGATTCTCAACTGTGTTAGAGTCTCGCCTCCCACAACTGCTGTCTCCCCTGCTTCATGCCAAGCCACAAGTGGAACTTGACTCTTTTTGGTTTTCCCTTAGGCTCTCGTTACAAGGCATTTGTATGCATATCAGACTTTATGGAAGCTCGACTCTTTACAAAGGAAGCAACACATTATGGAACACAAGATCACTTAGACATCACTCGTCCCTGTTTGTCACATTCCATTGTCCCTCGTGCCACAAGTGACTACTCTCCTCCACAGGCTCCCACTTCCTGCCATGTTGGCAATACCCTCTTCACTCGGGTTTCCTACATTGTCTGGAAAGTTGGTTTCTTTCCTATTATTAGGAAGAGCCATTGAGTACCTATTCTTTGTGGCCCTGGGCCTCCCTTGGGAGGCCCAGAGCCTCAGTAATGTGTTTAGAGAGAGAGCTTCTGCCTTTTATCACCAAGAACAACTGACAGAGGTTTTGAGAGTTGAGTGTCTCCTTTATCCCTTCCTCCTAAGCCTTTGTCATGGTTTTGGAATTTAACCTTCTACTGATGGGAATTGTGCTACTTACCTCCTTAGAAATAGCTAAAATCAGATCAGTTTCAGTTTTAACAAAAAAATTTCCCAGACCACTACACATGATTTAAGAGCTAATCAAGAAGATGAGGTATGCAAATAATTATTGGAACTGAATGACTAATAGTTATAAATCCCAAACATACCCAGGACAAGCAAGTTTTAGTGGGAAAAGTTTATGGTATCTAGAACTTAATTCATATAAAAACACTGAAATCGTTACCAGGAAAATGACACTAGAAAGGGAAGGGTGGTATAAGAAAGGCAAGAATATGAAAACATCCTCATGCCTGCTCTTTTGCTGTTTAGCCCATAAAGAGTTTTAAGTTTCTAACAACTGAAGGAGCTCAAAAGTAGAACGATCGCCTACTATGATTCTTGAATGATTTGTTTTCCGTGGCTATTCCCCACTTCTCCCTCCCAGCTCCGGCCGCCCCACCGTCAGATCTATTCTTCATCATGCTGTCTGCGTGAGGCCTAGGAGGCTGACCCCTGGCCATGATATCACCTCGGCTCCCCTGCCTGCTGGGCTCCCCTGCCTGCTGGCTTCCAGGTGGGTTTGGCCAAAGGAAGGCCCAGCAAGAGTCTGGGGGACCTCAGGAGAAGGAGGCCAAGGCAAGCTTTTGCAACTCCTTTTCCACTCTGGATGCATTTTCTGGAAGTGACTGTTACCGCACAGCTACAGTGACAGCCTGGTCCCTCCTCTGTGGTTCCAGCTCTCCCGGGCCTGGTAACACTCCTGCGGCTCACAGGCCTGGGGGAGAGAACGACCTCCCATTGGTGTTTGTCACGGGCGCCTCATCTTCCCTGTTTCCTCAACTCTGCCTGCACCTCTCTACGTAGTATCTGTGTTGAAGTCTCTCATCTTACTTGAGATCTGTTTTCTGTTACAGCAGTCAGTAGATATTCTGAATGAAAAAACACTTGGTGATAGAGGTGTTTTCTAATGGAATAGGATCAGAGATTCCAAATGCTGTCTGTGGATTGGTTGGAGCTAAACATGACAGAGTTTTCACAGATCTAGTGTGAAATTTAAAAAAGAAGGGCAATATAGATTTTCAAGAAGTTGAACTTGTTCAACTTTGAGTACTGTATTGTTTTCATTATATATCTCCTTCCTACTTTCTGTGGTTAAATTGATGCTTCTTGTACACTGTCAATATGTGTTCCTAAATGTACTTACTTGGTAAAGCAGAAAGTTACCAGTGAGTGTCTTAAATTCATTTGAAAACATACCGTAATAGTCCGTAAAATCCAAAAGTCGAGGGGCCACTGGACTCTAAGCCATTTATGGTATTTATGAGCCAAATCCCCCAGAAATACATGTACAGATCGCTGATTCCGCAGTATTTCATGAATGGAACTACCTGGGGAAGTTCACCTAAGAACTCACTGCCCCGGTGGTCATTGTTCTAATGTCTCCCTGGCGTGGGAGGTGGCTCTTTCCATAGCAGGTCAGTGTTTCCTCCTCAAAGGCTGGGACTGAGCCAAGGAACTCCCAGGGAAGAGCCCCATAGGGTAGAGCTTGTAGCTGAGTTTCCCACAAACCTGGGGGAGTGAAAGGGGCAGAATCACCCTCATTTTTTCCTGGAGAGTGAGTCTCCAGTGCCTTAGGAATTAGGCTGCTCTGGGATACTCTCCTTCTGAAGATAATTTCTTTATATGGTCAGAATTGACAAGAATTATTAAAATAGCCTTACGTTTAATTTATCAGTTTGATGAACTCTATTTCCTTAAACTCTAATGCAGCTTTTTTTTTTTTCTATCCATATGATTGCATTATTGGGCCCTCTGCCATTTCGTGTCCTGACTTCTCAAGTTTTTATACTTACCCTCAAACATAGACTATGTTTTCTAGGCCTGCCACTGCCCTTAATTGTCTAGTAACCTTCACCAAGTCCTTTAACCCCTCTCAGATACTCAGTTTTCTCATCTTAGAAGATGATGGGGTTGTTCAAAAAGATTTTTAAATTTTCTCTCAGTTCTATGTCATCTAAGCCTCAATTATTTCCCAGTTCTGAGTTCATTCAGGAGTTCAATACTTGTTCAAACCCATAAATTAATCACCGGGATTTTAATGCATTTTTGCCAGCATTTTAATGCCTGTGCATGTGTCACTCTGAAATTTAATTTGGCAGAGGAGCAACATATCTGATTGAAATCCTTGTCAAAAGGACAGTGTTTCCTGAAGGCCTATGTTCATTGTTTCCCAGCCTGCTCTCCTCCTAGTTCTTCACCCTTTTAAATCTTGCTTCTGATTGTAGAACTAAAGGTTTTAGCTTAAAACCTCTCAATATGAACTCCACCAGCCTGGGCCTCCCTGCCTGTCATTTGGATCAATCCCGTTTGATGCATGTTTCGTTCACCTGTGTCCTTTGATTGTTTTTCTCGGGTAGAAGAAGAAAACTTAAATTAAATCAGTGGCTCTGTCAACAAATGTCATTGGAAATTTCTTCAAGTAGTAGCTTCTTCTTATTTGACAATGTGATGATTTTAACAGTATGATGTTATTGTTCATCATCTACGGGAAATGAACTTCCTTGGGTGGTGTCAATACCATGTTCAAATAACCTCATAGAACATTTGAGCATAAAAATTTTGACAAATAGGTCTGGACCCATGCTGTGCCAAATGGTCTGATGATGAGAAACATATGGATTGTCAATAAACATGCTGACAAGGTCAGAAATTTTTACCGCTATGTTTAGGTGCAGAAACAACTTCGTGTATAGATCTAACTCACATGTCTGTTTTTACCCATTATAGAAAGATCTCACTGGATCTCACTTGCTGGTTTCCTTGACCAACTTCCCCCCTAGGCTCTGAGTGAGCTTTGGGTAGGACACCGTCATCTGCTTTCATTTATACAGTGCCTGGCACAGAGGAGGAACTCAGCGATGCTGATTACACGAGCCATCTCACTGTTAGCACCGGCATCGTGTTGTCTGACACCCACCCATGACTAAGTTCTTGGTATGAGGGGTGAGCAGGAAGAGGGAGGTGCAAGCCCAGCTCATCTATATGACTTTTTTGGGTCCCAGACTATACCTACTCAAAGAAGATGCTACAATCAGCACCAAGGAATATGCCTAGAAATCTCAGGCTGCCTAGCACCTCATTAAGAATGTGAGGATAGGGAAAGATAAAGGCAAAGAAAAGACGGAAGAGAAATGTTAGTTGAGTGTTGCATTTCACTTAGATATATCAGGAAAATTGCTAAGATGGGAGTCATAATAAAATTACATTTCACGTAAAGTTTTCAACCCTGTGCTAGGTTGTGGGACTCTTGGTACTGGGTAAAACTGTATATAATTTAGTAATCAGGAAATTTCTTAATTGATAGAAACTTCTCCCAACCAAGCATCTGCTTTTTGGGGGGTGAGGTGGGTGGGGGATCATTAAAAAATTTAAAATAAAAGGACGCATGGACAAAGCCAAAGGGAGATAGGATCGAGGGTGGGAGGTGGGGATGGCCAAGGGGGTGATGGTGGAGGCAACTGTACTACAAAAAAAGATTTAAAAAGTTTTAAATAAGATCCACAAAATATAAAGATAGTTTGTATCTTACATATTTTATAGTTTGCAACTGTGCCTTTCGCCCGCCACATAGTTTCCACAGTGAATCCATACGTTGTGCCCTGGGCTGGTAACGGTACCCATTTTATAGAGTCAGAAACAATGGATGGTGGGAGGAAGGTGAGGTAGGTTAAGAAATGACTTATCAAGATTTCAACTCAGGTTCTTGAATTCAAGCCTAGGGCTCCTTCTCACTCTGCCACAAGCCAACTGGGCCCCTGGAATCTGTGCTGAGTTGTGTTTTGTTCATCCCGGGGAGAACCGAGTGCTGGGCGTTTTCATGGCGGACCCCGACCCGACTGCAAAGACACTCATTAATGCTCCTCTGCAGGTCAGGACCAAGCAGTTTATGTCTTCACTTCTTAACTTCTCATATTCTTTCTTCAAATAATAGTAATTTAGGGGAATAATATCTAAGCTTAAAAATCTAAAATTTCATCTTAAGGAATCTATTGTCCACGTGTCTGATGGCAGAACTCTGACCATCGCCTAGTACCTTGGAGCCAGGTTTGCATGACCCTGGAAGGGAAGGGATCTCTTCAGGGCCAGGCATGGGTGGTCTGCCTCCTGTGCTGTGGTCTCCTTTTCTCCTCTTCTCTATCTCCTCGTCCCCCTCTGTAGCTCCCAGTCCCTCATCCTGTCATTTCTCAGGACCTGATCATTTTTCCTTCCCTCCCACCATGAGGCCTTTAGAACATTAGTGTGAATTTATGTTGGTCCTTCATCTTACTCAGAGCTTGTCCATTTTACTCAGAGACCATGGCAGTCCTGCAGCTGTGAGTTTGAATCCTGGTTGGCTGACTGTGGACTTTGCCCTCTCCAACCTCAGCTTCTGTCTCTGTGCTGGGGGTCGCCCATGTGCTCCTTCAGATCTACCTCTCACTCTTCCCTCACCTGCTTGTCGAAGACAGACCAGTAGCCCTCCCTGCCGTCTGGTTTCCGGTTGGGCTTGGCCAATGGAGAGCAACAACACAAGGTTGGAGGGTGGGAGGAGGGAGACAGGGTATTTATTCCCCTGGCTCCCAGTCGGGGTCACTTCTGACTGCCACATACCTCTACACCAGGCCACATGTGCTGTCTCTCTGCATTCTGGGAGGCCTTCTGAATGCTTGCCCTGCAGGTCTAGGAAGAAAGGCACACCTTTCTTTCTTTTGCTAGGCCCAGGACCCTGCACCTTTTATTTTTCTTAAACCTTGCTAGACGTATTTGTAAATAATGTCCTTAGTTGTCTTTCCATTCGTTTAGGTGTGCCAAATTCCTACCAGGAAATAGAATTGTGACAATTAAATGAGAGTATATTTGTAAGTTGCACCTAGAATGTCTGGTATATATTTCATTGATGCCATTTCCTTTCCTAGCTCACCCTCCTTTTGACTCTTTCACCCTTTTAAATTGTGTCTCTGATCATGGGGCTGAGGGCTTCAGTCTCATGTCAATTTTAGGTATTATTAGAGCAAGTTTTGGGACCCTTTTAAAATCGAAGAACCTTAATGTCCTGACAACTCATGTTGGGATGTCAGCTTAGTCTATAGTTGTCTCTGCCATCAACAAAGGAATAGCACTCACTGAATAATGAAAGAACACCTCTGGACAATTAGTATAGACCCCCTAAATTCCTCACCTCCATGAGAGCCATGGACACCTCCATTTTGGGGACAGTTGGAGGAGCAGTAGGTCAGAAGGCCAGAGAGTTGCTCCGTCTCTGCCTGCAGAGCTATACTGGGTAAGCCAAGCAGAACCTGCCCTCCATGGACCAGCATTTGTAAACGCTCTTGCATGCTATTCTCAGCACCCGCAGGTGATACCCCAGCCAGTGACTAACTGAACCTCATTTGCTTCATTGCCGGCTGAGTGACTGTAGTACTTTCCCTTGAATTTATGACAGATGCTGGCCAGTAAGCCTTTTAGAAATTGGAATATTTTAGGCATTTTTAAAGAATTAGGCTCTGAGGCTCCTTAGCAGACAAGGAGTTGGAGACCTGACATCCTCCCCATTTTTCTTCTCTACAGATCCAGTAACGCAACAGCCAATCAAGTGAACAATCAGGCTGCGTGCCTTACCAGGCACTGTATCCATCACTGAAGGACTGAGCGGAATGAACGCTTTGTGTATTTGGGGTAAACATATTTCAGAAATGAATGCACTCAGCCGTCTGAATTTATATCCAGAAATAAAATTGGGGTTAAATATAGAAACAATTGGCTTCCCTCTGTGCTGAAGACGTTGGTAATGAATTTTCTAGAGATGAGTACCCTAGCCTTCCATACTCCAGTGATGCTCAGGGCTGATGGTTTATGGATTCCAGTGTCATTCGTTTATGATGGACACAGAACTCTGGGTGACTGATGGCTGATTTCTTGGAAGCCAGGCTCTTAGAAACATTATGTGCATGTAGGAATCACTTTGGCTATAATTTCAAGTGTCATATTCTACCTGGAATGGACCAAGTCCAATATTTTCATTACTAACTTCCTTCAATTAACTTTGCTTTATCTTAGCAGGCAAGCATGTCTTATTGTCACTGGGTGTCAGAAGGCAATTAACCCAGTGACATAACATGAGAAAAAAAATGTTCAAAGACAAAGCAAACACACCTGGAAAAAATTACTTGGTGATTTTCTCTTCTTAATTTATTTTGCAGCCATCAAAGCCTGCATCCAGATTTTGTTTGGCCATTTTTCTTTCTTTACAAAGTTGCCATTTCTTTAGCCCTGTAAACACAGGAAGCCAATGAATTAGTCTAACCCTTACTTTGACACAGAGATGGAGGCAGCAGCATCGTGGGCTTCTATTGTCTGGGAACACCTCAGGGTTCTTTTCTGCACACAGGGAACAGCCAGGGGTCAGTAGAGGATGTTCCTTGAGCACCTCCAGAGTGAATTTGTGAGTAATCTTGGGGTTTTCATGCTGTGCAGGAGAGAGATGGGGCTGGCGGGAGAGATGGTTCCAGAGGTGATTAGGAGAGAATCAAGTCTGCCAAGTCAAACCAGGAGCTCTGGATGCATCCCTCTGGAGTTTATTTCTATTACTTCAGAGAGAAATCTGGACATCCTGGAAAGAAACAGGCATCCAGATAACTCCCGTAACACAATGCCCTGCTTCTTCCATTCTGACTCCTGCTGAAAAAGGCGCAGCATTTCCAGACGTGCTCCCCTTCTTGCCTTTCAGATCTCTGTATCCAGATAGGGAGGCAGGAGAAGGAGTGAGTGTCCACCTGTCCTGGACAGGCCTCATTTATCTTTGCTTTGTACTGAGTGATCTGATCTGCCGAGGGAGGCCCCTGGGGACCTCTCAGTGCTCCACTATTTCTCCCTGAAAAAACCGTCACAGATGAAGCCCAGAGAGGTTGAGCTGCTTTCTCAGACTCACATGGCTGGTTGGTGATGGAGGGGGCTTCCTCCAGATTCCCCACTTTTGCCCATGGTCTTGGATATTGTGGAGAGCAGTGGCAGACCCTTAGGGAGTGGTGGCCTAAATCAGATTAGTCCTGCAGTATGCTGGGCTGGGGGAGGTACCTCAAGGAAGGCAGCTTCCTCGTCCAGGAGGGGCGCCTCCTTGTGAGGCTTCCTTCAAGTGTCACACCCTCTGGCGTGTTGCGTCTGTCAACACCGGAAGTCGGCTAAATACCTCTCTGTGAGTCCACTTAGACATCCACCGGGTATAGTCAATTCGTCTGTCTTTTCCAACTGATTAATATTAATGGCGAATTTTTATTGAACATTTACTGTGAGCCAGGAATGCTTTTAAATGGTCTAAAACACTGTTTCCTTTGATTTTAACCACAGTCCTGTATGGAGATTTCTATTATCCTCATTGTATAGATGACAAAACGGTAAGAATGTTGCTCCAGGGCACGGAGCTAGGAAGTGACTGAGCTGAAACTTTTCAGCATAATAAATACCCAATAACGCCACCTTTTTCTTTAGACAAGTTCAGGCAAGATCATGCAAGAGCAGGGGGCCGGGAGAGACTGTTTCTGCTATTTAAGTGGCCACCTCGCCAGCCTCCTATTACCTCTCTCCTGTTCCTTCGGTACAGTATATACTGAGCATCACACTGGAACAGCTGCCCCTGATTTGTACGACGAGGGAGGGTTGTACAAACTGTTAAGTAAATAAAGTAGAGGGAGTTGCACACTGCCGGGGAAGCAAGAGAGATTTCACAGAGGAAAAAAACCTTGGACTTGGGTCCTGAAGGATGTGCAGGAGTCCTCCAAGTGCCGGAGGGCATAGGACGCGAGCAAAAGGGAACCGTGTGCGTGAAGACATGGGGAAGGGCCTGTGTGGTCCCAGAAAGCAGAGGTTTGCTGCTGCAGTGGGCAGCAGATGCACAGCAGGGATGTGGGGACACGGACAAGAAGAAAGGGAAAAGTTTAGTAGTGAAAGGGCCTTAAACTGTTAAAGAGTTAGAAAGGCTTATCCCAACTATATTTTACAGTGAAGGATGGAATTAATTATCTGAGAAATTTTTAAAAACCCTGTAACTTGAATGCATTTAGATCTATTGGGTTGTTCAAAAAGTCTGTTTAGTTTTTTTCTGTAAAATAAAAGACACACTTTTCATTTTCACCAGTTACTTGTTTGACTTGGATACTGTGAATATATCATGTGGTGTGAGGTTGATTATTGTCCATTAATGTGTCGATTTGATCTCTGTCAACCTCAGCTGGTCCACCCAACCGTGGAGCATCGTCCAGTGAGCAATCCCCAGCCTGGGACTGGAACTCTGCAAACCGCTGCTGACATGTTCAGTCAGTCACAGC
Source organism: Glossophaga mutica (assembly GCA_039655065.1). Lineage (NCBI taxonomy): Eukaryota > Metazoa > Chordata > Mammalia > Chiroptera > Phyllostomidae > Glossophaga > Glossophaga mutica. Next base: position 198,286,621 of record CM077304.1, read on the forward strand.
ACCTTCTCCATACACTGCACAAATCTTTTTTATGTTTCAGTTGCTTTTTTACTTTTCTTGAAATAATAAAGCATACTATGCCGAAAATGTTGCCTATTTTTTTCATCTTCAATATTAAAATGGCTACATAAAAATTTACCAATTTTGATAAATTTTTTAAATGCACACTGATATGACAGCTGTCACAATACAATCTAACAAAATTGTTTCGAATGAAGTTAAGGACAACTAAGCACTACTGGAGCCATCTTATGGAAAAAAACAAACGGGCTTTTGGGCCAACCCAACAGCATGAAACAATCGAAACCAAGGTATTTTCACAGTGGTAACTGCATTCTATACCCTGGAACCCCCCAGTTTTCTTTTCCTATTATACTCTGGGTTTAAGTTACAATGCATAGGGTAGGGGTAAAGATTTTTCTCCTCTCCAGTAGGTCATAGTCAAGTACCTTCGCCTGCATTATCTTCTCTGGCATGTCTGCCTTCCAAGGCATGATGTGCTTTCTTTTGTCATTCTGGGCAACGACCAAATTAATGCTACCTAATCAGTGAAATTTCTTTATGTAAAGTTGGCTACGATAAAAACTAAAAATATTCTCTGGGTTCTCTTTCCAATGGAATCTAGTTAGCTTCCTGTATTTTAAAATGCTCATGAAGATAAGAAACTCATCATAAGATGGAAACTCATACCATTACCAAAAGCCAGGATTAATGAGACAACCAGAATTAACCACAAGGCCCAGAGAACCTGACTGGGGCCTCACTTATAACTTGCTCAACTAAAAGCTGACAGAAGCCCCTCCAACTCTCTTGTATTTGGGGTCTTCGGTTTTAGTTATGAGAGGTGTATACCAATCTTTATGCCAATAATGGGGTCTTTCTACATCTGGCTTCCCAAATCTCTTGAATTAGAATCTCCATGGGCAGCAAGAACACAGGGTAGAGGATAGAGGGTGAAGAAAAGATTGTGGCAAATGCATTTTGGGAGATACATTCCTGGCAGTATAGCACATTGGAGATCAAAGATTTCCATGGGCTGGCTCTCCTCAGCAAGTCAAAGAAACAGGAAATGGGATCTCCTCATCCCAGTAATGGTCCCATTTCAGTCCAACAGAATCCATACAAGATGCAGGCCCAATGTTGGTCTAGCCGAACCCATACATTGTGAACTAAATGCTTTGTCTAGTAGGTAAGGAGACAGCAGCTAGGCACGTCTACCTGCTTTTGTCTTTAGTAGGAGAAAGGCATTTGACCAGCCTGCAAACAGACAGAAAGCTGGGCCAAGAGTAATCTACATGCAATTTCTACTGGTGAATACCAAGTCAAGTCCTAGGAACCAGAAGAAAGTTTTAGAATACGAGCTGGGGCCTTTGGTAGGGTACAAAAAGACATAGCCTCTAGGAAACAAGAGCAGAAGGCACAAAGAGAGGCAAAAAGAAAACAGGATGAGACGAAAAGGTACATGAGTAAGATCAGTCAAAATTACAAGGACGCTAAGCATGCAATGGCAGAATGAAACCCTGTTGGAGGCAGTAAAATCAGAATTGAAGTTATAAAATCAAGTCCTGGACAAATTTGCGAAGCTGTCTCAGGATGCAGAGGAAAGGAAAAAGGTAAAAATGATGAGAGAGACCATGAAAAATGTTGAGGATGGTAAATGAAGCTCCCATCTAAAATTTATGTTTTCTTAAGAAAGAAACCAGGAGAATTAGAACTAAAGGAATAATCAAAGTCATCATTAGAAGAAACTGAGATAAGCAGTTATTTAGCCCAAGAGAGTGCACTGGGAGAGCAAGATTTAACATAAAAAAATGAGATGGAGTGAACACAGGTAAGGACCCTGCTTTGGATGAATGGCGGGTTCTAGTGGTTTGACTCCATACAGGCACTGAGCTGGGGGTGATAAGGCTTCTGGGTGGGTTGGGGTTTGACCGCTTAACATGGCAGAGCTATGCCAGACTACGAGACGTGTTGGACAAGGGAACCGGTGCTGTGACCTTTTTCGGTGACTGGAGCCTGGTCACCTATTGGCCCACCTTCTGCCTCTACCCTAGCAAACTCTGCCCTGCTAGGGCAGAATTTGCGTTCCCTTCTTCTAGGGTTGCCAGATTTAGCAAATAAAAATACAAGATGCTCGGTGAAACTTGAATTTCAAATAAACAAATTGGAACATATTTACACTAAAAATTATTGATCTGGAATTTGAATTTGAAATCCTGTATTTTATCTTGGCAACAATACCCCTTTACCTGCCCTCACTTCTCCCTACCAGTTGCCTCCTCTCCCCTTTGCACTTAGACTCCTGAATGAATAGCCGAAAGCTTGTGTTTCACTGGCCGATCCTTTGGCTAGTCCTTGCCTGAAAAATTCAAGCGTGGAGCAAAGGAGAGTATCACTCAGTCACTATTCACCAGAGGACAGTTTCTCCCAGCGTTCTCCTTCTCTCTGAGGTCTGAGGCAGGCTCCTACATCATTTCTAATTCTGCTATTAATGTTTTGCCAAAGCCACTGTCAGAATACATACTTTTAGTTAATAAAATAATCATTACCCATATATAAAGTTTATCTAAGAAAACTGATATTTATTTAAAATTATATATATTTGCATCTGAAGTTGTTTGAAAGAAAAGTTCTCCAAAATCTTTACAGTAATTACCTCTAGGTAAAAAAAAAAAAAAAAAAAAAAAAATTTGAGTGATAGTTTCTTATTTATGTGTTAACATGAGAATGTAACATTTTATAATAAAAATATACTTTCACTTAAAAAAAGTCAATTATATTTTAAGATGACATATGCCTCAAAAATCTTCCAGGTAGTTCCTAAACTTGATGCGTGCGTGAGAATTGCCAGAAGAGCGCTTATAAAATGCCGACAGCTTCCTGGGTTTCACCTCTGACCTAATGAAGCAGCATCCCCGAGCTGGGCCTGGGAAGCTTCCCAGGTGGTTCCGCTGGAGCTGAGTAGCATTTGCCCTTGGACTAGCATTCAGGAGCCAGTGACTCAGAAACAGCACGTGCAGGCTCAGATTGACCAGGTGTGAAGAGACTCTCCCTCAGGGGCTGGTGCGCAGGCTGTAACTCCAATGAGAATGAATAACCACTTTCCTGCAGTCAGCTGCAGCCCGGGAAGTTTCCTTTAGTCGTGCCACTCTGCTTATTTTGAGAAGAGTTACCGAAGTCTTTTTTAAAAAGATAGCTGGAATCTGTGAGGGAAGGGTTCCAAGCCTCATCACTCCTACTGAGCACAGCAGTCTCGGTCTGCAGAGAAAGGCCCAGGACAAGCCTCAGGCCCAGAGTGGAAATGGAATCAGTACTTGTTCCAAGCCACTCAGGAGCAGAGGCAGGAGATGAGACTGTCCTGGGTGAGAAGAAGGCTGAGTCTTACAGCATCCCCGGGGGCTCTGCTGAGATGCCGCCCGTGTATAAGAACTTATGTTTAAATGTTAACAAATGTCTCCTTAAAACAGTATTTTAAATTGAGACAGAGGCAGGAAGAACAGGGTTAAAGGCTCACTGGGATGGTTAGGCAGGGTATGCAATTCACATTCCTTCTGCTCTCTTTCAATTCTGGGTGTACTTTTTTTTTTTTAATTTACTTTTATCACTGGGCCCTGATTACATAGGGAAGCCAGGGTCCAGTCTGGAGGCTAATCTTGCTAAGCACGCACACCGCACACCGAGAGGAAAGGGCACAGCCCAGTGACCTTTGGTCTCCCTGCAGCTCTTTATCTTCTGGGGAAGGAAGCAGGATGGTTGGGGAAACGGACATTCCTTTGGACAAAAAGTACCTTGAGACAAATGTCCTTATCATTCAGTTTCCCTTATCTGATCACCTACACATTTTTTCAATTACAAAACCTCAGGCTTATTTGACAGATTTAAGTTGGGGAAAAACCAAAGCTGATTAATTTATTTCTGGAGTTTCAAGGAACTGGTTACCTTAGAACTGAATTGAGCAGCTGACCTGAAACTTATATCCTTGTCCATTAGTCCATTTATCCATCTGTCTGTCCATATATCTATCCATCCATCCATCCATCCATCCACCCACCCATCCATCCATCCAATAACATTTAACTAAGCACTGGGTAAGTAGAGATGATGAACAGTAAGTGGTATAATAAGTGATGCCCTTTGAAGATTTTTTTAGTCTAGCAGGGAAGATAGAACTATAAAAATTACAATAAAACATTTCAAATGCTAATACACAGATATAAAATCAACCTCAGAAGGCCGTTGATGCACTGTAGTACAACTTTAAGAGCTGCGCTCCTGAGCCAGACTGCTAGGTTCAAACCCTGTCTCTCCCATATATCTTCTGCGTAAACCTGGGCAAAATATTAAACTTTCTGTGCTCCAGTTTCTTATCTGTAAAAGGAGAATAAGTGAGGTATCTATCTCATAAATTTCTAAGGAGGATTAATAAGTTAACATATATTTATTTCAAAAATTCAGAAATTCTAACCTAAAATGCAAGCATACAATAAAACAAGGAGTTTGAGCAAGTATTTCTAATTTCTGCCCAAAGATGTAACCTTTTCTACATCTTTGAACTCTAGCCTCCCCGAATAGCCCACCTGTAACAGCACGAGGACAGTGGTAAGTACATGGGGTGTAAAAAAGAACTCCTCTGTGAAAGATTACCAAATTCCCTCTGGAACAGTGTTTCTCTTCCTTTTTAGGGTCATGGATTCTTTTGAACGTTCATTCATTGATTTCATAATGATTAGTGAGTACCTATCTGTGCTAAGCATTCTAGGCACTCAGGGAGCAGAGCAAAGATTGCTGCCCTAGTGGAACTTATGTTCCGGGGGAAGGGGGGTAGACAATAGCAGGAAGCATAACGCACAAGTGAATTATTTAATATGGAAGAAGTGATATATGCGTTAGAAAGACAAAGAGCTGGAGCAAGGGCGTTAGGGGTGCTGGCGGGGGTGGGGAGGGACAAGGTATACTTAAAAATAGGGTGATTGGAGTAGCCTGTTGGAACCAGGAAAATAGCTAAAGGACTGTCCCTGTGAGATTTGGCTCTCCAAGGACAGAGAACAAAGAACTTGAGGCAGATTACCATTTAAGGAGATGTTTAGGTTTAAATTTCCCATTCCCCAAACCCTGCAACGCATAGATCCCTCGCGTGCTAAAAGGTAGCCAATAGCTAACAGCCACATCTGCTTCTGTGAAATGCTTGCTTGCTTGCGTCTATAAAAAGGCTTATCTGTAAGCGTTAGGTGCGGCTCTCGTCTGTAGCTCTTCTGAGCATTGTGTCTCCGGACACTCTGGGAGTCCGCCCCTGCGCAGGTTAAACTTTTGGCCAATAAAGTAACACCTTTGAATCCTGAAAGTTTCCGAGCATCTGTTTCTCGCGTCGGTGAATGCAACAGCCCTCACTGAACTGGTATAATCTGAGCTTTGCTGTGAAGCAGGGAAGGGAGGTGGCGGCACAGCCATGGGAGGGAAGCATGAATGAAATGCTGAAAGCCTTTCCGTCAGGCCCAGAACCGGCTCAACGCATTACCTCCTGAAACAGCACATGGCTCTTTTCAGATCTCAGCAGGGGGAGAGTAAAGACCTGGAGTGCTATCCTCATTAGGATGGGACTCAGAAATTAAGGAAAAGGCGGTAACAAATCCCCTAGACTTCTAAATAGGAAAAGATTTTTGTGACTGTTTTAAAAGAGAAGCTGAAGTAGCACTTGAAAAACCAAAATGACCTGGCAAGTATTTGTTGTGAAGAGATAGTGAGGAGAATATTAAGTGGAAAACAGGAAAATGCAGCTAGAATCAGATAATTTAATCATTGCAAGAGGAGGTCTGAATTATGTGCAACCTACTTTGTATTTACTTGGTTTTCCAAATTAGATTGGAGTTTGATCTATAGGCTGGACACGGGCAATTATGCATCACTGGGACACCTTAGAGAAGAGGTACTCGGTCAGAGAATAAAGAAGCAATTGACATGCTAAGAATGCAAATAATGAGGACACAGACATGCTCAATGGGCTACAGAGGACAACTGGGGAATGATTAAAAACATGCACAAAACTAATGTAATCATCTCCTCCTGACAGACACTTACTGCTCCTACCATGGAGAAGCTTAAGCAGCCAAAAGCATTCCTCGACTCAGAGAGACCAGTTTCCAAATATGACTGATTAAGGAATACCAGGCCTTAGGGAGATTTAAATTACAAAGCAGTGGCTCATATTTTGTAGCAATTACTAATGCATGTCACTATCAGACATGCATTTCTCTTCATTTTTCTCTGCTTTGTTATTCTTTGGGTTCAGAAATAGGTCCCCATTTCCAGTTGAAGTCAACGTGACAACATACTACCCATTTCAGCTAAGTCTGTGTCTCAAGTAAGCGTCCATAATGCTTGGCTGACCTTGTACTCATCAGAAGAAATGGTGGGGCACTGCTTTTAAAATATAAGTTTGATGTGTATGACTGTAATGTTACTCAGTAAGTATTTAAACTTGATGGAAAATATGCTTTTTCCTCTTTTGTGAAGGTATTGCTAAAGGAGTATCAATTCCTAAGGAAAGCATTGTTCAATCAATTACATTGCTTTGTGGATTTGAAGTATGGGGTGACTGGGAAAAGTTGCTCGACTTGGGGCTATGGCACGTGGGTGAGGGTCTTTGCTGGGTTTCACGGCCATGTGGCCTTGGGGAAGTCTCTGAACACTCCCTGGAAAATCTGTACAACAATTGCAGTGAAGGGGGTGTTGGGATGTAAACACTGACTCGTGTAGGTATGTTTTGAAATCCTGAAGTGCTGCACTAATTTTTGATATTAGTACTCTCTATCTATGAGGATCCGACTTTACACATGTAGAAATGTATCCATACAACTTTTAAATAAACTGTTTTCATTTCAATGAAATATTTCATTAAAAGTAAAAGCTAAGTTAACCAGTTGGATGGTGTGCTTACTGATTAAAACTAAATATAGGCCCCTGGATCAGAAAAGAATAATTACCAACTCTATTAAGTAATACTGATTTGCATTCATTGAGCTGTCCTGAATTAAAATGAGTTCCCATGAGTTAAGAATGGCTGTGAATTTTGAGAGTATGTTCTTTCCTTTTTCTTTTTAAAAAAGCATGCCAGATACAATATGTGGATTTTTACAACCGAGTCCCTCCCACCTCAATCCTGTTTGTTGACTCAGGTGTCACTTAAATGCCCACATGATTCATCTTCAGAGTACCACTGCCCAGAGAACCTTTATTTCTGAATTTATAAATTGTTCTTGTTTGGTCACATCGCAAAGTCAGTTAGTTAAAGCTATGTGGCTAGTTGCCTGAATTTTGGCTTTGCATCTGGATTTTGACTTCACAAATTATGCTCAAAACTAAACATATAAGGCTAAGTATAATGTAACTATGACACAGTTCAGGTCTAACTTATATAGTAAAATAATGAATTCTCTAGTTTGTGAAGATTTGTATGTATAAGGAGAAAACTGCTTAATTCATCAGTACTATTTTCCATACAAACACAAGTTCATAAAAGGAAAAGAATAAATGAACCCTATATGATAAGTTGGCTATGTCACAATTAGTTTTTTAACAGTTAAACCTTCCATTTTGAGATAATTATAGATTCACATTCATTGATCCATACATGTCTATCCCTCTGCCAATACCAGCAAGTCTTGCTTACAGTAGCTAGATACTAGGTCTTAAAATTGTGTAGACCGTTGCCTCCTACTTTAGTTTTCTTTTTAAAAAATGATTTTAGATATTTTACTTTGTTTCATTTTCCATATAAATTTTAGAACAATCTCCCAGGAGGAAGGAGTGGCAGTCCCAGCTCCTGCCATGGTGTCCTCTGTGATCGGGGGCGGGAGAGGGTAGCAGCAGCTGCGGCTCAGTGGGGCAGAAGACCAGAGTCCTACTCAGCCCCCTCCAACATGCCGTGATGAAGGCCTTGTCCTCCTCTTACAGTCTCCGGAGGATGGAAGTGGGTCGGCATGGGGCCATCGATTTTCAGCAGAGTCAGGATGGAGTAGAGTGGTTGTCACCTAAAAGTGTTCTGTCTTCTTAGTTTGCCGCTTGCTGTTCCTTTGGCCAGAGAGAGCAGGCCTTTGTGGTCTGGGACATAGGAAGCAAAAAGAGAACCCAGGAAGCTCAGCACTGTGTCGCTTTGTGGGTCTCGAAGTCCCAGCCATCCTGCCTTCTTTTCTCCTTCTTTCAGTGTCTTCTTATATTTGCTTGATGTGTAATGTCCAGGATTTTTAGCTGCACTTAGAGGAAGGAATAAGGATAAGAATATCTACTCCATATCCCCAAAGTCCTCCCCCAATAATTTTTAATATTTATCTACAAGAAAGTATATCTTCCAACCTGAATTTTAAGTGGAGGTGGTAAGGAGGGGTGTGGTATACTCCAAGGCAGGCTTTTTTTCAGGGTGGTAGGTTGAAGTTCTGAAAAGAAACAGCTTTACCGAATGCCCTGCCCCGTGAGATGTAGCGTGAATGCTAAATTGACTCACACTTCCGAGAAGCACCACGGATCCTGGGAAGTGCTTGGGAGGGGTTGGGGCGGTGTGGTCCTGGCTCTGACTCCCTTTCTGCCAGTAATTCTGATTGTGGAAAGGAAAGCCACTTCTTGGGGGGCCTCATACTGAGCCTGGGCCATTGATGAAGCCACTGGAGATCACCGGGCACTTGTAACTTCTATCTCGGTTCCTTAACAAGCTGACTGAATTCCGCGGCTTTCAGAAGAGGGGCAAAGGGTACCATCTGCTGGGGCTCTGTCTTGATCAAGTTGAATTTCCACGAAAGTAAGTATGTTTTGTCTAGCCTTATGGTTTTTTTGTTTGGTTGAAAATATCTGATAACTTTTGTGGGACACTCTGTATTTCATTCAATAAATATTTTATGAGACATCTCAACAGCCTTGTAAAGAGACAGTCGTTATTCCGTTCTGGAGTGTCTGCAGCAGCTACAGCGCTCCGCGTCAGGCCGAGACTCCAGAGCGCAGCATAGGTACTGTCCTCATTAGCTCCTTCCTCCAGTTGGGACGAATTGCTGTCTAGTCTCCAGTTCAAGATAAAAGGAGTGGCCGTATGTCTGTGCAGGTTCTGGAAAATGCCTGGCATTACTGATGCTTAATTGATAACTGTGAAAAAATAGGGCTTTGGATTTTCAGGCTGTTCCCCACGGGTTCCTCAGATTGGAATCCTGGTAGAGCCCTCAGGATAAAGTTGCTGTTTAATAGATGGGTGGACGAATGCACAGATAGGATGATAATGTGGATCTATGTATAATTTATGAAGATGGAAATTTGCTGCAAGGGTGGTATATTTAGAATCTTAAATATTTTGAAATGTATAGGAAGTTAGACTATGTGCCCCCAATATCCTACAAATCAGCCAGTTTCTGTTATTTTGACAAGCTGGTTTATGGTTGTACTTCTCAAATCTAAGCACGAGTTATTTTGTATTTTAGGCAGAAAGTATGTGAGGGAAAATACGGCAATAATTTCCATGTCTTCTTTTTTTTCTCTTGCCCTCATTTTCTATGTCCTTCATTCCCTCTATTGATCTAACCTCCAAGGTTAATGTTTAAGGAGTGAAAAATATAAATAAAAAAGGAAAGTCAACGCCATCAGCCCAAGTTTTTGACAATGTGCCTCTTGAACAGAACAGGCGTCAGTATTGTTCAGAATCAATACTTAAGGTATCCATATTCATTTCTATTCTTAAAGACCCTGATTATATTCTACTTCTCCTAAGGGGTTTTCCCTGATCATTTTCAGCCAGGAAGACCTTACCAGAGTACAATTATTCCTCCCTCTCAAATCCTAATTAGCACCACCACATGGGTGATATCTATCATTTCCTGTTTACAATGCCTACCCTTGGTCTTCATGTCTTATTTCCCTGCTAGATTGAGAGCGTCTAGGGTCCAGATACATCCGAATCCTCCCGTAATGCTTTTTGTATAGTAGTGATCCTGTAATATTTGTTGAAGACATTAATGAATAATTTACAAGGTAAATCAGCCCCCAAAGATAATCTAAGTCTTTCAGACATATTATACTATAACTGGGTTGGAATTCAACTACCCAAACTTTGTCCTTTGCATTCATTAATTCCTTATACTCATTTCTTTTCATGTGCCAATTAGCAGCGGGAAACAACTGAGGGCCCTGAATATATCTTGAATTAAAAAGAGAATCCAGGAATCTGGAATTTTGCTGATATTTACAACCACAAGACCTATTTATATGACACTGAATCTATGCTGAAATCAGAAGTATTCCACTTAAAAATAAATTTAGGTGTTTTAAAGTAATGTTTGGCATTCGCATACTAAAATATAAGAGACTTATTTAATATTTCTGGCTCCATTTGTATAGAGATTAAGACACATGATTGGCCATTGTCCAGTGCAAAACTAATGTATTATGTGTATCAGTGCTGTCTAGTGGAAATGTGGTAGACCAAGTGAGGTGCCGCAACCCCCCTCCACCCAGATGTCCGTGTCTTAATCCCTGGAACCGATGGATATGTTATCTTACGTGGCAAGAGGGACTCTGCTGATGTGATTAAGTTAAGGATCTTGAGACAGAAGATTCTCCTGGATTATCTCAATGGGCCCAATGTCATCTCAAGGGTCCTTGTAAGAAGGCAGTAGAAGGATCATAACGAGAGAAGATGTGAAGAAGAAGCAGAAACATGTACGAAAGTGTGTGCGTGAGAGAGGGAGAGTGAGAGACAGAGAGAGCAGGAGAGAAGAAATGCGAGGGCTTCTAGATGCTGCAAAAGGCAAGGGAACAAAAATCTCTCTTAGATCTCTGCTGACACCTTGGTTTCAGCCAGAACTGTAAGATGGTTAACTTTTTGTTTTGTTTTGTTTTAAGCCCCTAAATTTGGTGATAATTTGTTACAGCAGCAACAGGAAACCACAACAGAAACAATGTGAGACACAAACGTGAACTATGTATGGAATTTAAATTTTTTTAGTAGTCACGTTAAGTAAAGGGAAAAAAGATGAGATTGATGTTAATAATATGTTAACCCAATATGTCCAAAATATTATTTTGACATGTTATCAAAATTAAAAAAATCAGTGATGTTTTATATATATATTTTTTACCAAGTCATCAAAATTAAGTGTGTATTTTATCGTTATAGCACATCTCAGTTTGGATTAGCCACATTTCAAGTGCTCAGACCCCACTGGTGGCTGGTGGTTATCATACTGGATAGCTCAGATCTAGATTATTTAAGTGTAACCCATTATGCCTCAGTCATTTGGGTCCTTGTCTCTACAGTGCGGTTTACTGGCAAGTTTGTCAGGTAGAACCTCAGCACTTCCCTGCCCCCAACCCATCTATCTGTGGAAGCATAATGTGTATTGAAACAAGAGCCCCGGGTGACTCATTAATGAATTAAATTTTGAGAAGCACTGATGTAGATATTAAAATTTTTTTGGCTTGAATTATCCATATGAAAATTTGCTTAAATATTTTGTTTCAATCATCTCTTTATCAAATGATCAGTACTTTCTAAGAGTTTTTTGGTGCAAAATTTTAACTTTTGGAAGGAAATCTAGGATTTTTCAGTGGAGAATTCTGCTGTTCATCTGGTCCTTCACGTGAAGGACTGTTAACATCACCTGCAAAGGGATCAGATTTGTGCTCCCTGCTAGCTGCCTTTGAGGTAGAACAGGGAATGACTGTATTCAAAAAGCGGAGTGACACATTGAGCCAGCCTACAGCCACGAGTGAGGATGTGTGGGAGCAAATCTCCTGCCTGTTTCCCAGAATGGTGTGGACAGGCAGTCCATGAGAAATCATTCCCACCCTGTCCCTTCATCCACATAAAAAGGGCTTGTCAATAATGTGAAAGTTCGAACAGTTGTACTTTTTCTAACTTTCTTAGAATAACCAGCATTTCTTTTCTGGAACTTTATTATTTTCCCATTTTGAGATGCGTGATTCATCAGAAAACTGAGCACAATAAATTTGGGTACTCAGAAAAGTTAGTGGATGGCAGAGGGTATGGGGGGAATGGTAATGGGAAAAATGCAATAATAAATAAATAAATGTTAGTGGAATCATTGGACAAAATAAATGCCATTTAAAACGTCAGGTGAACTGTAGCACCTGGGCAAGAGAGGGAGCAGAGTTGATCTCGAGGGGCTCACGCTGCAGCCTGTGCTGACGCTACACAATTTGTCTTTTGGTCCTTAGGTTGCAGAGAGGAGGAGGTAGGAAATAAATCTTTAGCTGAGAGTAGAGAAGAACAAGTTCTGTAACATTTTGTAATATATGAAAAGTGGTTTGGAATAATGACAATTTTATTTTTTTAAATCATGTGATCAAAGCAATGGAAAGGGGTGAAGAATTTTTAAATTATAACAAAAACTAGAGTTCTGTTTTTGGTGATAATTGTAGTGTAGATTTTACATGTGTACTGTTCAACTACAAAGCACCTACACATGCTGAATAAAATGCAAGAAGTATCTTCTAGTCTGTACCTGAGGATGCTGGAATGTAAGGGAAGGCCCAGGGGTGGGGGGGAGAAAGCAAAATGGCAAGTGGTTAGAGGAAGCTGCAGCTGCTCCCAGGGTATGTGTCTATGTTAGCCAGTGAGAGTGTGTGTTGAAACACACATATGCAGAAGGTAGGGGTAAGTAGGGAAAGGAAGCAAAGACTTGAGCTCTCCAAAATTAAAAGTTGAAATTGAGACTCTTACTTATAAGCCAGGCCATAGAAGAGTCTTCATTCCATGAAAGGGTAAGTGAAAAAACTCTGTCTACAGGCAAAAAGAGGTAACAAAGGCTCTACCTGGGATACCAGATGGAGAAAATAAAGAGAGTGAGAGAGAAATAACACTCAAAAAGATACTGATTGACAATTTTGCAGAACTGAAAAACTGGACCCTCAGAATCAGGAACCACAACATATCCCAAGCAGATAAGTAATAATGAATGTGCACGTTGACACACTGAAGTGCAACTGTAGAACATAAAAGACAAAGGAAAAGATGGAAAAAACTTCAGGGAGAAAAGATGGATTATTTCAAAGGAATAGCCTTGAGATCGACAGCAGAGTTTCCGAGCACAGACGCAGGAGCCAGAACCATTCTGAGTGCCAGGAGAAAATATCTGTGAACCTATCCTTGGAGAAAAATGGCGTAATAGTCATGTTATGGTAAAAAATATGTGAGACAATCACTAAATGAACTCCCAGCAAATACATTCTCTGGAAAATTGATCCTAAAAGAACAAATGGAAGTTCAGGAAGGACTAATGAACAGAGGAACTGGAAAACATAAGTGAATTCTGATTGTATAAAACAGTAACAAAATGGTATTAACGACTAATTTGTGGTGGAGAAGAAATGGTAGCAAAATACTGAGAAATCAATAGCATGTGAAAGGGAGGAGAATGATCGAAGCTGATTATTGTTAGAAGGAATGTAGAATTATTGATCCACTTAGACTTTAAAAGTGAACATTCCAACACAGGAGAGGAAAGAAGGCAAAACAGAATAAAAGTAATTCACTCTAAATAGGGAGGAGAGAAGGGGCAGACATGACAGAAAATTTCAAGGAAACTAGCACAAAATAATATGGCAGAATCCAAGTGTACTGAAAACGGCAATGGCTCTACATGGTCTAAACTTGCTAATGAAAAGACAGGTTGTCAGACTGGATTACAGGAAATCCACCTGTAGTCTGCTATCTAAAACAGAGGAACATGAGAATGTTAAAAAAGATACTAAAGAATACATTCGGTAAATTCTAACCAAAAAGGACCTTAGTGCTAAATTAATATTAGATAAAATAGTTTTTAAGGCAAAATGCATTATCAGACCTAAAAATTACAGCATAAATGATAAAAGGCTCACTTTACCAAAAAGATGTAATATTTCTAACTTGTATATGCTTAATCATAATATTCAAGTGAAAGATTTACATACTTATAGGGAGAAATGGACAACTCCACAATTGTCGAGGGAGATCTGAATATATTAGTCTTCATGATTGACAGAGGAAATGGACAAAAATTTTGCAAGGATATAGAAAATAGCACAATTAACAGCCTTGGCCTCTGGAACACATACACACACAACACGGGCCTGCACTCCCCAATTAAAAGACATCCCCCCAAATAACAGAGAATATTAAAAAGAAAACTGATTACAAAATATTAACAACTTAATTCTAGCAATCTGTTAGAAAGGGCATCATGAAAATTAAAAAATTCACCAATAAAATTTAACTTACCAAGTTTAGAAAGTGGAAACCATACAATCAACTCAATAAAAGCACAAGAGATATTAGATAAAATTCAGAATCCATTCATGATAAAAATTCTCATTGAACTAAGAAAGAAAGGAATTTCGTAAGCTAATACAAGCTATCAATAAAAAGCCTCCACAGCAAGTGCATAATGCTGAAATGTTAGACTCGTTCCTTTTAAAATTAGTAATGAAATAAAAATACCCCCATCACTGTTCAAAGATTGTAGTGTGGGCCTGGTCACTGGATTAGAATGAGATTTAAAAATAAAATGTGTTTGAGTCACAAAGGAAGAAATAAAATTGTTCTTATTCTCAGGTGATAGGAGTTTCTACATAGAAAACCCGAGAGCATCTATCATAAAACTATTAGAATTAACAAGAGAGTTCAGCAGGCTTACTGGATATTAGTTCAATTTAACAAATTGCATTCCTTATTCACCAGGAACAAATAGTGACAAAATATAAAAATATGAAAAGAAGCACCACTTACAATCAACAGCAAAAATGTTCCTAATAATAAAGATGTGTTGAAATATATGATAAAAATTATAAAACTTTAACAAATAAAATTAAAGATATCTAAACAAACAAAAATATGACACATTTATAATAAGCAGACTCAATATCATAAAAACACTAATATCCCTAAATTCAATGCAATTTCAATAAAAATCTCAAGAGGTTTTCTATGGAAATTGATAAAATAATTTAAAAATTTTTGTGGACAAGTAAAGGGTCAAAAATAGCCAAGACAATTTTGAAAAACAAGATGGGGAAAATGGTCTATTTGCACAATATATCTCAAGGTTTATTGTCCGATATATCCCAAGGTGCATGCCACAAGGTTTATTATAAAGCCGCAGCAGCTAAGATAATGTAGTACTGTTGTAGAGAAAGAAAATCTGACCAATGGGAGAGATTAAAAAAATCCAGAAAGGTACTGACACATATATGGAAAGAATAAATTTTAAAGCTGCCATTTCTCTAAAGAGGAAAGTGGGACTGGGACTTGGTTAGCCAAGTGGCAAAAGAAAAACAATGTCTACCCCACACCGTTTCAGGGAGACAATTCTTAAATGTAAAAACTGAAATTTTAAATTGTTAGGAGAAACTATAGAGGTAGCAAATATCTTGTGTATAGGCAAGGATTTCTTAAAGAGGACAAGAACAATAAACCATAAAGGAAAAGACTGACAAATCCAAATATATTAAAATTTAAAATTTCTATGCATAAGTAAACATCATAAGAACAAAGTAGGGAAGCCATGCATATGGAAAATATAGTAGCATCATATTTAAGTGACAAGAATTAATATTCAAAATATATAAAGGGATCCATGTCAATAGGAAAAAACAAACAACATATTAGAAAATTGAAATATGAACAAAATTTACAAAAGGAGAAATTTGGAATGAACAATACACATATGAAAAGATCTTCAAGCTCACTAGTAGCTAAGAAAATACCTAAACTACAATAGAGAGCATTTCATATCTAGCACATGCTCAAGGATTTAAAAGACTGAAAATACTAAGAAATGGAAAAATGTAGAACAACAGGAACTCAAATAAAAGCTCATGAAAGTGTAAAATTGTAAACTTAGGAGCAACTTGGCAATATCCAGCAAAATCGCAGGTGCTTGTATCTAATGACCCAGCAATACAACTCCTAGGTTATATACCCTGAAGAAACCTCTCACACAGATAGATATTCATAGGGATATGAATATCTGTGAATTCTGGACCTCTGTGGTCCACTCTGGACTATCTCTCTGATGCTATTTTCCATAATTCTTCCTCTCACTCAACCTGATTCAGCTGTTCTCACCTCCTTGTTCTTAGCTACACCAGCACATTCCTACCTCCAGGCCTTTGCACGTGCTATTTCCTCTGCCTGGATCACTCTTCCCAAGGTATCTCCGTGGCTCCTTCTTCATTTCCTTGCAGTTTTTACTGGAATGTGAAATTCTCATTAAGGTCTTCCTAGCTCCTATACTCCATCTTGTTCCACAACTTATTTTTTCCATCTCAGCTTGTATCATTAAAATAATATATAGGCATACCTTGTATCGTTGCACTTTATTGCATTTCACTGCATTTCACTGTCTTTTAGAAAGTGAACGTTTGTGACATCGCTGTGTCAAGCATGTCTACTGGTGCTTTTTTAAAAACAGCATTTGCTCACTTTGTATCTCTGTGCCACATTTTGGTAATTCTCACAATATTTCAAACTTTTCATTATTATTATATTTGTTATGATCTGTAATCACTGACTTTTGGTGTTACTGTTGTGATTGTATTGTGGCACAACAAACTGTGCCCGTATAAGACAGTGAACTTAGTAAGTGTGTGTTCTGATTGCTTCAACAACTTGCTGTTCCCCATCTCCCTCCCTGTCCTTGGGCCTCCCTATTTCCTGAGACACAGCCATATTGAAATTAGTCCAGTTAATAACCCCACAATGGCCCTTAAGTGTTCAAGTTAAAAGAAGAATAGCACATCTCTCACTTTAAATCAAAAGCTAGAATTGATTAAGCTTAGTGAGGAAGGCATGTTGAATGCTGAGGTAGGCAGAAAACTAGGCTTCTTGTGCCAAACAGTTAGCCAAGTTGTGAATGCACAGGAAAAGCTCTTGATAGAAATGCTAGTCCAGTGAACACATGAATAATAAGAAACAGAAACAGCCTTAATGCTGATATGGAGAAAGTTTTAATGGTCTGGATAGAAGATCAAACCAGACAAACATTCCCTTAAGCCAAAGCCTAATCCAGAGCAAGATCCTAACGTGCTTCAATTTTACGAAGGCTAAAAGAAGTGAGGAAGGTGCAGAAGAAAAGTCTGAAGCTAGCAGAGGTTTAAGAAAAGAAGCCATCGCCATAACATAAAAGTGCAAAGTGAAGCAGTAAGTGCTGAGGTACAACAGGTTATCCAGAAGATCTAGCTAAGATAATTAATGGAGATGGCTACACTAAACAACAGATTTTCAATGCAGACAAAGAAGCCTTATATTGGAAGAAGATGCCATCTAGGACTTTCACGGCTAGAGAAGAGGAGTCAGTACCTGGCTTCAAAGCTTCAGAAGACAGGCTGACTCTCTTGTTAGAGGTTAATGCAACTGGTGAGTTTAAGTTGAAGCCAATTCTCATTGACCATTCCAAAAATCCTAAGGCTCTTAAGAATTATGCTCAGTCTACCTTGCCTGTGCTCTATAAATGGAAATAAAAAGCCTGGAAGACCGCACATCTGTTTACAACAAAATCTACTAAATATTTTAGCCCCCTGTTGAGACCTTTGCCCAGAAAAAAAGTTTCATTTTAAAATATAACTGCTCATTGACAAGGTACCCGAACATTCAAAAGCCCTGATGGAAATGCACAATGTGATTAATGTTTTCATGACTGCTAATAGAACGTCCATTCCACAGTCCATGAATCAAGGAGTATTTTCTACTTTCAAGGTCTTATTATTTAGTAAACATACTTTGTAAGGCTATAGCTGCCATAAATAGTGATTACTCAGATGGATCTTGACAAAGTCACTTAAAAATCTTTTGGAAATAAGTCACCATTCTGATGCCATTAAGAACATTCATGATTCATGGGAACAGGTCAAAATATCAACATTTAACAGGCACTTTGATGGGGTTCAAGACTTCAGTGGAAGAAGCAACTGCTCATGTTATGGAAATAGCAAGAGAACTAGTAATAGAAGTAGAACTTAAAGATGTGACTGATTTCTGCAGTCTCATGATACAATGTTGACAAATGAGGCGCTGCTTCTTATGATGAGCAAAGAAAGTGGTTTCTTGAGATAGAAACTACTTCTAGTGAAGATGCTGTGAAGAATGTTGAAATGATAACAAAGGATTTAGAATATTACATTAACCTAGCTGATAAAGCAGTGACAGGGTTTGACTCAATTTTTTTTATCATTGGCACTATTACGGATGTCTGCCATCTTTCCCCGCTCTACCCATCTCCACCCAGACCCTGTCTGCTCTTCCTCCAGCCCTTACCATACTATTGTCTGAGTCTATGGGCTATACATGTATGTTCTTTGGCCAATCCCTTCACCTTCTTTTATCCAGCCACCTTCCTACTCTGGAGATCTGTTAGTCTGTTCTATGTATCCAAGCTTCTGGTTCTATTTTGCTCATCAGTTTATTTAATTCATTGGATTCCACATATAGGAGGTCTGCCCAGAAAGTATCCTGCCATGTAAGATGAAAAATAGAGACATTTATTGAAGAAGATAGAAGATACAAGAAACTTTGTACATAGGACAAAGACTCCTCAGTCCCCGTCAAAGTAGGCATCTTGGGACTTCATACATTTTTCCCAGTGTCTCTTCCACTGTTCAAAACACTGCAAAAACCTTTGTTGGAATCACCATCAGCTTCCCCTTTGTATTTTCCTGAATCTCATTGACAGTCTGAAATCTCTTCCCTTTCAAAGGTGATTCAGTTTTGGAAAAAGCAAGAACTCACAGGGTGCCAAATCTGATTGATTGGTAGCAGTTTGAATTAGCAACTGCAGCATGATGTTCCTTCTGCTCCGGTATCAGAAGCCACAGATGAGTTTTGCCATGATGTCTTTCATACCAAGATCCTGCATCAAAATCCTGGACATAGTAGTTTTTGGAATCTCCAGATCAACTTCTAGTTCTTGCACTGCCAGTTGCTGGTCTTTGTTGATTGCAGCCCGTACATGTTCAACATTCTCATGTGTTCTGCTTGTTGCAGGCCTTCTAGAACATTGATAACTTTCAACAGATTCTCAGCCATCTTTGAAGTGTTTGTGCCACACTTTTATTTGCACTGCACTCATTGCATCATCCCTGAAAGCCTTCTAAATTATCTGAACGGTTTCTGTAGAGGGATGTTCAAGCTTAATGCAAAATTTGATGGAGATTCATTGCTCTACTCGCTTAGTAATTTTGAATGTGTATGTCCACACAGCACACATCCTCATTCAGTGGCGTCTACCTCCCCCACTGACTAGTACAGTGAAGTTGTCATTGTTCACGCATGCGCATTCCAGTCCACTCTCTTTGGCTGCCAGGTTATATTGATGTTGTGCAAACTGTTCTTGTTATATTAACGATGGCTGGACTTTTTCCAGATGGACCTTATAAATGAGATCATATGGTATTTGTCTTAACTCTAATTTTAAAAGACGTTCTACTGTGGATAGAATTCTATTAAACAGCCTTGCATGCTACAGAAAAATCATTTGTGAAAGGAAAATTCAATTGATGCAGAAAATTTTATTTTTGTCTTATTTTAAGAAATTGCCATAGCCACCCCAACTTTCAGTAATTACCACCCTGATCCCCTTTATCAGTAAAAAGATTATGACTTGTCGAAAGCCCATATGATGGTTAGCATCTTTAAAAAATAAAATATTTTAAAATTAAGGTGTGTCAATTATTTTAGACATACTGCTATCATACACTTAATAAACTACAGCACAGTATAAACTTAACTTTTATATACAATGGGAAACCAAAAAATTCACATCACTTGCTTTATTGCAGTGGTCTGGAACTAAATAAACCTTCAATATCTCCAAGGTTTACCAGTACATTTTATATATATTTACTTATTTATGGAACGTAAATTCATAAAGGCAGGTTTAGGTTTGTTTTTGATCACTGCAGTTTCCCTAGTACCTAGAACCATACCTGGTCAATAGCTGCTCAACACATATTTGTTATATGACTAAATGTGCATAAAAATATTTATTATAGCATTATTGGCAATCCCTCCAACACTTTGTAAAGTACAGCAGGATAGGTCACATCCCCATTTGTGCGGTGAGAGGCAGCTGAGACACAGACAGGTGAAGAGCTTGCCCGCAGCCACAGGGCAAGTAGCTAGGACAGTCTCAAGTGTATAAGGCTGCTCAATCCCCGAGTTAAATAAATTCCACATTCCAATGGATTCTAGTAAGAAAAATATTAGAATGACAAATCAGTTGATTCCCTGAAATACTATGTAATTTCTAAAAATGCATCACTTTGGAGAGAATTTTTCTATTTATTTTATAAATAAGAATTACTTCAAGCAATAGAATGCAAAAGCCTCTCAGTCACGCTTTCCTAGATGTATATATGGGAAGTGGTTCTACTGTGAATTTTACCGGTGAGAATTTGAACACTAAGATGCTCATTCTAAGAAACATGTGAAGAATGTTGGAGATATAAATGTTGTACATTACATGCACTTAACTCTAACCATATAATATGGTATCATTTCATCAAACAAGACTTTCTATTTCACTTTATCTAAAGCCTAAAATGAAGGAAAGAAAATAAAGTACATTTTAAGGAGAATATAATTTAGCTTTTCCATGTAAAATGCAGAGGACTGTATGCTCCATCAAAGCACCTAATGGCTTTTAGTGTCAACAGAACTTACAAGCCCATGTAAAGATGAAGGAACCCTCTTAATGTAAAGACATTTAACTAATACAGTCTACCTGTCTCCATAACTGTGCAGAAGAAAAGAGCAGAGAAAGACAGAATCGACATGTTGCTCCTGTGACAGGGGACTGGAAAATGGGCTGCTAGGGAGGGGACACACAGATACCCCGCGCAGAAGTTCACAGTCAGGTATTAATACCGTATTATAAGCATCAAAAGGTGTGTTCTTCAAGACAAGTGAAAAGTGGGGTGGATGAGTTGAGAAAATTTAAAAACTTAGTGTAAAATTTTTGCTCTCAAGGCTTTATGTCTGATTATGACTATATCACATCTTCAAGAACGCCATGCCTTTCCACCGGCTGGGGTTGATGAAATGAAGGAAACTATGCGAGCCCTTAGGACGTATGAGTTATATGCTCTGAAGCAACTCTGCCACATACGCTCGTGGAGACACATGCGGTGACTGTCTCTCCAGAGGCTGAGCACCGGGAGCTGGGCGACATGCTGACGTGGCTCTCCACCAGGCTGGGTGTGCACACTGCCGGCCCAGTCAGGACCTGCCAGTGGGGAACTCCAGCTTGAGAGAGAATTTAAAAAGTAACAGAGCATGTTCGAAAAATTATTTGGAATTATGTATTAAAGATGAACATATGCATATATATTCAATTCCTAGATATATCTAAAAGAAAAATGTTCTTCTGATCTCTGAAAGACATGTATAAGAGTGTTCGTGTCAGCACTATTCATGATAGTCCCAAATTGAAAGTTTTAAAAATGTCCATCCTAATGCAAATGCATAGGAAAGCACTGCCATATGGAACAACACAGATTAATCTTATCATCATAATGCTGGGTGGGGAATCCAGCCATAAATGTATGTAGTGTACAGGTGAAGAGAAGCCAGGGCGGCCCCGGTGGCAGAGGCGGGAGGGACCTGGAGTGGAGCACGCGGAGAGCTTCTGGCTGCTGCTGGTGCTGTTTCTTGATCTGGATTTCCCTTTGTGAGGATTCGTATAGCTGTACACTTAGCATTTATGCACTTGTCCATTTGTGCACTGTATTTTAATAGAAGCTTTATATTAAGAAAGCAATATATGGGCAATATATGTGAGTGCAGAATACAGAAGTTTGGCAAAGTGAATTTTGGGATGGGCTAATAAAGATTGGTTGATGGAGGTGAATTTGAGATCCAACTGAGAAATGTGGGTGCCAGCAAGGTGAGAGAAGTAAGTGTGTTATGCTTTAAGGAGGGGGAGATGGGGCAGGCAGAGGACATAAAGTGCTTTGTTGAAGAAGAAATCCATCAATGATACATAAAGAGAAGTGTATGTGATGAGATACAGTGAGGAGGAAATTTAGATTTTGATATGCAATAGGGAACTACTATTTTTCCTTTCACAATTTTTAATTAAAAAATAATTACACCGGTAGCATATGCTACCTATATTCATACATAAATATAAGTATAATAAAAGTACTTATATGTAGATAAATATAGGTATAACTATATATGTAAATATACAGGTAGCATTTGTCTACCATATGATCTCACCTAGAACAGGAATCTAACGAACGAAACAAACAAATGAGCAAAATAGAACCAGAGGCATGGAAACAAGGAACAGATTGACAGGGACCAGAGGAGAGTGTGGAAGAGGATGAGGGAGGAAAGAAGGGGAAGGTCTACTTAAAGAACAAGTACAAATGACCCACAGACATGGACAACAGGGTGGGGATTGACTGTGGGAGCAGGGGTGGGTGGGGCAGGGGAGAGCAATGGAGGAAAATTGGGACAACTGTAATAGAACAACAATTCAAAAAAAGAAAAATATACAGGTAGCATATGCTGCCTACTTGTTGAAAATTTAAAAAACAGAGAAGTGTAAAGACAAAAAATCACTCCATCCTCCTTATATAACATTGTGGCAACCTTCATGTTTCTATGTTGAAGATTGTGGAGGTATAATTTGAAGATTAATATTAAACACGTGGGAGTTGAATATTAAATAAATTTAAGCAATAAACCCAGGCGGGTCAGAAGGCCTTTAAACTTTGCATGCTCCCCAACTCCAGCTTGCTGCCAAGAAGCTGACATTACCCTCAGAATGGCATGTGCATGCCGCAGTACTTTTTCCTTTTCCCTCTCAACGAACCGAGTTACAGCTTTCTACCCGAACAGACACGTACAACATCTCCAGCCCAGTTACAAACCACATCCCTCCCAAATAGAGGTATCCATAGGAAAGGTGAAGAATGTTTGTCTTTTCCTATGCATTTGATCAAATCTAGAATTTAGGATTTTAGGGGTGTAGCTTAGGGAGCAAAGGATTTTGACCATGGTCTAGCAAAACGGAAGGGTGGGTGGAGGCCACAGAGTAAGATAGGATGAAAGACCTCCTAGGGAAAAAGGTAAAAACCAAGTGCATTAATTTTTCTCTTCCTAAGTATAATTTCCATATCTTCTTCTATGTTGTGTTTGATGGGAGTACAAATGGAGCAAACTTGAGAAGTTACTGCAAGTTGGGAACTTACATAATCTTCATGGAAGTGCCTCCCGGGCCTTAACTTAGGCAATATTTACCTCTCCTAGCTTGGGGTACAACTCAATGTTGCCAACAAAATCTCCTAATGTCTGGACACTCAGCTCTTTATTTGTTTTTCCAGAGAGCATAACTCTCAAGAATCCTGGAAGCTGAGAGGAATTTATCCCATCCTCAATTGTTTCTGTACACGGCTATGAATAATCAAGAACAGTAGCTCTAAAGTTGTTGAAGTCGGCTCTTTGGGAAAGACACTCGCCTACAATGAAGACAGGACAACCTCTGCAACACAATTTTGCCATACCCTCTATTTTCCTAAGTGCAGCAAGCATTTTAGAAATACCTTTCTCAGTAAGGATGGTGATTATTTATTATTTAGACAGCAAATTCTTTAATGAAAGTGAAATATGACCTAAATTGATAAAAACAGAGAGGAAGTAAATAATCCAAGGGCATGGTAGTTGTTTGTCCATGAACCGAAAATGGGAATTTAGAGCTAATTCCAAGGTCCTAAATTAGGAAGTGCAAAGCCTGCTTAAGGAGCATGCAGAGACTAGAGGTAACATTTTGAACCTCATTTCAGGAAATGCAAGGAAAGCACTTGTGTACCCTTGTATGTTTAGTTCAAGGGTATTTGATGCTCATGTGGTTTGTTAGAAAAAATTCCTGGTGCTTCTCACAACTATAAAGCTGTAGTTTACTCTGAGGAAACAATTACTAGGAAAGGTAAAACCACCATGGGAGAGGGGAAGGGACCTCCTATTCTCATATCAACTCCTATTAAGAACAGTGGCAGAATTGTGCTGTTCCAGAGAGACTAATTAGTCCCTTTGTTTAACTGAACAGTTGCTGGGATCCCCTGGGTGGTTCAAGAAAGTGTGTCTCAGACTACCATTTACTTAAGTCATTAAAATTGATGTATCTTCATTTCACACAAACTCATGCCTAAAGTCCTAAATTTACAAATAAAAGATGGATTGTCTGCATCATGAAAGAATTCTTTACCCAAAGACAAACTTCAGGATTTCATTAAATAGCAAATTACCCTGGTGTGTTTTACAATAATGATTTCATGTGCAGTGATTTGATCTACATACATTTTTTCTAGCAGTACATCTTAGAGGTCAGAAGTGGAATGCCTGTATATTCATGATGGCCACTGATGTGGCTAATGCCCCAGCACAAAACATATAGGTGTCTGATGAATTACAGTAGTAGCAGCTTCCTGACCACTGCACGGTGTTTAAGAAAGGTACCAGCCTCAGAGAGAGCTTTGTATTCTAATTGCTGATCCAGGGGAGGACAACCCAGCAGGAAGGGACAAGGGAAATTCTGCATTGGCTGTATTAAATAATATATTCTCCTCTTCAGCTTCCGTACTGACTGACTAAGTGTGTAGTTGTTCCAAGGCACTCCCTCACTGGAATTCCTGCGCACATTCGGACTTAAAGTGAAATCATGAAAATAACGGTTAGGGCCATGCTATTAGACTCAAATGGGACGACACATTTATAAAGAGTGCATTTATAAAGAACTGTGCTATACAAATATCAGTAATTGTTATTACTGTACCCTCCCAGTGTTAGTTATAACAAAATACTTGATTCTGATGTGTAAAATGAATAAATATTGGGTTTATGTCTGCCTCCAAAAGACAGCACTGAAAATAAGTCCCCCTCAAAAAATCTCCCGAGGTATCAAACTCCAACATAAAAAAAGGAAATAAAAGTGGGAAGCATGTAGGTTCATTAACCAACCATCTGATGAAATGTTATAAGATTTACAATCATGAGAGCTGCTGTGCATGACTGGTGTCCTACTTCCATCTGTTCTGGAACACTCAACGAGCAATGAGCCCAATGAACTGTCTTGCAAGTGCTTCAGGCCTCTCAGTATTTTGAGCACAGCTTATCAGCAGGAAAAACCATTAAAAGCAGCAGGAAAGAGAAACAAAAAGCATGATAAGTAAAAGGAGGCAACTGGAGAGCTGTGGGGAGAATGGGATGGGTGGGAATTTACATGAGGAGGTAGCACATCCGATGGTGGAAATAAAACGTGCAATGATGTGAAGGAAAGGAGACACGGGGCTGTGTGAAAGGACTTCATAAAGAGAAACCAGAACAGACGATGGTCCACTAGGGTACAAGGAAGAAGGATATTAGCTGCAAGAAAACAAAACCAATAAAAACCAGAGAAAAAAACTATGCAATGGATGTAATGATTCTACGGTAAAGAAACTTGCCATTCAATTTTCAAAACAATGGGCCAGTTGACATGTTAGGAGTGGAATTCACTCTCATAAGCCATTAAACTCTCATTGCTAAGCACAATACAACAGCAACTTCCTACCCAGCTTGGATGATGAAACATACCTTTCATGATTCTTCCACCCACAAGTGGCTAATCGTTTGGCAAGATGTAGTTCTTGTATTTATATTTTTTCTAGGGTACCATAATATTATTAAGAAGTGAATGTTATTAAAACGGCCAAAAAGAGCTCATTTGGTAATATCAAAATCTGTTTTCTTTTGTTCAGTACTCTAACACCCATAATCACATGGGGACCGTATTCAGAAACTGAAGAACTCCTTGAATGACCCTCCCTTATGAGACGAATGAAATCACCAACTTATTAAGCAGGGACAACGTGTACTTTGTAATCCAGGCTATTAGATATGAATGAGCAGGAGCTGGAGATGATTTATGCAATAGAATGATTCTCCTTTTACTCATTTATGTACAATAATCAGTCATTTAGAAATGTAAAATTTTTCTTGTGTTGAAGCCAAATGTCCCTAAAGTTTGGCCACAAGGGTTCTTCACCAGAACCATTATTTGCGCGATTCTTTGGCAAGCATGAAAAATACTCTCATCTAATAAAGAAATCAAAAGGATTGACGGATCTAGGTGAGATTGGAGGGTGGGGGTTGACAAAGAAGGACCTGAAGGAGCTCTCTGGAATGATGATAATGATGAAGAGACTTTAATGTAATATAAAATACTACATCTTAGTAGGGGTTGAGGTTCCACAGTTGTACAGAGATGTGTTTCGCATTTGTGAAAACACAGCAGATTAAGAAGAAATTCCGTGGATATACATTTGAGATTTGTATATTTTATCATATGTAAATTTTACATTAAAATATGTAAACAAATATTAAATTTTAGCCAATGATACACATGCTGAAGTATGAGGGGCAGGTGCTTTGATGTCTGCCTTTTCAAGTGCATAAAACAGTAGGCTACCGATGGGATGGCTAGAAGGACGCACAGGTGGACAGGTAGGTGCGTGACAGAGCGAGCACAGGCTTATGCAGGGGTGAGTAATATGGGTGGTCACTCTAAAGTTTTCTTTTTGTATATTTGGAAAATTTTACAGTAAATGTTGGGATGGAAAAAGAAAAAAATCCTCTCTCCTTGAAAAGGACTCCACACAGAAGACAAACCTGTACTCTAACAGGAAAGAATTTTGAGCTGAGACCTGAGCCTTGACTGCCAATGAGCACCCCAGGCAGGAATTCCCCATTTGAGCAGGGTTAGGTCTCCCTCCACCTCTTGGGAGATTACTTCCAGTTCTGAGAGAGAAATTCCTTTTTAACAAATGTACCAAGAACTTGCTATCCCAATCCATCTTGCCCACATCCCATTCTTTGGTCCGCTGGGGCCATTTTTTCCTTCATTACTTTTTGGAATGGCATTCCGCTGAGAAGGCAGCATGAGAAGTACCGCCGCTATATTTATGAAAAGTGCGTGGGGGCCGAATGTGTATCTGACACAGAGCTGTAAAAGACAGGAATGGGCCATTTCTGTTCTTAATGGCATTGTAATAGGGCAGGGGAGGTGGCTTAGGACCTAAGATAGAAAGACCTAATAACCAAATTGCGAATAGAAAAGGTTTTCTCCTACAGCCTGTGTTGGCATTTTGCATTTGTCAAGTTAGGAAGCTTGAAAAGTGAGCTCTAAGGGGCTCCTGATGAGCCCCCTACGTTGTGAGCACAGGGACCAACTTTCAAATGTTTAACTCCTGGGTGCCTTCTCTTTCTTACATCCTCAGTCAGGAAATCTCCTCTAGTACCTTTCCTCAGACTTTAAGGATTTACTGATAGGGGACTCAAGACCTGGAAAATTTTAGCTTAAGGAAAAAGTTATTAAGCCTAGCAAGTAATGCGTATGTGAAAGCTTTTGTTTCAGAAACTGCAGATAAGGCCCATCCTGGCTCCTGGGAAACAGCTGGCCTCCTGGGGCGCTGGCTAGAGATTACCGCCTGGGGACTAGTTGGAGGCATCTGGGCCTTTGTGTCAACCAAGAGACAGACCTTCCTCCTCCCCTTGGGGACAGCACTGCCCAGAAAACAAATGCTGCAGCTTCGCTTACCTAATCCTCCCTGAATTTCAAAGCCCTCACCGCACCTTGTTTGCCTTCCCCCACCTCCCTTATAAAAATTCTAGCCAGGAAAGAGAAGGGAAGATGGTTTCTTAGGGCACGAACCTGTCATCATCTCAGATCACCGGCCATCTGAATAAAGCGCCCATAAAGATTCAATCACTGTCATTGCTTATTGGATTTGGGAGTGACAGGCAGCCCGAACGCCGGTGTCTTTTCTGGTGACATTACTATCATTTTTTCCTCTCTGATCCTCAGAATTCTTTACTTCCAAGCTGGGATGCCAAGTTAGATGTAGTCTCCCCAAATTCTCTTTCCTATTTTTCCTACAAACAAGGAGAAGCAGGACTCCCTTTTAAGGGGCTTGCACTTATTGCCAGAAAAGCAGATTAATAAGTAATAGACATAGAGAAGCTACAAAGGTTTGAGAAATCCCACAACTTCTCAAGGTTAAAGTTCTTGGTGTATATTTTCTGTTTTTCTTTCTAGCTGGTTCTAAGGAAGCGTGGAGAACTGCCTTTCACTCTTGAAATTGTTCCTCAAACCTCTTTGTTGCTTTCAATGGTTGTCTTTTCCAGGCCTTTGATATCTGGTTTCACACTGTGGGTCACAGGCTCCTCCTTGCATGATGAAAGTACAGAGTGAGTTTGCAAGGCATACCCCATTTAAGCTCACACTGTTCTCAAATAGGTGGTTACATCCTGGGGACCCTGGACAGTGACTCCCTTGTCAACAGCCTTCATTCTACTTCAGCTCTACCTAGGAACTGCCTCCTTAAACCTTTACTCGCTTGGAAAATGTATACGTACAAAACATGTGGATCGGATAGTTCATGGATCGTCCAGCAGAGATTCCAGCCAATTCACAACTTACATTTATTCCCACTAAACTGTTGTTACTGAATTAAAAAGGTTTGTTTGCCTGCACACATCAAAGCCCGATCAAATGCCAACAGGAGTTTGCAGCCAAAAAGTAAAGGTTTATTAATTAAGAAAATAGCTCCACACCTAGAGTCACAGCTGAAGATGACTGGACCTTCACCTCTACTTTATTTCTTGAAAACAGCAGTTGTCAGACATATAAATATATGTCTATATAAATAGAACTTTGGAAATAAACAGATGCACACATTTGCCTTGTTTATACTAGACTGATTTTAACCTGGTTTTGAGAAAGGCTAGTTTACATCTCTTCCGCAGGGGAAAGACAACGTATTGTGATTTCTTTCTTTTTTTAAATTAACTTTTGGGAGCATATTGCTGCAGTTCAAAACATGGGGAATATTTTTAAAATTTCAACCCCTGCTTTAATTGTATGTGAACTTAGATTCTAAAATGCCTACTAGCCCAGTGTTATAAGCAAAGAACTTACATTTTCTCAATGAACCAGTGACCATTCTATTCTGGCTTAGTCCTTCCAAGGATTAAACAAGGCCCACAAATAGAATCATTCCTCAGAGGAGTAAGGAGACAGCATTTGTCAATGTCGGACATTTTCTAGGGTAATTCTTATTTACAAATAATTAATTCTCTTTAAAAGTTATGAAATGTGCATAAAACATGATTTGATTCTTATACCCTTATAAGGATATGATTATGTAAGTGAGAGTCAAAAACATTTTTAAAGAAAGTGCTTTGCCATAACACATGTCCTAGATCTTGGTTTTGGAAACACCGTCACCATAGAGATAGAAACATGTGGCCCAGATTACAGCATGTCCCTGGCTTTCTAATTTGAATTGCAAGAATTATGTTCATTTCACATCATAATGGTGGTGATGAATTTTAGATCAATTCATAGTCCTTTAACAGAGAATGAAGGTCTTATTTAAAACACCAGACCTGACTCTTGCTCCGGTATACACATACACATACACACAGGCACACACACACGCACACACACACACGTGGTTTGCTCATCAGGAAAGGGCAGTTATATTGGTTATAAATTACCCAGTATAATTTGTGCCAAATGCTATCTAGCTTTGCAGAGTGCCCAGTTCCCGCCTACTGCGACCATTAGTAGTTTTAAGAAGTAGAAGCTTTCAGCTCTGAACCCTGCACAGCAAAAGCCAAAAGTAAAAAGAAAATGCATCAAGTGCCAAACAGCAGTAAGCCTAATGACCACAAAGACCATTAGGAAATGGGCAAACAAAATTAACTCTCAGTGGGAGTTTCAGGTTCTCCAAGTGCATGCCCTTGGCTTCATTAACCAACTCCTACCACTGGGGCCAGAGTCACTATGGACGCATCTTTGGTAGCCAGACAGGGCAATGAACTCTACCCATGGAGTCCTAGACAGAAAAAATAGTGACACAGTACTATTCTGAATCCATCCCTCAGCTTTTTTTTTTTTTTTTTAAAGATTTTATTTATTTATTTTTAGAGAGAAGGGGAGGGAAAAGGGAGGGAGAGAAACATCAATGTGTGGTTGCCTCTCGCACACCCCCTACTGGAGACCTGGCTGACAACCCAGGCCTGTGTCCTGGGTTCGATTGGAAATCGACCCAGAGACCCTTTGGTTCATAGGTTGGCACTCAATCCACTGAGCCACAGCAGCCAGGGCTCTCTGAGCTTTTGCCTTAAAAGAAAGCAGAGGTCTGAAAGGACCAATTATGCAGAGAAGATTAAGTGCCTATTTTTTCCAGTCAATCTTTGTAAGTATCAGTTTTAGTCTCTTTTTCCTTAACACTTTTACTTACGCATATCAATTTGTGTCCCTTCCCTTCTCTCTCCCTCTCCTAGGATTCCAAATGCCTTTTGATTCAATAAAGATACCGGAGGAGGGAGCATCTACAAGGAGGTGGGCCTGGTATTTGTGACGGTAACTTGGGAAATAAGTGGAGGTGGCCTAGTGATGAAGGTGTTACAGGAACTAGAAGAGCAAGCAGGAAAAGGTGAGGCAGTTGGGGGACGAGTAGCTGCCTCTCCTAGGGCTAGCGAGACAGGGGAAAGAGGTGATGCATCAAAGCCTGGAGTAAGGGCCACCCAGGGGAAGCTAGAACCACAGTGGATCTGTGGAGAGGAAGCGGAGCCATGGAGCCAAAGCGGCTGCTGCTGGGGAACCCGCCAAAGCGTGGCGAGAGGAGGAGACAGACCCTGGCTTCCCACTTTCTCTTGCATCCTGTTTCCTTCCAGGATCTTCTACTGGCTAAAGTTACCTGGCATGACAGCCTCTTTAACATGATCTCCCAGGGTCAGTATTCCTGCAATACAGGGCAAAGCAGGAAGGTGGAAAACATATTTGAGGATGAAAAGACAAAGAAAGGCTTAAAAGCTCACCTGGGTCCCTCTCTCTATCCACTGCCCTCACCGGAAGTCTGTGGTTACGTAAAAGCTCTTCCATGCACAGATATGTTAGGGAGAGAGGCGCAACATTAAAACGCTGGGGCTCACTCTGTTCTATGGTTTTATGACATCCAGTTTTTATCAGAACAGCGCAATTAGGATACAGTAGATACTGTGAATTCTAAGGAAGCAACGTGCCTTAAAACTATAACTACTGCTATGATACATACACTTAATAGCAAGAGGAGAGTTTATAATAAATAAAACATCAAAAAGTTAAATATTTTATTAATCAAAATAAATAAAGTTCCACTTCAGATAAACATGTATCCAAATAATTCTATGTGTCTAAAAATATTTATAATTAGAAATGTTGGTTTATGATAAAGAAAAATTATTTTCCTGGCTCACACCTAATAGGCACTGTCAGCCACATATTCTTTGAGTTTTCTAATTTGTAATGCGGTGTGATGGCACTTTCTGACAGTAACTAACATGATCTATGGCCATGAAGATATAGTCTCATGGTTATAAGAAAGATTTATGATTCTGGTTATGAAAGATATTTTACTCCTCAGCAACATTACAGGCATGGCTGAAAGCCCAACAAAATCGAAATAACTGTAGAGAATGAGCCAGCTTGTCAGGTAATAAAGGAAGTTCTTCAAATCAATGGTAAGGTTACATAAGGGGCTGAGGTTTGATTACAGGTATAATTGCAAATTCTATTTTATAATTTCATCGCAAATATTTCTAGATCTGTATCTGCTTATAGTCAGGCAAGCAATTTTTCTTTTAAAAAATAACTGAAAAGCAAGCAAAAAGGGATTAAGCACTTTTAAAAACACTAATCAAATCATCCTAGGCCCTCCCATTTGTTTTCATGAACATGTTGACTATATGTAAAGAATGTTTCTAGAAATTGCCTCTATTCAGCCCTAGCTATTTTGCAGAAAGTCTTTTAAAAACTGAATGGAATGCAATTAAACATGGAAGTAATGCCACATTTAGATTCAGGCTTGGAAACTGAAACTGCTCCCTTTTGTTGATTCATTCATTACCAGGGAGTGATGATTAAGGAACTCAAGGTCAGCTGAGTTATTCCAAGAGCATTGTCCAAAATGAAGGATTCTAATTAAAATGCAATGTGGTAGCCTAAAGGAATATCTGCACTTGAGAAATTACTATACCAGAAGCAAGTGTAAATTAGGTAATTTCATGTTTCTCTTTTCCTAAGTATCTCAAAATATCTAGCCAATAGCTAATTTTTATTTAAGCTTTATTATAATTTCTTCCATTACCATTTCTTCCCCTTACACCCCCCCTTCTGCCAGCAATCACCACACTGCTGTCCATTATTTTGTAAATAATTTAATGCCGTATTAGAATCGTATCCACTGGTGATAACTTATCTCCAATCAGAATCCTGGTATCCCTAATGCGGTTTTGTGCACAGCAACTTGACCTCATGGCTAGTTTTTAGTCAATTTTGTTTAAACTTGTTAAATCTTTTTCTTTTAATGGAGAAGAATGAGAAAATTACAATCGACATTTAAATAGCAGCATAAGGATAAAATCTCAATGGTGGTAAAATTCAACAAATGTCATATTTTAAAAATATATGAGCTTTAAATGCTTCCATTGAGTAACCTATAGGTTTTAAAATCAAACTATTCTATAGTTCATTATTATTTTAAAAATTAGTGGAAGAACAATTTCTATAGATATTGATTCTACTGGAATAAGTCTGTTTTCCTTCATAATAACAGTCTCCCAAATCTTAATTTTTTTCCCGGTAAAATAAAGCTGGTGATATAAGGCAGGAAAAGAACCCAAGTTTATAAAAGCAAAACAAAAATGCTACAACAACAGGCTATTTGAGATGATTTAATTGAAATAATAATTCAAGTAAGATTTCGTGCGGTACCATATTCCATTGTAAAATTTGGCATACCTTTTTAAAGAACAACCTTGGCAGGGCAGGATTCTGAAAGGGAATTATTTTCCCCATCTCATTCACTCTGGGCACTTGAACTCAGGTGCTGATGGAATAGTGGTAGTCCTCAAACATTTTTGGGTTCTGGACTCTTTCAAGAAACAGGTAACCTTCTCCCCAGAAAAATGCTTAATCAGAAATCCACACACTCTTTGGTGTAAAATTGCTCACCCATACCTACTAAAGGGGTTTGTAGACTTCATGTTAACAATTCCTGATACATTAAATAACTTAAAGTGGTTCTTCAACTTGAGAAATTTGTGAAAATTTGTAAAAAGGGGTGGGAGGGCATGGTAGAGTGAAAATGGAGACAACTGTACTTGAACAACAATAAAAAAAAGAAACAAGATCTCATTGAATATAAAATAATAATTTATAGAATAAAAGAATATAAAGTTAACTCCCAAGACTTAATAATTATTTATGATAAGTAGAAATATTATTTGATGGGGTGATATTAAATACTAATCCTTTTCTTTTCTGGTTCAAATTTCTCTTCTTTAAATACGAAATTTGGGCTTAACTTTTGATGTGGGTCACATGCCAGTCTTGTCACATGTCGATGTCCATCAGGGTGTCGTTTCCTTGAGCCACAGTTGTTCTTGTAATAGTCAACTAAGTCAGCCTCTACAGTCGTGATTATTCTCAGTTCACTCCAAGTACAGAGTTGGGCTTAACTGATTTTGCTAAGATTTTACTGCCTAATAATATGGTCGACTGAATCCTTCTCTGTTTCTTGTGTTTCGTTTTCTCTTTTTCTCATCAAATGATGGCTTTTCATTTAGTAGGGATCTGTCTTTCTACTTTGGCCCCTAATGTCACCCACCATGTGCCTCTATGGTTAGGTCTTTGGTAGCAGGTCCCAAACCAAAACTGACTTACATGATAAAGAAAGGATGTGTTCCAATACATGTTCTCCATTGTAATTGCTATTTCACTGCTAAAGCCATATGGAACTTTGAGTTTAAGACATTTAGAAAATCTGAATGATGTAGGCACCTTTGTTCCCTGTGTACTGCCAAATCCACGATTCCTAGAGGATTGTTTGTCACATGTTAATGACCAAACCAATATTTGCTAAAGTTATAAAAAAATAAAGTAAAAGACATTGCTTTAACTTTTTACTGGTTGTATTTAAACAAACTGGGTAAAAATTTAGAGAAAGATTAACATTTGGCTCTTTAAGACTGATCAAAATATGATTTGCAGTTTGTGGTGCAGTTAAGCGAGATAAAATCTTAAAGCTTAAAAAACATTTCTTCATTAAAATATATGGAAGACTTCTGACTATTGTAGACTAATTTTCATTGGTTGAGTCCTATCACTGTGATAAAATAGAAAGCTGAAAGAAAAATAAAGATTGAAAAACGTACTTGAAAAGAAGACTTTGAAGGGCTAAGATCCCAGAGAGAAGGAAAACCTAGAGAGTTGAGTCTGATATTTGACAAAGCAAATGGCAATTTTAATGTGACAACCGGGAGGCTGAGAAGGTAAGCAGAATTTTGGCAGTCTCATGAGACTGGGGTGGGCTCAAAAATTGGAATTCCAGGTTCACCAGCTCTAAGGAGCTTTACTAAACACTCCAGACATTCAGTTGCACTCCTGAAGGGCTATATTTCATGATTAAGGGTAAGACAGAAATTGACCAACCCTCACAAAGGCTGGAGCTCAACTTGAAATAGGCTTACTACTTGACTGAAAGGTAAGTGACTCCTCTTCAAACACCTGCTAGAAAAAAGTAAATCTTCTTTGAAGGACAATACTATCATCCAAAGCCTTACATCAGCACTAAAGTTTTTGTTGTGTACAACACTCTACAATTAATCAGAAATAACCAGGCATTTGAAAAAATTAAAATTGAAAATTAAAAAGAGAATAGAAAAACAGACAACAGAAAAGTATATCCAGAGGATTTGTTTATCTTTCAGATGTTAGAAAAGACAAAGAAATTAAATGACAAGGTGGGGAATTTTAGCAGAGAACCAGAAAATGCTTAAAAAGATCAAATACAAAGTTTGATACTAAAAGCCATAAAAATAAAATTAGAAAGTCATAAATGGCTTTAATAACAGATAAGAAAAAAATCTTAATTGCTAGAGAAAAAAGTCATATCACTTGAAAGGAAAAACAATACGAATCACAACAAAGTTTTCAATGAAAACAATAAAAGCCAGATCACTGGAATATTTTCAAAAACTGGAAGAAAAAAATGGCCTGTCTAGAATTCTATACAAACAAAAATAGCCTGAAAAAATGAAGGCAAATACTTTTCCTTTCATATAAAAGTATGATAAAACAATTAAAAACCAAAACTAAATGAATCTGTTGCAAGCAAATATGCACTAACAGAAACACTAATGGGATTTGTTTAGACAAAAGAAAAACGGCCCCAATGGAAGAATGGAAGCACAGTGTAATTGACCACTTTAACAGAATAATTGAGAAAGTCACCGGATGAATTCAATAGATAGAGTAAAAACATTTGTTAAATTCAACATCCACTCATGATTTTAAAAAAA
Source organism: Glossophaga mutica (assembly GCA_039655065.1). Classification (NCBI taxonomy): domain Eukaryota; kingdom Metazoa; phylum Chordata; class Mammalia; order Chiroptera; family Phyllostomidae; genus Glossophaga; species Glossophaga mutica. The sequence goes on from CM077304.1 coordinate 198,322,034, forward strand.
ACTTAGAAAACTAGGAGTAAAAGAGACTTCTTTAATCTAATAGGGAGTACCTACAACAACATTCAGGGAGCATCATATATAACGGTAAAAAATAAATCTCAACCTCTTTCTCTCCTACACTTCCCCTGGGAATTGGACCAAGACAAGTATGCCCACCATTACTACTGCTATTCTAAATTTTAGTGGAGGTAGGATGAAGAAAAAAGAAAGAAACTATAAGATTTGCAAAGAAAGGAATATTTTTGTCTCAGTACTGAAAGAACCAATGGATCACTTAATGGGAAGTAGAACTTCATTTTCTCAATTACAGGAATCATAGCTCAGTGGAATAGCTCTCAAATGGCAGGTTCAGAAATTCTTTTGTGGGGGGATAGCTTCTATTAAGAATTCCAAACTTCTGGTCAAGATGGAGGCATAGGTATACATGCTTTAGCTCCTTGCACAGTCACAAAAAGGAATTACTAAGGAACTAAATCTCAAAACAACACCCACAACTGTCAGAAAAGTGAACTGCATGGAAGTCTAAAAACCAAGAATTTAAAGAAGACACATTCATCTAGACAGGTAGGAGGGGCAGAAAGCAGAGATGGGACAGAGAGGCAAGGAGATGTGGGGTGGCACAGGGAAGCAGCAGCGGTGGCAGAATGGTCATGGGCTGTTCCACATTCACGTGTGGCAGATAAAAATTGGGAGGGATATCTTGGGAGCAAAGGATCCCAGCCCCAGGTCAGACCACACAGCTCCCATAACGTCTAACTGTAAAAACCAGCAGGGGCTTGGGTGGCAGAAGAAACTGCCAGATTTTCAGGAAACTCCACGTAAAGGGCCCACATGGTCTTAAAACACCCATTCTGGGATTCAACACCAGGGCAACAGCTGGAAGGGTGCCGGTTGCATACAGGGAGTGGGGGAAGTGACAGGAAGGGGAATGAGTGCCAGGCAAATGCCCAGGAGCCAGGCAACAGCACAGTTCCCTCTCCAAGTGCTCCTCCCACACAGAGGCACAAAGTGGTGAAGCGGGTTCCCCAAACTGGTGATTACCTCATGCCCTGCCCCACACAATTTACGGGGTGCTTTTAACAGAGAGTCAAAGCAGTTCTACCTAATACACAGAAACAAACACAGGGAGGCTGCTAAATTGAGGAGACAAAGCAATATGGCCCAAATGAAAGAACAGAACAAAACCGTAGAAAAAGAACTAAACAAAACGAGATAGCCAACCTATCAGATGCAGAATTCAAAACATTGGTGATCGGAATATTCAAAGAACTCATTGAGTACAGCAATAACATAAAGTAAGAAATGAAGTTTACAGTAAGTGAAATAAAGAAAAATCTACAGGGCACCAACAGTGAAGGGAAGGAAGCTGGGCTTCAAATCAATGGACTGGAACATAAAGAAGAAATAAACATTCAACCAGTACAGAAAGAAGAAACAAGAATTCAAAAAAAAAAAAAAAATGAGGATAGTATAAGAAGACTCTGGGACATCTCCAAATGTGCCAACATCTGAATCGCAGGGATGCAGAAGGAGAAAAGCAAGATCAAGAAATCTAACACTTATTCAAAAAAATAATGACTAAAAACTTCCCTAACTTGACAAAGGAAATAGACATACAAGTCCAGGAAGCACAGAGTTCCAAACAAATTGGACCCAAAGAGAACCACACCAAGACACATCATAATCAAAATGTCAAAGGTTAAAGATAAAGAGGGAATCTTAAAAACAGCAAGAGAAAAGCAGTAGTTACCTACAAATGAGTACCCATTCCCTCAGCTGATTTCTCAAAAGAAACCTTGCAGGCAAGAAGGGACTGGCAAGAAATATTCAAAGGGATGAAAAGCAAGGACCTACAGCCTAGATTACTCTATGTAGCAAAGCTATCATTTAAAATGGAAGGGCAGATAAAGTGCTTCCCAGACAAGGTAAAGCTAAAGGAGTTCATCATCACCAAGCCATTATTATAGGAAATGTTAAAGGGGCTTATTTAAGAAAAAGAAGATCAAAACCATGAACATTAAAAAGGCAACAAACTCACAACTATCAGCAACTGATTCTTAAAACAAAAACAAACCAAAAAACTAAACTAAGCAAACACCAGAACAGAAACAGAGTCATAGGTATGGAGATCACTTGGAGGGTCATCAGTTGGGAGGGGGAGGGAGGAGAATGGGAGAAAGGTGCAGGGATTAAGAAGCATAATAGGTAGGCACAAAATAGACAGGGGGATGTTAAGAATAACATAGGAAATGGAGAATCCAAGGAACTTATATGCAGAACTCATGGACATGAACTAAGGAGGGATTGCTGGAGGGAAGGGGGTACCAGGAAGATAGGGGCAAAGAGGGAAAAATTGGGACAACTGTAATAACATAATCAAGAAATTAGACTAAAAAAAAAGAATTCCATCATGTCTCATGCTGAATGGACTTGTAGGTGGCGGGATTCCTGCTATCACCACCTAAGTTCCTAGATTCCTTTCAGTAGAAGACCCAGTATCACTTGGAGCAAACTAAATAGCACTTTGAAAGGCTAGATAAAGGATCTTTGGCTATTGCCCAACACAGGATTTTTGTATTTCATTGCTGAGTTTAGAACTTCAATTCACTGACACATTAATAGAAGACTGATATACTCTGTTTTCACTTAGAAAATAGGAGAGCCCTGGCTGGTGGAGCTTGGTGAGTTGGGCATCGTCTCACAAAGTGAGAGGCTGCTGGTTCAATTCCTGGTTGGGGCACACGCCTTGGTTACAGGCCTGCTCCCCAGTTGGGGGCGTGCAAGAGCGAAAGGGGCACTGACCGATGTTTCTCTTGCACACTGATGTTTCCCTCTCTTTCTCCTTCCCTTCTCCTCTTTCTAAAAATAAATAAATAAAATCTTTTTAAAAAGAGAGAAAATAGGAGAAAAGGAAAATTAAAGGAGAAGAGAAACAAAGCCCCAAATATCCCACCCCTGGTACCAAAGGGTCCTCCTTCATGCTGCAGTATCAAAAAGCTTGGAACGTCATCTATAAATTACAGCTCGGCAAGGCTTTGGACCGGAAAATGTGTGCTCCACATATTTCAAAGCAACAATCTTATAGCTTCTTTTAACTTTATTGTTTCTGATTTTTTTTCCTCCCTGAATAAACTGTGACTTTATCAGTTTTGTTAAAAGGGAATATTTTCCCTCATAGAAGCCAAGCTGCATGGAATATTTTAACATTTGAAGAGGTTTGATTCTACTTTATTTCAAAGACATTCATGATCCAAAATTAATTAAAATTGCCTGCAAAGCAGGAAAGCCAACTTGTCTCAATTAGTTTGGTTCAATTAGGGACCCACACAAGTTTCACTTAGACCTTTATACCCATCCACTCCCCTCTTCACCTCCCCACTACCACCAGTTTTCTAGGTTGCTGTTTGATCTGGAGAAATATCCATAAATCTATTAGCCACAGGGGAAGTGTCATCTTTTCATAGGATTTGCTACAGTGGATCTACGAAAGCCCATTTAAGTAACTTCTCTCTAGGAGGTAATCAGACAAGAAAAGTGAAGAACTAGTTATACAACTCCCCCACTTTTAATGCATTCCAAGATCCAACTGCACATCCTCCATAAAAACCTACTTTAAAAAAACAACCCAAGAAACAATTTCAGAACGTTTATGCCCCTGTAGCCATCTGCTCCCACTTTCCTTGTATAGTTTTAGTTTACGATCTCCAAACACATATTACCCATTTCTGAATGGGCTTGCTGATATTCTTTGCTGCCAGTTTCATCTAACTCCCAAGTCCTCTGTGTTTGTGATTCACAAGGGCAACCAATGTGCCCATCATTTCGAACTGCATCAGCAGTTCAACCCTTAGGTTTAACCTTCTGTTGAGTGTGTTTATTACTCAGCTCCTCAAGAATATGGCTGAGGAGTGGGTATGCTGGTTCATCTGCAGCGTGTTACACTAATGAGTTTCCAGGCAGTATTTTATCAAAGCAATGTGTCAGTGCCTTTCTGTTATTGCTTCTTGTTTTGATGGGTTAGTGTTCGTTATTAAAGGAGAACACGCATTTTTTCCTCTCCTTGACAGGCAAGTTGAGGGCTCACAATAATAGGTGCTAGAAAAGGAACATCTGGTGTACGTTTAATGATGCATTGTTGCATTGTTAACTTAAAGCTGCTACACGCCTTGATAAACACATAATGGGCCTCAAGAAATTAAGACAAAATTAAAATGTAAATGTTTACCCAGACCATAGTTCTCTTTTCTTTTCTCTGAGTCATCTACACCTGCACTTTATATGTAAGTAAAATAAAAGGTTAATGCAAAAATACTCCTCTAACCTTCTATGGCTCATGTTGCCGGAAACTAGAAGAACCCGCACGCCCTTCTGAGACAGGCAATATAGCTGAGGCCGAAATAGTGCCATGGTAGTCTCGCTAAGAAATTACCTAAGTGCTGTCTGTGTTTTCTGAATATAAGCTAGGCCATTTAGAAAGTCAGCTTCCCCTTGGGACAAAGGACCCATATGGGGTTAAGTACATTATAAGTATGTTCAAAACAATTTTATCATATCACCCGTTTTTGGCTCCAACTTTTGCTCACTATACAGGTGATGGTTAAATGCGTTGGCCTCCTTTTAGCTACTCCTCCAGAAAAGGACACGCCACGCCAGCCGGGCCTACAGTGAACACTCACAGGGCCATGGACAGGAAGTGCACTTTTAGGCCATCGCCAACGATTGGGCTTTTTTTCTTCCTTTTTTTTTTTTCAGTATCATGCCTGTACTCTGTACAAAAGGTGGACCTTTTCCCGTCTGTGAAGAAAAATGGGGTGGGCTCTCCCAAATGCACTGGTCAGAGAGAGGGAAGAGGAAGGGAAGGCGGAGGGGTGTAGGGAAAGGGGGAGGAAGGGAGATGCGAGGAGAGGAAGAAAAGGAAAAGCAAGGACAAAAAGAATCTTTCAAAAGCTACAATTCATAGCAGTTTTTAGGAAATGAAACACTATTATAGTTGTCTTGATAAGATCCATAACAAGGTTTCAGCAGTTTTTGAACGAACACTGTGTCTTCTCTGAAGTGGTTATAATTTGATGTATGGACTGAACTTTGATTCACAGCTATTTAATCTGATGTAAACAGCCTTATATGGTTATTTGCATATCTGTACTTTTTTTCTGAGGTATTTCATATATAGAGAAATACTTTGACAGGGTGGGTTTTTTCCCTGAGGTTTTAATTCCCTGCTTAAAGTTATCATCATTATTATTTTTTTAATCTAAGAACATTATGAAAAAGCTCAATAGTTGGAGGTATGTTTGTCTGCCCAGGAAAGTTTAGAAAGGATTATAAGTGTTTTTTGTTTGTTGGTTTGGTTTGGTTTTGTCATTAAGTAACCAGACCGTCTGAAATAAAACAGTGAAATCGGTATGCAGATGTAGCCACAGCTGGAGTCACCGCAGGCCTATGGGAAACTTTTCTCAGGACTAAGATAAGGTGGTTTTTCTAGTTTGAGCTTTGAGAATCTATACAGCCAAATGCCAGACATTGGCTAAGATAGCCTAATAAGTTTCTTTATTCTGGTTCCATTAACTCTAAAAGATGCTCATGCATCTCCTGGCCATTCACTAGATATGAAAAACAAACAAACAAACAAACAAACAAAGAAAATGGATGTTCAAGCCATTTATATTCAGGCAGTGCAGCAAAGACCATTTTATATTCCTGGTTTTCCTTCCCCATAATTTCATTGAAAAAACAACTATTCCACTTAGATTTAAAGCTTTCCTTGGTGAATATAATCCTGAATTTTCTCCTGTAAAAGTTTCTGAAAATGGGATGCTGACCACTTCCTCTAGATGTAATTTTAAGAGTGTGCCAGGGTTTCTGCAACTTCGCTGAAATGAACTCAAGACAGACTTGTGGGGGGAGCAAAATGAAAGAGGGGCTACATTTGGTAACTGGGTATGAAATCAGTTTTCAGGGAGTTAAAAAATTCTTCAGTGTGCTCCTAGGGGAGCCTAATCCTTAATTACCTTATTTCAGGTAGCAGGTAGGGAAATTCCTGTGGGTAGGAAGACGTCTTATGCATTCCTAAGATGATGGAAAGGGAAAATGGCTAAGGCACTGACAGTTCTTGGAGAAAAAGACATTATTCTGTGCTCTTTTGAAAAATACCTTGTTTTATAACACAGACACCATTAAAATTCGAGAAATGTAAAAACTAGAGGTGACATTAGAAAGGGCAGTGAATATGCTGCTATTAAGAATTCCTTCTTTCAAATGGCCTTTCATTTCTTCTTTTTAAAAATTTTACCTGCATTTTCCCATTACCATTTATCCCCCCTCAACCCTCCCTGACCCCTGCCCTCCCAGCAATCACTATACTGGTGTCTGCGTCCATGAGTTCTTTCTCTTTTTTCTTTTCTTTTTTCGCTTGATCCCTCTACTCCCTCTACCCCCAGAGCTGTCTATACTTCAGAAATCCTGATGGGGAAAGGAGAGAAGAGAAAGGAAGGGAAAAAAGGTCTGTATGTGTATATACATTTATATATTTATTTTAATTAGGTTTTTGAACTTAAAGGGGCATGAGTAGAGATACACATGTCTTTCTTAATTTTAAAGAAACACTCATCTCCTTAGAATAACCTGGAACATGGTGTCTCCTGGAAAGGAACCAACTCTTCAGACCCTCCACAGTGCTCAGTGTAAGATTTGTAGCAAACATTTGTTTGTTTGTTTGTCTGTTTCCTCTCTGGTGTAGTGTGCACATTGTAATAGTGGTAGGTGTGTTTTTCCTTTCATTGTCTAGTTCACACAGTAATGATTAAGTAAAATGGGGGGTGGGGAGCATCCAGAGAAGAAAAAAATGTGCAAAAGAAAACAGAAAAAGCCAGAATGAAATGTGAAATTCTGTTGTGTCATTGCTAAATCATTTTTACATGGCCCCATGACATAGTACAATGTATAACGACCTAAGGACTGCATATCTAGCTTCAAGAATCCACCATCAGAGAGAAGGTTTATGAAGGAGGAAGGGCCAGGAAAATGTGCACCAAACCTACCTGCCACGTTTTTCACAAGCATTCTGTAGCTCACTACCCTTCCCTTCCCCCTCCTTCCTCAGCTACACCTTCAAGTCCACTCCAAGTTCTTAAACTCTGGTGCACGAAATTAATTATGACATATGTATTATTTTCTCTTACATTTGTTTTCCCCTTTTATTTGGTAACTTTATTTTTGTTCTAATATTATTTTGCCTGGTGTATCTCTTTGTTTGCATTTTAAATTCCATTTGAAATAAGGGATGCTAAAATTAAAAAATGATTACCCTAAGTTAATTGCTGATCTTTGAAAATTGATTAGGGTTATTGACTACCAAAAGAAGGTAGAAAAAAGTTTCCTTTAGAAACTTTAGAGTGGAATCAGACTTGTATAAATTTTAACTCCCCATGGGCACTGCATTTTCTTATGTACCATCTTTATAGATCAATATTGCATTACAGGGCAGTGATTTTTATCTTGAAGCTTAAACTCAAGGCTGTTCTTAGTATCGGGTATTCTTAAGGGATATCTACTGTTTGGAGGGAGTGTACATGCCCTTGTACAAGCATCCATGGAAGTAGCGGAAAGGGTGTTAGTAAATACACTAGACTGATGACAGATGGAGGGCTTGTCCAGAAGGTTACCTGTTTAATAATGCATCTTCTAATGGAAGCATAGGCAGCATATATGCAAGGGATTATTAAAATAAGGGCAAATACTATACTATGAAGCATTAAATAGTTGTTCATTCAATATATTCTAAGTTAGGTAACGGGAACCCACCAAGAATAAAAATAATGTTGGCTTTTCACTTAATAATCTGACTAATGAATAAAATTGTTGATAGTTATACATAACAGTTGTTTTTATATTATGCCCAGAACCAGTAATTCAAAACAGCAGCATTACCTGGTAGGTACAGACACATGTACAAAAGCAACACTTCCTAAAACTTAAATACCTAAGGCTACTGCAATGCTCCTTTTGTCCTCTTATGGATGTGCTTTCATTACATCAAGGTTGAAGCTATGAAATATTCTTTTTAGCTTCTTGGCTAATGCCAGGAATTATGAACAGTAAATTATTGTTACTGTCACACCAGAGGAGGTGTTAGGTGTTTAGCAAAAAAAAAAAAAAAGTTCCTCAAAAGGTTCCCAAGTCCCAGTTCTACAGAAAGAATTTGAAGGAAGGCACAAAAATATCTTTTTATTTACTAATTATTATAAACAATTTGTAAGCAAGGAAAATAACAAGGTAGATAAAAGTCAATTCTGGCCTTGTTGGTGTGGCTCAGTGGATTGAGCACCAGTCTGCAAACCAAAGAGTTTCTAGTTCGATCCCCAGTCAGGGCACATGCCTGAGTTGTGGGCCAGGTCCCCAGTAGCAGGTGCACAAGAGGCAACCACACATTGATGTTTCTCTCCCTCTTTTCCTCCTTCTCTTCCCCTCTCTCTAAAAATAAATTAATAAAATCTTTTTTAAAAAGTCAATTCTTTAAATCACCAGTGGGGGAAAAATAATACAACCTTTAATCCAATATTACTTTTTTCATTAAGCAACTGTTATTGCAGTTGTTTCTGAATTGCTTGTTATGCTTGAGTTACTTATGGCTGTATCCTAAAATTTCCCTCCCTTTTCTCAATGATCTTGGTTAATGGTTGGATGGTCTCGTTTAAAACAGTGCCTTCTTATAGTACATGGTTTTCCTTTTTAAGTGCAAGGGCTTCTCGGTGTAATCAATGCAATTACATGTAAGTGATGTGCTGTGCTTCTGTGGTTTCCTTCAGAACAAGAACATCTAATTCCTCACTTCAGCAACGTGGCTGATCTCCCTTGATCCACGACAATGTGCAGACCAGGTCACACAAAAAGAATGATGTTTAATAATTTGTGTCAGGAGTTAAATGAGTTTGTGCCTGTTGGCTTCTGTATTATGCATCAATTTAATTTAATCTTCAGTGAATTGCCTTTAATACAATACATATATTCATTTCCGCTGTTTATAACTATACTTAGACTAGGTTGTTTAAAACTTAAACAGTTAATTTCTTCTAAGCTCCTTGAAAAAGCTGTCCTATTTTCATAAAAATACTTTTTTGCAAACTTAAATTTAGCCATAAAAGTTAATCTTGTGCGAAGATGCCATTCAGAGTTTTATATGGAGGCCGTCCATCCGCTGCCTTCCACAGAAGCCATGTTTATGGTTTGGTAGCTGTACCCACGGGAGGGAGAGAGACGGAGAAAGGACCCCAGCTGCACTGTCCAGGGAAAGTGAGGTCGGATGACCAGGTTGTCAAGTTAGGCAGGGGCTGGAGGGTGCAGCACAATGAGGTATCCATTAATCTAGGAATAGCAGGAATTTATGAACAGAAAGAAAATCAGAAAGGATGAGGTTAATCCAGAGGAGGAAAGACTGGAGGGACACAACCCTTATTCACTGGGATTAGAACAGGCTCCATAACCTGTGATGTGTAAGTCATGGTGGGGTAGAGAAGCAGGGCAAGCCAAAACAGCAAGGAATCCTGGTTGAAGAGCACTGAGGCAGGCTCAGTCAAGGTGTAGGGGCATTATTATTGGGTGACGCTCTTTCAGAACTGGGTGAATTCCAATCAGCACTCAGCTTCAGGATCATAGGTTTGTAGTCAGCAGAAATTTCATACCACCTTGGTCTGTTCCTTTTCCCTGACCTTCCCTGATGGTGACTTACAGCTTCCTAACAACTTGCATAATCTTAGATTTCATGTTTTCTTTTTCTTGCACAGGAGTGTGGTGTTCTGATAAATGTTTAACAACTGACTCTCTGGGTTAGAACACAAAACAAAACACCAAATCCCTAATTGGAGGATTTGCCTTCTCCTGTGGTGTGAATACTCTCACCATGGCCATTTCAGAACACCAAAGTGATAGTATTGGACTTGGAGTTGGGAAGAGAAGTGCAGCAACAAACTATTATGTAACATTTCTAATATATACACATACACACACACATATATACATATATATACACAACAGTCATAAATAACTTCAAGAGCATAGATAGTAAAATGTAGTAAATTAATAAGAGATGAATGTATGCATTTACTACTTTTGTTTTTAATATAATTTACTAAGTTGTAAATTTATACAATTTATTTTTTAAATAATGGTTATGTTTAAGAAGAGGCTTACGGAATTCCTGAAAATTTAACAATTGGCTCCCAGGAAAGAGCTCGTAGGAACTGGTGTCAGCTCCTCGTAAACTGCTCTGCTGAGTTTGTCTACCTTCCCTTCCCCATTTATGCCCCAGGTGGCACCTTTGGGAGGCATAGAATCTACTCTATATACTACTTTCCCTCTTTCTTAGAAGGTTCACATTCTCTTTCGTGATTGTGGTGCAGGTAGATGGTCAGAGCTGGGATTTCACAGTTTTCCTCTATTTGCTGCAGGTGATCTTGGTGTCTCCTTTATGGATCGATGCCAGAGGTTGGGAAGATCATGGATAGCATCAAGAAGTCTGAGGCTCAGATCAGGAAGGGAGATTTCAAGGACCGGTTGTCAAGAGCCCCGATTATTACAAAACAAATAACTTGAGCTTAAAGTCAAGCCTACGAGTTTCCTGCTTCATTATTCCTGATGACCACACCACCATTTTTTAGAAAATCATGTAGATTGTTACGGTGACGCAGGGTGAGTTCACTGGGAGGAAAATGGAAGAGATGTGGAGAGGGAATTAGTCTAAAGGAAACACTGGAAGAAGCTTACTAGTTTGAGCCGGGCTCTAGACAAGTGCTGTCCAGTTGAGTTTTTTCTGATGATGCCAGTGTTCTATATCTTTGTTGCCCAACATGGTTCTCAATATGGATTTTGAGCATTTGAAATATGACTGTCAAGACAGTACAACTAGAATTTTATACAATTTGAAACCATTTAATTTTAAATTTAAATAATCACATGTGGCTAGAAGCTGCCATATTGGACAGGTAACTCTACACCAGGTATCAGCAAATGACGGCCCACTGGCTAAATCCAGACTGTCACTGATTTTTGTATGGCTCCTGAGCTAAAAATGGTTTTTACATTTTTAAATGGTTGAAGAAAAACAAATAATAAAACATTACAAAAATAATGAGGTAGACACTGTATATGACCTGCAAAACCTGCAATGTTTACTGTGTGGCCCTTTACAGAAATATTTGCTCATCCTCCTTCTAGACATTGCAATTGGCTACTTTTATAATGACAGTAAGTGTGATGAGGTTAATTTATATTCCTAAGATTCTACACTCCAGAGTGGTCTGAGTGGTCTATTTCTTTACCCTATTACCTTGGGGTCACATAAGGGGCCACAGGTATTTTAAGTGAGTACTAGTGTTGATAATGCAAGACAGGAACCAAGCAGGAGGAAGCCAAGTATAAGACTGGAGCCTATTGGTTGGAGACCAGAGAGCCAGATTAGAGCTGAAGCATGAGCAAGAGGGACCCGGTCCTGCTCAGGGTCAGGTTGGGCCAGAATTGCAGCAAGGCTGAGCCCCCAGGTAGGGGTTAAGCTGGCTCAGCTTCCAGGGTTAGAACAGTGGCCTGAGAGGTGTTTCTCAAAGTAATGGATTCCCCTCCACAGTTATATTGGAAGAATAATGAGCTGGTGAATAAGTTGAGAATCTGAGAGAAGTGGGGAAATTACCAAGAATTATTGGCTGTCATATCGTATGCTATGCACCATCATGGGTGTTTACAGATAGTATATTATTCAATTTTGTTTGCCTCTCTCATAATACTGTTGTCATTGTCTTCCTCACATATGGTGCCTGCTTTAGCTCTGAATCATGGTTCAAAAAATGGTGCTCAATGAATGTTAAATTAAATGCACTCATTTTATAGTGGGGGAATCTGGGAACTAAAGAATGGAGAGCAGTTGTATTTCCTTCTGTCTGTAAGTGAAAGGATGTATTGTTAAGTTTCTTGTTGTGAAAAAAGGAATTCAGAGAAACGTGGAATGCTTGTCAGGTTTGGAGGACGGATAAATAGAGAAGCAGCCTCGATATATAAAGACTTCAATGTTAGGATGTGGATTGTGTTTTCTTCATATCCCAGATTATCTGACTGAATTTTAGAAAAGCAATTCTAAATCCTTCTTGCAACAGAGACGAACTGTTTGTTTCCCACGCTCTTTCCTTCTCCTCCGAGGTGCACAAGCTGGGCCATGTGTCCCGTTCTCTGCTGCAGCTTAGGTGTGGCTGTGTGGCTGCATTTTGGTCAATGGAACGTAGTGGGAAGTCACCTACACCACTCCCAGGCTGGGCTCACAGAACCTCCCACCTGATCCTCCACTTTCTTCCCCCATCTGCTGGTTGGATGTTGGCACTCAGGACAACCTGGGGAAGACCTCATTGAAGATGGCAGAACTTCCATGGGCCTGAGTCTCCAAATGATGCACAGAACATCGCCCACCCACTGCCACTATTGGGATTTTGAGAGCAAGAAATTAATCTATATTGAGTCAAATTTCAGATTTTATTGTATCTGTCACAGTAGTCAACACATTTTAACAAATCCATTCCTCCACCCTGGCTTCCACCCACTTTGCTTCAATATCAACACTACAAATATGTTACTTAGTTCATCTGCTGGCCTGACTAAATGTGGCTCTTTCATTTTGAAGAAAGTTCAGATGTTGGAGCAAATCATTTTGCTTGGAAAGAAAGAGAGACTTGACTGAATCTAATAATAACCCAGAGACCTCTGGAAAAGGCAAACTATTAAAAGGACAACATTTTTTAATGTTGTAAGCATAATGGACACTATTTTGAAAACAAAACAAAACAAAACAAAACAACAACCCAGTATTTTAGATTGTTGTCCAGTTTCCTTTTACCAAATGGGCCTTGAAATTGTCTCCAAAGAATGAAGATGACCAAATCAATTGCAATTATAGAGAGAACCAGGGTTGGCTTCTGGGCATGAAGTTAATTCTGAATTTTCCAAATCTAGGTTTAGCACTATTGCTAATTTTAGAATTTTGTTATCAATTGTTCCCATCTATTTTCTGTCACAAATTCTTTTTCCCCTCACCCCCAGCTTTACTGACATATAACTGACAAATAAAACTGTAAGATTAAAATGTACTTTGTGGTGATTTGATATTCATATATCTCTGTCCAATTCTTGATTTACATAAGATCCTAAACACTAAAAGTTGCCTCCTTTCTTCTCTGCTGAGCTAGCAAACTCCAGAATTTGGGGTACATTGTAATTGGCACAGACTATAGCCACTGAAAACCACAAGATTAACACCACAGTGTTAACAGCCCATCACTGATCTAAAGGAATACTGTTTCCTTGGAACTGTGACCACACACTGCTTCAGCATTCAGGGCAGAGAACAAATGTGAGCAGACAGATCAATAAAAAGGCTCAGGAGTCAGGCCAGCTACGGTGTGAATTATCCCTCTGCCGTATATTACTTGTGGACCTTGGGCAGGTCACAAAGTCTGTTTCCTCAATGCCCAAATTGGAAAAATGTCTACCTTGTTGGTGGCTATGAAAACAAAATGATGTATTCAAGTACCTAATGTAGGGCCCAATTTTTGATTATTCAATATGTAATAATTTAAGTATTAATTAAATATTTAGGTAACTGTCCAATATTTAACTATTTAATCATCTTTAATGATTCAAAATAAAGATAAGAAAACATGGTGAATATGCAATGACAAATCTGAATTCTACAGAATTATTTTTATTATTTATAACGGTACTCTTTCCCGTTAAAGCTCAGGGGTGTAGCCTTCTAGGGACACTGTCAACCGTACAAGGCAGGGGTGTCTGTGCCTGCCTCCCCCTGCACCTCACCTTCACCTCCAACACTCTAGTGCCCCAGCCTCCCTCTGCTTCCTTGCAGGACTGTGCTCTCTCCCACCAGGGAGGTTTGGTACCTGCTGTCCTGTTTCCTTCTTCAGTCCCCAGCCCTGGCCCCATTCCCTCTCACTCTTCAGTCTCAATTCAGACTTCCTCTGGTCCCCCAGCTCCAGTCAGCCTCCTTGGCTGCATGCTCTCATTGAACCCTGCTGTTTTTCTTCACATCGCTTCTCTCAGTACGTAGTTCGTACATTCATTTGGGCCATTATCTGGATGTGCGTATCTTGCTCACTAGACTTTGAATCCATAAGAGAGCCATGAAAGTTATTACCGATTAGCTACTAAACTAACTAGTAATTTGTGGCTTGTTTTTTTTACATGGTATAACACTTCACATCGCTTTTTCCAAATGACTGCATAATTGTTGGTCATAAATAAATAATAAAAAATACATTTTATGATGTGGAGTTCATTTTGGGACTCAGGACTCACTGTTCAACCCTTCTTCATCTTCAAAATGTAAACATGTACTGCCCACTTAGTGGACCACTTATCCAATAGTTTTAGTGGTGTGATAAAGTGTCCAGTGGCCAGCTGAGACCGCAGGAGGCATTTCTGTAGGCACAATAGACTTGAATGAACTGTGCTAGCTGAAACTTGGTCATGGCATTGGAACAACACATCTTACCCTAAGAAAGCCTAGAGAACTATTTTTCTGGTGCAGCCATTGGCTTGAAAATCAGATACCTTTCCTTTATGAAACCCCATTACATTTACTTGGCTTCTGTATTTCTTCCTATGATTGAACAAAGGAAAATTAAGGGCAGCAATAAAAACAAATTTCAGATATTAAATATGCTTACAGCGTAGAGAAAATCATGACAAAGCTCAGATAATTCACTCTTTTGCATTTGCAACGTGCACATGAGTGAGCCAAATGATGTTTAGCTTTTTCTTGGTTCTTTCTCAATAATGGGTCAGATAAATCACTGTCTGGTTGCCTATTAAGTTCTTGAGATTGCATTGGGAATGACTGGCAGTAAAAGCCCCCAGTTCAGACTCACTTGTGTGCAAACGATAAACATTGTTTACCATTTTTATATTTATGCCAATGATTATAAAATAGTCAACAGCTAAAAGATACTTAGGCATAAGCAGCATCTTGCCTACAGAAAAAAATCTTTGACAAAATATTTTCTCCACTTCCACTTAATTATGCTACTCCACAGCAAAGGGAGATATGCAACAATCCCTAAAGCTATTTATAGTTTTGCTATTACAAAATAATAAGCTAGAGAATACAAACATGCTGAATATTAAGGAAAAACCATATATTTATTTGATTCCAATATTACATTTCTAAGTGCATATTTCAGATTCTCTAGATCGACCCAGCTCACTGCACAGATTTTTCCTGTGCCTAATTTCCCCCTCCTTCATTTAAATAATACTGGTGATTACTAACATTTACATCACTTATGAGGGCTTTGCTCATTCATTCTCTCATTTGATTTAGTATTGTGCTTTAAAAAATGATAAAGGAAATGATTTCCAAGACATGTAAAGTAACTTGTCTGATGTTTACAGTCTAAACTCACATCTCATTACTCCAAACCTAAGTCTGTACTTTTAGGCAAAGATAATAACTGTTTGGCAAACTGAAGTTTCAGCATATGTCTTTCTTGATCAGCTTTCCAAATGTATGTATTTATGCACTGATTGATTAATTGGTGAATTATTTCCATTTACCCATTGGTCCATCAGTTTTTTTGTTGTAAGTGTGATTCTACAGTGAATTTGGTCTTTGGTATGCAGGCGGCTTTACTAGGCTCCACGAAGAAAACAAAGAAGAGATAGTGTTAACCCAAGGAGAACCTAGACAATTACCAAGCAATCTCTATGCAGGTGTGTGCTGGTAGGGTTGAAAGAGAAGGCTTCTTTAAAAGATGAGAATTAAGTTGTGTCTTGAAAGAAATGATGGACTCACATTGTCAGGGAGAGAGAAGAAGGGTGTCCCAGGTGGTGGAGGCTGCATGGAGCATCTCCAGGAAACATTTTAATGGCCACAGTGAGTAATTACTGTAGTTATTCCCCAGTATGTCTGCACACTTTGCACTTTAAATGATAATTTATCATTATAAGTAGTGTCTGATTCTCATAAGTGTGAGCTAAAAACTATCCCATAAAGGTTTAATTAATTAAAAATTATCCAGCTTTCATTATAATATAATCTTGAAATCTTTTAGGGTCTCTTGGGATACATCCAAGTACTGTGTACCACAAACCAGTCTGTAGGTTTGATTTTGGTGAGGTTCTGAATAAGGGCAGTGAAATGTCAGAAGAGGATTTTACTGCTGGGCATTTTTAGAGACAGAAATGCGGCTGCTGTCACCTGTTAAAAACCACTGCACGCTGGGTGACACAGAAGGGTACTCATAACCCTTTGCATGTGAATTTCAACCTCCTGGTGTCTTGTGAGCAGAATCTAGTAATATTCTGGGCAGGCAGTGCCCACATGGCATAGGGACAAAGGCAGTGGGCTCCCCTGTCAGGGTGTACCCATGGAGGGGCAGTGTGAGGTTCTGTCCCCTGTGCCGGCTGAGTGCATTTGGGAAAGCAGGAAATGCATTTCTGTTAACCTCTCACTAACTCACTGCTTCCACGGTGGCAGCCTGAATGGGGAGAGGAGGTGAATATTTCCAGGAAGCAGTAAGGCCGGAGGTAGAAGAGAGTGCTGTAGTAGGGAAAAGGCGGGTCATCTGCAGGTGTCTGGGGGAAGGGCTCAAATGAGGGTTGGGGTGGAAGAAGGCTGATCGAGTCAGGCCTAGTGTGGTCAAGCCAGCACCTTTGCAGGTCTGTCTCAGGCCTGGCTGGAGGCCACCAGTCCGAGTGTTATGGACAGAGAGTGGAGCGAGAGACAAAGGTGCTGCAACCCAGATGACTTAGGAGTGGCCATCAGCATGGAAGACTAAGAGAGCAGGTGGTGGCTAACAAAGGTAGGTGTTTTTTTCCAATCACTGAGCTATCGCATCTTTACTTCCAGCCTAGATTTTAATTTACGCTGTGTGCCCCCACCCTGACCAGTGATTTGGTCTTCCCTCAACTTACTATTCATTCATTATTTGTTCATAATTTATTTAGTCATGGAGGGGGGAAATGACTTTCTATTAAAAGTAGTATGTATGTAATGAAGGGTTGCTGTGCCCTGAAGCAACTGCCATTCTCCTTCATTTGGCTTTCCCTTTAGGTCCATCGCTTTTCCTTCATACACACCTGGGTAGTGTCTGGCACCCACAGGAACACTGGCTTAAATGCACATGGATGTGGTTGCTAAGACATTACTGGTAAACAGTGCTTCTCAGTTTCTGAATTTTAATGGACTGTGACAGTTGACCTCAGAGGCAGTCAGGTAGGCAGCCGAGTTGGTGATCTACCCTGAATACAGAAATTGTTGTGTATGTAGAGAAAATTATTTAACAGAGGTTGGAGTGTTCTGGTAAAGACTTTTATTTTGGTTTCCACTTTTCTTTTGAGTATTTTCTATTCTTCCCTCAGATCCAAGCCAAATTGCATTTGGGGGTTAAGGAGTCGTGTGTGGAAATACGCCGGATCCTGTGGTGATCCATGTCATTCCCACGGCAGGCTGGTGCTCCAGGCAGCTCCTAGCTCCCCTGCCCTTGATTCAGCTCAGGGGATGGGGCAGTGCGAGGCTGGTGTGGTTGTCCCCCAAAACCCAAAACCCGCTGTCCCCCAAAATGTGGGAAGAGAACTTTGGGGAGGAGATTTCAACAGAAATAAATTGCACAGGGTGCAGAAGAGACATGTTTAAGCCAGGAGTGGGTGAAAGAAGGGAATAGAGAAAGAACAGAGTAAAAGTAGAGTCCCTGCTGCCAGCAGCTCTTCTGTCTCCGCTGTCACAAACAGGGAGCTCAGCATCTGGTGCTGCTTCTTTCTATGAGGGGAGTAGGATCCCTCCCAGCATCCATCCTGATATCCCCTCATTCTCCCCGCCCTACCACTCCCATACTCCTTGAAGGCAACTGGTGGTTAGAGCGTCGCTGATCTGGATTTCTATATCCTCAGCAAGGCTATTTTACCGCCACTCATCTGCCTAAGAATGCAAATGAGTAGATTTAAATATCAAGTTCCCAACCATTTTATGTTTTGTTCTAAGCTCAGAATAAAGCTACCCAGGTGTTCTTTTATAAATAGGACTGCATGAATTTAAACAAACTTTTGCATTATTCTTTGCAACAAAGGACTTGGAGTCCCTTCTCTAGATATAACGAATTTTAACACTTTTTAAAAGTAATAACTATTGAAGGTAATTAGCACATCACTAAACCTTTTCTTTAACAGACCTTATATTTGATGGGAAGTCATTTTGTTGGATGAACAATTTTCTGAAAACCACTAAAAGTTATCTTTCACTGCTTTTTGCCCATGATGACTTTATATTATCATAAATTGTTTATAATTCAAGCCTTTGGCAAACAATTTAAATGAGATTTGCAACACAACAGTTCTAATCTCATGGTTGAAATATCAAAACTTTATGCATGAAAGATTTATCCTTTTAATAAGATTGATCACACTGGACATCACTCATCTCCCTAATTAAAACCCACTTAATTCACAAACAATTTAATAAAAAAATCTGCCTTCTCCAAATGCACATTAGTATAATAGATTTTCTGCCCCAATTAAGATGGGTGACAACTGGCCATACCTAAACTCAAGCTCTTCTCGCTGTCAAAAATTCTTTACTGATAGACGGTTGACAATTTAAGTCAAAAAACAAAACTAAGAGCTTTACATAATAGTTATACCATAGAGCATGTAGTAACAAACAGTTTAATTCAGGGGGTGTTTCCAATGGTCAGTCCATAAATGCTCAAAGCTAAGAGAGTTTGTTTGATCATTCATTTCTTTATTAATCTTGCGTTGGGCCAGAGGTCTCTGTTGGGGGCAGGGGGATCCCTTTGAGAGGCCCTCCCAGTTCTGTACATGTAAGGCAAGTGCTGCTGTTCGGGGAAAGAGAGGAACTGGACACTTGTTGGCCTGGCAGAGGCCCCGCTTTCCCATCCTCCTTGGTTATGGAAATCAGATATCGATGAGAGTGGGCAGGGGAAGTTTGCAAGGGGGCCAAAGGATCTCTTTGGAGGAGAGGGATTAAGATTTTGATCCCTCTTGTTTTGAGGTTCACTGTTTCTCTTGCAAGAGAGTGGGTCTGATAGAGATCAATTGTCAAGGGAAGATCCAGAAAATTGGAAAGGAAATTTATGCCAAGGATAAAAGCATCTGAAAAAAAGGGTTGGTTCCAGGAACATTTTCTAGGCAAATCTGGAAACCCACACTGGGAAAATATGCCTCTGCATGTGTCTGTGCAGAGATGGGGGTGGGGGGGGTGCGCATTAACTGAGGAGCTAGCAGGATGACATAAGTGGTCAAGGCAGAGCTTAAAACTGGTAAAGAGCCCTCCTTTTCCTTCCCCTTCTACCCTGAAAAACTATAGACAGGGATAGTGTCAGGTTGTCCTGGACCACCAGTCTACACTGCATGGCAGTGCATACAACAAGGACAGTGGGGAAAGAGACAGTTCAGAAGGCCCAGGTGGTCACTGGGCACAGAGCCAGCTAACTCAGTTTCCACATGACACCTCTGCCAAAACTGGCAAGATGTCAACTGGCCCTACACCAGTTGGAAAACTGTTCTCTTCAGAAATAAAATCAGACGGTTCTCTTCCATACAAATATGTCTGCTGGAATCACAGACCTGCATCTAAATACTATCTTACAACCTACTGGTTGGCAGTCCTCTACTCAGAAGTTGTGGTCAGCTGTAACAAACTGAAAAAAGCATACACTGGTGTGCTCCCTGGGAACAATGACTTATTTCATTCACTCAACTTTACATCCTTTAATGCATCTCTCAAGAAGTTGTCTCACTTGAAAAAAATACATAAATCAAGGAGAGAAAAGTGGGAAATATTTTGTCAAAACAAAGTCCAGAAATAAAAAAAAAGTTAAATATATTTGAGCACACGCATGCAAGTGAAGTTTACATTCAGTGAGTTTGATGACTAACACTATCTGGTTATGAGTGGTGGGAAAACTGTGATGTGAAGCAATTCTAAATACATTAAAATATGGTGATACATCAAGAAAGGAAATAAATACCTCACATTGAATTTGAACAAAAAGGTTTGCAATTTTTATTACTAGAAAATATTTTTCCCGTATGCTCATTAAATAAATATTGAACAAATATGTGAAAAATAACCATTTAAAGGGACACTGACTACTAGTCCCCTCAGGCTGTCCCCACGTCCTGATGCACCCTGGCTATGCCCATGAGGAAATCTGGGCTGCAGGTGAGTGATGCCTCCCTGAGCTCCTAGCACTGCTTCCATCTAGAGAAGGCACTATGTTTATTTTAAACCAAAGAAAATTGCAAATGGCATTTATAACCATGCCTCCTTCCTCTCCAGCATCTTTTCCTCTTTACCCCAGGTCTAAGTCTCCTGAGCACACTAAGAATTTTATCTGACTGTTGTTTTCTTTACCGAGCATCTTCCCACACAGCTAACATTCCTGATTCGATTCATAACTCTATTAGACATACCTTGGCTATCATCACGACAGTATTATTGTGTGTTTCTGCACCTCAAGGGCAAGAGCTAGGCCTAAGTTGGTGTCACATGGAGGACTCCTAATTCTTTGGGGGAGGAAGTCATTGATCCACCCATCAATCCATGCATGCATCCATTCATCCATCCATCCAACGTTTACTAAGCACTCTCTATGTGCCAGGTACTGTTTTAGCCACTAGGAATACAGCAGTAAAAAGGAAAAAGAAAAAAGACAAAACCCTTATGCTCATAAAGCTTATCTTCTGGACTGACAATAAGCAAATAAACAAGGAAAAATACAGTGTATAAGAAAGTGAAGAAAAATTAGCTAGAGAAATCACCTATGGAGAACTGGATGGGAGTATGTGTGTTATAATTTTAAGAAAAGGGGAGTGGTCAGGAAAGGTTCCACTAATAAAGTGATGCTAGAACAGGCACCTGAAGGAGGTGGAGAGTGAGCAACAAGGACAATCAGGGGAAGGACTTCCAGGAAGAAGGAACCACAAATGCAGAGGTCTGGAGGTGGGAATGTGCCTGGTGTGGAAGCCGGGAGAACACTCAGGAGGCTACAGCTGGAGCTAGCTGAGCGATGATGGTGGCTGGGGGTGGGATGTACAATGGGGCTGCAAGGTGGAGGCAGATTCTAGAAATACTCCGAACGAGGGCCCCACAGGTTTTATAATTGATAAGATATGGAGTGTGAGAGGAAGCCTGGCTCTGTGCAAGATGGCCAACTAACTCACTGTGCTTCCCCAATCTCTGCACTTCCCCTGGCTGCCCACATCTGCCCCCATTGGGTTGCCTGAGATGCAGTCCCTCTCTTGGGCCTAGCCTTCTCTTACTTCTACAATTTCACAAGTTGCACATTTCAGAGGCTTACTCCAGATGCTCACCATCTCCTGTAAAGGACAGTTTTGACAGCAATGGAGTAAGGTGCTTAAGGAAGGCAGCAACTCCTAGGACTCCTAAAGAAGTATGTTGAAGTTCTTTGAGTCCGCTGGGTTAGATTTGGATGTTTAAGCAGAAATCTGTGACCACAGACACAGAAATCTGAGCAAGATAAAGTCTTGTCATGTTTGATAGGGGAACTTGGGTTCAAGGCTCTCCCAACCTGATAAGGATGCATCAAAATTTGGTGTAGGCTATTAAAAAGGATTATATGAAGTTCTCAGATAAACCAAAGAGGGAGAGGAGGCTCTTCATTTTTCAGTGAAGTCAACACTTTGAAACCAATTTGTTCTAAGAATGTGGAGGATATCTGCTGAGGGCAGGGATGGGTCACACATGCACTGCCCAGGTTTATACCAGGCCATGCTCACCTCATGCAGCAGTGATTTCTACAGGGTACATAGTGAGCTGGATTTCAATGGATGCTTGACAAGTACTGAGTTAATTGATGAGGGAGATAATGTGGGCAGGTGCAGGCTAAGACTGGAATCATTGCCTTTTAAGGAACAGAAGATGTATAAGAAGAGGATGCTGATGTTTCTGCATCAGGAAATGCTGAGCTGGAAATAATCCCTCAGGCACATAATGCCCGTGTTGACCCAGATTATTGGGAGACTCAGAAATCAAGCACAAAGAGGCAATTCTCTCTGTCCTTTGCAACTAAGTTGTAAGAACAATTAGAGCATCTATCACACTGTATTTGTTTATAGTTCTGGCTCTTAAATGAACAAGCCACTTATGAAAAACAGTAGTGTCTCACTTTACTTGGCAGGCCCCACTGGCTAGAGGAGTGTCAGCAGGTGGAGTGTAGACAGAGGGCTGTGGGATGGATAGGTGGGTGGCTGGATAGATGTATGGAGGGATGGGTGGAAAAGTAAATAAATGAATGTGTGCAAGAGGAAATGAATGATCACATAGTTGTGAAATGTTCCTAAAATTAGATGTTGAGTCACAAACACATACATAGACATTTATACACACACAACCATATATTGATTCACTTTTCCCCCTTTTTAATCAGACTGATTTTTGAAATATAAGAAACAAGTTTGAATTTGATTCCCTTTAGCTTTTTATTAAAAAAAAACAACAAAGTTTTATGAACTAATTTCAAGAAAAAAAGAGATGGAGGAGGGACCTACCAATGAAAAGCAACATAAAAGATGAAGGAACTATAATGTAAGCACCTATTTGAAACCTGATTTTTAAAAATAATCTATAAAAATTATGACATTTGTGAGGCAACTAAAAGTTTGAACACTAATAGGATATTTGAGAACACTGAGGATATATTTCTTTTTTCAGGTGTAATAATGGTAAAGTTTAACAACAACAACAACAACAACAACAAAAGAGCCCTTATCTTTTATAGATACATGCTGAAACATTTATGGATGAAATGTTATAACATCTGAGATTTGCTTCAAGTTCATACAGATGGGCAAGGTGGTTAGGGGATATGGCAGAATTGGCTGTTTAAGGTCTTTGAGGCCGGGTAATGAGTACTTTATTTTGTGTATGTTTGAAATTCTCCTTGGTAAATAATTAAGACATAAATAAAAAAACTAAGGTTATATTAAGATCTGAAAAAATGGTATAGCACACTCTGTGATATTGTAAGTTAATCAGATTAGGCACACTTCTAATTCTTCATTTATCTAAGCTATTGCTACTCTGTGCATTTCACAGGGCAATAGATGCCTTGATGAAGAAAGCATTTATTTTTACCTTAAAAGTCATTGAAATAAAACAAACCTTTAAAACATTCTCTTTCTTGCTTGTCATGTAAATCTGTTTATATAGGACATCTTAAGACTCATGCTTGGTGCTTTAAAAGAAATCTATATTACTTGCAAACCTTAGCATAAATCCTCTTGATATGTTTAACTAAGATTTACTGAAATAAAACGTCAGGCCCATTTCTTGACAAAGGTGTGTGCTTATATATCTATCATTTGTTCAGCTTTCTCTTGAGGGTTTTGCCATCTGTACTCTGTATGTTTATATTTATGTTGCAATTGAAAAGACTCCAGAATATCTACTTTACAGGCTTTAATTCCCACATGGTCTTGCATAACTAACTGCCTACAGAATCCTGACACCATACATAGATATATGTCTAATTATACTTTAGAGCTTAATGAAATTAATATAATTCTGTCTTCAGATCATGGGCTAGATAGATATTTTAAAATTTTAATTGGCTATTATTTTTCCAAGTAAGCTTACTGCAGTTTGAATTAAATTGGAAAGTAGGTATGAACAAAATTCTTATATTTCTTGTTTGAAGTCTATTGTTGCATATATTTCTAATAACAGATTAGCAATTATATTTGTAGCTATGAATATTTTATATATAAATGATTTATATTTATGTAAACATATTATGGTAAAATCTATAATGTAGAACTGGATAGGCTATGCCATTTCAGAAGCCAACCCTATGTTGTTGATATATTTCAAATTCATGGATTGATCTTCACTATATCTAAGTCTGTGCTAAATTCTGTTCCAACAGAATTTTACTATTATTCCAGTAAAGAAGCAGTGCTTGGGGTGGGGTTTCAAATTTAAATGTTGATAAAGGCCAGGCAGGTACCTTAAATGAATGAGGCCAGGTAGGTAGAATACATATGTGCTCACCTGGAGGTACCTGCCCTGTTTGAAGGGGGCAGCACTTCCTAGCTCTAGTTGGTTGCACCCTGTGGGCCAGTGTTTCCAAATGTCTCCTGTCTCCTTTTTTTTTTTTGTAGAGAGTCATCCATCTAGATTTTTATGTTAAATTTCCTGATTTTAAAAGAAACGGGCCAGAAAAGTCATGCCTGCTCTTCCCATGGCACAAACACTGATCTCGAATAAACAGCACCAGAAGAACTTTCCCTCTGATTGCTACTCTAGAAGTCCCACAATTTGCTAAACTTCTCAAATGTGAGTATGTTTCTTCTATTCAGGATACAAATATCTGTCCTTGGATCTTCTCACAGGAGAGTCTGCACGCTGACTGTCCACGCCCGAGGAAGACAGGGGGCCACTCTGTGGATTTAGGCTGGTAGAATCTGTTGAAAAATAAGTAGGGAGCTGGAGAAATAGACATGTCCCTAACCTGAGAGTGCGAGGGTAAATTGGGACAACTTTTACGGAGAGCGATTTGACAATATGTTGAAAAATTGTTAATATACACTTGCTTTTTGCTCAACAATTACACTTCTATAAATATACTCTCAGGAGAAAAACACAGATGTTAAATGACATAAGTTTAAAATCACAGAGATTCATACAAGGTCGCTCGTCTCACATTATTTATGGTAGTAAATACTGAAAAAGCAAAATGTCTAACGATATCAAATTGGTTAGGTAAATTATGCAATCACTTCTGTAATTAGATAAACACAAATATATATTATTTTAAATGAAAGAAAATGAGTTGTTATGCTGATGGCATGTTTGAAAACATCATATGAAGTTTAGGCCTAATTCACTGGGATGGAAAGTTATTTGCAAATTGTCAGTGGTGCTTGACAAAAGAAAGTACCAGTAAACCAAGAGGCAGAAGTCATCAGCAGGGTTAGGGAGTCTCGTGGAAGGCGCACTAGAGGATGAGAATGGTCGTAAGAAGAACATCGGACTTGAGGTTCACCTAATCTAACCGAGGCCAGATGGGGCACACGGGGAAGACAGGACTTCACCGATTTGGGCCAGTCCAAAGTTCATGGGCTTATGTGGGGCTGTAACATTAGACCACAGCACACCAGGCAGATCTGGCTTTTGAGATATGCTGTCCAGTGCTTCACCCTGTAGAGTCCCCTAATGACAAACTGCTTATAGCTCCATGGATACGTTAGACCCTTGGCTGTGTCTGCACCTCAGCTGTGACTGCCCACAGGCCTGGCAAACTCCTTGTCTTACCTTCTGTCCACTAACTGCTACTCATGCTTTCAGGCTTAGTTCAGGTTGGGTTAGGCTGGGTTAGGTTCAGGCTGGGTCTTCTTTGGTGCTTATCATTCTCTTAGCACTCCCACCTTCTTTCGTAATTATCTGCTCATGTGCCTGTTGTTGTACTGCCTTCCCCACTGAGCTGGGAGTGTTTTTGAAGGGGGAGATGAGTCATCCTCATATTTGTATCTGAAAATAGTACAGTATCCTATACCCAACTTAAGCAAGTAGCGCCACACTTTCCCCAACATAATCTATGTGAAACTACATTGCCCAGCATTGTGCCTGTCCCAAATGCATACGTAACTGTGCGTGGTGGCCCTGGACTCCAATGGTTTTGACCTTCATGTGTACGTCTGTCTTTCTTACGTGATGGATAACGTCTTGAGAGCCTGCTTTCTGCCTTTGCAGAGAGCCACTCCTGAAACTTACTACCCAGGATAGTGTTTTTACAACCTCAAAGCTTATAGCTTTCATTCTTTATGACCATATATTTTTATCATGTGAACTCTAAAATTTTTAAAAGTGGGTCACAAAGGTCTTCATAGTTTCACTTTTAAAAAAAGAAAGGAAAAAAGATCTATAAACAGAAATATGCTGTTGTTTCCTAATGAAAACCAAACATTTTTTAGTATTTATTTATGAAAAGCAAGTCTCTTTTGTGACTTTTTTTTTCTAAATAATTTGGAGATGAGTGTAGCAATTCAGAAAATGACCATGAATCCCTACTGGGATCTCTTCAACCTCTTATGTTGGATCTTTTGGATATTTAGGCAAATTGGCATTATAAAAAGTCAAGTAATGGTATATATAATAATGAAGTTATATGTTTTATTTTTACTTGATCCTTAAAATAATCTTATCATTGTCATTTTATAAGTGAGGAAAGTGAAGCTAAGTAAAATTACAATAACTTATCCAAGTTATGCATTTAATTGGATACATTTGACCATAAATATTCTCTTTACACTATACCTGAACACTTTGTTTCTCCTCTTTTAATATTTAAGAGTAGCTAACATAGCTTTTTCAATAGACTTTGAATCCACATTTTCTTCATTTTTTTCACCTCATCTTAGGTTGGAGATTTAATCATAAGCCTTTAAACCTGGCCTACCTCTGCTAAATTGGTAATGTTTTATTTTATTACATATTGCTTTTTGAGTTCTAAAACACAGGTGAACAATATTATTATTATAGAGTTCAATTTCTTAAATGGAAGTCACTTATTAAGTGAATTGAAAAGAAATATTTCCCCAAGTTAAACAAACAGAAAGCTTTCATAATCTTGGCTTAGATATGTAGATTTCTACCAAAGTTTTACTTGGGTCTCTTGAAAAATCTAATCTGAAATTGACCTTGATACAATTTAATGAGAATGGATTTTTATCATTGCTAATGCATTTTTATTTGATTTTCTTATGGATATGGAAGACATTAGGTACTAGAAATTTTTGGAGGAATATAGAAAGATGCTGAAGTCCAAAGCAGAAAATACTGATAGGCTCCGATCCCCGTCCCTCTGCATTTCCATCTGCTTTTAGATTCTGAAAGGTTATATCCCTCTAGGTGGTTCAGCTATCTGGTATTTTATACTCAACAATCAGAGGGAGTTTCTCCAATGGTTACAAAAATCTGATAACCCACACTCTCAGAAATTCACAGCAGTTTCATGCCAGCTTTCTAAAATTAATAGAGCATCTCAGAATGTTTTTTTTTTTGCCATGGATATACATCTACATATTTGTCATTGTTGTAATTTCCTCAAAGTGATGTTAAAGAAAACAATCTTTAATAGCCAAAAACACTTTTCATTATGAAATATTTCAGGTGTACATAAAAGCACAGAGCATAACAAAAGGAAAACCTATGTATCCACTGCCCTGCACGAATGATCAAACACAAAAACAACCACTGAGGCCTTTCAGCACCTTCCCCAGGTCCCATTCCTCCCCCAGAAGCAACTAGAATCTGAATTTGGTGGGTCTCGCTTCCATACATGTGTTTTTATTTTTATCACATATAGACATATCTAAAACAATAAATTCGCCATTTGGTAGTAAATACCATAAAAAGATGGTAGCAACATTTGTGTATCCTTCTGCAACTTGCTCCTTGTTTTTGCTCAAAAATGGTTTTTGAAAATGACTCAGTGATTGCATGCACCTCTAGTTCCCTCATCGTTGCAGTTGCCTGGCATTACAGTGTATGACTAGACCACAATTTATTTGTCCACTTCCATAGTGATTTACATTTAGATTCATTTACTTTTTTTGGTAATTACTAACAATGCCCCACTGAACATTTGTTCAAAGATGTATAATTCCAAATGCGAAAGTGCACTAATGGCTGTACTTAAGCCCTTTTTCAATCCCTTCTACCAGTTATGTTAAAGTTTTCTAAGTGACTTTTAAAAATTGGCTGCCTTCACTGAACATGTACTTTCACTGAATGTCAGTTGTTTTGGAAACTGTTTAGAAGGTTTTGGTGTGAGACACATACACACGCACATATATACACATACACACATACACAAATGGGTTCAAAACCATTGACACTTTCTTTAGAAAATTTTAAAGCAGGTTAGATAATAAAATTAGAACTTTTGAGTGTCAGATGAGGCATTTTGATAGGTTACACAGGTCAAATCAACAATAACATTCTTATAACAATGAAAACATTTCTAAATTTCCATTCTTAAAATGCTCTCTCTGGAGCAAATTTATATGATCCAAACACCACCTTTTTCGAAGGTGTGTATTTATTTATTTTTATTTTAAAGTATCTGCAGGGGAGTGGGATCCTGAGAGCTATTTTTCCTTACAGAAAAGACCAGAGATTTCAAAACACATGTTTTTTGAAAGAAAAAAATGCCAACTCAGCTTTAAATGTGCTGACCCTTTCGCCAGACTTCCATGTGATAGAAAGACTTCGTGCTCATTGGTCATCTCAGTACCAAGTACAATAAAATCTCCTTTCTCTGAAACGTGTACGAGGGACCCCCGAACAAAGACAACGGGAGGGAGAGTTGAATGTGGGAGGTGGGGGTGGGCAGGGCAGGGGAGAGTAAGGGGGGAAAAACAAACAGGGACAACTGTAATAGAACAACAGTAAAAAATAGTTTTTAAAAACTCTCTTTTTTCCGATAATATAATCTATAAAACCACTTAATTGGGCACATCTAGACTAAAATTTCCCACAATATGCTGGAACGATGAATGAGTGAGAGCACCCCAACACTCTTTGTTTGGGGAACAGCGTCTTACCCTCAGAACACCTAAATGAGGCCATCGGCACCCATCTGCATATTACGTATTACTAAAGCTCAGCATAAAAAATAAGCAGGAATGGAATTTTCCATCCCAACTCTGCGCCAGATGGGTTATCCTGTGCAACCCCATCAGTGCCCCCTGTCGTTTTGAGCACCATCGGCTCACGTGATGAGCAGGGTTTGGACAGACTGAAGGGAGAGTCAGGGTGTCTCAGATGGTGGCCTTTTGGAGCGGAGGCCGAGGCTGGAATGAGCGGTGCATTAGGAGAGTCGAGGGAGCGAAGAACAAAACGACGAGTCTGCGCAGTGGGGAGGAAAGTGGACTGGTGAGACGCAGGTGGGAAGGAAGACTGGGGTCAGATTGTGCCGGAATGAGGGATTATATTAAAAGTAAAAGGAGAACATCTTGGAACAAATGAGAGACATGATCGAAACTCTATTTTTAAGAAATTCATCTGTCCGTAGAGTAAAACATAAGTTGGGGGCGGGTGGAGACAGAGAAAAGTTTTTAGAGGGCAGTTTCATGTGAGAAGTAATGCTGGGTTCATGACAGGATGGGCAGGAGGAGGGACTTTTCGGAGGGAGGTCAGACAGGCCGCGTGTCTGATTTCTCAAGGCTGCTGAAGCCCAGGGAGGAGCTGAAGCTCAGTGGGCGGGGGGAGGGGGGGTCAAGCCCCAAAGTCCGCATCAGAAGGAGGCTTGAGCAAAGGACACAGGAATGACTTCACTGCAGACACACGATTTCTGTTTGGATATCTGTTTGGAGACATCCAGGAGAAAAGCCAGTGGGAGTGTGCCCTGCCCAGGTGAAGATTTGGGAGCCAATCACTGGGAGGAAATAACTGAAGCTGTCAAAGTGTGTCCTCAAATCACCCACAAGGAGGTCAGAGAACAGGAGAAGAGCCTCTGGAGCTGCCGGTGTTGAAGATTCTGGAAGAGGGAGAGGCACCACCAGCAGGATCCGGGAACGGCCTGAGAGGCAGAGGCGGTGGCCATCCCTGGGTGTCCTAGCTAAGATTCTGCCCCCACTTTTCCCATCCTCCCCTGGCCTGCTTCCTGTTTGTTACTTGGCATTTACGTCCCAACACCACATATTTACCTCACTTATCATGATTATTTTCTCTTGCTTTCTACTTAACAGCTTTGAGCTTTGTGAGAAGAGGAATTTTTGTCTGTTTTTTTTTTTCCACTACCATAACTCCTCTGTTAAGAAAAATGCCTGGTGCAAACTAGGTGTTCAATAAATGTTTGCCAAGTGAATGAAAGAATGAGCTAGCAAAGTGTACTATAACACAGATACTAAGAGGGTTTTATGAGAGGGTAAATGTTCAATAGTGTTCACTGCTATTATTTAAAGTTTTTCAAATAGTCTTTTCCCACATAAACCACAAAACTATACTATGATAAACAAGTACCAGGTATCTCCATTAAAAACAAATAAATGATAAAAGAATTCCTGTGTATTGATCACAACATATATGGCAGGCAGTTTATATAATTTATTTTATTTCATAATCACTGTATGCATTATCTCCATTTTACAGGAATGAAGTAACTTGGCTAAGTAAACTATGAAGTGTCTAAGCTGGACTTTAAACCAGAGCCTGTGCTTTTCCACAGGACTGTGCTGACCTCGAGGCCTAGAAATAGGACCCCTGACTCATTCCTTCACGGATTTCCTCAAGAAGGCCAGTGAGCGGGAGACTAGAAATAGATGAGGCGTGGCGGGTATTGGGGACCGTGACCTAACTTGTGTGCTGTATGAGATGAAACAGTACGACGCAGTTTCAAGCAGAGGAGTCCCATGATCTGCCACGGTTGCTTACAGAAACGCATGGACTGCTGTGTGGACAATAAGTTAAAGGGGAGGAGGGACAGGAGTTTGGAGACTACTGAAGTAATCTTGGCAAGAGATGGTAGGGGATTGGAAGAGGGTCACAGTGTAGGAGGTGCTGAGACATGGTCAAATTACTGATGTGTTTTGAAGGTAGACAATAAGAAGATTTCTTGAAATATTGGATATAAAGATAAGTAGATACGTTATGAGGGAAAGCGAACAGTCATGGAGAATAAGCTGTGATGCTTTTGGCCTGAAGCATGAGAAGGACAGAGTTGCCATAACTAATGGGGAAGACCACTGAAGAAGCAGTTTTGGGGTAGCAGGGAGAGGATCTGCTTGGACAAGGTAAGACATCCTGTGTCCACGGTATCTTCACATCCTGATGAAGAGATCGAGTGGGTGGTTGGATACCCGACCCTGCGGTGCAGGGGGAGGTACAGTATCTTAGTTGTATTTGAAGTCACGAAGCAGGGTGAAGTGCCAGTTGTATTGAGAAGCAATGAACAAATACTCTTCCATAAAAATGGTGTTTAATGAAAAATATTCTACCCTTATCTTTTTCATAATAGAAGATCAGTAATGGCAGAAACTCAGAGAAATCAATGAGAAAAGTGAGCCACGGCTTCCTGCACTTCTTCCTCAACACTGAAGCGTTAGCTAGTTCATTCATTCAGACTAGCGGAACTGTCAGGGATGGCCATGCTGACTCGGCTCAGGGAAGGACGACCTCAATTTGCTAATAAACCGTGTACACATTGAAGTCTTGTTAATAATTCATTATAAATTACTTTATGAACAAATATGTAATTCCTTTCAGGAGTTTATTTGAACTAGCTGAATGCATCATAGTGACTAAGTCCAAAAGCCTAATAGCTATGAAAATGCGTCAGCAAACAAGCGTTTCAGCATATCATCAATAAATATGTATATTTTTGCCTTTCGCTTTGCTAAACAAAAATCAAAAGGCCTTTCTGAACACATTTGTAGTTTTCCACGATAGCGGCAGTTTTCTGATGCCATTGGCTTTGGGCCTGCCTGTTGGGGAAGCTGGTTCGCCTGGGAAAGGTGGTGCTTGAGCTAGAAAAAGAGGCTGCTTCCCAGATATTTGTAAGTTCATTTCACTTTGAAACCGTGATGGTACCTTTCTGCCTAATGCCAGGTTCCTTTCACATCTTGCACCCGAGTACGATGAAGCTCACCTACTTTGTTTGTATGGGATGCTGTTGTCAAATAGACGCAATATTTTACATCTAAAGGGACCAATCTTTAATCATGCTCTGAGTGGGGATTTGAACACTGCAAAGCTAGTGACAAGAACTGTTAGGATGAGGGCTCTGGAATGTGAGATGGGGGAGGGCAATCAGGCTCCCCCCACCGTGCAGATGCGTTTCTGTAGTTGCTGCAGTGGGCGGCACAGCCTCCCACCACTGACCATCAACATCTGCTGTGGAAACACGCTCTCTGCTCTGCTCTGTCTGGAGAGCACGATTTAGAGCAATTTGGAGCCCCCGTCTCCCTTCAATCAAGCCATTTCAGACTGTCTCCATGGCACCGGTTCCTTCCCTGACACTGAGTGGCAGCTGGGCTGGTGGAAACCGTGGTGAGGGTGAAACAGCTGGTTCCAGTCCTGCTTCTGTCATTCAATCAGTTGGCTGGGGGAAGTCACTTAATCTAAGTCTCCCTTTGTCCTCCAACTAGAATGATGCCACTAGGAAGGTAAAATGAAGTAAGAAATGTGAACATCCTTCTCGTGTGAAATGTTTGGCTTTTTTTTTTTTATTACACCAAATTGTTTAAGAAATCTGCGATTGAAACAAAAGTATCAGAATTGAGCTTATCGAATTTAAGTAAATAATGCAGTATTTCAGGCATACAGAAAGATATTAAGAACGATATAGCAAACGTCTGTGTGCAGCGCATCCTCCAGCTTGAAAGCGATACCTTCCGTGCGCTCCCTCGGGCCGCATGCCCCTCTTCCTCCGCTCCCTGCGTGAGAGCGACTACCACTGAGAACTGGCAGTTTATCCATTTCATGTACGTTGAAAAAGTAATTAAATATGTAAATGCCTGTAGATAATATGTATTTGGGCATATTTTAAATTTAAATAATGTTTTATATGATTCTACAATTTACTTTTGAGAATTATCTATTTTGCTATATGCAATTACTTCACCTATTTATGGCTAAACCCACTGCACGGCTAAGTCACAATTTATGTTCCATGCTTTTCCATTACAGACAAACACTCTGTGACCACCATGCCCCTGCCTCTCCGGGGCAAGGGTGAGAGGGGCCCTAGGGCAGTAAGGTAATGGCTTAATTGCCCTGGACTGGGCTGTGGGGTACACATTTGAATGTTTCTTTTTATTGCCAAATTGTTCTCCAAAGTGGTTGTAATATCACTTTGTTACCACCTGTAGCAATGTTTAAATGCCCCCACATTTCATTAACATTTGGTCTTGTCAGAATTTTGAATTGTTTCTTAATGGGTATGAAAAACTATTTCATTGTGGTTTTAATTTGCACTTCCCTGATTAGTGAGGTTAACATCTTTTCGTGTTTCCTACCTCTCCACACCTCCTCTTCCAGTCATTTCTCCTTTCCTCTACCCACCGTCCCTCCCTCTTTGCTTCCTTCATTGTTGATCTGCCTCTAGTCATTTTTCTGTATGTTTTGTTGTTGATGTTGATTTGTTTGGAATAGCCGTATTGAGATTTCCACTGGATCGCACTGAGTTCATGGACTGATTTAGGGAGAGAGGCTGTTAAAGCAAGCGGACACACAGTGATTCGCGTGTGCGATTATTTGAGTGTTTGCTTTGTGCCAGCCTGTGCGCTGAAGTTGTATCAGGAACTTCATGATCTGGGCCTGGCTTATCCTGCCACTCTCGCCCTCCACATCCCCACTGGGGTCTCTGTACCCCAGCCCCCAGGAGCCTCTTTCCCATGAACAAGTGCACCACACTCTCCTCAGAACTCTGGGCTTTGCGGATGCTCCCCCTTTGTGCGGCACACTCTTTGTCCCCCCTTCACCTCTCTCACTCCTACTTGCATTTAGGCTGACTTCCTTGAGAAGCCTTCCCTGCCCCTGACATGTGGGTTAGATGCTGCGCTCTGGACAGCATCTTATCACATCCCATGCTGAGCCTCCTCACATGACATGGAAATTTCCTATGTCCCCAGTGGACTGTCACCCCAGGGAAGGCAAGGATTGTGATACCTTGTTCTTGGACGTCTCTCCAGTGCTGACGGACTCCCAGCTTTTGGCACTTGGTTGGTGCTCAGTGAAAAATACTGTCTGGTGGATGGATATTGAGTCTGTACTAGAATCGAGTCCCTGTGGCAGGCAGTTTTGGGCGTCCAACAACTGAATGAACCCTCAGGGTGGGATCCGTAAGTATAAATTATAATATAAATTCACATTATAAAATATAAAAATTACATTATAAAATGTAGGCATCATTAGGTTAAAGTTAAGCATATAAAGTGCTAGGGTGGTGAGCTGGCTTAGCAGACTTAATAAAAACAGTTTTCTACTGAATGTGTGTAGTTTTATTGTAATTCCTAGTGTTTTAAGTCATTTTAAGTGTAAATATGCTTTAAAATTTCATTGATATTTTCAGCAACCACCACAATCTCTTAAAATTACAGAAATTTGCAGTTCCAAGGCACGTAGAAATTGGTCCTGGCTTCAGATGTCAGATACACTATTGGAGAAAAATTTCAGCAAAATAATTTCTGGTTAACCTTCTTACATTATTTCTTCATGACAGTTCTAACCTTTACTATAGAACTTCCCATTTTTTAAACACGGTTTAAAAACAATGAAAGTGGCAATTTCATCTGTTCATTGCCTGCATCTGGGCCTGTGGTATTTCCCCCAGATGATTGCTGTGCTGCTCCTTTCCATCTCCTCTGTCCATTGACCTCCGTGACCCCAAAGTTACGAGTTACAAGCACAAATCTGAACAGTTGTACCTTTCCTTCCCAGCCCGTAATGAACGGCTAGTGGCAGAAGAGTCAAGCCTAAACTGCTGATTCAGCACAGAGGCCCTTCACTTTTCCCATCAACTTATCTTTCCCTCCCCACACCCCACTTCGTATCATATTTTTTGCTTTTACAATTGTCTCCCTATCTAGACTGTGACTTTTTCGCAAGTGGGAACGCTACACTCTTTCTCTTTTTATGTGCGGTGCCTGGCACCTAGTGATTACTCGGTAAATGTTAGGTGAATTACTTTTATGTGACTTGGGGGGCTTCTCTAAGTTCTGCATGATCGCTGGTGGCATGAAACTGAGAATGTCATATTCTGTAATTGAGTGCTGAAATGGTATAATTGGTGTTATTTAGTCAAAAGGAAGTCCATGAAGTGAAGTTCTTATTGTTTTTCCTTGAGAGTCATGCTGCCAGCAGCCACTCATGTTACTAAACACTCTGACTACCATGTGAAAGGGCTGGGCCGAGGGAGCCAGAAAGACCGAGTCCAGGAAGCCAGGGACACCCCCTCGTGGCTTCCACAGGCAGATTCCTGATGTGACGAGAGTGGTGCCTGAAGTCATATGATATTGCCAGAGGAATAGGTACATGCACTGGAAAAATAGCATCTGTAAATGTCAAAGCAAAATGTCCTTGCATGTGAAATCTACATAATTGTATCACCAAGCCTTTGTTATTATTCACCATGCATAGGAAGGCCGATGAAAGGAAAACAAAAACTATTCCATAGATGCAAACTTGGGAGAGGCCACGGTTTCATACTGCCTCTTCTACCTGGAACTTGGCCAACGAGGAGGAAACAAGCAAATAAAACTCTATGAGCTGTCAACGAAGACGTGTCACCATGCCTCCTAATGAAGGGAGGCCCCTCCAAATAGCACTAAGCCTAGGGGAGCCGCCTGTCTGTAAGGAATACTATTCACTTTGCTCCCAAATCTTGATTCATGTCAGGGAGGAACACTTTACCTCCAACAGTTCTCCAAGTTGCCACGGAGCAATGGAGCAGTGCCCTCTTCAGGATAGAAAAGCATGATGGGGGGGGGGGGGAATTGTAGTGTCTCCCTAGGGGAGGAGGCATAACATGTGATTGGTGAGTTTAGAGAAGGAGTGGGCCATGCTCCCCTTAGTCCCTTTTAGGGTTTTCTCTTCTTTTCTCTTTTCCTTCCTTTCCTATGTGAAATATGTCAGATGGAAAAGAACGAGAACCATATGATTTTACTCATATGTGGGATATAAAACAGAAAGAAATAAATCAACAAAAAAAAAATAGTTTCTTTTCTGACAGTCAGCCTATTTGCTTGTGTTTCCTGCCTCTCCACACGTCAGCCTGCAGGGGCTGGTCTGCCCATGCGGGGAGCCTGTAGTTGTCCAAATACACCTGTGCCTGGAAGGTCAATCCAATCAGAGGTAAATGTTAGAAAAGTCCTCCTGGGCACCCATTTAAGGTGCATGCATCTATCGAGACCTTGTCAATAGAGCTGATTTTGATACTGTATGTGCACCTCCCTATAACCCGATTGGTTAGAAATTGGGGAGGAAAATAAGAAAGGCCATTTGTGGTCCTTCACCCCACTCCCTTTCCCAACATTCTAGTCACCCATTAGGCCCATCCATACACAGACAATATGGCAGATGCCATTTCGAAGTCATCCCTCCACGTCTCCTGCTTCCCACATGCAACTAACTAAAGAACCACCTAAATTTTACATTTTCTCTGTTCCCCCTCTGCCCAGAAGTACCCAGTGTCACTAGGTTGTTGTGTTTGAACCCCGGTCAGATGCATGCCGGAGGCAACCAATCAATGTTTCTCACATGACGTCCCTCTCTCTCTCTCCCTGAGACCTCTGTCTCTCAAAAAAAAAAATAATAATAATAAGGTTCCAGATTGTTTCGAAGAAAAGCTATTTCATATATGGTGTAAGTAATTTGGGAGAGGAACTCTCCCAAAAGAGGAACTATGAATTCAAACCATATAGAAAATGCAGACAGGACTTGGACACATTTTCAGATGCCCAGAAATTACATGATCAGCCACAAAAATATTAATGGAGTGGCAATGAGATTAGGGCCTGGGTTAGATAAGCCACAGATATCCACTGAACCACAGGACTCGCCCAGAACCACAGGACTCAGATGCAACTTTGTCCTGAAAGAGTACCGTATTTTGCCATGTATAATGCACACCTTCATTTTTGGCCCAAGCTTTCAGGAGAAAAATCTTTAGTTTTAATTTTTTAATTCAATTTTGTATGTATTTATGTTTAGAAACAAAACTGATTATCATATTCCAGGGTGTTATTTTGCATATGGATATCATTATTACTTTCTAGAGTAACACTTTTAATGCATAAGCATAAATAAAAGAATTAAAAACATCTATATAGACACGGAATTAATACTACCTATGTATAATACACACCCTTATTTTTCCCTCAGAAATTTGGGCAAAAAAAGCATGCATTATACACAGCAAAATACAGGAGAGAATGAAGACTCTAATCTCAATTAGAAGAGTGTGAAAGCGTACAGGCAAATTGCAGTGTTGGTTATTTGGTGAACATGCAATACACTGTGCCTCTGTCCCCAAGGAAGCCTGTGAAATAAGGTTGCACCTTGCAACTGATGCATTAAGGATTAAAAAAAATGACATATATTTGCACCGTAATTTATTTAGTCATGCTCCTGTTATAGTGATTTGCAATTATTGTTATTACAAATAGGACTTGCTATACGCATATTGGTACCTAAGTATTCTTCTGTAACTGATTATTTCTCTAGGCAAAATGTGACTTAGGCTTGAGGAAAGGGATGGTGAAGATGTGAGGGTAGGAACACAACATTGTCCCTTTCCCCAATGTGGAAGGGTGAACATTCTTAAATTTCCACATAAATTTCCATCATACTGCTGACTATTCTTCCACCCAGCTCTGTGGTTATTGCTTTAAAAAGGAGAAACCAGAGATCATTCTATTTCCTTTTCCTTAGACATTTATCTGAGTAAAATGATTAGATTATTTTAGTTATCTTCATGATCTTTCTTTTGCAACCTGAAGCAATTTTCTCTCATAGTACAAGGAGTTATCGGTTATTCTCCGTTTGCATCTTTTTTAATATTCATGGACTGAACTGCTGCTGCCCTTCGAAAAGGCAATTATTCCCTAAAAAATAGAAATGAGTTTACTACCCCCATGATTCTGAAGTAATTATATAAACAAAATTTTAGAATGCAAGTGAGAATAACAGAATAGAAAGAGTTGTTGGCAGAGTTAATTGGCTGATCTTCTTATGTGGATCTAATTTGGGATGTCAATTGAATTTTTGAAAATCATTGCTTATTTCCTTTGAGAATTATTTATTGCTCTGTGTAATTTGAATATATAATACATAGTTTGTTCACTTTTGCGTTAGCTGGATTGAGAAAAACTATTTCTATTGGGGACGGATAAAATATTTTGAATCAGTTTTCTACCCATCCAGTATTTGTTTAGAGAAAATAAACAGATGTAAAATGAGTACATAATGAATTGTCAGATTTATCATGGTTTCATTATTTCCTGACATTGGAGAGCCAACAGTGATGTAGTGGGAAGAATATTTCTGGAATGTGAGCTTTGTTCTGGGTTTTGCCACTTGCTAGTTGAAAACTTGGCAAACTCAACCAACCTCTCCAGTCCTCAGTTTACATGTAAAACAACATAATTGATAATAGTGTTTCCTTCCTTCCTTCCTCCCGTTTTCTTTCTCTCTCTCTTCCCCCCTCTCACCCTCTCTGCTCTCCCCTTCCTTCTCATCTTCTTGGTCTTCCTCTTTCTCATATTCTTCTTTTAGGAGACAGTATAAAAGCTTTGAAATGAGACAATAGTTGTTTGGCATCTTAATTCTGCTATGTGATGACACTGGCAGCTTGTCTAACCCCTCTGGGCCTCATTCTCTCCGCTGTAATAACGCATACTTGCAAGGTGATTTTGAAGATTAAGTGAGAGAGTCTATGTAAGCAGCTGGCATGACGTAGGCACAGGTTAGACCCTCAGTGTACCTTGTACGCTGTTACCTCACAATGTAAATGTGAAGAGCATTTAATAGAACACTTATGAAAACCCTTTCTCCATGTAAAGAGCAATGTAAACTTGAAATGTGGAAGGAGTTAACCCCTGGCTCATCTTGATCCATCTGACTCTCTCAAATGCATAGTGCCCACGGCTCAGCCCTGACACTGATCTCTTTCTGACTGCTAGAACTTGCAAAATGTCTACTTCCAAATTATTACTAATTTTAATAAGCTTGCACACTTGTAAGTTAAATAGGATTTCTTATTATTGAATGACTCCCTTGAAAGTAAAGTTTAAGCCTGGACCTTATTTGGTTAAGTTGAGAAGTA
The DNA here is from genome assembly GCA_039655065.1 of Glossophaga mutica. Classification (NCBI taxonomy): domain Eukaryota; kingdom Metazoa; phylum Chordata; class Mammalia; order Chiroptera; family Phyllostomidae; genus Glossophaga; species Glossophaga mutica. The sequence goes on from CM077304.1 coordinate 198,360,886, forward strand.
ACTTAAAAATCAGATTATAGACTTCTTCCCACTGTAGAGCCACACCTATTCACTGAATCAACTCTCCTTCCCTTCTTGGCATCTCTCCGAATAGCTGGTCATTTTTCAGTTTATCTCATAGGTAAAAACCTAAAGAATAAATTGTCTCACTCCACTCTGCAACACCCAAACTTTCCTCTTTTGGAGACTGTAGTATATATCTTAAACAGAATTAATTCTCTCTCTGTACACGAGGACTCCATTCTATATCCACAACTTTGAGAAACCTTAACAGAACATTAATTCAATCTTAGGTTCATTACTTCCCCAGTGCTTATATTTTTGTATGTATGCACTTGTACATTTATCTTAGCAGTGACAAGTTATAAGCACATAATAAATGTCACTTGGGCAAATGATTGAAGTTGAATGAAATGTGTCAGTAAGTGTGCATGCGTGTATGTGCACGCAGTGCAGTGAGTGAGACAAGAAGTTGGCTCTTTATATCAGACTTATATTAAAAATCTCCTTAAATAAATGTTTCTAATTCAGGGGCCTACTTCTGCAGGAATGCAAGTTCATAGAGATAGAGGGAATGGGCACAGGAAGAAGGAAAAGTTAGGGCAAATGTTTCACTATTCGTCAAGATGAGTATCAACACCTCATTCTTAGACAAAGTTTAAAAAGAATATGTTCTAAAAGTAGTACATGAATAAAAGATCAAAAGGACTTTTATATCACTCAACCAAAATATAAAAGTAATCAGAGTTATGGCTTACATTTTATTACTGCATACAGAGGAGCAAGAGCAATTAAAACATTATATTAGCTCAACACTTACGAATTTTGGCAAGAGGCATATCTTTGAAAAAGAGCCCCAGAGAAACCTGGAGGCTTAGAATTATTTTTTTATTCAACATGTGCTCTGTTGTCTCAGGAACTCCAGAATCTGTGGCAAAACTCTCATAGCTAGGCTAATCACTTTAGTAAGACTACTTCATTTTAAAGCAAATCCAAAGCAGGTGCCAGAACTGGACCTGGTGACAAGCTTTTATCCTCTTCATGGTGCTTTTAATTTCCCCGTGGCGCTGCACAGTTGTTTCCTGATCTCCACTGTGATGGAATCAAGGGGCAGCATGGTTCTTGCCAAATGCGCACAATAGGGTGCCCTTTTCTGTGGGACTCCTACAGCCCTCTTGCTGTGCCCTTTCTTCTCAGATGCCTAGTTTCCTCAGAGCTGCCAGTGCTTGCCCCTAGAGAGCCATCTGCCTTGTTAACTCTGCCCTCCTCAGACCCTCCCTCCTTCATTCCCACATCCCGCTCTCTCCCTCAACTTGAGCCAACATTCACTGACACCTGCTCTGTGCTCAGCTGCCCGCACCATGCCAAGTACTTGGAAGCAGCAAGAAAGCCCAATTCATGCTCCCAAGAAAATTTCAAGTTAGTGAAATTTTCTAAAGCTAATTTGGTAAACTTATTTAAGATTCAGTGTTATAGAAGATAGTCTAATCAATAAGTCACATGTTATATATGACATCCATGATTTAATAGGAACCTTAAAAGACTAAGTAATATAAAAACTTAAGCCACGGGGTCAAGGTCAGCAGAATACGCTTTGTATTTTCCCTTGTGTTGAGAGCCACTTTCATATCAAGAAGGTGACTCCACCTTCTTTGAGACTCCCCTCTAGCAAACAAGAATAGATACTTTTCTTAGGTAGGCTTATATTTTCTGAATTTATGGTGCCAATCCTGGTTTTATGTATTTGATTTATTTTCGCCTCCCAAGACCAAGAAGTCATAGCAATACCTATGAACTGAGTGAAGTTAGGCCAGACTTATTGGGTGGGATGTACATTTCAGTCAAGTGCTCCCCTCTTCAGAGGGAAGAAAGCAGGTCCAAATATAAAATGCAGGGCTGCTGCTTGTTGCACTGCCTGCTGGGCTCTACCGAGCACAGAGCCCCAGCGTGGGTTGAGGCTGGTATGGGGAAAGTCCACTAATTACTTTGGGAAGACAGACCTCCAGCTATAGACTATGGGGACAGATCTGCTGAGACAGTGTGTTAGCTGAACACCTGAGGTCATTGCAAACCTCAGAAAAACAAAAATGTTCAAACCAAGCCAAACCAATCACCATAGATAGAAACTGCTTTTCTCAATCACAGACTCACATCCCCACTTGTGGTGAGTAAAGCAAGGAAAGCAAAGAGTACCTTATAGTACTTTACTTCACAGGTAATAACACTGTACTGTACACTTAAGAATTAAGAAGGTAGATCTCATATTACCTGTTCTTAGCACTCACACACACAATAATAAAATTTAAAAAAGGAAGATAGTCTGAATCTTACAATTACTAGAATTTTTAGTGCAAAGTTATCTCTGGAAGCAACCCAAACAGACCTCTGCTTTGCCAGAGGTGCCACTAGTTCCTTCTCACTGGGATACCCTTCAGGAGCCCGGACCACTGTGGCAGACAGTGTTAGCTGCCAAACAATATCTACTCTCCTCTTCTTCCTTCCTACTAGAATCCTATTTTCATTTGGGGCAAAAATGTGTCCAATAAAATATTCCCTCCAGACTCCCCTGCAGCTAGAGGTAGCTAGATAATCTGTCTCTGGCCTCAGAGAAACAAGTGGAAGTTGCTGTCCCATTACCTGCTTCTTCCTTCCTGGAATGTTCCTTCACAGGAGCCATGAAGACAGAAGCTACTGAGGAAGAAACAGCAGGTAGACAGAAGGAGCCTGTGCCTGTGATGGGGCATTTGAGTGGCTGAACCAGCTCTGGATTGCCTTTCCTGAGTCTTCTATGTGAGATAAATAATTCCTCATGTCTGGATTTCTCAAACTGCAGAAAACAGATCATCAACAGGGCCATTTTCCTAAGACAATCAATGCCTTCTTTGTGTTTCTGAGATTTCAAAGGTAACAAGAACTTTAAATTCCAAAATTCATGTTACATAGCATTGCCACTTGGCCTCCCTGGGAAGTAGTAACTCTTAAAGGTTTCTACAGGCTGCAATGGGGATTTGGGGGAAAGGGCTTACTGGTCCATCTTCCAGAGAGAAGACATAGTAACGATGAGGTTGGACACTCACATCCACGTAGTGCTACAGAGATTACAGAATAATTTTGCAAGACAACGAATCTGCCATTTATCAAGTCCCTACTAGGCACTGGGAACTCTATAGAAATTAATTCTAAATCCACATGACAATGGAGGTGTTATGGTGCCTGTTTTACAAATAAGGGGCCAGAAAGGGAGTAGTTTGCTCAAAATCACAGAGCTAGTAAGTGGAAGAGCTGGTATTCAAACCCTCCATTGGATGCGAGAACCCATGCTTTCTCAGCAAAGTAGCCCATAAGTATGTTACTTTATTTTCTCCTTATAATAAGTCCATAAGGTAATTATATCTCCCATTTTACCTAAGAGAAAGTAAGTGCTCAGAGAAGTTCAGTAACAAGGCCCCAAATCTCACAATCACTTTAGGTTCCAAAAGCACCACTTGTTTTTGACTCCACCAAAATGTAGCTCCTCAGTGATTTCTGGAATGTCCTTCCCCCACTAATATGTATTAAGTGCTTACTAGGTGCCTGGTACTAAGGGTGCTATTCCTATTTTACAGATGCAGAAACTGACCCTCAGAGATGAAGTAATTATTCAAAGTCACCCAAAGGAGTGAGTGTGTGACTGGGGATCTGCACGCAGCTGGGGGCTCCTCAGACTTTCTTGTCATCCCCACGCCTCTCAGACATCCTCACACCACTCTGAGACAATGGGGAGAAAGCCCGGTTACCTAGAAGGTATGAAGAAGTAGGGGGGAAAGGATTTCCTGAAATTTCCTTGGAACCAAGAGTCAAATTTGAGAGATCTGTTCTTGTTTGGCTGAGAAGGAAAGCTGAGATTTGTCCCTTAAGGTCACACACACACACACACACACACACACACACACACACAGCACTGAAGACAGAGCTGTGAAATTGCTATCTGTGACCAGGATGTAAAACGTCCATTTACTCTTTAAAAACTGAAAGGGAGAGAACCCAACACAATGAGAAACTAAACATTATCATCCTTAATAATCCAACTTGGAAATTAATGAGCTGTAGGAATCAAAAGAGCCATTTTGCTTTGGCTCAGGCAGAAAACACTGATGGAATTCTGTGCAAATGCATTCCAGAGCTTTGTAATTGTTCCCCTGAATGGTCAATAGTTTTAATTTGTGCATAATACATGATTTTAATCAGCCTAGGCAACTGTTTATGCAGTTTTTTATCCACAGAACCTGCAACATGAGCAATAGTTAAGAAGAGCCTCTCTTCTGATTTTTCCAAGAAGATAAATGGCTGTATTTAAGAAAACAAGAACTGTTTCAAAACTGGAAGTTTCACTCTTAATTTTATTTTGTGGGCTTTGGGGGCACGTTATAGACCAGCTGAAAATACTGTTGTTTTCTTAATTCATTGTACAACAAAGTGACCCCACATTTTAATTTTTTGACTTCACCTTCCATATCATGATGGAGTTTTGCTATACTTGGTAATAATAATGATTATTATTTATTGAGCAACTACAATGTGAGAGGACATCACAAACATACAATATATAACATAAACATATATATGTATATACATATATACATGCATGCATATGCAGCTATAGAAACATTTTTGTGTACATATTTACTGGAATCATTTACATATATAAACCCATATGCAGTCATGTGTACACAATACATCAAGACCATCACTGATACAGAAGGCAAGTATATATATTTGAAAAACATCAACTTTATCACAGAATTCACTTCCAATGAATTCCAAATACCAATGTTTTTATTTATTAGAAGTAGAATACAAGAAGTTAAAAAAGTAATGTATATTTTATAAGCTTTCTGGAAACTTTTGACTATTCTTACTTCTCCCACTGCTTTTTGCAGATTAAACTGAATTATATCTAGATCCACTTAAGCAAATAAAATCATTATGTAAAGCAATCCTTCGTCTTTTAGTTAGAAATTACAAAAACAGCATCTTTGATAGGGAAGGGGAAATAAAAACACTTTGAGTGCCCATAAAAGTGATTCCTAAATTTGAATTAGTTTAGAAAAAAAATTTCCCCCAAACAGCTGCTTGGTTAATGGCTAGTGAAAAACTGTGGGAGCTATGTCAGCGATCCCCAAATTACAACTAAACTAATTGCTTGGGAGGCTGCTTTGAAGACAGATACTACAATATATTAGCTAAGCTTTATGGAAAGTTACCAATGGTGTCAGAGTCCTGATCTGCTCCTCCTTAAATCAACACAAGGTAGACCCAACCGCCAAGGCCCCCTTTCCCTGTCTCCCTTTTCTGTTCGCCCACTGCCCTTGATCTCACCGCCTGGCCATTCGTTCATTTGTTGTTCGATAAAAATACATTACTCACTGTTGGGCACTGCCAGAAATGTGGCTGCAAGCCCTTCTCCACTGTCATTTATTCCTGCCCTGAGGTGGGGGCTGGAGGGTGGCAGAGGCCATTTGGTCTCCTCGTTCACCCACAGGTACATGAATCACTTTCCCATCACAATTCTCTGGCATTTCAGAGGTAGGGGAGGGGCCATGCATTTGGCTGTTTATGTCTCTATCCTTAATCCTTAACAACAACAGCATGCATGCACCAGGAAAAAAAAATTCAAATGTAAACTATTTCTATTCCTGTCTAAGCAACACATATCTATGTAAACTAGCTCATAAGAATAATTTTCACAGTGCTTTGTAATTAGCAGCTGTAGGTCAGGGTGCTCAACAGGACGATTAAGTCCTGAGCCACATTCAGGCAGGTCCCTCTTGACTCCTGCATGTTGCAGAATCATTTAAGGCTTCAGTAGCTTGTTGTTAGAAGATTCTCACTCACCTCAGAATTTAATTCTAAACTTCTTATAGTTTGGAACAAATTTCTCTCTTCTTAAAAAGCATTCATGTCTTTTTCTTGAGGGAAAGGCACACACAGTAAATACAGGTAAATTGCACTCTTTAAGTAAGTAAGTGGGCAAGACAGAGAGGGTAGCTTCGTGAAAAAGCACAAGTACCATTAGGAGGGGTAACGGCAACATCAGTGCTGAGCTCTCCTGTCTCCGACTTCCCTTCCTCAAAGAATGTTTCTGTAATAGCATGGCGATGAAATGTAATTTATGTAAAGACTCATGCACAATGCCTGACACCAGCAGGAACCCAGTAAGTATTAGTTTCCTAATCTTTTATGGATCCCTCTACCTCCCATCCAAGCATGCACTTATGTGTACACACACACACACACACACACACACACACACACACCCTGACCAAAAACTTAGCCCCCACTCACTCAAGGCCTGATGGCTGCCATTATGCTCGTTTATAAATCATCCTCCCCAACCTCCATCTTATCTTGTCTCACTTGGCCCGATTTCCTCAAATTCCCTGGAGGGACTAATGGGGAGGACACCTTGTGCTTTCCTAATAGGCTATTAGGTTAAAAGGGAGAAAAAGGCATTATCTTTTTCTGTGATACAAAATAAACAAGTAATGTTAAGTCTAGTAATTACTGTTTTCTCAAATCACAGCATGCAGCCAAGTGCTTATAAAAGACACAGGCATGAATTACATGGTGCTTTCTTCCCAGCTTGACTTGCTACAGAAACCGAATAAGAAAGGCTAGCCAGTCCCACCAAAGTGGCAGCTACTCACTCCCACCTCCCAGAGTGCACTTGTAGAAGAACAGGCCGACGACAAGGCTGTCAGATACAGCAAGTAAAGGCACAGAACTCTCAGCTGAATTTCAGACTAATGATAAATTTATACTTATTTCTCACACAAACACACACATACCAAGTATTGTATGGGACATACTTATACTAAAAAGAATTTATTCTTTATCTGAAGTTCAGATTTAACTGGGCATCTTCTATATTATCTGTTAAACTTAGTTACTGAGTGTGCAAAAACTAGATTACTAGGTTTACTCTGTTCCAGTGATCTTTTAAGAGCTCTGGCCTATATAACCTAAAAACAGTTTTTAAAAGGAAATAATTTGTATGGAGGTGACCCTCACACTTAGGGTGCATAAGTATCATCTGCAAGGTTTCTTAAAATACATTTTGCTGAGCCCCCATCTTCAGAATTTTTGATGCAGTAGGTCTGGGGTGGGGCCTGGAAATTTGCATTCCTAATAAGATCCCAGGTTATGTTGACGCTTTGGGTCATTGTAGAAATCAAGGTAAACTTCATTTGCCTGGATCATCATGAGCCAATCTCACAAAATGCAAGAGCTTGGGCCACAAAACCCAATCTATCAGGTGCAGTTTGAATCTGAATTATAGATGCTTGGGATAATTTTTACGTCCTATACACACAGTTGCTGAGTCATCCTCCTTAGGTTTTCCTCTGACCGAAAATACCTGCCTTTTTTGTAGGCATTTGTTTTAATGACTAGACAATGGCAAGTTATTTCAAGCAATCTTCAATGAATAGAAAAACTAACTTTTAAATTATGTTGATCATTTTTATGTGTCACTTTTTTTGCTTCATAGATCTTGTCACTACCCAGTCAGGATGGCTGGAGCCTAGTCTTCCTTCTCTCACTAATCACACTTCATCCTGCAGCCAGTGGATCAACCTCCTTGGACTTTGGTTTTCTCATCTGTAAAACTCGGGTGGAGAGTTGAAGTGACATTCAGGGAAATCCTGTTTTAAGTTATGGCTCATATGTCTAGATATCTAGTATAAAATGTCATTGAACCAAATATAAACTAGCCAACCAGTTGCTTACTCTTATGAAAAATAAATGACTTAATTAGTTAAAAGCTAAGCAACTTGTCTAACCACATACCGATTCAATCCGACCTTAGGTAGGAGAAAAGGAAGATCCTTCTTTGAATACTGTGACATTTATGACAGAAAGGCTACCACAGAGGCCATTCTGCACCCCGAATGGAGAATCTTGCTGTCTCAGTCTTCTTCTCATTGTTCTACAACTATGTCTGTGAACCTGAGAAATTCAGCATTTAGATTTTCTGAACTATATTTTATCAAACATTCAGTCTTCTTCTGAGTTAAAAAAGTAATACATGAGAAAATTTGAAAATTTCAGAAAAACACAAAAGGGAACATATAAGGTGTGGCAAAAGCAGGTTTATAGTTGTGAGTATGTGAAACACCGAGTTTATTCTTATATTGTTATCTATTAATTATTATATTATTTTCCAAGTGAACAACTATAAATCTACCTTTGCCCCACCCTGTACTAATCATTAGTAATCCCACTCTCTAGAGTTAATCACTGTCAAAACTTAAACATTAAATTCTAGACTTTGTCTTGAACTTTTTCTGGTGTTAGCACAGTATAATATATATAATTTGGCACTGTTTTTCTGGCTAAATATAATATTAATGTGTATGGATTTCCCCATGCTTTAAACACCTTTGTAAATATAACTTTACAAATTGCTGGATAATAATCCATTTTATATATTTACAATAATTTGTGATAATTTATGTTGGGATTTTAGAAATAACCATTTTTTCACAAAGAGGTCCAGTTCTTGTTTTGTTCTGTTCTGTTCTTGGTGCTGTAGTCTACATAGTGCATAGTGACAGCTTAAATAAAAATTTGAACTCCTGAATCTGCTCTTGTAAAACCTTGCTGTACCCAGCTATTTAGAACCTCCCGTCAACCAGAAGTAGATACTTCCCAACCACAAATGAAAAGTTCTCTCTAATGGAATCTTCAGTTGAAGAATTTAAGAACTTATAGAAAAAAAATATGCCTGGGGTATGGAGCTTAAAGACATTATAAATATTGAGGACTATAAACTCAATTCTCTATGACTTCAAGATCATATCACTGGCATGCTACATGTTATAAATTAATACTAGTGAGTACCATGCAACCAATTTTGATTTACCAGCCCTTGACTGCCTTGAAACATCTTGGATTCTCACATGAAGTCTCATTAAAATGACTGTAAAGTCATTTTGAATTCTTATAGATGGGCATTCAACCAAGAGACATAGTTGTTCTTCTCTGACTAGCCCTTCGACCCAAGATAGTTTTGAGGTTTTCCATCTCTGGCCTGGTGACCTCCAAAGGCTTCTTATATTCTATTAGGTCCCGAGTAGTAGCTTCAAGACACAGTTCCTGGGTCTCTGGCTCATTCAGCTAAGCATCTGCCTTCCTACAGATGCAGAGTGTGGGTCCTGCCTGGGTTTACTTGCCCAAAGCATCCTGTATTTCCTTTAAGACTTCACCATAAAAGTTTCAACTTCTGCCATAACTTTTGTCTTGCTTTCTGTTTCTATTTCCAGCTCTCAAATTCTTCTTTTTTTCCTAATTACCTCCTACTGAAGTGTCTCCCAGAGAATGGAGACACTTTATTACATTCAGCATTTTTGAAGTTGCCAAAAAGAGATACAGAGGTGAGACCATGTACATAAAAAAATTTAAGAACGAGAAATTCAAAGGGGGGGGGTGTTCTATATTTGGCAACATGAAGCTTTTAAGAGAAAACAAAACCAGTAAGTAAATAAACTCCTATCATGGCTTAGTTATGTTTATTGAGATTTAATTTAAATACTATAAATTTCACTCTTTTAAAGAATACAGTTCAGAAGTGTTTAGTATAGTCATAGAGTTATGTAACCATCACCAATAATTCCAAAATATTTTCTTCCCTATCCTCCAAACTCTGTACCCATTACAAGTCATTTCCTATCTCTCCCTTTCCCCTGCACCTGGCAACCACTAAGCTACTTTCTGTCTGTATGGTTTGCCTATTGTGGACATTTCATATAAATAGAATCACACAACATGTGGCTTTCTGTTTTTTTTCACTTACCACAAAGTTTTCAGGGTTCATCCACGTTGTAGCACAATGTAGTGCTTCATTCCTGTTTTATGACTAAAATTTCATTGTCTGATATCTTACATTTCATTTGTCAATTTATCAGTTGATGGAATTTGGTTGTTGTTTCTACATTTTATCTATGAATAATATTGCCATGAAGTTTGCTGTACATGACTTTGTATGGATGTATGTTTTCTGTTTGTTGGGTATATACTTAGTAGTGAAATTTCTGGGTCATATGGTAAGTTTGTTTAACTTGTCAAGGAACTTCTAAACTGTTTTCCAAAGCATTATTTTATATTCCCACCAGTATGAGGGTTCCAATTTTTCTGTATCCTCATGAATACCTACTGTCTATCTTTTTCATTATAGCTATCCTAGTGGTATGAAATGTTATGTCATTGTTGTTAAGGTCTAATTTTAAAAGTAATGGTCCAAAGACATCCCAGGATAGGTACAGGGCACATTCAGTTTGATGATCTGCACTGTGGCTCTCTGTCAGGTGCCCCTCAGGAGCCACATCCGGCCGTTAGGAACGCCTCAAGAGCCACATCTGGCCGTTAGGAACAGCGTGGATTCTCCAGTTCTTCTCATGCACTAGAGCTTCCCCCACTTATCTAATGTCTGGCTGGATCCACCCTTTCATATTACCTGCCTGGCTCCTGTGTGCATGAATTTGGGACCCTCCCTATACTTTCAATTTCTGTGTTTGGACATCTTTATTCTCTTACTGTTATAACACTGAAATTGGACATGGTTTAGAAAGATTTTGAAATAATAAGTTTTGGAGATTAAGCTTTCTGAAGTGCAAAACCTAAATTAAACAATATTTTTCACTTATAGGCTAATCTATTAAAGTTCCTTCTCCAGTTGTAGAATGATGGCACATCATCTTGGGGAAGTATGAAAGCCCACTGACCAAAGACCACCAGGAACACACTTACAGAAACAGTCCATCTTTCCTTTCGGAAATCTTGAGGTTTTCTAATTCTAAGGAATGGTCAGAAAAAAATGCAAGGCTGAAATTACATTTATAAAAGCAAATCAATGTGGCATTAGAGGTTCTTTATGAATTGGGCATTTTGATTTTGTATCTGTAATAACAGGATTCTAGGACACCACACCTGGTGGAGAATAATGATTACAAAAAAAATGCTTCAAAGAAGATCAATACACTTAATACGAGATGAGAAATAGCCTGTTTTCAGAGTGAATCAGTGTCCATCAGAAACCAGAGACTTTTTATGTAGAGACCATTTTCACCTGTTTTGGAATAAGAGTCTATCTGTACTTTCGAGCTCACTGAAGCTCGAAAGACAATTGGAGTGGGAGAGAAGGTAATTACATTACTTACAAAGAAAATAATCTTTTGAAAATATGTTATATAAAATACTTAGCACTTGAAATATTTATCCATACCAGTTTCTTCTTGATTTCAGCAAGTCTTTCTTTGAAATTCTATATGTGGATAAGTCCAAAGTAAAATGTCTAAAAATTCAGATGCTTTATTCATATAATATTTTTTGAACTTTTAGATTTTTGATGTTTTGGCGGTTTTCGTTTTTTGTCTGAATGTTTATAATCTTGTAGTCACATTTCCTGTTGGGTAGATTTCAGGGCATCAGAGACCTCTGTTCCCCAAATTCAATAAAAATAGGTTTTCAACATCAGACACATTGCAAAAATTGCACAGGGTAGAGTAAAATTTACTTTTAAGAATTAATAGGATTTCCCAAAGGATATATTTTCCTGTCAAACCTAATCTTCATGATCAACAACTATAGCTCCAAGTAATTCTTTATGATTTCTTTTATTCACGTTTTCTTAAGCTTATTCTTACATGTCCTCCAGGGTATGTTTTATTACAGGAATTGGTGGCTTTTCTGCCCCAAAGAAAGAGGCATGTTTTATATTTAGATGATAAAATAAAAGAGTCAATGGTTTTTCTTTTTCCAGTGGTATTTTAAAATATATGGGCAATTTTTATAACTCTGATTTCCCCCCAATTGCAGCCTAAAGCATCGACAGCAAATTGTCTCATCTTTTTCAATAAGTGTCAATAAATTACACAATTTTAGTCAATACTGTTTTCATGGACTTTAATGTGTAACTTAGCTTAAAGCTATATGTATAACTGTTCCAAATGGACCTGGGGCAGTATGTTTTTTTATTGAGTTCATTGAGAAAACAGAACCACATCTAGTAGCCTTTCCATTTTGCTGTGTGATACAAAATAGTGATCATGCACCGGGACTCATAATTTAGAATTCTTGCTACCTATTGCATTAATACAGGTGAATCAAAGAGGACCGAACATTTGTCTCAGCTGCATCTCAACCCACTGAGTGATCCCACAGGATTTACTCCTCAGAGGGAAACCCAGTCAAAATGCAGGACAGTCTTTCCTGTTGCCCTTCCCCCCCCATATACTCATGCAGCACACACACTGGCTTCCCAGCTGGTCAGGTCAGGTCAGGACAGGTGGGGCTTCAGTATTGTACCCTCTGGGCAGTTTCCTTTGGCCCAGACTGGTGGTTATGATTCTTTCATTTTCCTTCACACTTTTCATCCCTCCCCCTGAAGCCCTTCAGTGCTTCCCATGCAAACATTTTTGAAGTGCATGTTTAATTAAGACTTTTACAGAAAGATTAGAAATAAAAGTCAATGGTACAACTACATCCACTTCTATGTTTTAGGAAATACAGCACAATGATGCAGCTATAGGATAACAGTGAAGAAACGGCCTATGTTCAAATACTGACAATTGTACTTAATAGCTATGTGACTTCGGTCAAGTTACTTAACTTCTCTGTAGCACGAATTCCTAACTGACAAGATGGAAGTCATGAAGTTGTGAGAACTCCATGAGCTAATACACATAAAGACTTTAGAATACTGCCTGGCTGCGTGTGAACTGTACAAGCATTTGCTGTTATCCTTATGCAGTGTTTTCTGTGTTTTTTCTCTACCACATGACTCTTTAAAAACATGGTTGAATAGATAATATGCATGTAATGTTGTATTATGTTCATTTCTTTTAAGACCATAACAATTGCTTCCCATGCTGTTTTATAGTCTGCATAATTAAAATTGTAATGACTGCATACTATTCTGTCTAGCACAAGTTAATGTTCAATTGATTTCCCTTTCACATTGTTATAAATAATGCTGCAATGAATAGCTTTATGTAAATACTGTTTTCCTTTATTTGAAATATTAATAAGGTAAAAAAATGACCAGAAGAGGGGACATTTTGTATTTCAGAAGTATCTTTCTGAATGAGATGTGCAAATTTCTACCATCGGTAGCAAGGGAAGGGCTCACCAGTGTCACTGCACAGGTAACAATAGTGTGCTGTTACCAAGTTAACGTGCATTTTTGTGTATACAACCATATTACAATACCTCCGGAAGTTTGATTTGATACTTGAACCCACTTTTTGTGGGTGATATGATGAAGTATTTTGACCAATTCTCTGTTGCCGAGTTTTAATACTTTCTTATTAATTATACTGTATTATAGGAAAGCAAACATAACTCTGTTGGCTGTATTTGCTGGAAATAACTTCTACTCACTCACTGTTTTTATTTTCTTTAATTTTATTTATATGGGAATGTATATTCTAGACAGTCAATCTATTTTTGTCATTTGTTTATAATATTTTTAATTTTTTAGAGTTTTAGAACATGATTTTATTTTTTAAGATTTGATACTGATTATGTAAAAATCTATGTGAAACTTATTCTATTGTATGTGAGGTAAAAATCCAAATTGAAAAAGTGTTCACCAGTTAGTATTCTGAAGTGATTTACTGAAGACTCTTTCTGGTCCCATTATTTTCCCATTCTCTTACCATATATTTAATTAACATGTACAATGAGGTTGGCTTTGTGCTCATATCTTCTCTATTAGTGATCTGTCCTCCTGTAAGTCAGTCACTACTTTAATTCTTTTGCTTTCAAATACATTCTAATATCTTGTAGAACTAGAAGCAGACAACTTCTTCCCAGGAGGGACTTCAAATGGTTCACTCTTGTTTAACTATGTGTATGTGTGTGTTTGTGGTTTACCAGTATTTAGATATAACTCATATACACTAAAATTGACCCTTTCTAGGTATAGAGTACTATAAATTTGAATAAACTTAGACCGTTATATAATTTGCACCAACCCAAAAAGTTTTTTTGTGCCCTTTTGTAGCCAATTTCCTCCCTTCACTTCTAGTCCCAGGCAACCACTGGTTTAAAATCTTTCCCTATAGTGTTGTCCTTTCCAGAAAGTCATATAAATGGAATCACATATTATATAAGGAAGATTTGCTGAGGGTTGTGGCTGAGTCGATGACTGCCATTTTACTGGCAGTTGTAATGCTTATATTACCTCTAGTTTTATCTACCAACTAGTAAAATCCTATTCCTATTTCAACCTCCAGTTCAGATCCTACCACTTCCTTGAAGAGTTGACTGATCATGCAACTCAGCCATAAGGGCTCTCTTCTCTGAAATTAAGGCAAAAATCATTAGTTTTATTCCAAATCCAGTAATGTAAACCTCCTTCAATGGCCTCCATAAGAGTGTTTTAGGCTGTCACTTAAACAACACATCATTAAACAGTTAACACTTCTGGAGGGTTCTCCCTCTGTCAGGCACCCTGACAACACTTTACAGATATCTGACTCTTACTATGACCCTATGAGGTAAATTTCATTATCCCATTTTTATAGACCAGTAAATTAAGGCTCAGAAAATCTTGTGAGAGGTCATCATGCCAGAGCTGGAATTCAAACTCATTAATGTTCCAAATCTTATGTTTATAACAACTGCAAAACATTGCATTTGCATGTATCTTCTGTTCTCTCTAGACTGCAATCTTTTTGAAGATATATCTTTATATTGTTCTTAGTCCCTAGCCAAGAGATACTCAAATGTTTTTTACTTATTATGATGCACTTATTTTTGAAAGGAAAGCATTTTTCTAAAAATTATTTTATAAATAATCTCTCAAAAGTTGACTAACACTACACATGATACAGAGATGCATTAGTGAAAGTAATTAGCTCAATTATTAATTACGTCATATTTAAATTTTTGTTAATTATTTTATTTAAATCAATAATGCCTGCTCATTGATCTATTTAAGTAACTTGAACTTTTCATAATGAATTTCATTCATCTTATTTTTCACAATGGATTCAGGCTTAGCCAATCTTTATGCCAACATCTACCATCAGATCTTGCTTAAACCAACAGTGGTCATCCTTTGTGGCATTAAGCATAAAAGAAAGATGCCTCAGAATTAGCTTCATAATTTTGTGTTCTGCTGTGGCTTTGGGTTAAGTTTAATCATCAAAATAAAAAACTTCCGTACAGCTAAATAAAACAGCATTAAAATGAAAAGGGAACCAATTGCATGGGAAAATATACTTGCAAATGATATCTCGGACAAGGGTTTGATCTCCAAAATATATAAAGAACTCACACTACTCCACTCCAGGAAGACAAATCACCCAATTAAAAAATGGGCAAAGGACCTGAACAGACATTTCTCCAAGGAGGACATGCAGAGGGCCCAGAGATATATGAAAGCATGTTCAGCATCACTAGCTATCAGAGAGATGCAAATTAAAAGCACAATGAGATACCATTTCACAACTGTGAGAATGGCCATCATAGACAAATCAACAAACAAGTGCTGCCAAGGTTGTGGAGAGAAGAGAACCCTAGTGCACTGTTGGTGGGAATGCAGACTGGTGCAGCCACTGTGGAAAACAATATGGGTTTTCCTCAGAGAACTAAAAATGGAACTGCCTTTTTACTCGGCAATTCTACTGCTGGGACTATACCCTAAGAATCCTGAAATACCAATTCAAAAGAATCTATGCACCCCTATGTTCATAGCAGCACAATTTACAATAGCCAAGTGCTAGAAGGAACCTCAGTGCCCATCAGTAAATGAAGAGATCAAAAAACTATGATACATTTACAGGAAGGAATACTATGCAGCAGAAAGAAAGAAGGAACTCCTACCCTTTGTAACAACATGGATGGATCTGGAGAGCATTATGCTAAGCAAAATAAGCCAGGCAGTGAAAGACAAATACCATATGATCTCACCTTTAAGTGGAACCTAATCAACAAAACAAAGAAGCAAGCAAAATATAACCAGAGACATTGAAATTAAGAACAAAGTGACAGTAACCAGAGGGGAGGTAGAAGAGAATAATGGGAGGGAAGGGAGAAGGGTTGTCAAGGAACATGTATAAAGGACACATGGACAAAGCCAAAGAGGAATAGCCTTGAGGGAGGTGGGGTGGCTGGGGTGGGGGGAAAAGTGAGGGGAGAATAGAGACAACTATACTTGAACAACAATAAAAATATTTTAAAAAATTTAATCAAGTTTAATCATTAACTATAACATAATATCTTATTTCATCATATAGGAATATTTATAGCAAGTCAAAGAAAATATTGACCTTGGCTTTGCCTCAGTCAGTATTTATTTTCCCAGGTAGATAAATTTCAGTATTTACCTGAGCAGCAGTCAAGATCCATTTACTAAACATCTAGAACATCTTATTTAATACATACCACATGGTCACATAATATGTAGTGAATAACAACAATTTAATACAAATTGTTAAAATGCTTTGTATCTCAAACGGTAACTATGGGTCAAAATGAATAGTCTCTCTCTCTCTCATGCGCACGCGCGCGCGCGCACACACACACACACACACACATTCAAACACATCAAGCCAGGAGTGTAGAGAAAGGGCATTAAAATGTACATTTAAAGCATTTGTTCTCTATTACACATGTCCTTTTGTTCAGATTTCAGTTGGAGCTCTAGCTAAAGAAACATGAATGTTTCTTTGCAGAGCATCAGTAGAATACTCAGCTTCCTGACAATGAGAAAACTTTACACTTAGAAGAATCACCCTCTTGACAATGTCTCTCTCCTTGTTTCAGGGAAGGAAGGCAGGACCCTTGGACTTAGTTCTCTAGCAGCTGCAAGGGTAGAAGTTGGCTCCCGTGATGCAGGGGAAGAGGCTATAGTTTTAGGCAGTGTTTCCCAACACGAGAAGGAGATTCAGGCTCTTGTATCACCCATATGGAACTGTACTTACAGCAAATTTTCTGTGATTCCTACACCAATGTTTGTCTTATGTATATTCTAGTATTAAACAAATGCTTCAGACCAAAAAGCAACACCATGGAGAAGTTTCGTTGTGCCCTGTTCCCCTATACAATCATACAGCAAAACAAACAGATGAGTTTGGATAAATGAAAATCAATACACTAGAAAAGGCCTCTTTCATTCAATTGATTCAAGCTCACTGGGTAATAGCACAGCAGAGTGTGAAATGGTGTTAACATGGCCCTGGCATAAATCCCATTTACAGGAAATACAGTAAGTGGATAAAAGCATGAAGAGATTTAATGAACCATAATGAACTCTTTACCATAGACTTTTATAAATACTGTTAATATAGTCTTATCACCACACCATGTGAACTCTCAAGGAGGCAAAGTAACCCTTCATGGTGTGTATATTATTTTTCAAAATCTAAGAAGTCAGAATAACAAAATGCTACTTTTTTTGGTACAGTTAAGAAACACTGAGTGTTAGAGCTGGAAGAATCTTATTTATAGACAAAGAAAGGCAAGTCATCAGAAGCATCATTTATTGCTCAGGGACACACAGCAACTTGGTGGCCAAGAATTCAACAGAACTTAGTCAGTGCAAAACCCAGTGAGCTTGGCGATGGTAGCACGATGGATGTGTAGACACTGCCAGTGCCTGGGGAGGTGGTAAGTGGGACACGAGGCCACAGAAGCATCCAACAGCTGGTTCCTAGATCAGAGTCTTTTGCAACAGTTAAAATGTTCTGAAATTCTGATACAGGAAAAGGAAAAGACCCTTTTTTTTAAATCTTGTAAGTGCATTTCTGACCTTTGACCCCAGGGATTAGTGCCTCTGAGTCGGAAGGGCTGGCTGGCCTGGAACTTTCTGTGGCTCCCAAATGCTATACACCCCTCAAATTCCATAAACTTCTTGAAATTGGTCAAATTGCAAAGTGTCTATGGAATTCAGATCATTACCACAGAGTTCCTTTAGCCTCCAGGGAATAATATACTAGTTTACTCTTCAACATGCTAGAGGAACACTACAGATTTTTTTCTCTAGTCCAAACTGGTGTGCATGAAAGGCCCAGGTAGTTTCAACCAATCTTTCCAATCCTATCCCCAGCCACTTTGTCCCATAAACCTTGCTTATAACTCCCCAAACATAGGGTGACCATCCAAGTTTGTGCAGGACTGAGGGGGTCCTGGGATGAGGGACCTCCTGTATCTGTGTGCCTGGGACTAATGGGGTCCCAGGATGTGAGGCTGGCAGTTCTTAAAGCTGAAAGTCCCGAGCAAGTGGGGACAAGCTGATCACCCTGCCAAACACAACAGGCCCTTCTGTGCCCTCACATCTGTGGTTTCTTCTGTCTGGACTGTCCTTGGGTCCTCTATCAGTTGATATTCATTCATTCTCCAAGACCCACTCTGAAACCCCTTGGATTACTTTTGTTTAGCTTTCCAAGGTGACCTTACTTGATCACTTCCCTTGAAGCTTTGCTGGTTATCTCTATAGCTACACCTCATAAATATAACTTGATCTTCCTTGGAGGACTTCATCTTCTGTGGTTTGAAGGGAATTGACCACACCCACCCTTGGGTACTGGTTGGCATAAGTCAATCCATGGATCCTACGCAGAGCAACTGTTCAGACAAAGACACAGGGCAGAATGAGAATCCCAAAACTTGTACAGGGCCACTAGAAGCTTTCTCTTCCCTCACTTGAATGATACAGGGAGCAGCTGTAAAGTCTGAAACTGATAATCATATTTTGTGCCCCCAATGGTGGTGCCAAGAGTTGATGGGGAGCCTGAGATGGCACCTGGTGACAGTTTGCTAGAGTTGCTGCAACAAAGTACCGCAGACTGGGTAGCCTAAGCAACAGACATGTGCTTTATCATAATCTGGGGGCTACAAGTCTGAGATCAAGATGTTGGTGGGGTCGGTTTCCTCTATAGCCTCTCTTATTGGCTTGTAGATGGCTGTCTTCATCCTGTGTGTTCACATGGTCTTCTCTTGATATATGTTTGTGTCTTAGTTTCCTCTTCTGAGAACACCAGTGAGATTGTATTAAGATTCACCCATATGAGCTCATTTAACTTAATCACCCCTTTAAACACCCTACCTCCAAATACAGTCATATTTTAAGTATTGGGGGTTGGACTTCAACACATGAATCCAAGGGGGCACAATTAAGCCCATAACACACCCGTATTGTGGAAGGCAGACCAGAAAAATAAAAAGAAACCAGGAAATTTGCCATACTTTGGGTTGCTAGGTCCAGTCTCACCTTGGATCTGAAAAATCTCTGTTTTAGTTACATAAACAAATAAATTAGCTTTGCTGTTTGAGCCATCTTAGTTTTACTTCGAAACATTCCTATTTGTTATAGCCTCATCACAACTTTCTTTGTCATAGAGCACTTTTCACATAGCACTATAATAACTTATTCAGATGTCAAAAAATTGCACTTGGTTGCGTGAAGACTTCTTCAGGCAAGGATTATGCTGTTCATATCTGTGTATCTCCAGCCCCTTAGACAAACTCTACCCAACACTGATTAGCATTTTGAGCAAAAATCTGAAAGAGCAAGAATAAAAAGTGCTCCTTTCAATTTTCATTTTGTTCATTTTATTGACTTTTTTGATTAGTATTTTCTGGCCCATAACCTTAAAATGGCTGCAATTAAATCATTGAGCTTTGATCCCACTATTTTAAAGCCACCACTGAGCCATGGAGATGAAGTACCTGGGACAGCAACAACCTGAAGCAGGGGACTTTTAAACATTTTTTTCTTTATTTTAATTGTTGTTCTTGTACAGTTTTCTGTCTTTTACTCCCACCCCAGCCCTCCCCACCTCCCTCCCATTTCCACCCCCCATAGTTTTTGTCTATGTGTCTTTTATACTTGTTGCTCTAAACCCTTCCCCCTTTCCCCTGAAATTCCCTTCCCTCTCCCCTCTGGTGATTGTCAGCCTGTTCTCAATTTCAGTGTCGTTGGTTATATTTTGCTTGTTTGTTTGTTTTGTTGATTAGGTTCCTGTTAAAGGTATTTGTGGTATACCAAATATGGTATTTGTCTTTTACCACCTGGCTTGTTTCACTTAGCATAATGCTCTCCAGTTCCATCCATGCTGTTGCAAAGGATAGGAGCTCCTTCTTTCTGCTGCGTAGTATTCCACTGTATAAATGTACGATAGTTTTTTGATCCATTCATTTACTGATGGGCACCTAGGTTGCTTCCAACACTTGGCTATTATAAATTGTGCTGCTATGAACATTGGGGTGCATAGGTTCTTTTGGATTGGTGTTTCAGGGTTCTTAGGATATAATCCAACACAAAAATAAATTCATGGTGGATAAAAGATTTAAATATAAGCTGTGACACCATTAAATTCCTAGAGGAGAACATAGGCAGGACAATCTCAGATATTTCACGCAGCAACATTTTTACTGATATGTCCCCTAAAACAAGAGACATAAAGGAAAGAATAAACAAATGGGATCTCATCAAAATAGAAAGCTTCTGCAC
This sequence comes from Glossophaga mutica, assembly GCA_039655065.1. Taxonomy (NCBI): domain Eukaryota; kingdom Metazoa; phylum Chordata; class Mammalia; order Chiroptera; family Phyllostomidae; genus Glossophaga; species Glossophaga mutica. The sequence goes on from CM077304.1 coordinate 198,381,383, forward strand.
GGCTAAAGAAAACAGTATTAAAATAAAAAGAGAAACGACTGTATGAAGTGTGAGACTTTTAACACAGTAACGTGCAGGAACAGGAAACATGACTGAGTAAGGTATTCACAAAAATAGTAAATGTGTCTTCAATATATTTTGCATAATAAAAGAGGAGAGGAGAAACTTTCAATTATCCCCTTTGAATTGCCAAGTATATGTGTAATTTTAGATGCTAAAGTTTACAGCAATGATGAATAACATGCTTACAAAAATAGCAAAAAGGTATAAAAACAAAGAAGCAACATAAAGATATATGTTAAAGCATATTTTTCAAAAGCTTTTCTTTTCATCAGACCACAATCTCAGGGAAGTGTCTACACTTTTCATGGAAAATGCAGCCCCACACCCTGGATTTTGTTTTATTCCAAAGCTAATTTTTTTAAAGATTTTATTTATTTATCTTTAGAGGGGAAGAGAAGGAGAGAGGCAGAAAAACATCAATGTGAGGTTGCCTCTTGTGCATCCCCTGTCAGGAACTGGCCCGTAAACCAGGCATGTGCCCTGACTGGGAATTGAACTGCGATCCTTTGGTTCGCAGGCCCATGCTCAATCCACTGAGCTACACCAGCCAGGGCCCAAAGCTAAATTTTAAAAAATCGTTTTCTATCTCTCAACTTTCTAGCTCATGTGGATTAGAGATTAATCCCTGAATGACATTTCCCCATCGTTTGTGTTAAAATGCTGTGAACTGTTCTTCAGTGGACAAGTCCTCTGAGCAATTACCTTCATGTGCTTGCCACTCAGCGTAAGTTTGGCTTCAACCCACAAAACTCTTTTACTACCTATTACAAGGAGCTATTACAACCATCCCAAACCATTAACTTTTTTAAAAATATAAGTCAGTTCATCTATTATGAGGCTGAACTAAATTTATAACTTTTGACAATCACTCATGTTGAGTACAGGTACTCCTCTATTCTTCGTGCTCAAAAGCCAGAGAAGAAAAAGAGCCCAGAGGCCCCCTGTGTGCCCTGAATGCCTTCTGACACCTGCACGCCTCATGAGGTTGCCCTCTGGGGCAGCAGCCCTCTTTGGTTTGGGGAGGATATAACCACACACGTCCTCATGGGGGTGCACTTTGGGGCCAGAGGGACAGCTGAGAGGAAGGTGGGTCTTTTCCACCAGGGAAATGGGGCAGGTTGGCCATCTGCTCGCAAGAAAGGACAACCACTGGAAAGGACAGAAGTGTCACAGGATCAGAGCCACGAAGTCACACAGGTGGACACCTTGGCATGAAAATAACTCATGCTAAGTTCATATTATTTTTTTCTTTTAAATTTCTTTTGGATTATTTCTTCAGAACTCTGCATCACTTTGCAAATATATACATAATAAGGAGCTTTAAATTCCCTACATAGAAGATATCTTCAGAAGTTTTATTAATTGCTAAGCCAATTTTGAGGTTTAATATACTTTTGTTAGCATATATATTTTTTCCTTTGACATTTTATCTTCTTCACAGTGATATAATTCTCCTAAATAAACACCTGACACAGGACATTTTAAATCAGATGTTAATAAAACCAAGCATTCTCTTTACAGTCTCTTCTCTTCCCTTCGTCAAAGGATCTTCCATCAAGATCTTCCTTTGTTGCTCCAATCAACTCATACTTGCTTACTAGATTAATTTCCCCAAAGCGCAGCAAAAATTCTGCAACTTCCCTAACCCCAAAATGGCACATACATGTAAAAAATGGAAACAACATATACATAATAGAAAACAATGATTACTAAGAATGTGAAAGACAATTAATTCACCACATTTCTACATCATGATATCACTTCACACATTTAACATGCATCATTAGCACAACTCACAAATACTTTCTAATTTGTTTATAATGATCTTCAATTAGATAAGCTATTATTCTTGGTAATCTTTTACTTTTTAAAAGCAGCCTTTCCTAATGAGAAAATTGAGCTAATTACAGGCATGGCTTTTAGTACACATGTCCAGAATTTCTCATCATCTCTTACTCTAAAAATATCATATAACTGATAACTTTCTCTGCCTGTCTCTCTATGTCTCTCTCTGTTTCTCTCTCTCTCTCTCTCTCTCTCTCTCTCTTTCTATACATACATATGAGACAAAGGAAATAGTGGTGTCTACAAGCTTATTAAATTTTTGGCAGAAATTCTTATTTTATAAACATCCTAAGTCATAATTACATTAAGGGTTTTATTTTGCCATTTTAAATATATAAATCCAGGTTGACAAATACATGTTATGTGAAGAGAATGTTATTTCACTTTTAACAACCCTTCCTGGTATTGTTGTATGCTTCCATAATACCTTTTATTAAAATTATGATCTTTAAAGTCTTTTATTTATTTATTTACTTACTTACTTATCTATTATATGATCTCACCTATAAGAGGAATCTAATGAACAAAATAAACAAACAAAATAGAACCACAGACAAGAAAACATGGAACAGACTGACAGTGACCAGAGGGGAGCGGGAGGGGGAGAATGGTGGACAGAAGGGGAAGGGACTAGTCAGAGAACATGTATGAATGACCCATGGACATGGAAACGGGCTGGGGATTGACTGTGGGAGTGGGGGCTGGTATGTATATACACCTACTCAAAATGACTACATGTGGCCTTCTCACTCTTTGATGGTTCTAAGGCCCAGGTCACTATGACCAACAGGTTTTGAGTAGAAAAAATACCCATCAAATTGTTAATTAATTATCTCATGAAATGGAAGTCTGTTACCCTGTTCAACTCTAATCTCATTCTGGATACCTGCTAATAAGTTCCCTAACACTGTGTGTGCTTTTCTGTCCTCTCTGCCCCCATCCACTGGTGATCTAGACAGTCTATACATGCATAGGCATATACAGTCATCAGGTAAATATTATGTGTGAAAAATACAGTGCGTGAAAATGTTTTTTCTACTGTCTTTTGTATTAGGACCTTCCCAATGTGAAATCTTGGATAGGGAAATGATGTATGCTGTTCAACTGGAAGATTATGCTAGTAACTGTACATAGAATGGGTCTGAACTGAAAAACAAAAGAGACTAAACAGAAACAAGACTGACAAGACCACTAAAATAATCCAGGATGAGAGAGTTATAATTAAAAATAATAATAAAGCTTACTTCTGTTGAGTGTTTACCATGTGCTAGGGCCTCTAATACTTGATATAATGAATTAACTAATTTAATATTTTCAAGCATAATGGGAATAAGGTGATTCCCATTTTACAGATGAGAAAACTGAGGCAAAGGAAGGTTGAGTAACTTTCCCACAGGCACAGAGATGGTAAGGGGCAGGAGTGAATTCGAACCCAGAGCATTGGGCATCAGAGTCTGCACTAAATATATATGTCCTGTTTTCACAAACATGGACTTATTTTTCCATATTAGAGCCTTTGTATTAATTGATGTATAAATGCATCACTTTAAATGTGAGGAAAGATCAGTCTTCACAGCATGAAGGAGTGGAGTTCAGATGTCTTGTAAGAGTACTTTTCTAAAGAGGAGAATTCTCTGGGGCTTAAGGCATTTAGTTGGTTATGAGTTTTGCTCATCTTTCCAAAGTATGAAAGCTCCCAGCATCCAAACAAATGAAAAGATCAATTTATTTGATTTTCTGTAAAATGAAGTCCATTATTCTCTTACCACACTCTCAACATAGAGAAATGGTATAGAAATCCTTTTATTCTTTTTTTATTAAATCATTTTTATTGTTATTCTATTACAGTTGTCCCAATTTTCCCCCCTTTGCCCTCCTCTGCCCATCTCACCCCCTGCTCTCACAATCAATTCCCACACTCTTGTCCATGTCCATGGTTCATTCATACATGTTTTTTGTCTAGTCCCTTCTCCTTCTGTCCACCACTATTTCCTGCCACCCACCCGGTCACTGCCAGTCTGTTCCATGTTTCCATGCCTGTGGTTCTATTTTGTTATGTTAAACAATTTATGTAAGTCCCACAATATTCATCCAAGTTAAACCATAAGGTGACATCATTCAGATCCTGCCAATAGCCAGTCTAACAAGCTCTAGAGAAGGGAGGATGAGGGACCAGCAGGGAATGTGAACAGTCATCCTAAACTGGGCCTGAAACCATCTGATCAGGGGAAAAAATTCTATTAAGTCATTTTATTAGGTCAAGGCTATATCTGAGTGGTCATTTCAGGCAGACTCTGCTCAGCTGGCTGAGCTGCTCAGCTGGCTAAATAGATGCCCCTCCGTGTAGGTACAGCCTGGGCAAAGAGACAGCCAGAAACACTCAATCATAACTGTACCTCTGCCTTCACTCAGGTCAACTGCAGCCTCAGACATTTGCACTACCCACCTCACCACCTATGAGCCCTGGATGTCTCATGCCCAGACCTGCATGGGGGGTTTGCCAAACCTGCTTTTCAGTGGTGTTTTTTGCCAGCTCTGGCCTCCTGGACTCTCAACCTTGCCTCCTTTTCTTTGCTTGAGGCATTTGAGGTATGATAGTAAAGTAGACCTTGAGTGTGAAATAATAAACTTAGTCATCAGCGTTACCATTACTCTTATGTCACCTTGACGAATCATGTGATCTTGCTGAACTTAGTTTTGACATCTAAGAAATGGGTATGTCCAAATCACAGGGCCTTCATAAAATGTCTTTTAGTCCCTCTTACAATAGCTGGATTTGTTTTTACCTATGTTGTGACTCTTGGTTGACTTGTGTACTTTTCTAAGATGTGCCTACAATAATGCCCTAAGTGTTTTGTAAACTGTGAAGATCAATCCCGTGCTTCACCTGTCTTCCTATTTAGCCACAGTCCTCTGGGGAGAAAGATCTTCTGGAGGCTCAGCCCTGGTCTGATACTCACCTGCACGGATATTTTTTACATCTGCTGCAGTCAGCATCCAACTACAGTGTGAGTCCTTAAACTAACACTCTGGCTCCAGGTGAAAAGATGCATCCCAGCTTCCTAGTTGCAGTCCCCAGAAATCCCAGAGCAAACATTTCAGAAACTACTAATTCTTCTCCAGCTAACTGAAAAAAAAAATCCAAGGAAAAACCCAGATTCATTTTCATTTCTTTTTTTCCCCTTAAAATAAGTGGCAAACACCTGGCTCTCACTTGCTCACTTCCCACTCTTAACACAATTTCTTGCTCTACAGTCTCAAAGGAATAATTTAAAATATATCTGATCAGTGAGAAATCTTCTGAACAACATAAATTATTTTAAGAGAATTTTCTACATAGTTCTTGACTTCACAGTTTGAATACATGATACTAAAGGGAGTTCCATGCCCATTTGTTGGCTGGTGAGAGGAGACCTGGGCTGTATTCTGAACTCTGCCTTCACCTTGCTGTCTGACCTTGGGCAAACCATTGTCTTCTCTGGGCCCCAGTCTTCCCATATGTGAAATGAAAAGGTTGGCTTTTGAGGCTCTTGCTGCCTTCATCTCTGATTCTTTACTGAAGATTTTGAACATGGGAAGACCAAGACTTCCTGGGCCCAAAGTGTGTCCAATCTTGTGGTCGTATACAAATAAGAACAAGCTAAAAGCTAACTTTTGGGCTTACAAAAATCCTACTCTTGTATAGGATCCCATGTGTGTCATCTTGAAGTGTGAGGGCCCTGCCCTTCTGCTCAACCCAGAATAGAATATATATATAAATAGCCAGCTGGGGCCCAGATTTAGTCTTGCCACTGCCATCACTGTCTTTCCTGAGTTCTGCTACCTGAGACCTGGTAATGAAGTTGGATTAGGCTGTCATTTTGAATCGGTCTCCCTGGGGTTTGGAATCAGGACTGCTATTGTGAGTGTTGAACCTGTTGCTTCTTAGGAATCACCTTTGTTGTAGGTTTTGGCCTCTGTGTCCAATGCAGATGAAAGAGGAGTTGTCACCAGCACTCACTCCTATCCTAGGTTATAGCCTGCCTGGGAACAAACCCCCTAACTCAGCTGTTCTCAATGGGGGCTGCATATTAGAATCACAAGGGTAGCTGTGAAAAATCCTATTACTCAAGCTACACTCCAGACCCTTCAGATCAGAATCTTTGGAGGTAGGGCATAAGTATTGTCATTTTTTTCAAGTTGTCCATGGGATTCCAACGTACAGACAACGTTGAGAATCACTGCCTTCTGTGAACAGTCCCTGAAGGAAGAAGGAAGTTTGAAAGCTTAAGCAACAGTCATGGGCCCATGCAAAGAGGCCTGCAATGGTCAAGATCTGATGATATGCAGCCTGACTGAGACCAGCGTCAGGGCAGGGGAGTAGCAGTAGCTTGATTCTGAGGTAGGATTTCTGAAATGACAGGCAGGGTAGAGCGGGGCACTCCAGATAGGGATATGGGCTATCTCAGCACTTAGTGGGGCTAGAATCACAGACAAGCAAGCTTGAAAGATGAGCAGGGGCTTGAAAGTAGCTCGAAGGTCAGAGCAGGTGACAAACTATATCCAGGGAGCCCAGATTAGGAACATAGGCTAGGAGCCTCTGTATGGGTACAACAGTGAATATTAATGGAATGATTTACATTTACAACTCGTTTTCACAGTCTTTTATCTTATTTGAATATTACAGTGAACCTCTAAAATAGACAGGTTAGGCATAATCCCAACGCCCCTTTGTAGGTGAGAAAAATAAGGTCCAATGACTTCTTTGAGGTCACACAGCTAAGAAGCGTCAATAAGAACAGCCTTGATGACAACACGAAAGTGCTCTGCCTCAGTAAGGGAGGTTTCTTCTTTAGGGCAGGAACCAACTGCCCGTGGTGATGGTGTTGACAGTGAGGCAGCACTTCATAGTTTACAGAGCACTGTCACACGGCTTAGCTCACTGGAACCTCACAACGGCCCTATGATAAAGGTGTGACATTGTGCAGATGAGATAACTGAGGCTCAGAGATGAGACATCACTTGTCCAGGGTCACACACATAGTTGGAAAGCAGAGCCCTGACTCCAGGCCCAGATGAGGGCTTCCTCCTTGGTTCCAAGCTGTCTCCACCCAGGACTATCCACAAGTGAAACGGGTGAGAGTCCCTAATTGAAACGAGCAGCAAAGGATAAAGAGAAAGAAGCCCCTTCCTGGCAGGCCCTACATGGATGGGACCAGTTTCAATTTTTATCTCCAATTTGACTCAGAAGCCAGCTCCATGTAGCAAAGTTTGCAAAGTTAAGTAAAGAAAAGTTTGGTTTTCTAAGAACCCTAGGTCAAATTCTAGCAAATTAACTCTGTCATCTAATATTTTACTAACTTTCTTTTTCATTTTTTGTATTCTCTCTTACATTGGTAGTGGAATAAATCTATTACAAGAGATATTTTGAGATTTTTTGGCCTTCATTGTCATGGCTAAATGAAGTCAGGGAATTTATATAAAATAATTGTACACAACACAGACCACTTGGCCCACATGATTCCCTTTCTTAAGCACTTCTTTGTGTGATAGTCTTCATAAATAAGAGTGGGAAAGCTGAGATTCCCCTTTCTGGAAAGGCAAAGAAGTAAATCTATTTGAGAGTCAAAATCCAGCCCTCTTTTCAGTATCCACCTGGATCCCACCTGCTCCTTAAGCCGCCTCTGATCTCTATCCCTTCATCAGGCCCCAAACTCTCCTCTCAGCTCACATAGCACTTTGCTTATCTCTTCCTTATGACAGGGGTCTCTATGTGCATTTTGTTCTTCCTTCTAGATTATAAACTCCCAAAGGGCAGACAGTCTTTTATATCTTTGCATCTTCCACAGCACTAGACAGATGACTCAGTCAATAAACATGTGTTGACTTAGTGCTTGAATATCTGTGAGTGGATTCAGATGTCAACTAAAAATTCTTGGATGTGAATTTTAAATAAAGTATTGATTTAATCTTTTTAGATGAATATAACAGAATTGATAAAACCAAATTTACACTGAAGGTCAGTTAAAGTACAGTTCATACCTTTTTAATTGACTGTCTGTTTATTTAAACCTGAAGTGACAAGGCAAATGTCATTCACATTCACAGTGGGAATGTGTGCTTTTAAAGAGGATGTGGGTGAGTGGCTGTGATTCTCGTGTGGTTTATCCATCTGCTCTCCATGTTATTTTGGCCACAGTGGCTTTGCCTAACACTCTCTCGCTCATTAATATAATCAGACAAGTGTCATCAGGGTTAAGAGGGGTATGTAAGCATTAATTTACAAACAAATGGCCATGCACATGTATTATAACTTTTGTCTTCCAGAGAATGGTATTTCTAACTGTATGCTTATCTCAAAATCTCAGCTTATTGATAGAAATAGTTCAAAAATCTCATAGATGTCATGAGTTCTAATTGTGCAAAGTTAGGAGTTTCGTATGTTTTCAAATGTAATGATTTTGTTTCAATAAAGGCTCTAAAATTTTGATATAGGATGGGCTTTAGGGGAGGCCATTGGATTGAAGGAGAGAAAGGCATGTGGCTTAAAGCTACATTTGCATAGAGAGTACCCTGCTTCTGCTTCGATTATATGTCTACTTGGGGAAGCTTTGGGGACAGAGGCTGAAAGAGATTATGAGAGGGCATTTCACCACCACAGAAACACCAAGCTCATGTTTTATAACATGCATGTTATTAAAACATGCCCCTTGTCCTGAGTCTGACTTGACTTCCAAAAACCCTAGTTACCACTAGTAACATTAAAAATACCAGTTAAGAGTAGTACATTTAGAGGCATATAACTGAAGTTTTCTATCAACCTAACAAGTGATTCCAAAGGCATTCTGTAGTTAGAGGCACTTTCTTGATGCTTAGATGCAGGCAATAGAATTCACTGATGAAATTCTGCTCATTTCCTATGCCTCATAGAGTCATTTAATTGTGAATTTATGGTATGAATCCCTTACTATGATTTTACTGTCATTCAAAACATGGTCATGTAGAACATTACTAAGTGTGGGGCAATATTTAAGCATAGGAAGGGTGAAAACACTTTGAAATTAAGTAGACCAGTTCACTAAACTTGGAACATTGAAGTCTGTTCAATGAAAATGAGTCTGATCTTGTTAATAGAAAGATGTAAAAGCTTACTTCAAGAGACTTTGATTCCTTCTGGCCAGTAGAGGTACATGCTTCCATCTGAACCTCTCCTCCCTCCTTCCCTATTCCCTTCTCCTCTCTTCCTTCCCTTTCTTTATCGTCTCTTCCTTTCTTCCTTTCTTTCATTTTTTCATTTTTTCCCTATGTTTATGCTTCAAACTCACCTCACCATCTCCATTCCACAGATAACAATTTATTTCCCAGACTGTGAAATTGAAGTTCAATCTGTTTCTGAAAGATCTGAAAATTCCATTTCTAGTTTGAAATTAGCAATCTAAATGGCATCGGAAAAAATCATTTGAATCAGCGGCACTTTGAAAGATACCCAGAGATTTCAGGTTCTATGTAATAAATAAAATATTTGGGTTTAAGTTTCATTTAGTTTCCATGTGTTTATTTTTTATTTTATGATATGGAAAAATGACATACATGGTACCTTGAGTCCTGCAAATAATGAAAATACCCCATGAATTATTATGATATACAACTGAAGAGAATTCCTATGCCTGTTATTAGGGTATTTTTCTTCTTTATTGCTAATGTCCTTGGGTCTATCGGAATCCTGAGTCTCATTTGTAACAGGGCACAATTAAATCACTATTGACTCCCTTTCCATATCTCTAATAAAAAGAGGGGAGGGTAAGGAAGTACAATGGTCTTTACAGGAAGCCTCTCTTCTTCTGCATGAATCATCATGTTTCCTTCTTGAGCTTATTGTCTTAGAAGTAAATGGCTTTGATTCAGCTCACAGGCTTGTGTTCTTATCCCAGATCTACACATGATTTTTACAAATGAAGTTAAGAGATTAAATATCGATTTAAGCATAAACCATCCTTTCTAGCATTTGGGCAGAACAGGGCATCAGGTTAGCTACAGGTATGGCCGCCATTACACAAATGCTCACAGCAGGACATGATTATGGAAGGGCATCTGAAACCTGGGAGTGCAACCTCAGGCTTGCAGCTGAAGACCCTTGGAGGAATGGACATGTTTTGTGTTTTGTTCTTTCCCATTCCTATCTCCCTTCTGGAGCCTGTGTTGAATATTTTTGATAGATATAAATAGGGAAATTGATGGACTATACAGGGAGTCGGAAATCCAGATTTAATTCCTGGCTCTATTGCTGACCAGGCATGAGTAACTTCCCTTCTCTGATTCTTGGTTTTCTCAGCTCTTAATGAGGGTAGTCATACTTCCTAGACTCCTCATGATGCTACTGTGAGAACCACATGAGCTCATAAGTGTGTCAGAATTTGTTAGGATGGCAGAGGATGAAAAGGGGAAAGTTTCATTGTCTGCTGCATAGGATGACACAATCAACCTGCAAAATGGTTTTATTTCTTTGTTTTATGTCTGTTCTTTGTGCTTATTAACACCAAACATGGTTCCCTGCAAAGAAAGCTCTCTAGGTTCCCTGGACACCCTTTAAAATTGCATATTCTATGATAAATCTTAAAATTATACAACTTAATCAGCACACATAAGCCTCACTAGACATGTATGCCCACTCTCCCCACTCACCCCCTGCATTCCATTGTGATGAAGCTTAAGGGGAATAGAAAGAAAAATAATGTTGAAAAGCTTTTAGTTTGCTGGACCCACACACACTCATGAACTCATTTGATCCTCACAATAACATCATCAGGTGGTCAAGGAAGAGTTGACTGGTTACCTTCATTGGGAGCTGATAAAATAAAACTTATATGTTAAGTTGCACATGTCATTCATCAGTGGAGCCAGGAATTGGTTTTCAATTTCCTAAATAACTCTATTTCACTGTTAACCCATTCCTGGATCCCCATGCTCCTTGATCCATGGGACACTATGAAGTCTTGATTCCCTTAAGGGAAGGGTAACTTTATAGTCCCAATGCTCTAGCATATTGGAATTAATACATATTTGAAAATAAATGCAAAATAAAGTTTAAAGCAGTTGTGGGTTAGAGGAAGGAGGTACCAAGAAACTGCAAATTTATATAATAAATACAGCCTTCTCACTCATAAGTTAATGTATTTCTACAAATATATTTAACACAAACTTATTGTAATGGTCCTATTGAGACTGGGGACAGGGTTGGAGAAAAATCAACATAGAACTAATGCTCATGACTTAATTATATTGAGAAGGATTCTGAGGGCTCATCTAGGCTTATCAAGAAACAGTGACTTGTTTGATGGGTAACGTCTGCCAATCATGCGGCACGGCAATGGGTAGCCTGTTGGCCTGCACGCATGTTTTGTTTGGAGAGTCCAATGTTTCAATATTTTTGAATTTGAAGACCTTTATACTCATCAGATCTCTCAGTCTCCACCACCTCGTTTCTTATTCTTTACCGCCCCAGACTCGTACTGGGTCCTGAAGGCTTTTTGGTTTATGATATTGATCAATAGGCCAGATTACTTGGTTGGACATTAAAATCCTTCTGCAGCCTAAATCCTGCTACTCTTATAGGCTTATTTTCCATTAACCCCCATTGCAACCCTCTTCTCTATCTTGACTTCCTCACTGTCCCATTTATTCACACCAGCAGTGAGGCTCCTTTTCCTCCCCAAATGATGCTATCGCAGCCATTCTTTGAGGCAAGTTAAGACCCGTGTCCTCCACGAAACTTTCTTAACTATTTCAACCGGACTGATCATTTCCACTTCTAAACAAGTACAATATCCATCTTTGTTCTTAATCTACACTGTCTGGTAGCATTACTTAACTGGTATAATCTATACGTCTATTGTATAAGCAATGTTATATATGTAATATTTTATATATATACATGTGTATATATAGGTTGTCTTTACATATATATTATAGGATACTTAAAGAAATTTTATACTTCTCTGTATTTCCTTAACACCTAACATTTACAGTATATGCTCGAAAAATCATTGTAGAATGATTAAATAAACAAAGGAGTGTATGAGATAACATGTTCTCTCAAAAGAGAAAACTGAACTACTACAGTATACTGATTCTCATAAATTTCAGTCTCATTTGATACCAATTAATAATACACATATGTACATATATATTCCATTTTTCCATAAGAACTATAAACTGTAGTGTGTTAGAAACTTCCATTAAATAGAAGACCATAGCTTACTGAGGGGATATTCTGTTTTCACCCAGAATTCCTAGGAGATTTGCCTTGAATGGCTTTTAAGATCTGCTCCTGAGGGTACCTAGTGATAAAATATCTATAATTTCTCATTTATTAAGCTTCTACTGAGGGACAAGAATTATATAAATTGCATCATTCAATCCTCACAACTACTATGCAAGGCAGCTCTCATTATCTCCACTTTATAGACAAGCAGACTGAGACTAAGGTAAGTAACTTACCAAGGTCACAGAGTATTAAGTGTCTTTCTGACCCAGCACTTAAAGCGACCACTATGTAAAGTAGGAGTCCGGTACACAACTGTCAAATGAGTACTGAGAAACATTGACATAAGAGTTTAGATTCTTTAATTAAAGGGAGATTTGCCCTTCGTCCTGGAATACCCAAATCAGTTTCCTTCTTTGCCACATGCATAGGCTGTATGGCAAAGAGCCGCAGCATGTACTTGTGTGAATAGAAGTCCCTTCACTCATGGAAACTAAGGAGAACTCATGTCACTGCTATGTTCTTAACCACAGAGCTAAGGTCAGACATCATTCTCTTCTGAAACACCTTGAAATGGCATCACCTTAAGATGATTAACACTCTTTTAAAAAAAATTTTGGCGCACTTGTAAATATTAAAATTGAGGAAGGGGCAGGTGCCGAGATGAAAGTGTTGGGTGGGTTATGGCTAGTCACCAAACTATTGACTTGGCTGCGGTTTGCATTAGAGGTGGTGGTGGAGATCTCCTCATTGCCCTGCCTGTGCTTATTTATAGACACGCAAGGCGACATTCTCTCTCATTGCAGTAAACACTGTCTTGTCATTCTCTTCTGTCTCTTTTTATTTGTTCCTGGCAAGCTGTACACTGTCCTACACTATGACACATGACCCACTAGGCTTACCTGAACACAAATCGTCACAGCAGTATTCGGCTTGTACGTGTGTGTATCCTGGAGCAAAGATGCCTTTTCAGGGCTGCGGGCATCCCCCTGTGCTGGTGCACCAGTTGCAAGGACAAGGTTCTTGAGCCTGATATTTAAGATCCTTCACAATCGGGCCGGTAGAATTTCCTGTTCTTCCAGCTGCTTACTTTCTCTCCCCCAAGGTCAGGTTAGATTGAGTCAAACCTTGCCTCTCACTTTCTATCCCTGTGTCTGTGATGATGCTGTTTTCTCACACAGAATGTCCACCCTCCTCACATTTGAATGTAAAAGTCAAGTGCTGTTTTCTCCAAGAAGTAATTCTCCTCCTACTTACAGATCATCCCTCCTACCTGTCACTCTCTCCACATGTGACTTGTTAGATTTCTCACCACTCTGTCTCCTGTACTTGTAAATACACCCTAAGTCCTTTATTAAATTGTAAGTGCTTTAAAATAAGATCCATGGCTGAATAGCCACTCTGATTGCCTCACTCGAAGAGATCAATCTACCTTATTTAGCACAATAGAAAAGTTCTTTAAACAGACACATTGCCATGTTTTGTTTTTAGGCACAGCGGTTAATGTTTCCCAGCTCATTTTGTATCACCTGCTGTTTGTGCCCCACCCAGATGCTCTGGGCCTGCCCTGGAGGCTGCCTGCAGGTTCTCACGCATGCACTGGCTTCACTCTCTGACTGCAGGGGCGTGGGTGGTCTGAGTTGGTGTTGGGGGCAGGCCTGAAAGGACTGGAGATTTAGCACCCTGAGAGTGACCTTCAACAAGTGAAGAGTCGGGGGAAGCATGCCCCCTCTCCTCTCCTTGCAGCAGGGCAATTCTGGAGTGTGTCCACGCTACCTCCCTGAGGGTCTTGGGTGGGGCTGAGGTCCCCGTGTCTACCGCTGTTCTGCACACTCCTGGCTGCCTTCACTTCCTTTCCTTCCCTCTTCCTCTCACTTCACCACCCCCTCGCAGTGCTTCCTAAATAAACTGCTACTTGTTGCCAAATTCTTGTCTCAGGCTCTGCAGCTGGGGGACCCGAACCAAGACAATTTCTAACTTCTTCCTACAGTCTCCAGGCAATCAGATCTGGGATTAGAATACGGAACATGGTGAACCTGATTGGCAGGCACAGAAACTCACCTCATTACCTCCAGCACAGCCCACTAGGTCGGACATCACCTTGAGAGGATACTAGAGACATAGCAAGCCTGGGAGAGCAGGTTCACTGGGTCCAGCAGAGCCAGACAGGGGCTGGGGCCAGAGTGATTTCACCTTGAAATTACTGTTCTTTTCAGTGTTGGGAAGAGTAATTGGCTGCACTGAATAACTTGAAAAATATACCCATTACTGTTTGGATAATAAAATAAAAGTAGTTATCATATATTTAGGAGTTCTCAAACACACTTTCTTATAATGCTACACAGTACAGAACCAGAATCTCAGCTCAAAATCTAATACCTGATCAGCATGATTAATGTGCTTCACAGTAATGACATTTTCACCATCACAGAAAGAGCAATTTACTTTTCCAGCTTCCTCTTCTTCGTACCATAGCCTGTCAGAGAAAATCACAGTGTCACATGTGAAATATTTTCAAACTGAAGGTGGCAGGTTTATGGAAAATTACTCTGAATGTATTTGGGCTCAGACCAGACTCTATATTATTGATGATAAGCATGACTTCCAACCATGGCTTTGTCAGATTTTCCTGTTAATTGTTAATGTAACAGCTAAGTCCCCCTGGAGTGTGTGTTATTTTCTCATTTATAAAATTATAAGCCTTGGGATAATCCCTCATTAGATCAATAATATTCTCACCCAATGAACGTGACACTACCCAAGTGAGGGATACAACACGTAAGCGTGACCGTGGAGCATCGTTCCCATTACCTTGTGAGTTTGCGTTCTCACCTTCCTCTCCACACGCGCTCTGAAGGCTTACAGTTCTCCCCTGAACCAACGCAGCAGCCTCTTAATCAGACCATTGGCCCTCCCCCTAACTTCTCTAAAACACCCTCCACGTTGTCGTGGGGAGCCCCGCTAACAGATCTGACCATGTGACTACCCTGTTCTGAAACCACTGATAGTTTCTACATGAGGAATCAAAAAAAGAATCCTATCCCGCATCTCCTTGCCCCTTCCAGCAGAGTCCCTTTTGTTTCTTTTTGGGCAATTACTCTTCCTTTTTGTGTAAAAATATGAAAGGGCCTCTGGATGTCCTCTCCACAGCTTCTTCCTTTGGGGCCCAGGGAGGACAGGGGACTTATGTTTGCCAGTTGGGTTCATCCTTCTAGACTCTGGATCTTCGACATGCGATGGAGTGCAGAAACATGGTTGAAGGTCTCATCATATTCTGAATGGACTCTTGCTGCTGGGAGGCTTCTGCTGAGGTTTCTCTTTTCTATCTCTCTGGAGCTGCTATTCTCCAAGCAACCCTGTCAGTCTCCAAGGCTGGCTCTCCAGCCTCCCTGTAAACTTTCTAAGTCTCTAGTATACTTTCTGTGAGTGCTTTAGCTTAACATAGAGTCTGCTTCTGTAGCTAGTAAGCAAGGACGCCTGGCTGATACAGCTCACCATTGCCTGCAGGATAAAGACTCATAATCTCACCTCTTGCCCATTCTCCCATTTTCACTCTGTACTTTGGCCACACCAGCCTAATCACCACTCCTTGGACACAGCACAGAGCCACACAACTGTTCACACTATTACTTAGCAGATCTTCCTTTGACCCTTGAGAATCCTTGCCTACAGTTCAAGACCAAGATCAAAGTCTTCCTCTGTGAGGCTTTCCCTGATCTCTGCTTCTGCTCCTGTCCCTCCACACAGACTCCGGTTCTTCCTGAGCCCACAGCCCTGTAGTTTACTGTTCCACAGAGCACTTATAGCTCTTATCAGACTTGTGTATCAGTGTGCATGAGGTTCCTGAAGGCAGAGCCTGTCACTTAGCAGTTTTAATTTTCATCACTCAGTGTAAGTCCTGTCAGGTGTAGGCATGTTGTGTGGTGGTTTAGCATTCTGACTTGGAGTGTCACAAACCTGGGCTCAAATACTAGTTTTGCCCCTGACCTGAGATTTCTAGGATGACTCACCTATAAAATGGAGATAACACGCTGACTTTGGAGGACAATCGTGAAGCTAAAATACAGTCTGGGGACAGTAGCCATCACTACTAGGCACTCGACAAAAATGTACTGAAAGAATAGCTGAATGGCTTCAAGCTTCCTCTGGCATCCTGATAAAAAACAACCCACAAACAAAACATACAGAGTCACTTAAGGGTAATGAGAAGCACATATTGCAAGGAACTATAAATATGCACCTGTGTGTCCGTGGGTACTACTATTTCAAGGCCTCTTTCAATCAGAGTCTAGTGAAACAAACTGATGAGAAAGACCAGCCTTCTGTGACCTCTCCACATGATCTCCTACATAACAAGGAAGCTGGAAGTGCCTATCCTCTGGCCATGGTGACCATGGTTCCCTGGATCCAGCCACATAAAGATAACTCTCTTGTCTCTTGGAGAAATAGTCCATTCAGCTCCACAGTCTGCTACTCAGTCAGAGGCCTATGCTCTGGGGAACAAAGATATGTTACTTTCTCCATCAAAGTAGCCTTTAGTCACTAGCAAAGGAGCTGTACAGTGAGGATGCTAGCCTGCTTGGAACATCCCTGGTGAGTCAACCAAATGAGCAATGAGGACTACAGGAAAGGCTGGGCTGGTTTGCAAACATGTCTTTTGTATAATAAAACTTTTTATTTAACTACATGGTGTAGATGTATACAGTATGGGCAGAGCCTGTCTGTTTGGGACAACATGGTATACAAATGATAGCATATTGGGAGTGAAAAAATATGCTTGGTGATGAATTAAGAAGAAGAAATTCTTAAGATATTTGAAAAAAATGCTTGGTGATGAATTAAGAAGAAGAAATTCTTAAGATATTTGGCAAAAGAAAGAAAGACTGAATACCAGTTCTAATTTTACCAAAAAGGGGAAATTGCACAGTAAAATGATAACTTCATTTGTTACCCTCCTTTCTTCAGACTCTTAAGGCATACATCTTGGAGTCCCCAAAAACACCCTCTTCCACTGGGCAGAAAACAAGGGGTGCAGTCATATCACTGAACAAAAATGTTGAGGGGTCATTTGGAAATGACTCCAGGAGGGGGAGTAGAGCCCAGCTCCTTTTGTCCTAATTCTGAGTCCTTCCTGTGCCACAAAGTGGAAGGAGAATCCCCTGGGTGGGGGACCAGGTGACTGGGGCCCCAGGAGGGTCCCCGCTGCACAAGGGAGTGCAGGTTCCTGTGGGGCCATGGGCAATTCAGGCCAAGGCTGGGTCTCAATCTTCCCGGAAAATTAGGAGCTTTGAGATGTGACTTGAGTTTGTCAGGGACTACAGCTAGACTGCTGTAGCCCCAAAGTTCTGAAGAACCCCTCCAGGAGTAGGCAGGGAGGAGCTCAGACTTCACCCCAGGCCCTCTACCATATCTCAGCAAAGCAACTCTGTATGTGTGTGTATACATATATGTGTGTGTACATATGTGTGTGTGCATGCATGTGTGTTTTGTATATAGGCTTCCATGTAAGATTGTGTGAATCAAAGAACTGCAGCTAAATATTTCAGGAAAATTCTTGTCTAGACAATTGTGAATGAGAACACGTATAGTGCTTACCATATGCCAAGCTCTTTTCTAAGCACTTTACATACATCAAATCACTTGACCTTCATAGCAACTCCTCTGAAGTACTATTATTATCCCCATTTTATAGCTGGAGAAACTGAGCTATTAGGACACTTACCCAAGGTCATAAAGCTTGTAAGTGACGGAGCTGGGATTTGAACCAAGGCAATCTGGCTCCATAATTGGTGTTTCTAATGCCTATGCTATAATTATATACTTCTCACTAGTATCTTTCTTTCTCAGAAATTCATGATTCCAATATCAGAAACTTGGTCTCATCTTTAAATACAAACCTTATATCATAAAACTAACCTTGGTATCCCAAATATTCTTTACTAGAGGACTTTCTTTGAGCAAGAATTCAGGCTTATTGCCCTTTAGCTCAGGGTGGGCAAGAGAATGACTTCAGATTCCCTTAGCAGGATGTAGACTTTTGAAAGACAATTGGAGATTAATTTTCCTTATTCCCTCTTTTCTTCCTTCCTTTCACATTTGCTGCCATAGTCCAGGAACCAAACTAAACAGTGGAGCTAGGGAATTGAAGTCACAGTTCTGTACATTAAGGACCTCAGAGTCTAGAGGGTCTACAGTGAAAATCTGTAATTCATAGGGCAAGTCCTGAGGCAGCCATAGGCCAGGATGTCATGTCAATAAAAAAGAAGACAGGACAGAATCCTAGAGGAGGATCCTTTACATATTTGAGGATAATTATAGGAGGATTTAGCCAGGTAGACAAAGCAAGAAAGGTGAACTCTAGCTGAATAAATGTAGAACATATCTAAAGGCATGAAGAGGGGAGATAACACAACATCCTTAAGGCCCTTCAAATAGTTGGTATGCTTGTCAACTGTCAGGTATTTGAGTTATCAATGAAGGCAGCTGAAGAGAAGAGCAAGGACCTGGTAAGGGAAGACCTCATTTAGGGAGGAGCTTGAATTTTGCTCACAAGACAATAGGGGGGGCCTCATAAATTATAATGTGAACTTAGCAAAGGGTATACGAGATAGGAACAGAAAGGATGGACAGTATTTCTATTATCAATCAATCAACTGTAATTGGGTGTCTATAATTCAAAGCTAAGAACTGATAGGTATTGGCCATGCTCATCATGGCTTATTTTACATGATAGCTTCTTAGAACTGCCTGGAAGATAGGTAAAGCACCCTGAGAATAGATGGCCCCATGAAGAGCAGATTTCTGACACATGGCACGTGCTCTGACAGACCAGGAGGCAAACTGACTTCAGGTGAAGAAAATAGCATTCCATTGTACCTGGCACATAAGCCCTCACTTTTCACATAATGAATGTGCCATTTACCCTCTTAGTATTTAATTCCCTTTGCTAATACCTATCCCCCAAGTTTAAGGCCTCAAAATAACTAGAATGTTCATTCGCTTTTCCCAAATTAATTATTTTAGCTATTAATATTTGGAAAAAGGAAGTTGAGCACAGCCAAGAAAAGGTACAAAGCTCCTCTTGTCCCACTGAAAAGGGAAAGGAAGGGAACTATTACTGATCACTTACTATAAAGGCAGGTTCTCTGCTAGATCCTCTCTAGGGATTATTTCCCTATTCCTCAAGGCAAACTGGTGAAGCAGGTATTCTTCTCATTTTACAGATGAGAAAACTGCAGTACAAAGAAGTAGATACCACTCAATGAGTAGGTGCTGAAGGGACCCCAGCTCAGGCCTGCTTGACTGCAAAGCCTACGCTACTACTCTCCATGCACAGCTCATCTTAAAAGATTGGAAAAGATTTAAAGAAATTACGTGCAACAGTGTGCATGGATGTGTGGAAAATTCCAGTACTACAACTGGGATACCACTGCTGATTAAATCACATGTAAGATGGCAGTGTTACTTGAGGTGACCGCACCTGTAGAGCACTTTTAGCAGCCTTTGGCTCACTATCATTTTCCTGCTGAAGCTTTCAGGCTGGGCTGTCAGATCCCATCCGCTAAGAAACACGTTTAGGAAATTCTTATCATGCAAACAGGACTAATCTGCTCTTCTTCCCTTCCGCCTGGCTATATCTCCTGCTGGGTGATATGATTCAATAAGCTTGTCTCAAGAGAAATTGAGTTAGATTTGCAGAAACTATTACACACCAACCTCTCCTCAATTATCTCCAAGGATTTGAGCCAGGTATGAGAGAAACGCACACCTGTTTCAGTGTGGGGAGCAGCACGCATTCCGTCTGGGCAGATGACATCATGCAAAGTGTGGCACTTCCATGAGCGTAACTAAACGCAAACACAGCCTTCTTATTAGCATATTTCAAATATTTAGCAAGATCAAGACTACATTTACATGCATAATGTCTGAAGTAATGTACCTTCTGTTATGAATGAACCTTGAAATTGTGAGGTGCCTCTGGCAAAGTTCTTCACCTGCCTTTCTAGGCTTGCATTTAGTCATCTTGAAGATCCCAGAAGTGGAAGGGACACTAAAACAGGAGCTCACAGGCCAGCACCTATAGTCAGAAAACTGACACCTCCAATGGCAACAATCTCAAGGTCCCCTGGTGTGTGTGGAGGTGGGGGGGGCGCTGGCTAGCACCTGTCTCTGTAGGTGCAGGAGGAAGTACCTGGGGCTTGTTTTGAGTGTTCTGTTCCTTTGATATTATTATTTTGTTAACAGAGTTGTGTAAAGAGGTAATAATATACATTCATCTGTCAGAGAACACTGAGTTATTTCCCCATCCTGGCTACTCTGAATAGTGCTGCAATAAAGTTGGGAGTGCAGATATCTCTTCAAGATCCTGTTGTCAATTCTTGGAGGGTGTACCCAGAAGTGGGGTTGCTGGATCACATGGTAGTTCAATTTTGAATTTTTTGAGGAATCTTTATACTGTTTTCCATACTGAATGAACCAATTTTCATTCTCACCAACAGCATACAAGGGTTCCTTTTCCTCCACAAACTTGCCCACACTTATCTTTTAAAAAAATAATAATAGCCATCCTAACAGGTATGGCAATATCTTGTAGTTTTGATTTACATTTCCTGTTGAGCATCTTTTCATATACCTGTTGGCCATTTATTTGTATGTCTTCTTTAGAGAAATGTGTGTTCAATCCTTGGCCCAGGTGTAATTGCATCATCATCATCATCATCATCATCATCATCATCATCATCATCATTTGCTACTGAGTTTTAAGAGTTCCACTGTCAATAAATAAAGAAGGAAAATATGGTATATACATACATTGAAACATTATCCAGCCTTAAAACAAGAAGTAAATCTTGCCATTTGCCACAACATGAATGAGCCTGAAGGGCATGGATAGTGAAAGAAGCCACTCGCAAAAGGACAAATGCTTAATGATTCCATTTACACAGGGGATCTAAAATAGTCAAGCTCGTGGGAACAGAGAGAAGATTGGCAGGTGCCACAGGCTGGGGTGGGGGAAATGGGCAGTTGTTATTAAATGTAAATAAAGCTTTCGTTATGTTGGACCAGTAGAGTGTGGAGATGCGATGTACAACATAGTGCCTATAGTTAATAACACAGTGTTGTACACTTCAACATTTATTAAGAGGATAGGTCCCATGTTAACTGTTCTTAAACAGGGGGAAGGGAACATTAGGAAACTCTGAAAGGAGCTGGATTTGCGTATTATCTTGAGGATGGTGACAGTTCCATGGGTGTCAAGTTGTACACATTAAATAGGTGCAGTTCTTTGTAGATCAATTACACCTCAGTAAAGCTGTTTTTTGTTGTTTTTTTTAGGAGGGTGTGTGGACCACAGTTTTGATGCAGTGTGAGAAGGGTAGTAACAGAGGAACGCTACAGCTGGTGCTGGTGCGTGGGGAGCGGAGTAACCAACGCTGCAGTGGGAGCATGGAGGGAACCTCCCCTCACAGACCCTGCTCTGAGTGTAAGTTTCGGTGTTCAGTTCAAACAGCAAATATTGATTCAACACCTACTCATGAAAATAGCTTCACAGTGCTGATAGTGCACCAGTCACTGTGTTTTGTGTCTTACATGTAAATACGTTCAGTTCTTCTTCACAACAACCCAATGAAGTAGGTACTTCTGTTGACCCCATTTTACAGCAGGGAAAACTGAGACGGAGAAGCAGGAAGTGAGTTTACACAGACAGTAAGCAGCAGAGCCAGAACTGAACCTGGGCCATCTGGCTCCAGAGACCAGGCATTAGGCAGGATATGGGAGCTACGTAATCACTGTTTTCTAGGTATTTCCAGTTCTTTGAGAAGAATGGAAAATAGGTGATTTCATGACTGCCTTGGTTCCTGCATTTGATCTGGACACATATATTTTGCTGGATTTCAATTCTAACCAAGAACAGAGCTCCAGCCACGCTCTTCCCCAAGCAGCCACTCCTCTCTTGCAGAACATACAAATAACCTAAGCCATGACTACAGTGGCTTCACCTTTATTTTGAACGTGGTCAACAAAGGACCAAGTCTAGGGCTGGGCTGAGAGAGTCTTCTCTGTCTGTGGAATGTGAGTTTAAGAACACTTTCCACTACAGACATTTTTTCCTTACAAAAACTCGAGAAATGTGAAGTCTAATTACTTAGCTGTGCCAGATATGCTTTTTCAGCTTCTGCTAGACTTGGCTCAACACAAACTGTGCTTACCCTTGCATACACAATGAGCCTCATTAATTCCTCTTCCTTCCAAGCTCTCTGAAGGAAAATGGAAACGAAGTGTGTGTGTGTGTGTGTGTGTGTGTGTGTGTGTGTGTGTGTGTGTGTGGAGGGGGGAGTTGGGGGGAGAATCCTTCTCTTTTTTAAATGTCTGTATTAGAAGCACCACCTCAAATCAGACTCTTTCCACTAACGCAGGGCTGCCCTGCCCTGCCCTGCCCCACCCCGCCCCGACAAGTGAGGGCAGCACTTACAGACACTCTGTGACTCACAGTGTTGTTTTGCCTGTGAAGAGATCTGCAAGGAAATGAAGTAACACATGGAGCCATGAATGCACCCACTCCTCCCCGTCATCTATTCCATTATCAGTGAGAGCAGCTACAATTCAGTAATAATATGCTCAGAATTACAAAGACCTTCTCAGGCATGTATAGTAGAATAACAAGGCATGGTGTGTATATGCTTCATTATTTCACACCTAATGAATCTCAGATCATCTAACTATATCATTCATTGCCAATGTGCGATTCCCCAAACTTCTTAATTATTTTTGAAACTCGTCTCCTCAAGGTTAGAGTGCAATTCCTTTCCCTTGTACCAGGGCCCTACTTAGGAACTCACTTCTAACAAGCAGATTGTGGTAAACACGATAGTGTATAATTTCCAAGTCTAGGTCATTAAAAAATATGTGACTTCTTCCTTGCTCTCTTGTTGTGTGTGTGTGTGTGCGTGTGTGTGTGTATGTCTTTCTCCCTCCAGCATCACCTGCACTGGGGGAGCCAGATGCCACGCCTTCGGAAGAGGCCCACACAAAGTTCTTCCGCCTCCTGCCAACAAGCAGCACTAACACACCAGGTGTGGGAGCGAGCCACCTTGGAGGCAGGTCCTCCATCCTGGGCAAGCCTTCCGTCCCAGCCAATGTATGGACTCCTCCTTCATGGAAACCCTGAGTCAGAGCCATCCGGCCAGCTAGGTGGATCAAGACTCCTAGGTTCCTGATCCACAGAAACTGGGTGAGACAGCAAATGCTTATTATTTAAAGCTACCACCTTGTAGAAGAATTAGTTATACAAAAACAGATAATTAGTATTCTGATAGAAAAAAAAGTAGATGGCCCACAAAGAAATGACATCAGACTGACAGCAGACTTCTCATCAGCAATTAGGAATGCCCAAAGATAATAAAATACATTGAAATGCTAAAAAAAGTCATTGCTTTCATCTACTCTTTCCCAATGTTAACTCCTCCCCCTGCTTTTGAAAGCAATCTTTCCTGCCTCCTCCTGGATCTTGTTGATCTATTGCCACCATTTGTATTTCAACGCATCTTTCTCTCTCTATGACCTCTCACCTACAAACATACAAAGACTCATTTTGTCCTAAAACAACCAGCCATCAACGTACGAAATTCTTCATTACTCTGGCTTCCCCTTCGTTTTCTCTATTGTCCTGCTTTCTCCTCCTCCTCCTGCACCTCAGCTACCTCTGCTTCCTCATAGCCCACACCCTTTTCCAGGGTTTCCCGCCCAATGCTACACACGGAAACCACTCCCCCAAGCATCACTGAGGACTCCCTCATTGTCAAACCTAATGGCCTCTCAGACTGCATCCTCGAAGACCTTCAGTGGCAGCTGAAACTGCACAGCAGCCCCTTGTTCCAGAGCAGCCTGCCCCTGCACACACCGGACTCACAGCTGAGCCTTCTCCGCTTCGCCCATTTCATTACCCATTTGCTCAGACCTCCTTTGGTGCTGCCTCAAATTACTCTCAAAAGCCCTGGCCCTAAGGTAAATGTCCCTTCTTGGGACTTGGGCTTCAACTCCCACTTACCATTCCAGCTTTGAGTTCCCTCTTCATTTCTAGAATCTTAAAAATATCCTTTGGTTGCTTGGGGCACTGTTCAGTATTTCTGTTTAATATGTTATTATTCGGGGACACTTCTGTATATTGTAGGGGGACATGGATAAAGACTTTTTGATCAATATAGACCACTCTATTGCAGAAGACTATTCCCTTGGCCTATGGGATACTTTAGACAGATGCCTACTTGGTTTATCCGCACTACTGTGTGTGTAGTGATTTTCCCTCAGGGCAAAGCGGTTTCTTCTCCTCGGGTAGCTACTGATACCAGGCTTTCACCCCAGCAGGGCTTAGAAGAGTAACAAAAAATCAAATATTAAGCACCTTAATTTCTCTTCTGGACAAACTTATCAAGCCTAATAACCATTGACTTCCCCTCCTTATTTTGTTCTCTTTAATGCCCTAAGGAACCTCCAGTGTTCTCAATACGCAGAAAATCCTGGAAAATGAGAGCAAGCCCACGAGCACGGAACCAGAGCAGAATGTAGCCTCAGGAAGAAAGAACCCTTTCTGTCTGGCATAATCACCAGTCCTGATTGTTTTCCTGGCTCCTCGTTTTGCTAATGCAGGTTGTATCTAAAATGAATATAGATGTCTCCATTTTAAATATAAAATGGGAGAAAATTTTCACAAGCCCAGGCTTTTTCCCTTTAGAAGATAATAACTTAAACCAAATTTGATTAGGAGTTAATTTCTGGATATAGATAGCTAGAACTTACATAAGGTATTATTATGTTTTTAAAAAGACAGAACAACTCACATAAAATTCTCATTTCTAATTACAAACGTGAAGGAATAGACAACACTTTTTTTCTCTATATTTACAAATCTAAGTGTCATTTCACTCATACTCTCTTTTCTAATCAATTAAAAAATGTTTCTCTTTGGATTGAGAGGGGAAAAAAAGCCATGGTAAACACCTTAATAGTTTTTAGTCGCTCCATGTTTGAAAACGTTTAGCGATTTTTCCTTCCTAGGGTCGCGCACAGCTTTCCCAGGAGCTACCGCATCATTGATATTCATGAACCGCCACTGTGACAGTTTAGCAAACAAACCCAACGATAAATCCATCTTTCCTGTCATATGTGGCAAAAATCCTTCAGAGGCTTTATTTATGCAGTTTAGGTCTCCAAGCTTAAAGTATGTGGTAATTTTATTTCACAAAGGCCCCAGGCAGCAAAGTATTTATTTTACACTCCTGGACCTCATCAAGGAAATGGCGTAACCTGTTCTGGTGTTTATGTTTTTGCAAATGAGCGGCATAATATGGAGATGTCACCTGCTTCGTGGTGGGGAGGAAGGGTGGGAGAGCAGGAGGAGGGGGGGTGGAGGATTAATTAGTTAATATCTGTGGAGTACCTTGCAGATGGAGAGTGATATGCAAGTGTGAATTTTAATTATGGTTCCCTGCCCTCCTTGGCAGATACAAATAGGATAATTTCTTGGAATGAGAAGCAGTGGTCTCACTTATCACTTAGATGCTTTGATTTTGGAAAGTAAAATTCTCTGTGGGTTTTCGTGGTAATAGGAGTATTTATACCTCATTCAACCTCTCTGTGGGAAAGATAGAAAAGGTGTTGGGGACATGTAGCTGTATTCTTCTTGGTGCCAGAAGTGGAGGGGCCAAAGAAGCTGTTTTGTAGTCCTCTTGTGAAATCATGGAGGAGGACTGACAGCCATCACGAGTTCCTTGATGTGCAGTACGTTTTCCTTTTCAGAGAGCAAACCGTTCGCTTTCAGAGAAGCCTTAGAACCTGAAATTCCACTCTTAGGTATAAATCTAACAGCAATGCCCACACATTTCCACCATAAGTCCATGCACTAGAATGTTCATGTCAGCATTATTTGTAATAGGCTGACACTGGAAACTTTTCAAATGCCCATCAAGAGTTGGAATGATAAAGAAATTGTGATAATACACAATGGACTACTATGCAGCAATGAGAATGATCTATAAAGCCAAAGGAAAAAAATGCATATCACGGACATTAAAAAAAAAGAAGCCAAGACAAAAGATTCCACACTATATGACCCTATTTATATAAAGAACAAACAAGCAGGGACTACTTAACTAGCGATTACCCTTGAGGGATAGGTAGTGATTGGAAGTGAACACAAGCCGGTGCTTCTGAGCTTCTGACAATGTTCTGTTTCTAGGTCTGGGTGTTGTTATGCAACTGGGGAGACCTGAGTTTAGGGGTGTCCCCCTCCTCAGTTCTTGCCTTGTTCGCAAGAATTCAGGTAAGAGACAGCATGTATAGTGGGAATGAGATAGCAAGTTTATGAAATACACTTGAGCACGAAGCTGCAAGTGAGTGTCCCGACTATGGGGGTCTTAGGGGTTTTATGCTTGTAGCCAGCATCTAGGTTCCCCCTCTTCCTCTCCTTTCCAGACCTTGGGATGAATACACAGTCTCAAGGGCTTTCTTTCCCAGAGAGTGGAAACAACACATACAGAACTTCCAGAGCTCCCCTCCTCCTGTGCCATCATGGTTTTTCTTGTGATTCTGGAACACCTGGCAACCTTACTGGACCCAGCTCAGGACTGCTGAGTTAATGGGTGAGACATGTCTCACTCTCCCTCCCGCCTTGGTTTACTGTCTATCCTGCCTAACAGGTTCACAGGTGTGTTCAGACTGTGAAAACTCATTGAGCTGTAAGCTTTTCAAATAACACATTTTGATAAGGGACTGAAAAAAATAATATTAGCATTGGGTTATCTGGATTTCAAGGTGCCAAGTACCCTTTATTTATGGCCTGTAACTTGCTTAGCATCGCAAAGCATTTACCAGATATGTTTGGTGAAAATAGTATAAACTGGGAGACTTTTTGTGAAATTAGAGGAGTTTCCTGTGAAACTTAAGTTAGAGGTTAATTAGGTGATATGCTCCTATTCTTTTCATTCCCTAGCAAGCAATCTGATGACAAAATAGAACAAGGCACCCTCGAATTGCTGCTTGGCATGGTGGTGTCCACACGTGTTAGATGGAGAGCCATACCAGATAAAAAGTAATTCTACAGACTGCTTTTCTTTTATGGAGGAGATGCTGAAAGTGACTGTTAGAGTTTAAATCCAGCAACTGAATAACAAAATATAATGCGACTCTCACCTACATAGATGACATTCCCTCTCAGAAGACAACTGACATTGGGAAATTGTCTTTTTTTAAAAGATTTTATTTATTTATTTTTAGATAGAAGGAAGGAGAAAGAGAGGGAGAGAAACATCAACATGTGGTTGCTCCTTCCACGCCCCCCACTCAGGACCTGGCCTGCAACTCAGGCATGCGCTCTGGCCTGGAATCAAACTGGCGCCCCTTTGGTGCTCAATCCACTGAGCCGCAGCAGCCAGGGCATAACATTGGGAAATTGTCTTAATTTAACTTACTGTTCATCACAAGCCTCTCTTTGAATGGTGCTGATAAAGTTGCAATATAATTTACTAGTGCCTTTGAAGAGCTTGAGAGAAACATGTAGTGGGCTTGATGTGAATTTAATTAATGGTAGTGGGTGGTAGTGGGTTAGAAATTCCTTATAAAAGATGAAATCCTGTAAATCAACTGGTGTATCTAATTTGACTATTTTACTAGTACAGTCATTCCTTAGATACCAAGATCAGCAGATGCTCAAGTCCCTTGTATAAAATTGTAGTATTTGCACATAACCTGCATACATCCTGCTGTATACTTTAAATCATCTCTAGATCACTGATAATGCCTCATATGATGTAAATAGTTGTTGTACTATACTGTTTAGGGAATGATGACAAGAGAAGAGAAGTCATATCTCAGTATAAAAACAACCACTGTAGGCCTAACTGCATAGTACATGTGAGCAACAACATAACATTATTTCCAGATATTTCTGATCTGTGTTTGGTTGAACCCACAATGGCACAACCTGTAGATACAGAGGGCCGACTGTATATACAATCTCAATCCCAAACTCCAGTGGCAGAGAGCAACAGGAAGAGTCAGTTTTTGTAAATGGGAGATACACAAATACACTTAGGTCCTCTTCTATTGGCTTTTATTCAACAAAACTCCATCCTGGATATTTATCAAGTAAAAAGAACTGCCCTGGTGTCATAGGACAAACCCTATGACACATGGCTATGCTTGTCACATCTCAATATTAAAAAATTTTTAAACTTCAATGGTTCTCCTTTTTTGTAGTATAAAGTCATAGATTCCAAGAATTTTTTTAAAAAACAAAACAATGAAGCTACAGAACCAGCTGTGGAACTGATCCCTGGCATGTGTGACAGTCCTCTCCACAATGCCCCGGGCTTCTTGTTGCTGATCTCACTCATCCCAGCCACAGTCCTTCAAACACTTGAAGCTTCCACACTTCAAGCACTGTTGTAGATTCCCACGGTGCAGTAATAAATAGAGCAGACTAAAACCCCTGCCTTTTTGAATGATACATTCCGCCAGATAAGGCTGGACAATGAACAATAAGTTTAGTCAACATGTTAGAAGGTAAAAAACTCTACAGAAAGAAACAGAAGGAGTCTAGAGTATAGGGTCATAGTGGGAAGTGGGGAAGGAGGTTTCCATTTTCAGTACATTGGTCCAGGTTGCAGGTGTCACTGAAAAAGTGAGGTTTAGTCTTGATGGACACTGGGGGACCTTAATGAGGTGAGACTCTCAGATTGATGGGCTCCCTTCCTTGGCATCAGGCAGGCAGGCCTGTCTTAAGAAATGCCTGGGATCTACTACATAAACAAAGTTATACATATCTGCAAAGTTATACATCAGATGGCTGAGATAATATAGGCTTGTAAGACATTCAAAGCAGGTGCTGCCAAATGCCCACCAGAATTGTTTAAGCTTCTTATAACTAAACAAATTGACTTGTTTCCTGGGGTTGTCAAATCAAACCAATTCCATTTAAAGGACATCTGCCAAAAATAATGACCTCCATTTTTGAGGGGTTGATAATTATGCCATTGTTTCCAGTAATAGCAGGACCAATGGTCTTTTGAGATAGTGTGACTTCAAGGTCCAATCTAGGCTGCACCTAACTCTCTCACCTCACCTATTTGCCCCACTACCTCCTCCATCCTTTTACATGATGTTTCAACCTAAAGACACAACTTATATTTTTTCTTACCCTTGGAGATTTTCCCATCGCTCCATTTTCCCAGCTACTTCCCATGCCAGAGAGAATGCCCGCACTTCTTTCCTAAATCCTATTCTCATGTTAAAGCTTCATGATGATTTTCTTCTTTGTGAGGCTGTCTAAACCCTCACCCTCCTAGCCATCTCTTTTCTTTGCCTTCTGAAGCTTTTATAGAGTGTCTACACTATTTCTTGGCACCAGCCACAGACAGCTTTGTGTAGTTAATTATGTTTTACGTCTGTGTCCTATTCCCCTAGTGCTACTGTAAGACCCTCAAGGGCTTTGCATTTCTGGGTCTTAGCCCAGATTCCTTCATCTGCTAGGTGTTTAATAAACGCTTGATGTAACTGATGGTAATAATAATGGCACTAGTGGAAATAACCAGTCTTTAGACAATAAGCAGGAATCATAGTCCTTCTTCAAATGGTCCTTAAATGGTCTCTGAAATGAGACATTGAGAGGTTCTGGTTGCTCATTCATGTCACCACGTTCCCCCATGCTCAGGCAAGACAATTATGCTAGGACAGCAGCCAGGCTGACAGCACTTACAAAGTATCATTGATATTAAGTCACAAAGCATCTTCAGAGAGATAAAAATGTAGCGAATATGCCCCCTACATTAGATAAAATATCAGAACAGTGAGGGAAGGTAACAACTACTCATTTATGCTCATAAAAGTCACACAAATAAAAGCACCAAGTGCCTCCATTGTACACCTTCTGTGTGCCAGGCACTGTGCTAGGTGCTTCACACACAGTGCCTCTCACACCAACCCTGCCAGCTAGGATATGTGTTTCCATTTATAAGAGAGGGAAAGAGCCCAAGGGATGAACTGACCACCCTCAAGGTCGCTCAGCCGGAAGGGCCACGTGGAGCTTTCCAGTTCAGGTTCATGGTGCTCTCTCCTCTTTAGCTTTCTTCCTCCTCCCTGCCCTGTGAGCTGCCCCAGTGCCTGCTTCA
Source organism: Glossophaga mutica (assembly GCA_039655065.1). Taxonomy (NCBI): domain Eukaryota; kingdom Metazoa; phylum Chordata; class Mammalia; order Chiroptera; family Phyllostomidae; genus Glossophaga; species Glossophaga mutica. The sequence goes on from CM077304.1 coordinate 198,411,695, forward strand.
TGCTTTTGTTTGTTCCCAGGCAGCAATCGATATGAGAAGTGGACTAGATGTCCTCAAATGATAGGTATATGTATCACCATCTTCTTGATAAAATGTTGCTGGTGAGGAAACTGAGGCCCATGAGTTTACAGAACATGTCCAAATTCACAGAGTATATAAGTGGTGAAACCCTGATTCAGATAAAATTTGGGTGAGCTCCAAAGCCTTCATTCATTCCATTGCCCAACACCGAATGAATGAGAACCTTACGAAGAGAGCTGCAACGCTGGTGACCACCGAGGTCTACCATCAGCTTCCCCTGAGATTCATGCTACTGATGTCTTGGAACCGACGCCACCAGCTCCCAGTCCTTCAGGGGAATCTGCCAGGCCAGACACACCGAGTAAATGAAGTCTGACCTGGAGGATAGTACTTCTTATATTAAACAGCAAAAATTCAAAAAAAAAAAAAAGAAGGAAAGCTTTACTTATCAAAACATAAATAATAATGACAAGCTAATATATTATATAATTTGAAGGTACAACATTATAAGCTAAAGTCAATAAACTTTAGAAGTTAATAAATATCAAATTCTTATAACATTCTTTCAAAAAGATGTATTACTTTAGAAGAGGCTGAAGGCTTTCTCATTATTAAAATAAAATCAAAACTTGGCACGGACACTTCAGAAACAAGTTTCTATGACAATCATTAGTGAACTTTGAAATGCACTCGTCCTTTGACCTTATGACCTCCGGGAATGTACTCTTTGGACCAATGTGCCAAATGTTCAAAAACATCTCTCTGTATATATTCTATGCAGTGTTGCCTGGCTAACAAAAAACCTAGAAACAACATAAATGCCTGTTGGTGGAAGATGAATTGAATATTTAAATAAGGTACTTACATACAATGGGATATGTTGTAGTAGTTAAAACAAAGGAGATGGGTCTTTATGTAGCAATATGGAAAGAGCAACACGACACATGAATCAGTTACCTACTCTCAGAATAACATTGCTTAACCAATAACCATCAGCCTCAGTGGCCACGTAACAAGCGCCCATCTCCTAAGCATCTGGGGTCAAATGGAGGCATTGGGAAGGTAGCTAGAAGTCTTTACTGATCTCGGTCAAGTTCCCTTGTGTGAGCAATGGCCCTAATCCCGTGTAAACAGGTCATCCTGTCTGATGCAACCTGAGGTGTGTTATTGGTGTTCTGTATTGTTACATAATTTAATGCCTTGCACAGGAGCCCATGTATCCATACCATAGGCATGTGTGAGATGCCCATAAGTTGCATAATTAATGACTTACTCTTTTCATTGTATTCTTCTACAATAAAAATACTAATTCAGAACAGAAACAGATTCATAGATACAGAGAATATTTTGATGGTTGTCAGATGGGAGGGGCGTTGGGAGGATGGATGAAAAGGGGAAGGGATTAAGAAGTACAAATTCGTTGTTACAGAATAGTCATGAAGATGTAAAGTACAGCAGAGCAAATATACTCAATAACATTCTAATAGCTACGTATGGTGTCAGATGGGTACCAGATTTATTGGGATGATCACTTAGAAAGTAATACAATATCTAATTACTAGGGTGTATACCTGAAACTAATGTAACATTGTATATCAACTATAATTGAAAAATAAAGAATGATTCAAATTAAAGAAATACTAACTCAAGATTTGAAATGTGAAAGTCAATCCAAATGTAAAATTTACTCAGGTATGTTGATGAATTATTGACTGTTTGGGGGCGCCAGAAATTCAAAAATGTAAAATTCAATTAAATAAACAAACACTATTTATAGATTTTCTTCCAGTGAGAGTAAAAGAACAACTCAAGAAATTATGAACAACAAAATGAAAGTTTGCTTATTCATCTGTTCGACAAGTATTTAAAAGCCTGCTACGTGCAGGCTCTGTTGTAGAGTCCAGAAATACCACAGTAGGAATAAAAAGCTGCCTGCCTCATAGAGCTGACATCGTCCTGGGTGAGAATAGACAGTGAACCAAAAACTAAATATGTAGCCAAAATAATTTCAGAGAGTAATACGTGCTGTGAATAAACTGAGTCAGGGCAGTAGGACGAACTGCATTGGGCAGAGGTGAGGCCCTGAGCTGAGAAGAGGCGGTCAGAGGAAGCCTCCCCTGTGGCGAGATCGCACTGGCTCTGAGGCCAGAGGAAGCATGTGGAGGTTTTGCAGAGGTGAAGCAGGCGATGCAGAGGTCCTGGGGTTTGGGGTTTGGAAAGATATTAAGATGGCCCAAGAATAGTAAATGAAGGGGTGGTAGTAAGAAATAAGGCGAGAGAGACTAAAGGGGCAAGATGTGGGATCTGGGAGGTCAACGGTTTGACTGTGTTGGCCACTGGAAGCATTTGGGCCCACGTGTAACCATACCAGCATCTTTCACTCATGAAAATATACCCGTAAAGCAGAGCAAAACAAAACAAAACAAAACAAAAATAGGCCTTTGGCACATGCACTAAAAACATCAATTTTCTTTATTTTTAATAACTTCATGACTGAAGTGCCTGTTTTTTTAAAATTAATAATAAAAATAATTGAGTACTTACTATGTGTCAGGTACCGTATTAGGAGTTTTATATATTTTTAACTTCAATGTTTGATTTGTATAGTTTTATTTAATTCTCAAAAATATCCTGAAATATATTATCTTGTTTTATAGACAATGAAACAGAAACTCCGTTGGACTGCCCAAACTGGTATTCAAGTTTAGTCTCTGAATCCACAGACTGTCCTCTTCACCATGCTGGCGCCAAATCAACTGTCTCCTCATACATTTGGCCTGTTCCTAGTCTGATCTCAAAACCAGTTCATCCTCCATCATAATGATTTAGCCAAGTTGCATAGACGCAGACTATGACTATTTAAGAACATCCAGCAATATTTGAGCATCTCTGTGTACTGGGCACTGTGGTACACATTAACATGTATCTTCACAGCTGGGTGGGCTGGTAGGCACAGAACTGAGACTGAAACCATAACACACAGAAGGCTGGTGGAAACTTGTGGCCTGAACCCAACTGGATCGGTTATCTGCTAAAGTGAAAATATCAACATTCTCCATAAGATTTAAACGAGACTCAGAGCCTCACAGCATAGTGTTCAAAATATCCAGAATATAACCCCAAATTACTCAACACACAAAAGAACAGGAAAATCACAAGTCACGTGGGAAAAGACAATCAGATGCCAATGACCACGTAACGCAGATGTAAGAATTATCCGACAGAGACTTCAAAGAAATCCTCTAATCAGGAACGCTTCTATCTGTTATTTTTAATATAATAATGCTATGAGGCTAAATGTGAAGAACCAAAAGTTAAAATCGAAGTATGTAATTAAATTTGTAGTCTTTAAACTTGATTACACATGTTGGGGTAGCCTAGAGAAGGGAGTACCTGGAAAGAGACTCCCTTGGTTCTAGTCTCAAATAGCATCTCAACTCGGCTGTGTCCTAGTTACTTAATCGTGAACAGTTTACTTTGCTTTTCTCATCCCTAGTTTCCTTGTCTTAAAATGGAAAACAATAATGCTTACCAGATAGACTTCTTGTGGGACTCAGAGGTCATGTACATGTCACTGCACAGTGCTGACATGTAGAATGGGAGCATTAATGTTCTTCTTCTCTCTCCCCTTCCCCACATGATCTTGCCACTGGCTACTAGTCCTGACCTTGAAGTGGTGAAATTTTCTCTTTATTGTGGAAAAGGATAGTCATCTTTGGAAACTATCTCTGCAGTTCTCACCCAAGAATAGTAAAAAGGAAAATACTTCTCCCATAACCACAGCATCGTGCCGCTGTATGTTTCTCTGGGGTGCTGGTTTACATGAGGCCCGAGGGAGCACAGTAGGCCTTTCCTGAGAAGGCCAGCAGGAACATCTGTTACATGTTGGGTGCCTAGCCACACTTCCTGATCAGCTCCTCAGTTAATTGATGTATTTAACCTTTTGATTTGTATTCAGTGTTTGAAAAAAAAGTCAAACATGTTGCTTTGAGATGGATTTGGATTTTTATGTTAAGAATGGAAAAGTTGAGTCAAGAAAGGCATTGTCCTTCTCACCAGCTGGATGAAAGTGACAGCAGGTCACAGGAATCTGGAGCTGGAAGAGGCCCGGGGAGGTACCCAGGGCAGTGCCCTCAGTCTGCACGGGCAGGGGCTGAGGCTAGGGAGGGGATCTAGTTTTCATGACTTGGGAAAAGATTGTTTCTATAAATACCTGTCTTCAAAGTGCCATTTTCCATTTAGATATGCTCAAGAATGAGGTCAGGGAATGTGCCACATTCGCCGCTACATCCCCGGCTCCTGGGAGACCTCCTAGAACACATTAGATTCCCAATAAATATGTGTTGAATGAATGTAGGAATGTTCAGCTCCCAGAGATAAGTGCTGAATGCTTTGGGATAGCTTAAAAAATATCCAAGTGCAGAATTTTAGAAGCTCCTTTTTTCAGTTGACAAAAATAATTCCCATAAAGATCACTATCTGAAAGGAATCTGCACAACCATACGGGATGTCTCGGCCTAGTTCTGTCCCCCTGCACCCCAACTTCTACGCCTCTACTTCCTCTGGTCTGCTCTGGCACCCCAGCCCAGCCTGGGCCCTGGGTGCACACCCAGATGTTGCAGCTCTGCCTGTCCCTGTTTAGTAGACTTGCCTTCACGCCCGGGCAGGGGTGGTGGGAGCAGGCTTTGTAACTAGCCTTTCAACACTAACATGCAGGTCCTTACCTCTGTGAAATTTCACAGTGCAACCTTGCTCCACATAGACCCAAAGCACCATTTTGGACCCATGCAATGGATTGGTCCCTTTCCAACCAGGAAAACAGATGTGCTCCAAGCGCATTAGAGGTCTGTGAACACATCACCGTACATCATCATGGTTACCCTGCTGCTGTTCGTGGCATACCATTTAAGCTTGTACTCACAACTACAATTACAAACTGGTGTTTGAAGTCTTGCTATATATATGTCATGTCATTATGTGGATTGGAAAGATATTTTATAAGTTGATCATATGTCCTGCTTCCCTGGGACAGTCCTAGTGAATGCTAACAAAAATAGAATTCCTCCTTGTACTGTTAAAAGTTTCTCAGTTTCAGTGATAACTCTTAGTTAAGAGATACAGCCTGATTTCTGATCAGGCAGGCTGATCACTTCAGACACTGGCCCGACTATGTTGCCACTGATCCACCTTTGCTGAGGGCTCAGAAATAATGTTGCCTGTTATGAACTGAAATAGCTAATGACGGGCATTAGCTCATGACAGGCAGCCAAGTACTAGAGGCGCACCAGCTCAGAGGTGGTTCCAAAGGTACGGGCATGAAGAAACAAAGTTTTCCGGAGGAGGAAAACTCAAAAGTCCTGCTTAGGTTAGAAGAGTCTTCGTTTACCCTTTACCAGTATTATAGAAACACCTGAAAGGCCAGCTGGCACAATGAAAGGGCCACTGGATTTACAGCTGGGAGGCCTGGATTTGCCATCTGGCTGCCATGCCATTAACTTGCTGTGCAGCTGTGGGTAAGCCACTTCAAAACTCTAGGCCTCAGTTGCTCCCTCTGTAAAATGCAAAAGTTTGCATTAATGGCACTTAAGGCACAGCCATGTGATTTCATAAATCCTTGATTCTGGGGTAAATAGGAAAAGGACAAAGGGAGAGAAACAGACAATTTACCTTTGTTCTCCCATTTGATGGAATGGAGTAATGGAGGATGCTTTCTACGTGCTCATTTGTTCCATAACGATTTATCATACACTGCTATAAGCAATAGCTGAAGCTAGAACCTCGACCTGAGAACTGGACTTAAACAAAACTACATTAAGTTGTAGAAATGGCTTTTATATGAATTCACACTGCACACCTTAATTGCTTTCAGACAAATGCCCCACTGAGCCTAGATATCTGTCTTCCTTCAAGAATGTATCATACCATATTTTTAAACTCTAAATGTCTTCTATATTATGTATTAAAGCCCTGCAATAAAAGAGGCCCCAAACTGCCACCTTGAAATCTAATATTTGTATGAAATAATTTTAATTCATGACTTCATCAGAATTGCTATCAAAATGATTGAAAGCAGCAAAAAAAATTCTGGGAGAACTGGACCTTTAAGGACTGATTTTTTGTTGGCAGAGGAAACAAGTCCACTATAATGGGACAATTTAAATGCATAACTGTTAAAACAAACTCTTTAAACTATTCCCTGCATGTCCCAACATTCATCATGTTGACTAGCAAGACATCAATTTTTTATAAAATACTGTATAGCTGAAAAGGAGACATTTAAAGGGGAGGAAAAAATTGAATTTGCTGTTTAAACTCAAGCTCTGATGATTTCGGCATTTTATAAGGTGATTAACTGATTATGTAAAAGGAAGAAGCAAGTGGTACTTCAGACGTCTACAGGCTGAGTTCTCTCTTCAGTTTTACTTTTTTCTTTCCTTAAACACCTGGATTTTCCCCTCCCTGAGGCACTGCATGTGTGGCAAGAAGAATGAGTTGGCTGCATGACAAAGTCTGTATTATTTGTGCCTTTATTTTTACTTTGACAAATAGCAGTATTGGCAGCCCACATGTGGCAAAAATGGATTAGAACGGGGCACAACTCTGTTTTGTTGCAATTTAATACCCATCATGCATTTTACCTTGTCAAAGGGAAAAAAGGTTAAGGATAAAAAATTTTAAAAAATCTTTCAAGGATCATTCCTAATATTTTAATTATCATGGGAGCTGGGTTTTTTGTTTTGTGTGTTTTTTTTTTAAATTAAATAGGACTCCACTGTCTCAATTTTTTGGTGTCCACAATTCCTCCTGCTTTAGCATAGAAGTCTTTGTTGGGATAGACAGAACATCTGGGAAATAATCTCTGTTTACCTCATTTTCATGAACAACAGATAAGCCTCATCCTTGTCACAACACAGAATTCAACAGTATCACCAAATAAAATCTTCATTTGTCCAAGGCACAGTAAGATTTATTTTGATTTTGAATAGAACAGATGGCTAAAGTCATAGCAAATACCATGAAAGAACTTCTTGTCTTATAAAGAGTAACTACTTTAATATGTTAATGTATACTTGAAAAAGGTATAATCCTGATTCTTATGCAAATACAAAAGGACCACATGTCAAAGCCTGTTTTCAACTCTTCAGTTAATAAGGGAATGAGCAACGTGTTGAGACCAGTTCAGTTAAGGAGAACTGAGAGAACAAACATTATATACATAGGCTTTCAGGAATGGAGAAATGAGTGTGCTAGCAAATGCAAAACTAGTTAATATTCCATGGGGCAATTAAATATACTGTTTGAGGTTATTTTTTTCTATAGGATGGAAATCAACTGTGTTTCTATGGAGAAGAATCATTTGTGTTAATATCCATTTTCTACAACTTGACTTCAACCCTTTCAGAGTTATCCAACAGCCTAGTTAATAGAAATACAAAGCTGCAGCCGCCTTATGGACTCAGATAACCCATGGTCCACTAGACAGCATCTCCGTTCTAGTGAAACAGCACTTAGTAATCTCTTTTGCTCATTTCCAACTCCTGGACAATTTTTCCAAACAATTAAAGTTTGTCAGAGTAATGCTTGTAACATTTAGATTATTCCAACTTTTTTTCTCTGTTCAAAACAATACTTCACTGATTATCCTTATGCGTATATTTTAATACGTATTTGCTACTTTTTGTGCAGGAAAGTTTCTCTAAGTAAAATTACTAGGTTCAAAGACACGGCCATTTTAAAGAGTAACCAAAGAGCCATCTGCTCTTCAAAAATGCTGAGCCAATTTTGTTCCCAATAAAATGTTTAGAATGTGACCACATTCCCAAACCTTGCTAGCAGTTAATACAATATTGTAAATCTTTGAGAAAAATTTCAATTTGATAGAGGAAAGTTTTTGTTTTAACATGCCTTTCCTTATGATTAGTACTTTGGGGGGAAATATATATCATAAACTTGTTGCGAGGATTAAATAAAGCATTCAAAATAGTCCCTGCTATTTGATAAAACACTCAATATATATAGACTTTGTTCATTTTCTTTTGAAAAGATTGTTTTGTAATTTTAAGTAATTTAAGGTGCTTTGTCTATATTGGGGATATGAAACATTTGTTCATTATCTATACTGAGATATTTGACAAATATGAGACACACACATATTCACTTAAGTCAAATATCTCAGTATTTTCCTTGTTGGGTATTTCCCAATCAAAATCTATAAAAATATTTTTATAATTCTTTTACAAATTTTTATTTATTTAGATTTTTAGTCCATTTGGAATTTTCATACATAGTATGAAGGAAGAATGTAAATTCATGTCTTTTTAGTTGAATAAACTAGTTGCCTCAAGATGATTTACTGAACAGTTTGTGTTTCCCACCAATGTGAAATACTATCTTTATTACTCATATCTTTTTATATGAGGCTACTTTTGAAATCTATATTGTGTATCCCTGATCTATTACTTATTTCTTGGAACTATTCAACACTGTTTTAATTATTGTAGCTTTATGGGAGTTGATATTTGGAGAAGCAAGTCCGCCTCAATATTGTCCATTTTCACATTTTGCTCAGTTCTGCTTTTACATTTAATCTCCTTACTGAATTCTAAAATCACCTCATCCAGTTCGACCAAAGGCCTGTGGGGATTTTGAGTGGGTTTACACTGAATTTATAAATATACTTAGGGAAATTATCTAGAAACTCAACCACTACTTCCTTTATTTGGGAATTATTTTATGTCTTTTTGTAAAGTTTTATAATCTTGTTATTTAGGTTTCACACATTTATTAAGTTTATTCCTTGGCATTTTTAGTTTCTGACCTATTGTGAGTGAACTCTTTTGCCTTTACATTTTCTAGTTGTTATTGCTGGTATATAGCAAAGCAATTGACTTTTTTTAAATGTTTACCTTATCGTTGGTTTTCTAATTCCACAAGTTTTTCAATTTATTCTCTAAAATATTCCAGGTAAAGGATCATACCACATAAATAATGATAGTCAGGTCTCCTTCCCAATATCTATACAACACTTTTTTTCTTTCTTATTCCATGGCCAGGAGTCCCAAACATCCCTGAATAATGGAGGTGATGCCAGACATTCTTAGCACGTTCTTTAACTTCATCAGTGGAAATAATTCAAATATTTTGCCATTACTTCAATTATTTCTTACATATTTCTAATAGCTCTTCTGTTTTTCAGAAATGGGTCTATTAGGGGAAAAGATGGCAACTATTGTGATAAATGACTTTCCTGTCCACTCCCTTTAGCATCTATACCCGTTCACTGCTTACTCTAATGATGGTGTATTGCAAGGGTCAGCAAACTATATCTTAGCCCGTAGGCCAGTTCCAACTCACCACCTATTTTGTACATACAGTTTTACACATGCTCATTTATTTACATATTGAGTTTGTTTTGCACCACAGTGGCAGAGTTGAATAGTGACAACCAAGATCATCTGACTGGTAGGCCGAAAATATTTAATATATGGCCTTTGCAGAAAGAGTTTGTCAACCACTGATACAACAAATCGTTCAATAGTACCCTTAAGAAGCATCTGAGATTGTTGGTCAAGAACGCTTATACCCTTCATAAATAAGGTAAAATCATATTTTTCATTTTTGGCAAATGTTTTTTGATCAGATAGATAATGCTAAACATACCTATTTAACTCTTTTTATTATTTGGGGTTGTACTGTGCAACTAATTTATCTAGAGGAAGCAATCCTGCTCAAAATGTATTATTTCAGGGATTTGTTCTAATAAAGGCAGAGGATAATTGACTCATACTCAAAAATCTTGTCAGTCACTTCTTCAACTCTCCATGGTACGGGATTCTGGAGCCTTAAATAGAGTGATTCTCTGCCTGGTATATTCAAACTGCTTTTGTACTTTGGTATTTTGCTTTTAGTCCTTTTACTGCTCAGGAAACAGATATATGCATGTACAAAGAAGTAAAAAAAAAAACTCTCTAACTTTCAAAATAAATCTATATGCATCTAGAATTATAGGAGTTTTCTTTTTTTACCAATTTGGGACATCCTTTCTTGATCACTAAATACTGCTTGGAGACTTTAATTTCAATGATCTAAAATAATTTCTTATCAAAATTCTAGGTAAATAGGCCTGGCTAGGTGGCTCAGTTGTTTGTAGCATTGTCCTGTGCATGAAAGGGTTGCTGCGGGTTCAAGCCCTCATCAGGGCACATATGGGAAGCAACCAATTGATGTTTCTCTCTTTCTCTGTCCTTTCCTCTCTCTCTAAAATCAATAAAAGCATTTTTTTTTAAATTCTAGGTAGATAATGTTCTAGAGAGTCTGAAGCATATGCTAATCATTAATTAGTCTGGATTCTCTACTTGATTATTCAGAACAGATACCAGGATTCTCTGTATCTGGATGAACTGCCCCCTTTGGTTCACAGGCCAGCACTCAATCCACTAAGCCACACCAGTCAGGGCCAGTTCTTCTCTATTTCTATGCATAGAAGATTACAATGCCCCGCTCTTTTAGAGGTGGGTGTGGCAATATGACTTATTTTGGCCAAAAAATAAAAAAGGAAAAGAAAAAGTGAGTAGAAGTTAATTTGTGGGCCAAAGCATTTAATGGTTAGAGGTCATCCCTCCAGCTCTCTTTTCCCTGGCTGTAAGACCCTAGAAAGCTATGGATAATGTCCAAAAGATAGTGGAGCCTGTCGTCCTAGATGGAACTGATCACTTAGAAGCGGAGGCAACACTCAAAGCACATTGTATGCATATATGAGCAAGAAAAAATTTATGTTGTATTATGTCATGAAGACTTTGAGATTACCTGTTATTACAGCATAAGGCAACATGTTCTAACTGATACCTAGATGTTATCTTAAATTGCTTGTAATACAAATTGTTTTAAAAATATATTCCTATACCTACCCTCTGTTATTTGATTTTCATGATTTTAAAAGTTCAGCTATTTACACTTTACTTATTTTTTCTTAATCATAATCCTCCAGCCTCTGTAATTTCTTGGTCATTTTTTTCCTTTGATCTTCATTTTTTAAAAATGTATTGAATCAGGATCTTTGACATTAATTTGTGCCTCTTTTTTGTTTGTTTTTTATCATTTTGCAAAGCTGGTAAAATATAAGCAAAATGGACAAAAGTCCTAAATAGTGGGTCAGTTTGGTCAAACAATTGGCTCAACTGATAAAACGAAAAGATAAAAACACACCTGACTGTAGGCATTATATGCAAAGTCTATACTAGGGTTTATTGCTGTTGCTGCTTGTTTTTATCATTTATCACCACAGATGGTAACTCTTTTATTACTGTTTTTGTTGATGGCCTCTTAGTACAGAGCTGTGACTAATTTTATTGTTGAATTTCTTTACCTTTTGTGTGCCCCTATGACTATTTTTTTGCTAAGAAGTATATATAGTATCTGTTGATCCTGGCATTGGTCATTTCACGATACTGTTCCTTTAAAGAGCTGCTACTACCACAGGCAAAGAGAAAGAGAACTAGGAGCAAAAGTGAAAGTCACTGTTTCTCTTGAACATCCTTTAACCTTCGGAGAGCAGGAAGCCCTCCAGGTGAAGAGCCAGGCCAACCTTCTGTACCCTAGAAAGAGCCAAAGCTCTATTAATTACAATCCTCAAATGCCTCCTGCGTCAGAGACCAGGAGGTGATTCTAGTGTCACTTTAGTCTAAAATAGTCAAATGCCAGCTTTGTCTACTATGAAATTATCCACTTTCATAAATGTTCATTGTGCTTATAAAATACCTGCCAAATGTTAAAACGTAAGATAGAACCATTATTTTTCTTCCTTGATGCTGGCACCCCACCTGTATTTATTCAACACTCTGCAAACATTGATCGAATACCTTCTATGTACCAGATACTTTTCTAGGCCATTTAGACAGGTCAGTGAGTAAAACAAGGGCCACTACTCTCATGTGTCCTGCAATTTATCAGGCAGTCAGGCAATGGGTTCAATAAGTAAGCTGGCAAGTGCTAGGTAGAAATAAGTAGTGGAACAGGATAAAGGGGCAGTTTGCAATAGTAAGTAAGATGTAAGGTTAGCCTCATCTGAGCAAAAACTTGAAAGAGGTGAGGTCATTGGCCACACAGATTTGGGGGAAGGCTTTCAGGCAGATGGAGCAAACAAGTGAAGGCCAGAAGTTGGAAAGTGCTTAAGTACTCAAAGAACACCAAGGGCAGAAGTGGGGGAGTAAGAAGTATGATAGGAAGAGAGGTCAGGGAAGCAACGACAAGAAAAAGATCCTGTAGGGTATGTAACCTTTTCCTTGAGAGAGTTGGAAAGCCGATGAAAGCTTATGAGCCCAGAAGGACTTGCTGACCGAGGTGTTAAAAAGCTCATTCTGGCTGCCCTGTTGAGAACAGACCTTGGGGACAGGAGTGAAGCAAGGAGACCCATTATGAGGCTATTATGGAAATCCAGGCAAGCAAGGATGGTGGCTCCAACAATGGCATTACTACAGAGGTGCTAAGTCTTCATATTCTCTATATATCTTTAAGATGAGCCATCAGTTTCTGGATGGATTAGGTATGGGACGTAAGACAAAAGTGGCAAGGATGATTCCACATTTTTTTGACCTCAATGAAATATGGTAAAAAAAAATCTGGAAGAAAGAAAACCTATAGCATATGAGGTTTAATTCATATTTTCTAAAAGAAAAATCTTTATATTTACTAAAAAGTTGGTCTTGTGAAACACAAGTCAATGATATCTGCATTAGGGTACAAACTGGAATTAGGACTCTTTAAGTTCAAAGGTCATTCTCATCAGTCAGAATCTGTTTTGTCTACCGAGTGCCAGCTAAGTTTCTTTGAAATTCTATACGTATTTTATTAATCTAACCCTTGTATAACTGTGAAAATAAACTGCCCTAAATGATTCACCTCACTGAAGGGCACTCATAAACAACCCGTGGTAAATGAAGCATCTCCTTGTAATGTGGTTCATGAGGTAGTTAAAATTTGCCCATAAGAAAGTGACACTTATTTGGCACATTCACAGCATTAACAGAGACTAAAATAGCAACAGCGAAAGAAAGAACTCTGTTATGAATGGCTGTGCCCTGTAATTCCACACGCATCACAGCTTTTACTAGAGTGCGGCCCACCTTCTGAGAAAGAGCTGCAGCAGGAGACGATGAAAACTGCTTGGGTTCTGGACTGAATTTGAATCTGAGCACTGGCATTTACCAGCTGTGCGGCACTGAAAAAGTTGCTAAACCTCTCTGAGCCTCACTCCCTTTCTTTACGTGTAAACTTGGGACAATAATCTCCATCTTGCTAGGATGTTGTGAGGATTTAAAACAGTGAATATAAGGTCTGGCACCTGACCAGTGATAAGCAAATAGCAACATAATCATAATATCTAAAATGCAAATATTAATTACTGCTACTATATATTTTATAGAAAGTTATGTATTGGTATTAACATTCTAATATTAATAAATTCTAAGTATCAATATAATAGTAATAGTAATAATGTGATAATAACATCTTTGGCAGATTCAAAGCAGAATTAATCCTAATATATTTTATTAGAAGAGATTTTAAAAAACTATCCAACTTTGTCACAACTAGAGCTTTCGTGGCCCATATATCGCTAGCTGCTTGGATGAAAAGGAGAAACACCAACTGAAAATGTGCCATACTTAAACACATCGACGACTGATGGCAAACCAGACAACCAACGCCTGTGTCCCGGTGTGATGACGTGAGTGCCGGAGCGGGAAAAGGGGGAGACTGGACTGCCCCAGGCCAGTCTGTAAATGCGGTGGCGCTGTCAGTCACCCCTCAGGATTTCAGGATCGCCTCTCTCTAACAGTCACAATGAGAGAACTTTGCAAATATTTCCAAAAACCTTCTGAAACTCATGGAAACTTGACCCAGCATTTCAAACCAGATGTGCATGCTTTTAAAATTTCTCCTTCCTTCTGTATTTTCTCATACATTAATTGGTTAGATTGGATTTGCGTTCAAATTATACATTATATCCACATCGTAGGCATCAAACTAGAGTTCTAAATGCAAAAACTTCATTTGTGGTTCCCTGCTAGAAAACAAAAATGATGTTTAGGGGATTCAAATAGCCCACAGCATTCTTGCCTTTCTCGTGCAGTTTTCTTGGAAGAGATAAGAAGAAATCAGACCGCTCTGCCACAGGCCGCCCATGAGCAAACAACTGAAGGACTCCAGATCTACTGAGCACCTTTTACTGAACCCGCGACTGGACGCAGCACTGTCATAGACGTTATCTCAGTGATCCTCCAAACAAGGCAGATGTTATGACTTCCATTTGACAGATGAGGAAACTGTGGTTAGAGATTAAGTAACGAGTGTAAATCCACAAAACCTGCTATGCAGTACAGCTCAGATAAGATCACACATCTCTTCTGCTTTCCCAGAGAGTTCTGTCTCCACATTTCATTTCTCCTTCCTATCCCATCTTCCCCCTAGGAGATCAGGTGATTTTTCTTGTAGTCATTTGTTGGGGTTTAACACCACCTCTACGGTTGCCATATCCCCAATAAAGGGCTAAGGAAAAAGCCTATGGAAGTTTCCAGCATGAGCTTTGGTTTGTGTCAGCTAATAGCAACTATCAATACACTATTTCAAAGTCAACTTGAATCTTCCAAATCAGACAAAAGCCCTAAATATCTGGTGGGGGGATTAAAACTGCTTACTTCTTTAATTACAAGTTATATCACTCCATTTTATACATGGATAGTTAAAAAGCCACCGCAGGCTATAAAATCATTGGTTAATGAAAAGAACATCCTAAGGTTTTGATTTATTGTCCCTGCTATCAGAGACAACCACAGCCACCGTTACAAATGTGTAAACAACCTCAATGAAGGTTTAATGTGCTTTTATCACAAGCCTCCATTGTCTGCTAGCTGCCAGAAGAAGCTTTGTGCTTCTGAACACTGTGTAATTAAAATCCTTTCACTCAAAAAGAGAAGAAGAGACAGTTATCAACTAATTTATGAAACAGGGAGAATCTTATATTACCAACAAGAGCAGCAGCAGGGATTTTGATTTAGGTGTGGACATTATTAATTGCCACTGAGACTTTAGAGGCAGACTTCTCAGACAGCAAGCCTTCACAGGAGGTTGTGTCTAGGTGATAATAACAGATGATAGTGAACAGATCCAGCTTCCAGAGTTGCTTTCAATTACCTGCGTTCCTGCCTGGGAGAGCTCAGAGGTGGGTTCCTGAAAGTGTCGCCTGTACCAGGAGTTCAGAGTGCAGTGTTAGCTGGACTGAAGAACAAGGGGGCGCTCACTAGCCCCATGACCAGACCCAATCAGAGCAGTCACACAACAGAAAGATGCACATTCACTACCTCCTTCTCCTTAGGGGGTCTTTTCCTGTGGAATTGGTCAGAGATGTAACAACTCCCAAATATTTTGAAAGTTACCAACAGGAAAAACAACCACCCCAGGAGTCAAGGGTTCCTGATAATCTACATTGTCCCATTAAAATCAGAACATCATAACATTTTATATGTCACAAATATGATTGCTCTTTTGACTTTTCTAAGTTATTTTAAAAGGTAAAAATATTTTTAGCATGCAGGCTGTAGAGAAACAGGTATAGATTTGGTCTGAAGGGTATACTCTGCTGACCCCTAATCTAAATAACTGGAAAACGAAATGCAATTGATGTCAAAGTAAACAAAGCTTGAGTATAATATAAAAACAAAAATTAAAGTAAATGCAAAAATTCAAAAATAAATCATTACTCATATCCTCTAAAAGTTATTTCATTCTAAAATATATTCAAAATTGCCTACTAAAATAAAAACTGCAAAATATACATTTCAATCAATAATTATCTGAAAAATTCTCAACTTCTTTTTCAGCTCCCATAATTCTTAGCTTTTTTTTTTAAAATGCTAGTGACAAGCATGGTCCATTTTCAGTTTTAATTTGAAATTGAAGGTCTTTATTTTAAGCCCCTTCTGTTCACTTCCCGATTCTAATTAACAATTTGTACACTTGAGAAATATAGCATGGCTTATTTTAAGACTAATTTTTTTCAGAGTGTCCTACTTAATTTGTACTCAGCCTGAGAAGTTAGAGATAACAGCTTTTAATTACTGAAAAACAGGTTTTAAAAAGGCTTAGGCATGCTAAATATTTCATATATTCTTTGAAATATATTCTTTAACCTAAACAGATATCTCAATTCTGATGATCTGTTCCAGTAAAATTCAAACATGTATGATTGCTTTTTTGCCATAATGTTGTATCATGGGATATTCTGTGAGACGATGCCGATGGAAAAAGGAAAATTAACACAGGTGGTTGTAAAATACCTCAATATTCACTGTTGCTGGGAACCGCCTTGCCTGGTTTCAGAAGCTGTAACTCCCCCATGGCTAAGGTTGAGTGGAGAGACCTTGGGACCATAAGCCACTAAGGAGACAAAGCATATCTCCTGGCAGAGGCGTTGCCTCTGCTCCCTTTTACTTCACCTTGCTTGGTTGTGAGCGAATGACTGGTTAGCCAATGATGGGTAAGATTCTCCAAGGGAGGGACGACCTAAGACAGGCATGGTCACGAAGGGGTCCTCAGGGAAGGACTTGGGGGTGATGGACCCTCCCCCCTCAGCTTTGACATATCCTGAGTCCTCATTTTGTCTGCAAGAAGTCTCCTAATCTCTTGGCTGCCTGGATTCCCCTGCTTGATTTAAGCCTGAAACAATGCTGGATGGAGGGTGGTGCAGCCCTGGGCAGGAATGGGTGGTTCCCCAGGGCAATCAGGCCTAAGAAAGAATGTATAAAATCCTGTGAAACCTGCTTTGCTAATACCCTCAATTTTCTGATAAAGGTCCAATCATGAAATGAGTTTGTTGCCCAAAGTTTTATAGCCCTTTAGCTAACTGACCCTGACTCAGAATAAGCCCTCATAGTTCTTTGAATGGTATGTGTTGTCTGATCCTTACTGACTGACAATGATTGATTGCCTGTATTCCTGTGCAAATTGAACCCAATAAAAGCCCACTGAGGAGCAGGTTCCTGGCCCTTCTTTTTTGAGAGACCAGCCACCTCTCCTCCCCAAGCAGATCATGTCTTGGTAGACTTATTCTCATCTGGGATAGACTTATTTTCATCTGTGATGTTTCTTTTAAAGAAAAGAAAAATCTCTATTTTTCTTTAAACAGTTTATTTATGTATTTTTTGAGAGAGGGAAGGGAGGGAGAAAAAGAGAGAGAGAAACATTGATGTGCGAAAAAAACATTGGTCATCTCTTACACACCCCCAACTGGGGACCTGGCCCACAACCCAGGCATGTGCCCTGACTGGGAATCCAACCAGTGATCTTTCGGTTTATGGGACGATGCCCAGCCCACTGAGGCATACCAGTCAAGGCTACACTGTTTCTTTTAACTTTAGAAATTCTGTGATTCAGGAAATTTCCTTACACTCAACCTCTTTCTCCCCTTCATCCTTCTGGGTTTATCTAAATGATGGAATGCCACACATCTCAGCTTGAACACCCTTTCCTTTATGAACCCTACCTGTCTCCATAAAAGTTTTATGCTCCCACCTCCATGTTACCAATACTCTTTGTGGTTACATTTCTTATTAAAGCTACCTAGCTCTTTGGCAAAATTTTAATTACATCTGTAGATTGTGATGTCACTAATGGATAGGACTGCAATTTTATTCACCTTTGGATCCTTTCAATCACCATGACATAAGGCAAGATACATGTGCTCAGGAAATTACGTGGACCCTGGCTTGTGGGGTCTGCCACATTGTGGATAAGGCATGAGACATTCACATGGACTACCGAGCCTGGTGGAAGAAAAGGGACAGCATGGCTTTTCTCTCAAGGGGAGCAAAAGCCTTGGCCCTTGCTGTAACTGACCTTTATTGGGTTTCTTGGTACATTACATTATGGTCCTCATTTACTATGTACAGGTTCTCTTTAGATGGTTACCTTTTATAGACAACAAAGGAGATGCTGCTGCTAATCACATCACAGAAGGAGGATATTTGCAAATGAAAAGGGATAAGTGGTTGGACCGGTTACATTGGTTCTTGCAAGGTTTAGCATGAATTTTAGGAAGTTACAGTAAGCACTTGCTGTCTCAATTCAGGGTGAGGGAGTTTTAGCAAAAGCAAGTCTCACAGCAGTCCAGGCACAGTGCAAGCCTGATTCCCCATGGGAGAACCTATCCATGGACATGGGTCCTGTGCATCTCCAAGTGGGAGCTGGGCCCATGCCATGCAGAACAGTCTCCTACAAGAAAATACATGAACAATTTATTTATTCATTCAGTAGATATTTGTGAAGTGCTGATTCTAGGTGCTGGAGATGCAACACTGAACAAAACAAACTAAAATCCCAGCTCTTGTAGAGGGTTCATTCTATGGGAGGAGACAGACAATATACCAGACAAGCCAGTCAAGTATACAGTATGTTTAATAATTATAAAAGCATTGGAGAAAATTCAAGCAGAGAAGGGCACATAAGTTGTGTTGAGATGTGATTGGTTCACTGAGATTGTGACATTTAAATAAAGACAAGGAAGAAAGGAAGTGAACCAAATAAGTAACAGGCAAAGAACAAGGTAGTATGCTTGGTGTCCTGGAGTATGCCAGTGTGGCTGGGATGGAATAAGTGAGTGAGAAACAGTAAGGGTGAAGGTCAGAGGAAAGATGAGGAGTCAGAGCTACAGCCTTGAATGTTATTGAAAAACTGTGGTCTTTATCCCAATTGAAATCCATTGGAGGGTCTTGAGCAGATTAGTGACTTAATATTCAATTTAGATTTTAGCATGATCATATTCATTAAAAGTATATACCTGTGGAGAAACTGATGCATAAAGAAGAGAGCATTTTGCCTAAAGTCATACAGCTAATATCTGGAAAATATGGAACCAGAACTCAGGCTTCTTAGCTTGAGTCTGATTCTTTTTCTAATATGGCTCACTCAGAGGTGGTTCTCAGGAGTGTGAATATGGTTGAAAAGAATGATTTTGTTTACCTGTAAATTACTCATCGATTATGTCTAGGGCCAGTTGATTACTTGCAAGAAAAATAAAATGAAAGAAATCAATCTTGATATTTTAACTGGCTAACCCCACTCCACATGTATTGAATATTTAAAATGTGCATATGTTTGTCATTGTCCAGATAGCACATGTGGATGTGAGAATTACTTTTCATTTCTCTGCCCTTGGGCTATTTAAGAACCAAATTTGTCTCTTCAATTTTATTTATATTCATGACAAGTATCACTTGGGGAGCAGTTATCCACGAATGTCAAAGCTACATGGCATTCCTTTCTTTAAAATTATCTAAATATATTTGCATATAAATAATATCAAACATATTTGTTTTATTTTTTTCCCCTCTATATTAGGAACCTTAGCTATAGGTGATCAACCTGTTTAGGTTACATATACACAAGATTAATCACTTATGTCCCTGAAATGCCAAATCTCTATTCTTGAAATTAGAAAGAGTGTCCACTTGTACAACAGACAAGTGATATATAACACAAAGCATTGCCAGTATTACAATATTGCTAAGTTGCTATGTGAAATAAAATTCCTGAGTAGCACATTTATATTATTTATCATTTCATTGGCAAAAGTATATTTTGGATGTTGGTTAAATAAATTATTGAAATAAATAAAAGTGATGCCATATGAATGCTTTTAACAGAGGAAGAGATGCAAGTATTTAATAGGTTTTCACTGAAGACAATGGATAAAACACCTGAAAATGAATTGTAACTATCATTAAATTTTTTTAAATTCAACTTTATTGAGGTATAATTGACATAAAATAGTAAGAGATTTAATGTAAGTCAGGTGATTTAATATATGTATTTTAAACGTTTAACAATTGTGAAACGTTGTCCCCATCTGGTTAACATACCTGTCACCTTACATGTTCATGTTGGTGTCTGTGTGAGAGAACATTTAAGTTCTATTCTCATAGCAAATTTCTATTATACAAAACAGTGTTATCAACTGTAGTCAGCATGTTTTACTGTAGATCCTCAAACCTAATTCATCTTCTAGCTGAAAGTACATCCTATTACCAGCCTCTCTCTATTTTCCCCACCCCCAGGCCTCTGGCAATCACTTTCCTATCTGTATTTCTTTCCTATAACTTAATTTTTTTTTTAGATTCCACATATGCAATATTTGTCTTTCTCTGTGTGGCTTATTTCACTTAGCATAATGCCCTTGAGCAAATGGCAGGATTTCCTTCTTTCTCATGGCTGAATAATTTCCACTATATATGTGCAGTGGAATTACATATATTTTCCATCATATATATAGAGAGAGGAATCAAGAAGCATGATGCCTCCAGCTTTCTTCTTCTTTCTCGGGACTTTTTTGGCTATTAGAGGTCTTTTGTGGTTTCATACAAATTGTAGGCTTGTATTTCTATTTCTGTAAAAGATGCCATTGGGGTTTTGATAGGGATGGCAGTGAATCTCTAGATTGTCTTAGGACATCTTAAAATATCAGTTCTTCCACTGATTGAGCATGGAATAGCTTTTCATTTATTTGTGTCTTTTCCCTGTTCCCTTCATCAGTGTCTTACCATTTTCAGTGTATGCATCTTTCACCTCTTTGGTTAATTTGTTCCTGGGTATTCTATTATTTTGATGCAATAGTAAATGGAATTGTTTTTAAATTTCTATTTCTCATAGTTCATTGCTAGTATATAGAAATTTAACAGATTTTTGTATATTGATTTTGTACCCTGAAACTTTACTGAATTTGTTTACTAGTTCTAAAAATTTTTTGGTGGAGACTTTAATGTTTTCTGTATATAATATCATGTCACCTGAAAATAGAGACAGTCTCACTTCTTCCTGTCTGATGTGAATGCCTTTTATTTCTTTTTCTTATCTATTGTTCTGGCCTGGATTTCTGGTACTAAGTTGAACAAAAGGGCCAAGAGTGAACATCCTTATCTTGCTTCTGATCTTAGAGGAAAGGCTTTCAGCTTTTCACCACTGAGTATGATGTTAGTTTTGGGCTTGTCACAAATGGCCTTTATTATGTTGACGTGCATTCCCTCTGTATTCAGTTTGTTGAGAGTTTTTATCATGACTGAATGTTAAACTCTATCAAATGTCTTTTCTGTATATATTGATATAATTATGTGATTTTTATCCTTCATTTTGTTAATGTGGTTTACTACATTGATTGATTTGCAGATGGTGAACCATCCTTGCATCCCTGGAACAAACCCCACTTGATCATGGTGTATGACCCTTTTAACATATTGTTGAATTGGGTTTGCTAACATTTTATTGAGAATTTTTGCATCTATGTTCATCAGGAATATTGGCCTGTAATTTTCTTTTCTTGTAGTGTCTTTGTTTAGTTTTGATATCAGGTTAATGCTGGACTCATAAAATGGGTTTGGAAGTGTTCCTTCCTTTTCTGTTTTTTTGAAGAGTTTGAGAGGTATTGGTGTTAATTCCTCTTTAAATGTTTGACAAAATTCACTAGTGAAGCCATCTGATCCTGGACTTTTATTTGTTGGCAAGTTTTAGATAACTGATTCAATCTTCCTACTAGTAATTGGTCTGTTCAGATTTTTTACTTTTTCATGATTCAGACTTAGGAAATTGTATGTTTCTAGTAATTCATCTATTTATCCTAGATTGTCCAATTTGTTGACATTATTGTTTTTACAGTAGATATTAAATTTAGGGGGAGATCCCTATGTTTTCAGATAAAAATACAAAATCCCAGAATAAACTCCTCCAGTAGATAAGGGTTAGGGAATGACCTAGACCCAGATGCTGTTACTCCTCTTCCATTACTGTCAAAAGCACTAGGCCCTTCATTGAAACATTAGTAGGATGCAATCAGCTGCAGAATGGTAGTATAACAGACTTATTTATGTAAAATTTAGAGGTTGCAAAGTGCAGTCACCTCGCATCTCATATGTTGTTGCATCAGTTTGGTTATACTCTATAACTTACCTAGCATTATCATTAGTAGTTTGTGTGTAAACATACCACTCAGGGCTTCACCAACTGCTGACTCTCCAGACCCATCTCTTACATGTCCCACCATATTTAAAGTTAAACACTATCCAATAAAAGCTGAGATACATCACCTCCCCACCCACTCTCTCATCATGTCTGCTAAACCACGGGTTGTCAAATATGTAGACTGGATCAGCAACATTTCAGAAGACAGGCTGTTACCTTCTGTTATTATTATTGTTGTTGTTGTTAGGGGCAAAGGCTACTTCATGGGGTTACCAATCTTTTATTTGATCAATGAAAGTTAAAAGTACCAATTCCTAGAATCACTATTTTACTCTGTGATTTTCAATGAATCAGGAATTTGTTCAAAGTTAGCTGGTGTGAGGCTCTTCAGGACTTACACCTTGGTCTTCTGACTCTTAAGCCAGTGTTAAAAATTGCAGTTTAGTCCTAAAAATTACTGTAGACTAGTAACAAAATCATCATTATTAGATACCTGAAACAAGAGAATAAGTGTGGTGGGGCTTGACTGGCGGGTGAGGGTTGTTTATTCAAGGAAGAAAAGATGGGCGATGTCCTTATGGGAGCCTGAAACCAGCTGGAAAAGGGCCATTTAGCAAGTTAATAGTTCGGAGTCTGAAAAATTATAGAGGACATAACAAATATGAGGTGGTGTGTGATGAAAATCATAATATCAGGTGCACTTAAGAAGTGGAGGCTCATCAAAGGAGTTGGAAAGATGCAAGACAGGAAAAAGGGGGAGATGTTGAAGATAATGGTTAGAAAGACTCCTGCTAAGATGAGGAATTAGACAAGAATCAGAGATTTGGGATAGAAATAAATAGGGATATCTGAAAAATGTAGTGAAGGTAGTAATGTGTTACTTTATAAACAAATTAATACAGACATTCAAAGCACCAGTGAATGCTCACTAATTCTGGGCTACTAAAGCATAGCTTTTTCAATGTCATTAATTTTGCAGTTAATCATATGCTGTATTGTGACATTCCTTATATTGTTGTTTGAATAGTTATTACCTCTTGCATTATTTAACTTTTTGTCTGATTATATCTTATCTCTTCAGGATGTTTTAGGATAAGGGCATTATAGGTGAAGGCAGCTGGTGGGAGCAAAATCTTAAAATTATGTGTGAAAGAAAAAAATTCTGGGTTGTGAACACATTTTTAAAAAAAACGTTTATTTTTTATTTTTTAGAGAGAGAAACATCACTTGGTTGTTCTACTTATTGTTCAACTTGGTGTTCTATTCATTGGTTGATTGAGTCTTGTGTGTGTCTTGACCAGGGATCAAACCCACAACCTTGGCATACTGGGATAATGCTCTAACCAACTGAGCTGCCCAGTCAGGGCCTATGAACAGATTTTATCTGGAATATCCAAGATAGTTGGTATATCCCAACTCAATGTGGATTATGCAAGCAAAATGTCAAGTATGTAGATATATATTTATTATTTGGCAGTGAGGAGATATTAAATGAATTAAAACAAGTCACAAGTTACAACATTAGTGTTATAAGATTTCATATGAGATAAATATTTCTAGCAGAGAGTACCACTGACCTTAGAGCAGTTTTTTTAAAATTTTATTTTAATTATTGTTCTTGTACAGTTTTCTGTCTTTTACTCCCATCCCAGCCCACTGCCCTAGCCCTCCCCACTTCCCTCCCATTTCAACCCGCCCCCCTAGTTTTTGTTCATGTGTCCTTTATACTTGTTCCTGTAAACCCTTCCCCTGAAATTCCCTCCCCTTTCCCCTCTGGTGACTGTCAGCCTGTTCTCAATTTCAGTGTCTTTGGTTATATTTTGCTTGTTTATTTGTTTTGTTGATTAGGTTCCTGTTAAAGGTGAGATCATATGGTATTTGTCTTTCACTGCCTGGCTTATTTCGCTCAGCATGATGCTCTCCAGTTCCATCCATGCTGTCATGAAGGGTAGGAGCTCCTTCTTTCTTTCTGCTGCATAGACATTCCATGTGATCTCCATTTCTGTGTTTCTGCTCCTGTTCTAGTTCTTTGCTTAGTTTGCTTTTGTTTTAGATGTGGTTGTTAATATCTGTGAGTTTGCTATCTTTTTACTGTCATATTTTATCTTCTTTTTCTCAGATAAGTCCCTTTAACATTTCATATAATAAGGGCTTGGTGATGATGAACTCTTTGAACTTGACCTTATCCGAGAAGTGCTTTATCTTCCCTTCCATTCCAAATGACAGCTTTGCTGGATAGAGCAATCTTGGATGTAGGTCCTTGCCTTTCATGACTTGGAATACTTCTTTCTAGTCCCTTCTTGCCTGGAAGGTCTCTTTTGAGAAATAAGCTGGCAGTCTGATGGGAACTCCTTTGTAGGTGACTGTTCCCTTATCCCTTGCTGCTTCTAGAATTCTCTCCTTCATTTTCATCTTGGCTAATGTCATTATGATGTGCCTTGGTGTGTTCCTCCTTGGGTCCAACTTCTTTGGGACTCTCTGAGCTTCCTGGACTTCCTACTAGTTTATTTCCTTTGCCAGATTGGGGAAGTTCTCCTTTATTATTTGTTCAAATAAATTTTCCACTTGTTGCTCTTCCTCTTCCCCTTCTGGTACCCCTATAATTTGGATGTTGGGATGTTTAAAGATGTCCTGGAGGCTCCTAAGCCTCTCATTTTTTTAAATTCTTGTTTCTTCATTCTTTTCTGTTTGTTTGTTTCTTCCTTCTGGTCCACTCCATTGATTTGAGTTCCAGTTTTCCCCCCATCAACTATTGGTTCCCTGTGTATTTTCCTTCATTTCACTTATTGTAGTCTTCATTTGTTCATCTAATTTGCGACCAAAATCAACCAATTCTGTGAACATCCTGATCACCAGTGCTTTGAACTGTACATGTGATAGGTTGGCTATCTCTTGGTTGCTTAGTGAAATTGGCTCTGGGGCTTTGATCTGTTCTCCTGTTTGAGCCAATTTGGGGCAGGGGTCTGGTCGAGGCTGTTATGTAATGAGGGGCAGAGCGTTAGGTGTTCACCAGGGCGGGGCAGCCCAGTTGCTGGGTAGTGATCCTGTATGTGGGGGTGGGGTCTGAGAGGGAACAATGGCCCTTGCTCTGCTCTCTCTCAGATTCCAGTCCCTTCCACTGCTTTCCCCAAGCAAATTGGGCTCTTCTGGTGCTGATTTCCATGTGGGTGGGCTTGTGTACGTTCTAGGACCCTGTGGGTCTCTCCAACAAACTCTTCTGTGAGGCTGGGAGTCTCTCCCGGCACTTCAACCAACCCTCACAAATGTTTTCAGTTGTTGCTTTTAGGCTTTATTTTCCCGGTGCTGAGGCCCTGGGTTGCACAGTCTTGCTGACCATTTTCACCTCGTTTATCTGCATGCGAATGTGTGACTGCGGTCAGCCACCTTGTGTGCCTCGCTGGGTCTGCTCGTTGCCTCCCCATGCCCTGTAACCAATGCCTGTGCACCTGGGGTGTGCTAGCTGCCATCTGCGCATCTGGGACCATTAGCCACTGCTTTTTCCTGCCTCGATCCCTCTCCTCTGGCCACCAACTCCACCCCCTCTTACTGGTCTGGGTGAATCGTTGTCAGACTTCTGTACAATTCAATTTTCAATCTGTTCTCATTGTTTTTTTGGTTCTAAATTTTTGTTGTCCTTAATTTTGGTTGTGAGAGGAGGCACAGTATGTCCACCTATGCCTCCATCTTGGCCCCAAAAGTCCATTAGAGTAGTTTTCAAAGGAAGCTACAGAAACTTCCCTGGAAGATTTTAAAGGAATAGCTAACACAGTTTGGGCATGCTAGAGAAGGGATTTCAAATGCCAGGTGGTGGACCAGTGCTTATCTGTGCTAGATTTTCACAGGTATCCAGTGAAATAAGGAAAACAAGACAAAAGCAGTTAATAGATAAAGATTTGGATTCATAGATGGCACTGTACAGGTATAGTTGCTGGATATTCTTTTCTGAGGAGGACTTTTAATTCTGCACTTCATGATTTTTTCCTTTCTAGATTTGGAGAGTTAAAATATTTTTAATGAAATCCTGCTGATAGTAGAAATTGGTATTTTTAAAATGTCATTACTTGTAAAATAAAAATGGGCATTCCTATCACATAAACTTTTGCCCTGTCAACAGGTGTCTTTTTAAATGTTGCTGTCTCATGCCATCCATGGGTGGACAATCCCTAGGCTATGGGCATGGTGGGAGACGTGGGCAGCGGGGCAAGGCAGCTCAGCTTTCACTGGATGATCTTAACTTTACATCCTGTGGGGCCTGTGAGAGATGGGTGCAGAGAGTCAGCCAATATGTGAGCCTAAAGAGGCATGTCTAGACAAAGTTATTAGTCACAATGACAGGCAACGGCCATTGAATGCCTACTCTATGCCATTATGTGAGGTAGATATAACCATCCACCCATGTTTACAGATGACAGACCTGAGTGGTAGGGAGAGTAAGTAACTTGCCCAAGTGTACAAACTGGCAAAGTGCTGACACTAGGATTTGAACACAGGTTTTCGTGAACTTAGTGCCTCGAAGTGAGGCACTTACTCACTGTGTTCTTCCGGCTTTCATTAACGTTTAAGGAGCTGTTAAAAACCCTGAGTACAGAAACTCCAAGAGGACCAATGTGGAGGGATAAGTTAAAAACCAAGAGGGGGGTCCTTAGCCAACAGAAGGGTTATTGTAAGTCACAAGGATAATTCATCTGTCTGGCAGGGGAGGTAGCTAAAACACAAGAGCTATCTATTGCTTTCGGCCAAGCTGAGATCACTAGAGGCAAGGAGGATGAGCTATTTGTGGAGCTGTTTGGAAGGAAGCTGTATTGGAAAGAAGAAAAGGCTACAGAGTCAACTGAACCACATCACTGGACTCCAAGGGATGGCTCCAGATCACAGCAACCAGATAAACAATTTGAGACAGCACATAGAAAAGAAATCAAAGCAAAGACACCTATGCTTGGGCTTAGGACTACCACAGGGTATATATTGTTTATTAATTCAACAAGTGTTTTAAGTGCTTGTTGCATGCCAGGGACTGTTCTAGACACCACAGAACAATGGTGAACAGGCAGACAAACTCCCTGCCTGCGTGGACCTTACTTTCCAGTGTGAGGAACAATAAACATAAATAATATGGGAGAAGACAGAGAGATAGAGAGTAACAGAGTGGTGCTATGTCAGACACTTAGTGGTGATGTGCATCACCCACCCCAGCACTCAACTCCCACTCTCAAGAAAATTAGTACGTCTCGACATACCACCCCCTAACACAGCAAATCATGTAGTAGCCTGGGACATACAGTTTCTGCTACAGAATATTCTAAAAGTAGAATATCTGTCCACAGAGCAATATCAATAGAGACAGACCAATATGATTATGCTTTATATCAGAAGACAGGCCTGTCAAGCCTGCCATCTCTCTCAAGTACCTGCCCAGATCCTTTTCTCTTTCGGGTGTAAAGATGCTAATGAATTCAGCCCCATGCAGGCATCACTCCACAGTATCACCGTCAGGCTCAATTCTTGTCATGAGACTAAACACCAGATTTAAGAGTCAATGTGTGGAGGATGACTTACCTCTAAGACTGTGAGGTGCCTTATTTTTCACTGAAACAGTTTTGAAACATTATAGCATTACCCACAAATCAGAAACATCCAAGGAAATGAGTGGACCCCTCAATCCTGTGCATACGTGTGCATTAGCTATAAAAGTATCTGATGACCATACATTGATAAACACGATCTCAATTCTGTCCCACCTTGGGAAAAAAAGGTCAGAAAAGCCCCTGCATGATGCAGGGGTTTGTAAGTTGAGAATTTTGTCAAACTTGGAACCCATGGGTCACTCCCTCCTCCCTCTCCCCAGTCCTTTGTACTAGCTGTATCCCTCATTTCTGCTGCTGGAACGGCACAGGTGACAGTCAATTTCTTTCCATTCCAAACCACACAGCACTTTAAAATCTCTGACAGTGGAACTGAGGAAATATTGTCTCTGGGAAAGCCTCTGGGAGGATATGATAAACATTTTCTGTTACAGATTCATTCTAGAAATGCTCATGAAACATCTACTATATGCTAGACACAAAGACACAAAGATGCAAGCTTCTTTGCAGTGCAAGGAAAAGAACAAAGATTATTTAACTGTGAGTTCTGCTTTTATTGCCATTGATAACTTCTATGATTTAGTTCCTATACTAATAGTTCTAGGAAATCCACATCTTTAAGGCTACAGAGTCCTTCATAACAAATCAGAGAGTATTTTTATTGTGTGTCTACTATGTGTTCAACTTCTAAAAGTAACATTCTCACAAAATATGTTTTATTGGTCATACAGAAGACTGCATTAAACTCCAAATCCCTGTTTCCCAGCTTTGCTAATACGCATTTTTATCTTGAGATCAATGGACAGAAGTCACTGTGATGGCAGAAAAAAGCAAAAACTGTCTTTCCTTTCAAAAGATCCCCAGTTCTGTATTAATCTATTATTGAAGCCAGCAACATGCAAAATAGGTAGGCAGCATTGTGAGAAAAATAAGGAGCAAAGATGGGTATTTTAGAATTAGCTTGTCCAAAGAAATTCATAGTTTTCATTAAATAAAAGCTAAAGAATTTCTATTTTCCTATTTTGATTCAGGTATATTCTGACTTCCCTTTTTACTCTTCCCCAGGTACCTTGTAAAAATAGAACTCATTATCAATATCAAAAAGTATGCCTTTATTTTTCTGGCAGAATAGGGCTAAATAGTATCACCAAACAAATGACCTTCAATGAGATAATATCAGTTTGCAGTTCCAAACATTACCTCCAACTGAGCTGACACTGCCTGACTAAATGCCAGGGTCTACACAGCAGAGATGACAGGTAATTGTCCAGGTTTTAGATAAAATAGTTATTTGGGGGGTGATCAGGCTGGAGGGTGTTTTGCTAGGGGTCTCCCAGAAACCCAGATAATGAAGCATGACAATTTTATCTACCAAAGCCTGCCAGATGGCTGCTTGCACAGATGTGTGTCTGTCTGGTGGGGAGGAGCAATCACTGTTGTATTTATTCAATATTTCATTATTGAACAAGCTGTGAGGGCCCATCATCCTTTGGGTTCATTACTATCACATTACTAGCTCTCAAACCAACATAGCAGCTGCTGTATTTATTTATCATCTCTGTCCATATTTCATCTGCTCTTTATGAAATAGGAAATTTTTCTTACTATCTAAATACAAGGTACTGGATTATTGTTTACTTTCTTATATACCACATAAGAATAACTATTATTTATTAAAGTAATTTACTTACTTATTAGGCCAATTTTTAAAAATCTCTTTATGCTACTCTTTTCACTTTTTAAATGAACGTAAGTCTATTGTGACTATTTGTTTTTCCTTGGAAACTTCTCCTAACCTAGACCTTGATCATCACCCACTAGACACACTCAAATGAGGGTCAGAAGAGCAAATATAAGTTTATTTTTGAAGAGTCTGTAATTGGGAATATTTGGAAGTAGGAAATTGAGATGAAGGGGAGGGAAATGGGGTAACCATTGAGTGTTAACAGTGAGTGTTAACAGTGAACTATGTTTCTATTAATGCAGTTTTCTCTAGAAGTGCCAAGCCGCCCTGGTATAGAGAAAGCGATCAACATCCCGGACAGCCGGGATGCTGAAGTACTCGGGAGAGTTCTGCCAGAGGGCTCAGCCGTGCAAACAGCGCCCCCTGAGACAGACAATAGACAGAGCGGAAGTAGAAGGGGCAAGGTCCCCCTGACGGAGGAGTATGCTCAGTGTCAGGAACACAGGCTCCCGGGAAGACACACACATCATGGGCTTAGTCTCCAGAAGGAGCTTTCCCTGGGCCTCCCTAGAGTTTGTTTGGGCAGCTGAGATGAAGTGGAGATGGGAGAGTTATTTCAGAACAGTGAACACAGGAAAAATTTCCATATAGTTCCCAGCTTATCTGTGATGCTGGTTTTGGTTTCAGGGAGAGAAAAAGCAGTTCTTGGTAAAATATAACTAGTCACATATCACATTATGAAAGAGCTGCCTTATTCCTGAATCTTGGCCTTGTCAGGCAATTTTAATAGTTCAAACATGGGAGAATGGGGAAATACCTTGAAAATAAACAACTATCTCCACAGGCTGTAT
Source organism: Glossophaga mutica (assembly GCA_039655065.1). NCBI lineage: Eukaryota > Metazoa > Chordata > Mammalia > Chiroptera > Phyllostomidae > Glossophaga > Glossophaga mutica. The sequence continues at coordinate 198,441,832 of CM077304.1, forward strand.
GATTGTTCTTCAGTAAAACTCCCTGGCTGCCTTTTCTTTCACAGGAAAGACTAGAAAATTTTTCACCGTCCTCTTCAACAACATTTGGAAGTGGGGAAACATTAAAGAATGAACAAAATGGTTAGTTTATCTCCCTGGCCCTTTAGACATGGGAGTAGTTAAAAATCACCATCATTATTGACTAATCCTCACATATATTTAATGACTGACAAGTATTTCATTTTGAAAAAAAGGAGAAATCTTCATCAAAGGAAGGAAGAAATGAACAGGGAAAGGCAGGAGAGAGGACCAGTACCAACAAACCCAGGCTGAACTGCCGGAGACATTTAGTATCTGAGAGAACAAGGCTTGCCATCTTGCTTCAGGCTTCTATTTCAGTTTAGCTACGAAACCCAAAACAGAAAATGATCTGATAGCATCTCCGTGTGATCGACATATGACTTTAAACACCATCTATATGGCTAGAATTCTCAAATGTGTATCTCTAGCTCATACTTCTCTCCCAAACTCCAGATATAACCCAAATCTCTACTGATCTCTCCCTAAATCTTTCATATTCATGCCCTCCCCTCATTCATTTGATAGGAATTCCAACATTTCAGTGTGTCCTGGCCAAAAATACATGGAGTCATTTTTGAATACGCTACTTTTTTAGAGTCACAACCCACATCCAAACTCTTAGAGAATGATATTGAATCTACCTTAAAAATATATCCAGAACCCAGTTTTCTCACCTCCCCTGGTCATGGTCTTTAGCACCATCATCTCTTTCCTGGGTTACTGTGATAGGTTCCCTACATTCTCATTGCTCCCCACAGTCTATTCTCAAAACTATTCTCTATTCCAGAGAGAGCCTCTTAAAATGTACATCAGGGCAAACAATGCTTCTCCTCCAACCCTGCAATGGTTCTCATCTCTCTCGGAGTGAAACTGGATACTTTGTAATGGTCTGTGTGGTCCCATATGGTCTCCTTCCCCACAGTTACTTTTGTGAAACATCTCCTACCTCCTTGCTCTTTCTGCTGCAGCCCATCTGTCCTTCTTTCTCTTCCTTCAATACTCTGGACATGCTCCTACCTCAGGACCTTTGCACTGTCTGTACCCTCTGCCTGGAATGCTCATACCTAGACAACTTCTTGAATAATTCTTTCATCTCTATCAAACAAATGTCACCTTTTCTAAAAATGAATAATTTTAACAGCAACTCTACCCTCTCTCGCATACCCCTATTTCACTTTTTCTTCTATTCAGATTGTTTTTTACTTTCTAATCATGTATTGTACTTTTTAAAATATTTTTATAGACTTCCGGCCAAGATGGAGGCGTAGGCGGACACACTGTGCCTCCTCTCACAACCAAAATTAAGGACAACAAATATTTAGAAACAAGAAAACAACCAGAACTTATAGAAAACTGAACTGTACGGAAGTCCAACAACCATTCATCCAGACCGGTAAGAGGGGCGGAGTTGAGGCAGGAGAAAGTGGAGGTGCGGACCCGGGAATGCAAGCAGCAGCAGCTGGCAGTTCCCAGGTGCACAGGCGGTGGCTGGCGGTCCCCGGGCCCACAGGCAGCAGCTGGCGGACCCCGGGCACAGGGGGGCAACTGTGCAGACCCAGTGAGGCCGCACAAGGCGGCTGGCTGACTGACCAGGTGGTCTCACATTCGCGCGCACAGACGGTCCAGGCAGAGGGGAAGTGGCAGAAAGGACTGAATCCAGGAGAGAGCAGAACAGGCGCCATTGCTCCCTCTCAGGCCCTGCCCCCACATACAGCGCCACAACCCAGCGACTGGGCTGCCCTGCACTGGGGAGCGCCAGAGGCTCCACTCTTCACTACGTAACAGCACGCGCGTGTGCGCAGATAATCCGGGTGAAGGGGAAGCAGCGGAAAGGGCCGGAGTCCAGGAGAGAGTGGAGCAGGCGCCATTGCTCCTTCTCAGACCCTGCCCCCACCTATAGCATCACAACCCAGCGACTGGGCTGCCCTGCCCTGAGGAACATCTAAGGCTCCACCCCCTCATACATAATAGCCGCGACCAGACTAAAACCAAAACAACAACAACAACAACAAAAAAAACCACCAAAAATGGCTCAAACTGGAAAACAAATAAAAGCCCCAGAGCCAATTCCTCTAAGCAGTGAAGAGATAGCCAACCTGTCAGATGCACAGTTCAAAGCCCTGGTCATCAAAATGCTCACAGAATTGGTTGATTTTGCTCACAAACTAGATGAAAAAATGCAGGCTACAATCCGTGAAATGAAGGAAGATGCATGGGGAACTGATAGAGATGGAAGGAAAACTGGGACTCAAATCAATGGAGTGGACCAGAAGGAAGAAACTAACAACCAAACAGAAGATGAGGAAGAAACAAGAATTCAAAAAAATGAGGAGAGGCTTAGGAACCTCCGGGACATCTTTAAACGTCCCAACATCCGAATTATAGGGGTCCCAGAAGGGGAAGAAGAACAGCAACGAGTGGAAAACTTATTTGAACAAATAATAAAGGAGAACTTCCCCAATCTGGCAAAGGAAATAGACTACCAGGACGTCCAGGAAGCTCAGAGAGTCCCAAAGAAGTTGGACCCAAGGAGGAACACACCAAGGCACATCGTAATTACATTAGCCAAGATTAAAATGAAGGAGAGAATTCTAGAAGCAGCAAGGGATAAGGGGACAGTCACCTACAAGGGAGTTCCCATCAGACTGTCAGCTGATTTCTCAAAAGAGACCTTGCAGGCAAGAAGGGGCTGGAAAGAAATATTTGAAGTCTTGAAAGGCAGGGACCTACATCCAAAATTGCTCTATCCAGCAAAGCTGTCATTTAGAATGGAAGGGAAGATAAAATGCTTCTCAGATAAGGTCAAGTTCAAGGAGTTCATCATCACCAAGCCCTTATTATATGAAATGTTAAAGGGACTTATCTAAGAAACAGAAGATAAAACTATGACAGTGAAAAGACAACAAACTCATAGCTATCAAGAACCACACCTAAAACAAAAGCAAACTAAGCAAAGAACTAGAACAGGAACAGAGCCACAGAAATGGAGATCACATGGAAGGTTAGCAACAGGGGCATGGGAGGGGGGGGGAAGGTACAGAGAATGAGTAGCATAGATAATGGGAAAAAAATAGACAGGGGGAGGGCAAGAATAGTATGGGAAATGTAGAAGCTAGAAAACTTATGACCCATGGACATGAACTAAAGGGGGGAATGTGGGTGGGAGGGGGTGTGTAGGGTGGAGGGGAATGATGGGGGAGAAATGGGACAACTGTAATAGCATAATCAATAAAATATATTTAAAAAGAAAAAAAATAAAATATTTTTATAGTTTATTATCTGTTTCTACCAGCTGGACTAAACTTTATTAGGAATTTTTGTTTTGTTTGCTCTTTTATTTCAGGTGTCAAGAAACGTGCCTGACACATAGTACATGCTCTAGTATTGAATAAATAAAGGTGAAAATAAGCCAGATTTTGTCTGAGGAAAATAGAGAATTTCACAGCAGATGTCTGGCACCAGGGAGTGACCAACTAATGGAGAACTTACTTTTTGATCAAAGCAGAGACCAAGGCTGCCCAGCTCCGAATCACCAGCATTGGGGACTACATCCTGATTTTCCAACAATCGGTCAGTAACTGACTGTGGAATGAAGTTTGGCTCTGCCATGATAGAAAGCTACTGATGGATGTCCTTGAGAAGAAAGGCCCAATGCAAAAAGCATTTATGAGAACATAATCCTGTCGACCTCATGTAACAAAGAATGAAGAGAAAGCACGTGCTTCACCTAAACTAATCCTATCCTCAGTTGAATCTGAGCCTCGCTTTCCCTTGATGGCCTGGTCTAGATGCACTTTTATAGTAACTTGTCATAGCTCAAAACCTAAGCCAGCAAAACACTGCATACTGAAAAACCCCATTTATATGACTTCCTGAAAAAGGCACTCCTGTAGTAAGAGAGAACAGATTTGTGATTGCCAGGGATTGGGAATAAAGGAAGAACCTGACTACAAAAGATATCAGAACTGGTCTGTTTTCTGTTTGTATCAGAACTGGTCTGTTTTCTGTTTGTAGTGGTGATCACGCGATCTCTGCATTTGTTAACACTCATAGTACTAGGCACTAGAATAAGAGAATAGCACTGTGTGTAACTTTTTAAAGTGAAATCCCCCAATTACAAGATTACTGCTGATGCTCTGCTGAAATCTAAGCTGTAAGGCCACATGCTTGTAAATTTGAAGAAAAGTGGAAGCTTAATGGTCCCTGGGCTCCTTCTGATGTTTGCATTGAGCATCTTCAGACAGCCGGGGAGGGCTCCTCTGGGTCCAGATATTTACATTTGCCCAGTCATGCACTATTTGGCAGGGAAAAGTTCTGGGCATGTGTTTACTCTAAGGTATCATTTATTAAACTCACCCTGGCCTGTCACCTCTACATCTGCACTGTCAGCGACCAAATAAGGGAGGTACGCAGATGTCACACCTACTGGTCTTTGTTTTCACAACAGGTCTGCTGTTCACCATAACTGCATGAGACTAGACCTGCTTTCCCTTTCTAAGACTTTGCTATTCGTGATTAGATGACTTCTTTTACAGGAGAACATATTTTCTTCGAGTATCATGTAACCCATCGCTACCCCAACCCCACCTTGCATTTTTTCTACTCTAATCTGTGGTTCATGTGGTATATTATTCATTTTGAAATCAACCTTCATCTTGGAAATTTTAAAGAGATTATACCGATTATTTTGATAAGACCTTGTCTTTAATATGTATTTCACAGTTTACCATACACTTTTATATATATGGCATCTTTTAATTTTCATAGTAATCATTTAAATTGACAGGCAGGTAGTATCATTTCCATTTAAAAAATAAAGGGACAGAGATTCCAAGTAGTTAGGCAACTTTCTAAAGGTCACATGACCCATCAGAGGCAGAACAAAGACAAGGTTCCTATTACACAGAAGGCGTCAGTAACCCTCATTTCTCCTATGAAAAGTGAATTCTCATACCATTTTATGCAACTCTGAAACTTATCAGCATATGATCGTGTTCTTTTTCTCCTTGTCCTCTAAAAGATTGATAGGTACTAAGTTATATAGATATTTGACTCAAACATCAGGGAAATTCCATGTGCACTTCAACTCACGATACTGTGCTTGCATTTTTATTTTCTCCCTGTATATCTTAGCATTGCTTACTTATTTTCTAGGCTGCCTTGTGGATTTTTCACAGATTGCATAATTTTAACCTACATGACATACCAACATGATACACTGAACGGTCTTAAGCACCTGTTTTTGGCACGTGTCTTTGACACCCTGTGAGGTATTTGTTTGGGAAGCTTGAAAGCCAACAAGGTTCTCACTAACTCAGTTTCTCCCATAACATGGTGGTTCTTTTGCAGACTGTGTTAGAGCCTCGTGCCTTCCATTGGCCCCTTGGATGCTCTGCTGTGTAGGGACAGCAGTTGCTGTCACAGACAAATCTTCCAATAGGTAGCTATACGGCACGGTACCTCAGGCCAGTGCTCCACACTCAAGACAGAAGTACTACTTGCCATTTCCAAATCACACGGTACAGTTTAGCCTTTGCCTAGGTTGCTCCCTCTGCTTGGATTGCCGTTCTCTCCCACTGGCTCTGGGAACTTGCCAGACACCTCCTCCACCTTTATGGAGTGGCCTCAGAAAGGGGAACGTCCTATGCTAGATGCGGGGTATTATAGAAGACAGTGAACATTAGCCATTTGGGCAATGGAAGTTCATTAAAGCCACAATGAGATGTCACCACATGCTAAAATTAAAATTAAAATGATTGAAAAGTATCAAGTGTTGGTGAGGAAGTAGAGCAATTGGCACTCTCAAACATAGCTGATGGGAAAGCTATAAAAACACTTCAAAAACTTAAAAAACATCTGGACATCTCTTATAAAGTTAAGATCACCCACTCCATGCAGTCCCAAAATTTACTTTAGGAAAATGAAAACACATGCTCACATAAAGATTTGCATATGAATATTCGTTACAGTTTTATTCATAAAGGCCCCAAACTGGAAACAACCCAAATGTTCACTAACAAATAAATGGCTAAACAATGTTCTAGTAAAAAAAAAAAAAAAAAAAAAAAAAGGGGGTGGGGTGGGGGGTGGAGCAGCCAGATAGGTCCAACAGAAATGTCCCGCCTGACTGCCCACGCGTCTTACCGCCCTCTCCTTAGCTCCCTGTTTGCCCCTGTGACCGCCACCGCGCGCTCCTGGTTTGGTAATAACTCTGTCTTTTGGCTCCTACTCAGGCACCAACATTCTGCAGATACTAAGTCTCATCCTTCAGGGTTTGGTTCAACTACCAGCCCGCCCACCCGCCCTCCCACACCAGCAGAAGCTTTCCTCTCTGCCTGTCCCATCCGGGCGGAATCAGTTGTTCTTCATCTTGCCCCCTGTGACCGCGGGCGCATCAGCACTCCTGGCTCTCTCCCGTTATCTGTCACCTCATTGCGTCCGTAGCCCTTCCACGGAGTGAGATTCCAACTGAATGGTAGTCATCCGTGTTCTCATTACATATCCAGGACGGTACCTGATGCTTAGTCACTTCTCAGTAAGTGTTTTTGCTTCAGTAAATAAATAAATACTTACTTACTCCTTCTTAAGAGTATTTTGTGCATATTGATATATGAGAGAGGGGAAAAGAACTCCAATGAAGAAACAACATTGCCTGCAAAACAGGATAAATAAAACACTTCCTGAAAATCCCCTATGAGAATTCATTTATAACCTTTGATTAGATATTTGAGTCAACCTAATCTGTGCAGTAATTTTTCCCCTCTATGACATACCAGCACGGTATACTGAATAGTCTTAAGCACCTGTTTTTGGCACGTGTCTTTGACACCCAGCGAAGTATTTGTTTGGGAAGCTTGAAAGCCAACTAAGTTCTCACTGAAGCAGTTTGGTCAATAACAGAGTGGCTCTTTTGCTGACTGTGTTAGGGCCTTGGGTCTCCCATTGGCCCCTTGGAGGCCCTAATGTGTAGGGCTGTCATTGTCACTGACAGGCCTTCCAAAGGCAGCACCACAGCACAGCACCTCTGTTCCAAAAAAGCAATAGTTCCTGTCCTCTCATTGATAAAAATCACCTACGTCCTACTTGACTGGTTGTCCAGTTAGTGTGTGCATGTGTGTGTGCGTGTGTGTACATGTGCAGATTTTGTGCCAAATGCATTATCTGAAAAATACACAGCTCCCTGGAATTTCCATTTTTATCAGTAATTTTGAAATATATTAGAAAAGAGAGCATTATCCTTAGTCTTTTCTGCATTTTCACATGTGAGCATCTGATATCTTAGTAGTTTCCATGGGGTCTGTCTCCTGAACTTAGATTTTCCTAGCTTTATTTTAATAACAAAACTCACCGCTACTGGACAGTGCAACACTATGAATACAAGTGATATTCAATTATAGGAAAGCTATCTCTCTGTCCTGAAACAAATCTCTCTCTCTTTCACTCTCTTATAAAAGCTCATTCTACAAATTTGTGTAAAGGTGTTTTATCTTAAATTTAATCTAACTCAATTCAAATAATGCAGTGAAATTATGGGAAAGGAACATATAAAACTAGGTTAGTTGTCCGGGTTTATTTTCCTTTAGATATTCGATTTGGTTGAAAAGAATTGAATTCATTTGCCATGTTCTCCTTGGGAGCACTGTGAGGTGTATAATTTAGAGCTGCTCTCGCTTTTGCATGGCCTCTGCGAGGCATAACGGGGGCGCACCATGCATGCTCCTGCTAGAATGAAGGCTCCGTTCTGCCTGCCTCCTGGTGAATTGCTCCTTCCAACAGAAACTATAATGAGTCAAAATTCTCCCAGAGTCTAAAGTACTCCTCGAGAGTAAATTAGGTGTCTTCGGATGCTTAACTGCTTCTAACCCAAGACACATTAAAAAAAAAAAGTCAAGTAACTTGATTCTGTCAAAGTTGTTTAATTAGCTAACAAGTGGTAGTTAAGCTTAGGATCTTCTCTGACTATGTTTTTTCAATATTAAAGTGCCTAATTCAAACTTGAGTAACTAAATGAAAACTTTTACCAAGTTCCTCAGTCTACTAATCTCAAGGTAGAAGTAGCTACAGGAACTTGCTAAATGGCAGACTGCCTTCAAAACAAAACAAAGCATTCCTCCAAAGCCTGAACATCAACCTACCATTCCAAAGGAACTGAGTATAGTTTCTTTCTTTCTTTTTTATATATATAATTGAACACATTGTTGCTATTATTTTGAACAAACTTATCTATTACATCAATTAAGAATAAGAAAATTATAATTTTATTTCCACTTATTTTTTTCTCCACTCCTTTTCCTTTCATATTTAGATAAAGTTTCTTGCCTATATCATTTTCCTTTTTAGCATTTTTTTCATACATTTTTTAAAATTTTAATTGCTGTTCCTGTACAGTTTTCTGTCTTTTACTCCCATCCCAGCCCACCACCCCATCTCTCCCCACCTCCTTCCCATTTCCACCCCCATAGTTTTTTGCCCACGTGTCTTTTATACTTGTTGCTCTAAACCCTTCACCTTTTCCCCTGAAATTCCCTTCCCTCTCCCCTCTGGTGACTGTCAGCCTGTTCTCAATTTCAGTGTCTTTGTTTATATTATGCTTGTTTGTTTGTTTTGTTGATTAGGTTCCTGTTAAAGGTGAGATCATATGGTATTTTTCTTTCAACGCCTGGCTTATTTCGCTTAGCATAATGCTTTCCAGTTCCATCCATGCTGTTGTGAAGGGTAGGAGCTCCTTCTTTCTTTCTGCTGCCTAGAATCCTATTGTGTAAATGTACCATAGTTGTTTGATCCATTCATTTACTGGGCACCTAGATTGCTTCCAACACTTGGCTATTGTAAATTGTGCTGCTGTGAACATAGGGGTGCATAGGTTCTTTTAGATTGGTGTTTCAGGGTTCTTAGGATATAATCCAAGCAGTGGAATTGCTGGGTCAAAAGGTAGATCCATTTTTAGTTTTCTTAGAAAATTCCATACTGCTTTCCATAGTGGTTGTACCAATCTGCACTCCCACCAACAGTGCACTAGGGTCCCCTTTTCTCCACAACCTCTCCAACACTTGCTGTTTGTTGTTTTGTTTATGATGGCCATTCTGACTGGTGTGAAGTGGTATCTCATAGTGGTTTTAATTTGCATCTCTCTGATAGCTAGCGATACTGAGCATCTTTTCATGTGTCTCTGGATTTTCTGTATGTCCTCCTTGGAGAAGTGTCTGTTCAAGTCCTTTGCCCATTTTTTAGTTGGGTTGCTTGTCTTCTTAGAGTGGAGTTGTGTAAGTTCTTTGTATATTTTGGAGATTAAACCCTTGTCTGAGGTATCATTGGCAAATATGTTTTCCCATACAATTGGTTCTCTTTTTATTTTAATACTGTTTTCTTTAGCCGTGCAGAAGCTTTTTTGACTATGGTTTCATTACAGAGAGAAGACACGTTGGCCCAGCCAAGGACACGTGCTCTCATGGGTATATTGACACTTTTCATTCCCTGTATAACATAAGAATAAAAGTAAAAAAGTCATCTTTAAGAGGAATTTTTTGATAAACAGAACTGGCCTTCTCTAAACAATTTTAAATTAAATGACTCCTCTTAATTTCTAAAATAAAGCAGTGGGGAAAAATGACTTAATGAAGCAATAGTAAAAAGAGTAGTGCTCTAACTTTCTAGGTTTTGTAATTTTCCTAAAGCAATCCATTTAAATTGTCCAAGTCAAATGTATCCTCACCAGGAAAAATACAGTAAGGTGGGACATGGCAGAGATTTGATAATGGGAGTGGGCAGGGTGTGGGTAAGAATGTTGGCAGGTAGTTTAGAGGGTTGCAGAGAGGAGGGGCCAGGAATAATTAGGGTTGTTAAGTACAGAGAATGAAGAAACCTGTTCTGTCAGAACTGAATATCACTTTTAGTCCAGGATAAATAGTGAGAACCAAAAATGCAATAGAGGCTTATCAAGTTTCTATTTCATGCATCTGAAGTAATTGATTTTCAGATTTCTGAATCCATAGCTATCTGATCTTAAATAATGTCACATTCCTGTGCACTAATGACTAAGATAAATGTCCTCAGCCCCAGCTGTTTTGATCTAGTCATTTCCTTGTTTTTACTCTAACACAGTAATGGTGTTGGGGGTTCAATGCAAGAGAGATACTGCATTGGGATGAGTATCATTGATTTATGCCTTCTGACTGAGTTCCAGGGATAAATTAATAGGCACCTTTTCATCCTTTTAGAGAACTTGTTCAGTTTCTTTAAACTCTTCCCCAGTAAATGTAGGGGTGTTTGTGTGTGCATCTGTGTGTATAAAAGCATCTAGTCCATGCTGCCCAGCCTGAATTGTTATAATGTCTGCAGGTGGACAATACCAGAGAGCTACTGATGTGACCCAAAGCCTCCTTTATCAGTAAGCTGGGTACAACTGTGACAGATCTAGTGAACTTGGCCAACACTTTGTCAATAAACATAGCCAAAATTTCAATCCATCCTTTGGGGCAATGGATTCAGCCTTGCCAATCCATTCACATTTAGCATATTAACAGGACAGAAGAGGCAAGAAATTCTTTCAATAGAATCCATTTCTCTCATTTTTAATATTGCCATGAAGAAACAAAAGAGTCTTATTTGCATTTACCTACCTCATACATTTCAAGTACTAGATGTGTAATAAATGTTACAAGTTTGTTTCTCATAAATAGCTATTGTATTTAGCATGTATAAAAATTTTCAAAATGCCAACTCTACTAGTTTTCTTAGTATAGTTTTCCCCCTTACCCCCACCAGATTTGAAAGAGTAACCTTGTCATCTACAGACCTTTTGAATTTAATTTTAAATAACCATTAAACCATTTTCATCCATACTCTTTCCTTAGGAGAATAATTATTTTATATTCTTCGAAATTCCAATAACAAGAATTTTATAGAAGTCTGGTTTACAAAATGTAAAGCATGAAGTAAAGATTTCTTCTACCTGAAATAGCCATTGAGAAACTCCAGACACATTTTTCTGAAAAAGAATATGCATGCCTCATTTCATAATATTTAAGGGAAAATTCTTATGAATTAATGCAGAGATAAATATTACAGATATAGCCTCTAGATATATAGTAACATGATGTTTCTAATTAAGATACAGCAAGATTCTCAAGCAAAAAAAATATTTTATATTAACAGTCAGAATTAGAGCCACTTGTGTTAAAGATTATACTAACTGTAGCACCAACCCGTTTCCATTGAATATTTTCAGTAAATGCTGACAAAATATATATTTTTAGCAAGTAATGAAATTATGGAGTGAATCTAGTTGAAATAACAGATTTGTTTTTAGTGTTGTAAGTCAGTGAGTAACAGAATTTTTCACTCAATTTTGTTGTTGTTTAGAAGTTCATGGGAAATGAAAACAAATAAAAATTTAAAATAACTCTAGTGCTAACAGTTTTTATAAAATCCAATTCACTAGGAAATGAAATAATTTTTAACTTTTAGAGTCATTGTTAAACTAGTAAAAGTTATCCTAAATTAAATCAGTGAAGTAGCCAACAAATTTTTATCTAATGCCTACTTCATGCACAGCAGGATGGAAGGAATTGATGTTGTATTTCTTCTGAATAGAAACTTACTGCAGATTCTCCAAGATGGTTTTAGTTTACCAGATAGAAGACACATAAATATGTTTGGGTTGGATACTCTATTCTTATTACTACAAAGGTTGCCTTGATGAATAAAAAGTTAATACAATATGTTGGTACTAAGGCTCTCTCTTTTAAAACTGTATTTTCTATTATCATACCTAGAGGGAGAATGAAGCAAGCAATAGTAATATTTTAGACCTAAACAGTGATACAATTTTTATTTCTGCTTCATTATCACGTGTGTGTGTGTGTGTGTGTGTGTGTGTGAAGATATAAGTAAGCTTTATAGATTTATATAAACTCCTCTTCTTAGCTCCTACTGAATAAGTTAGGATCTGCTCAGGTATTCTCATTTCTACCTTATTTTTTCCCTTTGATTCATTAAGAACTAAGTAATTACAAGTTACAAGTGGAAAAACAAAACTATGTCTAATGAAAACTTTAAAAGTTTAGACTCTGACTGTGCCATGATAATTCCTGTTCTATTAGCAGAGAATAAGCCAGGGTGTATTTAAACTTTCTTGTACTTAATTACACATGCATCTAAAATGTGTGGGGACAACTAGCTCAAGTTGTAACCGGGCTATGAAAACCAGACTAGCAGTATTGGCTTGAAATGCCTAGCCCAAATTTAAGAATTAAATTCTGAAAGTAACTTTCAGAATTGAAAAGGGATAAACAGATGCACTCCTGAAGCCTACTTCTTCTACCCTGCTCTATTTTGCTACTTCTAAAATACCTCATCTACTAGCTCCACAGTATTTATTATAGCTGTGCACTACCTGAATGTTTCTTTAAATTGACTCCTTTACAAAACTTAAAATACTCAAGTTACCTTCATCCTCAGCAATATCTCTAAAATCATGGTTTTGATGTGTTCATTTTTAAAAATATATATTTAAATAAGAACATAACTATTGGAAATACTCATCTCCTAACAAAATTACAGAAAGAGGGAGCAGATTAGTGGCTGCCAGGGCTTAGGGAGGGAAGGGAGGAGGGCGGTACCTATGGCTATAAAGGGCTACATGAATGAGCCTCATGACAGAACTGGTTCATCTGTTGATTGCTGTGGTTGCAGAGGCTATACATGGTAAAACTGCACAGACCAAACACACGCACGCACACACACACACACACACACATGCACCCCGTTTGTAAGATTGGTGAAATCTGAATAAAGTCAGTAGACTAGATAATCGTCAGTTTCCTGGTTGTAATATTGTGCTTCAGTTAAACATAGTGTCACCACTGGGGAAACTGGATGAAGGGTATACAGGAATTTTGTATGACTTCTTACAACTCATGTACATTTGTCACAATTGCATGTCAATCTATTACATCAAAATAAAAAGTTTTTAAAAATACAAGGTACTCAGTTAAGCTTGAGTTTCAGTAAGGAATGGTTAGTTTTTTAGGACAAGTATGTCCTACGTAATATCTGGGACCTGTTTATGCTAAAGAGATATTTGTTGTTTTTCTGAGATTCAAGTTTGGCTGGGAATCCTATACCTCATCTGGCAATTCTACATCTAACCTAAGACCTAAAGTGGGAGAAGAATCTGGCCGTGTAGACATACAGCAGAAGAGCACGATACACAGGTGGAATCACATGTGTAAGGAACGTGAGACAAGAGAGCACTTGGTATATTTATGGAACTCAATGTAGCCTGTGAACAAGGCAGGAAATAGAACAAGATGAGAAGCTGCAGGATTCTGGGTTTCCCATGGTATCCCTTAAATTGATGAGGGATGTGATCACTGTCATGTCTGTTGCAGCTCCAAAGTCCCACATGATCCTCTGCAACAACTCAGACCTAGATGAGGCCAGCTACTGGGAAAGTGTCTTTTATTATTCCATGCCCTTTCCAATGGAGAGAATAAAAAACAAATAAATATATCAGTGAATTTAAAAAATTCTAATCTCAGTAGCTCCCTAACCTATCCAGTGTATATTGGTTAGTGTCTGCATCCCCCATGCTATTGGGGACAAGAGATGAGCTCTGGCCTCACTCCACCCTAGAGAAGTTCTGTAGTCTGCAGCCCTTCCCTTCATATTTGAGGCTTCAGTTTCCCCCTTCTGTATAGCAAGGAGTTTGACAAGATCTAAGGTTCTTTCCAGATCCTGTGGCCTATGATTTCTCTACACATCTTGCTGCACACTCCATATACCTTAAACTAGGACCCAAACAGAAGATATTAGAATAGAATTGATGCAAGAAATTACCTTTCAGTTTCATCTCCTACTCACTAATGTATATGATGAAATGCATCAATTTTTACAGCAGTAGCATTAAAAATGATTTAAGTCCTATAGTTACTCTGTGGTACTTATGCTATCAAGAACACAGAATGTTGACCATTTCCACCTAACTTTTTGAAAACACAAAACATCAGCAATTATATGTTGGGTTATTACAAAAAATACATTGTATATGCATTAGGGAAAGAACGGAGTTGGATTCCAAAATCTGGCTTTGACTCCTGGCTCTGTCATGTAGCAGCCAGGAGAACTTGGGTTAAGCCCATTCACCTCTCCAAACACTTGATTCCTATCTGTAAAATGGGCCTTATTCACACCTGCACAGCTGACTTGGTGGGAAACTGCAATGTTGCCTGGGAAATCATACACAAATGGAAGGCACTGTCCTCACAAATTTGTACATCCTTAGCTCTGCAGAGCTGTAGGTGCGGTGAAGCCTCAGAAACTGTTCAGGCAAAAACTGATATTTTGATTCCTCCAGTGGTTTTCTGAGAATCCTTGTCAGGTCTCTAAAGAGCTGGACATGATGCTTTTCTTACCTAAAAGCATAATTTCAAAATACTGTAGAGCTATATTTTTTAAATGTTTATAGTTATATTAGGTACTTTCTCTTAATTTATATTAAGAGTACAATTTGTGGGTTTTGTTTTTTAAGAAATGAAAATAATCTTGAAAGCATTCATCAATTTTTTTTCCAATGAACTGCAGATAAAAACATTAGGCAGTCTTACTATTATTCTTTGACAATAAACATTAAAAATATTAAGTTCATTGTTAAGAAATGCATCAATTTTCTCCAATTCCTTTTACCATTACTATTTTTTAAAAAAATTAAAAGTTAAAAAAAAATCAAAACAGGCTATCAAATTTAATGGACCTGATTTTGCTAAATTTAGGATAAATATTTGCAATGCATTTAAGCCCTTTTTACTACACATTTCTGACTTTACACATAAAGTATTTCCACCCAAAGCTTCATAAATTCATTTACATAAAATGAATGCAGTTTATACCATCGGAGATGTTGTGTCATGACAGACAAACATGGGTTTTGACGTCAAAAGGTGCCAGGCTTTAATCTCATCTTTCCTGCTTTCTGTTTCTCTGAGTTTTAGTTTTCTAACTGCAGCGCTATTGTGAGATTAAACTGGGAGGAGGTTAAACACAATGACATATATAAAGCATCTAGGGGCCCAGCACAAGTGCTTAATGAGAGGTTGCTCCTCAGCTGTCATGAGGTGTAACTGAGAGTCTGACTTTCCAATCCAGCAGGGCTCCATTTGGATGCAGTGCTTATTAGGGAAAGACTTTTAGACAAGTCAGTTTAGCTTTCAGAACTTGTTTTGTTGTAAGCTGGGATAATAGTACTTTCAGAGTTCGGAAGATTAAGGAACATAACGTATAAAGCACATCTCCTATAAACTTCACCTACAGTGTGACTGTACTGCAATTCCTCCATCCTATTGTTGATGGGCATTTGGGGTGTTTATATTTTGAGGTTATTACAAAAATTGCTGCTATGAACATTTTCATATATGTTCCCATGTCTTTTGCTCCAATGTGTCTCCAGTATCAAATTATATGAGTAACAGAAATACCCATTTCTGTTAAGTATATACCCAGGAGTAGAATTGCTGAGTCATAGGATATGTATAGCATAGTGATGGGCACATAGTAGATGATCACTAAATAACAGTCAGTAATATAATTTGATACTGATGACAAAATAGCAAATACTTGACAAAAAGTGCAAGTAATTAGTGGAGAAAGAGGATAACAACGTCACATGTATGCATATGTAACATTACAGTCCTGAAGTTTACACCATGGTCAGGCCGTCTGAAGTACCAAACAAGTAAGTAAGTATATGTTATAGAGCTCCAGTCTACCTGACCCATATAGGTGTCCCTTCTGGAGGACATGAGAGCTTTAGACTATGGTGGGCCCCTTGCAAACAGAGACCATCATTACAGCCAGGAGTAGATGGCAGAGAAAATTTAAGTTATTCCTGTTTTCCAATACATCAAGTAGGGTGTTGAAACCATTCTCCAGGAAACTAATCCTCTCTTGGTGTCTGTGTAATGTTAAAATCATATCTACAAAAGAAATATTTGAGCAAACTTGCTGGTTAATGCTCCATCTATAATTCTATCGCTTTGCTGATTTACATTACAAAACAAAAGTTTAGTAAAAATACTGTTGCATGTAGAGACAGCCTTACCCAGCTTGCTTTCTTAACTTAACTTTTAACTTAACGTAACGTAACGTAACGTAACGTAACGTAACGTAACTTAACTTAACTTAACTTAACTTAACTTATTTATTTGACAATCTAAGAAGCTCCTTACTTTGACAAGGGCTGAGCGCTGCTCCCTGGAATCATTTCCATTCTGATAGGCGTGTCACCAGGGCTCACAGAGGAAAGGGGGCTGAGATGGCTGTTTGGGTAAAGTGTGAGAACTCAAGCTGCCAACACCACTGCTTAGTTCTGAAAGAATTAGTCTTTTAGAAAATTAGAACCAGAAGGGATCTCGCCTGTCACCATCAAGCCTAAGGTCATGTCAATGTAAGGGAATGAGTTTCAGAGATGTAAACGACCAAGCCACAGCCTCCAGTAGGTAATAGAGCTGGGGCTAGAGCCCAGGTGCCCTGACTACCTGGCTGTTTCTTTTTCTATTTAATTCCATAGAATAACTATGTGGGATAGAAGTCAAATAATAAAGTTTGGGCAAATGGATAATAACAACAGTGATGATAAAATCAAGAAAAGTTTTAATAGTAATAACCTCACATTTCTTCAACTATTTCCCCTGCCAGGCCCTGGAGTGAGGACTTGACAGATGCGATCTCCCTTAATTCGCAGAACAATCCCACTGATTGGCATTACAATTACTGCTGTTTTCAAGACCAGTGAAAGAATTAAAAGGATTTCAAGGAATTTGCCCAAGGTCACAGACACAGAAACAGGCAGAGCCAAACTGATATGCAGTTCTGTCCCACTCCCCACTTCCTAGTGTACACTAATATTTGCAGTTAGATTCTTAAATCAAGTAGCTTATAAAGCGACTCTCCTACCTCTATCACCAGTTACACTTGAAAATATGAACATTCCCTGAGGAACATGGGTAAAAACATAGGTGCTATTTGCTATCACTGGTGAAAAATAAATGAGCTTCTGGAAATTCGGTGAGCACGCCAATTGTCTCCAATCTTGGAAAATGTAGCTCTGAGGATGCATGTTATCTTTGCACTAAAAAAGATGACATTTGTTTAAATAAAATGGAAGGTTCTTGCTCTATAATGTCCCAACTCTGCAACAGTCACCTGTCACTAACTCAGCACATAACTCTTTCATTCAGGCTAAATAACGTCTGGAAAGGGCAGCTAGACTACTTAAACATTCATACCTATATTGGGCGGGAATTCACTTTTTTCAACCACTGAACACTTATTCCTTATGGACAGAAAAGGGAAGATATGAATGAAATTTGTATTGAAGAAGGAACTATCTCCCCAGGACAGTTCAAAATAGGTGGAAAGCACTATAGTAATTTCCTCGCAATTGCATAGTTCCTTTGCTTATTAAATTTTGAAGAGGTTATCAATTTGGAATATAACCTAAAGAGTTTATGTTTCATAACTTCACTTTATTGCTGAAATATTTATGCAAATATCAGTGTAGGAAGATGCTGCCAGATGGAAATGCAATAGTTGTGGAATTCTTCCTGGCATTTCTGACAGAATATATAATACTGAATCGCTTTATGCTAATGTTTTGCAATGGAATACATATTTTATAGCTACTTTGAAATGCAAATTTTAAAGATTTGAACACTTTAGAAATCATGCCAATGCAAAGTAAACTAATATAAAAAGTAGGAGTTAGATAGATAAATTACAGCAGTGCCATATCAACTGTATTTTGGTAAAGGTAATGAGCCATGTCTTTATAGCCTTCATGTAAATACACTTTAATATTTAGAAGTAAAACTGTGTTTTGGTAAGATTAATGTTAACTAACTTCAAAATATACATGACATCTGTCAAACCTGTCTTCCGAGAGTTAAACTCAAGGATACTTGACTTCCTTACTCCCCTTCCTCACACTAATTCCCATCACTGATAACATCTGTGATGTAGAGTATGTAGTATCTTTGCTGCACCCAGAACTGAATGGAAATTTTGAGGCATGCATCATAAGTGAGTTTGAGTTATGAGAGGATTACAGTTTTATTATTATCGAAGATCATCAAGTCTGAAATTTAAGTTTCTATAACTTGTTGGTCAATTTTATCTCACTACTTTTTAATAACTTGTAAGAATCAATACAATATCCTAACCCTGTCATTTATTAAAATTGTGGTTAGAAACTCAGTGTTTAAATACTAAACACATTCTTTTAAAGATACAAAAGAGCACAATCTTCTCACTGAGTACATTGAATAATTCCTTCTTTTCAAATTGGAATACATTTCATACAAGGATTTTGAATAAAATAGCATCTTGTTTTGAAAGGCATGGTTGTTTCTGACAATGCCTTTACTGTTATTCTCATTTTTAGAGCTATTTTAACACCAATCATGACTTGGGGATTAAATCTGAGCAAGAAAATGGAAACTGAGATTTTCATGAATGATTAAAATTATAAACCCAAAGCTTGACTTAAAATAACTATTTCGTTTAATTTAAGGTCCAAGATACCTGGAATATTTATTTTCTTTTGCTTCATTCCTTCTTAGTCTCAGCAAGGATGTTAAAAACGAAAAACAAAAACAAAAACAAAAAACATCAACGCCAGTAGGCTTTTTTGCAGACCGTAGACTATTTAAATCCAAGAAAAACAATGTTGCTGATTTCAGTATAAAAAAGTGAATTATACTATTTAACCATTACAAAATGCTTTTTTTCTTTTCATTTTTTAATTTTTTTATTGTTGTTCAAGTACAGTTGTCTCAGTTTTCTTCTCACCACTTCCCTTTACCCCAGGCATCCACACCTCCCACCCTTAATCCTACTGCTCTTTGGCTTTGTCCATGGGTCCTTTATACATGGCCCTTTTCCCTCCATTATCCCCTCCCACTTCCCATCTGGTTAATGTCAGTTTGTTCTTAATTTCAATGTCTCTGGTTATATTTTGCTTGCTTATTTGTGTTGTTGATTAGGTTCCACTTATAGGTGAGATCACATGGTATTTGTCTTTCACAACCTGGATTATTTCACTTAGCATAATGTTTTCCAGATCCATCCATGCTTTCACAAAGGGTAGGAGCTCCTTCTTTCTTTCTATTGCATAATATTCCATCCTGTAAATGTACCTTAGTTTTTTGTTTTTTTTTAACTATGAAAATATTATTTTTAATGCTTTAATAGTCATTATCCCATTCATTTTTTACAACTACTACAGTAGGCAGGTTTTATTATTTGTTTTCACAGTTGGGAAAACAGACTCGCAGAAGTTAATTGGCTCACCAAATCACACATCCAGAGACTATTACTGCTGGTTTCTGTGATAAACTTTGATAACTTAGGTTTGGCTTAACTACATGCTATAATTGTGAGTTAGAATGTGTCAATGTTGGTTTCACTCTGCTCCCTCTAACCAGTTCTTTAGGGCAACTACTGCCCTCTGGTCCACCTTGTTTTACCTCACTATAGTCTATAGATGCAGACCTATATTTACTGTAGTCTTATATACAGTATACTGTATGCGGTACGATCATATAGTACTATGTATACATACTACAGACTATAGATGTGGATTGTGTGAGGTATATGTTTTTGTGGAGGACAGAGCTTGTGAGAAAATCTCATTTGGTCATGAAGCCAATAAGGTGTGGAGCTATGGGAAAACCAAGGGAGAAACAAATTAATCCTCCCATCCTGCTTCGCTTGGAAGCCCTGACCACCACTGTGAGTGGTCCCCTGACTATCAGTATTTCTTGGCTCTTAGGCCCAGAACTCAAAGTGATTGTGCATTTGCAAACCTGAATCTGATATAAGGCTTTTATCTATTAACAAAAGCACTAGCTCATGCATTGAAGTTCTACACAAAAACTTATTCATGCCATTGAATACCTTTAAGACACATCAACTAATACCAATGACTGTACCACACACACACCTATTTACCTCACTTAGGAGGGATGCTCTGGGTGGTTATTTTTCATAATAAAATTACTATTCTCTACAAGGCACAAACCCAACCTAATCAAAAATGAATCATGTGGCTCCCAACACATTTGAGGTAAATTAGGAATCACCATCTGGCAGAGAGCGTCTCTTCTTAAAATTGCTCTCTCCTTTTTTAATTAAAATGTGTTTTAATTAAAAATAGGCATGTCAAGAAGCACTGTATATCAATTACATGACTGACAATATGCTTTCATTTTTTTCTAAAACATATGAACCACAAATGGAATGTCACGGTTTCTCTCAAGAGAAACAGTTACAGAGCAGAGAGATGGAGGGGATTGCTACTGGAAGCCAGTTCGGCTTTGTCAAAATTCCACTAAATCTTTTCACAAATGTTTTATTGATTTAAGAGAAACATTGAAAGGGTATTTACTGCTCATTTTTTGATGCAACTGATAGAGTTTTTCAATCATTCCACACTTTTAATGATCAGGGCCAGTCTCCTCTTAGTGATGCTGGAATGTTTCCAGACCCATTATTTACATCACTGTGGTTTTCTTTCTTTAATTTTTTTCCCCAGTACTTGGTTTTGTCTTTTAACCTGTTTTTATTATTTTTCCTTACTTTATGCAACTTGAATTTAATATTTTTATTAAGGAAATTTTTATAATTTTAGAATAGTTAGACATTTACAGAAAAACTGTGAAGACAGTAACAGAGTTCCCATATATCCCATGCCCAATTTCCTTTACTGTTAACATCTTACATTAGTAGGGTTCATTTATCACAATTCATAGACCACTATGGATACATCATTATTAGCTAAAGTCTATATTTTATTCGGCATGTCTTAGTTTTTAGCAGGATGCCACTTTACATTTAGTTGCCATGTTTCTTTAGGCTTCTCTTGGTTGTGACAGTTTCTCAGCTGTTCCTCATTTTTCATGACCTTGACAGTTTTAACAGTGACTTGTCAGATATTTTGTCATATGTCCCTCAAATGTAGGGTTCTTCAGGTTTCTCCACTGTAAAGTTACTCTTTCCCCCTTTTTCATACTTTTCCATTTTATTATAGAATTGCATTAGAAACCAAGATGCAATTTAATTTTTTGTGTGCATATATATTTTTTTAAATAACCCACCTTTTAAAAATAATTTAAGCCTTATTAGAGTTATTTTTCCAAATAGCAGCAGATCTTTATTTTAAAAAATTAAGGAATTGGTATAAACATTGAAATTTTACCCATAAAAACAGAAACACCTCTTGACAGTTTATAAATATGCTTCTTTTTTCTATTCAACATAGAGTCTGCAATATATACACACTTTCATTGCATAGATTTAGCATGTACTTTGTTTATCATAACAAAAGTACCATTCTATCTACAGCAATTTCCCAAGTAATATGAGATAGATTAAATTTTTATTAGAAACATTCTCTCCCTTAGGGAAGAAGTCTATACTCCCATGGAGTAGAGTATATAATTCCTGCCCCACTGACTTTGGACTTGGCCCTGTGATCTCCTTTGGCCAATGGACTAAGAGCAGATGAGATGCAAAAGAAAGTTTAAAATTCGCTTGTATGGTTTTAAGTGTTCTCTTACTCCTGTGAATTGCTATGAGGCAAACATGCGTTAGGGAGCTGCTGGTCCAAGAAGAACATGATAACACATGGAGCAGACACAGACTCAATTCTAAGGCTGAAGCTTAGTTTTGCTGACCAACAGCTTGAAAAGTGTCTTCCTGCCTGCCCCACCCTCCTGGGATCAGAAAAAATAGATACTAATTGTTGTAAGAACTATTTTTGGAGTGTTTTTTTAAACATGGCATTATTGCAGAAATAGCTCATTAAAACAAAAGCAACATTTGATACTTGATGTCTTAGAATATGACTACTCAACACACAAAATATACTGGGGTAATAGTGTGGTTGAGTATACTGGAATTAGATCGGGGTGCAAATCCTTGCTAAGCCACTTACTAGTTACATCATGGGTGAGTTGTCTAACTTCACTAAGCTTAGCTTCCTCATTTCCAGAATGGAGATAATAATAATGCCTATTTCATACAGTGTTATAAGGATCAAGTGAAATCACTCTTGTAAAGGGCCTAGCACAGGGCTTGGCAAAGAATAACTGCTCACTAAATGATGGTTATTTATATTAGTTGTCAAGTGAAACTTATAAACTAATTCACACTTACTGTATTGCAAACTTTTTACACTACATAAAATATTTTTAATTGTGGAGGAGGGGCAACTTAGTGAGAAATACCAAGTTTTGAGCTGTTTTTATATTGCTTGAACAGATACATAAAGTAATCAGGAAAACTAGGGTTGTTCAGCTTTTAGGAAAATTGCTTTAGTGAAAATATGATTTATTTATAGTTAGAATTTTAATTGTCTAATTACCTCTGAAGTGTTTGAGAATTTAAAATTTTTTATTAAATCAGTTTTTACTTCTCTAATAATTACAACTACGTAGTTAACTTATATTATAAGGAACTGATATTAAATATAGACAAACTTAATTCTCTTTTACATCCAAATAATTATGTCTTGAATTGATAGAGATTGAAGAAAATAACCATTTTCACTGAGTACTATCTAGTCATTTGACAACATAAGAAGCATTCTGAAAAAAGAAACAGTGTAGCCAAATTTATATCCAAATAATTCCTCTAAATTGCTTAGTTATCAAATGGCAAAGTCAGTAACCTATCCAAAAATGATTGTTCTTTTTTTTTTTAATTTGAATAACAAAATGCAATTTTATAATTTTTTAAATCTGGCCGATGCAATGCCAAAGTGAATGTAATATAATAAAAATTTAGGTTTAAAAAAAGAAAATTGAATCAATTATTATAATATACTAAAAAAGTAAACATATTTCCTACACTATATGTTGAATAATGTTTATTTTGAAGTAGACTATTTTAAATTGCTGACTTGGTAAAGCAAAATTTGCTGTAATAATTCTTTTGGTCCAGGAACAATTCTGAATTCTCAATGTATTACATTTCAGCTGGAAATTGAAACTTAGATTTATCTAAATCAGGAATATTGAAAAATTATACATCTTTGAGATGAAAATTATAAAATAAATCACTGGTAACTTTTAAAATGTATTCTTCTGAAGAAATCTAGTTTGTTCCATATGTTTTCAATTTCCAGCTAGAGAGAGGTTGATAGGCTTTGACCCCATTCTTCTCCAGCCTGCAGAAAGATAATCAAAGTCAAGTTCAAGAGGGCCGGCAGTTGAAACAAAGCTGGGCCAGTTAACCTAACACCCATGATCAAGAAATAATAAAAAGACCACCTTTATTATTATGGCTGCTATCAGTCATGTACTCCCAAAATAATATTTAAAATGATACATTCCCTTACATTTTTAAAATTGACATCTTAAGTTTTTCATCATAAGTTTAAATACTTCTGAAGAATGTGATTCTTGGCCTATTATGGTATATACACTAATCTTCAAAATCAAGTTGATTTGAGTAGTATGGACATTTTGATGATGTTAATTTTTTCAATCCATGAATGTAGTACATGCTTCCATTTGTTTGTGTCTTCCTTAATTTCTTTCTTCAGTGTTGTGTAGTTTTCTGAGAAAAGGTCTTTTATCTCCTTGATTAGGTTTATTAATAAGTATTTTATTTTTCTTGTTACTATATCAAATGGAGTTTTTTTCCTGATTTCTGTTTCTGATATTTCATTGTTGGTGTACAAAAATGCCTTTGATTTCTGAATATTTATTTTATATCCCTCTGTTTTGCCAAATTCATTTATTAGGTTGAGTAGTTTTTTTGGTGGAGTCTATAGGATTTTCTATGTACACTATCATGTCATCTGCAAACAATGATGATTTTGCTTCCTCCTTTCCAATTTGGATGCTGTTTATTTCTTTTTCTTATCTGATTGCTGTGGCTAAGACTTCCAATACTATGTTGAATAGAAGTGGTGAAAGTGGACATCCTTGTCTTGTTCCTGATCTTAGTGGGAAAGCTTTCAGTTTTTGCCCATTAAGTATCATGTTGGCTGTAGTTCTCTCATATATGGCCTTTATCATGTTGAGGAATGCTCCCTCTATTCCCACTTTGCTGAGTGTTTTTATGATAAATGGGTGCTGTGCTAAGTGAAATAAGCCAGGTGGTGAAAAACAAATACCATATGATCTCACTTATAAGTGGAACCTAATCAATAAAATAAACAAGCAAGCAAAATATAACCAGAGACATTGAAATTAAGAACAAACTGACAGTAACCAGAGGGGAGGTGGGAGGGGATAGTGGGGGAAAGGGGGGAAGGGTTTTCAGGAACATCTATAAAGGACACATAGACAAAACCAAGGTGGGGGAAGGATTAAGGATGGGAAGTGGGGATGGATGAGGAAGGGGGAGTTGTGGGGGGCAGTTGGAGACAGCTGTACTTGAACAACAATAAAAAAGTTTTAAAAAGTAAAATAAAGTTGAAACATCACTTTTAAATGGAATTAATGCAATTAATTACTGAATGATTTGATATCAACAATCATTAGTTTTAATATGTATTTAAATAGAACTTCTGGTTTGGATGTTGAAAGTCACAGGAAACCATTGTCACAACCCTGAAAAGCAATTTTTTTTAAAGTAAATACATAATGAAATGAGCTACAAAGAAAGCCAGACAGGTTATAAAGATGCCTAAATAAAGTAAACTCCAGAAAGATGCACACCTTCATGAGAAAGAAGAAACTATGGCTTCTCCCACAGAGAAGAGTAAGAGGTCAGCTACACACTGAACAAATATTGAGCAGCTGTACGTGGTATGACATGATGGATTATGACCCTAGGATCCCCATTCACTCTGTAAAGATGCACCTACCTACCAACTTTGACCCACAGGTCTTTACTGTGTATGGGGGGCAATATGCCTAAAGCTAGGTGTCAGAGAAGGAAAGCTGAGAAAGATCTCTTCTCCCAAGTGCAAACCTCTCTCAAAAGGTGAAGAGTGATGAGGGACACAGGTGGAGAGTTGAGAGAAATAAATCAGAAGGGCTCCAAACTTTCAACTACCCAAGATTAACAGCTGGGCAGAAGAGCTGAGAGAAACTCATTCAGAGCTTTCCAGGTCTTCATAGAACATAGAGCAGTGGCACTCCAAAAGCTGGTGGATGGGCAGTCAGGCTAAAAGGCATTTCCCCAGGTGCAGAAAGTAGCATCAGGGCTAGATGATGAAGAAAACTCCCCAGTGATGCAAAACCATGCCACCTGGGCTGTAACTATGATCACTCATGGTTCCCGAATTTGAACGTTGAACTCTGAAGCACAAGAAGGTTTCTGGAATCTGCAATGCTGATACCAGATCCTGTCAGAAGGAGAGTTGGGATAATGACTTCTAAATATGTGAGGCCAGTGGTGGTGAGCATAATCAAACTAGTGGTGTAAAAAAGACCCAAGTCTGTTCAAATAGAGTTCATATTGACTGAGTTCCCACTGTAGCAGCCTGATAGAAAAGGAAAATCCCCCTTTTGAGAGATAAATATTTTTTCAGTCGATATTAATATCTTACTCAAAATGTTCTTCCCAACAAAAATTATAATATACACAATGGAGCAAGAAAAAGTGACTCATGGTCAGGAGAAGAAACAATCAGCAGAAGCACATTCAGAGATAGCCCAGGGGTTGGAATTTTTAGAGACAGTTGTGAAAATAACTGATAAAATGCTAAAAGATCCAGAGTAAAAGGCAGACATAGTAAACAGATGAGGAATTTGACATTTTATTTCACCTATAGAATTCCACCTGAATTTAATGTAAATTTTATACTTGAAAATGTTTTTACTACTATTCAATCTTATTTCTTTTATAAAATATGAATGCATTTTTAGAATTTATTTCCCATGTCAAAGCTTTAAGTATTTGAAATTTATTCTAGTTTTAATTACCATTAGAATTACTAGCAATGCATACTTTATTTAAACAACATAGATCCATTACAAATTTTGACTGATAATTATTAAATGTAAAATTATTCTTATTGGAATTGCATCATATAATGATGTGAATCAATCTATTTTCTATTAGTTCATATATCTTTGAATGAGTATTGGCTAAGTAGAACGAGAGTGTTTGCATCAATTTTATTCCTACTTATGTTTATATTTGTAAGCCTGAGAAATCTTATTTATACAAGTAGGTGAGAATGGATAAGAATTCAGTTCTAGCAATGGTGCTCAAGTCTCTAAACTCCTTCTACATTATATTCTTAAAATCAGTCTGTCATCAAATAATTGTCAGTTGACAATTGGATTAGGTCATTCTTCAATTTCATTGAAATCAAAGAATTGGGAACTACCTGACTTGCAAAATGATTTATTACCTAGTCATGAGAATCAATCCCCTTCTCCAAATCAGTGTCAATATTTTATCTCCTGGAGATTTTTACACCCTGGACAATGCAGCATATTAATTTGGGGTGGATAAAAAATCTGCTTCCTTTTTGTTTTAAGTGGGAAAATGGGCAGTTATAAAAGAAAAAGTGGGGAAGGAAAAATAATCTAAAGTATGTCCTCAGGCAGATCAGTTCTAGAGAAAAATTTAACAGGAAGTTGAAATTCTGAGACTTTTTTTTCTGTTAAAATCTATCCATGCCCTTATACTCCTTCGAAATCTTTGTGGACCCCTTTTGAATACCATGGTCTTAAAATATCCATTAAATAAGTTCAAATATGAATGTATGCCTTTCTATCAAACTGTTGCCTCAGGGGACTTTGTTCTTATCTCAAATAAATGAAACTGCTTCCTGCAATGCAGTTCCATGTTTGAAGATGTTTACTAGAAACCCAGAAAACCACTCTGTATGGAGAAAAACTTCATATTCTGCTGTACTTCATGATGAAGCTTCTTGAAAAAGTGGCTCTGAAGGAGGAGGTGATGCGTGTGACCTTGGATAAGATTTCTTTCAAGCCTGTTGGCAGAGACTAACACCAGTGCTTGCTGATGTGGAAAAAAGGAGTTTCTTTCTTTACCAAAATATTAAAAAATAATGTGTAATCTAGTATCACAGTGTTGTGATCTAAATAAAGAACATCAAGACTTTTTTTCCTAATCCCATTTTGCTGGTAAAGACAGTTTTCATAATTTTTAATATGTCAGAAGGCTCTGTATAATAGTTTCTAAAAGGGGCTCATAATATAATAGTTCTTCACTGTACTAGGAATGCATAGAAGAGATGAAAACCTCCAGTGAGCTTCCTTTGATGGTGTCATCTGACTGCCGATACCTCCATAACATGCTACAAAATGTTAGAAGTGTCCTCAGTGTCCTGAGGATAATTGTATCATCTGATTGAGGCCCTACACTTCAGCTATAACCTATAAATGCAGCATTTTCCAGAGTACATGGAGTCAAAGTTCTATGATTAGTGCAGCTTCTCTTGCCTGGAATTGCAACATGCACTATGTAGATTCTTCAAGCACAGCCTTCCATATTTGATAAAATTAAAATATAGGTAATATGCCAGAAAGCTAAAAATGAGTCTTCTTTACCTTAAAATAGCAATAGCATTCAATATATTATTAGGAAGTTCAGATAAAAGACATTCTTTCAGCTTGGCTAGATTCACATTAGTGCCACCTGGTCAAAACTGCCACATTTCCTGCCTGGATTACTTGCAATAGCCTCTAAACTGGTCATCCTGCTTCCATTCTTGGCCCAAGTCTATATTGTACATGGAAAAGTTCAATCACTTCATTTCTCAAAACCTTCCAATGGTTTCCCAACTCTAGTAAAAGCCAAAATCATTATAGTGACTTACAGAGTCCTATATAACACCATCCACCGTTACCTCTGATCTCATTCTGTACCGTCTTCCTGCGAACGCTCTCTATCAGCCACTGGAGTCTTTGCTGCTCTTTGATCACACCTTGCATGCTTCTGCCTTGGAGCCTGTGCCCTTGTTTCCTCTGTCTGTAACAGGATTACAGAGGTATCTGCGGAGTTCGCCCTCACCTCTCTCAAGTTTTAACTAAAACCACCTTCTTGCTGAAGCTTTTCTTATCCTATTTCAGATTCCAAACTCTTCACCTGCTTTAATTTTTTAGGACTTTGCGTTTTAATATTACCTATTTAAATTATTTATTTTCGGTTGCCTGACTCACTCTAAAAATTTTAACATTGTGAGGAAGCATTTGGGTCTGTTTACTGCTGTATCCTTAACACCTAAAAAAGTTCCTGGCACAGGGAGGGAGCTCAACAAATATTTGTTGAAAGCAGGCTGCTAGACAGAAAGCAGTGTGGCTTCATCATAAATGGTAATGAAGATGAGGCCAAAGGATATGTAAAGTTTTATGGGTGCTCTTTGACATTTTCCAACTTAAACACTTAAGCTAGGCACAATGTAAACAAAAATGGATCTCCATAATAGCAGGGCATGTTTCATCACTAACAATGAGAAGTATTCTAGCTGTCATAGGATGAAGATAATAATGATTTTACAACACAGGACAGTATTTAGAAGTATCTCATGCCACTATATAGTTTTTGGATTTAAATGAGTCCAGTATTTTAAACTAGAGAATATGTTACAAGATTTCTTGGCAGACAATTTGGGCCACCACTCAAGGTCTCTGATGGCACAGAGAATAGAAACCTGTTTATTGAAAGACAAAGAAGCTATTAGAATGGCTAAAATAAAAAATGCTGACCATAACCAGTGTTGACAAGGATATGGAGGAACTGGACCTCTCATACAGTGCTAGAGGAATGCAAAATGGTATAGTCACTCTGAAAAATGATCTGACAGGTTCTTATAAATCTGAACATTTAGCATTTGGCTTTGCATTCCCACCCTTAGTTACTTACTTAAGGGAAATAAAAACTTATATTAACAACAAAAAAACCCTGTACTTGAATGCTTACAGGAGCATTATACGTAGTAGTGAAAAACTGAAAACCACCCAAATGCCCTTCAAAGGAAGGATGTATAAACAAATGGAGGTACATTCATACAATGGAATACTGCTCAGCAATATAAGGGACCAACCTATTGATACACAGAACAATATAAATGGCTCTCAAAAGCCTTATAATAAATTTAAAAAGCCAGTCTTATATGGTTACACATGGAATAACTCCTTGTATATAACATTCCAGAGAAGGCATAGGGATAGAGAACTGATCGGTGGTTACCAGGGACTAGGTGTCATGGGAAAGCAGAAAGAGGTAGCATGAGGGAATTTTGGGGAAGGATGGGACTGTACTATATCCGCATTGTGGTGGTGGTTACCTGATTCTATGCATGTGTTATAATTCATAAAAGTGTACACAAAAAAGAAAAAATACTACATCTAATTTTTAAAACCCTCAGCAATAAAAATTAAAAGGACAGGATTTGCCAGCACTGGTCCTGGGGCAAAGTGCTAGGGATGTCACATCAAACCCAATATCCAGTTGTCTCTTTTCGATCAATGATCTGCAGAGATCTTCACCTGTCCCTCCCCTGCACCATGTACAAAATCAACTAAGTGAGATAGCCTGTGACCACGACTTCTCCATAGTCCTTCAGATGATCTGGAGGGCTTGTTTAGAATGAGCAGATATTATCAAGCAATACTGCCATATGGTAATGTAGGTCCTTGATCACATAATTACCTATGGCTTTACAAGTTTAGGGGTATGTGATATTGTTTTCTTTTCTCCGCAGAACATGATCTTAAGCAATATATTTGTGTAGGCTATCGAGTGCACGTTTCAAAGCTGGTAGAATATACTTTTAATCCTTGCTTTCTTTTCTGTTAATTTTCATTTTGGGTTCAACTACAATGGTATCATTCATTCTGGGAATTCAGAATTAAGCATTTGGGTCACTGGCCCAGCCTATCAGGGCTAAAGACCTATTAATCACCTCCTAAATTTCAATGTTTTCTTGCGAAATCCCATGAACATTGGTACTTTCTGTCTCCAATTTAATATAGAGTATTTTCTTAAAGACAGAGTTGATGGAAAAGGGATCCTACTGCATTTTGGTGACATCAGACTAATACAAACATTCAAATTAAAAGTTTAATTCCAGCAAACACCATTAAAGCAGGTATTGTAAGGAGGCCCATATGTATGAAAATAGTATTTGGTACTTCAATTTTTCTTTTGTGTTTGCTATGTTCTTTGAGGGTAGGATTGTGAGAACTTAATAAATCATGAATTTAATTTCAGTCACATAGGAAGAGCCAGTGTGTGTTTGTTAACGTGAGTGTGTGGTAAAATTGTTCATAGCTGGACATTAACTAACACTAGCATCACAAAAGAACAAAATCTCATCCACCAATTGTCTTTTCTTATAAAAATATTAATGATAATTAATGGTAAAGAAGCATTTATTCATTGTTTACTATATTCCATGTACTATGATTTTTACATTAATTTTCTTTTATTTCCTCCCCTACTTGAAATTCAACACATTTGAAATTTCCAAGGCTTATAATATCCAAGTCTTAGATCAGCAATCCTACTGAATTAGAGCCTACATACTTTTGTAATTTTGGATTTATAAATAATTTAATAATTTTTGTAAATAAATTTCTATTTTAAGCTCCATAACAAAAAAAATACTCCTTTGAGGGTGCTCTAATTTTATTTTGGGAAATTATTTCCTTATAATTTCCAAGGTTCATGCTTTACTTCAAAAGTAACATTCTTTCAGTCCACCTCTTCTTTTTTGTTTATTTCTAAATTCAGTGGCCACTCTATTTCCGCCATACACTGAAACTGACATTGACTGTCAAGCGTGGACTGTGGTGTATAAGTAGCTCTTGCAGGAGACTAGGGTATATAAATAATACAGTAAAAACCCATCAACACATCCACTTACCTGTCTTGTAATTGATGAATAATCAGTGATGTATAAAAATTTACTGCCTATATTTCCAAATCTCCTCACTCTGCCCATCCTCACACATATTCTCTTGACTGTCAAACTGACTTATGCTTATTAAATTCCACAAACTCAGAGACATCACAATCTAACCATGGATGTTCATTTCCATGGTCTAACCCCCACACACAGAAGTTCCACTACAGAGTCACAGGTACTCTCAGGTAGCTCTACATTAAACCTTGCAGGTCTCATCTTCCTGGTGGCTTATTATTTCCTTGCTAGAAGAAGCCACCTCTGAACACACTCATTTCTAGAAAAAATTAAAAATTCAAGTTATTTTCTTTAAATTCATAAAAAGTAAATTAGAGGAAATGTTTAGTGCTTTACAATGGTAAAAATTAATGTGATTTAAAAGAAAGAATATGGACTTTGGAGACAGATTTGAGTTCAAATCCTGGTTTGATCATTTATTAACCCTGTGATCTTTAGCAAAATATTTAACCTGCCTGACCTCTACATTTTTACCTGTATAGATAATAATGAAATCATATAGGACTGCTTTAAGGATTAAAGAAGAGTGCAAGTTAACTACTAGCACTTAAACCATTGTTTCAGGTCTGCTATCACAATGGGAAATTCTATCCAAGCCATGCCCAATGGGCCTTGGGGCACATGGATCTGTGCAAATCAATTAATGCAACTATTGAGCACCTAGTGTGAGCAGGTACTGTGCTAGATGCTAGGATTGAGGCCAACAGAGAGCCTCTGCATTCAGGGCTCTTAAGGCTCAGTTGGAGAGACAGACAAATAAGGAGCACATTACACCAGAGTGTTAAGTGATACAGCAAACATAGCCACAGCCAGGTCAGGAGCCAGAACTAGGCAACTTCAGGAGGGGACGCGTGATGGATGAGCTGGACCAGCTGGGGCCTGTGCGAAGACCTAAGCTGCAGTGGTTCAGTGTGTCCAGAGTGCACAGCGTGATGAAGATGTGACATGGGATGAGAATGGTGATGCTATGAAAGGCCTCGCATGCAAGACCGGGGAGTTAAACTTTATCTTGCAGTCGTTAATGATTTAAACAGAGAACGGACATGATCAGATCTATATTTTGCAACTCTCACTTCTGGAAGGAGAAAGGCTAGTAAGAGGTGTGACTAGCAGCAAACCAGGCAGGAAAGTATGGGGAAAACAATGAAGGACTAAAGTAATGTTGCACCAGGGTGGAGAGCTCTATCGAGAGGTAAGATTAATGAGATTTGGTCCCTGAGAAAAAGTGAGGGATGGGGTGGGATGTGAGTGGTTTCTGCCTGGATCAGGGAGTAAATTGTAGTACATCCCTCAGGGTGTGGAGGTAAACAAATTTGGACACACAGAGCATGATGAATCTGAGTGACATTTCCATGGCAATGGCATTTCCAGACACTGTGGTGCACTGCCCACATCCCTTGTGCATGCACCTGTGACTCTCCACCTGGGAGCATCCTCTCCAAACCCATGTGATGGGAGCTCATCTCAGAAGCAGCCTTCAGGCAATGACAGAGGGAGCCGAAAGATGAAAAAGCCAGCTCGCTTGTCTCTTGGAAGAAAAATAAATCTAAAGCATGTTCTACACTGTCTCCCAGAGCCCCCAGAAGGACTGAATCCCAGTTGCATGTAGTGGTGTCTTGCTTCATAACAAACCCTTGATCCCTATATCACATCCTCACTCCCCTACTGGAGCTTTCTGGGATATCCTCCCAAATGAACTACTTGCACTCAAACCATTGTCTCGGGTCTGCTATTGTAAGGGGAAATCCCATCCAAGCCATGACCAATGGGCACTAGGGCAGTGACAGAGATGTCTGGGAGACACAATGGATTCAGAAACCATCAGCATGTATGAGGTGGTTGAAGCCAGAGGAGGAAATGAACTAATCTTGAGGAAGGGAGAAGAAGGGAGATATTTGGGACATGGAATAAAACAGGAAACACTCACATACAGTGTGTGAAACTGGACAGACTTAATAAGTACCAGGTCCTTTTCAAATAGTGATCTTTGACAGAGACATTCTCAAACAAAATTGTCTGGAAATAGTGGACTAATTATTTTATAGTTATGTAATCAATGTAATTTATTGTTCTTCTGTACCTTGAAAATTGAGTATTTATTGGTTCCTTATGAGCTGTAACATTTTATGGCTTGTCAGGGCACTGATTGATACACCACTCTGAAAATAATCATGTAAGATTATCTTAAAATACGTATCAGTATCTGTCATTTTGACAGTGGAATTGCAATACTATAAATCTACAAAGATTAAAATTTTTAAGGGGAATGTTCTAAGTTGAATACTTATTAAAATACCTCACTGCACCAAAAAAAGAAACAGAAACAAATGACGAACTTGACTTGAGGAAAGTTTAGCTCTGAAGTTTGGAATGACAGCAGTCCTCTTGTGTTTATGCACCTTAGGCTGGTCTGCCGTTCTCACCGCCAATCTCAGGGCAAACAATTTCCAGACTAGTCTGCAACGGTATGGGATTCTACCTCTCCAATTACACTTCTACACAAAACATTGAAATAAAAAGGCACTTCTGACCTATGCATACTTTGACAATGGTCTACTCTAAATTGGGGAACATATATGGAAATGTGATTGATTTTCAGCAATTTTTTTAAAAGATGATGTAGCTGGTTTTATCCTCCAATCCTACAACAGTCCTGCTACAGGCCAGCGACTCACAGCCTCTTCACCTCCTCATGCCCTTTTTGACCCCACCCACCTCCACGGACCAGGGATTTCTGAAAGATTTTATGCATCAAACTGCATATATTGACAATTAATTTTCCAATGTTTTATTAATCAGATATTAATTTACTCAGAGCTTTCAATAAATGGCACATAACCATCGCCATCACCCCTGATTTGACAGAAATCTAGCCAAAGGTGTTTTTTATAATACACTAGGTCCAGCAAAAGTGATGCCTGCTTGAGTGTGGCTGGTAGGGTAATAATATGGGTGTAATAATTTATAGTTTTAATTTGAACATTTCACCTCAAATGTCATATGGTGTGCTTGAGTGTGATATTGTTATGTTACAGAATTACATGCATATGATTTTGTAATAAAAAAGGGGTGTTATTTTGTGCCGGACCCTGTCTATTATGGGTGATTGTGCTCTTATTTTCACTGGCAGTGGGAGTTGAGAGTCTTCAACTAGGAAACACTGCAATATATTTACAACAAGAACTAGAATTTTAATGCGCTATCTGAATGCAACTTTCAACTGTTAAGAGAAAACAGGAAATGTTGGAAAGAAACAATGGAACTGAGTTATGGCCAGAGAAAAGTAGAATTTGGAGTAAAATCATAGACAGAAGGTTTTCATGTAAATCCAACTAACTCCACAGCCAGTGCTCCATATCCCAGACTTATAAGCCTTGTGAAGAGCTTGCCATACCCTTCCTTCATTCTTCTTCCCAGCCCAGTGGCCCCCGGGACAAGTTCTGGGACAGGCAGAAGGCTGGCAGGTGTTTCGCTGTAGGCTTCACCTCATTTCTGTCTCATGATTGCGCTGGGGACCACCTTTACTTTCTAGCTCTATGACATTAGCTTCTCCTTGGTTCAATCAATTCTCTGTTTTTAAGGATGTCCATTCCCTTGCTGAAAAATAATACACGCTCCCTGATACACCTTGTAGTTTAGAATATCTCCTTGAGCAGGAAGAGATTTTGTGCGTGCGTGCGTGCGTGTGTGCATGCGTGTGTGTGTGTGGTGTACCACACCTGTCTCCTTATCCTACTCCTCCTCACATTCCCACTCCCACACAACATCATTAAGACACATTAGTTAATTAGTTGATTAACACATTGTGTCTCTGAGGGCACAGACGGGCCTCACTCGTTTTGTTTATTTTGCCACAATGAGGCCAAAAGAAGAGAATCTAATATTTATTGGACATTTACTATGTACCAGGGACTGTACTGGTTGCTTTATGTTATTTCATCCTCATATCTTTCCTATGAAGTGGAGATATATCTCATTTCACACACGAAAAAACAGACTCAGAGTTAAATAACTTGACCAAAGACACAGTGAAATGTGGAGCATTCAAAACGTCAACGCTTTGACAACAAACTCCAGGCTTTTTCCATTCCAAGTCACATAAATCTGTTCGTAGAATTCACTCAGCAGCTTAAAACCTTTCACTATTTCTACATTTCCCAAAAGACAAAGCCTGGACTCCTTGGTGTGGTGCCCAGATCCTCCCAGTTTTGGCCTCCCTCACCTTCCTGGGCTCAGTACTCCAGGCTGCATTAAACCAGGGTCATTTTCCTGAACACTCTACAGTGCTTCACTTTTTCTTGACTTGCTCTTCTACTCCTTCTGCCTACAATGCTCTTCTCCACCCTTGTCCATCTGGGGAAAACCCATTTCTATGACTTGGACCAAGTCTCCACTCTCTGTGAAGCCTTTTCTGAAAGCTGCTCCTCTTCCAACCTCCTATATTTCCTGTAACCCATCTCTTTTAAAGCTTCCTCATGGTAGCCCCACCCTCACAACAGTATGTGAACAGACTTTGGTCACAGCTCATAATTAGCTTCATTTTTTTAGTTTGTTCTTTTTTTATCCTCATCCGAGGACATTTTTTCATTGCTTTGAGAGAGAGAGAGAGAGAGAGAGAGAGAGAGAAAGAGAGAGACATCGATCATCAATGTGAGAGAGACACATGGATTGACTGCCTTCTCGTACGTGCCCCAACTAGGGATCAGACACTCAACCTGGGAATAACTTATTTCTTAACATGTTCATCTGCCTTCAAAGATTATAAATTTCTCATGGTCAGGAGTCATGTCTTGATCATCTGTGAACCTCATATTATACCTCTAGGGTACCACTGCCCAAAAGAACTTTCTGCAATGAATGAAATGTTCCTCCATGCTGTCTAATACAGCAACCACCAGCCACATGTTCTGTGGCTTGAGAACTTGAGATATTGTTGTAGCTACTGAGGAACTTAATTTTTAAATTTTGTTTCCTTTTAAGTATTTTGAATACAAATAGGCACAAGAGACTAATGGAGCACTGCAGTTTAGAGCTTATAAAAGGTCTAAAACATAGCAGGTATCAATAAGTATTTGCTGAATATTCTGACCATTTAGTTTGGGTCACCCAAGGTTTCTACCTATCCAAGCCCAAGAGCTTTTGCTATATTTTAAATTCTGCTCAACCACTTCATTGTTGGAGACTTTCTAGATGATCCTTCATCTTCCCCATATGATTTCCAGGCATGGCTAAAGGAACACCCCTCTCTTTCCTGGAACTTTTCTGACCACTAATTTGCTTCCTTTGCTGTTTTTTATCCTGCTTCTCATTTCTACAGAGGCTATAAAATAGGATTGTATTTCCACCAGAGTCTCACTCCACAAGTAACCATAAAACATAGAAGCAGAGTTATTAAAGCCTCAAGGGAAAATGTATGGACAAAATATCAGCCTGATTCATTATTAACAGCTATTATAAACAGTGGGCTTGCTAGCAAATGACAGGAAAACTAATTTGCATCTGCAACAAAATTACCCTACATACATCCGCCATGGCTCCCAACCTCCTTCCTCCCCATGGTTTTACTAGGACTCTTTAATTGAAGAAACCCTGCCAATTTAGAAAGCTTTTGTGCCTGTTATTCATGTTAATGGGGGTTTGACTTCAAATTTTTGCTAATCATCTCAGTATTACCTAGATATCCAGGTGGCTAGAAAGTCCTCTAGATACCAAAGGGGAGGACCTGAGCCAACAATTACTGAGCACTACCAATATTCCAGGAACTGTGGTAAAATCCTTCCCCTGGAACTTCTGAATAGGTATGAATATTTTTTTGAACCAGTGAGGAAGGGGAGGATGATGAAGGTGACTACTTCCCCAAAGTCATGAGTGGCTGAGCTGGGCATACAGTGTCAGTTGCCTAGTGCCAAAGCACATGTACTTGGAAATGACCTGAGTGTCTGTTGATGGATGAATGAATAAAAAGTGTATTTATTATTTCTATCTATCTATCCATCCAATATATGCAATGTAATATTTTTCAGACATAAAAAAATTCTACCACTCACCACAATATGGATGAACCTTGAGGGCATTATGCTAAGTAAGATAAGTCAGACAGAATAGAAACAAATGATAGAAACCTACTTACACATGGAATTGGAAAAAAGTCAAACTCATGGAAACAGAAGATTGGTGGTTGTCAGGAGTTACGGGTGGGCCCATGGGGAATGCTGGTCAAAGGGCACACACTTTCAGTTGTAAAGCAAGTAAAATCTAGTGATGATAATTAACAATATTGTGTTGTATACTTGAACTTTGCTAAAACAGATCTCTTGTCCTGTCCTGATGCTAGGTTGAATTTTCAAGGTGATAATTCCAAATTCCAAAGACTTACTTTCTTATCAATACCTTCCCTAGCATGGAAGCACTTAAAAACACGCCAATACCAGGGATGTGAACAGACACTTCCCAGAGAAGGAAAAACATGATTTAATTCATGAAAAAAAACCCCTCTACCTTAGGTACACATTAAACTACGCTAAGATACTACTTTTTACTTCTCAGATTGACAAAGATGAAATTTGGTAATACACCCTGTTAGCTCCCCACAAGGGTGTGAAGGCTACAAATTAACCACAATTTATAGAAAGCAATATAACAAATTTTATATAAATTAAATGGCATGTATTTTTGACTCAGAAATTCCACTTTTAGGAATTTATCTTATAGATATATTTGTATATGTGTTGAGAGACTGAATATACAAAGGAATACTGGTTGACCCACATATGAAATTAGAACTCTGACCCACATCCTATAGCAATCTGTCCTGGAAACCAATCCCTTGTCTATAATAAACAGCCCAGGAAGCCAGCTGGCTATATGTCAGACTCGTAGGATACCAGACAGCTATCTCTAGTAACAATCCAGAAAAGTAAACAATAACTCTGTGACAATCAGCTCAACATGTCCAGGACTTGATTAATAACTGATAGCTTCCCTCATTTTTGTCCCCACTTCCAACTTAGGACCAAACAGTAAAAGCCAAATATGCTCCCCTAACCAATCATATCTGATGCCTGGCTCCAGCTTCCCTGGGCCGGCAGTCTCTCCAATCAGGGCATACCCAAAGTCTTCCTGTTTTTCTTTTTTTTCACTATAATGTTTTCCTACTCCTCTACTTGCCTTTGACTCTCTGCAAAAATGCAAGCAAGCAGCTGACTCTCTTGCTATAAGGCAAGCCCTGAATAAGTAGCTTCTGCTTTTCTTATTTGGTTGATCTTTGCTTATTTCCATAGTGTGCAAAAATGTATGTAAAAGGATATTTATTATAACATTGCTAACATTGCTACTTAAGCAAAAGACCGAAGACACTCAAATGTCACTAATAGGAGAATGGTCCATCCATAGATGGAATACTGTGCAATTATCAATGAGAGAGAGGTAGATATTTGTATGTGTACTTGAGGAAGCCACCAAGATACACCATTGAGAAAAAAATCAAATAAATGAAAAAATAAGATAATGTATACAGTATATAATCATATATGCTTAAATATATCTAAATCTATTCACAAGAAACTGCTAAGGGGAAATGAATTGAATGATTGAGAAATAAAGATGAAGTGCAAAATTACTATACAGATATACCCTTTTGTTTTTTTTAATTTTATATTATGTTTATGAATTATTTATTGAAATAAATAGATTAATTTTTAAAATCTAACTTTAATTAAATTGATGAATTTTTATACAGTCTTTCCTGAAAGTACAGAAATATATCCTTGAAGAAGTATGATTAGAACTTAAAAATAATTTATAGGAGGAAAGCAATTTGAAAGAGTCCCTCTTGTAGGACCGCAGAGGTTTGAACTCAGAAATGAAACTGAACCTTGAGTAAAATGTGTGGTTGAGGAAATTCCCACTCTTCTTCACTATAGCCCTTTCCACACAATAAAACTAAGAAGGATCATTTCTGATATCAGGAAATGCAACACCTGCAGTAATAGGAGAGTGGTCATTTTCCCATAAAGACAACTGAATTGATATATCATTTCCAGCCTTAAAAATATGGCAGTGTACTACAAAAAAAATTTAATGCTAATCTTTTGAGTGGGGACCCAAGCTAATCATATACAAGAAGGCTTCCCAGTCCTCCACTATTGGGAATGTTGCCCTTTCAAGGAAGTAGTTCCAGCTGCAGCAGTGAAGGGCCAAATGACCTCTGCTGGTCACTGGGGTGCCTGGAGTCACAGATTGAGAAGTTCCTGGTATTTCTAAATTTTACATTCACAACGGAGTTCCACAGCTTCATATCTGTTCACTCTCAAGTATGCTATTATAAAAGTGTAAGGGAGTTTTAATAGTCACTCTCTAGTCTTCCCTCCCTCCCCCACCTCAGGAAAGAGCAGAGACCAGAGTATTTCTCAAAAGTCAGTCAGATGCCCTACATTCACAGTTATTGGGGCAGATTCTGGCTCTGACTTGGCAGTTTAACAAGCATCGCTGATAATTGCTATGCTTGGCAAAGAGGACAGACCCTGCTTAGGACTGAATTATGTAGCTGGGCCCTACTGAGGAATGAGCTCAGCTGGGGCCTGGCCCGACCTTCCGCTCAATGTTGTTTTTGGCTTGGACACAGGCTCAGTCTCATTCCCTGGTGAACTTGTGGCTCTCAGTGACATTCAGCACTCTGAGTGGGAGGTAGGATTAGGGATGCTCCCTTGGACTTTGAAAATAGAGTTGGGTTATAAGACAGGTAGCAAAACTGACCTGGGATCCCATGGTATCCAGTAAACTGTAAGAAATGAGAGACAAAGTGACCATGTTAAGATGTTAGTGGCTGCTCCTCCTCAATAATTTTTATTTTAGGATATTTTCACTACATAAGCATAGCCCCCACACCAGAATATAAGCTCTGCAGATTTTTGTTTGTCTTGACTGATATTTCTGAAGCACCTAAATAGTATATGCCACATAGTAGATGCTCAATACAAATTAGAAAATTCAGAAGCCCTAGCAGGGTTGTCTAACCTTCAGCCCAGGATGGGTATGAATGAGACACAACACAAAATCGTAAATTTACTTAAAACGTTATGAGATTTTTTTGTGATTACATGTCACAATGTATTTAATGTGTGGCCCAAGACAACTCCTTTTCTTCCAGTGTGGCTCAGAGATGCCAAAAGGTTGGACATCCTGCTAGTGCCTCTCACAGTCAGAGTTAAGAAGCTGGACTTAAGTTCTATTAGTGAATTACTCAAGTCAAGTCCTCTAATTCTGCCCCAAATGCAACACAATTTGGATGACGTCTGCCCAGGCAAAGTGATAGGAACCATTAGCAAAGATGTAGCCCAGGATAATGCTTTCCACACAGATAAATGGAATTAAGCAAAAGATAGTGATGTATTCTCTGTATACTATCTAGAAAAAGTAGCTCACTAAAGAATACATTTCCCTGGTGTCAAAAAGAATTAGTAAGTATACTGCCAAAATCACAGTCAAGAGGATAATTAAAAGAAATTCCAAAATCTTTATTATTCAGTA
This sequence comes from Glossophaga mutica, assembly GCA_039655065.1. Taxonomy (NCBI): domain Eukaryota; kingdom Metazoa; phylum Chordata; class Mammalia; order Chiroptera; family Phyllostomidae; genus Glossophaga; species Glossophaga mutica. The sequence goes on from CM077304.1 coordinate 198,482,333, forward strand.
ACAATGTTTAGGATGCATGCATTGTCTAGAAACCTTAAAGATGTCCTTTGGATTTATCTGAGTAGAAGATTATTTTATCTTCTCCAAATAGCTTTTGTAAATAAAATTAAAAGCCAATAAAAGAATAGTTTTTAAAAGTAAAAATCCACCTCTTCTACTCCAATTTTTACCTGAAAGAAATGGACATTTTTAAAATATTTGAGTGCTGTATTTATCTTACAGAATCTGCTTCAACAAGAAGTAAAACATATTTATGTTGAGCCATCTGGAAAATCATTAACTAGTCTTTATTTCTCAGATTCCTGGTTATTTATCCAAATGAAATAATCTTATGGTCACTGCAGAAAGATGGGGGGTCTTGTCACTAAAGACATAATGTATGCACGAGGAAGAGGGTGCTTCTTGTAATTAACCATGGAGTTTGAGTGCTTACTTTGTGTCAAATACTTTAAACTTACTACATCTAAACCTGTAAAACCCCTCCCCAGTAGATACCACAGCCTTTACTTTTCAGCTGGCAGAGAGAGAGAGAGACTGAATGAATTTCCAAAGGCCACCGGTTCATCAATAAGGAAGTCTGCATTGGAAGCACATCTTGGTACTCCATGGTGTATACTCATCACATGCTGCCCTTGCGCATTTTTGAAAATTATAGAAATTAATGAAGTATCCTATAAACAAAAATGCACTTCACAAGTGGAATTGCTATGATTCGACAAATCAAAATTACACTATTTCTAAAGAAAAAACAGGGCTCTCTGTCAAATCTCTGAAATAAGTGGCCTTTGAGTACAAAATGCCAAGAGGCTCTGGGCCTGCATTAGATTGATGGTCAGAGGTGAACCACCAGACCCAGGTTGCCAAGCAAGCCCATGGCTCGATATCTGTACCACAGGGGGATGCTATTAGAGCATGAACAGAGTAAACCGGTGTCATGCTCAAACACTTAATTGGCCAACATTAAGTATTGCCTGACGGATTCAAATGAAGAGTAAACCATGATTATAAAAGAGGAGGAAATGCTTTGATCATTAATTACACTTGAAAACTAGAAACCAACACATGGATGGATTAAAAAAAAAAAAAGAGCAACAGATTTTAAAGCAAATGGAAAATGAGGCATTCATGTCAGAGAAGATAACTGCTTATACAAACAGGCTATAAATATTAACATCATTGCCCAAGGAAAAGGTGTCCACACTAACATTTTAATGGAAATTTAACATATTTACTGTACAAATGATCTGCCCCAGTTCTCAGGCACAATCCATGATCTTAAAAAACAAACAAAATAAAACATATCCTAAAAAAAACCACACACAGATAGACTTGTGTAGTCCTTCATATTAGGTATTTAGGTTACCTACATGCATATGTGCTTTTGTTAGGGGGGTTTGAGACCCAAAATAGCTAGGTATTTGTCTGTCTTATGATTAGCTATTTTCTCTCAAAACCAGCAGCTAGGGCCTTTCATACTCTATCATTCAGAACATTGACCCTTCCTACTGCTCACCAGTATGAGTTTCAGCATAAAGAGAAAATGAAACTTTTTCTCCAGAGAACAGTCCGTATCACCACTGCCCATATTCAGATGAGAATCAAAGATATCCTTTCAACAAGGCACCTGCTCTCCAAGGGTCATGGCAATAATATGAGCCTCGGGGTGCCCTTCTGACTCCACACTTGGTCTCATGGTTTTGTGTGGATCAAAACCAGTATTTGGATTAAAAGAATATAAAGAAAATTCTTGAGAAAAATATAAATACCCATAGAATGCTATAAATGGGGGGAGAGTACATGGAAATCATCTAATTCTGTTATTTACAGATGAGTCCAAAAAGAGTAAATGATTTGATGAAGACTCTTTCCATTGTGCCTTTTTATGTCTCTCCCATTGGTGAGTATATTTCATTTCTCATACGTTACAAGCTGAAACAGTTTCTGCCTTTTATCTTGCTATTCTACTTTGCAAAACAACTCTACCCTTAGAAATAGGCTAGAGCAAGATTCTAGATGGTAGAAGATTAACTGTAAACTACACCAACCCCCTCCCAGGACCAAACTGGAATAACAACTAAATTATAGAAAAATCATCCTGAATAACCACATGAACACTAGCTGGAGAGAGGCCTTATAACCATGGACAGACAGAAGAAACAATTTCACCACAACAAGACTGGTAGGGAATGTGGAGGAGGCACAAGAAGGTTGGCCGGGCTCCACAGATGGCAACTAAAGTGCCAGAGGGATATTTCAGTGACTGGGGGGTTCCCCCTGAGAAGTGAGGGGTCTAAGACCCAAGCTGGGCTCCCCAGCCTATAGCACCAGAGATGATAAAGGAACCCAAATAACATATGGCTGTGAAAAGCAGCAGCATATCTGTCCACCAGGGAGACATGGCTGGAGATGTTGAGAGCCTCTTAAAGAGCCAATGTACAAATTCCTTTTGCAGCCACTCACCTTGGACTCCAGCAGAGGATGGCAAGAGTGGACTAGAGACACATGAGGAGAGTCTGAGGCTGGTGGCAATGGGAAGAGAACTGAATGGTCAGCCTCCTGGATCCCTGTGTTGAGTCATTCCCCATACTGAAGAAGCCATCTTTTTAGGCAGAGCACTCCACTCCAAGTGGCGTCAGCCCGAAGGGAAGCAATAGCCCCACCTGCAGGAAGTACTCTGGCATACTCTGTGGTGCTTAAGCCCTGCTTCTGAGGAGTATAGCTGGAAGACTTTCACTCTTTAAGGCTAACAGAAAGTGTGCAGACAGAAGCAGATCTCTGGGAGCTGAGACTTTAGCTGACCCTTCCTTGGGCTTGGTGCAGGTTAAAATCAGCCTTGGTGTGCAGCCTCATTCTTTCTACACACAAACAGGCCTGTCAGAGGGAACCACATTGTGTGGTTCCCAACTGTGGATTGCTGATAGCTTCAACCAGGATTTCCAGGGCCAGTCACAGGCAGGGTTTGACATAGGACTATACCACAGAGTCTTTGAAGATCTACCTAATACATAGAAACAAAGAGGCAGCCAAAATGGGAAGACAAAAAAACAAGCCCCAAATGAAAGAACAAGAGAATCCTCTTAAAGAAGAACTGGGTGAAATGGAAGCAAGCAATCTGTCAGATAGTTTTGAGTAATGATTATAAGGATACTCAGTAGCATAAAAAAAGACATAGAAACCATTAAAAAGGACCAGTCAGAAATGAAGAATGCAATATCTAAAATAAATAATACACTGGAAAGAACAAACAGTAGATTAGATGAAGCAGAGGATCAAATCACTGATTTGAAAGACAAGGTAGGAAAAAAATGTAAGGAGAGCAGCAAAAAGAAAAAAGAGTTTTAAAAATGAGGAGAGCTTAAGAAACCTTTGGGATAACATGAAGTGTAACAACATCTGCATCATGGGAATACCAGAAGGAGAAGAGAGTGAGCAAGGGATCAAGAACCTGTTTGAAGAAATAATGACTCAAAACTTCCCTATCCTAATCTGGTGAAGAAAAAAGACACACAAGTCCAGGAAGCTCAGAGAGTCCCAGACAAAATGGACCCAAAGAGGCCTATGCCAAGACACATCATAATTAAAATAACAAGGCTTAAAGACAAGGAGAGAATCCTAACAGCCGCAAGAGAAAAGCAGGTAGTTACAGAAGAGAGAGAGCACCAATTAACTGTCATCTGACTTCTCAACAGAAACATTTTGGGCCAGAAGGGAGTGACATGAAACGTCCAAGGTGACGAAAAACAAGGACCTAAAACCAAGGCTGCTTTTACCCAGCAACACAATCATTTAAAATCAAAGGAGAAATGAGGAGCTTTCCAGACAAAAAAAGCTAAAGGAGTTTGTTAACACCAGACCAGTACTACAACAAATGTTAAAGGGCCTACTTTAAGAAGAAGAAAAAGCAAGGAAAGAAAAAACAGAGGAAAATAGTCTAACAATAAAATGGCACTACATACATATCTATCAATAATCACCTTAAATGTAAATGGCTAAAATGCTCCGACCAAAAGACAGAGGGTAGCTGAATGAATAAGAAAACAAGACCAGACCTATATATATGCTGCCTTTAAGACACCCACCTCAGATTGAAAGATACACACAAGGGAAAAAGGAGTAATAGACACAGATTGGAGGAGACTAAGGAGACATGGCAACAAAATGCAACATAGGCTCCTGGATCAGATGCTGGTACAGAGAAAGGTCATTTTTAGAAAAAATAAGATTCAAATAGTCTTTGGGTTGGTCAATAGCATTATACCAAATTAATATATAACTTTAGAAAATGATTATGTTAGACATTAACGTTAGAAAATACTGGGTGAAAGGTATCCAGAACTCTGTGTACTATGGTTGTAACTCTTGTGTAAGACTAAAATGATTTTGAAAAAAATTTAACTGTTTATTTGCTATTCTTCTAGTTTAAATTGAAGTTTAAAATTTTTCAATAAATATTAGCAGACTTGCACACATATTCCCAGTTCTCTGCAGCAGTGGTGTTTGTGCCAACAAAATGAAGTGATACCATTATGGTTTCTAGGCACTAAACATAAAACAAACAAACAGAAAGTACCCAAGTTTGGGGCGATAAAGAAAGATATAAGCCAGTTAACAATAATTTGAAACTCAGGAGACCAAATAACTTTGCTTTTATACTATTTCTTTCCTTCCTGTATATCTTGTTTCAGAGGTAATTTTCTCAACTCCTTTAGAGCTCATAAATCTTCTTCCATAATCCTTATAATCACTGATAAAAAAGCTCTTTTTCTTGTTAACTCCATTATATGCTTTAAACAATGAAGACTGTTGAGTCTTTCTAAGTAGCTGCATAGTTGCTCGTCTGAGCTATAAGAGAGCAAACAGATATAATGCATTCTCTATATGATATAAATACTTTAGCAATTTCTCAAGAGAAGTAACAAAAAGAAAAGGAGATGAAATTTGTGATTGAAGCTAAAGAACAATATAAGTTTCTACAAAAACAAAGGTAAGAAAAATGCTGTCTGGTTGACTACTGATAATCTGTTTTCCTAACATAAAATGTTGACCATGGTGTTTAACCCTGTTCCACTATGGTTCATTGAAAGTATGGAAAAGGAGGGTGGGGAATTGATAATTTGCCTTTCCAAGTCAGCAGATCGCAAGGGGCCATGTCTGATGCTGATAAGGAAACTGGGCACCTTCCAGAGATTCTAGAGGTTGAACTCCATGAAGGAACTATATGAGATTTCCTCATTCTGTGTATAGGAGAAAGAGCGAAATGAATTCTTGGTAACCAAAATGGTGGAGAGTGATAGAGATCGTTAGGTGTTCACCAAACTCTATTTCCTCCTTCTCCTGGTGGACATGCTGGACCACATTCCCCAGCTTCCCTTGAAGTTAGATGGGGTCATGCAATGGAGTTTTGGCCAAGGAAAGTGGGAGAAAGTAATGCGTATTGCTTTCGGAACTGGCTCATGATAAAAGTTCCATGAGATTTTCCACACCCTCCTTCTCCCATCTTTTGGCTGGATGTTTACATCTAAGGCTACTTTGCTAGTCCCACATTCAAGAGAAGGAAGCTTCTGCCCGCCTGGGTTCCTGGGCCATGGCTCATCAATCACCACTCTCTCACCAACCTGTGCTGTGATGTGAGTCAGAAGTAAATACTTGTATTATGCCACTGAAATTTTAGATTTTGTTTTATTACAGCAGTTACCCTACCCTGACTAATTTAGGAATAGTGATATGGAGATTCCCAACTCTCAACATGCCAAGTGATGCATGCTGTGTCTTGATAGAACAAATTCAGGCAGGCATTCCTGAAAGATTTTTCACTACCTCTTCCTCCTTAGTACTTCTTTTCTTCCTTCTGTTTTATGTTTCCTACTTTATGGTTTTGTTGTATTGAGCTTCTTTTTGGAAAGTGGGTGACTATGTATTCCAGCTTTCTTGAAATAGTGCTAGTTTATGCCTGTTGTATCAGAATAATGATTAATATTAACCTTTTACTCTCAAATGTTTGGATGATAAATTATATGGTCACTCAAATGATAAGCCACCTTATCTCCTTCTTGAGAGGAGATGAGACATAAATAAAGAAATCAATAAAATAGATTAATTATGAAGCAAATTATACTTCATAAGTATTCATGGCTGCATTTTCCCTGTTGTTTTTTAGAAAGCCAAAAGTATGGTACTTTCTCTCTGTTGTATGATACAACATCACTTCTTTACAAGTTTATCAATCACAATGATTAGAAAAAGATTAAATGGGGACCCTGTAAAATATAGTGCTGAAATTCTTTCAATGATTTAAAAGAAACTGTTTTGGTGTGTGTTATATAACATTACAAATTTTTTAAACTGATGAATCTGGTTATTAAATACTAATCAGTATAAAAGTATGGCCATAATAGTTTTGGGTAAAGAGATTCTATATACAAACTGAGGACTCCCTGAAGAAACAGAACTGAAAGGAGAGCTGGATCCCATGTCACACCTGGGTAGCTAGGAGTTTAAGTTCGCATTAAAGGTGATGCACAAAAATTAATTCCATGTGAATTTTTTCCATTGAAAAATGCAAACTGGAAAAAAATATTCTTCATTGACAAACGGGGGGTAATTCTTGATTTCCTGAATCATTGACTGCAAATAGACATTTCTTCACACTCCTTAGAGTCAATTTTAAGAAATCACCTTAGACCATTTTTCCACCACAGGTATAAAAAAGAAACAACAAAATGGAAGCTCCAACAGCCATGATGGAGTTGGGGTTGATTATAAATTAACCTTAATATAGCTTTTCTTAAAACAATTACAATGAAGAAACTTCCAGTTCAGGAAAGGAGAGTGTGATATGGAAGGGACTATGAGTAGGCAAATAGAAGATTTACCTTTGCTATACCTTCCCCAATAATCCAAGCCCTTGAAATTTTGAAGATGGATCACATCTCTATTTTAATTCTGGCATGCAAATCTTATCAATTCTATTCAGGTCACCACCTGATCCTACATTACAGAAATTCCCCTCACCTTAGCTCTAATTTATTATAAAAAAACTGTCATTAACCTTTCATGAGGATTAATCACAAAAGATGCCAAAATTTTGTGTTATAGCCTGTACCTGCAAACCTATTTGAAACGTGCTTTACCCATTGAGTTTCTGTCTAAAATAGCTGATTTAGGCCCTTGATATAGTAGAGTTGGTACCCCATTCATTGTGTTATCATTTTGTACAGTCTGTCCATAAAAACCCCAAGAGAAGAATGCACTGTCTGTCCATGAAAAATAACCCACCGTCTGTGGCTTATAGAAACAATGATAGAATTTTAAATACCTTGGAAAAGCCAGGCACAGTCATTTACATGATTTTTGCCAGCTTTCCTCTGGTTGAATGGCAACATTCAGATATAATGAACAGAGGAACACAATTAAATATGCACCCTAATGAGGAATGGAGAACTGAGTTTTTTGTCATTTTTTGAAAGTAAAAGCCTCCAAAATTTAAAATAATAAGTAACATGACTGCTGGAGAGAAGTAAAGGATGCATTATTAGACACAGCAGTAAATGTCAAATATAATATACTGCAGCAATATTCTTCAGTTTGACTATGGCTCTTTTATTTCTTGCTCCCATGTATCTCCTGCTGTTAACTGTTCATCTCCCATCAATTTTATTCTCATCAGTATTGCCCTGGTAAGACAGAAAGACTGGCTTGGTTTAATTAAATGCCCCCATTAATAAGGGGGAGCTAAGCAGACTTGGGCATGCCTAAAGCACCACTCTCACATTTGAGCAGGTGGTGACCAGCCTTGAGCTTACACTGAAGTGGATTTTATTTCTGCTTGCATTGAAGACTCAAAGAATATTGTCTCTAAATATTTCTCTGAGTCTTGAGGCCCTAACAAATGAAAATTGTTTATACTGAGATAATTATTATTGATTTTGGCTCCATGGAACTCTATCATAATGACTGAGATATATTATGCACCCAGCAATTTTTCTTTGAGTAAGATTTTGCTCCAACTGTTGCATTGTGGATCCAGCAAGATGTTCACTTAAATGAGTTTTATTGTAACTGAGGTTTAGGTATTGAAATATTACTAGTTGTTTACAGGTCGAGGGAGAAGGCAGGCACGTTTAATTAATCTTCACCAATTTCAGCATGATAAGAGGAAGATGAACAAGGAGGAAGAAGAAAAACAGCAGTGTTGGGATCTGATAACCCGGGAGGTCACAGATTCCTCTCACATGTGAGCAGGAAACCAAAGGACCTGGCCACACCATCACCATGGGCACATGAGCATGCTTCTGTGTGTTTCTTTGCAGAATGGAAATGAGTCTAATTCCACATCTGTTTGGGAGAAAGTGAAACTACAAATGTTGGCCGTCTCAACCGTTTATGAGCAGCGGGAAGTGCAGAAGCACGGACCCTGCTCAGGAGGCCTCTGCAAGGAATCATGGCGCACTCACTGAGCAAACGCGTGTTGTTTGGATGAAGAGAGTCTAAATTACAGGCAAACCTAATTCACAGACTATTTTAAAAGTGATTTGGCTTTACCAGTAGTTCTTATTTATTGCATGTAATTCGTATACTTTTTTAAAAACTTTAAAAAATTAATCCACCATCACTGCACCCAAAAGTGTCAATTACTTTCTCTTGTCAATATTTCCTGCCCACTCTTATCCATATGCATATGTAATAGATCAGTGTGCCAGGTGCTATCCTGGACACTGCCCACAGAGCTCATTTCATCCCCACGATGACACTAATCCCCGCTGCATGGGAGAGGGGGAAGCCTGAGAATTAGGAAAGTTAAGTAACTTGTTTCCCATTGTGTGGGAAGTTAAAAGATCCTTGAATTCAGTTTTGGTGGATACAAATCTAAAGTCTACACTTAGCAACTCTGTAACAGGATACCTGTATTATGTGATCAAATCATGGATGCACTTTCGTAACCTGTTTTATTTTTACAACTTGCTAAATGAACTTGTTCTTATATTTTTTTATTGGCTGCACAAAATTCATTTGAAGAAATGCATTGTGATTTAACTGGCTCACTATTCTTAGCTATTTATGTATTTCTCAATTCTCTGCCTGTGTACCTAGCACTACAATGAACATTTTCTTGCATAATGCTTTTCTCTTCCTTTTGAATTAGTTCATAAGGATGAATTCCCAGCAGTGATATTATTTTGTCAAGGAATATATATATGCACGTGTGTGTGTATACATATATATTTAATTATATAATTATAAATCTATATTACATATTTAATTATTTTAAATACATGCACAAAACTGTATAGAGGTTTAAGGATATGTGAAATATATTACATTCTTTCAACCTTCCTTATAAGCTTGCTACATGCTGGGTACTGAGCTAAATGTCAGGTATACAAAAACACCAGAAGATCAGACTCTTGCCTTTCTGGTACTTCATTCTGCTAAGGTAGAAAATTATATTTAAATACACTTTTTTTCCAGAACTTGTATGATGACAAAATTCAAACCAGATCCTTCTAAATTAGGAGAAATGAAGACTAAAGTGGTAAGATACTTGGGTATTTTTTCACAAAGGAAGATAGCATGTTTAGGTGCCTGGTGCAGTCTCAGCTCCCACACCTACACCATGTCCTTGGACAATTTCCTTAATCTTTCCATTTCCACTCATGCAGAATGGGCATAATGAGTTATCGGAATAACTGGGATAATACCTCTGGGAGCTCAGCATGGTGCACAGCACCTAGTAAGCACTCAGTCACTGGCGGCCACTTCAGTGGCGTGCTGGAGCCTGCACACCACCCCGAGGGACCAGTCTGCCAGCATGGAGACAGCAGCGGGCGCCTGGAATAGCGCTGTTTAAAACATACACTCTCCCCAGTTGGCATTTGCCAGTGGTCTTTTCTATTTTCATCATTTAAACTACGAATATAGCTAAAGAAAATATAAAACAAATGAAAACTGTTTGTAAAGGTATGCAACAGAAGAAAAGTCATGAGAAAATGCTAACTGCCAAAAGGGATTTATGCTTTGCCCGTTAGTACCACTGGAAATTCCACTCTCAGATATGTTGGAGGTATTTTTTCCCAAGGGTTCCTAAAATTTGGAGTTCATGGATCTCCCCAAAAAAGAAGGTAATCCCCATATAATTCCATTTTTTCAAGTGTTTAGAGAATGCCTACCATGTGCTAGGAGAGGTAGAGAAACAAAGATGGAAGAAAAAAGTTGTAAGACAAGCATACAAATAACTACAAAAACATAAAGTATATACAGAGGTTACATAGGACAATGGTTCAGAGCTGGTCTCTGAGCCAGACTGAATAGGTTTAAACCATGGCCTAGGCACTTAGTAGGCATGTGACTTCATAAGTCACTTAGCTTTTGTGCTTTGAATTTCTCCATCTGGGAAATAAGGATTAATATTAGCAACTATTTCCAAAGGTTGATGTGAGGCTTAAGTGAGTTAATTTATATAAAGTGCTTAGTATATAGCCATCATACTAGGCACTTTCAATATTCATGTATACTATTATTAATTTTAAGATGGATTGTGACAGGTGTCATAAGACGTGTTAAGAAGACACGCAGTGGACATTTCAGAAAGAGAGTACATGCTTCAGGAGAGCACAACAAACTTCAAGGAGGAGGTGAGTTGGGTTATTAGTAGTGTGATAAGGGCAATAAGTATAAGCAAAGGACGGAAGTGACCTAGCAGAGGGAGAGACAAGTCATTTGAGGAAGATGAAGGCACAAGGGGCCAGTGGGCGTGGTTACAGGGTCACCATCTGACCAGACGGCTCCCCACTGGCTCTCTCAGGGTAAGGGCACAATAAATACGTTCATGTGTTAGATAATAGAGTCTACAGGTATGGGCTTTAACTAAACGTTTCCATTGCTTTGGTTGGCACATAGCCGATAGTCGAAGATAAGAAAGTCCATTAGTCATGTCCTAGAGGCTTGCCTGTTAAGCAAGTTCCAGGAGAAATGTTTAAAAGTACACTTTGCTTAAAATAATAGAAAAATATAGCTAGTTCAGCACAAAGCAATGATAGCTTCAATAATAACAATGATCGTGAGATGTTTAGTTTCTGCTTTTTGCTTTAAAGATAACTACCATCACTGATGTACGACCACGAGCTATTTTGCAGAACCTTGATTCTTCACCCTGGTAAGGTCACCTGACCACAGTGACAAAGACGCCAGACAAGATGATGTCAGGAACTGAATTAATCAGACTAAGGAAAACGCTGAGGCTTGCACAAGAACTCACCAATCAGCTTTGCCTGCGACCTCTTCCCCTTTACCCTCAGTGTTTGCCTTTATAAACCCCTGGTGAAAAACCATCAGGGAGTTTGCATTTGAGCACTAGTTTCCATTCTCCTGGCTTGGTGCCCTGACAACGAACTCCTTTGATTTCTCCACTGTAAACTCAGTGGTCAGTGTTTGCTCTGCTGAGCATTGAGTGGGTGGACCACCTTGTTTGGTAACCTAAGTATAGTGCTGTAAGGCCTACAGGTGACAACAGGCCATTGTAGTCAGTACAAAAGCTCTGAATTTTGATGTAACTCCACATGTTTAGAACATGTTAAGAGTTCAGTTTTGGCCAAATGATAATTGTACTGAGTTAAGGGTTGGCTGAAGGGGTTCAGGAGAAGAGCAGAGGAGGAAGCTGAAGAGGGGAACAGGGAGGCCTGGGAAGGCCAGGAAGTCCACGGACACCATGCTCAGTAACTGGCTTCATTCTGCAAGCCAGCATTTCTCAAAGTGTACATGGTCTTCTCAGTCTTTCTCTTGGAATCTCTTATGGTGTTGGTTTAAAAGGCAGATTTCTCAGGAGGGGAGAAGGATATCAGACCAAGAGGGCAGCAGAAAAAGGAGGCAAGTGGTTGCTTCAGGAAAGGAGAAAACAGAAGTCATCTTCCAAAGTTCCTCCTTCTGAATCACCTCACCAAGATCTTCCTTCACCATAAGGTACCAGATGATAAGGTAGCTAGACTCGGCAATTTATAGCTCTCCTACCCGTTGGCTTGCAATTACCACCTGAATGCCTGAATGTATGCTTAAATCTTCTTTGAGGTCCAGTGTATGGGAGCTCACTCCTGCAAATGGTAGGCAAGACCACATCAGGGAAGGAATCACCCTCTGGTCATTTGTAGGCATAAGAAACACATTGTGGTAGATCAGGAGTGACCCATACACAATTAGGGGTCATTGTGAGGAGCCCTCACTGCACAATGACCCACTCAGAGAGCTGGAAAGGGATCACATGGTAGATGACATACCAGGTTGTGTGAAAAATAATGCAATGGCAAGAGGAACCCTAACAAAGATGTCAAGGATAAAAGCTACAGAGCCAGGAAAATGAGCTAACATTTCTAAGGCTAACATTTTTCTTAAGCCTGGTGATCAGTCTAAAGAACCAATCTTCCTGGTGTGGTAAATGCCTGTGCAAGGCCGTCACCATGGCGGTGTCCTTCCAAGTCTACTCTTTTGCCTTCATTTGTTGTTGTTGTTGTAGTTGTTGTATTCAGAGTCATCTGTATCTTTTTCTTAATTCAGTAGACAGAGGCTGAGTCTGTTGTAAATTCCATTACTCCAGGCAGCACCCATACAGGGTCCCTATTCGGGTTCATGTGGGTGAAAGGGAAAAAATGGTCCAGGTTGAAGCTCAGACTATCAGAGATAAGGGAGGTCGGAATGAATGAAACATACCGGGTGTCTTCCTGTGCAAATTAATTGGAGGGTTTTGAGAGAGCAAAGTACATATACACACAGAGATACACACACCCACACGCAGGCAGCCAAATAATCTCGTTTGTAAAGTCAGTGAAGAATTTACTAAAACATGTGTTTTAAAATTAAATAATGATTTAATGTTGTCCTTTGCAAAAACTTGAATGTTTCTAACTCATTATAAATCTGTTTGAATTTGTATCAGAAGAAGGTATATCCTAGAACTTTGAACAAAATGTTACGTGGTAAGGACACTCAGGTACTGAATGTATTTTAAAAAGAGAGAGAAGAAATTTAGATTTCACCAATGCCTGGTTTGTTTCAGACACTATCCAGAAGTCTCATCAAATGTGTATGGCTTCATTTAATGCTACCACAATCTCATATAGGCAATAGAAATCATTCCATATAGTGGTTTGTACTCCAAAGACTCTAAAAGATATTTCTGATGTGCTGTACCCGAAAACAGTGTGAAGGTAACAATAACCGTAACAAGAATTGTGTCTGCAAACCATTTTCGTAAGAACTATCATCTCTGCTTTTCTAAATCAAAGTAATAAATAAAGCTTGGGAAGTTAATTGACTAAACCAGTGAAACCCAGTTCAATGTGAATCCCAAATATTGAGATTTCCAGGCCCACATTCTTCTTCCCAAAGTTTCTTTTTAACAGAAACTGATCTTGGAGGAACCAGCAACCACCCAGGCTACGTCTGGGGCCACATCCCACCCTGTCCTCACCATCATCCCCGAGATATCGTGATTTATAAAAAATATATATTTGCTCATTCAGATGAGCAAAACATATTTCTCCTATATATTTGGTCTTCATCTACAATTACTGACTCACAGACCCGCAAACCCTGGGACTTTTCTAAGTTTCCAGAGTGATAAAGTTGTCTTTTGCTTTGTTAATGTGGTGACTTTTGGAAGGCACCTAAGAGTGGGGGCTGCTTGCCAGTGGACCCAACCATGTGATGAGAAGGTTAGAACTTTCAGTCCCACTGCCCTACCTCTACCCTCATCCACCAACCCCCAACCTGTGACTTTGGGGAGGGGCGGAGGGATGGGGGCTGAATCAATTGCCAGTGGCCAACTATTTAACCAATCATGATTATGTAAATAAGCCTCCATAAAAACCCAAAGGGACAGGGTTCAGAGAGCTCCTGTGTTGGTGAACACATGGAGGTGTTGGAAGAGTGGCACACATTTTCTTTCAACATTTTAAAGTCATCATTGTTTAGGAAGTGAGTGTAGCATGATGGGAGAACCAGGCCTCTTGCATCTCATGGCCCTGAATTCAGACTCTGATTTCAGCCCTTATTGACTGTGAGGGGCTGAGCAAGCGACTTAACCTTCCTTAAAGATGATAAAGGTAACGCCCATCTAAAAGCACCAAGCACTGTCTGGCCCCTCTCCCTCCTGTCTCAGGAAAGACATCATTCATGATTGGAAATTGAGGTTCTGGGCAATGAAACATAACTATGCAATCTGGTACAAAAAACAAACATAGATAACCCCTAAAGTTTTTACACTTGTCAGTAAGCATCATTTTACTTAGTCTTTTCCCCCATCATTGACATGTAAGGAACAATAGTAATTATATATTAAGAAAGGCTAAATAATATTCAATACAGTTCAAAAAATTTCATGGATATCTTTATGTATAAGTATCTTGAGAGAAACACAAAGGTCAAAAGCAACCACATCTGCCATCTAGAAAGAAAACTGTAGGCCTGTATAGTACTAACCCAGGGCAGTAACGACATGGCAGCAGACATCTGTAAAGCAATGCCACGGTTGGGGACGGCGGGTGAGGAAGGTTGGTAATTAAAGTGCTATTTCTCAAAGGCTGAGAGATGAGAAATGGGCCTTGACTGATAAGAGGATCCATAGTGGAGGCAGAAGCAAACAGGGGAGGAGCCAAAGGAAGGATGAGCAGAGAGCAGGAAAGTAGAGGATGCTGAGGATAACATTTTAAAATGCAGAAATATTCATAGCTTTTTGAAATGAGGAATGAAATCGAATGAGAAGAACAATTTTGGGACAGCTGTGAACTTCCTCCCTGGATGATTGCTTTATTTTGGGTGTGACTTCTTACCTTGCATCATTCAGGGTAATAAAAATGGGCTATAACTTCCGGCCAAGATGGCAGCATAGGCGGACACACTGTGCCTCCTCTCACAACCAAAATTAAGGACAACAAATATTTAGAAACAAGAAAACAACCAGAACTTATAGAAAATTGAACTGTACGGAAGTCCAACAACCATTCATCCAGACCGGTAAGAGGGGCGGAGTCGCGGAGGGAAAAAGTGGAGGTGCGGACCCAGGAACACAAGTAGCAGCGGCTCGCAGTTCCCAGGTGCTCGGGCGGTGGCTGGTGGTCCTCGGGCGCCCAGGCGGCAGCTGGCAGACCCCGGGCACAGGGGGGCAACTGTGCAGACCCAGTGAGGACGCACAAGGCAGCTGGCTGACCAGGGGGTCCCACATTCGCGCACCCAGACGGTCCAGGCAGAGGGGAAGTGACGGAAGGGACTGAATCCAGGAGAGAGTGGAGAGGGCGCCATTGTTCCCTCTCAGAACCCGTCCCCACATACAGCGTCACAACCCAGCGACTGGGCTGCCCCACACTGGGGAGCGCCTGAGGCTCCACCCCTCACTACGTAACAGCACGCGCGCGTGCACAGATAATCCAGGTGAAGGGGAAGCAGCGGAAGGGACCAGAGTCCAGAAGAGAGCGGAACAGGCGCCATTCTTCCCTCTTGGACCCCGCCCCCACCTACAGCATCACAACCCAGCGACTGGGCTGCCCCGCCCTGAGGAACACCTAAGGCTCCACCCCTTAAACGTAATAGCTGCGACCAGACTAAAACCAAAACAAAACAAAACAAAAAACCCCACCAAAAATGGCTCAAACTGGAGACAAAATGAAAACCCCAGAGCCAATTCCTCTAACCAGTGAAGAGATAGCCAACCTGTCAGATGCACAGTTCAAAGCACTGGTCATCAAAATGCTAACAGAATTGGTTGATTTTGCTCATAAATTAGATGAGAAAATGCAGGCTACAATACGTGAAATGAAGGAAGACGCATGGGGAACTGATAGAGATGGAAGGAAAACTGGGACTCAAATCAATGGAGTGGACCAGAAGGAAGAAATTAACAACCAAACAGAAAACGAGGAAGAAACAGGAATTCAAAAAAATGAGGAGAGGTTTAGGAACCTCCGGGACATCGTTAAACGTCCCAACATCCGAATTATAGGGATCCCAGAAGGGGAAGAAGAGCAACAAGTAGAAAACTTATTTGAACAAATAATAAAGGAGAACTTCCCCAATCTGGCAAAGGAAATAGACTACCAGGAAGTCCAGGAAGCTCAGAGAGTCCCAAAGAAGTTGGGCCCAAGGAGGAACACATCAAGGCACATTGTAATTACATTAGCCAAGATTAAAATGAAGCAGAGAATTCTAGAAGCAGCAAGGGATAAGGGGACAGTCACCTACAAAGGAGTTCCCATCAGACTGTCAGCTGATTTCTCAAAAGAGACCTTCCAGGCAAGAAGGGGCTGGAAAGAAATATTTGAAATCTTGAAAAGCAGGGACCTACATCCAAAATTGCTCTATCCAGCAAAGCTGTCATTTAGAATGGAAGGACAGATAAAGCGCTTCTCAGATAAGGTCAAGTTCAAGGAGTTCATCATCACCAAGCTCTTATTATATGAAATGTTAAAGGGACTTATCTAAGAAAAAGAAGATCAAAAATAGGACAGTGAAAAGACAGCAAACTCACAGCTGTTAACAACCACACCTAAAACAAAAGCAAACTAAGCAAACAGCTAGAACAGGAACAGAACCACAGAAATGGAGACCCCATGGAGGGTTAGCAACAGGGGCGTGGGAGGAGGAGGAGGGGGGAAGGTACAGAGAATGAGTAGCATAGATAGTGGGTAGAAAATAGACAGGGGCAGGGTACGAATAGTATGGGAAATGTAGAAGCTAGAAAACTTATGACACAAGGACATGAACTAAAGGGGGGAATGTGGGTGGGAGAGGGTGTGCAGGGTGGGGGGAATGATGGGGGAGAAACGGGACAACTGTAATAGCATAATCAATAAAATATATTTAAAAAATTAAAAAAAAATGGGCTATAAGATACATGCCACTTCTATCTCCAAGAGCCTGAACCCAGGTCAGCTGGCAAAAAGACACGTTGATCAGGTAGGATATGGGGTGAAAACTACCTTTCTCTCTCTGGGGATCATCTGGTTCTGTTCCATTCGAAGAGTACGTAAGAGTATTCCTAATTCTTATGGATCAGCAGGACATAGGCATGAAATACCTGGAGACTGGGCAGTTAAAATTGCTAAATAAAGATTTATTGCCATCCTAAATTTTCTATTAAAATTTAAGACTCTAAAATCTACTTCAGGCTTCTCTGAGTAAAGACAAAAGCTTGGTTTCTCCTCATTCTCTTTTTTCACAGAAGAGTGAAACCTTGATTCTATATGAAGACTTTAAAATATTTTGAAGGTGGAAATCTCAGTAGCAGAAGAATAACTGTAAATAGATTTTGGCAGAATTTGAATAATTTTTCAACTTTCTGCTGCATATGCAGACAATAGCCAAATAAAATTATAAATCATGATGTGCCACTTGAGAGTTTCATTGAAAGAAAAATGTCATCTCAAATCTCAGCCAAAAGGTAGGCTATAAATAAATACCTATACACTCTCAAGTTACAATTTCCAAAGTTGTTTCACTACACAGAGGGGGATATTTTGAAGCATCTCATTAGCAGTTCCAGCTTGTGAGAGCTCATTGAGAACCCCAAATCAAATTGATGATATCAGTATGTCATTTACTGTTGATGCAGGAATGGAACTAAATAGGCATGCTGCTAGCAGTAAGATAAACATAATCCACATTTATCATATGCTGCTTAAACAAGTGTTTGGAGGTTTTAGAAGCATGTTATTGTACTTGCCCTACCCTAGTGCATGAAGCCATTAGAGATGCACTTCCTGAAAATTCCAATGAAGCACTAATCCCGTCTCCTCACTGTATACATGTTGAAACTGCATCCAAGAGTGGATAAATAACTTCCTCGCCCTGTCCAACAGCACGTGACACATTCCAGATGGATGACCACACAGCTCCAAAGACATGGGACCTGCAGGGCACTGTGTTTGGAGTTAGGATGGACCCAAGATCATGTAGCTTCTGCCCCTGATTTCCACGCATGTATCTATCCCGAATCTTTGTGCCGCTGATTCTTGGAAGTCCCCTGTGCTACTTTAACTTCCTTCTAAAGAAATTTTTTCCCCCTATCATCTACCTTGCTTAAAAAGAAAGAGAGAGAAAAAGAAAGAATTATTTTTCATTCAATAACTACTTAGTCAAACTGTCTGAATGACATCTTGTGAAATTAGTCTTTCAAGAAAGCTCAGCAGCTAATTTGCTGTTCAGGACAACAGAGGAAAGGAAGCATAGAGAGGGAGAAGACACATGCCTCCTATTTGTCTGAGGTCCCTTTGCATTAACCACCTGCTGTTCGGCTCATTTATAATTCTTCCAGACAGACTGCTGCTTGGCCTTGTCACAATGCCCTCTCAGAACTGCAGGGCAGTTTCAGACCATGGATTGCAATAAGCAAAGGCCAGAACAAGAAACAAAATTGTGACTTGAGTAACATCTTGTTACTTCCATACCACCTTCTTGCCTCTAACCAAAACTGACATTCATCAAGGTGAGTAAGTGGAGCAGATTTGGTCACCCAGATAGGATCACAAAGGCCTCACAACACTCGTGCATGGCCTGACCAGCCTTTATGAGACGAGATGTTTTCCCTTCTGACTTGGTACTCAGTTCCACATGGGGAGTATGGCTGGGCAATGGATCCAAGGTCATTTTTTCTATTAAAAAGCAAATGGTCAAACAAGGAAGGAACTTTCAAAGGTAATGGTAGAATTTATCATAGCTTCTCTGGAAAGTAAAGCCATTTAATACTGGCTATGACTAAAAAAATACGAAAATAACCAATCTAAAAGGAAACATTGTTTCATTTATTGGCTAGCATATTGCCATGATGAAAGATTGCTTAACAGTTATTATTTTCAATCCATACAAAGGGATGCCAATTACAGACCTTGTCATTTAGTATTAAGATGGTCATCAGATGAGAGGGCCATTAACAAGATGCCCCTCTATTGGCAATCAACACCAGAGAGGATACAAGGGTAGAGCTACAGAAAGGATGAGAAAACTTTCACAGCCTAAGCAAGGTTGGGGCTTTTACAAGAGAGACCCTACGAACATTCCGCAACTCCCTGAAACAAAGCCAAACTGAAACACGAGACCAATACCCAGAAATTCCTGTACGTTATACAACAATATACCCATAAGCAAATAAATTAAAAATCATGCAAAACTGAAAATATGCAAATATAACATTGTAGAGTAGCCAGTAACATAGTAGAAGACTGCTTGGTTACCTAACAAGCACGTTTGCATGCGCATGCGCACGCACTGCTGAATCACGTAAACACTGAAACGTCTGTGCTTGCAAAGTTCCCATGAGGTATGGACTGCATCAAACCGTGAGTTCTACCCTCTGGGTTCTCATATTCTCCTAGATTTTGGCAAAATAGTTCTTCTCTCTTGATAGTTATTTGATGCCCTTTAAAAAGCACTGTATTCCTAATGTCTTTATATTGAATGACTGGCAAGCACAAAGGAGACGTATGTCACTTACAATAAGGAATAAATGTTTGTTTCAGTTCTAACCAACTAGCCAAAATTTTTGTTTAATTCACCAGGTATACATGCAATGTTCTTACTTATTTTTAGGAAAAATATGAAACATAGAAAATAGAGAATATTGCAATAAACCTCCACATATTCATCACTAGACTCAACAAAGATTTTCTGCCCTGGGCGGTGTGGCTCAGTGGATTGAGCAACCACCTGTAAACCAAAGGGTCGCTGTTTTGACTCCCAGTCAGGGCACCTGCCTGGGTTGTGGGCCAGGTCCTCAGTAGGAGGTGCACTAGAGGCAACCACACATTGATGTTTCTCTCCCTCTCTTTCTCCCAACTACCCCTTTGTCTAAAAATAAATAAATAAAATCTTTTAAAGAAAGACTTTCCTACACATTATTTCTCTTTCTCACTCTCCCCTCCCCATTCTCTGAATTATTTTAAGGTGAAACCTCAAAATTAGCTCCTTTTACTCCTAAAACTTCAATATGCATCTCTAAAATAACTTGAAAGTTTTCTTAAATAATTATGGCCTAACCATAATGTCCTCGTTACACTGAAGAAAAGTAATAATAACACTTTGGTATAGTCTAAGACCTCTACATGCTTTTCCTGATTATCTCAGTTGGTTTGTTTTAATCAAGGCTTAAACAAGGCCCATATATTGCACTTAGCTGTTATATCCTTTAGGTCTCATTAAATCTAGAATAGATCCCCCTTTCTTCTATTTTTCATAATATTTATTCATTTGATTGATTTATTAAAGAACCTGGGTCATCTGCCTCAAACGTTCACAACTTTGCTGATGGCTTTCTTATGAGGTCATTTAACTAGTTTCTTCTTTTACTTTAGCTGCTGTAAATGGAAGTTAGCCACAATATTTGATTGGATTTTGATTTTACCATTTTCACAGGGATATGTCATAGCTGGTGCTGTGTAATTTGAGCTAAATTACATCAAGAGGACACAATCTTACTGATGCTGAGACCCATCAATCAGTGGGTTCAGGTGATGACAAACTGATGTCACCTTGATATAATTTCCTGCCAGCTTTTCATCTTGTGGCTTCATTCATTCATGATCATTTCCTGAATCTATTATTTCTGTTTTTTTTTCCAGTTCATACAGGAAAAAAAACCCAGAATACATGCTTAATTCATTCATATTAGTTTTCTATTTTTAAAGTAATGAATTGTTCCTCTAGTTATTTCAGTGATGTCCAATTATTTCTTTCTCTTTTTATAGTTTTATTATGAATGCATAGGTTTTTATTATTTAGTCTGTTTACAGTAATTGCATTCATTATTCCTTTCATGCCCCAATTGTCTCATCGCTGGCCCGTGGGAACTTCTATGTCCTTTGATGACTCTATGAATTGCTGGAATATTCCTTTCAGTTTTATATGTTTTCTGCCCAAGACCTGGAATTGTTCATTCCTCTAAGTAACCCGCTTCCTGTCAGAGTGGAACGGTATTTGAAAGCCACAGTCTGGGCAGTACGCACACTCACTTCTGTTGGGCTAGTAATGCTTCCATGTCTTTCACTGGACAGAACTAAGAAATACATAATGCTTTTAGAAATATATAATTTTTAAAGAAAAATAAAATTTTCAATTTATATTGCCACCATTGCCAATTTACATTTGATAATGTAGGATTTTACTTAATCTATTGGGGATTTTACTGAATTTGTTTTCCCACATCTGAAAATCTTGATTCCTTACAATATTAAAATAATTATTTACTTACATTATGTAAATAACTACAACTTTAGAAGCAATAAAATAGTTCTGATACAATATCTACACTGCAAATGAATAAAGTTTAAGATTTCTTTGTGGCTCTGAATGTCCTCAGATAATATTTTTTCAAAGGTACTCAAAATACCATGTCCTGAAGTCACTTGAAATAAAAGTAGACATGGCCCCTACCCCCTTAGAGCCTTACTGGGGGAAGCAAAAAATAAACAAGTAAAATAAATTAATTAAATAATAACATAGTGAAAAACCAGAAAAAAGGAAAGAGGGTAGGGTGCAGTGTGAGAGAATGGTAGTTGAGGAGGACTTCTACAATGAGTTGCTATTTAAATTAATACTCAATGATGAGGGGGAGCCAGAGAGGTGAAAGGGAGGGAGAAGAACACTCTACACAAATGGATACACTATGTGAAGCCCAAAAGGTGAAAACAAACAAACAGAAAACAGCTTTGTGTTCAGGAAAATGATAGAAGGCTGGTGTGGCTAAAGCATTATGAAGAGACAATGGCCAGATCATCTAGGACTTTATGGATCATGGTAAAGAGTTTGAACTTCACTTAACGTGCAATTGGATGCTGTGGAAGTAAGGGGATGGTGCGATGCAATTCAGGCTTTAGTAAGTTTGTACTGGCTGCTCTGTGGGGATCAGGTGAGAGCAGGCAGGGAACTCAGTGTAGGGGACTGTGGTGGGGATCAGGTGAGAGATGATTCCAGAGAGTTGGTGATGATGATGAAAAGATTACATATCGAAGAGACATTTTTGAAGGTGGACTCAACAAAATTGGATGGCAAATGAGAAGTGGATGGGAAAGAAGGAGTGGTGGTAAGGAAAGGAATCAAAGCTTGAGCAAAACATCACTAACTACAGATGAATTTTATTTTATAAGCAGAGATTAAAAACTTAGAGTAGAAACAACAAAAACAACTTATAAAAAAACTACCCATTAAAACCAAACAGCAATTATACCATAATGCAAGAATGTTTAATTTCCATAATATAACTCATCACATCTATTAATAAGGCAGCCTACATTTTATGGGCTGGATCTTCTAGTGTATATAATAAGACTATTGAGAAGGAGAAAACACATTTATTATTATTTGTTGATGATAAAATTACATGCTTAGAAACTTCAAAAGAATCAACTAAAAAACTTTTAAATACTAATAAGAGATTTCCATAAGTTAAAGAGATACACATGAACATACAAAAAGCCATTGCTTCCTATATTCTAGTGATAACCATTTAGAAATGGAAAAAATGAAGTAACTAATTTATAGTGAGAATAATCTTAATAAGAAAAATAGAAAATGTACATAATGAAATGTCAAATCTTTCCTGATATCTGTATCTATATTCATAACAATATCTATCTGAATATGCTATGTTCCAAGATAGGAAAAACAAATTTGAGAAGATAGCAATTCTTATCATATCAGTTTATAGATTTGGCACAACTCTAAAGTTGCCAAAGATTTCTTTTGAAATTTAACTACGCAATTTTAAAGTTTATCTGGGATGAGTGTGACTAACCGAGAATGTGAAAAGAAATAAAGTAGAAACTTTCTGTACCAGATACTAAAATCTACAATAAGGATGTAATATTTCAGGCAGTCTGATACAGGTACTAGAATTGACAGATAAAACAGGAAAGTAGATCAGAAAGAGATTCTAATAGATAGATTTTTAACATGTGATAAAGATCATGTCACAAACCAGTGCAGAACAAAGGATTCACTGGCAAAGAGTGCTCAGGTAGTGGGTTAATTACTTGGAAAAAGACTGTTGCTTCTATTGGGAGGATATTTCCCACAAATATGAAGGTAAAAGATTAATATACATAATTTTAAGGAGCTATACAAATAATTGAGAAAAACAACAAAACCTGGATAAAACAATAGGTGTATATATAGCTAGACAATTCTCAAAATAAATTAAATGGCCACGAAACATGTGAAAATGTTAAACTACAGTAATTAAAATTTTAAAATTTAAAACATATGCTACTTTCAAACTATCAAATTAATGGTATTGGCAGACAGTTCCAGAAATGGAATGATATATATCAAGATCTTTAAAAAAATTATAAAAAAGTTTTATGCTACTTATGGTAATCTCTTTTAAGCAAATAGAAATGTAAAAATATATAAACACCCCCAATATTGGTGCTGTTGATATCAATAGTGGCATGGTTCAATTAGTTACAGCTCATATACCTATCAGACTTTGAGGACCTTTAATGACATATAAATTAAAACATAAAGTTTAAAAAGCAAAGTTAAAAATATTGGAAATATTTCTTAAGGGATATATATATATATATATATATATATAGCAAAATTCTAAGGAAATTCACCAAAATGTTAACAATGGTGGTCTCTGTCTATTAGATTAAGGGTAAGAAATATTTTTTAAACTTTGTCTATAATTTATAAAATAAGCATAGACACATTATGATTAGAAATAAGTATTGCAACCCAATTAAAAAATGGGGAAAGGACTTGAACAGACACTTCTCCAAGGAGGACATACAGAAAATCCAGAGACACATGAAAAGATGCTCAGTATCGCTAGCTATCAGAGAGATGCAAATTAAAACCACAATGAGATACCACTTCACACCAGTCAGAATGGCCATCATAAACAAAGCAACAAACAACAAGCGTTGGAGAGGTTGTAGAGAAAAGGGGACCCTAGTGCACTGTTGGTGGGAGTGCAGACTTGTACAACCACTATGGAAAACAGTATGGAATTTTCTAAGAAAGCTAAAAATGGATCTACCTTTTGACCCAGCAATTCCACTGCTTGGATTATATCCTCAGAACCCTGAAACACCAATCCAAAAGAACCTATGCACCCCTATGTTCATAGCAGCACAATTTACAATAGCCAAGTGTTGGAAGCAACCTAGGTGCCCATCAGTAAATGAATGGATCAAGAAACTATGATATATTTACACAATGGAATTCCATGCAGCAGAAAGAAAGAAGGAGCTCCTACCCTTCACAACAGCATGGATGGAACTGGAGAACATTATGCTAAGACAAATAAGCCAGGCAGTGAAAGACAAATACCATATGGTCTCATCTTTAACAGGAACCTAAAAAACAAAACAAACAAACTAGAAAAATATAACCAAAGACACTGAAATTGAGAACAGGCTGACAGTGACCAGAGGGGAGAGGGGAGGGAATTTCAAGGGAAAGGGGAAGGGTTTAGAGCAACAAGTATAAAGGACACATGGACAAAAACTAGGGGGGTGGAAATGGGAGGGAGGTGGGGAGAGCTGGGGTGGTGGGCTGGGATGGGAGTAAAAGATAGAAAACTGTACAGGAACAGCAATTAAAGTAAAAATAAAAAAAGAACAAGTATAATGACCCATGAACATGGACAACAGGGTGGGGACTGACTGTGGGAATGGGGGTGGGTGAGGCAGGGGAGAGCAACAGGGAAAATTGGGACAATTGTAATAGAACAACAATAAATAATAAAGTCTAAAAAACTAAAAAAATAAGTATTGCTATAAAATGAGACAGAATTTAATAAAGAATGTAATTTAGAAATACCATCTCACAAAATATGTTGATTTTTAAAAAAAGGTAACCTGCCATTATTTGGTAGATTTCACTTGTGTAGCAGCCTCACTTCCTAACAGTTTTAGTACAGTCACCACTGTACTTGGACTTAAAGTACAAGGAGCTCCTTTCTTCCACTGGCAAAGCTCAGGTTCGTTAGTCTTTATAAAGATGCAAAATGTCCTTACTAGGAGTAAGCAGGTTCTAAGTCATACCTTTTAACTCTTTACACTGAACAATTCCTCTCAGCACCTTTTACTCAAATATATAAATGGCACGTTACTGTTTTCAACTGTACATGTGTGTGTACTTAGGCACACATGTAGAAGCCTATGTGTTTCAAAATGATTCTGATCCAAGTGAAGGAAACTATTTAGAACCCTTCCGTGTAATTATGATCACGTAGCTTAACTTCACAAGAATAAATGCTTCCTGGATCCCAACGAGTTTTCCTGCCTTTCTTTTCCTTCCAAAAATCATTAAAATGAAATTCTAAAAGTATATACTTCTTCCTGCTTCTAATTAGCTTATTCTTTGTTTAGTTGGCAAATGCGACATTTGCATAACCAATAGCTTTCTTTCAAAGAGGACTGTGATTGTGAGTGATTCTGAAAGGTCTAAAAAAGGTTTTGTAGCCTTCAACAGGGTCCATATAACCTCTCAAACAGAAGCTTCCCAGCCACAATGGCCATGTGTCAGACGGGGAGCTCCCTCCACAGGTGCACACACAGATCACTCCTCCCCCATCCCTTTTCTGCTGGCACTAGTCAGAGGTGCTGTTCCAAGTGTGAAATGCGGGTGCAGGCAGCAGTTCACAGACTGTGCATTGCTCCTTTGTGTTTGTTGGTGGGACACTGGAAAACAGGGCTGGCACAGTTCAGCCCTCACAAATGCTTAGAGCCATCCCTGGGGACAGGAATATCACGAGCCCAGAAAAACACAGCATTTAGCTGCTTGGTACTGAGAAATTTCAGGCAGATTTCCAAAAGCCTTCGAAGCTAATGTTGAATTGACAAAGTGCCAAAAACCTTTCTAGCATTAAATTTCCACTCTTTACTTTTCTCCCTTCAGGTCAACAGTTGTTAAAACAATAATGTGATAATGCCACCCTGTGTTCCAAATATCTCGAAGCACCATCTTGTTAAGCCTCTCAGTGTCCCTTTGGGACTAATAAGAATTGAGCTGACTTATGCATTTACAGAAGAGATAACCTCACTGGAGATAGGTCAAATGCCTGGGCAATGGCCATAAGACAATCGGCTTATGTGATAAGGTCCCAGGTCAGAATTTTGTTCTAAAATCTATGCCAAGTGTTGTAGGAAAGGACCTGAAAAGCTCAGCTAGCATCAGAAAGGGCCAGAGCAAGTATCACACAGGATGCTGGGGTGGGGGTTGGGGGTGGGGGTGAAGTACTAAACTAGTGAAAGTGATCAAAACACACCCCAGGAGGGACAACAAGGCGCAGTCTAGGCATAGCAGTAAAAGCACAGTCTAGGAGTCTTGCCAATTGGAATCAGTGAGAATTGGCATGTTGGTATGGGCCATTGGTACAGCTAATGTGGCATAAGGCCCATCTTACCATAGCAGGCACAAAGGATCTGTTCTTTCTTTTCTTTTCTTTTTAAAGAACGTGTAAGCCCATGTCCCATAAGTACAGATTCCACTGTTACAGGAGTTAGTGCAAGGAACAGGATTCGACCCCCTACTATAGAAGTAACTTCCCTTCCCTGAACCCTAGCAATCTGGCTATGAACATACAACCTAAACCAGTCAGTGGGATAGCTCTGATTCAGAGCTCTGAACCTGAAAGGAAGTGTCTTAGAAGAGCAAGGCACATTTTAGAACTCCTATGACAAGTGCACCCAGTGTCATAAGGTCAGCAGCACTCCAGCAACATTGTCCCTCAGGTATGCCTTTGCCTGGGGTTCTGGCCAACCAATTTCCTTTAGTGCCTCCTTGTTTTCTGAGCCTGATGTTCCAGCCTTCCTGTGAATTCAGTTAGATAGCTGATCTCTTTTTAATAATTTTTTTTTAAAGCTGGAATTAACTAGGGTTAGTTTCTGTAGTTTGCAGTCTGGAAGATTGGAAGAGGCGATGGCCATGGAGAAGTTAGCACTGAGCAGACCTAGCAGCACCTGTCCACTCTGCAGCAGCAGGAACGGTAGGTGTGGAGGAAGAGCTGCCCAGGTAGGACTGAAGTCCAGGTGTGGCAGAAAGTGCTAAGTAGTCTAAATCCATGGTTTGTCTTATTTTTATGTAGCCTGTAGGACTACATTTTCCAGTGGTCCTTGCAGTTAGGTGTGCATGTGACTGAGTTCATTAAAAAGAATGTGAGTTGAGTGAAAGTATTTCTTTCAGACCTGGCCCATCAAAACCTTCCATGTGTGCCACTCCATTTCTTTTTCCCTTTCTGGTTTGCTTTAGGTTTTGACTCTAGGGTGGCTTTGGAAGCCACATATTGAAGATGGTAGAGCTCACATCATCCTGGGTTCTCTGAATGACTGCATGAAGGAGGGTCACCCCACTGACCTGCTAACTGGTCCAGTATTGGTACCTAAGCAAGAAATAAACTCCCGTTGTGTGAGCTATTATACTTTTTGCGGATCTGTTTGTTATAGCATAGCCTACATGTACCATGGATAGTAAAAACCTAGTTAATCAAGGAAAGATTCAAATTCAGAGCAAGGCCAGAAGCAGTGTTGACTTGATGATGGGCCCTTGAATTGATTGTCTGCAGCTTCAGAATTTGTCCTGATTAGGAAAAGGACAGAGGACAGTTGGGATGGAATCTTTTTTTTTTCCTTTTTTAAAAAAGATTTCATTTATTTATTTTTAGAGAGAGGGGAAGGGAGAGAGAAAGAGAGGGAAAGAAATATCAATGTGTGGTTGCCTCTCGCATGCCCCCTACTGGGGATCTGCCTGCAACCCAGGCATGTTCCCTGACTGGGAATTGAACCAGCAACCCTTTGGTTCACAGGCCCATGCTCAGTCCACTGACCTGAACCAGCCAGGGCTTGGGATGGAATCTTTGAGGGTAGATCATACAGCTACAGCTATACTGGTGAAAAGGATGCAGACAAAAGGGTTCATTAGATGTTGTGGACCGTTCAGCCTGGTTTCAGGAGTTGTAACCCTCACCCTATGGTGGGCTGTGTAAGAGCCCAAGGGACCCACTTCATCTGGGTCTGTTCTGTCACAAGGACGTGACCTACTAAGGAGACAAAGCTTATCTCCCTGGCAGGAGCGCTGCTTCTGCCTCATCCATCTCTGGCCCCAACGCTTAGTTGGCAGTCAATGACGGGTAAGACTCCTCATGGCAGGGGCAACCTAAGCCCCACGCGACCACTTGGGAGGCCTCATGGAAGGACTCAGGGGGCTGCAGCAAAGAGGATGTGATGGACCCTCACCCCTCAGCTATTCTGACACAGCCCGAGTCCTCATTTCCGTCTGGAAGATGTCTCCTGCTTCCTAATCGGCTTAAAGCCTGAAACTGTGGGGGCAAGCGGTGCAGCCCTGTACTGGCCAGGACAGCTCCCTGGGTGATCGGGCATAAGAAAGAATTCCTAAAGTCCTGTGAAAC
The DNA here is from genome assembly GCA_039655065.1 of Glossophaga mutica. NCBI lineage: Eukaryota > Metazoa > Chordata > Mammalia > Chiroptera > Phyllostomidae > Glossophaga > Glossophaga mutica. The sequence continues at coordinate 198,510,717 of CM077304.1, forward strand.
CTGCTTTGCTAAGAGTGCTCTCATTTAAATGATAAGGGTCCCAGGAGGAAATAAGTATGTCTCCCAAAGTTTGGCAACCCCCTTTCCGGACAGACATTGACTCAGATTAAGCCCTCAGATTTCTTTGACATGTTAAACCTGTATTCCGGTGTATTGGAACCCAATAAAAGCCTAGTGAGGAAGGGGCTCTGGGTCATTCTCCTCTGAGAGTTTGACCACCTTTCCTCCCCAAGCAGTCATGTCTTGGTAGTTTTTATTTTCATCCATGACAGAGGGATGGGGCTCTGTGGGTGGAGCCCCCCCACATCTGGTGCCCAGGACAGGGGCCTCCCACAATTAGAGATCAGAAAATACTAAATAGAATTTAGAATTTATTAGATATCAATACATTCTATTTTTTGTTTCTGTTTTTTTTTTTTATGCACTGAAGTATCTCCATGCTAGAAAAAATGAGGAAATAAAGGCTAACTTTGATTCTGCTCCCCCCGCCCCCACACCTTGAATCTGGTTTTTCTCTTCTCAAATATGTCCAAGTGATGTATCTTACTCTCCCTCCTGGTTTCCCGCCCCTACCCAGTCTCCCCCTTTCTTACTCCTCAAGTAGGTGGTTTCTCAGAGAGCTTAGTCAGACGCCAGTAATCAAATCTATTCTTAGAATCACACAATGGCTTAAGTATGTACTTAATAAATGTTTGCTGAATATAGAAATTATTCTTGTTTTCTCCTTTTAATGAAACAACATTGCATCAATATCTCCTCCTATGTTCAAGTTGAAACAGATCTTAGGGGTCATCTATTCCAGCCAGCTCACACAGACACATATATGCACACCCTTTTATGACATAGAATCCCCTTCCACAGTATCTCTGACATGACCCATCCAGCCTGTGCATGCATATTTTTGGAAATGAGAGGTTCACTGCTTTATAGGAAAGCCTATACCATTGAATGACAGCTCAACATTTAAGAATTTGTTCTTATTTTAAATAAATAGATTTCTCCAGAAAAATTCCACTGATTGCTCAGCATTGGAGTTCCTTGGTGATCCCATATCCCAGTAGAAACTCCTTTGCCCAGGAGTCAGAAAAAATTTGGTTTTTAGATCTATCTTTGCAGCTGACCAGCTAGTTAACCTTAGACAAGTAGTTTCTACCTTTCTGAATGAAATCCTCAATTATTAAATGAGAGATGGGAAAAGATTATATTTAAGATCATTGATAAAAAATAATGCTTATAATAGAAACCACTAGACATTCATCTCCAGGCTAGCTCTGATTCATTAGTTAACACAGTTTCAGTGGGACTCTTTAGCCAAAAATGTATAATGTATTATTATTTTTCTATCCATAGTTCTTTATCTTCTCCATATATATACATATACATATAACCTTCAGAGTCATGAAGTCCATATCCAGTGCTATATTTATATTCCTAGTAATCCCATCAAAAGGTAAATAAATATGGGTAAATTCGTATGAGTTGCTTTAAAGCATTAAAGCTTGATATTCTTTTCTAACCACCCTCAAATCATTACACTAAGTCTATCTTTGACCACTTCTTAAAAGATAATGACACTTAACTAAATCATGGATAGTCAGAGGACACGCTGTCTATGTGTGCCAACACCATGACCTGCCCCGTGCAGATCTGCCCATCAGTTCCAGTGCATCCAAAATGAAACCCCTGATGGAGAGATGTGTCCTCCTACCACAGTGGTGCATGGGGGTCAGAGATCAAGCAACAAAACAGCATCCTGGAGAATCATGTGACTGTGATCACTGCATAATGTTAAATTCAAAATGGGTCTTCTGTCAAGATGGGTCTTATTAACAGGAGTCAGGCTGTGTAATATGGTGTGTCGAGTGCAGATGTGTGGATGAGATGGTGTCATGGGTCCAAGTAAGATGAGAATCAGGAGCACAGGATAAATTAGGCAAAATGGAAAAGGGCCTGAATTCTTCCTGAGGACGCCTGACTGGGTGTGTGCTTGTATTTCATATGCTCCAGCTTGAGTTTACTTAGTGGAGAGATTCATTTAGAGCAACCGGCATTTGAAAGGCTAGTTAAAGTGAGGAAAGCATTATATCCAGACATTTCTCTCTGGAAGATATTTCTGATCTTTCAACTATCTGGAGATCTTCCCTGGAAAATCTCAAAGCTCTGTTCACTTCTCTAAAACAGCTCAGATTACTCTACAGTTTCCAGTAATATTTAACATAAATCTCAAATCAGTAGGGTTGTATTCACTTAGGACCAATACGCACTATAAAGTAAGAATGTCCCTTGTGAGGACAATTGGGAGACGAAACTAACAATAAAATAGCATAACAGAGGACAAAAGTCACTTGATGGAAATGTGCTGAAGCACCAACCCAGAACAATTCTCTAAGGAGCTGGAGAATTGTCCTTGGGTGCCAGATATCACCCAAACCCTACCCATATGCTAGAAACACACCAACACAAGCTCAGAGTCCATATGGAACCAATCGGGGTCCTGCTTCACTGAAATAATCCCAAGATCCCCATTTCCCTCAAAGAAGCTATCCTTTGGGGCCTTCCAGCAACACATTCCGCTTGAAGGCTCTCCCCAGCTGACACGGGTCCTGTTGGAACTGCAGCTGGAAGAGCTGCTTCTGGTAGGAAGCTGAGATGGGGCCAATGCAACGGAAGTGAATCTGCGAGCACCTTGGAAAGACTCTCTCTCAAACAAATATATCTCTTAGTGCCAAGAAAGGTTGAAGTCAGCAGTAAGAATCACACCTGCCAGTCAGCTACCTCTATGTTCAGCCACCCTGAAAAGCATCCTAAATAGGGTGGTTTTCATTAACTAAATATGCCCTTAAATCCTTTGTAGCCAAAGATTATAAAACCTTTTCAAGGGTGCGTGGACCACAAAAGGAAGAGATCCATGAGCATATTTTCACATTGGCAAGAAAAGCAAAATGTCACTCAACTAAATTTAAGAGTGTTCACACACATCTGCTACCACCAGAATGTTATAGAGTAAAGAAAGAAGGAAAAAGAAATGGGAATAGCTCACAGTCTAAATAGCTCTGGACATTCTTCTATTGTTCAGATGACTTACGCTATTTCAACAATGATTAAAAGGCTATCAAAGCAGAAGCCAAGACATGTTTGAGGTCCATCATATAGCAACAATTTTTGGTTAAGTAAACATGTAGACAACCATATCTCACTACAAAATGTTATGTTAGATCACTATTGTTATAAATACATCACTAAAATGTTTACAGAAAAAGCAAGAAATATAAAATGTTATACTTCTGACAATATCATAAGTGAATCACATCTTTGAGGGACGGAGACAGAGACAAAAATTGCTAAAGAATAAATTTCTGAATAGGGCACATTTGCCCCCATTTCAGAACATAAAGCAGATGCATCTTATGATAGAAGCTTCAAATCCTCTAAATGAGAATGTTACAGACTAATCAACCATAATGATTTGGCCAAAGTCCACTACCAGCAGGGAATGGATACAGTTTATCTTAAAAGAACAATCAAAGTTTTAAAATCACAGAAGTGCACTCAACAATGTGTGAAAGGCACTGCTTATTCATATGTAAAAATCAAAGCATAATTATAACATTTGAGGAAATTCAACTAAAAAAATGGTATCATAAATCTACATTTCACTCAAAGAACTGAGTTATTTTAAATATTAATATCAATCAAAGAAATCATCATTGGATCTATTAAGCAAAGCTCACAAAAATGTATAATAAAAACTCAAAAGAAAATTACGTGACTTCCTCTAAAATTTTACACTCCGGACACTGTCAAAATTTACCCCCAAATCAAATCCCAAATTATAAAAGAGTTAAGAAGCAAAACAGCAAATTCACTTGGAAGTCATATATATAGAAATAGTTATAATTATTTATATAAAGAGTTAGGGGTTTAGCTAAGAAAACTGCATTTTACTACTGTTTTTTACATATAAGGAGAACTATTGAGGAAAACAAATTCCATAGTAAAATAATATAAGAAGATAGTCTTATTAGACTTTAAAATAAATGATTCAGCATATATAAGTGTTCCAAACCTCACAACTGGCCTGAGAAAAGATAATTTGTTAAATTACTTTTTATAACACTATATACTCTTAAATAAATTTGAATAATTAATCAAAACAGCTACTGGGGTATCTTGATAGCAATTCCAAGTATCTTTTTTCATTGTGTGATAACAGAGTTACACTTTTGACACTTTTAAAGAGAGTGTTAAATGGTTTTTAAACAAATCATTTTTTAAATTTCTGGCTTGAACAGTTAAAATGGACTATTTTGAAACTAATTAAATATTTCCAATGATGCCCAAAAGGACCTCTGCAGTAGCCTGTATCTGATCATTTTATAGAAGGATCTAACCTTTCCTCTTATTATATGCTCTAGTCTACATACTGTGTATCAGGAAATGTAAAATTTCATAAACCATCAAATAACCCCAATGTGTCCCAGCACTAGAATACCTAGACATTTGTTTCTTTGGTAACTGAAAGTCAGATAAGCAGTTAAAAAGTCTAAAACTGTCCTTCCAAATGAGCACAAATCAGAAAGTACTTTCAAAAAGAGAGCCTTGTGTTTACAAAGGGCAACAACCTCTATATTTCAGACCATTTAATGCGTATATAAAAATGCTATTTCCAAAGTAATTGTTTTGTCCAACTGCAAGGCAATTATTTCACAGTGAATTAAAAACAAAAAGTCGGATTCTCAAAATTCAAAGCACTGAACATCCACATACCAACATATGCAATGAGAAAGCAATTTTCAAGTTAATATATTAATACTTTCTAATATTATATTTTAAATGGTTAATCCTTAATTAAAAATGTAACAAAGACCATCACTGTATATGGCTTAAATTTAGCCTGGCTTGGTTAGACTGTGGATTTTCCTCCCTCCATGTGTAAAAATATGATATACCTAAAGTAGATGGCAGGTGTTTGTAAAACTTACACTGTCAGACTGCTTGCCACGGTCACAGTCCCACGTCTTCACACACTGTCCAGACCTCTCCATGGTGCTGAAGAGTTACTCTTGCCCATTTGAGAGGAAAGAGGCATTTATTCAAACCAGCTTTGAAAGAAATCCATAAAGGGCTGCCTGTGTTAGCAAGTAGAGTTATCTGAAGAATTCTGGTAACATATACTACAAACGAGGTGCTTTGACCTTCAGTTATCAACCACGATGCTCAGGCAGCTCAAAAAATATTTTGGAGCAGAAATCTTCAAATATTGATGAGAGAGAGAGAGAGAGAGAGAGAGAGCGAGCACGAGTCCTGTGGGAGTTGAAGTTTGCTGATTTTTGTCAGTGTTCTTCAAATTGAAAACACACACACACACAGAATACAAGGCTACTTGGAGAAGAGAGGATTCCAGAAAAGTTCTTGATCTTAATGCAGAAAACAAGCTCCCATTAGTAAAGCAGCCTATTCACTTCAGCTTATCATTACATCCACTTTTTGATAAAAACATAATAAAATGAAAAAAAGCTCAGAATTCCACAAGCCACGGCACACACTGCATAAACAGATATGCCTCGATCTAGCCCAGCTCCTGTCTGCTGAAGACCATCGCAGCAGAAATCAGGCTCTGGTGGCTTCCATGGATTATCTCTTTCTGAGGCTGAAACATATAAAGAGCCACATGACACCCAATGATGTCATCTCTAAAGCAGGTCACAGTTACTGCTCTATGTAGATGAAGTCCTTCTAGTGAGTGTTTGGCATAATGATTTTCTTGAAAATCCACTTGTATTAAATAGCATGGTCTTCTATCAATATACTTAACCCTATCAATACAGTGCCATGAAGAGAAAATCAATTTATCACTCACGTATGAAGCAGAGTCTCTGCTTAACTTAAGACCAGCTTCTGGTGCTGCTTAAGGAAATGAAGAACTGTGATTAACTCCTGATGAATGCAGCAAAGAAGGGATTTCCCCTCCTGGAACTGTAATGGAAGCTGCAGGAGATGTAGACCCCGAATCTGTTTCTGAAACATCTGTCAAGATTTTTAGCAAGTTAAAAAAACTTAATCTTTTAAACATCAATCCTAAAGACTGCAAAATAAAAAGGAAGGCAACTGTCTTCAACTCCTAACAACATATCATTTAATGAAATTTTAAAAATGTTTTATAAACAAAACAATCTTACTAACAACATATCATTTAATGAAATTTTAAAAATGTTTTATAGACCAAAAAAATCTTACTATTTCAAAAAATTTGACTATGTTTTCAAATGTTGGTAGGACACTTTTCTTTAACTCATCATTTTTAGGTGTTTTCCAGATCTCAATAAAGTAACAGTTAAAATTTTAACTGTGTTATAAAGAATCTGCACATGTAAGATAATAGCATATATAGATATTATTTCAAAGGATGTGTAATAATGAGAAATGCCCATTTCCATTCTGTGTAATGTTTTTCTTTTCTTCTTCTCAACTATGTATCACACATTACAATTTAGGACTTTCAGTCATAGATGACATTCCTGTCAGCTAATAGTTAAATCATCTGATCCCCTTTTGTGCCGACTTAATAATCCTGATCATCAAAGTGAAGAATAACTTTAATCTAATCAGTGTTTATTGCATGCATCCCCTTTTAATAAAAACCAGAATAGATCAAACAACAGAAACCTTCCCTGAAAAGCATAGCATTCTGTCATGTTTTTGATAAAGAATCATAAATCTGAGGAAGAGAAAACAAAATTTCTACACGAACAGTACCTCTGGGCAAATCCTATTTATTACAATAGTGATTGTTTAGTATTAGATCAGGAAAACTTTGCTTCAGCACCTCCTAAAGGTATATGTATGTAATGTTAAAATATCAAAATGAAAACTGGAAAAAAATATTGATTCCCTGGATGTTCTGGTCATGTAAGTTTCCTAAATAAAATTGATTTTTTGCAGCTTCTATAACTCAGTGTTTTCTATGCTTTAACAATAAGAAGGTTACCTGGCATATTTTTTAAAAATATGGAACCCAAGGCTTCTTCCCAGATAATTCTGATGCAATAAATCTGCTGTGGTTCTGGAATCAGCATTTTTTTTAACATTCCAAAAGTAATTCTTGTTTCGAAAACACTGTAATAATTAACATATCACAATGTGTGCAATCATATGAAAATAAAAATAAGTAAAAAATATTTCTGATGTTTGTCACGACAGTAGGCCAATTGCTGCTAGTGAAGTAGCCAGTGGTGGGGACTCCTGCCTTCCCATCTCATCTGGTTTCTGCGAGGAAGCCCTTTCCAAAACACTGCCTGTTTCCAATTTCCATCCTGTAATCCTCCCCATAAAGGTGCAAAGAGTTAACTGATTGGAGGATTAGGCAAAGGAACTCAATTGTTCTCCCTCCATTTTTCTACGGAATCCACCTCCCCACACAAGATCTGTGGGTGAGGCCAGCGGTTTTCAGGTGTGTTCTGTGATTGGTAGGTTTCCCTAAATCCAAAGTTCAGTAGCAGGAAGCCCAGCGGTTCCACAAATCAGAGTTATTACCTCAAATCCAGCTTTGACAAAGAACAAAGCTGGGATTTTCATATCCCTTTGCTTAAATCTCTTGCCTTTCAAAATAAGTTCAAAAATTAAGAAGCTAAAAGGAATTATTTCTTGTTCAGTAAAACCCCATCTTCTAATACTGTTATACTATTGACTAGACTTGGTCTTTGTCTACCTATTAGCCAGTTAATGTAACAAGTTTTATATGTGATAGAATTTAATAAAATCAGCATTCGCATAGTACAGCTCTATGATACAGGCCTATAAAAGAGATGACATAGGTAAAAATTTTCTTGAAAGTTTTCAAAATGCATCGTTCAACTCATATTTATTATTGACTCACTTAGAAAATAACTTTTCTCTAACTTTTGGAATTTTCTTCAGCAACTCTTAAGTCTAGAATAGTGTTTCCCAAAGTGAATAGATCAATAGTTCCATAGATCAATAGTTCAGTACAATGTGCCTCTTGCTTGGTGTTATGGTCAAAGAAGTTTGGAAAACACAAAACAGTAATACCATTCCTGCAGACTGAAAATGTGTATTAGCTAGAAGGCTATTAAGAATTCCTGAAGTAAATCAATTGGTTTATTTCACCCTTTCCCCAATTACCATCTATCGATATCTTGTGAGACTACTATTCCAGCTCCCACGCTTGAGAAAATTCTATTCTAGAAGATGTTTCAGCAGTCAGATTTTTGTTAATATCTAAACCTACTATACAGTTAATCAGCGAAATATCATTGAGTATCTCCTATAAGTTATCAGTGCATTCGTTATAAGAATTTCCAACCATGGCTGGGGAATTACGTAAATTCTGCACGAGTTGAGGTTGTGTGTGTTTGGATGCTCCAATGCTTAGCAACTGCCCAGCAAACAGGAGGTTCTCAGATATTTGTTGAATGAGTGAACAAATGATAAAGGCCCAATTCAGAGATCTGAATAACTACCCATTCCCACATACCCAAATATGTCTTTTTTGTTTAAAGAAAATCCAACAGATCCCTTAGGCCAGTGAGCTTTCCAGTTGTACCATATCCAGTTTCTCCTTGGATACTAAAGCATCTTTCACACTCAACTAATGTTGATTGGTAATGATGAAAATGGGATTTGTAACAGAGGGTTCACCTGGGTCTGAACTACAGGTTCGCCTGAGCGGCAGAATGAAAACAGGACCGTGTGAGGACAAATGCTGAGACCAGACTTGAGGGAAACTGCAGAGAGAACAAGCTCTTTTTTAACTCCCTGTACCATAACGAGGCACTCAGTGCTTAGGTTTTTGCATCTATACACACAGGTCAATAACTTTGAGATGTAAGGAGAATTTATCATATTACTATAGATGAATAAGTCAGTTACCTAACAGCAAATTGTCAGTTTTGTATATCATTCTGAACCTAGAAAATGTTCAATATTAGCAGTCCCTAACCAAAAGGACATGCCCATTTAAACCTAGAAAAATGTGCTCTAATCATTGAGTTAAAAGGATGATTTAGGAAAAGGAATGTACACTATCAACCATATTCAAAGACATAAAGAGTGTTTGTGATAGAAAGATAGTATTTTTATACAAACACGTATTCATTCAAACTGTCATATATGATTATGTGTTATGCAATACTATTTCTAAAACTTTTGAAAAGAAAACATTTGTTCTATAAGACCCAGGTTTGAAGAAAAGAGAAATGTATCTACTGCTGTGTAAATACCAAGAAGTCTTCTCTTTTTACATGTGGTTCCATTTTACATTCTCTGAACCAAAATTTAAGACAAACAGACTAACAAAGAATTTGTGCTGTTTGGGTGTCTGAGTATTGGGGTGCTGAAATATTAGAACTCATGGGATTTAAATTTATGACAACAGCTGGGCATAATACTATGACTTGTCTCTGACCTGGAAAACCTGGGTTATTAAATTATTAAGTAGCACAAGGCTTACATTCTCTGTAATTTTATAGCTCTCAAGACTATATTGAAAAAGTTCCAGGAATTTCTTATAGGGCCTGAGTTGCCCCCCCAAAACAAGTGCAGCTTTGTAATACTTTCTCCCTTTAGTCACTAGCTTTTTCCTGATGCATTTAAAGCCTGGAGGTTATGAATCTCAAAAAAGGAAATAAAACCAGGAGGTAAAGAAGCACTTTGAATGTAGGCGCACAAGCTGAGTTGGGTGCAAAAGGGCAGTGCGGGCTTCTGGCCTGTACCCGTATACTTGGGAAGGTTTGGTGGGTCACCCAGATGCCCCTTCTAACTATCCCGCTACTTTTGCTAAAAGCCAGGGCCACTCAAGCAGCACCATAGACAGGAGGGCTCCACGGTCTTCTCTCCAGGACAACCAAGGTAATGGGGTCTTCAGCTGGCTAAGCCATTGCCCTTGAACCTGCTCAGGACTGTGATGTTTCTAGAGCAAGAACACAGCAAGGCCTAGAGGCTGGGATCATGCAGCTACTGGGATGGTACTTTCCTCACTGACTTGCCTGAGAGGGGAGGCCAAGTGACCCTGTTCTCCCCAACAAGCTGGAGGTCCTCCCTTTCTTTTTCCTCAGGGCTGAAGGGAGGAGCTGAAGGTCCGGACTTGCCTTTACTATGCATGTGGGTGTGGCCTCCGAGAAGAGACCCATTCCTTGTATGCAAAATGACTTGTACCTAGTTTTACCTTTGGATATTGAAAATTGGTCTTTAAGGGGTGCAACACTAAAATAAATGCTTAATTTATTACTTTTGTATTGTACAGCTCTAATCTCATAATACACATATATCTTCTGAATATACATTATGTGAATTATGTATATTCTAGGACACAATTGGATATCATGGATTCATTTGGTGAATCAGAAACAGGCACTCTGCCCCTCCCCCCCCCCCACAGTGAGAATCAAGTTAGAAACTCCACCTCTGTTCTTCACAGCTCTTCCTCAGTATTTTGAACACATGGAGTGCTTTGAAGAGCAGATTCGGATGGTCTAACATTTATGGAGAGACTTCAGGGTCACAGGCTCTGCCGTGTCTCATGTGTGTAGTGCCACTTAACCTTCACAGCGATGCCAGTCTGGGGCGGGTGTTACTTCCAGTCTGCAGACGAAGAGTGACTTCCCAGGTGTTATGACTTAGACTCACAGAAGTAGTGACAGAGCTGCTACTTTAAGGCAGGTAGCCGGAGGCCTTACTGGAGGAGCCACACTGCTCCCTGCAGGCCAGGCCACAGTGTGAGAGAGAGGCGCCAAGGGGGCAGAGTGGGCGTGGCCAGGAGGACAGGCCTGGGTAGGCGGAACCGATCCAAGCCGAATGGGTCTGAGAACGTCTCCCCGAACCACGCAAAGATGTTTTGGGATTTATCTGTAGGAGTAGGCTAATGATTTGGGACAAGGTTACCAATCCAAATGAGAATATGCCATTTTATAATTTCTTTCTATGATATCCTCTCAGACAAATTAGATTTCTCAGAGCTAGAAACTAAAAGAATAAGTATTTGGTCATATGAAATTGATTAATTGGAAGTACACAAAACATCTTCTGCTTGTCCTCCATGCAAAACTAATTTTTATGGTTAAATAAAAGTTGCTCTTTTTTCCTCACTTTAATACTCACAAGCCACATTTCCCAGTAACAGTTGCTATTCACAATTGCTATTTCTAAAGCAAATTTTTCTGTTACCACATGATACATTATGGTATAAGGGTACTTAATATGCAAATTGCTAACATAACTTAATATTATCTTCCCTCCTGTTGCTCTTTAATTTGGCATTGAGCAGCTGAGGTTTGAGGTTTTAATCAAAGAGCATTGAATTAGGCAATTTATAAAATCAAGTGAGGATTCTTTTTAAAATTATTTAACTCACTGTTTATACTTCTTAAATTGTAAAATAGTCTTAGAAACGCATGAACTGATCGTCGCTGCCACTGCTTGACCGAGCGGCGCAGTGTGGTGGAAAGGGCAGCTTGCAGGCCACGGGCAAAGGCGCAGCCCGAAGCAAGTCAGTTATCTTTAAGTCTCATTTTCATAAATGGAGACAATCATGGCACCTCCTTCATAGGGTCATTGAGAGGATTAAATGAAATAATCCGCAGCAAGCACTATTAGCAAAGTACCTGGCAGCTCTTATCAAGATGATGAATTTGAGAGCTCATACTTGAAACATTACTGTTGATATATATTGTAAAGCAGCAGTATTCTAAAAACAATATTAACCATTATGCATAACCAAAACCATCAGAGCAGAAGCATGCAAAAGCATTGTTCTCTGCACAGCTTAGGGAGTCACCCCGGCCAGGCTGCTGGCTCCCTATGAGGCATGTGCTTGGGGCAGACAACTAGGCTGGGCAGTAATGGCAGTTACTGCAGGGGTAGGGGTGAGAGAAGCAGCTGGCAAGGACCCAGGGTTAAGCAAGGGCAGACTGGCCTCCAGTTGAGGCTGTGTTAGTAGAGGAAAGGCAGGGACCTGAGACAAGGAGGACAACTGATCTGATCAATCCGAGGAGACAAACAATGATCTAGGCACCAACAACAAAGATCAAGCCCAGAGAAAGAGGGCTGAGATTCCCTAAAATGCAGGGGATTAGTGAGAGTGGGGGGAGGGGGCAGAGAACCCCCTGGGAGACACCTCACTGAGAGCACTTGACTGGGACCGAAGTTCCAAAAGGAATCCCTGGTTATTAGAGGAAGCACATCTCCTTCTGATAGGCTCAGCTGAGATACAAGTGCAAAGGCAATAAATCCAAACCTTTAACTCACAGGCAGAGTGATTTCTGATATTGTTTTCACGATTCAAATGGAGTCTTCAAAGTCTTTTAACTTTCACCTTATATTGACATTCCTAGGAAAGCTACCCAAAACACTCAATTTTCACGTTATTTTTCACTCACAAACCATGAGTTAAATACAAACTTTACTAAACTCAACCATTTCCCAGTGTGGTTCATGGGCGCCCTCTGGTGATATAGTAAGGCCAGCTCAGGCTATTTCCCCTAAAAATTGTCTTAGAGGTGCTGATTCACCAAGTGTTCAATTTCTGCTGTCAGCTAGAAATAGATCTGCCACTGTTATTTGCACAGCTATAAACTCAACTTACTGCTCTCTCTCTAGAATCCACAACTAGATAAAACCGTTTATTAAAGAATATAAAATGCAGTCATCTAAAAACATTTCAAAGTAACCTTTGCTTGCTCCCAATGTGAATACATTATTTTAGCTGTTGGGAAGCCTTTTTACAAATGAATAAACAGGATTACAAAGTAGTCAAGGAAGGCATTTTTTAAAAATTAATATCCTCGTACAGTTGCGTCACTTCTCCTCCTAACTTCCTTCAGTGCTCCAGTGACTATGGCAAATGGTCACAATGGCTAAATCCACAGAACTCTGCATTGCAATCGCCTGATCATTTATTTCCTACCACATTTTTTAAAATAGAGACTTTCAGGAGATCCTTTTACCCCTTAACACCACACCCAGGGTTCTTAGACTGGTGGCTGCGAGAGTAAGCACGGTCTGCAGACACGGTCTAGTTTTAAATTTTCTTGCTGGTTGTTACCATTTAAAAATCTAGATTTCTGTCATCTCCGGCAGAAAGAAAGTGACCTTTGACAGCCTGTGTCCTGCATCCCCACATAACACATGCCCAGGAGCTCTGTGGGACCGTCATTTCAGGACCTCAGTTAGCCGGTGGCAACTCGGCCCACATCAGTCACGTGGGCAACCTACCCCTGCAGGCATTCAAGTTGCAACCCCCGAGTTTGTAATCCTTTTCAGTACTTTATGTAAAAGTTCCCTTTGTAATCTTTATAACCAAGCTCGTCTTCTGTTACATTAGCACCACAAACTGCCACCAGAGGCATAGACTCAAAGGAAAAAGATATTCTCAGTAATACACAAACAAGTAGTTTAGGTTGATGGCAAACATATCAATTCCCTCAGGCTTGATAAAGTTCACTTTGTGTTTATGAACCATGTCCTCGCTTGGAGATAACAGACCCTCACCATGGGTTCACACACAGCAAATGAGCCTTGTCGATCCTCTGACCACAAACCACCTGCCACCTCCCAAGACTGCCCTCGTGGAGCCAAAGCCCCAGTGATCAGGTGCTTGGCCAGTCAGACCAGGAGAAAGACAATGGCACTCACTGGGGTGCTGCTGTCTGAGAAGGTGTTCATGCTGACGGAGCTGCTCAGCTTGTCGGAGGACACGGAGGGCGGGGACGCGCACCTCTTCTCCAGGGGGTCCTGCCGCTGCAGGTACTCGCGCCAGGCTCGCTGAATGCTAAAAAAAAAGAAACAAAAAAACAACAAAACCCAGCACACACAGTCACTCCCCCGTCACAGACCACAGACTCAGAAAAGCACAAGGCGTCTGAAAGAATTGGCTTTGGAGACAGGGAAACTGTCACAGGTAGAACGTGTCATGGGAAATCGGAAGACCTGGACTGTCTCTGTTCCACTGGTCTGACTTCCACAGACTTGACTAAACTAAATCAGTCTACAAGTGTCAGCTTAGTCAGAAAAAGTCATCAGTCAAAGGGAAACTACTTTGCACATGTAAATGTACTTTGATTTATGGAACACAAAATCTTTCAATTTCTCATCCTCTTTTTCAAATGAGAATAATAAATAGGCTGACATATCACTTACTCATTCACTCAATACAGCATTGCTGAAGGCTGTGTGTCCGGGTCAGCCCTAGGTTCTGGGCAGACTGCAATGAAGTGCTAGGGGTGACCTTCGCACAGACTGAAGGTGAAGGGCATCCTGTGATGTTATGCAGTGTGGTCTGCATGGCCAAATGCAGCGGCCCTGCTCAGGGACAATACAGGCAAGAGCCTTGCAGTCGTGGATTTTACGTACTGGCAAAGGAAACAGGTAATGTTCGATAAATAAACAAAGGAATGGCAGAGAAAAAAATATCTGAGAGCGTTATGTACTCCTCAGAAAACTGAAGTAACGCAATTAGGTTGCTGCTTGAGATTTACTAAGGAAGCTTTTTATTTGCTATGATTAGTATCCAAAGAAATGTCATCTTCTGCTTTGGGGAATAGAAACCTCTTCTTTGTGAAAGCTAAGTGATTTTTTTTTCCACTTGGACTGACTTGTAAACTTTGAGATTAACATCTAGGTTTTCACAGGTGATCAGTGAACACTATCCTCTCCCGGGAGCTAGGCGAACATGAAGACCAATTGTCAGGATTCAGCCTTTTAAAACAGTTGCACTAATTCTTTCACTATCTCCTCTAGATTCCTGAAAGCATCTGATCTTCTATAATTCTTCTGCATACAACTAAAGTCATTAGAGTTGTTTTTGTAGAAACAAACTGATTGATTTTCATTGGCTAGAATGGTTCGAGGACCATCAATTTTCAACAGTCAGAGGATACAAAGAAGAGAGAAAATGCTACCGCATTATTGAGTTCTCTCGTCTTTCCCAATTTATGAAGGCTCAAGGAAAAGTCTGGAAGCTGCAGTGAAACTATACCTTGAGATTAGAGGCCAATTTCTTTGATACTATGAAATGTAAGCTAAGAAAGGGCAGTGGCCCTTACTTAAAGGCCAGAAGCCTCTGCCAGACTCTATAAGAGGCTCTCATGGTTTGTATAAAACTGCAAAAGTACATATGATTCAGGGCTTTTTTAAGGGCCCTTCAAATTATATACATACTTCAGGTTCCGTTAAAGCAGGGTCTGACCCTGCTTTGCATTATATGTGGCCACTGTTTTATTATACAGTGCTTGCTTTAAATGCACCCTTATTTATTTTTCTTTTGTTTAAAGATTTTAAACACAAGCTCTAAGAAGATCCTGTAAGATTACATGCCTGACTCTTGTTGCTTCTTCTGGGACCCATTTTATTAAGGAGTGTTGAAATTTTGGAAGTGTTAGTGATTTCCACATTTTCTGAAGCACTTGAAGTGCTGAGTGTCCCCCAGGGCCATGCTGACAAGTTCTGCCACTTGAGGACACCTAAAGTCCCATCAAGGGCTTAAAAATCTGTGACATTTTAAAGTGATTTTTATTACTATTATTTTTTATTGAATTTATTGGGGTGATTTGGTTAATAAAATTATATAGGTTTCAAGTATACAATTCTACATCTATATTTGTATTACGTTTACCACCCCAAGTCAAGTTTCCCTCCATCACTATTTGTACCCCCTTTTCCTCCTTCTGCCTCTCTCTACCTCCTCTTCCCTCTGGCAATAACCATAGTGTTGTCTGTGTCCCTGAGTCTTTTTCTATTTTGCTTAATCCCTTCACCCTTCTCACCCAGCCCCCAACCCCCTCCCCTCTGACAGCTGTCAGTCTGTTCTCTGTATCCATGATTAAAGTGATTTTAAAAATCTCTCTCTCCCCTGCCCTCCATTCTTGCCCTGCCTCCCTCCCTCCCTCCCTCCCCTTGACTATTCAGAAAAAAATAGTCTGAAAATATCCACTTGAGATAAGACATTTAAGCTTGTTGAACAGCAGAGGGCGGTGTGACGCCTTTGAGGAACCAAACAATGCCGGTCAAAACCAAGGTCTGCGAAGGGGAATGTGTACTTAAGCATCCCCTTTCCCTCTCTGAGTTCCATAGAATTTGGAAAGTGATGTATCAGTGTTCCTTAAGGTAGAGATTAAGAAGTCAATATTCCTTTTCTTCGAGTGGATGGACGTTTTCTTTTTAATTTACAAGAGAATGTGACAGTACTGAAGACCGAAAGGGGATCCCAGATATCCCGAGGCCAGGCTCAGGGCACACTGGCCAGGACCTGCTCCTGGCGAGGAAGAATCCCCCCAAAACAGCACAGTGGATTTCTGCCAGACCTTTCGCCTCTTCCAGACCGGTCAGAAATCTGGCCCCTGATGTGAAAGTTACCAGTTCTTAAATGTCACTAAATAATTTTTAAAATTTCGAAATACATTTATTACCTAAGTGGGCTGAATTTGAGGATGGGAAAAGAGGACACTATCAGAAAGGTCACAAGCCGGACTGTCTCAGGAGACAATAGCTCATCCCATTAGTGGCTCTTTTGTGTGCATTCTCCCACTCAACCCTCACCACAGGGGAGCCGTGAAGGCGCTGTTTTACCACAGTGGTGGGTTTTGCCTGCCCAGCACTAATTTCTTTTTGTTTCTGCACCTGTTTTCCGTGGGGGCCCACTAACCCTCAATCCATGACCTTTGTGGGGAACAGATCGTAACCCTCCACTGCAGAGAACAGCCTGTGTGTCGGGGCTGACAAACCAGGCTCAGGTCAGGCCGATGCAAGACTGCTGGGGAAAAAGGCCCCTTTTCACCTGGAGATTTCCAGCTGTGGGACATAAGCCTGGAGCTGCCATGGCCACAGCATTGGGAGGGCCCTTGTGAGAATGAGGCAATGATGTGAAGAGCAGAGCTGATAGAAGCAGCAAGACAGAAAAGTCTAATCACCTTGTTTGACCTGCTGGATCTAGCTCTTCTTGGAGTACCTTAGGCCCTGGGTGTTTCTGTTAGGCGTTCCAACATAATCTCTTTTTATACCCATTAGTCTGAACTGAGTTTCCGTTACTTGCATCCAAGAGTCCTGGCCAAGTTTCAAGGAAGAAGATGGGAACTAACTGACAGATCCAACAGTTGGACCAGATCCCCCATTTCCTACTGCACCAAGCCCCCTCCTCATGGTTCAGCCAGACAGAAATAGAGCAGAGAGCAAGATGGTGGGTGTGGTTGTCACGTGCAGACATCTGCTGGGTCAGCAGAGCCCCTGTTTGTTTAAGCCTCTGTAGGCGACTAAGAGTAACCCTAATAGATAGGTCATGCTTTCATTGTCTGGCATCTGCCCCAGCCCTGTACCCGGACAGGACGTGCCGGAAGGCCAGTGAAGGGCCACCGCTCGCCATCGGCTGGCTGTCCCTGCCGTTCCCATGTCTCTGGTCTGCCTCTGCTGCGCTCCAGTTTCTGCTTAGTTTGTGATTCCCGATTCAGCTCCTTACTTTGATTATTGCTACTTACTAAGCATCACAGACTTATGCCCTTCTGGATCTTTCTGCAGGTAAAGAAACCTGTGGAAATATTTATGACCACATTGACTGTCAAACACTCCTCTCCTCGACTCCCTCACAAATGGGAATGTAGGCAACTTGAGTCTAGGCTCTACAACACTCTTTTCTTCATGAAGACTGAGAAGGCACTTCAGAAATAAGGCCCAGGTGCACAGAGGCTACTGAGTCTCTGAAAGAGAATTGCTCTGGGAGATATTAACTACTCCATCCCAGCAGACCCCTGTCCCCCGGACCAATGCTTTAAAATTAGCACACGAGTCTCTTTCACCTGAAGTCTAGGTGCTTTTCTTTTCTTTTTTCCTTTCTTTTTTTTTCTTTTTATTTTTTTAATATATTTTATTGATTATGCTATTACAGTTGTCCCACTTCTCCCCCATCATTCCCCTCCACCCTGCACACCCCTTCCCACCCACATTCCCCCCTTTAGTTCATGTCCATGTGTCATAAGTTCTTTAGCTTCTACATTTCCCACACTATTCTTGCCCTCCCCCTGTCTATTTTCTTCCCACTATCTATCTATGCTACTCATTCTCTGTACCTTCCCCCCCCTCCTCCTCCCACTCCCCTGTTGCTAACCCTTCATGTGATCTCCATTTCTGTGGTTCTGTTCCTGTTCTAGCTGTTTGCTTAGTTTGCTTTTGTTTTAGGTGTGGTTCTTAATATCTGTGAGTTTGCTGTCTTTTCACTGTCTACAATACATGAAATGAAGGACGATACATGGGGAACCGATAGAGATGGAAGGAAAACTGGGACTCAAATCAATGGAGTGGACCAGAAGGAAGAAACTAACAACCAAACAGAAAATGAGGAAGAAACCATTCAAAAAAATGAGGAGAGGCTTAGGAACCTCCCGGACATCGTTAAGCGTCCCAACATCCGAATTCTAGGTGCTTTTCAAAGGCTGCCTCTGCCCTGGGCCAGGAGATGGGTGATGGTGCGCAAGCCCTTTCAGAGCTGTTCTCCGTTCGCCGCAGCCCCGCGCGTCTCCTGGGCATGAGCCCAGTCGGTTTTCAAAGCCAGATGTTTGGGGGTTTGTCTTTCTGGTGCTTGACTTAAACGTTGGGGTGCCCAATGTGGGGTAGGAGCCTTTGGCTCCTCAGGGCAAAGCTCTGGGTTTCAAGTTTCCTCCCAGTTGTGAAGCATTGTACCTCGGTGGGGTGGACGGCCTCTCCTGCCTGCTTCTACGTGGTGGTTTCCAGTTTGTTTGGTCGGCGTGGAGGGGTTGCTGTGCAGGTTTTCAGGGTTTTGTTTTTAGAGAAAATAGTTCCCTGTGCAGCTGTAGATTCTGTTGTGTCCAGTGGTGGAGGTGGGTTCACGATTCTGCCCTCAGAAACTAAGTGTGTTTAGAGTGATGTAGGTTCTTGCTCACGTTTCTGTCTCATTAGCTGTGGCCTCGGGCAAAACACTAAACTTATTGGACTACGTTTTGCTTACCCACAAAATAGAATAACAGTAACTTCTTTGTAATTCTTGCAAGGAGTCAAGGATACGGTCTCCAAGTCACTTAGCCCCAAACCTGACAAACAGAGCTCCTGGATAAATCATTACAATTAATTAAGAATACCAAACACTTTCAAATATTTTAAAGCAACACAAACAAATCATAGACATTGATTGAATATCCTGGATTCCTGAGGACCTTTACTGGCATTATTTTATTAGCCCAAGTTGATGTTAAAATATGTTTGGAAAAGGTACAATTTCATGGAAATGATGCACTGGGCTAAATGCTTACCTTGGATTCTCTCACTGAAAGGTCACTACAATCCTGTAAGACATGGTTGGCAGCCTCATTTCACGGAAGAGGCCCAGGGAGGTAAGCAGTGTTCCCCAGGTCCCACCCTCGGTAAGGAGCAGAGAGGGGATTTGAACAAAGTTTGTTCTAACTCCAAAGTCTGTGCTCTCGACCTCTTTTTTTTAAATTAAATTTTTGACTAAAGTTGACAGGCACTACTCTTAAACAAATTATTGAGAATTATCTTTGAAATTTTGGGGAGAATTGTCTTCTTCCTCGTGTGTGTGTGTCTCCTTTTTAGAATCTAAATGTTTCATCAGTACATCAAACATATTAATGAAAAAATAAGAGAAACTGAACGATTTAATAAGCAGACTTTTATTTATTTTTATTGTTTATGCTTTTACAGTTGTCTCAATTTTTCTCCCTTTGCCCCCTTCCCACAGCCAATCCCCACACCATTGTTCATGTCCATAGGCGATGCCTGTATGTTCTTTGTCTAATCCCTTCACATTCCTTCAACCAGTCCCCACCTCCCTCCTCCCCTCATGCAGATGTCAGTCTGTTCCTTGTTTCTGTGCCTCTGACTCTATTTTGCTCATTAGTTTATTTTGTTCATTAGATTCCAATTATAGGTGAGATCATATGGTATTTATCTTTTACCGCCTGGCTTATCTCACTTAGCATAATAATCTCCAGTTCCATTCATGCTATTGCCAAAGTTAAGAATTCCTTCTTCTTTTTTACTGCTGTGTAATATTCCATCGTGAAAAAGTAATGATCAGACTTTTAACAGGTAATTTGGATTCAATAGCTCCCTATACTGTTCCATCACAAAATAATACCTGATTAAAACACAAGGCGAGGGATTGCACATAGTCAACGAACAACTTTTAAATGAGGGTTCGTACTCAGCAGGTGCATTTTAGGTCTTATTACAATGTGCAAGATGTGACCCTCACATGAAGGGCAGCGGTGGGAGGGGATCTGGTGTGTCTGTCTCCTTCCTGGAGGTCAGGCCTCCGTGCTGAAACCTGCACATCTTGGATGCGTACATCATTCCTGGACCCTGTTCCAGCCTTGACTCTCAGAATAAATTCATCTTTAGTCTTAGAGTTGTGCTGAAAGCCTTCGTTGTGGTGCTCTCTGTATTACTTTTGCTTTAAGTAAATTTTCTGACTTGAGAGGCTTGCCTTTGCTTGATCTTCAGAGAACCTGCTTTTTACCTCCCCTGAAGGACTTTTTATTAATAGCTGTGCAGCTCTGATTGCTTCTGCCCTTTGGCTGCAGTTTGATCCTCCAAGTCTGGAACTCAGAATTGCCTCTGAACATTCATGAACCAGGCAGTGCACCCTTCCTGACAATTCGTATAAATTCCAACCCCTCACCCGCCACACACGTTCCTTCCCTGCAGCCCTCTGCTTCCTTCCAGTGGGGCTTTGCCCTACCACAGCTGTAGTCTTTCTTAATCAAATTATTTGCTTTTTGTGCTGCCCTGAGTGCGAGGAAACAGCTGAGAGCCTTTCCTGATCCACCCAACCCCCACCCGGGGCTCCCACCTGTGCAGGTATACAGTAAAGGTGGCTGATGCCTGAGAACAATTCTCCTCTTGCTTTATATTGTTTAAATTATTTATTTATTTATTTTTAGAGAGAGGGGAAGGGAGGGAGAAAGAGAAGGAGAGAAACATGAATGTGTGAGAGAAACACTGATCAGTAGCCTCTCCCACAACCCAAGCATGTGGCCCGACTGGGAATCAAACCCGTGACGTCTCAGTTTGCAGGCTGGCATGCAGTCCACTGAGCCACACCAGCCAGGGCATCTTGTTTTATCTTTTATGTGCAAATATTGACCTACCAAGGTACATCCCATCTCAGGAATTGCAGGGGTTGGGCTGTCCAGAAAATCTTCATTGGAACCTACTACTTGCTCTTCCTCATCAGGGACGAGAGAGGAGATTTTCTGGAATTGCAGATGTGGTGGTGTAGGAACCTCACCTCTCTCAACCGGCTGGGAAAAGGTAAATGTTCAGCTGGTTCCCACCCATCAACAGAAATCAGAAGACCCTAAGAAAAAGCCTGTAATGTCTGACAGTGACTCAGGAACCTGAGACAAGGCCCCGTCTTTCACGCTCAATGCTCTGCAGGTCTAAAGAATGTCTCTTGGGAAGTGGGAGTAGGCAGGGGTGTGTCAAGATTCTCCCTGTGGAAGATGCCAAGGCCATCCTGGGGGCAACAGCCCCGGCAGAGCAAGGAGAACAGCCTTATACCATTGGTGGGGTGCTCAGGAGAGACCCAGTGGCCCTTCCTACAAGCAATAAAATAGCTCCTTAGGGTTATTTCAGAGGAAGCAACTGTCTGGAAGCTTGAGCGTGCACCATCAATGAGACTGGGGCAGCCGTGGTGTTTAGCAGCGAAATACCGTACAAGTAAAATGTTGTTTTGCCTTTTACTTTTCCTGTTCTTTTTATTTCTACCACTCGGCTCAACATTCATACCTCAGGTCTGAAAATGATTTCCCTTAGATGGAGGGGAAAGCAAATGAGGGGTGAGAGAGGTGACAGGAAGACACAGTGGAGGAGAAAGGAGGGTGGATGGGCGAGCGGGGGAAGGTGGGGGGCAGGCTGCACAGGTCTGAGGGGTGTGGAGGGAGGTGTTTAACCTGCCGTAGCAGTTAAGAATTTAATAACCAGATTAGACAGGAGTCACTGAACTGGACTAAATTCTCTAATGGGAGTCAAATTCCATTATTGGGCAGATTAAGTTTTCTCCCCTTCATTCCCCACCAGTGAGTGGAATTGGGGTCCAGAGTTATTAGAAGAGATAAAACCACTCAGTTTACACCAAACTGAGCTGAGACTCCTCCATCAAACCAGCTACACTCCAAGTCCCAGCCTTTTGAGCTGGCTAGAATCCCAGGCTCAGAGAGATTTTCTTCTTTGCCCGTTCCTCCTGGCACCTGCCCCTTTACCTCTACATATTAGAGATGATGAACTCTAAGAAACAACAGGGACGTTTCCTAACTTCACTTCAGCATTCAAATTAAACACTCTAGTTGTGACACAGCCAACTTTCCTTTCCAGCACTTTTTCATTTAAAAGAACATTATTATAAGAGAGAAATTCCTAAGGATAAAGCAACCCATGGTGTGGAAACTCACATCTTGTGTAGTGAGGCTGACACACTGCTTACATAAAACGATTTAGTAGCCTGATTCATTATTCATTTAGTGAGCATAACACAGAGCTTCCTGGGGGAACCTGCTCATTCAGAGGCCATGTTTGAACTTTACCTTGAGAGGTAGCCCTGTCTGCTTGCTCAGAGGCGAGCTTTTTACTAATAACCAAGATTGACGTAAATTTGTAGTGCTGTGAATTAATATTTGTTTTCATCCAGCAGGATAGTGTCTACCTGCTTCACTTCTTTCTCAGTTCCTAAATCCAGCAATGGCTTATTGTTTTTCAAAATTGTACACCTCAAGGTTTCCTTCTTCAGGGCAGCTTCTTACCTAAAGATTCCTCTGGGCTTTTTTTGCAAATGATCAGTGATCCTGGACAAGCTCAGGTATACTTCATTTCTTGGATGCATGTTTCTCAGAGCGTTAAGCTGAGTGTGTATATGTGTGTGTATTTTATAAACCCTCAGTGGCAATTCTTATATGCACCCACCTGGAGGCAAGTCAGAATGGGAAAGGGTCATGGAGTGGGCGTGACTAGTTTAAAATTGCTTGTACAGTGATTATGATAGGTCCTTTCTCTACCTAAAAGTGGTTTTAAAAGGTTATCACTTTAAGATATGTTTTATAATTTGCCCATCTGACTTTGTATCTTGTTAGTTCCATTTTTGTTAATATTTAGCACATGTCTTTTAGGAGGTGTTTTTAGCACAATTTAAATGCAATAGTCAAATATAGTGGAGAAAGGGGACTCATATTTGGCCTTAGTAAGAGAGAATGAAAAATAAAAGGATTGGAAGTGAGAAAGATAAAATGTACTTTTCCAAAATATTTAGATGAGAGCTCGAGTGGAAGTAGGAAGAAGGAAGAGAGTTGAAAGTGTGTGTGTGTGTGTGTGTGTGTGTGTGTGAGTGAGATAAAGACATGGCCTCAGTAGAAATAACCTCATTGTTCCAAGATGGAATTAACCAAGTCACTAAGATGAAAGACAGTGGGAAATGCTAGTGGAAGCTGAAGAACCATATTCATCCTGAAAGGGAAAAAACCTAGAAACGAACTGATGGCAATCCAATAATTCCCTACGCTATCCAGTAGGTGGTGCTGCGTGCCCAAAACAGCTTTGTTACTGCTCAGACCAGAGAGGAAATAATGTATAGCTCACAAATGTGAAGTACAGAAATGTGCAATGCTTCTGTCACAAAACTCCAGGGTAGTTCTAAAGTTAATAAAACAAGAACGTTAAAGCTAGTGCTTCAATGTACACTTTAAAGCAACTTACATTTTCACCTTTGATTCCAAAGGCTGGAGACTGAGGTGGTATTTTTCGATGTTGTTCTCCACATCCATGGGCACCTGGTGGCTGTGAACAGAAATAACGTCTCAATGTGGTGTAATCCAGAAAGTTAATATTTACAGCAGTGATAACTGCCAATTTATATTTATTTCAAAGAGCAAATATATACTCAATTTTTTTATTTTAATTTATTAACAGTACTAAAAGTTCCTATTAATGAGTAATGGATAAATAACCATAAAATAAAAATAAAATATTGCTTCATCTCTAATATTTTCTGTTCTTTTTATTTCTACCAGTCAGTTCAACATTCATATCTAAGGCATGAAAATAATTTCTCTTAAGTGAAGAGGAGAGTAGAATACTGAACCATTTTGCGGGGGACAAAAACATAAGGAGAATGTTATAAATCCCATGGCAAGGTCCATGAGCAAGTTGTAGAGAGGATCTCATTCACCCCATGCAATGCCACTGCCACTGAATCTTTACTCCTTTTTACCTTGTGAGCTTTTCCCAAACTCCCACCCACTGCGAACAAAGATGAATCCCTGCTTCGGAGAAAGCAGAGCACTATAGATGCAAAGTCACTGCTCCCAACGAGCCTGTAAGACAACCACTGGGTGCTATGAGGGTCAGGAAAGGCTTCATGGAAAAGGTGGCACTTGGGCCGGGTTTTGAAGAAGGGTCAGAAATTAGGTAAGTTGAGATGTGAAAGATTGTACATAAAAGGAAGATAATGAAGGAGCAGAGGTGAAAACTTCAGGCTATTTTTAGATCATAAAGAGGGCTATTTGACAAAAGTGGATAGGCAGAAAAGAGTCGTTGGCTACATAATGTGTACAAATCACTGTCATAGACATTTTATGTGTATTAGCTTATTTATTTCCCCCAGTGGCCTCTATCGATTGAGTATCAGTTTCCTTGGGGTACAGCTGAGACATGTACAGTTTGGAGTGATTATGTTAAACTCAGAAGAAACCCATTATAACTTAAGTCTAACTACCGCAAAGTACTGCTTGGAGGGTTTTAACATCAGACTTGTTAAACTTAATTCTGCTGACTGCAGTTTTCGTAAGTAAAGTATTTAATAGCCCAACCCAGTACACATGCATGTGGTAAGGGTGTGTGTGTTCAAAACTAAAACAAAACTTTCAAGAAATGTTATTTCCCCAACTGCCTGTACTGTTGTTCCCTGACATTTTTTATTATATATATTTCAGATTTTTTTAAAGGCCAGTGGTTACCCATCACATTTATTTAACAAATCATTAATGGCTTGTGATCTACAATGTGAAAATCAGTGCTACCAGGAAGTGTAAAGCATTTGAAGCAGGACAATGTGACGAATGGGATATTGTGGGATGATTTGCAGTGAGAGTGAGCAAGAAGAGTGAAGGAAAATTCTTAGCAGGGTATTCAAATTGGCCAGATAATGAGAACCATGATTATGGTGATAGTAAAGAAAGGCAAGAGACTTCCAACCAATATGGAGGCGTAGGCAGACACACTGCTTCTCCTTGCACAACCAAAAGAAAGACACCAACAATTTAAAAACAAAAAACCAACAGAACTGACACAAAATCGAACCATATGGAAGTCCGACAACCAAGGAGTTAAAGAAGAAACACTCATCCAGACCAGTAGGAGGGCAGAGACGGGCACCTGAGTGGAGAGGACTCACGGCAAGGCTGCGGGTGCGCAAGGAGGCAGCAGGCGACTTGGCAAGGCGGTGGCTGGTGGAGTGGGCGGTCCCACATTTTCACGCAGATAAACTGTGAGAAACAACTGGGGAGCGAGACAGATTGCGCAACCCAGGGCCCTCAGGGCCCCGGGGCCCCAGCGCAGGGAAATAAAGCCTCAAACCACTGATTGAAAACACTTGTGGGGGTTAAGGTGCCGGGAGAAACTCCCAGCCTCACAGGAGAGTTCATTGGAGAGACCCACAGGGTCCTAGAATGTACACAAACCCACCCACAAGGGAATCAGCACCAGAAGAGCCCAATTTGCTTGTGGGAAGCAGGGGGAAGTGACTGAAATCCAACAGAAAGTGGAGCAAGCACCATTGTTCCCTCTTGGACCCCACACACACATCATCACAACACAGTGACCTGGGTTGCCCCACCCTGGTGACTCCAAAGGTTCTGCCCCTCACTATGTAACAGGTGCGTCAAGACAAAAAAAAAAAAAAAAAAAAAAAGGCCCAAATGAAAGAAGATGAAAGATTAAAGCTCCAGAAAAAATACAGCCAAGTGACGAACAGATAGCCAACCTATCAGATGCACAGTTCAAAGCATTGGTGATCAGGATGTTCACAGAATTGGCTGAATTTGGCCGCAAATTAGATGAAAAAATGAAGGCTACACTAAGTGAAATGGAAGGAAATGCACAGGGAACCAATAGTGATAGGAAGAAAACTGGGACTCAAATCAGTGGTGTGGACCAGAAGGAAGAAAGAAACATTCAATCAGAAAAAAATGAAGAAACAAGAATTCAAAAAAATGAGGAGAGGCTTAGGAACCTCTGGAACAACTTTAAACATCCCAACATCAGAATTATAGGGGTGCCAGAAGGAGAAGAGGAAGAGCAACAAGTGGAAAAGATATCTGAACAAATAATACAGGAGAACTTCCCCAATCTGGCAAAGGAAATAGACTTCCAGGAAGTCCAGGAAGCTCAGAGAATCCCAAAGAAGTTGGACCCAAGGAGGAACACACCAAGGCACATCATAATTACATTAGCCAAGATGAAAATGAAGGAGAGAATTCTAGAAGCAGCAAGGGATAAGGGAACAGTCACCTACAAAGGAGTTCCCATCAGACTGCCAGCTGATTTCTCAAAAGAGACCTTGCAGGCAAGAAGGGGCTGGAAAGAAGCATTTGAAGTCATGAAAGGCAAGGACCAAGATTGCTCTATCCAGCAAAGCTTTCATTTAGAATGGAAGGGAAGATAAAGTGCTTCTCAGATAAGGTCAAGTTCAAGGAGTTCATCTTCACCAAGCCCTTATTATATGAAATGTTAAAGGGACTTATCTAGGAAAAAGAAGATAAAAAATATGACAGTAAAAAGAGCAAACTCACAGATATTAACAACCACACCTAAAACAAAAACAAAACTAAGCAAACAGCTAGAACAGGAACAGAACCACAGAAATGGAGATCACATGGAGGGTTAGCAACAGGGGTGTGGGAGGAGGAGAGAGGGGGAAAAGGTACAGAGAATAAGTAGCATAGATGGTGGGTAGAAAATAGACAGGGGGAGGATAAGAATAATATAGGAAATGTAGAAGCCAAACAACTTATGACACATGGACATGAACTAAAGTGGGAGAATGTGGGTGGGAGGGGGTGTGTAGGGCAGAGGGGAGTGAAGGGAGGGGGTAAATGGGACAACTGTAATATAATAATCAATAAAATATATTTTTTAAAAATAAAAGATAAGAGACAACATTTTGCTGGAGGCATTATTAGGATAATGCACTTATTTCCCCCTCTTTAGAAAGGAGTAACCAAGTGGTGGGGAAAACTTGGTAGAGCAGATAAACTCATACATGGCCACTAGGTGGTGCTATCAGCTCAAGCTAGCTTTGTAATCACACAGCTGGAAAGTTGAGAAGGGAGGGAAAAAGCTGTTCTTTGCTCTGTGCTGTTGGTATTCAGGGTCTGTTATTAACTCATGCATATTCACTCACTTTCAGGTATATTGAACATATTCTGTGTGCCAGCAATGATGTAAAGCATAGGAGATACAACGGTGAAAGCACTGGACATGGTCCCTGTTATGGTTTTACAGTCTAAGAGGAGATAAATATTAAGTAATTATAAATGTGATGGATGTTATTAAAGGGGCCTAATCAAGGATTGGTGGGCGTGTCAAGTCTCATTTGTATAAATCTATGTTCTTGTAGGGGCAGTGGCCTTATAACAAGGACAACTTAAGGTTTTATAAATTAACCCCCTAAATAACAAATTATCCTATTGAGCAATAGAGATATAGGTGAGGTGTTATGTATATCTGGTTGCAGATATACAGCAACTAGAGACAAAGCTCAAGTTTTCATGAAGAGGACTTTTTTGGTAATATTAATGAATTTGCTATGTGTGGGTTACAATTTATACATCCTCAACAAACTATGAACTACAAATAGCTGTAGGCTTACATTGGATAAATTTAGTGCATTGCATCAGCAATTGCCTGTGAGGAATGTCATGATTACATGTCAAGAGAATATCCAACTTGCGATCACACATTTCATACCGAAGACCCAACCTGATCCAATGTTTATGGGGGAAAAAAAATAGCCGTCAGTATAAGGTCTTACATAAGTTAATAAATGATTATGAAATAAAATAAAGTCATAAGCGGTCTCCTAATTAATGCCTTTATTTATTGCTCTTCTCTATTCATTGACTTCAGTGAGTGCATGCGTGCAGGTGCATGTGCGTGTGCATATGTATGCATGTGTACGTGTGTGCGAGTGTGTGTGCACGTGCATATGCACCCACAAGTGCACTCGCTTGGTGCTAGGCATGGCCTCTGGCAGAACGGAGCTGCAGCCTGCCCTCCCTTCACACTGCCTACCACAAAACCCTGTTGAGCATTCAGAATAAATGTAACGTTCCAAGGGGGAATAACCGATCAAGTGCTCTGACACCACTCTCACTGAACTTATGGTCATTTCAAGTAGCTTCGATGATTTACATCACACCTAAGTCAGCTACAGCTGTAATGAAAGCTTAATCTGCTCACTCAAAGTGTACCAATTTTTCAATCAAATTTGACAGCTTTCAAGGACACAGCCCTGCCCTAAAGCAGACCAGAAAAATATGCAGAATTCCAGGCAAATGGGTATAGGGTTAGGGCAGGGGGCCCTCGTTTGTTTTCTCTCTGTCCTGGACAAGCACGAAAGGGAAACTTCCCCCATAGGCCTGGGTGCTGAGGGGAACTTGAGTTCCCAGCCCTGGAGTTCCTCAGTCATGACTGGGAAAGATAAGCATGCAAAGCAAACTAGCCATTTCCAGAAGCTTTTAGCTTTCACGGGCCTCTAGATAATGAGAAGGAAAGAGCAGGGGAGGAGGCAGAAGCCCACACAGATGCTATTATTTTCACGTATCTTCCTGAGGGCAGGGAGATGGGAAAGACACATGCTGGTGCTGGTGAGAGGTTTCATACAGAGTTGTGGTCCATTAGCAGGATAAAAACTTTTGGAGTTCACTTCTTACTTTAAAATCAATAATGAAAAACAAGCAAAACCAGAGTTAATAGATAAATGGGCTGAACATCACAGAGAAAGCATGTCCTCAGAGAATTAAGCTGCACGAGATTATTGAATGACCAAAAGGAATCTAAAATGCAGCTAGACCGCTGGTTCTCAACCCCAGCTCTTTATTAGAATCATATGAAGGAAGCTTTTAAGAAATACTCATCCTAGGACCTCACCCCCAGAGATTCAGATTTACTTTGTCTGGGGTGGCCCTTATTCCAGGGCATTTTTCTGAAACTCCCTGGGTGATTCTAAGTACAGCCACGGTGATAATCTCCGTGGGGCGGGGCGGGGGGGGGATCTAATTTCTAGTTCAGTAAAAACTCTTCAGTTCTTATTGTTTACATATGACGGTGGTGGTGAGAGGGGTAGAAAGACTGAACTATTTTACTTTTATTTACACATGTTAATGAGAAAAGACATGCACGGATAAATGAAATCCATAGATAGCCCAGGAACTTGGTTTGATCAAAGGATTGAAACTGTCCTTCAAGTGGTGGCACAGAGAATGCTTAGAATCATGAAGGTGGAATGAACCTGAGAAGCTCTCTGGTCCACACACCCAGCCCGGTGGGAAGGGAAGGAGCTGGCATTGGAGGAACTCTGGTCACGGGCGTCTCAGCGGTGCAAGCCAGGGCTATTCTCATCATGTTAAAAGATGGGGAAAGCGGGGCTCAGGGTGGGGAAATAATTGTTTCTGCACTGACAAAGCTAGGCAAAGGCAGAAAGAGGAATAAAGTCCAAGATGTTCCATTTTCAGGAATGTTTTCAACAGCAACTCCGATGAATGGTCATTTACACTCGTCTCGGGCACTTGCGGTGTCTGGCAGCTCATTCTCTAATAGCGAAGTCCATTCTGTTGGGCAGGCTGACTCTTTTATAGACATTATTCCTTTTCTGAGTCACAAGCCTTCTTGTTGATCCTTAGTCTGCTTTCTAGGGCAAGAAGAGCAATTTAGCCCTTCTTTTAAAGGAAAAATTCCTTCAAATGCTTGAGGAGAGCCATTACGCCCTCTCTGAGATTTCTTTTCTGTGAGCTACACATCCTCAGCTCTCTGGAGTAGTTTCACATGATTTCAGAATCCCCATCATTTTAATTGACCTCTTCTGGTGCTCTTGGGGATGTCAACGTGCTTTTAAAACGTGGTGCCCAGAGCCAGGCATGACACCCATATGGGCTTGTCATTTGGACTTTGCGAACAGAGGGTCTGGGGAGCATTCAGACCTGTTTGATTCTCATCCTTCCTCACCACTCTCAGCTGGACTTACTCACACCAGTGTGGAAAGCTCCCTGAGCCTCTTTCCTTGCCTGTAAAGTGGAAATAATAATGCCTGCATCAGAAGGCTGTGGTCAGAGTTCCATGAGGAAATGCCTATAAGCCTTCACTCCTACTGAGGACATTGTAAACACTCAATAAATGATAGTTATTTTTTTCTCCCTTTCCCTTGACAATGCATGACCATCAATCCATTTAATATTGTGGTAATGTTTTTAGAAGCCATATAAAATCATGGTCTCACATTAACATCAGATAAAACCTCTAAACCTTTACCCACACATTGAAATCAGAACGTATCTTTCACATGTTCTAATTGTACAATTTTTAAAAAAAACCTAAAGGAAAGACTTTACCTTTATCTCTGTTCAATTTCACCTCCTTCTTTCTTGCCTTTTTTTAGCTCAGTTTTTTCCATTCTGCAGTATTATTTTGAATAATTAATTTCATTCTATTAATTATTCTATTAGTTTTTCATAACCCTTGTGCTTTTTTGCAAATTCATGATTGCCTTCCATAGACATCCCTGATTAAAAACCAAAGACAGAGCTGGGTTAAGTTCCTAGCCCTCAAACACACACCGGCGATGTCTCCAGGCATCACACCACTCTGTTAATCAGTACAGCCTGTGTATCAGAGCTTGTCTCAGCATAAATCTATCTAACCACATCTCAAACGAGATACACAGCTGGGTAGTGACCTCAACACCAACATAACAAACTGACCAATTACTTAATCATTTTTCCCTTGCCAGGTCGTTTCTTTTTTTTCATGAAAGCTTTACAACCTTGCAAATAATTTAATTTCCTTTAATATTTTTACTTACTTTTCAAGTAAATATTTTCCATCATTAACTTGTTCTAAAGGATTCTGCAATCTTTTCATTTCTTCCTGTGGGGGGAAAAGAAGATGTGTCTTAAAAATTGACCCATGTACTTATGGGCAATAATATTTGAGGACAATTATTAGCAAAATTGAGATAACACACTATTAAATGTTCTAGGCTTTGCCATAGATAAGTGCTTAAACACAGAAAACCATTTCATCTTTGATCAAAGTGGAATATGATACTGCCAGTCAAATTGTGTGATTTTTTCAACACTGAAGATAACGCTTCCTGTTATTTTTCTAGAGTGGGGATAGATCTATATAGATCCATCCACTCGAGTGTACTCTGTGGTCTGTACTATGTTTGCTGGTTGCTGGATGAGGGGCTCTAATGAACATGAGCTGAGTTTGGCCACTCAGAAACCATCCTCTCTTGTCCCTTAGTAAATCTCAGCAATCTCTTCTCTTAGCCCCAGTGCTCGGACACACACACACACACACACACACACACACACACACGTGCAAGCCCACATCCCTTCCATCCCCCTGGCTACAGTGACTGGTTCAGGGATGTGCTGGAAGTCTGCTGAGGTTCCTAGTGTGGTTGCCTGTCCTGTGGGATTTAAGGAAGGCACACAGAACTCTGGTGCTGGGAAGACCACCATTGTTTCAGGTCACACTACTTGCCTCATCACTGCAAACTGTTGAGGTGCCAAGAGGAAGCCCCAATTAAGATTAAATTACTCATGTGCCCCTAAAAGACCATCAAGCTGGTCTCAACATGCTTCCACCACCAGACATCAGAGTCTCCTAGGTCATCCCTCATTACCCAGTCTCTTTAACTTCACACTGCTTTGTACATCCCAAAATTTGAGCAATCACTCACCTCTTCCCAATTCCTCAGACCTTTCCACTGAGCAATTTGGGATGCACAGTCTGTCATCAGCAAATCCTCTATTTCCTCAGTTTCTTTGGACATTCTCTTAATCATCTTGTTCTAACTGCACCCTGCCTTTATGTTCTGAGGACAGCTAAGTTCTTGTTAGAGCAAGAAGATCAAAGAACTCTTTAGAAAAGAGTTTTAGGATATAGAGGATTTTACTGTTGACAAACTTGGCTGAGTCTCTGATCATAGTCATCCCCTGCCGTCCTCGTAGGAGGTGGCCATTTCTCCCCACATGCCACAGAGTACATGGCCTGGAGCAGGGATGGGTCCAGATTCTTTCTCCTCATTGCTGCTCCCAGATCCTCCTCATTCCTACAAAATCTTAGCCACTCTGGAAATATGCCCACAGCCTTCCCAGGCTTCTGTCCTCTTCTTGTCCCTATCTATCCTCACTCCTCAGGAGGTCTTCACCAGTCCCCAGTCCCACAACTTTAAATACCTGCCCTGACCTGTCCTTAAACTCCACCCTTATAAATCCACTCGCTTACTTAACAGATCTTTCAAGTTCAAAACCAAAGTCTTGATTTCCCTGCCTATACCCTCTCACTTAAACCTCCTTCTTCACCACTTCTGCCTCATATTAGTGAATGGTGTCACTGTTGACCCAGATACACAGCACCAGAATGCAGGAGTTGGCCTTTATTCCCTTCCTTCTCTCACAATTCACAGTCAATCAATCAGCTAATCTTATTGGGCTCAGTGTAGAAATACATCCAGAATCTGACCACTACTTCTCAGTCTGGTCTAAGCCAACTGTGGTAGACTCCTGTCTCCCTGCTTCCAGTGTTAGTCCACTGCAGTCACTTCTTTCATCAGCCAGCATGTTCTTTTAGTACTTGGGCTTTCTTTGCTAAGTGTGTGAAATGCATACATCCTAAGTGTACAGTGCAGTGAGTTTAGGCAAATGAATGTACTGGTAGAACCATCACCCCAATCAAAATATAGAACATTTTCTTCACTGCAGAGAGGTCCTTTGTGACCCTGTATAGTCAGTTCCCCTCTCCTAAAGGCACTCCTGCTCTGATGTCTCTCATGGTGGATTGATTTTCCCTGTTCTAGAATAGCATATGAAATTATCTATTCTTTTGTATCTGGCTTAATTTACTCAACATTACATTTTGACCTTAGTTTCTTAATCAATGTTAATTGTTTAAACTTCACTTTAGTATTTGGAGAAATTTGCTTCCTTCCTCTGAATTTGAAAACATAAACTATGGTACATTTACACAATGGAATTCTATGCAGCAAAAAGAAAGAAGGAACTCCTACCCTTTGTGACAGCATGGATGGAACTGGAAAGCATTACACTAAGTGAAATAAGCCAGGCGGTGAAAGACAAGAACCATATGATCTCACCTTTAACAGGAACCTAATCAACAAAACAAACAAACAAGCAAAATATAACCAAAGACACTGAAATAGAGAACAGGCTGACACTGACCAGAGGGGAGAGGGGAGGGAATTTCAGGGGAAAAGGGGAAGGGTTTACAGGAACAAGTATAAAGGACACATGGACAAAAACTATGGGGGGTGGAAATGGGAGGGAGGTGGGGAGGGCTGGGGGGTGGGCTGGGATGGGAGTAAAAGACAGAAAACTGTACATGAACAACAATTAAAATAAAATTTAAAAAAATAAAGACTACGAAATTAGAAAAAAGAAAACATAGATTTTTGAAA
Organism: Glossophaga mutica; assembly: GCA_039655065.1. Classification (NCBI taxonomy): domain Eukaryota; kingdom Metazoa; phylum Chordata; class Mammalia; order Chiroptera; family Phyllostomidae; genus Glossophaga; species Glossophaga mutica. The sequence continues at coordinate 198,544,438 of CM077304.1, forward strand.
TGAGAGAAACACGAGCTGCAGTAGAAGTATTTGCTGCTGTAAGAAACACTAACTGGAGGAAGAAGATAACAGAACGGAGAGGATGGAGGCGGAGGAAAACAGCCAAGGAGCCAGAGCCCTGGCAACGCTGTGAACTTCTGGGTCGAACTGGAGCTGATGTTGATCAATGTTTCAGTTTCATGAGCAATAGATTCTCTCATTTGCTTAAGGCAATTTTGGTTGAAATTTCTTGCTCTCTCTGTCTCTCTCTGTTCCCCCCCCCCTTTTTTTTTTACAACTGAAAGAATCCTAATTCAGAACTCACAGTTTAACCCATAACCTAGGACCACTAAATATAAAATCCTAACTTGATGAACCATAGAACTATAGAAGTTCAGAGGTGTTGTTTTTATTTCATTTTATTGTGGCAGTGTCTTAAAATGTTTCTCATTTGGAATCCTAATGGATGAAGCAGGTTATGTTCTTCAGTTCCTTTTTATTAAAAGCTGCTGCTTTTACATCCAACACTTGTGTAACAAAGCTCAAAAGAAAAATATTTCTGCATCTTCTGCAAAATTGCTGTATAAGTAACTGCACATTTTGCTACTGGTTCTCTTACATAGAATGAGATTTTAGGATTTAGTACTAGAGGACAGTTTCTCATTTTGATAGAATAGTGCACTTCTTTTCATCAACAGTAACAACTTATAAGTCTTACAGAGGTTGTTTATTTTGCCTTGGCTTCCAGAAGCTTAAGCTAAATTAAATATTCAATTGCCATAACTATTCTTTCCAGTCTGTTAGTACAATAATCCCCCTCTCCCTTCACTACACGATGTGTGAACTGCTTTATTTTTATTGTAACTCTTCTACATGCGCTTTTTTCACAGTTAGTAGAGGCAAGTACTATATAGGCAGGATACATATGATAAATGGGTAGGAAGATAGAGATGACAGGTAGATGATGGATAGATAGATAGATAGATAGATAGATGGTAGAGACAGAGCATTATTTTTAATTGTACATATGGCATTCCATTTTCAAGGTAAAACTATAGATGCTGGATCCTTATTCTAAGAATAAGTCTCCTCATCTACCCTCTATTTCTCCCAACCCTCCATCTCTCTCACCTAATCCTTCATCATATCCCATCCTTCCTCCAGTGATCGAAGCAATAAATCCAGGTCATACAAAAGGCCATACTTGAAGCCACTTTCCAGCAAGGAAATAGGTTGGATAAGACCCCTTAGTTATTCTTGAAAACCAGGAGAACTTTTATGTCATAAACGTTTTCTTTTTTACCCCTCCATTAAGATTAGGAAAGAGACTGAGTTGTTAGTAGTCCCAGCACTTTCTTCGCTAAGCTGTGCCTGTGGCATGCTTTCTTCTTTTCTTTTGCTGTGGGGACTTGGGAAGCAGGAAAGAGAGGGCTTTTGCACTCTACTTGCCACTCTCTTTTCCTTGGGTCTTTCAGAGCAGGGAGCTTCCCTGGGTGGGGAGCGCTTTGAAGCGGTACTTTATTCAATCTGACTATCCACCTTCTAGGAAATCATATTCAACATAAGGTCAATGACTAACAAGAGCCTTCTGAACAGCTGCTCTGCTGACAATTTGGAGGATTGATTTCATCATTTGGTTATTTAAGCTAACTATACAAAACACTTCAATTCAATTGGCCAAACTGTGTCCTCATTTCCTCCGAGATGGATAAGGAAGATGGCTTTCTCAACGGATCTTTACTCAGTGTTTCACTCTTTGAGAAAGTTTTGTTTTAATTTACCATTAAAATATACAGACTGGTCTTTCCAATCATTGGTTTCTTCCCGTCATCCTCTTTGTCTCTGATTTTACATCTGGCAATGCCATTTCCCTACTAGAAACCAACATAGGTCCCAGTGCTTTCAGATGGATTCCACCACCTCCACTGAGGTCTGGCGTACAGGGACCCAGGCTGTCTCTCCCAACTCCATGGCCACGCCCTGTCCCATACTCTCCCTCTCCAAGTCAGGTCACTCAAAACTTCACACAGCCCCAGAACTCACATGCTTTCTTACTGGACATTCAAAGACAGCGTGTCCCCAATTCTTCTACTGGCCTATTCCCATTCTTCCTTCAGGAAGACCCCAACTTGTCCTTCCACCACACAGTCTTTCCAAGCTCAACAGGAGGGCTGGGTACCCCACCCTGCTTCCTCAGCATCCTGGGGGGATCCCTATTTTAGCATTATCTCTTCACCCAACTGTCACTGCCCCCACTAGGCTCCTTGAAGTCAGGGGTGGTGACTTAATTCACCTTAAGGTGCCTATTCCCCAGATGATGCATTTAGGGGGTGCTTAATAAATATTTGTTGAATAAAGGAGTTGAATGAATCAACCTCACTGGGATGAAAAGAAACCTTAGTAGCCCCCCAAATCCCAAGAAGTTGTGAGTCCTCTGTTGATTCTTTTCTGCCCCTCTATTTATACTTTTTAAAATCACTCTGTAGCTTTCTTTTTAACATTATATTTTCCAACTTTATGGAGCTATAATTGACTGCTAAAGTTGTACATATTTATGGTGCAAGTTTGATATATGCATACATTGTGAAATCATCACAATCGAGCTAATTAACATATTCAGCACCTCATGTAATTTTCATTTTCTTTTTCTGTGTGTGTGTGTGTGTGTGTGTGTGTTTGTGGGGAGAACACCTAAGGTGGTATACACGATAGTACTCCTAATGGTAGTACATGGTTGTACATTAAATCTCCAGAATTTATTCATCTTGCATAACCAAAACTTTATACCCCTTGACTGTCACCTCCCTATGTATGCTCTTTGCTTTTCTCCATTCCCCTTTGTGCTCCTGAAGGCTCATCATTTCAGACTTTTTCAATCTGGCCCCTTTGCTCTGTGGCTTTGGGTAGAGTTTGAGCAGTAGGAGGCCCTGGCGTGAAATCAGAGAGTGGTGGCAATTCAAGGGTCTAGCCACAAGTTTCTGGCTCATCGTGACTCACCAGATGAGGGGACAATTTCTACCATGCTCTATTTAACTTGTGCCTTTTTATTTTTTGAAATTTGGGTGAAGCCCCCCTGCAAACTACAAGTAGAATTATTCAAATATGACCCAGACATATAGCATTCCATACTCCGTAATCCCATTTCTCTGAATGAAGTAGGTGTTACATGTGGCTGTGAGATGTAGGCCATACTGTTGGGAGGACAATTGACTGACTACTTGCCAAAGCCCTGCTTCCCACTGTTCCAAAGTGACTTGGACTGGACCATTAGACTAGGTGGTGGATACTGGATTTTGTTCCTTTGTGTCTGGCTTCCTCCTCCACCTTAATCCCACAGACACTCCTCCTGTCACTAACAGAAGAACGTGGCTAAAAGGTTGGACCAGCTCACCTCTTTGGCTACGTAGTCCCTTAACCTGCCCAACAACAACATACTGTTCTTCTGTTTCTCTGTCTCTGTCACTTTTACTGTCTGAATGAGCAGGGTATGTTCTTTGGACAGGTTTAAAATCAGAAGTCCACACAAAACTGCTTTTTCTCTAAGGTGCACTTCTGTCTAAAAGGTTTGTGCGGACTTCCACCTTTTAACTTTTCTTACTTACGCCCTGGCCATTTTATTCTCAGCATATTCCAGAGCATGCAAGTTAACTTAAAATGTGAAAACAATCTGCAATTTACCTCACTGTGTAGCTATGGTGACAAAACCTGTGCCCCTTATGTATATATCTTTTATTTTTCATGTTGGGAATAATTTCATATTAACCTGAGGGTAACAATTGAATAAAAGTTAAAAGCCAAAATTACTTTTGACACTTTTGACTATTCGATCATTCAGTTAAATGTCACCAGGCTCCCCCACGCCCGCCACCACCCCATCACTTTTTTTTTTAAATGGAAGTGTAATAAGGACACTAAGAAGGGGGTTACTAATGTTTGCATAATTTGGAAAAGTAGAAGACATAAAATCTATACTAATTTTAGCTCTGCGTCATTAAACATGAAATATTGATTATTGCTCATTGAAACAGAGTTTATGAAGCTAGCTAGGCTGCTGTGTCCACATAAAGTGATTCTGATGCTTTGCCCTCAGACCTCAGTGGCTGTAAATGATGCTCCTTGGTGACAGCTGGGAGGCTGGCATTCTGATCCACAGCCTTAAGAGATACATTTCCCAGATTAGACCAGGAATGACCCAGCTGCACAGCCTAACTTCAGAAAATTAAATTGGAGGGTGTCCAAACCTCTGTTGAAATAACTGTGTAAATTACAATGCTTCCACAGGCCTTGTTATAATGTAAATGTGCTTTACAATTTACTGCTATTTCCCTTCTTCCCCTGCTGTGACTATGGGCATTAATAGTCATCTCATATATTTAAAGGCAAAAAGGCATAAAAAATGAAAGTGCAAGATTCATGTTTTCTTCCTTTGGAAAGCAGAAACTAAATTCTTTCTTTTTTTTTCTGCAAAAAGAGTGTACATTTTGTTTATGTATTATGCATTAATGTTTTTCAATGGTTGACAGACCTGTAAATTTCACACAGAGAAGTTACCTTGCAGCTGAACATGAATTTCTTTAGGAGGAAAAAAGTATCTAATAGGACATTGACAGCTCATTTAAATAATTCATTCAGGTAAATTATGAGCACATGACGCATATATGAGGTAGCAGACTTAAAAAGAAATTTGCCTGTTTCTAGCACTTTCAGGACATTTTGCCTGTTTGATGAGATGCAGAGGGGCTGTGATTTTATGGTGACAGTCACTGAATGAGGTAGTCCTGGACCTCACTATGTGAATTCTCAGTGGCGGTATTATTTGCTGCCTCATATATAGTGAAAATTACAAACTTAAAACCATGAGACATGATAATGGCAATCATTGAGATAGCTCATTCTTCATTCTTGTTTGACCAACCAGACTATGTTCATAGACATTAGTACATAAAAGCCTTTGGCTGTCAACTGTGAAAATGCCAAACACCTGAACTCATTTTAGCAGATGTCAAATAGAAACACATTAAGTAAAATCCCATTTCTGACTGTTTAAGTCATTGGTCACCTTGGATCTGAGATGACTTCAGTCCCTGATATTCTCCTGGGGTACGTGTATGGAGTGGTACCCATCTGGAAGGGTATATCTACAACCAGATCACCCAAGCCAGCCCCTTGTCCTAACCTGAATAAGTACCTGCAAACTCCATCCAGCTGTGCTAGATGGACAGCCCTAGAGGACCCAGCACTGTCAGACAGGATAAGCCAGCCCTGTGATAGGTTGAATAAGACCCTTTAGGCTTAAATGTCCCTCTTCCCCTTTCCCTAAAATGGTGCGTGGTCTCAAGATCCTCTGCTAGTTTTAGATCACAAACATTCTAAAGTTATTATAGAATGAAGACACAGCTCATTACAAAAAGCCTAGCCACTTACATTAAATCTAGGATATGAGAAATTAGAACACTATTAGTATCATTTTAAAGTGGTCACTCTGCTCAAAGTTAATGCAGTTTAACAGCAGGACAGCTGTTAAAACGCGACTGAAATTGAAATACTAGGAACAACCACTAGGGTGCAGATGTTTTTGTATCATATATTTCTGCACTCTGAAAAAAAAATTCTAGAGACCACGCTTCAAGTTGAGAACTAGGAATACAAATAAGCACACAAGCCAACAAATAAACACCCCCCAGAACACAGCCAGAATAGCAAAGGTGGATAAGTGAGTCCATACACTAACTCTAGGTTTCCTGTGCCAAACGATAAAAACAAAGTGCAGGCAATCAGAACAACATATACCTCCTAAATCGTTTAAACTTGATTCTGGAATGCACTTAACTGTAGCACAGCAAATGCTGTCCAGATTAGATTTTTTGCTTAGTCAAATTGGAAAATGAGCTTGCATTTCTTACGTACTCTCCGAGTAATACTGTGGCGAAGCAACCCAGGTGCATGCTGGGAAGAACTCTTCCAACATGCTCTGTAGCAGCCCAGACCTCTCCATGTCTTCCTTTCCATTCCCTCCACTGCCACCTGCGTTCAGGACCTTGTTCACTCTCACCAGGATTATTACACTGGGCTGCCTAATTGCTTCTCCTAAGTACATTTCCAATGATTTAACTCTCCTACTCATAAACCCTACTGCCAGCCTCAATAAAAAGAATCATCAAGATTAAAAATACTCTTAATCCCCTAAACCCAAGAGTGCTCCTTCAGTACCTTCTGAAATCCTTTCAAATTCATCTCAAATGTGATTTTATATATTTTAATATTTCCTTTCATAGCTAATTGCATGTCATTTCTTTGAACTACTGCTATTACTACTAACATTTATTAAATTTTACTAGGTTACAGGCACTTTGCATAAATTATCTTTTTAAAATTATGACTGCAGCCCCATAAAAATATAAAAAAATGCAATTATTATTCTGATTACTTGGGTAAGAACACAGACTCAGAGAAATTAAGACACTTGACCAAGGTCTTATAGGAGAAATGGGATGCCAGCCTAAGCAGTGTGATTGCAGAATCGGAACTTTATCCTCTCCACTTTTCCCATGAGTCACATGGAACATGCACCAGTGTGGGCAGTGGTGGTAGCTCGCCAATGGTGCGTATAAAGAAGAGATCACAGTGCTCTCCCATCCAAGTACTATACTTGAACAACAATAAAAAAAGAAGTAACAAAATAAAAAAATATTTCAATGATAAAGAAAAGAAATCCCAGTGTTCTGCAAATACTCAGGTTTTCTATCTGAACCAGGCATGTCACCCACCCGCTGTGTGATCTTCGACACCGACTCCCTGCTTCTAGGTTCCAGTTTCTTCATTTGTAAAATGATGGTGGCAATGCCTATTACACAGTGTTGTGTGAGGATAAACTAAAACATCACATTTAAAAGTGTTTCGTGTACTCTGAAGTGCTGGCCACCCATAACAAGATTCCTTTAGTGTCTGTCTTACTGAGGACAGCAATTATGTCTCATGTATTGTCATTCCCATGGTGCCCAGCTCTTCTCCATTCTAAACTGTGTTATCTTGGGTTAAGGAATGCCTCTGAGCTTCAGTTTTGTCATATAAAATGGGAACACTAATGGTACCAAATGCCAAGGATTGCCATGAGGCCTGATTATTAAAATTTTATATAAATTATTCAGTCTTACACCAGGCACATAGTAGGTGCTCAATAATGTTATTCATTTTCATTATTATTAACTTTTGTTTTTATATCTCTCCAGTCTCTCCAAAACATGGGTGTGAATCCAGACACTTCCTCCTGGCTCATTCTAAACCTGTATCCTGTTAGTCACCCACTTCTATCAATTCTATTTCTTTTTTTTAAATTTTTATTTTAATCGTTGTTCTTGTACAGTTTTCTGTCTTTTACTCCCATCCCAGCCCACCGCCGCAGCCCTCCCCCAATTCTATTTCTTAATTAAATTTACCCTTCAGAGCATACCCTCTCTGACCCCATTGTCCATAGTTGAGGCTTTATCTCCTGTTAGTATGAGCAACCTAGTAGGCCCACTGCATCATTAGGCTTGCAACTCTTCTTGCTTCCCCTAAGCTCTCAGGCCTGGCAGGACCTCGGATGAGGTTCTGTGTGACCAGCCCAATCTTTCCTTCCAGAATCTTTTCCCTGACTGCCCCACCCCCATTTTGCTTAATCCTCTTGGAACATACTGTCATTAAAACCCCCAGTTAAGATCAGGCACTCAAAAACTCAGAATTAGTCCATGAGTTGAAATAAAACCACGATAAAGAGAATCTTTTAAACAAGAAACAGTGTGTATATTATCATCGAACAGTATAGAATCACCTCAGTTATCTGGAGAGTGTTGTCAGAAAACTTTATATTGGAACATGTCTCCATACCTGGATATTAAATCCCCAAATACCCATCACACAACCCTTAACCTAAACCTACCCTTGTTCCAGTAAAGTCTTTATTTAGAGTCTTCTTTAGAAAACAATTATTAAACAAGCTTAATTTTATTATTCTCTAACTTGCAGCAAATAAAGTAATTCATGAGGATATTGTCAGAAGATGTGAAGAGAGGTGATCACAGATTTGATGTGGGAGGAAGAAACAGACAGACGAAGTAGGTCCTGTTCTGTATTTCCACTGAATACATAAAGGGAAATTCTTACTGCCTGAAATCTTGCCTCTCTTGCAACCTTTTTTGAAAGTTACCCTGTTTCAAGTTAATTTTGCTTCTCTGAAATCTTAAAACTGTGCATCTATGCTGGGTACAGACTTTACGTTGTCTCTGTAAGTTGTATTTTTTTTTTAATATATTTTATTGATTATGCTATTACAGTTGTTCCATTTCTCCCCCATCATTCCCCTCCACCCCACCCACCCCCTCCCACCCACATTCCCCCCTTTAGTTCATGTCCATGGGTCATAAGTTTTCTAGCTTCTACATTTCCCATACTATTCTTGCCCTCCCCCTGTCTATTTTTCCCCCATTATCTATGCTACTCATTCTCTGTACCTTTTCCCCCTCTCTCCTCCTCCCACTCCCCTGTTGCTAACCCTCCATATGATCTCCATTTCTGTGGTTCTGTTCCTGTTCTAGCTGTTTGCTTAGTTTGCTTTTGTTTTAGGTGTGGTTCTTGATAGCTATGAGTTTGTTGTCTTTTCACTGTCATAGTTTATCTTCTTTTTCTTAGATAAGTCCCTTTAACATTTCATATAATAAGGGCTTGGTGATGATGAACTCCTTCAACTTGACCTTATCTGAGAAGCACTTTATCTTCCCTTCCATTCTAAATGACAGCCTTGCTGGATAGAGCAATTTTGGATATAGGTCCCTGCTTTTCAAGATTTCAAATATTTCTTTCCAGCCCCTTCTTGCCTGCAAGGTCTCTTTTGAGAAATCAGCTGACAGTCTGATGGGAACTCCCTTGTAGGTGACTGTCCCCTTATCCCTTGCTGCTTCTAGAATTCTCTGCTTCATTTTAATCTTGGCTAATGTAATTACAATGTGCCTTGGCGTGTTCCTCCTTGGGTCCAACTTCTTTGGGACTCTCTGAGCTTCCTGGATGTCCTGGTAGTCTATTTCCTTTGCCAGATTGGGGAAGTTCTCCTTTATTATTTGTTCAAATAAGTTTTCCACTCGTTGCTGTTCTTCTTCCCCTTCTGGGACCCCTATAATTCGGATGTTGGGACGTTTAAAGATGTCCCAGAGGTTCCTAAGCCTCTCCTCATTTTTTTGAATTCTTGTTTCTTCCTCGTCTTCTGTTTGGTTGTTAGTTTCTTCCTTCTGGTCCACTCCATTGATTTCAGTCCCAGTTTTCCTTCCATCTCTATCAGTTCCCCATGCATCTTCCTTCATTTCACGTATTGTAGCCTGCATTTTTTCATCTAGTTTGTGAGCAAAATCAACCAATTCTGTGAGCATTTTGATAACCAGTGCTTTGAACTGTGCATCTGACAGGTTGGCTATCTCTTCACTGCTTAGAGGAATTGGCTCTGGGGCTTTGATTTGTTTTCCAGTTTGAGCCATTTTTGGTGGGTTTTTTTTGTTGTTGTTTTGGTTTTAGTCTGGTCGCGGCTATTACGTAGTGAAGGGATGGAGCCTTAGGTGTTCCTCAGGGCGGGGCAGCCCAGTCGCTGGGTTGTGACGCTGTATGTGGGGGTGGGGCCTGAGAGGGAGCAATGGCGCCTGCTCCGCTCTCTCCTGGATTCAGTCCCCTCCGCCACTTCCCCTCCGCCTGGACCGTCTGCGCGCTCGAATGTGAGACCACCTGGTCAGTCAGCCAGCCGCCTTGTGTGTCCTCACTGGGTCTGCACAGTTGCCCCCCAGTGCCCGGGGTCCGCCAGCTGCTGCCTGTAGGCCTGGGGACCGCCAGCCGCCGCCTGTGCACCTGGGAACTGCCAGCCTCTGCTGCCTGCGTTTCTGGGTCTGCACCTCCACTTTCTCCTGCCGAGACTCCGCCCCTCTTACCGGTCTGGATGAATGGTTGTTGGACTTCCGTACAGTTCAGTTTTCTATAAGTTCTGGTTGTTTTCTTGTTTCTAAATATTTGTTGTCCTTAATTTTGGTTGTGAGAGGAGGCACAATGTGTCCGCCTATGCCTCCATCTTGGCCGGAAGTCTGTAAGTTGTATTTTAAAGATTTTTTTTTAAGTACTTTTTTTTTCCTTTTAGATTTTATTTATTTATCTTTTAGAGGGGAAGGAAAGGAGAGAGGGAGAGAAACATCAATGTGCGGTTGCCTCTTGTATGTCCCCTGCCGGGAACTGGCCTGGCAACCCAGGCATGTGCCCTGACTGGGAATCGAACCGCGATCCTTCGGTTCGCAGGCCCGCGCTCAATCCACTGAGCTACACCAGCCAGGGCTGTAAGTTGTATTTTATTTTTCTTACCACGGCCTAAGTGTTTAGGGGCAGATTTTTCTTCATCAACGAGCCTAAGTATCTTTCAAACTGGCAAACATGACACCTGGACTTCACAAGCTGGGGTGCGCCAGGAACAGGCCAGAGGTACATAGAGCCTGAGATTGGGCACATCTTTCCAAGGTGTCATTTTAACTCCCAGCAAAAGCACGATTTTGCAATGGAGTCCAAGGTTTGCATTCATTTGAAAGCAAAAACAGGGGCTACAAATAAAGTTTAGGTTTTCATGTGGCTATTTCTTCTCACATTTCCAACGGTATACATGCTCACTATTTTCTGCCTTCAAGATTTCTTTTTTCTTTTTAATATATTTTATTGATTATGCTATTACAGTTGTCCCATTTCTCCCCCATCATTCCCCTCCACTCTGCACACCCTCTCCCACCCACATTCCCCGCCTTTAGTTCATGTCCATGTGTCACAAGTTCTTTAGCTTCTACTTTCCCCACACTATTCTTGCCCTCCCCCTGTCTATTTTCTACCCACCGTCTGTGCTACTTATTCTTTGTGCCTTAGGAACGTCTGGAACATCGTTACACGTCCCAACATACAAATTATAGGGGTCCCAGAAGGGGAAGAAGAAGAGCAACAAGTGGAAAACTTATTTGAACAAATAAATAAAGGAGAACTTCCCCAATCTGGCAAAGGAAATAGACTACCAGGACGTCCAGGAAGCTCAGAGAGTCCCAAAGAAGTTGGACCCAAGGAGGAACACACCAAGGCACATCGTAATTACATTAGCCAAGATTCAAATGAAGCAGAGAATTCTAGAAGCAGCAAGGGATAAGGGGACAGTCACCTACAAAGGAGTTCCCATCAGACTGTCAGCTGATTTCTCCAAAGAGACCTGCCTTCAAGATTTCTGGATGGAGAATTTGATTAGTAAGGATGGAAAGTGAATATCATGTATTTTTTAAATTAAGTTTGTTGGGAAGTGTGTAATAGCATGATTTCTATCAACTCTGGATAAAGTAAAAACATTTTGTACTTGTTAGGGCATAACATTTTCACTTTTGATGCTGCAGGACTTCATTTGTATTTCTCTCATGCCACTCGCTGGTTGAGGAGAGGGGAGTGGAATCCATGTATGTCTAATGCATTTTGCCTATAGGAGATCATGCGGAGTAGGCAGCACTGTACTTAGGGAAGGCAGAAGTCACTTCTACACCTAACTGCCCACCTGAACGAATGGATGCTGAGCTTTCTGGGATTAAATTATAATCTCGTGGCTATATCAAGTATGATAAATTTGAGTAGCCAGCATAATTCTAGGCACACGGCAATAACTTGGGTGTTAAAAGTAACATTCAATAGATAGTCATTCAAAGAAGAAAAACATACCTAGGAGTTCAATGGAGGCCACAACACAGAAATTATGAAACAGGACTTGAGAAAGAACATGAAAAAACACTGTGTTACAAGTCAGCAAAATTTCCTTTTGTCATTTACTCAATCATTGTTCTGTTCATTGTTTAACAAAAATATAATCATATGTGCTAGGCATGAGGATACGGGGGGTGGGGGGAGGCAAGCAGACACAGCTCCTGCTCCCCAGCAGCTTGAAAGGCCCAATATAATCAAAGGAGAAAAGATGTTTTAAGTAGTCAGGAAGTTGTTTAACACTGTTTCTATTCAAAAAACTGCTTTGGACGTTTTGACACTCAGGACAGAATGCAGATCAGTCCAATGAACCTGACCCTTGTGTGTATGACCACAGAGCTTGAAAGCTGACATTCCAGAGAGGGCCAAGCAAAGGAGGTGAGGGGATCCATGTACTCACAGTGGGGCAATGAGTCGCACTGGCTGACCAGCGTGGTGTGCCTGTGTGCAGAATGCGGCAGGGGTGATAGAAATGCCTCCCAAGTTGAAATGCAAAATTCCAAGATATGGGTTAGGGGATTATTCAATGAAAACAATATTAATTGCGGAGAAAGAGAGAAAGAAGGCAGGCAGACAGACAAGAGAAAAGAAGGCAGTGCGTCCACATCTGCTTTGTCATGTGATGAGCCGAGGCACCATTACAAATAAAAATGCCTATTTACCCCCTGCATATTTCAGTCTATTAACAGTTGAGTATCACATGTGTCTAGTAACACCAAAGGCAGATTGCCCATTAGAATAAGTCTTTCTTCTATAGATTTATCTATCCTAAACCAAGGGTTAATTTTCTTGAATAGAGAAGCCATATGGAAGGGAAAACATTAAGTTTTGTATAAACAGAGCACTGCTTTTTAAAACCAACAGGAAGCTGCCAATGAGGAGACTGCGTTTTCTTCATATGCGAAATTCCCATTAGTGTAGCATTGCATTTCATGATTTTAGTAACTGCCCAAGTTGTTTCATAACAAGTAGGTGCACAACCTTGATAAGAATTACTTTATTCTAAACCGATGATGGAATTGACTTTTGTCTTTCAGACAGCGATAGCAGAATGTTCAGAAAGAATGCCCAAGTCCCAGAGAGGAAATTAAACCTCAGTGGGGCTCTCTGTTATTAAAACTACTCTTACGTCTCTTGGACATATAATCTCTGAGTACTCAAGATGTAATGGCACAACTGTTAACCTGAAACCTGAGTGGAAAGACACTGGGGTAAAAATGAGTGGTGTCCTAAAGATGGATGACGAGGAGGAAAGAAGAGAGAGAATAAGAACTCACCGGAAGAGAACATGGAGGGGCATCTCTCCTGGTGAGGACTGCTAGTTGATGAGTGGGACGAGCTCCCAAACACAACTCACTGAAGCTTCCATCTCCAGCCTGGTAACCAGACTACTCTTCTCTCTTCTCCCGATTCACATTAAATTGTCTTCCTGACTCTCACGTACCCCTCTCTGTTCAACACGGCACTGTCTCTCCCAGTATCTGTGAAATCTCCAAAATGAGGGTTTCATCCTGAATTCTCCAGTGACTGTTCTTAGATTTCTTACACTTACGCTTTGAAACATGTATCTTCTCACCTATATTGAAAAGTTCAGGAAATGCATTTCTTCTCTGATGAAATATTTACACTACACTTTGGGGGTAAATGTTTCTCCTTTCCCATGTGGAAATCTGGAAGAATCCTCTTTGAGGAATGCTTTCGGGAAGAATCTTCGAGAGAAACCTGATGTACGCTATAGGGTCTGTATGGCCAGCAATTGTTTAAAGTCCACTCTGTACCTGGCCATTTTCTGATTTCGGCTGCTTTGAAATGCTAAGGTGGGGAAATAGCCATCAAAGTGACAACACCACTTTTAAACGCCATATAATGCATTCCAGCATTCACCCATATACAAGGTGAGGAGACCAAATGTATTCTGGGACATTCCCTTAAAGAAAAGAGTCCTGCTATTTCATCCCCCACTGCACACACAAAATAATAAAGGTGCTCACTCTATGTAAGAGGGCCTTGAAAATATCAAAATAAGTGGTTATAATCTTTAATAGACCTTGGAATCCAATTAGCTACAATTCTGTGGTGGTTTAATAATTAATGATAATTGCAAATTCATTAGATTACAATTCACCACAGCCAAACCTATGGATTTTCTGTTATCTTTAAAAACATGCATTCTCAAGGTGAAGCATGACATTGTCTATGCTCACTGCTACCAAAATAGCCTAATTTAACAATTCAGAATGCACCCCATTACTTAAACCTGATTCATTTGGAGGGTTCCCCTGTTAATGTAAAGGCATAAACCTAAGCGCATTGTACCAGCTCATTAAGCCTCTGATTTCAGCAGCTGTCTGGTATTAGCAGAAAGCAATCTACTGTGTGTGCTTAAATGGCCCCTGTTCATCTTTGCCTCTGCTCCATAAACAAAAGCAAATCAAGAGAATGTACACATACAGGTACACGCACACCACACACACACACTTTCACAAAGCAATGCACAGTTTGGCAAATGAGTATAATGCAAACCTCTATAACAGTTCTGTATCTTAATCTTGACTGTTTCCTCTGTCAAGAAACAGAACTTCACCGAACGTGCCAGAAGCCCCTTCACATGCCCTATTCTGACTACGACTCCCTTCCCTCAGCACTAACCACGACGACTTACAGAGCGACCACTTCCTTACACTTCCTCTAGTTTTCTCACCCAGTCGTGCATCCTTAACTACTCCTGTTTAGCTTTGTCCATTTTTTAAATTCTTTTGAAATAATCACGGATCCACAGAAAGTTGCAAGAACATGTCCAGGGTGGTCCCACATTCCCTTGACTCTTTCTTCACCAACATTTACATCTTCCATGACAGTTGTACACTTAGGAGCACCATAAAATTGACATTGATACAATTTGCAGAATTTATTCAGACTTCATCACTTATAAATCCCCTCATTTGTGTACGTGCTTACAGTGCTATACAATTTTTATTCCATATATATCTTTGGGTAAACACCGCCACGATTAAGATACAGAACCGTTACCTCACACGAGGCTCCTCACACTACCTCTTGGAAGCCATTGCTGCCTTCTCCTCTCCCAGATCCTCACCCTTGAAAACTATGAATCTGTGTTTCACCTCTGATTTCTCTGAAGGATATTCCAGAACAGATGCATAGGTTATGCAACCTTTTGAGAGTGTCTATTTTTATATATGTAACAAATTTCCTTGCAATCTGTTCACATTGTCGTGTGTAACAGGATTGTCCCTTTGTCTTGTTGAGTAGCACTACACAGTCCGGATGGATCAATTTGTTTTAGTCACCCACTGAAGGACATTTCGGTTTTTCCCCCCAGTTTCTGGCTATTATGAATAAAGCTGCTATGAACATTTATGTATAGATGTTTTGGAAATATAACATTTTATTTCTCTGGAATAAATGCACACAGAATACAACTTCTGGGTCCATGGTTAGTGCATTTTTTAATTTTAGAAGATATTATCTAACTATTTTCCAGAGCGACTGTACCGTGTCATCCTCCCTCCAGCAATACATAAGTTAGCCCATTTCTCTGCATCCTTGCCCGTATTTTGTGTTTTCCATTATTTACAGATTTGGTATCTTACATTTCCTTTAATTTACAGATCCCCCCTCTACATCTTTCTCTTCCTTCAAATATTTTTTGTTACAAAACCCAGGCATGTTAACTATAGACTTTCCCAGCCTGGATTTTACTGTTTATGTGGTCGTGGTGAAGTTCACGCACGAAGCTGGATCCAGAGGCTTGATGGGGTTTTGTTTTGATTCCCTTGGCAAGGCTTTAGGTGGCCGTGTGCCCTTGCATCAGGAGGCTCCTCACGCTCTGGCGGTTTCTATGCATTTGATGAGAGCAACCACCAGAGAGCTCAGTGCCTACATCTACCAATTTAGGAGGAGGTTGCAACATGGTTATGTGCTAATTATATACTTTTACTATGTTTATTACATGCAATAATTTTAAAGAAACTTTCCTTTATTTACTATTTGCTTACTTACTGGTACGTGCATATAGAAGAGGAAGGATAAGTTGTGATTATTTTCTCAGCTTTCAAGATGAAATGGTTCTCTGTCATCCTGCAAAGGTGGCCAATTATTTTTTAACATCACTAGGAATTCATGAATTTAACCAAATGCGATGGGTTTTTCCTTATTATTAAACACAAGGCATTTCTAATTGTTATATTGTTTTCTTATTAAAATTCAAATTGTTTCATTTTTAGGGCAGCGGTAGCTTCTTCAAGTTGACAGCCGAACCCTTCGGCGCAACCTTGTAGTCTCTGCGAGCTTCCTGTCCGCTCTGCCGGAATGAGCCCGGCTCACACATCTCCTGCCACAAACCAGGGATCAGCCGTTGCTCCAAAAAGCCCTGGGTTTTGTTGTTGTTGCAGTTGCTGTTGCTGCTGTTGTTGTTATAGTAAATGGTATTTTGATATCACAATCTGGGCAATAGGAATGCTCATTATCAAGGCACTGGTCATTATTTCTAGGACTTTTCAGTAGAAAGAGCTGGGATATAGAATAAAATACCTCTTGGGCTCATACTGGGACTTCCAGTTCAGTTTCAGGACTGCAGAGTTTTAACTTAACCTCTTTTAACAGAGAATGTGTCTGTATCTCTATCTTCTATACTAAAGTTCTGGTTCTCAAGGACATAGGAGGTAATAGAATTTGCATAATTATATTATACGAGTAACTTACACACATAACATTGCTCCTATTATCACTGTCCACTATGATTACTAAAATCAGTTAAATTTTTATATATCTTATACTCATTTTTTACCCCTCACTTATTTTTATAGTTTTATTACCTATACATTGATGCATATGGCCATCATATACTATAGTCTCTCTTTTTTGACCCTTATTTAATATTAATATTTTAGTAAGTATGTATTTAACACATACCACTAGTCCATCAGCTCATGTCTCTCTAGTCCGTTTGGTTGTCTGAAACTTATTTTTTAGTAAAGTCCTCTTAGAAACATTAATTCCTGAAGGTCTTATATGTTTATAAGAATTTTACTAGAAGAGTTCAGGACACACCATCCCAAAACATGCTGCATTGGTGTACCGACTATTTTGAGCTCGAGGCACCTGGAAAACAGTATATCCAGGAAGAGGCTGCCTCCAAACTCCCCTCCTCTGCCTAAAGACCAGTCCTCCAAAAATGAACCCAACAGTCACAAATCCTCTCCCCAGGCAGTTTATCCACAGGGGAGGGGGACTCCTATTACCAGGGGAGGGAGGACTAAAAGTCCATGCCACACCCAGACAGCCCCTGTCAGAAACTACCACATCCACCATCTCATCTGCTACGGGCTCTTCATCTCTCTTGGAGATTATTTTCTCTTCCGTAAGTTGCCCACATCACCCCATCCACCCTCCCCTTTCCCTATTACAATGCTATATAAACTCTCAAATCTTATGGCCTTTGGGTATCCACTTTTTTCTGTGATGCCTCTGTACATGTGATATTAAAATTTAATAAATATTTATTATATTAATCTGCCCCTGTTAATCTGCCTGTTATCAATTTATTTCATAATCCCATCCTATTGAACCGAGGATGGTAAAGGAAAGTTTTTCCTCCTCCTGTATGCTAGGATGTTTTACTTTTAAATATATAAAATTCTCTGGCATAAATTTTCTTTTCTTGAGTATCTTAAATATGTTATGCCATTTTCTTTGGGTCTATTCTAATAAAAAATCTGATGATAATCTAACTTTTTCCCCTTATAAATCACATGTTCTTCTTGCCTAGATATCCAATGGCTGTTTTTCATTTTCCTTTTGGTTGAAAAACTTTACCAGAATATATCTTAGTAATTGTCATGCTGAGTTGATAGTCTCAGATACACAGGATCCTTTTTCAATATGTAGTTTCAAATCACTTTTTTTTTCAGTAAAGTTTTCCTGATGAAAGTTTTTCTAATTTCATTATTTTATTCCTTTGCTTTGATTCTCTTTAGGGATTACGTTGGATCTTCCTCACATGTCCTTGGTGTTCGTCACAGTCTCTCAAATCTGTTTCTTTCTCTCTCCCTTCATTTTTAAATTTGAAGCATTTACCTCTTTTTCATCTTTTATTTCTCTTAAGTCACTATCATGTGCTTATTCACCCCAGTGTGTCTTTCACATTAGTGTTCAACTCTAAAGTTAGTTCTTTCTCTAATTTTTAATTCTTTCGGTGGGTTCTGTCACCTCCCTAGAAGAAAGGCTTGCTCTAGGTTAAAGCCCACCAGGTTAGAAGGCTGGATGAAGTCGAAACTTCTTCTAAAAACTAGTTTGATCTGGCTTAAGGGACTGCCACAGCAGGAGCTTTTGGCACTTGGAAGACTGTGGACCACGTAGAA
Organism: Glossophaga mutica; assembly: GCA_039655065.1. Classification (NCBI taxonomy): domain Eukaryota; kingdom Metazoa; phylum Chordata; class Mammalia; order Chiroptera; family Phyllostomidae; genus Glossophaga; species Glossophaga mutica. Next base: position 198,562,575 of record CM077304.1, read on the forward strand.
AGCTGACACTGTTCTATATTCAAATCTCCATGAAGTCTTTGAGATGTTGGGCAGGACATTCCGTACCCTGTATTTGCCTCTACTTAGAGAAAATTGTGGTAATTTATAATGACTTCATTCTCTGCAGGAAAACACACAGGGACAATCACTTCAGGCTCTTTCCTTCAGAATTCTAGGAAAGCAGCAGAGACCATTTTAAGAACAACTTTTTATTTTATTTTTTTAATTGTTGTTCAAGTACAGTTTCAGCCTTTCCCCCCACACCCCTCCCCACCACCCCAGGCCTCCCCGCCTCCCTCCCCTGTTTCTACCCCTCTTGTTACTGTCCATGTGTCCTTTATAGTTGTTCCTGTAAACCCTTCACCCTTTCCCCCATTATCCCCTCCCCTCTCCCCTCTGATCACTGTCAGCCTGAAGAAGAACTTTTTAGGCAAACATCGTCTAACCCTGAAGGTCTCTTGTCATGCGTCTGCGGTACTGGGGAAAGGAGCCTGGTGACCGTGGCGCATCAGGCACCTTGCACCTGTTGTGCAGCTGGAGTCTCCCCCGCAAGCCCAGGAGGCTATTTCAATCATTTCCATCTTGAAGAGGAAGAAACAAAAACCCTAAAGATTAAGTGCTTGTGTAGGATCACAGAAAAAAGTGGGCATTTTAATCTAGGCCTGTTCTAACTCCAAGACCATAAATAATGTTACCTTCGGTTTGAAATAGAAAAAAAAAACCCAAGTGTTTTTAGTTTTTTTCTGACGTCCTAATTTACTTACTCTCTGCTGTCTTACTCTATGTTACCTTTCAAATGCTGGCAATCTGACTCTTACTCTCTGCATAACAGATTATTGCTTTGTTTAACTAGATTTCCCAAATTCTGATAGAACTTGAAGAGTAGCAGAATATGCCACCCCAAAATATGCCATGTTCTCTCATATTGATTATTTTGAGCTGAAGGCAGTTGAGATGAAGCAGATACAAGAAAAACTATCTGTCCTCCCCCTATTTGCCTAAAAGCAAGACATAAAATCGTAAATGTGCCTCCCCTTCCCTCTCTATCAGGAAGAACAGAAGTTAATATCCAGGGACAATTGTAGATCCCTATCAGCCCAGACACCACCAGAGGAATCTACTTAACACATCTTGCTAAAACTAGCCCTCACCTACCATTGCATTGTTCCTCTGTACATCAATATTTACCTTTCCACAATTTGCTGCCCTAGAAACTCATAGTGCTTTTCCTTTATCTTGTCACTTCTCTAAAAATTTATTGTTCTTTTATTAAGATGCTATATAAGTCCAAGCTCTAACTGACTCTTTGAGTTACTCATAACTGAGTATTTCCATGTGCATGTGTGATACACACATTAATCAACTTCTGTTTGTTTCCTATTAAACTTTCTCTTGTCAGTCTTATATATAGGGCCCCAGCATGAGAACCCAAGATGAGTAGAGGGAAAAGATTGTATTCCCTCTCCTACAAACCAAACATGTAAATGGCAACTGCCATGATACAGTAATGGAAGGATTAGTTCAGGAGACAGAAGGCCATAGGCAAGTCCCCTAATTGTCAGATTTGTTTTCTAATATCCAAGATGAAAATAACAATAACCGTAGTCAGCAGCCAAGACGTGTAGCCCCCATCTCTTAGTGCTCCCAAATCACAAAGTTAATGTTCACTCATGTTCCATGTTCATCAAGGAACTACTGTTAGGATACTGCGTCTTTGTTGTGCTGCTGTCGGGACCCAGACCAATGGAGTGTTTCCATGACAGAAAGAAGAGATTGTATTAGTTTTATAGGGTTGCTATAACAAAATACTACATTGAGTGGTTTCATCAACAAACATTATTTTCTCACAGTTCTGAAGTCTGTAAGTCCAAGGTCAAGGTGCCAGCAGGATTAGTTCCTCCTGAAGTTTCTCCCCTCGGCTTGCAAATGGCTGTTTTCTTGCTGTGACCTGACATGGCCTTTTTCTCTGTGTGTACTTCCTTGGTGTCTCTCCGTTTTCTTAGAAGGGCACTGGTTCTGTTGGATTAGGGCCCCATCCTTATGAGCCCATGTAACCTTAATTGCCTCTTTAAAGGTCTTATCTCCAAATATAGTCACAATGGGGGTTGCGGCTTCAAATTCTGAATTTTGGGGAGAGCAGGGAAAAAATCAGTTCATAACAGAGACCATGAATAATTGTGCATTGGCTTCAATCCTACAACTTTACTCCCATTTTTAACCTGTTGCCAAGGTTGCCTTTTAAAAGTCTGACAATGTGAGAGTTAAAAAAGGAATTATCAGGGAGCACATGTTATAAAAATCTGAGATACAGAAAGAATGAAAACACACCCATTGTAGACTCACCCCTTGTCCATGAGGTTTTGTTCATACCTCAACAGAGAAAAATTTCAAAAACATAAAGGGCAAAGAGAAACCTGTTAAACTTCTCTAGGGACACTGCTGAGTGCAGAGGAAAAACATCCCATTTAACTAGGCTTTCTCCTTCACTCCCCTAGGCCTCATCCAGGGGGATTGATAACAGGAGGCTACTGCAGACTCAAACGTGATGTGAAAGTTATGAAGGTGTCTTTTTAGTCCAGACCAGATGTCATTTCTCAAATACAGAGACATGAACCAGCTTGATGTGTGTGTGTGTGTGTGTGTGTGTGTAGTACTCCCCTAATGAAACCAGCTATTCCATATTATTAAGACAGAGATACAATTACAGTTAGATTACAGTTAGAAGGACAACGTTAAAATCAAATCTCTAGCAAAGAAGATATTTTTAATATTGCATTGGAAAAAACAGTGTGATTCTTTTGAAGATCTGGAATTGGCTCTCTTTTCATATCACCTTTTTGAAGTTTGTTAATTTATGACTACAAATTTTACCTTTACCTCCTCTGCTGAGTATCAAATGATCATGTCTCTCTTCAATGTCAAGAGGTTGTTCTTCCTTCTAACCACAGGTCATTGTTTAGAGGAGGTCCTACGTCATTCTCGTGTATAGAAGGATCCCAGTGATTTTGATGTGTATGGAATTGAGAAGTGGTAGTACCAAGCTTCTGGTTGAGGAAGACTGCCTTCCATCCTTCCTGCAGCACCATTCTTATAAAGAGCAGTTGCTTGTAAGTTCTCAGTCAAAAAAAGAAATTCTGAATCTTTGGTTTTACTTTCTATAGTATCCTCAACCAGACGCAACAAGCAGGAGTATCCTTCGGCCAGACATGTTTTTCTTTGCGATTACTAATGGCTGAAATAGACAGAATAACGTCTCCCACCCCAAAGATGTTCCTGGAAAAATATGTTCCCATACGTGGCAAAAGGGACACTGTGGAGGTTAATAAGTTAAGAATCTTGAGATGTGGAGGTTTGTTTAGATTACTCTGGTAGAACTATTGTAATCATAAGGGTCCTTATAAGAGGAAGGCAGGAGAGTCACTATAAGAGAGATTTGATGGTGCTGTGCTGCTGGCTTTGAAAGATGGAAGAAGGGGCCGGGTACCAAGGAATGCAGGCAGCCTGCAGAAGATGGAAACAGTCTTCTCTGGAGTCTCCACACCCTTGACCCATTTCAGACTTCTGATAATCAGGTCTGGAAGACAAATTTGTGCTGCTTTAAGCCACTAAGTTTACTATAATTTATTAGAGTAGCAATAGAAAACTAATAGAAAGGTTCAATCCATATGAGGGGGGATGCAAAAAAATGCACCTAAATTTGTCTTCTAGAGGGTGGGATCCTTGTAGTACAGGTTTCCCCTACTAGGTGAGTGTTCTAGGAACCCATATAAATCAGTGTACCAGCTGGCATTGTTGTGAGAGGCTGTGTCTGGCTTCAGTGAATTTTTTTTAAGACACTTTCAATGTGTTTGCCTGTTTCATGATGGGTAATTTACAAGCACACCTGCCCACACCATGCTGAGTATTCAATAGCTTTTGACCAAAAATGGCATTACCCCCATGCTCCACCCTCCCTATTTGCCCGATCTTTCCCCAAGCAACTTTTTTTTTTGTTTCAGTGGATAAGAAAAGTCCTTAAAGGGAAATGTTTTGCCAATGTGGAAGAGGTGAAACAAAAAATGGCAGAAGCACTAAAAGGCATCAAAATTGATGAGTTCAAAAACTGTTTTGAAGGTGACTGAAGTTTAAATATGTAAGAATAAATACACATTTTTTATAAGTAAATTCTGTTTTGGGGGGATTCCCCTTGTATAGCCCTCAAGTAGGGTGTGAAATAGAGAATCCTGCCTACTTTATATTTACTCCACTGACAACATAAATGATTCTGAGACATACTCACTCTCAGATCCTTTTCCCCTGCCAGGTCACCTAGGGACTTTGAAATGGTCCAGTTAAGCCACACGTAGCTCTGACATTACTTCTCATCCTCTCTTTTATAAAGTACTCGTATTCACAAAGACAAGATGGTTCAATGAGCTTACGACACAGTATTCCATTTTTATGTTTCTGACTTGACCCTTGGCGTCATGTCAACATATATTGACTTGCTTGTCATAATCCTGCATCTTTCCTGTGTGTTTGAACTTCTGACAATGTTATCGCTCTCTCTTTGTGTCTATCTCTGTCTGTCTGTCTGTCTGTCTGTCTCTCTCTCTCTCTCTCTCACACACACACACACACACACACACACACACACACACACACACTTTTTGGGGAAATGTATGTTTCCCCAAAACATTCTCTCAATATTTCAGCATGATAGCTTAGGGCACACCTAAGTGAGAACTATATTCACCATGACCCTAGTGCCCTGTGACTCTGTACTAATTTACATATACTGTTCACTCAATAGATTTATTAAGCATTCAGACTCTGGAGCCATATTGTTGGGGTTCAAAGCCCAGCAACTCCTCTCGCTAGCTGTGTGACCTTAAGTATTCAAATTAATTAACTTTTATTTTTTGCCTCATCTCATCATATTTAAAATGGGCATAATAGCAATGACTACCACACAGTGTCATTTATGAGACTAACATGGATAGATTACATAAAGTACAGCACTTAGAATAGCAACTGCCACCAATGCTGCAGAAGTTGGAGAGAACACAGCCCCTGTTGTCAAGGACTTGTCTAGTGGGAGACGCAGGTAAGAAAAGAGGCCAGTGTGACTCAGGGTGAATGCTTCAATGGACAGGCTCGGGGAGCACCTAGAGAGACGCAGAACCCAGGCAGGCTATGGGAGGTACAGTTAATAAGTCTATTTAACAAAGGTAATCCCTCCACTAAGACTTGGAAAATGAAAGGAGTTGTCCAGGTAAATGGAGGAACTGAGAGAAGAGGCTATGATATGGAGCAGGCATACAGGAGAAAAGGACAAGAATGTTTAGGGCAGTGGAAATTAAGTAGAAGGAGAGTGTCCATCCCTGTAGGGTGGACCAGACGTATACAGAAAGGAGAGTATCTTGCATTACAAGCAACCTTCTCTTGATTTACTGGAACCCTGTAAGCTGAATCCTATTTTCAATATAATATGCAAATTCAAGATCATGGTTCCTAAAGAATAATACTGAGTGAGAATCCACACTCCTGATTCTTACATGACAGAAATTATACATCTTCCAGACTCTTAGGCCACCATGACTAAATTCAGCCAAGCATGACAGAAATGCTCAACAAACACAAAAGATTTTTTTTTCCTGAAAGAAAAATGTCTTGAAGGACCAGCTGGAAATCGAAATGACAGCTCAGTCTTTCAATAATAAGAAAAATCACAACTTAATGTTATTTATAAATGAGTTCTACAGAGAAAATTTTCTAGAGGTTTTCAACACCGGTTGGACATTGGAATTACGTAGTGAGCTTTTGAAAATTGCCTATCCCTAGGCCTCATCTCAAGCCAATTAAAACAGAATATCTGGGGGCCCCTCCAGCTCATTGACATGATTTAAAACTTTCCTAGGTGACAGTAAGGTGCAGCCAAGGATGAACCAAAGCATTTTGAATATTCCAAACTTTTTGTTTAAGTGATCGATTCCAGTTTAGATTACTGTTTCAACCCAAATTTGTTGGGCAAAAAAGTGAGAGATAATTGAGCTCTTATACTGTAAAATGGGAGCTATCATTTCAATAATTAGATTGATTAGGGTGTTTGGATTGTCTTTTTGTGTCATGTATATTCATAGCCAAGTTATTGAACTCTATTTTTGTCACTTTATTTTGTTTTTGAAGATCACTTTAGGTACTGGTTTGATAATACCACTCTGACATTTTAATGTACTGCCAAACCGAACACACTATTCATGAGAAACGGGCTGTGTGCATTTATGCACTCACTTATTTTGAAGGCAAAAAAATGCACGTGTGTCAGTCAAGAAACAAGTCACAGTCTGCAGAAAAACGTCCTGCTGAACAGAATATTAGGCAGCGGGCAGGAAACAAAGGGCACCATCATGGAAATCTTTCAAGCTTGAATTAGGTTACTGACTAATGAGGATCCCAGCAGGGAACAGTGATAAGGGGTCTGAATGTTTAGTAAAGAACTATTCGTGCAAATTACCTGACTGATGATGTTGCTGGCAAGACCCCTAAGGTCCCCCTGATAAAGGGCAGCAGCCATTAAGCAATTTAGATGCACGAGCATCTGAAAGGAAAGTAATTAAGAATTTTTATGCATGTATTCCGGGAGCAGAACTAGTATTATTTATCAAAAGAAAGATACTCTGGCAAATACACCTCAGGAAATTAGACCTACGACACTGTGAGGCAACAGTGGTACAGGCACATCGTGTGACTGGAAGCAACCCCATCGGATGCTTGGAGTTAGCGAGAGAGCACGCACATGGAGGAGGGAAGCTTCCCAATTCCTATTCAGGCACATACATATGATGTAAATATATAATTGTATATTTTTCTGATTTCTCAAAATTTCTCTTTCTTTAAGAGAGGGGAGAAAATCCTCCAGTTTTTATAAGGGACACTTCACACTTTTTTCATCTGCAATTAGAAAGCAAAGTCTAGAAAGCAGATCTGCAACTGAAGTGATGATCCAGGATAGAAGTAGAAATGGGAATCAGCAGGTCGTAACTGAAAGGATGGGATTTCCCAGAGAGTATGTCAAATGAGAATTAAAAAGGAACAAAGGCAGCTCTGAGGAACATACACATTTAAGGGATAAGTTAAGGAAGGGTAGCTGTCAGAGTAGATTGAAAAACCACAGCCAGTGAGTGGGAGGAGAAAATGGGGTCACAGAATCCAAGTTAGGAGTTTCTAATAAGAGGCCAAACATGATCAAGATGAGAATTGATCATTTCTCATCTACAGTGGTCCCCAACCTTTTTGGCACCAGGGACTGGTTTTGTGGAAGACAATTTTTCCACAGACCGGGGTGAGGGTGGAGGGGTTGGAGGTGGGGGTGGGGGGGAAGAATGGCTTTATATCCTGCCACCAGGTACAGTTAAATTGTCACTTGCCACTCACTGACAGGGTTTTGATATGAGTGTACAAGCAGTTGATTTATCATGGTCTCTGTGCAGTCAAACCTCTCTGCTAATGATGATCTGTATTTGCAGCCGCTCCCCAGCTCCAGCATCACAGCCTCAGCTCCACCTCAGATCGCCAGGCATGAGATTCTCATAAGGAGCGTGCAGCCTGGATCCCGCACATGCGCAGTTCACAGTAGGGGTCACGCCCTTTTGGGAATCTAATGCCGACAGTGATATGACAGAAGGTGGAGCTCAGGCAGTAATGTGAGCAAAGGGGAGTGACTGTAAATACAGATGAAGCTTTGTCACTCTCCTCCTGCTGTGCATCCTGGTTCCTAACAGGCCACAGATCCTTACCGGTCCATGGCCTGGGGGTTGGGGACCCTTGACAACCCCCTTCACAAGTAGGAAGGAGCTTACAGAGACAGCAAGGTTCACTCCTCTGGTCTGTTCATGTATTGAGGGCAAATGCCAGACTTCTGTGGTTGAGGGGTAGATTCCTCTTTCCTGAGTCCTCTGCCACTAAATTTGAGTTATTTCTCCCTAAGAAACTAAGACTCCTTGAGAAATCCCTCATTAAGAAGTTTCTAATTCTGTAAGAAATTCCTTTTAAAGAATGAAACTTGGAGAGCTGAATTGTCAGTTTTCATTCTTTCATCCATTCAATAAATATTTATAGAGCACCTGCTATTATGAAGAATTCTACTAGACTGTGGGATGTAAGAATTGGTAAGACCTAATCTTTAGTGGAAGGAGTTTAAACTGAGTGGGAAGATAAGATAAATAATTCCAGCATAGGACAATCTGTGGGCAGGGCCCTATGGGAAGATGCCCTATGAGAGCCTGGAAGTGCTCTCAAGAAGAACTGATGTCATGGACTGAGTTTGAAAAAATAATAGCAAACATTTACCAGGTATGTAGTGCTTATCGGGGGTCAGGTTCCATTGTTAGTGCTACACATTTAACTCATTTCATCTTCACAACAACCCCCCCGGGTGAGCATTGTCATGGCCCACATTGTACAGATGAAAAGGAGGTACAGAGGTTGACTTGCCTAGGATCACACAGCTAGAGAGTGATAATGCTGGGATTTAAACCCAGGTCTTGTGCCTCCAAAGTCAGAGCTTAAACCCATTATACCACACTGCCTATTAAAAGACAGCTCAAAATCCACGTAGTGGATGAGATGGGGATGCTTGTTCATAATCCAAGGAAGGGAAATATAAACCAAAGAAACACGGAGGAACATGCACAGTTATTCTGGCTTTCACTCACAACTACCCTGGGGGACAACTCTCTCATGGCTTCCATCATCCAAGTCATTTCTTCTATCTAATTTATACTATGCTTTTCATTTTAAATTCAGTTTACAGTCAGATACTTCTACTAAACTCAAGCTGCCTTTACCCACAAGATCCATCACAAGAACTTCTTTGCCTCCTTCAACTCCTTCTGCTGTCTTCCCTCCCATTCTGCCTGATTTGACTTCAGCCCCAACGATTTTCAGATTTCACTCAAAAACCTCTCTTCTGTCTAGACTGTGTCACCACACCCGGGCTTTCCTTCAAAGCTACTCATCTGTAAGTCCAACCAAAAAGAGTTGCAATTTGCTGCCATTTAAATGGATTCATAATCTCCCTTCATTATTCAATGGTTATTAAATATTTGTAACTCAAAATTGGCAATAAAGTTGTCAACTGCCAGTCTTATTAATAGGTGATCCTTAATGTCCATTTATTTAGAACTGTAAATATTGTACATTATAAACTTTGTTCTGTGTGGGCAGAACCTGCCCCTCGTCTTTTTAAAGGATGACCAGTGGGAACACTTTGGAGAGTGGAAGGAAGCTCCATTGAGTACGATGCTGGACAAGTCTTAAACTGGAAGTGTCCTTAGGCAAACCAGGGCCTACGATCATCCTAATTATCCACATAACCTCCACTTGTGCTGTAAAAAATTTAATACAACAATATTCAAAATTACCAGGGTAATTATAAGTGTCAGATTTAAATTTGGAGAAATGAACTTAAAGCCCACCATTCCTCCAATTCTACATCTGTCCTTCCTTATCCATAAATGGTACACCTCACATATTTGACAACCAAACTTGGATCACTTTTTAATACCTCACCCAATACAATAAAATTTATTTTCAGAAATAACCATTTGCTAATCAGTAATGATATTTTCTTGATCTGTTCTTTAATTTTTAAACAATAATTTTAAAATAACTTGTTTTACGTTTTTAAAATATATTTTATTGATTATGCTATTATAATTGTCCCATTTCTCCCCCATCATCCCCCTCCACCCTGCACAGCCCCTCCCACCCACATTCCCCCCCTTTAGTTCATGTCCTTGTGTCATAAGTTAGAATGGAAGGGAAGATAAAGTGCTTCTCAGATAAGGTCAAGTTAAAGGAGTTCATCATCACCAAGCCCTTATTATATGAAATGTTAAAGAGACTTATCTAAGAAAAAGAAGATAAAAAATAGGTCAGTGAAAAAACAGCAAACTCACAGCTATTAACAACCACACCTAAAACAAAAGCAAACAACTACAACAGGAAGAGAACTTGTTTTACTTTTAAAGATACTCAAATTCAGCAAATATTTCATGTATGATGTGAAATTTGTACTTACCAAACAAAAATGGAACACCTTGCAATCTGCACTCTATTTCACCATATTAAAACTCAGTCACAGATAAAGATTCAAAGTGGTTGCATAGAGTGACTGAATTAAAGTAACTCAAGTTGTCTTTGTGTCTCTGGAATCCATGTGTTATCGTTTCTCACTATGAATCTAGCACCTACACACAGGAATATGTAGTATGAGGTTTGGGAAACATGTCATGTTGAACAACTCCAAACCTTATACACTAACTCTCAAAACAAGCACTTGTTGACAATGTACGTCAGGGGTCAAATGAATAGCTTTAATTAATTCCCATGCAGAATAAAATGCTTAGTAAAGATTAAGTAATAAAAATGTGCTTGTTTGGAATTTACATATTCAATATTAAGACTCATCAGTATCCAGCAGCTGTTTTAAAACTTATACAAGAGAAAGCTTTATAGGGAGAAACATTTTATCATTGATATTTCTAATTGTTGGGCCATGGTTATAAAAAGCAGCAGACTGAGCTCTGGTCTCACTTGTCCTTAGCTTTGTCAGTTTATTTTGGTTTGCTTTGTGTCTGTCTTTACCGTTAAGATGACTCATGACACAAAAACAGGACATTTTTTTAAAATGTGTGTAGGCCTAGTGCTGACAACTAGAATGTAAACTCCCCAGAGGGAGGCAGATCCATCGCTCTCAACCTGTGTGGGAACTCACTAGTCTTCGCTCATGTGATCTGTTTCACGGCCACCCCCAGAGCCCAGCCCTCCTCCTGACTCCCCAGCTATTATGGGACGAAACCTGGTTAGTACTGAGCAGTTTCACCCAGTCCCATCCCTGGCAAAAGCAAAGACAGTAGATTAGTGTCCTAAGGCTTCCGCAATGAATTACCACAAACTTGGTGACTTAAAACAACAGAAATTTTGTCTCTCGTAGTTCTGGAGACCAGATGGTCAAAATCTAAGCGCAGGCATGGCCACACCCCCTCCGCAGGCTCTAGGGGGAAGCATCCTTCCTTGCCTCTTTCAACTTCTGATGGTGCCAGGTGTTCTTTGGCTTGTGTCCGTATAACTCCATCTCTTCCACTGTCTTCATATGGCCTTATGTGTTTCTCCTCCTCATGACTGGGTCTTATAAGGACCCCTGTCGTTGCACTTAGTGCCCTCCCTAATCCAGGGTGGTATCATCTCAAGAGCTCCCTGGATCTTGAGTTATATCTTTTTCCCAATGAGGTCACATTCACATGTTCCCAGGGTTAGGACATGGACATACCTATGCAACCCACTACAGACAGTGACAGTGTTGAGCTGATCCAAGGACCTCCCACAAATAAGAAGTTGGAGAAAAGAGAATTCCCTTTTGCAAAAAGTGGGTTGTTAGGACTGAGTGGATTTCAGCCCATTAGCCAAGAATTCCATTCTGGGGACAATTTCCTTGGAAGGAGGCTGAAAAATATCAGGAACCCAAAAGGCCCAGAAAAAGATGTGTGGGCTTACACCTGGCCTCCCCACAGAGGAGAGCAATGGGAGCCAAAAGTACCACAGAGAGTCCTGTGGACAGGACAGTTTCTGTGACCGGAGGCTCATGAGCTGTGGCAGGAGACTGCCGACCTGGTCCCTCTTGTGATGGAAGGGGGAGGGTAGAGCGGCTTGGAAACTACAAGGTAGTCAGTAGGACTGACTGGGCGGGTGAGGCTGGAAGCAAAGGCTGGGCCTGTCGCAGTTGTTCTGGAGATGCCTTTTCCTTGAGAAATAGTCAGGGCCCTTTCCATCATCTGTCAGGAGCTCCCAGAAGCACTAACAAAAGACCCTTTCACAGTGAAAAGTCTCTGGACTTGATGGTCCATGAAAACTCAATGAGTTTATTTGTCCTCCCTCCTTAGTGGCTCCACTCCCACAGAAGCAAACGCACATTCATTATCTTGCCACAACTACACTAAAGGGTAAATTTAAAATAATGGGGCTCTGCGCCACAGCCCTAATTGCCTCCAAACCATGCGTGTGTGTGCTTTCTTAGCATGTGTACAAACACAGTCAGACGATATGGCTGCATTTGTTTTTCAGCTTGTTCAGCTGGGGAGGCATACTGGGAAAATCAGGGCAATTTCCAAGTTCCCCAAAGGTTCAGGATGAACTTAGTTGGTACCCCTCCCAACACCAACCAGATGGAGTGAGAGCTCTGCTAACTACCACACATTTCTTCCAAAAGATAGATCTTAAAAAAAAAAAACAAAAAACTTCCTAGTCTTGTTTGCTATATTCCCCAAATGCTTCCCTTCTCATCAGCTTTTGATGAATGATTCAGAAATCTCATTTAAAACTTCAGTGAGTGAGAATATGGCTCCTTTAGGCCTCTCACCCCAATGACACCAGAGCAGCAAACTTCTGAAACCCACTGATGCAACAGTCAAGTGACTTTCAAAGTCCTGTCTTTATTTTGTTTTTCAAACGAGTACACTGGACATCCATTTCTCTCTTTGATCATTTTATGGTATCTTGAATTTCCCCAAAGCTCTTCGTTGTGAAAGGTGATAGCTCTTAACTTTCATATTTTATTAATAAGAAAAAGAAGCTGATGGAAAATAATAAAGCTTTTATCTGTAGTTTTTCATGACTATATACAGTTGAATGCCATAACCACTTGGGTTTTGAAGTAAAGTTCTGAGAATGATGAAAACCATAGAATATTAACCATGAAATTAACCGTTCGGGTCTATGGCATGAAAGCAGAAAGGAGTCATAAAATAGAACACGCAAATAAACTCTATGTGTAAACATGCCTGGGGAACCCAGGGGCTGTACTCAGAGGAGGCTTCATACAGTAATGCTAGGCTTTAGTAGAAGTCTGTTATGATGTTGGCCATTGAGTCATTATATCTTGGGATCTTAGAGAACAACAAAGTAGGGAAACCAAATTATTAGGGTCCCAGAATAGAGAGGGGATTAGGTAGCAAAACCAGCAACCACAATTTGTCTCAAGAAATTTGCAAGTCATAAAACTAAATGGGACTTTTGATAAGGTGTCTAACATTTGTGAATTTAAATTTACTTAAACTAACTAAACCAGAAAATTTATTCAGCAAATACTCGTTTCCTTTCTCCCTATGATCACAGGATTAATAGAATCAGATAAAAGGTGTCACTGGGGTTCTTCAGGGGCTGGCAGCAGGAACTGACAGGTCAACTTAGGGGAAAAGGAAGAATTAACACAAGGAGATGGGCTAGCTCGTGAGCTTAAAGAAAAGCTGAAGAACTAGGGCCACAGACCACACCCTCCATTACGGCTCTTGATCTGCTCAAAGCCATACCCTGAGCACCTCCCGTAACCAATCCTGTACCATGACCAGTGAAAAGGGAGCAGAACCTCCTAGACTGTCTCAGGGATGCTGGGCATTTATGTCTTGAACAAAGGAGGACAAGTCCTCATAAGCTATCAGAAGTTATTGAATTTCTGGGTAAGAATAAGCAGCCAAGAGAAAAGAATCTAGTTAATGGAACATTTCTGAGAATGCGAGATCCACTAACAGCAGGCTGCCACATATGGGTCAAAAAGCAGATAGAAACGTGAGAGTCGATTAAAACCCCGTTGCACCTTATCAAAAAGAATCTGTGTCACATGTCTATGGGCTCAGCTGTGACCGTCGAGCTAAAAAGAAAGCTGACTGAGGCGGCTCCTTCTTTTTCCACATGGCACACGCAGCGATCTGCGCGATTCCGCTCTACTGCCCCTTAGCCCCAGAGCTAGCCTGGTGACTGAGCATTTGCAATCAGCTCAGCTCGCCATCACAGAGACTCCCTGCGTTTCGGCCACTGGGGTATGTGTTCGGGAGAGCCAACAGGATCAGTAGGAACCAGAAAGGAACGGCCACCATTTCCTCTGTGTTTGCTTCAAGAGAGAACCAAGTCGGAACCGGTAAGAAAAATTGTGAGGGGATCTCCAGAAGGCATCTGGGAAACAGAGACAAATGGATAGAGACTCCCCCAGGGAACAGAACCTGAGGAGCCTGCTATTAAATCATGTCTTTATATTTCGATTTGCTTCTGTTTTGATAAACCATCTGGCCCTTGGTTTTCATGTTTAGAAAATGATGTTAATGCATCAAGTGATTTTGCCTTCCCTTCTAGCTCTCAGCCTGGCAACTCTTCTTATTTTGGAACATTCCAAAAGGAAAACTAGGGTTTATAGACAAGAATAAGTTTTAGCCACTAGAAACTTAGAGTCTTTCAAGTTGCAAATGGATCTTTGAGAGGCAAATGAAGCTAGATACATTCTCTTCTAGAAATATAAATGTGAACCTAAACACAGATTTTACACACATTTCTCAGGTAACCTGTAAGTCAATAGGATCTTGGAAGTGCAGTGACTTGCCCAAAGTCACACGCTAAGTAGAGGGGTCTGGGATAGAACCCACATCTCCCAGCTTCCAGTGTAGTGTATTTCATGCTCTCACATCCTGAGCATTGGAAAAACAGATTTTCCAAGAGAAGTCAACCAAACTGCAGGCCCCATGAGAATAGGAACCATGGTGGTATGTCTTTCCAACCTGGACCATCATTGAGTCATTCACTCACTAATGGAGAAGAGCAAAGAAAATCAGGCAAAGAACCATTGTCAACGCTTTCGTTTTTAATAGTGACATTTTATACTTCCAGCTCTCAGCAGACTTGGTTTGCTATTCAACTTGTTCCAAAACAAATATTTTTTCCCACATGCACACACAGCATCCATAAAAATCATTCAGGCATGCTTACATCAATGCAACTGGCATTAAGTATATCATAGAATATTTTAATGATAATTTTTTTGTAAACCCCATATTCCCCTGCTTGCATGCTTAATTGTTCACAAAATGTCCTTAATTAGATTTTTCTAAGTTATACAAATTTAGAACCACATATTTTAGGTTTTTATATGGCAATACAAAATCCAAGTCTTCACTTTTCAAAATAATTGCAGACTAGTCTCTGTTGGATATCCCGTAGAATTACTAAATCAAGTCACAATTAATTTTAACTTCTCTGTGTATATACACACATAATAAGCACAGGTCCTCATAAAATTATTAAATATAATCAGCCTATTACTCTTCAGTTTCTATACCAGTGCCTCTTCTTCTTGCAAAAATGCATGACTCTTACCTTTTTCATTTTGTATCCCAAATGGGTTCGTTTCAAGGCCTCTTGTAATTCCTGACAAATGTCTCTGAGCTTTTATTTCAACTTCTTCACTTGTTTCTTACACTGACCTTTCTCTTCTCTCTCAGATTCTACAGCTGCCACTAAACCATGACAGCTCCCCGTCGGAACACAAGACGCCCTGTGCTTCCTTCTTTGACTTCCTCCCTCACGGGCACACTGCTGTCTCACCCCAGACAGCCTACTCTCTACCTTCATCTGTGCACGAGGCTTTTGAGAAGTTAGTAAAGATGTGATGGAGTCTTGAATGTAGTCTCGATATGATGGGGAGGTCAGGGGCCAGATTCTTTTCCTCTTTGCCCCAGTAGAGCCAGAGGACGGGCACTTGGTGGAGTGCAACGCATTAGCTGTTCTTCCAGGACTTTGAATCTTGAGCAAGGGACACAGGGACAAAAGAATCAGATTTGTTTGAAAGTCACATCTTAACCTGTCTCCCTGCTGGAGAACTATAGCTACGGCTCCTGCTTCCCGGGTCTCCAGCTTTCCCATCAGTCCTGAGAGCCTCACCACCACCAATCCTTGAGCAGCTCCCTTTCACTTAAGTCAGCCCAAGAAGTTTCTGTGGTTGTAACCAAAGAACCCTGACTGATTCATGGAGTAATCCAGGGAGCAGGCTAAACCAGACCTTCCACTCCACTTCCCCTCTAGTACTGCAGCCCCATTATACCCCTTAGAAGGTGGTTAACTGCCCTCCTCTCCCAGCTATTTCAGGAGGTCACTCTGTCTACCAGGAGAAAAATCCCTGAACCAGGAAACAAAACATCTGGATACCAGCCCTGGCTGTGCCAATAACTTGCTATGAGTCTCAGTGCTATTCATTCACCCTTGGAGTTGCAAGTGTAGTGCCAGCTTATACTCACTAAACACTAAATTTGTGCCAGGTGCCAGGCATTACTCTAAGAACTGTGCATATACAGTGATTTACCCCTCACAACAATTTTATGAAGATACTATAGTTATTCCCCTTTTTCAGAAGGAAAACCAAGGTGTGCAAAGGTTAAGCATCCCGCTCAAAGTCACATCAACTGGAAAGTAGCTTGAAATCAGATAATCTGAAGGCTGTGTAGCCACTACACTGTGCTTCTCTTCTGGGTCTTAGTGTCCCTTTCTCTCAATTGTACAGTCATCCTTCAGTATCCGCAGGGGATTGGTTACAGGACCCCGTTGCAGATACCAAAATCTACAGAGATTCAACTCCCTTACATAAAATCGCATGATATTTGCATATAACCTATGCACATGCTCCCATACACTTTATATTTTCTCTAAATTACATCTAATACAGTGTAAACGCTCTGTAAATGGTTGCTATCCCATACCGTTCAGGGAATAACAACAACAAAAGTCTGTACATGTTCAGTACAATACAACTATCGTGGGCCTAACTGCAGAGTATACAACAGTGTAACTTTTTCTTTTCAAACATTTTCAATCTGAAGTTGATTGAAGCTGTGGGTGTGGATCCCATGAATAAGGAGGGCTGAACTCTGAGATACTTGGTCTCTGTCTGGAAGAAATTTATGGGGTAATTGTCGACTATTGTAACCCAGTGTGACGGGTACAGAGCTGCTCCACATGTGACTGTGTGAAGTGTTAGCCTCTCTGAAAGACCCTGGTCTCTCCCTCAAGCTCCCAAGTTATGTCCTGAATAATGCTTTCAGAATCTTTTTAATCAAGACAGAGAAAAGCTCCCTCCTTCTCATACCACTAATCTTGACCTTAACTGTCTGCTCCTATTGCTACTATACAAAATTGCCACAAACATAGTGGCTTAAAACAACACACATTTATCGCTGGTTGGTGTGGCTCAGTGGATTGAATGCTGGCCTGAGAACCAAAGGGTCAATGGTTTGATTCCCAGTCAGGGAACATGCCAGAGTTGCGGGCCAGGTCCCCAGTAGGGGGTGTGTGAGAGGCAGCCACACGTTGTTTCTCTCCCTCTCTTCCCCTTTCTCTAAAAATAAATTAATTAATTAATAAAAAAGCACACATTTATTATTTTACAGGTCTGAAGGTCGGAAGTATAAAATGGGTCTCACTGGCTAACATTAAAGTGTTGCAGAGCTGTGTTCCTTCTGGAGGCTTTAGGGGAGAATCCATTCCTTGCCTTTTCTAGTGTGTAGAGGCTGCCTGCATTCCTTGGCTCATGGCCCGTCTTCCAACATCAAAACCAACAGTGTAGCATATTCAAATCTGTCTCTGATTCTGACTCTGCTTTGGCCATCACATGTTCTCTGACTCCTTTATGGGCCCTTATTATATTTGAGACCTACCTAAATAGTCTCTTGATCTGAAGAGCCTTAATTTAATCACATGTGCAAAGTCCTTTCTGCCATGTAAGGTAATATACTCACATAGTCCAGAGACTAAGACGTGGAAACCTTGAGGGTCATTAATCTGCCTACCACACTTTCTGAATATACAACAGTTAAATCTTCTACAACAATAAAAAGTACTTTAGATACATAAATCCAGAAATAATGATGGGAATTCCATATTTCTTGGACTACTCTAAATTAATATTTATTTGAGAGTCTAGTCATCCCTCTGATCATCCCAGAGAAAAGGAGGCAGATACCTAAAAGAGGGGAAAAAACCACAAGCTAGGACTCTGTCTGATTAACTACAAAAATTGTGTAAGCTTTTATTGTTCAATGCTTTCTTTAGTCTATATTTTATCATTTAAATTCAGAAGCAGTTGGTTTTTCAAGCCCAGGGAAATGTCCCCCTACCCAAATTCTGGATTCTCTATATTCCCTTCCTTTTAAAAATCTCAAATTATCAATTTTTGCTTGAAAATCTTATCTAATGAAGCAAGAAAAACTATTACCAAATGTCCTGGGTACCCAACTTTCTAGCCTAAAATATGTATCTTCTTACCGTCTGGCTACAAATTTAGAACCACATATTTTAGGTTTTTATATGGCAATACTCACTTCATAGTATCAATTTCTATATTAGGGTAATATCAGTTGTTGTAACCAATAGATCACAAAGGGAATGAGACCTCCTACACGCTGAAGTATGTTCCTTGTTTATACAGGCCAGTGTGAGTGTTCTGGGGTTGTATGGTTTTCTTTCATGAGGTAATTCAGTGGCCTGGGTTCTTCCCATCTTGCAGCTCTGCCATCAGTCCCCAGGTCCTAGTTGCCATCATTTACATCTAGCTCACATAAAGGGATAAATAATATGTAAAGACCACAGTTATGGCTTTAAGTTTTTTTGGCCCCAAAATGGTACACTTCTCTTCAGCTTAAATTCCACTGGTCAATACCCAGCCATATTGCCACACTGATATCTGCAAGGAAAGCTGGGAATGCAATCTACTTCTCACTCCAGAAAGAAGAAAAGAATATATATTTTAGGTGGTTTATCTGCTCACCAAAATGGCAGTTCTGGGGTAATTTGTTCTACTGTATATTAGAAGTTAGAAGAAAATTCCTGGAAATTATACCTCTAAGATTCCATGATTTTCCATTTCTAATATTCCTCAGATCACTGATTTCAGAACAGTAG
The DNA here is from genome assembly GCA_039655065.1 of Glossophaga mutica. Classification (NCBI taxonomy): domain Eukaryota; kingdom Metazoa; phylum Chordata; class Mammalia; order Chiroptera; family Phyllostomidae; genus Glossophaga; species Glossophaga mutica. The sequence goes on from CM077304.1 coordinate 198,581,328, forward strand.
CACCCAACTTACAAATTCTTTTCATTAAAAGTGAAGAAATGGTGGAATGTAATAGGAAGAGAACACAAATTTTAGCTTTAAATAGAGTTGTGTTTGAATTCTGGGTTTATCCCCTTACTAGCTATTTAATCTCTATGAGTTGCTTTCTTTGAACTCCCCCCTTTCTTGTTCAAGGAAAAGAAAATTTTACCCATGATTATCTTTTCCACGTATCTCAATCTAACCACTGGTATTTTAATGGCAAAGCTAATAGCTTTTCATCTTTGTTTTAACATCATGTCCATCTGTTACTTTTATGAAGAATGTGCCTAGAGAAGAGCTTGCCCAGATACATTTCTAAAGTTATAGAGAGAATTAACACCGTAATTATTATACCTAGGGCATGCTTTGTATATACTAGATGCTCAGTAATATTAGATCCCTTATTTTCTCCTTTATCTTTCAACTTTAGAATCAGAGAACTTGCCTCTGAGGAAATGCTGGTGCAGTCAAGTATACAAGCTTTTCTACTTGATTAAAATTTCACAGTCCATCTAGTTGCCCTATAACTACTGAGGAAATGTCTCCATTTCTGCCACACATTCTTTGTTCGATAGGTTAAAGCTCATTTCAGAGACTGCTGGAGGGCACTTTTCATTAGGATTTGCAAGACCTACTTTCAAAATTCAAGGCCTTAGGGTATTTACAATTCAACCACAGAGTTGGACTACACAGAGGAGAAAACAACCTTCCCTAGACCACTGGTTTCCAACTACAGGCTGCAGACTACGTTAGCCCATGGGCATGGTTTGTATGTCTGTGCCATGCTAGTGAAAAACTGATTTGGTTTCCAACATTTAAAAGCCAGGAAGTATCATACTAGATTTGAATTTCTGGCTTCTGAAGAGAAATGGGAAAAGCTGGCGGTGCCGGTCCATGGTGCCACAAGGTAACAATGTGCTTAGTTTAGAGTGGCTACTTGCTTTGCACAGGACAAAAAACCTTCCAGCTGCCACAGCCCCCTGCCTCCCCCACCCCCATATTGACCCATGTTCATCTGCTACCTCTGTAGGCAACTGACTTTGTGCCTCTTGTTCTGGAGCCTGTGGCCTATAAAGTATAACTAGGTTTTTTACTTGCATAGTTCCTATTCCTTCAGGAGAAAAATCTGTTGGATCAAGTCACATTATCTTCTAAATTTTCTAATATTCTCACATTTGAGAATATAACTCTCACCGGGTGAGTCAGGGTGGGCTCAGGTGCCATGACCAGCCTGTGTTTCAGCCAGCTTTATCTGGATCAGGGTTAGATGGGGTGGGTGGGGAGGAAAGAACAGAAAACAGGGGCAATAGTTTAGAAGAGAAGGAATGGTACTTTGAATGAGGGCAATGGTAGCAGCAATGGAGAAATGCCAGATGTGGGAGATTTTGAGGAGACAGAATCAATTGGATTTTAATGGTTGCCTACTCTTCACCAGCTCCATGGGTCTTATTAGACTTTGTACACCCACACTCCCCACTTAGGTCAGACTCTACTGCTCATCTTCTAATTTCTGCTTAACATTCTAATAGGTCACTTACATATAAGTGCCAAAGGAAATGGAGTCATTAAAGATGAATCTTAAATTTTGGGTGCCTTTAAAGGAGACAAATAATGCCTGGGCAATATTTGTTTTCTTTTTCAGAGGGGTGGGGCATGGAAGAAGGCTAAAGTTGAGAGAAATTAGAAGGTTTAGTTTGGCACCTAAGGATCAAGCAATGAATGGAGAGGTCCAGTCAGTAGAGGTATACTACAACAGCCCATCACATGGACTCTAGAACCAGAATGCTTGCATTTGGATCCTAACACTACTATTTCCTAGCTATGCAACACTGGGTAAGTTACTTAACTTCTTAGCACCTTGATTTCCTCTGAAGAACAGGAATTAATAATTGTGCCTACTTCCTAAGGGTAGTTTGGGGTGAGTCTGAGACCTTAGAAAGAGACATGCACCATCACAGGTATAGACAATGAATGTGTTCCTTTGGAAAGACATTGGCAAGGGCAGAAAGCCAAGTACAGAACCCTGCTGAGAGGCAGAGAGGCAGATGAAGCCCTACAGCAGCTCTCAAATGTGAATGCCTACGGTAATTACCTGGAGCGCTTCCAATACTACGATGTGTGGTCTCACCTCCAGAGATACTGATTGACTTGTTCTGACATGTGGCCTGAGTGTCAAGAGTTTTAAAAGTTACCGGTGATTCTAACATACAGCCAATGTTGAGAAGCACATCACTAAAGGAAGACATGAAAGATCTAGGGTTTCTCATTTTACAATGGGCTCTCCATCAAAATGTAAATCTAAATGTAAATTCCAACAAAGTTCTTTCTTATAACATTACCATATGTCAAAGACTTGTTAGAAGATATAAAAAAGTAATAGCTATCATTTACTAGCAATTAGAGTAAAATAAAGTACGGATTATGAGCACGAGCTCTGAAATTGGGCCTGGATTCAAATCACAGCTTTATCATTTATTTAGCTGTGTTGATTTGAGAAAGTTATCGATCTTTCTTTGCTTTAGGATTATATCACTTCTATTACACAGGGTTATTGGTGGGATAAATGCACCAATATATGAAAAAAACTTAGAATAGTACATGGCCCAGAATAAGAACTTAATAAAGGTTTGCTATTATTATCCTTATTGTCATTACTGATTATTTATTCTCTGCCAGGTACTATACTGTGTACTTTACAAGCAATAAAGTAAATTACTGAGATAATATTTCATATCTCATCTTTTTTCTACTGAGGACCCATCTGTAAAAATAAAGATTAATTTCATCTTTTTTCTGGAGAAGTGATCTGATAGAGCTTTGAGTTATGAGTCTGGTGCTCACGTGCACTGTGGTGGTGACAGATTTTGTGCCTCAGGCCCAACTTGGAGGCTTCTGTTGGTCTATAACAGGTATGGTGGATGTTATAGTACATTCCCAGAATGCTCATTCAGGATCAGGGCATTCCTTTCCCTGGTGTCAGGACTATTGGCTGGTGATGGCTCACAGCTGCAAGTTGCCTTTGACCAAAAGGAACTGCTTGCACCAAGATTACACACCCTCCCTGGGGCCATACATCAAATGGTGGTCATTGTAGAGAGACAAAGGTCCAGTTCTTTGCATCAATTTAAGACATCTCTGATGGGACCTCAGCACTCCAGAGTTCTCAGTGGGGGCAGCTGAAGCCTCTATTTGAACTTTTTTGCTATTCCACTTCTCCCCTCTGCCCTACCCTGCTGCCATGATTACTTCAGAAGCATTGTTCCTTAAAGCATACCCAGACAAATTTTCTGCACGAAGATTTCCATCTCAGAGTTGTTTCCCAGGACATCTGAGCTAAGATGGTTGGTGCAGGAGTAATCCAACCAAGAAGGTTCTAAGATGGGATTTTGGAGACAAGTCGTCTAGCCAGTGGCAATGATAATTCCATCATGAAGAGTAGGGGAAGAACATATAGTCCCTGGAAAGTTTTAACAGTGCAATTGTTAAAATTTTTACCAATGGTGAACAGGGAAGAGATACCATAGGAAGAGTAGGCACTGGCAGATGCAATATATCAGGTGTCTGAGAGTTCCTGGAAACGTAATCATTAATTAATAAGAAGGATAGAATTGCATGGTTCTCCTTGAGTGTGATCAATGGAGAAGAACAATGAAAGAATGAGGGTGATTGACTACTAATTTAGGAAGTGTAAAATTCAGAGGGCCTCCTTGGCAGAATATAGAAAAGGCCCTCCTCTCTCCGGTGGTTTGGATAGGGGAGGAGGGATGTCAGAATAATCTAAGGATCAGGCTGGGGACTGAATCACAAGGGTAGTGGAGTTCCAGAGAAGGCTGAATTCACTACCCTAGCAAGTCTCCTGTGAAAGTCTGACACCCTGTTTGGGAAGGAATGGAACCTTGAGACTTGGGAAAGGCATTTTTTATTTGACGTATTTGAAAACCTTGAAATCCCTGACCTCATTGAACCATTTGGGCTTACATAGGAGGTCCGCTCCTCCCTGTTGAAGGCCACCACTGTCTCATTGCTTGACAAAAATGCTTCTGAAAATTTTGACCAGAAAGGCAATGTGTACTGCCTGTGTGTCTATTCCTTTCACCCCTTTTGGCTTCAGACCAATAACAAGGGTCAAGCTATAAAATAACCAGCTGATGACTGCAAGGTCTTCTAAGGAAAGAAAGTCAAAATACCCTGGAGGAGATCCAGGACCTAGCAATGTGTACCAGCAGGAATCAGGAGAGGATGCACAGGACTGTGTCCCGAGGATGTTGGCACAAGCAGCAGGAAACCTTTGGATAAGGGAGAATTTATAGACATGGGGACATACTTCAGTAATACGGGATTTAAAGCCCTGCCAGTGACGTTGGAGGATAATGCCAACATGTTGGTAGGATGGTTCTTGGAAGCTTGCATGGCTCATACTAAGACATGCCCTCATTCATGGAAAAGCATAGAGGGAAAGATGAAGGGCTGAGAAAAGCAGCATGCTAGAAGGAATACACTATTTGAGGAAAACCCATCAATGAACTATGTTCAGTGGGTTCAGAGGGCTCAGAGGATACTTTGAGTGTCCACAATGATCAAGAATATGCTGCTTATAAGGATACCAACCTCACTGAAGCTCAATAATGGAAATCTTTTGTAGTCGAGGGCTAATAGTAGGAGTTATTTTTATAGAGCAGGGCTCCCAGCAATGGGACTTGACAGGATCCCAAAATAATAGAGGCCAAGTGGTGGCACTTAAACATCAGAAACAAGGTGGGTATAATATAATAGTAAATGAAAAGTCAGCTACTGGGGGCACTTAACCTACAGAGAGCTACAGAAATTGTTAATAGAACACAACATCCCCAGAGACAAGGAAGACAGCCAGCCCACCAGGATATTGTGTAATTTATACAATCAAAATAAATTAAGGATGGATTATTGGGAGGTCCAGGGTAATTGTTCAATTAAAATAGAAATAAAATAAATATTCCTTTTACACTTTTCATATCTGAGCAAGTTTTCTAAACTACAGCCCATTGACTGAAGGAGAGAATGAGTTACTAAGAGAAAAGATCCTGAAATACCATGGCAAAAGTACTCAATCCCTCCCTAAAAAGATCGATGACTATCTATTCAGGTAACCAAACACTGAGGAAAGAGAAATATCAAGATCTTTTGAGGACTGTGGATACTGATATCCCTTGACAACCAAGTAGAATGATTCAGCCACTTAATGAAAGACAGCCTCTGTCACTGGCCACACCAGTTTTGGCTCAACAGCTATAGGAACAAAGTAGCCAAGGAGACAAGGATGGAGGGTACACATGTGCCCAATAGCATGGGGTTCCTAGCATCAAGTCTTGTCTATCTTTTATTGCTGACAAATGTCTCACTTTCCTATAAAAAAACCAATGGCACCATCCCTTGAGAAGACCAAACATCCACTTAGTGGCAAGTTGATTACATTGAAACCCTTCTACTTACAAGGGATAATGATTGGTCTTGATTGTATTTGACACATACTCTGGGTATAAATTTGCTTCCCCCACCCCTAAAGTCTCAGCCAGCACTGTCCTATGGAATTACACATAGTATCACACTGAATCAAGGAACACACTTTAGAGCAAAGAAGGTACAGCAGTGGGCATATGAGAATGGGATCCAGTGTTCCTATCACTTATTGTACAAACCAGAAGCTGCTGGATTCAGCTGACATTTGGAAAGTTCACTGTGGTGTCAGCTTGGACATGAGTCCCCCTTCAAAGACTCTCTGCCACTGATAGTTACAATACATGGATCTGGAATCAAGGGGTAGAAGCAGAAGTGGACCAACTGTCATTAGTCTCAGTGACCTACTTGGGGAAACTGTAACTCCCACCTTCACAACGCTAGGCTCATCAGGTCTACAGGGCTGGGCTTGCACACAGGAAATACTTCTTTCTGACTAGATGTTTACTAGGGTGCCTCTTGGTACTCCTCTATCCAATTTTGAAAGTCAAATGTAGCTGTCATAGACCAAGAAGGACGTGGTGACGAGGGATTCAGACCCCTCAAGGTTGAGGGTCTGGGTTGCCCCACAAAATAAGCCACTGTTACCTGCAGAAGTGCAGATAAGGGTGAGAAGGAATGGGCAGCAGAAGAAATGATGAGTATCAGTGTGGCTCTGTTCTCAGGAGCTGCGGTCTGCCTTCTAACCTTCCTCGTGTAAGCTTCCCCTGGAAAGATGCTGACCAGAATTCTTGAGGACCTGTTTCCAAATGGAGTTGACTTAGTATTCGAATACAGTGGATCTGAGAGTGCAACGGGTGTTCACCATAGATGCCGTGGTGCGCTGCCCAGGACCAAGACACCCTTCCCTCAGATGCCAGGAGTGCTGGCCCCTGGCGGTGCACAGCAGACTCCCTCCCAGGAGCTGATCTTGGCTGAAAGGGGCTTCCTTGCTCTAAGTTACACCACCTCATATAGGCATCCTATATCCAATGGCTGGTAACACAGGACTACAAAAACGAGGTCCCCTTATCTCAACTCTGAACAACTATATAATGAGCCGTTATAATTCCAGATTCCCCAGCTGAGGCCTTTGTTACAACTGCCTTACAGTTCAACTTCTCCCGCTGTCCAATCCTAACTTCCTGTGCTCCCTCTGTGATTCGTGAGAGCACCTCAGAGTCTGTGGAAGTGGGTCTCTAGCACCAGAATAAAGGTCTTTGTACTTAACAGATGAAAGAGAAACTCCCCCACTCCAAATTTGCTCTTGACCTGAGTGCCTGAATTCTAAAGAAGGTTTGTCTGCATCCAAAGAATACAATTATATTAATTTTAATTATTTTTTTTTAAGATTTTTATTTATTTATCTTTAGAGGGGAAGGGTAGGAGAGAGGGAGAGAAATATCACTGTATGGTTGCCTCTTGTATGTCCCGTGCTGGGAACTGGCCTGCAACCCAGGCATGTGCCCTGACTGGGAATCGAACCTCGATCCTCTGGTTCACAGGCCCGCGCTCAATCCACTGAGCTACACCAGCCAGAGCCAATTATATTAATTTTAAAAAAAAAGAGAGAGAGACACAGAGATGCAAGGAAGAGTATGCCTTAAAGGAGCCCAAATTCTGATTTTCCCAAACAAGATCACTTACCGAGATACCCTGGACAGCAAACTCCCCCTAATACTTTCAGAATAAATTCATGTGTGAGCTTCATTAAGAGGGAAGAGTTTGTTTTCATACTCCGCACTTATAGGACAGCGTCACTCGTCTGGGGAAATAATATTCTGCTAAAATGTCTGAAAGGCTTTCAATGGCCCCACTGGCCTCCTGTATGGAGAAATGTACCTGAGACACCAACAAGAAAATCATCATAATGATAAAATAGAAACCTCTATAGAGTTCCCAATAAGTAGAACAGAAAACAGAGCTTGTGTCCAACCGCCTCTGTTTCCTAAATAGAATTTTTAACCTTGGCCAGGGTATTTGCAGAATGGCTTTATACTAACTCGTAACAGAGATAAAATCTCCCTGTTAAAATAGCTATAATATTAGTCACCTCAGGGGGATGCTATGAGGCACTGTAAAGCGCTTTGTAGTTCCTCAGATAACAGCAGAGATAATGCAGCAGCGTTATTATTTTTCAACTTGGAGGGCTATTTGGCTAACCCTCTGCGTGAACTTGCTCTAATAAACCATCTCAAAAGCCTTATATAAGATATAAGCTATAAATCCCACTGCCCACTTCATTCCAGTGATGACAGAGAAAACAAGATGACTACTTGCTCCCTGGGCCTCAGGAAGTGTCAGACCCCCAGCCTGAGGCGCAAGAGAAACTGAGCAATGAATTTCATACCATGCTTAATGGACATACCATGCTGTCCCCTGCCCCCAACCATTATGTCTATGGGCAAAATCTAGGCCCTCAATCTAGAACCAAGATGCCCACGATCAGACTCCAGCTGCCACCCCCTCCTCCTCCACCTCCTGCTCCTTCTCTACTTCCTCCTAACTAACAGAGACAGGGGTATATACATTATAGCTAAGTATATACAAAAATCCACACTCCCTATGCTGCGCATAGAGTTGTTCTAGAAAGCAAATGCCAAACAGGTAGGGCTGTGGGACCTGTTCTCACCCAATGATATGTGTCGCTTCAAAGCCTTAGTAAAGGTTAAAAGGAGTTGTATTTTTCCCACTCTCATCTGCTGACAAAATGCCAAGGGCTCTGGCATCTGAGGAGATGGTGAAGTCACTGAACAGAAATACTTCTGAGAACAGGAACATCCCCACAGAACTATTACAGGAACGAAAAATAGACCTTTATTCTGTTAAGCAGTGAAATTTGGAGGTTTATTTGGTACAATGTCTAGTGGTATCCTAACTCTACAAGAACACTGCCATATGTCACAAACTTTTCCGAGCATGTATCCTAGATGCTACTTTAATCCTGACATCAAGGCTACAAGTTAGCTATTACTGTCCCCATTTTAAAGATGAGAAAATGAGACACAGAAAATTTAAGCAAACTGTCCATGGTCCTATCGCTGGTAAACAGTACTGAGTTCAGTGGCGCATCCGTACGAGCCCCAAGATTCTGCCACCAGTTATCTTCCTTCCTTTCTCCTCAGGCTGCACCTCACCAGATCATGCACCTCATGAATAGTCTTACTGTTGGGAATGACTTTCCTTTCCTCAATCTTTCCTGTCAAATCCAAGAAGGCATTGCTGAACTTCCAGATGCTTCTAGAGCAGTCCTTCCAGATCAGGGTTCACCTCTCCTCTCCTCAACCACACCCTGTCCCCCACTTGTCCTCTGTCACCAGACAAGAATGCCCTCCCAAACGGGCCTCCTGGCAGAATGACTTGTCCATGTACAGGCATCTCCAATGAAACTTCCCACCTAGAAAGGCAGTGCTACCTCACCTAGCTCAGAGCTTCACACATTATCTGGCAGAAGCAGGTGCTCAGGAAATATTTATTGAGCTGAACACGTGCACATGAAATACAGAGAAGACAACAAGTGGTTGTTTTCCTCAACAAAATACTGAGAGAACTGCAAGACCCTTGTATCAAACCCAGAAGAGTATGGGTGGGAAAGGGGAGGCTTTCTCCAACTCACTGCAGCTGATCAGGGCGCTAATGCTGACCCCAGTTCCCAGCTCTGGTTATACACAAGGTGGGAGCTGGGTATTGATGGTCACATTTCAGAAGCATGGGACTGGAAGGGATCCTACCTAAAACTGCATCTACCCTCCACACCTTAGCCACAGCTGTATGATGGCTGAAATTCTACAGTAAAGGTTCTTTCCATGATAAAGATTGAACATTTTCATATATGTACATCCTGATACAAATGGGTTTGTTAGGCTCTTTCCGAAGAGTGGGCTGTGAAAAGGAAATAGCGTATGAGAACCTCAGCCTGAGGGATTTGCAGCTTAAGGAGTGAGGGGTCCCAATCAGCAATGAAAGGAGAGATGGGAAAAGAACAATGGGGCCTGGAACACCAGGCGTGCCTGCTACCTTGGTATGCCCAAGTGGGCTTAGTCTAAACTCAAGAATGGCCCCTCACGGGATTTAATCCTGTGGAAGGAAGAACCATTGACAGCCTCTCTCTGTTATTCCAACCTGAGTCTCCTTGAAAGAAGACTTGAAAACTCCTACCCTTGGCCAAGACTATCCACTAAGTGCCCTTGAGCAGCAAACTCCATACAATTAGTTTCTGGAGCTTCATTCACTATCTCCGTCAGTTTCGGGAGTTTCCTGTCACTGTCTCCCTCTAGTAGCAGATGATGAAGTATGAGCAACATAAAGCAATGAAAGAGCCGGAATTTGCTAAAATAATCCTGGTCTAAGATGTCCCAGGGTTAAAAGTTATAGCTGACCCTTAACAAACTATGAGGGGCTAAAACTGATTTGTTAATTATAGATAGATAAATCAAAGTAAAAACAAAAATTCATCAACCCTTCTTCCTAGTCTAGAGGCCGTGAAGAATGTAAAATAAAATAAAATAAAATAAAATAAAATAAAATAAAATAAAATAAAAATTGCCACATATCATCTGCTGTAGCCCCAGCCTCCCTTTCCAAATTTCCTATGACAGAATGAAGAAAGTTACTTGTAGTAGTTGTCATTTCTTTGACTAGTATTTTTTCCCAAAATATTCCACCATAGTTGCTATCTTCTGAATCCTACCCTCTATTGTATCAGGAAGTGGGAGTTTACATAAGACTGCCTCTACAGTACAAACCCAGGTGTGCTGTGAAGTCCCCGATGGCTAAATTCCTTCTCCTCCCACCTCATTACCACCACCTTCTCCAACTGAACCTGTGATTTCATGCTTAGAGCATCATCCCCTCTGGCTTAAACCGAATTCCAGTTCAAGATATAAATCCCCGTAAAAGGAAAATCCCTAAAACCATTAAATGAACTGAGACTATAAAAGTCAGCTTTCATTAATTCAACTCTGCAACAAGTAATTTCTTCAGCTCCTACTGTGAGCTGGACACATTGATTTGATACAAGTAACACTTGGTTTTAAGTCACAAGGTGAAGGAGGGGGACACCAAGGGAAGTCTGAGAAACAGCCGCAGCCAAGACGAGCCTAAGAAGACATGACAGCAGATGGCAATGTAGTATCCTGAATGGGATCAGGGACAGAAGACAGATATTAGTCATCTAAAATCTCAATAAAATATGGACCCTACATAATAATGATGTATCATATTAGTTCATTAATTATCGTACATGTACCATACACGGTAAGGTGTTAATCATAGGAGAAACTGGGTGTAGAATATTTGGGAATCCTCTGTGCTATCTTACCATTTTTTTTTCTGTAAATCTAAAACTATTCTAAAACTAAAGTCTATTGTAAAAAAGAAAAGAAAGGAAGGCTGAGACCACCACCAAGACTGGCAGAGGCATCTATAACCTTTCCTTTTCCTAAAGTGTCAGAATTTCCTTTAAATCACCTCTTCCCTTAACCATAGTAAACAGTATGGGATTGATTCCATTCCAGCTCCAGTGAAGAGCTCTGATTGGTTTAAGCCAATCAGTATACATTACTCACCCTGGCCACAGTGATTGGTTTAAAAATGGGTATGTAACCAATGAGAGCAGTGGGATTCTAGGTAGTGCTTGCTGAGGCCTAAGGAAAGAAAAGCTTTTACTCTTCCTCTGGATCTTCCTTAGAATGTGAGGCTTCTGAGCCTGCAGCCATCTTTTACCATGAAGAAACTGAATCACAGAGACACTATGAGACAGCTCACATTCTAAAGGAAACAAAGCTGAGAAACAGGTCCTGGTGCCATTGTTTGAGCTTCCCAGGCTATAATTGCTTCTGAGGACAGCACTGCATTTGTATTTTTGCCACTGGCAACATGAAAAATTCTCATTCATCTTAGGGATGTTCACAGTTCATGGTATTGTCCATGGTGGCCTCCTGACTGAGCAGGGAAGGGCACACCCAGAGAGGAGTTGCTGCCATGCTGAAATCAGTGGGCTTCATGGCAAAGCCAAGTTCATTTCAAGGGGCACACTTTTCACAGCATCATAGTGCTTGTGGATAAGTTTAAAATGGAGCAACAAGAAGAGTGGGGTAGTTTTCATCATAGGCCCCTCTATTTTCTTTCTAAAAGGTCTATCACCATCAAGTTATGTTCCAGTTTCACACAAGACTAAGTGCAGGTCAAAAGGTCAGGCCTTATTTGTGTTCGGCATTGAGTCAGAAATGTTAATAAAAGGCTGGACCTCCCCAGACGTGGAGGCAGGCCACTGCCCTCTTGTTCTTCCTGTACCCCCAAAGCTTAGCATACCAGCAAGTGTCTAATGAGGGCTCAACAAATGAATGCTGAATAAGATAAATTGCTGCCAGCTGCCTTTATACAACAGTAGACTAAATTTCTAGATTCAAAAAAACCATTCTGTTAAAACTGCACATCTGATCCAGTGTCTTCCAAACAGAAATGCTGAGGCAAGTCACAGGACCGGACATCCAAACCCAACATTTTAAAGGGGAACTCAGTGGATTTCTCAGGACTCATGGCCTGAGCAATGAGATGCTGTCACACTGAGGCATATTTGCACTCTTCAGAAAACTGGCCATGTGATTCGAGAAAGCCTTTCGAAGATGACCAATCTGACATGCCACTTTCTGTCACCAACAGCACGTTCCAAAGTGCTGTGCTGGCTTAGAGCTGCTGGTTCAGACTGATGAGTGAGGAGTTTGCTGCTCTGTCATGAGCTGCATCTCGATAGACAGGAAGCAACTTTTCAAAAACAGTGATGCAGGCCGGTGAAAAAGAAAGTAAGACAGAACAGCAACAGCCACCTTTCCTTCCATCTGAACTTGCTGAGCCAAGAGAGTGAGCCCATTTTTCTGCTGCTCGAAAGCAGTGGCTGTTGCCTTAATATCTAGAGCATGTGGGGCTCTTGATGTGCCCATGACTGTGGCTTCTGTTTGCTGATTATAAATCCTGAACAACAGGTACATGAGAGTTTCAACCTGGCTTTCCACAATGTTTGAGCTTTGTGAACTGTTTTGAAATGAACTATCTTACTGTTATAATCAAATGCAACCAGATTGGTCATTGAATCACCATATTTGAAGGATTTGTTTAAATAAAAGTTGGGAGTCACTTATCCAGCCATTATCTACCTATTCAACCAATCTTTCTTCCTTCCTTTATTCATTCAACATCCATAGTATCTACTATGTATTGCAGTGTTTACATGGTACCAGGGGATACAATTGCTTAGGCTGACCTAGACCCATCGGATCAGTCTCATCCCTAAAAGTTCCACCCTCATGAATCTACCTTCACTGTAGTATTATTTCCATACTGACTATCCCCTTGCCCTGCCAACTCTTGATGGATAAATGTAACTGGTGATTTTTTTAAACACATTTACAAATTCTGTGATACTCTTCTCTTCAGAGAGTGGAACCTAAATCCCTTTCCCTTGAGAATAGACTGGACATAATGACTTGCTTCTAAAAAATAAAATATGACAGGTGAAGTGTGTGTCTTCTAAGACTAGGTCTTAAAATGCTTGGGCCTCCTCCTGGTTCTATCTCTTGGAACACTTGCTCTGAGGGAAGCTAGCTACCATGTTGTAAGGACAGTCAAGCAGCTCTATGGAGAGGCCCACATGGTGAAGAACAGAGGTCTCCTGCTACAAGTCAGCAAGGAACTGAGGCTACTGAAGACTGCCATATGAATGAGCCATCTTGGAAACGTATTCTCTGACCCTGTTGGATGACTACAGCCCCAGCTACCATCTTGACCTCAACTTTGTCAGATGCTGAACCAGAATCATCCAGCTAAGACACTTCTGATGTCCTGACCTTGAAACTATGTGGTAGTAAATATTTGTTGTTTTAAGCCCCTAAGTTTTGGAGTAATGTGTTATGCAGCAATAGATAAGTAATACTATGACTGTCCAACAATCACAGATTGTATGAATGTAGTCGATTGACATTCCAGATCCTTTCCAAATTTCTTCTAGAGTACCTTCCTGTACACAGACACTGGAAAGCTGAAAACTGCACTTCTGAAACTTCCTTGCAACTAGGGTTACAGATGTGATTTAGATTCTACCAATCAAAATGCGCTTTTATTAGATATGGAAGGGTCAGGTATGGAAAGGCTTATTTCTTTTGCTTTCTAGCAAGCAAACTTGTGGAAGGTTTTTTTGTTTTGTTTTGTTGTTTGTTTATTTGTTTTTCAGCTCCAGCAGAGGTCCCAATATCCAGTTACCAGGAGTACCAAGAGTCAGGATTCAGAGCAATCCTTTTGTGGATTGCAATGGGCCTGAGGTAGCTCTGGGGCTGACGGTTGTAGGGGCAGCAAGAGGGTTTACAATCCTGGGCGTTTACTGATCTTGGCTGCTTCCTACTTGTGGATATGGGGCCATAATTTTGAAACCAGCTGCTTAAGTGGGAGCTTCAAAATAAGACATGTGACTTCTTGTCACAGAAAAAGTAGTGGTTCTTTTGGTGGCATAATTCCATAGTAGGACTTTTGGAGATATTGCAAATTCAACTCAGAGTCTGTTTTGCCACTCCTATTGAATTCAGTAACTTTTTTTTTGCCCTCTATAAGCTCCCTTCTTTTTATACAGTCTCTTAAACCAAAAGCCAACACAGTTACTGATGAGGCATCATGATAGAAAGGAAAGTATGCTGGGCTAGGGACCAGAAGACTCAAACTCAAGAACTGATTGCGTTCTTGTTGGGCAACTTGGACAACTTATATTGCCTCTGGACTCTTGTTTCCTTCTACAACTGAGATAATAATACAGCCCTTAACTACTGTACAAGTTATTTTGAGGATTAAAGTGTTCTACAGCTATTAAGTGCTACGCAAATGTAGGGGCCATTATCTACCTGGATACTACTTTCCATGAGAGCAGAATACAAGGGAAAGGTGAGACAGCATACAACACAGGGGTGCAATATGAGAGGCAGGTAAAGGAAAATGGTGTTGGTACAAAGCACATACGCATATAACCTTAACCCACACAGAGAGCGTTGCCCTCGGAGATAATGAAGCTTTTGTTCCTCTCTGAATATTCACTTGTGCCAGGACTACTGCTGCATTCCCACCAGGACTGATTTTTCTGGGCTGATTATAGGACTGCAATAACTTCAATCATCAGAGTGAGTGGTTTTATTATTAGATAACCAGTCATTCACCCGAGATTAAGTGGTTGTCAATCAAATTGAAGCTTGTATGAACCATCAGCTCTGGAGATGTGTGATCTATCCTGGCACACCCTTGCCCCATAAGGGGTCTTTTTCTGACTATTACTGCTAGTAGCAAGATGCTCTTTTACTTCATATCACGCACCTCCCAGTGAGTTCATCATGAGGGTACTGACATCCCATATGTGAGAGGGGACAGAAACAAAGAAATGCTTCAAAATCTCTTACTGCCTGGTGTCCCTTCTGAACAGCTTCCTGGGATTTACTTTAAAGCACCTAAGCATGCTTAGAAAAGACTTCTCTTCACTTTGGAGGACAGCACATCACAGAAATGTTCATCAGATGCCTGTATATGTCTTACAAAAATAAAAAAGAGCATTGCTTCTTAAAGTCGGCAGCTGCATCTTACTCCCTATCTACCCCAGGAGCAAGCACAATGCCTGGCACACGGTAGACACTCAGTACACATTTACTGAGCTCAATTAAGTTAAAGCAATGTTGGTGTTCAGGTCGAGTCCCAGCACTGCTATAAAGTGGCATTTTATCATCTTTATATTAACCTGACCTTTGCCCCACTTTTGGTCCTAGTATTTAATAGTTACACATTTTTATCTTATAACTTCTAGCAGGGCTGTGGAACCTCTTGGCATCTCTGGGCCACACTGGATGAAGAGTTGTCTTGGGCCACACATTAAATACACAAACACTAACAAAAACTGAGGAGCACAAAAACAGTTTTGAGTGAATTTACAGTTTCGTGTTGGACTGTATTCATAGCCATCCTGGGCTGCACGTGGCCTGCAGGCCACGGGTTGGACACCTCTGAAAAGTCACTCCTTTGTGTTCGGCTCTATGAGTTTGGCAAATGCCCACAACTGTGTAACCACCAATGTAATCAATGTAACAGAGTTTTGTCACCTTAAAAAGTTTTCCTGTGCTTCTGAAGTCATTGCATCCTCCACCTGTAGTTCCTTGCAATCACTGATGTGTGCAAACATGAGTTTTCATTCACTTCAGTAAACAGCTATGAGTGGGATTGCTAGGTCATGTGATATACATATGTTTACAGCTCTTTAAGAAACTGCCACACTATTTTGCAGAGTGGCTGTGCTATTTTCCATTTCCACCAACTGTGTCAGAGTTCCAGTTGCTCCATATCCTTGTCAGCACTTGGTACTATTAGTTGCTGGTTTTTGTCAGGCTTTCTAACAGGCATGCAGAGAGGCAGTGATGCAGTGATGCGGTGCATTATTATATGTGGAATGTTGAACAGGGGGAGGAATGGAAGAGGACAAACTCAGATTCTTATATAGGTAGGAATTTTGTAATAATTAAATCAGTGATGACCATTCAGAAGGAATTCCATTGATATGGGTCTATTCATTCCCTTGGTTGGAGGAAGAAACTTGGATGTGAATTTTCTAACCAGATGCCCTCCACCCCCACTGCTTTTGGTTTAATGGTAAAAGAATTCCTGTCACTAACAGGATTTTTGAGACCTACATTCCCTTTCCAGTATATAACAAACAAAGAGAGCTTTAGTGAGCTACCCACTTGTGTTTCCAGGAAAGCTTCAAAGCTAAAATTGTTTTTTGATATTCTCCTGGATACACAGTTGAATCTCATATATTTTACCCATACTTTGTACAGTATTGTGCACACTGTAAGAGATTGATATTCAATAGAAATACACTTTGCCTTTCCTCTGGAACGTCTCTGGCCAATATGGTACACGCCTACTCACATGGCTTTTGAGCCCTTGAATGTGTGGCTAGGGCCACATTTTAAAATTTTAAAATGAAGCAGTGTACAAAAGAAAGAATGTAAAATATCTCATTAATCTTTGTATTTAGGTTAAATAAATACATTACTAAAATTAATTTCACCTGCTTATTTTAATTTTAATGGAGCCACAAGAAAATTTTAAATTACATATGTAATTTCATATGTGGCTTGCATTACATTTCTATTAGGGAACACTGATACAGAATATAGGATTAGTTCTAAAGAGAGTTAAATTTAAATTATATCTCCAAGACCCATGGGGCACTTAAAAATCTAGTGTTACTTTTAAATAAGTATACATCATTTATTAAGTTTAGTAAGGTAAGTTATATATTTACTGATTAAATACTGGGTTTAAAAAAACTCATTCATTCTATATCAGTATTCTCCAAAAATGGATGTAACAAGTCTAATCATATTTATACACCTGAAACTAATATAATATTGTATGTCAATTAATTGTATTTTACTAAGCATAAATTAAAATGGGTATATCAATTTTAAAGGAAAACTATTTTAAAAATAAAAATAGATAATAAAAGTCAAAACATTAAAAATAAAACTAATCAAAAATAAAAATTAAAAACAACTTTAGCTCTTTAAAAAGCAGGTATGGAAATTAAAAAAAATCCAAAAACTGGCAGAAAATATTTGCAAAGTAGTTATCTTACTGAAGACTTTTATTCAGAATATATAAAGTATTCCTAATTGAATACTATTAAGAAGTCAAGCAATTTGGTTAAAAATTGGGCAAAAAATCTGAACACACACTTCACCAAAGAGCTTACATGAATGAAAACGAGCATATGAAAAGATGCTCATCATTAGTCATTAGAGAAATGCACACTCTTACTTAAATGACTACTATTAAGAAGACTGACAACTCCAGGTGTTGACAAAGGTGTAACAGCTGGAACTCTCATGCACTGATGATGGGAATGGAAAGTGGTACAGCCACCTTGGAAAAACCATTTGGCAGTTTCTTATACAGTTAAACATGTACTTACCATACAATGCAGAAATTCTAATCCTGAGTGTTTACCAAGTGCACACAAAGACTTGTAGTAGAATAGTAGCTCTAGTCATAATAGCCCCAAACTGGAACCAACCAAAATTTCCATCATGTGCATCAATATGTAGACTATCTACATGAAATACTACTTAACAATAAAAAGAAACAAACTACTGGTACATGAACCAACTGGATGAATCTCAAAAGCATTGTGCTAAGCCAAATTCTAGAACAAGAAAAACTAGTGATTGAAAGCAGACTACTGGTAGCTAGGGGCTGAGGGTAGGAAAGAAGATTGATCAAAAAGAGGCAAGGAAGAACTTTTGGAATGATGGAAATGTTCTCTATTCCATTATGGTGGACTGTATACATTTGTTAAAACTCATTGAATTGAATGTTATATTTAACTATGAATGTATGATTTACATACAATAAAATCAATAGAGCTGATTTAAAAAGTAAAATCAGCCCTGGCTGGTATGGCTCGGTGGGTTGGGCATCATCCCACAAACTGAAAGTCTGCTGGTTCAATTCCAGGTCAGGGTGCATGCCTGGTTTTCAGGCAAGACCCCCAGTTGGGGGCGTGTAAGAGGCAACCAATCAATGATGCTTCTCTCCCTCTCTTTCTGTCTCCCTCACCCTTTCTCTAAAAGTAAATAAATAAAATATTTTTTTAAAAAGTAAAATTGGTAATAAAATTATCAATGACAAAGTGAAGGAATAGAAATTCTCATAACTTGCTGGTAAAAATTCTCACACATTGGTAGAGCAACTTGGATAGCAACTTGGCACCATCTAGAAAAGTTGATGATAAGCCCAGCACAGTATCCAGCTATTCTACTGAGTATATTTTCTTTGAGGGATTCCCAAAAATGTACATGTTGAGATATGTACAAGAGTGTGTGCCCTATAGGCATCAACACAGGTCTCAAAAACATGGCTAAGATTTTTAAAAATTAAAAATAGCACATGTTATTTTTGTAAATTTTGAGAAATACCAAAAATATTAAATACTACTATAAATACACTGTTGTGTAATGTATGTGCACAAATCTGGATAAGTGTGGATAAGTAATAGAACCTCAACTCTAGGATACTCTAGGGCAGAGGTCAGCCTTTACAGGCAGGAATAGGAAATGGAGGATAAATAGAACATATATTTTAAACATATGTTAAACATACATTTTAAGCATCTATAATTTATTACTCTAAAAGATAATCTAAGATATTTATGATAAAGTTTTAGTATTTTCTTCTGAAATGGAAATATGGGTGTTTGTATTAATCTCTGTGCTTCTATGTACATTGAAAATATTTCCTTTCTTAAGTAAAGAATAATTTTTAAAGTTATCTTTAACCACAACATATAGGTAAAAACCATAAGGAAAGGGGACTTTATACTCAAGGAAAGAGAAATATTGAATAATTACAAAATTATTTTGTTTAAAACTTTTAAAGAGATAAGAAGAAGAGATTAAACAAGAGTAGAAACTTGTGAAACAAAAATGAAGAAATGTAAAACTAGAACTGGGAGATTTTTTAAAAGCAATTAAAATTTCACAAATGAAAAAAATATGGTCATTGGAATTAAAAATAATAGATATAAAAATATTATTAAAATTAATAATAGTATATTAAATAGGACATGAAATAAAAAAGTTAGTGAATTGGAAGTTAGAACTGAGGAACTTTTGAATAATACAGTGGAAAAATATAAAGGGATGAAAATTATGAAAAAATAAAGGTATATAGAGGAATTATTGAGAAACTTCAAGAATGTGTAATAGAATTTTCAGAAAGATATAATGGCTATGAAGTTTCATAATTGCAGAAAAATGAGTCATCACATTGAAAAGAACAAATGTTACACAAGCAGATAAGTAAAATTAAATTAGCATCCATACATACTGTAACAAAATTGCAGACTATCAAAGAAAGAGAGCTAAGGAAAACAAAGAAAAATTATCCAGAAGAAATGACAATTGGTTAGCAGCAAACACGTTGCCAACAAGAGATGCAAAACAATGGAGAATATCTCCAAAGTATGGTGGGAATATCTAGAATTCTTTTTCCTAATTAATGAAAGAGTGGGGAATAACAATATTTTCAGGTGCTTAAGAGAGTTTTTACCTATAGATATCTGAAAGAAAGGATGTACTTGAGCAAGAAGAGAAGTTATCCTGGAAGATAAGAGTGGAACAATAAGAACAATAGTCAACAAAGACAATGGCAAAATTTGTTTAAAAACCTAAATATGTTTTCATTACTACGACGACTACTACTACTAATAATAACATTAACACAAAATACATCCTCCAAAAATACAGAAAACACTTTGGTTAAAGATGTAAAAATCATCCTGAGTTCCAAGGACATCTCATTTTTGAACAATGTGTTAATGTCAATAGTTTAGAAAAGAAACTAAAAAAATAAAATGGGTCTTACAATTAAAAAAAAGACTCTCATATTAAAGAATGCATAAAGACCAAATGCAGCATATACACTTTTTTTGCCAGTTTAAGTTCTGTGTGCCATACTAAGGGCTGCTCACAGTCTGACTGTAAGGATGGTATGGGTGCATATGGCAGATAACCTGATCTTAATAAAGCCTGCAAAGCAAGATTGCCCCAACCAATCTAAATCTTACATATATTTTAATTATAGTGAGTAATCTCCTGAAATAATACTATCAGTTGTTATATTTATATTTAACATGGTGACTGAGAAACTTAACTCTCAACCTACCTGGTGAGCCAGCACAGAACCAAAGAGTATAACTGGAGTTTCTTACAAACCCTTAGATACTGCAGGCATGGTGACTGGAGATGAGTTTCATCTAAATGCCTTACCATTCACCATAAAAAGGAAACCTCAGCATGCCCCCCGCCTCTTTTTTTGGCTGCTCTCTCCTAACAGAAAGCTTTAAGCTCTTTCTCTGTCACCTCTGAGGTCGTTAACAGCGCTCAGGAAACACGTGAACGGGAGCTATAGGAGAGAGGGTAGAGCATGTGCTGCCACTTGGGAAAACTACAATTAGGATGTACAGGCAAACGCGGAATTCTTAGAAATTTCACTTCAAACAAAGATGAAACCACATTATCATGAAGAGAAGTGGTAATGAGTAATTTGATGCCATATATATATACACACACATACATATGCAATTTATAATATGTAAGTGTGGTTATAATTATGGTTATAAAAATTGATAAACACAGTCATTGAAAACTTGGAAATGAAAGCAGGAAAAGAAAACCAATATCTTGACATGACATTTATCGTTTTGGTTTATTTCCTTCTGGTATTTTCTTCCTATGTGTACTTTTTCCATGGTTGTAATCATAGCATTTATAAATGTTTTTATGAGGATTTAAATCACACAATTTTCCATGTTGCCAACTTTCACAGCTATCATATTTAATGACTCTTCCATTATGGGCAAGTACCATGATTTATTAATCCAATCACCTACTCTTAGACATTTTAGCTAGATTATATTTGACCATTATAAAAATCAGTTCTGTGAACATCAAGCTTATAGCTGTTTTCCATATCTGGTCGATTTTCTTATGATACATTCCCCAAAGTGGAATTACCAGAATCAACAAGCATGAAGGTGTTTATGATTTTTAATATATATTGCCACAATATATTCCAAAAATGTTGCAATTTTCAGTGACACCAGCGTAAGTATTTCGATCCATCTGCCAGTACAGACCATGAGCATATAAACTTTAAAGCAATGTGTCAGTGGATGATCCCTGGACTGGCAGTATTAACATCACGTGGGGACTGATTGATTGACCCATGCTTCTCAAATCCACAGCATCAGCATTGCCTGGGAGCCTGTTAGATGTACCGATCCTCAGGGCCCACCCCAAAATCATTGGAGCGTGGCATGCTGGGATAGGGTTATGGAATCCGTGTTTAGCAAGCCACCTAGATAATGCTGATAGATGCTAAAGTTTGAGAACCACTTGTCTAATGGCCTGTTTGGATAAGGGCAGGGTCCAGTGTCTCTGGCGCACAAATGCCTATACAATATATTTTATATAAATTATATATTATATATATTACAATATAGCCCATAATATATATTTAGTAATTTATGGTTGGAACCATAGTATTTGCACACTTTTTATTTGGACTTAAGTCATACTTTTTCATGATGCCACCTTCACAGCTATCATTTTTAATGATTATTCCATTACGGAGATGTGCTATAATATATTAAACCTATCACCTACCCTTGGGTGTATGTGTCGGTATATATGTATACACACACACATTTGTGTATGTAAACAAACTGAAAAGTACATAGATGCATGGATGTGGACAGGTAGAGACAGAGATGTTGGCTAATTTCATGATGGCGAAGTGTTGAATGGTACTAGTGAGAATAATCATAGTTCCTAATTTTTTACCTAGTGATTGCCTAGAATAATGACTTTAAATGTTGATAAAGTGCAGATGTTTTGATCTATAGAAACTTTTTAAAAAAAGAATTGGCTGATTGGTAAATGACTAACTTGAAAAAAGAGACAAAACTTTTGTCTAAGCATAAGGAGGGACCAGAAAAGTTATTTAAATACAATCATGCCTAGGAGAATGACTAAGGAAAACTTCACCTTAAATAACTGAGAAATAGAAAGCTAACATTAGATGATGCTAAAATGGCAGATGACTTCACTTTCACTGCTTTTTTTTTTTTTTTTTTAACCTGGGATTTGAGAGAATGCTGATGAGGAATCCACAGCTTAGGAAAAATTCTAAGCCTCTGTGGGTCTGACGATCGACCATAGACTGGTTAACTAACTGGGGTCATTCCACCCTTCTTTTGCACAAAGTACCCCTAAAGCCCTAGGTAAACCTCCTCCAGCCTTCAAATAGCAGCAGTTCTGATAAATATATATAAATGCCCCCAATTACGTTATTAAAGTTTGTGCTGCGAAGAGGAGTATTTCCAAATTCCCGAACTAAGTCTCTTATGGGAATCGCTTGACTTTTGGGGGCAGTGAGAGAGCTAGTGTAAAGTCCAATTACAATCCGGTGCCTACAAGGATTCCACTTTCCCAAAGCACCCAAGACTTGTGCTAACATAATTTTAACTCAAAGGACAGCAAAAATGGATTACAAGAATCCTCATGTGGAAGGATGTTACATCGGCAAAGCCATAATGAGAGTGAAGCAGGAATTCTAATTGTATTTGCTATGTTCCACAGTTTCCTTGACCCAGGTCTCACAGTGCTTCTTTGAAGATTGTGACACAACCAATGAAAGTTATATTAGTGGGAACCAGAAAAAGAAGGATGACATAGTTTTTGTAAGTTGTATGAGTTTGCTTAAAGTTGTATGAAGAGTTTATCTAATTTTTCACATGCTGCAGACATTTAAAAGGAAGATTTATTTGGATTTTTTTAAAACACTGAAATGGTTGCTTAGCAACTGTTTTCTGCATTGCATGATGCTGTTATGATTTCCACCTGCTGGAGAAAATCATCAATAAGATTATTTCTTTGCAAATCAGAAAAGTAGGAAAACGAGTCGGTGAGCCAAATGAACGTATAGATACACTTGCAATATCTCAAAGACACATATGCATTCACTTTATTTAAAAAATAGATGTTGTATTTTACAAAATGCACTTTAACAAAATTTAACAGTAGCATAGGCTTCCCAAAATGAGGCTTGTTTCAGTGCAGTATTCTGTATGTTTCAGTACACTTTCTGTTGTAACTCAAAAGAAACCAGAAACAGCTTTATGTTCAGACAGAACATGCAGATGCCTGTGTGTTGTAATCCAAGGGATAACCCCAAAAGTCCTGCTCTTCCCCTAACCTCCTACTGACCTGCGGTCCCTAAAGTTACCACCCTGGGAGGCAGTCTCTGAGTTCGGAGGTTTTATTCCAAGGTCCCTCTTACCTGATGCGTCATCTGGGAGGGCTAACGCTTTAGCACCTTGTGATGTGTGCTGTCATCATGTTATGCGTTGGGGCTTGCAGCTATAACGTCTAAGAGATTTACCTGCCCCACAAGGCAATTGAAGGTAGGCCTGTTGCCCTCTTGGTTCTTCTCCCTTCTGCCTCCTAACTGACCCTGGCATCTACCCAGGCGGTCTTGCGTGGTATAGCATGCTTTCTATTTCTAGAGATCTGTGATGATAAACTTCTTCATTTATGAAAGTCATTGTTGTGTCTGCATGTCTTACCACACGTAACTTTTTAAAATCTTGGGTAGAAATTTTTAGAACACTAGCTATGAATCTAATAATGTCATTATTTCACATAATGATAAATATAAATAATTTCAGAATATTTTCAACAGCTATAATGTGATATGGACATAACTGATTTCTTCAGTGACAAAATCACAGGTCCTGCCAATTCTATTATGCTTTTGCCTATACTCATAACTGAAGAGAATGTTTTCTAAAATTTCAGACAGAGACTAGTAAAAATTAAAAAATGTAATTCTTCTCATCTAAATTCACAGATCCCTGAATTGTATGACCTGCAGATCTTCAGGTTAGAAACCCTGTAAACAGTTGTAACTTGTTTTGTACTGCTTACGAAGCCAGTGGCTCTCCGAAACTTAGGTCAGACTTGGGTTCTAAGAGTTCCCGAAACTTCCCTTCTAGACAACTACTGAGGAACAAAGGTTAATGACATCACCAAGAATGTTCACTACCCCAAACACACAAGGCTTCTTATGAGTAATTGTTTAGAATCAGAACACCCACGAACCTACTGACTGTGGTTATTTGCATGTGGAGCCAGGGTGTCATGCAGATGACAGACAAAGGTGAGAGGGAAATTGCTCCCTTTTACCTTTGTACATGCCCATATCTATAGCTATAGTCGTATCGATATCCATATCTATTTATCAACATCTATTTTTATGCTGATAGACATATATTTAAACTAAGACCATATGAATGTAACACCTGTTCAAAAAATCTTTCAGAGAACATCTCCATGGCTTTACCTAGCACCTGCTAACAGGTAGAATGAGTTCATTACTCACACCGTATAAAGATAAATGTTTGCTTACGAAGCAATATTGCCTAAGGCTTCTTCTGACCAGAAACATTGTTAGATGTTTGTTTTTACTGAAGAAGATAAAGACAATCACCAGAAATAAGTGTTTTCAGGGCAGAGGCAAGAGATATAAACCTTATATTCATGAATTTTAAAGGGAGCCACCTACAAACACATTTATTTTGAGCGGACTACCACAACTTGTAAAACGACTCTGCTCAGTTGACCATACAACAGTTGATTGTAATTACCTGTGAGGGGATTGTCCGCAGTGCATATGACATGTGACAAACGCCAAGTCCTGAGCCAGCTTCCCTAGACAACAACCCTTCCCTCTTCATTATCTTAACCTCGATCTCCACCACTTCTCTCCAACTGTCTGGCCATTGTGTGCTTAGGGATGCAAATTAAGTTCTACATGACACTAAGCAAAACACAAGTAGGAAGGTAACTCTGTCACTGAAAAGATCAGGCGGCACAGTATGAAACCAAATATAACTGACTTTTGGTTTATCTGAGGCTTTGAAACACTGAGTCCTTGATAAAAAACAGTCAAGTGTAGGTTGTAAAGACTTAAGAGAATAGAAAACAACCAGTAGCTGGTCTTCTGGCAGCCGTGCTGGGAGTTGAGTCTTTGTATGGATGGGCTCAAAAACCTTTCAAGCTTTTTTATTGATTGTGACACTGATTTTCATATTTTTATTTAGTACTAGACCCCATCATTGCCTTCCAAGCCCAGCCTAAGGCCCCCATCAATACCCATTTCTTTCGGGAAATCTTGAAGAATCATACCCCTAAGGCACACACTTGAACTGGCCATTTTATTCATCTCTTTCTAAACACATGCAATCTTCCCAATAAAAATAGGAACTCCTCCAGAAGAGAATCCAGTTCTGTGTTAGAGTTCTCTCATTGCCAAGATCTAACACACAGCAGAGCTTAAAAAATATTTGATGAAAACATGCAGGGAATTAGATAAAATCAGGAGGCTGTTGGAATGTGTAGAGTGCTAAATATGTGCATACATTCAGAAATGAGATGATGTGTGTTCGGAGTCTCTGGCATTCCTTGCAGGTATATGTTATGGCTACAGTTCAATTTTCAAAATAGGCTGGGCAATTTTAACACTAGCTAAAAAAGCCAGATTCCACTACCGCCCAGATGATCTTCCATCACTTAGTGATGTGCACCGAGGACCAGTCTGGTGCCTGAACTGTTGTTACTTTGGTGAAATGAGTAATAAATATTATTTCAAAAGCTACAAGTTAATAATTATTTTATTTTGCCTAAAATAGTAGCTGTTTTCTAAAATTTCAAATAATTTTTATGTTTTCAAGGCCTTCTGACATTTATTTATATAATAATCCTTTAAAGAGGCAAATTATATTAAAATTAGCCTGAGTAATGGAAAATTCATCATCAGTATTTAGATTCTCATGGCAAAATGAGACAAAAATTATTTTGTTTAAAAATACCCTGTATTCAAATCTTCTATAATACTATAAAAGACTCCATGAAGACAGTGTTCATATTTTAAAAGCACTGCAGGCAGTCTTCTGTAAAGTTCTTGGGGTTATAAAGTAAGATCTAAATTAACTAAGTGTTTGGCAAGAAAAAGTGACAGACTGGTTTCTGTCCTTCATTGAAAACCAGCCAGAAACATCATTTAGCAAAAATCACCACAGAAAATGCACCCTTGTGATCAATGAAGGGAATTTCTGCTTCATTTTCTACCAAGATCTTAGTCTCACTGGCCCAGAAGAGAGAAGTGTGGAAATTGGGAGGGGGTATTGCTAGGGAGTCTGAAAAGGAGACAAATATCAAGAAAGCAAAATGGAGGAGGAGAAAGAGGAAAGAAGAAAGGGGAGAGAGAGGAAAGAGAAATAGAAGGAAAAGGTGTGAGAAAATAAGAAAAGAAATCTATGTATGTGTTAGAGGACAGTGAGTATAGAACACAACCATTGGCTACACTTTTTGACACCAGACAGCTGTGACTACAATGCTAAATGACACCCTGACCAGATATGACCTGAATTCACAATAACTTCAAAGAGAGATTTTCAACCAAAGACGCTTTACTGGGAGCTACCAGAGACATCAGACCTGAAAGGGCATCTCTGGGTTTAAAAAGGCCTTGTTCAAAGAGGTAGGCGAGCAGGGCCCTAGAACTGCCTGAGCGGAGGAGGCCCAGAGAAGCCAGCAGTGGGGCATGAAGAGGAAGCTCCTCTCTGGACATGCCAGATGCCTCAACTAGCATAGAAGTGTCGGCACCTGACGATAGGCGGGGCTGGTTGATTCAAGGCTGGTTAATCAAAGTGATTGAAGTTGAAAAGTATAAAAAATGATTCATGGGTAACTTAAATGTTTTATTTTAAATAAATACATATCAAGATGCATTCCTCTTCCATCTCTTGATGAGGAGTCGGTGTCTTTCTCTGAGCACAAGTCCACTGACTAGCACCCCGCCACACCATGTGCAACGCCCCCACCACGCCACGGCACAGATCTCCTGTTTAGCTTTCTTTAACATGGAGCCAAAACTAATAAGGAGAAATTATGGAGCAATCTGAGTGTGAAATCTTTCTAATCATTTTTATTGTCCCACAACCAGCTTGATAATTTTCGTGGGTTTTTTTCCTTATACTAGTTGGGGTTCTTAGTTGGCAAACAACAAAATTTATCATGGCTGATTTGTAAAGAAAATGAATTTATCAATAAATATATAGAGATTTAGAGAATTTGGGGTGGGAGGGCATGTAGAAGTAGGCTCAAAAGGAACTTTCAGGAATTATATCACGGGACTGATCTCCTGAGGTACCTGCCACCACAGCCGACCCTAGCATCACAACACAAAAGAGATACCCCATTCCCAACCCCATGCCTGATGCAGAGAAGGGGCATCGGACACAGAGAAGGAATTTAAAAGATCTTGTATAGCCCTAAGGGACAGATGCCCACTATAAGTTTTATCTTAATTCTCATAAAAGCATTCTCCTGTCACACTTATTTTTTACTGATTGATTAAGCATTTAACTAAATTAGGTAGTTATAAAAGTAAATACAGCTAGAATACAATGAACATTGGTCACTGTTGTATTTCCAGTACCTAAAACAACATCTGGCACAGAGTAGAAGATCAACAAATATTTGTTCAATAAAAGAATGGACTGGAATAAACAAATTACTGGAATAAACAGTAATCAGCACTCTTGATAAGCACCCAGTTCAATTGGCTATGGCAGACCTCCATAGGCACAGTAACCCTGAATTCTCACTGTGCTGTGGGTACCCATAAGAATATTTTATAGAGGCAATAGAGAGATGGACAGTTTCAGTTATTTGGGGACTTAATTAAGGAAAAGTTAGTAGAGATCTCCTATAGAAAATTTTCATCTGCTATTAAGAAATGCATGGTAAGATTTTTGATAAGGGATATATGTAAGCGTGCATGGTAAATTTTTAATTTTATTTCTCCTTAAAGTTTATATTCAGTTCTACACAATTTTCATAACTTCATCAAATCACTTTCATATCTGGCCTATATAATAGTCTGAAAAAGTAAGAATCCCATTACACATCCGATTAAGCCATGTAGATCATTACGAATCATTGAGTTGAAATACACGCAGCTAAAAACTGGCAGAGCCAAAACTAGCCCCCAGGCCTGTGTGCTCCTAGTTTGGTATTCCTTCTGTCTTGCTCTCTGGATTGCCCAAATTTATCTTTTCAGTGATTTACCCTGAAGACTTCATTCATTCACTCTTTGCTTCATTCACTCATCCAACTAGTATTCCTAAGCACTTGGCTTGTGCATGGGACTGTACAGGCACTAGGGCTGCAGAACCAAACAAGGAAATTCACTTTCTCAACCTGGGAGGTGGAGGAAGGAAAATAGGACAAATACTCTGTTTTTTAAAAAGGTATAAATTTAAAAAAATTTAATGTTTTGAGATAGAAAACTTTCTATCTCTATACTTCCCTGACTCTTAAACATTATTAACCTTTTCATAGTGAGTCAAGGTTATTAACATTATTTACTATTATAAGATTCCAAATAATTCCTGCAGGTGTCACTTTGCACAAAAAGGCCCTGACGACTCTCCAGAGGGGGGCACCTGCGGCATGCTGCCTTCTCTCTTCTCTTTGCAGTGCATTCTTTTCTACCTCAGTAGGAAGAGAAAAATAAGTCTTCTGGAATATACCATATGCTGTCTGCAAGCCAATAATTAATTCACTTAATCTATAGTTGCATTGATCAGATTATGGTGTCTTTGTTTGGTTCTATCTTCCTGACTAGAATATAAATTTGGGGTGGGGGCAAAGCTTATGCCTAATTTTTCTTTGTGTGCCTCCCCTACCCGCCTGCAAGCTTGACACAATGATTTGGGTCTTAATAAGTATTTAATCACTGTTTGTGGTTAGTCCTCATGTAATATTGAAAAGCAAGTATTATCCCCATGTGACAGGTGAGGAAATTGAGGTTCGGAGAAGTGAAAAATCACGCATTTAGTGAACAGCTGAGCTAGTACTTAACCCATGGTCTCCCCTAGCCCACATACATAGAACCTGGTATTACTGGGTCCTGAAGAGTGGCCTCTGACCTCTCTCACACCACAGCAGGACCTGAGTGAACTTGATTGTGGAGGTTGAGGTCTTCAGAGAAGGGTGTTCATGGCCTCAAGTAGTCAGAATTAACAGCCTCCTTCAGCTCACCATTTGCATCCCAGCACAATAAAATCCCCCAGTAAAGCCAACATAACCTTATTTCCCAGACATGACTGAACCGTCTGCAGAAACAGTTCTTCACCCTCTTCTGCCAGCAGGAACAGTGGTGACCATTTCCCTAACCAGATGGTCGGCCTGGAGGCAGGAGTCATTGTTGTGCCCACCCTGCTATGCACTGGAGGGCTTTGTGCCCTTCAGAGTTCACCTAAGTGAGGATGGATCACAAACCCAGTAGTCATGCATCTGTGGCTGGGAGGGGAGGTGGGAACAACCTCAGGTCGCAGAATTTGAATCTCAGATTTGGAAGAAGTCTTAAATAACATCTAGTCTGCTTTGTAGTTGTAGTTAAGTGACTTGGCCGAGTTTGCTCAGGGCCATGGCCACAGGAGACGCTGCTCCACAGAGGACAGACTGGGCGACAGAAGGTGGGTGGGAGAACAGCCAGAACAGCAGGTTGGATGCGGGGAGACAAAGACAGGCTGGAATCGCAGTGGGGGAACGTGCTCCAGGGAAACACTGGTGGGTGGCTACAGCAATTCTGAAGACAGAGCCGAGCCAGTCAGACCAAACTAGAAGGCAGAGGCCAAGTAGGCTGGATCCAAGATACCCTGGCAGGAGACCTTGCCTCAAAGCACAGGGTGGGTGGGCATTCTGGGAGGGCCCATATAGAGGATGGGTGTGGGCTGCCCACCCCACCAGGCTAAGCTTATTGTCCCCTAGAAATCTCCCATCCTCCCATTGTCTTGGAGTCGACCAAACTTCTTGGTAGAAGAGAAGTTATACTCTGTATGAAGAGCAGGGCTCCGGCAGTGTCTGCCACTCCATTTCAGTGTGCTAGGGGAGGAAGTGGAAGGTGGAGGGACTAAAACCCTGGCAGCAATCCCACTCCCCATCCCCTGCCCATCGAGCTCCTCCACCACTTTCCTATCTCATTAGAAAAGGCCGGACAGGGGGCACATCAGAGAGTGCGGGTTGGAACTGGCTGCAGTGTTCCTATGAAAGCACGAGGTAGTCATTGGACAATGGGTGTCCAATGAGGAGGGACAGGGGCAATGCAACATACACATGCTTATGGTGTCCAGCACGTATCCCCTGGGCTCTCACTGCTCCAGCACGTGCTTCTGTGTCCCACTGACCGCATCTGTAATGCTCCATCAGTCTTCTTCCCACAGCCTTGCACAAGCCGGAACTGACAGGGACTCGGAGCCTCCAGGAGCAGCTCTCAGCCAATGATGGATAAGAACTAGAGAATGTACCTGCGCTTCCCTGTGTGGCCGACCTCTGGGCTGACTCCCAGCACTCCCCAGCCAGTTCCCCCCTCAGTTGCCCATAGGTTTACTAAAACAAACAAACAAAACAACAACAACAACAACAACAAAAAAACCTTTCATTGGCTTCCTTAACTTCCCTCCATCATTTACCTACTTTCCTCACAGTACTTCTTGGAATCACTTCCCCGCACAAAACTATTTTTACTCAAAATGAGTTTGGCTCAGGTTTTGTCTCAGGGGAAACTCTCCAGCGCATGCAATCAACAACCAGTTCTGCAGAAGAGGAAATGAGCACTCATCTAAGTTTAAAGAATCAGGAAGGAGGTAATAGTCGGGAGGTGGGGTGTCAGTGGGTAGGACACATGGTCATTCTAGGCAAACGGGACAAGAGTAAGGAAATGAGACAAAGAGAATCTTCTGGTGGATAAAGAACTTAAAGGACATTGTGAGGGCTGGGATGTATTCTGTAACAGGAGTGGAGGAGCCGAAAGAGATGACTTAGGAGAGGTACACAGAAGGGCGCATCTCCCTGTCCTGTGAGGCCTCCCTAAAAGAGCCTTGTTTTTCTCCTGGAGGTTGCAAAGCTTGGTGTCAAATGAGGCATAAGAACAATAGGATCAGAAGAGAAAATCCCTTCTATCCAACTTGAGTAAAGATTGCAATGAATAAGAATAAATGTTGACTCTAGTCTCCCGAACAATGCTTACAGCAGAAGATGGCATTGAGATTTTCAAAACCTGCGTTAAAAGCAAAAACACTTGCCCTGGCTGGTGTAGTTCAGTGGATTGAGCATGAGCCTGTAAACCAAAGGGTCACCGGTTTGATTCCCAGTCTAGGGCACATGCCTGGGTTGCAGGCCAGGTCTTCAGTAGGGGGTGTGTGAGAGGCAACCACACATTGATGTTTCTCTCCCTCTCTTTCTCCCTCCCTTCCCCTTTCTAAAAATAAATAAATAAAACCTTGGGGGGAAAAGGAAGA
The DNA here is from genome assembly GCA_039655065.1 of Glossophaga mutica. Taxonomy (NCBI): domain Eukaryota; kingdom Metazoa; phylum Chordata; class Mammalia; order Chiroptera; family Phyllostomidae; genus Glossophaga; species Glossophaga mutica. Next base: position 198,612,832 of record CM077304.1, read on the forward strand.
ACACTTTCTCTGGAATATTACATCCCCATTACAGTTCTCTATTTTCTCTTTTACCTGGAGAAGTCTAAGAATTAGCCACCAAACAGCCTCTTAATGTTTAACGTTTAATGTTTAATGTTTAACGTTAATATAACCCCACCCAGTAGCACCCAAAAGCAATCTGGAATAGCAAAAAATAAAAAAAGGTTTATTTTTCAAACCCCAGCAAAAAAGATGCTGCCTGTGAATCTGTACGATAGAAGGCTGCTCACATCCAATATCTGAAAGAGCTACCGTTGGTATGAATAATTCAAAAACAGCTCCAGACAAATGATCCTGGGATTATATGGAAATAGAGAAAACCTCCGGAGTCGGCCGCTCCTTTTATTAAAGCCTGGTTCACACTGAACAGTTTTCTCTGCGGTTATTTCTGCTACAAATGAGCAGTCAATAAGGCGGAATCTCTCCACAATCATGCCGACATGGGAACCAGAAGTCATTTTGATCTTCTATTCATTTTTACCTTGTAAATTATTAACTAATGTGGATTGGGTATAAATTAAAAGTAAGCAAATTAGTCTTCATTTGTTTATTTTAATTATTTAGTAGGCTCACAAGCTTCATTATAAACCATACGGGAGGATGAATTTTCCCCTAAATATTTGAGCTTGCTGCATAGATCTGACACAATTAACCTCTAGAGGTGCCATCCACAAATTAAATAAAACAGGGCTTTGGTGGCCCAGGTCATGTGGCTGACATCAGGCTACATCCTGACTTGGTTAATTATGGCATCGCTGCCAAAATGTGTTAGCGCCATCTGAAGGAGTGGATGCTGTGTATTTGAATTTCCCTGAAAGCTGAAATTTTACTTAACCTTTGAAAAGACCCATCCTAAATAAAGGTACTTATAGGAAAAAACCCTCTTTTGTAGTCACTTCTTGCTCTCAGTGTGTTGATAAAGTTATTAGGCAGAGGTGATTTGACAATGTCAAAAAGAATGACTTGGATCACAAGGGAACCCTTGATGAAAAATTTCACTACGACTAGGAAAAGGCAGTGCCTATGAGAGTAAACAGGGCTTCTCAGTTTCGGTGCATTCAAGTTAAGGGATCACTGTGCTAGAAGGACGTCAGTGTGGGAGAGCTCTCTGACAGAATGAGCCTGGCTACTCGGGCACATGTCTTTTATACTTTCTTGAGAATATCCCAAATGAAGATTTTACTTTGTATGTGAAATAAACAAATTAAAAACTGACATCAGGAAATTGTGTCAGTGATATCTGTTTATTCCTCATGCCAATGAACAGGTTTGTTATTTAATATCTGATCTTTCAAAATATGCAACATGAAAGCTTAATTGTATGGGGAGGAAATTGGGGCAAAGGGAAAATAAAGATGGAAAATACGAAGTGGTCATAACATCTTGTCCAAGCCCCCAAATTTGGCTGTGAGCTTCATAACAGCCAACAATACATAGGTGAACATTACTTTTAAGATTATGCAGTCAGCCCTGGCTGGTGTAGCTCAGTGGATTGAGCGCGGGCCTGTGAACCAAGGGATCGCGGTTCGATTCCCAGTCAGGGCACATGCCTGGGTTGCAGGCCAGTTCCCAGCATGGGACACATAGGAGGCAACCATACATTGATATTTCTCTCCTTCTCCCTCTCTCCTACCCTTCCCCTCTAAAAATAAATAAATAAATATTAAATTAAAAAAAAAGATTATGCAGTCATTAGTTAAGATTCAAAGAACCCATGGGTAACAAGAATAGTAAGTAGAAAATAAAGAAAATAAAACAACACAGCAAGGTAATCTAATTTTCCTAAAGTCAGATGCCATTCAACTCTAGTTCAACAAATGAATACACCAGAATGTATCGAATGCTGAACCTGGTAGGTGTCTGAATCACTTGGGAGGCTTGGACGGGCAGAGCTCACTGGGTCCCACCCCGAGAGATTCCGATTCAGTAGATTTGGAGTGGGGCCCAAGAATTTGTATTTTGAGCAAGTTCCCAGATCCCGTTGATGCTGCTGGCTCAGGGCCACAGTTTGAGGCCCACTGGTATAAACAGATTTCACAGTTTTACAGTTCTCACACTATGGTTAGTATCCTTAGAAACTTTATGTCAGACCCTTTTTAGTAAGTTTCAGAGAGATTCAGATGTCAAAATTATGTAGACAAGACACACACAGAATTCATATTGGTTATCTTGGAATAAACCAAGACAGTTAACACAAAATTCTATAACAGTTGTTATTTAACATTAATTATGTTACTTCTTACTCCAAAACCTCCCCCTCTCCAACCTAACCTTCACTGAAAAGAAAGAAAAGTCGCTGAAGTTGGGACTGACATTTGTCTAAGGTCACCAAGCCATGCTGCAGCACATTTCAGGATCTAGGTCAAGTCAGTCCTCTCAGAAGAGTATAAAGTTCTGAGAAAGGGGAGCTACGTCCACAGAACTGATACATGTTCTTTGGAGGTCTTGTGTGCTCTGTCCTGAGGTGAGAAGATAACCTATTATTCTGTTTCAAGATACCATGAAGAAGGGCAAGGACAAAGGTGGTGACTGAAAAGTAAAGTGCTGGGCGCTAGCTGATCAGATGCTTTACAACCTGCTGCAAATAATAGTCTTTTTGCCTCAATGAATATTTTATTTTTTTAATTATATTTTATTGATTATGCTATTATGATTGTCCTGATTTTTCCCCCTTTACCCCTCTCTACCCAGCACCCCCGACTCCCTCAGGCAACCCCTCACCATTGTTCATGTCCATGAATCACATATATAGGTTCTTTGGCTGCTCCATTTCCTATGCTGTACTTTACATCCCCATGGCTACTCTGTAACTACCTATTTGTACTTCTTAATCGCCTCAGCTCTTCATTCATTCTCCTGCTCCTCTCTTCCATCTGGCAGCCAACACTCTCCGTATCCATGATTCTGACTCTGTTGTTGCTTGCTTAGTTTGTTTTTCAGATTCAATTGTTGGTAGATTTGTAATTTTTTTTGCTATTTTATTGTTCATAATTTTGATCTTCTTCTGTTTCTTATTTTCTTAATTGCTTATCTCCATTTTGTTTAGCTCTTTTTCTGTCGGTTTCATCTTTTCTTTCATTTTGACCATGTTTCTTTGCGTTCTGACTTTGCCAGCCTCCCTCTGTTTTTTTTCCTATGTATGAGGTGGAGCTGCTCTGACTCCCTGTCTTGGTTGCATGCCCTAATGTAGCAGGTGTTCCATGGGGGCCAGTGGCACAGCCTCCCCTAACACCCAAGCTGGGTACTAGAGGTGTGCCCTTCATGTGGGCTGAGTACACCCTCCTCTTGTAGTTGAGCCTTGATTGCTGTTGGCTAGTCAGTGGCAGGGATTTACCCAGGCCAGTCAGCTGCAAGGACTGGCTGTGACCACTGACCCCCAATTTCCATCCTCCGTGGAGGATGAGTTGCACAGGGGCAGGGTGGTGGTGCTCCAGTGCAGTCTGTAGCTGTCCACTGGGTGCACAGGCTCTGGGACTTCCTGGGTGGTTCAGGCCAAGGGCAGTCCCTACCTGTGTTTTGCCTGGGGCCACCCTGCCTGAGTTATAAAGCAATCTGAGATGGCTGCTGCTTATGCTGGGTTTGAAGATGCCCAGTTAAAGCCAAGCTGTGAATCTAGGCTGGCTGCTGCTAGTGCCAGGCCTGTGGCTCACTGAGGCTGACTATTGTTTGTTTGATAGGATTTAGGAAGTTGTGAAACAGGAGCCAAAACCAGCCATTCATATGGAAAAGCAGCTTGGGTGGGCCCATAAATTGGGTGGGGCAGAGTCTCTCCAGATATCCAAGGTGGGTCAAACAGAGTTAGCCAGGTTGATGGAGTCTCAGATATGGCACCAGCTTCCTGGCTCTGTGGGGGTGGGGGAGGTTTAAAAAAGGGACAACAGACTCTACTCTCCTTGATGCCAGACACTTCAGTTTGTCCCTATGTATCACTGGTACCTTTCAAGCTGCTATCCTGGTGCTGAAGCTCAGAGGGAGTAAATCCTACTAGGCAAGACCACGTGCAGGTTCTTTAAGAGGAACTGCTTTGGGCTGTAGAAGTTTCTTCCATCGACTCTTCACTGGTTTTTGCAGCCAGAAATTGTGGGGACTTATGTTCCTGGCACTGGAACCCTGGGCTTCAGGGCCCAGTGTGGGGCTGGGACTCCTAGTTCCCAAAATATCCCTCTCAAATTTTTATCCGCCACAGGTGGGTGAGGGACCAGCCTGTTCTGCATCTGCGCCCTTCCTGCCAGCCTGGATGGAGGTGGTTTCTTTAATTCCACAGTTGTCAGACTTCCACTCAACTAGATTTCTGACAGTTCTGAGTGATGGTTTTTCTACATTTTAGTTGTGATTTTGATGTGTTTGCATGAAGAGAAGAGCCATGTCTGCCTACACTGCCATCTTGGCTGGAAGTCCCTTAATGAATACTTTAAACTCAGTCCAAATTCCAGGAGCAATTAAATAAATCACACCTGTTTCCACTAAACAAGCACTTCTGTATGTTCTCCCATTCTTAAATTAAAGGGGCTCAAATGGAACCCCGCCTTGCTATGACTCCAGTAAAAATTAGCATAAATTCTATGTTGATATATTAAAAAGAAATTACACAAACTTCTCAAGGATAAACACTTGCACTGAATGATGAGAATGTATTAGTTAATTCATAGATGCTGAAAAACTCTGAATGAAAAAGGACACAGACTTTGTTCATTTATTTTATTTTAATAATTGATGTTTTTAATTATTTATGATAATTTTTCAAAGTGTATTTTTAATAGTAATGAAGTCTTAGGAAGCTGAGCCCACCTGACAGCCCCTGACTATTTAATTTTGGCTGAAAAACATGATGTAATCAGAAAGTTCTTGGAAAGAATTATATAGCTTATGAATTCATAAAGTTAGAATTAACATCTTTCCTTTATGTCTGAGGCATTTATTTATACACCATAAAATATATTTTAAAACATCATGTCCTTTCCAATTCTAATATCATACTCTCAGAAAATGTTTTGGCTTAGAAATTGGTTTGTTCTGACGGATGAGAAATCTCAAGTCCTGAAAAGTTAAATGACTTGTCCAAGGTTAAACACAGACTAAGTGTCAGAGCCAGGCTCCAATCATGACAGTACTATTGATTCTTACCCCTCTCTGTCAATGGTACGAATCCCATGCCGGGGCAGGGCTAAGGGAAGGTTGTACTACGAAGTGAAGGAGTGGAACTCGCCTCCCTTAATTCTTTCATATGGCTGAAATCTAAAGCCTCCAGATCTACAGCCTTCAAATCTAAAGTTCCACATATTTGTTTCCAAAGCCTTCACAACCTCACCTCCACCCAAACCAATGACATCAATTTGTCGTATCTTCAACCTAGAGCTAATACCATGCTAATCTGAGCTCCTACCATGCAACAGCTAGGAATGTAAGGGAATAATGAAGTGTTTCTATTAATACGAACATCATCAATCTCCAAAGCCAATGTAATCAACCCTTTCCAATCACTATTGTATGAATTTCCATCATCTTCTTCCCTCTATCTACCTCCTATTGAGATCCTACTTGCCCTTAATTTTCTCCCAAATGTCTCCTTCATGTAGCCTTGCTGGAGGTGGAAATAGCTACTCAATGGCTTGGATGATTACATTCCACATTATGAGGGTTGTGGGTCTAAACTCTGCACTCCATCCATGGTTATAATCACCTCGAAGACTGACTCTTCTTAGCTGCACAACCCACATATTATCTTGCACGTAGTTAATGCCTAATAAATATCTTTTAAATGTATGACTATTTCCTAAACTTATTAATATACACAAAACTCAGAATAAATGGTACATATTTGTTGAATGAAAGAGTAGATGAAAAGTTGGAGAAATTAATAAACAAATGACAAGCATATAAAAATAGATTGAATTATCTACTTTTTCCCCAGATAAGCCTTTCTCCTATGATTTCGAAAAACATTTTAATAAAACATAACCTTGAGAACTATTTCAAAAATCAAAATGTTTCCTGTGACAAAAATATCGTTTACAATTCATTCACTTTTCCAACTCCTAGAGAAAAAAAAAATCTTTGGAAACTTTTAAGGCTACTTAATGACAGATTTTGCTACCCATGTAACAAAAACACCTAATTGCTCCTTCTCAAATGCGAACAGATTGCTTGTGATCACTCTGGATGAATTAATAGTAAACTGAAAAGAAGACATGACTCTGAACTATGAGTACAGAGGGGCCATGGATGCCTGCTGCAGCCCTGTACACCTTTTTCTCGGTCTGACCAGCTTCTCCACCATTCTCTTCAACACACTCCTTCCCATCTTCATTTTCTATCTATATTGGTATAAAATCACCATAGCAACAATCTGAAATACATCAATTCAGCTACCATTTTCTGGATGTTATAGCCTTGTTCAGAGGTCAAATTTCAAAGAAAGGAAAAGACTGAAGCTCCTGACAGATAAAGGAGGCAGAAATTTTCTGCTAACCTGAATAACAGCAATGAAAGGAACCAGAAGGTGATCTCATCGCTTCCAGCTCAGAGTGAGACAGCTGGGGGGAAAAAAAGAGGAAAGAAGAATACGATCACTGAGAGACTTTTAACCATCTATGAGCAGTACTGGCAGAAAAGGTAGAAATGACTTAAGCAAATTAAAAGAGGATGAACATTTTCCTTCTTTGAAATGAGGCCATTCATTTTTTATGTCCAAATTCTTTAAGGATAAAAGAAATTTCCTTTAATGATAAAAGCCATTTTATGTCCTCATGTAGGTAGTGAGATTATCTTTTTCTACCCAAAGAAGATACCAAGATCTTGCAAAGTTCTGCCCATTGTATACACTATGATTCTAGATACAGCAGTCTGTGTGTGTGTTTAGACGGAATACAGCAGAAAGGTTGAAAATAGACTGGAAGTCAAAAGAGATCCAGGATTATTTCTGGCTCAATCATTCACCCAGCAATGCAACCAGAAAGAGGTCACGTAGCATCTCTGGTCCTCAATCTGTTCATCAGTGAATTAAGGCTAATAACCTTACAGAGTTATTGTGAGGACTCATGACACAGTGTGCATGGAAGGATTTGTGCATGATAACACTGCTGCATCTATGGTCAGTAACAGAGATCCTCATAATTCTTAAATCATGCCAAAGGTTTGCTAGCTATTCTACACTGTATACACAAATCTTCAAGTCCAGTGTGACAGCATGTAACTGAAAACTCTTCATAATCAAAGTAAGAATGAAGGATCAAAGGCTTGGGTTCTACTGCTGGATCTGCAAGTGAATAAATGTTCAAGCCTGGGTGGGACACATCACTGAGGACAGCACTGATTTCCTCCCTGATGCCTACTATACTTCCCGGATCCAATGTTCCTGTAGAACACACTCAGTAGGAACTAGTTAGAATTTGGAAGTAAGCACTCATTCCTATTTATTTTAAAGATAATTATGTAGGTGTGGAGTGTCACAGTCTTCTTCTTTTCCTCTGACCTGTAAAGATCACTTGGGCAGGTCTTGTTAGCTTCCCCTGGCTGCCCCTCACCCTGCTTCTCTGAGAAGAACAATCACACGTGTCCATGGAGTGCTTGTGAGGAGGAGCAAGTGTAATGCGGTATCATGCAGGAAAGCTCAATGAAAGGAAGTGGAACTGTGTGATAAAGACAAATGTCAGCCTGGATGAGGAAGGAGACTCTTCTGGGATGAGAGTCAGATGCTACCAGAAGGTTCAGGCTACTAAAGAATAGAGAGAATCCTAAGAATCTGTGTGGAGAAGCCCTTTGTTTCTTTAAATGAAAGAAATATAAGTGTTACATGTAGGCCTGGAATCCTTAAGTGTAGCCCCGCTCTGGACCACATGAGTCACAGCTTTGTAGGCATTGCCAACAAATGCTGTGAGTGACTGTTCATACCTCACTACTGACTATGTCACAGTGAGATGGTGGCATCAGTGTTCATCCCAAAAGCATTAATTTCCTTTCTCAGGAGTCAGTGTACGAGTGTGACTGTATAAGTCTGATGGTTAAAACATAACAGTAACATAGCCAAAACCATTTCTCTAAATGTGATCAAATCTTGTGTTTTTATAAACATCATTTTGGGCACAAGGATGGCAAACACAGAGCCACTTAAAATACTGAAACCTAATATATGTCAGTTGTAGAAACATATATCAAAATGTATTGGATATACACACACTTACAGCCTGAAGCCTGAGAGGGTCCTATAATTCATACATATGAATTATATATTAAACATATATTCATATGTATGAATTATAGGACCCTCTCAGGCCATATGTCTATCCTTTTAAAAAATGTGTTGTAATGATAAAATCATTAAGACTAAAAGAAGACTCAATGAGATAGGTAAAAGTTAATATAGATTTTTAGCGATCACTCGCCAATACAGTCAAAAAATTAAAGTGTTGTTCCCTCAGTGCGTGGCCTTTAGGTGACAACCTGCTCCTCTAGCATTTTCCATCATCAATATCTACACAGTACAACCGGCTCAATGGTAGCCCTTGGGGAATGGGTGCCTGCTGTGAAGAACACAAGATCCCATGTTCTCCTGCCGGTGCCAAGAACAAGCAGTATTCACCTCTGAATGATTCTTGGGAACTTTCTGGAAATAGATTGAACAATGATCAATTCAATTAACAATCATAGGTTTCTGACTAAGACTGCAAACAAAAATAAAATTGAGTCAAATATTTATCCTACATTTCAAGGAACTGTGACAACCAGCTGTTGGAATGGAGGGAAGAGAATAACAACATAGTTAGACTCTACAGAGGCAAAATTCAAGGAAGCGATCACTCCCTGCCTCCAGTTACTCAAACCAACTGAAGAATAGATGGACTAAAGGAGGACACTAAATCTTTTTATGTCACCTAGCAACAACATAGAGGTAAAACTGTAGTTGATTAAATTATATGCATATTCTAATATGTCAGCATAAACAATTTGTTCCATTAAAGTAGATAAATTCATAACTTAATATATAACTAAAACCTGAGTGTACAGGATATCTAAGTAATTCTATTAGGGTCTATGACAGTACTTCCCATAAAGGAAGATGCTCAGCTGATTTGGAAGAAAAATATGGTTTAGTAATATGGTTAGTAATTAAGAATGCAGTTGGTAACTTATTTATCAAGATCACATATCTAACTTGTAAAGAGAATTTAGTCAAATACCAATTTTCAATTTTAATTATCTAAAAAAGATTTACTGTGCTTTTATAATAGTTAAGAGAATTCCTTTTACTTTCTTGGCTAATCAGAAATTTCTCAAAGCAATGTGGGCTCTATTGAAATGATGTAAGCAATTTCACTGCCTTATTTATAATCATAATTACATATAGAAAATTCTTCTTGATTGTCAACATTCTAAAGAGTTATTAGCCCTCCAATGGTTTCCTATTAATTTTAATATACAGATCAAAATCCTTAATATGGCCGACCAGGACCTGTGGGATCTGTCCCTTCCCACCTCACCAATATCATTGTCCGACCCCCAGCTCCTCACGTGATGCCTGGACTTCCAGGTACCCCAGCCTGACATTGCTCATGCTTTCCTCCCTGCGTGGGATCTTCTCTCCCACCATTCCCTTTTGTCTGGTTTATCACTGGGACTCTACATACTCAATACTATGTTAAATGCAATTTCCTTACAGAAGTCCTCCTAGACCCCCAGATGAGATCAGGTTCCTTTTGGGAGACAGTCCTTCCTGGGCCTCCGGTGTTCCCATGTGTCTTGCTAAATGGGTCAAGATTGCACAGCACCCACCACCCTTTCATCCAGGGCATTTCTCAGGATTGTTCATGCAGCTAGCAGTCTTGAAAGGTGAGGTCGTGTGTCCTTCTAGACAAAAATCAGGCTTGCTTATTGCTTGCTATAAAAAGTGATGACCTTTGACCTTGGGTTCCTTAGCTGCAGAACAAATCTATTGGATGCAGAGCATCCATCTGGGCCTTACCACATTGCTTCCTGGGGCTTGGGGTCAACAGAACCCTGCTGATGCTTACGCTGTTTAATTTGCCATGAGTAAATAAGCTGTCTTGCTTTGATCCATTAAGTCTCAGGTTTACTTTGGAAAACTACGGGTGACAGCAGGTTTACTCTCCTTGACATTCTCTGTGAGGTTGGGTTACTCCATGACAGTCCCCTATGATTCTTTCCCATGGCACCAGGTGTCTCTTCCTCTCACATAGTAAAATGGTTATTGGACTGATATCTACTTTCTTACATAGACTCTAAAATGGGGTCAGTTTTATTTACCGTTATATCTTTAACCTTCGATACTGTACCTGGCTCTTCATGGCCACTCAACTACATGTTTGCTGACTGAATACATGGATTCGATGATGGGGATAGAAAACCCTTACTGGGTGTCTGCGTGAACACGTGTTTCATACATACATTTCATCACATCCAATCTATGAGTAGTGCTACAGGTTGAATTACGCAACCCCTCCCCTAAATATGTTCAAGTCCTAACCCCTAGAACCTACGAATGCAACCTTATTTGGAATTAGGGTCTAATAAGATGTAATCAACTTGAAATGAAGTTATACTTAATTAGGGTGGGCCCTAATCTAATATGACTTGTGTTTCTATAAGAAGAGGAGAAGAGATATAAAAACATGAAGTGAGAGCACCATGTGATGACAAAGGCAAAGTTGGAAGGGCTACAGGGGCAAGCCAGGAGACGCCAAAGGTCTCCAGCAAACCGCAGAAGCTAAGAGGAGGAAAGGAAGGACTCTCCGCTGCAGGTTCCAGAGGGAACATGGCCCTGCTGACATTTTGATCTTAGACTTCTAGGCTTCAGAAATGTGAGAATAATTTTGGTTAAGCTACCAGTTTGAGGTACTTTGCTATGGCGGTCCCAGGAAACTGATACAGGTAGGAACCATAATTCTCATTTTACAGATTAAAAAAGCGGAGGCATAGGGCTATAAAACAACACACTTAATGTTTCCAGTTCACGTGTGCCTGAGTCAAGACAGAAGCGTAACCATGTTTCATTCCACAGCCTGCACTCGTGGCCCCTGCATAATCCCACTCCTATGTTGAATTCCTTCTTTCACATCCCATGCTTTGCTCATAGGTGTGCCTCTAAGGAAACTATCTAATGATTTAGCAATATAGACATGTGACAAAATTTAAAACAGATGATCATATATGTGAGATCATATATGTAAATAGTACTTGTCAGAAACCGGAGGTTTGTAACAAGCCGAGTGTGTGATTCACAGACCTTTGCATGCAGCCTCTCTACTGCAGTCCCCCCACAACCATTCATCCTGGGGCCTTCTTTTCCTACTCCTGGGGCTGCTGGGCAATGGGAGAGTCACTAGACATGGAGTCAGAAGATGTTTGGTGTCCATCTTTAAAAAATTTACAGTGAGCCCTGGCTGGTGTAGCTCAGTGGATTGAGCGCGGGCCTGCGAACCAAAGGATCGCGGTTCGATTCCCAGTCAGGGCACATGCCTGGGTTGCAAGCCAGTTCCCAGCAGGGGACACACGAGAGGCAACCGCACATTGATGTTTCTCTCCCTCTCTCCTTCCCTTCCCCTCTAAAGATAAATAAATAAATAAATAATAAAAATAAATAAATAAAATATTTAAAATCTAAAAAAAGAAAAAATTTACAGTGAAACTATTCTGTGTAATGCTATAAATAGTACACATTTCTCATTATTCATTTGTCAAAACCCACAGAATGTACAACACCAAGCATGAACTGTAATGTAAACGATAGCCTCTGGGTGATTGGTAATGATGAGTTAATGCAGGTTCATCAGTTCTACCAAATATACCTCTCTGCTAGGCTGTCGACAGTGGGAGAGGCTATGTGTGTGCAGGAAGGGGCAGGGGAAATTGTACTTTCCATTCAATTTTGCTGTGAACCAAAAACAGTTCTAAAAGATACAGTCTATGACAAGGTAGGGTATGATATGATACATGATATTTTTCATTAGTAAAACGAGCATAATACTGCATTCTACATCCAATGTTCACACAATCTGTGACACAGATACAGGAGAGTATTGAGTGCGGGGTCAAGTAGAGACTATAAGTTCTCTCTGACAGGCGCTTCAAGTGTAGGTGAGTGAATGAGGGAGATCCTTCTGTTGGGCTGCCCCACAATGGGTGTATCTGCCCAGTGCTGCTGGGTTCCTGAGATCCTTAGCAAACCCATAGAATGTTTCTCCTGCTGGCGTTGGCAGCAACTGTCCCAATGGTTGGCAACCTGTTATCCCTGGGCTGCTGAGCAGGGTCTGCCAGCCAAGCAGGACTTTGGGAAGTGGACTTCGGCCTGAAGGGAAGAGCAGAGACTTCATGAAAGGAAATCATTTAGTAGCTTCACAGTAACGTAAATGATATAAGAAAAAAAAAAAAAAACCATGACACAGGAGTGAAAAGTTGGGACACATCCAAGCCACACAGCCTCACAGTAAAAGAACTAATAATGTGCCATCCCACAAAATATGTTTTCCCAAGTAAAGCTGTATTTATATACAGTCCTATACAAAGGAAATAAACACAAAAATAGCTAATTCATTTATTTTTTAATTGTTACTTCAGGGCCAAAGTGTTGACAGAACTAATGTAGGATTCACTTTTTTTATCCATATATCTGTTAAATAAAAATCCAACCTTCTTGCCCTGGCTGGGTGGCTCAGTTGGTTGAGCCTCATCCTGTACACCAAAAGGTTGTGGATTCCATCCCTGGCCAGGGCACATACCTAAGGTTGCAGGTTCAAACTCCAGTCAGGGTGGGAACCAGAAGCAACCTATTGGTGGTCTCTCCCCCCCCCTTTCTCCCTCTCTTTCTCTCTCTTTCTTTCTCTTTCTCTTTCTTTCTCTCTCTCTCTCTCCATCTCCCTCCCTCTCTCTCTTAAAATCAAGGAGCATGTCCTCCAGTGAGGATTAAAAAAAAATCCAGTATTCTTACTAAGCAGAGCCCAAGGAAGAAAAAGTGTCCCTTGATTTCATATCGTTTTCTCACTCAGAAAAATTCATTTTATAAAGCCATGAATGCAAATGTATAGTTTACCTAAATGTTTGCTTTCTAAAGATTTAAACCATTGTTTCAAAGCATCACAGTAAAGATCATTGTTAATTCTACGCTGAGTGACAAATAAATCCTAGGTCTTGTTTGTAGGATCTCATTGTTAGAAGCAAATAACTGCTTTTCATATAAAAATCAATCACTATTTTATGAAGAAATCTCCAAATTACAGTGATACCTCAATACTCATCAGTTTCAAAACTTGTCAAACCTGGTACTCATCACATTTTGACGAGAAAAAATATTTCACCATTTGTCCCTTGCTCTACAACTCATTGCCCTTCCTAGAATGTGTATGAGTCATAATGCCATCCCACAAGAGAAAATATTTCACCAATTGTCATGCTTGCTTGCCATTCATTGGAAGGAATTAATGACAAGTACATAGGAACCACTGTACTTCTTATTAAAGAGCACTATAAACAAATATGTATGCAAAATCAAAAATAAAATATCAAGTCAAGAATATCAATCCCAAACATAAAAGGGAATAGTCGCATCTGAAAACACTGGGGCACACTCACCAGGTAAGCTGATGCTAGGTGTGAAGAAATATAATGTGGGCGTAAACATACCCACTCCACCAAGTAATGCATATACCACCTCGACACAGGGCCCATGCACTCAACCGGGGTACCTCCCATTCAATTATTGGTTAAGCCCCAACCCAGAACCAGTGCCTAGTTATCTAAGACTGAATGTTTAACTCAATACAGGTAGGTCTAAGCACACAGAGTATTTAGAACAAAAGTTTTATTTTGAAAGAAATATAGAAATATCATGTAATTTTTATCTAGATAAACAGAGGCTTGAATTCTGATTTTACTGTTATTAACTATGAACCATTGGGTAAATCATGTAATTTTTCTAAATTTCAGGAGTTTTCACCTATGAAAAGAATAATAGTAGCACCAACTCCAAAGTGCTATTATGAGAATAAAGTTTCTTATGAGAAGGGTCAAATTCCTGGCAGATTTGTAAGAACTTGCAGAAGACCCTTCCCTCCTGCCCAAGGATTATAATTACATTTACTTCCCAAAACTGTAGTGAAGATAGTAAATGAAATGATGTTCTTGAAATTAATCTCTAAATTTCAAAGATCCCTGTAAACATTGTGAATTTTGATATGGATAAAGACAAAATAGAGATATACAGAAATACAGAAGGTTATGTTGGAATGACAAGAATCCTATGCTCATCCATTTTGCTTTTAAAATTTCTTTAAAAATCTTGTAAGGTTAACATACCTTTTTTTTTTTAAAGTGTTATTATACTTTCTAAACTGAGAGCATTAGAGATAAAAAATGACTTTTTAAAGTACAGCCATTTGTTACTGATGTTAGAGTCATGTCATTCATAAAACAGGCTCAAATAAGCTCACAACTTAATCCAAAGAGATCAGGCATATGGTCTTGGAACTTAATGAAAAGGAAACTCCCTCTCTCCCCCACCCCATTCATATGTTGAAACCCAACCCCCAATGTGATAGTATTTTGAGGTGGGGCCTTTGGGAGGCGATTAGGTTATAAGATTGGGTTAATGAGTTATGAAAGAGGTGTCCTTCCACCACGGGAGGATGCAGAGAGAAGGCAGTTCTCAACTCAGAAGCAGATGCTCACCAGAAATCAAATTTGCCTGCATCCTGATCTTAAGACTTCCCAGGCTCCATAACTATACATAGTAAATGTTTGTTGTTTATAAGCTACCAATCACTGGTATTTTGTTATAGAATCCTAAATAGACTAAGTCAGTGAACCAGCCAAAAATAAAAACCACTAAAATTACAGATTTATTTCATGAATGTAATTAAAATGCTAAAGCAAAGAAACTATCCCCAAATTTTTGTTTCATGATTTTAAAGGCATCATTGTCCTGCAATGAATCTGATAAAAATCTGAAAATTCAAGGTAACAGTTCAAAAGACAGATCTTTAGGAATTGTGCATAGACTGCTACGTGAAATGGAAAGGTCGGATCACTGGCTGTGGAATATTCTTTAATAATCTTTGTAACCTTCACTCAGAAAGAAGTATGAAGGTCACATCAATATCTCTGTGAATTATTTTTCAACAATAAGTAAACATGAGTCATGGGAAGGATTTTCTAATGCTTACTGAATTCCTTACTACCAGTGGTTGCTGGTGTTACCTGACACAGAAACATTCTGAGTTTCTGTGCTGTTAATTCACACCATGCTGAAGTCCTTATGACCATTTGATGGTAGCACATCTCAAACTAAGTCACAGTTCTTCCCTGTCCTTCTTGGATTAAATGGTCTTTTGCCTCAGATGAAATACTCATGATTTTGCCTATAAAAGTAACTGAGTGGAGCATACTCAAAGCTCAATCTATAGAAACTAGATGTGGCCATGAAAAATGTCAAATTCAATTCATAGTGAAATTTTTCCCACAGAGACACAGCAATTTACTGCTCTGGTGGTGTTTGGGGAGGTTCCTCAAATTCTGTGGACCGTATTGTATTATCTATAAAATGTTCAATAAATAGATTGTTGGTCATTGTTTTTCCCCTCAAACGTGCTGCTTAGTAAGTTTACCTAACATGCATTTGGGCTGCCAAAATGTTCCATGTAGCAGGAATTGCTAGCTGAATTTCCCCCTTCTCCTAGCCACATAGATCATGTTTCCCAGACTCCTTTGGTGTAGCCTGTGAAAGTGAGAATTGATGGACATTCCTCCATGCTTAGCCTATACAACCTCCTTTGCCTGACCTTCCATAATCTCCCCATGGCTTTATGCAGATAAACATAGTGATGGAAAAAGCTGTGTGTTGAAGAAAATAGAGCCACAAGATGAAAGGAGCCTGGATCCCAGCATCACTGCATCTATGGGAGAAATGCCTGACCAGGAATGTCTGCATTATCCTGTTGTGTCAAGAAGAAATAAATTCTTACTGTGTTAACTTCCTGAGACTTTGTTTCAGCAGCTAGCCATGCTGTCTTAACCACATAGTCCACGGGTATTTCCTGCATGGGGCTGTGTATTGAGGTAAGTCACAACATCTTTCCCTGCCTAGAGGGGATCCAGAAAGGAAAGCAGAGTTATGAGGAGACATGAGACAGAAATCAAGTAAACTTCACAAGAAATGTCAAAGACAAAGGATAAGCACAAAAATAAGGAAGTATGAGTTGAAAGATGGCTACCATTAGCAAAACTGCCAAAGGCATAAGAACAAGCACTGATTGAACTGGCTTCAGATAATGCCTGGAAGACAGTTTCTTGGTTTGTTTGTTTGTCTGTTTGTTTGCCAGAGTTCTTGTCCCTATGAGAACAAGCCAACTGTCCTGGAAGTGTAATTTTTCTAGGATTTCATTTGTCATAATGTGCCCAAACATCTTCCCAAGTGGGTTTGCCTCAGTAACTAAAATCCTGGTAATTCTTACAATCGTGAAAATGCAGTCTGTGTTGGATAACAAATAAGGTCTTTTATTTTTATTTTTTAATCAGTATTTTTTTAATTGTTGATATTGTACAGTTTTCTGTCTTTTACCCCGCCCCCAGCCCACCACCCCAGCCCTCCCCACCTTCCTCCCATTTCCACCCCCCATAGTTTTTGTCCATGTGTCCTTTATACTTGTTGCTCTAAATCCTTCCCCTTTTCCCCTGAAATTCCCTCCCCTCCCCCTCTGGTCACTGTCAGACTGTTCTCAAATTCAGTGTCTTTGTTTATATTATGCTTGTTTGTTTGTTTTGTTGATTAGGTTCCTGTTAAAGGTGAAATCATATGGTATTTGCCTTTCACTGCCTGGCTTATTTCGCTTAGCATGATGCTCTCCAATTCCATCCATGCTGAACTCAGAAATTCAGAGTTGATAATGATGTTAAAGACCATTATAAACATCATTATCAACTCTGAATTTCTGAGTTCCGTTGCTTCAGAACAGTTTCCCAATTGCTTATAGGGACCTGAGGGAATGGAAGAAGGTGAGGGCAATTTTTGCTGGGGTAGGGGTGGGGGAAGGGGGACCTCTTCCTCTGAGCAGACAACTGCCAAGAAAGGCAAGTTCAGGTATGTCACTTCCTGGGAAAATGCTAATCATCTGGGTGTTGGTAAGCTGCTGCTGAAAGTCCCAGGAAAAACAGAAAAGAACACTGAAAGGAGACAGTGTAAGCTTTTTGCAGAAGTGTGATTCTGGTCACTCCCAGATTTGCTATATGACTCTCTGGATAAGCAGAACTGTTGTACATTGCTAATCAAAAAAACTGATTCAGTTAGTGCAAATGCATAGATTTTTAGCACTCTCTGTGCATTGAAAAGACTTTAAGTTGACTCCCTCATAATCCCCAGCTCCCAGTGTTCACACTTTTGTGTAATCATCTCCCTTTGAGTGTGGAAGGCACTTATGACTTGCTTCTAATTTATAGAATGTGGCAAAGGTAATCACATTTCACCCTCAATTGCATACCGTATATAAAACTATCTTGCTACCAGCCTTACTCTAGAGACTCTCTCTGCTGACTTGATCAAGTAAGCAGATGTATTAAGAAAGCCAGCATGGCAAGAAACTACAGACAGCCTCTAGGAATACTGGGCAGCCTCTCAAAGCCAAGGGAAGCCTCCAGCTGACCACTGGCAAAAAGGTGAGGCCCTCTATCTTATCCTACAATCACAAGAAAATGAATTCTGCCAACAACCTGGAAGTGCTCAGAAGTACATTCTTCCCTAGGTGAGGCTCCAGAAGAGGACACAGCCTGGCTGACACTTTGCTGCCTGAGAGACCCTAAGCAAAGGACCCATTTAAGTGATGTCTTGCATCTTGACTCACAAAGATCTTAAGATAATAAGTGTGTTGTTTTAAGCTGCTAAGTGTATACAATTTGTTACACAGCAATAGATAGCTGATACACTCTACTAACAGAAATAGTAACCACAATTCCCACTAGACAACATCATTCTATCAAACTACAAAATGTTTCTCCTATGTCCCTTGTCATCTTCTGGACATATTTTAAGTCCCTCAAAGTTCCCATGTATTTTGATACTCTTAGAGGCCTCAGCCCACATCACATAAATAATATCAGTTGCACCCATATCAAATGTTAAATGTAATTTTCTCTGCAGGAAAATAAAAATAAACATAAATTTCTCTTTGTAAAATGTTTTAATTTACAATTTTACCTTTAAAATTATTTGGCTTAAAATTTCATTTAATTTAGAGTGTCAATGATTTCATGGCAATTATCATGCATGCTTGGGAACTCATAAAAGGAGAACATCTCACCTTCAAATTTTTTACAATATAATGAAATTTTCATACATACTAAATTGAACATTTAATGAAGCTGACATGATGTTATTTTAGGAAGATGTTTAATTAAATATTTATTAATTGTATTTTTTTAAAAGTTCTCTCAGCATTTTGGAGCCAATTTTTTTTTGGTAGATCTCATTCTGTTTTGTTTTCCCCTAAGAAACTAAGAAAGGACTTCCAGCCAAGATGGAGGTGTAGGTGAACACACTGTGCCTCCTTGCACAACCAAAATTAAGGACAACAAAGATTTAGAAACAAGAAAACAACCAGAACTGATAGAAAATTGAACTGTATGGAAATCCAACAACCATTCATCCAGCTCGGTAAGAGGGGTGGAGTCACAGCAGGAAAAAGTGGAGGTTGGTGGACCCAGGTACGCAGGCAGCAGCTGGCAGATACCAGGCATACAGGCAGCAGCTAGTGGACCCTGGGCACCAGGTGGCAACCAGCAGACCCACTGAGGCCTCACAAGGTGGCTGGCTGACCAGGCAGTCCAACATTTGCCACAGATAATCCAGATGATAACAGGGAGCAAGACAGACCTTGTATCCCAGGGCCCCAGTGGGGGGAAATAAAGCCTAAAAACACTGACTGAAAGCACTTGAGAGGGTTGGGGTGCCAGGAGAGACTCCCAGCCTCACAGAAGAGTTCATTGGAGAGACTCACAGGGTCCTAGAATGTACACAAGCCCACCCACATGGAAATCAGCACCAGAAGGGCCCAATTTGCTTGTGGGAAGCAGCAGAAGGAACTGGAATCTGAGAAAGAATGGAGCAAGCACCATTGTTCCCTCTCGGACACTGCCCCCACATACAGTGTCACAACCCAGCAACTGGGCTGCCCTGCCCTGGGGAACACCTAAGGCTCCACCCCTCATGACATAACAGCCCAGACCAGACCAAAAACAGAAACAAACAAACAAAAAAAAAACACACCAAAAATGGCTCAAACAGGAGAACAGATCAAAGCCTCAGAGCCAATTCATCTAAGTGACCAAGAGATAGCCAACCTATCACATGCACAGTTCAAAGCACTGGTGATCAGGATGCTCACAGAATTGGTTGATTTTGGTCACAAATTAGAAGAACAAATGAAGGCTACAATAAGTGAAATGAAGGAAAAAACACAGGGAACCAGTAGTAATGGGAGGAAAACTGGAACTCAAATCAATGGAGTGGACCAGAAAGAAGAAACCAACAAACAAACAGAAAAGAATGAGGAAACAAGGATTCAAAAAAATGAGGAGAGGCTTAGGAACCTCCAGGACATCTTTAAACATCCCAACATCCAAATTATAGGGGTGCCAGAAGGGGAAGAGGAACAGCAACAAGTGGAAAACTTATTTGAACAAATAATAAAGGAGAACTTCCCCAGTCTGGTAAAGGAAATAGACTTCCAGGAAGTCCAGGAAGCTCAGAGAGTCCCAAAGAAGTTGGACCCAAGGAGGAACACACCAAGGCACATCATCATTACATTACCCAAGATTAAAAGGAAGGAGAGAATTCTAGAAGCAGCAAGGGATAAGGGGCCAGTCACCTACAAAGGAGTTCCCATCAGATTGTCAGCTGATTTCTCAAAAGAGACCTTGCAGGCAAGAAGGGGCTGGAAAGAAGTATTCCAAGTCATGAAAGGCAAGGACCTCCATCCAAAATTGCTCTATCCAGCAAAGCTGTCATTTAGAATGGAAGGGAAGATAAAGTGCTTCTCAGGTAAGGTCAAGTTAAAGGAGTTCATCTTCACCAAGCCCTTATTATATGAAATGTTAAAGGGACTTACCTAAGAAAAAGAAGATAAAAAATATGCCAGTGAAAAGACAGCAAACTCACAGCTATTAAGAACCACACCTAAAACAAAAGCAAACTAAGCAAACAGCTAGAACAGGAACAGAACCACAGAAATGGAGATCATATGGAGGGTTAGCAACAGGGGCGTGGGAGGAGGAGAGAGGGGGAAAAGGTACAGAGAATGAGTAGCATAGACGGTGGGTAGAAAATAGACAGGGGGAGGGCAAGAATAGTGTGGGAAATGTAGAAGCTAAAGAACTTATGACACATGGACATGAACTAAAGTGGGGGAATGTGGATGGGAGGGGGTGTGCAGAGTGGAGGGGAATGAAGGGGGAGAAATGGGACAAGTGTAATAGGATAATCAATAAAATTTAAAAAAAAAAAGAAAAGAAACTAAGAAAGACCAGTAATACCTAATGTATGAAAGGCCCTGTTTTTCTTGCATGTGTCTCTTCTTTTTTTATTAGTTACAATTTTTCACATAAGCAAATGCCTTGAATAGGTCAAAGATAACGTTATCAAAGAAAATGGAAAGACTAAAAGCATGCACACATACAGATGTACAGAGAGCTGAGCAGATTATAGTCCTCAGAGATTGTTAGCCGAGAAGAAGAACAAAGAAAGCAAGTGCATGTGCATGTGTATGCACACACACACCCCCCAGAATTTTTTTCTTGATTTTCTAGAGTCATGCGCAACAGTATTCTCAAGCTTCTGTTTTTCTTTGCAAAAGAGTCTGTGAAATGGAGACTTTCTATATATTCAAGGCCCTGAGGTTAATAGCAACATTAGATTATGTTTTTGAATTTACTACCCTAAAAACTAGAAATGACATCTTTCCAATGAGCAAGTCAGTTCCTGACTGTGAGCCTCGGTGCCTGTCTGCCCTTACATCAGTTGCCCTTCCATGTCTGAAATCCCAGGAATCTAAGCATCCGAAGGCAGGAAACAGACTTGAATGAGACCCTGAAAATTAGCAATCATAGTATTGGTCTCTGGTTGTGCAACTTCATTATTCTTTCTCCTCCTAAAAATTATATAATGAAAATAATTTTTAATTGCCAAAAGGTATTCATAAAATTAATTGTATTCACTCAATCGTTTAAGGGAAGAAGAAACAACTAAACAGAAAGGCTTTCAAATAGCAGCATCTTAATCCATGCCTGGATATCATGAGGGAAGGGGATAGATTTTTAAAAGATTTTTCTCCAAATCATGTACCTGATTACCAAGAGTTTGAAAGGACTAGGTGTCCATCTGACATGAGCAACATTGAGATTGTATAAAAAAGGGAAGCTGGAGTACATGACCCTCAGGTCCCCCCAGTTCTGAGCCTGAATCTTAAAAGCAACAGCAAAATTTTCTCAATCTTAAAGCAGACCATAAAAATTCCAGGAAAAGCTAGGCTAACTGGCACTGATCTTTAGCACTTAATACAAAAACTATAGTTTACAAGCCAGGGTGGCGATGAGGGCCTGGGCGTTGGCTGGAAGGGCAGGCAGAGGATACCCCATGGCAGCATCACCTCTGTGCGGGGAGTCAGGCTCACTCTATTTCTTGTGTGTGCAGTGTAAGAGTGCATTTGACACAAGCCGCAAGGAAGAAGAGGCAGAGTTACTCTGCACAAAAATGAAGCAAGACAATGGAGATAAATGAGAGCCTAAGAACCCTTGTTTATCATTATGTGCCAGATCCAAGATTAAATAATGCTCATTTATGTTTAAATGCAATTCCTTCCCACCTGTACCAGTTGGAATTTCAGCAGGAATAATAATCAGTACAGCTGGTTCAAAGGAACAGATCTCAGTGAAGGTACAGAGGAAGAGATAGGACTAAGGGAACCAATAAGGGCTGGCTAGGCACCCAGAGACTAGCAGCTGTGGGAAGCTGTCACCACCTCCAGGAAAGGATAGTATTCCTGAAGCCCAGAAAGAACTGGAACTGTGTGTGTATATTGGGAGGGGGTGCTGTCCAGGACACTGAGCTCAAGGAGGGACACGTTCTTTGTCAGAAGGTAGGCACTGAAGCTAGAGACAGCAAAAAAGTGCCATGCCTCTCTTTCCCATCACTGTCTGATCTGTCAGTGCCTCCCACCAGACAACTCAACTGGTAGCCACCTGGCAAAGCAGCCTGGATGAAGCATTGATAGGGACCAGACACCCAGGGTGCAGAGCAAAGCAGAGAAGGGATCGGGCAGGGAAGAAGGGGGCCTGGACAGTAACCAGAACACAACCTTAAGGGAGACCTATGTATGAAATAGAATTCCTGTTTGGCATGTCAGGAACTGAGGCTCAGAGTAAAGTCCTTGTGTCTGGTCACATAACCAGCATGAGGTGGCTGAGCAGGGACTTGAACCCCTGGGACTGGCTCCAAATATGCGTTCATTCCTCTGTGCTACATACCTCACACTTGCGGGTCCTTTCTTATATACCAATTCTGTCATGCATTGTACTTTATCTGTTCCCCAGAATAACCCTGAGGAGTAAGAAAGTTAGACTTTAGTTCTATTCTGCGGATGAAGGAGCTAAAGATCAAAGAAGCAATTAACACTTTTCTTCTAAAAGGTGGGTGATAATTAATGGCTTTGATCAAATGGGAGAAAGAAATAGGCAATAGAGGGTAGGGGCTGCCTGGTAACTAAGTTAGCAAAATAGAAAAGAGTAAGCATTGATTGATAATATTCAAAGTTTAAAATGAGAGAGGAACTAATAGTCATTTATTATGAAAATCTATGTTAAGCTTTCCTATGTCTCTCATCATTGTCTAAATTTTATTTTTCCTTAAGAATTTATAAACAAAGGTAATAGAGTGCTGCTATTTGAATGGCATGACTTCTAAACGAAGGTCGCCCAGCAAAGCTGGAAACTACATGATTTTTAAGGTATGATACAAAACTATTTCCTATTTTAAATCTTTGTTAATTAACAATATGGAAAGGATTACTAAATGGAAAGGTGGGAGGGATTTATTTTTTTTAAAAGATCTTATCCAGAAGTATGATTTTGCTTTAAAAAAAAAAGTTACTGCTGTTACTTCTATATAAAAGTAGTTCAGAATAAATTATGTTCTGGTCCTGCTTTTGTATGTTATTTGAAAACAGACCCCATTTAACTAAAGGTAGGTAGGTATCTCAAAGAGGTTCATCTAGCCTTGCTCACCATTGTATCCGACCCTGGCACTTCTTGGCATATAGTATATGCTCTATAAATTTGTGTTAAATAAACAAATATACAGCTAAGGAAATACAGTGTTTCAAATTCTCTGCACCAGAGAATATACACAAAGTACATATATGAGGTTGGTCCAGAAGGTATCCAGCCATGTAATATGAAAGACATTGAAAAAGATACAAGATACAAGAAACCTTGTACATAGGACAATGATGCCTCAGTCCCCTTCAAAGTAAGTACCGTGGAGCCTCACACAGTTCCAATCTCCATCACCTGCCCTGTTGTAATTTCCTGAATCTCATCAAGAGTCTGACATCTCTTCACTTTCAAAGGTGATTTGAGTTTTGAAAAAGCCAGAAGTCACAGGGCACCAAATCTGGGCTGTTAGGGGGACTGAGTCACCTGAGTGATTTGATGTTTCACCAAAAAACTGCACAAGACGTGATGCATGAATGGGTGCATTGTTATGATGAAGCTGCCCATAGCTGCAGACTTCTGAATCATCCCAATAGTTTCTGCAGAGGAATGTTCAAGCTTAAAGCAAAATTTGATGCAGATTCATTGCTCTACTCACTCAATCATTTTGAATGTGATGGCCACACAGTACACATGCTCACTCAGTGGCATCTACCACCTCCACTGACTAGCACAGTGAAGTTGTCATTGTTTGTACATGCACATTCCAGTCCACTCTCCTTGGCTGCCAGGTTACATCATCATGCAAACTATTCTTGTTATATTAACAATGGCTGGACTTTTTCCAGACAGACCTCGTATTTCATTCTCACTTCAACCCTGTGAGGTTGACGTTATATTATCACTCCTATTTTACAGATTAGGAAACTGAGCTTACTCAGCTAGTATTTGGTGTAGCCAGAGCACATTCATGTCCAACAATGTCTAATGCAATGTCACCTGTGCTCCTCCTTCCCCTCGGAGATCTGGGTATGACAGGTTTAAATCTGTCTTTAGAAGTCAAAACTCTTGAAATAAAATCGACTTCCAGCCAAGATGAAGGCGTAGATGGACATACTGTGCCTCCTCTCACAACCAAAATTAAGGACAACAAAAATTTAGAACAACAACAACAAAAAAAAAAACCCAGAACAGATAGAAAATTGAACTGTATGGAAGTCCAACAACAATTCACCCAGACCAGTAAGAGGGGCGGAGTCGGCCGCCTGCAGAGAGGAGTCACAGCAGGAAAAAGCAGTGGCTAGTGGTCCCAGAAGTGCAGGTGATGGTTGGCACATCCCAGGCGCACAGGCGGCAGTTACTGCGAGCGGAGAGGCAATGAGCAGACCCAGTGAGGCCCACAGGGCAGCTGACTGTAGTCTCACATTTGTGTGCAGATAACCAGGCGAAAACGGGCAGTGAGACAGACTGCGCAAGCCAGGGCCCCAGCGCTGGGAAATAAAGCCTAAAAGCACCGATTGAAAACACTTGTGGGGGTTGAACGCCGGGAGAGATTCCCAGCCTCACAGGAGAGTTTGTTGGAGAGACCCACAGGGTCCTAGAACGTACATAAGCCCGCCCACATGGAAATCAGCACCAGAAGGGCCCAATTTGCTTGGGGAAAGCAGAGGAAGGGACTGGAATCCCAGAGAGCGAGGAGCAAGCACCATTGTTCCCTCTCCGACCCCACCCCCACATACAGCATCACAACCCAGCAAGTGGGCTGCTCCGCCCTGGTGAATACCTAAGGCTCCACCCCTCACTACATAACAGCCCCAACCAGACCCCCGCTCCAAACAAATGGTTCAAACCGGAGAGCAGACCAAAGCCCCAGAGCCAATTCATCTAAGTGATCAAGAGATAGCCAACCCATCACATGCACAGTTCAAAGCACTGGTGATCAGGATGCTCACAGAATTGGTTGATTTTGGTTGTAAATTAGAAGAACAAATGAAGGCTACAATAAGTGAAATGAAGGAGAATGCATGGGGAACCAATAGAGATGGGAGAAAAACTAGGACTCAAATCAATGGAGTGGACCAGAAGGAAGAAAGAAATAAATAAACAGAAAAGAATGAAGAAACAAGGATTCAAAAAAATGAGGAGAGGCTTAAGAACCTCGAGGACATCTTTAAATGTCCCAACATCCAAATTATAGGGGTACCAGAAGGGGAAGAGGAACAGCAACAAGTGGAAAACTTATTTGAACAAATAATAAAGGAGAACTTCCCATCTGGTAAAGGAAATAGACTTCCAGGAAGTCCAGGAAGCTCAGAGAGTCCCAAAGAAGTTGGACTCAAGGAGGAACACACCAAGGCACATCATCATTACATTACCCAAGATTAAAGAGAAGGAGAGAATTCTAGAAGCAGCGAGGGATAAGGGGCCAGTCACCTACAAAGGAGTTCCCATCAGACTGTCAGCTGATTTCTCAAAAGAGACCTTGCAGGCAAGAAGGGGCTGGAAAGAAGTATTCCAAGTCATGAAAGTCAAGGACCTAATCCAAGATTGCTCTATCCAGCAAAGCTTTCATTTAGAATAGAAGGGAAGATAAAGCGCTTCTCAGATAAGGTCAAGTTAAAGGAGTTCATCTTCACCAAGCCCTTATTATATGAAATGGTAAAGGGACTTATCTAAGAAAAAGATAAAAATAGGACAGTAAAAAGACAGCGAACTCACAGATATTAACAACCATACCTAAAACGAAAGCAAACTAAGCAAACAGCTAGAATAGGAACAGAAACACAGAAATGAAGATCACATGGAGAGTTAGCAGCAGGGGAGTGGGAGGAGGAGAGAGGGGGGAAAAGGTACAGAGAACAAGTAGCATAGACGGTGGGTAGAAAATAGACGGGGAGGGCAAGAATAGTGTGGGAAATGTAGAAGCTAAAGAACTTGTGACACATGGACATGAACTAAAGGGGGGAATGTGGGTGGGAGGGGGTGTGCAGGGTGGAGGAGAATGATGGGGGAGAAATGGGACAACTGTAATAGCATAATCAATAAAATATATTTAAAAAATAAAAAATAAAAATAAATAAAAATTTTTAAAAAATAGTTTAAAAAAGTAAAAATCAAATCTCTTCCTAAAACTTCTGCCAGCTCCCAGGAACTTGCATTCCATCACATACTGTTTCCACAGGGCCTCAGTTTTAAAGGCAACAGTGAGCAGCAGTATCATGTCTTAAAAACAACATGAGGAAGATGGAAGAGCTGCTTTCCACACAATATCTCCCAGCAAACAACTGAAAAACTCCTACAAAAGATTTATGTTTATTATATGCCACGTAACATTTTTGAAAGGACAAAATTATAGAGCTGGAGAACAAATCAGAGGTTGCAGTGGAGGGAGGGAGAGAGGGAGGCGGCTGTGACTATAGAAGGGCAATGCTGGGAATTCTTATGATGGAACTGTTCTGCGTCTTGACTGGGACGGTGGTCACATCAGCCTATACATGTAATAACACTGCGGAGAACTAAACAAACACATGCACACAGAGATACACACGCACAAATGAGTGTACATAAAACTGGTGAAATCCCAATAAGTTCAGTGCGGTGGATCGTAGCAATGTCAGTTTCCTGACTGCACTATTCAGCTATGGTTATACAGGCTGTTAGCACTGGGGAAACTGGGTGAAGAGTATGTGGGACTATTCCTGTAATCTTTCTTAGAACTGCATAAGAATCCACAGTTACCTCAAAATTTAAAACGGGAATATTAATAATTACATCAGACTTTGTTGTAATTTTTCTCTCCTCTAGTTTCTAAACTATCAGTAGGGTTGGTATAGTGATTTTCTAATTAAAATTTAAAAAATGTGTTGTTATGTTTGAACATATTGTTATGTTTGAACCTGTGACAGGGTGGTCCCTGCAGGTGTTTTTACCATGGATAACACATTAGCAGATGGAGACAGGGTAATACGGAGGGTGTGGTGTTGCAGCTAAAGGAGCAGGAAAGCAAAGGACATGTGTGTTCGGGAAACAAGGGGAAACCACTTGGACAGGCCATGAAGGAGTGTGAGGTGGGTGGAAAAACGTGAGTTGGGCTGTACCATAAAGAGGCAGTCTGTTCCGAAGGCATCGTGGGAAGGACAGTGTTCAGAGTGTTTCCGGAGATGCAGGGGAGTGGTCTGTTTGGATGGAAGCTTTGGGGAGACAGATCTGGCCACACAGGCAGGCAAGAAGGGCTGGAATGTTTGTGGACTGCAAGGTAAGAGGCCTCTGCTGCCAGAGTCCAGGCAAGACGTACTAGGGCGGGAGGTAAGTCTAGAAACAACACTGCAAAGACTGTGGAATGTGGGGACGAAACTCGCACTTGAGAAGGGAAATTCCAACAGGCATTGCCAGAAAAGTATTTTTTGAATTCTGCTTGTGTATTCTCAGATAACAAGAGAGGAAAAAAACATATTTCTTTCTTTTCATTATCAGATAAGAATATTTGTGTCTGCACTAGGCGAAATGACATGCAGTTTGAAATTAATTCTAGATGTCTGGATTTCTATCCATTCCTCTGGCTCTTATATAGATAGACATATCCATAGCAAATTCTAATCTCGGTTACTACTAATTTTCAGCCCCAGAATGTGCTTCAAATTTGCAGGCTCCGAAATTTCTCTTATAAATGTATTCTCTGATAATTTCAGTTTATTGTCCCATGAATTTTAACATGTAACTTAGCCTGATAATAAAACAGAGCCTTCTCACTAGACAATGGTTTATTCAGCCAAAATGAAATTTTAACAATTTCTAAATTGCTTTACAGGTTTATGAAGATGGTAACCAGGAAGCAATGATTTCCATTATTTCCCTCTATAGCCTTTCAAACACACTATAATAAAAGTGACCAAGGTCTCTTTTTTTTAAATAGACAGCAATAATAACTCGTGAGAGATCAATGATAACCATTTATCACATAAATATTCACTGTGGAGTTACAGAACTTCCAGATTAGATGAGAAGCATTTATTACACTTCTGCATTGCAGCAAAATCTTTGGTACACATTGTACAGAAAACTCAAAGGCAGACCCCCCACTGGTTTTTAATTAAGTGCCATTTCCACTGAGTTAATACACATGCTATCAAAAACGTGACTTTCCTTTAAACTTTTGATAATAATAGTTTGAGCTATATTTTGTAATTACTGACAATAGATTTGATAAAATTCTAATTGTCACCCTCTTCTTGAGTAACAACTAACTGTGCTACGACTTCTGCGTCCAAGAACAATCAGTCTTTCCATTTCTAGAGCTTTAATAAACACAAATCATGTGAAATTGATGTTCACCCTGAGAATAACACACAACTAGGGAAGTCAATCTTGAAACATAAACAGATTGCTTCACAGCTAAAGAAATAAGTACTGCCAAGATTTACAACTAGTTTCCCGAGTTTTCTTTTGCACCACGCATTATGCTAGAACCTTTATGAGCAACATCATGAGTGCTCACTGCAAATTACAATCAATACAATGGGCAGAGGTGTACTGGGCAAGGAAAGGCTAGCAACCCATCCAATGTCCCACAGCTGGTTAGAAGAGCCAGAATCCCAAAGACGGTGCCCTTTCCACAGCTCACTGATTCCCTCTCTAGGGTAGAAACCACCCACTCACTGAGGAAGGTAGTAATGTCCTCCAAATGAACCATAGCTTGGATAACATCACATTCACTTGTCTATGTTGATGCCAACAATAGGCACCCAGAACATGCTTGTTAACTTCATGGAATTCCTTGTTACAAAATTAACAGAGGTATGTCAGCACCGTACCCATTTGTCTCGCCTCTGTGCCCACTAATCTGTGCCAAGCAGGGACCAAAAACACATCACCAGTGCCCAGTGTGGCTGGTGGCCAAGCACATCTGCCCAGGACTTCCAGCTAGGGGTCGTCAACCACTGGCTGCCCCACCTGTGTTAATCACCAGTACTTGGCTTGCCCTGGTTATTTGCCCTCCCAAGCGGGATCAGCCTGGGTGGAAACAGATGCATCAGGGTAGTGGTGAGCTGATTTCTGTTAACTGGGAGACATTTTATTAATGATCAAAATCCTTCACCAGCCAATTAAATCAAATGTCAGCATGTCAGTCAAAAATAAATTGAAAGAAAGTCTGAGGTACCTCCCAGGGATCAGTAGGTGGGTTTATCCACTTTATCTAACTCCCTAAGAGTAAGCATCATTTGAGAAACACCCAACCTTTTCAATTCTGTTTAATTCAATTCGATTCAGTTCAGTTAAATTGATCATTGGTTTAGAACCTGCCCTGCTCTACCAGACACTGGAAATACAAAGATGAACTAAGCATAAGTCTCCGCTCTAAAGAGTTGTAGTCTTGTGGGGATACAGTCATGTTTATAACTGATAGGAGAGACTGAAACCAGTGCTTAATAATGTGCTATAACCCCATAAAGAGGAAAATGGGAAGGAGATGAAGGAACTCTCTTACTCAGCGTTTATTATGTGCAAGGCACTGAGCTAGATGCTTTCAGATTCACTGTTCTCTTTCATTTCTCACCACAACCCTAAGGACAAGAATTTCTACCTCTGTTTTTTAGAGAAGTAAATTGAGCCTCTAAGAGGTTGAAAACTTGGCCTGACCTCACGTGGCTGTGACCAGCAGAGCAGACGACCCACCCATCCACTTTAAAACCCATTCTCTTCCATTGCTGACTTTTTATCACCAGGGTTAATTTTTTTCTGGAAGAATCAGAATAATTTCATGGACAACAGGAGTATGAGAGTTGATAGGTGGGATTTCAACAGAAGGAAACTGAGGAAAGGATCTTTCAGACATTGGAAGCAAGCCTATCCCTTCTCTCAGCGTAAGTCACTGGGGAAGTTGCCATACTTGCAGCCTCAGACTAGCCCAGGTCAAAGTGTAAAAGGTGTCCCCACTTCCCATTAGTCACTGCCTACAATCCCACTCCAACCTGGTTAGATAGAATACTGTTCCTATGGCACACCAGCGGCTCTGCTACTGGAGGTCCTTGGGTCGGTTTGCTGTCAAGACCAGCATGAATCAGTTCCAAATTTAGACTGGGCCAAATCGATACCTTGGAATTTGGAATGTTGTCATATTTTCCAGGGACAGCCTTAAGGACCACTTCACATAGTAGTGCAGAGATTAAGAGCAGGGGATATGGTCAGATAACAGGGGACTGAATCTTGACTGTGTCTGTTATCAGCTCTGTGACTGTGCCTTTTTAAAAAAAAAAATAAACTTTAGTTTTTAGAACAGTTTGAGGTCTACCAAAAAAAAAAAAAAAAAGCAAAGATAAAACAGAGAGCTCCCATAGACCCCATACCCAGTCTCCTCTATTTTTAACATCTTATATCATTAATATGATTCATTTATTGCAATTAATAGGCTGATTTTGATTTGTCTTTATTAATGAAAGCCAATCTTTTCGGCTTCTTTCAGACTGCCTTAGTATGAACCTAACGTCTTGTTTCTGTTCCAGGATCCCATGCAGGATGCACCAGCTTTGATCTTCACATCTCCTAGGCTCCCCTTAGCTGTTAGTTTCTCAGACTCTCTTTCTTTTCAATGACCTTGACAGTTTTGAGGAGGTCAAATCAGGTTATTTTGTAGAATGTCCCCCAGCTGGGATCTGGCTGATGTTTCCCTCATGATTACTCTTGTGTTTGGGGGAGGGAGATCACAGAAGAAAAGCACCATTTTCGTCATACCCTATCACACACTATCAATACGACTTATTGATGTTGTTAACTATTGATGCTGAACTTGATCACCTGGCTGAGGTAGCGTTTGTCTGGTTTCTCCATAATACAGGTACTCCTTTTTTTTAATTGTCTTCATACTGTACGGTTTGGAAGGAGGTTGCCATGTGCAGCTCACACTAGAAGAGTGGGTGCTTTACCTGTTATGTGCTTCGGTTTCCTCATTTGTGTAATTGGGGACAGTAACAGAACATACTTTGTAGATATGGTGTGCATGTTAATATATGGAAAGCATTCAGAATAGAAGCTGGCACAGAAGTAAGTATTAATAACTCTTATTGTTATTTTCCTTTTGTACTAGTTTTCTTGTAGAAAAGTACATTGAGATAGTCGTTCACACATTTATTCATTCATCCATTCAACAAACATGTTTGAGATCTACTATGTGCCAGGCACAGTGATAGAGCTTAGTGTTACAATGATAAGCAAAAAACATCAGCCCCTGACCTAAAAAATGTAATACAGTCTAGCAGAAGAGACAGAGAAGTAATCACACAAATGAACCTATACTTCCAAACAGACAGACATGCAATGATGAAGAGTCATGTGTTGCCATGAGGGTATGTTCTAGGGGAACCTACTCATTTCATCCTGGAAGAGTGAGTTGGGCAGGCAGCTGAAGAATGGAGTTCTGAGGAACACTTAACTAAGAAAGAGGCATGATAAGGGCAGTAGTCTGACTAGAGTGTAGACAGTGAGGTGGAGAGTGGTATGTTAGGAGGCTGGACAGGTAGGCAGGATGAGACCACGTGAGGCCTGTGGGCCATGATTTGGTATTTATCCATAGTAGCCATTGCAGGCTTTCAAGCAAGGAGTGACCTGATTCAGTATCAGTTTCAAAGAGATTACTTCAGCCGCAGAGTGGAGTTGAGATTGGATGGGGTCAGAGTGGGTGTGGGGAGGCCAACTACTGCAGTGATCCACTTGGAAATGATGGTAGCTTGCACCAGGCAGGTGGCCATGAAGAAATGAGCAGAGGAAAGGACTCCGGAACATTCTAGAGAACTCCTGACCCCTAACCCCTAGCCGGCCTGCCCTGGTGTCCCCACTCCCACACACACCCTGTATCATGAAGGACCTCAAGCAAGTCTACGGGCAGCCCAGCCTATTCATTCAAGCTCCAGAACGCCCATCTTCACCACACCAGGAAACACAGCTGTCCCTTGGCCACCCCTGCACGGGTCCTAGAAGCCAACTGAGCAACAGTCTCCAGGGTCCTAAGCATCAGCAGTGAGGTCTGTAAGAGAATTATGTGTTCCAGGTGGGCAATATGAACTCTTCTCCCACTGGTGCTTGTTTTAATTTCAATTATATTCCTATTAACACTATTATTGTATTGCCTTGATCATAACTTACTTATTATTTTGAAAGAGGAGAAAATGTAATGCCCCTACCTTTCCAAATTTGATGACTGACTGAGATAAACACTGCTTTTCTTTGAAAGTTCAAATAAAAGAAGAACCACCATCATAATAAGCATCATCACTATTCATTTTGGTGGTAATTACCCATTCAAGATTTAAACTCTAGTTAAAATGCATAAAGATGAACAGATTGAAAAATGTAGCTTATTCATTTCCAAAGAAAAAGTGCTATTCTTTAATCCAAAGACTTTAAGACAAATCTGACAGCCTAAATTACTCCCTACCAACTGATATGGTTTCGATAGAATAAGACTTTAATAAACAATGTGGATTTTCCTTATATATTTTACTTTATTTGTCATTTCTACTCTATATTTCAAAAGGCAGTTTACAATAAAAATCCATATGCAACAGCAGCGAGTTAAAGTGGAGTTAAGAACAAGCTATCAGAAGCTGTTTACAGAAAAGGAGAAAAAATTTATCAGGAATCTAAAATAAGACATTATTCATATGAGCACAAAATTGGCTCTGAGTTTCCTAGCAGCCAAGGCAAAGAAAAAAACTGAGAAGAGAGGACTATTTCTCAAAGCCTGCTAATAAGCATAGTCTCAGTCTTTTTAAAAAGAGACATACCTTCCCTTGCCATTAAAGTCATACTAAATTCTGCCTCCAAGTAGCAATGTTAAGGGTTGCAAAAATGTCTCCATTATTAATCCTGTATGTAACCTACATATGTTTGTGGAGAATAGGCTCCCACCAAGCACATGCTTCCTGAAGAACTTGATTGTTGCAGGGATCAACATCAGGGAAACCAGAATACAGGTAGGTGGTGTGTCCCTGATGTCCTCTGTTGGGTGTCAGTTGTCCTTGGAGCATTTGGTCACTAATACAAAACAAAGCTTTAAAGGCTTGTGTTCTTGTTTACCTAGAAAATATGTTTCAAAAGATTTATATAATAGTTAACGAAGAGAAAATACACATGTAATGAATTTCAACCTCAAAGAAACTATGGCTTAGTTTATAGAGCCAGTTACAAGAGATGTTAGCAGCCAACTTGATCTCCGACAAAAAAAACTGGAAGAGTATAATTTATGCCTTGGTCTATACTCAGTCTGGTTGCATTCCAGCCTCCTTAAACCAGGCTGGCCTTATGCAGAGGCTGAGATTTTTGAATTATCAAATGGATGCAGATAGTATTTTTTTTCTTCTATGTAATAGAACACCTAATTTGTTCAGGTTGGCAATATGCCCACTTAAAATAATCCCAGACTCCTTTGCAGCAATGGCTTGGCATGTTGGTCTTGAGACACAGTTATGGCCAAGGAGGTATGAGTGAAGTCTACCAGGATGGGCCTCTGGGAGACTTACTACATGGGATAAACTCAACTATCATTACATCTTTTCTGTTCCTCATCCTTCATCTTTTTTTCAAACAAATAAGATGTCTGGGGAAAGACCAGCCATCTGGGGAAATGAAGATGAACAGCAGAGAGAGAACACTGAGAGGGGAGCTAGAAGGAGCCTGGGTGCTCGCCAAGTCCCTCAAGCAGCTCCACCAGCTCAGGACTGCCTACTCCTGCACCTCTTATGACATGAGGATAACAAGCCCTTAGCATTCTAGGTGGGCTTTTGTCACAATCAGCAGAACATACTCCTTAACTGAAAAACAGGCACATGCCCACCTCTCTAAATGCCTCATTCAACAAATTGAAAGTAAAAGTGAGACTTCAGAAGGGAGCCTGGACAGAAGAGAATCTCTCCCTTCAGTGTAGTATTCATTCCGGTGGTAGAAACACTGTAGACATTTACCAAACCCTGTTTTCACAGCTGACTACATTCTGCAGCTTCCCCCAGATGTGGCCATGTGGGTGAGTTCTGGCCAGTGAAACAGGGAAGAAAATGATGCATACCATTTGCAGATTCAGTGTATACCTCCCCTCCCCCAATTCACCATGCTCACTTTCTTCCCATCCTCCAGCTGAATGTGAAGAAGCACAAGCTCCTGAAAAATGACAGAGCCACACAGAAGAAGAAATCCAGGTCCCTGCCCCAGGGGGCAGAGCCCTGAACCTGCTGAAGCAGGACAGGGACAACACAAGAAGCTGATTATGTTAAGTCAGCAAGATTTTGAGATTGCAGTTGTAGCAGTCAGCCTGCTGTGCGTATAGCAATGGTCTCCGAGTGGAGGCCAAGCACTGTGGGGGGTACGCGAAATGATCCATTGGGGCACAGGGAGAGAACGTTATAAGCTTCTGCTTAACTGCACTTTTAATTAATTTAACCAACCTTTGGCCACTTTTAAATGCACATAATATGTTGGTAAAGCACTATATGTATATGAACTCACTTATATGTTGATTCTATTAAAAAAAGAACTCATAAAAACAGACAACAGATTGGTGGTTGCCAGAGGCAAGAGATTGGGGGGGAGGGTAGGGCAGAAATGGGTGAAGGTGATCAAAAGGTACCAACTTCCAGTTATAAGATAAATAAGTTCTGGGGATGTAACGTACAGCATGGTAACCACAGTTAATGAAGTATTATATATCCGAAAGTTGCTACGAGAGTATATCTTAAAAATTCCCATCACGAGAAAAAAAAATTGTAACTACATATAAGATGATAGATGTGAAATAAACTTAGTATGTTGATTATTTCACAATAAAGAAAACAATTAAATATATTTACATTGAAAGTATGCTGAAACACACTTGTTATTAAAGGGATGCACAATTCTAAAGACGAAAATCCTTGTTCTAGAGTGTTAAACCTACAAAACTTGTTCTTCAGATGAGAATTTCCATGTGAGGCCAATACAGAAAACAGGTGGTGGTACCACTGGTCTGGTTAATAAAGGTGGGAACCCGAAACCCCACCTTTGTCTGCCACCCCACCCCAAGATATGAGGCTATATAGGGAAGGGAGGGAAAGGCTCAGTATCATTGTTTTGAGTAAGACTAAGTAGAAAGAGGATTACATTGCTTAATTTGCTTTTAAAAAAAGTCATCCTCTATAGAATCTATGGAGCAAAGCAGTGTTGACAACTTTCTAAAGATTTTTATAGTTGACATATCTTTAGCTTCCTCTTTCTTGGTTCAAATTGGACACTTGGTTTGAACTGGTCACTTAACCACTGGCTGTTTTTCCAGGGAGAAGGGATCTGGGAGACCTGATACTTAGTTTTGCTTGATTCTGCTGCCAAATTTCATCTTCAGAAACAGAGCAAGGAAACAAAGGGTGGGAATTGAAAAAGCTAAGAAAAAAAGATTGATTTTTGGGCAGTTTGGGGAACCAGGAGCAGCTTTAACTTGCACCTGCACACGCACCGTAGTGGCCAGGCAGGGGTCTCCTCCCCAATACTCCAGCCCCTCTTTCATTCGGTTGGTCGAGGGTGCAAAGGAGTTCAGAATTTAGCCCAAAGAAGCTACTTAAAACCACTTAGATACAAGAAGTCTTGCGTGAAATTAAACCTATGTTACTGATATGTGTGAAACGCAAAAGAATTATTTACACACCAAAGAACTCTAGACAATACAGGGTGTTTTTTCTACGGGAAGACCACCCAGAAACCCAGTGCACTTAAGGAGCATGGGGCCTATTTCAATCACTCTACTGACAAAAATGAGGTCAGCAAATTAACAAGTGTCACTGGTAAGTACACAAACCTCTCACTAATTTCTTTTTTTTCTTCAGGGTGGGAAGAAAGAGAAGGAAATAATAGCAAAATTACTGCTGGCAGCCAAGTACCGAGCTGATAGGAATAATCAACCAGAACTGTTATTTGATTTCCTATTGTTTCTAGCAAGCTTATGCTGTCAAATATTTACATCTATTCTTAAGCCAGTACTGCCTCTTAATTTTTTCAGCATATAAAAATAAACGTTTTTTCGACTTTTCCACCTATTACGGCACCATCCGTCTTATACACTACTTCAGGCTCCATTGAGTCTGTACAATTTATGCGGTCAGAGATCACTGAGTAAGCAGTAGTTAATTAGGGCTGGGAGTCTTCCATCTCCAAGTGCTTTCCCACCCAGCCCCTCCACGGGCTGCCCCAGCTTCTGACAGGTACCGATGATGTAATTACCATCTCAGCCCACTATATCGAGGTGCCAAGATTATCACTCTGTACTGTGAGTGTTGTAAGGGCAGAGCTATCTTTGAACTCAGTGTTGCTTATTAAATGAACATAAAACAACTCAAAGGACAATAAAAGCAATTCTTTAAGTGGAATGTCCCTATAAGAATATTCATTTGCTTCTCTGTGACAGATGCTGTCATGAGGCTCATATGTAACTTCTCTTTCTTTTCCTGCCCTGAATATGTTTGCTGTCCTGATGATAAATCTACAGTCTATACTGAGCAGAAGAAAAATAGCTGGGGCTTTTCTGTATGCCAAGGCTATAGGCCACATCTATCATCTTTTTGCTTCTGTTTTCCTTTAATTATCTCACTTCGGTCAGAAACTTGACTTCAAATCATAAGCCTAAGGAGAAACTAGATTTTAATTTACAGAAGTGCAGCTAAATATTTTTGTTCTAAGACGATATTTCATAATAAAGATGGGAGCCCCAGGGCTCTTTAAACCAAATAGCAACTATAAACATTTTTCTTCATGGCATGGTTTTCTGCTTCAAATCAAACCTGAGTACACCTACAGCCCATCAACCAAAAAGTTATTTTAAGATTACATTCCCCTTTCCAATCTGCCACCCAGCACACAATAGCCTGAATTAATCACACATTAGAGAGGGATTTTCTTAAATGGGCCATTTATTTGGAAACTTCTGACAGTTGATTTAGATCTCCAGTTGTGGTTAGCTGACCACGTCAGAGGTGAGTCTGCTCTACTCCATTAGGAAAGGGTTCCCTCTTTCTCATTTCCCCTCCAGCCCCACCCCAGAGAGATGAAGGAAGCGAATATTCTGGGACTGCATTATGATTGCTCACACAAGCTTCTCTGCTCATTAAGCACCAGATTTGTCCTAAGCTGAGTTGTTCCATTTTCCCCAACGAAAGGATGTGCAAGGCTGTGGATCCAGCCCCATGTCCATCATCATGAGGGAGAGGTTTCGCACCAGTTCACAGAACTGATGGTCCCAGGATCAGAGGGAGGGAGGGGACAGTTAACGTTCCCCAGCCTTCTGTCCAGCAGCCTTTGTTGGAGATATTAAAGTTCTTTCAAAGGGGATATGTTAGTTTTATATGCCCAAAGGTCTGGGTTAAGTGCTTTCCTTTTATATTTCTTTTCTTTCAAGGACAAAAAAAAGACTTTACAACTTCAAATAAGAAAGGTGAGTTCACATTTCAAGAAAACTGATTGAATGAATTCAAACATGGCAGTGTTGTCAGTGATGTCTGAGAGGTTGGAAAAAAATCCAATTTTATGGGTCAGGGTGGGTGACGCAGTGGAAAAGTAAACAAATGGTAGAACTCTGCAGGATCTGTAGGCTCAAATTTTAGAGATAGAAGGAGCTAAAGAGATCTGTAAGTCTAAGCACTGAGTAGGTTAGATAAGGAAACTTACCTGCAACTCGTTCACAGTTGCCCATGAGCAGGTAGCAGAATGAGGACAAGGACCCAGGGCTCTCCTCAAGCTATTAGGGATTTGTGGCAGCATGCCATATGACAAGGGGCTCCTAGGTTAGCAACAAAATCTCCCACCCCAAAATCAGCATCATAAGTAGATCCCATTATAGTATTCTCAAAATGGAATAATTATATAGTGCTTTTCAAAGAATTAGAAGAAAAAAACTCAAGACACAATATTGCATTACATTAAAAAGTATGTTATTTAAATATGTATAAATGCAAAGCTAAACCCCTTATGTTTACTGTTCTTTTAAGCAACTATCAAACCAGAACAAATTTTCAAATTAGATGCAAATAAAACTACAAAACCAATAAATCCAATTAATAGCATTACTTTAATGTGACAAATTTATGTGCTTTTGCTGAAACCGCATCCCTCTGGGGAGTGTGCACGTGGTGCGGCTGGCTAAGGCACACCTGTTCTCCGGGCTGGGCAGGCCCATCGCACCCTGTGCAGGGGATGTCACCTGGCCTGTTCTGGCCCTCCTCCTTAGCCCGAACTAGGAAGTTGGGGTCACTTGGCACCAACACAAACAGAAAAGCAAGCCCAGTGTTCTGCTATGCAACGAGCGGTCCAGAAGGTGCTTAGAGTAATTTCCACACTATCATCAAAACAAAAGATCTAATTTTAAAGATTCTCATGGAACATGCATTATGCCTCAAGAACATAGCCTCAGAGCAGTCTGAGAGATACTAGTCAATTTATTACTATTTTTCATTGTTTTCCATTTACACTCATATAATTGGAGTATAAAACTAGCTCAAACAGAAATATTTTCCATATAGAATGATTAAGATGAAAGAGTTTTATTGGATAGTTTCATAACACTTCAAGTTACAGTTCATTTTAATACAATACTTGAGCTCCATCCCCCACCATAGAAGTACTCCATCCATTTTCAGGTAAGAGATTAGAGGAGGCATTCTCTGTATTCATAAAAGCTTGTCCTAGAGCTTACTGGGAATATGACAATCATAAATGTAAATCAAAACGGTGGCAGTTGCATATAAGTCTCCAGTGAAGGCTGAACCACAAGCGGGGGCGCGGGGGTGGGGGGGGATGTGCTGAATGGAGGCCTGCAGCATGAACAGCGGGGCCCAGAACAAACATTCCAAACTCTGTCTTCCAAAACCACACCAGAAAGGTTTTACCTGTAAGCCTCTTGTATCACCATGAAGGATCTAGTCATTTTCTTATGCAGGTCATTTTCTTTTACATTCCACTGTATCCAATGTCACACTAAAATCCCTTGGACCACAATTTCAGATTGTATGGGTTTTTTTTTCCTTTTCTTTTTTTTTTTTTTTTTTGAGTATAGAATCAGATCTCAACTTCATGCAGCAGGTGGAAAAAAAGAATGTTTATTGTTAAACACCCTCACTTTTCAGATTCACAGTCCTTTTAAACCAAAAGCAGTACGGTCTGTGTCTGTTAGAAATTCAACTGAGTAATCGTCTACAGAGTACCCTCCATCTGCCAGGTAGTGCACTGGGTGTTGGGGATACAACAATGAACACAAAAGAACAGTTTCTCATAATGGTCACTGTGTAGACAAGGAGAGGAGATTGACTCAGTAAAGCACCATCATGGCAGGGCATCGAATTTAACAGCAGAATCAAGCACAAGGCAAGGAAGGAGCCCTGGAAAGGAACAAATCATTGTACTAGGTGTAGAGGTGAGAAAGGGCTTCCTAGCCAGGCTTTGAAAAAATTGAAAAGGAGTTCACTAGAAAGAAGAGCAAGTGGGAGAAGATGCAGAGGAAATAGATGCAAAGGTACCTAGGAATGAAACAGTGTATATATAATTCAAAGGCAATGAGAATAATACGGAAGTTAACCATCATTGAGTGGTTCTGTGTGTCAGGCACCGTGCTAAACACTTTAGGTACATTGTTTCATTTCATCTTCACAACAGATTTATCTCATTTTATCAGTGAGAAATCTGAACCTTAGAGAGAGTCATCTGCCGAAGATCCTACAGCTAATAAGTGGCAAAGCTCAAGTCAAACCAGGAACGAGGTATTTGCAGCTTACATTTTCCACCCCTCTGCTCTACTGTTCAGGAACCTGTAAAAAGTCTGCTACTGCTAAAGCAAGAAGTAGAAGATGAAAAGAAAAAAATGCGTCCAACTGCTAAAATACTATATTTCTATCAACATTTATATGTATGACTATAAAATGTAATAAAACCCTCTTAAATGTTGCTGCAAAAGATAGGAATGATGCTTCTCACACAACCCATGTCATTAATGTTTATATGTATTAGAGATCTTTGTAATACCAATCTCTGATTTTGGTCGCCTCGGTGGGATTTTTTTTGTTTACTTATTTTAAATACCGCAGTGGCTATGATGGACATCTCAGGTATAAATAAATCACCAATTAGACAAAATCCTTTATGAGTCTACATGCCTCAATTCCATGTTCAGAAATCAACACACACACACACACACACACACACACACACACACACACTTTCTTGCCAGAAAAGTAGAGCTTTTAACTGGCATACAACACAAAATGATAAGAATGGCTATGTTTTGGGCTTAATACAATTAAAAATAGCCCATGGCACTATGTGCTACCTTGACCTTTGAAAAAAATTTTATTTGCTGTTTTTACATTTGGCTGTTAAAGTGCAGCTGTCTCCCTAGTTGAGAGAATGTAAATATTATTAACATAAGGCTCCTTAGTCAACCAAGAGTTAACTCTTATGGTTTGTGTGATCATTTCCTTATAAATGTCCTATTCTCCTCAAGTGAGCCTGACAGAAAGGGTGGGTTTACATATTCAAATTACCACAGTTGGAGAAAGGCCTTGTAGGGGAGCTAATCCCTTCTACCCTACAAAAGGGAAAAATCATAACAAAAACAGCAGGCATGGAAATAGCTTTCAACCTACTCAGTAAGGGCCAGGTGCAAAAATCATTCCACCCCGTTCCCCTCGGCTCAAGCCTGCTACTCGACTGAAGATGGGCAGAAATGCCCATGTCTAAAGCTTTCCGGTGGAGCTCAGTGCTTGTCATTGGTAAATTATGAGTGATTACGCCCACCGCACAGAGTTGTTGGGAGGATTAAATTAGATAATGTGTTTAAAGTGTCCAGCAACATCCAGGTACCCTGGAAGCCTCCAAAAATGGGTGGATTCCATCCCCTCTCCTATGCAAACCCCACTCCCTTCCTACTATCTGGTGGAAACTGCAAAGAACAGCATTTTTCATTATAGTACTTTCTGAATAATCTGAAGACAAACAATCCATTTTTAAAAAACAGTAAAACACAAGGAGGTTATAGCATAATCGTTTGGTGTTTTTTGTGACTTCAAATAGTAGCTTCTGTGACCTGGTAGGTGTGTGAGGACATAGGATGATGGGTATCAACCTGGCCAGTATGGCTCAGTTGGCTGGGCTTTGGCCTGCAAAGCAAAGGGTTGCCGGTTCAATTCCCGGTCAGGGCACATGCCTGGGTTGCAGATTCAGCCCTGGTTGAACCGATTGATGTTTCTCTCCCACATCAATATTTCTCTCTCTCTCTCTGTAAAAGTAAATGAGTAAAAATCTTTATTAAAAAAGGTGATGGAGATTTACTGCTGAGCTCCATCTTGGGGGTTGAAATTCACCAATAAATTACTATAGCAGACAGAGGTTCACAGCTAGCACACCTATGTAAATCACTGGGTGTTTTCTTCTTTTTTAAAAAATAAAGATTTAATGTATGTAACCAAATAAAATATAAGATATTTCTATAAACAAACCAAAAACCTCTTTTTTGTTTTCTTTCCTTATTACCTATTAATGTAGAGAAGAAGAAACTCCTCTTCAAACTCCCCAAAACTAAACACCTGAGAGACCAAAGAATGGTGTCCACTTTTAAATAAGGAAACACTATTAAAATTTAAGCTTTATCTCTTCTAGTCTTGTTGCCATCTTTAAAATTTATTTTATTCTACAAGATGAGAAAATATTCAGGTTTGTAGGGAATGAGTGATTAACAAATTGCATGCAAATCAAGTAATTAATTTTAAGCAGATCTTCAGTGTCCTTATTGCTGACAGAAAAGGGGAACTGGGAAATTTAATCATGGTTTGTCAATATTTACAACCTCTAAATAAAACAGCAATCACAATGGCAGCTTCAAAGGGTTCCTGGCAGGCACTTATATTATGCAAGTTCACTTTCATTAACTCAAACTAGTCATCTTCGTCAGCCCAATATTAAAATTTTTTTCATGCCTATCAGATTGTTTTCTAGAAAATATTTGGGAAAACCACAAATACAGCATGCAGATTCTCAACTCACAAAATTATTTGGGAAAATCTTGGCAAGCATGAGTTGGTAATGAGAGCTAGTTCTTAGGGTGCAGACACCTGTTACTCTTATCTGTCACCACTGCCCAGCACGTGGAGAGCACCCAATGAAAGAATGAGTAAATAAAGACAATCTCTCTTGGTGTTAGAAAGCTCGGGCTTTGGGTGCTCGGGCCCTCCACTTATTAGATAACTGACCTTGACACCCTGCTTACCCTTTCTGTGCCTCAGTTTCCTCATCCATAAAATGGAGTAATAACAGTACTTAGCTCATAGGTTGTTCTGGGGGTTAAATGAGTAAATGACTGTAAAGCACTTAGAACAATGCCTGGCACATGGTAAATGCTTAATAAGCCATCATTTTTATTATCAGACTTATCGATATTACTTATCAGTGTATTATTATATCCATCAAACTAATTAGCACTGTCCTTAAACAAACTGAACAAAAGCTTCATTAGCTGGTGGATAGTCGTTTTCGGAAAATAAATTTAAAGACTTTAAGCACATCAAGTAATTAGGCAGGTCAGGTAAAAAAAAAATGAGAGTTTTACTTAAGAAAGAAAAAGGAAAAATAACACCTGCTGCATGAATCACAACTCTTAGAAAAATTAGGGGACATTAATTTGCAATAGAACAGGATTCACACAATGACTTCCTTCTGGAAAGTGATTTTAAGTAATAGAATCCTCTGGTGCCTATAGAGCAGAGCTTATAGAATTACAAACAACTAAAGAAAAAGCATGTCTATTAGCTTTTTGGCACAGTATGGGAAGTAGGTCTGGGGAAAGTCATTGATGAGCAGAATTTTTGCCAAATCCAGTGAACAGTGTCCTCATTTTATCAAACCTTCAGCTGACCACTTTCCTAGAACACGTTTCTCCCCCCCCACCCTTCTTACCTCACTGGCTACCACTCCTTTGGCCCTCTTTCTTCTCTAGCTCCCCTCACTAGTCCTGGAACCTAGCTTTGGAACTATCAATGCACAGACAGCTCTCACACTTCTATCTCAAGACTTAACCCTTGCCCCATGCCCTGGGTTGTATCCTATTTGACAGGACCCCTGCATGTCTAAAGATACCTCAAAGCAAGCATGTCCAGAACAATTCTCATTTTCTGGCTTTCTCCTAGAGATCTGTTCCGACCTCAGTCTT
Organism: Glossophaga mutica; assembly: GCA_039655065.1. Taxonomy (NCBI): domain Eukaryota; kingdom Metazoa; phylum Chordata; class Mammalia; order Chiroptera; family Phyllostomidae; genus Glossophaga; species Glossophaga mutica. The sequence goes on from CM077304.1 coordinate 198,656,246, forward strand.
TCTCATCTCAGAGAATGCCCCATGATTACCTAGGGTCAGCCCAAAATGTATCCTTCCTTTGTCACCCCTCCCTCACCCCAATCTCCTCTCTTTCTCCAAACACACATTCAACAAAGTTGCAAGTCTTATTTGTTCTACTTTGAAATATATTTCAGATCTGACCACTCTTCATCAATCCCACAGTTACCACCTTGAATTACAGCAGCAGTCTTCTGGCTGGACTCTCTCTTTCCACTCTCTTTTCGCCTATAATAAGCCAAAGTGATCTGTTTAAGACATAAGTCAGACCATGTGAACTCTCTGGTTTAGCGGGGATAAATGGTGATGGATGGAGATTTGGCTTGGGGTGGCAAATGTAATGCAGTGCATAGATGATGTGTTACAGAACTGTGCACCTAAAATCTGTGTAATTTTGTTAACCAGTGTCACTCCAATGTAGTCAATAAAAAGGAAAAAGAAACCTCCCAATGGCTTCCTGACACACAGTGTCCTCATTATACTTTATAAAGTCTTATGGGATGTGTTGCCGAACTATTCATCTGCTGTAGTTTGAATGTTCATACCCTCCTCCCCAGCCAAATTCATATATTGAAACCCTAACCCCCAAGGGGTTGATATAAGGAAGTTAGGCCTGCAGAGGGCGATTAGGTCTTGAGGGCTCTGCCCTCATGAATGGGATCAGTGCCCTTATAAAAGAGGCCTAAAAGCAACTCTCTCATCCTTCCGCTCGCTATGTGAGAATACAATGAGAAGCGGACAGTCTGCAACCTGGAAAAGCATCCTCACCAGAATCCTACCATGCTGGCACTCTGGTCTTGGCTTTCCCAGCCTCCAGGACTGTGAGCAATAAATTTCTGCTGTGCATAAGCCACCCAGTATGGTATTTTTTCTAGCCACCCAAATGGACTAAGGCAATCTTCCTCATCTCCACTCTCCTATTTGTTCACCAAGCTGCAGCCTCAGGGGCCTCCTACTTGTTCCTTAAACCACCAAGCTTGTTCTCCCCTCCTAGCCTTTATACTTCCTTCTGCCCGGAGCATTCTCATCCTGGATTTTTCTATTACTGGCTCCTTCTCATTCTTGTTTAATCAAATGTGCTAACCAACCAATTTAAATTATCCACTACCACCATACCTTCTCTCTCAAGCCCTTTAACACCACCGAAACTGTACACTTACTTGTTCACTGTGTCTCCCATGAGAATGTAACCTCCACTGCAACAGAGATTTTGCTTATTACCTCCAATACACAGCCAAAGACAAATGTGTTTGAGTCCCATCTTCCTGACTCATCTGCATAACTTTATCAACTTAATTCATCTTTCTGAGCTTCGGTTTCAAACAAAATGGGGATACTATTACCAAATGGCTGTTTCATTAGAGTACTAAGAACTTCTTGATTCAGCAGCCATGTCTTGATTTCACTTACACATTTGTTTATTCAATCAACAAGAAAATTTTTACAGAGTATTTACCATGTTCTAGACATTGGGCTAATTACTAAGAAGTTAACCATTCAACAGCAAGCAAAGCAGACGTAATCCAAGCCCTTGGGAGCCTTCTGGCTAATAGAGCATTGTAACAAAGTGCCATCTTAGTTTCAACAGGGGAAGTACTGGGTACAACGAGGGAACAGCAGCAGCCTAAGCATACTCTGGAGGGGAGATCAGGATGGCTTCTTGAATTTACACTTAAGGACAAATGCACAGGATGTAAAATAATAGGTGTTATATAGGTGGTGAGCATGGGGCCAAAAAGGAAATGCAGAGACTTCTGCTGCTTCAGAGGAACATAAAGAAGTCCATGTGACTACAATTCAGGGTGTAGAGAAATGGGGGGAGGCCACTGAAGTCAGCAGGACTTGAGGAGAATGGATAAGTATGGTGGTTTTATAAAAAAATGTGCAGAATTAGAAGAAACGAACTAGCTTCTAGTACACACACGGAGAGATATTTAAAACGGGATGAGGGAAAAATATGAAAAAGAATGAACTATAACATAACACTTACGCAAATTTAAACACACACAAAGACTGCATATGTTAGGAATCACACACCTTCATGCTCACATCAAACACAGTTGAGTCGATGTCTTGGGGAGGGGGACTAAGTTGTGATTAGGTATTAAAAGGAAAATAAATCCATGCAACAAAAAAAATGCCCTTACATGGACCATTGATAAGAGTGCCAATGAACTGAGGAGTGGATTTAATCCAAAGGGAAGGAACAGAAAGAGGGGTGGACAGGGAGAAGGCCAGTGACTAGGTTAGCAGGAGGCCAAGCGGAGAACACTTAAGGTGTGCTTGGGTAAGAGCACAGGGTCCTGTGTGGCTGGGTATCCGCCTGAGGTCACAGGCCACATTTGCTTTGCTCATTTCTGAACTGCCGACTCCCCACCAACCAGCCCTGCTGAGGCTTCTCAGCCAAGAAGCAGAGACCGAATGAAGGCTCTCTCTGCCCCACTAGCTTGGTCTTGAAATGAAACAAAGAAACCCATACAGGTATGTGTGATTTTAACATACATTAACTAAATCACTGCAGGGTTTCCATCCAAAAATGGGAAACTACAACTACCCAGCATTATTACTTCTCAAAACCAAAAAACCAAAAAACCTATTCCACGTTTAAACCTCAGCAGTAATGAAGAATTTAAAGCATCCCTGTCTGATATAAAGAGAAATGAGGCATGCATCTGTCCCAGCAAACCGACGACGTAGATGTAAAACACTGCAGGCAAGTGAGTGATTAAGTGTCAGCTCTGGGGAGACCCCTCAGAAGCGTCTATAAGAAATCCTAGCATTATGGAATTTTAGATGTAGCTGAGAAAAAGGAAAACTTGTTCCATGAGTATTTTATTTCATAGTGGTGAGCTTTACTTTGGACTTGTGCCCTACATTGCCCTAGAAAACATATTTGCTCTGCAGTGAGGGAGAATGTGGATCCTAAACCACCCTTAAATCCCATTACAACTCCGTTTTGTGTTTAATTTAGTCACCAAACACCTTGGGAGTGGAATATGGCATGCTTCAGGAGGACTTATGAATGTCTACCAAATCATATGCAGTGCTTCAGAGTGGCAAGTGTAAGTCCTGATCCACCCACAAAAGAAGAAGTCCTCCAGGTGTTTTAAATTTAAATGGACAATGTATAGATTTTCTGCAAATATATAATAATGTACTTATTTTTGCAACTGTGAGGAAATTTTAAAATATTAAACATTAAGTTTAATTTTCAAAAACAATTAAATTTAAAAATTGAGTATTTTTCTTGAAAAAATACACATTAAGCTTGTATTACCTTGAAAGTAACTTTCAAGTAGAATCTTTATGAACAAAAGTGTATATTTTCTAAATGAACTGAACCACAGACACACCTGCAATAAACCATTAATAAAGAAAAGCCTCAACCCTGGCATAAAAATACATGAAAAGCCTAGCACTTAGAGGTAAAATACATAGATATTAAGAAATTTACTTTGATTTGATTTGAAACAAAAAAAAATTAGAAGAAAGCTGGTAGAAATGGCAAATCATTTTAGGCAGCTGGTACATAAATGAGTTGAATCAGTACAGGAATACAGGATGATCATTATCAGGAATAGAGAACTAAACTTTTTTACTATTGTTTTTTTTCCAGAAAATACCAAAAAAAAAGTTTTATTATTTTTTTCACTTTTTAAAAAAATTTTAATTGTTGTTCAAGTACAGTTTTCTGTCTTTTACTCCCATCCCAGCCCTCCCCACTTCCTTCCCATTCCCACCCACCCCTAGATTTTGTCCGTGTGTCCTTTATATTTGTTCCTGTAAACCCTTCCCTCTTTCCCCTGAAATTCCCCTGATATTCCCTCCCCTCTCCCCTCTGGTCACTGTTGGCCTGTCCTCTATTTCAGTGTCTTTGGTTATATTTTGTTTGTTTGTTTGTTTTGTTGTTTAGGTTCCTGTTAAAGGTGAGATCATATGTTATTTGTCCCTCACTGCCTGGCTTATTTCATGTAGCATAATGCTCTCCAGTTCCACCCATGCTGTCCCAAAGGGTAGGAGCTCCTTCTTTCTTTCTGCTGCATAGAATTCCATTGTGTAAATGTATGGGGCAGGGGGCAGGTCGGGGGCACGGAGAGAGAGAGATCCCTCACTCCAAACAACAATGTCAGAAATCACCAGGAATTTTCATTGCTCTTATACAAAACGAAGAGAAGAAAGCACACTATCTGTACTAACTAAAAGGCTGAGCACCAGCTACTGTTCTCAACAGAATCAATTTGTTAATCACGCTCTCTTTACCCATCTTCTGTCAAAGTTAATTACTTGTTTATTTTTTTAAATGATGTTAGTGATGTTAGTAACTTCAAAGCCATTAGTGCCAATAAAAGGTAATGTAGTAGAAACGTCACAGGGTGAGGATCGGTTACTAGTTCAGTGCTCAGGAAGTTCAGTTTAGCCAACATATGCCCATGTGGACACATGTTCTCAGTACAGGGCATTTCAATTGGCAAATTACCATCCTTCCCAGGCTTCAAGAGAAGCCTGATTCGTGAATTAAAGGTTGTTTTCTTCCATAGTATTAGTTGCTATTCATTTCTAAGCTTCTAATAGTTCCCCTTTCTGTAACTTTTTTCCCCAAAATTTTTGAATAGATCTGTCTTTTATCACTCTTCTCCCTGTGTGCTTAGAAGAATAAATATTATTATCAAAGTGTATTGCAAAAGTGAATACATTTTAATAGGATTATGATAACAGAATTTTTATCCAGTGACTGTTGTATTAAAAAAAGAAAAGGAGACTTCTGTTTTAAGATTAGAGTATAGACTTTGAAATGAAAAGAGGATTATCTTATTAGCTGGCAACTGCTGTACAGCACTCAAATTCATGTTTCTTATTTGTAAAAAGAACCATTTCAGGTGAACATGCTCTTGACTGGTTACTAAGCATGACTGACTCTCATCATAGCAAAATAGCAAGAGAAAATACAGCCAAGACAGCCATTCTTCTGCACATCTCACGCCAGTGTGATTAGTTTTTTCTGATTGTGAAAGGCAATCTAACTCTCTAGTAGCTAAAAATGTGCCACTGTATAAATGGTAGATAAGTGAAATTGTATACAGAAACATACTCTCATAGAGACTTTGGGTAGACATATTTTCACTTGAACTATAAAATAATTTGAGTTTAGCCTTCCATGTATTTAAGACACATGTTTAACTGAGCATGAACTAGGAACAAGGAGTACTGGCATTACAAAAGTGTTGATTCCAGAAAAACTTGGGGCTGTATCTGGTGAAACCAGGAAACAAAGTGAGTCTACATCTGGAAGACGTTAAATAAGTTTGAGTCCATGATTCCTGAGATAGCATCAGAGAAAATAGCTAAAGACACTCCCTGGGAGGTTACTACAAGGAGCTCTGTTGACAAAGATGGAGTTGAGAAGTCAATAGCTGGAGAAGGCTGCTATCATTAAAAAAAAAAAAAAGAAAAATCTGCATTGGGCCCTGGCTGGTGTAGCTCAGTGGATTGAGCGCGGGCCTGCAAACCGAAAGATCGAGGTTCGATTCCCAGTCAGGGCACATGCCTGGGTTGCCAGGCCAGTTCCCGTCAGGGGACATACAAGAGGCAACCGCACATTGATGTTTCTCTCCCTCTCTCCTTCCCTTCCCCTCTAAAGATAAATAAATAAAATCTAAAAGGAAAATAAATAAATCTTTAAAAAAAAAATCTGCATTGGCATAATAGCTGATGACCACTGATTAGCTCCTTCCTCCACATGGAATAGCCTCATTCTGTATAGGATGATCAAGCAACATCCACAGAGCACCTGCAGTATGCAAAGCTACATTTTGCTTGTTTCCATGCTAATTTTTCTCTTAACTGATGGTCTCTGTACTCTAAACAGAGGAAACTTCTCTATCAAGCATTCAAAAATACGAACTAGGAAACTTCTGAGTTTTCACTTGATGTCATGATTTGAATAGTTTTAATAGTCAGTTTGCCAAGTTTCAAGGTATGAAAACATCTGAGGGAGAATTGTGCAGTTGATAGCATAAAATTAGGAGCTATAATAATAACTATGAAAAAAGACATTCAAAATATATAACAATCAGTTTTCTTGCTGTGCTAAGCATTTATCCTGTGGTTGCTGGGTTTTGAAGGTGGAGATGGTGAAGCCAATCCTTGAGAAGATGCTGAGAGAGTGGAGGTGAGGGTTATCATGAAGCAGTGGCTATTGACAAGTGAGTGAGGTGGAAGTATTTCAATATTGTAACCACTGGTCCTGCTGTGCGGGTGCATACTGGATAAATATCAACCCAGTTACAATGAAAATGAATTTACATTCACCAACAGTTGATTATACGTGTGGTGCTTTTAAAATATCATTCATGATATGCCCTATCCCACATCAAATCCTCTCTCTCAAAACACAAGTCCATGAACTTAAAACCTGATAATGATCAGATACTTCTTAGCTGGTTTAACCTCATCCTCCCATTCGAAGGGTTCACAAGAGACTCCTCTGTCACACTCTGCGTGAGCCTCAGTGACCCATCCAGGGGTGGCACTGTGTAGCCGTGCAAAGAAAGACACCGTGGAAGGGGATAGTGTGAGGTGTGGTATAATATCTGTTCTTTTCACACTTCTCCCGGCCCATGTTTGATTCTAGAATCAAAGAAATCATCAGGGATGCATGTTTATCCACCATTTCTAATAATGAATACAAACACCCCCTGTTCAAAGAAATGGCAGATTCTCTCCAGAAAACCCCAGAGAATTACAAAAATAGGATCCTGAAGACCATATATATGCCTCTGAAGAACTTGTCTACCCCCTTTTCTATGACAGCGAATCCCTTACATCTATTACCTAATTTCTATAATATATGCTATATCTTATATATTCTTTTTACCATACAGTAGCACTTTAAGGCCAGAGATCATAAAGCATTTGCCTTTGTCTTTAATGCCCAGTCCTATTCTGGACATACAGCAAAATTTGAGTCAAGGATGTGATTAAAGGAAGTGCCATTGGAGAAATGGCTCGTAGCACAGGTTTTTGGACATGGCCAAGAAACAGCATGGAAATGAGAAAAAGCCCCAAAGAACTTGGAGGCCCAGACCCTGTTCCCATCACTCACCCACTGATTACCTGTATAACACAGCTCCTCTCCAGCCTTCCTTTCCCCATCATGAAGAGAAGGAGGGTGGCCCTGTCCTGCCAGCCCCACCAGGCTTTGGTGAAGGTCATATAGGAAGGCAGTACTCAATGCCAGTAACTCTGGCTGCCGTATAAAAATAAGGCATTTTATGGAAAATGGAGAAGCCAAATGTTGATAAAAAAAATATGTAAACCTTATCCAAGAATTAGTTAGCAAAAGGGGTCGGAAGTAGTGGTATAATAGTCCCTCGCTGTTCCCTTTTCTAAATGATTATTCTCTAGGAAACTAATGAGTTAGATTCATTTTCAAATGTAGAGTAGCTGGAAACAAGGAAAAGGCCTAAATGCTTCTTGCAAAATTGTTTCGAGAATCTAATAAAATGGTAAAGCTCATGCAGGCTTATACATTAACCTCTACCTGATGACCTGGATGTGGGTAGCAGATTCTGAAGGACAAGAGATTAACACAAACCCAGGCATCAGCTTCCTCATTGCTGAGAGGGTACAAAGATGAAATGAAAGAAAAGAGTTCAAACTATCACAGAAGGATTTTAAAGAAACTGTCATGACACTGAGAAGTAAGAGAAATCCCCATTAATAACCAATAAATTAAAGATCTAAATCATTTATCAGATCATAAGCCCATAACATCTAGTTATGTGACAGTACATTGTAGACACCACGACACTTCACCCCTACATGCTTCAGCATTGTATCTCTTAAGAATTAGGGTGTTCTTTCATGTGACCACAACACAGTATCCCAGCTAAGAAAATCACACGAATTCAATGTTATCTCAGACTGCCCGTTTTCTCTAAACTGTCTTCTGCAGCCTTTGCACAAGGAGGTGGGGAGGGGAGAAGAGTCCAGGATGCAGTCAATGTCCTCCCTTCGGTCTTCTTACAGCTGCACCAGTCCCACGGCCTTTAGTTTGTCCACTTGTTTTTCATGACATTGACTTTTTGAAAGATACCAGACACTTAGCTTATAAAACAGTTATTGGACTTAGAGGATGATTTCCTTATGATTATATTCTGATTTCACACTTTTGTCAAGAGTACTATGTGGGTGATATGGTGTTCTTCTCGCCCGTGAAGGAACAGATGTCAGGGCGTCCCACTCTCAGCAAAGCTAAGCTGGGAAGGGTGGCGTCCTCGGGACCTCTCCCCTGTAGAGGCCCATTTCCCCTCCATAATCATGTAAGTCACCTGAGGGCACTACACTACCGTTACGAGAGTCTCCTGAATCCCTCAAAGGGTTTTAGCACTCACTGCAAAGACCTGGAACCCCTCTGTCTCAAGATATCTTGTTAAGCAAGATAGCGGATTTTCTGTTTCTGGCTTACTAAAGTATCTTAACTGACATCGCATTGATAAGTGGATTGAGTCTCTAAGTCTGCCTAACACACTGATTTTTAAGGGAGAACCTACAGTTTATTTGGCTAAAAGTGTATTCATACGTGCAATGAATATTCTGGAAGAGAAACAGTCAGGCTTGCTGTATAACTGATGAGAAGCAGCGGATAGCAAACAGAGGCTCCAGAAGCAGGGAACCCAAGTTCAAATCCTAGCTTTGCGTCTCACCACCTGTGTGGACCTAGGGAAGACACTTTATTTGACTGAACTTCTGTTTCTGCGTTATAAAATGCCCACGGTAACACTTACCTCATAGGTTTATAGTCAGTAGTAAATGCAATAATGTAATAATAAAGGGCCTGTCAAATAAGAACCCAAATAAATGTTGGTTTCTCTTCACCTAATTAATCCTTTGCCAAGATGAAACACTAACTTGGTTTATTAGATCATTAATTCAGACACTTGCTTTGCAGCAGGAGTTACTCTGACAGCAGGCTGGTGTCACCAAGAGTAATTTCTACTGAAAAGGTTCCAATCTTAATGTTTCTACTGTGAAGCCTAGCGTGCTGCAGAAGGGACCAGGGAGAGTTACTTTCAATCCCGGAGAAAACTGATACGATGATACCACAATGGAAGAATTTATACACCCTTGATTGTTTTATTCTCACATCGTAAAAAGGACATGTGGGTGGAATTAATGGGCTCCAGTGGAAGTGTACTTACAGTAACTTTTCCTCCAAATTATTTCCATTTTCTGTCACATTCCATCAAAAGCTAATCATATCATACTAATACCATTACCAACCTCCTGAATACACTTCACACAGTATCTTATGGATATATTATGCGTGGAGTATAAAAACAAAAATAGAAGTTGGCACTAACAAGAAGTACTCTTTATTCTTGGCATAAAGGCTTTTGTATAGGTATTCACTTTTGACAATAAATGACTATTTATCCTTAAATAGTCATTGATCTAGCTGTACTCTTGTATTAATAGTAAGGATAAAACTGGTAAAATTTGACTGGCAAACAATTTGACATCAAAAGCCTTAAAATTCATCTATACTTAAATTCCATTTCTAGAAATTTATTTTAAAGAAAGAATTGAGGATTTCCGCAATGATTTTTTAAATTGTCTCCATTTTCTCCCTTCTTATTCCCCACCAGCCATCCCTACCGCCAGCCATCCCTACCTCCCACCCTTGATCCCATCCCTACTTGGTTTTGTCCATGTGTCCTTTACAGATGTTCCCGAAAACCCTTCCCTTCTTCCCTCCATTATCTAGAATGATTTTTTAAGAAGAATTTTTCTTGCAGAAAAAAAGCCCCAATCATTCAACATTAGAAGGTTAGTAAAATTATGAAATGTCCACCCTGAAGAACACTGTGGACCCAGTGAAGATGAAGTTGTAGAGAAACATCACTGATATGAGAGGAAGTGCATGGCATACTGTTAATATTCTAAAGGCCACAAACTGTATGGACAGTGCTTTGCCAGTTTTATAAAAATAAATATATTTATAAAGTGTCTCAAAAACTACACAGCAAAATAAATATAAACAATGTTTTTTCCCCCAAGGATTTTCATTTATTCTGTTTGCATTGTGTGTATTTTCCATGGTAAGTATAAATTAACTGTGTAGTAAAGAAAAACAAGTTTTTAAAAACTCAAAAGAAGAACTAGTAAAGTACTTTTAAGCTAAATAGCAAATAGATCACTTCACCATTCATTACGTGAATCCTCAGCTCTGGCTTTCCAGATTTCTGATTTTAAAAACTGAAATTTGAGAGACTGAAGACAAACTCCCAGAGCAAGAAGATCTTAGGGCTGTCCTCTTGAGGGAGGTGACTGTCTGTGTTAAAGCCCAGGGTGACTGGCTCTTTCTGCCTGCCTCATCTTACTGCTGACCCTCAACGGGAACACTGGGGCCGAGTGGGGGTGGTTTCTTTAGTCGGAGATGCTCAAGCCTCTGCACTGAGGCTCAGTGACATTTCACTGAGCTGCCTGTTCCTAGTTCCCTGTCATTCCAAGAAAGTTCCCTTCAAAAGGAAAGAGACTGTTTGGTGCCCACTCTGGGATATAGCTCCTGCCATCTCTTCCAACTAGACAAAAGCTCTGGCTGCTATCAGAGCTATGCTTGCTGCACTGACCTGAAATCTGACTTTTCTGTAATATTATTAACTATTATTTTTATAGCGGATGTGTATCAATGCTTAGCTATAGTCCATTCACCCTGTCAAGCACTTTGCATACATTACTTCATTTAAATTCCTAATAGCAGCCTTGGAAGACTAATACTATCTTTACCCCCATTTTATTGATGAGGGAGCAATTTGCCCAAGATTACATAGCTAGCTATGTAAGAGGGTAGAGCTGAACTATAAATCCTTATCTATCTGGATTTTATTAGATATCCGTGAACATTTAAATTCAGCGTGTTTATAAATCACATTGGGAAGAAAGTTCAATTGGCCTCTAAACAAGAGCAAAAGTGATTCTGAGAAAATACTAAGCCAACTTCACAACCACAGTAGTGGTTCTGCTAGCTACACAGCTGTGCCCTTGGCTGCTGGTGGCAAGGACAGCCAAGACATAACCAAGGGTCCTTGTGTGTTCAGCTACACACTGACTGGCTTAAACTTATCACTTAACCTCTCCAAACCTCAGGTCCTTATGCAGAAAATGAGCTCTATAATACTTGTACTAAACCTCATTTGTGAATAGCAAAGGAGACAATGTATGTGTAAGCACTTTTAAAAGTACAAAGGGCAAGGAATCTTGATTAACCCTGCATGCAAATTACTTTTGCCCTCAAAACCCAAAAGCAATGTTACTTTTATATAGCATTTTGCAAAAGAATGAGAGAGGGACTTTAGCAGTACAGAGAAATCTTAATGTGAAAAAGAGTCCCATGTGTAATGTTTCCCCCATGTTTAGCATTCAATTTATTAAGTCCTGAGGAAAAGTCATTTACTCAATGTTCCCCTGTCCCATCTAATGTTTTTTGATTTAATGATTCCTCTCTAAGTGCATGAACTTTTGAACAACAGGAATTTCTGCTACAGGACTTAAGACTCTCCTGTGACTTGATGGTAGGAAATCCCCTTAGTCATTTGGTTTCTGCTCCCTAGGAGCAAATTGGAGCTTTGGCAGTGAGTTCATCCATTTTCTGTTTTAACTTAGGATGATACTTGACTCAATAATTCAAAAAATATTATATCAAGGTTTAGGATTATGCTTTCATAAAAGACTAATCTTTTTTAAAAACTAGTATCTAGGGGTATGGAAAAGAAAGGGATTTCTTGACCATTTTTAAATTGTAAAAGCAATACATGTCCATGTTAGACGATTCAAACAGTACACATCCAGTGAAGGTCAAAGCACCCGGTCAATGCGCATTCCCACTTCCGAGTGGTAAACACTACTGATGGTTTCTCATGCATGTTTTGAGAGTTTTCTATAATTAAACAAGCAAGTTGATATAAGCACATACCTGCTTACTTTTTAAAACAAACAATATCATTCACACGATGGTCATCACTCTGAAAAAATGCCTGTCTTCTAAAAGTATGCTTGTACAGTTTTTTCTGTCCACTTGTATAGCTCTAACGGCCTTTAAATCACTTCTGCAGCATTCCATTGCATTGATATGTCATAAATTATTTAAGCATTTTTCCTAGATGTATATTTAGCTGTTTATAGATTGTTAGTACCACCAACAGGGCTGCAGCCAACGCTACTGCATTTCTTTGCTCAATGCTATGAGTACATCTGTAGGAAAATTCTTAGAAGTAAATTGATAAGTCAAAAGAGACACGCATTTAAAATGTTGATAGACATTGCAAAGTGCCATCTAAATATGGTTGTACTGATTTACTCTTCCCCACAACTGGGATGTAATAGCCCGACCTTCACCAACAATGGGTATGACTGTACTGGAAACTGTCAGACTGAGGTACATAACATCATAACATCAATGATTCAGTGAGCACTGAATCAAAGTAAGTATTTTTAGGTCTTAGAAATCAGGAAACTGGAAATACCTGCCTTTAGGTATACTTTGAATTGCCAGGGTTCCCACTCTGCAGAGAAACAAGGTTGCAGTGAACTGAATCTCACACTTAGGAGCACTTACTGTGTGTCAGGCACTGTCTCGGTGCTTTCCCTGCAGTAAGCCATGGGTTCCTCCTACCAATGCTGTGAGGAAGGTACTGTCATCATTTTCATTTTACAGACAAGAAAACAAAGGTACAGAGAAGCTAAGTACAATTCCCAAGGTCATCTAGCTGATAAGTGATAGAGCTCAGATTTGAACCTAGAAGTCTGAGTCCAGAGTCACGTACTTTCAACCATGAACACATCTGCCTCTGTGTTCCTATTGATGTGCTAAACACATTTGTTAAACACCTATCCTATGCCAAGAACAACACATGCACCATTTTATCCTCACAGCAATACAAAGCATTATCCCTATTCCTCAGAGATACTAAAGTAGATTGTCAAAGTGATGGAAGGAGGATTTGTACCCAGGAACATCTGATTCTGAAGCTCGTATTTATTCTACTATACCATTTCTTCAGAATGAGGTGTATGCGGAAGCTAAATGAGAGTCAGCCAATGAATAAATACAGCTTACTGGGGGCTATATCACACCTAATTCTTCCTTTATCAGAGTTCTGTACATCAGAACGTTCATGTACTTTTAGTCATATGCGTGTGGTCGTATCATGGCAATTTGCTCCCCACATAAAGTGTGAGTTTGAACTGTCCAATGTGGACCAAAATGAAAGGCAGAATTGAGTTCTCCCAATTCCAAATATCAACAAAGCCCATTTAAGAAAAGTGACATAGTTGGGTGAGGATGAGCAGGTCCACACTCAGGGACATGTATTACTACAATACAGTGGCAAAATATTTTTAATCTCAGTGAGCAACTCATTACCTGCCCATCAAAAAACAAACAAACAAACAAACAAACAAAAAACAGCTTTGGTGTTGGTTCCTGACTTTACAACTGTATTTCCTTCCTGTACACAGAAAGAGCCCAGGTTGTAAGAGCAGCAAGAAAAGGAGAGCTTCAGGGGAGAGGTTTCTGGGTGGGAAAGCCCACCAGTCACTGCTTTGCTCATACCCACCATGCCCAGCACAGTCCTGGATTTAAATCTGCTCCGCTACTTATCCACTGGGTGACCTTGGCCAAGTTACTGAACCTCTCTGGCCAAAGTTTTCCCATCTATAAAACAAGTAATAATAATACTTACCTCATTCGCCTGTCATGAAGATTAACTATCACTGCCCCGAGGTCGAGAGTGGAGCACAGAATCACGGAAGTCCACCTGGATGGATTCCCTCCCTTTCATGTTGCAGTGTCTTATTGATATTTTGTTTTAATGCAATCAGGAAAACATAATCTCCTAAATCTAAATCTGGGACTGGGAAGAAAATTTTTACTCATCTTTTTATGACAGATTCATTCTTTGGAGGTCAGAGTGTGCAAATCCTATTTTTCTGAGTCTGGAAGCCCTAATTATGGACATGAGATTTATGTTATTGTCACAAAACAAACATGTTATCAGAGCTTATCTTTTACTTGTTACAGCTTGTTAGGCATACGTCTGTGTATGCCTAGGTTTACGAGGCTTGGGAGGTTAATTTGACTGTTTCTTAAAAGTTTACTTCTTTGTGCACCATGGACGCTATGTGATATCACTGCATGTAATATTACTACAAGTGTTTTCCTGCACCGTACAGTAAAAGAAGTCAGCCTGGAAGAATATGCACATTTTTCCATTATGTTCTTCAGTTTTAAGGGCAATTAAGTGATTTGATGTTGGGTGGTGGGCACATGATATATACCTATGGTATATGACCTGATGTATACAGGTCATATATGTACAGTCATATATCATAGGTATTTACACCTGAAACCTATAAGACCATATGAGCCAATGCCACCCTGATAAATTTACTTTAAAAAAAAGAGCAATTAATTTACTTTGAGCTCCTCACATTGTATTGCAAATCCATAAAATACTGTTCATTTCTGTATTTAAAGCGTATTTAGCATTACCATATTTTTCGCATTATAATATGCACTCACCCCCCCAAATTTGGGAGGAATAATGGTTGTTAATGCCGCTGTTGAGTTCTGTTTACATTTACATTGGTGAAATATTATGTTATTTATTTTATTAAATATTTACCACATTTTTTGCTTCAAAAATTTGTTTCCTATCTTCCTCCTCTAAAACCTAGGTGTGTCTTATGGTCCAAAAATATGGTAAGTCTTTGCCATTACCTCCCTTTCACTGAAAATTGGGTTTTCAGTTTTACATCGAAACCTTGTATTATGTATTGTATTATTATGTATTATTAACCTTCTTTATTTGAAAATAAATTTAGTCTTTTTTTTCTGTTTATGTAAGATCAGTGACCTCTGTCCCTTTATTAGTTGGGCAGTGAGAGGCAGCTGTTTAGGGCTTTCTCTATGAGAAGACATCCATGTCTGCTCTTCTGTCTACCTTGTGAACAAAGATTTTCAATGAGCAAAGGCAGCTGTGCTAGGCTCCAACGGCCAGAATCAGTTCTCCATGAAGCCAAGGGATCATTTTGAAAAATTTAAGAAGAAGAATAAAAATAATTCCTCAGTCTTGCTGCTAGAAATTGTGTGGATCCAAACATGGTATTTTTACAGTTGCATTTGAAAAAAGAAACAGAAATTTTGTCAGAATGGTTGCTGTCTATACACATAACTTTTGTCTTCCACGCTCTAGGGATTAAGACTGGAGTAAAATCAGGCAGCTCTTGAGAGGTTAATAAGCAGTGCCTAAAATGAGAGAAAAATTAAAGATTTGTATACCATTCATTTGGAGAAATAAAGGAGATGGTTTATCCACAGACAGTTCTTAGACTCTGGTTAGCTTCCCTTAGCAAGAGCCCCTTCCTGTCCATTTCTGGCTTCCATACACCAGCCCCCTGCCACCCAGTTCAAACTTTTAGGTCTTCTTTGAGTACTCTCTCCCTCTTACCCCCTTCCTATAATCAACCTCAAAATCCTATTCACCCATGCTTCATATTTTCTAATTCTTTACACACCTAGTTCAAGATTCCATCTCCTCTTCCCTGTAAGAGCAACACAGCCTCCAACACACCTCCCTGACTCCTGACTGCTCTCCGCTCACTGCAGCCTCTCTACCATGACCACATACACCTTCCTGAAAGGCCGTTTGATCATCTTACTTCTCTGCTCCAAAACCTTCAAGAGAAGGTCATACCCACCTGGACCTAGAACTAGAGGTGGAGTAACAAGCTGAAGTGGCCTTGCCATGTAGTGGGGTAAAAGCCTGGGCTCCTGAGTTTGGGTTCAAATCCCAGCTCTACCACTTCTGACCTTGTATAACCTTTGGCAAGCTATGTAACTTCTCAGTATTTCAGTTTCTTCATCTGTAAAATGAGGATTTAAGTAGTAAGTGAGGACTATGTGAGATGATGCATTTTTTTAAAGACTGTATTTATTTATTTTTGGAGAGAAGGGAAGGGAGGAAGAAAGAGGAGAGAAATAGCAATTGGTTGCCTCTTGTGAGGACACATACCCTGAGCAGAAATCAAACCAGCAACCTTTCACTTTGTGGTATGACATCCAACCAACTGACCCACACCAGTCAGGGCAGGAGAGATAATGCATTTTAAAGTATTTAGCACAATGCCTGGCCCACAGCAAATATTCAAGAAATATTCATGATTATTTTACAGACTCAGAAATACCATTTATAGCAGCTGTTGGGTATAATAAAACAGAAGAAATTTTCACTTTCTCAAAGAATTTTCCAAAGGATATAATAAGGCTAATGAGAATTAATTTTAAACATTTCAAACCCAACTGTGCAACTTTTTTCAATTTCACTTCCTTTTATTACAAATGTGACTCCTATTCTCTACCTAATATCATCACTTTGTTGTCTCCTGCCCTGATTTGCTTCTTCCCATATTTCTTTTCCATCCACCCAAAATGCCTATTCCTCACCTCTCCATTAGTTCATGCTAGTAATCTTCAAAACTTAGTTGAGAACTCACCTTCTCCAGAATTTCGTTGACCAGCCTTTCCTGCCTACCCCAGTGGTGATCATTCTTTACTGGGAAAGCCTGAGAATTATATCACTTTGAAACTAAGTAGAACAAAAAAAAATAAGCCAATTCTCAAACCATGCTGATAATGTTGGTGCCTTCACAAACAACTATTAGTAATGAAAGAGCTGGAACAGAGGGACTTCTGGCCAAGATGGAGGCATAGGTAGATACACTTTGCCTCCTCACACAACCAAAAGAAGGACAACAACAAATTTAAAAACAAAAAAAACAATCAGAACTCCCAGAAAATCAAGCTATATGGAAGTCTGACAACCAAGGAGTTAAAGAAGAAACATTCATCCAGACCAGTAGGAGGGGCAGACATGGGCAGCTGGGGCAGAGAGGACTTGTGCCAAGCCAGCAGCTGGAGGACGGGGAGGGTGAGGTGGTGGCTGGTGGAGCGGGAGCTCCCACATTTGCATATGGATAAACCAGAAGAAACAACTGGGGAGTAAGACAGACTGCACAACCCAGGGTTCCAGTGTGGGGAAATAAAGCCTCAAAACCTCTGGCTATAAAAACCTTGGGGGTTGAGGCAGTAGTAGAAACTCCCAGCCTTGCAGGAGAGTGCTTTGGAGAGACCCCAGGGTCCCAGAATGTACACAAACCCATCCACCCAGGGAATCAGCACCAGAAGGGCCCAATTTGCTTGTGGGTAGCAGGGGAAGGGACTGAAAGCCAGCCGAGAGTTAAGCAAGCAGTACTGTTTCCTCTCAGACCCCTACCCCACATACAGCATCACAACACAGCTATGTGGGTTGCCCCTGCCCTGGTGAATACCTAAGGCTCCACCCCTTACTACATAACAGGCATGCTGAGACAAAAATATATATATGGCTCAAATGAAAAAACAGATCAAAGGTCCAGAAAAAAATATAACTAAGTGATGAAGAAATAGCCAACCTATCAGATGCACAGTTGAAAGCACTGGTGATCAGGATGCTCGCAGAAATGATTGAGGATGGTTGCAAAATAGAGGAAAAAGTGAAGGCCATGCAAAGTGAAATGAAGAAAAATGTACAGGAAACCAATAGTGAAGGGCAGAACTCAAATCAACTGTTTGAACCAGAAGGAAGAAATAAACATCAAACCAGAACAGAATGAAGAAAAAATAATTTAAAAAAATGAGAAGAGGCTTAGCAATCCCTGGGAAAACTTTAAACATTCCAACATTCGAATCATAGGGGTGCCAGAAGGAGAAGAGGAAGAGCAAGAAAATGAAAACTTATTGGGAAAAAAAAATAATGAAGGAGAACTTCCCCAATTTGGCAAAGGATATAGACTTCCAGGAAGTCCAGGAAGCTCAGAGAGTCCCAAAGAAGTTGGACCCAAGGAAGCACACACCAAGGCATATAATAATTACATTACACAAGATTAAAGATAATGAGAGAATCTTAAAAGCAGCAAGAGAAAAGGAGACAGTTACCTACAAAGGAGTTCCCATAAGACTGTCACCTGATTTCTCAAAAGAAACCTTGCAGGAAAGAAGGGGCTCTAAAAAAGTATTCAAAGTCATGAAAAGCAAGGACCTACATCTAAGATTACTCTATCCAGCGAAGCTTTCATTTAGAATGGAAGGGCAGATGAAGTGCTTCCCAGATAATGTCAAGTTAAAGGAGTTCATCATCACCAAGCCCCTATTATATGAAATGTTAAAGGGACTTATCTAAGAAAAAGAAGATCAAAAATATGAACAGTAAAATGACAACAAACTCACAGCTATCAACAACTGAACCTAAAAAACAACAACAACAAAAACAAACTAAGCAAACAACGAGCCCAGGAACAGAATCACAGAAATAGAGATCACATAGAAGGTTATCAGTGGGGAGGGGAAAGGGAAGGGCTAAAATGGGGGAAAAAGTACAGGGAATAAGAAGCATAAATTGTCGGTACAAAATAGACAGTGGGAAGTTAAAAATAGTTTAGGAAATGGAGAAGCCAAAGAACTTAATATGTGCAACCCATGGACATGAACTAAGGTAGGAGAATGCTGATGGGAGGTGGGGTTCAGGGCAGAGGGGAATAAAGGGGGACAAATGTAATAGCATAATCAATAAAATATATTTTAAAAAAGAAAGAAAGAGCTGAGACAGACTCTCCTCTGTCTTTAGACAAGACCTCCCCTCTCCTTCCCTGGCTGGTGTGGCTCAGTGAATTGAGTGCCAGCCTGCAAACCAAAGGGTCACTGGTTCTATTCCTAGTCAGGGCATGTGCCAGGGTTGTGAGCCAGGTCCCTAGTAGGGGATGCTTGAGAGGCAACCACACATTGATGCTTATCTTTTTCCCTCCCTTCTCCTCTCTAAAAATAAATAAATGAAATCTTTAAAAAAAAATCCCTTCTCCCACCTACCCTTTTCCCCAAGGCTAGGAGATGGCTTGCCAAAAAAATGCTCAATAAAAACTTTCTTAAAGGGTCAATGTTTTCAGGTGTGGATTCATGCTCAGTCTACACACTATATTTTTAATATCCTATTTCTATTATGTGAGCCTTAAAGAAGGAAATGCTTCATAAAACAATCTCAGCCTTATAATGGGGAAACAATTACATGGGGGAAGTGTTTCATGATCATTTTAGGTACTGTAGTTAATACAAATCTCTTTTATAAAGTAAAGGCCTGGTCTGTAATACATCTAAAAGCCAGTAGGAAATCATAATTAGAGACAGATGGCAAATGTGGCATTCCTTCTTCTCACTATTTTCTACATATGATATTCCCTAGAAAATGGCACTGAATGTTTTCCGGTTACCACACGGTGTCTATGAAACTGACTTCAAACAAAATAACCAACTTCAAAAGTAAGATAAAAAGGGTTTGTATGGAGTTGAATGAAAGGAGTATTTTTACATAGCTCTGTATTCATATATATGCATTAATGCATATTGCAATATATACCAAAAAAGTACTACTAAAACTTCAGCCATCCTATTCATTCAATTTGAAATCCTTATCATGATATTCGCATTCAAAGACAAGATTCCAGTTTGTGGACTGAGCATGCATCAAATAGGTCACAGTCATAGGTGTATTTAAACATTGTAAATGAATAGTTTCTAAAAAAAATCCACTACACACAGAACAATTCATGAGTATAACATTAATAGCCTACACAGGTTTTTAATGGCTCCTAATATAATATGCCCTTTCAAGGAACCCTTCGTACATATTGAAATGCATTTTTACTGTACTACTGTGAGTAACTATGAATTAAATGTGGTTAATAAAATAAGATTTAAAAGTTACGAAAATTTTTTGCTTTGGCCAGTGCAGCTTGGTTGGTTGGAGCATTGTCTCATAAAAACAGAAAAATAGTGGGTTCAATTCCAGCTCAGGGCACATGCCTAGGTCGGGGGTTTGGTCCTTAGTTGGGGCACATACAGGAGGCACAGATTGATGTTTCCATCTCACACCAGTGTTTCCTTCCTTCTTTCTCTCCCTCCACTTCCCTCTCTCTAAATCAGTAAGCATGTCCTCAGGTAAGGATAAAAGAAAAAAAAGTTGTGTAGTTTTTTAAAAAACACATAATCCTCTATAAGTATGCAGCTCTATAAATGATAAAATATTGGATGTCAAATACTAAAAAGTAAAAGTAGTTTTCACACTGATTTGCAAGAATATACATTTTTATTGTTACAATTCAATAAACTATTTTGCCAAAGTTTACAATCACCTCCAATGTGAAGCCATCAAATTCAATTGTTTGTTTTATAATCAACATCACGATGCAGAAATAATTAATAGTGAATATAAAATAACCTATTTATTATCTCATTTTAAATATAGTGTGGAACTACAACCAGATGACATTAATACTGTCCTAATCTGTTCCACTAAACAAGTTTACATTTAAGCTGCTTCCATTTTCAAATATTAATATTAACCCACTGAGCATTTAGAGAACACAGTTGTGAAAGCCTATTTTATTTAATTTCTCAGAAAACTGCCAGTTAAATCTACTCTTCCTTGTGAATTCTGAGCTGCTACATTATTTTCTTATCTTCACAACACTTAGTAATTATTGATCTCTCAAAAAGCAAGAACATAATGCAAAGTGAAAGAATTGTTATAATGTGGAGACAAGAGAACAAATTTCTATTATACCAGTGAGCAATACTCAAGACAAGTTGTTTATCTTAAACATACAGAACATGATAGTCATAATTAGCTCACCACCACAGTTAGAAATACACATTTTTCAAAATAAGCCTTTCACATAAAGTGAGGTACTGCAAGCATCTTTGTAGCTTAAGGATTTGAAATAGCAATTATCTGCTAAAATCATTCATCTCTGTAACTACAAGAGATGCTGAATGTATTATTAATTGCTAAGTAATTTCTTAATTTTAGAATGTAGGGCCCAACATTGGCAAATAAATAATTTGATTTATGAGGCCACACTCTCATGCTGCTTTGCTAGAGTTCAATAAACACACGCACATCCTAAATGTACAGTGTGGATGTGATTTCTACAAGCCAAGAAGCATAGCAGGACTCGGCGATAGCAAGTCTACCCCATCCACTTATTATTCAAGCACTAGTATTTAGAATACCTAAAATGCCTGCTGAACGCTGCGGCTGAGCTCAACGTCCCCCTGGGGTTACTCCGGAGCAGAACCACATCCCTTCCCCTCAGTGATTACTGAGTTTTAAGAAGGCAGGTAACATGGGGTAGAAAATTCTCTCGTGCAGCAACAAGATAACTCTTCTCTCCACAATTTCAAAAACCAACACCCCCTCCCCATAGACACAGACACAATCACCTTTTTTTTTTTTTTTTTAAGAAAGAACGGAGGGTTTTTCAAATAGGTACCTAAAACATGCTACTTGCATGGGAATGAAAAATGCATTTTTCCTCTACTTGCTGCTGTAAAGATATTTACAGATCTGATTAGAAAACCTGGATGTACATAAAAAGTAGTGCTCTCAGTAAGATTCCTTTAGTGATATCTGCCTGCACAGACACACGTGTACATAAATAATACATATTTATGCAAACATGCCTACATTAACAAGGACACACACGCATGCACACCTAGACCAACAATTAAGCTTACACTGTTCTACAAGCCCCCTTTGGCATTTTTTAGCATGCACATTATTCAGAGGACAGATTTTTAAAAAATAATAAGCAGCTGCATATAATGCATGCCAAAGTGACATGTTTAGAGGAGCAAATACATTACCAGACGCATTTTGAAGTTTCTGGAACACCTGCAGGTAAAAGGAGACTGTGAATCGGATGCTGGCACACGGTATTCCTCAGAATCACAGAGCTCGGTGTGACTGTGGGGGAATGTGAGGCGAGTGTGAGGCTGGAAACCTTTGAGTTGAGCTCACTCTAGGCATCAGAAAGCCTCAAAGAGGGGAAAGAAAAAGGCAGCCCACAGACAGCTAGATGAGAAACTTCTGGCACCTCTCCAGCTCAGGAATGAATTCTCTGTAATTTGGAGACGTATAGTGATGGAAATGAAGAGAAACTTGGATTTACGGGTGAATTTGCTCAGCCATGCAGAAATGGGCAGGTAACAGTCTTTCAGCTCATTTTAAAACAGTCATTCAGGAACAAAACTGAATCAAAATTAACAGGCATTCTTTTTCGAAAAAATAAAAGGCTACTCCAGCCAGCTTCCCAAGATGCCTTTACAAACTTCAAATGGATCATTCCATTAGCTATTTGTTGCACATTTTATTAATCCCTGTACAGAGGTAAACTAGAAAATCTAACTCTTTTTATGTAGAAAACTGAATTCATTGCTTCTTTTTATAATGCACTTTAGTCATATAAATATATAGATTTACTTACAGGGTTCTCATTTCTTGTGTAAAACCACTACTGTTTTGTGCAGATAAAATGCTAAAAGGCTTGTTTGCAGCTTTTCAAGGAAGTGGGGAAAAATGTTTTAATACTCAGAAGCTCAGCTGAGTACAGATATTTAAATGTAGCAAAGAGAGTATAAAGGAAGAGCCCTGAGCCATTAAGTGGCACATAAGAGATACGGTTATACACGAACATTGAGCAGGCAGGTGGCTCAAGTCTATAAATATATACGTAATTAAGGACAGAGAGAAAAGAGCTTTGGCAAATTAAGTTCTTACAGACAATAGCTGTGATTTTGTTTAGGCTTACAAACAGGCTAATAATTTCTTGGGAGCACATGTGAACTTCACCTTGTCTGAAGAACTCCTAAGCTCACGAACAGAGAGCAAGGTTGGAAGCATCGCTCACTGGCAATATATATTCAAATGCAATGAGGGGAAGGACTATATTACCATGAAGAATGTTGTCATATTGCATTGTGCCTGTGTAGCTTAACTACTCATCCAACCTTGCAAATGGCTATTTGCCTGGACTCAACGGCAAACGTGCTATTGATGGAAGCGTGGAGGTGGGAGGCAGATTTTATTTGTTTTACTACACACACGTTTGGGAGGCTCAGAATTCAGGATAAAACACCTGGGTTGAGCGTGGGAGTGATTCTTTTCAAGGCCACATTTATCTGTAATAAATTCCAAGTGGAATTAATAATGCCCAATTAAGGTATTTATTATTTTAACTCTTGAAGTCAAGGGCAGAACAGTGTTTATGTTTATTGGGAGAGGGTCTATGCAAGACTGCTGCAGATGGTCAGGCTCACCTTTAAGCACACTCAATAGACACGTATTGACTGAACAGCCCCAGGCCTCCTCACATTCTAGTGCTTGGTCTTTTCGTCTAGGAGATTTTTTTCTTATCTCTCCACTGCCATCTTCTTCCTCCATTCATTCAACAAGTATCTAATGAATTAGACACTCCACCTGATGCTGCAGGGAACACAAGGACACTTAAGATGAGATGCTCCCTCCCTTGAGGGATACTTGAGCTTACCACTATCAGAGTATCACAAGGGGTTTCAGCAAGGGATGAGCAGATCAGAATTACTCACAAATACCCAGGCCTACTGCCACCTCTTCTTCCCTTTGGGATTCACTTTTGGTGAGGTGAGGCAGGCAGAATTTGCACATGATTTGATATCTCCCCAGGTGAGTGTAAGTCCCTTTCTCCACTGCATGGGAGGAATTGCAGTTCAAGGGGAATGGCATAAGCCCTCTGATAACTGAGTGGAGGGTGGCCCATCCACCACTGCAGGTCAGCTCAAGCTGCACAGCTACTCAAGCTGAGCCGCACGTCTGTCTCTCTGCTGTTCTCTCCACCATGCGGAAGGCCCTTACCTGATCAGTGTGATCTAGAGCCTGGGTCTATAATATCATGAACGGATTTGGTAGCCAAAGCAGAAAGCAAAAGGTAGCCTTTTGGTTCATTCATATAACTTCTCTGGGCTCTGTTTCCATGACAGAGCAGGGCAGAGCAGGCTTTGAGTCTGTGATTTCTCTGCCAAAATGTACGAGCGCCCTCTCTGAGGAAGCCAGCTCTATGCTATTAGTACCTATGCAAGCGCAATCCTGAGGTCAGAACTCAGAATTCCTGATTTCTACTATTTTACTGCTTGACAGTATCTGATCAACAAATCGAACCTCATGAACTTTCGGCCTGAGGAACTAAGGATCTAGGTAGCATCATAGCTAGCACTAAGAATCTAGCTAGCATCATAGGCCTCTCTTTCTCCACTTTTCCATGGGGGAGAGGGAGCTCTGAAGAATTCAGGACATGAGAACACGCACATTATCTGGCAACACCCTCCACCCCTTGCTTCAGCAACTACCTCAGCTCCAGTCCCAAAAGAACCTCTAGTGAGTGACTAATCCTGGAACCTGCAAGCAGAGTGGTCACACGACCAGAAGCCAGGCTGCACCCAGGCTCCTCCCTGCATGGCCAATCCCCTTCCAATGAGTGTGAGGGCTGGAAGGGGCTAGTTCTAATCTCTGGTGGTGTCCCTGCCACTCCTCAGAGGTATCCTCGGATGGCCAGTCTGCCTGCCCACCTCACCCCTCCTTGACTATCAGCACATGTCCACTCTGCATCCTGCACGCCCACCCAGGGTGACCGTAGGAACAGCTTAGAGGGGAGGGCTCACACAGCCTCCCCAGGCTGCACTCAGTACCACTGGCACTCAGGCAGAAGCCAGCCTTGGCAGATATTTTAAAGACAAAGTTCATGCGACCAATCAAAATATAACCTTTTCAAGTAATAACTCTATGAAAAAATTAATGTTTTCTATATCCTCTAGATCTCAGTTAAGAAAATCAGGAAAGCTGACCTTACTGGTGTGGCTCAGTGGGTTGAGCATCATTGCACAAAGTGAAAGGTTGCCAGTTCAATTCCAGGTCAGGGCACATGCCTGGGTTATGGACCACGTCCCTAGTTAGGGCAAGTATAAGAGGCAACCACACATTGACGTTTCTCTCCCTTTATTTCTCCCCCTCCTTCCCCTCTCTTAAAGTAAATAAATAAATAATAAAATCTTTAAGAAAATCAGGAAAGCTTGACCTTGAGGCACAAATATTCCAAGATTCAGAAAGAGTGGAAGCAGGAAGACCTGAGTATACAGACAGGATTCTCTACTTAGTGGCCAAGTGTCTTTGGGTAAGCAATTTAAATTCCCTCATATTGCCTACTCTTCTGTAAAAGAAAAAAAATACCAACCTTATCAAGTTATTTGGAGAGTTGAAATCTGTAAAGTGCCTGGCACAAAATTAGTTGCTCAAGGAACAGGAATTCATATTATATAATCAAAAGTATCCAAATGCCTTCTGTACCCCCATTAGCCTGTGAGGACCGAAACTATGTCTTGATCATTTTTATATCTCTCATATCCAGTATGCCACATGTCTCCACATCCATTCACAAGTTTTTATTGAGTACCTACCACTCCCACATTCCCACCTAGGTACCAGGGACATGGCAAAGGACGGAACAGAAGCAGCAGCTCCAGCCCTCACATGGCTCAGAGTCCAGCAAGAGACACAGAGGTTAAATAAGTTCCATGAATAACTAAAATACATATCTTGGTTATCTCTGGTTTCCATAGCAAAATACCATTCCCAGGGTGGCTGGAACAACAGACACTTACTTCTCACAGTTCTGAAGGCTGAGAAGTCTGAGATCAAGGTACTCAGATTTGGTTCATGTGAGGTCCCCCTTCCTGGATTGCCTACAGCTACCTTCTCACTATGTGCTCACATGGCAGAGAGAGGAAGATCTCAGGTCACTACTTCTTCTTACGAGGACCCTAATCCCATTACAGGGTCTCCAGCTTCATGACCTCATCTAAACCTAATCATGTCCCAAAGGTCTCACTTCTCAACACCATCATATTGAGGGACGGGGCTTCAATATATGAATTTTGAAGGGACACAAACTCACTCCATAACAAAGTACAGATGAATTAACTAATTAGTTAATAATGTGTTTTTAATTTTTTGCTTTCAACAGCCCAGACAATGTTAAGGGCACAAATGGAAGAAAATGTGTGACTTTCTGATAATTACCTTCAAACCCAAAGACTTGGGGCTACTGAGTTGGCACTCATTAAGTGACAGGTTACTCCCCAAGAGTGGTCCCCTGACACTCATCAGGCTAGCCAGCCCAGGCAGCCCTTCGATCTGTCCGCACCTTCCATCCCACCAGCAAAACACTGTGGTTCCTAGCCTTACTGTTTTATATCCAAACTGTCTGAAATGCAACAAGGGATTTTTTTTTAAAGAACACCTGGGATTTTAATGAAAGTTCAGGGATCCAGCCAAGGATATTTTTCTAAAAGAGAAGCAATATCTGTTTTTGGAGGCAGAGCATTTCATAACAGAGATTTCATATATTGCAAAGGATAAAAAGTGACATGCATCGAACCCTCAAAGGAACCAGACTGTAGGGTTGGAAGTGCATGTGTGTGTATGTGTGTGTACCCATATGTGTACACACATGCACATATGTGTGCACGTTTAATGCTCAACCTGCCTAATAAGGACAGAGTCAGGGAGACGAATGTACTCAGTTACTTAAACCATTCATATACTAAGGCAGTCAGTTGATGGAACAACGTAAGAGCCTGTCTCTTAAGGGCAGGAGATTATCTTTTGTTCTTCCTGATGATTCCTTTTGATTTAAAAGGATTTGGCTACAAGACATCCTACAAACAGCATTAGATAAGAATTCAACTTCTCCGAGGGCCAGGGAGCAGGTGTCTACCATACATCTAGTAGAAAGGGACCATGTGGGATGCTGTAATTCCATGCCATTCATACTCCGTGGTACAGAAATTTAAAATAAGATGAGGCCGCAGTGTCATAGCTGCAAGTTTGGCAAGATTGTTTCACCTAGGAGTTTTGTTTTTTACAAATTCATGCTTGCTGTTTGGAAAATCCATGATAAGCCCCATTCATCAAGCCAGGCAGGGGCTATTGAAACTGATCTCCAAAGCCCCTGGCTTCTTCAATAAACCTGAAAAGCCTACACTCACATGAGTGTGGGCAGGGGTGTACTCATGCCCATTTCAGGCCCATATGGGGGTCCTTAGATACTGTGAAATGGAAGCATTAGTAGAAGACTTGTTAGGAGGTAGCAGGCCACCTCAGACAGAAGAGCCAGAGGCTTGGAAACTTCTGGTGTTTCCCCATCGCCAGATGATGTGGCACTTCCGTAGGGCCAGCAACCACAGATGGTTCCCTACTGAGACAGCTGAGGGGGAGGCCACCGTGAGTCTGTGTAAAGCCTCAGCCAAGGTGCTGGTTGGGCACCAGCACTGGGCCTGCAGATGTGAAACAGGGAGCTGGCGTGTGGTATTAGCCCCATTTCCCTGACATCGTGAATGATACTTCCCTGGATCCAAAGGGCGAAGGATAAGAAGGTGATTTTTTGAGAGGTACCATGCTGGACAGACATCTCAACCCTAACCATTAAACCATCAACTAGGCTAAATCACCTACAACCTAGCTTTCTACATTGATTCCAGTTTGTGATGGTAAATGTAGAGTCGTGAGATATTAATTATATCACACGCATCATATATTCATCGTTATATATTTTGCTACAAGATAAATATGTTCTTTGAGTAACAACAGCAGGAGAGAATACTTTCAAGCCCTGAAAAGCTAGCCAGTAAAAGAAAATGAGAACAATGTGCAAGCACCACCTAGAGAAATCCATGGATGGAAAGTAAGTATCTAGGAATCAATTTCCGACCCAGAATCAAGAAGGGACATGGAAGATTGTCAAAGTGTACAGAGCACAGGGGGCTTCCACAACTGTCACAAGCAATCCTAATGCCAAAGGGAATAGGTCCATGTGCCATCTGTGTAGGGGACAAGCATTGGACAAGGAGATAGGAGACCCAGGACCTCAGTTGCTGCTCCATCTCCTAGCACTGCAATCTGAGCCTCTGACCTCCCATCAGTGTAGTGAGGATCACGTCTGCCCAGCCTACTTCCTAGTGTTAATGCTCAGAAAACACCACACATAGTAATTTGCATACCAATTGAAAAACAGTATACAAATGTATTGAGGTCTTATTGCTCTAGGCATATAAGCCCAAGGCGTAAAAGTATCACCAGTAAATCATTTGTTTCATCAACGTAAAGTCTTAGAAAAAGGAGAAAGTACCTATAAGAACCTTAAGGGAAGGAGTGAGCCATATGAAAAAGTAAGCCAAGAAAATCAAACATCCCCCCATGCCTAACAATCCAGCCCTGCTGGGGGTAGTGCTCTTCAATCAAGTGAGAGGCTTCCAGAGAGCTTTGTAGACTGACTAACAAAGTTCTTGCTCAACTGAACTGAAGCATTGCAAAGTGGCCACCACTAAGACTCACCGAGGAATTCCTCACATAAACAGTAGTCGATGTCAATTAACCTTTGTGAACATGAAAAATAAATGGAAAGGTTGAGGAATTAACAAGGACACAAACACAGATGCCAGATGCAAGCATGATGTTACTGTAAATGCGACAATCACATGGTGGTTAATTTTAGTATAGTAGGGAATGGCTCTCATGATAAAAGATCTTTTCTAAAAATGGAAGTGCATTAAAAATAGAGGCCAAATCTAATCTGTATTTCTCTGTATAGCACTCTGATTAATCCCACATCTGCATTGGAAGTACAAATATTTATTGAGGATGCCATATTGGTGCCTTCTGAATGTTTAAAGAATCAGTAAATATATTGTACTCAGCTGTGTAACATTCAACTTACTTAATTGAAGATTTAAATTAAATTAATTAAATGTATAAGTTATGAAGACATCTTTTCCTCTGGGGGGTGGGAATTCATGGAATATAGAACTGAATGACAACACCACTTGAGTCTAATGTCAGCCGCAGGGCAATAATGCAACTGGAACCTGTCACCTCTAACCCCTGACCTAGCCCCCTCTCTTCATATCCCACCTCCATCCAGCAATGCCCACATGCATCTGTGTGGATAACCCAGAAGACAGACTTTGTGCTCAGACGAGTGTGTGTTCTAATTTCAACTGTCTCACTATGAACAAGTTATTTAACTAATTTCTATTTTTTTAAAAAAGTATTCCTTGCTGTCAGAGGTTTGCTCGATGCCAGAAATACAATGATGAATAAGACAGATGTTATCCTATTCTCATGAAACTTCTATTCCAGTCCTGTTAAACTGTTTCCTCATCTACAAAATAAGTAAGATAATACTAACTTTGCAAAGTCATCAAATAAAATAAAGCTTTGAAAATTATATAATACTTAATAAGGACTCAATAATTATTAAAATCCCTATCTTACTTTCATATTTGACAATACAAGGTTCACAAAGTTTGCATTCCTTTTGTGTATTTAAGACTGTTTTTTAATGCTTTATTTTTCTCCCTAGATTACAAATTCTCAAATTTAGGGAATATAATCCTTTATAGTTATTTGGTACCTTAGAAAGCAGTTTATTCACACAATTCTTCAATAAATATTTTTACTGAGTGCCCAGTAAGTAAACAAATAAATAGATCAATTGTTTGTTCATTGTATTATAAGGAAAAATGGAGCAAAATAAGAGGGAAAAAAGAGGGACAGGGAGAGGGAAATGTTATTAGGGTAGCCAGGGAGAACGCACTGATATGGTCATATTTAGGCTAATCTGAGACTTGAGGGTACAAGCCATATGAGTTTCTGAGAAAAGAGTTTTCAAGCAAAGGAAACAGCAAGTGCAGAAGTCCTGAGAGTTAAGTGTGTTTGGAAAGAGCAAGGAGGCCAGTATAGCAAAATTATTCATTTTATAAGAAAGGAAATTGGGGCCTAGAGAAACAGCTTTGGCAGACCCAATTGTATGAGTTAACTTTAGCTGTTGTAACAAAATGAACAAATGCTCCAAGGCAAGAAAGTATAGGTCATATTCATATAAATTACAATACCAGTGTCCCAGAGCAGCAGAGGACTCTCCTCCAAGCCGTGTGTCAGAGACCCAGGATCCTTCATGTTGTGTCTCTGCCATCCGCAACCCACAGCTTCCAGGCTCACTCCAGGTGTCAATTTTCTGTGTACGACAGGAAGAGATTATGGAGAATTATACATAGGAAGTCTGTAATAGGCAAAGCCATGAAGTGTCACACAGCAATTCCATTTCACTCAGCTATTGTGTAGTCATTGGCCACCATCTATCGCAAGGAGACTGGGAAATGGAGTCCAACAGGAAGATGAGGAAAAAGGATTTGGTGAGCAGCTAGCCAGTCTCTACCAGGTCAGGTCACCTTCTTCCTAGCCCTGTGCATTCTTCCTTTGCAATACATGTATGTGTGTATGAAAATAATGCTTTCTATAAAGTAGTCTCTAGATTAGTAATAGTTGGTGCTAACAATAATATGAGACAGGAGATAGAAGAATTCCTAGTTATCTGCTGCCAGCCAAAAACATTCTGTTGGTCAAGTAGTTTAATCTTACTGACATGGGAATGACGGAGTGAAGGATCAAACAAAGATATGTTGTAATGAAGAAGGAAGATTCATAGACAGAAAATCGCATCATCACCCCACTTCATCTGCCTCCACTGGTTCACAAGATCTAGCTGCAAGTTGACAACCAGTTGCTGTCTGTAAATTTTCTAACTCCAGCATCTCAGCAGATTATTGTGAAGACCATGTGGAGATTACACATACACAAATAAAACTGAGGTATCACTATTGTTATAAAATGCAATTATAAATTAATGGAAAGAAAATATCTATGTTAGGGAGACAAAAAAGTTAGAGCCATGTAATCAAACTGGATTATTCTATAGAAAGTCTTTTTCATATCAAAAAAAGACCAATGAAAACTTTCAGAAGCAATATAAATCTAAGAAAAACATGATTACCAGAGAATATGTCTGTATATAAATTACCATCTTCTATAATTTTAAATTTCAAAGGATGGTGCTAAAATGATAAATTAAAGCCAAATGACCCCTTCCCCTACAGAAATAATGATATCAATATCATGAATAAATACAAATCAAGGTTTGGGATGAATGAAAGTGGTCCAATTACTCCTTCAACAGATAATATTACTTAAAATATCAGGCTGGATTTTATTTAAATAGTAGTCATTAATGACCAGAAAACATAATGTAAATTAAATCTACTACTGATTTGGAATTGAGTAATGTATATAACAACTTGAAAATGCCCCCAAAATAAATAAAAATCATGAAAAGATTGATAATATATAGCAAATATTAGGAAAGTGTCTATCAACTTGGAAAAAATAAGAGGTGAGTTAATATTTCATTTTAATAAATATTTGCTGAGTACTCACTACGAGTACTTTATGCAGAGCACCTCTTTAAAATGATTCTATTAATCTAGATATCTGAAAATAGTTATAATTCCTCCAAATCTAGGAATAAGCTTTATAAGTGTACTTGCATCTAGTACCAAGATTTTTCTTTTTACAAGGACAGGTTGATGATGTGGTGAATTACTGTGGCTTTGGGAACATGCTTGATGGAGTTAATTAAGTGGTAATGAGTAATATATCGGCATGAGGTACACAGAACACAAAGAGAGTTCTCCTTTCTCAGAACTCATTATACTTACTTCCTATTCCACTTATTTGCCAATTAATCATTGATCATGTACTGCCTCTGACATTTCTTGTCTTGTCAATCTCTATTAATACATTATTCTTATGCTGGTTTAATTTCTTCATCTTGCCTCTCTACTACTGAGAACAGAAACCATATATAACATGTTTTGACTTCTTTGAACTCATTTTTGTACACAGTAGGTACCAACTTATAATATCTGTTGACATAATGAATGAATTTAGAATCTGGGAATCTTTTAGTTTAAGTTGGATGAGACTAAAAGTAAATCCAAAGTAGAATATAGTCTTCTCTCTATAATTGAGGATCTGAGGCCCCTATTGGAAGTGCTAGGGTTGATCTATATCAGTAATTGCAGGAAATGCTTTCAGTAGAAGAAAATATAGGCATGATGTGGAGAAGAGACTGGGAGAGAGAAGGAAAGACCAATGGATTTAAAAAGACATCATAAACAAACTCCATAAGTCCACCTACCAAAGAGGTAACAAATAGCCCTAAAACTTCACATCCAAATACCAACAACATATAAAAGATTCAGAGTGAATGGTCAGTCAAAAAAGACTTTTAATAATATTACTCTCATTGTGTAAAATCAGACTGCATAATGAATCCAACTTTTAAAGTGCAAATATTCTGTATACAGAAAATGTTAACTTACATAATGAGGTATATTTGATTTTTTAAATGAATTCATTGGAATCATGTTACAATCAATTAATATTTTGTTCAAGATATATTTTATTTTTAAAAGTATAAAAGTACGAAGAAAAGACTCCAGTAGATAGAATAACAGCCCCTTAAAGATATCCACATCCTTAAAACTGTAACTACGTTGCATTAAATGGCAAATGAGAAATAAAGTTACAGATGCAATTAAATTAGCTAATCAAGAGACCTTTAGAGAGAGTGTCCTGGGTTATCCAGGTGGGTCCTTAAAAGTGGAGGAACGAGGAAGAATTAATGTCAGAGTGATGTCCTATGAGGAAGACGTACTAGCCATTCGCAGCTTTGGAGATGGAGGAGGAGGGCCGCAAGCCAAGGAGTGCTCAGGTCTCCAGAAGCTACAAAGAATAAGGGAGCCGACACTCCTCTGTAGCCTCGAAGAGAAACACAGCTCTGCTGATACCATTTTTCTTTTTTCTTCTGACATCTTAATTTTAGCCAGCGTGACCTGTGTCGGATTTCTGACCTCCAGAAACATAATAAATTTGTGTTGCTTTAACACACTAAGTTTATGGTAATCTTTATAGCAGCAATATAAAACTAATACAAAGACCAAACATATTAAAAGCCTTCAGACAACTATTTATTTGACATTAATCTCAAATTCACTTAAAAAATGTAAGAAAAACAAAAGGTAAGCTTTTAAAAATTAGTTTGCAGCATCAATAAAACAATAAACCAAAAACAAGAACATGGAAAGTAATAATAATAACAAAGTGCAAATAGGATAATACTTATTTCTAGAAAAAAAAGTCCTTAAACTCAAAAGCATTTTGTGACCTTAAATTCATCCTCTCTGGACTGCTGTGTAACATTTTTCCTTCATAGTGAGGTGCAAGGTGTAATACACCTTAAGAAAAATGTCATAAAATGTGTCTCAGAGGAAATGGTAATGTGCCTTAGCCTTCTCTCCCTCAAGTGTATTGCTTTGGGGTAGTCCTAAACTCTACTTTAGCTTTAATTTCAAAGGGCATAATATAATATTTGCTCCAAGTTTTCTGATGAGGCGAGGTACTGTGCTAGGAATGGCAAGCAGGTGGACTGTGACAAGGTCAAAACTAACTGCTCCCAGGGTAGAAGCCAAACTCCAGCTGCTCATCACTTCATCACAGGCAGTGCAGGGAGGCAACGGGGCAGGAGGGTACTGTACTTATTTGTATCACTGATTTGTTGATGTTGAGTTGAATTCATCTTTTAATTTCAAGAAACTCCAAAATTCAAATTCCACACAGTCTATGTTTAGATACAAATGAGTATATAAAAAGAAGCCAGCACACATCTAAATAGTAAATCCATTCAAAGAAGGTAGGAAAGCAATGATCAATCACTCCTTTACCAAAGGCATCATCCATAATCAGTTACAAAAGAATTCAGATGGGCCAGGCCCTAAGCTGACAGGTTAACTCTAAAAATCATCCCACTTTTGTGCTGTTTTCATTGCAGAGAAGAGACTGGGGATCAGGACTTGCCCAATAAGTGATCTTGGTGAATCTAGGGTATTTTTTTACTTTGAAAAGTAAGGACATTCAACTAAATTAATGTGTCCCAACATTTGGGATCTATACAAGTAGAAGTAATAAATGAACTGCTAGAAAGTACTAAGTAATATTGATTGTCAAAGTAAAAAAAGTTATTTCCTTTTCAATGTTCTTTTTAACTTTTCTAAGAAGGTCAATGAGAAAGTCTCAACCTGGTGCTGGCAGAGTTTAGACACCCTCCCTAATACTAGTAAATCTCCTTTTTTAACAAAAAGAGGATGGGCCTTGAGTTCAGGTGTTTCCAGAAGCAAAGTCCCTTCCCTCTGGCCATCACCACACTGTTGCCTATAGTTATTTTTTTATGACATATAAAACTGATTTCATTTGTGGTATAAAATAATTAAATAAAAACAGAAAGTTGATTTAAAGATAAATATTAACTAAAATAAATCATATATAGGTGCTAATTACACAGATATAAAATATCTTGAAAAGGAGATACCCAACTGATTTGAAGTTTAAGAAACAGTGAAATAAATTAGTTCTACCATCCTTTTACATTCTAACATTCTATAAGCTGATAATTAAAAACCCTGCCTCCAATATCAAGGCAACTTTTTTTAAATATATTTTATTGCTTATGCTATTACAGTTGTCCCATTTCTCTCCCATCATTCCCCTCCACCCTGCACACCCCCTCCCACCCACATTCCCCCCTTTAGTTCATGTCCATGTGTCATAAGTTCTTTAGCTTCTACATTTCCCACACTATTCTTGCCCTCCCCCTGTCTATTTTCTACCCACCGTCTATGCTACTTATTCTCCGTACCTTTTCCCCCTCTCTCCTCCTCCCACTCCCCTGTTGCTAACCCTCCATATGATCTCCATTTCTGTGGTTCTGTTCCTGTTCTAGCTGTTTGCTTAGTTTGCTTTTGTTTTAGGTGTGGTTCTTAATAGCTATGAGTTTGCTGTCTTTTCACTGTCCTATTTTTATCTTCTTTTTCTTAGATAAGTCCCTTTAACATTTCATATAATAAGGGCTTGGTGAAGATGAACTCCTTCAACTTGACCTTATCTTAGAAGCACTTTATCTGTCCATCCATTCTAAATGACAGCTTTGCTGGATAGAGCAATTTTGGATGTAGGTCCCTGCTTTTCAAGATTTCAAATATATCTTTCCAGCCCCTTCTTGCCTGGAAGGTCTCTTTTGAGAAATCAGCTGACAGTCTGATGGGAACTCCTTTGTAGGTGACTGTCCCCTTATCCCTTGCTGCTTCTAGAATTCTCTGCTTCATTTGAATCTTGGCTAATGTAATTACGATGTGCCTTGGTGTGTTCCTCCTTGGGTCCAACTTCTTTGGGACTCTCTGAGCTTCCTGGACTTCCTGGTAGTCTATTTCCTTTGCCAGATTGGGGAAGTTCTCCTTTATTATTTGTTCAAATAAGTTTTCCACTTGTTGCTCTTCCTCTTCCCCTTCTGGTACACCTATAATTCGGATGTTGGGATGTTTAACGATGTCCTGGAGGTTCCTAAGCCTCCCCTCATTTTTTTGAATTCTTGTTTCTTCCTCGTTTTCTGTTTGGTTGTTAGTTTCTTCCTTCTGGTCCACTCCATTGATTTGAGTCCCAGTTTTTCTTCCATCTCTATCAGTTCCCCATGCATCTTCCTTCATTTCACGTATTGTAGCCTGCATTTTTTCATCTAGTTTGTGAGCAAAATCAACCAATTCTGTGAGCATCTTGATGACCAGTGCTTTGAACTGTGCATCTGATAGGTTGGCTATCTCTTCACTGCTTAGAGGAATTGGCTCTGGGGCTTTTATTTGTTTTCCGGTTTGAGCCGTTTTTGGTGGGGTTTTTTTGTTTGTTTGTTTGTTTTGGTTTGGTTTTAGTCTGGTCGCAGCTATTACATAGTGAGGGGTGGAGCCTCAGGCGCTCCCCAGTGCGGGGCAGCCCAGTCGCTGGGTTGCGACGCTGTATGTGGGGGTGAGGTCTGAGAGGGAACAATGGTGCCTGCTCTGCTCTCTCCTGGATTCAGTCCCTTCCGCCACTTCCCCTCTGCCTGGACCGTCTGCGTGCGTGAATGTGGGACCACCTGGTCAGCCAGCCACCTTGTGCGGCCTCACTGAATCTGCACAGTTGCCCCCCTGTGCCCAGGGACCGCCAGCCGCCGCCTGTGCACCTGGGAACTGCAAGCCGCTGCTGCTTGCGTTCCAGGTCTGCACCTCCACTTTCTCCTGCCGCGACTCCGCCCCCTTACTGGTCTGGATGAATGGTTGTTGGACTTCCATACAGTTCAATTTTCTATCAGTTCTGGTTGTTTTCTTGTTTCTAAATATTTGTTGTCCTTAATTTTGGTTGTGAGAGGAGGCACAGTGTGTCCGCCTACGCCTCCATGTTGGCCGGAAGTCCCCAAGGCAACTTTTTGAAACACTATTTCATTTAGTTGCTAAGGTAACTCTCAGAATTGTTCTATTATTGAATTAATATGTACATGCCTTATTTCCCCACAATAAATAGCAAATTGCCCAAAGCCAAGAAAAGCAACATGTGTCTCATTAATGTATGTTGAACGGATTCTTGCTTCTCTTACATAAGGATGTTTCTGGACCCAAAAAGAATCCTAGATTAAAAGCCATACCTAAGTCAGCATAACTATGTTGTTTTCCTGATTATACTTTGTATACCCTTAGAAATGTCAAAAAGATAAACCTCTTCGGTCATTGTCTCAGATCTCAAATTCCTCCAGACCCATGTCCTCCCCTACTATTTGAAAGCTCAAGCCTATAATTCAAAGTGATATTTTATTACTGGCATGCACTATCTTATCCTTTCCTTGTCCAACAGGGAAGGTGTAAAAGGTGAACATCCCATTTATAATCTTCCAGGCCAGGTCTTGTGGTACAAAATCAGGAGAAAGATAAAAGGAGTAAGACGGCCAAAAGTCAGACCAGACAAGGAAAGTCATGAAAGTATAAGAACTACTGACCTTTGTGGGCCTTGCAGAATGATGGCACATTGCATGTGTTGGAAGAGGATGAAGAAAAAGAGTTGAGGCACAGTAAATGATGAGGTTCAAAATAAAGGCATTACTCTCTGAACAGAAGTTAAGTAATCCATGAGCCAGGCTGCCTTGATCAGCTACTTGTTGATTGTATGACACTGAAGACATTGCTTCACCTCTTTTGCTACAGTTTCTTCAGCTGCAAAATGGGGCTAGTAACAGTATCCGTCTCATGGGTTTCTCTGGGGATTATATTAACATTAATACACATAAGTGCCTATGGTAGTCCCTTCAGCATAGCATGTGTCCTATGTTGTCTATCATTGTAGCACTACTACCTTGCATTGTTCTTACCTATTTGCAGGTCTTTCCCTGCCACACTGTGCCCTTAAAAGACAGGAACTGTGTTTTATTCCTCTTATTTCCAGAAGGGTGAACAATCCATAGCACATAGTTGAACCTTAATAAATTCTTCTTCAAGAAGTTTATTAACAGACCAATGCTACTACAATGATACCATCAATATACAGCCCAGTTCCTTTAAGGAGGATACAATAACACATGTAGTCATTCAAATTGGAAAAGAAAAAAGGCTTAACTCATCCCAATAAAGTTTGAGGCTATTTTTATGAAGCTGAAACCTAAATTAAAAATACACAGTGTGCATCAAGAAAAAAATGACAAGGAAGAAAGAGTGAGGAGTTGCGTGGAGCATTATCACTTTGTGCCAAGCATTTTACAGCTCAATCTGGTCTTTCATATACACACTGTAGAAGATAAGTAATTTTTTTCACCAGCCCTTTATTTTTCTGTCCATTATTAATTAACCTAGTGCGAGGGACTTAGTCAAGCTGGTTAGTACAGTACAGAATCTGGATAAGGACTTGATGAGGAGCATTGTTTTCCAACAGCTGGATGAGAGACTCTCTGTCTATGTGTTTAATAGTTTCTTCAAACTTTATAATGCCACCACCTGGGACTCTGTAGCTTGTTTTCCAAAACAGGATGAAACTGAGACTCACTCTCAAATTAAAGTATTCTGAAAGGGCATGGTAGCTTTTTTTTTAAAGATAATATAATATTTAACATTATAATTCTAAAAAGAAGATAACAATTCTCAGGAGGAGATGATGTAATAAACAATATTTTTAAAGTATATTTTGTAAACCGAAGTTAGTTTATCTCCTTTATAACATATTCTCGGTTCTTTTGAGGGGCTGGGGATTATTTTAAACAATACTTTGAATGCCCATGGGTGGCTAACTTTGCTGGTGTACTTTTTTCAAGCTGAATCCAGAAAAACAACAAAAACTCTCATTCACCTCCTGGGAGCTAATTAGTGGAGAAATTGCATGCTAAAAAAGCCATCTCCAAACACCACACGTACTTCCTTTAAAAATGTAATTTACCTCTCATGTTTGAATTTACTAGACAGTTCTAAAAATGAGCCAATTTGAGATTGTTGGAAACTTGCATGGTTTAATATTTTCTGAACTTGGCCTGCACATTTCATTTGCAGAAATTTCAGCCACTTGTTAAAGTGATGGCAATGGAAAATGGCTGTTTTCTTTTCGCTTGCTACTGTTTTGATCTAGAGAACAAAGATGCAAAGACTCCAAATCATCAAACAGGTCTACTGTGATTTGGAACATGTAATGTCTCTACATCGTTTTTGCCTTATCAGTTAATCAGTCTGTATATTAAACAATACTAAGTACCAGAGAAGTAATGAAGTTCATGGGCTTTGACATACATACAATTGTAGCCTAGTTGATAGTTGTTTTTTAAAAATGTTTAACTTTTTAATTATAATTGGCTTACAATATTGTATTAGTTTCAAGTGTACACCCCAGTGACTAGGCATTGTATAACTTACAAAGTGATCATCTCAATAAATCTCAAATATTATTGACTATATTCCCTATGCTGTATTTTACATCCCCATGACTATTCTGTTACTATTAATTTGTACTGCTTGATCCCTTCACCTTCTTCATTCATCTGTCCAGCACTCCTCTCATCTGGCAATCATCAAAATGTTCTTGTATCTGTAAGTCTGTCACTGTTCTGTTTGTTCATTTGTTTTGTTTTTTTAGATTCAGCTGTTGATAGATATGGATTTATTGACATTTTATTGTTCATATTTTTCCTCTTCTTAAAGAAAGAAATGCCTTTAGCAATTTGTGTAATAATGGTTTGGTAGTAGTGAGCTTCTTTAGCTTTTTCTTGTCTGGGAAGCTCTTGATCTGTCCTTTGGTTCTAAATGATAGATTTGCTGGGTAGAGTAATCTTGGTTGTAGGTCCTGGCTTTTCACCACTGTGAATATTTCTTGCCAATCCCTTCTGGCCAGTAAAGTTTCTGTTGAGAAATTATCTGACAGTCTTATGGGAGCTCCCTTGTAGGTAACTAACTGCTTATCTCTTTCTGCTTTTAAGATTCTCTCTTTGTCTTTAAGCTTTGTCATTTTAATTATGATGTGTCTTGGAGTGGTCCTCTTTGGGTTCATCTTGTTTGGGACTCTGCACTTCCTGGACTTCTATGTCTACTTCCTTCACTAGGTTAAGGAAGTTTTCTGTCATTATTTTTTCAAATAGGTTTCAATTTCTCACTCTCTCGCCTCTCCTTTCAGCATCCCTATCATGTGAATATGTATATGCTTGAAGTTGTCTCCAAGGCTCCTTACACTATCCTCATTTGGAGGGGATTCTTTTTTCTTTTTGCTATTCTGATTGAGTAGTTTTTGCTTCCTTATATTACAAATCACTGTTTTGTTTCTCAGCTTCATCTACTTTACTGTTGATTCCCTGTAAATTATTTTTCATTTTAGTTAGCGTAGCCTTCATTTATTACTGGTTCTTTTTTATGGTTTCCATGTCATTTTTTATGCTGTTAAAGTTCTCTCTAAGTTCATCTACTCTTCTCCTAAGTTCACTGAGCATCCTTATAACCAGTGTTTTGAACCCTGCATCTAGTAGATTGCTTGTCTTCATTTTGTTTAGCTGTTTTCTGAAGTTTTGTTTTGTTTTTTCATTTGAGACATGTTTGTCTCCTCATTTTGGCAGCCTCTCTGTGCTTGTTTCTGTATATTACGTAGAGCTGCTTCCTCTCCCAGGCTTGGTATAGTGGCCTAATGTAGTAGGTTCCCTTAGGGTACAGTGGCACAGCCTCCCCATCCACCCAAACTGGGCACCTCTGGTGCATTTCCCCCTCCCTGTGTAGTCTGTGTACTCCTGCTTATTGTAACTGAGTCTTGATTGCTGTTGTCAGGTCAATGGAAGGGAATTTAACTCCAGGTCAATCCGCTGCAAAAATTGCTTTAACCACCACCATCATGGAGGATCAGCTATGCAGGGACATACCCCACAAAGTAGGACTTACTTCAGTGGGGCTCTGGTTCCTGCTGAGTTAGCTCCTGAGTGTGTCACTCATGGAGTTGGTTGAATGGTGCTTCCCTGTGATCTAAAGTTGTCCAGAAGCTACAGTGGCTCTGGGGCCTGCTAAGAGGTGCAGGCCAAGGTCAGATGCTGCCCGTGTTCTATGCCTGGGACCACCTGGCATGAGCTACAAAGAAATCTGCAGATGGCTGCTACTTGTCCTGGGCTTCAAGATGCCCAGGAGAGGCCAAGTTGTGAACCAAGGCAGTTGTTGCTAGTGCCAGGCCTGGGGCCATTTAGTGATTGGTACAGGGTATGTCAAGGCCAGATTCTGCTTATTTAGGAGAATTAGGAAAGTCTGAAGCATGAGCCAAAACAAACCATTCCTATGGAAAAGCAATTGGAAATAGCTTAGGAGATCCAAAAGTTGGTGGTTTGGGGTCTTAGAATCACCAGGGCAGGGTGAACAGTGATAGCCAAGTTGATGGTGACTCAGATATGACATCTACCTGCTGGCTCTGAGCGGGTAAGGGCTCAGAAAAGGAATAATGGCCTCTGCCAGCACTTTTGTCTAGGAGAAAGTCATTGGCCCTGATGTCACAGATTTCATTTTTTGCTATATGCCCCTTTTGAGCTGCTCCTCCAGTGCTGGAACTCATAGCGAAGGTGTCAGAGTAAGTCTGTGCATAGGCCCTTTAAGAGGAATAGCCTGGGACTCCAAAAGCACTCGGTCTCACTCATCCACAATCCCTGATAGTTGTTACAGACAGAAGTTAAGGGGACTTTTCTTTTGGCACTGAAACCCTAGGCTAGAGGGTCTGGTATGGGGATGGAGGCTCTTGTTCCAAGATACCCCTGCCCATTTGTATCCAACCCGTGTAGGTGTGGGACAAGCCCATTCCACGGTTCCACCCCTCCTATCTGTCTTCATGTGTCTTCTTCCTTGTATCTTAGTTGTAGGACTCCTGTTCAGCGAAATTTCTGGTGGTTCTGCATGATGGTTGTTCTATAGTTTAGTTGTAATTTTAATATGGTTGTGGAAGGATGTAAGGACCACATTTACTTACTTTACCACCTTGACTGGAATCCTTGTTGATAGTCTTAACAGTAAACTTGATTTTACTCTTAAAATGTGGTAGTATTGAGGTAGCAATCTTAATAATTAGCAAGTAATCTTGAGTGTATTAACATAAAGAATATGTAACAATTATACATATTACATAATTTGCTAATAAGACTAACAGTTGAGTTGGTTGGTTCCCCCAGAAATTCTTAACTGGCTCTTGTCTAAAGTGCAAAGTTTCAGGTGTGCAAATTTTCAGACATATAAATAGTCCTTATGAGAAAAATATTTGATAATTGTGATTAATTCAGTTCAGAGCACCCAAGTGTCAATGAATAAAAGAGCATTACAATAGTATTGTGTACAGTGCCAGGTGAGTACTTAAAATATTAGGGGGACAACTTTGTAAAGTGTATGATTGTCTAACCACTATGCTGTACATCTGAAACTAATAAGAAATGAATTGAATATAAATTGTACTTCAAAAATAAAGTATAGAGCATGATGACTTGAAGATAAACTAATTAATTAATAAGCATTTGATTATTCCCAAAGTTCAGTGAATGGTTGTATTAGTTTGCACATACGAAAAAAATCTCAAAACTTTTTTTCCAATAAAATCTAGATATTTCTGAAGAGCATTCCTATAAAACAAATATGTTGGCATAAGTAATAATATTTTTATAGGATATAATTTATCCTATTTAATATTAAATATATTATATATTTAATATTTTTATAATATTTTATAGGAATGCTCTTCCTATAAAATATTCCTATAAGCATTCCTATAAAACAAATATGTTGGCATAAGTAATAATATTTTTATAGGATATAATTTATCCTATTTAATATTAAATATATAATATATTAAATATATTATATATTTAATATTTTTATAATATTTTATAGGAATGCTCTTCAGAAATATCTAGATTTTATTGGGAAAAAAGTTTTGAGATTTTTTTCGTATGTGCAAACTAATACAACCATTCACTGAACTTTGGGAATAATCAAATGCTTATTAATTAATTAATTTATCTTCAAGTCATCATGCTCTATACTTTATTTTTGAAGTACAATTTACATTCAAGAAGATAAAAATATGACAGTGAAAAGACAGCAAACTCACAGCTATTAAGAACCACACCTAAAACAAAAGCAAACTAAGCAAACAGCTAGAACAGGAACAGAACCACAGAAATGGAGATCATATGGAGGGTTAGCAACAGGGGAGTGGGAGGAGGAGATGGGGGAAAAGGTACAGAGAATAAGTAGCATAGAAGGTGGGTAGAAAATAGACAGGGGGAGGGCAAGAATAGTGTGGGAAATGTAGAAGCTAAAGAACTCATGACACATGGACATGAACTAAAGGGGGGGATGTGGGTGGGAGGGGGGTGTGCAGTGTGGAGGGGAATGATGGGGGAGAAATGGGACAACTGTAATAGCATAATCAATAAAATA
Organism: Glossophaga mutica; assembly: GCA_039655065.1. Lineage (NCBI taxonomy): Eukaryota > Metazoa > Chordata > Mammalia > Chiroptera > Phyllostomidae > Glossophaga > Glossophaga mutica. Next base: position 198,698,946 of record CM077304.1, read on the forward strand.
TATTAAAAAAATAAATAAATAAAACTAGAAGAGAAAGGCCTTTTTATTTTTATAATTAACTTCATAACCAAGATGATGACTTTTACTAGGATATTTGACTCCCTTTGTTTTGCTTCTAATATCTATCACTTCCAACATATAACTCCTTCTTCTAGCAGGGGATGATTTCAATTGCATTTCAAATTATGAATTTCCCTCTCCCAGGTTCTAAACCCTGGAGCACTTCCTATTTTTGCATTATTTCGAAGGGAATGTTTGGGCAATGCCAAATGTCTCCCTCCATGTTGAAATCTCACAGTCTTATATGTTTATTTGCTGGGAAGGTAGCTGGAAATAATTAAGATCCTCAAAACCATTTTGCTGGGTACTCAGAGTTCTGTCACTCAAACTTTTAATTATAAACTGACATCTAATAAAGCAGAATGTCAGAGAGCAACCACTCGCCTGGCAGTTTTACTGTGGACCTTGCTATATCAAAGCCTGCCTTGTTGATCATTTTTAATTAAATAAAAGGCAAGCCCTCCCAGAGCAAGAATTACAATATAAGTCAGCTTTTCAGTGGAGCAGCTGTGTAAACGGGTTCTAAAATTAGTCTAGTCATTTCCAAGCTGTGTTTTACAGCTTCAATGTGTCTTCTGCAGCCATGTCAGAATAATAAAATGAAATTTCTCAAGAACATCCTAGTCATTTTGGGTTCAGTTCATTTTAATGGTGTCAGAGCTAACTCAAACCTCCCAGTTTTAAGCAGTCAGGGTGTAGGGACAGGTGATCAAAAGTGCCATTTGAGAAGAGTGTTTGCTTTAATTTAGATGGTGTTGACAGAGTGATGGGTACTGTAATAAAACCACCCCGCCTCTTGCCCAGGGGATGTGTAATCTAAACAAGACAAACAAGAATGTGATGAACAACTTGGGCTGACAAGCAGTAGCTAGTTTCGGATTTCAGACTTCCTGTCCTTTATTAGGACAGTAAGGAGGAACTTTTTCAGTTCCTATTTCTAATATTTATTTTTGCAGGACAGCCAGTGAGGGTAATCGTAGGAAAGTACTCATACAAGAGATGTTTGCCATGAGCCCTCCCCAACCACTAGAAGAAGGAGAAGGAGGAGAAGAAGAGGGAAAAGAAAGGGGAGGACAGAGGAGGGGGAGGAAACAAAATTTGAAGTGGATTTTAACCCGTTCCTAACCCAAACTCCTGCACTGGCTGTCTTAGCAGATCAAAGGGGCAATGGGGAGAGGACAGACCTGGGAGGACTGGAGCAAAAGAGAAGAGGAAGAGAATGAGAATGAAGTTGGCATTGCACAGGAGGACACTAACAGGAATTTATTTTATATCTCTGGGAGCACTCAAATCCATACATAACCACAAATAAACGATTTCACAGTGAGCACTTGCCTTTCTTACCATTTGTTAGTGATAATCTAACGTTGCTAATGCATATAGCACCATGAGAATCCTCGATATGAAGGACACCAGATCTTGCAGAATCACCAATGTTTTCTTTACAGAAACAGGTATTCTAAGGCTAGGAAGATTATAAGCCATCTCTGACCTGGGAGAGGGGTCAGAGATCAACAGGGAGACAGAGAGGGAGATTATGTCAAAATAACACAATGGCCAGTGCTGAACCCACACAAAAATCTTAGAACCAGTAGCTCAATCTATTCATAGCAATTTACCCACCACCTGCCTGGGCAGGAACTGTCCTTGTAGGTTACAGAGGATTAGGTGGTGCCTTGATGGGATCAGGGAACTCTAAAGTACTCATTCTGATGTGTCTGTGGTGATCCTTTCAAGTGTATTTAGAAAGTGCTATTTTATCTTACTAAGTGATGAGCACCACAAACATTCTAGGCACTCCACTTGCTCTCTAAATGACCTACAAATGGTGATCAGAGGTATACCTCCTATGAACATAATGAAGCTTAAACTTCAAAGTCCCTGATTTGCACGACTCCTGTAAAATCTGTAAGTTACAGAATGTTCCAGAGGGGAAGGGAGGCCAAATTCCTGGTAAATTTCCCAAATAGGTCTCAGAAGAAAGGGACCTGAATCCCCACATTTCTGCTAATTTGTTATGATTTCTTTCTCATTCAAAAAATTTTCATTTTGATATCTAATGTATTCATAGCTCTGTGCTCTTTTTTTGAAAGAAGGCACTCAAAATTGCATACCACTCTGGCCCCGGAAAACATGGATCTGCCTCTCATGATGAATTTGAGAACTTTCAATAGGTTCTACCAGCCTGCCTGTTGTTTAAGAAGTAGTATAGCTGGGGTGTTGTCCAGGGGTAGTTATTATTAGCACCCCCTTTCACTCTCAAAAGTATCTTGGTTTAAATGATAAATAATGTAGCCACTCTAAATACAGCATAATAATAAGAACAGAAACTCTGGATCAAAGTGTTGGGCTTAAAATCACTGTCATTTATTAGCTACATAGAAATCGTGTAAAAGTTATTTAACTTCTTTGTGCCTTAGTTTCCTCACATGTAATATGGGTATAGTAATACATATGAGTACCTCCTAGAATGGTAAGGATTAAATGAATCCATGTATATGAAGAGTTAGAGCAGTGCCTGACACAGAGGAAACACTGTGGGTTAGATTTTGTTGTTATCATTATCATTAACTCTTAACTCGTTCTTTTAAAAATAAACCAATTAACTATGTATTTACGAGAAAGTACTGTGGCCATAAATAGCTAACAATAATCACTGAGTTAAAGATATCTTTATTGACTTTTGGTCACTTTTTTCCAGTTGGATTAAGATATGATTGACATATAACATTGTATTAAAGGTATACAACATAATGATTCAATATGTGTTTATATTGTGAAATGATTACCATAATACATTTAGGTAACATCCATCACCTCACAGTTAAATTTTTTTTCTTGTGATGAGAACTCTTAAGATCTCTCTCTTAGCAACTTTTAAATATGCATTATTGTGAGCTATAGTCACCATGCTGTATATGACATCCTCAGAACTTATTTACTTGGAAGTTTGTATCTTTTGACTACTTTCCTTCAATTCGTCCTCCCTCACCCCCCACTCTGCCTTTGACAACCACCAATCTGTTTTCTGTTTCTATCAGTTCTGTTCTTTTTAGATTCCACCTATACATGAGATCGTAAAGAATTTGTCCTTTTCTAACTTATTTCACTTAGCATAATGCCCTCAGTGCTCATCCATGCTATTGTAAGTGGTAAGACTTCCTTCTAATTTATGGCTGAATATTTTATATATATATAAAAGTTCTTATCATCTTCAGTGTATACATATATATATACACTCAACAGTGTGTGTGTGTGTGTGTGTGTGTGTGTGTGTGTGTGTGTGTGTAAAATCTGTTTTTGGACACCTAGGTTGTTTCCATGTCTTGGCTATTGTAAATAAAGAATGCTGCAATGAACATGGGGGTATAGATATCTCTTGCACACAGTGATATCATTTCCTTTGGATATATACCCAGAAGTGGAATCACTAGATTAGATGATAGTTCTGTTCTTAATTTTTTGAGAAACTTCCATATTGTTTTCCACAGTGGCTGCAATGAATTTCCAACAACAGTGCACAAGGTTTCCCTTTTCATCACATTCTCAGCAACACTTGTTATCTCTTGTCTTTTTTATAGCAGCCATTCTAATAGTTGTATAATATCTCACTGTGGTTTTGATTTACATTTCCCTGATAATTAGTGATGTTGAGCATTTTTTCATGTACCTGTTGACCATCTGGATGTCTTCTTTGGAAAAATGTTTATTCTGATTTTCTGCCCATTTTTTAATCAGATCGTTTCATTTTGCTATTGAGTTGAATGAGTTCTTTACATATTTTGGATATTAACTCCTTATTAGATATATGATTTGCAAATATTTTATTTTACTCTGTATGTTGCCTTTTCATTTTGTTGATGGTTTCCTTTGCTATGGAGCAGCTTCTTAGTTTAATGTACTTCCACTTGTTTATTTTCTCCTTTATCGTCTTTGCTTTTGGTGTCAAATCAAAAAAGAATTAAGTTGTTCTTGAATTAAATTCCCTCAGTTCATACTTGGGAAATCATTCCTTTCTGTGGAACTTATTTTTAATCATTAAGAACAGCAAATATGCCTGTAGAATATTATATACAAAATCACTCTAGGAATTACCTAATCTCATGTAATTAATTGATCCCAGAGGATAACCTAAAATTAGTGATTCACATAGAGGCAGAATTGAACTCAAGATGATAGAACTTTCCCAAATCAAACATTGTCTAAATATAATACAGATAGGACTGGCTTGTTAGGTAGTGAGCTCCCAAACACTGAAAACATTCAAAAAGTGATTGGCTGATCAACCACCTGGAGATATAATGCCTAGATTCTGCATTAGATAGATGATTCAACTGATGATGTCTAAGGTCATGTCCAACACTAAGAATCTATGTTTCCATCACTCTTAGGCAAGATACCTTATATCAGACAATCTCCTTCCCCTTCCAGTATACTCAGCTCTCCTGAATGCTGCATTTAGCATGAAGGGTTTCATACTCTCTATCCTAAGGAATTCCTGGCCTATTAATTCAGCCTTGTTCTGGTGGAAGAAAAACTTCACAAGTAGAGATTCAAAATTCACAATAAATGCATTTTAAAAATGCCAGGATTCTCCAAACTTACAAATAACACAGAAAAGTGGAAATGTTTAAGGGGTTCAAGAACTTTGTAATGAGGAAAAGTTTTAAATATTTAATGTGCCTGGCAAGGTCTTTTGGGGAGAGATTAATATTCAAATGCAGTTTGTTTGTATTAAAGTATTTAAATGCTATGCATTTAATATAAAATACATATTCTCAGTTCTTCCCTGATGCAAAAATCACATCGGGAATTATGTGATCATGTGTAATTTGTTAAATGCAAATCACATTTTAAATATTCATATACCATATTTGCATTCCTTTTTTTTTAATCAGTATTTTTAAAAGAGGGAGGGGGAGCACAGGAGGAACAAAATCTAAAATATATTCTACTGAGGAAACCAAAAAGAAAAACTTAATATGCATGGTAGACAAACATATTCCTACAACCACAGACAAGACAACCAGAGAAATCTGCAGATTTGAACTGTCAGATTCACACCAAGGGGTGGATCAGAATCTTGAAGCCAAGTAGGATTTTGGGACAGTGGGTCCCCCCTCTCCCTTTCATACATGAGGGAAGAAAGGGTGAAAGAAGAGAAGTGGCCTGTGCTTTGAGGGACCAAGTGTGAACAGATGCTGGTTAGAGTCTGCGATGGACGACCAAACCACTGGGATGCTCTCCGCCCCACGTCTCTGCACTCTTCACCCACCCTGCTCTTTCTGAGAACTCATTCAGTAAACTCAGTAGAATCCAACAGCCGAAAACTAAAAATCAATGAGCACACTGATTGCTAATAGATAAATGGCAATGCCCAATGCTTACCAGAGGGCTCTGAATTATATTCTTACATAGCTGGCAGCAGTTTGAACTGATATAACCTCTTGGAAAGCAGTTCGCCAAACCTCATCAGAAGTCTCAAGTGTGTTAATGTCTTTCCCTCCAGTAATTCCAAATGTAAGTAACCAAGTGCAAAGAAATAATGCTAAAACTGGAAAAAAAAAAAAGTCTAACACGCCAAGATTTATTACGGATTTATATATTATAGACAAAAGTTGAGCATGGCTTCAATGTGCAACAATGGAAAAATGGCTAGGAAAATTATACTTTATTCCTCTCATTAAGATATCATGTTATAATAAAAAATCACAGGTAGGTAAAGATTCTATGGAATGTATAACACTTAAATCAGAACTACATAACATCTACCACATAGCTAATTGGACACGGATAATTAGAACAATGAAAAGCACTCTGAACTCTGATGTCAACACCTAGTTTCTACTCCTTGCTAAGAAATAGCAAGGCTTGGGCCAGCAGTTCTAAAACTTTACTGTGGACAACTCCTCACTCAGAGCTTGTAGAAAATTCAGATCCTGATTGTTAGGTCTGATTCAGAAATGGACATTCTGAAACAGACATTCTTGGTCCTCCTGGGTCAAGGAAAATGTTTTCCTCAGCTTCCTTCTGGACTTTCCTTCTGCAAGGCTGCATGGATTCTCCCACACCCTTGCTCTGGAGGACTAGTCTGTGATTGGGAGAATCCCTGCATTTGGCCTTTCCCTCATCTCCACTCGTGCTCTATGGGTGTCTCAGCTCAAAGTAAGGAGGCAGAGTCACAGGTAGGTTTTCCCAAATTTTCTGTTATGTTTTATTGGTTTGATAAATTTTAAAATGCATTTTCAAGCAAAATTTTGAAAATAGATGCTTTTATAAAACCATGGCCCCGAAATGATATTTAAGCTAACCTTTTGCAGGAATGCTAGAAGAGAGTAACAAAAGAATGCTATAAGCTGGTTTTTGTTGGGGGGCATTGAAGAGCTAACATTAAGATCTTTAGTAACAGAAAAGATCGTATCTTTGCCTTCTACATTTTACATATTTCAAGTATAATACTATGTACTGGACAAACTACTTTTGGGGGGAAGAGTGACTGATCCTAACATCTTCTAGCATCATGATGGACCACAACTAAGTCCTCTGAAGAAATATAACAAAATAATAGATTAACTTACACATACTATATAAAGCATTTTGAGGCTGAGGAGATATTCTCAAGAACTAAGAAAGAAAAAAAATGATGAAATGAATCTTGTATGGTGCCAGTCAGCAAACACTGATGAAGAACCAAATCAGAGGGAGCCAATGCTGATATCTGGAATCCTGTCCTTGGCAAGGTGAAGGAGCTGAACCTGATACTGCCACTTGAAACAAGGACTCTTAAAGGGGTAAAGCATTCCAAGGTTGGCAACACTTCACAGATCTCAGCAGATGAAAATCCAGATCTCCTTTGCAGAAAAACGACTAAAATTTAGGCCCTCAGAATTTCTACAGAATCATTTCAGTCATATATGAGCTCATAATTAAAACTCACCAAACACAGAAGGAAACAAGCCTGCATATATATGAGTCAACAGATTGACAACAGACCTCCAAGGACTTCCAAAGTTGGCATTATCAGATACCAAAACTAAAATAAATATGAGTATAGAAATGCAATGATCAAAAACATAAAACCGACATGATGGACAGATCAAGATTATACAAGATATGTTTAATTGGTGTCCCAAAGAAAGAGAAAATACAGAACATAGAAACAATTTTTAAGGAAATGATGGCCAGGAAGTTTCCACAACTGACCAGAAACATTTTATAAGTTATCTATTGCTGCAAAACAAAAATGATCTGAGAATGAAGGTCTAAGTTGCAGTAAGGAAATAAATGAAGAAAGTGGAAATATAAATGTAAATTCAAGCAGATATGATAATAACAAAAACATATACAGTCCAATTTTAACAGCCAAAAATAAAAGAATAATATAATGGGCCATGTTAGCATATGAATCAGTCAGGAGAAGAGTGACCAGATTGTGAGTGTTCTCAGGTACTTCCTGTGTGCTTGTGAGCTTTCATTATTTTTGGAGGGGGCCTGATGTACTAATGTGGGGCGGGGCGGCGCGGGGGGGGGGGGGGGGGGGCGCTCCGCCTGCAGGCCCCACCGCCACCGGCTGCCAGGCATGAGAATAAGTCTACCAAGACAGGATCTGCTTGGGGAGGCAAGGTGGGCGATCTCTCAAAGGAGAAGGGCCAAGTGCCTTTTCCTCAATGGGCTTTTATTGGGTTCGTTTTGCATAGGAATACAGGCTCATGAATCATTATCAGGCAGTAAGGATCAAACAATAGACAACATACAAAGAACTCTGAGGGCCTATTTTGAGTCAGGGTCAGCTAGCTAAAGAGCAATAAAACTTTGAGGAACAAACTCACTTCTTGCTTGGACCCTATTTAATTGAGAGCATTCTAAACAAAGCAGGTTTCACAGGATTTTACATATTCTTTCTTACGCCTGATCGCCCTAGGGAACCAGCCCTTTCCAGCACAGGACTACACCCACCACCAGCATTGTTTCAGGCTTAAGGCATTGTCTCAGGCTTAAATCAGGCAGGGTAAGCAAGGCAGCCAAGAGATTACAAGACTTCCTGCAGACGGAATGAGGACTCAGGCTATGTCAGGATAGCTGAAGGGCCAGGGTCCATCACCCCCTTTTACTGTAGCCCCCCAAGTCCTTCTTTGGGGCCTCCACATAATCATGCCTGTCTTAGGTCACCCCCCTTGGGGAATCTTACTCATCATTGGCTAACCGATCAGGCATTGGGGGCCAGCCGAAGTAAAAGGAGCAGAGGTAGCACCCCTGCCAGGGAGATAAGCCTTGTTTCCTTAGAGGCTTACAGTCTGAAGGTCGCTCACTCAGCCTTAGCCATGGGGGTGGGGGGGTTACAGCTCCTGAAACCAGGCAGGGCAGTTCCCAACACTAATGAACTTGAGACTTTGTTGGATTATTAAATATTCATAGTAAGATTTCAAGAAAAAGCAATGTAAGAATAGAATATAGTATGTATTCTAACCTGTGAGAGAGGGAAAACTGTAAAACGAAAACAAAACATAAAAAAAGGAAGGAGGGGGAAAACATCACAAAGTGGAAAATGTATACATATAAATTCTACAAGATAGTTGAAACAGTTCCAGATACTATGAGAAATAAAATAATGTAAATAAAATTGTCTTGCCAGTTACAAACAGAAGTTGTCTGATTGTAAAAGAAAAATTAAATTACATTGTTTACAAGATACATACTTAAAAGAGAAGGCTGCGGCAATGTTGAAATGAAAGTATAGAATGGGATATATCATGTAAGTATGTGAGAAAGCTGAGGTAGCTGTATTAATATCAGTTTTTTTTAAAGAGAGAGAGACTTTAACACAAAAGGTCTTACACAGCACAATGTCTTCTAGAAAGATAGAGCCTCCCTCAAGGAAATTTTTCTGGAAGTAAAAACAAAAGCAAGGTGAGCAAGTCAAGACCCTGGGGTTCATGGAGAGAAAAAGTTCAAGTCTCGAGTAAGCAGAAACCAAGAAGTACTGAACAACAAAAGTGCTATGCCTAAAGGTGAGAGTGCTTCTCTTGAAGACACTTGTAGGAAAAGCAGGGCTAGAGATGGAAAACCTTCCTGAAACAGATTTTGCTCTGAGAGACGAAGGAAGAGCTACACAGGAAAGCCCTATATTAACTATCTTATGATAACAACAGAAAAGGGAGCCTATAAGCTATGAAGTTATGAAGGCCATTTCGGATAATCACCATGCACCTCTGCAACCTTCTCCTCGCAGCCCAAGAAAACACATCTCACTTAAATATGAAAGGAATATACCTTCTAATTTCATATAATTGCCAGAAAAAAAACATTAAAATTAACTGTAAACTATTCCAACAGGCAATGAAAACAAACCAGAAAAATGTACACTCGAAGCAGATGAAAACCATAATATTTCAAAGTGGACTAAAGAAAATCAAGAGAAGATAGTTTCAGAAAATATAGCACATATCAGATATAAACGAAGTCATACAAAAAAATGGCTATACAAGAAGAAAATGAAATGTGAGAGTATCAGAAATGAGATCCAATTAGATGAAAAATTAATCAGAAAAAACAAAAGACAAAATAGACCACCATAGAAACTCAGGGAGCTAAATATACAATAAAAAGGGAAATATAAAGAAAATTATATGGAAATAGAGAAGTAATAGAAAGATCAAACACAAAGAAAAGACAGGCCAAAACTGCTAAACATGCCTATAATCTGAGTCCCCTAAAAATAAAACTGAAGCAAATAAAAGAAAAAAAATGATAATAATTCAAGAAAATATGGCTGGAAAACAAAACTAAATCTTCATAAAAAAAGTGTATACCAAGTACCCAAGAAAACTAACCCACAATAGTTAATACCAAGATACATCCTATTAAAACTATCAGACTTTATAGAAAAAGAAAAAATATTAGGATGTTCATACCAAAAGATCAGGTCACACATAAGGGGAAGAAAATAAAATTGAAATCAGACTTCTCAAACAAGATTTTATGGTGAAAACAATGGAACAATATTTTAAGGGACATTCCAAGAAAAAACACATATAAGCCAAAGATTCTGTATCTATATTTCCAGAATAAATGTGTCAATCAAACAATTATGAATATGCAAGAATATGGGCTATTGATTCCATGAGACTTTCCTGAATAGTCCACCGGAAAATGAGCTTCATCTAAATAGCAAATTATTGGGAAAGCTTCAGCATGAAAATGGACTGAGCCTTGAGTATATTTAACTGTAGAACTAAGGCTAAAAGATGAGAATAGGGCAAACAAATGGTATGAACGTGTTATATGCTCTAATAATATAAAAATGATACAGTTAACAAGAGGAAGAGGAAAGGGAGAAGAATGAGTGAAAACTTCAGGAAATTGCAATAGCATTGGTAAAAGTTCTTCAACAAGGAGTGGGTTCATAAATGTTCCCTTTATTATCATGGTTTATAATGTGCGGAAGCAATACATATTTAAAAATACTTCTAGAGAATTTTGAAGTGTTAGGATACCATCTCCTCACCACCAGCTATCTGTAAATAAAGACTGCAATACCCAGCAAAAATCTGTAAAATGAAATGACCCTTACTAAAATGATCAGCCTTCACAAATATAAATTTGGGAACTTCTATTTTACCAGTGTAAAGATTCCAAAAGAAAATCTGCACAGACTAAAAACAATGCCTTAGTAAATTGCCACAGCTTGGGGCTCTACAGGAGAGTGGGGGTGGGGGGATGGGTAAATTAGATGAGGAAATTGAGTTCTTAGAGGAATTAAAATTCTTTAATCTCTTGTGGAATAAGAGGATTCTTTTTTTTTAGAATTAAAACGGGCCTGATATTTGGAAAGCCAAGCCAATTGCTAAAGCATTTGATTTTAAACCATGTCTCAAACATTGTGGAAATGGAAGGAAGCCTGAAGCTATGGAAGTTCTCACTTGTGGGTTAAGACAAGTACCACTGCTCTCCAAATATGTCTTAGTAATTAGTGACTGGCATGGCTCCCTTCAAGTCTGTTGCTCACCATCTGTGATGCCTTTTGTTAGCCAATCTCTAACTCCCTATTAAGCCAGAGGACTATCAACTAAATGATATTATGAGCTATTGATTTCTGAGTCAAGTACCAGTGCTACCAAAGGGGGCCATATTTCTTGATTTTTGGCTTCTGTGAAGAAAGTGGCTAGAGAGGTACATGAAAGAAAGTCTCTGCCTGGCGATGAATAACTACAAATGTGTCTTGTCTTATACATCTGATTTGTGGGGGGAAAATTTACAGCTAGAGAATACACAGGCCCCACAAAACTGCCTTCACATGCATATTTTCATACCTCAGATGAGTAATAAACATTTAAATCCATCACACGATGGCACTGCCTGCTTGCAACCAGTTCCATTTTGGCAGTCAACATCTTTGTACAGCAGTTTGTGCGGCTACGTGAATACTTTAGTGCATTTTGTCCTTATTGGTTTATAAAAGGTATGGAAAATGTGAAAATGAAAGTGCTGATACTGGTGATAGGAAGCACAATTCTCATAAAGTTAATATGATTGGTGCAGACTTGGAAATCACTAGGTGTTCTGAAAACAGCGAATCTTTAGGCTCAATTGGAAGCTCACTGGACTCAAGCCAGTTGCCTGTGACTTCAACTGTGAAGGCAAATAAGAAAATTAAAGAACATGCATGAAATGCTGGCACTATATAATCAAAGATAATGTCTACAAGGAAAAGTGAAATTACAGATTGTTTTATATTCTAGCTCTTTTTATAAAACAGTACTGGTGGTGGTGGTTGTAGCTGTACCTACCATACTACATGTCAGGCTCTAGGTGAAGTTCATTTATTTGCCACTCTGGCTGAGTCCTCTAAGCTTTCTTCTCTTCTGTTTGACCTCCAAATGCAGTATCTCAGATCTCAGCCCTCTTTTCTTCTCCCTCTGTACCCTTTCCCTACAAGAATCTATTCTACATACCAGTGATTCTCAAATGTCTATTATCAGCTCCTATATCTTCACTGAGCTCCAAATCCTATATCCAACTGCCTACATGACATTTCCACATAGATGTTTAATGCCCAAGGTTTAATGTCACACATTTGTGGCAAAAACAGAACTCTTGATTTCCATGCACTACACCTACATCCCCCCAAAATCTGTTTTCTCCATCTTAACTAAGACCCATCCAGGACTTCCGGCCAAGATGGAGGCATAGGCGGACACACTGTGCCTCCTCTCACAACCAAAATTAAGGACAACAAATATTTAGAAACAAGAAAACAACCAGAACTTATAGAAAATTGAACTGTACGGAAGTCCAACAACCATTCATCCAGACCGGTAAGAGGGGCGGAGTCGCAGTAGGAAAAAGTGGAGGTGCGGACCCAGGAACGCAAGTAGCAGCGGCTCGCAGTTCCCAGGTGCACGGGCGGTGGCTGGCGGTCCTGGGGCACACAGGCGGCAGCTGGCGGACCCCGGGCACAGGGGGGCAACTGTGCAGACCCAGTGAGGACGCACAGGGCGGCTGGCTGACCAGGGGGTCCCACATTCGCGCACGCAGACGGTCCAGGCAGAGGGGAAGTGGCGGAAGGGACTGAATCCAGGAGAGAGCGGAGCAGGCGCCATTGTTCCCTCTCAGACCCCGCCCCCACATACAGCGTCACAACCCAGTGACTGGGCTGCCCCACACTGGGGAGCGCCTGAGGCTCCACCCCTCACTACATAACAGCACGCGCGCATGCGCAGATAATCCAGGTGAAGGGGAAGCGGCGGAAGTGACCGGAGTCCAGAAGAGAGCGGAACAGGCGCCATTCTTCCCTCTCGGACCCCGCCCCCACCTAAAGCGTCACAACCCAGCGACTGGGCTGCTAAGGCTCCACCCCCATACGTAATAGCTGAGACCAGACTAAAACCAAAACAAAACAAAACAAAAAACCCCACCAAAAATGGCTCAAACCGGAGAAAAAATGAAAACGTCGGAGTCAGTTCCTCTAAGCAGTGAAGAGATAGCCAACCTGTCAGATGCACAGTTCAAAGCACTGGTCATCAAAATGCTCACAGAATTGGTTGATTTTGCTCACAAATTAGATGAAAAAATGCAGGCTACAATACGTGAAATGAAGGAAGACGCATGGGGAACCGATAGAGATGGAAGGAAAACTGGGACTCAAATCAATGGAGTGGACCAGAAGGAAGAAATTAACAACCAAACAGAAAACGAGGGAGAAACAAGAATTCAAAAAAATGAGGAGAGGCTTAGGAACCTCCAGGACATCGTTAATCGTCCCAACATCCGAATTATAGGGGTCCCAGAAGGGGAAGAAGAGCAACAAGTAGAAAACTTATTTCAACAAATAATAAAGGAGAACTTCCCCAATCTGGCAAAGGAAATAGACTACCAGGACGTCCAGGAAGCTCAGAGAGTCCCAAAGAAGTTGGACCCAAGGAGGAACACATCAAGGCACATCGTAATTACATTAGCCAAGATTAAAATGAAGCAGAGAATTCTAGAAGCAGCAAGGGATAAGGGGACAGTCACCTACAAAGGAGTTCCCATCAGACTGTCAGCTGATTTCTCAAAAGAGACTTTACAGGCAAGAAGGGGCTGGAAAGAAATATTTGAAATCTTGAAAAGCAGGGACCTACATCCAAAATTGCTCTTTCCAGCAAAGCTGTCATTTAGAATGGATGGACAGATAAAGCGCTTCTCAGATAAGATCAAGTTCAAGGAGTTCATCATCACCAAGCTCTTATTATATGAAATGTTAAAGGGACTTATCTAAGAAAAAGAAGATCAAAAATATGACAGTGAAAAGACAGCAAACTCACAGCTATTAAGAACCACACCTAAAACAAAAGCAAACTAAGCAAACAGCTAGAACAGGAACAGAACCACAGAAATGGAGATCATATGGAGGGTTAGCAACAGGGGCGTGGGAGGAGGAGGGGGGGAAGGTACAGAGAATGAGTAGCATAGATAGTGGGTAGAAAATAGACACGGGGAGGGCAAGAATAGTATGGGAAATGTAGAAGCTAAAGAACTTATGACACAAGGACATGAACTAAAGGGGTGAATGTGGGTGGGAGAGGGTGTGCAGGGTGGGGGGAATGATGGGGGAGAAATGGGACAACTGTAATAGCATAATCAATAAAATATATTTAAAAAAATAAAAAAAAAGAAAAGACAAAAAAAAAAAAAAAAGACCCATCCAGTTGCTGCTCAAGTTCAAGTGTTAGTGTTATTACTGATTCCTCCCTGTCTGTCTTCTCCTGTACTCAATACATGAGCAACCCTGGGGACCTAACATCCAAAATATAGTCAAATTTATCCACTTCACTTCATTCCCACCATAATCTCTTTGGTCCAAGACACCATCTTGTCTTATCTTAGACTATAACAATGATCTGTTAGCTGTGTCCCTGCTTCCATTCTTATTCTTTCCCAATCCATTCACCATAAAATAGCCAGAGCAGTCTTTTAAAAACCCAAATAAAATCATCTGTGTTCCCTGCTTAACTCTTCAGGGATTTTTCATTGCATTTACAGTAAGATCCAATTCCCTACCCTAGCCTAAAAGCCATACACAAGCTATCTCTACCTGCCTCTCTATCTACTCTCACAAATCACTATGATCCAACTCTACTCCACACTTTGTTCTTTCTAAACACAACATGCTCATTCACAAACCTTGCACTCACTGTGTCCTACCACTTAGGATGCTTTCCTCCATATTGGTGCATAGCTGCCCCTTTTCTTACTCAAATCCTAGTATTCTGAGGAAACTCTTCCTACCTACTCACATGAATCCAGATATTTAAACTCTATAGCCCACACTCTAACCCCTTCCTAGTCTGCCTGCCTTTCTAGAAAAAAAGATATATCCAGAAAGTATCCAGCTATGTAATAGGAAAAATAGAGACATTTATTGAAGAAGATAAAAAATACAAGAAACATTGTATATAGGACAATGATGCCTCAGTCCCCTTCAAAGTAGGCACCTTGGGGCCTTACATAGTTCTCCCAGTCACCATCAGCTGTCCTGCTGTATATTCCCGAATCTCATCAACAGTCTGAAATCCCTTCCCTTTCAAAGGAGATTTTAGTTTTGGGAAAAGTAAGAAGTTTCAGGGTGCCAGATCTGGGCTGTAGGGGGCCCAAGTCACTTGGGTGATTTGATATTTTGCCAAAAACAAAACAAACAAACAAAAACCTGCATGAGACATGATGCTTGAGTGGGTACATTATTGTGATTAATCTGCCAATCACCAGTTGCCCATAGCTGGGGCCTTCTGAAACATCCCATTAGTTTCCACAGAGGAATTTTCAAGCTTAACACAAAATTTGATGCAGATTTGTTGTTCTATTTACTCAGTCATTTTGAATACAATGGCCACACAGTACACATGCTCACTCAACAGTCTCTACTGCCCCTTCTGACTAGTACAGTGAAGTGGTCATTGTTCACTCATGGGCACCCAGTCCACGCTCCTTGGCTGCCAGGTTACATCAATGTCATGCAAACTGTTCTCATTGTATTAACAATGGTTGAACTTTTTCCAGACAGACCTTTGTATAATATATATCAACACCTGAGGTGCTCATGTTCACACAATCAAGGAAAGGACAGTTTTGGGGAGCCTAAGTAGCTCCTTCCCTTTAATTTCATAGGCAGAGTTCCAGGCTGCTTGACACCTTTTTGAGATATCTTTTTTTTTCTTCCAGATTACCTTTGGTTTTAATTTTAATAAGATTTCACCAAATCACCTATATCATTGTTCTACTCTCTAAAGAACTTCTTTTTAACATTTCTTGCAAGGCAGATCTAGTGGCAACTAGTTCTCTCTATTTTTGTTTGTCTGGGAAAGTATTTCTCCTTCACTTTTGAAGTCTAATTTTACAGAGTGAAGAATTCTAGGTTAGTAATTTTTTTTCTCTTAATATTTTAAATATTTCACTGGCATGTTCTTCTTGCTTGCATGGTTTCTGAGAAGTTAAATATAATTCTTTTTTCCCCCTCTATATGTATTTCTTTTCCTCTGGCTTCTTTCAGGATTTTTTTTTAATTTTCTATAGTTTGAAATAATATACCTAGATAGTTTTTTGAGAATGTATCCTACTTGGTGTTCTACAAGCTTTCCGAATCTGTGGTTTGATGTCCAACAGTAATTTGGAGGAAATTCTAAATCATCATTGTTTCAAATACTTCTTCTGTTCCCTATTCTCTTTCTTCTCTTTTTGATGTTCCCATGATACATATGTTATGCTTTCTGTAGTTGTTCCACCATCCTGGGATATTCTGTTCTGGGTTTTTTGTTTTGTTTTGTTTCTTGTCTTTATTCTCTTTACCTTTCAGTTTAGGAGGTTTCTATTAAAATATCCCCAAGCTCAGAGATTCTTTCCTCAGCGGTATCCAATCTACTACTAAGACCATCAAAGGCATTCTTCATTTCTGTTACTGTTTTTTTAAATCTCTAGCATTTCTTTTTGGTTCTCCTTAGGATTTTCATCTCTCTGCTTAGTTGCCCATCTGTTCATGCATGCTATCTACTTTATCCATTACAGCTGTCAGCATTTTCCTCATAGTTGTCTTATATTCATGGCCTGATCATTCCAAAATCCCTGACATGTCTGGTTCTGATACTTTGTCTCTTTAAATTGTGTCTCTGCTTTTTCATATGACTTGTAATTTTTTAAATATATCTAGACTTGATGCACTGGGCAAAAGGAACTGCTATCAGTGGCTTTTAGTAACATGGTGGAGAGGTAGGAGGGAAGGGTAAGTGTGCTACAGTCCTATGATTATATCTCAGTCTTTTAGTGAGCCTATGCCTCTGCACTGTGAGGATATTCAGACTGTTTTCTTTCCCCTTAGATGGGACAGGATGGCTAGAGTTGGCTGGAGTGGGGTATTTCCCTTCTCCCAGGTCAGTTGGCTCTGACAATACCCCAGGAGGTTAAGCTCTGGTAAAACAGGTTCTATTGAGAGCAGGTCTTATTAAGAATAGAATACTCTGGCGTATTTCAAAATAGTTCCCTTCCCCCTCCCTGTCCTGGAAGCATGAGGAGATTTTTCTCTATTCACTGTAAGAACTTGGTGGAGTCCTAGAGATAAAACAAGGGACCCTGTATCTGGGCCCTCATTACTCCCTGTACTCATCTGTCCACCTCTCCAATACGTGGGGTACCAGTTTTCCCTGTGACCTTATTTCTCTTTGTAGATCCTATCAGAGTTGTTGGTTTTTCAGTCTATTTAGCTTTTTACTTGTTAGGATGCAATGGCAATTTCCAAGCACCTTGCATGCATAACTGGAAGTCACTGTAGCTGTAAAGTTATATAGTCACGATTAATCTGTAGTGGTAAAAATCAGAAGAACAGCTACTTTGTGGAGAGCCTTCAGGGTGCTAAAAATGTACTATACTTTGATCTGTTATGGCTATACAGGTATATGAATATGCGTAAATTATCAGCTTTACATATTATATTAGTATCCTTTACCATAGGTAAGCTATACCTAAATTAAAAAGTAAATTTAAAAAATCTTAAAACAAATATTAGCCAATAAAGTTCATCATTATATAAAAAAACTACCATATGAAAAAATTATACGCTAAACTTTAAACATGATAAAGTCAATATCTTGGGCTTAGCTTACAAAAATTAGCAAGTCCTTCTAAGATTAAACATAACTGTTAGAAAATGGCTAAAAGAAATTCAAAATCTCTACATGTGAAGACTTGTAGAGATTCCTGTAGGCTCAAAATAAGAGTGTCACAACATGAACAAGGTATGCTAATTTCATTTAATTTTTAAAAGTTTATTTGATGTAGTGCTAAGCAGCTTCCCTTAGAAGTCAACCAGATGTGTTTAACCGATAGGTAGGTGTTCAGGAGCACTAGTCATCCCTCCAACCTCTCCTAGATTTGGAAGTCCTGCAACCAAGAATTGAGCATTTCCACGGCCTTCAATGTCATTGCCTGGCTCTGCATAAGCAACTTCTGGTGTCTAACAATGACTGAATTCAGTGCTGCTGCATAGTATCGTACTTTTAGAATACATTTTAATCCACAAATAAAGATAGGGTTTTAAGCCCAAATTCGGTAGAGTATGGTGCTTATCAGATCACAGGGTTCAGCTGAGGTGATAATTGGATGAAAGGTTCTTCCCAAGTTTGTCCACAATGCCCAAGGCCTGGACAAGTCTGTCCTAGCTCACCCCTCCACCTGACAGCTGAAAGGCATCCTTGAAAGTCATCATAAGATATCCCCTGAAAAAGTATTAGAGAGGGAGGGGAAACAGTGGGTCTTAAAATGGAAGAAATGAGTGTAGATGACCGCACCAAATGTATCCATTTCTTTACTTGTTTTAGTCCTCAACACACTCCAATCCGTTTTTTGCCCATTGTACCTCTAAACTGTGCTCAGAAAAACCACCAATGACCTCCATGTAGTTAATGGAATAAGGGCATTTCTAAGCTCATAAGGTTTGACTGCTTAGCAGTCCTTGACCTTTTGTTGATCCTTCCTAGTACTCCCTTACCCTGATTTCCACAGTCCTACACTCTCAGTATGCCTCCCATACATAACCTTGGTTTCCTCTGGTGGTTTCTTCTGATCTACTTATCTTAGTTGTCAGTGCTCTTTGGGGGTCTAGCCTACTGTGCTTTTTATTCTTCTTAATCTCGCTCTTGCCCTTGGTGATCTCACCCTGCTCCCATGAGTAAGTCTAGGAAAATCCACTTGTCACATAATGAAAGAAGAACCCAGGTTCTTTGATCTTTTTATTCTTTAGTCATCTGTTACAATAGGCCCTTCGTTTAGAAAAGGAAAAAAAGAAATGCAAGAGCTCTTAATTGCCCCACCCCCTCCATTCTTACTCCTTCTCTCCCCACCTTCCCCCCCAGCCCCCAGTCCCATCACATTCTCTTCCTTTAGAGGTTGAACTGCTAATTTAGAGATTAGGTATGTGAATTGCAGTACAGAAGATGACTAGGAGGATGGGAGTTCAGATGAAAAGGACAGAAGAGGAGAAGAGAGGTACAGATGAGGGGAGAAGTTTGGGCTGAGCAGGAAGGATTAAATATAATTAATAAGTACAAGGTAATGAATATGAGACAAAGACCTCTTTGCCTACTCAAAACCCATAGCTGAGCCACACCACCTCAAATATTTTCCAAGGAATTAGTCTAATTCTATTACCAAAATGAATAGTGCATGAAGTTATATCCAATAGATACCATTTTATATACTAGAATACACTCTAAGTAAGGACTATTGAGTATTCCACATAGCATTTTAATGGCATAAAGAATTAATCAACCTCCAAATAGTGAGTATTTTACTTCTTGCTCAGGAATAGGGTTAGATTCACCACCTTTAATATCAAGAAATTATATTTGTCTATCAGTAGTTTAGCAAGGTCAATCATTAGATGTTTGAAAGTCTTCCATCTAATGGAGGAGGAAGGGAGAGATTCTTAGGAATTCTTTAAGAAGTGAGGAATAAGAAGGAATGGTCAATATTCAGCTTATACTTTTGTTTAAGGAGCCAATGACTATTTTCTGCACAGAATGATGAATTATTAATTCTTTACTATTATCTTTTCTTGAGTTCTAGTGTCCCACAGAAGAAACACAAGGTAAAGATTGGGAAGATTACTTAATGCAGTGTCAATAACGTGATTGAGGAATACCTGTCAAGGCCAGAATATCTTAGCCTTCTAGAAAGAAGATTAGGAAAGAACAGTTTGAAAGGGTAGAGACTACAGTTTGGAGCCAAGTACTCATGCTCTTGCAGTGAACTGTGCAGATAACCTGCAGGTTCATCGTTTACATCCAAACCTGTTCCAATACCCTGCCCATCACACAGCAGGCCCGTCCACAGTCACACTCCCAGGCCCGCATTAATGGCTCATATCCCAATACAGATGCTTCCCTTCAGTGCCCACAGTTATTGGTCTTCAGTGAGTATTCATAAAAAACAGCAAGGCCCGGAGCCAGCAGAGCTTACCACCACCAAAGCCTTCACAGGTGAATATCTTCATAAAAACACAATTTTGGGTGTTGCTAGCAGACAATCAACAGCAGAATTAAGTACCTCCTCTCACAAAATTGTTCACCACACTCAGGCTAAATCTGAGTTTCAGAAGCAACAACATTTCACTGTTATGTAAATGAGCCTAAGATGGCCTCTGTGTATTCATTGCAGTCTGGGACTCATTAGTTCAAACGCCAGACTCAAACTTTAATACTTCCAGTTATTTAAAAAAATAGTCCAGACGAGCAAATTTTTAGTCATTCAGAGCCTGTCTGCTATACATATAGCACAAAATCTCAACTAATGGCCATTACCTAGTGAAAAGATAGGGCCCTGTAAACTATAAGGCTCCAGCCACTGCTGTCTTTCAGCGCTCTCTGACCCACAGATGCCCCGTCCGGCTGCTGAAGGCCATCATGAGGATATTAGAAACCTTCTTTCTGATCCCCTTCTCCCTTTCTCCACAGTGGCTCCCTCCCCGTAAGCCTCTGTGTGGTCTCATGCTCTAAGGACTTCCCCCTCATGCAGCCCTGTCCACGAACCATGCAGCAAAGCTTGTGTGGCTTTGCCTCTTGTGGTCGTATCTTTTTCCTGGATCAGCCCCTAAGTTCCTCACTCTCCTATACACTGTTATTTCATTTCGTGATTTAATTCAGTTAAGTAGACAGCTGGTCACTGAGATCTTCCAATTTGTAATGCAACATGTTGGGCAGGGTACAAGGTGAGTTTCCTGTCTTCAAACTTCAACTTCACACTCGCTAGTTGAAGGAGTTAAGAGACTCACCTACAGGAATAACAAATAGGCACATAGACTTTGAAAACCAACAGTCAAATTTCAGTTCCACTGTTCATTCACAAGATGAAGTTCCTTTACTTTGGCAAGCCCCTGGCTCTTTTTCTGAAATATGGAGGTAACATTACCTTATGCATAAGGCTGTTGGCAGGATAGTATGAGATAATATGTGCCTAGTGCTTGCTCCAATATTTCACACATTTTATAAATAATCTCTCTCTCCCTGAAGGTAATATCAAACAAATACCAAATGTGTAGGACTCTCTTAGTGTCATTTTTTTCCTTTCCAGAATTTATGATAGTAATTAAATTATTAATTCTATAATTATGGGGGGGTGGGGTTTGGGTCTGCCTTCCCCATTAGAAAATAAACCCCAGAATGCAAAAAGAACTAGCATCTGTATTGTCCCCAAGATACAACAGACACAAAATATTTATGGAATAAGTGAATGAAGTAGTGAAAGGGGAAAAAAAAAAAAAAAACAGGTGCTTTAGGACCTGGGAGGATGGAGCAATGGTGGAGAAATGGTATGAACAGAGAGAGGCTCATGAAGGATCAAGACTTGACTGGGCTTTCTAAGACATTACCTCCATGAAGGAGGGAAAGGAGAAGGTATGGTCAAAAGCGTGAAGGTGGAAATAACCCACTGTGAGTTGCCAGACAGTAAATAGTCTGGCTGAACAAATCCTTCCAATGGGAATAATTAACAATAAGGTTGGGAAGAAAGGTTAGGACAGGAGCTTAATGGCCATTTTTAAAGACTCACTTCCCCAAAGAGGCAAGTAGAATCCAGTCAGACTCCTGGATACCCCCAGGACTGAAATCATACCTCCAAAACCCCAATCCCCCATCAATCCCCAAATTCATACTGTGACATTACAAAGACCACAATTCTCATCCGTGGACCAAGCCACAATCCATTATATTAATTCCATTAACTGAACACCCAGGGTGGAAATTAATCCAAATTACTGGATGCCATGATGGAATTTCCTGGATACAGGCTTTACCTTCTGAATTTTAAAGCTTACTGTGGCCAAATCCTGAAAACAAAGGTGCAAATAACAAGTAACTTTTCAAATCTCTGGGCTAATTACAAAGGTGTGTATTCTCCCAGTTAGATGCCATTTGAAGTCATAAAAGGAGTAGTTTGCCTAAAATGTAAAATATCTGAATGTCTGGTATCCTGCTAAGCAGTAAACTAATCACTGATTCTCCCCAACCAAGGCCTTAAATAACCGCCTAAACTCTACAGGAAGCCCAGATACCCAGCACATTCTTTGTTAACAGGGAACTTACCCAGTTTTGTTTTGTTGTTTACATAAACTGCCCTTCAAAACTGATGACTGTTATGAAAAGCAGCAACCAAATTTTAACAACTTATCACTTGGGGCTCTCTGTGTCACCTCTTTAGACTTGAGGTACAAGGGAAACTGACATGAACATGAAGCTAATGCTTCTTGCTATGCCATGACTATCAGAAGTCCCTTCCCTCCGATCCCAACCTCTTGTGTCTTCTGGAAGCATCCACAAATGACCCTGTAGGAGGCTAATTTATTAGCTTGCAAGTAGGATCAAATCTCCCGCCCTCAATGACAAATAAATGGGTAAGAGATACAGACCCAGTAACACCTATCCCCCTATTTTCCTCCAACCAAAATGTTTTGTGTATGCGTCTTCATGGAAATCTCCTAATCCTTCTTTGTGACGCTGGAACATGCATAATCGGGACTTTTTGTTTTTGTTTTAACTAAAGGCTTCACTGAGGCAGCTTTGCCTATTACTCACTCTCCTAAAGACCCTCTGGGGCTCTCATGTGCTCTTCCAGTTATCTCAGACCAGTCACTCAGACCAGTCATCTATCTGGTCACTCAGACCAGAGGACCTGGGATGGCTGGCCATATTCTCTTCTTTGTAAACACTATTTGTATTATGTGGCACAAGACAAAGATTATGTATCAAGCAATAGATAAAGTGGGGTGGGGGGTGGAGAGAGAGAACAAGGCTTCACTAATCAGAGAATCCCATTTTGTGTTTAAAAAAGACAAACATTACAAAGGAGTTCCCATAAAACTATCAGCTGATTTCTCAAAAGAAACCTTACAAGCAAGAAGGGGCTGGAAAGAAGTATTCCAAGTCATGAAAGGCAAGGACCTACATCTAAGATTACTCTATCCAGCAAAGCTTTCATTTAGAATGGAAGGGCAGATAAGATGCTTCCCAGATAAGGTGAAGTTAAAGGGGTTAATCATCACCAACCTCTTATTATATGAAAGGTTAAAGGGACTTATCTAAGAAAAAGAAAAAATATGAACAGTAAAATGACAACAAACTCACAACTATCAACAACCAAACCTAAAAAAAAAAATGAAAATAAAAACAAACTAAGCAAACAACTAGAATAGGAACAGAATCACAGAAATGAAGATCATATGGAGGGTTATCAGCAGGGAAGGGGAGGCAGGGAATGGGAGAAAAGGTACAGGGAATAAGAAGCATAAATGGTAGGTACAAAATAGACAGGGGGAGGTTAAGAATAGTATAGAAAATGTAGAAGCCAAAGAACTTACATGTATGACCCATTGACATGAGATAAGGGGTGGGGGGAATGTGGGTGGGAGAGGGTGTGAAGTGGGGAGGGGAATAAAGGGGGGTGGGAAATGGGACAACTATAATAGCATAATCAATAGAATATATTTTTAAAAAGAAATATTTAAAAAAGCATAAAAGATTACATGCAAAATTTTAGCAGCAGTTATCTGTGGATGGTAAGATTATGAGTGATGTTTTTCCTTATTTTTGTTAATCTGTATTATCTTGTTTCTAATAGGAACATGAATTACATGTGTAATGTTTTATAGTAAACTATAGGTTTTCACCTGGCAGGATAACACCACACTCACAACCTCCCACAGACTTTATGCCCCAAGGCCAACATGCAAATCACCCTGCCAGTAGTAGTCTTACCTCCCCCCTGCCTCTATTTCCTCCCTTCCTTGTGGGGCGGGGGGTGAGGAAAAAGCAACCTGCAAATAACTAAGTATTAAAGTTATATTTGGTTATTCAAATCAGCTTAGCCAACATAACCTTTACAGGACTCTGGTTAAAATGTACACAAAGAGTTTTATCAATCCGAAACGCAAATACAACATCCAATTTAAAAATACCTTATGTTTCAGCTGAAGCCACAGCAATGACAACCCCTATAAATTCCCTAAGGTGAGACCAGAAATGCACCGAGTGATATATAATAGCTATCTCCCAAGAAAAGAATAGGGAGCCACTTATGAAATCTTACCATGTAGGAAGACTAATGTGTCTATTAAAAGCAAAAATGTGAACTCCAGGTCCTCCCATCGGGGACTGATTTAAATGCAGTTTTGCTAAATTAACTATAGAAGAAATCTGAAGGAGAAGGTTGACAATAAAGTCACATAAAACAGCACATCCTTGGTAGAAATAATTTATATAGTACCACTGCAACATAGAGCAAATGAGTAAATAGGTTAAACAATATTTTTTAATGTGTTACTGTATTGTTTACAGAAACAATGCCTTTTTTATCAAATTCATATCATATGAGTAAAAAAACTGCTTTCAATGTTCACTTTATTGTTAAGAAGAATAACCCATTTTAAGAAAGTCAAACATTCCTAAAATGAACTCCATTTTATAAGTTGAATGTTTTTCTGAACTAAAGATGATTATGACCTTAGAAATCCAGTACTAAAGACCAACCTAATGTGAAGTGTGTGACTTCTAATTCTATCAAACTGGTTGTAGATAACAGTTTACAATATAAGCATCTTCTTTTTCCTAATCTCTTCCCTCTTCTTTTCCCAAATGTTTAGGACTTTTTATCATGCTTTTGGGGAGCAGTATGTGTTGATCATGTAGTCACTTTAGGTTAAATTCAAGTTCATTTGTGCCTGCTACATAAACATGAGTTTATTAAAAGCATGAAGAAGTGTGTTTATGATATCTTAGATGCCAGGAAGTCTTCCCCTTAAAAATGATTTTAAAGGTTGCACTGCCCCTTCACCCACCCACATGCCCACCTTTTTTAGAAAATACAATTAAGCAAGGAAGATATTTAACAGTGTAAAAAATGTTCTTTCTTGAACGAGGAAAACATTAATTCTCCTCCACACAGCAAGGCAAAAACATCTGTTAATCCATCTCCCCTCTTTGGCTTTTACAATAAGAAAGCTCAGAGGTTCTGTAGATTACCACAAAAAACACACACCCAAAGGCACAAAAGAATGAGAAAAGCAACCACCAAACAGGCAGCAGTAACAGCAGGCAGGGAAGGTACCTTGGGTACTGTGCTCGAGGCAGCCAGGAGCCGTGAGTGTGTTGCAAGACATCGGGCTTAGTTAGAGCAGATGTTTCTTGGTCACCAGAGAGGCCTGTGTACCTCACATGCCTGCCTGCCTGCCTGCCCAGTGAAGAAAGTATTACTGGATTGAAGAGTTAGTGCACTCTCTTCAAGTCTCTTGTTCTGTTTCTTTAAGAGTTCTGGAAATTTTAAAATAAAGGCAAAGAGTAAGCAAAGGAGAAGCTATTCTAAACTGTTGTTCAAGAACACAGCGTCTACCCTGAGCCTTGGGAAATGGCAAAAATTCAACAAGCCAGTATGCTCTTAGGAGCAGGGAGTAAAACAGTACCTGGTAATGCCTGGGGCACGGTAAGGAAGAGGTTTCTAATTGACATCGAACCAGAGAGTCCATGTCATTTGAATAAGCCACAAACAAGAAGTTATTTTTCATTCCATCAGCCAACAAACATGTTGGCTGATAGTAAGGGCCTACTATCTGCTAGTGCTATTTTAGGTGCTGAAGACACAAACTTAAGTAAAGGAAAGAAGGTCCTTGCCCTCATGAAGATTACCAGGAATAAATAAAATCAAGTACTACAAGTCCTGGGAATAAATAAAATGAAGTAGCATAAGTGCTGGAAAATAAGACAGAATAGAGAAAGAGTAGCTGGGTAGAGATGAGTGGGAGAAAGGAGACTGGTGGCTATTCTAGATTTGGGGGTCAGGATGAACCTACATAAAACCAACAAGAATTCCAGCAAGATCCACTTCAGCTGCCTGCTACATGTGATTTAAGATGTGCTGCCTGGAAAGGATCCCCTCACTTACTCAAACAAACATGTGCTGGGCCCCTACTGTGAACCAGACAGTACTGGGCACTAGGAATGCAGGCAAACCAAAGACACATGGTGTCTGCCTGCATGAGGCTTGCTGTCTATGACGGAGGTAGGCATTAAGGATACGGCCACAGAAACAGAGGGTTACGTTGCAAAAAAATGTAACAAAGGAAACTGAAATAGGTAAGCACGAAAGCTATCAGGAGTCATCCACACTCAGATGCTTTCTGGCTTCCTCAGCCAACTGAAATCAGGTGAGGAGGGGGAGAACAGGGAGCAAGGGTAGGGGTCTGGACAGGCTCCAAGCCTAAGGTTACTGAGTGCCTGGACAGGTAAGAAGGTACCCCAGAGGGTGGAGAAGGTCATAGAAGTGGGAGATGGGGCATGTGCATGAACCCAGGGGCTCTTAGGGCTGAAAGGCATCTTAGCCTAAGTTCATCAAACCCACACCTATTTCTCAGGTGAGGCCACTGAAGCCCACAGAGGTTAAGTGGCTTGCTCAAGGTCACAGAACTAGATAATGGAAAACCTACAAACAGAATCCTAGTTTACTTGATTCCTTTAATGTCAGTCAATGAAGTGTTTCCTTTAAAACATATTTTAACTCAAGGTGAGAGGGGAGGTATGTGCTTTTCCTCTATTGCCAGAATTTGATTATAAATAAGAAAGGGATAAAAAGAGAATCACTAGTCAGAATTTTCCACCTGACTCAGAAATACCACACATATAAGAAATATCTGCAAGTTGCCCTTAAAATGAATCAGAATTTTATTTAAAAATAAAATCAACCTCTAAACATGGTACACATGAAATTCTCTTCTTAGAAAAGGGATTTGCTGGGGCTCATTAATTCTGAGCCAGGGTTGTTTCCAGCCCACCTTTCTTTGGGGTGCACTTTCATGTTTTGTGCTTGTACTTTTTTAGGCAGGGAGCCCAGCTCTCAGAGACTCCTGGGTACAGGCATTTGGAACGCAGCTGCTGTTGGGCCCACGTGCCGGTGCCATCCCACAGTCGAAAAAAAATGAAGATAAACCACCGTTTACTTCTCAGTGTAAACCTTTTAGTTACTTAGAATGGTGATGCTCTAAATAGCTGGAACATTCTAAGTGGTGACTTATCTTCATTCCCCTGACATGGAGTGGAGCAATGTCAATGCAGCCTGTTTACGGGTGGGGTGCGGCAGGGCGCAGGCGGCTGGGGGGTGGGGCGGGGGTAGGAGGAGTTGTTCCTGCTAAGAGCAGGCGTCGGGACAAACTGGGACCGAAAGGAAGGATTAACAGTCCGAATGGTTTGGAATCACTACTACACACTTCCCGAAATGATAAAGGGGGACACTTCATCTATTTCTCTCTGATAATCCTTTTAAATTACAGGTAAAGAGCCCTGGCAGTCACTAATAAAGACTGGGTGGTTTGCTAGTTCTAGAATTTCCGTCAATGGGCAGTTAGTTGCCCAAGCTCAGCTTCACTGGCCACAGGGCACAATGCTTTTAGATAACAATGAGAGCATCAAACCCTGCTAGAGAATTCTTAAAGGAAAAACAAACGAACAAACAAAAAGTCCTCTAGTTCTTTCTGCCGTTTGCTGAAACCATTTAGAATTTGAAGATGCCCTCCCAAAAGGATGTGGTCTCGCCCAGACGCAGGAGGGCACAGCTCCACGGGATGATGCTCTCTGCACCTCACCTGGGGACGGGAAGCAACCAACCTCTCTCCTCCGCGTTAGCCTCCCGTACCTAACGCTCTGCTCCCCGTTTGCAAAAATCAGGAAGGGGGAGCATTGGCATATATCTCTCTTACTCTACTGAATTCCTTTCTCTCTTCTTCCTCAAATCTCCCAAGGTAGAAAAGGGTCAGGCTTTTGTCTGATTTCCCTTGCTCAAGGCTCCTTCTACCACGAAAGATATAAACAAAAGCCCTATGTATGGTTTTGCTGTCATTAGCAGGAGGATCGTTTCTCATTCCTTCCTATGCTGAGTACAGGAGGGAAATCGTGATATTTGCAAAATTCTCTCTTCACACAATAGCTCGGCTTTAGAGGCAATCACTTTGCTGCATGATCCTACTCTGCATATCAGAATCTGATTATTACCAGGCCATCAGCTTCACAGAGTAGCTGGAGATGCTCACGGGCTCAAAAAGAAAAAAAAGAAAAGTATAATAATTATTTTCTAAATAGTACTCCCTTTACTTGTAGATGCTACCAGATGGTAGACATCTACATGTTTCTTTTGCAATTACAAATAATGCTGCAAGGGTAGGCATATGTATTGGGCTACATGTGTGAGTTTGCTGATGACAAAATCCTAGAAAAGGAATTTCTAACAACTTATATTTATGGATAAATATATTTTTGCAATAAATATATTTGCAAAACTTAAAAGTCAAAATGGAAGGGCAGCAAAGGAGTGAGAAGTAAAACTCTTTGCAATTGTGCCGGAGAACAGGACGCAGAAACATTACCAAAACAATTTATCCAGACACCACTCACATTTCTCATGCCAAATGTGAAACTGTTGGAGAGAAACATATGAGGTGCCTGCTTTTTCATTTCAACAGGTCAGATTTCTCATTCGGTTTCCCACTCAGTTCATAGTTCCAGGCTATTCTGGATCGTGTTTCATTTGCCCTTCAAATTTTCTTTCCTTAAGATGACTGAAAAAAAGTGAATGAGATACAATGACTTTAGACTCTAGGTCACTGGTTTTCATATCAACCAGGCCCACAGCAATGGTTCCAATAGAAAATAAATAACTCCACTATCACTGTGCTGACTTATTCTCTTCTAGTTGATTTCCTTCCCAATCTTATTTCTTCTTCTTTCCTTTTTGATAAATTAAAATATCTTTTATTACAAACATTGAATTGGAATCTCTATTATATGATATTATGTTATGTGTTTTGCCTTGTGTTTTAGGGTCAGGCTTCTCTTATCAACCTCTCCTCATTTTTACTCTCCCTAAATATTTTTCCCTTATTCACCTCCCATCCCCTTCCCTTCTAGTGTATTTAGGTATATCCACCGTGATTCATTCTGTCAGCTCAGTATACATACATTTAGCTATCTTTCTTTTTAGTCACAATTCTTTAAATGCCTGAATTGCAAATAACCTCCACATATTCTTCTAGCCTTTTCCCCATCACTACACTCATCTACATTTTTTTTAAATGATCATTTTACCTACCATCATTATTTCTGCTATGTCCTAGTAAAATTTTCTACAGGATTACAGTTGGGAAAAGGAAGGAGCTACAAAAGCAAAGAAATCCACCTTCGCTCTACTTAAGAAATTAAGTCAGAAAAATACTATATTTAATCTTTGTGTGTAAACATCTCTTTGAGAGGGTTGCATTGCTCTAGTCCTTTAATCAAAAATAAAGACCTGCTCAAAATATTTTCAGAAATTGTGTGATGACCCAGTTAAGGAGATGTCACTGCTGATGTAGAGATAATATAATTATCTCAAGACAAGGACATAAACCCCTGAGCCAGATGGCCTCCCAATTGAATTTCTCAAGAAATTTGGAAACTTATTACAGGAACCCACCCTGCACTCCCAGATAGAGACTATCCTTTTTTTTTTTTTTAACCAGAACATAAATATCACAGAAACATCTGAGTGATTGAGTTTTATGTAAATCAAATCACCACAGACTAAGGCCTCTGCATCACCATTTCCTAAGACAATAATGTAAGATCTCCTAAAGGAGAGAAGAAATAAGTATGATAAGTATGATTTTTATATAGCGTGGTCTACCATGTGTTTCTGAGTGCCCTGAATGCAGCCACGTAAAATGCTAGGAAGAGTGCAGAGGGTCAGGACTACCTGGCAGTTCCAAGGAAGCAAGGAAAAAAAATAACAAGAACAAATTTCTTCTAAGAACCATTACCCACATTCCTTCCCCCAGTATGGACTCCTATTCCAGTCCCATCCCTCAGTCTTATGAGGTTGTGTGTATGTGCATGTTTAGTTTTTACAGGAATTTGTCCTCTCTGGCCTGGCCATCCTTGTGCTGAAGGTTAACATTGACAGAGGCAGAAAAGCCATATGTTGACCCCCATGATACTGGCAGCCGCAAAATGAGGCTAACATGGTGAATCACTGCAGTGCTTCAGTAACCCCGCACTCCCATTTAGCCTTGGAGCATCATTCACAGCAGCAGAAAGAGAATACACTCAACTCAGAAGAGCATGAAGAACATAGATTTCAAGGTCAGGGCTTAGTATCTATATTGCTTGAGTGAGGTGAAGAATTTTGACCACAATATGACTTTTTAAATTATTTGCTGATTACTGGAATATTTTCCTTTCACTTAAGCCAGGACCGAGTCACCCCAGGACTAGTTGGCTTCCTTACCAGCAGCAGCAATGCTGATACTGACTGACTCACAGGGTCCTGCTGTGAGGGAGTCTGCAGTGATGGTATCTCCTCTCCACTAAGCTAGGTGATGCTGTCCTTGCTCCTCTTTCACTTCCAGAAATGGAACTGGAGGCAGGTCATGTGACTTGTCTCATAGGTGGTCAATATAATACCCACCTATACTGGAGCTCTCAAGATTAGAAGCTTTTCAAAGCTGAGACTGTATTTGTTTTTCTGCCACAGTTTAGCTAATACAAAGACTCCAATGTCTGTTTAAAAACAAATAAATTATCTAAATAGGCAAACATATTTCAGGCACTCACAGGAAAATTAAAGCAATCTGGTTCTCGTGCCAGTTCCCCATCTGCACCTACCTAGTATGAAGACAAAACAGATAAATAAGCACACTATTTTAATAAAATTAGCTGTAATAATATTAATTATTATTATGTATTATTAATAAATAATTTTAATTCATGTAAATTAAATGCATGCACACAAAACAATATGCATTCTTAAGAAAATATACAAACAAAAATTTATTCATTAAACAAGCTGAAATTGCTCCAAGTAAGGAGGAGAAAGAAGGAGTAGGGCATGGGCATAAAAGAAAGTTGTCTAGTAAGTAATTCAGTAAATAAGTAAATAACGATTAACACTTATGTAACAATTAAATTAAACATTCAAGGGAATCATATATGAATAAAAAATCCTTAGACTGGAGGATGGAACAGAGAGTCTTGGGGAAGCAAGATTGATGGCCAATGTTGAGTGTTTCTGGGGAGGACCCTGCACACTGCCCACCACCAAGCAGAGCCCACAGTAGGGAGAGGGAAGAAAATAACAGGTAAGGCCACACCCTCTCCAGGAGCAGGCTCAGGAAGGGGCAAGCCTTGTAGAAAAGCTTCTCTGCCTTGCAGGGCTGTTGAACAGCTGCATAGCAATGTATACAGAGACTCCCGCCATAGGTTCACACACTATGAGTAAGACTTAAGGAACAGGAGACCTTTGCCCTTTGTGACCAAGAGCCAAGAAGACTTGGCACCAAAGGCAGGCAGACCTGAGTAGCCTTGAACACGAAAGACACCATGGCAGATGCCAGAGGAGGCTGATTACCAGAGTTACCACAGGTAACTCTCTCTGATTACCAGAGAGAGTTCAGACATCTCTCCAGATGCTGACAGGGAGCTATGATGCTTGGGAACCAAATGGAATGATGTACTGCTCAGCAGATGCCAGCCTGGACAGATGAAATCATAGACCTAATGGTTCCCCCTCCTGCCCTAAATGCCCTGACTATGCAAAGTCTCTAGGAATTTAGAAGCAGCCTTCGAGAGAAAAGTGGTGGTAGAAGAAAATCTTCAACTGACTAAGGAAACAAAGGAATATATGTATCCTAAATTGATTGAGTTCTTCCTATTGGGAAACATTAGACAACATGGTACAATGAACTAAAGTTAAATAATTCACTTGGTGCACTGAGAACTAATTCATTCTACAATAATAACTAAATTACTACTGTGAAAGAAACAAGCCTATATCATCATATAAGACAACACTGAAGGCTATTACAAATGATTTTTTCAGATCAGTGGTAGCTCCTGCAACTGTCAAAGAAAAGCAAACACATATACTGAGACAGATGAAAGGCAATGTGGCAATGGATGCAAAGGGTATACAATCTGTGGTTAGCAGGCTTGAGTGGGATCCAAGCCCTTGTCCAGTGACCTTGGTTAAGTCACTTAAACTCTCCTTGCCTTTATTCCCTCACTTATAAAGTAGAAATGAGGTCAATAATGCCTATTTCACAAAGCTTCTATGAGGATAAATGAAATAATATATGCAAAAGTGCTTTGCAAACTATAAAAAACACATCATCATTTTTATCATCATCTATGAATAATAAGCAGCCTTATAGACAGCATTTGTATAGATTCTGAACATCTAAAGTGTTTACAGAAAAGCACTTATGCACTGGAAGCACCTGACTCATCTGCTCTGTTTTGGTCTCCTTGGTAGAATAATGCTACCTAAAATCAATTATTAAGTGGACAAGCAGAATGAATGTTCAATGACTACAATAAATTAAGGATAAGATTAAAAATTTAAGTCTAACTTTAGAATCATGGAGATACAGATATTGGTTTCTGTATGAACAGCCCTAGCCAGCTTTTAGAATAGAGAAATGTTTACTCTATCAAAATCTCCCTAGAATATTAGATGCAATCATTCAAAGTTGTAGAAAATTTATACTAACCTTTTTGCTGAAATTCTAAATATCATGTATGAATAATGTTTCACATTTGATCAAACTTTTAAAATATGGTAATGACAAAGTAAGCTGAGAATTACTTCTTTTATTTATTCTGTATTATCTAAGCACCATAAAGGTACAAAAATGATGTTGAAAATGAAAGTGCAGTGATTTTTTTAAGGAAGTAAATTTAATCAGAATTTGATGAAGAGGTGAATTGTTATGCTTTTTGATAGAATAAAACTCAACAATATCATTAATCATTAGGGAAATGCAAATCAAAACCACAAATAAGCTACTACTTACAACCACTAGAAGGTCCATTATTAAAAAAAATAAAAATAACAAGTGTCAGCATAGATGGGGAGAAATTAGAACCTTGTGCATTGCCAGTAGGAATGTAAAATATTGCTGCCACTGTGAAAAATGGTAGGATGGTTCCTCAAAAAATTAAATAGAGAATTACCATATGATCCAGCAACTCCACTTCTTGGTGTATACCCAAAGAGAAAGCAGACACTCAAACAGATATTTGTACACCCAAGTTCATAGAAACATTATTCACAATAGCCAAAAGGTGGAAGCAATCAAGTGTCCATCAACAGATGAATGATAAACAAAAAGTAGTATATGCATACAGTGGATATTCAGCCTTAGAAAGAAAATTCTGACACACGCTACAACATAGATAAACCCCGAAGACATTATGCCAAGCAAAATAAGCAAGTCACAAAAATATTGTGTGATTCTATTTAATATGAGGTACCTAGGTATCTTAGTCAGCTGGGTTACTATAACATAATAACACAACAACTATTTCTCACAGCTCTGGTAGCTGAAAAGTCTAAGATTCACCATCTGGTGAGATCCCATGTCCTGGTTCATGGCCAGCCATCTTTACCCTGTGTCCTCACAGGTATCCTTCTCTTGGGTCTCTTGTATAAGGACACACCAATCCCATTTCTAAGGGTTCCAACCCTCATGATCTGATCATCTCCCAAAGGTCCCACCTCCAAATACCATCACAGGGTTAGGTTTCAACATATGAATATGGCAGGTGGTTGGGAAGGTGGAGAACACAAACTTCAGTCTATAGCACTAGGTAGTCAAATTTATGGAGACAGAAAATAGAAAGATGGTTGCCAGAGGCTGGGGGAGGGAGAGATGGAAAGCTTTTGTTTAATGGGTATAGAGTTTGGGAAGATGAAAAAGATGATCTATTGTAGAAATAGATCATCTTAATGGGTGCACAATAATATGAATGTACTTAATGCCACTGAACTGTATACTTAAAAATGATTAAAACTGTACTTTTATGTTTTGTACATTTTCCCACAGTTAAAAAAAAAAAAGGATGTGCAAAGATGCTCAAAAATGTGCTTCAGTAACTTTAAATACTGTTTCACAATTTTGTATGCAGTTTAATTTTTCTTACCTAACCTTTTACTCATAGTTTAAGCAAAGGTTAAAGTTCTGCATATCCTTCTTAAGGGAATATTTATGACCCATCTGTAGACTGAAGTGTTATAGAGCTCAGAAGGACACCTTTCCATCAGAAAAGCCTCCATCCTGAAAGAAGACTTGCTTCATATGCACTTTACTCCTAAATATTTTACCTTTAAGAATTGCAAATTAGGGGGCTATTGCACGTGGCAAGTACACAGTAAATCCTTAGAAAGAATCAACCAATTACAGAATTGTTCATCATCACCTAGTCCCCTCTCCTAATTCAGTGCTTAGCATATAGATGGATCTCAATAAATAACTGTAGAATTAATTGCATCAATTAATAAATTCAGTATTTAATAACTGTGTGCTAAATGAAATGTCCTTTAAAAGCTGACACTACCCACATCATTATTGTCACCCAGGCCTTAAAATCTGGACCATATTTTCAACTGCCCTTGGACATTTCAACTCAGATGCTTTTACACGATGACAGAAAGAAGTGGGAAATGGTAAGTTAGAAAGGGGTGAAATAGGTAATAGAATAAAGCACCTTGTAGTGGCTCTACAGGTTCACAAATTTCAAGTTGCTATGAATAAGTCTATATGTTTTGTTCTTTTTGAAAACCATATGGAAAGCATTCAAGATTTTTCTCTTAAAAGCAGGGGAGGGGGTGTAAATGTATAGATTAAAAATGTCAGCAGTGGTTATTTGGTAGGACAGTAGGATTAATGAGTGTGTTTTCATTTACTTTTTCTCAGTAAGTATTTATTACACTTAAATGTTCTTTTTATTGGTCTTCAGGAATATATACATTATCATCATTTGTTCTTATAAGCCCTCTCCCTCTTGTCTACGTGTTCCTATTCTCTTTTACTCACATTCCTTTCCCAGGGGAAACCACGGTACTACGTGGTAAACATGTATTATTGCTTTGATATATGTATGTTTAGTTATATAAATGGTATTGTGCTATTTCTTTCATTTCATTTTTATTTTTTACCATTCAGAACTATATTAAGATCTATCTATAATTTTACACGTAAATCTTGTACATTGCTTTTAACAGCTTCATAGTGTTCTAAATTTATCACTTTTACAATTAAAAAAAAACTTAAAAATAGCTTTTGAGAGCTTTCTTTTTCAAGCCAATTTGGAGAAACTACAGCAAAATCAATAAGAATAGATAACAACTGAAGACCATTACATCAGACAGTTTTTTAAATTCTGTCCTACATTTATGAACCACTTCTCCACATAAGCAATTAGAGACCCATAGTAATTGTGTTTTTTTATTTTTTATTTTTATTTTTTTATTGCATTCAAGTACAGTTGTGTTTTATTTTAACAAATTTTTGGGTTGTTCTCTGCTTTTATACAGATCTTGTTGTAACCTGGTCATTGATGCCCCAGTAGCAAATGTTCTGCCTGGGGAAATTCCACAAATTTTAAGCATAAAACCTTGGAGAAAAATTAAAAAGATCTGAGCAAACATCACATGGGCCAATTCAGTCAAATGCTCAGTCCAATGTTTTTACTAAACAAACCCACTGAAGGATAGTTTAATTATTTGTGATGTTGTGCTGATATCAGATAAATTCCTAAACCACAATATTTTCACTGGTCTATTGGTGACATAAGATCGTGTGCTAATGGAAATTCCAGGTCTCCCATTCTCTTAGATTAAAAGCTCCATTTGGTTAAACACCTAGAGAAGGAATTTTTTCCTCCTCTCTTAACCAATCAAATGCACTCCTAGTTTCAACAGGGCTGGATCCTCAGTTGAAACACCTACATTGGGGCGCAGACCCACGGTATTACATCAGAGTCAGTCAGACTCAGAAGTTCGGCATCATAAAGCTAGAAAAGGAAGACATGAAAGAGTCAAGTCAGATCACACAACTGGGATCAGAAACACCAGAGAGCAGAATCTGAAATGAAAAAAGTGCAGCAGAGAATATTTAACCAAGCCCCAAACTGGCATCTTAGTCTCTCTCTGGCCCTTCTTCCTACATCTCTCCACCTTGAGAGTGTGTAATTATTTATACGAGTTTACACGTGTACTTTTGAATGTTGTGTATATTTAAAATGATTATAATTCGTTTCTCTAATTGCTTATGTGGATAAATGCCTGGGCTTATATTTTTGTCAGTGATAAAGAACTTCATTTTTTGCACAATTTTTATATTTATTTTCTTCTTTTTCATGATAACTATAACCATTTAGAGAAGTTAGAATTCATTAAAACTTTGTCCCAGCATCTAATTTTCTATAGAGAATGAAATATTTAGGTTGCAAATCACACACCACTGGCTCCTACCTTCAGCCTGCACACAAAATTATCAAACAGAATTCATGTGAAAGGAACTAACAATTCAGGTCATTTATGTCTAAAAGGTTAGAATAGTCAACATCTATTGAATCCTAACAGTATTCCAGACACTCTTCTATGGCCTTTACATGGCATTCACTTATTTAATTCTTACACATCACTGGGAGAGGGGTTCTTATATTATCTCATTTTACAGATGAGGCTAAGTAACTTGCCTAAGGTCACCCAGGTCATTTGGTGGGGATCAGGGTTTGACCAGAGCCCATCTTCTTAATATTACCCTTAAGAATATAAAGGATTCTGTCACAGAAACACTCTGTGGAGCTGTTATTTCCAGCAAAATTTCCTCCATGTCAAGGTGAACTTTACTTCATAACTTTAAGAATAACTGGTGTCTTTCATTATAAAAAGCAGTTAAGAGTTTTGTACCAAATGTAAAATAATGAAATCCATGATATACCATGTATGTGACAACAATATACCTCTCATTGACAAAAAATGACAAATTTTGATACTAGAATAAAATGAAACTTTGTAATAGAAATCCTGGAGAGCGTTAGACTATGTGAGCCCTAATAAGAAGCGATTTACATCCTATGATGTAAATTTTCTTATGATTTCTAAAACAGGTCAAAAAAAGGATATTAATCCAAGGACTGGAGTTTTTCATTTCATATACTGACTGATTGATAGGGAATGAGGATAAACTAAATCCAATTCTCACCCTCTCTTGGTTGTTTATTATAAAACTAAAAACTTAAGTTTCACTGTTAATGAGGAAACATCAGTATAGTGTCTGTTATGGACAGTTTTGAGTTTGGCTTCCAGTAGCTATTTCTGTGTCTAGTAACAACATTCTGACTTGCCTGTGGGAAGCACTTCTGTGTCCTTTCATATGACTCATGTGGGACATACCCTATCTGTAGTATCCAGGGGTGGGTACATAATCAAGGCCTGGCCAATTAGCATAGTCCATTTGAAAGTTTACAGTAACTGGTACAAGGATGGAATATGATTCAAGACAAACCAGTCAGAACCAACAGACATCAGCCCCAGAACTTCTGCTAGAATTCCAGAGAAACATACTCTCCTTCTACTGATTTTGCTAATCTAAGCGAAATGCAACTCAGGAAAACATTTGCTATCACTTAAGGAGAATCTCATTGAGAATAAAAACAACACAGAAGAAAGCAGGACTGGGGAAAGTATAAACAGGCTCCTGGCAACATCATCTGAGTACATAAATCCAGTCATACCTGAACCCAGATACTCCTGGACTTTTTAGGTATATGACATATAGATTCACATGCATGCAAAACACATGTGTGCACTCATACATTTTTTTCTGCACAAGCTACTTCAATTTGACTTTCTCTTGCAATAGACGTTTTCCTTCTAAATTTTATGTGTTAAAATCATTACAATTATGGCATGAAAAATAAGACATGGGGCTACAGGGGAGAAAAAGTAATATTTCCTCTACTATCTTATGTTCTCTGGCTAAGGCCCTGTAAATTAGACTGACAAAAGACAGATCACAAGAGAAAAAAAGATTTTTATTAACATCATGCCTTTATGTGGGAGCACTCAGTGATGAGTAACTCCAAGGTATGGTTAGTTACTAGGGCTTATGTAGCATCTTAGCAAAGAACGATGATTATTTATAGAAGTGACAAGACAGAAGAAGAAGACTGAGCCTCTAGGAATGAGAAATTATGGGACGGCAACTATATGAGGAAACTGATGGATGATAAGAGCCAGTATGTAAGGTTTGTTTCTGTAGACTTTCTTTGGTGTCATCTCATCTCCAGTGGTAAGGTTGTTATCCCATTGCTGGAGGGGAATGGAAGTGAGGAGACACCTTTACAAGGGGGATTTATGTTCTGCTTTCGGGAAGACGCAGGACAGTAGACAACTACCCTGTGTATTTTCCTCAATTGCCTTCACTACAAAATAATCCTAAGCCAGAATGGCATATTTTGGGTTGGCATACACTGAACTCCTTCAAGGTAAAAGTCGGGGCACAGAGTGAAGGGCCCAGGTCAAAACTCAGTTTGAAACCCAAGAAAACCATGCTGCCAACCATTTCTACATTTTCTCCTCAGATGTTTATACAAACCAAAGTGTTTGCAAGGAACAGCAATGGCAGCCCTGCAGGGGAAAGTCATCACTCTCCCCTGGATATAACTGCTCTATCCCGAAGGACAGAGCAGCATCTCGGTAATGGTAGGGACAGGGGAAGGAAGCCCTGTATGATTTGGATACGGAAGATGAATTCTTCAGTGTAGAAAACCATGACTTCAGAACACCTCAAATATTAGCTGGCAGAAACAATCCATTTTTGCTAGACTGTCTCCTTGATTTAATGTCCAAGTCAAATAAGCTCCTCTCCATTTCTCGTAGATGGTTCTGCTGTAGGAGGTTGGGTCTTCTCTGACGTAAATTTCTAAAGCAAGTAGATCCCACAGGTTTACATGGGCTATACTACCTGGAGACACCACGCTGCTGTCCACTCTACCTCAGTGCTGCATTTAGACTTGCAAATAGCCACCTATGATAAACTGCAAGAGGAAGGATCCCTAGATGATTCTATTCCCCCAAAAGTAGAACTTGTGGAATTGGTGCAGTGCTACTAACTTCACATGTCTACAATCTCTCTAGTAGCTATGAGAAACAAAAAGTAGCTGAGGTGGATAGAAGAAATGAAATCATTATCTCTACAAAAAGTTCTTTTGTTTCAAAATTTAAAGGAACAAATTCCTTCCATGAACTCAGTAAATACCATCTCCAGAGGGCCAAAAATTACTTCCTTTGGTCCACAGAAAATGGCAGTACTCTATCAAAATGTTGGGTCAACCCCATAACTCTAGACATGAAACAAAGCCCACAAAGTGGACTTAAACACAGCTATCTCCTTTCCCTGGTACTTCACATAGAGCCTACAAAGGTCCCCATGGCCTGCCCTCTTCCTCCTTCCCAAATCAATGGTGAGGGAATGGTCTGCATTTTCCATTTTTACCTCTTCCAGTCTGTTTCTTCCTTGATATTTCCTAATTTTGAACTGTTTGCCAGGTCCTCACTTCAATTTCCAAATCGTTTACAATCTTTAGAATTCTTATTTGGAAAGTGGTTGGGAATATTAATCACCCCTTCATGTCTTTATCTCTGCTTCATGCAGCCTTGAAACAGAGCTGGCGAACTTTACATGCATTACACTTACTCCTGCCCTAAATGCCTTTAACCATTACTAATACCTGAACATGTCTGACTAGGAGAGATTGAGAAATAATAGCCAGAGTCTTTATAGCATGATCCAGATTTACAACATTTCTTGAAGTGCGATCCTCTCTCCTGAATCAGAATTACTTAAAAAACCTTGACATGTTTTCGTTTTTTTTGTTGTTGTTGTTTGTTTGTTTGTTTGTTTGTTTTTAAAAATAAGATTTCTGGAACTTACACCAGATATACTGAGGTCTGACCCTCTGGAAGTAAGGTACAAGAATCTATAAATCAAACCAACAGAATGTGATTCCAATGTACTCTAAAGCCTGAGAACAAGAGGCCTGTGTGTTGAAAAGGATTAAAAACTAATAAAATAATCCTCTAGTTAAAGAATCAAGCAATGTTCAGGTATCAATCACAAGAAACTAAGTTACGCTGTGGTTACAACTAGCCTTCATATCCTAGAGACTTGAAACAAACCCCTATGCTTTGCTCACATTATACGTCCAGCATGCATTAATGGTGGTGCAGGCAAAGGTGGAGAGGGAGCCCTGCTCTTTCTCTGCTCACTCGTACCCAGGCCGATGGAGGTGCCACCATCTGGAGTGCCCCTGGTTGCAGCAGCAGATGCAAGAGAATGCTAGAGGTCTCCCACAAGCAATGAAATGCTCTGGGTGCAAATGACACACATTACTTCTGTCCGCTACTTCTTGGCCAATACTGGACTCATCGTGTCACCAAACTGCAAAATGGGTTAGGAAGTACACACTTCTCACATATCCAAAACATGAAAAGAACTAGGTATGAGTGAATTAAGCATTTGGGATATTTCCCACAGGAAAGCATCTTATTTTATTTTATTTTTTTAAAGATAGAAAGTGAGGGTCAGAGAAGTTAAGCTACTTTTGCAAATCTATACTGAAGTCAATATTGGAAACACTCCTCCTCTCCGAATTCTCTCCACCAGTTTCAAGGAAACAAGGCACCCTTACAATCCTTCCTGTTTCAGCAGAGTTTTGGTAAAGTGCCATTTATCACAAGGACAAACAGTATTGGAATTGAAATGTCATCGTTTTCTTTGTGAAGCAGATTGCCTAATGTATAAACACAGAAAAGAAACCAGTTTGCACCCTTTTCTCTGAATTAATCATCATGGGAACATAATACATGGATATGCCCTGCTCAATTGTACTGTATGAGGACTTCAATTAAACTGTTACTTGAGCACCTACTAAGTGCCCAGAAGAATGCTAGGCACCTTCTAATTGCATCAGCAGAAGTCTGTCTGTCCCACAGATCATCTAAGCCAGTCCTTCAGAGAGAAAAGTTGTTCTTGCTTCTCTATTTACCTGCCCCTGCCATTTTGCTGCTGCCTGGACGCTTGCCCTAGATACAACCATCAGGGTACACACTGACCATAGCACCATGCAACCACAAAACCAACTCAGGCTCTCTGAAAGCATCAGCTAGAGTTGTAGCATCTCCACTTCAGGTGAGCTTCCTGGAATGTAATTGCTCAGCACAAAAAGAAGGACACACAAAGTGCACTTGTGACTCTCTGCCATGTTGAAATTTTTTCCGTATAGTTTCTGAGATAGATGAGAGACTAGAACAGATAACAGCTCTGAGGAAGTGAGTGACTTCTAGTGCCATACAGAGTAAGTCAAGAGGTAATTGTCACGGGTTGCAAATGGCAACCCAGGTTTGGCTCCTTCAGATTTATACATATTTTTTTAAATGATAAAAAGTATTATTCATTTTCCAGTGATTACCACAAGTGAAAGAGTTCTTAATTTATCTCATTATAGCTATTATCCTTTTCCACTGAGCACAAACACATCCTTCTTTGTCAGAAGCAGTTTGCTGGTTCAATCTGAGCTCATTTCTCACCCTGCAAGATCCCATGCTTTTCATTGTTATATCAAATGGCTTTTGATGGAAAAATTGACATTACGCATCACTCCAGTAATGTCAGTAGTATCAAAATTACCAAACAATCGCATATCAGGTAAACAATTCTATCTACAAACTCTAAAGCTGTTATCCTGACAGTCACCTCTAAGTGTAAACTTTTAGCATTATTCCATTATGTTTGTCATCATTATTATTTCTTGCTATCAACCCAAATTCCTATGATTTGGATTCTAGTACATTTTCAAGCCACAGTCAAGCCTTGCAATTATCGCACTGTCCTTGAAAGCCCATGACAAGCAATAGTGTTTTAGATGTGGTGTTCTCAATATTTCCTCTAAGAATTTCCCTCCCTAAAGTCCTTTATAGGAAAGCCCTCATGCCTTCCCACAGGGCTGCGCAGCAAGGCCGCATAAATTTAAAGTAAGTAGTATGCAACACGTGCCACGCTTCCTATTACTTCTAAGACCATTTGACTTATTTCCTTTCTATTATGCTTTTCACTGTATTAGAGACTAGCACTTAAGTGAAGATGCAAATAAACAAACAAACAAACAAACAAACAAAATGAAGCATTTTTATTGCTTTTTTTTTTAACCTGGGTCCTCAATCAAAATGCAGGTTTAATGAATGGCTTTTCAATATGCCTTTTCACCCCTGCGTTTTCTCCTCTACCTCCACTCCATGCATCCGAGCTCTTTTCTCTTCCATTAAGACTATTATCCATTCCATGTATTTCTGTAAACTGAGAAGTCAGCAAAATCTCTCAACATAGTTTTATTTGTCTTCAATTAAATTTAGACATGAGATAAAACTTATCATGACTTTGACCTGAAACCACCTGGAACCTGGAA
The DNA here is from genome assembly GCA_039655065.1 of Glossophaga mutica. Classification (NCBI taxonomy): domain Eukaryota; kingdom Metazoa; phylum Chordata; class Mammalia; order Chiroptera; family Phyllostomidae; genus Glossophaga; species Glossophaga mutica. Next base: position 198,741,341 of record CM077304.1, read on the forward strand.
ACAAATTTTTAAGCTTCTGTTTGCTCTGATATCCATGTTGGTTCCAATTGAAAGAACTAAATTTAATTTTTTCCAAGGAAAAAAATTTTTCACCAAGTTTTAGTCTTAAAGCCCCTCAAAATTTTTAATAGATTTATGAGCAGGAGGGGAGAGTGGTTAATGATCAAAAACAGTAATTCCAGGGTAAGACAACTAGAACTGTTGTCTTACTTCTCCTACTGACCACCTCCAAATGGGGAAAAAAGGCTTCAGAGCAAAATCATGGAATGTGAGAGTTGGTGAGACATTCAGAACCAGCTGACCCAGTCTCATTCAGCAGATGAGAAAACTGTGGTTCCGAATGGACTGGAGCCTTAATAGTAATAAATAGCAAAGAAAGAAAGTTAATATTGAGCATTTACTATTAGATGAACATTTTGCCTACATTATCTCACTAAGCTTCAAAACAGCCATTAGAAGCAAGTCCTATTATGAACTCCATTTTAAAGATGGAAAAACTGAGCCATAAAGAGGTTAAATAACTTCCCCAAGATCACACACCTAGTAAGTAAGTGGTAGAATCAGGGTTCTGATTCCAGAGCCAGAGCCCTACGTGGAGTCCCCGACACTGCCACCTTTCTGACAGTCCCCAAAGTAAGAGGTGGTAACCCACCATTCTTCCTGCCTTTGAAATTAGCTGAAGTGGCATGTTTCCAGCCTTTATCATAGGGGGTCTGTGAGGTCAAAACTATTTGCCTAATACTAAGGTGTCATTTGCCTTTTGCACTCACATTCTCTAACAAGTATCCACTGAAGCTTTCCAGAGCCAATTTAATGTTTGAGATCACAACAAACTCAGTTCAGAAGTTGATCCGAGAGTCTAGCTATCTTCTATTAAGCAAGAAATTGAATATATTTGCACAAAAAAGTAAAATATGCCACTCTTCTTATTTTGTTTTTAGAAGTGTAATTATTTTTGTTAGAAATATGTAATTTATTTCCATAAGTAATGAGTTTATATGTTATTTTAAGTGAATTCATAAATTTTTAAATCTCTAACATGATAAATCTCAATAGATACAACACATAAAAGCTCTTTGGGGTCCTTGATTTTTTGAGAGCCTAAATGGGTCCTGAGGATTAAAAGTTTGAAAACTACTATTTTAGAGGATCTGCTACTACCCTTAGATCTGCTAGGGCTTGGGATCTCTGTCCCTCTAGCACCAGCCTAGACCAACGAGCCAGGGCTTCAACAATCCTGGTGCCAAAGGACAAGGAAGGAACAAGGAGCAGAAGTGATGCAGATGGGTATGAAGAGCATCATGACATTCAGGACCTTCCCATACATACATCCACCTGTGATGGGGGTGAAGTCCTCACTTTGGGATCCCCTCAGCACCTCTAGTTGTTAGATGGTAAAATCCTCAAGAACTAGGGATCTATGATTTGCTCCTATCTTTGTGTTTTCTCATTTATTGGTAATTGAGTAAATACTCCTCATAGAGGTACACTGATGCAGAGTACCCAGCCTAATTCATCCCCCCCTCACTCCTCATCCCTACATCTCCAATACACATTCATAGATCACCCTCCTCAGCTGAGATGTACTGCCTGTCCCCTTTACTTCTGATTTCCAGGAAGAAAAAACAAAGAGGGATTGTAGCTGAGGAGCACTTCCCTTTTCCCTGTGAACTGAACCCTACATTATCAAGGACAGGAGCTGAGTTCCCTGATACAGACTACAGTATATAAAAAGTACATCTGGAGCTGCTTTCTACAACTCAGAAAGAAGAATTGGAATTTGCCAACCAGTTCCTACATATATTAGATGTGAGCCTCTTACATCCTTATGCATATTTAAAGAGTGCCATTTACATACATTGGCAAAGTGAGGACAAAGTCGCTAACTCTAGTGCCTCTGCAATTCCTTCCCTAGTCCCTCTCACCATGTACGCTTTCTCTTTTCATCAAAATAATTGTATCTGCAGCAATTTTGCAGGTATCTACACTAGGTGAATAGTGATAGTGGCATTATCAAGTGATTAATGTGTGCCCGGCCATGTGCTGGGTGCTTGGCATGTGTTATCTCATTTATTCATACTAATCCTACAAGATAGCTATGACTATTACGAAAACTGAAGCTTAGAGAGTGAAGCTACTTGTCCAAATTCACCCAACTGGCTAGAGATGGAGCTAGGAGGACTTTAACTCATTCATGAATAAGTACTCACAGAGAAGTTGATTCTAACGCATGTCATGGGAGTACCAACGCAAAAGAGATAACTAAGATGGCATCAACCTTGAAAAGCAACTCTTTTGAGCGATGACCATGATTCCTGAAAACTTCGCAAAAAATGTCACTGATAAATCTCTGATTGCATTTTCTCCTTAGTGGGTTTTTTTGTGCTTCTGCCCATTTTTCACTAGCACTGCTTCATATTTCTTGATTAGAACAGCAACAGATACTGTAATATCACTTTAAGTTCCACTCAATGCTCCCTCCTTGGCCTTAATTCAATGGAAGAATGATTTACTAGCACATGAAGCATGTGCTCCTGTATATCAATGCCACCCTCACCCGCTCCCAGAAAGATTTAGTAGACACTATATATTAGAATAGCAATTATCACACATGTGAGAACATTAAGCATTTTACATTTTCCAAATGATACATGAATAATTTGAGCCCTGTGTACACACAGCCTTTATAAATCAAACATTTAATTTTCAAACACTTTTGAAAGCTATAAAGGCATCTCTTCTTAACTTTAAAACAGCCCATGAACTTTTCCTCCTGTGCTTTGATTTATCCCTCCATGGACATACTACTAATTCCTGATTCACAAACAATTGTGCAAGCACCCCAACTTTTTCATAAATGAGATTTATTTTAAATCACACTATAAGGTAAGAAAGCACTCAATACTATTAAAGCAGTGAAATTATTTATTAACACCAAAAAATGAGTCTGCTTTCCAGGCAAAAAGAAGAGGTGCTGGACTGACTGCAAAAAATTAAACAATGGAGACTGCTCATCAGCTTTATTTCATGGATGTAGTTCCTCAAGTTAAGATATAATTAAAGCGCCCTGGCTGGTGTAGCTCAGTGGATTGAGCGCGGGCCTGCGAACCAAACGATCCAGGTTCGATTCCCAGTCAGGGCACATGCCTGGGTTGCAGGCCAGTTCCCAGCAGGGGACACATAGGAGGCAACCATACATTGATATTTCTCTCCCTCTCTCTTTCCCCTACCCTTCTCCTCTAAAAATAAATAAATAAATAAATAAAATATTTAAAAAAAAAAAAAAGATATAATTAAAGCAAAATGAAACAAATGAAACATAATTTTAATAGTGCCCAATTTAAGATATGGATGATTAAACTTGTAGTTTCTAATAACAACAAAGCCATGTAGGTTAGAGTTTTTAATTTTATCTGCTTAGTCTGATACTCAGCAGAGAAGCTCCCCATCAGGTGACTGGGCTCACAATCAGCGCTGATACTACTGTGGTCTTTAGTCCTTCTCCAAAAGACACATACGTCTAGGCATGAATCATTAACAAGAAAGACATAAAAGAGGTCAATTCTGGTGGCTTCTGTCTTGTGACCAAGCATCACAGACTAATCAACACACTTGTCTGACCAAAACTAAAGTAAAAGATATCACAAAAATCTCCGTTATCCAAACACTGACTTCTGATTAAGTCTATTATTGTACCAAAACTCACATCCAGGTGGGCAAAACAAAGTCGAGAATCAGGTAGGACTTACATGTTCAATCAACTCCATTAAATATATGAGAACCTAGGTGAAATCAAACAGCCAGGCTTTGGGAGTTCAACATAGGAAAGCAGTATTATGGGAAAACTAAACTCTGACAAAATGGAAGGTTTGAGTTGCTTGGGGAAAAATAAATGAAGGCCAGTCGTATAGTTTAGCAAAATAATATCCACTTTACCATAAAATGCTGGAGCATAAACAGTCACAGATGTTGTCTTGAAAGAAGGCTATTAAGCACAACTGTAAAGAGGTTTTTTCCCCCTAAATATTCAGTTCATATAAGAAAAATGTCACAAACATCAAAGTAAAAATCATCCCATGTCCACTTCAGTAGTCCAAATTTCAATAACTTAATTTATTTAAATAAGTTCAATTTTCACCACCTAGGTGTGGTGTGTGCTCGAGCTGCTTTCAGAACTAACCTGAACAGATGAAACATGGGCTTTAGCAAGTCAGGAGTTCCTCAGTCAGAATTGGCTCCACTTGAGGGAAAAATTACCTTAAGGAACCCAACGTTCTTTCAAATACTGGTTTAAAGGTTTCAGCTGACACGGAATGTGACCTCCCAACTAACAACCCTGGGAGGACCGTCCTATAATGTGTTCCTTCTACAATCAGCTCACAATTAGTGACAGCTCGAGAGGAAAACTCCATCCCTCCAAGCAATCAATCTCCTTGCCCTGACCATTCAGGAAGAAATTGGACTCCACATCTGCTATCGTAGATTGCCAAATCCACTAAAAATTTGATAAACATTTATCACACACTTACTATGACACAGGACAAGACACTGTAAACGTTATCTAAAACACAAAGAACCATGATATATGGGCTCTTGTCTCAGGGAACTTAAAATATAAAATGGAGAAGCAAGAACAACATGAGAAGATAGTCATTAGAAATGTAAATAACAGCTCGGGCAGCTATAGAACATGTCACAAGGCAGTACACAATCCTCAAGTCAGGAGTATGGATGGTGTACCACCACTCTAGGTAATTCAACAGAGAGAAGTTAATATACTAGATTGGTGTTGGTGGGTGGCGAAAACAAAAAAGGAATGCTGATGTTACACAGAGATAGCAACTGCAGGAAGCAGCTACCATCCTTAGGGTTGAGGGAATAAAAATAAGCAGTTGGTATATCAGATACCAGACCTAGGAACTTGGAGGAGAGAACTCATGGTGCTGAGACCCAGACCTCTGGGAGGGGTGGTACCACCCACAGTGCTGGTAATAGGAGTTCAGAGGAGTAGCCTGGTGGAGCTGGGGATACAAATTCCAGGCAGAGGACGCTGTCCGACTGGAACTGGTGCTTCTGAGGGGCCACGCAGTGAGTAGTTGAGCTGGAAACTAGAGCTCGCTACTGCCGCCAGGATGAACCACCAGTCCTGAGGATCTGGCAGGAAGAGCAAGCAAACAGGAAGAAGCAAGTCCATTCCTTCACACTCTTACCTTCCAGTCTCCCCTACTGTGTCCTATTAGTGGAAACAAAAGGAAGACAGCTACAAAAGAGAAATCCAGTTTGCACAATGCCAGCCTATCACAAAGCAGGATAGAGAAGGGTGAGTTTGGAGCTGAAAGAAAGTATCTTCATAATCAGCACACATGGCTAGGGCAGTGATACTGGATAGATCACAGCAGGCTGAGTTAATTGGAAAAGACCCCATGGAGGAGATGGATCCGAGTCTGGAAGGATGATTTAGAAAAGTAGAAGAGAAAAAGAAGGGCAGGCACCATAAGGGAAAGTCAGAAAACACACTAGCAACTAAGTAAACCATTTGGATAAGACTGGTTTTCATGTAAGATACAAATGGGCATTTGTATTTTTCCCTAAATGTCAACTATTAATTTATCTTTGTATGCTATATCAGCAAATCAGCAATAATTAATTAGTGCTTATAGAGTTTGTGGCCTCTAAACAAAACAAGAGAAAAGAAGGTATAAGAAGATGCTTACAATCTCAATGGCAGAAAAGACATGGAACAAGATGGCATATAACTAGCAGGTTGTTATTTTCAAAAAAATGGCTGTACCTATATTTCCCACCATTACGCTCTTATGCATTATGTCCTCAACACATCCTCATCAAGAAGTAGAATCTATGTCTCCCCTTGAGTCTGGTTGGGCCTGGTAACTGCTTTGACCAAGGAGAAGATGTCTCCTGCTTCCTAATCGGCTTAAAGCCTGAAACTGTGGGGGCAAGCGGTGCAGCCCTGTACGGGCCAGGACGGCTCCGTGGGTGATCGGGCATAAGAAAGAATTCCTAAAGTCCCGTGAAACCTGCTTTGCTAAGAGTGCTCTCATTTAAATGATAAGGGTCCGAGGAGGAAATGAGTATGTCTCCCAAGGTTTTGCAACCCCCTTTCCTGACAGACACTGACTCGGATTAAGTCCTCAGATTTCTTTGAAATGTTAACCATTGTTTGATCCTTGCTGCCTGACATACCTGTATTCCTGTGTATTTGAACCCAGTAAAAGCCTAGTGAGGAAGGGGCTCTGGGTCATTCTCCTCTGAGAGTTTGACCACCTTTCCTCCCCAAGCAGTCATGTCTTGGTAGTTTTTATTTTCATCCGTGACGGAGGGATGGGGCTCTGCGGGCGGAGTCCCCCCACATCTGGTGCCCAGGACATGGGCCCCCGCAAATGACCAAGTGCTAAATGGTAGAAATGGCAATGCATTCTTATATCTACAAAATATAAGCACTAATTTGTAACAGAAAAAAATAAAAAGACACCCCCTTTCAAAAGCAATCTTTGTCCAAACTAAAGTATCCAGGGTTGTAATAGTTGACAAATAATTATTCAGTTTAAGTATGGAAATGATAGAACTCTATGTTCAAAGTGATGGAAAAGACTTCTTTCTAATGGAAAAGCCACTCACAGGCAACTGTGCAGTTTTCTTCCAGTTGGATCACAATGTACAGGAAACAGCCAGGCAGCCCAGGAGAGCCCAGCAAAGATCTAGTGAGCAGGGCCAGGCCAGTCCGGTAAGGAAGGCCAGGCTTTTATTTCTTGCAACAGTCTAAGTAAAGTGAACAAACCATCTGTACACTTGTACCTACCAGAGAGCAAAATCATGCCTGAGGCATCCCTCCGGAAGGGCTTTAACATCAAACTGGCTTGGAGTCCTCGGTTAGGCAGCAAACCCCGAGGAGGCTGACTCCAAGAAAAGATTCAGCAGGAGCTCGAAAACTATCTTCTACCCATGCCTCAGATAATTACAGGACTACATGGACTGAAATTGATAATGATTAAGATTTAATAAGTTGCCTAATAATATCCAAGTGTTTCTTAAATTTGCTCTAAAGTGTACCTCATTAGTAGGCAGCGTGCATGTGATTAAGGCTACAGCTTTGGAGCCAAGTGGCCTACATTTAAATTCCAGATCCGCCACTTCCTAACAGGAGACTTTGGGCACCTTGACCATCCTAAATTCCACAGCTCTGCTGGCCAGTGCAGTAGCCACATGTGGCTATTGAACACTAGAAAGGTGGTTTATTCTGAGTGAAGGTGCACCATAATCGTGAAATACACACGGGGCTTCAAAGATTTAGGCTTACAAAAAAGTAAGATATTTTATTAACATTTTATATTGAATGCATATTAACATGATATTTTAGATATATTAAATGAAATATACCATAAAATTAATTTTACCTGGTGCTTTTACTTTTTTCAAATTAATAAAATTTGAAATTCCATATATCATATTGGACAATGCTGATTTACAGGGTTAATAATAAACTCAGCTCCTAGGATGGCTATAATGATTAAGTGATCAAAGTTAAGCACCTAGAATAGTGTTTGACATGTAGAAAGTTCTTCTTTCATGTGTTCATTCATTCATTCATCTATTCAGTTATTCATTCATTCATCCAACAAACATTTACAAGGGGGGACCCCTCAAAACACAGAATTATCCTCAGGAGGATGGGCCCCTTATAGTACAGGCTTCCTCTGCTAGGTGAATGTTTGAGGAACCCATCTACATCAGTACCAACTGGTGTTATTGTGAGAGGCTGCATTCAGTTTCAGTGGATTTTTTTCAAAGACTCTTTCAAGGCGTTTGCCCATTTCATGATAATGCACCTGCCCATGCTACGTTGAGTATTCAGCAGTTTTTGACAAAAACAGCATAACCCTCATACCCCACACTCCCCATTCACCTGAGCTTGCCCCAAGCAACATTTTTTTTTTTTTTTTTTGTTTCCCTGAATGAAATAAGTCCTCAAAGAGAAACATTTTGCTGATGTGGAAGAGACGAAACTAAAAATGGTAGAAGCAGTAAAAGGCATCAAAATCGATGCGTTCAAAACTATTTTTGAACAATGGGGAAAAAACATCTCGATGGGTGCATTGCTTCAAAGGGAGAGTACTTTGAAGGTGACTGAAGTTCAAACATGTAAGAATAAATACACATTTTTTATAAATAAATTCTGGGTTTTTTGGTCCCTCCCTCATATTGAAAACTATTATGTGCCAGGCACTTTTCTAGGTACTCAGATTATAGCATTGAGAACAGACAAAAAGAAAAAGCCTCTATCTCAATGGTAGTAGTAATAATCTATTTGAATTTGATCATAATTCATGTAAGCTAACATATTTGTTCAGTGATGCTAATATAAGTAATTCTAATGCCTACTGTTCTCAGATATCATTTAGTGGAAAATGGATGCTGCTGTCCCTTGCTATTAACTTTCTCTGTGAAGAACCCAGCTGTTGGAAACATGAGGTCATAAGAAGGTATATTCACTGGGGGCGGCAGGAGGTCCAACTGCAGTAGACTCTTAAGCCCTGACCTTGGAAAGTCCAAACTAGAAATAGATTGCAAAATCCAAGAGGAGTTCAGAGAAAGAGAGATCAAAGGGGACAGAGAGCTGTGAAAAGAAATCAAAGAAAAAATGGATGTAAACTCAGGTTCTGCGGGATGCCTGGAGCTAAAACGGCGCCAAGAGAAAAGCTGTATCTCAGGCGTTCTAAGATTTATAACAGAACAGCATCCAGGATAGGCTCAGTATTTCCATGTTCTATCTCTGGGTCATATGCATATGTGCCTGGGAAATTGATTTTTCCTGTCAGATGCCTGCTGGCACCTGGAAGACAGCCTATAGCATGACTTGGAAAACAAATACCCAGGCCTTAGCAAGGTAAATCATGCCAGCACAGAGTCATCTGCCTTTTTGACTTGGACCTCTCCAACTTGCTCTTTTAAGCTTTGTGTATAATGGTCTCCCCCAATCCCCAAAGGTCCCGTCTCTTTTGTTTTCCACACTGCAGCTCCAGTAACAGAAACCTGGTCATATTATCCACCTAATTACAATCCTTTAATCACTTCCTACTGCCCACAGAAAAAAGACAAAATCTTTCTTGAGGTTTACAGGGCTTTGCCCACTTCATTTCATCCTCTCTTTCTCTCTGTACATCAGACACCCTGGTTGTTCACTTTCCCCACCTCTCCTTGCTTCCTCCAACCCCAGGACATTTGCTCATACTCTTCCCTCTGTCATCTCACTCCTCTACCCCAACCAAGGCATTCCTTTCATCTCTCAGCTCAGTTATTACTTCCTCAGAAAAACAATCCCCCTCCATCATATGTATGCATGGCACCATGTCCATTCCCCCATGGCTTTGATCTCAGTGTAATTTACAATCATTGGCCAAATTATTTGAGCAGTGACACTTGCCCCTCTACATTGACTGCAAGCCTTGAAGGTAGAATCTTTGTCCATTTGGCTCACTAACATCTAACACAGGGCCTGGCACATGGTAGGTACTTAGCAAGTATTTGCTCATTTCATTTACTCCACAAACATTTTGTGTGAAGATTAAATAAGTATGTGTGTGTATGTATGTATGTACATACATACATACATACATATATATATATATATATAAGAGAGATATACACACACATATATGTATAAAGTTCACAGGCCATGGCACATAGTAAGTGCTGTACAAGTGATTGTTCTTATTATTAGAGTTAGCTATGCTAGGCAGGGCTTTTCTTCCATAACTATGACTATGGATTTTGTTCTGCTTAACTCTTGAAGTTCCTAGATACGACATTTCAGTTACAGGCCTTTAACACCATCCTTGTACCATAAGGAATCTGAAGTTTACACACTGTGCCTCCAAATGAATTCCCAGGATGTCTTCCATTTCATTTCCATTAATATTTCAGGAAGGGGAGGGTCAGTGTCAGCAATCAAGATGGTAGTTGTCAGGACTCAAACAATTCTAATCATTAAGATTTAGCACAGAACATGGATGTAAAATACCAGTGATTACTTTTATAACTCTGGCATAATAGGAAAAAGCACAGAATTTCAGGACAATAGAGATGAAGAAACAGAGGTTCAGCAATGTTGTGAATGATGACAATAATTCAAATCATTAATTGAGAGCTGGACACAAGATAAATGTTTACATGTACCATTTTGTTTAATCTTATTAATAATTAGGCATTACAGCCTTGTTTTACAGGTGAATCTTAAAAATAATTGAATATTAAGAATAAAAACCAGATATTTCTATAAGGAAAATATACAATGGCCAATAATAAGCACATAAAAGATGCTCGACCTCATTAACCATTAGGAAAAGGAAAATCAAAACCATAATCAAAGACCAATTAACATCCATATGGATGGATACAGTACATTTTTTAATGGAAAATAAATTTCAGCAAGAATGTGGAGAAATCAGAATCCTCATACATTGCTGTTGGGAATGCAAAATGGTGCAGCCATTCTGGAAAACTCTGGCAGTTTCTCAAACATTAAAAACAGAGTTACCACATGACCCAGCAATTCCATTCCTAATTATATGCCCAATTGAAATTTAAAATATGTCCACCCAAAAACTTGTATGAGAATATTTTTAGCAACATTATTTATAATAACCAAAAGATAGAAACAACCCAAATATCCATCAACTAATAATAGAAAAACAAAATATGTTACACCTATGTTATATGGAATAGTGTACAGCTATAAAAGTGAATGAAGTATTGATACATGCTACAGCACACATAAACCTTAAAAACAGTATGTGAAGTAAAAGAAGCCAGATACAAAAAAAAAAAAAAAAAAAAACATATTATATGATTCCAGCCATACTAAGCATTCAAAACAGAAATATCTACAGAGATAGAAAGTAGATTAGTGGTGCCCTGGCTGGCGTAGCTCAGTGGATTGAGCGCGGGCTGCGAACCAAAGGGTCACAGGTTCAATTCCCAGTCAGGGCACATGCCTGGGTTGCAGGCCAGGCCCCTAGTGGGGGCCACGTGAGAGGCAACCACACATTGATGTTTCTCTCCCTCTCTTTCTCCCTCCTTTCCCCTCTCTAAAAATAAAATAAATAAAATATTTAAAAAAAAAAAAAAGAAAGTAGATTAGTGGCTGCGTAGAGTTTGGAGAGAAATTAAAATAGTCTATAGCTGATTGTAGTGATGGCTGCACATATTTGTAAATATATCACAAAACAATGAACTGGACAATTTAAATGGGTGGGTTGCATGTTATGTGAATTATATCTCAATAAATCTGTTTAAAAAAGTTTTTTAAGTAAAAAGACCAATAAGGCTAGAATGCCCCATCACTTGCTAGGTTTCTTTTTTCTAATTAGAAATAACTAAATAATTCTTATTTTATAAAGTTAATTAAGTTGATAAATTAAATTTTATTAATCACTTTATTACGCTAACTCAGTTTTATAAATCTCTCCCCTCATTGTTCACATCAGTCCCACAACTGGCGGTTATTTCAATGGTACTTAAGCACCTTGAGAACAAATTAGAGCTATTGTTTCCTAACCTTTTATGCTATGAAAGAGCTCCTGTTCTGTTTTAATTTTGTCCATCATTTCTTTCTACATAGCCTGGATTGTTTCAGCAGCTAATAAAATGGGCTTTTTAAAAAGAATTTTCCAAACTAATGATAACCTGCACACAGCAGGTATTTACATAAAAACCTTTATCTCCAGGGTTCCTTTGGAAGGGTCCTTTGCCAAGCCCTGGGCTGGGCACTGGGGATCCTGATGAGTAAGAAGAGGTTTCTCCTAGTAAGGATGCATCATCAAAGCTCCCTCCTCTAGCCAAAGGCAGATGTTTACGATCAACTTTCCCATCTGGGTGCCAGAATGCTACTACTATAGCAGGCAGTGAGGTATTTGCTCAGTGGCCTATGATTAATGCACATTTTTGCAGTTATCTCTGATAGAGTGATAAAGAACCCCATCTAACAGATTCTCCTCAGAGTTTCTGCAATTAGGAGAGGTTGCTGGGGGCCTGCGATGATTAAGTGAAGTTCTAGGAGGCAAGAGGAAGACTTACACGACCTTGAACGACTTTGAATTCTTTCATTTCAGTTGTAAAAGCTATGTCACAACCTTTCTGAAGATTCAGGAAGAAAACTAAGATTCCATAATATCCATTAATTTTATAATACTTCAACTCAAACCTAATCACTTCTTACAATGCAGCTGCTTTTCATCACTTTTGCCAAAATCAAGCATGACATTGGTTTTCATTGGTTGAATATCTCATAGATCCTCTGGGAAAAATAAACTTATTAAAATAAATAGATAAAATAAATAGAAAAATACAATTTGCAATGTTCACCCAATGTTTACATACCACTTGCCCAATGTACTAACAGAATGTGGACAGAAAGACAAATCCCTCCTCTCATAGAGCTTGTCTCCTCACATGTGTTAGCTAACTGTGGAATAGGCCTGAGAATAGTATGTCACCCCTGTGGTGCCCCAGGTCGAGCCAGGTGAGCAGGTTATGGCTTTTCCTCCTGCTACAATGGCAGGTATGTAGTAAATTTCAATTTTAAAAAATTTAACCTTGCTAAAAATGAGGTCTGGCACTTGCCCTTGGCTTCTGGGATATAATGTCTAAGACCTTAGACCATCACGTCTGACAGGAGTATCTTTGTGTGCCTTGGCCTTGGGCCACACAGGATAGCCTAACGATTGGATTTCGAGTAGCTGATGGCCACACCAGATAGCCATAGGGTGGAAGCTGGACTTATCAGGTATTCCCAATACACTTCAAGATGGGAGCTTTGGCATCTATGGTGTCAGTCAACCTCCAGAATTGCTGTAGAGTCTGAGATCAGCCTGTGAGCAATCATCATGCCTATGTGATAGAGCAGCTCCTGAAAACTCTGAACAGCAGCAGGCTTGTGTGAGCTTCCCTACTCCATATGTATTGTCACAAGTTGATGCCAGAAGAGTAACATTATCCTGGCTCCATAGGAAGAGGATGACTGAAAGTTCCATGTTTGTTTCTTTTCCTGGAATTGTCCCTAGGTATCTTTTACCTTGGCCATATTTAATCTGTAATCTCCCTGTAAAAAACCACCAGTGTGGTTTCAGTGAGTTCTGTTGGTGCCTCTAGAAAGTTATCAAATAGAGGGTGATTTCCAAACTGCCTTCAAACTCACAATTAATTCCAGAAATGAAAGTGGCCTTGAGTGAACTTTGTTCCCTCTGACTTTGCAGTTAGCTAAATTGTATAGCAGATCAGGGCATGGTCAGAGCTACCAACTGATCTGAATTAGGTAGACTTGACTTAATGCCCTAGCTCTCTCATCACTGAATAGCCCTCTATCCTCTCTCCCTCCCCATACCCACTCCTTCTCAATTCCACTTCCAACTTTATGGCCATCTTTCTCCTTCCCACGTATCAAAACCTACTCTGGAAAAGACAAAGGGAATCTGTTTATACAAATGTGTATAAATTGGTAACAGCTTACAGAATATAAATGGGCCAACTAGACAGACCAGGTGGTATAAACAGTGGTTACCCTCATCCCCACGACATTTGCATTTTAATTGACAGGTAGTAAATAGTATCCAAGTGCCTGGGAGTTTGAATTCCTCTTTGACAGCTACCAGCTGTGTGATCTTAGGCAAATTAGTTAATGTCTCTAAGACTCAGTTTCTCTATTTTGAAATGGGGAACTAATAATAGTATCTGCCCCCTAGGGATGTCAGAATTAAGTAAACATTTAAATATCTAAAATAGTGCCTGAAAAATAATAAGCACTTAAACAGTGACTACTGCAATCATTTTTATCCAGAATCCTATTTTAAGGCAGTTTCTCATCATTCATGGAACTTCTAAATCAGAAGTGCCTGGAATCTACCCATTGATCAATCTTAGCACCCCTGATAATGGAATAATAGGACATTATGTGCCTCATTATATGGTACAATATATGGTTCAGTAAGAAGTAGATAACTCCAATTATTAAAAAATCATTGCCAAATTTTAAAGAAATTGAAACTGAATCTAATCAAGCCTCTATATGTAACTCCAACTTATAGGTAACACAGGGGTTAAAACAAATTATATAATGCCATAAATGGACTCAGCCCAATCAAGAATATGAGACATTCTTACAGGCTTGACCTTCAGCAGTTTTGGCATCACCTGTTAGACACATTAGACAGGTAGCCTCTCAGGCCTATGTCGGATCTACTGAGTCAGCATCTGGAGTTAAGCAAGATCCCTGGGCGATTCATATGCATATGATAGTGGAGAAGATCTGTTCCCTTTACAAATCAATATCTTAAAAAATGGGCACTCGTATAAAGAGATTTATGACATAGAGCATCCAGCTGCAAAGTATGACCCTTCTTTGGATAGATTTAAACAAACCCACCATGGAAAGACATTTTTGAGATAATCAAGAAAATTTGAAAATGGACTGAGTGTTAACTGAAATTATACAATTATTAATTTTGGGGGGTGTAACATGCCATAGTGATATGTAGAAACAAAAATATTGGGTATGCATACTTAAATATTTACTCATGAAACAAACTGATATCTGGATTCACTTGCCAGAAGGTAAAGAGTTTGGGGGATTGAGTAAAAGAGGTGAAGGGACTGAAGAGCACAAATTGGTAGTTACAAAACAGTCATGGGGATGTATGTAAAGCATAGTCAATAGTATTATAATAACTACATATAGTGTCAGTTGGGTACTGGAAATATCAAGGAGAATACTATGTAAAACATAATGTAATTGTCTAACCACTAAGCTGTACACTTGAAACCAATACGAAATAAAATTGAAATAAAAAATATATAGGGAAAAACATTTAATGGGGACATCGATGAAATGAAAATATTGATAGTTGATGGAACTGGGTAATGGATGCATGGAGGTTCATTACTCAGTTTTATTTTACTTTTGTGGTTACTTGAAAATTTCTATAATAAAAAATTTAATAAATAAACAACAGCCATTAAAAAATAATCAGCTAGGATGTCTTTAAAATTCAGATTTTTGGGCCATCAATGAAACAAAAAGGCAACCAACCAAATGCAAGAAGATATTTGCAAACAACAGTGCCAACAAAGGGGTTAATATCCAAAATACATACAGAACTCATACAACTCAACAACAAAGAAACAAACAATCCAATTAAAAATGAGCAAATGACTTGAATAGACACTTCTCCCAAGAAGACATACAAATGGCCAATAGACATTTGAAAAGTTGCTCAACTTCACTATCTATTAGGGAACTGAAAATCAAAACTGTAATGATATACCACCTCACATCTATTAGAATGACTGTTATCAATAAGACAACTAATTGTTGTCTTGGAGAGGTGTTGGAGAGGTTGTGGAGAAAAAAGAACTTTCATTCACTGGTAGGAATGTAAACTAGTACAGTCACTATGGTAAACAGCATAGTGGTTCGTCAAAAAAATGAAGACTGGAGTTACCATACAACCCAATAACCCCTCTTCTGGGTATCTAGCCAAAATATCTCAAAACATTTATTTATAAAGACATATGTACCCCTATGTTCACTACAGAATTATTCACAGTGGCCAAGACATGGAGACAATTGAAGTATCCTTTGCTGGAGGATTGGTTAAATGCTATTAAGGTCTAGACTGACAGAGGAAGATGTGGTTCACATACACATGGAATACTACTCAGCCATAAGAAAAGAAGAAATATTGCCATTTGTGACAACAACATTAAGATGGATCTTAAGAATTGTGCTAAGCAAAATAAGTCAAAAGAAAACAGTAAAGAACCATATGATTTCATTCATATATGGGATATAAAACTTAAAGCAACAAATGAGACCAAACAAACAAAAATTCAAAGACACAGACAACAGCAGGGTGGTTACCAGAAGAAAAGGTGGGTGTGAGGGAGGTAGGAAAGGGTTAACAGGATCAAATATATGACGACAGAAGGAGCCTTGACTTTGGGTGGTAAACACACAATGCACTGTTGCGGACCGTTCAGCCTGGTTTCAGGAGTTGTAACCCTCACCCCATGGTGGGCTGTGTAAGAGCCCAAGGGACCCACTTCATCTGGGTCTTTTCTGTCACAAGGACGTGAGCTACTAAGGAGGCAAAGCTTATCTCCCTGGCAGGGGCACTGCTTCTGCCTCATCCATCTCTAGCCCCATTGCTTGGTTGGCAGTCAATGACGGGTAAGACTCCTCATGGGAGGGGCAACCTAAGCCAGACACGACCACTTGTGAGGCCCTCATGGAAGGACTCGGGGGGTTGCAGCAAAGAGGATGTGATGGATCCTCGCCCCCCGGCTATTCTGACATAGCCCGGGTCCTCATTTCCATCTGGGAGATGTCTCCTGCTTCCTAATTGGTTTAAAGCCTGAAACTGTGGGGGTGAGCGGTGCAGCCCTGTCCTGGCCAGGATGGCTCCTTGGGTGATTGGCATAAGAAAGAATTTCTAAAGTCCTGTGAAACCTGCTTTGCTAAGAGTGCTCTTCCTGAGGTGACAAGTGTCCCAGGAGGAAATGAGCATGTCTCCCAAAGTCTGGCAACCCCCCTTCCTGACAAACACTGGCTCGGATTAAGCCCTCTGATTTCTTTGACATGTTAAACTTGTATTCCGGTGTATTGGAGCCCAATAAAAGCCCAGCGAGGAAGGGGCTCTAGGTCATTCTCCTCTGAGAGTTTGACCCCTTTCCTCCCCAAGCAGAAGATGTCTTGGTTGTTTTTACTTTCATCCGTGACGGAGGGATGGGGCTCTGCGGGCAGAGCCCCCCCACATCTGGCACCCAGGCCAGGGTCCCCAGCAATGCAATATATAGATGATGTATTATAGAATTTTGCACTTGAAACCTATGTAATTTTATTAACTAATGTCACCCCAATAAATTTAATTTAAATTTCTTTAAAGAAATCAAATAGTCAATTAAAAAATCAGATTGCTGGGCTTCCTCACCCATAATCATTGAATCCGAATCTCAAGTGTGAGCCCAGGCATGTGAGATTCTAAGATGCTAGGATTCTACATGAGGGCAATATGTGCAATGACATCCCATAGGCAATTTCCTACCCTATTTAGGAAGAAAACAGTGCAGTCTGTGAACCTTGGTTTTCCAGACCCACAAAACCATCATTAATTTACATGAATTACTGGGGAGTCCAGCCAAGATGGAGATATAGGCAGAAATGCTTCACTTCCTGGCATAACCAAAAGAAGGATAACAGCTAATTTAAAAACCAAACACAACCAAAACTGCCAGAAAATCAAACTGCATGGAAGTCCAGCGACCAAAGAGTTAAGGAAACACTCATCCATACTGGGAGGAGGGGTGGAGACGGAGGCAGAGAGGACACCCGACCGGGCAAGGCTAGGTGACAGAACCAGAGTGAGCAGGAGGGTGGGTGGCAGCACAGATCTCACATTCGTGTGTGGATAAGCCAGGAGGAACAACGAAACAACAAGGGAACCAGACAGACCGCTGCAACTTTCAGCGCAGGGAAACTAAAGACTCAAAACCTCTGGATGTAAAAACCTGCGGTGGTTGTGATGGCAGGAGAAACTCCCAGTCTCACAGGAGAGTCTATTCCAGAGGTCCATGGGGTCGATAAGATACACATCTACCTGAGAATCAATTCTGAGAACTGGGCCCTGAAAGGGCCCAATCTGCTTGTAGGAATGGAGGGAAGTGATGGAAAGTTGGGCAAGAGCTGAGCAAAGAGCACTGTTCCCTCTTGGACCCCTCCCCCATATGCAGTGCCATAATACAGCAAAGAAGGTTGCCCCTCCCAGGCAATACCTAAGGCTCCACCCCTTACAACATAACAAATGTGCCAAGACAAAAAATATGGCCCAAATGAAAGAACAGATCAAAACTCCAGAAAAAGAACTAAGCAACGAGGAGATAGATAACCTATCTGATATGCAGTTCAAAACACTGGTAATCAGGATGCTCACCAAATTGATTGAGGTTGGTCACAAAATGAAGGAAGAAATATGAAGGTCATACAAAGTGAAATAAAGGAAAATATACAGGGAACCAACACTGAAGGGAAGGAAACTGGGACTCAAATCAACGATTTGGAGCAGAAGGAAGAAATAAACATTCAACCAGAACAGAATGAAAAAACAAAAATTAAAAAAATGAGGAGAGGCTTAGGAACTTCTGGGACAACTTTAAACATTCCAAAATCTGAATCACAGTGGTGCCAGAAGGAGAAGAGGGAGAACAAGAAATTCAAAACTTATTTGAAAAAATAATGAAGGAAAACTCCCCCAATTTGGCAGCAGAAATAGACTTTCAGGAATTCCAGGAAGCCCAGAGAGTCCCAAAGAAATTGGACCCAAAGAGGAACACACCAAAGCACATCATAATTAAGTTACCCAAGATTAAAGAGAAGAAAAGAATCTCAAAAGCAGCAAGAGAAAAGGAGACAATTACCTACAAAGGCGTTCCCATAAGGCTGTCAGCTGATTTCTCAAAAGAGACCTTACAGGCAACAAAGAGCTGGAAAGAAGTACTCCAAGTCACAGAAGACAAGGACCTACATCCAAGATTACTGTATTTGGCAAAGCTGTCATTTAGAATGGAAGGGAAGATAAAGTGCTTCCCAGATAAGGTCAAATTAAAGGAGTTCATCATCACCAAGCCCTTATTATATAAAATGTTAAAGGGACATATCTAAGAAAAAGAATAAGATCAAAATTATGAACAGTAAAATGATATCAAACTCATGACTATCAACAATGGAACCTAAAAACAAAAAACAAACAAACAAAAACACCTAAGCAAACAGCTAGAACAGGAACAGAATCACAAAAACAGAGATCACATGGAGGGTTATCAGTGGGGAGGGGGATGGAGAGAATGTGGGGAAAAGGTACAGGGAATAAGAAGCATAAATGGTAGGCACAAAATAGACAGAGGGAGGTTAAGAATAGGAAATAGAGAAGCCAAAGAACTTACATGTACAACCTGTGGCATGAACTAAGGGTGGGGGGAATGCTGCAGTGTTGAGGGTGTGGGGAGGAGGGTGATAAGGAGAGACGAAAATGGGACAACAGTGATAGCATAATCCATAAAATATACTTAAAAAATTTACATGAATTATGAATCAGGTCTATTTTACTCAATTTAATGAATGTTTTTCCTGAAGTGAAGAAGGACAGAAGAAGGGAGAGGAAGTGAATGAGAAAGAGAAGAAAAAGAAAAAAGAAACAACAATACCATACCTCCTTCTTCATCCTCTAGGTTTCACACTCACCACCATCAGTCATGGCAATTAGCCTACCACCTGCCTGTCCTCAGCCTAACACTGACAGCACCGGGTCCCCAGGCACCAAGAGGAGAAATCAGCAGGAGAGGTAAAGTTGGGGAGAAGTTCTGAGGGGAGAGTTTAGGAGCTACTACAGTGGGAGAGGGTGGATCTGCCCTTAAAAATACAGAGTCCAGAGGCATCTCTCATCTCAGCCATATTCAAATGTTCAGGTAAACATTCTAAACGACATTTCTTTCTCTGTTGTTGTTCTTTGTCTTATTGTTGTTCAAGTACAGTTGTCTTCATTTTCACCCCACCTTGGCCCCCCACCCTCCTCATCCCCACATCCTCCCCTCAAACCTACCCCCTTTGGCTTTGTCCATGTGTCCTTTATATGTGTTCCTTGATAGATCTTCCCTCTTTCCCCCCATTATCCCTCTCCCCACTCTCGCACCAGTAAATGAGTGGATAAAAAAAACTATGGTACATTTACACAATGGAATTCTATGCAGCAGAAAGAAAGAAGGAGCTCCAACCCTTTGCAACAGCATGGATGGAACTGGACAGCATTATGCTAAGTGAAATAAGCCAGGCAGTGAAAGACAAATGCCATATGGTCTCACCTATAAGTGGAACCTAATCAACAAAACAAACAAGTAAGCAAATATAGCCAGAGACATTGAATCTAAATAAAATTTCAAGTAGAATTCTAAGTAAAATTCCAAGCACTGATTTGCAACTTTAATGTAATGCCTATTGCCTTTCATTAGGATGTCCTTTTTGAAATCACAGTTATGAAAACTTGCTATTTTCAAGATACATACATAATAATTCACCCAGGCCACTGCTGGCTGTACCCATCAGCAGAAGAGATTTACAGAAGCTTCGCCACGGTAAATACACCAGGTCAGACTTGCGAGGCTCCAGGATGGTTTTGGGATGAAAATTCTGCAGGTAAAGTGAGACCTGAAAGGATAAATAACCCCCCAGGTGATCTCCAAAAAGAGTAAAACTTGAATGTTTATGTCTTTGCTGTTAAATTTTAACCTTTTTGGCTTTGCTTCTAAATGGATTACTTGAATCCTAAAACTGTTTTTGGATTTAAACTTACTCTTTTGACCAACAGGACAAGTGATAACTCTTTAATACATTTTTAAATGAATTAGTTATGCAACAGCAAGAAGAAAACAAGGGGAAAAATGTAGCTAACTCCTTGTTTCCAGGAAAGCGAGTGGACAAGTGTGGCAGTAGTTCATAACTCTCAAGAGCATCAGGCCTGTCACCTGTGCCCATCAATCTATTTTTATTCATCACCTGAGCCCAAGCCAAGAAGACAACAAATGCCAATTAGACCTTCCTTTTCCCTCTAAGGCCTTTATGGATCTGAAAGCTCCACCTTACTCAACAACTATAATTTATCTTCCTTTATTTTTTTTGTTCAGCCCTCTGTTGATAAACAAGTATTGATTAACTAGACAGGCTGAAAGGAAGGAGAGGAGGCAGAGCCTTTCCTGCTCAAGTGTGGTTCATTTACTAGATGACAGCTGCTCACTAGCTTCTCAGGGTGAGCCCGAGTTGGCAGGACGACCCCATATTTATTGTGAGACTGAGGAATGCTATTAACATCTAGACTGATTTAGAGGAAGGGCAGGAAGAGGTGCCTCTGAGAGTTTTAGGTAATAGTTTCCCATTACCTGGAAGGTCAAGACCGAACTGGTTAGCATATCTTACAGCTGGCTCCTTGCGAACTGCCCTGACGCAGTGCCAACCTTTCCCCTACCAAATCCACCCAGACTACCCCAAACTCTTACCTCTGTGGCTTCATGCACTCCTTTGTCCCACCTGGAATTCTCTCTGATACCCGACATATCTTCCAAGGCTCAGATCCAACATCATTTCCTCAGGGAAGGAAGCACACCCTTCTTTTTGCACTCACAGACTTTTTTTTAAAGATTTCACTTATTTATTTTTAGAAAGAGGGGAAGACAAGGAGAAAAGAGGAAAAGAAACATCAGTGTGTGGTTGCCTCTCACACACCCTCTACTGGGGGCCTGGCCCACAACCCAGGCATGTGGCCTGACTGGAAATTGAACCAGCAACCCTTTGGTTTGCAGGCCAGCACTCAATCCACTGAGCCACACCAGCCAGGATCTCATAGACTTTTCTATATGCCTCTCCAAAAGCTCATGTAGCTTCTTACCACAATTGTCTGTTTATACATATGTGTGGACATCAATGTGCTAACCTGTTTTAATATGGAAATGGAAATGTTCTGTTTTCTTTCCCTCTTTTGCTACAAAGAATGAAAGGAAATATATCCCCTCGCTATCTGAGAGATTTGAACATTTTATTCCTGACCTCCAGAAACTTTAGGAAAAAACTGAGGTAGGTGAAAACTTGCCAATAGTTTCCGTTATAAAAGAGTAGAAGAGAATTTATGTGGAAAAATACAGAGGGGAGAGTGAAACTGAAGAGGACTAGGGAAAGGGCAGTCAGTGAAGGGGTGGAGATGGAAAGAGATGGGGGTCCATGAGAATTGAGAACTGACAGAAGCCATATTGGAAATGAGTTCTTGCCCAAGGACAGCTCAGCTTTCATCTTAAAGGAGAGCCTTTGATCTCCTGCACCCAAGGTCTAAGCCATATGATCCCTCTTCTCCATCAGAGGACAGCCCTCTCCCCTACCCTCCTGCCCTCACTCCAATTTCTGAATGCACCCGCCATTGACTGATGAATACTCTCCACACACACCACCAGACGTCACTTGGTTCTCATCTCATCCAACCTCACCACACTCCATGAAATCCATAAAGCTGTAAGGACAAGGAACACTCACTCAGTGGTTGGGAAAGCCCAGACTTATCATAGGAAGTAGGGAACATTCATCAACTGAGAAACTAGAGACCTATTAAGTAGGACCAAAGTTGGTGATGGCCCTGTACCTGTGTCCATCTCCTTAATTTGACTGAGAGCTCAAAGACCAGGTCATCATTGGTTCCCTAGGAAAATATCTGGACTGTAATCAAGTTCATAGTAAAAGTTAGTTGAATGAATATCTAAGAGCAAATCACCTGCTGTTCCCTTTAAAATATGCCCTTTGTAGTAGGTGAAAGTTTGAAAAAGTTTTGTTACCACTTTTTTTTAACTAAACATTTATTTATTGAGCACCTACCATTTGCAAGCTCCTGTGACGGGTAGAGAGAAGGGGAAGAGTACTATAGGAGTGAATAAATGGAAAAATAACAATTAATGTGAAGTGACCCAAAACATGGAAGTAATAATTTGTATGGATGCCAACGTTCCTAGCCAAAATGTTAAGTGTTAACATAATTCAGTTTCAGTCATAAATTCGTACATATCATCACTTTGTAATGGACACCAAAAAGTGGAGTTTGTAACAGATATCCCCCTAAGTCTCTCTCAGTAGTCTAATGTAGAAAAAGACCTATGACACCACCAACCCTGGGCTCGTAGACATTGAGGGAAGGTGCCTCAACATCAGCATATTGTACATGATACGATAGTCTGCTGCTTGAAGTCTGCATCAGAGTACAGAATTCATGGTTAGATATAAGTACCTGGAGGAGAATGATGAAGCTCTCTGCTGGTTTCCTTTAAACATGGGGTTTAACTTTGTTCTCTGACAATTTAAAACAATGAACATATCAAACCGGGATATTAGGCATGATCAAATAAATCAAACATACAGGTAACTAATAACCTATGGCTAAATCTAAGAGAAAGGTGTACAGTTTAGTCTCGAGTTTAACCTCACAGTGAGACTACTCAGATCAACTCTGGAGGACTCATCTCTTTCCTGCTTTCTTTCACTCTAATCCTTTCCTTCTATCTTCTCTCTACCAGGCCCCCTTTTGCCTTTACTATTTTAACCCCATGTATTCTTTCCACTTGCAAGTCTCTAGCTGTAAACTAAACTGAACTTATGCTCCAAGAAGAAAATGCATCTACACATTCCTACACAGGAAAAATTGTTTTATTTTTTCCTTTCCCTTTACCCCTTGATGTTGTACTGGAAGCTTGTTAATATTCATATAGTTTCTGTGGCCAATTTGGCTCCCACATCAGTCCACACAGAGGCAAAGGCTCCTCTCCCTGGGTGGCCTCCTGCAGGATTTGGGAAAAGCTTCACTGCATTACCACGAACATACTGCTTGCGCTACCTGTTCTCCTGGACAAAGCCTTCTTAATGTAGTTGTAACAGGGCAATGGACTTAGATGGTGCACAGGTTAAAGCTTGGAACAGGTTAAAGCTCAGCTTGTAGACATCAGAACCACCGGCCAATTGACACAAAGAAATTCATTTATTCAAATGAAAACATCAGTTGATCTATAATATTGATGTTAAGTCCACAAGACCGCTGGTTAAGTCAAACCCTTTCACTTTCCAACTAGTAATTTAGCAAAAGCAGTCACATCAATAATTAGTGAATCGAGTCTTTGAAAGACCTAAGTAACAGACAAGCTGCAATGCAAAGCATGTAAACTAAAAAACATTATCATTTGGGAACTAAAATAAAATTACACTTTTCTCTAAAATGCTTGAAACTCCGATGTCTTGAAGACATCAGAATCAATCAACGGTCCTGACATCAAAGTAAACACAAGTCATTGTATAAGAGATTTTGGAGTAGATCCCAGCACTGCTAAAGTAATGGGAGCGTATACAGGAGTCAAATACGTTGCAGCATCGAAATGCTAGTTTTAGAAAACCTCCTGGAATCCAAAGCTACCATGCAAGCGCCATTGGAGGAGTCATCCACTTATACCAGTTAAAGCCATATACTAAATTATAACTTATAATTCTCCTTTGACCAATGCTAGACCAAAAACAAAATAAAATAAAACAAAAAACACACATGCTTATTTTATCTGTATTTCTTTTCTCTAAAAGAGAATTGTAATTTCTGATTTTACATAAGGACTATTTGGACCACATATTAGTACTAAATTTGCCCATCTCCTCCCCTAGAAGCTTGGATTCAGTTAGTTTGAAGTAGAGTTCAAAAATCATTCTTTCTTTTTTAAATTTCGAAATAATTTTAGACCTACTGAAAAGGTGTGAAAATAATGCACCCCACTTGACAAGTATTATATATACTCTTAGACAATCATAATACCATTACTGAAACCAGAAAATTACCATTTATACCACGCTTTTAATTAATTGCAGAGGGTTGAGTTGTGGCCCCAAAAGACAGTTCCAAGTCTGGACCCCCAGCACCTGCAAATGTGATATTATTTGGAAAACGGTCTTTCTAGCTATAATTAAGTGAAGGATCCCAAGATGAGGTCATCTTGGATTAACCAGATGGCCCTAAATTCCTAATAAGTGTTCTATAAGAAGACACAAGTGGAAGAGGAGAAATGCAATGCAGAAGTTAAGTACAGAAAGAGGCAGAGATATGAGTTTTGTTGCCACAAGCCAAGGGACACCCAGGAGCCAAAAGAAGCTAGAAGAGGCAAAGAAGAATCCTCCCCTAGAAACTTCTGGAAGGAATCAGCCCTGCCAACACCTTGAGTTTGGACTTCTGGCCTCCAGAACTGTGAGAGAGAAAAAATTATGTTGTTTTTAGCCACCCAGTTTGCGGTACTTTGTTATGGCATCCCTAGAAAACTAATACATCCAGGTAACCAATAATAAATACATATTCTCTCTCATTTCTGACTACAGTCACCTCTGCTTACTCTTGATAATTGCAAAACTATGTTCTACTTTGGCCTATGTCCTACAACTACACACTTTTTCCCTCTGTCCTGACCTTATTATTTCTCAGATAGCCTTTAAGAAATCTGAAATTTCTAAACTCTGAGAAAGAAAGTTTCAAAGATACATAATTGCTCAAGAAGGATTCAGTATTCTTCATAAGTAAATGTATTAAGTATGGGCACCATATTTTGTGATCATTAAGCTTTGACATGGAAAATGAAGTTTAATTGCTCCTGCCAAGGAACTAGGAAAAGCTTTTTTACATAAACAGTAACACAGATGTATTTTCATATGTTAAATAATTTAGGAAAATTTAAATGTACATGGCATTCTCCTCAACATCTTCCTTTTGGATATTAAGTTAATGTAATATTTTTTACAATTATTTAACTTTTGCATTGCCTAATAGTCAGTAAAGAGTAGATCTTAAACTTGATATTTTTTTTAAAAGATTTTTTTAATTTATTTTTAGAGAGAGAGGAAGGGAAGGAGAAAGAGAGGGAGAGAAACATCAACGTGTGGTTGCCGCTTGAGCACCCCGCACTGGGGACCTGGCCTGCAACCCAGGCATGTGCCCTGACTGGGAATCAAACCAGCGACCCTTTGGTTCGCAGGCCGGCACTCAGTCCACTGAGCCACATCAGCCAGGGCTTAAGCTTGATATTTTTAAACTACTGTTTTTGACATAAACAAGCAACTTGAAGTATACTTGCTAAATACCCAAAATATGTGGATACCAGAATTGCAGGTGATTGGTATCCACTTTTGACATTTCATTGTGTGGCTAGCAATGTGTTTCAATGTCATTTGATACGGATTATTAATCAGATCAAATAAATGCCATTAAATGATTCTCTTTAAAATATCCTTTGAATCTGTCACTTTACCCCCCAGTTAAAAGATGATTTTTGTTCAAGTAAATATTTTAAAATTTTCTGTGAAACATAAGAATATGTATTTTATCCCTACCAAGAAAATATGCACTGATATTTAAATAAATCATTCTTTGTCGAAGTAAACATTCCAGTGGGAACCCAAAGTGGTTCATAGCCCCTTTCAAGACTAAAGAATAACTACCATATTCCTTTTATATGAATGGAGCTCATTGGTATTTGCCTAATGTTGCCAAGTTTGGAAACAGTCTGATGAAATCTCAACAAACACCTGAAAAACTCACTGGCAGGACTGAACACTTAAACTGCTCTCAACCTTTCCTTTCACTGTAAAAGATCTTCCAATATGATTGACCCTTAGTGATCTTCCTGACACTCTGGTGGGGCAAACAGAAATTTCCACTTAATTCCTCTGTAGATCCAGCAATCTGAGAAATCTAACCAGCACCTCTGTCATATAATGCCAAGTAGACTGCTTTCATTATGAAGTGCAACTGATTTCTCCACATTTCTCTCCACACAGCTCAAAAGAATTAATGTGCAGCAGTTAATATATTCCTATCTATCTCAAGATCTGCAATATAGCTCCAACGAAACAGAACACAACCAATGACAAATCTGTTTTTAAAAATCAAAACATGAGGATTACAAATGTAAATTTCATTTCCCTTCTCAATAAATATATTCTGCAGCTGCCTAGAAAATATGGAAAGTTAAATCTGAAAAACAACTCAGATATGCTTCTAAATATTAAAGAAAGAATATCCTTCTATGTCCAAGGATAGGAAGATTCAATATTGTCAAGATGCCAGCTCTTGCCAACTTGATCTATAGATTCAATGCAATTCCAGTAAAAAAATTCCAGTAAGTTACTTTGTGGATATTGACAAATTTATTCTAAAATTTATATGTAGAGGCAAAAGACTCAGAATAGCCAACACATATTGAAAAAAAAGAACAAAGTTGGAAGAACGGCTTATCCAATTTCAAGATTTACTATAAATCTACAGTAATCAAGACAATGTGGTATTGATGAAGAAACAGAAAAAGGATCAATAAACAGAATAGAGAGCCCAGAAATAGAACCTCACACACAAATACAGTCAACTGATCTTTGATAAATTGATAAAAGACACTCTTTTCAACAAGTTGTGCTGGAACAACTGGGCATCCACATCACCCTTCACAAAAACTAGCTCAAAATAGATCACAGACCTAAATGTAAAGTGCAAAATGAATCAGAGACTTAGACAAAAACATAGGAGAAAACCTGTATGATTTGGGGTATGGCCATGACTTTTTAGATATTACATCAAAGGCATCATCCATGAAATAAATAATTGTTATGATGGACTTAATTAAAATTAAAAACTGCTTCCCTGGCTGGTGTGGCTCAGTGGATTGAGTGCTGGCCTGCAAACCAAAGGGTTGCTGGTTCAATTCCCAGTCAGGGCACATGCCTGAGTTGCAAGCCAGTTCCCCATTGTGGGGCATGCAGGAGGCAACCACACACTGATGTTTCTCTTCTTTTCTTTCTCCCTTCCTTTCCCTCTGTCTAAAAATAAATAAACAAATTCTTTTAAAAAAATTAAAACCTCCTTTTCTGCGGAAAAAAAAATAATGTCAAAAGAATAAGCAGCAAGCAACAGACGGAAAAAATATTTACAATATACAGTTTCCAGTCAAAATGGTGGCATAGGTAAACATGACTTGCCTCCTTGCATAACCACATCAATATTACAGTTAGATATAGAACAACCATCACTCAGAACCATCAGAAATTGAGTTGAATCGAAGTCTGACAACTACAGAATTAAAGAAACCACATCAATCTAGACTGGTAGGAGGGGCAGAGATATGAAACAGGCTGGTTCCATATCCACATGTGGTAGATAACAATTTGGAAGGGATATCATGGGAGCAAGGAGCCCCAGCCCCACACCAGGTCCCCACAGGCCAGGGTTCCTGTGCCAGGTAGACAAGTCCCCATAACTTCTGATTGCAAAAACCAGCAAAGACTGAGTTCATGGAAGAAACCTTTGGAGTCCCAGGAAGTTCCCCTCAGAGAACTCACACATGGACTTACTGAGATTCACTCCCTCTAAGCTCCAGTACCAAGGTAGCAGCTTGAAAGGCACCAGTGGCATTCATGGAGGAACTAAAGTATCTGGCATCAAGGCAGGAAATGAGGAACAGTTTTCTCCAGACAGAAAGGTGGGCAGAGGCTATTGTTCCTTTTCTGAGCCTTCCTCCGACAAAGCCACAGAGCTGACAGCAGATGTCATATCTGAGACTCCATCAACCTGGCTAACACTGTTTGCCCCACCCTGGAGATCCCCTGAGATTCCGTCCCACCCAACTTACAGAACCACCCAAACTGTTAGCTGTAGCTTTTCCATACGAGTGGCTTATCTTAGCTCATGTTTCACAACTTTCTAAATCCAATCAAACAAGCAACAGCCAGCCTCAGTGACCCCCAGCCCCTGAACCTCTTGCTAAGGGGCCCCAGGTCCAGCACTAGCAGCAGTCAGCCTAGATTTACAGCTTGGTTTTGCCTTGGAGTCTTTAGCCCAGTAGAAGTAGCAAACATCTCACATTGCTTTATAGCTCATGAAGAGTGGCCTTGGGCAAAACACAGGTAGGGGTTGGTATTGGCTTGCACCACCTAGGAAACCTCAGAGCCCGCACACTCAGTATATAGCTACAGACCATGTTGGAGCTCCACCACCCTGCCCCTGCATAGCTGATCCTCCAGAGAGGGCAGAAGTTGGTGGTCAGTGGTCACAGCTAGTCCTTGCAGCTGACTAGCCTGGGTGAATCCCTTCCGTTGACAAACCAACAGAAATCAAGGCTCAACAACAAGAGGAGAGTGTACTCAACCCACATGAAGGATGCACCTCGAGTACCCAGCTTGGGTGATAAGGAAGGATGTGCTACTGGACCCCCACAGAACACTTTCTACATTAGGCCATGTAACCAAGACAGGGAGTCATCGCAGCTCTGCCTAATACATAGAAAAAAAACATAGGGAGGCTGCCAAAATAAGGAGGAAAGAAACATGACCCAAATGAAAGAATAGATCAAAATGCCAGAAAAAGAACTAAATGAAATAGAGTAAAGCGATCTAACAGATACAGAGTTCAAAACACTGGTAATAAGGATGCTCAAGGAACTTAGTGAGGACCTCAACAGCATAAAAAAGATTCAGTCAGAAGTGAAGGATACGCTAATTGAAATCAATAACAATTCACAGAGAAACAACAGTAGAGTAGATGAAGCCAAGAATCAAATCAATGATTTGGAATATATAGAAGCAAAAACAACCAATCAGAATTACAAGAAAAAAGAATCCCCCAAAATGAGGATAGTGTAAGCAGCCTCTGGAACACTTCAAGTGTTCCATCATTTGCTTCCTAGGAGTGCCAGAAGGAGAAGAGAAAGAACAAGAAATTGGAAGTCTATTTGAAAAAAATGATGAAAGAAAACTTCCCTAATTTGGTGAAGGAAATAAGCCATGCAAGTCCAGGAACTACAGAGAGCCCCAAACAAGATTGATGCAAAGAGGCCCACTCTAAGAAACATCATAACTAAAATGCCAAAAGTGAAAGATAAAGACGGAATCTTAAAAGCAGCAAGAGAAAAGAAGTTAGTTACCTACAGGGGAGATCCCATAAGACTGTCAGCTGATTTCTCAAAGGAAACTCTGCAGGCTAGAAGGGGTTGACAAGAAATAGTCAAAGTCATGAAAAGCAGGGACCTACAGCTAAGATTGCTCTACCCAGCAAAGCTGTCATTTAGACTCAAAGGGCACATATACAGTTTCACAGACAAGAAAAAAATAAGGAGTTCATCATCACCAAACCATTATTATATAAAATGTTAAAAGGACTCATTCAAAACAAGATAAAAACAATGAATAATAAATGGCAATAAATATATATATATTAACAATTGAATCTAAAAAGCACACTAAGCAAACAAGAAGAACGGAGACAGAATCATGGATATGGAGAGCATTTTGATGGTTGTTAGATGGGAGGGGATTGTGGGGGAATGGGTGAAGATATGATGGGATTAAGAAGTACAGATTAGTATTTACAGAATAGCCATGGGGATGTAAAGTACAGTAAAGGAAACAGAGTAGCCGAAGAACTTATACTCATGGCCCATGGACATGAACAAATGGTGTGTGGTTCACCTGGGGAATGGCAGTGATGGGTGGGAGGATGTAGTGGGAAAATTGGGACAACTGTAGTATCATAATCAATAAAATATAATTAAAATTAAAAAATAAAATATTTACTATATATATATCTAATGAAGGACTGTTATGTAAAATATACAAAGAACTCAAATTGAACAAAAGAAACAGCCTGATTTGTAAAAAATGAGCCAAAGACCTTAATCGACACCTCATGAAAGAAGATATACAGAAGACAAGTAAGCATACAAAAGATGTGCTACATCATATATCACCAGGGAAATGCAAATTAAAAACAACAATGAGATACCACTACACACCTATTAGAAGGTCAATGTCCAGAATACTGACAACACCTAATGCTGGCAAGGATGTAGAACAACAGGAATTCTCATTCACTGCTGTTGGGAATGCAAAATGATATAGCCCCCTTGAAAGACAGTTTGGCAGTTTCTTACAAAACTCAAGAAAGTCGTGCTCGCTTCGGCAGCACATATACTAAAATTGGAACGATACAGAGAAGATTAGCATGGCCCTTGAGCAAGGATGACATGCAAAACTCAACAAAGTGTTACCATATGATCCAGCAGTCACGCTCCTTGGTATTTACCCAAAGAAGTTGAAAATGAATGTCCACATAAAAACCTTCACACAGAGGTTTGTAGCAGCTTTATTCCAAAATGCCAAAACTTGGAAGCCACCAAGATGTACCTCAGTAGGAGAATAGATAAATAAACTGTGGGAACTGCAGACAATAAAATAGTATTTATCACTATAACAAAATGAGCTATCAGATCATGAAAGTACATGGAGGAACCTTAAATGTATGTTACTAAATGAAAGAAGTCCATTGGAAAAAGCAACATAATATATGATTCCAACCATATGACATTCTGGAAGAGTCAAAACTGTACAGATAGTAAAAGATCAGTAGTTTCTAGGGGTTGGGGGAGGAGCAGGGAACCATCAGTCATAACAAAGAGGACTTCTATGGCAGTGAAAATATTCTGAATGATAATGATGGCTATATGTCATTGTACATTTGTCAAAATCCACAGAATGTATGACAAAAAGAGGGACTTGTAATGTAAACTATAGACTTTGGGTGATTATAATGTGTTGATGTAGTTTCACCAATTGCAACAAATGTACCACTCTGGTGAGGAATGTTGATAATGGTGAAAGTTATGCATGTGTGGGAAGAAATAGTATATGGGAAATCTCTGTATCTTTCTTAATTCTTCAATTTTGCTGTGAACCAAAAACTACTCTAAAAAAATACAGTCTTCACTTTTTAAAGTAAAGGATATCCTAAGTTCATATTTCTAAATCTTCCCATCAGACTGCTTCTCTGCTTGGCCTCCATTTCAGTAAATAGCTCCTCCACCCCCTATTACTCAAGCCCAAAATCTAGAGTCCTCTATGATCCATCATCTCCTCCAATCCCCAAATGCCCATTTTCTCAATCAGTCTTAGAGACACTTCCTCCAAAATGTATGTCTAATTCCCCCATTTTTCTCTACCTTCACCTCTCTCATCCCGACACCATCATCCATGGCTTAATTTACAGCATTAGCTCCTAATCGGTTACTCTTACCTTACCCAATTTATTCTCCACACCTCCTTTAACAAGACCTTTGAAAAATGTAAACTTTAGTCCATGCTGAAACCTTCCAATAGCTTTTCACTGTACTTAAGATAAAATCACAATGAGACATCACTTCACACCAGCTAAAATGGCTGTTATTAAAAATATGAGATATTAACAAGTGTTGGTCCAAATGTGGTAAAAAGGGAACTGTTGTGCACTGTCAGAAACATAAACAGCTACACCTGAGGCAGACAGATAGTTATGAATGAGGAAGTTACCAAGGCATATGCAGCAAATGTAAAACATGTTAAAGAAAGCTAAGCCAGACATCCTAGGCCAGACACTCTGAATGCCTGAAATAGTGACTTCACTCCCCATACAAGTAGGTGGACTTGAGACAGGAGATTTGGAGACAGCAGATAGAATAAAAAAGAGGGAGTCCTGGGAGGCCGACATCAAAGTAACTAGCTGACATTGACATTTACCAACATCCCAAATTCTGAAAATAGTCTTGTAATAACATAATAATATTTAAAATGAGGAGACCCCAGCCCCCGGGCCATAGACCAGTAGCAGTCCATGGACTGTTAGGAACTGGGCTACACAGCAGGAGGTGAGCAGCAAGCAAGCGAAGCTTAGCACCCACATTACTGCCTGAGCTCTGCCTCCTATTTCTCCTCCCACCCAATGGAAAAATTGTCTTCCCTGAAACCAGTGCCTGGTGCCAAAAAGGTTGAGGACTGCTGCTTAAAGCAACAGCAGGGCCTGCACACTTTCATCCTCATCAACCTGTACTACAACTTAGTGTTATTATAATCTCATTGTACAAATTAGCATTGTGGTTTCCACCCCCTAAGTAGGCAATCAGGGAGAACTATGGGTAATCCCATGCACTGTAGCAGAAAAACTGTATTTTTCTCCTAAATATAGGAGTTCTCCTAAAACTCCTAAAGCAAGTGCAACATAAAGTAAATTAAGAATAGGGAAGTAAAAATGCCTTATAAAATTATAACCCCTCAGACAACAAGGGGCCTTTCTCCATTCCGAGGATTGGCCCACTCCCACATTCTGTGGTGTACTGTCCTCGATAAAGCTTGGTTGCTTCATATTACTTGGTTTGTGTGATTTGTCCAATTCTTTGTTTGCGATCACCAAGAGCCTCGTAACTTGTGCACACTTATAACACACCCACTATGGAAAAACAGTACGGAAATTTCTCTAAAAATTAAAAATACAACTAATAGAACTACCATATGATCCAGCAATCTCACTTCTGGAGACTATATATATATAAATATATATATATATAGTGAAATCAGTGTCAATAAGAGATATCTGCACCACCATGTTCATTGCAGCATTATTCACAATAGCCAAGACATGGAAACAAACTTAAGTGTCCAACGACAAACAAATGGATAAGAAAAGTGTGGTGTATCTATACACATGCGATGGAATATTACCTGGCCATAAAAAATAATCCTGCCATTTGCCACAACATGGATGGACCTTGAGGGCATTATGCCAAGTGAAATAAGTCAAAAAGAGAAAAGCAAATACTCAATAATCTCTCTTACATGTGGAATCCAGAAAAGCTAAACTCATAGAAACAGAATAGAATGGTGGGTACCAGGGTTCGGGGGTGGAGGAAATAGGGAAATGTTGGTCAAATGGTATTAACTTCCAGATATAAGGTGAATAAGCTCTGGGGATCTAATGTATAGCATGGTGACTACAGTTAATAATACTGTTATATACTTGAAAATTGCTGAGAGTAGATCTTAAATATTCTCACCACACACACACATACAGACATACAAAAAAGGTAACTATGTAAGGTAATGGATATGTTAACTAAACTTATTGTGGTAATCATTCCACAACATACACATGTATCACATCATCATGTACACCTTAAATTTATATAATGTTATATGTCAATTATCTCTCCATCAAACTGAAAAAAAAAAAAAACCCCAAACAATTCAAATCCTTCATTTGCCTACAAAGCTCTGTATCACCTGATCCTGCTTACCTCTCCAGACCTTGGGACCTTTACAATTTCCCCCTGCCTAGAACATTCTTTCTCCACCTCGCTACATCTACTCATCCTTCAAGTCTCAGCTTATTTGACTCTCATAGAAGCCTTCTCTGTCCCCTAATCTAAATCCTCTTTCCATTATAATCTCTTACTGCACTGTTTCAATCTCTTTCCTAGACTTCTTTCTGCAAATATGTATTTAGTGTTTATCCTCCCTCTAGATTCCATGCTCTATGGAGGCAAGAGTGTCTGTATTGTTCTCCATTCTCTCCCCAGCACCTAGCACAGTACCTGGCATAGAAGGTACTCAGTATATATGAGCTCTGTCCAGAAAAGGTCCAGCCATTGTTAACATAACAAGAATAGTTTGCATGACATCAATGTAACCTGGAAGCCAAGGAGAGTGGACTGCAATGCACATGCATGAACAACAACTTCACTGTACCTGTCAGTGGGGGCGGTAGACATCATTGAGTGAGCATGTGCACTGTGTGGCCATTGCATTCAAAATGACTGAGTGAGTAGAGCAATGAATATGCATCAAATTTTGCATTAAGCTTGAATATTCTTCTGCAGAAACTATTGGGATAATCTAGGCCACAGCTATGGGCAACTGGTGAATGACAGCTTCATCACAACAATGTGCCCACTCATGCATCGCATCTCCTACAGAGCTTTTTGGTGAAACATCAAATAACCCAATGGTCTTAGCCCCCTTACATCCCAGATTTGGTGCCCTGTGACTTCTGCCTTTTCCCAAAACTAAAATCACTTTTAAAAGGGAAGAGATTTCAGACTGTCAATGAGATTTAAGAAAATATGATAGGGCAGCTGATGGTGATTGGGAGAACTGTGTGAAGTCCCGAGGTGACTACTCTGAGGGGACTGAAGCATCATTGTCCTGTGTACAATGTTTCTTGTATCTTGTATCTTCTTCAATAAATGTCTCTATTTTTCACATTACGTGGCTGGCTACCTTCTGGACAGACCTCGTATATTTGTTCAGTATAGACATTTCTTAATATATAAACAGCAAGAATCTCTATGTTCATATCAATAAGAAATATTACTTTTCTTCCTATGATATCCGAAAGTAGTAAGTTGTATATCCTAAAAATTACTCTGTTACGCCCACTATCTTCTGAACCTAACCTTGCAGGGAGCACTTTAATTTTTACATACTTAGCAGCAAACACAAAACAGAAAGTGTGATCTGAGAGTAAAAAAAGTATGAATTGGTCCGGGTCTATCTTATGACAAGTTTCCAACTAAAATATGGAATGTGGAATCTAGAGTCTTTAAACACCTATTTTAATTACCTATATCCAGATAATTTGTGTTAAAAGAAAAATTTAATAATAATATATCTGTATGCCATTTTATAGTTAAGCATGTGTTAAAATATTAAACAAGTAATTTCACAAACCAAACAGCTACATCTATAATTGTAAATTCAATACATTGTAGGAATAAGATTTAGAAGTACAGTGAGAAACAATAACCCTTACTCATTCATTCAATATTCATTCGACATTCATTTATTGAATGCCAGAGAAGAAGCTCGGTACTGAAGGTACGAGAATAATTAAAGACAAGGAACTCAGACTTCTCAGTGGAGTCCTCCCAATACTATAGAGGGGTCAGGGCAGATACTATATTTGTAAATCACATGTAAGAGGCCCAGACATTACTGCCTGGTTGGTCTAATTCCAAACTACCCATTACTCAACTAGTCTCGTTGTGCTAGGTGTGTGAACTTCATTTTGCAGTTGAAATATTGGGCTCTGTCAAAGGTATCCCCTCTAAGCAGCTCACAAGGTGCACATTCTAATCTTGATAGGCTTAAGGGGCGAAAAAGGGAAATTTTCCTTTCTG
The DNA here is from genome assembly GCA_039655065.1 of Glossophaga mutica. NCBI lineage: Eukaryota > Metazoa > Chordata > Mammalia > Chiroptera > Phyllostomidae > Glossophaga > Glossophaga mutica. Next base: position 198,776,969 of record CM077304.1, read on the forward strand.
TGATAAGGGAATAGCAAAGAAAACTCTCTGTAGGGAGCAGATGAAAATAACTCTACAGTCATGGAATGTAATATTAAATACACATATAAAGTAGCTTAAGCTTCCTTCTCTACCTTGCCAGCCCAGGAATGACAAAATGTAAGGTAGGAAATTGAGGGGCGGGTTGTATGCCAGGGACTAAGTCCCCTGAAAGCTGCAAGTGCTTTTCACCGAAGCTGATTCTTTGTAGCTGTTTTAGCTGATGCTAATAAAACTCCTTTCTGGCTAATAGGCCATCTGCTCCATTCCATTTCCTGGAGAGAGAGCACATACATTCTCCCCAAATCTAGTCTCGGCTAGCTCCAGGGAGATGATGGCTCTTCTAGAGCTGACAGTTTAAGCACACCCTCTGGCTCCGACATTTTTCTGCTTGTCTCCCAGAGAAGCATGGAGAGGTGTAGAGGAGTCGGTGAGAGGTCACTGCTTCATCTGGGGAGATCACTCATGAGCACGGGGACTCCCCAACATTGGGGAACGTGTGCAGCCCTGTCCCTCCAGGCATAGTGGGGTGGGAGGTAGTGAGGTGCCTGTTCTTGAAAGAGGAATGAGCTGGAGATGGTAACTTACAGAGAGGCTGTGGGTGGCACTCAAAAGTCAGACACCTTTGGCTTCAGCAAAGAACTTGAACATACCTGATACCATTTTTGCAGGGTTTTCCAAAATGAGTTCCATTGAGATTTTATACTAAAAAGACAGTGGTCACATCAATAAATGTTACAGGAGAAAAGGAAAGGGGGAAGGGACAAGCAAGGGGAGGAAAGAAGCCTTTGTGGTTAAAAATATTTGGGAAACACTGGGGTTGGCAGAACTTCTTAAAGCCTTTGAATTGTTTTTATGCACCAGAATGCTTTTAAAGAAATAATATTCAACATTTCCCTAATCTATTTAATCACTTTTTGCAAGTCATCTATAGAAGTTGGTATGCTGTTGGCTACGAGTGGGAATACTTAGCCAACAATGTCTTAGACAATATAGAACTTTAAATACCTCACATACCACACTGTACAGAGGAAGGCTTTCCTTATTTGTTCCAGGGACTCAAGGAGGTCACAGTGCTAGGTGTGAAGCTCAGTGATTCTGTTGGCCTTTCCCCACGGTGGAAGAAAACATCAAGCAGCATCAAGCATCACAGCAACCCTCCAAGAGCAGAAAAATATCTCCCCTCACTGGCTTCTCTCTCCTTTTACCTGGGAAGAAAATCTCCCCAGAGGCCACTAGCTGATGCCCCTTTCACACAACCACCCCTAACTGCAAAGGAAGCCGAGAAATTGGGTACTTCTGATTTTCTTAGCCTCTGTAGTAGGACATGAACAAGGAAATGAAAAGGAGATTGCAAATAACTGTTGGGCACTGAGCACCCAACCAGTGGCCACAGCATATGCACACAGGGTGGCCATCATGCGAAGATGAAGGCAGAGATTGAGGTGATGAAGCAGAAGTGAAGGAATGCCCCTGGTTGCCAGTGAACCACCAGGCACTAGATGAGAGAGATGGAACAGATTCTTCCTCACATCTCTCAGAAAGAGCCGACCCTGCCAGCATCTCGATCTTGGGCATCTAACCTCCAGAACAGTAAGACAATACATTTCTGTTTTTCTTTCTTTTTTATTATATTTTATTGATTATGATAATTACAGTTATCCCATTTTTCTCCCCTTTATTCCTCTCCACCCTGTACCCCTTTTTCTACCATCATTCCCCCACCTTAGTTCATGTCCATGGGTCATACATATAAGTTCTTTGACTTCTCCATTTTCCATACTATTCTTAACCTCCCCCTGTCTATTTTGCACCTACCATTTATGCTACTTATTCCCTGTACCTTTTTCTCCATTCTCCCTCTTCCACCTCCCCACTGATAACCCTCCATGTGATCTCCATTTCTGTGATTCTGTTCCTGTTCTAGCTGTTTGCTTAGTTTTTTTTTTTTTTTTTTTTTTTTAGGTTCGGTTGTTGATAGTTGTGAGTTTGTTGACATTTTACCATTTGTATTTTTTATCTTCCTTTTCTTAGATAAGTCCCTTTAGCATTTCATATAATAAGGACTTGGTGATGATGAACTCCTGTAACTTGACCTTATCTGGGAAGCACTTTATCTGCCCTTCCATTCTAAATGAAAGCTTTGCTGGATAGAGTAATCTTGGATGTAGGTCCTTGCCTTTCATGACTTTGAATACTTCTTTCCAGCCCCTTCTTGCCTGTAAGGTCTCCTTTGAGAAATCAGCTGAGAGTCTAATGGGAACTCTTTTGTAGATAACTCTCTCCTTTTCTCTTGCTGCTTTTAAAATTCTCTCCTTATCTTTAATCTTGGGTAATATAATTATGATGTACCTTAATACGTGCTTCCTTGGGTCCAACTTCTTCGGGACTTTCTGGGCTTCCTGGAATTCTTGGAAGTCTATTTCCTTTGCCAGATTGGGGAAGTTCTCCTTCATTATTTTTTCAAGTAAGTATTCAATTTCTTGCTGTTCCTCTTCTCCTTCTGGCACCCCTATGATTCAGATATTGGAACATTTAAAGATGTCCCGGAGTTCCCTAAACCTCTCCTCATTTTTTTGAATTTTTGTTTCTTCATTCTACTCTGGTTGAATGTTTATTTCTTCCTTCTGCTCCAAATGGTTGATTTGAGTCCCAGTTTCCTTCCAGTCACCGTTGGTTCCCTGTACATTTTCCTTCATTTCACTTTCCATAGCCTTCACTCTTTCTTCTATTTTGTGACCATCCTGGTTACCAGTGTTTTGAACTGTGCATCTGATAGGTTGGCTATCTCTTCATCACTTAGTTGTATTTTTTTTCTGGAGCTTTGATCTCTTCTTTCATTTAGGCCATATTTTTTGTATAGGTGTGCCTGTTACCTAGTAAGGGGAAGAGCCTTAGGTATTCACCAGGGTGGGGCAACTCACACTGTGTTGTGAAGTTGTATGTGGAGGAGGGGTCTGGGAGAGAACAATGTCGCTTGCTCAGCTCTCAGCCAGCTTTCAGTCACTTCCTCTACTACCCACAAGCAAATGGGCCCGTTCTGGTGCTGATTCCCGGATGGGTGGGCTTGTGTTTGCTCTAGGACTCTGTGGGTCTCTTCAACAAACTCTCCTATGAGACTGGGAGTTTCTCCTGCAGCCTCAACCCACACAGGTTTTTTCAGTCTGAGGTTTGGAGGCTTTATTTCCCCACACTGGAACCCTGGGTTGCACAGTCTGTATCACTCCCCAGTTGTTCCTCCTGCTTTATCTGTATGCAAATGTGAGACCACCCAATCTGCCAGCTGCCACCTTGCCCACCCCAGTCCTCCAGCCACTGCCTTGCCACAGATCTTCTCCACCCTGGCTGCTTGTCTCTGCCCCTCCTACCAGTCTGGATGAATGTTTCTTTTTTAACTCCTTAGTTGCCAGACTTCCATACAGTTTGATTTTTCTGGAAGTTCCGGTTATTTTTTGTTTTTAAATTTGTCATTGTCCTTCTTTTAGTTGTGCAAAGAGGTAAAGTGTATCTACCTATGCTTCCATCTTGGCCAGAAGTCCTAAATTTCTGTTTTTCAAGCTACCCAGTCTATGGTGCCTTGTTATAGCTGCCCTAGCAAACTAATGCAAGTCCCACCCTTCTAAACACACACACCTCTCTTCTGGGTGACCAGAGAGCCTCCTGTGTTTCAGGGCTCACTAGCATATGAGAACATTGAAAGAGCTCTTGCTGACATGCTGTAAGTGAGAGGAGGACCACACCCCTCATGTGAGCACCTCTCCTGCTACATGGCCAACAGTAACACACTGGCTACTGCAAAGAGAAGTCTCCACTTGATACTGACAGGACAGCAACTCCCACAATTCAGCCCTCGGGGCAAAGAATGCGTTCACCCAAGTGGATACAGGGGACTTACCCAGAGCACTTACTCAGTGTCCACTCATAGACTGCCCAAGAGAAGCCTGGAGGAGATCAGGAGACTTAAACCAACTCTGATCCACACATCACCCTGTGCTCAGACTCTTCATCACCACCTCGCTCATTTCACATCCTCTCCTTTCACTCCTCCAGATGCTTCAAAGAGGTCCGGCATTCCGGTTGTCTTGGGGAAGCTCCAATTCCAAGACAGTAATCTGGTCAGTGGAGTATTTTCTTTTTCATGAGATAATATGAGATTGGCCTGTGAAAATGCTGACATGCTGATTTGGGTTGACTCTCACTTATGCTGGACACGTGACTTATAATGCGTCACAGCACACCTGTGACCCTGAGCCACGTGTGTGGGCCCCATCTGTGGTTGCACCTGTGCGTGTTCTGACCAGGATACCATTTCCAGTCTACAGCACCCAAGGATGGTGGAGGTGATAGCAGGGGTCTTCTGTCCTGTGTGACCCCTGCTGCTGGCCAGCAGGGTGGCTATTCCAACCCCCACCCCATTCCCACGGGCTCTGCACCACCTGCCAGGCAGTCCTTCAGGTATGGCTGTGTCCATCTCTGAGGGTTTTCAAGACAATTACTCTGCAAGGCTAATGGGCCCTTCTGATCTGTGTCCTCACTTGACCTCACTGACATAGCACCTTGGGGCTAAGCTGTGCCAGAAGAGGAACAAACATTCCCTGCTCACTTGGGGCCCTCTTCTTACTCTTCCCACAGGACCCAGCCTCATCCTCTCCACTAGTGGTGGCTTCAGACAGCTTGCAATGGGCCACAGCAATGTGAGAAATAACAGCATCGCTACCTTTTCCTCATTGTCAGAGACAAAACAAGCCAGGGAGAGCACATTTAACAACAACGAGCACAAAGAGAGGGTTTCTGAATGTGAACAGGGAGAGCTGGGGCCTGGGTGCTCTATGAGCCTTCACTGGCACTGACTGGACAATAAACCAATACACGAATTTTGTAAGACATTTAAAATTTACTTGTTTATATAGTCAGGAGCCCAACAAAATATATTTTCCCAGGTCTCTGCACACCCTAGGCTGGCCCTGACCTCTGTGGAACAGTTGCCAAAGGGGTGGACATGATGTTTCTGTGCTGCTGGCTTTGGAGCCCAGAAGGGCCAACCATCCCCAAACAAAGTCCACCCACTAAGAAACTTACTGCTCATTAAATGTTCATCCAAAACTCCACCTTTTAAGTCCTACCACCCTGGGCAGCTCTGAAGTGGAGAAAGGTTCATTACCACCTCATTACCACCTCTTGAGCCATCCTGCTACTCAAGTCTTTCCAAAAATCCTATGCCAGAATCAAATTTATGTTTCATCCTAGGTCACATCACAAAAGATTCGAAAATATGAAATCCATTCTAAGGAGGAGCCTGCCAAATATATACACAAGCACACACACATACACACAACACACTTATACACGGGATGCTGAAGCAGGCCAACTTATGTCATTTAAACTGTACTTTTATACCAACTAAGAAATATTTTTTCATCATACAAAAATAACTCTCATTTTTTTTCTGTCAAAATGTCTCTTTATTAAGTTATGGTTAATGGTTTAAGAAGTAATTTGCACGGAAACAAGTCAGTGCGTTTTGCAGCTATCAAACAGAAGCACAAAGACGCTATCTTCAAGGTGTCGATGTCATTATCCTGAGGTCTGTCTTCCTTGTGGAACTGATAGGTGCAAGAAAGTAATTAAGTATCTCTTTTTCCTTGTGGTATTGTTGCCAAGTTCTCAACTTCCGAGGTGTCAGATCTGAGCCTCCGCCTTTATGTAAGAGGAGCAGTTACAAGGAGGCAGGCACAAAGGAAGGTGCTGCCACTTAGCACTTCGTAATGAATCTCTTTGTCCTTTTGTAGCTCTCAGAAGATAAAATGTGCCTGCTTCAGGAAGAGTGGCCAAATTGAGCTCATGTTTATTAATTAGCTCATTATATTTGTTGCAGGAAATAAGCTTGTTAAGGAAAAGATTTAGTCTTTTTATAGCCCAGAATTAACCTTTTTTGAAGTCAATTTTTATGGAGATCAGGCAAACAGTATTTCCATCAGATCACCAGAATTATAAAGGTATTTTATAAATCCAGTTGGGAAGGAAACTCAAAGACTGAGAATACAAACCATGTACAGTATTCATCTCTACTTCTAAACTGCTGCTGGCATTTGCATTGAATCTGAGATGACTCAAGACCAAGCTCCGAGATCATTTGCATAGCTGCACAAACCACAGCAGAATTAGAACATTGCTTCCAACACACACCACATTGTTGTTTTTGTATTTAGTTTGCCTGGAGCCACTAGAAGAGTTCATATCACAACATTCAGAGGTTCTTACACCTTTTCTTTGGGGACCAGTTTTCCCAGGAGTTCTTCCTCCTGCACACAGTCAGACACATCTGACAAACTGGCAAAGAAATTAAAGGACTTGAGATTTGGGAGGTCCTAACCCATGTTCTCTGTGGTGCAATCCCTTGCGCACTTGAAGTGCATACTCTCTGACAGCCCACCTGAGTCTGGGGCAAAAGAGAACAATGGTAAGTGGAGTCAGAAAGTCTCAAGTTCAAATCCACTATTTACGGAGCAAAGTGGCTTGGGCAGTTTCATAAGCTCCCAGTGAAATGAGGATAAAAAGATCTACCTTAAAAGGCAGTTATAAAGATTGAATGACATATTTGTATGTGAAAGGTGTAGAACTTGGTATTTAATAAATAGAAAGCACCCTCAAGATGCAAACTCTTTTGTCTTTGTGACTGTTTATCATCAGAACATGAAAGGAATGGAGTTGTCTCTTGTAGCCTTGAATTTGGCCGCCCTGAGATTTACAGCTTCTGTGGAAGCCATAAACTACCAGCTCTAAGGCAGGCTTGGTTATAAGGATACCTGTTCCTCCACCCTCCCTCCCTCCTCCCTTCAGCTTTTGGCTCTTCACTGAATAACACTGTATGAAGCATTTTTATGTGCCAAGTACTGGAAGATATAATTTAGAAAGTAAGAAAGGTATGAGATTATGCTATCATTATAGTAATAGCCACTTTTGTTTAGTGCTTACTATGTGCCAGGCAAAGCTTTATTTTTATTATCTCATTTATGATGATGAGATAATAATAACTCTTTGAGAAGGTTACTATTTTTATTCCAGATTTTACAGATAAGAAAACCGATGCTCAGAGAGACCAGGTAATAGGTGAAAATTTTATAAAAGGCAAAACATCAGGCTTCAAGCCTTTCAACTATGTGTTATTTTGGCCTCCCAAGAAGTTACTATAACATAACAAAGATGGCTAACTCTTTAATAATTAGGAAAAGGTAAATTAAACCAAAATGAATCTCATTTTATTACATATTATATAGCAAAAATTTAAAAGCAGGGTAAACCAAGCATTGGCAGGACTGTGGGGCATTGAAGGCCTATGAACTGCAGTTGGGAGTATAGACCGGCACCGCCACATAGGACAGCCGGCTGCTGCCCCTTGCTCATATGAAGAACACACAGACACTGTGGCCCAGCAGGCCTGTTCCTGGGAATCTGTCCCAAGAAATCCTCCCACATATCCATAAGGCAGAGTTTCTCAGTCTCAGCACTATTTACATTTGGGACCAAATAATTCTTCATTGTGGGGTTGTCCTATGTATCGCAGGATGTTTAGCCACTCCCATGGACCCCCCAGCCTCTACCCACTAGGTGCGAGTAGCATCCTCCCACAGTTATGACAACCAAACATGTCTCCAGACATTTCCAAAAGTCCCAGGAGGTGCCAAATCATCCCCAGGTGAGAACCACTGTCAGGAGAAGACATGCTTAAAGATGTTCACTGCAGGGCCATTTGTGGAAAGAGGAGCTGGGGCCACCCTATTGTCTGTCATTAGAAAAATGAACAGGTAAACTGTGAGGGATGCCCAGCATGGAAGAGTGTGTAGCTGTCAGATGCAATAAATTAAGTGTACACCATGGCAACACGAATGGTGCTTTAAAATTCAGTCCTGAGCAAAAGGAAAGAAATGATGAGACATAGAACACAATGTCATTTATGCAATTTAAAAATATATGTTCACATAACAACAAGACATTTTGCAAGAATACATCTGAACAAAAGGATGTACACTAGAACACATTGAAATGCTTGCTGGAGGGGTAGGAGCAGGGCACAGGGAGGTACAAAAGAAAGGAACAAAAAGAGATAAAGCAAGAGAGTGGCCTCACTTGGACTAATAATACAGGGTGTGAGGAATAGGATAAACTCTGCTCTTGAAAACAAAACAAAACAAAACAGCTACCATGTGCCTGGTATGGATAATAATGCCCCAGGCATTGAGGTAGGAACCACTTCAGGTGGGAGCGGCCAGGAAAGAAGTAGCAACTTCAGCTGACCCATGGAGGATGCTAACAAGCCCACATGAGGGCAGCAACATTTCAGAATGCTTAGTGGTGGGTTAGCGCCCATTGATCCCATTTACATACCTCATGGATGATGAGGAAACTCCAAAGTTCCTCATCGTGCATTCTGAAGTTCAGAGCAGTTAAGTACTTGTCTCGACTCCAAAGGCCATTCTGTTTGCATTACACAGAGAGCTGTTCTCTTTGGATCACAGATTTCTGGCCTGGGCTTATTTTTACATAGAATCCAAAATGCCTCAGGTTGGCAGGAGCTTCACATCCCTCTCCAGAAGTCCCAGTGAGTGCATTTCGTTATCTCTAGAACCTATGTCTCCTCTCCTTTCCCACCAGCACTACCCTGGTCTGAGCCACCAGAACTTCTTAGCAGGACAACAGCTTTCCATAGATATCTCTTCAGCCTTGTTCATCCACTTAGATCTATCTAGAACACTAATGTGATCAAGTGACTCCCCAGTGCTCTCAAATTGAGTCTAAATTTCTAAACATAGACTTCCAGGACTTTCATGGTTTGGCCTAAGGGCTTCCAAGACTTTCGTGATCTGGCCGAAAAATTAATGGGATTTGGTTAGCTGAACTTTTATTCCACACCCAGTGCTAAACATTCTATTATTCTTCATCTAGGAGAACTCACAAGTTTTTTTTTAATATGGCTAGTTGACCCCGTTAGCTACTAAGAATTATCCTGGTTTTATTGACTAACAAGGGGGAACAATGCCAGATTATTTAAAGTAAATAAAAACATAGAAAAAAACATTGGAGTAGGTGTCACTCACAGATTAATAGTAGTAGCATTTGTGGCTTCTGAAGAAAGCGTTAATTGGTCCATCAGTAAATAAACACTTCGTGTCTACTATATCCTAGATACCGAAAGGGAGCATAACTTAGGTCCTGCCTTCAGGGGTCTCGCGTGCTGCAGGGAGGCAGGTACTGTAACGCAGTGGGGTATTGGCTACAAACGGGAGTACAGGTTATGACGGGGAAGATGGAAAGAGCACAAGTCAAGAAAGGCTTCTTGAAGGAACGTAAGTCTAAACTAAGGTCAGAAAGTTGAACATCGAATCAAAGTGTTAGGTTTAAGGTATTGTGGGTTGGGGGGAGTCAGGGAAAGTCTTTAGAGGCAGAAGAAATGGCCAGCCCAGAGGCCTGGGAGGAGGGAGCAGGGCTTCCAGGGAAATGAGGCACTTTAAACAAAACTATGAAGCTACTTTTGATTATTGACCAGAAAACCATTGAGGTTGGGTTTGGCCATGTGACTGGCTTCAGCAATGAAACATTAGTGAATGTGACATAAGTATAGGCCTGAGATGTAGTTGTACACCTCTGCTTGGTTCTTGAGCACCAGTGAGAAACTATGAAAACCTGCTGCCCTTCAACCTGTTCCCTGGGACCAACACACGTGGAGCAGGCCTGAACATGACCTCCCACCAGGAGCTAAAATCAGTTGAGCCTGGCCTACATTAGCCATGCCACATACACCTGCAGACTCATGAACATGAGAATAAATGCTTATTCTTATAAATTTTCAGTGCATTTTGGGGAGGTTTGTTATACAGCATTGTTGTATCAACTGCTGACTATTTAGTTTTCTATGCTGAGTAATAAATTACTACCTTAGTGCTTAAAACAACACACATCTATTATCTCAGAGTTTCTGTGGATCAGAAATCCAGATACAGCTCAGATGGGATTCTTTGCTTGGTGTCTTACAAGGCAGTTAGTCAAAGTGTCAGACAAGGCTGGATTCTCATCACAAGCTTGACTGAGGAAAGGTCTATTTCCAAGCTTCCTCAGCTTGTTCACAGAATTAATTTCCCTGTGGCTGCAGGATTTCTTGCAGCTTGTTTCTTCAAAGCTAGCCACAGAAAAAGAAAGACTCTAGAGAAATCTACCAGCAAGATGTAACATTACTACAAGTGTTTTAAATATCATCACAAGTATTTTAATGTCATCATAGGAAGAGTGATATCCTATCCCCTTTACAAATGTCACAGTCCCACCCACAACCCAAGAAGAAGGGAGTATACAAGGGCACGAACACCAAGAAGCAGGGATCATCGGAGTCGACTTACAGTTTGGCCGTAACTGACCAATGTCAGTCATTATTATGCTCTTTCCTTCCAGGCCAATGATTCTGCCACGAATCAGTGAATAATGTAAGCCACTAGATGCCTTGTGTCTGCCTGCCTTTCTACAGTCACACCTCACACTCAGATTTCCATTGCTTGGGCCCAAAGGAAAGGAATTAGAGGTAGGAGAAGACGTATACATTTATGGGGTGTCTGTTAGAGATTTTAAAAATTGGGATTGTCATAGTTTGAGAGAACTTCAAAGATCATTCCATCTACAGCTCTGGGTTTATGGATGAGGAGATGAAGGCTAAGAAAGTTGATGTGCCATGGCCCAGACCGCTCAAATGTAGTTCGCGGCAGATATTCAGACGCGTGACCAATGCTCTTTCTGCTCCTCTGCAGGGGTCTCCCAGAAGTCCTCCGAGTTAGTTCAAGCATAATGATCACAAGGGACTCTTGGCAAAAACCTTCATTTCTGGACCCTTCTCCAGACCTGATAAATCTGAACCTCCAAAGTAGAGGAGCCCAAGAATTTGTAGTTTGACCAAGTCTCTCCAGATGATTCCAATTCAGCAAGTCCGGAAACCCCTGCTCTCATTTCATCTCTTTATTTGGCACAGAGCATCTGGTCTATGCCAAGTTCTGGGCCAGATGCTGGGGATACAGCCGTAATGAAGATAGACACAGACCTTATTCTCAGGATGATTGCCACCTAGAAAGGAAAAGAGACACTGACCAAGGAATTATAAATATGAAGAGTGTTGAGTAAAGTATAAAATACCAGGAGGGGTCAGAAAGGCAGCTAGCCTGATCTGGGGAACCTGAGGAAATTACATTAAGCCGGACCCTGCAAAAGGGCTATGAGAGTAGGAGACAGGGAGGTCAGGATAAGAGTATTTCAGGGGGGACACAGCAGATCCAAATGACCTCAGACAAGAGCACAAAATTAAGACTCCAGCAGGATGTGGGTGGTAACTTGAAAGAAGACAGCCAGACATGCCTCCCTACAGGCCTTCCATCTATAAAAGTCCCAGGAGGTAAGAAAGTCTGCACCCCAGGAAGCGGGCAGTCCCTGATGAGTGTCAGGGCTCACGGTTTGTAAACCTCTCCGATGCACTGATTTACAGTCAGCAGCAACACCATGACAGATGATGTTTTTATTTCAGATGTTCTTGGCGCTCTATTTGACACGGCCTTGGGGAGTTTAGCAAAGAAAAGCATTTGCTAAGATGTTTGGACTGAGGAGACACTGTCAAACAAAGAGAAGGAAGAAAGAAAAAATAGCCACAAGAGCAGCTGCAACTTAACAAAGTGAATGGCTGTGAGAGAAGGCAATTTTGTGTGGTCAGGACAGGGCAACAAAGACTTAAGGGATTTCTTTATGTGATGCTCTGAGCTCACACGCAGGAACTCTGGATCTGCTCACACAGATGGTTTCCTGCAAGAGAGATACAAGTGGTCTCTCGAGTGGGACAGACGAAGCAATTGCATTCCTGGTCAAACTGGGTGAAGAATTCTATGTCTGTCATTTCTCAGACTTCGTAGTCCTCAAGAAGAGATTTTTTTTTTCCAAACTAAGTGGGGCTTTGTCCACAGAAAAACATGGCACAGAGAGGTTTTTGGATTTAATGAGCAAATCCAAATTATTAGCAAAAGTTACCTAAGGTAGGACTGAGATAGGAAAAAGGTGGAGGGAGTGGAAGGGAAGGGGGAATTTTACTATTTATTTTATATAATTCATCATTGTTTAAATTTCATGAAAATACCATGTTATATAATTTAAATTTTTCAATTTGGAAAAAAAAGTGAAAACTTATTCACTAAAACCCAACCTAAGCAATTTATTCAATTGTTCAGAATTTACTTTGTGCTTCAAAGATACGTGTAATTAACTTAAATCTACATGTGCCCCCTCCGGATGAGCCTGGCTTCACATTTAAATGTAGTGGGAAGCCTAGTCCCAGAAGCCGCGATGATCAGTGGGATGCTGCAAGTTGGACAGAAGCATGGGATGGGGTGCAGGGCCAGGGCGCAGAGCAATCTCCCACTACCCACTTTGCCCTGTCTCTCCCAGAGCCCCCTTGTCAGCACGGCGCCCTGTCCTTACCCTCCTTTTAAATCTCCATCCTGCATTGCCTCGTTTCCTCAGCCACCCTTCCTTTCAGACCCCTTAGTTGTTTCTTTTTCCCATGGGCAGTTGAAGTTGACTTGCTGTTCTGCACCTCCCACCCACTACCACAACCACATCACACAGGCCAGGGGCCGGAGCAACAAGCGCACAGGCCCCCACAGAACGCAGGACCTGGAGAGAAAGGCTGCCATGAATCCAACACTGAAGTGTGTTTGTCCCTGTCACGTAGGATCCTGGACATCTGGGAAATCCCAAGATTAAAAAACAAAGATTTTAAACATAATTTAGAAAAAAAGGGCTCTTGCTTTCAAAAAAGCCTTGCATTTTGAAGAGAGAGATAAGACATGAACATAATCATTTTAAGGCAACATGGTATGTAGAAAATGCTACAAGAGAGAAACAAAGGAAGAGGAATAAGAAATCAGATGAATTTTTTAGTAGTCTTCTGCATTTGAATGGATGCCCAGCACCACTGAGGACAGGTCTGGGACCCCTGAGAAACCAGGGAGCAAAAGTGTTGCGAGGGTCGTTGTGAGTTTGTCCCACAACAATGAATGGATTTTTACATTCCCCCCGACCTGTTGAGAGGTTGGATGTGTTAGGCAGAAAGAAACCCTATTTCCACAGTTGCTGCATTTTTGTGAAATGTTTTCCCACAGGATGCAATGCTTAATTAATACTTAATATAGCTGACTGCCATGGTTAATATGTGGCTAGGGTTAAGTAGGGTTCTGTGGGTCATTTAGGAAGCATTTTGGTGTGGTTCTGGAGTGTATAACACTAGAAGGAGTAAACAAACCCCTTTGAATGTTTGATGAAAACTGTGGGCCTTCTGCCCAGAAAAATGAGTGCACAAGCCAACAAAATTTTGCCTATAAGTTTAGAGATAGTGAACCTCTGTGTCCCATCTATTGACTTCCCAGGAGTCCAGGGCGCAATGGGCTTCAGACTCAGACATATATCTGAATCCTGGCTCTCCCGCCTCCAGGGAAGGAACTTGGACAACCTCTCTGATTTTGAGAAGTCTCCTCTACAAACTCAAGGTGGTTACAGACCCCAGAGTTGTTGTAAGGACAAATTAAAATGAAACTGATGTGTAAAGCGCTGACACATACATAGTAAGGAATCAGCAAATGCAAGTTTCTATGCAATGACTGTATTATTGAATTCAAGAAATGTATTCTTGAATTTCAAGTAACTGACTTAACAATCTCACTTACAAATTATAAAAATAAAAAAGAAATTCAATTTCACTAAGACTAAGAAGTTTCAAACTCCCATCTTAAATGTACACACCACTTGAATCATGCTGAAAGTACAAACTAAATCCAGTATAAGGGGATGCATTTTATGTAAGGTATAAATTAATGAGGACTTGCATAAATCAAAACTTGCATACCTCACCACTAATTTTCCCATTGGAAAAGAATATGAAGTATAAAGTTGCTCACACATAAATCTACAACCACTGTAGCATATTTTGCTTTAATGCAGTCTTTTATTTCTTCATCATTATCTATAATATTTCATAAAGTGCTCTCTCTGAAATTAACAGCACAGCGTATCATAGCATGTATTTGTTTCCATAGTGTTTTATCACACCTACCCTTTTTATTCAGTTACTGGTTTTCAGGCATATTTTTAGAACTATCACCAGTACCAGTACCACCCATTAATGAGTATATGTATGAGACTATCTCATTATTCCAAAAAAGCACTCAGTTATACTAACAGCAAATATTCAGATAAAGGCACAACGGTAACCACAGCCCCTTGCAGAAGTCCCAGTTCTGACGAAGCCTGGGGGGACCGCCCACCTACAGAGCTGAAGCGGGACCACCATGAAGCAAAATGGCAACGCGGCTACCATCTCCCTCAAGCTGCCATTTTAGCTTAGAAATTACACAATTCTTGATGCTTTTATTTGAAATATTTGTATTATTTAGTTTGTACATAGGTAAGACTTTATTACTATTTCAGAGACATGCTTTTCTATGTACATAAAATGTGAGTATGCGGAACCTGAAATAAGAACAAAGGAAATAGAACCTTACAGCCTAACTCACAGCTTTAGTGAGTGAGTCTATCAGCAGCAAAACTGTATCTCTTATGCCTGCTGGCTCTGATACCCCAGGCATTCTCTGCATTGGCATTTAAAAGTAAAATCCACCCTGGTTCATGTGGCTCAGTGGATTGAATGCCAGCCTGTGAACCAACAGGTCACCAGTTCGATTCCCAGTCAGGGAGCATGCCTGGGTTTCGGGCCAGGTCTCCAGTAGGGGCCTCGTGAGAGGCAACTACACATTGATGTTTCTCTTCCTCTCTTTCTCCCTGCCATCCCCTCTCAAAAAATAAATAAATAAAACCTTTAAAAAAAGGTAAAAACCAAGAGATGGTTCCAGTTGCACAGCAGAAGAAATGGTTTCTGACCTTATTTCACAGGGAGAACATTAGTGCTTAGAATCCTGAGAATCTACAACTCATGCCCCTATGCAGAGACAGCTGGAATACTTCCATAAGGGTCAGCTTTGTAGTAAACAAGGTTCAGCTGAGGAAGGGGAAGATGAAGCAGGAGAAGAGTGGTTGGCAGAAGAAAGAAATATGCTTGAAGAGTTCCCCAGTAGTGTGTCTACAACTTCTGTCTGGCCAAGGCAAACTAAAACACTTACAATAGGGTATTGAAGGGTTGTATCACTGTCAATTTCCTGATTATGATATTGCTCTACAGGTATGCAGTATGTTATTTACCATTGAGGGATACTAGGTAAAGAGTATGAGGAGGAATTCTCTGTATTATTTCTTACAACTGCATGTGAATCTACAATTATCTAAAAAAAAAAAAAAAAGAATTGGTATTGAAGTGAAGAAGCTAATCAGCTATTTGGTCGAGGATTTAGCTACAAGGATGTCCATCACAGTGCTGTTTATATTAGCAAAATATTTCACAAACTGCCTAAATCTCTACTGACAAGGTAATTGTTCATTATAAAAAACTGTCATGTGCCTGGCTGGTGTAGCTCAGTGGATTGAGCGCGGACCTGCGAACTAAAGGATCACGGTTCAATTCCTAGTCAGGGCACATGCCTGGGTTGCAGGACAGTTCCCAAGACAGTTCTCAGCAGGGGACCCACGAAAAGCAACCATACATTGATATTTCTCTCCATCTCTCCTTCCCTTCCCCTCTAAAGATAAATAAAATCTTTAATAAAAAAAAAACTGTCATGTGTATTAATATATACAAAAGACTCTATGCAACCATTAAAATGGCTTTATAGGAAAGCATATACAATTTAAGAAAATGTTCACAATATGTTTTCACAGAATCAGATTATAAAACAGTATGACCTTAGTTTTGTAAATTATAAGAAAGGACTGACAGGATAAAAACCCATCATGTTGGCAATGGGTGAGGAATGATTTTTCTCTTTTCTGCTTTGCACTTGCTAGAATTTCTTCCATGAAGACAATTCTCTTGTGTACAGATAGTTACTAAGCCCCTGTGGTATATGAGATGCTGTAGGAGGCCATGGCAAGTAAGACACAGGTGGGCCCCTACCTTCCTGGAGCTTCCTGGCTCAGACAGGTGGATACAACCAAACTTCACCTCTGAGAAGTCATGTCCTGGATCCAATTAGCCTCTTTCAGAAGGCTTTCAGTCCACAGAGCCTGGCCTCTCAGTGACTGAACCATGATCTTTGACCTAGGCTCCAATCTCTGTACATAGTTTCATCTTCTTAGAAGATGAGGGAAATGGAGACTAGGCATTTCTAAAGTATTTCATGGGCTTTGCTTGCACGGCATCATGGAGCCCTACCACAACCAGAGGAAGGAGAGTTTTTCATGAGCATTTTACAGAGGAGTGAAACAGAAACAGAGTAACTCGACAATTTGCCCATGGACATAGAGCTCATACGAGAACCATCATTCAAACTCAGGCCTGACTCCAAAGTTCATGCTCTTTCTATACATATAAGCTACCTTCCCATTTATCTGTCAGAAGGTCTCCCATCAGAGCCGTCTCTTTGGTTTCCATCTAAGCCTTCGCACTTGTGTTTGGACACATTTATACCTCTGGGAAGCCAAACTCCAGACCTAAAGATTCAGACCCCCTGGGAAGAACCATTGAGATTGGAGGTGGAACTCAGGCAAAAGGGGTTTAAACTGATTGGCTGCCAGCAGCTGGAGATACTGAATAGCGGCTTCAGAAGCAAGGTCAGGAAGCAGCCTCCCACCCCAGCCGCTCCCAAGGCTACATGCACCAAATGGCATCAGGAACAGTTTGTAAACCCCTTCTCTGCTCAGGAAAAGAGCTTCAAATACTTTTGCTTCTCTGACACTGCTCACCTAAAGGTTCCTTTTTACCTCTTAGGATTCAAGAGGTCCTCGCCAGAGTGTTCGTTGCAAACCTCTCTGGGAAGAATTGTGCTGTCTGCCCTGATCTTTTATCTCCTATACTTACTACCAGTCTTGACAAATGAAAACCCTCAGCAAAGCCCTGTGTGAAAGTCCAGAAGCCAGTACATAGAGCAATACTAAACCCACAAAAATCAATTCAGTGGACAAAAGTAAAATGCAGAACAATACATAAAGTATAATCCTATTTGTAGTTAAAGATAAAATATTTTTGTTAACGTATAAACATGTTTGTCTTTCTAAAACGCACTATGAAAAGCTTCAAACATCACAAAATAGAATAATACACTTGACCCCTCCTCACCTACCTCGAGTGATGCTGAGACTAACTAATCAGTGAGCTCAGGTGTTGTCAGACTGACTCATCCATCCTGAAGTTCTGAATTTGCCTTGAACTCAGTGGTTTTACCACCCATTGAGGCACTTGGGTGGTCACATGATGACCACCCAGGATAAGCTTAATGATCCACTGATTAATGGTTTTAGAATTCCTTCTGCATTTTAGCTGAAACCCCTTCCATAAGAAACTTTTCCTCAACAATGGTTGACTTCAAGTACAGTGCATACGAGGATAGCAGGATAAATGCTGGATTCGTTTCTCTTTACTCATTATTTACTGTTACAGATTAATGAGTTGGTGCCCTAGCAACCTTCAATGGTGACCCATGAGTCTTAGTTTTATTTTATTTTTAGTGTCACTATGAGTCCACGGATTTGATCATAATTTATGTATTTATTCAACTATAGTCTTACAATCATTCTTTCAATGAGATATATATGCAAAAAATACAGAAGTCATGTTGCATCCGCCGACGCGAGAAACAGATGTTCGGGAACTTTCAGGATTCAGAGATGTTACTTTTATTGGCCAAAAGTTTTAACCTGCGCAGGGGCGGACTCCCAGAGTGTCCGGAGACACAATGCTCAGAAGAGCTACAGACGAGAGCCGCGCTTAACGCTTATAGATAAGCCTTTTTATAGACGCAAGCAAGCAAGCATTTCACAGAAGCAGATGTGGCTGTTAGCTATTGGCTATCTTTTAGCACGTGGGATCTATGCGTTGCAGGGTTTGGGGAATGGGAAATTTAAACCCAAACATCTCCTTAAATGGTAATCCGCCTCAAGTTCTTTGTTCTCTGTCCTTGGAGAGCCAAATCTCACAGGGACAGTCCTTTAGCTATTTTCCTGGTTCCAACAGTCAATGAAGTAAAAATCATACCAATCCCTCTTCCCAGAGGTGATCATACAGAATCCTTACAGTAAAGTTCTCATCACTAAGGCTAATATGAGTGAATCTGTTTCCTGCAATTTAGGAAGCTTGGGAGAACCACTCTCTTTAAGAGACAAAGTCTATTTTTTTTAAACAACCTCCATACTGTTTTCCACAGTGGCTGTACCAATTTTCAATCTCACCAACAGTGCACAAGGGTTCCCTTTCCTCCACTTCTTGGCCAACACTTGCTGTTTGTTAATTTATAGATAGCCATTCTGACAGGTGTGAGGTGATAGCTCATTGAGGTTTTCATTTGCATTTCTCTGATGATTAAGTGACATTGAGCATTTTTTCACATGTCTATTGGCCACACATATGTCCTCTTTGGAGAAGTGTCTATTCAGGTGCTCTGCCCATTTTTAAATTGGATTGTTTATTTTCTTGATGTTGAGTTGTGTGAGTTCTTTATAAATTTTGGATATTAACCCCTTATAGGATGTATCATTGGTGAATATCTTCTCCCATTCAGGAGGGCTATGTTATGACCCAACAATTCTACTTCTGGGTATATATCCAAAGAAATCCAAAACACTAATTCAAAAAGAAAAGTGGAAGGACCGTCACAGGCATAGGAAGGGGCATGTGCAAACACACAGAGGCTTGTTTCGCACCTGCCATGCAGGGAGTTCAAGGACAGTGGAAGAGGATACATTGCAGAGAAAGGCTAGGGCCAGATCACCTAGGGCCTCATAATCCTCCATGCTAAGGAACTTGAACTTTAATGTTGAAGAGGAGTCACTGGACAGTTTTTAAGCGAAGAGTGACTTGACAAACTTTGCATTTTAGCAAAAAGCACAATGGCTTTCCTGAGAAGCACGATGACAGGAACAAGGCTGGACATAAGGAGACCAGGTAAGAGGATGCCGTAATCAATTAGGCAGGCAGCTTAGAGCCCCTTCTTCTGCTTCTTCCCACTGCAATCTGAGAGAAAGCACCAGCATTCCTGAAAATAGTATGCTGAGAGTCTGAAAGCTCTTATTTTATTCATCCAGCAATATTCTTTTTAAAACATGTTTATTGAGCATCTATTATCTTCTGTAGCTGCAATACAGTAGCCACTAGCTACATGTGACTATTCAGCCCTAGAAATGTAGGTAGTCTGAACTGAGATGTGCTGTAAATATAAAATATACACCAAATATTAAAAACTTAGTAAAAAAAAGAAAAATATAAAATCTCACTTTGATAATTTTTACATTGATTACACGTTGAAATACAGTCATACTTTGGTGCCCATCAGCTACAGAACTCATCAAACCTAGTACTCATCACCTTTTGACAAGAAAAATGTTGCAGCACTTGGTGCTTGTTCACCACCTGTCGCACTTGCTAGAACTTGTATGAGTCATGATGCCACCCCACAAGAGAAAACACTTCTTCATCAATTGTCACTTGTTCATCACTTATTGGAATGAATTAATGACCAGTACTGAGGTAGCACTGTATTTTAAATATATTGGGTTAATAAAATATACTATAAAAGTTACTATCACCTATTTCTTTTTACTTTTTTTTTCAAATGTGTCTGCTAGAAAATATTAAATTATATGTGTGGCTCATATTCATGGGTTGCATTTTAAGTCTATTGGACAGAGCTGTTCTTGGCACTAGTCTCAGCACCAAGAATACGGTGGAGTGCAAAACCAAGTTCTGGCCCTCAGGAGAGCTTACATTCCAGTGAATGCAATCACAAGTCAATCTCAAAAAAAATTGAAATAAGCATATTGTTTATCATCTGTATAGCCAGTCCCTTTAACAGGAAGAAGTGTCATACAACATGGGTACCAGAGCTTGTTACTGTGATCACATCAGTACCAGGGAGCTGTACAGAGTCCCTCCTCACTCATGGATACTGTCTTTGCACCCAGTGAAGTCTAAAGGACATTGCAGCCCCTGTACAAAGGCCTTACAGCTGTCCCTCTAGACATGTGTTGGGATTACTAATAACTGAGCCATCCCATGACCCACGAAGTAGAGGCCACAATGTCCAAAGAACCTGTAGGGTCAATGCCACATACATGTAATAAATTGTGGCTATAACAGCAAAAAAAAATCATTCATCACATGAAATCAGTGCCACTAATTGGATTATTATTGCTATTATAATTCTGTTTCTATTTGGTTTTGCTAAATTGTTTTAGTTTTATAGTAGTACAACAACTAAAATTATGAGGAACTTGTAATAGGTTTTCTGTTTGAACATATGTAAGTAATATTATAATAAGGCTAATTTCATTAAACAATGGAGATAGACTGTAATATTTTTCCCTGAAAGGAGTCCTTACCTTACTCAAGTTTTAGAACTCCTGCCCTAGGTCACGGCGCCCATCCTGCTCACTGCACCACCCCCTGCCCTCCATCCATTCCCTCCCAAAACCCAGGGGCTTCCGGTAGCCTGCAATTTGCTGCTTGTCAGCAGCACCTGAACAGCCTCTGTGAACAACTGCCCCTTTCCTTTCCCTGGCCCTGAAAACAGCCATGATACTTCAGGGGCCTGTCAACAAGGCAGTCACGGCTCTCAGGGAGAGAAATACACACCCAGGAGCAATATTCAAAACCATTCAGCACTAGGGATGCCACGGCACCACCCAATCAAAATGATGCTACCCGTAACAATCGAGCCCAGCCCTACCACTAAATGCTACTCTGCGTGTCCCACCACCTCCCCACCCACCCCCAGCCCTGACTCCTCAGGTGGGCAGGGCTCCCTAGAGCTCCCAATTGTCTGGTCTGCCACCAGACTCCTCAGTTCTCTGCAGGGCTGCTCTTTCACCCCTGTCTCACCCCCATTTATGATTCCTGCTACATTTGGAGACAGCACAGCATAACAGTTAAAATGATTACCTCTGGAGCCAGACAATCTGAGTTTGAAGCTGAGCTCCCATAACTAGCTGAGGTGGACATGGGCAGTCTCTTTTCCTCCATTTCCTTTTCTGTAAACTAGGGATAATTATTAAATTTTCAGTGGAATTTATATTACATATAAAGAAAGGAGTTGAACAATGCTTAACACTCATTAATGGTTACTATCAAGACACCAACGATCTCTCTCCCTTCCACGGTGGAAATAAGATGTGGACCTGCAAGGCCCAAACCCTGAAGAAACTCCCACCCTCCCTGACTATAGCTTAGCATCCCCAGCTGCCTTCAATTTGGGGAGACTCCATCTCCAGGGAGTTGGTCCATACAGGCTCCTCCTACCTACAGCCACCATGGGGTTATTAGCAGATAAATAGACTTGGAAGCTGCCACAGCAGGAGAAGCATTTGGCAGTGAAATGAGAGAATTGCTTTGGCACAAGTCAATATATCACCTGCAAATCCATGCATTGCCGTCCTATTAATAAAATTCTAGAATTCCACAGCTTAATTTCAAAGGAGAGGGTACATGAGGTATTTCTAGGCATGAATTTTTCAGTCACTTTGTAAACAGCATATTGACATTCTTAGAATGCAAGAAGTAAAAGTCACACTAACGCACCCACTTGCCTCCTTGTTTATCATGTCCAGTGCAGTGGTTTTTACACTTTGGTGGTTATCAAAATCACATGGGAAACAATGAAAATTCCAAAGTCCCAGGTCCTACTCCAATGAGCCCAGGCCTTGGTGAGTTTTTTTCGTTAGCTCCTCAGATATTTCCCTGTAGCCACCAGAATGTCAGAACCACTGGCTGTAAAGCAAAGATAGCTACACAAGGGTCACCAGCCCATTCCCATGCTATAATCCAATACTTCAAGATGCCTTAACTGAATACCACTAATGCACAAGCTCATTTTTTCAATGCTTTAATTAATAAGATTAATAAAGACATAAAAATACTAATCTTGTTTAACTAATGCTGTCTACACATACCCTGGCATTTTGAAAAGGTATTTGCATAAGTTTATTTTAGACTTGGGGATTCTTATAGCTTTCACACTGTCTCACTATTACTGAAAGAATGCTTTAAAATTATGATGTGAAGACATTTAATTAACTTTTAATTGAAATGGCTCCAGGAAGAAAATTATAAATAGTTCATTTGTCTTCACTGTGTTTTCCTAAGACAAAGAATTGATGAACAAGAAAGCTCACTAAAACTCTGAGCAGAGAAGAGTCCCCAAAAGCAGAAATGCAAGACTTTCCAGAAAAATGATCTAGTGCAGTCATTCCCAAAAAGTGAGTCCAGAGTTCTGGGAATGAATTATTTGGGTCCTAGTAAACTTCTTCTGAATACCAGAAGTGACCACTATAATACACTCTCAGATGCTGCAACTGATTTGGGTTAGGAAGTTGCCAAGAATAGATCTTAATATTACAGGCCATTAGGCAAAATCAAGAATATGATATAGGTACTTAGATACAAGAGAAAAGACCAATTTCTGAAACTATTCTATTGATAAAATTAAAAATATAATAACCATAACTGAGTGCTTTTTTTGTAATACAGGCATACAAATGAGAAGATTGAAACTCTTTTTTAGGGGGATAACACTTTGCTTAATTGGGGTTCAAAGTTAATCTTCCATATTATTGTGGCAGAAATATCTCCTGAAAGGAATCATCAAGACACAGCATCCCAAAAGTCACAGACTGACAGCTGGAGGGGACTAACAGAGCAATTGTTCCCGCTCTGACAGGGAAAGTGAGATTTCTGAGAACACCTGCACTGATCTCACAGCCACAGAGCAAAGAGAGTCCCAGTCCTATGACTTTCAGTTGTACTGTGGCTCTTTACAAGGCTTGTTTTTCTGCTGGAAGAGCTGACTCCGGGACATATTCATCATGGGAAATGTAGTAGGTGACTTCTAGCATTAAAAAATCACATCCAGAAAAGCCTTTTTTAAGGGGCCATATTCTGTTTGTTAATAAAATGACAGAAGTGACTGTGCATGACTTTGGCCACTAAGGCATGGCTGCTCATTATTGCCACATCGTTCTTGTTTGTGCACATGACTGTCACTGCTGGATTGGAAACATCTTTTTTTAAAAAGATTTTGTTCATTTTATTTTTAGACAGAGGGGAGGGGAGGGAGAAAGAGAGGGAGAGAAACGTCAATGTGTGATTGCCTCTTGCACACCCCTAACCAGGGACCCAGTCGGCAACCCAGGCATGGGCCCTGACTAGAAATCAAACCAGTGACCCTTTGGTTTGCAGGCCAGTGCTCAATCCACTGAGCCACACCAGCCAGGACTAGATTGTAAGCATCTTGATGACAAGGGGTATCTTATTCATCTTTCTGTCCTCAGTGCTTGGCATATATGAAAGATCAATAAATGTTTGGTTAATTAATCAACTATTAAGTAGCTAATGCCTCATCTTCCACAAAAAATCTTTTCCACTCCTTCAGGTTAATGAAGTGCTGGTCAGATCATTGCTCCTTGCTTAAAATTATTCAATGGCCTATACTGTACTTAGAATAAAATCCACACTCCTCATCCTGGTCTACAAGGCCCTTCTGGTCTGGCCACTGCCTAGTTTTCACTCTCTCCCATTCCAGCCACACTGATTCTTTTTCCATTCACCAGGTGCCCCAGCTTCACTCCTGCTCCAGCGGTTTTGCAAAGTCTGCTCCCTTCACTTACGACTCTCCCCTGCCCAATCATGACACACCTTTCCTCGTGTTCCCCACCCCCACCCTGCACCACTATTATTTATCACTACCCATATTTTCTCATTTATTGATGTGTCCTCATTTGTACATATGTGAGCTCCAGGAAAGAAGAGGCCTTTGCTGTCTCGTTCACCACCACCATACCTAGCCCCTCAGTCAATGTCTGACACGTAGAACAGACTTGAAATTGTTCGCTGAATAAATAAATTGATTCTTCCAGGATTCCTCAACCTTTTTTCCAACTATACTCATTTAATACAACAAATATTTGTTGAATAAATGAATTAAGACTGAATTTCTTCCTCTTACTCCAGGGTGGGATTTTTGGCTTGAATGAAATGTAGTAATTGGTTAGAAACATGGGTGTAAAGACACGGTAGGAAAATCAGAAAGAAACAAAGACAAAACTAATGACACTATTGTGCATAAAGTAAGGTCGCCTAGCTTTCCAATTTGTTTCCATTTTAGCTTATGTCCCTTTAAACCGATGCCCCCCCCCCCCAAATTACAGCCTCTGACTGGCTAGCACATAAATTTCTGACTTTAAAACCACTTTATTTCAAGCTTGATGAATAGCTTTTGTCACGAAGTAGAGTAATTAAGGTGTGGTATTGGCCTTCACCAGGCTAAGCTGACATTGCTTTCTTTTCATTGTTTTGTTACCTGCCTGTTGGATTTGG
The DNA here is from genome assembly GCA_039655065.1 of Glossophaga mutica. NCBI lineage: Eukaryota > Metazoa > Chordata > Mammalia > Chiroptera > Phyllostomidae > Glossophaga > Glossophaga mutica. The sequence goes on from CM077304.1 coordinate 198,801,468, forward strand.
CAGAGCTCATAGAAAGGCTCGAGGCTGAGTTATGTACATTCTCTCCTGGCAGGAGCTTTGTCAGGAAAATATATCACAGCCCTCTACCCAGCTGCCTCTGTTTTCCAAGACCCATGACAGACATGCCCAGCACATGCCTCCAAGCTCCTCTCTTCGTCTCCAGTGGCCACTCTGTCACTGGTACAGTTTGCTGCCTAAGTGAAATGGATGGGCTAGTCCCTATTGGAGATATTCGTGCTTAGTCTTACTCTCCACAAGTGGTGTTTTATTAATAATTCAATATAAGTTTTAAGACAAATGCTTCAGACTACTAGAACTGCCATCTTGTAAAGGAGTAAAGAAAAGCTAAGGAGCTCAACGCACCTTGCAAAGCACAGTCTGCATAGTGCATCCAAGAAATAGAGAGACGGAAAATCAAAGGGAATCACGGGTTGTCACACCCAGATCCTAACTTAAGTATTCAACCATATCATTTTATGGATAGTGAAGCTGAGTCCCAGAGAGATGAAGTTACTTTGTAATAATGCCACAGCTAGCCAGTGGTAAAAGACTATGTATATTCTTACTTGTTCATCTGAATGTGAAGAAGACCAAGGTTTAACTACCTGTATCCAGCCAGATAGAAGAGTCCCACCTAGGACTAGTTTTGCTTCTCTGTTGGGTCCATCAAATCAAATAATTCCTTCAGTTCTAACCAACTGTATCATGATTCAGGACAGGAATAACACTGGAAAAATCTGTATTGACAATTATGCTTTAGGCGTCAGGCCTATCTTTGTACACTGAGTTTCGCAACCAGTATCTCCCTTAAGATATCTTAAAAGGATCCTTTACCAACATCAGAATATCTTAGCAGGAAGGGGCTAAGAGGGTCATCCTGCTCGAAATTAATCGAGGACATGTCACCTACATGAGACCTTTGTGCGTCTTGAGGCCTCTGGATTGGAGCCAGGTGAGAGGAAATCACTCGACATGCACGTGAGCATCTGCCTCAGAGGTGGCAGTGAGAGCCAGATGAAACCTCGGCTGACAGCTGTCTCCCCACTTCCTCTTTCATTCTTTACTGTAGAGGGACAGGGAATGAAAGAGCATACCACACCCCCTTCTCCACTGCAAGTCCGAGTTTGTGTCCTTAGCAGGTGAAGAGGAACAAGCTTGATGGTGAATTAGCCAATAAACTCTGGCTTTATATTGGCCTTGACTTGTTCATATCTGACTATGAAATTGTCCTAATGCCTAAAAATGACTATAAAGCAATGGGTGCCACCAGAGATGTTGCCAAGAAATGCAAGAGAACCAGTAATGTTTCAGAAATTACTACTGGGTTGGCCAAAAAGTCTGTTTAGTTTTTTCTGCAAAATAAAATACGCATTTTTCATTTTCATCAAAAACTTTATCGATCTGGATACTTCGAGTATTTCAGTGATCTCCCACTATTGGTTCTAGTGGGTAGAGAGGCCGGGGGTGCTGCCAAACATCTTCCAATGCATAAGACAGACCCACAGCGAAGAACTATTTGGCCAAAACATCATTTGTACCAAGAAATTTCACAAACCATTTCTGACATGTTCGATCAGTCACACAGCACCTTCTCCATACAATGAACAAATCTTTTTTTTCCATTTCAGTTGCATTTTTACCTTTCTTGAAATAATAAAGCATAATATGCTAAAATGTTGCAGATTTTCTTCCATCTTCAATATTAAAATGGCTACAAAAATTCACCAATTTTTATTTTTTTAATGCACACTGACATGACAGCTGTCACAATACAATTTAACAAAATTGTTTAGAATGAAACAATTGTCTATAACTTCTTAAAGTTATAGCACTAAGCACTACTAGAACCATCTTATCAAATGAACTTTTTGGCCAACCTAATACTTAAGTATGGGTGGAATTCAGGAAGTGTCAGTGTGGAAAGACTAAAAAGATAGACAGAGGAAAAGTATGAAGCTCATAAAGAATGTACTCTACTCTGTAAATAGCTTGGACTGTACCCTACAGATATTCATGAATACTTAAAGCATCTTTCTTAAATAAATGACATCAGCTTTACCTACAAATCAACGCATATCTATTATGGACCTACAAGATGCCAGGTTCTACTCTAGGAACTGGGGATATATCAATGGGGGGAAAAACACAAAAAAACAGACAAGCCTGCCCTTGAGAAGTTCACATTCTAGTTGGAGAGAGGTAACAGATAATAAACATAACAGGTAAGTGTTTAATGTCTAGTATGTTAGAAACTGATTAAGTGTTATGGGAAAAAAATGGGGCAGGGTACAATGGATTGGAAGTGCTAAAGCAGACAGAATGATGGGGTCAGATTTCATCATTAAATTAGGGGGCTAGTGAGGCAACACTGAGAAGGTGGCATTTCACCAAATACTCAAAGGAGGCGAAGGAGTTGTCTAAAAAAAAAAAAAAACCCAAAATTCAACCAAGTAAATTTGAAGCTCTGATTGGCTTTATTAAGCAATTCATGAACTGGGCAGCATCTCATATAGCACCTAGGAGGGCACTCAGAGGGGTTGTACAAAATATAAGGGTCTTATAGGAAGAAGGGTGAGGCAAGGGAGCTATTAACAAAAGAAAAGATTATTCTTGAGCTAAGACATCTTTTCTTTGGAGTAAGAGAATGAGATTAGTTCTTATCATGTCAACTGTCTTTTCTTTCTATGGGTGATGGAGGGGGGCCACACAATAGATTGCCTTTGATCAGAAAATTTCAGACTAGTTAATAAAGATTATGTGTCTGGGAGAGGTTGAAACTACAATTAGATCAGGTATTAAATCTAAGTTTGGTATCATGGGCTTTTAGCAAGCAATAGTGAGGCCATTTGGGGCCTGTAGATTTCTGTAACAGAATTAAATTAGGAGACATCTGAAGGAAAAGCATTCATGGCAGAAGAGATGGTCAGTTCAAAGGCCACAAGGCAGGACGCTGCCCAGTGAATTTTAAAAATTGCATGGAGGCTAGTGTGGCTGGACCAGAGTGAGAGGAGAAAAATAAAAGCAAGAGTCAGAAAGGTCCAGGTCAGGTAGGGTCTCAAAGGCCCCTGAAGGACTTTGACTTTTATTCTCAATGGCCTAGTGAGACACTTTAGGATTTATAAATGCACTAGGGAAACATAGGAGAATATCTTGATCAGAATTCTTTTTTAAAGAATCACTCTGGTCAGAGAAAGATAAATAAGTACAATCTCACTTGTATGTGGAATCTAATGAACAAAATTAAGTGATGAACAAAATAGAAACAGAGGTAAGGATAAATGGAACAGAGAGTAGTCAGAGAAGAAGAGGGTGGGGAACTGGATGAAAGAAGGTAAATGGATTAGCCAAAGAACATACATGCATAACCCATAGACACAGACAACTGTGTGGTAATGGCCAAAGGGGTGGGGCAGGGGCTTGGTGGAGGCAGGCAAAGCTGGGGTGGGAAGGGGAGGTAAATGGAGACATCTGTAATAGGGTCAAAAATAAAAATAAAGTAAAAAAAGAAAAGGATCACCGTGGGTGCTGGATTGAATAGACTGTGGTGTGAGAGGCAACAAGGCAGAAACAGAGAGAGAATTAGTAAGTAATTGCAATTATTCAGGAGATTATTTATTTTAAATATCACTCCAGAGACAATGGGGAGATGGGAGTAGACAGGAGGAGTGTGACTGAAGAGATCAGGATCAGTTAGGAGTCTGCTGCAACAGTCCAGTCATGAAATGGCTAAGACCTTCAGTAGTTCTGTTGGTGGCAAGAATCGCAGCCGGTGTTGGACTGGTGGAGTCAGACAGGACCTTAGTTGTACAACATCAGTACTTGAGTCCTAGCAAAGAAAGAATTCAGAATCAACACTCTAATGATAAGAGAAAGTTTATTTAGAAAGTCACAGAGATAGAAGTAGTGAGCTATAGAAGAAATGGGCTCAAGAAAAAAGGTAGAGGCAAAAGAAGGACCTTGAAGCTTAGGAGAAAGCAAACTACATTTGAAAGAAAGATTTGAGTGAATATGCTCCAGGGAGCAAGAGCATGCTGGGTTCTTAGTCTTGAGGGTTTTAAAGGTGGAGATTTTAGGGGAGGTGTCAGGGTGGATCTCAATAGAATATTCAACAGCTTTCCAGGTGGGTCCTTTCAGGATCATGATCTCCACTGATTGGTAGGCACCAGGGAATGAAGTTATTAGTATTCAGCTGGTTCTGATGTTAGCCATGGCATCATTTGCCTGGTTTTGCTGCTTTTCTGGGCCTGGAGCTGAAATATAACCAAGGCCTGGATGTTATCCCTAGTGGTTAATGCTTAAGGAAGTGGCTGTACAGGGGACCACATGAAAGTCACGTGAGGCCACTCTTTAGCCCCTTGTGCCTCCCCCAAGGGGGTCTACCACATGACTAGCAACATGCCAGGAGAGGAAAGGTCAGGGGTGGGTCCAAGCCATACAGTATGAAAGGTCAGGGGATCTAAACCACATGACCAGTGGTATGTTAGGGGTGAAATATTTACCCTCGGGGCAAGGTCCTTATTTTCCCATTTTTGCCCAATGTTAGGCACCCAGGACTTTCCACTCTGGTGACATTCTATACCTGGCCTATTGTCCTTGCTCTGCTCAGGTCTGCCTGCCTGCCACAGTTCTGACTTGCTTCTATAGTCATTTACACTAAAACACAATCAATTTTGCAGAAAGAATGAACAAATTGAAAGTACCAAAAATTAAGACCCAAGGAAAGGAAATTAACAGATATCCCATCAGAGGGTGTGTCCCAACTTTGCACACATTCAAAACAATTATGAGTATATCTAACCTGTGATTCTAACCCCATGCCACATATACAAAAGATGCTCAAAAGTCCACTTTTGGACTTTCTTATGCCTGAAGAATTAATTGCTACAGGTTCTGCCCTTGCATAAACAATTAGATTACTTGGAAAAATATATAAAACAACTTTTTAGTAGGAAATACATCAGAGCTATGATGTCAAAGAGAAGGGAAAAAAATGAGAAAAATGTTGTTTGCCCAGGATTACTGCCTAGAGATATTGTCAAGCTGCAGCTCAGAGAACGGGAACTCAAACAGAGTCTGACAATCTCATTTAGTTGAAGAGACAAAGATCAGAGCTTAAATCATCCATAATGAATAGAATTTATAGGTCAGAATATTGGAAAGGAGGGAACTAAACAGAGAGAAAGCCCCACAGATCTTCAAAGGGGTCCCCTCATTCTGTTGCTAAGTACTGATCTGCACTTGCCTAAGGTAAATCTCCATCAGGCTGGAGAAAGAACTTCCTAAAAGCAATAGCCTGAAAATTTCCAGGACATCATGCAGTAATGGGAATAGTTCACATTCCCATCACTCAAAGTTGATAAACTTCACAATATACAGAGCATTAAGTAGAATCTTCACGAGTCATGCCTTAGCACTGTGGGGTAAATTAGGCCAGAAGTAAACTGCTCTGGTCCTCCCATAAGAAAACTTAAAAACAGACTTTGAAGGGATCAAACTGATCTGCAAATGCAAAAATAAAGTCTAACATTCTTTAAAGGACTACAATATCTAGCATTAAACAATGTAAAATTCACTGTTTGGAATCCAATAAAAAATTACTAGGGCCCTGGCTGGCATAGCTCAGTGAATTGAGTGCGGGCTGCGAACCAAAGGGTCGCAGGTTCGATTCCCAGTCCAGGCACATGCCTGGGTTGCAGGCCAGGCCCCTAGTGGGGGCCACATGAGAGGCAACCACACATTGATGTTTCTCTCCCTCTCTTTCCCCCTCCCTTCCCCTCTCTGAAAACAAATAAATAAAAAAATCTTTAAAAAAAATTACTAGGCATGTAATAAATAAGAAAAATATGACCTATGACAAAAGACTCTATCAATTAATTGAAACACAACCATAAATGAGAGAGTTGATGAAATTTTCAAAAGACCCTAAAAGCATATCATTAACATGTTCAATGACGTAAAGAAAAACAAGACCACACTTAGCACAGAAACAGATAATACCATATAAAAACACTCAGATGAAAATTTTAGGTAATTAATAGAATATATGACACAAAAAATGCATTGGATAGGATTAGCATCCAATGAGACACTAGAAAAGAATATATTAGTGACATATCAGTGAAAATATCAGAGAAAGTAATAGAAATTATCCAAAATAAAGTGTATATACACACATGCTCAGAAACAAAAGACTGAAGAATAAAAATGAACAGACTTCCAGTTTAAGGAAAAGATAGTAATTTGCAGATTGAAGAGATTCAGAGAACCTCAAATAGGGTAAACTCAAGAAATCATGCTCAGACATCTCATAATCAAACTGCAACCAGAGAAAAATCACACATTATATATAAAAGACCTGCAAGTTGAATGACTACAGATTTTTCACCAGAAACTATAAAAGTTGGAAGAGAATGAAACAACTTAAAGTAGCTGCATGTATAACTGTTAACCCTAATTCTACCAGAAATATTCTTCAGGAATAAAGGCAAAATAAAATAATTTTGAGACAAAGGAAAACTAAGAATTTGTTGCCAGAATACTGCTAAAAAAATAAAGAAAGAAAGAAATGCTTAAGAAAGTTGTTCAGGATGAAGAAAAATAATGTCAAAGGAAAAGATGGAACTTCAAGAATGAAAGAATACTAACAAAAATGGTAATTATCTGGATAAATATAACAGATTATTTTTATCTTCTTAAGTTCTTAAAAATTTCTGTGACTGATAAAAATAAAAATTATGTGGAAAATCTTAAAGAATCTACAAAAAAGTTACTAGTTTAACATTTGGAACTAAAATATAATTTGAAAATTATGATATCCCATATTAACTAATAAAGAATAAAAATAATATCATCTTAACTAATGCAGAAAAAGCATTGGATACAATTCAATGCTTATTAACAATTTTTTAAAAATTCTTGGAAGAGACTTGTTTAATCTCATAAAAGAATTCTACAAAAATCTTATAGCTAATATCATATTTAATTGTAACATTTAAATATCTTTCTATTCTTTTAGGGAATTGGCAAAATGGCAGAGGAGTAAGTGGAAGGTACAATAACCTCCTCCCTGAACCAATCTGGAATTACAACTAAATTGTACAGAAATCATTCTGAATAACCAAGTGAACAGTAGCTGGAGAGAAGCCTTATAACCAAAGACAGACAGAAGAAACTGTTTCACTACAACGAGACTGGTAGGGAGTGTGGAACAGGTGCAAGAAGATTGGCTGGGCTCTCATGGGTGGCAGCTGGAGTCCTGGAGGGATATTTCAATGGCCAGGGGTTTCCCCCTGAGAAGTGTGGGGTCTAAATCCCAAACTGGTCTCCTAAGCCTACAGTAACGGAGCCAGAAAACATCCAACTATGAAAAGCAGCAGGGTTTCTGTCTGCCAGAGAGAAATGCCTGGAGACACAGAGGACCTCTTAAAGGACCAACACACAAAATTTCATTTGCAGTCATTCATCCTGAGTTCCAGCAGACGAAAGTGATACGGACGCTGGCCTGCAGTGTCCATGGCGTTATGGATGAGACGAGACAAATTCACATGGACTACCAAGTCCTGTGTAGAAAAAGGGACAGCACAGCCACTCTCTCAAGGGGACAGCACCCCAACACTTGCCTTGACAAGCTTTTATTGGCTTTCTAATACCATACATCAAAGAAGGTTTTCATTTATTATACTTAGGTTTGCTTTAGGCAATTACTTTTTACAGATACCAACAGAAAGGATGTTACTGATTACCCCTTACAGATTAACAAGGAAAAAAACATTGCAAATGCAAGGGAATGATAAGAGTAATTGGTCTAGTTACACTTCAGTCCTTGGGAGAATTAGCACAGACTTCAGGCAATTACTTTAAAGATATGCAGCAAGCATTTGCTGCCTCAACTCAGGGTGAGAGAGTTTTAGCAAGAGCAAGTCACAAAGCAGCTAGGTATAATACAGGCCTGATTTCCCACAGGAGAACCAATCTGTGGGTTTGCCATATGGCATGCCACCATGCACTTATGGGCTTTCCCATAGGGCTGAGCTACAATTGCCATTGCCAAGCAGATGGGTTCCCTACAGGAAAGAAAGAGTGGAACAGAGACGCTTGAATTGAGTCTAGTGGCACTGGGGAGAGAACTGAAGGAACAACTGCTAGGATTTCTTTGCTGAGTCATATCCCTATACTGCAGAAGCCATCTTTCTCAGGCAGAGCATTTCCCTCCATGCGGCATTACCCTGGGGGGAAGGAACAGCCCCACCTGCAGGAATCCCTCTCACCCAACCTGTAAAGCTTAAGAAGGGCTGCTGAGAGGTACAGCTGGAGGCTTTTCAGTGATTAAACCTAACAGCTAAGGCACATCTCTCGAAGCTCTGAGACTTTAGCTGACCCTCCTCTGGACTTGATGCAGGTAAAAGCCAGTCTTGGTGCACAGCCTGGTTCTTTCTACACACACCCAGAATCAAAAGAGGGAGCCACAAACTGTGGGTCACTGACAGCTCCAAACAGGTTGTCCAGGGCCAGTCACAGGCAGCATCTGATATGGGTCTTTGCTAATCTACCTAATACATAGAAATAAATACAAAGAAGCAGCCAAAATGGGAAGACCAACGGGCACTGAGTAAAAGAACAACAGAAATTTCCAGAAAAAATCTAAATGAAATAGAGGCATGCAATTTATTAAATACAGAGTTTACAGCAATAATTATGAGGACACTAAACAGCATGAAAAAGGACATACAAACCACAAAAAAAGTCAAAAACAAAGACTGCAATATCTGAAATAAATAATATACTGAAAGGACTAAACAATAAGTTAGATGAAGCAGAGGACTGAATCAGTGATTTGGAAGACAAGGTAAAGAAAAAAACATGCAAGCAGAGCAGAAAAAAGAATTTTAAAAAAATGAGGAGAGCTTAAGAAACCTTTGGAACAACATGAAACATAACAACATCCCCATCATGGGACTAAAAGAAGAAGAAGAGAGTGATCATGGCATCGAGAAGCTATTGGAAGAAATAATGACTAAAAACTTCCCTAATGTAGTGAAGGAAGAAGACACACAAGTCCAGAAAGCACAGAGAATCCCAAACAAGATGGACCCAAAGAGGCCTACACCAAGACACATCATAATTACAATGGCAAAGCTTAAAGACAAGGACAGAATCCTAAAAGCTGTAAGAGAAAAGCAAGTAGTACTATAAGTGAGCTCTGATTAGATTGTCATGTGATTTCCCAACAGAAACATTTCATACCAGAAGGGATAGGCATGAAATATTCAAAGTGATGAGAAGAAAGGACCTACAACCAAGGTTTCTTTACCTAACAAGGCTATCATTTAAAATTGAAGAGGAAAAAAGAGTTTCCCATACAGAAAAGGCTAAAGGAGTTTGTTAACACCAAACAGGTACTCCAACAAACATAAAGGGCTTCCTTGAAGAAGAAAAAGAAAAAAATTATAAAAGTAGTTAAAAAATAAAATGGCAATAAATACGTATCTATCAATAATCACCTTAAGTGTAAGTGGCTTAAATGCTCAACGCAAAAGCCATAGGGTAGCTGAATGGATAAGGAAACAAAACCCATACACATGGTGTTTCCAACAGACCCACCTAAAGCAAAAGATACATACAGACTAAAATTAAAGGGATGGAAAAAGATATTTCATGCAAATGGAAAGAGAAATAAAACTGGGTAGCAGTACTTATATCCAACAAAATAGACCTTAACATCAAGGCTGTAGTAAGAGACAAAGAAGGACACTATATAATAGTAAAGGGAAAATCCAACAAGAGGATATAAACCTGGTAAACATTTATGCACCATACACAGAAACACCTAAATATGTAAAGCAAATCTTTTTTACTGTTATTCTATTACAGTTGTTGCAATTTCCCCCTCTTGCCCCCCTCTGCTCAGCCCACCTCCTATTCTCACAGTCAATCCCCACACTGTTGTCCATGTCCATGGGTCATTCATACCTGTTCTTTGATCCCTTTCTCTTCTTTCCACCACTATCCCTCTTCTTCCCTCTGCCCAAGCAGTTGTCATTCTGTTCCATGTTTCCACATGTTTGGTCCTATTTTGCTTGTTTGTTTAATTTGCTCATTAGATTCCACTTACAAGTGAGATCATATGCTGTACGTCTTTCACCAACTGGCTTATTTCACTTAGCATAATAATCTCCAGTTCCTTACATGCTGTCACAAAAGGTAGGAATTCCTTTTTTCTTTCTGCTGCATAGTACTCTCTGGTGTAAACATACCACAGTTTTTTAATCCACTCATCTACTAATGGGCACTTAGGCTGCTTCTAGCACTTGGCTATTGTAAATAGCACTGCTATGAACATAGGAGTGGATAAGTCCTTTTGAATTGGTGTTTCAGGATTCTTAGGGTATAATCTGAGCAGTGAAATGGCTGGGTGAAAAGGCAGTTCCATTTTTAATTTTTTGAGATATCCCCACACTGTTTTCCGCAGTGGCTGTACCAGTTGGCTTTCCCAACAAGAGTGCACTAGAATTCCCTTTTCATATATCCAGGATTCATACTCAGAATATGTAAAAATACTGTTATAAGTTAATCATAAAAACAAAAAGATAGCTAAATCCAATTAAATGAAGGGCAAAAGCCAAAAACACTACACAACAGATGTCATCTGAATGGCAAATTAACATATAAAAAGGTGCTCACCACCCACCACCATCAGTACTGAGGGAAATGAAAATTAAAACTATAATGAGATCTTACAGTATATTCACCAAAAAGGATAAAATTTAAAAAGAATATCCAAATATTGGCAAAGTTGTGGTGCAACTGAAACTCTTGTATACTCCTGGTATGAGTGCAAACTGGTGCAACCGCTTAGAAAAATAGAGCATCTCTGCTAATACTAAATAAACACATACTCTTTGACCTAACAATTCCACTCTAAAGCATGTACCTAACAGAGCCATTTATGTATGTGAAACCAGAGATACTCACAAAAATATTCACAGAGTAATATTCAAAATTGTAAAAAAAAACAAAACCCTGTAATTCAAATATCCATTAGCAATAGCATAGAAAAATAGTTGCAGCATATTCATAACAGAATGAATACTATTCATCAAAGAGAACAAATTTCAACTTTATACCATAACATGGGTGGCACTCAGTCATAAAGGTGCTAAAAAAAATCCAGACCCAGAACAACACATACATATCAAACTTAAATACAAGCAAAACTGATCTATGGTGATGGAAATCATAACAGAGGTTATTCTGGGGTGATAACGACTGGGAAAGGCATGATCGAGTTTCTGGGTTGCTGATGATGTTTTACTTCTTGATCTGAGTGGTAGTTAATGGCTGTGTTCACTCTGTAAAAATTCATTCACTTATAATCTAGGACTTTTCTGTATACATGTTAAATCTCCATAAAAAGTTTACAAAAAATATACTACGTATTTGGAATATTTATCAAAAGAAAAGCCTCAGACTAGAATGATTATATTTGGCCATGTACAAACTGTGGGCAAGAATAACTGGGGTATATGTGCTCGGTTGAATAATATCCCCTAAAAGTCACACTCATGTAGAACCTCAGAATGGGTACTTATTTGGAAATAGGGTCTTTGTAGATATAATCAAGTTAAGATGAGGCCATTCAAGATTACAGTGGGCCATAACCCAATGACTGTCCTTATAGGAGAAGGAATATTTGAACAGAGATATAGAGAAAAAAACATCATATGAAAACAGAATGCCATATGATGACAGAGGCAGAGACTGGAATGATGTGTCTATAACACAAGGAACTCCAAAGACTGCTGGCAAACACCAGAAGCTAGAAGAGGCCAGGAAAGAGTCTTTCCTAGAGTCTTATCAAAAAGCACAACCCTGTTGATCCCTAATTTCAGATTTTTAATCTCCAGAATTATGAGAGAATAAATTTCTGCTGTTTTAAGCCTCCTAGTTTATGGTACAGTGGTACCTTGGTACTTCTTGTTAATTGGTTTCGGAACTCATGGTGAGTGCTGAAACTGACAAGTACCATGCAAGTGACAAGTGATGAAGCATTTTGCTCTTGCAGGGAGGTGTCATGACTCATATAAGTTCTAGTAAGTATGATGAGTCCCAAGCAAGCGCCAAGTGCTGAACAATTTTTTTCTCATCAATAACAAGTACAGGATTTGATGAGTTCTGAGGCCAATGCATAGTGAGGTTTGGACTGTAATTTGGTACAGCAGCCCTAGGAAACTAACACAGCAGGTATAGTAGTCAGGGGTACAAGAAGAAAACCCATTTTAAAAACAAGCATCCAGGAGGGTGGAAAGGGGGAGCATAGGTAGATAGATAGACAGATACATAGACAGATAGACATACAGACAGACAGACATGTAGATACAGCTAGCTTGTTTGCTTGCTTGCGTGCTTGTCTGGAACCAGGAAGAAAGCTGACACCTCGGTGTCAACCACTTGGATTGTGTTTGGTGCTCTAAAGAAGATCCGTTGATTTTATAACTGTCAAGCCCTATTTCAAGGCCAAGATATGAACAAGTCCACTCTTTAAGGGTCAAACACACAATAAAATAGAAAGTAGATTTCTTAGAAAAGAGAAATAAACCAAGTTTGGACATTTTTTTTAGGTCAACGAGCTTGGTGTGGTACACCTGTAAATTAAAGATGCAGTGTTTTGCTTATAAAATTCCATTCTGCCATGAAGAGACCAATGTTTTTACATATTAAAAGTAACAGCTGTGTTAACTCAACAGAGAAATACATGCAAAACCACCACCTCAGGTAACCCTAAGAAGATGGCTATCAACGGTAAACTTGTGACAGCAGGAGTGTAATAAACTGGATAATTCATTGAGTGTCCCTCTGTGGTGGGAGGAGGGAAATGACCGTGTCACACAAGCACTCCCCAGAAATGCCCCAGCCCTGGTCACAAATGCTGACAGGATGAATCCGATTCCACTTCTTCAGCATCTGACATTCACTGTACCTGCCAAGAGGGGATGAGGGAAAGGTTGCAGGTTGGGAAAGGAATGAAGAACTGTATTTTTTTTTATTGTTCATCCTCACGCTGGTTGTGCTGTTCTATAAATTAATAACCACCTTAATGTTCTAAAATAGCAAAGGCAATCAAAGCTTGCATTCCCTGAAGTTTGAACTGCAATCACCAGATCATACAATTTGTATTATGAAGTCCAAGTTTATGTATAAAAGTTACTTTAAAATAGGTTGATGACAAGTTTGGTAATTCAGTATATTCTGTTAAAAGTTTTTGCTTTTTTCCTCAAAACAATCACTTAAATCCAGGGTGGGTGAACCTAAAGGGCAGAGCACAATGTCATAGGTTTAAATACCTTTATTTGGAAATTGTGATACCCTGTCTGAGGTCTGAGTTGTCTGCACTTGTTCGGAAACATGCATGTGTCCAGCACATCCTCAGGGCACAGAAAAGTACAAAAAGAATGCTCTCCCTACTATAAAAATCATTTTTAAGGGCTGTTGGATATTTTGAAAGCATTTATGTGATTTGCACATTCTAATAATAAAGCATTCTGATTATTAATTCAAAGAGGTAATATAAGAACCTTAACCATGCAACACAATTAATTTGCTTATTATTAGAGCTTAAAATAATATTTTTGTTAAAAAATCTATATCCAAGACTTTTCACTCATTCAAACTGTTCTTCTTGACCATCATTCATCCATAACATCTTATCTTAAACATAGGTAACCTGTTTGAGGTGAATTCAATATGTGGAAATTTGCACTCACAATTCAGATATTTTTAAGGCATAATGTCATTTTACTAATGGGATCTTCATTTTAGAGATTCATTAAGGAAGGAAGTTATAAGAAGTTTCTATAATATGCTTAATACAGAACTCAATTTACATACCACTTCTCAGAAAGACATCTGGTAGCATGAGACGTAAATCCAACTCCCCACTCTTCCAACAGACACTGCCATGGCCGCTCCTCCCCTCACTCAGGACTTTCAAACGCCCCCAGGCAGTGAGAACTGCCCTCACCGTCTGGTATAAAATAGTATCTCAGGCTCATAACTTTTCATCACTCCTTACTCTGATTTATGATTTCAGAGCATGCATCACCATCTGGTATTTGTTTTTGTTGTTGGTACTTACCTTTTATCTTCTCCCACTAGACTGTAACCACCTTGAGGGCAGAGTCTGCTGAGCTCCATGTCCAAGAACAGGCCCTGGCAAGGAGTAGGCAATCCATAAATAACTGTTAAATAAATGATAAATACCATAAATTAAATGAAATAAAGTCTTACCATCTGGCATGAAAAGAAGTTGAGGATTTTATTTGCTATACTAAATTAAAAAGAAATTATTCACTTGGGGTGTTAATAACTGTAGCAATATAGTGTCCTAAAACCATTTCCCACTGAATAAAAAGCTTTAGGGCAGATCTTTTATGAGCTGGTCATCAACCTTCCCCACTTTAAATCAATAGGAATAATTAACTTAGTACATGTATTTTTTTAAACAATGAATGTATTAAAAACTGCAACTGCTCAATGGTGGCAATAGTTAAGAATCTGGGGTATGAACAAGTTGAACCTTTCCGAAAACAGACCAGCTCTTTGATTCAAATGCAGCCTATTCTGACTAAAGAATGAAGTTTTCTAGAGTTCTTCTAGTGGGAGTTCTGACCTCCAGCTGTCAGGCATGAGGCGATGCAGCACTTGTCCTTACTGTTATGCACCTTGAGTGGTAATGGATGGATGGCTTCTTCATTTTGTGGAAGGTGGTACTCTGTTTATGAGTCCCCGCTGAAATCGGCTTTCTTTCTTGGGCGGCCTTTCATTGTGCTCCATTGTGGTAACTCCTATTCTTCATCCTTGTCATGCCTGGAGTAAGGGAGCGTTTCAGAAAAGGAACCTGTATTATACTTTGCAGCATAAATGATATGCACCCTAAAATTTTTCAATATGTTCATACCTACTGTGTTAGGTGGTTTGTGTTATGCTTTAGAGAGCAGTCCCTGCCCTCGGACACCCCTCATATCAGTAATTCTTTCTTACTCACACTAGCCGTGGGGCAGATGGAAGAAACAGACCCAGACTGGCTGCCTTCCACCAGAAAGGATTCTGACGTGACAAAATGGGCTCTCTGTCCCTTAATAGACTAACGCCACAGGACTGAGGTCTTATTTCTGACTCCATGGGAAACGTTGAAAAACCACACAGAATCCATAGGAAAAACGTGTCACTTCTAAATGCACCAAACCACAGGAAGTTCATGACACGAGAGGTTTTCAGTGTGCTCTGCTGGATTCTGAATGTAATTCTGACTGCCACCTGTAGGACCAGTCAGCTCAGGCTGTTAAGCTACCAGCAGCTAAGAGTTCCCTAATCTTTGTAACTTGCAACAATGTGGTCTATTTCTTGCTCATATAACATGTTCAAGAGACAACTTGGGCTCTAGCATCTTCATTTCTCACCCAAGCAGTAGGTGCAGCCCCTCTCCAGGACACGAATGTCCTATGACAGAGATAAAAGAGTAACGGCTCTTAAGGCTTTATTCAGGAGGGGCACATGTCACCTCCACTCACATTTCATTGACCAAAGCAAATCCATCTATGGGTGAGACTTGAAAGCTTCTGCAGGAAGGGAGCTAACAGGGAGGTACAATGAATAGTTTTGAATAATAATTAAATCTACCATCTCTGTAAACTAAAATCCTAAATAGATTAGAACATTGTTGCCAGACCAGTATGAGAGTGTTCACATGTCTCTTTGAGAATCTGATAAAAAGTACAGAACCACGCCCCCAGAAACAGGTACGCACTTATAAACCTATCTCCAAAAATACGTATACATAAAAATACCTAAAAAATAAAAATCTAAAAATGCCTGGGAGATGGCAGCATAGGTAAACATGGTTTGCCTCCTTGCACAACCACATCCAAATTACAACTAAAATATAGAACAGCCATCACTCAGATCCTTCAAAAAATAGAGAAAGTTTGGTAAAAGAAATAGATACACAAGTCCAGGAAGCAGAGAGAATCCCAAACAAGATGGATGCAAAGAGGCACAATCCAAGACACATCATCATTAAAATGCCAAAGGTTAAAGATAAACAGAGAAACAGAGAGTCTTAAAAGCAGAAAGAGAAAAGAAGTTAGGGGAGTTCCCACAAGACTGTCAGCTGATTTCTCAAAAGAAACTTTGCAGGCTAGAAGGGATTAGCAAGAAATATCCAAAGTCATGAAAAGCAGGGACCTACAGCCAAGATTGTTCCACCCAGCAAAGCTATCATTTAGATTCAAAGGGCAGATAAAGAGCTTCCCAGACAAGAAAAAAACTAAAGGAGTTCATCATCACCAAACCATTATTATATGAAATGTTAAAAGGACTTATTTTTTAAAAAGAAGATCAACACTATGAACAATAAATGACAGTAAATACATACCTATCAACAACTGAGTCTAAAAAACAAACTAAGCAAACAAGAACAGAGACAGAATCACAGATAGGAGGGCATTTTGATGGACACCACATGGGATGGGGGTGTGGGGGAATGGACAAAGTGGTGAGGGGATTAAGAAGTCCAAATTGGTAGTTACAGAATAGCCATGGGGATGTAACGCACG
This sequence comes from Glossophaga mutica, assembly GCA_039655065.1. NCBI lineage: Eukaryota > Metazoa > Chordata > Mammalia > Chiroptera > Phyllostomidae > Glossophaga > Glossophaga mutica. The sequence goes on from CM077304.1 coordinate 198,818,078, forward strand.
GTATAGGAGATGGAGCAGCCAAAGCACTTACACACATGACCCAAGGACATGGGCAATGGTGTGGAAATTGCCCGAGGGAGTGGAGGTTGCTGGGTGGAGAGGGGCAAAGGGGGAAAATTTGGAACAACTGCAATAGCATAATCAGTAAAATATAATTTAAAAAAAATAAATAAAAAATAAAAATTCCTACAAAAAAGTTCACATAATTTTAAGGGTCAGAAACCCCTGAGTTTCATTCCACCTGAAATTAGAGGGGATAGACCTCACCCAGGAAGGGCATCTAGTTTCTCTGCAGACTGTCTGCTGTGCTTGTCCCGAATGGCTGAGGGGTAGGTCACTGCCCTCCACACCACTTGGCAAGGTCCATTGGAAGGGGGCCACATTGCCTTTACAATGTATTTTCTTCTGATTTAAATTGTCCACTGTTTTGTCATAGTACTTTTTTCTTTTACTATTTTATAAATCATAAATACATATACTCCTAAGTAATAATGAACCTTAGTTTAAAAAAAGGGTAATATTGCTAAGTAATAATACCTAGTAAATAAATATTATTGTCTTATCCTAAGACAACCATACATTGTGGGCACACACACACACACACACACACACATCTGTGGCTCTCTTGATGGAGTTGAGGATTGCACACAATTAGCTTTTCTCTGAACTCCTAGAAAAGTCCTCAAATGTGACCAAAACGAAGATTGAATAAAGGACCTCAGTGGGAGGAGGTAAGGCCATTCTCACCTTACCCAGAGGTTTATTTATTTTTAGTTGTGATTTGGAGCCAGAAACGCAAACAAAGTAACAGTTTTTTAAGAAAGTATGTGAACCCAAGGAAACCACCATTAGAAAGACGTGGCATGGGCCACCTTGAGTGAAGCTGCGTATAGTTCTGGCTTTCTGACCTGTGTGTCCCTCTGTGGGGTAGAGTAAAACATGGAGCAAGTATTATTTTTTAGTTTGAGAAAAGAAAACACCCTGAACATATTCTGACTTCAAATTTCAACCTGGAGCAGCCAAGATCAGAAAGGCTGCTCCAGAACGTCAAGGGGGAGGCTCAGCAAGTCGGGCCCATGTCCAGAATGGGCCCTGCTCAGCCCCATGACACAGGCAGTGCACTCTGTGCCACGGGACCTGCCGCAGGAGCCTGGGGGGAGGGGGGTGATACAGGGGACACTGAGGGCAGGAATCGCCTCCCATGCTCTCCTCTAAATAGGCTCTCACTTTCAGATTTATTTTCTACTGGCGGTGGGAGGGGCCCCTTGAATGTGTTGTAAAATCTTACTGAGAATTACAGCAAAATAACTTCACCTTGGAATTTATCACTAATCTAGAAATGCTTTCTGTTGGATTCCAAAATTCTATTTGAATTTTACATCAACTGTATGCATTGCTTTAAGCAAAGCCAACACATAACATCCCGATTAGGAGGTGAGAATTTGCTTTACAAAAACCTTCACTAAAGGTGTCTTTAAATAGCCACCTTCTCTGAGTGCATACACATAATTTATGAAAGCGTAACGTATATTTTCGTACATAGGTAAGATATTAGGAAAGTACACCCATCCACTTACTATTTAGTTATATCTTTGTTCCTTAAGACTTTGCTAAAACATAGGTATCAAAAAAACAACAAATACCCTCCCAGTTTACAGAATAGTCACACTCTGTAATCTGCAAAATAAATAGCTGTCTTAAGATAATAAAAGAAGTAACATTTGTGCAAAATATACAAAAGTATAAATGCTGTGATTTTCTGGGAAAAATGGATTAACTATTATTAATTTTATTTTAATGAATCTAAGTATCAACACCACACTATATATTGCAATTTTTAAATAATAATTATGAAATAATTGAGCGAAAACACATGTGACGTTCTCCCCAGATGTCCCACTCTAAAGCCCATTTTAGACATTTCCCTTCCTCTATATTTCTCAATACCTTGGAAATACCCCACACCAGTTACAAATCTCCTGTCAGTCACAACCACAATACCATTCCAACCCCCTTTACCCTGCTCCCCTCTTTCAGGGCTCCAGGAACAGATGACTATGGAATAGGTGCCATAGGGTACCTTTCAAGCTTTTATAGACCAATGAGAAAATGGGTCTCCAGATAATGGGCCATTTTAATACTGCAGTGACTCACATTCAGACATTTCTGTTAGAGGTGTCATGATTAGAAAATCCAGCCATAGCTGGTGTGGCTCAGTGGATTGAGCACCAGCCTGAGAACCAAATGGTCACTGGTTGGATTCCCAGTCAGTGCACATGCTTGGCTTTCGGGACAGGTCCCAGTAGTGGGCATGTGAGAGGCAACCACACTTTGATGTTTCTCTCCCCCTCTTTCTCCTTCCCCTTCCCTTACCCTCTCTCTAAAAATAAATAAAGTCTTTTTTTAAAAAAAGAAAATTCAAACAAAGGAAAATCATTTTACTTTATTTACAACTGTTTCCTAATATTTTAAAATATCACATAACCCTCCCTAATGTTTTATTTCTTATGGGGCAAGACATGATACACACTGACCTCAGATGAAAATTGGGACAAAATACAGAGAGTGGGAGGAATGAGAATACTTAGCAGGGAGAGGATGGAGACCAGAAATCTTTATTAGCCATCACCTCTACCTGGTAATGAGTTTCTGGACCAGCAGGGGTGAAATTGCATGCCAAAAATCACAATAAATTATTTTCCATTTGAACACTAACTAGCCATACCATCACCTAGTTCCAATGAAACTTGAATTTATCAAATGCATTACGGAACAAAACCTGGCCCTCATTTCCTAATGCAGTTGACAACACTGGATGATTGAGTGCGGATGAAGTCTCAGTGATATGGAACAGTGACCAAAGGCCGTATATCAACCACTGGGCATGCAGTACAGTTATTATAGTGCCAACAATAAACACAGTCTTTTAAGAGACTCTACTAGTAACATACTCTTTCAAGAGCTGGGCCAGTCTATAGAATAACTGACTACAGAGAAAGTCACAGCAAGGTACCACTATTGCTATGTCCCTTCCTTCAATTGATACTACCTGGTCCTAGAGTAAGATATCTACACTTCTGGGTATTTAAAAACACTGGTTCACTTTTTAATCAAAATGGTTTGGAAGAGCCTTGAAAGTAGATTTTAAAGAAACCATTTCAGTGTTGCCACCTATATCTTGTCAATATCTGTATTCATCTCTTTACTATCAGTAGTATCACAGTAAGAGGATACAAGTGTGTTTAATGGTCCTCAAAAAAAAAAACAACAATTTCAAAGAAACTCAGACTAATGGAAAAACGTAATGGATAAAAATGTATATTTCTCTAAGGTTCTCTGCTTCAGATTCTTGATCAATATGAGCAAGGATATGAACTTGTATATATATGGTTTAATACACCACTCTTCCTGAGAAATTTTCTGAGTCAACAATGTTATGCTTATCTGTATACAAATAGTTGTTGAATTTCCATCACTCATTCATTCATTTAAGATTAATTCGACAAGTGTTGACTGAATGAAAACATGAGCTAAGCTCAGTTCGGCACACACAGGAAATACAAAATGAAAATATTTATCATTGCCTTTAAGATCTGTGTAGGGAAAGAGAAGAAAAAGAGAGGAGAATAAATGCATGGACAGGCATTGGTGCTGAGTAAGCTGAATCTCCTATGAAGGCTACCTAAACAGAATGAAAAACCCTCAAGGGAGACTTCCCCAGGGATGACGCCTAAGCTGCCGTTGGGGAGAGCAAACATCATGCAAAGTTTGAAGAGAATGGACCCAGGGTACAGCCTGAACTAATTAACAAAGACCAGAGGAGAACTACAACTGTTCTGCATTGTGAACTGTGAAAGATGTGCCAAGTAAGGAGTAGCAAGACACAGGTGGAGAGGTAGGCAGGAAAGATCAGAGAGTCTTGTGATAAAGGCCAAAGACTAGCTTTATCCAACAAGCAACAGGAAGCCACAGAAGAGGGGTGGCCTGCATAATAAGATATGCATTTTTAAATTTTCTTTAATCCTCATCTGAGGATATGTTTATTGATTTGAGAGAGAGAGAGGAAAAGAGAGAGACATCGGTGTGAGAGAGAAATATCAATTGGTTGCATCCTGTATGCACCCCAACCAGGGATTGAACCTGCAACCCAGTTCTGTGCTCTGACTTGGACTTGAACCTGCAACCTTTTGGTGTATGGAAGGACACTCCAACTGAGCCAGCCAGCCAAGGCAAAGATATGTAATTTTAAGAGATCCTTCTAGGAACTGTATAAAAATGGGTCAGTGCAGAATCAAAGTGCCCATTTAAAAATAGTCCAGATGAGAGGGGCTGAAGACCTGTACTATGGCAGAGGGGAAAAACATTAAAGACATGAGAAGCAAAATTGCTAGAAATTGGTACTTCACTGGGTGTAAGAGTAAGGAAAAAAAGAGGCAATAAGGTCCCAGGCTTGGGGTCCTTCTTGACAAGAGTGAAAGATGATGCTGTTGAAACAGATGGAGAATGGAGGAGAAAGACCTAAAGTAGAATGCAGATGATGAGTCATCATCTGTGTGTGAGGACCTGAGGGACCACCAGCAGTGGCTGAAATTCAGCAGTGACTGAATTTTTTAATCTAGGGCTCAGTGTGGAAGTCAGCCGGGACATAAAGATAGAGGAGTTGTGTCCAATTATAAAGTAACTGATATCAAAATGTGTTCAATATCACCCACAAAGAATATGTGAAGCTGTCCAAAACAATGGCTGGCACCAGAACCTGGGAGTCTGCTTGATATTTAATAAGAAGTAAAAGCAAGAGGAGCCCAACTTTGAGAGAAAACGACTAGTCAGAGAAAGAGTGAAATACGTCATAGTTGAAAGGAAGGAGGTGAGGCACTATCCAGCAGAGAATATTCCATAAAGACAAAAACTAGAAAATATTCACTGGCTCTGGAAACTAGAGGATGTCGTTGTTGACCCAAACAAAAGTCATATTAACAGTATGATAGAACTGAACCTGGCCGCCAACAGTGGGCTGAGGAATGAGCTAGTGACTGTAGAGAGAGTAGGCTATTCTTTCACAGAACATGAACAAGAGGCTACGTGAGATAGTATGCTCTAGTTCAAAGGGCGATTAGAAAGACTGAGAAGGGTTAGTTTATGTCTTTGTATTATAAAGATGAAGGGCCTGTGAATGTGTTTATAAGTGGGAGTGTAGAAGCTTTGAAGGTGAGGACGGTTGAAGATTCCATGTTCAGGGGGATTAGAGACGGTGCACAAGATAAAGAAACAGGTGGGAAGGGGGTGTGACAAGAGAAAAGAAGAGGAAGCTAAGTCTGGCGCCACATTCAGCTTTCTAGATACCGTGCTTTCTACCATGCTCTCTCCCACCTAATTTTCACATCATCAATGCCTTCCTAACAAATTTGCTGCCACAAGGGAAATCAGATGAGCCTTAGAGCTGACTTCAGAATCCCTATTGACTAATGACTCTGAAAAGAATAAAAAAATCCACAAAACAAGTTACTCATATTGATACATTTATACATAGAAATATAAGAATATTCATTAAGTATCTGTTATACCAACTTCTAAACAATGTCCTACAACAAATGGCTGTTCAGGTCCACAGCAAAATTTGAAAAATACATAAAGTCTTCTATCTCAAATAGCGTCTCTGTGACCTCCCCAAGAACTCTGCCTCTACTCAAAGGCCCAGAAAACTTGATGTCAAATAATATGCATTATCAGCCTTACGGGTACCTTGGGTTTAGTTCCAGCTTTGTCAAGGCCTCACCACGTAGACACACACATGTTCTGCGTCTGCTCAACAGGAAGCATGCACTCTGGGGACAAGAGACACTTGTAGGAACATCCAGGCATCAGATTGAACAACAAAAACCAAGAGTGGCCTGAGTGGGAACAGAAAGAAAGTAGAGAGGAAAATGACCCAGGCAAAGAAAAGTGTCAGAATTCATCACTTGGATCCTCCAGAGTGCCTTTCCACCTCCTCTCACCGCTACAAAAACTTGCATATTCTCCTAAAACCATCTTACAAAGTACCGCATTGTGAGACCACTGACAAGCTAGCCAGTGGGAAACAAGAACGTAAGGTCATCACCTGTCTTCTAATAAAATTAATTCTGAATGAATCAAAGACATAAATCTGAAATATCAAACCATAAAGCATAAGAAGAAAACCCAGAATTTTTTTAAATCTCAAAATGGGAAGGGCCTAAGTATGATACAAAATCCAGAAGTAATAAAGAGTAGTAAATCTGACCAATATGTAAAATTTCTGAGGTTAAACATTAAAGTTTTAAAAAATGACAAATTAAAAAGTATTTGCAACTCATATTCCAAAAACAGTATTGATGTATTTAATAAAGAGGCCCTCCAAACAATAAAAAGTCAATAAACCAATAGAAAAAGAAGGAAAAAATGAAGATACCTCGCTAAAAATCAAAACATGAATTGATCTTAAATATAGAAAAGAGATTCAATCTCACTGCAATAACAGAAATGTAAATTAAAACTACAACGAAATGCTATTTAACCTACCAGATAGGCAAAGATCAAAATATTTGAAAACACGGAGTGTTGAGAGTGTGTAAAGAAGGGAGTTCCATACATTGCTAGTTAGATTGCAAATTGACACAAAATACATAGAGGAGAACTTGGCAATACCTCTCAAAAGTTAAAATGTACAAACCCTTTGACTCTACCTCCATTTCTAAGCACTTCTATGTACAATATTTGTACAGGGATCTTTGTTAGAACACTTTTTGTAGAAGCAAAAGATTGAAAACAACCTAAATGTCTACCAATAATACGTAATTAGCAAATAAGTTGTACCTACCCTTACAATGAAATACGATAAAGTCATTTTATTAAATGGAATAGCATTACACGTGCAGATGAAAATGCTCTCCAAGATATGTTAGACAAACACACAAAAGAGTAAGGTGAAAACAATATGTAGTGTGCTCTCATTATGGAGAGATTAATATGTATACACACATACCTATATTTATAAATTCCATAAATTATCTCAGAAAGAACAGACCAAAAACTGGTGATTGTCTTTGAGCAAGCAGAGATAGGTGATTGGAAGAAACGGAGACAGGAAACTCACTTTTTATTGTATACCATTTTATAACTAGAATTGTGTGGCATGCACCTGCATTACCTACTCAAAAATAGATTTAAAAACATATTATAAAGACTTTTTGCCATAGTTATATGATGTGATCACCTGTTACTAGGAGATATATTGAGATATACTGTCAGGAAAAAGACCTTTTTTTTTCTTCTCTGAATTTTAAAGATCCTGTAGCTCTTTTCATTATTCATCACCACTAGATGGCAAGGATATGTGCTTGGAAGTTAATAGCAGTCTGCACCCACCGCTCCTGATGAATGGGGCTTAAATAATTCAAATACACATCTGAAGCTAATTAAAATAACTTTTGAGCCTTCTTAAATCCTCTTTGGAACAGTGTATAGTCTGAATAAATCTAAGTAAACTTTTTATTAGTAAACTATAATTTCATAACTTTTGTATTGAAATTAGACAAAAAGACCTGAAAACTGGTATAATCCCAGGATCTGTATAGTGTCTGGCAAGGAAATATATGCTTAATCAAAACTTGTTGAATGAATAGATGAGCAAAAAAACTTAATTAATTAAACTATAAAGTGTTATTTTAATTGGAACAGTCAGAAAAAGAGTGTAAGATCTAGGTGAAGTCCACTCAACTTCAGTAAATTTTCTGTTTTGAGGGGGTTTTGTTTTTATAAAACTCTGAATATAAAGCTTGAGTGTAATTCTTATCCTGCCCTCTTCTTAGACTGTGCACCTTCAGTGTGTAGTTTAAAACATAGTTGTTAATATTGGCTCCATGACACTATTTGACAATTAGTGACCTTAATGTAAATACTTTAACGCTTTTTCCCCTTTTTTTTATTGTTGTTCAAATACAGTTGTGTCCATCTTCCCCCCACCAAAGCCTTCCCCTCCTCCCTCCCTCAATCCCACCCTGCTTTGGCTTTGTCCATGTATCCTTTGTATCTGTTCCTTGACAACCCTTCCCTCTCCCCCTCATTATCCCCTCCCACCTCCCCTGGGGTTACTGTCAGTTTGTTCTTAATTTCAATGTCTCTGGTTACATTTTGCTTGCTTGTTTTGTTGATTAGGTTCCATTTATAGGGGAGATCCTATGGTATTTATCTTTCACTGTCTGGTGTATTTCACTTAGCATATTGCTCTCCAGATTCATCCATGCTGTTATGAAGGGTAGGAGCTCCTACTTTCTTTCTGTTGCACAGTATTCCTTTGTGTAAATGTACCAAGTTTTTTGGATCCACTCACTTACTGATGGGCACTTAGGTTGCTTTCAACACTTGGCCATTGTAAATTGTGCTGCTATGAAATAGGGGTGCATAGGTTCTTCTGAATTGGCATATCAGGATTCTTAGGGCATAGTTCCAGCAGTGGATTGCTGGGTCAAAAGGCTGTTCCATTTTTAGTTTTCTGAGGAAATTCCATACTATTTTCCACAGTGGCTGCACCAGTCTGCATTCCCACCAACAGTGTACTAGGGTTCCCTTTTCTCCACAACCTCGCCAGCACTTGTTGTGTGTTGATTTGGTTATGATGGCCATTCTGACCGATATGAAGTGCTATCTCATTGTTGTTTTAATTTGCATTTCTCACATGATTAATGATGTTGAGCGTCTTTTCATATGTCTGTTTGCCATATGTATGTCCTCTTTGGACAAGTGTCTATTTAAGTCCTTTGCCCATTTTTTAATTGGATTGCTTTGTTTGTTTGTTTGTTTGTTTGTTGAGGTTTGTAAATTCTCTCTAAATTTTGGATATTAACACCTTATCACATGCATGGGCAAATACGTTCTCCCATTCTGTGGGTTGTCTTTTAATTTTGTTGATGATTGCCATTGCTGTGCAAAAACTTTTTCATTTGATGTAGTCCCATTTGTTTATTTTTTCTTTTCCCCTTGCCTGGGGAGATATATCTGATAAAATACTGCTATAAGCAATGTCCAAGGTTTTGCTGCTATGCTTTCTTCTATGATTTCTATGCTTTCTGGTCTTGTTACAGAGAAACGAAACGATCCAAATGCAGGGAGTTGACAGAGCACAACTCTTTATTACACGTGTGGTCCCAGAGGAGGCAGTCTCCAAATTCTGGGCCCCGATCTCGGGGAAATTCCTTCCTTTTAAGCATTATTACATCCTGGCTTCCGCGGCAGATGTGGTCGTAAATTTTAACTCCCTTTCCCCCTTCCTCTAATTTATTTCTTCCCCTAATTAGGGGGCTGTATTCTGATTTATTTCTTCCTCAATTAGGACTTGTATTTTGATCTATTTCTACTCTCACTTAGGGTTTTGTATTCTGATTTCTTTCTTTCTACATCAGTCTAACATTTAGTCTTTGATCCATTTTGAATTTATTCATGCGTGTGATATAAGAAGATGGTCTAGTTTAATTTTTCTGCATGTACTTTTCCAATTTTCCCAACACCATTTATTGAATAAACTATCTTTAGCCCATTGTATGTGCTTGCTTCCTCTGTGGAATACTAATTGACTATAAAGGTGTGGGTTTATTTCTGAGCTCCTATTCTGTTCCATTGATCTACATGTGTTTTCATGCCAATTCCATACTGTTTTGATTACTATGACCTTATACTATAGTTTCATAAGAGGTAGTATGATCCCTCCAAACATTGTTCTTCTTTCTTACAATCGCTATTGCTATGTGGGGACTTTTCTGATTTCATATAAATTTTTGAAATATTTGCAAAATATGTCATTAGAAACTTAATAGGAATTACATTGAATCTACAGAATGCTTTGGGTACTATGGACATTTTAATGATGTTAATTCTTCCTACCCATGAACACGGTATGTGCTTCCACTTACTTGTATCTTTTTCAATTTCTTCCTTCAGTGTCTTATAATTTCCTGAGTGCAAGTCTTTTATATAGGTATTGTTGTGGACTGCTCAGCCTGGTTTCAGTTGTAACCCTCACCCCATGGAGGGCTATGTAAGAGCCAAGGGACCCACTTCATCTGGGTCTGTTCTGTCAAGAGGATGTGACCTACTAAGGAGACAAAGCTTATCTCCCTGGCAGGAGTGCTGCTTCTGCCTCATTCATCTCTGGCCCCAATGCTTGGTTGGCAGTCAATGACGGGTAAGACTCCTCATGGGAGGGGCAACCTAAGCCAGACACAACCACTTGGGAGGCCTCATGGAAGGACTCAGGGGGCTGCAGCAAAGAGGATGTGAAGGACCCTCGCCCCCCGGCTATTCTGACATAGCCTGAGTCCTCATCTCCATCTGGGAGATGTCTCCTGCTTCCTAATTGGCTTAAAGCCTGAAACTATGAGGGTGAGTGGTGCAGCCCTGTGCTGGCCAGAATGGTTCCCCGGGTGATTGGGCATAAGAAAGAATTTGTAAAATCCTGTGAAACCTGCTTTGCTAAGAGTCCTCTCATTTAAATGATAAGGGTCCCAGGAGGAAATGAGTATGTCTCCCAAAGTCTTACAACCCCCTTTCCTGACAGACACTAACTCAGATTAAGCCCTCAGATTTCTTTGAAATGTTAACCATTGTTTGATCCTTGCCGCCTGAAATACCTGTATTCCTATGTATTTGAGCCCAATAAAAGCCCAGTGAGGAAGGGGCTCTGGGTCATCCTCCTCTGAGAGTTTGACCACCTTTCCTCCCCAAGCAGATCATGTCTTTATTTTCATCCATGACGGAGGGATGGGGCTCTGCGGGCAGAGCCCCCCTACATCTGGCGCCCAGGACAGGGGCCCCCGCAAGGTATTTTATTCTTTTTATAGCAATTGTGAATGAGATTGTTTTCTTAATTTCTCTTTGTTAGTTCATTACTGGCATATAAAAATGCAGCTGATTTCTGGATATTAATTTTGTATCCTGCTATTTTACTGAATTCTTTTATTAGTTCTAGTAGTTTCTTGGTAGAATTTTTGGGGATTGCTATGTACACTAACATGTCACCTGAAAATAATGACAGTTTTACTTCTCCCTTTCCAATTTGGATGCCTTTTATTTCTTCTTCTTGTCTGATTGCTATGGCTAGGACTTTTAGTACTATGTTGAATAAGAGAGGTGAAAGCAGATATCCCTGCCTTGTTCCCAATAAGGGGAATGATTGTAGTTTTTGCAGGTTGAGTATGATGCTGGCAGTGGGTTTGTCATATATGGCTTTTATTATCTTTAGGTATGTTCTCTCTACCCCCAATTTGCTGAGAGCTTTTATCACAAATGGGTGGTAGATTTTATCAAATACTTTTTCTAAATCTAGTGATATGATTGTATGGTTTTTATCCTTTGTTTTGTTTATGTGGTGAATTACACTCATTGATTTGTGAATGTTGTGTTGAACTTTCATGCCCAAAATAAACCCCACTTGATCATGATGTATGATCTTTGTGAGCTCCTATTCTGTTCCATTGATCTATGTGTGTTTTCATGCCAGTACCATGCTGTATTTGGTTTGCTAATATTTTGTTGAGCATCTATGTTCCTCAGGGATATTGGCCTGTAATTTTCTTTTTTGTAGTGTCTTTATCTGGTTTTGAAATTAGGATAATTGTTGGGAACCATCCTGCCTGGTTCCAGGTGCCGTATCCCTACTGACAGGTGAAAAGTCCCCATGGCTAGGGGACCTTGGGACCATAAGCCACTAAAGAGACAAAATTTATCCTCCCAGCAGGGGCGCAGCTTCTGCCCCCTTTACTTCACCCTGCTTGGCACCTGGAGGATGGCTGGATAGTCAATGATGGGTAAGATTCCTCAATGAAGGAACAACCTAAGACATGCACAGTTGTGAAGGGGCTATTAGGGACTTAGGGAATAGTGGAGGAGGGACAAAAGATCCTCATCCCTTTGCTTTATCATAGTCTGAGTCCTAATTCTATCTGTAAAAAGTCTCCTAATCTCTTGGCTGCCTTGCTTCCTCCACCTGATTCAGGCCTAAAACAATGCCAAAGGGGGGTGCAGCCCTGTTCTGGAACCGGCACTCCTGGCAGGGGACTATCAGGCAGAAGAAAGAATGCATAAAGTCCTGTGAAATCTACTTTGCTAAGAATGCCCTCAATTTAAATGTTAAGGGTCCAAGCACAAAATAAGTTTGTTTCCCAAGTTTTTACAGCTGACTGGCATCACCCTGTCTACCAGACCCTGACTCAAAAGGACCCCTGTGATCCCAGAAATGGTATCTGTAAACCACACCTCTTTTCTTTGATATGCATCCCTATGCAAGCTAAACTCAATGAAAGCCCATTGAAAGAGAGGCTTGATACCCTTCTCCTCTAAGAGACTGGTCAGCCTTTCTTCCCCAAGCAGATCATGTCTTGATAGACTTATTCTCATCTGCAGTGGCCAGGAGAGCTCTGCTGGACAAAGTTCCCTCACAGATAATCCTGGCCTCGTAAAATGAGCTTGGGAATCTTCCCCACTCTTGAATTTTCTGAAATAGTTTGAGAAGCAAAGGTGTTAGTTCTTCCTGGAATGTTTGGTAAAATTCATCTGTGAAACCATCTGGTCCAGGGCTTTTGTTTGTTGGGAGGTTTTGCTCAGTGCTTCAATTTCATTGGATATACTCTCTCTACTCAGATTCTGATTCTTCCTGTTTTAGTTTTGGAAGATTGTATGTTTCTAGGAATTTATCCATTGCATCCTGATTGTCCAGTTTGTCCACATATAATTGTTTATAATATTTTCTTACAATCCTTTGTATTTCTTTGGTGTCAGTTGTTATTTCTCCTCTTTCACTTCTGATTTTATTTATTTGGGTCCTTTGTCTTTTTTTTTTCTTGATGAGTCTGGTTAAAGGCTTGTCAATTTTGTTCATCTTTTCAAATATCCAGCTCTTGGATTCACTGATATTTTGTATCGTGTTTTTTAGACTCTATTTCATTCATTTCTGATCTGATCTGATCTTCATTATTTCCTTCATTCTATTCACTTTGGGCTTTGTTTGTTGTTGTTTTTCAAGTTCCTTTAAGGGTGAAATTAGATGGTTTATTTGAGCTTTTTCTTGTCTTTCAATATAGGCCTATAATGCTATGAATTTCCCTCTTTAGGATTGCTTTCCCAGTGTCCAACAGATTTGGGATTGTTGTGTTTTCATTTTCATTTGTTTCAAGGTATCTTTTGATATCTCCCTTGATCTCATTGTTGGCCCATTCATTGTTTAATAACATGTTATTTAGCTTCCATGTCTGTGTTTTTCAGTGTTCTTCTTGTCATTGACTTCTAGTTTCATAGCATTGTGGTCAGAAAAGATACTTGATATGATTTCAATCTTCTTAAATGTATTGAGACTTGTTTTGTGTCCCAACATGTGGTCTACCCTAGAAAATGTTCCATGTGCACTTGAAAAGTATGTATATTCAGCTGCTTTAGAGTGAAATGCTCTGAAGATATCAATTAAATCCATTTAATCTGGTGTGTCATTTAAGCCCGCTCCTTGCTGATTTTCTGTCTGGAAGATCAATCCATTGAAGTCAATGGGGTGTTAAAATCCCTGAATATGACTGTATTTCTATTTTTCTCTCCCTTTATGTCTATCAAGATTTGCTCGACATATTTACATGCTCCTATGTTGGGTGTGTAAATGTTTACTAGAGTCATATCCTCTTCTTGGGTTGTTCCCTTTATCAATATGTAGTGTCCTTCTTTGTCTCTTACTATAGACTTTATTTTAAAGTCTATTTTGTTGGATACAAATACTGCTACCCCAGCTCTTTTTTCCCTTTCCGTTTTCATGAAATATCTTTTGTCATCCCTTTACTTTTAGTCTGTGTGTATCTTTCGATCTGACATGGGTCTCTGGGAGGCAGTATATATTTGGGTCTTCTTTTCTTATCCATTCAGCTCTGTATGTCTTTAGTTAGAGCACTTAAGCCATTTACATTTAAGGTGATTATTGATAGATACATATGTAATGCCATTTTATTGTTAGACTATTTTCTTCTGTTTTTTTTTTCTTTCTCTTTTTTCTTCTTCTTCTTAAATCAGTACTAGTTTGGTGTACTAGTAACAAACTCCTTTATTTATTTATTTATTTTTGGTCTGGGAAGCTCTTTATATCTTTTTTGATTTTAAATAATAGTCTTGCTGGGTAAAGTAGCCTTGGTTGTAGGTCCTTGCTTTTCATCGTCTTGAGTATTTCACACCACTCCCTTCTGGCCTGAAATATTTGTTAAGTAATAATTTCTGTTGAGTAATCAGATGACAATCTAATTGGTGCCCCCTTGTAATTAACTACCTGCTTTTCTCTTATGGCTGTTAGGATTCTCTCCTTGTCTTTAAGCCTTGTCATTTTAATGATGATGTGTCTCAGTGTAGGCCTCTTTGGATCCAACTTGTTTGGGACTCTGAGCTCCCTGGACTTGTGTGCCTTTTCCTTCACCAGATTAGGGAAGTTTTGGTCATCATTTCTTCAAATAGGTTCTGAATCCCTTGTTCATTCCCTTTTCCATCATTCCCATGATGCAGATGTTGTTACACCTCATGTTGTCCAAAATGTTTCTTAAGCTCTCCTCATGTTTTGGAATTATTTTTTCTTTTTGCTGCTCTGCCTGGGTGTTTATTTTTCTACCTTATCTTCCAAATCACTGATTCAATCCTCTGTTCTATCTAACCTACTATTTATTCTTTCCAGCATATTATTTATTTCAGATATTGCATTCTTTATTTCTGACTGGTCCTTTTTTATGGTTTCTATGTCTTTTTTAATGCTGTTGAGTATCCTTACAACCATTAACCTAAACTCTCTACCTGATTAATTGCTTGCCTCCATTTCAGCTAATTCTTTTTTCTGGAGAATTCTTTTGTTCTTTCATTAGGGTCTGTTTCTTTATCTTCCCATTTTGGCTACTTCTTTGTATTTTCTGCCATAGTTGTTACACTAATAAATGATATAACCTTGAGATCTAATCAGCACCCTGGCTTAAGCACCAAAGGGTGGAGCAGAATGATTCTTGCAGGCAGGGCTATTGCTTCCCCTCAGGCTGATGCCACTTGGAGAGGAGTGCTCTACCAGAGAAAGATGGCTACTGCAGTATGGGGAATAACTCAGCACGAGGATCCCGGCAGTTGTTCCTTCCCTTCTCTCCCCAGAGCCACCAACCCCAGACTCAATTAAGTGTCTCTATTCCACTCTACCCTCCCTCTGCTGGAGCCCAGGGTAAGTGACTCCAAATGAAATTTTGTGTTTTGGCACTTTAAGAGGCTCTCTGCATCTCTAGCTATCTCCCCCTGGCAGACAGAAACCCTGCTGCTTTTCACAACCAGATGTTATCTGGGTTCCTTACTGGCTCTGGTGCTGTAGGTGGAGAGCTCAGACTGGCGTTTAGACCCCACATTTCTCAGATGGAACTCCCTGGCCACTGAAATATTCCTCTGGAACTTCAGCTACCACCTGTGGAAACCCAGCCAGCCCTCTTGTACCTCCTCCACATGCCTTACCAGTCTTGTGGTGAAGTGGTTTCTTCTATCAGTCCTTAGTTATATTAGGCTTCTCTCCAGCTAGTGTTCAATTGGTTATTCATGATGATTTCTCTACAATTTAGTTGTAATTCCAGATTGGTCCTGGGAGGAGGTTAGTGTAGCTTCCACTTACTCCACAATCTTGGCTATCTTGACAATATGCATTTTCATTTCACAGAACAAAAACAATTAGGAGAAACTACTTCCTGCTAAAGTTTATGGTTTTACAAAAGGATTAGCCAAAGAAAATGCATAACCCAAAGTATTATCATAGTTTAATTTCAGGTACCCCAGTTATGGGAGTGTTTTCTGGGCAAGACTCCCCTATTGCCCTTATATATCTGCAAGAGATCATCCACAATGTTTATACATAAATCAAACTCTGCCAGCCAGTACCCTAACTAAACTGAATGAAATTCTAAGAACTGCACATTAATCTCTCTGGCCACACAGTAATGACAATCAATATTAATACATTCTGGAAAGTGAGCCTTCCTTTTTAAAATGCGCAGGCACCCAAATTATGCAAAATTCAGCAGGTTGACATCAGAAAACCACAAATGAATACAAGTATTAAGCAAGAAGAATGCTAAAGAATATTGACTAAATTTTCATTGTGCAGTACAATTTGGTAGGAGATCACGGAAGCTACAAACGGTAATGCATTAGTGATAGCTTGTCTGAGGTGGATTTCTGAATGGCCAAAAATTAAACTATGGTTCAAAAAGTGTTTTGTATTTACTAAAATTCCTCCTGATGCAGCTAATGTTCAGAATTACAATAAAAATCCTTAGAGACTAGTTTTTAAAATGTTCAAGTTTATAAAATGTTCCATTTGCCCTTTCCACCTATTACACTCACAGCTTAAAATCCAACCTAGAAAAAGTATGTGAATACCCAAGTGGTTATTGTAGAGATTTTGAAGGCATTAAGCTACAATTTTCTCAAGTGGAAAGTGTCATTTGATAGCACTTACAAAATGCTAATAGCAGGAAAGTGGAAGGTTTGAACAAGCAATCGCTCAATCTCCTAGTCAGGCCTTTCTCCTCCTCAAGGTAAGATTATTCGTCAAACCGATAGGTAGTCACTAGTCATGCCTTGTGTACCCTGTTCAGTTCTTTCAGTAGTAATGGTTCCAATGTTTTTAGATAATAAGACTTTTTGAAAAGAAGATAATAAGATACTTAGACTTGGTAAGCAGATTTTTCCATCTAGCTGCAAAATACAACATTTGCAAGAAGTTAATTATATGAGGTCTGTCCAGAAGGTATCCAACCATGTAATATGAAAAATAGAGACATTTATTGAAAAATATACAAGAAACATGGTACAGATAACAATGACAGCTCAGTCCCCTTCAAAGTAGGCACCTTGGGGCTTCACACAGTTCTAATCACCATCAGTTGCCTCACTGTATTTTCCTGAATCTCATTAGTGGTCTGAAACCTCTTCCCTTTCAAAGGTGATTTTAGTTTTTGGGAAAGCCAGAAGTCACAGAGTACCAAATCTGGGCTATAGGGGGTCTGAGTCACCTGGGTGATTTGATGTTTCACCAAAAATTTCTGCATGAGACATGATGTATGAGCGGGTGTGTTGTCATGATGAAGCTGCCAATCACCAGGTGTCCAGAGCTGTGGCCTTCTGAATCATCTAAATAGTTTCCATGGAGAAATGTTCATGCTTAATGCAAAGTGTGATGCAGATTTGTTGCTCTACTTACTCAGTCATTTTGAATACAACGGCCACACAGTACACATGCTCACACAATGGCATCTACTGTCCCCACTGACTAGTGCAGTGAAGTCATCATTGTTCATGCACGCACATTCCAGTCCATTTTCCTTGGCTGCCAGGTTGCACTGATGTCACACAAACCATTCTCATTATATTAACAATGGCTGGACTTTTTCTGGGCAGACCTCACATGTTCACCCCAAATGGCATCTGGCACAATAGGTGAGGATAAAAGTAACATCCGTAGTCATCATGTAAAACAGAATATAAATAAAATGGCACAGGTAAAATTCTCCCAATATGTTCAGGTTATGCTGCAATACAACATTATCCTCGCTTTCATTCTCTTCAATAGTTATCTGATCACAATTCTGAGAAGCTGACAGAGAAAGACAAGATTTAACAAAAGATAAATACATACACAAGTAAAATGATGTTTAATATCTTGTTCATTCTGAATACTAGAGTTATATTCATCAATGTAGTCTCTGTTGATTCTCAGACATTCTAATGCCAGGTCTGCCTTTAAAATAAAAACAGGCCTGTTTTTATTTGAAGTGTCAGTCAATTTTTTTAAACCTTCATATGTTTTATAAGCAGTATTTCTCAGAAGATAATCCTATAGTAATGACATGAGAAGAAAAAAATGACACAGAAAAAACTAAAGAGTGATCATGTAGGATAAATACTTAACAAATGGACTTAATTTCCACAAAACATGAGTATATTTCAGTTTCTGTTAAATGAGACTGGGAGGGAAAAAAGGAACCACACAGACTGTGGTCCACTGTATCTGGCAAGGCCATTTCAAATATAAAAATGGAAGGATTCTCTGAGGAAAAAGAATCATTGCCTTTTGCTGTTAGAAAAACATAGTCTCATGCACATTGTAGAAGGATATTTCCCTTCATATCCTTGCCAGTCCAAATCACTGAAACAGTACAGTATCTGAGAAAAGTCAGCTCCCCATGGACTTAAAAAGAAGAGCCTACTTTTAAAGTCCCCTTTATTTGCTCGAGTTCATTTTCAGTACCATTTTCTAGTATCCATGCAGCACAGCCCTACTGCTGGTGAACAGGGCAGTGCCACCCTTAGGAAAAGGTTCTGGTTATAGAGGTACTAAAAACTGGGTGAACGAATGTAAGAAAATTAATCATCCCTTAATCCTGCTCCAGGGATAGAAGTCAGATACCCCCAGTGGAAATATAAACTACTTTATGAAAATTATCCCTTTTACAGGAAATATTTATTCCAGTTTAATCTTTTAATTGCATGAAAAAATAACTTTCTATGGTGACTAGGATGAATTCAGAATTCCTGTTTACCAGTTATATTTATGTACATGAAAATTTTTTGAAAGCAATGTACCAAAATGAATTCATTCAAATATTTTGTTGCACCATTTTCAAAGGAGATGCTACAATTTGGTTATTCTAGCACATTTGCTTATTAAGAGCCATTCTGGCCCTGGCCTGGTTAGCTCAGTTGGTTGGAGCATCCTCCTGATGCACCAGGGTTGCAGGTTCAATCCCAGGGCAGGGTACATTCAAGAATCAACCAAAGGATACATGAACAGGTAAAGCAACAAATTGAGGTTTCTCTCTCTCTCTCTCTCAAATCAATAAATTAAAAAAAAATGTTTTAAAGAGTCATTCTGGTTAGAGGAAAAGAATAAAGACTTGTCAACTAAAAACAATGCACTTACTTAGTACTCATCTCCACAGAGCATATAAAAGAAAAGTAAAGGGGTTTCCCTCTTCCCTTAATGAGCCCACAGAAAAGATGGAGAGATAAAATGGAACCAGATATTGCTGAGTCCCAAGCCTAGTCAGTCCAGCCTAATGGCCTAATCAATCAATGTTTTCCATCCTCCTCAATGTTTCTGGTTTAAAGTCAAGCATATGAACACAGTTGGTCCATACCAGAGTCCATCTGAGACTTTAGCTATGGGGACTTTACCTGGTTGCTAAGCTGGAGGACTCATTCATGTACGCATTCAGCAAATCTTTGTTAGATATCTATCCTGTCAAGAGCCCTTCCAGATGGCAGATGTAAGCCACACAGGGGAAAGCAAAAGGGAGTAAAGGAAGGAGACAGATGGCTAGAGCATCTGGACTCAACCATGCCGAAAGTCAGATCGACCCCCTGGACTTCTTAGTTACATGAATGAATAACTCTATTTTTAGTTTAAGGCCATTTGAGTTGAGGTTTCCATCTCTTGCTATCAAGAGTCCTACTTAGCACCGCACCCTCCACCCCCAGGGTCTAAGACCAGCAGTGGAGTAAAGCCTCACCTCCTTGTGCTGGTGCCTTGCCTGCTCCCATTATAGCCCTAGCCTGAAGCCAGCTGGAGCACCTTTGTGGCCCATTCCTCATTTCTAGCATTTCTATACCTAACTTGAAGTGAGTCTCCAACTCTGACTTAGACTGGTCCCCCAAATTTGGAAGGAACCTACCCTACAACTCCAACTTAGATTCGTCTTTTTTTCCTTTGGGAAACCTACACAGTACCCACATCCCCACATAAACACATGCACGTAGAGTTAAAGACACACCACCAGGGTACCTTCTCCTACTCCTGTCCAATGCAGGAACACTGTCTTATTGTCTCTGGTCAAGAATCAACCAATCTCTGGGTAGCTAATTCCAGAAATAGGAAATTCACTACCTCAAGGACCAGGTGTTCTTTTGATGGACAGCTTCTATATCTGAGAAGTATTATTATTATACCAAAACAAAATTTTTTCTCCCTGAAATTTCCACTGCCTTATGCTATTTCTGTTAAGCAGAGAAAAAAGGAAAAAAAAAGCTTCCTTTCCTACATGTCAACACTTCAAATATTTGAAGACAATTAGCATGTCTCTCTTTAGTATATATTTTTCTACAGTCCTTTCAGCTATTTCTTAAAATACCTGACTTCTAAATCCTTTGACATCCTGATTCCCCTTGTCTAGGCACACTCTAGTTTGTCAACATCCCTTTTAAAACATGTTATCCTCCCCCATCCCACCACTGAACAACTTTTGCAGAGGTCTGAAAGGCCCAGAAAACTGTGGGCAGGTCACTTTCGAAGGGCTAAACATGGCACTTATGATAATAAGTCCTAAAATTTCACTGGCTTTTTTTCTAATCTTTCCTCTTTTTTCCTACTTTGTGTAAGGGTAGTTTGGTCTTTGTCTATTTTTTTAATCTTAAGCCCAAAAGTCTGACAATAGCAGGTTTGTTCACTACAACATGGCCAGTACTCGGAATGGTGTTCAGCACATGGTAGGGACTCGGTAAGGGCTGATGAACTAAAGAAATCTAAATTCAGGAGCCCCCACCCATTACCATTTACTTAATTTTAAAATCATGTAGTTAGGGTCCTTTACAGTCTAAATTCAGCATGTTATACTTCTCATTTCACATTCCCTCTAAATTTAATCAGTCTGCCTTGTTCAGCTTTACCTAAGACATTAATGAAAACATTAGACAGGCTGGAGCCAAGGTTGGAGCCCTTTAATTTAGTGCTCAGCCAGACACTGGTCAAGGTGACACTGAGCCATTATCCAAACTTCAGGGCTGACACAGCTAACCCAGGTTATATTTAATCATTTCACTCTTGGGAGGCTTCTAAAAAATGCTTTGGTGAAATCAAAACACAGAATCTGGTAAGTTTAACCTTATGAAATTACCATTTTTCTAGGCCAACAACCTTCTATTATCAGTAGTTTCATGTGGTCCAACCTAATGCAAAGCACCCCTCTAATAGCTAGCCAATGTTTTGTATATTAAGTTACCAGGACCTTCTTTAGAGAATCTATACTTGTTCTGTTCTGCTATGTCCAGAAACTACCATCTTCCACCAACTAACAGCTCACTTGTACAGGTTCCTTCTCTACTTAGGATGCTTGAACCTGGAGACAAAGACCTATTCATTGTAACTGAGGGATGGTCTTCTACCAAAGCCTAAGCGTACCTTGGGCTCTTCCCACACTAAACTGTGTTTAACCATTTATGGCCTGAAGATTGTTCTCCTTACTGAAACCCTTAAACATACATAAGAGTTCCTCAGAATAAATCCTCATTCCTCCTCGAGCTAGATAAATGGCCTTTTATAGTGCCTCAATAATTGTGAGTAGTATGATATTTCTACAAGTAAAATTGCAAGATGATAATTTATACTATTATGAAATGCCTCCCCCCACTCAAAAGATGTCAAATGACCATACTACTACTAAGCCAAAAGGAAGAAATTCCATAAGACAGGATTATATGTGACCTTTAAACAATAAACATGAATTTTTAAGAGTCAATGAAAATATTATTGATAGGGTCAAAGCTGTAGAATATATGAATTCAAAATGAATGCACCAACACATGAAATGATTTGAAAGTTATATTATATACTATACATCATAGGCAGAGATTATATAGACATAGGTAAATGTAAGATAAGAAAAAGATTAGGAGAAAAATTAAGTATAGGAAATTATCTCAGTATGGTTATCATTTTCAAAAACAATAGAAGTTATACCTAAAGCTATATGCCATAATATTCTAATGTCATCCTGGTTCTTAAATATATAAATGAGTTTCTAAACTGCAATATTCTATGTGTAGTATGTAATAGAATGAACTTTTTTAGTTTTCTTTTTGTTCATTTCTTATTTGCAATTAGTAATAGTGATCACAGGTGAAGAGTATTGGGGGGAAAATCCAGGTAATGCAACATCACCAATGTGTTTACTATTTTTAAATACATGGAAGCGGTCTTAAAAAGCAAACCAGATCTAAGCTTTAATCAGGTGAAATATCTAATACTAATATCTATTCTTAAATTAGAGAAAAGAAGGGGGAAACCTATGGTTCTAAAATCATCTGAAACTAGAAATGATATTATTCTTAAAAGAGGCCTTGGACAAATGAATCTTGGCAACAAAGATTTCAAATGAGCTGTTTTGAGTAAGTTGCTCTCTAATGGGCAGCCCAATCTGCACTGTGAAGCCAGGCGGTGAAAGACAAATACCGTATGATGTCACCTTTAACAGGAACCTAATCAACAAAACAAACAAACAAGCATAATATAACCAAAGACACTGAAATTGAAAACAGACTGACAATCACCAGAGGGGAGAGGGGAGGGAATTTCAGGGGAAGAGGGGAACGGTTTAGAGCAACAAGTATAAAGACACATGGACAAAAACTAGTGGGAGTGGAAATGGGAGGGAGATGGGGAGGGCTGGGTGTGGGCCAGGATGGGAGTAAATGACAGAAAACTGTACAAGAACAGCAATTAAAATAAAAATTAAAAAAATAAAAGTCAGAAATTGTCTCAAAAAGAAAAAAAAAAACTTTTTAGCACATAATTCAAAGGTCACTTTTCCTCTCAGGAAAGTAATGCTGTGCCTTCTTTACCTGCCAAAGCAGGCTTCCGGATATCACTTGTGTGGTCAGCTAAACTGTCAATTATTCATCAGGTTTTTTAGCTTGTGGTTTCTCCAAAGCTCTTTGCTTCTGCCCCACTTCGAGCAATGCCCCTGCTCATTAGCAGTAGCAGTGCACATTCTGAAAGGGAACGATGACTCTCCAGCCCAGCTATCAAGGTGTTATTTGTAGGACTAGTAAAATAGGCAGTGGGGTGGACAATTGAATCCACGGTTTTCAACTGCGCTTTAGGTATCAAGTATGGATTTGTGTTTTCCCCTAACTAGGCAACATTTTAAAGCATCTTGTTCACCTTAAATTGGTCAGCTTTTACGTTCAAATGTCTAGGCTCACTACTGCTTGTCTTTTCAGATAGTCAGAAAGCACATGCTTGGTCTATTGCCCTCAGTTAGTTTTCAAAGGCAACTCATTGAAAAGGATTTGCAGCTAGACCAAAGGTGACAAGTTGACCTTTACTGGCGGCAAAGACCTTTGTCATAATAACCAGCTGCTTTCAGGTCTATACGAGAACAATTCTTTCAGCTTTCATTGATTGTTTCTAATATCAGCTCTGGGTCATTATAAATATTATTCCACAAGTCTGCAAAGAGCCAGGGTTTGAGTGATGATGCCCTTGAAATGGCCCAGACCTTAATTTCAGCTGTAAAGTCAGGCAAATGTTTTCTCCTGTGCGTTATCTTTTGGAGGAAATGTTCACCATGCTATTTGATAAATTTACCAATAAAACTTACTTTCAGATACAAATAAGTTAATTCCTGTATATTTCCTAGCTATTTAAATTTATGGTGAAATTTGCCACAGAAGAGACCCCAAATTCACACTGTAAATATTCTTTAAAAGTCTTCCTCAAAGGACTTGTGACCACTCACTAGAGTGTCTATATGCTGGAAAAAAGGAAAGAGCCAAATCTTTCAGCCACTAAACAGTGCCCCTAAATTGACAGTAATTTTAAGAAACCAAAAATATCACTGGGAGCTGCACGGGGCTTACATTGGTCAGGTGCTAGACGGAGTTTTACATCAATTTCAAATTACACCTGGTCTATGGACCCACTTTGCAGTTATTCCCCAATTTCTGAATGTATAATTGGAAAAGACACACTTGGCAACTGGAAGAATTTCTAAGGGCTGAAAGCTACTGGAATTTCTCATCCCTACCAAGACAGTAAATCCAAGGAAATTTCAGAAATTAATGCTACATCAAAAAAATAAGCAAGGACAATAATACCATCTGATAACTATCACATGGCCATTTAACTCACCAATTTGGCCTGTGCAGAAATCAAGTGGATTTTGGAGAATGACTGGATTATCACAATCTTATTCAAGTGGTGACCACAACTGCAGCTGTTGACACAGTATCTTTTCTGGAGGAAATAAATACGACTCTGGCACATGGTAATGAATTAGTGGCTCTCTCTCCACAGTAATTTGCAAGGACCTCAAGAAGTAGCTTGTTCTTACCTCATGGGGAAGACAATATACTTTCACAGCCTTACCTCAGGACCATACTAATTCTCCTCCTGTCATAATCCAATTTGCAGAGATTTTGATTGTTTTGACATTCCACTAACTTCACACTACATTGACAAGATTATGCTGATAGAATCTAATAAGCAGGAATGAACAGGTACTTAATGTCTTAGTAAGTCAAATGGAAGATAAACCCCACAAAATGTCAGTCCTCAGCCCCCAACTTCAGTGAAGTTTCTAGGGATTTAATGGTATGGAACAAATTCAGATATATCTTCCAAAATTAAAGATAAGTTCCTATACTTGGTACCACCTACCACCAAACAAAAGGCACAATATGCTTGAGAAGCCTTTCAGAATTTTGGAAGCAACATATACCATACCTTAGTGCACTACTTTAACTCTTCCAGACTGTCACCCAAGAGTCTATCAACTTCAAGTGGGGACCAGAGCTAGAGAAGGTTTGTGGTAAGTTCAGACTACAGTACAAGCCTGTCTGCCACTTGATTTTTATTATTTAGATTCGATGACACTCAAAATCTCTGTAACAAATAGGGATGTTGTTTAGAACATCTGGCAAGTTCAAATAGGAGCTCACAATGCAGACCACTAGTATTGTGGAGAAATTTATGCTCCCTTCTGTAGATAACTGTTTTCCTTTAGAAAAACAGCTCTGGTTTGCTACTGGGCCTCAACAGAGATAGATATCAGGTGACAATGAGGCCTGAGCTTCCCATCATGAAGTGGGTGTTGTTGAGTCATAGGCTAAATGTACAGTAGCAGTCTATCATATAATGGAAATGGAAGACCAAAATCAAACAGGTCTGAAAGGTATGAGAAAGTTGTGTTGAGAAAGGCAGTCTCAAACACATTAGTCTTTTGACCCCCACAGATGTATTCCTTGGGCCTGGAACACATCTTTACAAATATTGAGCACATCTGGAACAAATATTGAATGCTCCAGCATTCAATATTTCAGACTCTATGAGGGAGGTGGGGAGAGGTCCTTCTGCTGCAGCTTGTCAGAGGTGCACATAGGCCAATTTCCCTGTGCCGCCTGCAGGGGGCACCCACTAGCCATGAAAGACCAGTGCACACCATTGGAGCTGATCTTGCTCTGTCTCTTCATTGCAAGAAAAGCATTGTTCCATCTAGTGCTTGGCCATGCTTAGCTTGGTCACTCTAATACCAAGAGTGGTACTAGAGGCAGAGGTGTTTGACCTCTAGTCCTCATGGCTAGCACTGTGATGATCATTGCTATCTTCCATGTAGTTGGAGTCCTCCATGGCATTGGTTAATGATATGATGTTTCTTAACAAGTTGCATGAGCAAGTCATCCAGACTTCAACACAATTCTAGTTGCACTGTCTACTCTCTCTCAATCCATGCCACTGACTCCCTATGACTAGTGGCTGAGGAAAATAGTTGTGTTCCACATGAATCCCCATATTTATCCATTGCAGATGGACAAAACTATTCGTTCTGTGGATGTTAGTCTCTTTCCTCACTCACCCCAGTGCTTTCTCACTGGACTCATGAACAAAGTTCATGAGTCTATGAATGGATTCAACCAAGTGTACTTTCCCAAAAGACCTGGCCAAGTGTGATTGATCTGTCATTAGTTGAGACCAGACTTGATCTCCATAAATGACACCATTTCCCAGAAGTACAGACCACCACCAGGTAACAGCTTGATCACAATGGACTCCATCCAACATGGATGCAACATAGATTTATCCTCACTGCAAAAGACACATATTCCAGATATGGATTTGCCTTCCTGCTGAAAGGGAAAGTGGTAGTTGAGGATCACCATGAACACACCCACAGAACGCTTTATCTATCTTCATGGCATTCTCCATAGTGTTGCTTCTGATCAATGAACTCATTTCACAGAGAAGTAAGTGTAGCAATGGGCTTATATCCATGAAATAAACTGGCTGGTTGAAAGTAGAATGACTTACTGAAGATTGGTTATAACACCAGTTAGAACCCTGCACCTTGGAAGGGGGTTTTGTCTTACAGGATACAGTATATACTTTGAATCATGCAGATATATGGTACTGTCTCTTTAACAGCCAGAATTCACAGATTCAGGAATCAAGAAGTAGAAATGAAAGTGACTCATTATTATACTTAATAAATCACTCCGAGAATTGTTGTTTCTTATCCTAACAAACTTGAGCTCTGCTAGTCTGGAGATCCTGGCTCCCAAAGGGACATTGCTTCAATCAGGATACAACAAGTTCCACAGAACTGGAAGATGATAGCAACTTTTCAATGGTTCCACTGAATTGGAACATGAGATTGGCCATTTTAGGCCTATGACACTGAACTGAAGCAGGGGGAAAAAAGATTACTCTTCTGGTTAGAGTAATTGATCCCAATTACCAATGGGAAATTAGACTGCTGCTACAAATGAGGGCAAGACGAACTATTTATGGAGATTCTTGGGAGGTGTCTCTCAGTACTTCCAAGCACAATGGTTAATGGAAAACTATACCAACCAAAAATGCAGATCGGTTGAGGACTCAGACCCTTCAGGAAGGTTTAGGTTACTCTACCAGATAGAGAACCCCAACCAGCTGAGGTTCTATCAGGAAGACAGAGGAAATAAAATAAGGATAGTTAAAAAAAAAAAAAAAAAAGGAAGCCATTGATATCAATCACAACCTTATGACCATTTAGAGAAATAAGGTCTGTGGTAGCTTTGCATTTTCTCCTTGCTTGTTATATGTATGCATTTATTTATATATGCTAACAATTTTCTTCTTCCACCTCCTTCTCATCTTTATTTTATATACAAGTTATTGGAGGTTAACTTTACTTTACAATTTATTTTGTAAGTTACAAAATATTCTGTGGGTCCTTGACAGAATTTGATGAGTAATTAACATAGCTAGTGATGGATACAATGACTTGGGACTGTGTGTCTCCTCACCTTGGAAAGAATATGAGAATTTCTTCCTTTGCAAAAACAATAGCTGGGTCTTGTTAGGGAGAAACAGACATGGACAACAGTGTGGTGATTGCAAAGGGAGGGGGGAGTGTGGATGTGGAAGAGTGTATAAGGGCTATAAATGGTAAAGGAAAAAATATGATAAAATAATTTTTTTTAAAAAAAGACAAGAAAAAATAAATGCAGAGTTGGTTCACTGTTGAATGGCAGTTCAAATGTGCTAGAAGAATGGATATGGAAGCTGAGTAGCCTAAGGGCTGAACCGTAGCAATTGTCAGTGTACTGTCCCTGAATTCCAGATCCACACTTTATTGCCTCCTGTGTGATACTGAGATTTGCACATGTATCTCCTTTGCCAGCCAGCATGATAGCCTTCATCGTGACTATGCTGAAGGTGCGCTGGAGGAGGAAGGGGTTCGTCTTCTGGTTCGAGGGTGCTCCTCTCATGAGAGTTCTGCAGCACACACCACCTCACCAGCACCCACTCCTGCAGCACTGAGCAGCACCTCAGTGATTTCTCCAGTATCCTGCTAGCCATAGCATGCTGTCCTCAATGAGGTCTGTATCTCAGCCCTAGGGCAAGTGCGGGCCTTCCTTGGGTGTTCTAGCTCAGCTCTGGATATTCTGATTGTTCCTTAATCTGCAATTCACATATTCTTCAGAGTTCTATTTATTTCTTTTTTTTTCTTCATCCTCACTGAGAATATGTTTATTGATCTTAAAGAGAAAGGAAGAAAGTCAGGGGGAGAGGGAAAAGGGAGAGAGAGAGAGAGATCTATGTGCGAGAGAAACATCAATCGGTTGCCCCCCATATGCACCCTGACCAGGGATTGAACCTGCAATCTACATACATTCCCTGACTGGGAATTGAAACTGCAAGATTTTGGTACAGGATGATGCTCCAACCAACTGAGCCACATGGCTAGGGTTCTATTTACTTCTTACTAACCAACTGCTTATTATTCCAATTCTCTGTTCCAGCTAATAATTCTTTACATTAAACTTGTTCTGCTCAAATATTCCTGGTTAGACCCTGCCTGATCCAGCCAAGCACAAACACATGTCATATATTTTGGAGGAAACCTTCATCATCCTTTTTAGTATGTTAAAGAGTAAATCCTATTTTCAGATAAAAATATGTCAATCCTTGTATATTTCCAAACTATTTGATTCTATTCATAGGAATTCAGTATCTGTAGCACTTAATTCATACTTTTTTGTTTTATTCTACTTTTATAACATTTACTTGAAACTCATTTAAAATAGCTATTTTTAATATATTTTATTGATTTTGCTATTACAGTTGTCCCATTTTGTTCTCTCCTTTATTCCCCTTCCACCAGCATTCCCCCACCTTAGGTCATGTCCATGGATCATACACATACTAAGTTCTTTGGCTTCTCCATTTCCCATACTATTTTTAACCTCGCCCTGTCTATTTTGTACTTAAAACTTACGCTTCTTATTCCCTGTACCTTCCCCCATACCCCTCCCTGTCCCTGCTGCTAACCCTGTACATGATCTCCATTTCTGTGATTCAGTTCCTGTTCTAGCTGTTTGCTTAGTTTGTTTTTGTTTTTCTTTCTTTTTTTTTAGGTTCAGTTGTTGTTAGTTGCAAGTTTGCTGTCATTTTACTGTTCATAGTTTTGATCTTCTTTTTCTTAGATAGGTCCCTTTAACATGTCATATAATAAAGGCTTGGTGATGATGAAGTCCTTTAACTTTACCTTATCCAGGAAGCACTTTACCTGACCTCCTATTCTAAATGAGAGCTTTGCTGGATAGAGTAATCTTGGGTGTAGGTCCTTGCCTTTCATGACTTGGAATATTTCTTTCCAGTCCCTTCCTGCCTGCAAAGTTTCTTCTGAGAAATCAGCTGATGGTCTTACGGAAGCTCCTTTGTAGGTAACTATCTCCTTTCCTCTTGCTGCTTTTAAGATTCTCTCCTTCTCTTTAATCTTGGGTAATGTAATTACGGTGTGCCTTGGTGTGTGCTTCCTTGGGTCCAATTTTTTGGGGACTCTCTGAGCTTCCTGGAATTCCTGGAAGTCCATTTCCTTCACCATATTGGGAAAGTTCTCTTCATTATTTTTTCAAGTTTCCAATTTCTTGTTCTTCCTCTTCTTCTGGCACCCCTGTGATTCAGATGTTGGAACGTTTAGTTGTCCCAGAGGTTCCTAAGCCTCTCCTCATTTTTTTTGAATTCTTGTTTCTTCATTCTGTTCTGGCTGTATGTTTATTTCTTCCTTCTGCTCCAAATGGTTTATTTGAGTCCCAGTTTCCTTCCTGTCACTGTTGGTTCCCTGAACATTTTCCTTTATTTCACTTTGCATAGCCTTTACTTCTTCCTCTATTTTGCAACCATACTCCACCATTTCTGTGAGCACCCTGATTACCAGTGTTTTAAACTCTGCACCTGATAGGTTGGCTATCTCTTCATCACTTAGTTCTATTTTTGGAGCTTTGATCTGTTCTTTCATTTAGGCCATATTACTTGTCTCAGAATACCTGTAATGTTGTAAGGGGTGGAGCCTTAAGTATTTGCCAGGGCAGGGCAACCCACTTTGCTGAGTTATGGTGTTACATGTGGGGGAGGGGTCTGAGAGGGAACAATGCCCCTTGCTCAGCTCTCAGCTGGCTTTCAGTCCCTTGCCCCACTACCCAAAAGCAAATTGGGCCCTTCTGGTGTTGACTTCCAGGTGGGTGGGTTTGTGTACATTCTAGGACCCTGTGAATCTCTCCAGTGTACTCTACTCTAAGGATGAGAGCTTCTCCCACCACTGCAACCCCCACAGGTTTTTTCAGTCAGTGAGCTTGAGGTTTATTTCTCCACAGTGGAACCCTGGGTTGCACAGTTTGTCTCACTCCCCAATTTTTTCTGTCAGTTTATGCGTATGCAAATGTGGGACTACCCAGTCTGCCCGCTGCTGCCTCACCCTCCCCAGTCTGCCAGCTTCTGACTTGCCACAAGTCCTCTCCACCCTGGCGGTCCATCTCCACCCCTCCTAACAGTCTAGATGAATGTTTCTTCTTTAAGTCCTGGGTTGTTGGACTTCTGAACAGTTTGATTTTCTGGAAGTTCCGGTTATTTTTTGTTTTCAAATTTGTTGTTGTTCTTTTGGTTGTTGAGGAGGCAGGTGTATCTACCTACACCTTCATCTTGGCCAGAGACTTCATACTTTTCATACTATCTTTCACACTATTTCATACTTTTAAACTATCTTTTAAAAAATACTCTACTTTTAGGTGATTAGGAAAGCTACATATTGAGAGCTAAAGGGCTGTAGTTGATATTCCTTTTCTTATCACTAGTTATTTCTCTTCCTTAAGAGTAAAAATACCACACTACTTACTTAACTTCTAACTACCAAGCCCCCTTTTTTTCTTAAAAGGCTTTGTCCCTTTTCTGTGAGTTTATGAAGCTTAATTAGGTAAAGAAAAAAAAAGTGTTCCATCACCTAGGCTACAGTTTATTATAGGAATTACCCGGAAAGAATACTTGCTAGACTATACTACATAACTTACTTTAAATATTGCAATATTTTACTTATTCTTTATGCATTTTAGTATATTTGTAATATTTTATCAATTAATCTTCAAATTATCTGTTAACAGTCTTGTGAATTCTAACCTCCAAAACAATGAGTGTCTACTATGAAAAAATGAGATCATTCAGAAGTCACAGTTACCGTTTTCTTTTTTGTTAATGTATTACCACCAGTTTTATCATTTTTTACTACATTTCATTAAAGTTAGCCTAATAAAGATGGCCTCACAGCCCAAAGAGTGGAATTCTGATTAGCTCCTCATACAATTTTGCTTCTCATCACTTTCAATTATTCTCTGAAAGAAATCAACCAGTGCAATAAACTGGTATGTTTACCAATAGGTTAAGTTTTCTAATTATTTCTTTCTCTGAGAGGTTTTAGTCAAGTAACTGAATGTAATCCCTATTGTGAATTTTCATATTAGAATACAATTTAAATGGTGTAAAATAGACATCTCAGAATATAACTCTGCAAGCATTTTTGTTACCCTCATCCTCCAACCAACCATCACATCTTCACCAGTTCTGTACACTCCTTGGAAAGGAAACAATCACTATGAGACAGGCATTTAATCCTCAGAGAAAACCTATTATTGCTACCATTTTATAGGTAACAACACTAGACTAGGGATGTGTCATTTGACCAAAAACAAGTAGCTAGTAAGTCATAGTTGGAATCTGAAGCCTCATCTTCATGGTTCTAAAATCCAAGGAACTCTAACAACATGAAAACCAAATCAGAACAGAAAAAAAGGAAAACAATCCAGAAATAATATCCTGACTCTAAAAATGAGATCTGCTTCAATTCAACCATTCAACATTTGTCTTTTTGCACCAGAGTAACCTTTTAAGATGGCGTCATACACTTTGTTCCAGAAATTCAACTCTAAAAAATCCATGTAAGGGAAATCAATAAGGCTGCAGCCAAATGTTTGTGCATCGAAGACATGGGCAAACCTCAAATATCTATAAGTAAGTTGGATAAGTTATGGCCCAGATACAAAATCAAATATTATGAGGTCATTAAAAATAAACTCTTCTAGAAGTTTCAATGAAATGCAAAGTGAGAAAAATCATGATCCAAAACACTGTAAAGTGTAAAACTAATTACATAAACACACAGACACACATTACACATTATTTTTTTTAAAAAAAGATCAGATTTACAGAGGTTAGTGCAGCCTAATGGGAATGCAAAGGAAGTTTTCTCTTTTCTTTACAGTAGCCTGTTTTCTAAAATATCTGTGATGAGCATTGTTATATTTACAACAAATTTAAGTTACTTGTAACAAGTATTTTTCACACTTTCCAAATGGACAAATATTTGATTTCCAAAAATTCAAATGTAGAAAATGATTTCAGAGATGTATAGCTTATATTTATAAGGACTATTTACCAAACAATACTCCAATGTTATTCTGATAAGAGGCAAAACTGACAGTGTCACATGCAAACCATGTGTAAATTTACTTATAGCCCTCCTGATCAGTTTTTACTTTTTTTTTAATCCTCACCTGAGAACATATCTATCGACTTCTAGAGAGAGGGGCTGGGGGATGGCAGTGGAGAAACGTCAGTCGGCTGCCTCACATATGCACCCTAACCAGGCATGTGCCCTGACCAAGAATCGAACCCACTACCTTTCAGTATATAAGTTGATGCTCCAACAACCAACTGAGCCACACTGGTCAGGGCTCCTGATCAGTTTTTATATATGGATAACACTCTAGAAAATTTGATCATAACCAATGATGTAGAATCTTTTAAGTTCTAAGAAAGAACTCTGAATTTAAGCTCCAAGCCTCTCTTCTTCAGCCCATTTCTCTCAGTTAGATTGTTATAAAATACAAACCAAGAAACTACTTGTCTTCCATGCCCAAATGAGACCCTTCTCAGTTTCCCCTCAAATGGCATTTGGCTCAGGGGAATAGATTATGATAGTTGAAATCACACACTTATTTTAATTACTTTCCACATCTTCCATTTAGCACCTTGTCAGAACAATGGATGAATCATACGGAACAATTAGGGCACTGGAAGAAAAGATGTGCAAGGCTGTGTGAAAGCCTAGCTCAGTTTGTTGCTCATTCCGAGGCTGTGATGGTCCCAACAGTGCCATTCTCAGAAGGCCAAAGCCAACAAAGTATACTGACTTGCTTTTCATGTAGACAGAGGTCCACTGATTTGACTACCAAGATCTTCCTCTTGTTATCCCCAAGGTTCTAGAGGAACCACACAAAGCAAAGCCACGTATGAAGAAAAGTCCTTCAGGAATAACCTGGGTTGACTCGCTTTCACATCCCCACATTTCCTAGGGTAGCCCTTGTACAAAGCTGATACTCAGAAATGCCGGGCAGATTAACCTATATGGCAAACTCATTTAATGAGGGAGAAAAGCTGTTTGCAGCAGTCTGACTTTCTTCCTTGTTCTCAAGAATAAAAGATAAACATGTTTATTTCTAGCTAGAAGATGCCATTGCCAGATTGACTGACAGTTTAGTTCTAAGAAAAGAAAGGCTTTGTTCCTTAAGTGTTCTCAACTGACATATCATATTTTTCGGACTATAAGACATACCTTCTTCCCCTCCCCAAATTTGGGAGGAATAATGGTTGTTGATGCTGTTGCTGAGTTCTGTTTACATTTACATTGGTGAAATATTATGTTATTTATGTTATTATTTTACTACATTTTTTGCTTCCAATTTTTTTTTCTTATTTTCCTCCTCTAAAACCTATGTGCATCTTATGGTCCTAAAAATATGGTAACTTCTATTTCTGCAGAGCCTTGGGACCACTGAGGGTTTTTTCTCATGGCTTTCTCTTATTTGACTCAGAAATCATGGTCAGTAGGATTTTTACTTTGTTAGCATTTGGGATTCCAAATAAGACCTGGATGTGAGTAAACATCAACCCCAAAGTAGCATCTGAAGGACAACAAAACCCTCCTACTGAAACATTCTTTTTTCTAATCCTTCCAAGTTCTAGATAATCATTCCACTGTTGCTTTGGGCTCAATCCCTGAAGACTCTTGATATTAAAGCAAGAGTATGATGTGAGAGAAAAAACTATATATTGGGGTAAAACTTCTTTATAGCTTTGTTCTTACCACCTTTTGAATGTGTTTTAGACATACAAATGCTGGCTAAGCTTGGATTTGTTACTAGGAAGAGATATGACCCCTATAACGGAAAGTTGTTTGTGTTCTGAACCAGGTTTATGAATTTGAGCTTCGGTGACATGGTTAATGAGTATGTTTAACCACTGTACTTAAATTATCTGCAAATTCCAAGTAGCACCTGGAAAGATGGAAGAGAGAAGGAGATACTCTCTCAGTTGCTAAAAGGAAATCAGAAAATTATCCTGACTGAGAAAAATGGTACCTGGGAAAGAAAGAGACCAAGGCACCACCACTGCGGTTACCTTTCCTTCTGGCTTCTGTTGAAAGCAGAAAAAAAAAAATTCTTAAGGGAACTAAGAATTATGAGATAGTGACTTCAGTAGCAGGCTATATAAAAATAGTTTGTCGGGAACTGCCCTGCCTGGTTTCAGAAGCTGTAACCCTCCATGCCTAAGGCTGAGTGAGTGACCTTCGGACCATAAGCCACAAAGGAGACAAGGCCTATCTTCCTGGCAGGAGCACCGCTTCTGCTCCTTTTACTTCATCCATAATTGGCCCCCAATGCTTGATCGGTTAGCCAATGACAGGTAAGATTCCCCAAGGGGGAACGACCTAAGATAGGCATGATCACAGGGAGGCCCCAAGGAAGGACTTGGGGGGCTGTAGCAAAAGGGGGTGATGGACCCTCAGCTTTGACATAGCCTGAATCCTCATTCTGTCTGCAAGAAGTCTCCTAATTTCTTGGCTGCCTTGCTTCCCCTGCCTGACTTAAGCCTGAAACAATGACAGATGGTGGTTCAGTCCTGTGCTGGTGCTGGAAAGGGTGGGTTGCCCTAGTGATCAGTCCTAAGAAAGAATACAGAAAATCCTGTGAAAACTGCTTTGCTAAGAATGCTCTCAATTAAATGATAAGGGTCCGAGCAGGAAATGAGTTTGTTTCCCAAAGTTTTGTAGACTTTTAGCTAACAGACCCTGACTCAGAATAGGCCCTCATAATTCTTTGTATGCTATCTATTGTTTGATCCTTACTGCCTGACAATGATTAATGAACTTTACCTGTATTCCTGTGCAAATTGAAACTCAATAAAAACCTGTCAAGTCAAGGGTTGGTGCGCTCTCCTCTTGAGAGAGTAGCTGAGCCGTCCCTTTTCCTCCACAGGACTCAGCAGTCCGTGGGAATTTGTCTCATATCTCATCCGTAACACCGAGGACACTGTGGGCCAGAGTCCATGTCAACAGTTAATGAAATTATTCACTAAGTTGAAATAGCTATAGGTGCTACAACGTGTAAGTTCAAGAAAGTTTGGAGCCATGCTGATCTAAAAACCAGAGCCAGGAAGAACAGCGTACCAAGGGTGGATTTGAGGAGTGGCTATAATCTCATAGCTAGGTTTTTAAACCAGCGGTATATTAAACAGACTTATAAGCATTAAGCCAATGTGAGGAGGAAACCTACTAACAGTTCAGAATGGGGTCTATGTTTGATTCTTTGAACCCTGCACTACTGGTGAAGTTTGTTGCTTATTAAAAGGGACAAATCATAGACAGGTTGAAAGTCCCCTCTGTACTCGCCATCCTTACCTGGTTGACTGTCATCATGTGACTACCTAATCCACACTGATCCCTTTGTGAGGCTATCATCCAATCTGTGGATCCCTTTGTCACAAAAACCTACACGCACGCACATACGTTAACTGGCCCAAATTCTTCTGAAGCAAATAGAAGCCCAAAACCATTTCTGCGAGACAAATATTTGAAATATTTGAAAGCTCTCATACACCCTCTGAGCCTTATATTTTCCAGTCTAAATATCCAAAGTTCCTGCAATCATTCCACATATAAAATGGTTTCTGGTCTTTCCATCCTCATGTTATTCACTCCAGCTCTGAACTTCTTGAAGAGCGCATTCTCCATGTTCCATCAGGGTTCAATGATTCCTCTGGTAGTTCTTCTCCTCCTCCTCTTCCTCCCTCTTTCTCTCCTTCCTTCTCCTTCTTCTATTTATTCTCATCCATTTACTTTCTCAAAAAAAAAAAAAAAATCTATCACCAGCCCTGGATGGTGTAGCTCAGTGGATTGAATGCAGGCCGGTGAACCAAAGGGTCACCGGTTCAATTCCCAGTCAGGACACACGCCTGGATTGCAGGCCAGGTCCCCAGTTGGGGACACACAAGGGGTAACTGCACATTGATGTTTCTCTCCTCTTTCTCCTTCCCTTCCCCTCTCTCTTAAAAATAAATAAATAAAATCTTTTTTTTTTAATCTATCACACCAAGTATATCCATCTCTATGTAGGTAAAAAACTTCTGTATATTATTCAAACTGCCCTCTTAACAGTGTAAGTGTGATTCACTTTTCCATCAGTATGCCCTAAACTGAGTCCTATTCCAGTAAGTCTCAGGATACCTCTGAAAAAAACACTCCTTTTCATTTTAGTGGTGACTTTAATGCTTTTGCAAGAGCCTATCATTAAGAAACCTTAAATCCTACTGTAGAAATCCAAGGCCAAAGATCTTCTCTTTCTTCCAGTGCCAAAAGAGATGTCAACTAGAAGAAAACACCATGTTTATTTTCTAGCACATGTGTAATATATGCGCATGTGCACATAAGGAGTCTGCACATATGTAATATATGCACATGTGCACATATTACAAGCATGTACACACACGTATAATAAATCACACCTCTAAAGATTCACATGTTTGTATAGTTCATTCCCAAAGTGAATTATACTGGTTCTGTGTAACCAGCAGAATATTGTATAATTAATGCTGTGTGCCTTCTGAGGCTAGATCATAAGAAGGCTCACAGCTTCCTCCTTGGTCTCAAGGAACACATTCTTTAAGAAAAACCAGCCACTATGTAAGAAATGCAAGATAACTATGCAGAGAGACTACATGGGAAGATATAGAAGCCTGGCTAGCCTCAAGAGGTTCCAGGAACCCCAGCCCTTATGCCAGATGTGTGAGGGGAAAACCATCTTGAAAATACATCTTCCAGACCAGTTGAACCTTCAGATGGCTACAGTCCCAACCACAATCTGACTGCAAGCAAGAACAAAGTTGGGTCTACAACTGTTAACAGAAAATAAGAAATTGTTATTTTAAGCCACTATATTTTGGCATGATTTGTTAAAAGCATTTCCAGGTCTAGTGTCGCTTGTCCCCACAAAAAAACCATCAGCAGTGGGTTAAGTGTGTTTCAGAAAATAATCTTGATATACCTGTTTCCCAACTGAACCTGTCAGGGATTTGCTCAGCCTACGCTGTTTCTGTCTCCCCATTGGTGGGAAATCACCAAACACCATGACTTTTCTCTTCATTTCAGGCCAGTAACAGGTGGCCAGAAAATGCCTGGGACTGTTTTTTTTTTGTTGACATGTGCTCTTTCCCCAAATATCCAGCTCTCTTCTGTGGGTAACCAGGACACCCACCAGGAGTTTCCTGTCCCACTCTTCTCCTCTGCCACATCATCTGCTTTCCAGACTCATGATGCTGATTTTGATCCCTCCTACCTTAGCATAACCACCTTCTCCATGTGTTTCTTCCTTACTAATAAACTAAGTACAACACCACTCTAAGACTCTTCAGTTTGACCTCAAGTACAGACATCAGCTTAGAGCATGCCCTCACTGCACAAGGATTCATCTGGTGCATTAAGATAAACACTCCTGATCCCCTCAACTGCTATTCCTCTCAATGGGGTCAGATCTCTTTTTGGGGTTTGCACACCTTGTGGGATCCCCTTAATTAATGATGGCAGGTACTCATCCCCTGCACCAACCCTGACAGGTTCTGAAACCTGCTACCCTACTCTCTCTCACACAATCAATCCTATGATGCTTCCTTCCCTTTCCAGCCTGGACTCCCCTTCCTTGCCACAGATCAGCTTGTATCCTCGCTCCAGACCACCTGCTCAAGTCCCTGCCTAGCTTTCTCAATTTAATCTTAATACCTGTCTTTTACCTACCTGAGCCAAGGTAGAGTCCCAAAACAAATAATTTTTCCCTATCAACACAAAGTAGGAGGGATCACAATACCCAACATCAAACTATACTACAAGACAACTATAATCAAAACAGTCTGGTACTTGCATAAGAACAGACACTCAGCTCAATGGGACAGAATAAAGAACCCAGAAATAAACCCAAATCTCTATGGTCAATTAATATTTGACAAAGGGGGCATGAGCATACAATGGATATTGGGAGAATGGGACTGGTATATGCAAAAAAAAAAAAATGAAACTAGACCACCAACTTATACCATACACCAGAATAAACTCAAGATGAATAAAAGACTTAGGTATATAAGTCATGACACCATAAAAGTTCAAGAGGAAAACATAGGCAGGAAAATTTCAGATATCCCACACAGCAATATATTTGCCAATATCTCCTCAGGCAAGGGAAATAAAAAATAAACAAACGGGACTACATCAAATTAAAAAGCTTCTGCATGGCTAAAGAAAGCATCATCAAAATGAAAAGGAAACTGACCCTTTGGGAGAACATATTTGCCAATGATACATCGGACAAGGGTTTGAGCTTCAAAATTTACATAAATAACTCATACAACTCAAACCAGGAAGACAAACAATCCAATTAAAAAATGGGCAAAGGATCTGAATAGACACTTCTCAAAGGAGGACACACAGAGGGCCCATAAATATATGAAAAGAGACTCAACATCACTAGCCATCAGAGAGATGCAAATTAAAACCACAATGAGATATTACTTCACACCAGTCAGAATGGCCATCATTAGCAAATCAACAAACAACAAGTGCTGGTGAGGATACAGAGAAAAGGCAACCCTAGTACACTATCGGTGGGAATGCAGACTGGTGCAGCCACTGTGGAAAACGGTACGGAATTTCCTCAAAAAGCTAAAGATGGAACTGCCTTATGAACCAGCCATTCTACTGCTATAATATACCCTAAGAATCCTGAATCACTGATTCAAAAGAAATTACACAACCCTATGTTCATAGCAGCACTATTTACAATAGCCAAGTATGGGAAACAGCCCAATGCCCATCAGTAGATGAGTAGATTAAAAAAACAAAACAAAACTGTGGTATATTTACACAGCAATGGAATACTACGCAGCAGAAAGAAAGAAGAAACTCCTACCTTTTGCAACAGCATGGATGGAACTGAAGAATATCATGCTAAGTGAAATAAACCAGTCAGTGAAAGATAAATGGCATATGATCTCACCTATAAGAGAAATCTAATGAACAAAATAAGCTAATGAACAAAATAGAATCATAGACATGGAAACATGGAATGTACTGACAGAGACCAGAGGGGAGGGGGAGAATGATGGAAAGAAGGGGAAGGGACTAGTCAAAGAACATGTATGAATGACCCATGAACATGGACAACAGTGTGGGGATTGACGGTGTGGGAGCAGGGGGTGGACTGGGTGGAGGAGGCAAAGAGGGAAAAATTGGGACAACTGTAACAGAATAACAATTAAAAATAAAATAAAATAAAAATGGCAAGTAATCTTGCTTATTTTCACTTAATAAATAAGATTCGATAAGCAAAAAATAAGAAAAGACTGTAGCTCTTGCTCAACTCCTACCACTTCCACGTCTAATCCAAGTCCCCCTTTCTCTGGCTCTCGGCTTTCAGCAGACACTCATTAGCACTCAGATGGAGAGTCTCCCTGCCTTAGTTCAGAACCCAACTGAAATCCCTTTGAGAGCTATGCAGATAAATGTTAGAGCAAGGTAAACAAGAGAGTGACAGAGTCTAGGTCACTCCAGGTCATCATCCACCCTCAAACAGGTTTATGTGATTCAAGAAACTTTAACAAGGAAAGAATTAAGAGATGCATTTTACATATGCATAGCATTTATCACTCTCACATATGTCATATATTTATATATTAAATAAATATACATGCTTAACTTATTTACATTGCTTATTGTCTATCTCCTTTCATTAGAATGCAAATTTCATGAAAACAGATTTTTTTTTATCCTCACCCAAGGATATTTTTTTCATTACTATTAGTGAGAGAAGGGAGAGAGAGAAATATCGATGTGAGAGACAAACATCAAATGGTTGCCTCCCACATGTGCCCAGACCAGGGATCATACACACCCAGACCAAGGATCAAACCAACAACCTAGAAGAAGGGAGGGACCAGAACATTCTCATCAAACTGGAAATGCGGGACTCCAAACTCTTCCAATGTTTGTCCCTCTACTCGACAGTTAGAACAGTTGAAGAGAGGGGCTGTGTCAGATCAGGGGCTAGCTCCTTGGACAGTGAAGGATGACATTAGACGATAGGAAAGGGGTCCTACAATCAAAGGGTCAGACCATTAATTTGGATTTAGCAAATCCCACACCCTCACTAACTCTTAAACTGTTTTCCCCCTAAGAAGAGCATTTTCATGTATTTTCTTACATTACTATATGCTTAGATAAGTTAAAACAAATTGCACTAGAAACTTGTTAAAATGCTGTAGAATGATGTTTTAAATACAGTTTCAATAAACTAGATAATACTATAAAGGCTTGAAATGTACATTGACTCATTAAAAAAACTCTGCCACTTAGAACCTTCTCTAGTGGCCAATCACAACTTTGGGCTGCTTTGATTTATGACCTTGGCCACTGTGGCCCAGCCATTTAACCTTATAATCAACATCAATCACCAATTTTTATTACAACATTTTGCAAGCTGAGCAAAAAATATTTCTCCTGAGGACAAATTAGGCACCCCAAAGTGACTCTTGCAAATAAATACCATTGACTGTAATTTGCTGTGCTACAGTTCACTCACAACAATTCATTCTATAAGTGCCACAGAAGTTAAAAGCAACTGCACAATTTAAAAAAATAAAAGAAATATCCAAAGAGATTCATATAATATAATGGCTATCTGGTGACTGAATAAAGATTTTTAGTGGTTCAATGACAACATGTACTTTCATTTATGCCTCCAGTGGTTGCCATCCAAAAGATATTAAGTGTGTCCAAATATCCTTCAAGACAGATCATAACTCACCATTAAGATGATGCAAGGCCCTATTAGGTTGACAAGAAGACTTCCCATTGGTTCAAGGTGCTCATCCCTGAACTTGCACTCAATAGTGAAAAAATAATGGCCAAACAGAAGACAGAATGCAGAATGGCTAATTGCTAGCTATACCACCAATAAATCAGCTGGACCCCATTAATAAGTAATGGTGCTCAATTTATTGTTAATTCAGATACTCCCAGCAAACCCAGGGAGCTCTTTAAAAGTAACTGCCGTAATGATTCCCCTTTATGTAAGTCAAATAAAATTAGCATTTAATCCTGGAGTTGTATCCTGTAGAAATAATCATTATGATACATTATTTAAAATTTTCTCAGCACAGAGTCCAGGATTCCAGAGTCCTGAGTTCACTATTCCATTTTGGCTATCAATATACCATGCAACTTGTTGTCTCTGAATTCCCAGGTTGCTACTGATAAAACAGGAAAATCTAAAATATTCCATAAATAATACACAAATTCAGACTTAATCATGATTGACTATAATAACAAAATAGTCTGTTTCTTTTGACCGTCTCTACATGTTTACTTCATTCTACAGATTTTACCACAAATGGCACAAGAGGGATATGAAAAGCGTTTTTAAGCAAGCGGGATATGGAGAAATGTTCAATAGGGAATCCAAGAGTTTGCTGATAATTGCTGTGAAGTAGAAGGTAGTTAAGATTAAGGAGAACCCTTAATCTTGCAGTTTTTCCTCCAAGAAAGCACTTACATATTTTGTTCTTTTTTTTTCTCCTACCACATAAAAGAAATGATTTATAGTCTCTCCCTGGGGACTGGCATGTCCAAAGCTAATCTGAACACCGGCCATGGCACTGGTCAAAAATATGGTAAAAAGAATGCTTGTTCCTCCTTGGGTCCAACTTCTTTAGGACTCTCTGAGCTTCCTGGAGGGTTAGCAACAGGGGAGTGGGAGGAGGAGAGAGGGGGAAAAGGTACAGAGAACAAGTAGCATCGACGGCGGGTAGAAAATAGGGGGAGGGCAAGAATAGTATGGGAAATGTAGAAGCTAAAGAACTTATGACACATGGACATGAACTAAAGGTGGGGAATGTGGGTGGGAGGGGGTGTGCAGGGCGGAGGGTAATGATGGGGGAGAAATGGGACAACTGTAATAGCATAATCAATAAAATATATTTTTTAAAAAAAGAACGCTTGTATTTCTATAACATCTTTTTCTTCCTCCACATTACCAGGGCTTTATCTCTAGCAAAGGACTTCAGTGTCATCACTTGAAACCATCCCCCCAGGTTCTGCATGAGGAACAAACGAGATGAAGTACACAACAACACTCTGTAGAATAGTAAAATGTCATACACATGCTGGACATGTGTAGGATATTATTATTAA
Organism: Glossophaga mutica; assembly: GCA_039655065.1. Lineage (NCBI taxonomy): Eukaryota > Metazoa > Chordata > Mammalia > Chiroptera > Phyllostomidae > Glossophaga > Glossophaga mutica. The sequence continues at coordinate 198,860,278 of CM077304.1, forward strand.
TACAATTTAGGAATAACAATAACATGCACTTAAACTCTCCATAAAAATAGCCCTCCGCGGTCTATTAACCCAAGCCCTGTGGTCTATTAATCCAAGCCCTGTCTTGCAGCCTGGTATTTATAGGCGCAGTACATCCTCTGAGAACCATTCTGAACACAGTGTGCACATTTAAAAAATATGATCACTTCTAAATTACAAATTATGAATTATTTTTCAGAAGACCAGAGTGACTATTATAATGGATAAACATATTTAAATACCAATATAAGCTTTCTTAAAACTGTATTAAATGTTATACAGTTGGGAAGAGACTTTGCTTGGGAAGATGGGCTCATAACGCAGTATGTAGGTTTTTTGAACCAATATCACCCCAATAAATTCAATTTTTAAAAAAGATGTTATACAGTAATTTTTTTTCCAGTCTTCAAAAAGCTGAGCTAATATTGGGTTGGCCAAAAAGTCCATGTGGTTTTTTCCATAAAATAAAAGGCATATTTTTCATTTTCATGAATAACTTTATTGATCTGGATATTTTGAGCATGTTGGCTATCCCCCACATGGTATAACATTGATCATTCTCTATTAATGTCTCAATTTGATCATTATCAACTGCAATTGTTCTACCTGACCATGGATCATCATCCAGCAGAAATCTCTAGCACAAAACTTTGCAAACTGCTTTTGACACATTTGATCAGTCACAGCACCTTCTCTATACACTCTGCACAGATATTTTTTGTGTTTCAACTGCATTTTAACCTTTCTTGATATAATAAAGCATAATATACCAAAAATGTTGCATATTTTCTTCCAGCTTCAATATTAAAATGGCTACACAAAAAATCACCAATTTTGATGAGTTTTTTTAATGCACACTGATATGACAGCTGTCACAATACAATCTAACAAAATTATTTTGAATGAAGTTAAAGACAACTAAATGCTACTAGAGCCATCTTACAGAAAAAAACAAATGAACTCTCTGGCCAACACAGTATATTCAACAGGTTGAGCTATGTCTCTTCAAATAACTCAGAGGGCACCTCCCAAAATCTTATTTTGCTGGAGCCCACCTTCCCCTACTAAGATGAACTAGATAAATAACTCAATAAAGTCAGTGCCTGAGAAGACACTGGGATCCAGGCACTGTGAACTTCCAGCACATAGACCACAAAAATCGGTGTTGATTTTAGTGTTGCTTTCAGTATTAGTGTTGCTTTTCAGTATTCAGTTGTATTTCAGTATTTAGTGTTGCTCTTTCTTTAGTACTTGAAAGCTATTTTTTTAAAATCACATTTTGTTTAAGTTAATAACTAATTTGTGGTGTGCATAAATTTGCTTAATTGAGTTCAAAAAGTTCAAAGTCTAGCCCTGGCAGTGTGGCTCACTTGATTGGAGCATCATCAATAGATTAAAACATTTGGGGTTTGATTCCCAGTCGGGGCACATAGCGAAGGCAACCAATCGATGTTTCTCACACTGATGTTTCCTTCTGCATGTCTATCTGTCTGTCTCTCTCCCCAGGCCTCACCTTCATATCTCCCTAAAACCAATGAGAAATGTCCTTGGGTGAGGATTTAAAAAATTAAAAGGCTCAAAATCTAAGTATAAAAAATAAATGAATTAGTGCTGCAACTCTGAAGTACATTTAAACTCAATATTCAAGACACAAAGAAAATTTTCCTACCGTCTCTTGAACCTATCACATTAACACCTTGGATTAGAGAAAATAAATATTCATATGACAGTTCCTGTCGGGAGTTCTTGCAGATGGAGGTTATCAACCATATGAACTTAGATTTCTCCACAAAGCAAGGTGAAGAACACAGCTCCCCAATTTGGGGGCAGGATCACCCTAAAGACATCAGTTATCATACCTGCCAAGCACATCCCATGCCTGCAAAGCACCAGCAATGGCCATTACCACACAAAATCCTAGGAAACCCTGCCCATTTATGACAACCGCAGAGATGTCACCAAGTCCCCCAATGATTTTGTTCCATACCCGTTTTATTACATTATTACACATTTCGAACACTGAGCCAAGAAAGCCCACTGGTGACACAAATATAAAGAGCTGCAATTTGCATGGGTTTGCCATCAGAAAGTTTCCCAAAAGGTGGGAAGTATGCCATAATTTTACATAATTGGTAGTTATTTAGTTTCATGAACATTTAAAAATAACTAGTACATCAACCCTTATATTTGTATTTAAGATCCATCATATTCTTAAATGTTTTAATTCAAATTTAAATTGACATTATGTCAATGTATTATATTCTTAAAATTGACCCATTATGTCAGTAATAATGTCATTCTACCGCTGCCATTTTGCAAACTCTCTTGTACCCACCCAGGAGGTGGGTGGAGAAAAAGCACATCACAAGGAGAAGGCCATTCTTTAGCCATTTTTTGCCATGCATAAAAAAAGATAGTTGGTCTGTAAACTAGAGCTAACAAATGCCTTGCAAGGGCGTTGAGAAGCCTGACCAAAACGAGGTTTTCATAATCCTCTGAGAAGGAGCTTTACCAGTGTTTGTCTTTGGTTCGGTTCAACGCGATACCATTACCTGGCCTTCAGGTCCCAGCATCGTGACGCAGGATGACAAACTAATGACATGTGTCCACATAAACTGCAGCACCTGACTTTCTAATAAAGAACTCACAGCTTTCCGCCATTCCCCAGCCTTCCCCGCAGCCTTTGCGTTCCGGGTCTCATTAAGGGCCAGGCCGGAAAGATGGAGCACAGAGGGTGCGATCATCTCCACCCGCTGTCCCCGGTCAGGCGAGGCTAACCCGGGCGGCCTCCAGTCTTGCTGGGCGAAGTTCGCCGCCATGTGGGCGACTTCGGCACCCAGCCAGGGGCGCTGCGAGAACACCGCCTTCGTGCCACACCTGACCCCAACGTGTCCGCCCGGAGGGGACGCCGCGTTTCTGATCAGAAACTCAGTCCCCTCCTTCCCGTCTTGGAGGAGGACTCCCGGAGAAACAGGAACGCGAGCGGGGCTAAAGCACGACCTCCTTTGAGGCGGCTGAAGGCGGCGGGTACGAGGCCTAAGGCGTGGACCCCCCTCAGCCCTGCGGCAGCGCGTGAGCTCTGCGGCCTGGAGCCCGCGTCACTCCCTTTTGTACTTTAGTAAATAAAAGAGAAGGTAAAAAAGAGTCTTTGTGTGCAGTCTGGCCGGATGAAACAGTAGAGATGTTTGGAAAATTATGAAATTTCTACTGGGCATGGCAGTAAGATCTAACCAATGAACCCCAAAAGTGTGTTCCTGTTTTTAGAGATCAGATTTGCCCCCGGAGCATAAATCCTACTTAATCCAGGAGTTTTGGAAAAACATGTAAGATACCAGATACCCTTAGTTTACATTTCAGCTAGTACATGGTCCCTTACTAGTATGCTGAGGATGTCTTTAAGGGTATTTTCTAGTTTAACAGTTCCAGCAACACTTTCAATTCAACTTTTCGAATGGTATTTTTTACCAAATGCAAGTTATGATGTTTTTCACATTGGAGGCCTGGAGTAACTGTACTAAAAAATATATGCTCTTAACTCGGAATGTAGACTCAAAAATGAATAGCATTGACAGAAATAACTAGAACTCAATCTTCTTAACCTCTTTTTTTAAAAAGGAGAGAAAGAGGGAGGGAGCAAAGAAGGAAGGAAGGGAAGAAACAGTATTCACCGGGGAACTTTGGGAATCATGGGTGGACAGGCTTAGATGGAGGAACATATTATAGAAAACTATTATCAGAAGGAAGCTTTTGAATAAGGAAGTAAGAATTTGCCCTGCTATGTAGTATAGGTAAGATGGCAAGGGCCTCATGAAATAGGTAATTACAATGAAATGTGGCCCCCCATGTATGCTGGCCTCAGGACCCCAGAACATGCTACTGTGGAATGAGGTACACAAATCCTGCCAGCACAGGTATGTCAGCACCAACAGGAGGAAGTTGGACAGACATCTCCACTAAGTTCTCTAAACAGAGACAAGGCCAGAAAATAGGGGAGGGACTGTAGAAATTATCCTCAAAATCAGTCCTTCTTTTTCAATGACTAAAAACTCAAATCTGATTCAAAACAGTTTCTTTTTCCAAAGACCACTATCTGGAGTGAAATCTGACTCACCCCATCAGTAGCAAAGCCTTCATTATTCTCAACAAGGGATTTTCTTTAGTGTGTCCGAACTGCCGAAGACCAAGCGAGAATTCTCTGTAGGAACCAACCGAGACACCAGAACAGTGCCAGCTGCGCTTCCCACAGTCAGCTGTAAGGACTCCTACCTTACTGTGCCCCCAGCCCATGGGACGGCAACAGGATAGGCTGAAGCGAGGCAAGTGCAAGGAGGACACCTGAACAGAGTTGAGAATGGCCAGTCTGAGAGTGAGCCCCACACATGGCACCTGTCCTGCTGACATAGCAATCCCATCTGAGCAGCAACACCTGGAAGCAAAGGGCAGCACAACATCATCATGAAGTTGTTACAACGCCAGTCCTGCAGCTGTCATAAGAGGAGGTGGAGTAATCTTGCAGACACAGCTTGCCTGCCCCCGTCCTACACTCTGATCTGTTGGCCACAACTCCCCTGGCCCCAAACAGCAGCAGTAAAAATTAAGTAAGCAAAGCTAAAGCAGGATCGAAGCAGTGTTGCTATGGCCTTCCTTCTCAGAAGTGGCCACAGAAACAGCAGCCTGGGGACAGAGAAGGGACGTGGTGGCAAAGAAATAGCCAGAAGGCAAAGAAGAAGGCATGTCCAGGGCCACACTCCTCTTCCCGCTCCATTTCTTCTGAGCAGTAGCTACCCAAGTAACTAGCCAGCCAGGTGTTAGGATACTGAAGGCACAGTTGTTTCTGAGCAAAACAGGAGAGTGTTCAAGAGAGGCAGAAGCAAAATTCAAGCTAGCTGGTGACAGTAATCAGAGTAACAGCTGAGTACAGATTGTTTACTCAGTTTAATTAACTGTGCTAAGTGCTTATGTGGATTATATATTTATAAAATTAACTAGACAGGAAGGTATGTAGAGAAAGATATTGCAGAAGGAACAGCATGAGTGAAGGCAGGGAAGAGAAAGTGTTGTCATGTTCGGGAAACAGTGACATGGAAGAAATGAGGAAGTTAAGAGAAGAGTCAAGCTAGGATAGCATATTCTTCCAGGAAGCCTTCCTTCATGGCAATCACACATTCTGATATTGCATATCGTCTCTTCCATACTTAAAATGCATACTCTGTTGGATGTGCCAGTCAGGATATTTGGCTAGAAGTATCAGGCACACAGAATAACAGACAGATGGCAGTTTATTGCTCTTTCACATAGAAGCCCAGGGATAAACCGCTCATGGCAGTATGGCAATTCCACAAATGCAGAGCCCCAGGCTCCTTCCAGACTCCACTCCTCCATTCCTAGGTGAGGCCCTCATCTGCATGGTCCAAAATGGGCTTAGAGCTCCAATAGTTATAGCCACAGCCAGTGAGGAAGAAGACATGATAGAGGCCACAGGGCGCGTAGCTGACATATAAGAGAGGTTCCCAGAAGCCACCACAGAACAGTCTCCCTTACACAGCATTGTCTAGGCTTGGCACTGGCCATACCTAGCTGTAAGGGAGGCTGAGAGATGCATCTTTACTCTGGGAAGCCATGTGCCCATCTAAAAACTAGGAATTCTGTTACAGAGGAAGAAGGGGAAAATAGATGTTGGGAGACAACTACCGGCCTCTGTCCATAATAATTTATTTAATATCTTGTGTCTAGCAGTTTCTTTAACTCAACTAGATCACAGCTTCCATGACTATAGGATTGTCTTCAACTCTTTAATGCATTTCATAACATCTAATACACACCAACTGTCCAATAAATGATATAGGAAAAGAACTGATGAACAGTAAAACAACCAAATTCTTTTCTAAATTTTTAATATTTATTTATTTTTAGAGAGAGGAGAGGGGAGGGAGAAAGAGAGGAAGAGAAACAGCGATGTGGGAGAGAAACATCAATCAGCCACCTCTTGAACGTGCCCCAACTAGGGACCAAACCTGCAACCTAGGAATGTGCCCTGACCAGGAAGTGAACCTGTGACCCTTCACTTCATGGGATGATGCTCAACAAGCCACCACTGGTCAGGGCAACTAGCAAATTCTTACAACATTGGTAGTGTATACCTAGTACACATATTTTCATGACTATGCTACATACAAATGGTGTGACCATAGATGATTTCTTTTTCCAGTATGTATCACAAAAAGATAAATACTTTTTAAAAGATATAATCATAACAACATTAGAAAGAGATTTTTTTTTAGCAAACAAAGCAGACCCTATGTATCCAAAGGAGACACTTCATCTTCAATGCAATCTTCACAGCCCACTGCACATTCTCTTACAATAGCCAATGGTATTGAATCTTCCATCTTTTGAGGGTGTGTTTGGAATTTGGAAGCATGGAAAAGTGATCCATAACCAAGTCTACTGAATAATAAGCTAGATGATCTAGCTGTATTATGTCATTTCAGGTTTTTTTTAACTATAATGATAAAGTAACCATCCTAGCCTGCAGAAAGTAATTTCAGGAGTGTGATTCCTAAAACATTTTCAAGAACAGTGGATTAGCTAAATGTCACAATTAGTAGTTACTTATCATGTTTTATTATTTCTGTAGAGTAATAATGCCAACATACAGAAGTATGTTCGCATGATTATATGTATTTATGCATTTATACAACTATGTGTATATGTAGATGAGTGCATATATATTCACACATTTATATATGTATATTTGCATATACATCATCATGCATGTGTACATGTGTCCGCTATTATTTAATGAACAGGATTATCCATAATGATAAGCAAATTTTTTACCAGTTCAGACCTTCACAATGTAAAGCTTCACTGGGCTCAACATTATCATAGATGGTTACTGAAAAGCAAATTAAAACAAACAAAAAAGAGGCAAGTAAATATACAATAACAATGTAATCAGTTTCAATCATGTAATAAGGTCTTTTCAGAGAAACTGAAGGCATTTTATAGACATCAGTTTTTCTAAGGGAAAACATAGGCCATATCTCTTGTGCCAGCAATTCTTGGTTGTTTATGCAGTGCTGAGCCATTATCTGATATGTGAAGAATTTTTTATTAACCACAAGGAAAAAAATGAATCAATAATGTTGCTTAGAATGGACACAGCACTTCTTATCTTCCTAGCACTTTACCAACATTGATGAAATAAGCCTCCCACTGTCCCAGGGAGACTAAAAGAGAGATAGTCATGCTCTTTCACTCAAGGAAGGAGACAGAGATAGGTGATCAAGTCCATGCCTCTCAGCTCTGTGGGGAGTTAGGGTCAGGACCAGCACCGAGGTGAGAATGCAGCATGTGGAGAAATCAGCACTACACGCCACGAACCCCAGCCTTTCATGCTGTCTTCAGAGAACAGTGGTCTTGAAGCCTGGGCGCCCCACTGTCTAAGGCAGCATGGAGAATGTGTTTTCGGGTCAAATATATATCAATCAACACATTGATTTTCTTTAATTATCTCCACAGTGCAGACTTGATTCTGAAGAGCTTATGTGATTTGAAAAATGTATCACCTATTTGTCAGGCATGTATAATTTATGAAGTCCCTTTCACTCAAGATGTAGTCCAAAGCCAGCAATTTGTGAGTTATTAACATGTTATTAGACATACCCAATTAAAATCCACAAACTTTCAGTCCCTTACATAAAAGCAAGAGAGACACTGCTTAAATGTTCACTAGCACTATTAAGCTCAGAGGATTCTGATTCTAACACTATCCTGTGAATCCTCTCCAAGGAACTGCCTGGTAAATTGAATAATCCAAAAATTATCCTTACTTTGCTGATTAAACAATTTGGTTTAAACAAAACTGCTTTAGATAGACTTCTGCTTTCCTGGAATGTGTTTCAATGACTTCTTTTCCACGCATAGCGCTTGCCAATACTGATATTAAACTCAACATAAATTTTTAGGAATTTGTATTACCGATATATGCTCCTTAATAGGAGGACAGATAATCTATTTTATAGGTAACTGACTTAAAAATAACTAATAATACTTAATTCATGATTCCCTTCATGTTAGATGTAATTTGTTAATACTAAGTATTATTTATATATGTCTCAAGAACATGGTAAGAACTATTAATCTGGTAAGATAATTACCTATATAACTATTATCATCTTACGTACAGCAAAAATGAAGAACAGGCATATCATTATTCATAAAAGGGCATAAGTGGGAGCTAGAGTGTGACCTGACTGATTGAATCTCTACAATTCTACCTCCAGGTTAGCGAGAGTTAATAAATACCTATGGATCCTATGTCCTGGGAAGTAGGTCCAGCACTGGGGATCCAGCAGAGAAGGAGACCAGCACAGACCCCAGGCAAGGGAGTGGGAGAAGATGTCCTTGAAGAAGCACCTAGAGCTTAGAGCCGAAGAAACGGGAGAGATAACAGTAGGCCAGGCAGAACCACCAGCCTCTGAAGACCCCGGCGGGAGAGAACAGGGGATGTGGTAGAGAAATCCAGCAGGCAGGGGAGAAGCCTGCGCTCACGCTGCAGGGCTGCAGCCCACCAAGCCTGATTCATTCTGAGGACCACACCAGGCCATAAGGGGTTCTGAGCGTGGGGGTGGCAGAAGCTGCAGAAGGGCCTCAGGAGTATGAAACAAATTATTATGAATGAAAAGACCCTGAGTGTCTAGCTTTTTTCAAACCTATCTAAAATCTGAGTTTGAGGTGATTTTTTAAATTTCTATTTTTGTAATCCTCACCAGAGGATATGTTTATGGATTTGAGAGAGAGAAATATTGATGTGAGAGAGAAATATTGATTGGCTGCCTCTTGTACGGACCCCAACATGGATCCAACCCTCAACACAACAAGTATAAGCCCTGACCGGGAATGGAACTTGCAGCCTTTCGGTGTATAGAGTGATGCTCCATCCAACTGAGACACCTGGTCAGGGCTGAGGAGATGTTTTTAAATTAAAAAGAAAGACATCACCTTCTCAAAACCACATGAAGTAATAAGCCCAGTCTGCTGGAGGTTGGTTTTTACATTCAATGCGACTACACCTCTCTGAGGTTTACCTGAGGTAAAAGGGGTTAATGGGGGAGGGGGATGGCTGTTTTATTGTTAAATAGTTCCCATATACCAAAAAGCATAAAGAAACAATAACAAATACCCTCATGCCATCAGCAAGATTTAGCCAAGTATAATACTTGTTTTTGTTTTTAAGAAATATTAATAAAACATTACAGACAAAAACTGACCGCCTTGGTATAGTTTTACCCCAGAAGTAACCATTATTCCAAAATTCTTGTATATCCTTCTTCTATACTTTATTCTTATTTTTATTATAAATCTGTACATCTATATATAATATATAGTTTTGTATGTTGTTAAACTTCAAGTAAATGGTCTCTTACTGTATATACAATTCTGCAGCTTGCTTTTTTTCACCCAATGTGTTTTTGAGATATAGTTGTACTGATACATATAGTTCTAGTTCATTTATTTTACTGCTGCATAAATATTGCATGGCCATAGCGCAATGCATTTATCAGTTCTCTGATTGGTACATATTTAGGCATTCTTTTTCTTGTGATCACAAACAATACTGTACTGAACATCCTTGCATTTATCTATCTCTTGATGCACATGTGTGAGAGCTTCTCTAAGGGACAACATTTATGGAAGATGTTTTAACATATTAGAGGAAAGTAGTCGAGTAAATTGAACTAATATTCTGTTAGCAATGATAACAATGACAGTGATATGTTTCGATATTTCAAAGCCACCACTTACAGGACCTGTATTCAAAAATATATGAAATCACTTACACTGAGTTAAAGAATGGGCATGTGAAGGTCAACAAGTTTTTGATTCAGTAGCTGAAGCTCTGTAGGGTCTGATCTAAGCTGAAAATGTGGTTTTAAAAGCTGAGTGCTTCTAATTTAAGATGTATGCCAAGTAGACCTAAATAGCAAGGGAAATTGGGAATAGATGTCCTGAGAGGGAAAAAAAAAATGTTGACAGGTTCAGGTTAGGATCTCACTTTTCCAAACCCCTGAGGCTTATTGAACATGAAGAATTGTACAGAATAAGCTACAGACCAATGAGTTTTTCAAAGTCCGATTTTTTCCTTAATTTTTTCTTTCCAAAATCTAACAACTTAGGGCCAGGCTAGAGTCAGGATTTCCACTCACATCCTACTGTTGCTTTTTTTCATCATCATTCATCGACAAGACTCAAACAGCCACCTTGTCAGAACTTGTCCTTTGACTAACTGAACTGAGAATGAGAAGTTCTTCTAAACTGAACAGCAGTCCCATGTAGGTGAGTGGCAAGGCAGTAAGTACAGATCCACCCTCTCTCACGTTGGCAAAGGGCAAAGGTCTCAGATCTTGTCTCCTGCCTATAAAGTGCAGAGCAACACTTTCCAACAGCCCAAAGAGTCCCTGCAAATCAAATCCTCAATAGTGCCTGTCACTCAGACACACCACCCGCATGTCCTTGGAATCAAAGGAACATTTACGGGTTTTGTTTATAATGAACTTGAAGACCATTTAATTTAAACCCCTTGTTTTGTGGAAATGGGAGCCCAGTGATACTCAATGTTTTATCCAAGCTCATACAGTAAACTATTGGCACACAAAAACTCCAAATTCTCCATTTCATGCTCTTTGTCCTGTATTATGCAGCTTGTATATAATGCTAAACATCATGAAAATTACAAATATTCACTCACTTAAAATTTTCATTCATTAGAAGTTGCCAAAACTTTTCAGCAACAGTACTGTTAGATCATCATTAGAAAGTTCCTGTGGAAGATTATATTTTTATTCTTTTTATTTTTAATACATTTTACTTTTATTATATTTTATTGATTACGCTATTACAGTTGTCCCAATTCATCTCCCATGCACTCAGCACCCACCACTCCCTCAGGCCAACCCCATACCATTGTTCATGTCCATGGGTCATGAATGTAAGTTCTTTGGCTGCTCCATTTCCTATTCTGTACTTTACATCCCCATGGCTGTGCTGTAAATACCTGTTTGTACTTCTTAATCCCCTCACCATTCACCCATTCCTCAACACACCCCTCCCATCTGGCAACAATCAAAACCCTCTCTGTATCCATGATTCTGTCTTTGTTTTTTAGACTCGATTGTTGATATATATATATTTATTGCCATTTATTGTTCATAGTTTTGATCTTCTTTTTCTTAAACAAGTCCCTTTAATATTTCATATAATAATGGTTTGGTGGTGATGAACTCCTTTAGTTTTTTCTTGTCTGGAAAGCTCTTTATCTGCCCTTGGATTCTAAATGATAGCTTTGCTTGTTAGAGCAATGTTGGCTGTAGGTCCCTGCTTTTCATGACTTTGAATATGTCTTGCCAATCCCTCCTAGCCTACAAAGTTTCTTTTGAGAAATCAGTGACAGTTGTATGAGACCTCCCCTATAGAAACTAACTGCTTTTCTCTTGCTGCAATTAAGATTATCTCTTTATATTCCATCTTTGGCATTTTAATGATGATGTGTCTTGGAGTGGGCCTCTTTGCATCCATCTTGTTTGGAACTCTCTGTTTCCTGGACTTGCATGTCTATTTCCTTCCCCAAATTAGGAGTTTTCTTTCATTATTCTTTCAAATAGATTTCCAGTTTCTCGCTTTTTCTCTTCTCCTTTTGGCACCCCCATGATGCAAATGTTGGAACACTTGAAATTGTTACAGAGGCTGCTTACACTATCCTCAATTTGGGGGGTTCTTTTTCCTATTGTTGTTCTGATTGGTTGTTTTTTGCTTCCTTGTGTTCCAAAGCATTGATTTGATTCTCAGTTCCATCCACTCTACTGTTTTTTCCCTGTAAATTGTTCTTTATTTCGATTAGTATATCCTTCATTTCTGACTGGATTTTTTTCATGCTATTGAGGTCCTCACTAATTTCCTTGAGCCTCCTTATAACCAGTGGTTTGAACTCTGCATCTGATAGATTGCTTATCTCCATTTTGTTTCCTTCTTTTTCTGGAGTTTTGATCTGTTCTTTCGGTTGGGCCATGTGTCTTTGTCTCCTCATTTTGGAAGCCTCCCTGTATTTGTTTCCATGTAATAGGTAGAGCCTCTGAGACTCCCTGTTTTGGTAGTGTGGCCTAATGAAGTAGATGTCTTGTGGGGTCCAGTGGCACAGTCTAACACCCAAGCTGGGTACTCAAGGTGTGTCTTCCTTGTGGGTTGAGTACACTCTCTTGTAGTTGAGCCTTGGTTGCTGTTTGCAGATCAATGGGAGGGATTTACCCAGGCCAGTCGTTCAACTTCAAGGACTGACTGTGACTATTGACCACCAACCTCCACTTTCTGTGGAGGATCAGCTGTGCAGGGACAGGGTGGTGGTGCTCCAACATGGTTTGCAGCTGTGTCCACTAGGCGGTGCAGGCCAAGGTCAGCCCCTACCTGTGTTCTGCTTGGGACCATCCTGCATGAGCTATAAAGCAATCTGAGATGGCTGCTATTTATGCTGGGCTTGGAGATTCTCAGGCAAAGCCAAGCTGTGAATATAGGCTGGTTGCTGCTAGTGTCATGCCTGGGGCCACTTAGCAAGAGGTATGGGGGCTGAGGGCTTACTGAGGCCAGCAGTTACTTGTTCAGTAAGATTTAGGAAGTTGTGAAACATGAGCCGAGACAAGCCATTCATATGGAAAAGTCATAGTTAACAGCTTGGGGTGGGCCCATAAGTTGGGTGGGATGGAGTCTCAGGGGATCTCCAGGGCAGGGTCAACAATGTTAGCCAGGTTGATGGAGTCTCAGATATAGCACCTACCTGCCAGCTCTGTTTCTCTGTGGGTGGAGAGCTCAGAAAAGGGACAATGGCCTTTGCCCACCTTTCTGTCTGAGAAAAAGCTGTCCTTCAGCTCCCCGCTTGATGCCAGACACTTCAGTTCCTCCCTGTGTGCCACTGGTACCTTTTAAGCTGCTACCCTGGTGCTGGAGCTCAGAAGGAATGAGTTTGAGTAAACCTGTGTGTAGGTTCTTTAAAGTGAACTGCTTGGGATTCCAGAGGTTTCCTCCACCAACTCAATCCCAACTGGTTTTTGCAGCCAGAAGTTTTAGGACTTATCTTTCTGGCACTGGAACCCTGGGCCTGAGGATATGGTATGGGGCTAGGACTCCTCACTCCCGAGATATCCCTATCAAATTTTTACCCACCACACAAGGATGTGGGACCAGCCCATTCCACATCTCTGGCCTTCCTACCAGTCTGGATTGATGTGGTTTCTTTAATTCCATGGTTGTTCCATGGTTCCATTCAACCTGATTTCTGATAGTTCTGAGTGATGGCTGTTCTATACTTAGCTGTAATTTTGATGCGGTTGTACAAGGAAGTGAGCAGTGTTTACCTATGCTGCCACCTTGACCGGAAGTCCTCTATCATTTTCAATCATTTGTTCTGCCTCCCTGGATTAAAAAGTCCCATTGATGTCAGGCTTGACTATGTGACTAGCTTTGGCAAGTCATGAGAGTAGAAGAGAATCATGCCATTTCTAAGCAAAAACTTTAAAAGATATTACATATTTTCTCCATCTCTCTTTTTCTCCCCCTCAGCTATGAGACAAGCATGTCCTAAACAGGGACCACTCCTTCAGCTTGGATCTAGGATGAAGAAGAGACATAGAGAAGAGCTTAACCTCACTCATATTGACATACTGTGAATGAGAACAAACTTTTGCTATTTTAAGTCATTAAGATTTTAGGGGTTTGTTTCTTGTTACTGCAGCATAACCTAGTAAACCCTGACTGATGCAATTACTAACAAACAGCAAAAACAACAGAGATGTTTGTTCAGGCATTCTAAAACAACTAATAAAATTGTAAGTAGAGACCAACCTAGTATGTTACTTCTGTAGATGAAGATGAGCCATAATTCACTTTTTTCCTTTATTTATTCACTTCTACATTGCACAAAATTTCTTTTCCAAGAGTAATGTGAAAAGCTGGCTGTGAGATCACTAATAGGCACTTTTCACTCTCCTCCTCAAGAACACACATCTCATATCAAAGGAACAGAGACTGTGAGCATGAAAATGAAATGTCCTATCTCATCACCAATGGTTCCTAGAAAGGAAACTGAAGACTAGGGACCTTAGAGAAACCCAGAACACCAAGAGCCAAACTCCCAGGGGCTGAAGGCTCATGCCACCTGTTTCTATCCATTCATAACCTAGTTACCCAACAACCACCATGTCAGAGGCCAGCCTGTAATCGTCTGTGCGAATCCAGCAATGAAGTCCATCCTGAGCAAGACACTTATCTCCAATCCCTCATTCAGCTAAAATCTGCTGAGTGCCTGTTGTGTGCAAGACACTGTTAGCCCCGAGAATATTAAAAAATAAATAAAATAAAACAGATAAGGTCCCTGGGCTCAATTAATTTGTAGTTTAATGGGAGGCAGACAAAACATAAACAAAATTATAAATAAACAAGGATTTTATGAAAAACAAGGAAAGGAAATAAGCTGCTACAGTAAGGAATTACAGCATAAATTGTTTTAGATAGTAAAAACCCCTCACAGAACATGACCTTTTAGCTAAGATCTGACGGATAAAATGAATTCAGCCATACAGAGAAAGAGCTGGAGAAAACGCTTCAAGTAATAGCAGGGGTGGGCAGGGGCGGGGGGAATCTCTGGGACTCTGGGGCATGAATGAGCATGACATGCTCAGGGAACAAACAGGCTTTTAGGGAAATGGACTTGACATTTGAGTCCTAGGACCAAACTCAGCATCCGTAGAACCCAGACTAAATGAGAGTCAAGGAGTGGACTGTAGGGAAACATCTTTCTTGAATGCTTCAAAGCTGAAGGGAGACCTATTTTTCAGCAAACCTGAAATATCATAGTTCCCCCTTTTCCATGATTTTACTTCCTGCAGTTTCAGTTACCCATGGTCAACCAAGATCCAAGAATATTGCATGGAAAATTCCAGAAATAAACATTTTATAAGTTTTCAATTGCACACCATTCTGAGTAGTGTGATAAAATTTTGCATTGTCTGCCCTGACCAGTATAGCTCAGTTGACTGGACATTGTCCCGCAAGGCAAAAGTTTGCCAGTTCGATTCCCAGTCAGGGCACATGCCTAGATTGTGTGTTTGGTCCCTGGTTGAGGTGTGCAGGAGAGGATCCCTCTCTTTCTCCCTCCCTTCTCCTCTCTCTAAAAATACATAAATAAAATCTTTTTTAAAAAAATCTTACACTGTTCCACTCCAACCCATTCAAAATATGAATCGACATTTTGTCCAGCATATCCTCACTGTAAACAACACACACCCACTAGTCACTTACTAGCCATTGTAGTTATTAGACGGACCGTCACAATACTGCAGTACTTGTGTTCAAGTAACCCTTCTCACCAGAAGGGCAATACTAGCCTAATGTTGTGTCACAAGGTCTATGGCCCAGGGGTGTCCAACCTTTTGGCATCTCTGCACCACACTGGAAGAAAAAGAATTATCTCGGGCCACACATTAAATACATTGTGACACATAATCACAAAAAAAAAAAAATCTCAATGTTTTAAGTAAATGTATGATTTCGTGTTGGGCTGCATTCATGGACATCCTGGGCTACATGTGGCCTGCGGACTGCAGGTGGGACACCCCCAGCTATGCCATTCACGTTACCTCATGTCAGCCCACAGGCATTGTATCATCTCACATCATCACAAGAGCAAGATGAATTCGGTACAAGATATTTTGAAAGAGAGAGCGGGACCACATTCACATTACTTTTATTACAGTATATTGCTATAATTGTTCTAGTTTATTGTTAGCCGTTATTGTTAATCTTTTACTGTGCCGATTTATAATTTAACCTTATCATAGGTATGTATATTTAGGAAAGAACATAGTGTATCTAGGGTCCAGTACTTACCATGGTTTTAGGCATCCACTTAGTTTGCAAATATATCACCACTGGTAAGGGGGCACCACCGTATTGACTCTCCTCCCAAGAGGATGTGGCTTTGCTGATGCTGAATTTGGTTCAAACCTGGGAAATCTAAGTGCACAGTCCTGATGTGAGTCCTATGCGCAAAAGGCTTGTTGTACAGCAAAAGTATGGTTGTTTTCTTCGAACCAGAAGGACCCTATTCTATTCCATGTGGGCATAACACTGGGGAGCTAGCAACGAGGCAAAAGCCCTCACAGAACGCATTGCATCTGTTCTCGTCCTCTGTGGCCAGCCTTTTCCTCAAAAGTTTCTGGGCCTTGACTAAACCAATCAGGACATATGTGTGCACGTGTGCTTGTATGTTTCCTCCTCTTGTCAGCCCATAACCTACCTGACACCAAAGGCAAGCAGGGTGGCTGCAGCCCACGAGTGAGGAACAGAGCAGATGAATGAGGCTGAATTGCGAGGCAGGGACAAGACCAGGCAGGACCTTGTAGTCATGGGAAGACATTTGAGGTTTATCCTGAAGAACACTGGGAAGACAGTGGAAAGTCAAAAAGTCTTTAGAAGGGCGTGTGGCTGATTCATGCTTCATACACATCACCCTGGCTGCTATGATTACAGTAGAAGGAGGTGTGGAGACTACTGAGGGGTACAGTTGCAGTGGACAAGGCAAGAGATTACAGTGGCAAAGACCAGGGTGGTGACAGCAAGTAGGCAGAAGTGGATGGTTTGGACAGATATTTGATAGGACTTGGTGATGGACTATGTGGGAGAATTAAAAAGACAAAAATGGAGAATAGTTTCCCAAATTTTTGTTTGAAAGGCTGGATGCATAATAGTGCCATTTACTGAAATGACGAAGAATGTTGAGCAAAGAGACAGATTTGGTGGAGGGAAAAAGAGGAAATTAGAAGCCCACTCTTGGCCACATTAGGTTGGTGACATCTGTAGAATATCCAGGTTGTGCTAAGTGGGCAGCTGTAGATACAAGTCTAGAGCTCAGGGCATTGAACAGGGCTGTGGATATGGACTAGGGAGTTATCAAGACACAAATGGTATGAAGAAAACAAGCTTCACAATCTGTTAGAAATTATTCTTCTAGAATCAATAACCAGAAAACCAAGAAAAAGGAACTTATGGTTTCTGATTAGAAATTGGGTTTATGAAGTTATGTAGAAATAGAGCTATGGAATAAAGTTAGTGAGGTCACTAACAGTGGTAGTCAGTACATGACAGTTTAGGTATATAAATCCATCTCCTACCCAGACATAGTCTACTGTATACAATTTCTTATATCAGGCATATAGTGAGTAAATGCAATTCCCCACAACAAATATGTAAACAAGTTTTGCAGTGACCACAGCCTCAAGGTTAAAGATTATATCCCATACATGATTACAGTAAACCTCTGTAACAAAGAGGGAAATATCCCAAGAAATTCTTTATGTTCCCAGCAAACAAACCAGCCAGAAATTCAGTTTCACAAGGAGAAAAGCAAGTATGTATAGATCTAACCTTAACAGGACTTTTAACTCACCAGGCTAATATACTTCCTTCTTTGTGCCTAGATGGTAACAACTTGTAAATATGCTTCCACCTTGTCCCTGATCTCTGAAGCAAAGGATAAGGAGTAGCACAGTGCTTTGCATCCTCATATGCACGGTGTCAACAATCTTCTTTCCTCTCAAGATTTCCTATTAAATACAATTTCTCATTCAATTCCATGGCCTACAATGTCAACTTCCACATTAGCTAAGGTTAACTCAAAGTGCCTTAGATTATGTTCATCTTCTCCTTTCACTACAGACTGGATAAATTCACCTTGAGAGGAAGTACAGACCGGGAAGGGAAGATGTAGAGCTGGGCCCCAGGACCTCCAATGTTAGAGAGTGAGCTGAGAAGGGGAATACAGTGAAGGAGAATGAGAACAGTGACATAGGATGCACACTAGGAAAATGTGGTGTCAGGGAAGTTGTTATGGGCATTTGTTGTTTTTGCTGCCCTGTATTCAGTCCCTTTCTTGTGGTCACAGGACCTCAAATATGCTTTAGGAGAACCACCCTTTCCTCACTCAAATACAGTGGTCCCCAACCTTTTTGGCACCAGGGATTGGTTTCACAGAAGACAATTTTTCCACAGACCAGGGCGTGGGGGATGGGGGTGGGGAGGAATGGCTTTATAGCCTGCCACCAGTTGCAGCTTAATGGTCACTGGCCACTCACTGACAGGGTTTTAATATGAGTCTACAAGCAATTGATTTATCATGGTCTCTGTGCAGTCAAACCTCTCTGCTAATGATGAACTCGCTCCCCAGCTCCAGCATCACAGCCTGAGCTCCACCTCAGATCGCCAGGCAGGAGATTCTCATAAGGAGCGCGCAGCCTGGATCCGGCACATGCGCAGTTCACAGTTGGGTCCACGCTCCTATGAGAATCTAATGCCACCGCTGATCTGACAGGAGGCAGAGCTTAGGTGGTAATTTGAGAGATGGTGAGCAACTGTAAATAAAGGTAAACTTTGCTTACTCTCCCTCCTGCTGTGTGATAAAGCCTTGTTCCTAACAGGCCACAGACTGGTATTGGTCTGTGGCTTAGGGGTTGGGGATTTCTGCTCTAATAGCAAGGAAATTGGGTGAAGTTAATTTTCCCTTTGGTCCTAGGGGGGGCAGAATTTAATGGAAGCCTAGGCTAATCAATGCATTCCACCCCCCTGGCCACAGTGGCTGGTTCAGAGATCAGCACAGAGTTTAAGACAATAGGACAACAGGACCTGGAATTGGTGCTAATCCCAGGACTTCCTGGCTGAGGCATAATATTTCCTGCTGGATTTGCACATAATTAAATGGAAGACTGGAGTTTATAGCAGCCTCTCCACTATGAGGAGAGAGTATGTATGAGAATGGAGGAAGTGGAACCAAGAAATATATATAGAGAAGGCAGTCTTAGCAGCATTATCTGAGCTTCTGCATCAGATCATACTGAAAGCCAGCCTCACTAAGAGAGTGATTATACATGCCAATAAATTATTCATTTAGCTTGGCCACCTTTGGCATGGGTTTCTCTCACCAGGAATGAAGTTCTAACTGATAGAGAAAGCAAGAGAAGGGACTGCTTCAAGGAGTGCTCAACTTCTGCATATCAATATTGGAGGTATAAATTGTGTCAAAGTCTCCACAGAATTTAGCAACATGGAGGCCATCAGGAATCTTGACAAGAATCAGCTCAGTGCCCAGGTGGGTTGGACACCAGATTCAAGTGGTCATGTAGACCATCCTTCATGAACATGTATTATCAGTCACGGCTTCAAGTGGGTAAAATGGAGCAGAAGAATCAGAGAACCAGGAGATCTGGACCCCAGATACAGCTCAGCCACTAACCAGCTGGGTGATCGTGGACAAGTTGCTCTATTAACCTCCTGAAGTTTAACAGTTTCCTCACCTATCAAGTAATTACCCCTGCCTTACACCCAGGGGCCCTTTAGCTCAAAAATTCTGAATATTTTCTTATTTTCAGTAAAGTTATTCTGTTCTGAAACTTAATGCAAGAAATCATTCATTAGCATTCTCATTAGCATTCTCTCCTATGCTACTAAATTAAATTCTCCTTGGCTTGATTTTCCTTTCATTTCATAGACCCAGTTCACTGAAGGCCCTGTCACTGTTGCGGTTGGCTGTGCAGAGCACTGGGGCGCACCCCACGGCCCTGGCATTCCAGACTGCGCCTCTTCTCTGTGATCACCCACACTGACATTGTCCCCACATGTCCTCTGTTTCGGGGTCTCTATTCCACTTCCACTTATTGGTGCTCTCACCATTTACCACAGACACAAGATATGGGCTTCACAGTTTGTGTCCAGGAGAGTTTCACAGGCCTTTTCCTTATCTAAAAGACAAAGATGTTTGCTGATTAGCTTTTGTTCGTGGCAGAGTCTTTTCTGGAATTTGACCGTGTACGGCTTTTTACTACATACCATGGGCCCGTCCAGTTGCAAACTACACTTCGGCCATGGAGCAAGCATGCACAGAAGGTCAGTGGCTGTTACCGTGTACCCTCTTATTTATCTCAGTCAGGAGCAGGACAGGAGAGGTTAATTTTTCAATGGTAACATACCGTATATATCAGCACCAACAACAAGCTTTTATTTCCCTGAGTCAGCTTTAAAAATAATGTTGACTTTTATGGTCAATGCATTATAGATCACCATATTTATGTCAGAACATATTGGCATGAAAATAAATCAATGAAAATATTAACACATGAGCCTTGTGTTTAAATGAAACTCCTTGCAACTCCACACCTTCCCCTCGTATTTCATTGCAGCGCTCTCTGGGAACTCTGATGTGTCTTACTGGACATGACGTCAAGGCCTCTTTCATTCTCTATAACTACTGTTTTCATCTGTCTTGCTGATAATGAGGTTCAAAACTATCCACTTGGTTTCTTTTGCTATAAACATACATAAGGGCATTCCATCATTAATAGGACCATCAATTCAAATGTATGGCTTATGCATGAACAAAATATCTCAGAGTGAAAGCTCTCACTGGTATACCATAACAAATGAAACTCGCTTGTGTTGGAAACCAGCTTCAAATATTTTATTTGTGACCCACAATTGTTTTAGAGTCATGAGAAGTTTCTATTGCAAGTATGTGCTTTAGAAAGCAAGCTCATAATTTAAACATTAATGAAAACTGGACTTTAGTGAAAAGAAAAATTCACATTCTTAAGTGTGTCCTCTCTTTCTAATGCTCTTCTGTACTCGTAGGGCACACCAAGAGCCAGCGGTCACAGCCCCCTTCTGAGCGGAACTATCTTTCTCAAAGCCCCTGCAGAAAGAGCAACTCTCAATGTTCATCTGTGCTGTGTGACCCTACTCCCAACTCTGCAATCCCATCACGGTGGCCTCAGGCCATAAGAAAGGGCCACCCAGCCAGCCAATATGTGAGAGGCCCACAGCATGCGAGAGGTCTGGCTGTTGCAGTCCTACCCAAACAGGAATGATGGTGAAGACCTCAGCCAATTAGAGTCTCCTGGGAAAATTTCTACAACTCTGTTCAGAGTTAGGTATCTGCAGCCGTGGAAGCCAAAGGATGCCCAGGGTGGGGAAGCTGAGCCAGGAGATGCAAGGGAGCATCAGAAACTGAATGGAGAATCAGTGAAATAGAGAAATAATAGGCAGAAGGCAGAAGGTTGAAGGCATTGGTTGGTAGCAGCAAAAAAAAAAAAAGTCTAGGGGTAGTCCTTAACCCTTCCCCACCCCCATATTTAATTAATCACCAAGTCACATTCATTTACTTCTGAAATATCCACTGAATCCACCCAATTCTCTGTGTTGCCATCCTCACCATGCAAGTCAAAGCCACCATCATGCCCTTCCCAGACTGGAGCAAATGCCTCCTAACCTGTCAAGTGCTCTCTGATCGCCACTCACCAAGCAGCATCTCATCCAGTCACGTTTGCCTGTTTCTCACACATACACTCGCGCAAACATTAAACCCTTTAGTAGCACGAAATCAGTTGGATCTAAGTGGGGAAAGCTTTCATATACATTTAATACAGAAGACTATTTTTAGACTTCAAGGTGGAGAAATATTCTTAACCCAGATATAAAAGCACAAACCATAAAGGAAAATTTATCATTTCAACTATGTTAAAATTAAGAACTTTCATTCCTTTAAATAAAATTATGTCTGTCATGAAGCCAGGGAAAGCCACAGAGTAGGGGGAAAAAATCTTTGCAACATGAATAACTGAAAAGACTTTTATCCAAAATATAAAAGAACTAAAAAATCAATAACAAAAAGACAGACAGCTCAATAGGGAAAAAATGAGCAAATAGAAACTAGAAGAATCACTTCACACAAAAGGATCTGGTTCCAGATACAGC
The DNA here is from genome assembly GCA_039655065.1 of Glossophaga mutica. Classification (NCBI taxonomy): domain Eukaryota; kingdom Metazoa; phylum Chordata; class Mammalia; order Chiroptera; family Phyllostomidae; genus Glossophaga; species Glossophaga mutica. The sequence continues at coordinate 198,882,142 of CM077304.1, forward strand.
AGGGGCCCCTCCCCTGCCGCCATGCAGAAGCAACGCAAAAGTGTCTGGGGAAGGAGGGAGAACACCTCCTAGGGTAAAAAAAAAAAAACGGGGCCACGTGAGAAAGTGCAGTCTTTCCAATGTGCCTCTTTCTGATGCTCTCCTGTATGCATAGACCATGCCACACACCCACCAGGGCCCTGGCCAGTGGGAAACGGGCTGGTGAAGAAAGGTCTTCCTCGCTCTGACAAGACTTTCCTGAGATGCACTGTTTCGTGTTCTCAGAAGACAATCCCTTGGCACTGAGCACTCAGTTGCCTTTTGTGGGCTAATTCAATACCACACCTCCAAGTCTCACATCACTCCTTCCTTGTTGGACAGGTCGCTCCCTTGGTTCCACACTGCTGCTCCCTAGGATTGCGTTCCCAATTAAAATGGTCGCACAGTGAGCCTGGGCTCTGCTCTGGGTGACGGAGGTGAGAACAACTTCATTCTCCTCCTCCCCCACTGTTGAGTGCCCAGGGCCACTGTGGATTCTTCCCACACCACCACCCCCATCTTAGCAACGCCCTAGCAACAGGAAAGGCTGCCACGCTGGACAGCACCTGCATCCCTGTGTTACCACCGCAAATAGCATTCCATGGGCAGACTGTGCAGGGAACTTGCTGCCTGAGGGCAAGAGTGGATCAAGGATCCAAGGAGGAGTCCCAAGACACAAGCCCTCTACTCTGAAAACGCCTTGAGCAACCTATCTCTAGGCCTAGAGCCCCAGACTCTGCTACTGATATCCTCTCTTGTTCAAATCAAACCAGCTTTCTGTATTTCTTCAAACAACACGCAGCTGTGATGCCTTTAAAGGTCTTCATTTGATGCTAAATGAAAGGAAAAGGGGAAAGTTTAATGAAGATCCCCTTTCAGGGTCGTGAGTCCAGAGACAATGATGGGCTTCTCCAACCACAAGACTGTACAGCTGCAGTTATTTTACTGCATCATTAATTTAAAATTCTGATTTCAAAGTCAGTTTGGGAGGATCACACATTCGTCCAGATGGAGTAAAAGATTACTTTCTTTTTAGTGACGAGTTCTGCAGACGGGGAAACATCCGTTGCACTGCCACCACCTTCTCTGCTGTGACAATACAATGTCAGAGCAAAGTTTCCCAGTCACTCCCTGTGTTTACACCAATTTGAAGCTGCCAATTATGTCAGATCCTTGTCAACAGAAGACAAAAATGTGCAAGCTGCTGTTTAAATTAATTATCGAAATTAAGTACTCAACTGTCTCTAGACAGTCTTCTAAATCATTTAAAGGATCCAATTTGCTTTCCTTGTGAAAAAGTAAAGCCCCCAGGAATCCAGGTATACAGCAGGCACAAACCCACACTATAAATTTGTAACAAATCATTAAAAAGCTACGTTAGTGCCTTCTATCTTATGACTCAAGGTATAGTTGAAACGTGTGTAAAGTTGGTCACCATATAGATCTCACTCACTCTCGACAGGTTTTTAAAAAATCCTCTTTATTCTGTTACATCTCTCCTTACCGTTGTCTTCAGATCATGCTTTTTGACCTAGGGTTCTGTCTTCCATAGCAAATCACTGCATCTGTGACTTCAGGGGTGACCTACTCTTATTTCCATGTTTTCTTTCTTTGGAGGGAGGGGCTAGGTAGGTAAATAAAAAAAAGCAAAAGCAAAACAAAACAAGAAATTCCCTGGAGACCTGGGAATTTGCTGAGTCTCTACTTTGTAAAAGTAGCCCAGATCAGAGCAGACAGGACTTTCCCAGATCACAGCAGACAGGAACTTCCCCAGACCCTCTGAACCTCGGTTGCTCAGCTGTAAAATGGGGGAATGCCTGCCACGCCCACCTCACAGGATCCTTTGGAAAATCAGTCACGGAGGCAGATTGCTTTCGCGGACTGGAATGCCATTTCATTGTGTTAACCGGACAGTAACTGCAGACACGAGACCCATCAGAGATGGTTTGGCTGGTAGAATTTTCTCTGTGTTCTCAATGAATTAAATTGCCTCCACAGCTGCTATTGCTGGACTTGGGCCCTATCCCAATTCCTGCTTTCATTTGCTGGAGAAAACTGCTTTCACTTGTCTGTTGGTCTTCAACGCCACCCAGTGGTCTGTTGGCCTCATAACACCGAGTTATCTAGCGGGTTTGGAAAACAGGAAAAATAATTCAAAGTAATTCAGACTACTTAAATCTACTACCTGATTAAATGTATTTGGGGCCCCCATTTAAAAAAACTTGTTGAAAAATAAAATAATTAGGTTGTGATGTGAATAATAAATACCTAATTTATCTTTGGAAATTAAGAAATGTACACATGAATCAACATTTTCAGAATAATTTCTAAAAAACAATCTTTTCTTGTCCAAAGGCATTTATGAGACTCCATTAAATAGCTTAATTAAGAAAAGTCTCCAAGTGCATGTAAAATACTTAACATTAAGATAAAGTATACAGTTAAACATAACTATGATGCTATAGTGGCATTTTAAAACAACAATAAACAATGCCCACTCCTTGATCCCAAAATTTTTGATCCAATCACTCCTCTACAATGGAAAGGCAGTAACATTTCATTGTCACTCAAATTTATTCATAACTTTTCCCTTTGCTGCACTCTGGAAATACGTACAATGAATACTTGTTAAAGAGAGAACAGTTCTTTCATCTTAGCTATGTCACTTCTTGGACTAGAGATAACAACTTCCAACCATTAAAATGATAAAGACCTCCCTGTCCCCTTTGGAAGGTGTCCACCATGGCAGTCAGGTCACTGCTGCTCCCGGGATGACTTGCCAAGAAACAGGCCCAAGCTCTTGGAGATGCACGGTGGGAAGAATTCTGGGTTCAAGGTCAGAAGCCATGGTGCCTATTTAAACTGAGTTGGTCTAGATTCTCACTTCATTTTTTTCTCAAGGCCCATCTCCCCACTGGGCCCATTTAGAAGAAATAAACTCCACCTTGGCCTGGTGGCACGGTTGGTTGAGTGTTGAACTGTGCACCAAAAGATTGCAGGTTTGATCCCTGGTCAGGGCACATACCTAGGTTGTGGGTTCAATCCCAGGTTGGGGTATGTTGGGGTGTGTACAGGAGGCAACTGATGGATGTTTCTCTCTCTCTCTCTCACTTTCTCCATCTCTTCCTTTCTCTGAAATCAATACACATGTCCTCAGGTGAGGATTTAAAACAAAAATTCTAACTCTAAATTTTGTCAGTCTTTTTTAAAGCTCTTGATGAGGCAATGAGAAAGAGGGGGAAATGTACCCACTTTCTACAAGCGTATCCATCTCTTCTCCTTAGAATCCCACCCATCATGGCACCTGTCACCCAAGCTCACTCCTAATCATCCAGCTCCCCTCTCTCACTGTGGGTATTTTCCTTTATTCTATGAATAGCTATATCGCCCTTCAATAGCCCTCCTGCATCCCAATGAATGCCTCTAAAAAAGCAAGGGAAAAGTCTGGGGTGATGGAGGCTAGAGAAGAGCAGCTTCAAGGAGGAGCTGGTGGTCAACATTGCCCAGCTTTTGGCAAGTGAATTAACTCTTTACGGCCTGAGTTTTTCCCCCTCCTCCTTTCTCCCTAATAGCAGCCTCAGTGATGCCTTGGTCTGAACACTATACTTCTCTCACCCTTATGGCCTAAGGATAGTTATCCTCTCACCTGAAAAGCTGTTTCTCCACACTAGGCAGGCCTGGAAGTGTGCAGGAGGTGTCTTAGTCTGCAAGCTGCTGCAACAAAATGCCACAGGCTGGGTGGCTCAACCAACATGTATGACCTCTCACAGTTCCGGAGATGGGGAAGCCCAAGATCAAGAACTATAGGGATTAGTTCCTGGTGAGAATACTTCCTGGCTTGCAGGCCACCTTCTCACTGTGTCTTCACATGACAGCGAGAGAGAGAGAGAGAGAGAGAGAGAGAGAGAGAGAGAGAGAGCGAGAGCGCGCGCGCGCGCAGGCTCTCTGCTTTCCTATGTTATAAAGGTACTAATTCTATTGGATTAGGACCCCATTCATATGATTCCATTTAACCTTAATTACCTCCTTACTCCAAATGCACACTGGGGGTTCAACCTCTGTATTTGTAGGGGACACAATTCAGACCATAGCAGAAGGTAATAGCCAGGACGAAAAGGGACCTTATCCGGCTTTGGGGTAGCAAAGCCACACATGACCTCCCATCCTGACATAAACCAAAGAGTGCTGGTTTCCGGGGCACCGTAGTCTCCAGGGCAAGAGGAAGAGGGTGGGGTGAGCACTGAAATGTGTTGGGGTTCTCCCTTGTGCCAGGCCTGTGGTGCCTGCGCCTCTCTCCTCACTGATTGTCAGAGCAACCTCACCAGAGACTGCCCTGTTCTGCTGGCTGAGAGACGAGTGATCTTCTTCAGACCGTCCCAGTGGTCCCGACAGAGCAGATGTGAGTGCCTTTCACCATCACAGCGTGCCATGAGGAGTGGATGCACCATGCCCAGTAGGGGTGAGCCCCCTGGATTAGAGGGCACAGTGAGCCCTACAGGGAGGGGTGTCTTCTCTGATCCTCATCAGCGAAACTGGGTGATAATGCTTCATCTGCAAGGTTGTTCTGAAAATTAAATAAGATCACGGGTGTGAGCCTGCTGGCCGAGCCAGGGCTCAGCGAGGCTGGTTCCCTCCTCAGCTTCCCTCTGAGAGCCCACACGGAGCTGGGAGGCAGCTTCGCTGGAAATAACTAAGCATCTGCCAGCCTCCAACATGAAAGATTACAGGGAACAAAATGAATGAAAACTACAGTCCTTTTACTTACCCAGGCAAAAAGCCTTGATCTCCCAGTCAGGTGGATTTTAAAGCCAGTCAGTGAGGTGTCAAGCCCCTTGGCAGGCTGCAGTACAGACAGCCACTGTCCCCACAACCTGGGAACACCAGTCCCAGCCTTCAAAGCTTCAGGCCTCAGCTCCAGCACTGGCCTTACTACCCACGCAGCCTCAGGGACACCCTCCATGACTCCAATGTCCAACCAGTCCTGTCACTCTCTGCCTCCACAGCGTCTCCAATGTGAGGTTCCTCCTCTCCAACCATCCCACATGGCCTCGCTTGGGGTACTAAGCCTCTCTCACCTGCACACACTGCTACAGCCCCTCTTCTAGTCTCACTGCTCCAGGCCCAGCTCTGCTCTGTGCCGCTGCTGGTTATCGTCCTCAAGCACAGCCTCATTCCATCACCATCCTGCTTAAGGGTATCTACCCTCAAGGTAGCATCCTTGACGTTCACCCTTCACGCTGGCTCTCCTGCCATCCCAAGACACACTGAGCCGTTCTCCTCCAACTCCTTGCATGCCTGCCCTGCCAGGAATGCCTCTCTACCTCGAAGGCTCCTCTTTGTTCTCCCAAGCAGCTGCCATGGCACTGGATCTAGGAAGCCTTCCCCCTACCCACTCAGGGAACTACCACATCCTGCTGCTTTTCACAGCATTCTGACCATTTTCCACATCATATTACCATTAGCTGTATCCACTTCTGTCTTCCTGGCCAGACTGAGATCGTGGAGAGCAAGTTCTGTGTTCTATTCCTCTTGGCCTGACTCAATAGATGCTCATTAAATATTTGTAGACTGACTGAATGATGCCTCTGTTCCTTTTGTTGTGAATAGTCTTACATAACATCAATCAACATTCGATGTATCTGAAAATTACCTATCAGATTTTTCCCTCTCGCCCTGTATTAACTCATCTTTCTGAATGTTAAGCCCTAGAAATGAACTTCTTTCCATCCTTGTAGGCTCCATGCTGATTGGCTGACTGACCCGCTGACTTTCCAATGCGACAAAACCCACATGCGGGCTCCACACGCGGCTCCCTCAGGTACGTGGATCTGCCTGTTGGATCCGCGTTGTCGGCAGGGATGGGCAGGAGGTGGAAGCTGCACCTGGCTTCAGGGCTCAGATTTGTTTTCCTGGCTGTTTGGGGCGCTGAGATAGTTAATAAGCAAATCAGCCTCAGTATTCAAAATGCAGTTAGTAAATCCTGAAAGAGATACAAATCAAAATCCTCCAGCAGGAACCATAGGCAAAACCTGTGCTTTCCCTAATCCGCCCTAACCCCTAAGGATCACTTTGTTTTCCGCCATGGTAAGTGGGGTTTAGGGCCAGATTGGAGGCACTATCGCCGGCCCCTGAGAGTGAGGGGCTGGTGCGTCTCCCCTTGGAGATTTCCTGACTCTATGCAAAGGATTCTAGCCAGAGGAGGCGTCACAGCCCTGGAGGCTGCATGTGCCCTGTTTAAATGACAGCACTACCTACCTGCCTCCATGTGTACTTGAGCTTCCTAATAATACAACCCAGCCTGGAGGGGAGAGAATACGAGTCAGTGCAGGGCCAGTTCTTCAGAGTGGTAAGTCTACAAGGCCTCTTGTTGAAGACTGCTTTGCGCTTGCGTCGAATTCTTTTTCTCCTGGAGCTGGTCTCTCTCAAACAAGGCCTCTGACCAGACCGTGGGAGAGTGCTGAACCATACACATCACACGGAGCTGAATGCCAGATCCAGGCAGAGGCCACCACGCGAGGAGGCCATGCTGCTCTGAGGTCCGTTTTGTTTCCTCCCAGGGGAAGCAGAAGCAGGAGCAGCTGTGCTCCCAGAGGGAGCTTCCCAGGAGATGAAGAAGCTGGACACTAACGCCTCAAAGGAACAAGGCTTCTGCCAGTTCTCGGAGGACTACAAGCAAATCTATCTCTCCCTGACCTACAGTATCATCTTCGTGCTGGGGCTGCCCCTGAATGGCACTGTCTTGTGGCTCTCCTGGCACCAGAGCAAGCGCTGGAACTGTGCCACCATCTATCTGGTGAACCTGATGGTGGCCGACCTGCTTTATGTGCTGACGCTGCCCTTTCTCATCATCACCTACGCCCTGGGTGACAGGTGGCCCTTTGGGGAACTGCTCTGCAGGCTGGTGCGCTTCCTGTTCTACACCAACCTCTATGGCAGCATCCTGCTGCTGACCTGCATCTCCGTTCACCGCTTCCTGGCCGTGTGCCATCCCCTGACCTCACGGCCCTACCGCACCCGCCGGCACGCCCTGCTGGGTGCAGCTGCCACCTGGGCCCTGGTGGTCTTGCAGGTGCTGCCCACACTGGTCTTCTCCCACACGGACTACATCGACGGCCAGGTGGTCTGCTACGACATGACCAACCCGGAGAATTTTGATCAGTTTTTTGTCTACGGTATGGTTCAGACGTTGTCTGGCTTTGTCTTCCCCTCCTTGGTTATCTTAGTGTGCTACTCGCTGATGGTAAGGACCCTGACCAAACCAGAGGAGACCCTGAAGAGGGCGGGCAATGGGGCCCGGGCCAAGTCCATCCGGACCATCCTGCTGGTGTGCAGCCTCTTCACGCTCTGCTTCGTGCCCTTCCACATCACACGCTCCTCCTACCTCCTACTGCGGTTCCTGATGTCCCAGGACTGCCGGCTCCTGATGGTGGTGAGTGTGGCCTACAAGATATGGAGGCCGCTGGTGAGCATGAACAGCTGCCTCAACCCAGTCCTGTATTTCCTGTCCGTTGGGAACAACAGGGTCAGGCTCTTCCAGAAACTGAGGCATAACAAGGTGGGTGAGCACCCAGCTGGAGCCAAGGGAGAGAGACCCAGGGGTGGGCAGATCTGGGTACTGTCAAGATGAAGTTTGGGGAAGAGGAGCTTCCAGACGGTGACAATGACTTGTTTGAACACAGCCGTATCACCTAGGGATGTCCTGCTGGAAAGGACTTTATACTGATGTTAAGAGATTTTAAAAGAAGAGGATGGAGTCACCAACACAAAGGAAAACTTTATTTTAATGAGAGCTAACATTTATCTCCTGTCATCAGGTCTCTCAGCTTAAATGTTACTTCCTCAGAAGCCACTCCAGCCCACCAGAGCTAATGATGAACTCTCTACCCATAATCCAGGCACTGTATTTCCCTGTCTACTGTCTTAACACTTACTAGTACCTGGACTTGTTAATTAGTTTACTGATTTATGATTTGGCTCTGCTCCCTAGACTACAGGCGCCTACAGGACAGGGACCTCATCTGTCTGACTGCTGTACCTCTAATGCCAGTCTCCACAGCACGGCCCGAAACAGAGTGAGCGCATAACAGAAGATAAGTGAAGGCACAAATGGATGGGAGAGTGCATTACTATGTAATTACTATCGATTACTATGTAAGACCACTTTCCATGGAGTAACTCATTTAATACAACAGTCCTTGGAGATGGGAGCTATTGTTAGCCCCATTTACAAATAAGGGAACCAAAGCACAGAGCTTTAAGTAACTTGTGCAAGATCACCGAGCCGGAGAACGCCCAGATCACAGTGCTGAACGGAGGCTCTACCCGAGAACTGGCCTCTGGAGGCTCTACCCAAGAACTGGCCTCTGAAGTTCACGCTCCTTAGATCAAAGCCGATGGCCCCAGCCAAAGGCTGATCAAGAGCCAGCCAAGTCCTGCTTGACAGGATCGGCTCCTTGTTTCAGGTCAGCTCACTTTTTTACATAATTGCTGTTATCTGCAGACCACTGGGTATACGGTCTGAGCTCTTTTACTGCACTTGTTAACCAGTGTTCCAGGTAAGGTTAGAAAAAGCTCTGCAAGGCAAAGTGGAGGTACAGGGTAAAGTGACTCCGTGAATGATGGTTTTTATCTGACCATGTCTCACTTTATGACAGACAAGTTTGCCACTGTCTTAAATCATGTTCATTCTCCTAAAAAAAAAAATTAAGATCCAAGGTGATCAAAAAATACAACCTTAAAAAAGCCTCTCATATTAATTAATAAAACAATAATGATCTGCAAAGAGTTCTCAGATCTAAACATACATGACTCAAGAATTCATTATAATCTCTCTGTGAAGAGGTGGATAAACCTTTTTTATAAAAACCAAAGTGTAACTGCTCATCAATACCCCACTCGAATTAAAGAAAATGTCTGAGTAAACCATACATATATATGTCTAAATTATAAAATTTTATTCAAAAAGTGCAGCTTATCACTTTCAAGGGCACACAATAATTAGAGCTAGAGTAAGTATTGCCCTGCAGAATTCCTTAGATAATTAGTTTAATGAATAAACAAGGATGTTTTCTAATTAGCAGGTCAGCTGTTCCCTCATAAGTATGTACAAGTGCTTCTGCAGTAGCTGAGAGCCTAAAACTGTTTGCTCTTCTGAACATTCTCTTAGCTCTCCTGCTTATCTTATTAATGTATCTTTCTTTGCATAACATACAGGGAAGGTTCAGCCGGCCTAGACTCCCAATTATTTATCAGCCCTTGTCAACTAGCAAAGTTTAACATTACCGGAGAACTGGCACACCAGGCTCCCCACAAAGAGCTTTAAGCCATCCCACGTCTCATTTAGCCACCATCTCTGATGCCCACCAGCCTGCCAGCCCTGGACTTGGGAAGAAAATGAACCCAGAGTCTTCAGGATGCATCACCTTTATCTAAAAAGCAAGAGCTTTAACCCCTCCCCCGAACTTCTCCAGCCTTTAGTCTCTGTTAACCTATGCTTGCCATTGCTTCTCTGATCCGCATAATGCTAACTTTGCTTCAGTGGAGTCTTTTGACCTTCTTAACAGCAAAGTATAAGCATCCACAGGCATCCATTTCTAACTTATTTCTGGATAGTTGGGATCAAAAACTTCTAACTTAGTTGACATTGTATCCTAGTTTTCAGGGACAGTTATCTCAAGACACAAGAAACAAACTAGACCACTGCCTTTGGGGAACGGGCTCCTTTGCGGGAGGGGCTTATGTCCAACATAAGTCAAGAAAATACATTTGGTCCTCCTGTGGTTTTCAGAAACCCATCTACAGAAGGGGACAAGGAAACTAGAAGAAACAAAAGTTCTCCCTGAATCTACCCATGCAACGCCCACCACCCTGGTAAAAGCTGGGATCCCCAAATATGTTAACCCCCTGGGTCCTGAGATCTTGCATGATCTGCTTGGCTGTTTGGCAGGTTAAAATAAAATCAAAGGTCAGTGAATATTATCATGTTCAAAATACCATGAATGGGGAGCTGTCTGGGATGCAAATATAAAGGCTGTAGCCACCTACAAAAATATCAAGCGTGGTGCCAGCCCTTAAGGAGGGACTACTGGAGAGACAAAACAAAAGCAAGCCAACAATATGCGAAGCTAACTAACGATTTCAGCAGCTACAGAAGAAATCACGTCAGTTACCGATTAATCCAAATGAACAATACAGATAAGACAGTGAGTACTAGGGAAGTTTGGGGCAGGGGAGTGAGAGCACTTTCAGCTGAGAAAGCCAAAAGAGGTATAATGAGTCTGCTGAAGGCAGCATGAAATTTCAATTATCAGAATTCCCCAAGCAGTGGAGAAAGCAAAAATTTTTTTTTTAATAATTTTTTTCTTTTAGATTTTATTTATTTATCTTTAGAGGGGAAGGGAAGGAGAGAGGGAGAGAAACATCAATGTGCGGTTGCCTCTTGTATGTCCCCTGCCGGGAACTGGCCTGGCAACCCAGGCATGTGCCCTGACTGGGAATCGAACCGCGATCCTTCGGTTCGCAGGCCCGCGCTCAATCCACTGAGCTACACCAGCCAGGGCAAGAAAGCAAAAATTTTTGTGAGAGCCACTGGCTGGTTCCTGAAGGGGAAAAGGTGGAGACAAAGCTGGAAGGGTGGGCACCCCAAAACCAGGGAAAGAACCCCTCCTCAAGGTGCAGGGAACCACCAAGGGCATTTGAGCAGGAGAGTAATATGGGACTGAGAAACTTAATCTGGCAGCTGCTGTGTTTAAATGGATTAGAAGAAAAGCAAAATGTGACAGCACAGGCCTTCCAGGTCTCCTCACTGGTCTTCCCTCTCTTCAAAGGCATCCTACATAACACCTCCAGATTTTCTTGAACACAGCGTTTTCATACATCACTCCCTCCCCAATCTTGTCAGTTTCCTCCCTACGTCGTCACTTCTACACAACGAGCCTCTCCTGCTGGCATACTAGGCCCATCACTGTCTAGTCCCAAGTGAATTTTCCAACTCACAGGTCTCCTACCACCCTACATGGACTCTCTGCCTCACCTGTTTACCACAGGGCCGCCATCTACCACTCAACACCCACAACCAAAATAACCCCTTCTCCAAATGCCTAAGTACTCAGCTTCCCAGACCATGAGTTCTGCTTCTTCCAGCTACCTCCACTCTGCACTGACTTACCAACCTGGCCCACTGGGCTTCTCCCCTTGGAGCTGATGATGGGCTCCTTTATCATTTCAGTCTGCTTTACCTCCCCTGCTATTCAATTTTTCAGTCTATACCACATGACTGAATGGTGCTCCTGAGGAAAGAGGAAGGTGACCAATGTTTAGAAGTCCACTATAGTGATCCAAACACAGAGATAATGGGCATGAGTAGAACTAAAAAGATTTGAACATACTGGAAAGAATGAAGAGAAGTAAACTGATTATTTAGACATGAATAGTAAGGGAGACATAAAAACGACTTTGAGATTCTAAGTCCAAGAAACAAAAAGAAAACTAGCACCTAGCACATAGTATGTGTTCAATAAGTCACTGGGGAAAGAAAAAGAACGAAAGGGAGGGACTGAAGGAGGAAGGGAGGAAGAAAACGAGACTGTGCATTGTGGGGGACAGTTCAGACTCACACAAGTTCAATGTGAGCTGCTGGTGAGACAAGTTGGAGATGTAGGGTGGAGGACCAGAGTCAGCTTAGGCTCAAGCTCTAGATTTAGAGTTACCTGTCCAGGCAAATATTTGAAGCTGTAGACAAAAATGGTATCTCTGAGGAAGAAAAAAAAAGAGAGAACAAAGAACCTAGGCGATACTGGAATCAGGGAATACAGGGATAGGAGGTGGTAGCAGATAACAGAGCACCGAAAAATCACGTGGGGAAACAGTTTCAACAGAGAGTAATCAAAGCTGTCACTTGAAACAGACCCGTCAAAAAAGAATGAACGGCTGTCTCTCAGCAAACTCAAATGCCACCTCTTCTAGGAAGCCTCCCCTGACCACCCATCAGAAGGTCCTATTCCCTCTCTGACTCATCATCCTACCTCTTAAGACATCTCCCCTTCTACCAGGTATGAGCAGCATTACTGAAATCCCCTCATCTCCCCTCCTACAAGATCCAGCAGAGGCTTGAACATATGCACACTCACTAAATCTTTGTGGAATGAATGAATATAGAGCAAACAATTCTCCTGTGTATGCTTTTCTGGAATTACCACCTAAATTCAACTTATAAACGTGTGCCTATAAAACTAAATCACAAGTTGTTTGGGATTTATTTGTTCTAACACCAACTCCAATTTTAGGACATGCAATACCTACAAGCATTCTCAATTTTTGGACCACATTTCAAAGACAATAAAGAGGAGGAATTTTTCACCAAGTCATTTGCAATTAAGCATAACCTAAGCTTATAAAGTTATGTGTTCTCATTATCTTTTACTTTCCTGTAAACAAGCCAAATCTCTTTAGTATTTCCATTTCTCAACTTTTTGTTGAGGGTTTTTCATTTTGCTTTATTTTTTTAATGTGTCCAACAGCTTCAAAGGTAATGGCCTCGAGAAGAATTCCATGATAAGAGCAGAACTTATGTTCTTGAAGCAAGCTATAACTGGGCGTTTTTATAGCGGTTAAATCATGAACAAAAAAGCAGAAAGTGCCACTCCAAGAAAATTAACGAATCACAGAGTCTGAGAATGTTCCACTCTGCAAGTAGAAAAACCCATTAACAATAAGACCTTTATAAAGCATTAAACCAACAATCAAAGAAACCACCACTCAAGACCCTTTATGCTCTCTCTTCTTTTACAGCCTAGTTTCTTGCAAGGGTAGGCTACATTTTTTTTTTTCCAAGTTCTACCTTGAATTTATACTGCAAATCACTACAAGTCAGCTGCTGCCCACCCACTGCAATTGCTCTCAACAGTGCACCAGTGACGTGCCAGTTACAAATTAAATGGACACCAAGACCCTATCCTGCTCGAGCTTTCAGGGCATTTGCCACTGCTGCCCACTCCCTTCCTTTGCTTCCACGGAACGCACCCTCTCCTGCTCCTCTTCACACCTCCTCCTGCTCTCCCTGGAAGTCTGGGTGGGTGTGCCCCAGGCCTCCGTCCTCAGCACACTGCTCTCATTCCCACGCCCTTCCTGCGCAATCTCATGGACACCCTGATGGCCTGATGGCCCAGAAATCCTCTTGTATTCCAAACCTGTGCTTCCATCCTTACAACAGACCCTTGGGCACTGCAAGCTTCACAAAGCCAAAACTGAAATCATTTTCCTCCCACACCTGCTCTTTCTGGTTAAATGGCACCACCATCCATCCAATCTGGGAGTCATCCTTAATTCCAGCCTATCCCGCGATGCCACAGTGATGATCGCGTTGTCAGTTCAACCTCCCAAGCATCACAAGAACTGGTTCCCTCCTTTCCATCTTGACTGCCCCTCCGCAGTTCAAGTTCCCATCATTCTCATGGGCATCACTGCTCCACCCTATGAACCATGCTCCTGACTCCAGATTTGTTCCCCTCAACCTCCGATTCATTCCTTTCCTTCTTCTACAGTCATCTTCCTAAATGTAAATCCTATCTTAATCCCCAACACAAAAACCTCCCAAAAGCTCCCATTTGCCTTCAGAATTAAGGATTAAGATCAAAATGAACATGGAATGAACGGCCCTCAGCAATGTGCCTCATATGAAAGCTTTCCACCTAAACTCTCCACGTGCCCTCTTCTTTCATTCTTTCATTACCAGCGGCTCTCAGGATTAGGTCCGGGACCTCCTGTCCTCCCCAATCTCACCCACGCCTTCTCTGCTCAGGTGAATCATTCTGCTCATCCTCTACGATGCAACTCAAAGGCTATCCCTGAACATCATTAGCCACTGCTCTATGGTAGTGCTCATCACACTGTATCACAATCACAGGCACTGGTCCTCGGTCCATTTCCCCCCGTCACTGATGAAGCCCGTAAGGCAGGTGGTCCACATTTCCACATCTCTGATCACTACATCTACTAAAGAGCCTTAGGTTCGATGACGCCAGGAACAAAACGGTAACACAGAAATCTGCACATTTTACAGTGTCAAGCATTATTGTTGTACCATGCTTGGTTTTCCCTGTGCTACATTTTTTTCATGATGTCAAAGACAGGATACATCCCAATTTCAGAGATGTTAACATGTGAAATACTGTAGTCTATAAAATACAGCATATTAATATAAGTAAAATAATGATAAAAACTTTATGTACTTTGTCATCAGATTAGAAAAGCACTTGAAAAACGCAAGTGTTCCATATTCTGGTTGTGGTAGCCAGAACACAAATATATTACCTACTAAATTCAAAGAATTATGAAATAATGTCATGAAAATCATTTTCAAATGTCCATTAAATATGCCTGTCCTCTTGTGCCCATTCCCTGCTCTCCCAGCCCCACAGACCTCACAGGACCCCAAAGAGAACACACCTTTCTCCTCTGACACCCCACTTCCTGAGCGGTAACTCTTAAAGCAATGACCTGTTTCCAGGCCCACCTCCCCACTACCTCCATGTTCCTGCTGCCAACAAGAGCCCTGTGTTCCTTATTCTAGAAATTTCTAACCATGCTTCACTTATTTGCCAGAATGCTCAAAGGCATCTGAAAGCTATGCTAGGAGGGTCCATATTGTCCAATCCTCAACTAATCCACTACATGCACGGAATGGATAAATATTTCTCTAGACATAGTGTTTCAGGTCATGCACCAATGAATATACGTCTAACATATGGCAATTAATCACATCTGTATGTTGTATAAATTAAGAATGTGAGTGAAAAGAGGAACTCTGGTGATATTGTATTTGCTAATCAGAAAATGGAAGTACAGAAAGCTACTACCTAGTGAACCTTCGGAGACAAGCACGAGAGGTGATCCTCTCCAAAAAGGCAAACTCCTAAAAAGTACATGCTAATCCCAAGTAGAATGGCTCATAGAGCCACTGATTTTCATGACACAGTGGATCTGCAGTCAAGCCTAAGGGGGGAAAGCCAGCTTAGGGAGCACCGTAAGTTAGGCAGGACAGCTGCTGTGACTTGAGACTAATAAGGATCTACCAAGGAGACAACACGTCACTTGAGTACATGACCATATCCAGGGGTGTCCAACCTTTGGGCGTCTCTGGGCCACACTGGAAGAATTGTCTTGGGCCAGACATTAAATACACAAACACTAATAAAAACTGATGAGCAAACAAAAGGCTTTAAGTAAATTTATGATTTTGTGTTGGGCTCCATTCATAGCCATCCTGGCCCACATGTGGCCCATGGGCTGCGGGTTAGACACCTCAGGGAAGTAAGTGATAATAAGTGTCCCAAGTTCGCTGTCGGGCCTGCCTGACATCAAGAACTTGTCAGTATTTCTTACAAGACATCAAAGTTTCCCCCACCAACTACCAAGCAACAAATCCCTACTCAGGGTTCAACAACCTTCCCACCCCTGCCCCCAGGAGGGCATTCCAAGAAAGGCAAAAGGAGACAGCCAAGGGGTCTGAGGCAGAGGTGGAGGCATTACAGAAATCACAGACAACCTGAAGACATCTTAAATCTGTTCTTCGCTACCACTGACATCAAAAAATAAGTGCACGATTTCATTTAGTGCCTACCCCATTCTCTACTGCTTTGTCTTCTATGGTTCCATTACATGGGATTTTTTTTTTTTTTGATGCAAATTCTATTTCTAACTCAGGGCCCTGTTTAACTCCCACCTGCATTCTCAAAGTTCGTTTACCTTCCTCCCTTCTGAACACTAATGCTACTTTCTTCAAACTCAAAGGCGTTTGTGACCATATCCGTCAGACATGTTGGTGTTTGCTGTTACGAACAGAGCAGCACTGAGTCCTCCGTATAACGATACCATCATTCCCTGGCAGTGTGCTCTCTAATGAAGCCATTTAATAACTGCTTAATGGTTCACTTTAGGTATATGAGACGATGTACTTAACTCATTCTTACCGACGCGGGTGCTTTCCTATTTTAGGCTATGATAAACAATTATGCAATGAAGATACTTTCTTAAAATATATTTATGTGGATATCTGACGATTTCCTTCCGATAAATTATTAGAAATGGAGCAGTTGATAAGCCAAGAGTCGTGTAGCCCACCACTATACCCCTTTTAGGTCTCTTCTTCATCTTGCCAATTTATCCTTCCAAAAAGTTACTCCAATTTACTCGCGTTTTTAATTTATGCATCATTCAAAAAATATTTATTTTGTGCTAGGCACTATTAACACAATCATTAACATAACAGCCACAGTTCTTGCCCTCAAGGAGCTTACAACCTAAAGGAAGAGACAGAAAGCCACACCATCACAAGTTCTTCATCCCAGGCTGAGGTAAGCTAAGAAGGGAAAGTAGAGGCTTTCTCAAAGATCAGGAATCATTTCCATAGGAATGGTGCTTCTGAGCTGGGGCTAAGATTTCCTATTGGAAATCAGGTGAAACCAGGTCACAGAGAATCCTGGATAAAATATTCTAAGCAAAAGGAGTTTGGACAGAGCCCCTGACAAGGGATGGGACCTGACTCATTTGAAAAAAACATGTTAGCTGCTCCCTGCAGCTGGGGCACCAAGGGAGTGGAAAGAAGGGGCGGCCAGAGCACAGCAGCCCTCCAGCAGCAGCAGCAGCAGCAGCAGCAGCACCTGACTTCCCGCAGTCTCCCAACGGGGAGGCCGACATTCACTAGCCACGGGCTAGAAGAGTCCCGTGCCATTCAAACCCTAAGGAACTCACAACTGAATAATGACATAAACAGTAAACCATAAAAATGGATGCAAGGAAACTTACCCTGAAAAGGAATGCACTTTCAATCTGTTCCAGAAATTTTAGACATACAATGTTATGCCATGTACTGTAAATAATATATATGAGCAGGTAATTTTATTAGTTTAATAGTTGTTGCCTAAAATATCTTTGTGCCCACAGATAGCAAAACATAATGAAAAATTTCTTGACTTTAATATGCTAAGACTAAGTCAATTAAAAAGTGTTTGAAATCTGTCAGAGAAATATAACTGTACTTCGTTTAATGTAAAAACATAAATGCTATTTTAAGTCCTATGCTGGAGAAAAAGCTAATCCCTATAATCTGTCAATGGCTGTAATTAGATAAACTTTCTTTATTCCGACTCAGATTTTCTTATAATCTTCTACATAAAAAGTTAAAATCAGTGTTTCAAGATTTTTTTTTTTAAATCAAAAGTTAGAAGACATCATATGTTCCTTTTACAGTGTTTTTACTTATCCATGTCTGTGCAATTATAATAATTTAAAGGATATTTTTGGTAATTAATTGGACTATAAAAAAACTGTACAGAAAGCTTGTACCACAAATTTGTACTCTTAAGTATAATAAAGGTGCTCAGTAACAGAGAGATAAAGAAGCTCAAAAGGGTCACCGCTCAGCGAACTCTCATCGTTAAAAAGAGGACAGAACCTGCTATTTGTGAAAAGGAAGAGACTTCATGTATCTTTCCAATATTCCCCATTACAAAAGGGAATGCCTATGAAAATTCCGTACTTTACTCTATATGCATCCCTTCTACCCCTCGAAAGCTTTTAAAAATATTTTTGTTTTATGATTAAAGGCCATATCCCTCAGATACACATTGTAAAAATGATCTCAATACAAGATCCAACGATTTGCATTATTTACTGTCCTTGCTGAGATTCGCCTGCGTGTTCCAAAGCAATTTTCTAAACTTTACCATTGATTAGCCTATTCTGAAGTAAAATTCTTCAGCAACACATAAAAGACAGAGGATAAAACAGTCCTCACAAATATACTTTGAAATAGGTATCCTTAAAATATAAATAACTTTTCAGACCATTATTTTTCCTAATGACTAAACTCTAAATAAAAAAGTTTAAATGGAGGTTCTCAAATCAATGATGTATGCAGCCCATTCTCACGGCACAGTCATTTAAACTTCTCATCTGCAAAACATAATATAATAAATTATCAAAAACGGGAAGGAAAAAACAAAGCCCCATCTGGTTTACACAAGGAAAACCATAAGCAGTACAAAACACACGGTGTCAAGTGCTAAAAGTTACACATTTTGCTGGATACTCTTTTAACTCTTCTTGATCATGAAAGTAACACAAGATCAATGTAGAAAATTTAGAAAATATAAAAACAAATAAACAAACAAAAAAACCCTCTTATAACCCTACCATTGAAATAGAACTTTGTAATATCTGGAACATTTTCTTTCATATTTTTTCTACTTTCATATTTTTCTATTATATATACATATCTATTATTTATATATTTTATATATATTTAATATATAATATTTCTATTATATATAAGTGATAGGTTTTAAAATACATGTGCCTGCATACGTTTTGTTAAAAACAGAATTAGGATATTATATTCTCATTTTTATCTTTTGTTTACTTAACATGTAGCATGTTCAGTATCTCTGATTCTAAAAATCCTTCTAAAACATAGTGAATGGATGTGTCATAATATACTTAACCATTTTCCTACTTTGGAAGACTTATGTTGTTTCCAATTTTTTGACATAATAAACAAGACTGTCATAAGATATTTAAACGTCGCAACACTGCTGATTATTTTTTTAAAAAGTATTTCTAGAAATAGAAATACTATGTTAAAAGAGGATTTGAGATAATCAAGAACCATCCCCCCACCCCCACTGCCAGAAATAAACAACTTTGCTCTACTGGATTTTAACCTATTCAAAATTCATAAACTTAAAATTACATGGCATACATTTAAAAACAAAATTTTTTAAGTAAAAAAATATTCAGTGTCTAAAAAATAAGAAATAATAGAAAACAGAATCACTATTACATTGCAGCATATACTCATGGAACATATCAATTTAAATTAAACCACATGGTACATACTTTAATCTGTTTCAAATGAGTCAAGAGAACATGGAACAGCAAGTTAGTACCAAGAAAAGATGAACAGTTTTCTCACTAGTTAAGAAAAAGAAAATACCAGAAAGCATAGAAGGGCAAGCACAACGAGGAACTTAGGACAAAGACCTTCGCTCTAATAAATTACAAATACTCCACATCTCCTTCTCTCAGACGGCAATGTAAAGCCAAATTCTTCCCCGCACACTTCATTTTAGTCCTTGATATCCACCTTTGAGAATTTTATGACACAAACAAGAATTATGTGAACGTAGTTCCACAGATAATCATTAGCTCTTGAGATGCAAGGAAAAAGACTAATTTCTTAAAAGTCCAATCCTAATACCTTGAAATAAAATGCTAATGTTTAAGATTTTCAAAATAAAGACAATTTTTCTCTTTTTCAATACTTACTCAGCATGAGAAAATTTTAGTTCTTCCCTTTGTTTTGCAGAGTAATTTAGGTTCCCATCTAAAACACAAATAAGCATAGAATATTTTCAATGTAACTGTTATAAGTAAAATTCAAACACGCACGCAAGCACACACACATACACACCTGCGTCACTGGTCCTTAAAGTCACATAAAAGGCCATGGAGGATGAGAAAGACCTGGCTTATGTCCTGGAAACTTCCCAAGGGAAGAAAACGGTTTTTCTAAAGAATCTTTATGTGATATAAATAACCACTCCTAAATTTTAGCATTTTTTTGTTTGGACTTATGTATTACCTTAGGTTTCGTTAATTAGGACATTATATTAATATTCAGTAATAATGACAATTTAGAGAAATTAAAGGAAATGACCTAAAATTATTTAAATAGCATGTGTATACATTTGTCTAAATAGATAACAATCTTTAAGGGTACACCAGTTAGAAAAATTGATAAGGGTAACATCAAAATCATATAAAGAACAAAGAAAAAAGCACAGAAGTGTGTAGTACATGTAGATTCACAAAAGAAAAAAAATCTCTGATTTCTCATTCTATATCAAACACTTTCAACCTTAAAATGAAACTATCAACTATAAATACATACTTTTTAAATATAAGATAATAACACAAGCATGGTTTTAGGATATTAAAAGTGCTTCTTTATGCTAATATACTTCTTAATGCTAATATAAAAACATCTAAAATTTTATATTACAAAACTTGTATTGAACTGGCCAGAAAGAACATGACAATTTTAATAAATGTGAAGGTCCAGGAAACGTAATTATATGTTATAAAATGACGTGTTTCCATCACTATGAAGAGAATGTCATTATTACTTGAGCTAAAGCACCAGCATCTAAAAAGGCAAGCAGACAATCCAGTGAGCCCATGAGATTACCCACTGCAACTTAACAAGAAAATACCTGACTCCTACTCACCTCGGGCACGATTCACCACATAGAGTAAGACCACAGCCAGAAGTGACACTGGAAGTGAAAAAACACAGGACCCTTAAAAAACATGTATTTATTTCTTCCCGATGATCGCTATGTAATCATAGGGACAAAGTAAAAGAGACAAATCAAATAATTCTTTATTAAACACTGTTCACACTATTTTCCAAAAAGCACCAAAAATCTTACACACCCCTTTCTCCATGGGATCCCTGAGCCCAGGGATGGCCAGGCCGGAACCGGAGAAGCTGAGACACCCGCAGGAGAGGGGTCATCCCTGCCGCAATTTCCTCTCCTTTGGTGAACGCTGGCCCTGCCCAGCGCTTCCCCACAGCTCCTACCAGCCCCTAGATGGTCTATTTTTGTACAGAGAGCCAAAGAGAAGTAATCCTTGGTGGGGGCATGGGGTAGGTCTAAAAACACCATGTTCACTTTACAAATTAGCCGAACATCAGAATGTGCTCATCAGGCTCCCAGAAGCCCAGAGTAAGTGAAGACCTCAGCAAGTCAGGTGCTTGGCTTTGTACCTTAATGAGTGAGGCGCATTTAATTTACTTAAAATTAATATAGCAACAAAAACATTTTTAAATGACTTGGTGTTTAGTTTGGGAACCCAATATATTCACATATGAAACTGTGGCTTGAAATTGAACCACATGTTGCAGCATCAAAAACGAGACAAAAACACTTTCATGACCCAGTTTTTTAAATTCTTAAAGGACCCACTTTTTAAAAAACACATAATTTTTAAAAAATTGGATGTGGTTATTTCTAAAATTACAAGATAATAAAATGTATTCAGGCTCTTCATAAGCAGTTGTCTGCAAACACCATGCTTCACATATAGGAAGTCACTATTCCCTGACAGCATCATCATTGGGGTTTGCCATTTTAAATACAGGTTATCGACATATAAAGGGCATCTCAGTATGTTATATGAGAATTTTTGTCAGATGAGCCCAATTATGTGTATGGTGAAGACTATCGCTGGAAAAATGCTGATTCACTTTTATAGTTTTCAGTAGTGTCCTAACGCTTCCTATTTTTAACCAACAAATTATTACAGATAAAAAAATTAAATAACAGGACTAATAAAAATAATTTAAAACTGTCTAATGAATTAACCATGAGCATACCTAAGCCACACATACATCCACACATTCACACTAGGAACATACTCAGGACCCTTCAAGTGGTTCAACTTTAAAAGGGAAAATGTTTTTTCTTTTTAATAAATTTTTAAAACAATACAAAGCATATTCCACTGCTGCCTTTAAGAATAGGAATCTCCTGAAAAATGTCCGTGGCTCTTCAGAGAACTACAAAGTCACCAGCCGGAAAGCTCTGATGCATAGGCTAAGAATTTGGCAAATCTAAGCACCACATCTTAGAGATTTGGTTTAAAAGAAGGGAAAACAGAACAATAACTATAAAACCTAAAAGCATAAACAAGATTCTGCTACATATTAAAAGGAACCAAATAAATGTTGTGAATGGTGCACTTACAAGAAACACAGGCAATGAAGAAAACTTCTAAAAACAAATATCCCTGAGTATCCAGTATCATGCCAGCAACGATGGAAACCACTGCCAGCCCAAGATTCTGAATGGACTGCATGCTAGAATTCAGGAAATATAAAAACACATTTCAATTTCAAAAGTTTTCACAAAGAGAAACAATTCACTATAAATATTAGTATCTATAAACCGTATACTATTCATGTTAGAGACATTTTCCCCCAGGGATGACCTGAGTAGATTTGTTTTTCACCCCATAACCATTTCCTCTATTAGACTTCATGCTCCAAGGTAAGGGAGCTTGCCTTAAGTACACTAGGAACTCAAACCTTCCTGCTGAATGAAAGAAAGGGCTAAGTGAATACCCACCCCCTTTTGCCTTTTGGGCCAGAGGCCAGGACTCAACTTCTCACTGAGAAGCCCTCAGATACACAGGCAGTGGGGTGATGATGTCAGCAATTACAACTCTTCTGGGTTAGTTTAA
This sequence comes from Glossophaga mutica, assembly GCA_039655065.1. NCBI lineage: Eukaryota > Metazoa > Chordata > Mammalia > Chiroptera > Phyllostomidae > Glossophaga > Glossophaga mutica. Next base: position 198,904,462 of record CM077304.1, read on the forward strand.
CTCCAGCTCTCTTGCCGGAGGTTTGGAGCATTTTCATTGCCACAATAATATCATAAATAGATTGCCTGACTTTATTAGTTATTTCCAGGTTCAGAACTGCCTGAGAAACCTAAAATGACTAGACTCAGGAGACCTGGAGTTTCATATGATAATTAAGTTGATACAGCAAGGAGAGGCATTCTATGATCCACAGTGCAAATACTTACAAGCCATACGCAGTTCCCAGCTGATGTTCAGGAACCACGAACGCCACCATTGGCCACAGTGCGCAGGCAAGCAATGAATAGGAGAGTCCCAAGAGACTCTATAGAAAACAGTACAGAAAAGGGTAAAAGTTTTATAAGAACCAAAAGCTGATTTTCCTTTGATGCAGATTAGCAAGACTAACATAATGGCTATGAATATTCATGCAAATTTTATTGCAATCAGGTCAATACAAAAGGAGTCTGGCCCTCTCTAACAGCATCCCTCTAGTGATGCAATACTCACACACCATCTTAACCACTTCATATTCTATGCATCTATAACTGCCTTGGCCCAGGGTGCAATCAAGGATCAGGCAAGAAAACAAAGCTGATTTGTAAAAAGTTATTATCAACGTGTTAGGCAAGCTTATTTTCCAATATTTATTAGAAATTACACGTTACGCAAACAAGGCACTATCACATCAATAGTCTATTATCTTATCTCTGGGCCATCAACACCCAACAGGAGAGAAGGGCAGAGAACTAGTAACCACCACTTGTTAAACATCACCTAATACTGTCTTTTTCTTCAATTAAAAAAGGAACCTTAGCATTTAAGCTAAAGAAAGATTTATACTTTATCATGTGGGCAAGGATTAAAATGCCAATGTCCAACAGTGGCAAGAATACAAAAAAACAGACACATTCTTATATCACTGATAAAGCTATAAATGAGTGGAAAGTTACTGAGTATCTATCAAGATGTTAGATGTGCAGAGTCTCCACTACAGCACTCCTACTTCTATGAGCCGCCCTACAGAACTCGCGCCTGGCGCGCCAACAGAGCGCGGGGCAAAAGCAGGCCGACTGCTATGCGTATGTGAAACACACAGTTTATTCTTGTATTATTATTTACTAACGATTGTACTATTTGTCATACAAACAACTGTAAACCTACTTTTGCTCCATCCTGAATATATGTTCACAGTATTCTTTTAGTAACAGATAAGGAAGAGAGCACTTAGTCTGTGGTCTTAAAAACGACATTCTGAAGAGCAATAACAAAAACGATGAATTCATTATCACCGCTGACCTACTCAAAGTCAAAGACAAAATGATGTGAAATCATGGATATTGGGCCAATAGGGTTTTTTTGCCACCTATGATAGAATGACTTCTCTCAATGAAGTATAAAAAATAAATGGAACCAATAAGCATTTCGGCTTTTATAAGACTGTTTTATTTGAGATTCTATTTCAGCATGGAGTTTCCTCTATTAAATAAGCCAAATGAAATTAAAAATACCTTAAGCCTTAATACTTACATATACTCTAAAAGTAGTTATTCTGTAGAAATTGCAATCAAATCATTGTTTTCCCCACCATCACAAAGCACTACTACCAGAGGGGCTCCTGACATGCACCGCCACCCCCAACACCCCCCCGGGGTCCACAGTGATGTTACCATGGCGATCCAAGGGTTCCACAGTGTAAACGCCAGCAGCACGTGGGAAGCAAGAGTAGTCACCACTCCGCAAAGAACCCAGATGATGTTCTTCCCTGTCTTATCCACCAGGAGCCCAAATACTGGGGACATGGGAGCTGATATGACATACACAACACTGCCCAGAGAATATAAAAGATTATTCAATGAAATGTAACACAGCTCCCCCTCCCCCAAAATCGAAAAAGTCCATAAATCCTTCAGGCAAAGTAAACCCTAGCTCATTTAGTTTAACAATCTTCTAAAATGGTCATCAGTAAACAGAAATATAAACACATAAACAGTAGTCCAAGACTTCTTTGGTTTTCCGTTAATGGCAAAGATGGCCACTTGGGATCAAGTCCCAGTACAATCTTGGCTTCACACTGTGGATGTTGTATCACATACGGCTTATAATATTCGGTTAGAATTAAAGACCCACACTAGGCACACAACGGGCACTTAGAGAATTAAAGAAATACCTGTTAATAGCACTTGCTGCCTGGGAAGAAAATCCAAATTTTTCCATAAAGAAAACTCTAAAATACAGAGAGAGAAAGACAGAAATAAGCACATTAGAATTACTCTGTTTTTTTAAAAAATAAAGGCAAAATAAAACAATATAAATAAATATAAGTTTAGTCAACTTTTCCTTCTTGATACTGTTTTTCCCACCTTATTTGATATTATTCATTTTCAAGTAACTGGCTGAAGCTTTACTGTTCATATAAATATTTCACTAGCTAAATAAAATATACTGATGTGCATTTTTCCCATTTTTACATATACAGAAAACAGTAGGCAAAAATTTTCAGAAAGCCGAATGCATAACTGCGGGGAATTAAGAAAGCTTCTTTTCCTAAAAGCAATACTAAACAGGTCCTTTGCTAAATAACTTGTCTGAAGTTATTTAGAATAACAGCCTGAATTTAAAGGTCATAATTATAAACACATTTGTGCTCACAAACTGCTGTTTAAGCAGTTGCCAAAGAAAAGAGAAAACAAGAAAGCAAGAGAGAGAGAAGATAAATAAAAAAAAAATTTGATTTGAACCCTAAATTTGAATCTGGAGGAATTGGCAGTCCTGGGAAATAAAAACATGCCCAGTTACTATAAGCCAGTACACTGTCTCCATTCTCAGTAAGAGGCTTCCTAACCAAGAAATAAAGAGGAAATGTTTTAAAAGTACAAATCTAAAAATGAAGCATTAAAATAAACCAATATTTTAAATCCAAAACTGTTATTAGGTATTTCTTTTTTTTTTAAAGGTTAAAAATTTATTTCATAAGAACATTAATGAATGTGAAGGTGAAGGTGAAGGAATTTAACCTTTTTAAAAAAATTTTTTTTTTAATGAATGGATCAAAAACCTGTGGTACATTTACACAATGGAATTCTATGCAGCAGAAAGAAAGGAGGAGCTCCTACCCTTTGCTACAGCATGGATGGAGCTGGAGAGCATCATGCTAAGCGAAATAACCCAGGCAGTGAAACACAAATACCATATGATCTTACCTTTAATAGGAACCTAATCAACAAAACAAACAAGCATAATATAACCAAAGACACTGAAATTGAGAACAGTCTGACAGTGACCAGAGGGGAGGGAATTTCAGGGGAAAAGGGGAAGGCTTTAGAGCAACAAGTATAAAGGACACATGGACAAAAACTATGGGGGGTGGAAATGGGAGGGAGGTGGGGAGGGCTGGTGTAGTGGGCTGGGGTGGGAGTAAAAGACAGAAAACTGTACAAGATCAATAATTAAAAAAATACTGATTAAAAAAGTTATTAGGTATTTCTTTAAAAAAAACTTTAAAAATGGTTAAACCAATACGAAACCTTAAGCTAAGAAAATCAGTTGTGTCCCAGGATATCGAACAATTCCTGTGTGTATATAAACTATAACCAGAGAAGCAGGGTTTACAGCTAAAAAAATTACATTTCTGTAACTGAAATCTCATTATCATTTAGCCAACAGAAGTGGAATGCTAGAGAATACTCACTTCCCAAGTCCAATGAAAGGGAAGACGGCAACATAATAGCAGACGCAGATGACAAAGATGAGCCACAGGGGTAAGGAGAAGTCCTTCACATCGGTTATCTTAATAACTTCCCCTTAGAGAGGAAGGGAAGAGGCTGTCAGTATAATTCTGCATACCTAAGTCACAATTAGTTTTCATTTATCATGTGATTAGCCTTGGCAATTCAGTTAAAAAATACTTTTCTCAGTAAATTACTAGAACATAGTTTCTGGGATCATTTAAAAAGACATCACAAAAAGCAAAACCCTACGGTAAGTAGCTACCTAATGATGAGAAACATTCATTATTTTGCAAATATACAAAGTACAATCAAGGACATAAATTATGCCAAAAACATAAGGAGAAAAATGTACCCCAATATTTAGATAAGTGGAAACAGATGTGAAGATAAAGATCCAGAAACATGTACTGAACCTCACTGGGGTTTACAGCCCTGTGCTAGGAACTTGCATAATTGTGCATCACTCCCCAGGGTCCCACTTTTCTTGCATCTAGACGTACCTGTTTTTCCTTCTTCTTTGTGAAGAATTCTTTCTGCTCTCTGATCGAAGTAAGCAAGGGCCAAGGCACAAATTAGTGAAATAATACACGTTATACCCCCTACAATTAAAAAAAAGAGAAAATTTTTAAAAAGAGCCCAACTGAAGGTTCCTTAGAACACAGCACATCACATTAAATGCAGAAAAAACTTAACAACCAAAAGGGATAATATTTAGGCACATATAAAAAAAAAGCCCACAATTACTAAATGAGGACAGAAGAACAGGAAGAGCATACGGTAGACATTCAACAAACAGCAGTCGCTGTTACTATGTCCTTTCCCAGTAAAAGGCTGGAGATACAAGGAAAAGACTAGAACAAATGAGTCTAGTCTTGTAACACAGAATACAAACTGAAGAGAGCTGACAACCAGCTAGTGAATTTGTCCTGCTTTCTTAGTTCAGTCTATGCACTAATTATTCATGGACGCCCGGGGCGGGGGGAATTATGAAAGCGAAGTCTGATTCTGTGGTCACCTCTTCTTCCTTCTGATTCCTTCCCGAAGCCTGTCACCCTCGCTTCTGCCCTTTGGCAGCCCACGGGCCCCGCCCTCCCACCGCTCAGCTAGCTCAGGACCTCTTTCCTCTGAGTATTCAGCCTTACTCACTAATACTGATCTCACATCATTACTGTAAATCACATAAAGAGTGAATGAAGTTTTTCACTTGTCAAGAATTTTAAAAAGAAGCTTAGTAAAATAAATGCATCTTTAATTGGCTGACACGGTGTGGTCCAGTTGAGTAACTGCTAAAATGAGAGACAGACACAAATTCTGCTTCTGCCACTACCAAGATGAATGATCCTACACGCAGAACTTAATGTCTCTGGGCTGAAACGTCCCCATCTATAAAATAGGAGACTGATTCACAATGGTACAGGTCTTTCCTGGCTCTGAAATTCTTTAACATTCTCAAACTCTCCATCATAGAGGGAACTAGGAGGGATACTGAAGAGCAGTTGAGCGTAAGAAACAGGTTTTAAGTAAGAAAAAGGATCTGAGGGGAGAGGAACAGGCGTCTGTAGGTACAGGTCATCTGTTTAGGATTACTGCTCCATTGTCCTCTTTTTACCAGGCTGTATCAAGGAATTATAAGGAATAAAAGATGGCACAGAACACCCAGCCCAACTCACAGGTCTCTCTAGAGCTCTGGCAAGCAGCCCTCTGCACCCCATGGGGCTCAGCTGGACAAATTCACTGCTCAGAGAAAAGGCACGGGTCCTCATACACTTCTCAGCGACCCGCCTGGCAGCCGGCACAGTGGAGCCTAAGCTAAGAGAACTCAGGGCCAGAAGTGACCGGTACAGTTTTGGTTATAACACCCACAATTTTACAGAAAACTGAGACTTAGAAGTTCACTTCTTTGTCCAGGATGACAGAACTCTTTAAGAGGCGGAACTAGAACCCAGGCTCTTGACCCCTAACCTAGTGGATTCCCCACCATATCATGTCATCTCTACAACATCTAAGCTCTAGAGGCATACTAACCGAATTTGATCAAACAGAAATAATTCTCCCCTCAGCTAGCGACTAATACTGGGTTGGCTCCAAAGTCCATTAGGTTTTTTCCATATAATGGCTCTAGTAGTGCTTAGCTGTCTTTAACTTCATTGGAAATAATTTTGTTAGATTGTATTGTGACAGCTGTCATATCAGCATGAATTTAAAAAAAAATCCCTGATCAAAACTGGTAAATTTTTGTAGACATTTTAATATAGAAGATGGAAAAAAACACGTAACATTTTTGGCATACCATGCTTTATTATTTCAAGAAAAGTAAAAGTGCAACTGAAACACAAAAAAAGATTTGAGCAGTGTGTGGAGAAGGTGCTGTGACTGATGGAACACGTCAAAAGTGGTTTGCAAAGTTTCTTGGTACTACTGACATTCTGGCCAAACAACCCTTTGCTGTGGGCTGTCTTAGGCATTGGAAGGTGTTCAGCAGCACCTCTGTCCTCTACCCACTAGAAGCCAATAGTGGGAGATCACCAACATACTGCAAGTATCCAGATCATTAAGTTATCAGTGAAAATGAAAAATGTGCCTTTTATTGTATGGAAAAAAACGTAACAGACTTTTTGGCCAACCAATATTCACACCTTACATGTATAAATTCCTGATTGTTTTCACAAACAGTGTGAATGCTCGCTATTTCTAATTAATGAACTGTGCAGGCAAAATTATAACCAATGTGGTCGAACTCTGATTCCAGTGTCCTTTCCCCTCTGCGGCAATACTGCAGATGTGACATGCTCTCAGAACAGACAAACGTGGAACACCAGGATCACTGACCAATCATAAGTGTGACTCCAAGGGCTGTGTGACCAGCAGAGCCCAGCGAAGCGCTCACCACGGAGTACAGCCAGCCCATGAGGTTCATGTTTACTGTGCTTCCCTGGAAAAGGACAGACATCCAGGACTCAGATCAAGCAAGGGATAAATTTTTTTTAACCCAACAAAGGAAAAAACAGACAAAGATAAAGCCACAGATGAGATTACCACACAAAAAAATGCCAATTGATAGAAAATGCTAGTATTCAAAACAGCACATTACATTTATAACTTCCTAGTGGACCAAAAAAAAAAAAAAGAAAAGAAAAGAAAGAAAGAAAGAAAGAACACAAGTCACAGAGTACCTATGGCAAAATAAACCTTGGTTCAGAAAAGGCACAGCTTTCCTGGTATTGACATCTAAAGAACAATTCGTCCACTAGAACTGTCCATGAGAAGATGGTACAAGTTACAATGTTCTCATTCTTTCATTCATTCATCCATTCATTCATCCATTCATTCATGTAGCAATTATTTGAGCCCTGATTACATGCCAGTCACTGTTCTAGGTTTTGGACATATAGAACAGAGTCTATGAACAAGAACCTTCAGCTTTCACAGGTCTTATATTTTAGTGAGGGGGAACATCCACCCCCAACCTTTCTGGTACCAGAAACTGGTTTTTCCATGGGGGTTGGGGGCGAGGATGGACAGAACTGGGGACAGGAAGCAGAGCTCAGGAGGGGGCGGGGGACAGACAGTGGGGGAGAATGCGGTGACAGGAGGCGGAGCTCAGGCGAGCTTCCCTCACAACCTGGTTCCTAACAGGCCACAGGATGCTCCTGGTCCAAGGCCTGGTGACCCCTGAGGTAGAAGAGGTAAAATATGTAGTATATTAAATAGTGCTTAAAAGTGCTTGACAAAATAAGGGAAAAAATAGAGCAGGGAAGGAGAATATAAAGGGGTAGAGACCTCACCAAGCATGTGACTTTGGAGTAAAAACCTGAAGGAAGTTAGCTGTGAGGACGTCTGGGGAACAGCATTCCTGGCATAAGGAACAGCCAGTGCACAGGCCCCAGGTCTGGAGAAGGAGGCTGCCCAGTGTGCTCAAGGAATGGCAAGGAGGCAGCACTAGAACAGTGTGAATAAAGAGGCAAGAGGATGAGATGAGGTCTCCAGAGAGGAAACAAAGCGGGTGGGGAGCTACAGGTCTCAACAGGTTGTGACTTTTACTCTACATAAAAAGGAAAGCCACTAGGGTGTTGATAGGTAAGTGGCAATCCAAGCATGCTGTAACAGACCTACGCTAGCTGCCACACCCAAACAGATACAAGTGGGATGGAGGCAGAAGCAAGGACATCATTAGGGAGCTATGGCAATAACCCAGAACAGAGATGATGGGTGTTGGACTAGGGTGGCTAGGATGGGAGAGTGAGAAGTGGTGAGAATATGGATACATTTTTATGGCAAAGCTAATACGATTTGCTAAAGAAAAAATATGTGGGCCCTGGCAGTTGGTTGGAGTATCACCCCAAAAGGTTGTAGGTTTGATTCCCAGTGGAGGCACACACTTAGGTTATAGGTTTGATCCCCAGTTGGGGGGGCAACTGATCGATGTTTCTCTCACACCTATGTTTCTCTCTCTCTCAAAATCAATAAAAAATCCTTGGGTAAGGGTTTAAAAAAACAAACAACAACAACAAAAAAATCATGGAGTGTGGGGAAAAAACAAAGAAAGCGTTCCAGATCACACCACAGTTTTTCCCTGATCGGCTGGCAGACAAGAGTTACCCATGGCTAAGGATGAGAAAACCACAGCAATGAGTTCCTTTGGGGAACGGCAAGTAGAACATCAGAGCTGGGGTTTGGCCACGGCAGGTTTCACGTGCCTCCCAGACATCCAAAAGGAAATGCCAAGTAGAAAGTTATATATACCAGTACGGAAAGGCCTGGACAAGTGATGTACATTCAGGAGCACGGACATGCTATCTAACCCTTCGAAACTAGATAAGCTCACCAAGGAAGCGAGCAAGAAAAGAAAAAAGGAGCTGGCTAATGCCCAAGCTCTGAGCACTGCCACGTGCGCAGACTGAGGAGACCGAGAGAGAATTAATGAAAGAGGGAGAGAAACAGACAAAAAGGCAAAGGAAAACTCAGACTGCATTGCCCTGGAACCCAAGAGAAGATGAGGGAGGGGGAATGTCAACTGTGTTGGATGCTACTGAGGAGTCAAACGCTGAAGAATGAGAAACAAGGTGGCTGGCCGAGCTGTGGCTCACTCCCCCTTCTCCTCAGGTCTCCCCACCATTCTAAGAAGCCCCTGAGATTCCGTTCTAGACTTGGGGCTCCTCAGTACATGGCTGAATTGATTATAACAAGTTTGTGAGCACATGGAAAGGAACCAGAAGATCAATGGTGCCGATGAAAATGGGTCTCACTCAACTGCTCTGTGCTTTGAGAAGTTACTAGACAATGAGATCCACAAATTGCCAGACACATCTTGACTTGCACAAGATATATAATGAAGTACTCCAAATACTCTTACAGATAGAATTTAGAAAACCATACTAGCTATCAAAGAATTGTCAGTTAAAATAATATTTAGGTGTTTCCTATCAAAACGGTAAGACTTTGTAAAGTAATAGTAGCCTGTACTATCAAAGCTATATTAAAAAGGATCCTCTCATATTCCATAGATGGGGATGTAAATATCTGAGAGAATAATGTGAAAATATGTCTCAATGGCCCTAAGACTCCCCATCAAACCCACTGACCCCATCACCTAGCCTAAGCAAACAAGATGCAGGCAAGTTCTACAGTCTCACAACTGCAGTTTACAACAGTGCAAAATTAGAGCCTACGTGTATAAAAACATGTATAGTATATACTTCCTACAATCTTACATTAAAAACTTTTTATCCAGGATTTCTTCTTCCCTAAGATTATGTTACAAGCATTTTTGTGCCATTTATTAGTCTGAAACCTTGATTTTTAATGGCAAATTTTTTTTAAAAGCACTCTACTCATAGGAGTTTATGAGGAAAAACACTAATGGGGTGTGGGACTGCCCCCAACCCCGTACACCCCTTACAGGCTGCATTAATACAGGCATACTGTTGTCCCCTGGGTACCCTCCATCAGACCAAACCAGGAACGCCATGGTCATTGGTTTTAAATGGGAGTACTGACTAGCCACCTGCGGTAAGTCCAGAAAGGCATGAACTGCCAGGGAGCTGAAATCCATGCCATGTGGCTTGGACAACCACGGGAAATGAGCATGTCTGACCCAGAACTGAAGAGCTGTCTTCATAAGCAAAGTGCTGGTGTACAGGAAGGAGGTGAACATTAGCTACAGAGGGTCAAAGAGCAATCGGTGAAAACTACTTGGGCCGTCAGATTTCACCTCTATGTGAGGTCTGAACATCATCAAGTTCATTGAAGTGAAGGGGCTGCCCCATCCCAGAGTGAACGTCCGATCACTGAGAATATCAAACAGAGCCAAGGAGATGACCGTATGTGAAGACTTCATAGCAGGGATGTGAAATGGGTAAGAAGTTAGACACTGAAACCTATTAAGATCCATTCCAATGCTCAGATTCTTTGAACTAATGAATGCTCAATTTGCCATTTTAGACTGTTTCCTAAGTGAAATACGATTAGAAGTGTCTTAATTAAAGTAAGGTAAATGGTATACTACAATCTAGAGAAATCTATTAAAAATCAATACCTAACTTGTCACACATAAACACTTCATCCTGTAATTTTTAAGAACTAACTAAGATTCAATCTTTTGCTTCCTATTTGGCTTCATTAGGTTTCTCATACTTACAATTCTAGCCATGCTAAGCTGGAGTCCAAACACCAGGTTTAGTTCTTTCCCTTTAAACCAATTCACAGCATATGTGTTCTGGGCAACGGCTAAGGACTCCCCGCCAATCCTAAAAACGAGGAAAGGAAGAAAAGTGAAGCTCTTAAAGAAAGGCTAAATGCAGCAAGCAGGTTTAAACCTCTGACCCCTTCTATCAAAAGGTGGAGACTCTGTCTCCTCCCCTGAACCGAGGTGAGCCTGTGACTGCTCCACCAACAGAATATGGTGAATGTGATGCTGGGTGATCCCAAGCCTGGGTCACAAAAGATGACATCTGTTTTTTCACTTAAACACTCCCACATGGACCCCTAGGCCACTGTGACAGAAGCCCCACTGCCCTGAGTTCGCCACGCAAGGAGAAAGCCAAGCCACACGCAGAGACCACACTTGGGCACTCCAGCTGCCAGTGCAAGTCTTCAGGTCATCCCAGCCCGGGTGCTGTACATGTGAATCAACAAGCTTTCAGCTGATGCCAGCCCACGCCACCTTCCAGCTGAGGCCCCAGACAGCGGGTGCACAGACAAGCCGTCCATGTTGAAGCCTTCCAAATCCCTGACACACAAAGTCCACTGCGAAGCTCCAGGGAAGCTGGTATGGTGCAATAGTGACCACGACAGGCAATGGAAGGACTCTGGGTCGCCACATCACCATCTATGCTACATAAAATGTTCATGTGAAGAGTGAGCCATACTTTGTGGAAACTTGAAAGTTCACTTTTCAGGCCAATACCTTCTGTATTCAAAACTCCCTCCTTCCTGGGTTTTAACTCTCCTTCTGTAAGTTCTACATATTGAGCACCCCCCACGCCCAGGCCTTCAGTTAGAGCTGCTTCTCTGCCACATCCTAACACTGAGCCTCCTTCACCACTCCATCCTAGATCAGAAATAGGTGCCCTCTCTTCTGTTAATCCAAGTCCACAAAGCCACTTCAGACCTCAGTTCCATCTGAATGCCTTTCTGTTTTTATATGCATTTTATTTCCTTCTCTCTCACTTAGAACAGTTTTTAGTGTATACCAGTGAAAAGACTAAGTTATACCCAAGTTAAAGACTGAATAAGTTCTATCACCTGTGTCCCCTCAGGTCAGGAAGCCCAGGGCTGCACTCAGAATGGGTTTACTGAACAACACGGAAACCCATGAACAGCAATCGGTCTACTGGTATTTTGCTAATTCAAGCCTTTTCAACACGGTTCAAAGGACCGGCACACTACCCACTGGGCTGCAGCACAAAGTCCATAAATCCCCAATCTGGAAATTGGTGGTCGACACTAGAATACACTATACTACAAATGAGGTTTAAATCATAGTTTTCAATATAACATAAAAGCAAAACGCCTAGAAAAAATATCATTTCCGGAGAACTATTTAATATTCAAACCCCACACAGAGTTAACTATGGCCACTCAAAATCGTTGCTTCCTTTAACGGAAAATTAAGACAAGTAATAAACAGTCTTAGGTGCATGTGGCTGCATTCCAAGGACTTGAAGTAATTCTCCATTAAGAGACAACAATATATTTTCTGTAAGTCCTTCATAAAATGATAGCTGAACACTAAAATATATTAGGATAAATGAAATTATGCATAACTTACCCAAACACAAACCTGCCAAATTCCATCAGCCAAAAAGCATTAAATATTCCACCAAGAGCAAAAATAACCTATAACATAGAATATAATGTAGAATCGATGAAAAGTAAATTCAAGGTATTCAAAAGAAATAAGTAACTTATGATGAATCATAACTTCTACAGTAATTTTAATAATCTTTGTTAGTAAATCTGTGAAATTAAAACATTAATGTGTCTCAATTCTCAAAATAAACTATGACTTATACTACTATATGGGCATTTGTGGACCCCACTTAATTAAATTAGACATTCATTAAACACATCTTTGCTGGAATTAGACAAGAATTCAAGTTACTATCACTTAGTCAACAAATGTTTTTGCCTTCCTTACCTGTCCAATGCAAACAAAGCAGCTAAAAATAATGGTGCCCCATCTGTTGGAGAGGGGGAGAAAGAATATAAGTTAAAAATATGCGAGTCAGTCGGCCAGTCACCATGTTCTTCAGCAAGGTTCTCTTCGACCCCTCTGCATTCCCTTCAAGGGCAGAGCAATGAGTGCTGGTCTGCTGGAGAAGTCTGGACTTCTGAGGGGATTCCAGAGGCTTGGTAATGACGTAAGTTAGTTCAAACCACTGCCACTCTGAAATAAAACTTATTAAGTAATCTTCAAGTACCCAGGGTTCTCATTTTTAAATGGACATTCTTTATACGATTCCTATTTAAGATTAATTTAGAAGACATGCCAGATTAAGTAATTTTAAATGGTTATAATTTTTGATAACTAAAAATTTTTTTTTGCAAGCAGGGTTTTCTTTTTTATTGCAGGGTAAGTTGCATTCAGTGAAAATCAAAGATCAGTTTTGCTGGACACAGAACATCTTTCGCTTCACAAAGTCACCCTGAGCTCCCTCACAGTCAATCTCCCCCCGCATCCAGAAGCAAACACCATTCTAATTTTCTTCCTTATATGTTCATTTTGCCCATTCTAGAGTTTCATGTAAATACAATTATAACAGCATATACTTTTATGTGTCCGGTTTCTTCCAACTGCAAAATATTTTTGAGATTTTTCCATGTTGTCACCTGTATCAGATCATGTTAATACAATTACAAACCTGTTTACCCGAACATTCTACACTTTGAATATCTGATGTTTCCCCAAAGTAGTAAAATGCCGGCATTAGACGAGTCCTTAAAGAGGACAGGAGTAAGCCACGCCTCTGAAATCCCTCTCACCACCCTTGTGAACGGGCCACACCACCTTCAGCACTGGAAAACTCACGATGGTCCCAAGGCGATTCGTGGCCCACCCTGTGAACTTGGGCAACCAAAGTCCACAACCATACTAAGTGGAATCTGTCCCCCTGAAGTTTCCAGCTAATTCTATCCCTTTAGCTCAAGCAAAATAAATTTAACTCCTCCTTAATACCCTAACTTTTCAAAATTTTTAGAAGTTAGTCCCCAAGTCTAACCACTCAGAGCTTCTTCAATTCTTTTCTACCAGACATGGCTGGGAGACCCTTCTCACCAGTCTGTCCCCTGCCTTCTGGAAACATTCCCAGTCCACATCCCTCTTGAAGTCTCCACTAACAACACGCACATGATCCTAAGGATAAAAAGTGGCAAAGCTTATAGGGTTATTCCTTCCTCAGTATCTAATAGAAGTGGTCACAGAAGCTCAACACCCAAAGAAAACCAGAAAGAGAAATTCTCACTGGGGAGAAGCAAATACTACATATGTGCTAATTACTGTACACCCATCTCTCCATCCTCATAACCACCTTGCAAGACAGGAATTATTACCCATCTTCTTCCAATGATGAAACTGAAGCGCAGGAAGCCAGCAACGAACAACTAAGAAGAGCTAGGAAGCTGAGCACGTGGCAGCGATGCGATTCAGCCCACGGCCTGATCCCAAATGAGGACGTAACTGAGTTACCTTATTTCATGAGTCCCAACCTTAACTGAAATACCAACCTCGTTTCAAAAACCAATTCCAGAGATATTTTTAAAATCTTAAAAAAAAAAAAAAAACTAATGTAGATTATCACAGACATACAGAATTTTATTCAGTTCTTTCTAGAAATACCTTTAGTTCTGTGTTTTTCTAACGATCAGATTTTACCTATAGGTGAGATTTTTTTCAAGCTTACCGTATTCCAAATACTCGGTCTATCAAAAAACCGCCAAAGAAACACAAAACTACATTGGGCCAGGAATACCAGGCATACAGCAGCATGAATTTCGTGGTATTCACCTGCATATCCTATATGAAAAGAAAATATAGTCAAACCTCAGTTCTTGAATGTCTCCCATCTCAACCAATTCAGTTCTTGATCAAGTAGTTCATGGAAAAAAAGTCTTGGTTGTTTAACAAAACTTCCATTCTCAACCTGACAACCCTTTCATGCTGAGACCTGTATGATCAGTCACTTATGATTCAGTTTTCAAACAAAATCACTTCTCGAACAGCCTTCTGGAACAAATTAAGTTTGAGAACCAAGGTTCCACTGTAAAACTATTTTTTCCAAACAGTTAAGCTTAGTAACTAACAAATCAAAACATTTTTGTTCTGTGTAAGGCAGGAGTTTCTTATTCAGGGGTAGTCACTTAGCTGCTCTGGAATTCTCATGGTAGCCATAGCCCCTGCCTCAGAAAAAGGTCACACCGGGGAACTCCTTGAGTCCTCAAGCCGTTTCAGAGGCTTTGTGGAGCCAGGATCACTCAGATCCCCGGCTATGGAGACCGCCTCCGTCTGCACCGGCCTGTATATATCCTATATTCTTATTCCCCCCTACTACCTGCACTGGGGCTCCCTGCCACACAGAAAAAAATAATCTTAGCCTCCCCCAAACTAACATGTACTTTCTTTCCCTTTCAGTCTAGACTGCAAAGCGCCAACCTATGCAAGTGTCCCTGTCCAAAGACAAAGAGACCATCTAAATGCAAAAGACATTGTAACTATCAAATTCATTTTTAAAAAATCAGACTAAAAATACTGATTTTAGTATTCCATTTAGTATTCCATAAATGACATGGAAAATCCTCTGCAAACAAACAAACAAACAAACAAATCCTCTGCAAACAGTATCCACATTTAAAAAACAAAGTAACACCTTGGCTGGTGTGGCTCAGTGAATTGGTGGGCCTGCAAAACAAAAGGTTACAGGTTTGATTCCCAGTCAGGGCACATGCCTGGGTTGCAGGCCAGGTCCCCGGTAGGGGACTCAGGAGAAGCAACCACACACTGATGTTTCTCTCCGTCTCTTTCTCCCTCCCTTCTCCTCTCTCTAAAAAATAAATAAATAAAATACTTTTTTAAAAATTTAAAAATAAAAAACAAAATAACAAGAAAACACACTTAAAGCAAAAGTTATCCTATCAAATCATTTGTCATTCAGATGATCACTCAATGGAAGAATGAAAGACAATCAAAAATCTGTTCGTACTTTTTGGAATACAGTGAAAACGCCACATAATTATTTATCTCCATTGTGAAACAATATCAAGTTAGAAACAAGTATTATATATGACTTTTGTGCCCACTCCTTGCCACACTCAGATTTGGTGACTACAAATATTAAAATGGACTCACTGGACACGGTTGCAGACTACACACAACCTGAGAGCTGATAAAGCTTCAACAGCTACCCCTCCTCTAAAGAGAACGAAAGTGAAAAATCAACTTACCCGTTTAACCTGAGTCTGAAGGGCAGCAGGATTATCATAGCAAAAATAGCTACCTAGAAAAAGGAAGAACAAATATTTTCTAAGTAATAATACTATCCATAACAGTTTCAAGCTGCAATTACTACTCAAATGGTGATTTTAAATGTTTACTCTAGGGGTTCAAGGACTCACACTGTGCAAACATTTTTGACCATTTCCTTGTCCACTGTTATTTTCTAAGTTGTAGCCAAATAACCCAGAGTACACATGCCAAATCATTTACAAATTATTAGTGTGCATATACTGCAAATATTGAGAACCTGAATCAACAAGTTAATCAACAATTGTTGTTCCATTTTACTTTCACAATGCTTCATGTCTGTTATTACCTTAGCATCTTCATGAAGCACTGTATTTTCCTTATTTAAAATTACCAAAACACACACGTGCTAAAAATTTCACAAACACCCTCCGCAATTTCCTAGTAATGTTACCTGAGGTCACCACTTAGCTTGAGAGCAGAGGGATAGAGTTTAACTACTCTAATATTTGAAACAAGAGTTCTGCCCCTGCCAGTATGGCTCAGTTGGTTGGGCACTGTCCAGTAAACCGAAAGGTTGCAGGTTCAATTCCCAGTCAGCACACATACATAGGTTGCAGGTTCAGTTCACAGTCAGGGTGAATAGGAGAGGCAATCAATTAGTGTTTCTCTCCTCTTTTCTCCCTCCCTTCCTCTCTTTCTAAAAATCAATAAGCAGCCCTCAAGTGAAGATAAAAAGAAAAAAGAGTTCTAACTCTACAAGCAGAATGCCCCAAATCAAATAATTTAGTGGGCACAGTACCAGAAATCAAGAAATATAAAATAGAGTTCTAAAGGATTAAGTAAAAAAAAAGTCTGCTGGTGGGTAAGAGAGAAGTGGACAGAGGTTTAACATTCATTCACTGAGATTTTAAAAGTACTATAATTGACAGATTTGTGGTAGGCTTCAAGATAATACTGCCTCTATTTTTTCACTGTTTGTAAAAGTACACATTAGAAGTTACAGATTCAAAAGAAATATCATTAGAAGGTATGCATCTGGCTTCTGAAACCCAGGCAAGAAAATATAGTTTATCAAAAATGATCAATCTGTTTGAATAGTGACAATTTTAAGTGTTTTGTGGTGTTCTTTTTTGTTTCTAAACCAGCAACTGGTGGTTCCTGCTTTAATTGCCGCTGTAAGGGGCACCACTGCCATGACTTAAGGCTAGTGAATGGGCATCACCTTTCCAAAAGGGGGCGGGGGGACTCAACAGGACTGGCAAAGAAGCTAAAGCCCAAAGTACACTTAATGCCTACTTACGTATTTCAGCACTACCATTAAGTTATCTACCATAATGTTCCTAAACTTGTTGATTACACCGGTTCTGACGAGCCCCCTGCAAAACACATCACCACTTTCACACCACACTAATACAGACATTAGAATGTTGCTGAGTAAATTAGTTGCTGGAACATAGGAAGATGTTCTAAAAATTATCTCAAGAAATGTCTCCCGAGTCATCAAGATTTCGTAAGTGAAACCAACCACCGCCAGGCCAACCACAAGTGCAATCCAGTGTGATTCCTTCAATGTAGCAGAGCTGTAGAGTTTGGGGACGCATCTACTCACTGAAGCTATCAGCAAGACACACTCATAGAATTTTCAAAAGAGTGTGTGAAATTAATGAGACAACCAGAAAAACTGATTTTTTTTTTAAGTCTTTTCCATGCGTCCGGGAGAAGCGAGGGTGGGCGGAGGTAGTTCAAACTTTCTGAATTCCTTCTGAACCAAGGGCCAGGAGAGGAAACTTAACCACCCAAAGATTCCTCCCTGTCCATGGCTGCAGGAAGTGAGTTGCCAGCCTCTGAAACTTCTTGGAGGAAAGGAGTCGGGAGGGACCAAACTCACCCAGCTCTGTCCCCTTACCCCCACCTTCAAAACGCCACCGGCTCGAATGGGGCCGCGGAGGGAAAAGGAGAGCACGGAGGCCTGGCGGCACCGGCGTGAGCGGATTGATCTCAAGACCGGGAGACAGACAGTCACGGATTCCTTGATCATGCGCCCCACCCAACCCCGCCGGGCGGCTCACCGAAGCCGAGGAAGCACATCAGCGACAGCACCAAAAGCCGGTGCGCCAGGCGACGGGGGTCGCAGAGAGCCGGTAGCGTCCCCGGGGCATCCGGGACCGCGGAGGCATCTCTACCGGCCTCGTCCCGGCGGCTTGTCAGAAGCCCTCGCGCTTCCTCATCCTCCTCCTCCATCGGGCCGGCGAGAGACAGAGAAGCGAGAGGGCCGGCCACCCAGTACCAGGAAGGATCCTGTATCCCGCAGCCCAGCCAAGGCTGCGGCCACGTAATCGCGGCCGCTCACGTGACGCCGGGTCCGGTCACGCAGGGCCGCGCTCACGTGATCACGTGACGGGCAGGGGCAGCGGAGGAGACGGAGAGGCGATGCGTGTGCTCCCCGGGCGAGCTCTGGTCGTGGGGCTGAGGTCCCTCGGGTTCTACCCACGGCCGTCCAGCGCTTCCCGTGCTGTCCTCTTGTTTCCGGACCTCCCTGCAAGTACACCCACGGCAGACCCCGCGCCTCCTCCCCCGGAGAAAGTGCGCGCCTCCCCTCCGGCCCAAAGCGATCTCCTGCGTGACCCGACCAGCGTTGCGGACACCGAGACAGCCCAGGGCCTGCGCTAAGGCTCCGCTCTTCTCCTCGCAGCGTTGCTCTCCGCAGCCTCTTTGGCAGCTCTTAATATTCACAGACTCGATTTAGTACCTTCTGCACAAGTGACCTCAGAGCTCATGATTTAAGTTGGAGAGATCGACAGAAACCGATACTTAAAAAAAAAAAAAAAAAAAATGAATGGATGACCGTGATGAGAATAACGACAAAAATAAGCACTAAATTCTGTAGAACAGGTGAATAGTTTAGCCAGCCTTGAAGGAAGGTGGCAACAGAGAGAGTGGGGAGCGCTGAAGCCCTTGAAGTGGATGTTAAGCTAGGGTTAGTAAGAATGAGCTTGTTAGTCCTGGTTCCTGTTTGAGGGGGGTTACGGGGCGGGGGGAGGGCGGGGAGGCCGTTGGTAGGGACAATAAAGACGCCGACATGAAACGGAGCTGGATGTGTGTGCGATGCGCGTAGAAAGCACCGAATCTGATCGTGAGAAGCCATGCAAGGATTTTGAGCAGATCAGCAAGAAGAAAGATTTGTGTTTTAAAAAATTCAATCTGGCAACATCTCCCGACCCCCACTTTCTGGGAGTTCCCAACCTTTGCCAACAGAATGTTGAGGGAAACGAAGCTAGAGATTAAATAACCATGAGGATTATTAGGTATTAGGAAGGTGGCAAGGGGCCTATACTAGGGAAATGCGGATGAAGCAAAGGAGACAGAATGAGTATTCTGTCAGATTACTAGCGTGTGCCGCAGAATTTTAGCAATTAGTTTATGTGTGCCGTGAGATGAAAAAAGTTGAAAATAACTGACCTGGTGTATGAAATTTTTTAAATCTTTCCTTTGCCAACTGGCACAATGTTAAGATTGGCCAGTAGATGGCGAAGGAGAAACGTCTCGGGGAGGAAGTGTTTTGCCTCCAGTTCTGTGCTGCCTCCAGGGCTTTTCGGCTCCTGTGAGCAGTGTCTCCAGTGCTGGGTTCCTGTAGCGCAGGTGGCATTGTTTGTTTGTTTGTTTGTTTTAAGGAAAATAAATAAACCTACAGCTTAATAGAAGAAATAAGTCTATAAAATACTTAACAATTATAACACTTATAATAAAGGTTCCTCTGAAATTTAAAGTGAAAGGAAAAAGAATGAAAAAATTTAAACTACATTAATTACAATAGCCTGTTGGAGAAACAATAATAGAAACAGAAATATGAGCGAATCCCTACAGAAGCCGGGTAGATTTTACAGTTTGGGAAATAGTAAGGTCTTCCCTACTCTAACCCTGAAATTTAGATCAATACACACCCATGTCAAGCAGATCAGTGTAATATCTTGGAAAACTTCCTAGACTCTGGTCCACCTGCTGTCATCTTTTGAAGCGCGGTTTGTCTGAATGCTACAGCATGGCCAAGTCGCTGTGTGCTTCAAGACAGATACCTAAGCTCAGACACATTTTTACTATTTCGCTTTTGTCTGTCTGTCTGTCTGTCTATCTATCTGATCTGCCCCATTTAAATTGCATTAGTGAGTAGGTAAGAAGGGCAGGCCAGAGGGAGGCAGGGATGTATCATATGTAGCTTGTAATGTTCCATCCATCACTACCATTCCTGATTCACCACGAATTTTTAGCCCAAAAAAACAAATTATCCCCTGAATTAGGTCAAAAACAGCATTAATAAGTTGTTAAAAATTGTTTCTCTGCCTACTGATATATCCTGAAAAGCACTTCTTATTTTGTATAGACCCCCCTCATTCTTTTTTTACAAGTATACCTGTAAAGTACTATATTGTGCGTATGCACTATAGTTTATCCAACCACACTCCAGTATTAACTAAATATTAAGTTTTTAGTATTTTTCAATTAAAAATCATGTGGCAATAAAAAATCTTGTGCATATACATGTATTTTTATTGCTGGGTCAAAGGATAAATGCAAATATGGTTTTGTTAGATATTCCCAAATTTTTCTTTAGAGGGGTTGTAACATTTTGCATCAGGAAAATAACTTTTCCAACAACCTCACCAAGAGAATATATTGTCAAGCTTTTGAATTTTTGCCAGTCAGGATTGGCATATGTGGCATAGATTTACAAAAATAACATGAAGATTTACAAAAATAACATGTACCTAATAGTGGGTACAAATTTTTTAAGATAGAAGTCATTTGCTTTTAGGTAGATGTATTCAGCTATTTAGTGTTATCTGTCTCCAAATGTTTTCTTTCTCTGTCATTCACCAGAGGTTAAGGTCCCTCTCACAAAGGCTGCTTGGCCAATGGATGTCACTCTAGTGCTGGTTTAAGAGAGAGTTTCTAGAACAACCCTCTCACTTGATATATTTTATATATCAATATATAAATTGATATATAACTCTTTTAAAATTCCCTCTATGTGTTCATTACATAAACTAGTCAAAGTTTTGCAGGGATAAGGCTTTTTTGAAAAGCCCAAGACTAATATGCTTAACAGGAAGGAGTTTCATAAAGGGCTGAAGAAAACCTATTCAACACTCTCTGATTTGAGCAGTGTGTGGTCATTTTTATCTGATTACTAAAATTAGCTAAATTAAAAACTAAATTCATGAGCAGTGGGAGCTAAACCATATCTCCTTGATATATGCAGATATTAACAGCATGGCATTTTTTACCTTGATGAAGGGGTCTTACAGGTCCGGGGAACTAGACTTAGCGGACCCCTCCCCAGCTGAGGGCAATGGCTTTTTCACCTACAACAGCTTCCACATGTGGAATTCAAACAACTTAGCTTAGCTCTTGCAGTCCCTCCCCTAACACTACTGTCATAAAACTGATCTTTAAATGAATTCCCAACACATTTATGCATTAAAAACAATTGGCAAGGTTAATCTTAAAGACCAGAGAATCCTGGCATTATTACTGTGTGGAGTAAAGAGAAATTGTAACAAATTGAGGGTATTGAACTGTATCTTTAATATTTATTGTTGTTTACTTCAGAAAGCAGGAAATTTTGAATACAAAAGAGGAAGTTAAGTTCACAGAATTGTGTTATTTGTAATCAACAGCAGGCATATTTGTTATCAAAATTTGTTAAGTGTCATAGAGATGATATTTTAATAGATACTGTATCAACAGAGTCCCAGCAGAAAAGTTACAGCGTTCTCAAATTAGGATACATCAAAACAGTTCTAAGAGCCTTAAAGAAGACCACAAAAGATTAGCTTTAGTTGAGAATAGTCAAACTCCTCATTTTAGAATAAGCTCAATTTTCAGTAAACATAGCTGTATTAATAAAACTGACAACAAATAAATCACACTGAATTCTGATATCAACAGTGAAATCTCTCCTTATGACAACCCTTAGCCAGATGGGGCTAAGAAATCTCCATTCTGATTTCCTCTCCCTGCACTGTGGCAGTCCTGCCACATTGTCACCTGCAGGCTCAGTCCTGATTGTGTTGTACAGCCTTTGTTCCAGTGGCAGATGGTCCTGAGTTCTTATGCTCTCATCCCAAGGTCATCTGAAGTGCAGTCTCCACAAGGGAATTCCAGGAGTGTCCTCTTCCTTCCACTCTGCCTGTTAAATCACACATGACCACAGGACTGGCTTGTCTCATTGTGCTTGTGAGGCGCCGCGACTTTGGTGTGCACATCTAATTTAAGCGTTCTGAATTTTCTGCCCATGACTTCTCTGTTCTTCCCACAAGCAGTCATGGAGAGATTTTTCAAATCTGCTCTGTAAATAGTGTACTATTTTTTAAAGGGAAGAATAAACTGTGGATAGTAAAGGATGACAGTGTGCTTAGAAGAGTTCCCACTTCATTACCTTCTATTTCTTGAGCAAGAATTTCTATTTTACATATATAGAAATTATATATGTGTGTGTGTGTGTATATACATATACATATACATATACATATGTAATCCTTTCATCTGTCAACAGACATTTAGGTTATGTCCATATCTTGGCCACTGAATAATGCTGCAATACAAAATGAGGAAATTTAACTAGGTCCATATGATCCCTTCCAGTTTTAAAATTTTATTACCCTAAAGAAATAGTTGCTAGGGCCCTGGCTAGTGTAGCTCAGTGGATAGAGCACAGGCCTTCGAACCAAAGCATCGCCGGTTTGATTCCTAGTCAGGGCACATGCCTGGGTTGCAGGCCAGGTCCCCAGTATGGGGTGTGCTAGAGGCAACCATACATTGATGTTTCACTCCCTCTCTTTCTCCCTCCCTTCCCCATCTCTCTGAAATAAATAAATAAAATCTGCCTGGCTGGTGTAGCTCAGTGGATTGATCGCGGACCTGCGAACCAAGGGATCTCGGTTCGATTCCCAGTCAGGGCACATGCCTGGGTTGCAGGCCAGTTCCCAGCATGGGACACACAAGAGGCAACCATACATTGATATTTCTCTCCCTCTCCCTCTCTCCTACCCTTCCTCTCTAAAGATAAATAAATAAAAATCTTTTTTAAAAAATAAATAAATAAATAAAATCTTTTAAAAATAAAAAAATAGTTGCTAAACCCCTATTAGTAAAACAGTTTATGTACACAACCCAAATATATGCACATTTATTTAGTTTCAAAATATACACATGTACCACAGTACTAGTACCTTCTAGTAACAAACACACACACACACAAAAGAAAATTTTAAAGGATGAGATTTTTTAAATGAAGTAAACATTGTTTTAAATGTCTTTTTCTTTCAAAATGGGAAGACCACAGCCTATAGCAAAGGGATGCCCTTCTGCATGCTGGGGTCAATGCTCACTCAGGGCGTAAGATACAAAGCTCTCCCTGCACCACTGGGGCCAACAGTGTCTGGTGCAAGCCTCGTAGCTGCCAGCACTTTGCACCAAACTCCTAGGCAAATGGTGCATCTTAAAATGCAGGAAACAACCTTCCCCTCTCTGTTCCACCTTTCCTCCTCCAGGTTCCTGTATTTTCACACCTCCCCCAGAATATAAAGCATGCTGGGATGGCAGTTGGATCCAGACTGATGTTTGTTAAATGCCTGCATCTTAAGTCTACATAAAGATACTTTGTCAATAAGGATAATGAATGTGATTCCATTTTTCAGAGTATTCTTAATCTTAAAATTTTGCATGTTTGTTTTTTGTTGTTGGGTTTGTTATTATTGTGTGTGTGGTTTTTTCCCCTCATGCTAGGAGAAAAAGCCTAGCCTCTTTGCCTAGACTTTCCTGTTCATTTGTACCTGCCATATTATTTACCTGAGTTAACAAATAATACTCATCTCTGTTCTACCTGCGTTCTAAGACACAGTAGTAGTCAAAGAGATGGAGATAAAATTGATAGTTACTACACTAAATTGGCCTATGTGCAGAAGGCAATTACCATGTCAGGCCTACGCTACTATCTTTGAAAACACCAGCTTGCAAGGTTGGTCCTTGGCTGGCATCTGGAAACTTAGAATTCAGGAGGGTTCCCATCCATTAACTGACAAATGTGGCTCACGGTACCAAATTGGACAAATGATGTGGCTGATACTGAATGTCTGCTTTCATTCTGGAGCCTGGAATGTGTGTACATTCTAAAGAGTGTTGTGTGATCAGCCAAGGAAAACTGTGGGCACTGATTCTCTCATGCACTTCCGTGGTTGGCAACAGTGCAACTCGATGCTGGGA
This sequence comes from Glossophaga mutica, assembly GCA_039655065.1. Lineage (NCBI taxonomy): Eukaryota > Metazoa > Chordata > Mammalia > Chiroptera > Phyllostomidae > Glossophaga > Glossophaga mutica. The sequence goes on from CM077304.1 coordinate 198,928,393, forward strand.
GAACTCAGGGCTCCGTGTGGCTCTATGGGGAAAGGACTGTGAGAAGTTTCCTCCAGACTTCACCCAGGGCACCTGATCCCTTTGCCGGGTTTGCTTTGTATCCTTCCTCTGTAATAAATTACAGCTGTGACCACAACTGTGTGATGAGTTCCATGAATCATTGAACCTGGTTAGGCTCCTCATGCCATGGCCTATGTATACTCCCTGAAATAAACTTACCCTACACTTCAGACTATCCTCTGCTAAGGTATTTGAAAAGAAGAGCCTTGTTCAGACTTTTAGTTTATTTAGAAAAATAAAAATAAGCCCACATGTAGTATCTTAAGAGTAATAGCCAGAAGCACACCTGCTAGTCAAAGGAAGGCAATACAAATCTGTGACTTTTGCCCATGCAAATATTGTTTTTTCATGACCTTTGGGGCTTACCGTGTAAACACAGGATGAACTCAATAAGTGCTTACATGTTTAAAAATATACGTTATACAAATAAAAAATGAAAATGAAATATTTTCCAAATTTTTCACAATTTTTTACAAATGTTGAACTAAACCATCTCTTAAATTAGCGCTGGGGAAATTGGGTAATTTTTAAATTACACTGCCAACTACCTCTTAGATTAATTAGATTCATTTTTTTGTCAAAAATTGTTCTAACACTGTCTTGAACTAATTGAATTACACCGCCCTAGCTGTAACCACACTGGCATGAGATAATATACATAAAACTAAACAGACTTCAAGGGAATTATGTTGAATAAGAAAAAAGCCAATCTCATACAGTAACAAACTGTGTGATTCCATTTATACATCTTTTTTTTTAAGTTTTCCAGCCTCAATTTATAGCTTGTGCTGGTAAAATGGTATTTCTGTAAAAGGGAGAACTTCAAAAGAGTTGGGTAACAACAGTGGGTCTCCGAGAAAGATGGTCTCTTTTGAAATTGGTCCTATTATACATCATTCTTGAAATAACAAAATTATAGAGATGAAGAAAAGATTAGTGGTTGCTGGAGCTGGGAACTGCGGGAAGGAGGTGAGCATAAAAAATAAAATAAACAGAATATGATTATTAATCGGGACTGTAGAAAGATGAAATTCTATATATCATTTATTTGAAAAATATTTATCATTACCCATCTGATCTTTTTCATTTCCAACCATATACAGTTTTCACCTTGGTGATGACCTTGCTGAGTGGAAAACATAATATCTTTAATACATGAGTTAAATCTAGGATGATGTTCAAATGGACTGCAGGTAACTGTTTATGTCAATAATAAATACAGTAGATTACTTTTAAAACCGATACTTTGGACTTTTTATTACAGATGCAATTGCTGACTTACCATAAATCAATGTGCTTAAAGTGCCATATGATATCAAATGTTTAGCTTAACAGCATAAAATTGAGCAGAAACTGTAAAACATGTTTTATAGGTGCTATAAAATTCCGGGGCCGGAGGTCCCGCTTTTTTTGCATTACTCTGATCCATCAAGTCCACTGAAAATTCCAAATAGCCAATACACCGAGGAATTGAAAATTGGCTTTCAGAGTTTTATTCATTTCAGTTATTATAACCTCCGGGGACAGCTCTGTTTCCTACTATGAGGAGAGAAGCACAGGCCCCACAGAAAGTTAGAACAGTATTTTCTTTACAATGTCCTGTTACTAAACCATCCTGTGGTATCTGGCCTCTCCCACTACAATGTTTGTGGCACCCTTTAGCATCTGAGAAGAGGCTAAGTGATATGGCAAGAGGGTAGTCATTCGGGGTTTTTTCTATTTATTTTAGTTCTTTTTTAAAAATTATAATTTATTCATTATGCTGTTACAGTTGTCTTGATTTTTACCCCTTTGCCCCTCCTCCACCCAGCAACTCCCACACCCTCAGGCAATCCCCCCACCATTGTTCATGTCCATGGGTCATGCATATAAGTTCTTTGGCTGCTCCATTTCCTACGCTGTACTTTACATCCCCATGGCTGTTCTGTAACTACCTATTTGTACTTCTTAATCCCCTCACCTCTTCACCCATTCCCCCACACCCCTCCCATCTGGCAACCATCCAAATGCTCTCTGTATCCATGATTCTGTCTCTGTTCTTGTTTGCTTGGTTTTTTGGGGTTTTTTTGTTTGTTTGTTTGTTTGTTTTTTTACGGTCACAATATGGGTTTTTTGTTTGTTTGTTTTTGTTCAGTTACAGTTGTCCTCATTTTCTCCCCATTGCTTTCCCCTGCCCTACCCACCCCCCACCTTCCATTTTCAATCCTTCCCCCTCCATTGTCTGTGTCTATGGGTCCTCTATACACATTCTTTGACTTGATCCTTCCCCTTCTTTCCCCCGTTATCCCCCTCCCCACTCCCCTCTTAGTTTTTTAGATTCAATTATTGATAGATAGGTATTTATTGCCATTTTATTGTCCATAGTTTTGATCTTCTCTTTCTCAAATAAGGCCCTTTAATATGTCATACAATAATGTTTGGGTTATAATGAATTTCTTAAGTTTTTCTTGTCTAGGAAGTTCATTTATTTTTATTTTTAAAATTTTATTCATTTATTTTTAGAGAAGGGAAGGGAGGGAGAAAGCGAGGGAGAGAAACATCAATGTGTGGTTGCCTCTTAAGCACCCCCTATTGGGGACCTGGCCTGCAACCCAAGCCCCTGACTGGTAATCAAACCAGCAACCCCTTGGTTTGTAATCCAGTATTCAATCCACTGAGCCACACCAGCCAGGGCGAAGTCCTTTATCTGCCCTTTGATTCTCAATGATGGCTTTAGTGGATAGAGCAATCTTAGCTATAGGTCCCTGCTTTTCATGACTTTGAATATTTCTTGCCAATCCCTTCTAGTCTGCAAAGTTTCTTTTGAGAAATCGGCTGACAATCTTATGGGAACTCCCCTGTAGATAACCAAATTCTTTTCTCTTGCTGCTTTTAAGATTCTCTCTTTATCTTTAACCTTTGGCATTTTAGTTATGATGTGTCTTAGAGTGGGCCTCTTTGTATCCATCTTGTTTGGGACTCTCTGTGTTTCCTGGACTTGCATGTCTATTTCTTTCACCACATTAGGGAAGCTTCTTTCATTATTTTTTCAAATAGATTTCCTATTTCTTGCTCTTTCTCTTCTCCTTCTGGAACCCCTATGATGCGAATGTTGGACCTCTTGAGGTTGTCCCAGAGGCTACTTATACTATCCTCATTTTTTTAACTCTTTTTCCTTCTTGTTGTTCTGATTAATTTTTGCTTCCTTATGTTACAAAACACTGATTGGATTCTCAGCCTCATCCACTCTACTGCTGTTTCTAGGCACATTGTTCTTTATTTCAATTAGTGCATCCTTCATTTCTGACTGCATTTTTTTTATGCTGTTGAGGTCCTCACTAAGTTCCTTGAGCATTCTTATAACCAGTGTTTTGAACTCTGCATCTGATAGGTTGCTTATCTCCATTTTGTTTACTTCTTTTTCTGGAGTTTTGATCTGTTCTTTCATTTGGGCCATGCTTCTTTGTCTCCTCATTTTTGCAGTCTCCCTGGGATTGTTTCTATGCATTAGAGCAGCTATGACTCCCTGTGTCGGTATCATGGCCTAATGTAGTAGGTGTCCTGTGAGGTCCAGTGGCCTAGCCTCCCCTATTACCCTAGCTGGGTACTCAAAGTACTCCCCTCATATGGGCTAAGTATACCCTCCTCATGTAATTGAGCCTTGATTGCTGTTTGCAGGCCAATGGGAGGTATTTAGAGGGTAGTCATTGTTTATCCTAAAATGTTTGTTTCTCTGAGTAGTGGACATTCATTCATTGAATGAGTTGAGTTGAGTTACTGTTCCATTTTAAGTACTGCTCAGTGGTTCAGCAATGGACAAGACAGGGCAGAGACAGTGAGGACAGAGAGATGTGGATTGATATATTGAGAACTTTAGGATATAGAATCAATCAGACCTGGTGAGAAAAGGGTGTGAGGAAAAGAAGAAGTCAAACATAACACCCCGGTTCTTAGCTTGGCAACTGGGTGGGTGGTATGACAAGAGATTGCTCTGTGGTGTGACTGTTGCCATGAGCTAGACCCAGGCCAGAAAGAGATGGCTTACCATAACCACCCTTAGAGATTCTGTGGTCATAACTGATACTTTCCTTCTGACATAAACCATTATCTCTCCCCTGTGTCCCACAACATGCTGATTCCTGGAACAGGCTGTTATCTTGACTTAGTCAAGCATGTAAGACATTTCACCATACCTGAGACTGATCATGCACCAGTACCCCTATACATACTGCATTGTTCTATATAATTCTTTGGCACCTGTCAAGCTAACGGAGAAAATTCACTTTGTCTTTCAGTTACCTAAGATGCACCTCTTACGAAAGTTTCCCTTAATAAACTCTGTTAGTTGCCAGACTGTTTTGACCTTTCTCTTTCTTTGTTCTTTCCCTGCCCTCTGTTTATGGAGGTAGATTTTCAGTCTTTAGGGATTTTCCCCAGGGCCCATGTGTACTAACAGCTGGTGTTGATATTGCCTGAGATAGAGTACGCAGAAGGAAGCTGGGGCAGTGAGGACACATTGAATCTGAGATACTCCTGGCTGGGTCATCCTGTGGAAATTTCCAATAGCAGTTGGTTCTATGGATCAAGACCAGAGGGCAAATTAAAAGGAGTCAGCTGTGTAAACACCACTGTTTTCTGTTGTTGCAAATGTAATACCTTCTGTTATAAAACTGTGTACCTCATTGATCACTTCAAAGAATTACCTGATTCAGCTGTCCATTTCTTTTTTTTACCCATCCAGCCATTCGTTCCTAAGCATAAACCATCCATTGCTCACCTCAGCACTCAGAAGGTCTGCTACTTCTTCAGCCTCTGGAACCAGGAACTGAAGATAATGCCTTAGTATGTAGCCAGGGATCAGCACAGAAGGAACAGAAACAGTCAGCAAAGAAGTCTATGACAAGTTAATGAAGGGTAAAATGGAAGAATTTAAAAAAGTATTAATCCAGAAGAAGGAAAGGAAAATTTTTTAAGTGGAACATAAAGCGGGCAAGTTAATTAGAAAACAAGGAGTAAGATGGTTGCTATAAATCCAACTATATCAATGATTAATATAAATTAACTAAACAATCCAAGTAAAAGGCTAACATCGTAATACTGGACAATAATAGATACATTTTAAGTATAAGGAACACAGAAAGATTGAAAGTGAGAGGAAAATTGCAGGTTCTACTCTCAAGAATGCTCACCGTGCAAGCGTTCACCACAAGGAGCTAGTATAGCTGTTCTAGTGTCAGACAAAGTAAATTGTGAGGCAAGACACATCAGTGATCAGGAAGTCAATCCAACAAAAAAATAGCACCACCTCAAATCCATACATATCCAATAATTTGGCTTCAGAATTCAAAGGTAAAAAAATTGACAGATATAAAACCCACTGGAAGAAGCCATTGATCAAGCTCAAAACTTATCTGAAGAGTAAGTTAGTACTATTTCTGAACTCATTAGCACAAAGCATCTGACGTGCCTAAGTATTGGCTGGCCTTGAAATTGCCTCAGGGAGAGTCAGGAAGGGGCAGCAGCTGAAAGATGAACTGCATCCATCCCACTAGATCTCTTGCTCATCGAGGCCTTTATAAAACATCTTCAGGCGCATCAATTAAAACACTAAATGTAGCTGATGATGTGGCTCAGTTCATTGGGCATCATGCCACACAGCAAAAAGTCACTGGTTCAATCCCCAGTCAGGGCATATGCCTGGGTTGTGGGTTCAATCCCCAGTTGGGGTGTGTTCAAGAAGCAACCAATTGATGTTTCCCTCCCTCTCTTTCTCCGTCCCTTCCCCTCTCTCTAAAAATAAATAAATAAAATCTTTAAAAAACACTATGTATATATTACACCTGTAAATGAGACTTATGTTCTATCTGCATTTTTCTACATGAATTCTAATTGATGTCCATGAAAGCTGACTGATCGTGAGGCCAGCATGGCCACTGCTAGCCTTTGGTGGTGGACATTGTCCCTCTAATGAGTGCTGGACCATTCATTCATTCATTAGAAAAAAAACACTATTTTTTTTTTACATTTTGTTTTGTTTTGTTTTGTTTTAATTTTTATTTTAATTATTGTTCAAGTACAGTTTTCTGCCTTTACCCCCACCCCAGCATGCCCCCCCAGCCCTCCCCACCTCCCTCTCGTTTCCACTCTCCCCCTGTGTTTTTGTCCATGTGTCCTTTATACTTGTTCCTGCAAACCCTTCCCCTTTTCCCCTGAAATTCCCTCCCTTCTCCCCTCTGGTCACTGTAAGCCTGTTCTCAATTTCAGTGTCTTTGGTTATATTATGCTTGTTTGTTTGTTTTGTTGATTAGGTTCCTGTTAAAGGTGAGATCATATGGTATTTGTCTTTCAGCGCCTGGCTTATTTTGCTTAGCATAATGCTCTCCTGTCCCATCCATGCTGTTGCAAAGGGTAGGAGCTCCTTCTTTCTTTCTGTTGCATAGAATTCCATTGTGTAAATATACCATAGTTTTTTGATCCATTCATTTATTGATGGGCACCTAGGTTGCTTGCAGCACTTGGCTATTGTAAATTGTGCTGCTATGAACATTGGGGTGCATAGGTTCTTTTGGATTGATGTTTCAGGGTTCTTAGGATATAATCTTAGCAGCAGAATTGCTGGGTCAAAAGGCAGATCCATTTTTAGTTTTCTGAGAAAATTCCATACTGTTTTCCACAGTGACTATACCAGTCTACAATCCCACCAACAATGCACTAGTGTCCCCTTTTCTCCACAACCTCGCCAACACTTGTTGTTTGTTACTTTGTTTATGAGGGCCATTCTAACCGGTGAGAAGTGGTATCTCATTGTGGTTTTAATTTGCATCTCTCCGATAGCTAGCAATACTGAACATCTTTTCATGTGTCTCTGGACCCTCTGTATGTCCTCCTTGGAGAAGTGTCTGTTCAAGTCCTTTGCCCGTTTTTTAATTGGACTGTTTGTCTTCCAGGTGTGGAGTCATGTGAGTTCTTTATATATTTTGGAGATCAAACCCTTGTCTGAGGTATCATTGGCAAATATGTTTTCCCATACAGTTGGTTCTCTTTTTATTTTACTACTGTTTTCTTTAGCTGTGTAGAAGCTTTTTATTTTGATGAGATCCCATTTGTTTATTCTTTCCTTGATGACCCTTGCTCTAGGGGACATATCAGTGAAAATAATGCTGTGTGAAATATCTGAGATTTTCCTGCCTATGTTCTCTTCCAGGACTTTAATGATGTTGCAACTTATATTTAAATCTTTTATCCACCTTGAATTTATTTTTGTGTATGTTGTAAGTTGGTGCTCAAGTTTCATTTTTTTACATGTACCTGTCCAGCTCTCCCAACACCATTTGTTGAAGAGGCTATTTTTACTCCATTTTATGTTTCTGCCCCCTTTATTGAATATTAATTGACCATAGAGACTTGGGTTTATTTCTGGGCTCTCTGCTCTGTTCCATTGCTCTATCTGTCTGTTCTTATGGCAGTACCAGGCTGTTAAAACAACAACAACAACAACAACAACAACAACACTATCGAAGCCTCTCACTTTCTTAGATACTTGAGATACACAGATCGAAATTACAGGTTCTACTCTGAAGAAGCCCACAGCCCAGTTCTAGAGATGGTCCAAGAATGAGATTACAGTACAGAATGGTCAACACAATGAGAGAGCTGCATAAGGACATGGTAGGACCCCAGAAGGGAGCACCTTTGCAGAATGTAGAGGGGTGAGAATGAATGAGAAGCAGCAGATGACAGAGATGGGCATGCAGAGAGAGCATGAATCTCAAAGCAGAGATTTTACAAGAGGGTGTGAAACTCACTGTTCAGAAATGGACAGAGGGAGATGCTGATTGTGAGGGATGAAAAGTCTTCATATCAGGTCCTATACCTGTCTCTTTCTCTTTAAACTTTCCTGCATCCCAGACCCTAAGCCTTAAACTGGGGTGCCTCCACTTCGGCCTGCCCTACCCACAATGTTATCTCAATCCGACCTCTTTAAATCCTATTAAGTAATCACCTTCCTGCCCCTTAGGTATCTATTAGAATTGAAACTAATTCATACCACGTGAGTCTCATGGTCCTGCTGTTCCCATGACACCAGCCTTTAGAAGGATGTTTGCTGTGATAGATGTATTTTCTAAAAATAGCTGCAAAATATTTCTGATCCTACGTGTTCATCCAGAACCTTGCTGTTCTTTTATTAAGAGGAGGAAGCTATGTCCCTTCCCTCCAAATTGGGTTGGCCTTTATGATCTCTTCAATAAAAAGTTACTTGGAACCACCCACCTGTACTCCTCACCTACCCCTATCCATGTGCACCATCCTTTGGGGCTGTCCCTTCTCCCATTGCCCTCCTGATGTGGGGCTTTGACCCTGGAATTCATCTCCACCCTTTCTCCCAGGAACAACCCCCTTGCTCTTCTTTAGTTTCTGGGGAATTCTCTTGGGTTCCAGGTACTGCCCTCTCCCCAGAGTACCCTGTATTTCTGCCTTCTCTGCAGGATCCTTCATAATCTACCTCCAGCAGTTCAGGGAATAAACCCAGCCTCTTCTGCTAAGGAGAGGGCTAGGGGTGGACACAATAATGGGCAGGTTGTTATTAGTGAGCATGGTAAGATATTGTCTTGAGATGTTGATCTGTGGGGTTTTCTTTCCCTCCTTCCCTGCACAGTGACCAAGGGGTATCACTGAAGAGTAAAGCTGATCACAAGGGATTGAAAAAGGGCCAAAAATAGTCAAAGTTGAGCTTTGTGGCTCCCAAACAGCCTTAGAGAATCAAAGAGTGAGGCTCAGGGCATGAGCACACAAAGAAACATGGAACAAGCAGGCAGGCTATAGAAATTACCAAGTGGCTGCACCCCAAAGCCTCCCAGGGAGACTGGAGTAGATCTTCCCTGCTTGGCTGGAGGAGGGAGGGAACACCTGAGAGCATTTTGTATCACCGCCCACCCCGAGGAAGCCAACATCCCTGAGATATTTGCCAAGCTCTACCCATACTCCCTTAAATGGATCCCCACTTCAGTGTTTCAGGACTCTCTGAACCCCAAATGTTAGGAATATATTCAGCTACAACCCACAAAAAATATGATTAGTAGTGCCTTAAAGGGCGGAGGTTTATTTTTCTCATGTAATAAAAAGAATAGAGGTGGGCAGTTGCTTTGTAAAAATGCAGATTCCCAGGACCCAGTTCCTGAGGATAGGATTCAGTGAGTTGTGGAATGAGCTGGGGTGAGGGGTGGTTCTATAATTCTAAAACCTCCCAGGTGATCCTAATTTGTAAGCACAGGTGGGAGCTACTGTCCTGGAGTTCACTGAACCTGCTGTGCTGTGCTGTTCTGTCTTTCAAGTTTCCAGAATCCTTTAGCTTCCAGAGAAGTCAGTAGCACTACCAGTGAACCAGTGATTCATTAACTCATTCACATGTCCTGCAAGCAGTAATTGCTAACCCTGAAGCTGGTAGACACCAGCCCAATGAGGCTTGTGAACTGGACCTGGAGACATGAGGACTCAGCAACACTCTCAAACAGGGGGAATTGCCACAGAATCTATTTCAAGTACTTTCTTTTTCAACTGAAGAAGGATGGGGGTAACCATCCAAGTAATCAGGGTGGATTGAACACCTTCTTTTGCTTCCATTTCCCTTTCAAAATGTTATTATAATATAAAAATTTTGTTAAAGGCAACAAAATCCTCAAGGACAAAGATGAAAGAAAATGCAGTAAGAATGAAGAGAGAGAAATGAACAAAACGTTGGAAACTAGGAAGCAGATGGTGCATGATGAGTGATTTAGAGACCTGGCATGTGTTGCAGAGAGGAGGGGGCAAGCTAGCTATCAGATTGCCCCCTAGAGCCCCTGAAAGGCATAGGATTGGACACCTCAGGAATCTCTCAGAAGTCAGGGGGTGTTAGTTAAAAGGTTGTACTGAATGCAGGGGATCCCTAGATTGCTTCACCACTGCACCAGCCAGACATCTCCACCATGTAACAGAAAACATACTGGAGAAGGGTGTTAAAGCAAGTGGGCATGCTGAATGAATCCTGAGATCCACCAGCAACTTTTCACCATGGCAGCTGGGAGTCCTGGTGGCCCATCTTGGACACCTGAGACCCCAGGCTGGCCATCTCTTCTCCAGGGAAACTGAGATCCTCAAAGAAAAGACTTACAGACAATGCTTTTTGGGAATCCTATTCAAACACAGAAATTCAGAGGAGACCAAGACAGCACAAACAGCAGAATAAACTTTCAGGAAAACCGTAATTAATCTCTTCAGAGAGGTAAGAGAAGATAATGGCATCGATGAAAAATGAACAAACTAGTCATAGGACAAAAGTGAGTTCTTAGCTTTTAAAAAATAGGGGAATATGTCAAGAGAATCCAAGCATGCTTTATTAGGAAGCTGCTGGAGGTTGTACTCTGCCGAAAGGAGGGAGCAAACCAGGAGATGAAGAATTCAAGAAACAGCAATCACCGGAGCAGGGAGCCAGTGGGCTCCAGAGGGATGTGTGAAAAGTAAAAAAAAAAAAATCAATGATTACCTGACACGTTTGAACTATTACGAGAGATTAACCATTCTGGTAAAGAGTCGGAGGAGCATTAAAGATGGGTATAAATCAAACACTAGATAATTTTGAACTCCATGGGGAGGAAAAAGCTGTATAACAAAGGAAAGGTTATCTGTGTACACTGCATGCCTTAGCTGGGAAAAATATTCACAATAATCACAACGGCGTGAACTTTTGATTTAAACAAAAAATACGATATGATTACATTGGAAGAATGAGGAGAACAAGAGTACTAAATTCTCATCTTTCATGGGAGGAAGTCAAGTTCATATCTAAATTGGAAAAATCAGTACAAAGGCATGTTATTGAGACACATGGAGAAGTATCCAGGATCAGCTGCTTGGTCAACTGGAAGTGAGACTCTCATTTCTCTGATGAGGAGGCCTGTGTGGGAAATGGAAATGTCAGACCACAGGGAATTCTGGTCCAAACACCCCAGACTTCTGTGACTCTTTCCCCCTACTTTGGTGGGTTCAGCCAAAGTTCTCCCTTGAGGATTGCCAAATGTAAGCTCTAAGGAAACAAACAAATACACACAATGAACTTCACTTGAACCTTGCTTTATTCTTTGTTTCGAAGCCAGAAGTGTCATAATAGGGAAGGAGCCAGAGCCCACACGGGTATGTGGGGTTTAGCACGGAGGGTCTGTTCCCTGAGCCTCCTGCATTTCCGTGTTTACCAACATGAAGAACTGTGAGTGGCTAGAAGACAAGTCACCCAACATACAGGCACTGGGTACGTGTTTCAATGAATGAAAGAATCAGCATACGAACAGCAATGAACCCATTAGTTTTCACACATGGTGAATGCTCAACAAAAGTTAGGACCCACACAGTTTGCCTTTAGTGCTTCTTTCTGATTCACTTAGAGATTTAATGGCCTGGTATGTATTTTGCTCTGTAGGAAGCAGGGATCTCCCATATGCAAGGGACATGCCTGTCTTCAAAGGACTACAAACACGAATAAAGAAGAAGTTAAACTCATGACCACAGTCGAGGATGGGTGAAAAGGGAAAAGTTACTGAGGACTTGAACCCATAACCTTAATGAGATGCTGGTGGAGGGAGGTGTGACTTTCCCCACACTAGCTGCAAAGTCCCTAGAGTCTTTTCCAAGTATTCTGTTCACAAGGAGGATGGGAAAATGGGAAGAGAGTGTCATGCCATGTGACACTCTTATTGACAAAAGTCAACAAAGAACAAATCTGTTGGCCTCCTACAAGCATTCTTGTGTTTACCTTAGTGCTTTTCCTGTAAGGCAAAGAAATCGGTGTTTTCTGGTGATGAAATGTCGCCAGCCTTTCCCTTCTGCCAGGAGGGCATATCAGTTTGCATGGACATTGCCTCAAAATTTATAATTAATCCCCGAATGGTATAAGAGTTCTGCAGGTCAATAAAGAAGAAAATAGAAAATGAATTTCATAAAATAGTAAGATTACTCAAGGTATGGCCCAAAGCCATACCCCCTGAGCTTTGTGGGATCGTGTTCCCAGGCAAATCGGAGTTAGGGTTGGAGAGAACTCAAACAAAACACCACCCAAAAGCACACAGGGGAGAGCAGGACGTGGTAGCTATGATTTCGGAGGCCTCGCATCCCTTGAGTCAGTAATGATAACAATATTTAGTACTCCCGAGGTGTTTTTGAAACCTTGGAAGTCCCTCAAAGTCCTACCATAGGCCCAGGGCACTGAGTTGCTGAGAAAGGTCATTGCTACAAATATCATGTAACACGATGTCTTCCATGCCGATGGACAGCGTGGAGGGAGAGAGAAACCAACAGCGAATGCCAAATGTTATGGTCACACCCTCCTCGCTGAGCTCCCAGCACCCACACATGCCTGTTCCCATATATTCACAGCAGGGCAGCCAGGGTGTCCCTGTCCAGACACAGTCATGGGACCGATCACGTCACGCCTCTGCTTAAACATTCAGGCTTCATGTCAATCTTAGAACAAAGACCAAATCATAATAGGGTCTTCAGGACTTGGTCTCAACTCCTGCCCAACTCGCCACCACCGTCTTCTACTTCCTGCTCCTGCATGCTGGGCTGCCATAAGCTCCCCAAGCATTCCACGCGGGTGCTTTGCCACCAGGGAGTATACAGGCCATTCTTCTGTCAGGAACTCTCAGTACAGACTGTTTTCTCCGCCAGAAACTCTTTTTCCTCTCCACCCCTTTGCCTGCCTCAGTCATACTACAGATCTCAGCTTAAAGATCTGTTCCTCATTGAACTTTCTGCCCCACACTAGTTTACTTCTCCCAACACTAAGAACCTTTCCCTCAAGAATTTATCACGATTTGTAACTATGAAGTCATATGCACAAGTATTTGTGATGAATATCTTCCTCCTCCACTTAAGCTGCAATCTCCCAAAAGGCACAGCCCACATCTATTTTGCTCAGAGTGTTATTTCCTAATGCCCGGCACAGGTACCTCAGAGGCTCTTGTTGATGCTTGATGCATGAATAAAATGGTAGCATGCTGTCCCGTCCTTTATAAATGTAATACTTGGATTCACTCCCCCCTCTCCAGCACAGGGTATAATCAGCATGCAACTCTCTATCCCAAATACAGTAAAGATTTACTCATATCTTATTCTCTAGAATTTAATAGTATTTTGATTACTTAAATTCATGCATCTCCATCCATCCAAAAGAAGGAAAATCATCACAAAGAACATAACTCAGACACACAGGACAGTGTGGTGATGGCCCAAAGGAGGGGGGACAGGGCCTGGGTAGAGGTGGGCAGAGTGGGGGAAATGGAGACATCTGCAATAGTGCCAACAATAAAAATAAAGAAAAAGAGAGAATGAAAATCAGCCCTGACTGGTGTGGCTCAGTCAGATGGGTGTCGTACCACAAAGTGAAAAGTCGCTGGTTCGCTTCTCAGTCAGGGCACATGCCTGGGTTACAGGTTTTGTCCACCAGTTGGGGTGCATTAAGAAGCAACAACCAACGTTTCTCTCTCACACCCATGTTTCTCTCCGTCTTTCTCCCTCCCTTCTCCTCTCTCTAAAAATGAACAAATAAAATATTTTTTAAAGGAGAAAAAGAAAAAATCATCAAAGACTCATAGTGCTAAAGGGGATGTATTTATTTTGATTGAACAGTTTAAATATCAGGTAACTGTTAAGCAGTCTGGTCAAGATAACTGAGCTTCCTAAATTGTCCTGCTGTTAGAGATCTTCTCCCTGACCAAGAAGCCCGGTCAAATGCCACTTAAATCTGTATCCGCCCTAACAGGCAGAGGAAACGTCTCCTTGCTCTTCACAGACTCTCCTGCTGGCTGATTGCCTGGGACCTGAAAATCAACCATGTGTGGCTGCACCACGGTCCTCGTCCTTCACAGAGCTCTCTTCACAGTGGATGCAGAGTTGGCCCCCTTCCCTCTGAAATAAACTGCCACCATTTCTTGCTTACTTCCTTTATTCGAGGTGGTTTATCGTCTCAGCTTCTGAGCTGTCATGAAAAAGACAAGTTTGTTTGAAAAGAAGAGTAAGGATGTGCTGGCTCTGCCAGATATGAAATACACTTTAAGGCTGTGGGGAATGAGATGACTGGGCCCGAGACTCCCACTTCCACAGCCATGGTCCTTTGGGCAGAGTAATTGAGAGAAGAATGTGAGATCCCCACAACACAAATCCAGGACAGAGCCTACTCAGGGCTTAAAGTCCATCATGGCTCCTGGGATGTACTTCACCCACCCGAGGCTGCTTCTAGGCCAAGGCCCCCATCGAAGGGTCCTTGTCCCAGCTCCAGGATGCCTGGTTTTTCCTGGATTTCCTGGCCTTTTTTGTCTTCTGGACATTACCCCCTTTATCTGCTGAGCCAAAGCCTTGATCTCTTCTCTTTCCTCACAGTATCTGTTACTGGCATGTTAGGAGACTTCTCAATCACCTCAGCGGTGAGACCCAATTGTTCACCATTGATGTCACCGTGTCAAGGTCAAGTTGTGCTCACTCTTCATCAAACCCAATAGTCAAATCTTCACTCCAAGCAGAGAAGAGAGATGTTGCCTCTCAGCCCTGGAGAAAGTTACCCTCACACACAGAATAGATCAAATAGCTCTTTTCCATCCAAAAAGAGGAAGACAATAAAAGTTAAGCATCTGTCTACAAAGAAAGTTTATATCCTGCTTTTCATGCCATAATTCATTTAATACTCACAAATATCTCTAGCATGTGCACATTAAAAGGTGATTACATTCTTTATATTTAAGGAACTCCTCAGAGACAGAACAGTCATTGCTATTTATATGTTATTGAATGCTCAGTTTATTAAACCTACAAGTTTAATAACCAAAACTTTGAAAATCAAATTCTCTTACCTATTCAAGCAATGATCATATACTAAAGGACCTTAAATCACTTAAGCTATAATTAAAATTTTAGCGTAACTAATTTTTGAATACTTCAAACACAAACACAATGACTATAAAACTCTTAAAACTATTCTCAAATAGCAACCCAATTCATTTTCTAATTATTCCTACATGTCTTATGCCTTACCAAGGTTATACACAATGCAGTACTAGCTATGTGAATACCTTCCAGGACTATACAAAAATCCCAGGCCAAATCCCAGGCCCAAAGAAAAGGCTGGCAGTACCACTTAGAGTCCCGTTGGGAAAACCAAACCCACTGGGAAACGTGACTTACTATGAAGCCAGAGACACTAAAATAACCAGTGCCAGGTATTCATTAAATAGCAAGCCCAGATGGGCAAACAGACCAAGGAACACACCTATATGCAGCTTCTCACACATGTGAAAACTCCATTTATGGTGAAGGTGGCACCACAACATAGACCGATAAATGATGCTGGGGCAACTGGATATTGATGTGGGGAGAAAAGTCACTTTCCACACACATATACAAAATTATGGATGATAAATACCCAATGTGGAAAACATCTTAACACCTTTAAGAGAAAATATGAGAGCATTTTTATGACATTGGAGTAGGAAAGGAATTTCCTAAATAAGATATAAAAGCACAAACCATGAAAGAAAAGATCAATTTGATTGTATTAAATTGAGACATATATAGAAAAAAGTCAGTACATATAAAGTGGAAAAAAAACAAGTCATAGACTGAGGAGAGAAATTTGCAATACATATCATTGACTATGGCCACAGGACTCCACCTCTTGCTTCCTCTGTGTTTGTTGATGGACATTCCAATGGATTGGAGGCAGCAAGTTGTAGGGAGGGAGTCAGGGCTTCTATTCTCCCTGCATCCGTGGAGGCCCCATTCTGTCCGTGATGATCAACCAAAGACCAGAGCTCTGGAAAGAATCTCTCTCCACTTAGCCTCATTGGTGCTAGGTTCTTCCTCTGTCCTATTAGCCTAAGGACACAATGGCCCCACTAGTTGTAGTTCTTATGGTTTTCCTAAGCTCTGCCCACACCTTTATTACACTCATCTCCAACTGCTCAATTCAGGCTTGCCATCTCTCCTGGGACACTGACTGGTATGCCTGGTACAAATTCTGCTTTTAACATGGTATCGATCTATTAGGCAGGTTACTTAACCTGTTGGACTCCAATTACTTCATCTCCAAGTGATGCTGCCATGAGGATTAATTAAATGATCTTCATAAGCTCCTCGGCACAGCACCCAGCATGGTGAGCTGTCGGTAAGTGGTGTTATTGTCATCGTGATGAGGGGGTTATTATTGCTGTCACTGCTAACAGGTCTTCACTGCTCCCCAGCGATCTGAGCATCACCTAACCAGCTGGGCCAAAACACCAAAGCAAAACCTAAGACAGGATAACCACAACATAATTTGCTCTCAGACTTAAGGAACTCCCAGAGTTTTCTTAAGATCACCATTATAATAAATATTGAATACTCTTTACCAAGGAGAATTATAATACATAAAGTGGTCTTCTGTTCGGGCCATATCTCCTGCAACAAGAGAAGCCTTCACTATTTTTAGGTCCAGGCCTCACCAATCACTCACATTCCACAGACACCTGCAGGTATGTCCGCCACAAAAGTCGGTGATAGGCTTGCAAATGCAGGTCTCCATATGCGGCCGCCAACACAGACTGGCAGCGGAGGCCGGCCACCGCCCACTCCTGCGCCTGTGTGCCCCCCTGCTGCATGCAAACCTCAAGGGTAAATTCTGCCAGCCAATGCCCATGACGTTGGTCCTCGCTTACCTAATGACACTCATGTCCATGCAGATTGTGCCCCTTACCTAAGTTCAATTTTACACACGTATTTTAAAAATACTACAACTTAGAACTTTAATTGGTATGACATACTGAAGTGTTTAAAGAAAAGTAGGCTATGGGAATTGCGGGAAAACAATGTATCAGTAGTAAACACTTGGTCACCTGTCATTTGGAGAGAGATGGAAAATTTTGAACTTTCAGGTATTGTCAAATCATGTATATCTGTCATACTTTATTTTATAAAATATTTACTCCACCCCAGTTATATTTGAATGGTGTCTAAGACCTGTCAGAGTGTTAGAACCTTAGAGCATGTGAAGGGAAACTATGTGGACCCTTCTTGGGGTGATGGACAGGATCTGCCCCTTGGCTGGGGTGCTGGATACACAAATCTATACATTTGTCAGAACTCACAGAGCTGCACACTGAGGACCTGGCATGTCTGTAGGTGTTAACTCAATTTTGATTGCAGTTATAGAAACATGCAGAGGAATAAAAAAAGGTTTAAAAACAACTGCCGGGTAACTGTACCCATTTCCTCATGTGACAGAATAAAATTTTGAAACACTAAGCAAACTGATCAAACACCCCAGGAGTTTGCTAAGTAACTACTGATGAGAGGAGCTGACTCACAGATCTGTGAGTGGCAAAAGTGAGTCACTTGAAGATTAGGCCTTTGCTGGGAGTAAACCACCCACTTAATTATAAGGTCGGCTTCAACTATCTGTGCTCATTCAGAAAGGAGTTAACTCAATGACACCCTGGACTTTCTGGAAAAGGCTTTATTTACCCCTAAGGGATCTGGAGTTTCACCAGCACGTGCTCACAGCCCTTGGGGTGGCCCCCAAGGGCCAAAACACAGTTAGATCTCCTCCTAGATGGATGAACCAGAAAACTAGAGATTATTGATTGACAGCTTGATGTTAATCTAAATGGGCATCTCAAGTGGTACGCCCCAGGGCTCTTTCTCAACATTGTAATCACACAGTTTGGGTGACGGTGAAGACATCTACCAAGTGTTCAGGAGTCACACACAGGACTGAGAACACAGGGAAAATGGGCCTCAGGCACACAATTACATCATCTGAGCAGGAGTAACAACTGGGCCCCCACCCAAAAGTTAAAGTAGAATAAACTAAAAATCAAACTGCCATTAGGTCAGAAGGCCAATTACCAAATCCAGGGTGGGAAGTGGGGAAACCTGACTTAACAAAAACAAACAAACAAACAAACAAACCCTGTGGTTCTAATTGGTCACACATGCAATTATGAGCCAACAGTCTGTAGTACAGTTGGTTAAAAGCTGAGTGCGTTGACAGGGATGTCCACAAAACTCAACACTGACTATCTCTTTTGGTTCCAGGTGCTTCATTTTAGGCGCGACACTGACAAACTGGAGTGTAAGTCGGAGAGGAGGACCAGGATGGTAGGGTAGTAGGCACATCACTCTCCTGCAAACACTTTAGGGAACTCATTTTTTAGCCTCAAGGAGTAGACAGATAGAGGTTAGGTCAACCCTCCTATTGTGCGCAGGACTGAGCACATTTCCAGACGAAGAGCTTTCAGTGTGAAAACTGAGACAGTCTCAGACAAACCAGGACCAACTGTCACCTTAGGTTGAGATGACAGTGGAGTGAGAGGGGCCAGGACCCCTGACTGCTGATTTCCAAATGTTGGAGGGGCTTATTCTCAGCTGCACTAAAGTAGACCAGGGCCATGGCAGAAGTTACCCAAAGGAAGCGCTAAACTCGAGGTAAGGAAGCACTGAGGTTCCTGAGGAGCTTTCTCAGAAGAATGAGCAACATACGGCAGGTCTAACTACCCACACACGCACACACACGCACGTGCCAGACAATTCAGCACAGTCAGCACCTCCAAGTTCAGCAATACTTTTAAAGGAGTCCCTATTGTACAGGGTGAGGCAAAAGGAGGTTTACAGTTGTTCATATAGAAAATAATACAAGAACTAATAAATAATAATATAAAAATAAACTCGATATTTCACATACTCACAACAGTAAACTAATCTTCACCCCGCCCTGCATTAATCACAACAGTGTCCTGATACCCTTGGAAAGGGGGAGACATGTGATCCATTTTTCTGTAGAGAATGTTCAGCTCCCAGTGCTCTTGCAAGTCCTCCGCCCCCCTCCCCCCCACCCCAGCCCACTTTCCAAGTTTGTCGTCCTCATGACAAAGGGTGGAGCTGGATGATGCTCAAGATTCTTTTCAAACCCAAGGTTTTATAATTTATAAATACTGTACATATTTTCCTTATAATTTATGTGTAACTTGATATTGTTTCCCTCTTACATTTCTGTAGTACCTTAGGTGTTCTAGAAACTGACAGCAAACACAATGAGTAGGCCCTGGCCAGTGCGGCTCAGTTGGTTGGAGTGTTGTCCCGTACACCGAGAGGTTGTAGGTTCAATTCCTGGTCAGAGCAAGTAAGGAAGGCAACCAATTGATGTTTCTGTCTTACATCAATGTTTCTCTCCCGATATTTCTCTTTCTCTCTCCTCCTCCTCCCTCTCTAAAAGCAATGAAAAAAAATGTCCTCAGGTGAAGATTTAAAAGGAGACAATGTGGAGAATACAGTATGAAGAGCAGACATGTTTGCAACTCTGAGAAATGAAACTCTAACAGAGGTGTCCAACCTTTTGGCATCTCTGGGCCACACTGGAAGAAGAGTTGTCTTGGGCCACACATTAAATATACAAACACTACTAAAAACTGATGAACAAAAAGAAGGTTTTAGGTAAGTTTACAATTTTGTGTTAGGCCACATTCATAGCCATCCTGGGCCACCGGTTGGACACCCCTGCAAGAAGAGAAGGTTCTGTGCCTATTCTCATTCTGATGAAGAAGGACAAGGAAGAGAACATGGAGAAGAGGGCTCCTGAGCCCCTTCCTTGGCAAGAGTAAGTGCTGCTCTGCAGGAACCCAGGGAGGAGAGGATGGAAGGCCGGAAGAGAGAAGGAGCTCGCAGGGTGGGACCGCTTCCAGTTGAGCCCTGGAGAAGTGGCTGCATCTGCCAGAGAAGAGGTGGGGAGACTGGCGGGTCAAACACCTGGTCTCGGGACGCAGGGTGCCTTCACTCAAGTGCAATAGCAAAATACCATAGACTGGGTGGCTTAAACAACAGGCATTTATTTCTCACAGTTCTGGAGGCTTGAAGGCCAAGCTCAAGGTGTCAGCAGGGTCTGTTCCTGGTGAGGATTCTCCTCCTGGCTTTCAGACAGCCAGCCACCTTCTCACTGTGTCCTCACATGGTGAAGAGAGAGAGAATACGCTCTGCTTTCTTTTTGTTCTTACAAGGACCTTAGTCCATAGTGGGTTCTCCACCCTCATGATCTAATCTAAACCCAGTTTCCTCCCAGAAGTCCCACCTGCGCATTCCATCATACCATAGTATGTTAGGGTTTCAACCTATGAATTTGGGAGGGACACAAACATTCAGTCCCTAACTGAGGAATATGAGCCTTGGGAGCCAGGGCCACAAACTCAGAGACCTGACTCCAGACACCAAGGGCAGAGGCCTTGGGACCAGAGTTGGAGGGGTCGAGAGTCCTGGTGAGTGGTGGGGACGCCACAGAGACCCCGGCTAGCATGCCAGCTCCACCACTGAGATTCCTCATCTCTAATATGACCCACCCAGGGCCTGGCATCGTGCTGACCTAGAGCAAGTTCTCGGGAATGTTGGGGGTGTGCTTGTTCTTGTCACCATCCTCAGTGGCAGGGAGCAGTCTCGGGTTCTCTCCCACCCCTACTCTTCCTCCCCAGACTCCAGACTCTATGCTGCCTGGGGCAGAGCCTGCAGGAATAACCGAAAACCTGCTGGAGGCCTTGCTGGGTAAGCAGTTTATTTCCTCACTGAAGAGGGAGTCTGGAGTTCAGCAGCTGCTCAGGGCATCAGTAAAGAGGCAGCCTCCTTCTTTCTTCCTGCTCCAGCTTCCTCCATGCATAGCTTTTGTTGTAACAAAGTGGCTGCTGCACCTCCACGCCTAGCGCCTGAATTCCAGGATGGGAAAAAAGAGAAGGGCGGAGGGCAAAGGGAGGTAAGAGCACCCCAGTGGAGCCAGTCCCCTTTCAAAGGCCACTCCCAGAAGCTCTTTGGATGTCACTGGCCAGCACCTGGTCACACAGCCACACCCAGCTGCCAGGGCAGTGGTGCAGCATTTTGAGGACCCATCGGCCACCCTGAACAGCACTGGGGGCTGGTTAGTGAGGAAGGAAAGGAGCGTGGGTATTGGGTAGGTAGAGAGTGGGTCTGCCTCAGCAGCCTCCTGGGGTCATACACCCTCGTCACCTCCCCAGGGGTCACAGCTCCTCAGGGAACTGAAAAACTACCAGTCCCAATGGCAGCCCCAAACGCGATGGCGGGACATCAAGGAGAGAGTGCCTGTGGGCTGCTGCCGTGTCTGGGCAAGCAGCTCCGTGACTCCCAGAGCAGAAGGGGTCACAGTACCTACGGGCCCCAGGAAACTTTTGTTTATCAAATGGAAACGGAAAAAGGTTTGGGTCTTTTCTTCTCAAGAATTCGGAGGACATGGCGTAATTTTTTTTTCTTTTACTTTTCTACCACGTTTTTTTGGCATAATTATTAAAAAGGACATTCTACTAGTACCCTCTGTTCTAACAATAAAAACAAAATGACTGAAAAGTGAACCAGGAGAAGGCCCGTCTTGTACAGAGTGGTCAATGTTCTGTGGTTTATGCAGCAATGAACAAATACAAGCTGGTCGTGGTAAGAGATTCACAGTTTTGACTCTCTTGCTTGCGGTCTGCCTCTGCCTCCAAGGTGCCAGTGGGGGTGCCTTCCAGCACCCCACACACCAGCACCCCAATGGGGAAGTACATGAAGGTGACTTTCCATCACCCCAACTGCAACATCTTAAACCCATGTCACCTGAAGTCTGGTCCCTGGACATGGACCAGCAGCTCCAGTGTCACCTGGAAACTTGTATGAAATGCAAAACCTCAAGCCCATCCCCAATCTGCCGGGATCCTGATACATGAGCAAATCTGAGAACCACTAGCCCAGGTCAACGTCTAATAGCAGGGAAACAGTCAATAAAAGTAACCAATCTATGGTTTTCTAATGTGTATCACAAGAAAATCATTAAAACCAGTAAAAAGCACAGTCTTCTGGACTCCGTGCTGTCTACACTTGACCTTAGCCAAAAGGCCGAGACATGATGGACTCTGTACTATCTAGCACATTCAGAGAGAGTTTAGGGTATGAGATGAATTACAGTCCTGCAATTAAATTGAAATTTCTTAAATGTTTGTTTTTATTCTAATCACAGCATTTTTTTATATTTGTCTTGAAGGTTAGAGCAAGAAATAATTTGCAGAAATTAATCTCCTTAGGGTTCTGGCACCAAGTATCAGGATGATCTGTATCAGAAAGTTTTGCATATTCCCATCTTTGTTACAGCCCAATTAGTAAGCTAGGGCCCAGTTTTAACCAATCTGCTATGGGCTGAATTGTGTCCCCCGCAAATTCACATGTTGAAATCCTAACCCCTAGTACTTCTGACTGCATTAGGACATAAGGCCTTTAAAGAGGTGATAAGGTAGGGCCCTAGCCAGGTATCTCAGTGTGTTAGAACATCGTCCCAATATGCCAAGGTTGTGGGTTCAATCCCCAGTCAGGGCACATACAAGAATCAACCAATAAACGCATAAATAAATGGAACAATAAATCTCTCTCTCTTTCTCTCTCTCAACATTAAAAAAAAATAAAATATTTTGAAGAAATGATGAGCCCTGGCTGGTGTAGCTCAGGGGAATGAGCACCAGCCTGCAAGCTAGAAGGTCACCTGTTCGATTCCCATTCAAGGCACATGCCTGGGTTGCAAACACCTGATCGATGTATCTCTCGCACATCGATGATTCTTTCTCTCTCCCCTCCCGTCTCTTTAAAAATAAATAAATCTTTTTTTAAAAAAAGAGATGATGAAATCAAATGAAGTCATTAGGGCGGGCTGTTGCCCGCTGTGCCTGGGGCCCTTGTAAGAAGAGGCGATGAGGACACAGACCAGGCAGAGGGAGGACCGTGTGAGGATGGGAAGACACAGGAAAGGTGGACACGTGCAAGCCAGGGAGAGAGGCCCCAGGAGAAACCACCCTACTGATGCCTTAACCTCGGATTTCCAGCCTCCAGAACTGTGAGAAAATAAATGTTTGCTGTTTGAGCTGCCCAGTCTGCGGCACTTTGTTTTGGCAGCCCCAGCAGATGAGCACAATATACAAAAGACTCATGACAAGGAGTCCCCAGACGACCACTGATGAGTGACAAATTGCTGTTTTAATCCCTCAGATTTAGGCATTGTTCATGATTGCAGCATTTCCCGGCCTATCCTGACTACTACATCAGTTCACTTACCATTTAAAATATGAGTCATCTGGCCCTGGCTGGTGTGGCTCAGTGGATTGAGTGCCGGCCTGTGAACCAAAGGGTCACTGATTCGACACCCAGTCAGGGTACAGGCCTGGGTTGCAGGCCAGGTCCCCACCAGGGGACACTCAAGAGGCAACCACACATTGATATCTCTCTCCCTCTCTTTCTTCCTGCCATTCCCCCTCCCTAAAAAGAAATCAATAAAATATTGAAAAAATTAAAAAAAATCAACACTGAAAAAAATAAAATAAAATATAAGTCATCTGATGGATCAAATTTCAGTCAATTGTTTCATTTAATTCAGATAATAGGCATATCAATTAAACTATTGGCTTTTTTTGTTTGTTTTGGGTTTTTTAAAAACTAAAATAGCCAGTAAGAAGGCCACTTGTGATACAATACCTGCATGCTGGTGTCAGGGTACCAGGCTTCTTGTGGAAGGTGGGGAAATCTCACTGAGGTTAGTCCAAAAAACAAGAGCAAACAACAAAAAGACAGTGTAGCAAGTCGCTCTGCACTGGGTAGGCACAGCCAAAGGAGAAAATATCCACGGTGCCCCCAGCTAGCCGTTCCCTCTGGTTATCTTCTCATTTTTCCCACACCCAGAATTTTACACAGAAGAGACTGAAGCCAGTTAGGGCAAAGCTAGATCTCATTCTCCCGCTCATCAGAGCAGAGCCTTTTGCACTATACCGTACTTATTAATCTTTTAAGAAAATAGAATTTTCCCTGGCTAGTGTGGCTCAGTTGATTGAGTGCCAGCCTGCAAACTAAAGGGTCGCTGGTTTGATTCCTAGTCAGGGCACATACCTGGGTGGCGGGCCAGGTCCCCAGGAGGGGGCGTGCGAGAAGCAACCACACGTTGTTTCTCTCTCTCTTTCTCCTTCCCTTTGCCTCTCTCTAAAAATAAATAAAATCTTTTTTAAAAAGATAAAATTTCAGTTTAGCCAACAACAGTACCTGCTTATCCTGAAGCCTGGTCATATTCTGTTCTGTACCAGTGAAAGCCAGTTTTGCACTAGCACATGTTTACAAAAAATAATGCTCACAGAATCCAGCTCACCTGTGCATTGCAGGCTCCTTCAGCACGCAGTGACTTCTCAGGGCCCTCTAAGAACGAATGCCCATTTCTGGGCTTCGGGGCCTTCCAGCTTTTTGCTTCCCTTCAGGTAGCCACTGGCACCCTTTCAGCCAGCCTCCCTGCTGCCTCGTGTTTAATCCTCCCCATAATTTGTTCAGGCCACCCCTCCGGCCTGGCACAGTCTACCCTTGCTGTTCTCACAACTCGCCAACTCTTCTAAACCCACCACAATGACAGCTTTTCTTGAAAAACATCCCAATGGGAAGATCCACCCACGGCACTGTCACGTTCCAAGGAACCCAACCTACCTCAGGGTGTATACGGATTGCCTAGGTGATTGTGTCAAGTGATTTATTTATTAATAAATTGACTATTAGTCAAGTGATTTACTTCTCAGTACTTCGCTCTCACTATTAGACACATGTCATATCATGTACCCTGTGGAAAGAATGGTGAGGTGGGAAGAAAATACAATGCAGTTTTCTAACACCCAGTGCTGTTATTCAGGCTGCTGTATGTGGGCAGATGCCTTCCTCTGTAGAGTGTGGAATCGGTTTGGGTTTGTCCTAGTAACACACTCTGTGCATTCGATTGGTCAACACTAGTGTCATCGACCATATTTAATCAATCAACTACTCCAGGAAGTTCATGGCACACAAATATTAACAACTGTAGGGACTTTTCTTTGAGAACATAAAATTCAAAGTATTATCACCAGGGGGAAAAAAACCCTTTAAAATCCTTTATTTCACTCTGTAGTGGACATAGCATCTTCTCAAACAGGAAAGAAAAAAAAACATACAATTTCAAACTTGAATTAAATATCCTTCGCTTGGAAAATTATAACAATCCCAATTTGTAATTTATTTTACATCTCAGTTTATAGATCACCAAGTGGAATGTTAATTCATTCTTGGAATAGCAAAAGTACTCTCTTGAGTGAGTGACTGATGGAGAAATAAAACACCAGACCAAATTCACCAGAAAATGGGTAATTGACCTATAAAGATGTTGTGTTCTTAACCAGCAGGACATGCCCACAATGAGAGCTCACTGTGGAAAACTGCAGAATCCAATACATGTAATACTGGCCATGTTCATTTCATTACATCTTTAAAAAAAAACATCTGTTAGCAATTATGTGTCGAGATGGGCCTGCCAAATCTCTGCAAGGGAAGACATTTTTCTCAAAGCCACACAATCCAAATGACTTTTAGTTTTAAATGTGAACACGTGGTGGATTTTACACGAATTGTTTCATGCTCATAGGTAAGTGGAGCAGAAGGTTGCGAAGCAGTTCTAGCTGTCTGCTCCAACTTAGCAATAGCTCCACATCACAAGTAGGCCAGCAAATAGGCTGTTCACACTGCCTACTTTTGCTAACAACCAGTGCTGAGATCACCAAATAATTCCAATATAGGCCTTTTCTTTAGAAGCCACCAGTTTCCGACTAGCCCAAATGCTACTGGTACAGGGTCCCAACAGGGTCCCAGGTGGCTGAGTTCCTTCTGGTCCAGAGTTGGCCTCATGTAGCCCGAGGTCCAACCAGGTTCCTTGGGTTGTGGGGGGAGTAAGGTCCCCACATTAGAACCAAGGCTTTGTTGCATTCTTGTTGCATTCCACGTCCCCCACACTGAACAGAATAAAATGATGCTTTAGCCAGTGGTCACAGAGAAAGCCTGCCACTATTCTCTGCAAATGTAATCTTTTAATTTAGTACTAAAGATTGAGTGGCTCCTTCCATATTCTTCTCTTGAAACAAAATAATCCCAACTCCCCTAACCACAAAATTGGATTTTCAAGTCTTTAATTAGCTTTGCTGCTGTGATTTAGCCCCTCTGGTCCATCTGGAGTGTGTCTGGTTGTAGAACATGAAGATAGTGCTTTAGAGAAAGGGTGGCCAGACCTGAGCATGGCTTCCTTCCCTGCCCCTCGCTAGCAAAGCAACCTTGGGCCAGTCACTAAACCTCCCTCTGGCCCCCAGTTTACTCCTTTAAACTGTGGCAAGTTAACAAGACAATTCTGTTACAGAAAGCATCTGGTGTCCTGTCTGAAACACAGCACCCCCAAATATCACTTTTTCACTCTTTCCCGAAATCTTTGGTGGAGTGAAATGTCAGTTGTCTGTATCATGCTGTCTAATGTGGGAATCACCAGCTCCAAGGAGCTATATATATATTTAAATTAATTAAATTAAATAAAAAATTCTGTTCTTCAACTGCATTGACCACATTTTAAGCACTCACTGGGTAGCCACACGTGGCTAGTGGCTACCACATTGGACTGTGCAGACCTAGAACATTCGCTCTGGAAAGTTCTGTTGGATAGCGCTAGTTAACCCCTTCACTTGGATTTCGAGGCTTCCAAACACATCCCTGTCAGTCTCCACCTCAACTAGGTCGTGTGAAATCTTTCCTTGGTGACAGGATAAATGCAAGCACTCTGTTTCCTATCACACCTCTTTTAGAAAGACCCTTGCCTCTGCCTCTGCATTGCAAAGAAGTCAGGCTAGAAATGCTCTCTCCACATCCTCACAGATTCGGAGAACTTCCCAGACCTGCATTCTAGGGCCCTGGGAACCGCTTGCAGTTGAGGCTGGTGGGGTGTAGGCATGATGCTGAAAGCTCCAAGCCCTGGGTCTTATTCCCAAAGCAAAATACCATCTGTGGAGACTTGCTGCAGCCAGCATGAGTCTTGGGGAACATGGGCCCAGGGTTTAGGATGCTGCCAATTCCCAAAGAGCCCCAAGCACCTAAAGGGAGAGATCAGGAAGCCCGATATTCTAGGAAAGCAGCTCACTCCACCCAGCGGGGCCTCTGTTCTTTCCCCCAGGGGTTTCAGGACAAACATCACAGGCCTGGGACACAGCATGGAAAATATGTAGGTTTACGGGGCTTGCTTAACAAAAGCAGAGTACGCAAGACACAGAGCCAAAGAAGCAGGTGAGCTGCATTTTCTTACTAGCGTTCCTAACTCCAAGGCTGGAAGATAACAATAGTCTTGGTCACACTGGAGCTGGGTTAATCAGCTTTCAATGACCAAGGACTGATTATTCATATTCTTCTCTCAATCCTACCTACCTTCACCTCTGCCAGAGAGAAGAATAAAAAAGGACTTTCAGACTCCCATTTGCTGAACTTGC
Source organism: Glossophaga mutica (assembly GCA_039655065.1). Classification (NCBI taxonomy): domain Eukaryota; kingdom Metazoa; phylum Chordata; class Mammalia; order Chiroptera; family Phyllostomidae; genus Glossophaga; species Glossophaga mutica. The sequence goes on from CM077304.1 coordinate 198,955,791, forward strand.
TAATAGCTCCAATAAAAGTCTGGGTCAAGGAGGCTGAAAGTAATAGCTAAGATTTTATTGAATGGCCCAGCAGATTTTAGTCCTTACCATCACTTCTGAAAAGAAATCCACAGCTGATTACATCCTTTTCAAGATTACACCTCACATTTTAAAGTTAATAGCAATACTAATAGTCACAGTCACATACCTAGCCATTGCCATGGGCCAGGCACTGTCCGAAGTACTTCACATATGCAGAGACACTAGCGCACCTGAACCTCACCGACAACTGTTTGAGGAAGTACTCCAAAGGTGTGCACGTGTGTACGGTGTGTGTGGTGTGTGTGTGTGTGTGTGTGTGTGACCCACCTCTGCTCACTCTGGTGCAGCTGCTCTTCAAGCTGGGCAGTCTGCCTCTAAATCCACGCTTTGGTCCGCCACGCTACCTGCGAGTGATAAAAACAAAAGAACCACAAACTTTCTGTCAGAGCGAGCCCCTCCCAGCCGCAGCTCCCTCCCAGAGATGACCACTTCCCAAGCCCCCATGGGGGTGAGGTTAGGGGCAGGGGTACAGAGGAGAAAATGCAAAGCACTCAGGCCTTTGCAAGATAATCCCGGGGTGGGGCGTTGTCATCTCCCCCATCCTACTCTGAGCCACGGCCCAGGCTCCAGGCTCTATCTAAAGCACAGGTGGCAAACACAAGGCCCACGGGCTGAATCCAGCCCTCCACCTGGTTTTATCCCGCGGCCTGGCACCTTGTTTCTACCTGGCGGCAGTGCAGAGCTCCTGTGAGGCTGATGTGCCCCTAGTGAAAATGAGTTTGGCACCCTGATCTAAGGGATTCCTTCTCCTGCTGCAGGGCTGATTTTTCCCTTCTGCTCCCCTTGACTCTGCTCTTTTCAGAGAAGAGCCTGAGAAAGTAGGGAGTCACTTCTCATTGGAGACTCATGGCTGGCACAGCCCCTGTGTCTGGTGAGGTTCTACAGCCATGGCTGGGGGTTGTTTGGAGACGGGGGCCTTTCACCAGCTGGTTCAGTCCTAAGTTGGTGGAATCTGTCCATATGGTCTTTTCAAAGTAGAGGCAGCTGAGGTATCCCTAGTACTGGCAAAGGCAGACCCCACATGGGGCAGCCTTGTATCTTTTGGGTCCTCAGCAATCCATTAGGGATTTTTCAACTGGAGCAACAAAATCATGTGTAAGTTGGTTTGTGGGGGGCCTCCGCCCACAGAGCCCCATTCCTCCGTCATGGATGAAAATAAAACTACCAAGACATGATCTGCTTGGGGAGGAGAGGTGGCCAAACTCTCAGAGGAGAAGGACCCAGAGCCCCTTCCTCAATGGGCTTTTATTGGGTTCCAATACACCAGAATACAGGTATGTCAGGCGGCAAGGATCAAACAATGGTTAACATTTCAAAGAAATCTGAGGGCTTAATTTGAGTCAGTGTCTGTCAGGAAAGGGGGTTGCAAAACCTTGGGGACATACTCATTTCCTCCTTGGACCCTTATCATTTAAATGGGAGCACTCTTAGCAGAGCAGGTTTCACAGGACTTTACGAATTCTTTCTTATGCCCGATCACCCGGGGAACCGCTCTGGCCGGCACAGGGCTGTACCGCTTGCCCTCATAGTTTCAGGCCTAAGCTGATTAGAGCCAGGAAGCATCTCCCAGATGGAAATGGGGATTTAGGCTATGTCAGAATAGCCAGGGGGTGAGGGTCCATCATATCCTCTTTGCTGCATTCCCCCCGCCACCCCCAGTCCTTCCATGAGGCCTCCCAAGTGATTGTGTCTGGCTTAGGTTGCCCCTCCCATGAGGAGTCTTACCCGTCATTGACTGTGAACCAAGCACTGGGGCCAGAGATGGATGAGTCAGAAGCAGCACTCCGGCCAGAGAGAGAAGCTTTGTCTCCTTAATGGCTCATGTCCTCTTGACAGAACAGACCCAGATGAAGTGGGTCCCTTGGGCTCTTACTCAGCCCACCATGGGGTGAGGGTTACAACTCCAGAAACCAGGCTGAACGGTCCACAACATTCATTTAAAGAAGAAACTTGGCCTATCAATTCTCATAATGGAAAAGTGTAGCTAGAGTAAGCTTCGGGTAGGTCACGAGCCAGCAGGTGAGTAATATCTTCAAGGATCTGGTGTCTGTCCGTGCCTGATCTCTGCTTCGTCCTGAGGGCTGCGAGGGGCACCAGCAACTTCAAAGGCATGACCATGGAACCTCGCCTGTTGGTGGTACAGTTCCAGGCCACTAAGTTACATGGGGCCTGCGGCTCCTTGCACCTGCTCCGGAGTCCTCACCCGCACTCACCGCAAACCAGGAGAGCTGGAGATGGCCGTGACAGCACTGTCACCATGCCCTTCTTTGTCGGCACATCACAACCCAGTCCCCTTGGGCCTCTGACAAGGGTACTTCAGCAATCCTCTGTGTTCAGCCATCTCCAGGGAAGACACATCCCAGTCCCTCCTGCCTTGAAGGAGGGGAATGAATAGTTAACACCCTTCAAAACCTTCCCACCCAGCTCTCTGGGCCTCTTATTACTCAACAGGTAGGAAGGGGCAGGTGTGGATGCTGAGGTTGCTGAATGCCTCTAGTTAGCACACTGAACAGTTGTGAATGCCTGCAATCTGTTCAGTCAGAACTCAGTTCTCGAGGCTTATGACTTTGCCCCTATTAAAACAATAATACTTGTAAGAAGAGCACTGCAGTGAGCCATGGCAGGCATGGACAACAGAGTATGAATTAGCACATCAACACCTTTCCTGGGCTTTTAATGTGGGGAAACATAACTGGGCCTTAGTGTGGAAAGATAAGGCTCAGAGGGAGGAAGACTAGCCTGAACTATGTGCTAAATGAGCCTGAGGACAGGCTAGCCCCGGCCATGCTAAATGATAAAATTGTCAAGTCCCTTAGAAGTGGTGGATCTTCCTACCCAGAAAAGAATGGATATTGAGTGCATTCATACACAGCATTTGATTTTTTTAGTTATTTAGAATGGGTAACATGCATGACAAAGAAAATACCTGCCATGAAAGAGTATGTGGTGAAAAGTAGTTGTTAATTTCTTACAAATGTTTCCAGAGACACCTTTGCGTATTTCCAAAGGTATATATATGTATGCTTATGTGTATGTGTTTCTCTTCAGATAATCAGTAGCACACAATTTGCACTATGCTACACTTGCTGACCATTAACAACTTATATCTCAGTGATGGTTCAGTGTCCACCAGCCTGGATCTCACTACTTCTTAATGGCTGCATAATATTCCACTGGTTGGAAGTGTGACAGGATAGTAAGAAGCTAGAAAAATTGCTGGGCAGATGGAATGGGGAAACAGAGGCCAGAAAATTAAGTGAGGCCAAGCCATTTGAGCAACTTACAGCCAGCTGGTAAATCGCAATGCCTTATCTCTGCTAACCAAGGACACTTGAGAGCAAATGGTTTACACCTCTTCCTCCCTAACCAGAGCAGACATAGCTTAAGTCTCCCTGGTTCGAGAACTTCCTTTGATACTTCTTGCAGTTGTGAGACACCACAGGTGTCTGAAGAAGGGAGGAGGAGGGCGCACCTAGAAGCTGGCTACAAGCATAAGACCCCTAAAAAGCACAAGATAAACAATTACCTTTTATTGAGCTTATTTACAGGGCTTAAAGAAGGAGAAAAACAAAACCAGGGTGCACCTGCGGGTGGGGTGGGCCTAATGACCACATGTCACACCCTGTAGCCATAGAAACGCACGCCAAAATGGAAGCGCCTACTCCCAGTAAAAAGCCTGCGTACTCACACACAGGTGTGACTCTCTGGTTCTGATTCCTAGAGTTTCCACCCTCTGCAGAGCTGAAGTAAATCTTACTTTCATGATTGGCATCCCCTAACTAAAGTATTTTATTTCAGGAGACAAGAACCCAACTTGGTTCTGGGTTTGGTACAAAACGAGTCTGAAGTATCATAATTGTTCAACCATGGAACTTAGATTTTTTCCCCAGGCTTTTGAGTTTCATTCTTTTCTCCAAATTATGTATTGGTGCCTATGGTGTGCCAAGCACTGTTCTAGGAATGAAGAACAGAAAATGAGATATTGATATTTGGGAATTGTGCAAACCCCATGCAGAGACAGACATTCTCACCCACTACTTTGTGTACATGTGTGACTTTATTGTTACTATACACTCCCCAGGTAGCATTGCTGGGTCAGAACCTATGTGCATTGCTAATTTTGATGGACATGCAAGTAGCCCAAGAAAAAGGCTGTGTCAATTTATTCTCTCACCCTCTGTACTAAACATCTTTTCATATGATTAAAAGTCACTATAGTTTTTTATATCATTGTGTTTCTTAAACACAAACCAAGTTCTCTGTACAGAAATGACGATGACCTGCGCAGTGACTGAGGAACTAGGAAACATGGCACATGGGACACACTTGGTGGGGACACGTCTACCTCCGCACAAGGCTGGGGGCCAGCCCGGCTCAACAGAACCTTCCTCCCTGCAGCAGGGAGGAGGCTTCAGCCACCCAACCCCAAGGAGGAGAGACCAGGGCTGGTGGTGGTACATATGGCCCCAGAGGCGGGGCCCTTTGGACAGAGGGCTATGCAGTTAGTATCACCCATGCACATGGCATTTAGCAAGGTGGAACAATCCACACACACAAATGCTGTGTATGAACTGAGAAAAAAATAGTAATGATACCATGACAGGCCAAGGCCCAAAATTTACCTAGTATTTGAACAGCTTTTGCAAATCAATTAGAAGTGCAAACACCCCAAAGATCAGTGGACAAAGGTCATGAACAGACAATTCTCAGCAAAGGAAATCCTCTCCTATATCCCAGAAAATCTGCTTATAAAATGAATGCTACGATTTAAATATTTTAAAAATAGAACATAGCTGTTCCAGGCTCAGTTGATTTGGGTGCTCAACAATGTCGTCAAGAACCTAGACTCCTCCCCTCTCTCTGCTCGGCCGTTCTTCAGGTGGGCTTCATCTCTGGCTGCTAGCAGGATGAGAGTGTTCCTCCAGGTGGCACATCCAGATGCGACAAGGCCTGTGGGGTCCCACATGATCTCCCCATCCCCCATGACCCCCAACTTCTCATCCTGATACCCTTGTACTCTCCCTCCAGCTGCACTTGCTTGCTCTTCTTCAAACAGGCTCGCTGGACTCCTGCCCCAGGGTGTCTGCACCTGCTGTCCCTCCTGCCCTTGGGGCTCTTCCACACACGCCCAGCTGCTGCCCATCTCCTTCCGGTCCTTACTCAAACAGCACTTTGCCAGTGAGGCCTGCCTTGGCCACATTATTTAAAATCATAACTACCTCCCAACCCCCCACCCCTCTATGGGCTTGAATTTTCTCCGCTGCATATAACTGCATCCAAATGCAACACGGGACATTTCCCTGCTTGTTTCCTTGTCTAGGCCTCCCCTGTCCAGAACGTGTACTCCAAGATTGTCTCCCTCGTTGTGCCTAGCAGAGTAGGTGTCCTATAAACATCTGCAGAAGCAAGGAAGGACAGACAGGAGATGGTCAGCATCCACAGGAAGAAGTAGGGGAGGAAAGACATTTTCAGAGATGGTAGCCCCCTCCCCATTCATGCATGGCCGCCCAGCCTTCCCCCAACATCTCATCCAGAATCATGCATGCTGGGTCTGAAGGAGTCCCTGGCAAAGAGAAGGAACTTCCTTAAGCTCCTCAGTGGGGCGGAGGAGTCAGCGGATATTGGGGAGGGGTGGACCTCTTAACAAAATGAAGAGAGATGGAAAAATAGATGCTGGGAACGCCCAGCAGTATCAGTTCTGCCCTCTACCCCCAGGTCCTCCTGGACTTACTCTGTTGTTCGTCGATTAAAAACAGTAGCCATTTCATCCCTTCACTGCCACGTGTCTAAAAAGAGTTGTCAACATTCCCTCACAGCCTCCAGTGTCCTAAAGCCCCATCTGCGCCTCACGCCTCTGAAATCCGGCTTCCACCGCCAGCCTTTAAATGTGCTTTTCACCAAGGTTATCAATGACCTACTTGTTCCCAAGTCCAGTGGGGCCTCTTGGTCCTCATCTGACTCTGCCCCGCTGACAACTTCATCCTCCTCTCCAGTCCCAGCTCTCCAGCGACCTGTCCCACTTCCACGGTCATCGTGCTACACTGACCCCCCTCAACGCTGCAATTTCATCCTCTGGGAAATCACAGCGCCAGGCCTTCAAGAACTGACGCTGAAACCCGAACCTTCGAAATTGCAGCGCCCGCAGGGCAGAAAAGCTAGGTCCACCAGCTGGGCTGCGGGGCGCCGGGTGGGCTGCGCCCTCTCGGGGGAGGAGTCTCCACTGTCCCCTTCGTGCCTCTGCCCTCGCGCCCGGGGTCTGACACCTCGGCCCCGCGCAGCCTAGGCGCCGCCGCGTCCGAGCTCCGAGCCCGGGCAGCGGTTGCCCAGGCGGAGCGGGGCGGGGCATCCATGGGAATTCCCGAGAGGGCGCTGCAGATCTGGGACGGGGTTCCCAGCAGCAGGCCACCCCGGGGGGCAGAGGGGCGGGGCCCGCTACGGCCTTATTTCTTTGAGCGCCCGCATCGCCAGCTCCAAGCCCGGGCCAGTCTAGCGCCGCGCCAGACCGCCCGTGTCAATGCAGTCCTGCCAGCAACCGCTGTGTGCGCCTGGGCCCCGGGGCCCGCGCCCGGTCGCCCCGCTGCTCCCGTTGCTGCTGTTGCTCGCCCTCCAGGGGGCGGGGGCTGCGCCGGCCCCGCCCGGGGTGTTCCAGGGCAACAGGTGGTTCCTGAGCCAGACCTTGAATCAGGCTGCGCCTGCGGCGGTGCACTTCCTCAACTTCCGCGTGGGTTCCCCCAGCGCCCTGCGAGTGCTGTCTCACGTGCCCTGGAGCCTAGCGTGGGTGAGTGCGGGAGTGACATCGCGGGCGCAAGCGGGGACCCCGCCGTGCACCTTGTGGGCGGTGACACCTGCCTGCGCGTGCCTGTCCGCCCAGCCAGTCTGCCACCCAGACTGGGGTGGTGCCTCATGCTCCTGAAGTATCCAGGGCATGCAAGGCGCACGCCGGTGTTCAGAGTTCACGGAAAACTGGCTGATTCTTTACGGCATTTGCGTGGCTAAAAATTTTTCACAGGGCACCTCCCATACCTGGGAAAGAAATGTATGAGGAAACTGAGGAATGGGGCCAAAAGGGAAGGCTTGATTTTGCCTGGGGGTACCCAGAGGTAGTTGCTATTGGGGGGCACGACCGGCCAGTGACCCCAGCAGAAGCCCTGGGAGGGATTTACAAACTCTAAGCCAATTCTCACGCTGGGCCGCCGTGGACTTCGATTGCTGCCTGTGCTGCCTGCCGGTGCAATGGTTTCGGGATGTGGTTGGAATTTACACATCTGCCTGGGTACAGGAACCTTGGTCATCCTAGCATTTTCTAAGTGAACAGACTGAAGGGGAACGTTCCAGGTGGTCATTTGGTTACTGACTGCAAGGCACTGACTGTCGGTTCCACGTGGTGTCTGTAGAACTACATTGCTCTCTTCATCAAACAGAAGATTACAGAGGTTTCAGAACGACACTAAGTCTGCCCCCAAAGTAACCATTCTCTTTCCACTGATTCCCAAATATTCCAGAGAGCCTGCAGACTCAGCCTCCAAGAATCTGGAATTGAGTCTAGCATGTAAGTAGGCAGAGTTTGAAAGAAGGCCAGTAGGAGTTTAGTGGAAAGTTGTTCTCTACCTGGTGTCAGACGTAGCCCTGGGGTGGGCCATTTGGAGGCTCTGACTGGGTCCCTCAAAGACTTAAATCTGCAGCCAGGTGGCTAAATTTACTGAAGGATGAAATCAAAGTGTTCCTAGGAAAAGGCAACCTATTCGTGTCACCTGTTTTTACAGACCTTGCTGTCTCAGAGAGAAAAGAAGTTCAGAAAAGTGAATAAACAGAGTTTTAGAACTTAACTACCCATGTAGGAGCAAGCAGCCCCGCCCCAGAGGCCCAAGAGGGAGCTCCCTAGGCTCTGCGACCCAAGCCCAGTCCGGATGTCGAAGGCACACTGCTTTTCAAATTCCAGGACTTTTTCCTCCCTTCTAAAACGATAAAAAACAAAAACAAACAAACAAAAAAAAACAAATAAAATGCTTGGCATTTTTATGCAGTTAGTCACCCCCTTGGGGCGGGGGAAACCTTGGCATCTTTCACAAAATAAATTTGCTCTCAAAACCTGAGTGAGTTAAAAAAAACTCCCTTTCCAAAAAGAGCTCGGTTACTGGGCTTGTTTGTTTTTTAATTATTGAGCAATTCTTTTCCATTTAATCTTTAGTCTATTTTTTTCCCATTATCATTTAGTCTCCTTTTACCCCCTGGTCCCCAGCAATCACCACACTGTTATCCATGTCCAGGACTCCTTTTTCCTTTTTGCTCAATCCCTCCACCTTCTAACTTCCCCCGCAAACCCCACTAGCTGTCATCCTGCTCTCCATCTCTGAGTCTGTCCCTATTTTCCTTGTTAGTTCAGTTTGCTCACTGGATTCCACATAGGAGTGAAACAATATGGAATTTATGTTTCTCCAACGGGCTTCTTTCACTTAGCATAATATTCTCCAGGTCCATCCATGCTGTTGCAAAGGGTGAAATTTTCTTCATTTCCATGGCCAAGTAGTACCGCTTTGTGTAAATGTTCTGTCATTACTTCTTTTCATCTGTAATAGTAGATGCTTCTGCCAAAGCGAGGGGACAGGGTGGAGGAAATTGGTCAATAAATTAGAAGCCACAGGGAATTAAATATGTTTGCACTTTTACTAAAAAAAAGTATTAAAAATGAATTAGAGGCAGGTGTGCATGACTGGGGGGGGGGAGGAGTTAAGTAGATGAATCCAGGGCATTGACCCTAAGAAAGGATAACTTCCACGGTTATCTGATTTATCTTTGCATTTCCTCCAAAAATAGTTATCCTTTGAAACCAAGGAGCCAAAGAAGAGAGCTTAGTAACCTTCAGGGCCAAGAATCTCTAGAGGCTAAAGCAGTTTCAGTTTCTCCCAGGAATTCAGTGACATTATTTTCCTCCATTTTTCTGCCTCCTCCAAATATCATCACTAAAGAAGCGCCCACCTCCAGGGGTGATCAAGGCAGCCTGGGGTGGGTGTACCGGAAACTCATCACCAACTTGTGACAATGGCATGCCAGGATCCTCAGGGGTTGCAGAAGCAGAGGAGGAAATGGTGGGGGAGAGGGTGCATGCTGACTCTTATCAGGAACTGCCGTGGACTGTCTTTCCAGAACACAGAGGACCAGCAAGGGGTTGTTGTAGGGCATCCGTAGTCTAGTCCCTCACTTTGCCTCCAATAAACCATACAACCCACAGAAGGTCATGTAAGTCTTTTCGGGATATTTTCTCATTTGGAATAGAAATAATTCATGCCCTGCCAACCATGCCAGTTATTCTTAAGAGTCATCTAAGGTGAGAAAAGTACCAATTGTAAAGTATAAAAATGTTAGTTACCATTATTCTGACGGGCAGTCCATTCATCCATTAGTTATTTCTTGATCACTTCCTATGTGCCAGGCACTGGGCTAGAGACTGTGGCCCTAATTCAGATTGGGGTGGGATCATCAGGAAAGCGTCTGAGATTCGTTCGGCTTAGCCATCCTTCAGCTGCTTCAATGAGGAGTAGAGACACCACCCACATGAGGATTTCAACATAGTGACCTAGGAATTTCTGCCCCAATCACTACAAGAGCAGTTGTAGCATTGGTAAGTGAAAAATGGTAGATCCTCGAAACACAGGTTTGCATTCTTGATCTGATCAGTGTATTTTCAAACTGAGTGCCCAGTTGCGGTACAATGTCTGTTGTGCATCCAGGTCTGACCCCACGGTGAGCAGGTGGCTGGGCTGGTGAAGGAAGTATAACTGGTATGGATCCCTCTCCATCCTCGGGGTCAGCACACCCCTTTGGAAGCTGAGAGGCTGGGACCAAAGTGGAGTTTCAAACTAACGGCCCACTAGTGGGTTAGGAAATCAATTTAGTAGGTGGAAGTTGTTTTGTGGGTTTTTGTTTGTTTTCATTGAGATGGTTTGGAATACAAACTATTAGGGTGCATTGCAGAAGTAAGGGTAAGTAGTGTCTCACGGCGTTTCAAATACTTGTGTGTGTGAACTAGGTCGTTATGAAGAATGCAGTTCTGCTGTGGGTTTCAGCTAAACAAAATGGAAAGTCAGTGAACCAAATGATTTTTAAGATCTCTCCCAGCTCCGAAATTCCTTGATTCTAACTGATTTCTTAATTCTGCAAGAATCCATTATACAATAGAGACACTGTTGCCTTCTAGTGGTGAAATGTAATAATTAATGGCTGTGGTGCAATTAAGTGTCGAGAAGGAATCGGGACTAACTGGTGGACGAGCTAGCAAGCATTCTGTTTTGTTTTGTTTTGTTTTGTTTACTAAATGTAGGGCAAAGTCATAGACCCTGGATTCTGTTTTCTCACTGCCCCTGCCTGATGCCATCTCCTTCCTGGCCATACCCTGATCTTCCATGCCCAAGGAAGCTGCTACTTTTCTGATACCACATGGCACAGCCTCAGGATCAATGGTGGGCAATTTTGAGTGGCGTTGAGAGTTCTTATGCTACCCAGAGTATCCTGGGTCAGCCCCACTCCCCACTACTCAAGGCTGCCTCTCACACTTAGACAGGTCTCCTCTGGCTACTTAGCAGGTCCTGGGACCACTGGCCCCTGCCTTCAGCAGCTGGGGAGAGGCCAGCCCTTTCCTGACATGCAGAGAGACTGGCTGAGATCTCTGTGTGCACACACTTCATTATGTCAACCCACTCAGGGATCAGCCAGTGTATGGAGATGGGGCACTTAAGGAGAATGGATGCCCAGCCTGGACTGGACCAGTAGTTAGACACATAATTGAAACAGCTGACCAAAGTGTGGTGGAAAGTTGTGCTTCCTAATTGCTTCAATCTAAGTTAAACTCAATGTACGTGTCATCGTATCACCTATTTTTTGTTACAGGGCTAAGGCTATCTAACTGGCAGTCCTTGCAGCCTTTTTAGCAAGAAGACACAACCATTAGGGTCTGTAATTTGTGTTTCAGTTTACTTACAGTGGAGGGAGCACCCACCAAGAATACAGTGCATAATCCTCTACTTTTCCTTTTCCTTCTTCTTTCTTGCCCAATCTTTTTTTTTATTATTGATTTTAGAGAGACGGAGGAAGGGAGGGGGTGAGGGAGGGAGAGAGAGAGAAAGAGAAACATCAATTTGTTGTTCCACTTATTTATGCATTCATTGGTTGCTTCTTACATGTGCCCTGACTGGGGATCAAACCCACAACCTTGGCATATGGAGACGACACGCTAACCAATTGAGCTACCTGGGGCCAGGTTCTTTTTGTCCCATCTTGACTCACCCACACTGGATTCAACAGTAAGAGTTTTAGAGGCTTAATGTTATTAATTCCTTCTACAGCATAATTTCACTTGGATTTCATGGACATGACATCTTTTTTGCTGCTTGCTCTTCACCAGTTTATATAACGTTTAATTATGCAATTAGGTAATAAGTACACCTGGTTTAAACGAGTTTGGGAGCAAAACAAATGACTGTCATCAAGAATCAGGCCTCCCCGGTGCAGGCGGGCTGGGCTCCCGTCTGGATCCCTGTGGGCGCCTGCCCTTGTGGCTGGCAGCAGGCTGGAGCCTGTCCTGAGCCACAAGACAGTTAGGTGACCACCTACCCTGCTAAGAAAAACCTTCCTTCACCACCTTTCACTCTATAAAGCACTCTAATACCACATAATTCATCTAATTGCTGCCCTTCTTGAAGTCTTCTCTCCATTAATGTCGATAATTCAAGAGATGGTTGTTCACAAGAATAGGAAGGCAATACATTAAGCCAAAGCTGGAGAATGGAAGAGGCCGCAGTGAATATGGAGGGGGAAGGTCAGTAATAAAATGCTAAAGTGCAATAATCTTTACTTTCATGCGAGGAAGGCTCCTAAGTGCTTTTACAGACCCGATGAAAGAACGGGAGTGGGGGTGGGGGTTGCAAGGTGAATTTGGGCTCTTCCTTGCCCTCACTGCCCTGGAGGTGAAACCTAAATATGCGGAAAGCACAGAACAGAGAGGCTCTGGCCCTCCTTTCTCCCGGGCCCTGCTCCTGCTGACATGGTGCAGGTGCACCCGCAGCCTCTGCCACAGCATCCACCTGGACGGCAGGCTCCAATTGCAGAGTCTGGGGCCAGCACGGGATGAGAAAGAGGCCACCTGGCCCTGGGGGGTAAATGTGGGGCTTGGCCTCCTTGGCACTTTGCCCTGGTCATCCAATCAACTGCCCCTGGACGAGCTAGCAAGTAGGAATGCCTTCAACCAGCTTGTAATAAATTGTGTTTGAATCACAAACATTTTTACCAGCCTGCAACGTTTCCCACTCGTCTTGCCACATGTGGTGTCATAGCCAAGGGTGTGTGTGATCACAGAGCATTAGGCAGTGGCCCCAAATAAAGACCACCGGTGGTAGGTTGTAAGTTTCAGCACCAGGAGGTGGCTTGGCTGTACACCCTTCCTAGAAGTACCTAGGTTGTTCTGCTGAAGAGCAAATGTAAATACACAGCCCTAAATGACTGCTATTAACAAGACATGGAATGCTACACACAAACACACACACACACACACACACACACACACACACACTCCCAAATCCAACCTGACTTTCGATCTCAACACATTGGCATTCGCTCTACAGATTCATGCAGCTGTGGTGTTCATTTGCCTTTGTGATGGTGCCTGGGTTGACCAGGTTTTGCGGAGCTGGTCCCACAGTGGTTGGGGACAGTGGCCGTAGCAGATCTCCACTCCGGCTTCCTTACGGTTGTTCAGGGTGTCTCCAGTCAGTAAAGTCAAGTGATGAAAGGGGACCTTGTACCATCGCTGTGTGCAAGATGTATACTCCCATGGTGCCCCAGGGGATGTGCCCACACAGAACAGGACATTTAGGATCACAAGTAATTTTGAATCTGTGTTAGTTTCACTGCTGTAACAAATTACCACAAACTTGGTAGGTGAAGAAAAAAATCCTATGTGTTTCTTCTCTCAGTTCTGGTCAGAATTCCACGATGTGTTTCCCTGTGCTAAGTCAAGGTCCTGGAAGGAAAGCATTCCTTCTGGAGACTCCAGTGCAGTCTTGCCTTTTCCAGCCCCTAAAGGCCACCTGCACACCTGGCTCCTACTCCGTCCCCATCTCCAAGCCAGCTCAAGCCTCCCTCGAATGTAATACTTCTGTTTCCTTCCCGTAAGGACCCTTGTGCATGCGTTGGGGATGATCCAGGACACTCTGCCCATCTCAAGATCCTTAACTTAATCTCACTGGCCAAGTCCCCTGTGCCATGTAAAGTGACATTCACAGGTCCCAGGGACTAGGACAAGGGCACCTTTGGGGGTGATCACTCAACCCACCGCACCCAGCTCTTGGTGGCTGTGAGCTCATGCAAGATCATGCTGGACAAGCGACTATACTCAATGATTGGCAGCTCTTGTCCCTCCTCTCGCCTGGCTGATCTCTGCAGCCCGGGCGATCTCCTTACCTCTGCAGGTGCCTGCCCTCCACACCCCACCAGGCGCTGCTTTCTCCTTGGTCCTCAACAGCCAATTGATTTCTGCTCTGCATGTGTGTGTGTGTGTGTGTGTGTGTGTGTGTGTGTGTGTTCGCGCATGCCTGCTTCTCCAGTGCGGAAGGCAGAACATCTCTTCATCTGTTCATCTCTTCTACTGCACTAGCCTAGGGTCCTGCAAGAGACAAATACTAAATATTTTTAAATGAAAACAAAGGTAGCTGGAAGGGTACTGGGACCACTGGGCACCTGGAATAGGAGACCAGGCCAGGCCCTGACCATTCCCAGGCCTTCTAGAGGCAGGTGGGAGACAACTCCTCAAATCCCTCTTACAACCAGCCTTTTCTAATGAGCCCCACCCTGAGCTAGAGGAACAGCTGAAGAGAACACTGCCTCGGGCCATCTCCACTCTGGCTCCTTTCAAGGGGTCAAGGATGGGTACCTGCCATCAGTTGGCTAAACAGTGATTAACACACTGTGTACCCCTTTTTTCTCTCTCCTCTACTACCTAACCAGCTAAGGCAAATTGTCCATGTGCAGAGATTTCCTTGGACCCCACAGGATGGGGCCTGATCTGAAAGTCATGGACTTGTGTTGCATAAACTCTCTTTGCTCCATCTGGTGCTGCCCAAGAGAAGGAAAATGCAGTAAGATAATTCTGGTACATAATGTAATACGCTGATGCTCTCTCTGCCTGGCACCTAAGAACAGCACAGCCTTTTTTAATCCACAAATGAGCTGTTTACTTGTCTCCAACTAAGCATGACTCATAAAACTAACCTTATAAAATGAAGTTCACTTTTCCTGGAATGGCATGACATTTATGTTTTCTTATCAACTGCGGAGGCTGGAGGGGACATTTAGAAGCTGAGTCTGTCAGGCCTGTGAAGCCCAGTGCACAAGGGGAAACAAATCAGCATCACCCAGGAGCACTTGACACCTGGAGCGGTGCCCCCCTCCGAGCCCCCAACCTGAGACCCTGAAGCTTGACGTCCTCACCACCAGCTCTAAGGCAACGTGGTGGGACAGGCCTAGCAACCAAGGGCAGAAGAACAGGGCAGCATTTCCCCACAGCACAGCACTTTCTTTCTGCAGAGTAGCTTCTAGCAGAAGTGTGTCTCTGGGGACTCCAGGAGACATGGCTTTGCTGTGACAGCCAAGCTTCTCTGGGGCACCACCCTGAGTCTCAAAGAGGTGTTACGTTTCCAAAAGGTGCTTTTGGAATAAGTAACACCTATCCTCCATCCCTCATCAAGTCCCTCAGGTTTATTTCCAGTAGTTCAATGACTTTACCTAAACAGACAAACAAACATTGTATCGTATCTACTATAATGGTAGTCCAGACAGGTGTTGGAGAAAAAAATCTTTGATCCATGAAAACAAAGCTTTGTGTTTTACAGTAAACAGCTTTGTACTGAGAATAAGACATGACTTTGTGGAGTTGCTACTGGAATGTGCAGTGCTAATTTACTGGTGCACATGGGAACATCTGCATATGGCAAGGGAATGTGATAGGAAGTGAGGAGTGACTTTCTTCACAAACTGGTTTAGCCCAGACTGCCTTCTTCAACGTCTCTGCTTGAAAAGAGCACATCCTACATCACCACGAAGTTTCTCAGCTGCACCCCCAGAGGCAGAGGGCAGACCTGCCTCCTAAGTTTCTAAGGCACCGAGACCTGATTTACCAGAGACTCCAGGTCACCAAACTTGGCGATAATGTTCCTCCACTTAATTTAGGCCTCACGATACCGTCAGGCGTTGGGAGAGAACCAATTATCCTCATTCAGCTGTGTTCTAGTGACTGTCTGGAGCCACGTGTCACCTCCGCCCCACCCTCAGAACTTCAGTGGCTTCACTCAGCATCCAGAGAGAATTCTTCCAAGTATAGTTCTTGGACCAGGGGCATCAGCATCCCCTGGAACTCGTTAAAATGCCCATTCCCAGGCTTAGCCTCAGATTTCCTGAATCGAAAGTCAGGGTGGGGCCCGGCGCCCTGTTCTAGCCCCCAGGAGGTTCTGTTGCAGTGCGTGTTTGAGACCCGCTGCTCTAGCACCGAGTCCCTGCGGCAGACCTCCTAGCCTGGCCCCCACCCGCCATCGGGACCTGAGCTCTGAGTCTGCCCCTCCACTGACTTGCTAATCCCCCACCTGGCTGCTCACCGCCTTGTGCTGAACGCCTCCTCCCTTTCTCTTCTGCTTGTCTCAGTCCTCATTTGCCCAGAGGTTTCCCCACCTGCACTGGCTCGAGTTCCCATTTATACCTCGCCTGAAAGACTGCATCCAGGGCCCCTCCCCAAGTCTCAGATCACCTTCATTCCGGTGCTGTTGTGGGTCGTGCCCTCCAAAAAGATGTGTTGAAGCCCTGCCCCCACACCTGTGAGGAAGACCTTACTGGGAAGTTGAGTCCTGGCAGGTGTGACCAAGGCCCGAGGACTAGCAAGGGCTCTACAACTTGTGTCCTCATAACAAGGCCATGTGGAGATAGAGAAGAATGCCATTTAAAGTCAGAGGCTGAGATGGGAGCAAGGCCGGTGCAGGCCAAGGACCGACGGCAGAGGCAGGGATTCCACCCAGTCTCAGAAGGTGCAGGGCCCTGAGGACACCTGGATTTTGGACTTAAGAGTCCCCCAAACTGAGAGAGAACCCATTTCTGTTGTAGTAAGGTACCTGGTGTACGGCACTTTGTTACGGCTGCCCTAGGAAACTCGTACACAACACACATGCCCTGCCCAGCTGTCTCCCTCTCAGTGGTTTGGCGTGTCCTTGTCTACAGGCACCATGGGGGTAAGCACAGTCCCCTCCTACCCTGTGCGCACACACGCACACCCTCTTAGAGAGAGGCTGCTGCTGTGTAAGGGAAGAGCGGCAGCCCTGGAGGGGCTTTCTTACTCACCAGATCTGTGACTCTGGGCAATCCTTCCACTTTGCGCAGTGCCTCAGTTTCTTCATCCTTAAAATGGGGATAGCAGCATCTTTACCTCCAAGGGCCTTAGTGAGTGATGCAACGAGTGATGCACGGGCACTGTGTGAGAACCACGTGAGGCATGGGAGAGAGCTAGCAGGATGCTTTACACACAAGCAGTGGATAAATGTTTGCTATTGATTTAAAAAGGATTTGAGGAGCATTTTTTCACCAAAGAAAGTACACACACACGCACAGTGTGATGAGTTCAGTCCTTCGAGGGCATTCCCTTATACACTGTTCTCAAACAGGACATCAGAAGTGGCCTGCCTCCTCCCCAACTCCCAGCTGACTGCAAGCAGAGCCCCAAACCAAAGTGCTGACCATTCTCCTAAGGAGCCCGCTATGAGGCGTGGTGTGCAGAAGGTGTGCATGGGGAGGGCTGGTGAGGGGCTGGCTTCTGCCCGTATTCATGGCCAGTGGCAGCAAAACACAAGACACCTAAAAAATAAATAAAACACACACAAAAAGACAGGTTAGAACCTAACCCACAGCATTAGAGGTCTCTGATCGTCAAGCATGCAGTTCTAGAATCTTGGCGATAGTACCTACGTCCTCTCTTCTACAGCCTGATCCCCAGCGCTGCTTCTCCCCGGGTTCAGTTACCCGTGGTCAACTGTGGTCCAAAAATATTAAATGGAAAATTCCAGACATAAACAATCATAAGCTTTAACCCGAGTGCTATTCTGAGTCACGTGATGACATCTCCGCCCGGAACAGGAACCATCCCTTGCAGCTGTAGACACCATGCGCGATCGCCGATCGTCACTTAGTAGCCCTCGCGGTTACCAGACATTTTAAGAGAGGAGGAGGAAGAGGCCACAGTCACATAACTTTTGTTACAGTGTGCTGTTATCTTTGTCCCATTTTATTATTAGTTACTGTTGCCAATCTCTCACCGTGCCTAATTTATAAGTTAAACTTCATCATAGGTATGCATGTATAGAAATAACACAATGTATGGAGGGTTCCAGGTATCCACGGGGGGCCTGGAAATGTCTCCCTTCAGAAAAGGGAGGATGGCTGTAATTAAAAAGAAATCCGTAGTAAAGAGCTACTAATTCATTCCTTCAAGTTATGTAGTCACAAGGTCATTTGCTTTGTTTGCTGACTTGCTCTTTATACAAAGAGCCCTTTTCTGGAAGATATTAGAACAATGTGCTGTGCCTCGGGCTGTGTTTTAAGAAAGGGGTGTGCAACTTCCTAATCTGGGTTGCAGATGCAGTTTTGGCAGCTGGGAGTGGAAGGAACTCGGGGCTGTGGCCTGCCGGTGCAGGAAGACCCCTCGCCTCAGGGAGGAGAGCGGCTGCCCCCTCTCCAGCACCAGGCTGGCTCTTGCAAAAATGTCTACTTAGCTTCTTGTTTTTTAATAATAGCCTTGCACCACATGGCTGCAGCAACCTGTGTACAAGGCCGAGGGAGGACCACCTGACCTTGAGCTTCCAGATCCGAAGCCACACAGAGTGAGCAGTTTACCGCACTCCTCAAATCTAATCAAACAGACAATGTGAAAAACAAAGACATGACTTTAAGATATGGGGTGGGGGCATCCATACCGAGTTACTGGGCACTTAATATGTTTGTAAGTGACCTTCCATCTTTTTAAAAACCTGTTGGTGTGCTTGCTGGTCCAGGTGCAATGCTGAGGGGGAGACTTTTTGGTTCGCGTCCCTGGAGGCTCCTCTCTGCTGTTCATGGATTTATTCTATTTTAGCCCTTTTTCCATCACTCCAGCCTCCCAGGGGCAGCCACTCGAAAATGTCTAATGTGTATTGTTCTGGCGGCAAGTGTTCCTGTAAAAGATGTGGTTGGTTTGTGTGCAAACTTCAATTTTGAAAATGTTCACCACCTGTTTGTAAATGCTATTGATGCCATGAATTTGGTCATTGCTGTTGTCACACACAGCATTTTGTCTGTCGGTGCTGCTGTGTGCATGGCCAGTGGGCACAGCACTCTCTGGCAGGCACCCCCCAGTTCCTGGGACCCCAGATTGCCTCGAGGAGCAACCTCCTATGAGTCCCTTGTGAGCCTCTGCATCCGTTTCTCTGGAGACTTACCCACAAGTGGGGTTGCTAGATCATAGAGCAGGTGGGGCAGACTCCCCAGCCCGCAGGAGCAGTCTTCCCCGACTGGCCAACGCCCAGCCCTATCCACTTTCGGACTTACTGCCAGTCCAATCATTGTGCAGCGAGGCCTCACTGCTTCCTGGGTTTGCAGTTCTCCAATGACCCGTAAGTCTGAGTGGGCCTTCGGACATCTGCTGGCTTGAACACATGGAGCAGGCTTAGAGCGGTCCCCACACAGGCCCCACAGGCTGGCTGGCTGGCTGTCGTTCTGTAGGTACAAGCATTGACTTAATAGCATTGTCTTAATACGAAACTTGTACTCTAGCGATCGTTTCTGATCCTGAAGTAAAAACCTGTTGTTCACCTTCTAGTCGGACTCCTATCGGTCCACCGCACACTTCCCTACATTTCCGATCCCCACCTTGTTCATCCACCCCGCCCACTGGCCTCCTGTGGCCTCTCCACTCACTCCAGACGCCTCCTCACTGCAGCACCAGTTCTCCTTGCTCCAGCCTTCTCCAGATCCTTCCTCCCTGCCCAGGGCTTCCTGTTCCTCTCAGGATGAAACTCTCACTGGAGCCCGCAGGGGCCGCACTCGCCCACCTATCCGCCTCTTCCAGATCCCGGCCCCCCTCTTTCTGGCCCCTCCGGGCTTCGGCTCCCTTGTTCGGTCCATGCGGAGTGATTTCCCAGCTCTGCACCCTCAAGCCCCCCAAATCAATTCCTTTTTCATCTTCAGGGTTCAGCTCATAAAAGTGCAGCTTAACTTCCCCATCTCTAGGCCGGATCAGTTCTCTTGTTACCCTTGCATAGCTCTGAAACCACGCGTAGCCAAATAATCAGTTCTACAGTGACCTATGGGAAGCCCTTCTCCCCACCTGACTGCCCAGAGGGAAGGCCTGTTTCTGTGTGTTCCCTGTACCCTGCACCCAGCACAGTGTTCCCAATAGGTAGCAGCTCATTATCTCAGAATAATTTCCACCCACAGCAGGATCCAGACACTTAGTCCCAGACGGAGGTCCACGGGGCGGTGGCTGCCGCCTATCTCGGGAGGCCCAGCTGAGCCGCCTCAGGGGAACTCATGACTCAGTGGGAGATAAAAGGGCCGAATCTTGATCAATGATAAAGGGCAGCTAAAAATACAAAAATCCATTTTGAACAAAATGTAGACGCTTTTAAGAGTGCCTAATTAAAACAAAACAAAATGTAGACGCTTTTAAGAGTGCCTAATTAAAACAAAGTAAGGAAATCAGACCAGCGAGGAAAACGGCACTTCCCAAGGCCCGGCTGCACCCTGACCCAGCTCACAGCTTTGCCGCCAGAGCTTTCCCCCCGGAGAACAGGCCCCTCGCTGGCCTCCACACATTTCCAAAGCACTGTCCAGACAAATAGTATCTTAAGCACTCTATTTAAAATAAGCACGATGATATCACCAATAAAAAAGGCTATTTTTGCGGTTGACCTGAGCAACATCCAGACCTGTAGAGAATCTGTGTAAGAGCCGACCCGAGCCAAGCGGATGACACACGCCAGGGAGCAAGGTCCCACTTGCTCTGGAGAAGAGCCGCTCCGTTTCTACGTTTGAAATTCAGGAGGGAAGTGAGAAAGGTCACCTGGAGGTGAGAAAAAACAAGGCGGGGATTGGATTGCAGGATACAGTTAACAAGACCACGTGCTCTCTTGGGGGTGGTCATTTCAAAGGTGTGTTAAGGTATACGCACAAAAACAATGACTGGACTTGCTTAAGGCTAAGATAAATCTTTTACTAAAAACTTCCATGCCTGGGGGGTGACTACCCGCTATGACTTGCCTGCAAGGAAATTACGATCAGGTCTTTTTTCATCCACATTGTGCGTCCTCACGTACCGTGAACAAGCATGTGGAATTTAATGTTGATGTGCCGGTTGGTGGTCCTCAGAGTTCTTGATATGCACACCTTCCCCTGGGGATGGCCTCAAATTCAATGGCTCCCACCACGTCTGGAACCAGAGAAGTCGGTGTTCCGGTGTTTGTGTTGCCTGTCACTACCAGAACCAATAAGTGGAGACAAGGATCGAATCTTTATGGGCGCTTTATTCACCTGCAAAACTGTCTTAACATCTCATCGCAAGCCAACCTTTTTATAAGGAGAAGAAAGGGTGGGTAAGGGGTTTGGAAAAACATTAATTAGATAGAAGGGTAGATAAGGGCTTTAGAAAAAAATGGTTCATTGGATGGACTGTAGTCGGGCAGCAATTTTTCTAGGACTTCTTTATCGCGGATCAACAATTCTTTATCTGCATCACAGATGTACCCTCCCTGGGACACTGTGGCTCAGATACCATCTCCATGGCTTGCAGACGCCCTGGCATGCAAAGGTCGAATTGCTAGTCACCCTCCTGGAGTCGTGCATTCCAGTTTCTGGAATAACTGCTTTCCACATGCATTCATCATTTAAGCCTATCAACTAAGGCTGACATCTTTAACTCCTGAGTTTGCCTATCACTTCTACTGAACCTGCTTCTATCCATTCAGCTGTCTCCTGGACAGCTCCGATGTCCCCCAGCACCAAAGATTGTACCTGCCAACTCTGCTTCCTCCTCCTCTTCTCATGAATGGCCTCACCACTGACCCTGTCACTCTCCACCTGGCAGACTGAGGGGAGTCCCTGACTCCTGCGTAAGAGGGCTGCACGCAGGGGTCCCACATGGATGTGAAGGGCAGACTCCTAAGTCCTACATGCAGTAGTTAGGAGGCTGCCCGGGCTGGTGCAGCTGGCGAAGCAAGGCACAGACCCTGCTGGCAAGTGAAATGGCTGCCCTCTGTGAGTTTAGTTGTCTGAGGGGCCCGGTGTGGCCGAGGGTGTCACGGGCAGCAGGCCCACAGTCCCGTGTGTTTCTCTCACTCGGGTAGGGGCAGTGAAGACACGGAACTTCAGGGAACAGAGACAGATGCCCGGAGACAGCCTCCTCCAGCCACTGTCTGGCAGGTCACACTTTGTCCCCTCCACCCACTTACTGGGAGCCTCAGCGGTAAACCCAGGCTTTAGACAGGATGTGCGTTTCCATTTTCCCCCAGCCTCGGACTGCGACCAGACATTGGTTTCTAACACGGTGCCTTCTCTCCCTCATGTCCACAGATTTTAGGAACGATAAAAATAGTGAACAGACCTTGAACTTTTACCCTGACCCAGGCTGTCTTAAAGCTGTGTCTGGACTCTTCCTAATGTTAGAGGCAGAAAAACGGCACCAGGTGTTAACCTCGGTTCAGCAGCCGCAGTTCTGGGGTTCCAGACAAGGGAAGACTTCAAGGCCAAGATTCACAATACAAGAGAACGTTTACTTAGAAAGCCACAGAGGGCGAAGAAGGGAGCCTTAGAGGAAATGGGCTCAGGAAACAAGTTAAAGCAAAAGAAGGGGCCTTGGAGCTTAGGAGTCAGGGAGAGAGATACGGGCCTTGAGGGAGGAGACAAGCAGGAGCGGGGAGAGGATCAGGTGTGCTGGGGGGCGCGGCTGTGTGTTTGTGTGTTTGTGAGAGAGAGGGAGAGAGTGGGGAGAGGGAAGAGAGAGAGAGAGAAGAGAGAGAGGGAAGAGAGACAGAGAGAAGTCCCTGCAGAAAGAAGTGGGAGGGGACAGGCGCTGGCATGTTCCATAGAGAGAGGCTTGCTAGTTCCTCCATCCTGAGGGCTTTTATCTGAGGTCTCAGGGGAGGATCTCAATAGAATATTCATCAGCTTTCTGGGTGTGTCTCCTCAGAGTTGTCTCCACTGATTGGCTGGCACCCAAGGTCATTAGTCATCAGTCTCAGCATCCCTCTGGCTGGCTTTGCTGCTTCTCCGGGCCTGGAGCTGAAACACAGCTAAGGCCTAGGTGTCACCTCCAGGGGTTAATGCTTAAGGGAGTGGTCGTGCCAGGGCTTGTAGTTTGGGCCCTTGCTCGGCACCAGGGGCCCCTTCCTGAGTGACGCACGGCACTGGGCCCATTGTTCTGCTCTGCTCATGCCTGCCTAACTGCCCACCACCACAACACCCTGAGGGCTGCAGTCAAGCTTACTTTACTGGGCTCCTGCAGACTTTGGTATCAAGTTCTAAGTCCTCTTCATAAAAGTGAGTCCTTTCTGACCCTGGGCCACACACCCCAGCCTTTTCCTAGCTTCCCTGCCTCCCTGGAGGACCAGCCCCTATACTGTCAATGTAAGAAATGTCCAGACCTACAGGGAAGTTTTGTAAGGCTTCATTTAAGCCAAACTGACCCCATATGACAGGGAGCAAGATCTCGAATGATCTGGAGGGACTGTCGGGGAGATGGCGTGAAGGTGAGAGAAGCAAGGTAGGGACTGGATTACAGGATGGTTAAGAAGATTACGTGCTCTCTTAAGGGGTGTTAAGAGAGCGCATAATGCTCCCTTTGAGGGGTACTACATCTGGCATTTCAAAGGTGTGTTAACTTGGATGCACAAGAAAATGACTTGAAACCTTTCAGTAGAGAAGTTATAGGCCTGGAACATGGCCACCCACCATGACCTGGTCAGTTAGGAATTTACGATCAGATCCCCTTTGAGGCTGCTTTCCACAGAACCCCCTTTTCATCCACAAGTCCAGTCCCATGCCTTTGCCTGGCCAGCACTTGCTTCTTGGAGAACTAGTCAGGCCCCGCCTGCTCAAGAAAGCCTCCCTAACCTAGTACCCTCCGTGTAGACAGCACTCAGCCGTGCGGATGAGCTCCTCTGCGCAGCCGCCGACTTGCCCGTGTCCACTCTAGAAGCAGGTTTCTGACGTAAGACTGGCCTGCATGCTGTATTTCTTCGTATGTCCCAAGTGCCTGGCATAGTAGGGGGCAAACAGTGAATGTGTGAGAAGACGGAATTGTGGGCATGAATTTTGTAAGTTGAGATCAGTGTTCCAGTTTACAGCAGAACTTGACTCAAGGTTGAAGATGAGCCTTAAGCAAACTGCTCCTGGGTGCTGGGTGCTCCCTTACCCCCAGCAACATCTATGCATTCGGGTGTTTAAATATCCTTTACATGGATCACGGCCACAGAATCCTATGCCCCGGTTCTTCAGTTTCCCAGAATTTTCATAAGAATCTGTAGCAGTAGCGGATGATGTGTGGTCTATTTCAGATAAGATAATCCTGTTCAGTTATTGTGTTCCTGGGCTCAGAGACGACGGAAATCGATTTTTCCAGAGTTTAACTTAATCAAGATTGTATGAAATAACTTCAGCTCCTTGCAGCACACAGTTCTTTCTTCTCAGAAAACAATCCCTTGTGCCAAAGGATTATTTTGTTTGAAAAATATATACAAAAATAAAAAAAGATGATGGCACATGGTATAAAGGTCTTCTAAAAACAGTTTAAGTCGCTTTAATGGTTTGGGTATGTATACTCTAAAAATATGCATTGGAATCAACTTGTATGTTTAAAATGGCTTAACATATGTTTCCTAAGTCTAGAGATGTCTGCTTGTGGAAGCCGAAGGGAAGGAGCGACCCTAACAGCTGAGGGTCTCTAACCAGGGTGGGTAATCAGCCCCAAGACCACAGGCTAATCCTGGCTCGACCTCCCCCGCAGCGCCCCCTGCGGCGGGTGCGGGAGTGGCTGGCTCCCTGCAGGCCTCCGGACCTCAGCTGGTCTGCGCTCCTCCCGGGCACCTTCTCTCGCCAGCTGTTGGCCCACACGCGATCAGGGAAAAGCCCTGAGACCGGAAATCTGCCTCTGTGAGGGAGGACTGGGAAAGGCTGAAGGTGCGGGCCACTCCAGTCTGGCACCTAACAGAGTTTGTTAGGGGACATTTACACATAAGGCAAGTCCCAGGCAGTGGAAAGATGGATGGCTATCCCTCTACGCCTCTTGGCAGGTGCTGAAGAATTATATGGAACAGGGCAGGATGGATGGGGGGCGGGGTGGGTACCGGTGTCAGCTAAGGGAAGCCAGGAGCCAGCACGGGGACAGGGTCCATCAGACCGGACCCTCTCTGAGGGGCCTTCAGGAAGCAGTCCCTGTTCCCGCCCCGACCTAGCTCTCTGGTCGGGCGCGGTCGCATCCTGGAACAGTCCCTCCTCCACACCATCGTGGTAAAAACAGTCATTTCTGCCCCACCGCTCCCTTCCTTCAGTGTCACGTCTGAAAACCCACTGTTTATTACTGGGTACGCCTTTCCTGCCAGACCCCCTGTCCAACTGGAGGGAGAGGCTGGCCGTGTCCCCCAGGGATGCAGCCCAGAGCCCCCGACGGGCGTGGACAGGCACTGTACAGGGGGGCGTGAAGGAGCCCACCCCACGGTCCAGCAGACATCCGTCTGTGCTCACGTAGCTGCTCTCACCGAGCCAGCTTCCAGCCTCCGTGCCAACAACCATTTCCCTTTCTCAACCACCTCTTTGTGAGTAGGTGTCAGCCAGCAGCAAAATGGCAGGACGAGACCAAAATGGGAGGTCGTTCCTCCCTGTGAAGAAGCACAGACGGCGTTCAACTACAAGGCAGCAGCCGACATTCCCATGCCATGTTCCTCCGAGGTGTGACTCACAGCAACGAAGATGTGAGCAGGGCTTCCACTAGCTAATACTCGGCTTCTGTATTGCAGATTAGTGTAAAGAAGGAATATCATGCTAACGTGACATTTGTTACAAAGCCTTTCAACCCAAAGGTAAGATGCCCTAATTCATCAAGTATCTTATTAGCAACTTGGATGAATGTATTTTTTAAAGAGTAAGAATATTGCCCCTGGCTGGTGCAGCTCAGTAGACTGAGTGCCAGGCAGCCTGTGAACCAAAAGGTTGCTGGTTCAATTCCCAGTCAGGACACATATCTAGGTTGCAGGGCAGGTCCCCAGTTGGGGGGCGTGCGAGAGGCAACCGATTGATGTATCTCCCACACATCGATGTTTCTCTCTCTTTCTCTCCCTCCCTTCCCCTCTCTCTAAAAATAAATAAATAACACCTTTAAAGAGTGAGAATATTAATATATAACGACCTGAAAATTTGTGATTTTTCTTCCTGCATTTATTTTCCATTTGTTTTCAAGAACTGAAAAACAGAGCTAGGCAGGAACTCGAGTTTACTCCTTCTGCAGAGCTGCCTTTAAAACCGTCCACACAGCCCTCACTCCTTCCTTGGCCGCAGGAGGGACTCTCGCAGCTCCCTTTGGTAGCCCTCCCTACAGAGTCCTTAGAATGATTCACTCTCAAATGCCAACCTGTTCCTCTTCCCGTCAGCTGGTGACATTTCTTGTTAGCAGACCAGCATAGCATGAGGCCAATTCCAGAAGCTACCTTACATAGAGGCTTTCTATAAAGCACAGAGCAGGGCCGTGCAGGTCACAGGCATCATCAGCTTCCCTGCAATGCTTTCTTTCTTTTAATCCTCACCTGAAGACATGCTTTATTGATTTTAGAGAGAGGGGGAAAGGGAGAAAGAGAGGGGGGAGAGAAACAATGAAGTGAGAGAGAAACTGATTGGTTGCCTCGTATGTGCCCCAGCCGGGAACCAAACCTGCAACCTAGGCAACCTAGGATAATGCTCCACCCAAGCGACACACACTAGCCGGGGCCTCTCTATAATTCTGACCAGGCAGGCCATGGTTTGCCAGTTTCCTTTCCCCTGTCCTCAAAAAGAGAGTAAACAGAAAACACAGAAATTGGAGCCAGATGAAATTCCCTGTGCTGGGAGGCAGCAACAGGGTGGAGGGAGACCAGCCCAAATTCTCCCTGTGTGCTGCGGAGTCCAAGTAGCCAGAGAGATGAGCCCTCAGCATCCAGCACTAAGGTGTCTCAGGGGGTAGAGCTTCGGAGGGGAGGCCATGGCCCTCAGCCTGGTGCTTTGGGGGAAGTGCTTGCCTGAGTTCAGAAATAAGTCCTAGCAAGACAATGCTATACTCTGACTTTGCTAATTAACCTAAGAATTAAAATTGTTCTTTTTCTTTTTAAGATTTTTATTTATTCATTTATTTAGACAGAGGGTAAGGGAGGGAGAAAGGCAGGGAGAGAAACATCAATGTGTGGTTACCTCTTGAGTGTCCCCAACTGGGGACCTGGCCCGCAACACAGGCATGTGCCCTGACTGGGAATCGAACTGGCAACCCTACTGGCAACACTTTGGTTTACAGGCCAGCACTCAGTCCACTGAATCACACCAGCCAGGGCTAAAATTTTTCTTAAAGCATAAGGAAGATGCCTTTAATTGCAAACTGAAAGTGTTATCTTATTGCTAAAGGGAAAATAATCACTAGATTATTTTGACCAACAATGTTTCTCTGAAAAGCACAGCCAGCTAATTGAAATGTTCCATTTCATGGAGTGAAAAGAGTCCTTTCATCTTCAGACAACTGCTTTGATTCTGCGGAGCTGTTTTGGGGGAAAGAAAGGAAAGGAAAACAAAAAAGGGGTGACACCTGTTATTTTCCTTCTTCCCTAAAAACAGCTTCGACATCAAAGGATGTGCCAGCCCATCTTCTGCCTTTGATAAGCCTCTTCCTGGTGCCCTTCACCTCTTTTTCTACATTGCACTATTTATTAGGATTTTAATGTACCAGGGAAATGTCCTCTCTCTCAAAACTAGCACTCACAGGAGGAAAAGTTGCCCATTGGAAAACCAATAAGCAGATCCAATTTTGAAGACTGGTTGTTTCCTTGGGGGCTTTTCTGTAAGGTTTTTTTTTTGTTGTTGTTGTTGTTTTAACTGAGACTCCACCCAACTGAAACAACTGAAAAAGTGAAGAGAACTCATTAGCTTAACCAACCACATTATCACAGGAGTTTGTAACTCAGGGCCCATGGGTGGGTCTGAGTGGGGCCATGACTAGGGGCCCATGAACTTCCTCGAATTCTAGGCCCAGTGTTGATGGGATGCCCATATGCACATATCGTTCTGGGAATATGTGACCTTTTTAAAAGGGTGGGGAAACACTGTCCTGAGAATGAGTCATGCATTTGCTGTTCACTTGATGCATCAATATCCAGCTCCAGATGTCCCCGTATGGGACATGTGGAAGGGGGTCCCCGAATGCTCAGCACACGCACACTCAGAGCGAATGTAAACCAATGTGCCTCGGTCACGCAGGTAGTGGGATCAGTCCCATCTGGGCGGTCTCAGTCTCCACGGGTCCGGATTAGATCTCGGAGGTGAGTCACGGAGTTCGTGCAGAGCTAGAGCTCTGGCATCAGACAAACAGGAGCTCAAGTCCTGGCTTCCCGCTCCCTAGTGTGAGACATGGAGTGGCTTCCTCTTTAAACTTCAGTATCTTAATCCATAAAATTAAAATAAGAAGACCAAGTTCATAAGGCAGCATGAAGATGTTGCCATTTCTGTTAATAGGAAGCGGTCTCACCTTCTGGTTCCAGTTAGTGAGCTGGAGGCCAACAAAGCATCACACTGGTCCACAGCCGACAGTCG
The DNA here is from genome assembly GCA_039655065.1 of Glossophaga mutica. NCBI lineage: Eukaryota > Metazoa > Chordata > Mammalia > Chiroptera > Phyllostomidae > Glossophaga > Glossophaga mutica. The sequence goes on from CM077304.1 coordinate 198,983,742, forward strand.
GGTGCCCACTGTCCCAGAGGCTGGATCCAAGCAGTGCTCACGAGACATCAGTAGTGTTTTTTTGGAACAGGCCCAGCATTATTTTATAAGGGCACCATCAGCAAACGGTTTGCATGACAGCAAAGAGTGAAGGACTGTTGTTTGTGTTCAGCTGTGAGCACAAAAATCACTTTCTACGAATCAACGGCCCCCAGTTCCGTTGATGCTGCCGATGCCTGTCGGGTACAAGGAACTACTCACTCGTGTGTGTTTGTGTATTGGGTTGAGTGGGGAGTGAGAAGGAACCAATCTATTTAATTCTAAAATCTTCATTTCAGGATGGTAAGGAGGAACGTTCGGGAAAGTGTAACGCTCAATTGCTTTTCAAGAAGCATAAGCCCAGACCGGCCGTCAATGTCACCTGCCCACAGTTCATAGAGAAGAGCAGACAACAGCAAGAGGATTACCTAATTTACAAACACTTGAAGCAGCTTAAAAACCCGTTGGATGTAGTCAGCATACCTGGTATGGACCAATGTCTGAAATTTCTATATTCAGGAATGTGTGTGGTTACAGAATCTTAAAAAGAACCATCATTTAAGTTTTCACCCCCCCCAGTGGCATTTTAATCCAACTATAAAATGTGGTGCCCCTCATTATTTGAACAAAACTCAGAAATATCATTTTCCTGTTCTCCACCTCCAGTACAACGTAGGGTCTGTGCCATTTTTATCTCCTCCGACAAGGGAAAGGCAAGAGGTGACTCTCCAAGGAATTGGTAGAGGTCCTTGCAACAAGACACGCACGTAGGGGCGCACTCTCCCAGGTAGAGTCCAGAACCTGAGATGACGTTTCTAGAGGTTTCTGGTGGTCGCTTTGGATGCTTGAGGTGACAAGACACCAGCCAGGGCCTCCACTGTGCCCGTCAGGCCGTCCGCACCAGACCTGAGCAAGCTGACCATCTCCAGGCATCGCTGGGAGTCTGCAGTGGAGTCAAGTTTATCTTATTTTAGGGCAGCAGCTAATGGGCAGTGGTGCCATCTCTAATCAGGAGTGAGCCCCATTCGCAGGTGACGCGAAGCAGAGCGCATTTGTCCGAGCACTCAGCAGTGTGCCAGCAGCAGCAGAGACTTGGCACTTACCAGCAAATTCAATTTTCAAAACCACAAAAGTCATCTCTGCACTTGCACTTGGGTATTAAGCTTGACATCTGACCACTGCTGTTCCCTCACTTGCCTAGAGACTGTGACAGACCCATGTCAGCGAGGGAGGTCTGTGGTCTCCATTCTGAGCACTCCATCCTGATGGGATGAGCGTTGGGCCCCGTAAATGTACTGAGACTCAGTGCTCTCAAAACCTGCAGCTGGACCACTGATGCCTGCATTTCTAAAGTTCAGAAGCTTGGCTAACTCTTGCTATAGCTCTCTGACCACTCAAATTGAATCCTGTTCCAAATGATTGTGAGGAACAACTCAGATCCTATGTTACAGAATTGTTTTTATATTTAGCACTGCTTGAAATAAGTGGGCTAATGGCAAATACTTAAAATATATAATTATTTAGGTTTTTCTCTCTTGTTAGCATTAGTTGGGGAAATAGGGGTTTGTTGTTGTTTTTTTAAATAAAAAATAGAGTGGAGAAAAGTAAAACAAAAAACAGAGTAGCAGTAGAGAAAAATCAATGAAACCAAAAGTTTTGGTTCTTCCAAAAGATCTAAAATAGAGCAAAATTTAGCTACATTGACTAAGAAAAAAAGAGGAGACTCAAATTATTTAAATCTGAAATGAAATTGGCAACATTAGGGAAATAGGGTTTTACACGTCCTCTTTAAAACACAAATTTTAGAAATTGTACAGGACCTTTTCTTTGAAGATTTGCAACAAAATCCCTACATTTTGGACACTTTTTTTCGAAAGGATTTTTATTTAGTTTTATTTTTTAGGGAGAGGGGAAGGGAGAGACATAGAGAGGGAGAGAAACATTAATGTGTGGTTGCCTCTTGTGTGCCCCCTACTGGGGGCCTGGCCTGCAACCCAGGCACGTGCCCTAACTGGGAATTGAACAGGTGACCCTTTGGTTCACAGGACAGCACTCAATCCACTATGCCACACCAGCCAGTTTTGGACACTTTTTAAAAGTGCAGGTTAACTGGTTCATGTTCTGTTAATAAATCCTGTATACCCACAAGGATCATTCTACTACAATCTAACTTAATGTGGTTACAACAAAACTTCAAAAAATTTTATTAATAGAGGGTACGTTTTCATCAACAAAACTTACAAGTTCTCTTGTCTCTTTAAATTTGGCAGAGATATTTCATGGTGCTATTTATAGCCTATGTACGTATATAAAATTGTCTATTGAAAACTGAAAATGTTTTAGGTGTGGTTCTTAATAGCTGTGAGTTTGCTGTCTTTTCATTGTCATATTTTTTATCTTCTTTTTCTTAGATAAGTCCCTTTAACATTTCATATAATAAGAGCTTGGTGATGATGAACTCCTTGAACTTGACCTTATCTGAGAAGCGCTTTATCTGTCCTTCCATTCTAAATGACAGCTTTGCTGGAAAGAGCAATTTTGGATGTAGGTCCCTGCTTTTCAAGATTTCAAATATTTCTTTCCAGCCCCTTCTTGCCTGCAAGGTCTCTTTTGAGAAATCAGCTGACAGTCTGATGGGAACTCCTTTGTAGGTGACTGTCCCCTTATCCCTTGCTGCTTCTAGAATTCTCTCCTTCATTTTAATCTTGGCTAATGTAATTACGATGTGCTTTGATGTGTTCCTCCTTGGGCCCAGCTTCTTTGGGACTCTCTGAGCTTCCTGGACGTCCTGGTAGTCTATTTCCTTTGCCATATTGGGGAAGTTAACTAAGCAAACAGCTAGAACAGGAACAGAACCACAGAAATGGAGATCATATGGAGGGTTAGCAACAGGGGCATGGGAGGAGTGGGGGGGGAAGGTACAGAGAATGAGTAGCATAGATAGTGGGTAGAAAATAGACAGGGGCAGGGTAAGAATAGTATGGGAAATGTAGAAGCTAAAGAACTTATGACACAAGGACATGAACTAAAAGGGGGAATGTGGGTGGGAGAGGGTGTGCAGGGTGGAGGGGAATGATGGGGGAGAAACGGGACAACTGTAATAACAATCAATAAAATATATTTAAAAAAAGATATAAGGTGGGTATGGCTGGGGTGGGGGGAAGTAGGGGGGACTGCAGACAACTGTAATTGAACAACAGTAAAATAATTTTTAAAAAAGAAAAAAAAAGAAAACTGAAAATGTCTGGTTCCAGATAAAGTGAATGAAAACCATGGATCCTTGGAGTAGCTGGTCGGGATCTCAGCAGATCCCACTCGGTCGGTGCACAGCCGGCCTGAGGAACTGGCCTGGGGTCCTGTTTCCCGACCACTGATGAGTGGGATAAGCTGACTCATCTCGGGACACCCTTGCTCCACACTGTTTCTCCCCTAAAGAAGCAGTTGTCTGGGTTTTATTATGAGTCGAAGTTTCACTCTTTCTAATGAACTTGCAGGCTTCCTAGAGACGGGCCAGGCTCACGGCAGCCCTTGCCGACTAGAGGGCAGCGCCTCCGTGTCCGCACTTTCAAACGCCCTTGTTATTCACCGCCTTTAGTGCGACCAGTTTCTCTCCTCTGCTAATGGGTTTTCCTCTTGCAAGTCCATGAACAATTATCTTATAAATTACTTGCTAAAATTTGAGTTCCTAACAGTCACAAGAGGTCACTTATTAATCACTGTATCCCTGCCTCTAGCAGTATCTGATACTAAGTAGAGTTTTTGTTTTTGTTTTTTGCAAATGTTTGCTGAATTTAAAAGATTTCAGGTCAAAAACAATACCACAGGAAAAACCCACTTGATTTCTTCATGTGTTCAAAAACAGGGATAGAGATGTTGCCGATACCCGCATCAGAGCAGGACGAGGAGCCGGCGGGCTGGCAAAGCCCCTCACAGGGACCGTAGACCCCAAACCAGGAGGGGATGCGGGCTGGGGGGTGTTTCGGTCTAATTATAAAATGCTTCTCAACTACCAGGATTTTAGATAGTCTTTGAGTATCACTTCTTATGATACAGCAAATAGCCCTGAAACTGTTGGATCGCAGCCCTGCTTGAAGCGTGTGCGTGTCAGCGTGAGGGAGAAACAGACACAGCATTGCTGCCGGGCTTGCTGGGAGAGAGATGCCTGCGGCAACCGCGCCCTTACTTAATTGCTGCAATGTTTGTGCCCCAAATGCTAAATACAGTTTCTTTCTTTCTTTTCTTTCTTTCTTTCTTTTTTTTTTTTTTTTGTGCTCTCAGACAGTCAGGGATACATCGATCCCTCTCTGAGACCCATGTGGGATCTAGCCTTCCTTGGCAGCTCTTACGTGATGTGGGAAAAGACGACGCTTGGGTCCCGATACCAGTTGGCACGGCTCACCGGTGTGAAGCAGTGGGTAAGGAAAACTGAAAAGCCACTTGTGCCACAAGAGCAGCACCCAATGCCGTGTGCTTAGCCGAAATTACTGTGAATGTGCAACTCCAAGGCAGGAGCTGTGGCTGCACTTCATTCATTCAATACAAATTTGCAATGGGCCAGGTATCGTGTTAGGGACGGTTAGAGCCGTGACCAAAAAATGCAGTGCAGTTGCCGTCATTGAGATTAATTCCAGTGAGGGAAGCCAAGAACGACAGTGAACTAATGAACAAGTAAATACGTCTCAAATGGTGATCAGTGCTATGAAGAAAAATCAAGCAGGGAAAAGGGAATGTGGGGTGTTGACAGAATTGCTACTAAGATGGTCTAAAGTAAGCGCCCTCCAATTTGAGTGGAAGTGACGCTGGAGCAGAGGTCTCAGGGAAATGAGAGGCAGAAGAGAGCTGGGGCAGAGGGGGCGGGGCAGCGGGCGGCTGGCGGGCGGGAGGATACCAGCGCGGTGAGCGTGGCTGCAACAGTGGCAAGAGTGCCAGGAGGGACCAGTTCGTGGCACGCTGGGGGCCGTTAGAAGAGCCTCTCCTCCTCACCGGGGGGTTTCGCGGAGGAGGGGCGCGGTCTGGCTGCTTTCCTCTGAACTGACTGCAGAGACGCAGGTGCAGCGGGAAGACCAGTCAAGCAGGGCAATAATCCAGGCGAGGCCTGGCCGGAGCTGGGACCAGGCGTGGCAGCAGTGGGGGTGGGGAGGCGTGTTTGCACTCAGGATATATTTTGAAGATAGACTGAGAGTGTCTGCTGACGGGCTGCATATGGATAGTAGAGGCTGAGAAAACTCAAGGATGATTTATAGAATTTTGGCCTGAGTAACTGGAAAAGGAGATTTCATTCACTGACTGGAGACGACTTCAGAAAAACAAATTTTGGGAGAACTCAGCTTGATTTGGGGCATGCTAAATTCTATATCCAAGTAAGGATATAATATATAGTCATCTGTACATAAGGGCCTGAGCGTAGGGGAGAGATCTGGGCTTGAATCATCACCATGCCGGTGGTTTTTAAAGCCGCAAGACCGGGAGAGACCACAGAGAATGAGTGCTGTGGACAAAGACGAGCTACGGAAGGACTGAGTTCTGGAACGCGTCCAACTTCAGAGGTGGGAGATTGAGAAAAGAAAGTGTTTCAAGGATGAGGGTCGACTCACTGCATCAAAAGCTGATGGAAAGAAAGTCAAGGAGATGAAGACTGAGAATCACCCATTTCCTTAAGGCAGTTGGAAGTCACTGGGGCCAGCTCCTTGGCACCAGGGGCAAAGGCCCGATGGGGGTGGGTTCAGGAGAGAGTAGGAGTAGAGGAGGTGGATGCTCCATCCCTTTCCAAAATTTTGGCTGTCCAGAGGAGTAAAAGAAACGGAGGGGCTGTAGCTGGAGGATGGGTAAGCACAGGGTTGAAAGGGTTTGGGGCTGAAAGAGTTTGTTTTGGGTTGTATTTTTAGGTTGGGAGGTTTCGCACCATATTTATAGGTTGATGAGGAAAGTCCAGTAGAGGGGCCAAAGGTGGACTTGTAGGAACAAGAAGGGCAAACTGTTGGAGTTAAGATCTTTGAGTAGGCTGGAGAGGATAGGGTCAGCGCGGGAGATGAGCTCAGACAGGAATACGGGGCACTCGCCTGCGGGGAAGGCAGAGAGGAGGGGCCGCGGTGCCGGTAGGAGGGTGAATATCACGGTGGTAGCCTGTCGAAGCTCTGTTTCAATGGCTTCTGTCTTCTCGGTGAAAAACCAGGCAAAGCCATCGGCTGAGAGCCAGGAGGTTCAGGAGTGCGAGGACTTGCGCGTCGAATGCCTGCGGGCATTTATTTAGCTGGGCATCAGGCGTAATCAGCGGTGCGGTGGATTTAGCCACACGAGTGTGACGCACAGAGATGCGCATTTCCAGAGCAACCCAGATCGACTGCTCTGAGAGAGGCAAGCTGAGCCAACCATAAGGATACATTTCTAAAACTCATTTTCTTTGTGGATGTGTGGAGTAGTGCACCAACCCACAGCAGGGTCGGCGGTGAATAACCGCGAGGGCAAGGATTTGCCCAGCCGACCGTCAGCGTTAGCAACGCCCATAGTCCATAGGGGCGCTTTCCAAAGGCCACTTGTAAATCAGACAACTGCACACATACTCATCACACTGAGCACATTTCTTTCCCTTTAAAGAGTACTTTTTAATATAAATTACATTTGATTGATTGTTGCTTTATAATGAGATAAAACCTCCTCCCTCTTTGTCTCTGTCTCTCTGTCATCCACCAAGATGATCATGTCCTTAACAGTAGGCTTTTCCCTGAACTGAGCAATTGGGGGAATTATTTTGTTTACACAGTAGAAGATGGTGTCAAGATCATGAATGCGAGAGGAAAACTCAACCAGAGTAGATCAACACAGAGAGAACAGAGAAAAGATCGGGCCCTTTCCACGCCAGTGCTTTCCTGTCCCTTGCAGTTTCACATGGAACATTGCCGCACTAACCGCCAGGACACACCAGTTCAGCGACAGCAGCCCCGTGTCTCCCCGGTTCTAGCCAGTCCTCCATCTGTCCACTAACACCCCTCAACCCACTGGCAAGAGGGAAGGCACTGTCAGTGTGGACGACAAAAATGCTGATGTTTTTACATTGCGGGGTTTGGGTTTTAGATGAATAATACATGAATATGTAGCTGACTTGCTGGGTCACCCAAGGCAAATTGCTTCTTCTTTTAGGGCCTATTAAATGAGGATTAACAAATTCACTGAAGTCATTGCAGCTAACATAAATCTAAATCACTGATGAAATTGGGTAATTTGGTTTCAAAGTTAATACGCATTTTGGCTTAGAGTTCTCTTAAAGAAAGGTATGCACATATTCCCAGATTTTCAAATTCTGCCATTCGGTGGCTCCTAAAGATTCCCGTGATCTTTCAGCGACAAGTGAAACAAGCAATGGTTTATAGAAAGTCGCCCAAATCAGGAACTCTAAGTACGGCTGTCCTGGGAGACTAGAAGCTGATGGCAGGCCAACAAAGCCGCGACTGCCCAGCACACACTCCGGAGGTCCCCGGAGGTGCCCTGTGGCCCTAGGTCACTCGGGAAAGTACAGGGATTGCAGTTTTTCCTCAAGGTTTCTGGGCGGGAATTACTATCTTTACACTCAGGGTTAAACTCATCTTTTAATGCAAGTGTGTAAGGAACTGCAGGCGTATAAACCCACAGCTTCAAATGAAGTAAGCTTGAGGGAAGTGCGGGCTACGAAAGAGAGGGCTGAGTACAGATACAACGTAAGACCCATCCTAACTGGCCCAGTTACTGCTTTAGAACCGAACACAGATGTCACTCCCAGTACCCCACGGACGATGACAAGGCCAGGGGAGATAGCTGCTGGCTAGAGGGCAAAAAATGGATAAAGACTTTCCTTACACTCCGAGCCTTTAATATGAATTGAGCCAAGCAAAACTCAGCATTGTTCCAACTCTTATCAATACCAGAGACTGTCAGCACCCTGGACGGTCTACCCTGCAGTGCATCACAGTCAGTCCGTCCCAGTCCCACCGAAACTGGAGGCCCCACTGGCCAAGGGGACGTTACGGAGACCATCTTATTTATTCAGCTAAGATATCTATTTTTGATAGCATCTACTAATAGCCTAAGCTTACTTACTCTCTAATCAAACCACACTGATTCTGCAAGGGATCCTTCTCTCTCTTTTGGGGGGGATTGTGGGTAGGGGTGGGGTGAGTGGTAAGTGAAAGGGGACAAACAAAGCACTTCCAGTCTGTCTCTCTAGGAAGATTAAAGCACCGAGTTACCAGGAATTGTCACAGGAAACCACCATCAGTTTGGACTATAGTGATCTGGCTTTTGTGATGGTTTGAGGAGAATCCAAGGAGATTATTTCTGAATAGTATTAAAAATAATGACTTCTTGGCAGAGCTCGATTTGGTGAGGACAGTCCAGCCCTGGAATACCCCGCCAGGCTGGGATGTGCAGTGTCCCCTCTGCCATCTTCAATGAGCCCTGCTTTTTGGGTCGGTTGAAGGGGCTTCCTCCTGTAGGCAGAAGAATCCACAAGTAGAGACATGCAAGGGTCTCCGTGACTTTACTGAGGAAGGTCTTCATTAAGTGGCCCAGGGTTTCTAAGCATCACTATAACCCAAGTTTTTGCATTAAAAATGGGTAACACTGTGTATTTAGCAGAGCAATTTGTCAAATGCAGTTGGAATCCCATCCTTTGTTTCCAGGGCTGCCCCCTTTTTTTTTTTTTTTTTTTTTTGCTAAAAATCTGGAGACAATCGTGATTTCTTTCAGAAATAGAATAAGAAGGCGTTGACCCGAAAACCCCTTTAAGTATTATAAGTAAAACCAGTTTTTTTATTACAGAAAAAAACATGGTTACTAGGCCTTGAGAAATAGTGCAGGCAGCACAAAAGCCCGAGACAAAAATCACGCGACTCAGCAGCCTGCTCGAGTGGGCCATCTTAGATAACTGTTCCTTCCGAGGCAAGACGGTTGCCAAGTGAGGGTCAGGCCAGGCTCGATACACTCTCGAACCCAGCGGTGCCCAATTGACCCCTGGGGCCTCCAGAAACGGTTTCTTTATCAGAGAGACACCGAATTTTCCCTCACGAGGTCTCTGACTTTGCAGCGTATGCCTCAGACACCCATTCTCATGTGCACTGCCGGGCAGGAGGGCGGGAAGCCCACCCGATGATGCAAAGGCACCTCGGAAAAGCAGTCAGTTTTGGATGGGCCCAGGGCCCTCTCCTATCTTCTCCCTCCAGCATCCTCCCCCGCTGCTGGAAATGTTATGACTTGTAAACATCTCCATCATTTTAAGCAAAACCTATTATCAAGTCCCGTTGTTTGCCTTTGCATTTTAATATTCTGTAATAGTCTCAACAAAAGCCAGATAGATTAAAATTATAATCCAAGTTGAATTTTTTTTTATTTCTCCTCTTTCATTTTTACTAGAAAGAGAAAATCACCCTAGCCTCCTCCCCACCCCCTAACAAAGAAAACAACCCAGGAAGTGTCCCAAAAAAAGGGAAATTGGTTTAGTCACTAGTGAAACTTACAGGAAGTCAGTGAACGCCAGCGGTGAGGAACACTGCTCGCCGCCCTACAGATGGATACGCAGTGCCCTGAGCTTCGAGGCAACATGGTAAAGCACGAAGCATGTGGGCAGAGGGGTCAGCACGTCTGGGCTTGAGTCCCCCATGGGTCACTTCCTAGCTGTAACCTCGTTACCTCCCCTGTAACACCAGGCTTGTAACACACACTCTTGTAAGGCTGTTGGAATGACATGGTAACAGGAATAAAGTGCCCAGCATAGAACCGGGCCCGGAGCACCTTGGAAGTACTGGTTGCCCTGCCCCTGTCTTACTGCCTGGCGTATCAAGACTAACACATCAGCTTAAAGCACGTGCACAGTACCAAGATTCCTAAGGCTGTCAAAGATTCTCCCTATGCCCACTGACCTTAGCCTCCATCCAAACCGTAAGTGGTAGAGAAAAAGTGATAGACATTCAACTCGATTTTCATATAAGTGACCAAACAGTAATCTGTGACTTCCATACCTTGATGAAGGATCCTTGATGAAGGGAACTGAGGCTCAACTGCAAGAGGCAGATGGAGATTCAAGGCATCCATGCAGTTTATAAGCTAAGCTTTGCAGATTCTGAGCTAATATAAACCTGCCTATTTATTACCCTCTTTTTTTCCTTCCTGTAGAAAACAGACAATGATGCAATTGACTTTGATTATACTGTTCTGCTCCATGAATTCTCAACACAGGTAAAACACAAAATTAAATATAGAACTGTTTTTACCAGAAGGTTTTGCAGATCATAATATTTCAGAACCCTTCTTTCCTAGGAAATGATCCCCTGTCGTATTCACTTGGTCTGGTACCCTGGCAAACCGCTCAAGGTGAAGTACCACTGCCCGGGGCAGCAGACACCAGATGAAGCCTCTGAAACCGAGGAAGGATCCGCGGTGGCGCCGACAGAGCTTAGTAATTTCTGAGAAAAAAAAATCTGCTAATCCCCAATTCTAAACAAAATGACTGTAGCTTAAATCATTATCCTAGTAAAATAGCTAAGGTATGAGGCATTCCAATAATTTGGGGAAGACTGTCATGCTCAAAAATGAAAAGGTGTTGAGGTTTTTAAAAGATAATAAATGTATTTCAGTGAAAGTGAATTGTAGAAAAATGTTATCTGTTTAAAAGGAATTTTACTATTTTTTATGATTTCGAGCAAAGTATTCTTTTATAACGTGATAGCTACTTTTAAATAAATGTTTACATCTCTAAATAAACTGTGTTAAATGTGTTTGTAGAGATTTGTCTATGTAGGTAAATTTTGTGCTAAGATGGAATTAAATGAACTCTTAATATTGTTTAATTTGTATTTTACACATATAGTGTCTTGCATGTGAAGCAGAGTCTGCCAACAACATGTAGTAAATAGAACTGTGATGTAACCGAAAGTATTGGGTTGGCCAAAAAGTCTGTTTGGTTTTTTCTATAGGACGGCTGTAGTAGTACATAGTTGTCTTTAACTTCGTTGAAAACAATTTTGTTAGACTGTATCGTGACAGCTGTCATATCAGCATGCATTTAAAAAGAAACATCAAAATTAGTGAATTTTTGTGTAGCCATTTTAATATTGAAGATGGAAGAAAATAAGTGACATTTTTGGTATATTATGCTTTATTATTTCAAGAAAGGTAAAAGTGCAACTGAAACACACACAGAAAAGATTCATGCACTGGATGGAGAAGGTGCTGTGACTGATCAAATGTGTCAAAAGTGGTTTGTGAAATTTCATGCTGGAGATTTCTTGCTGGACGATGCTCCACGGTCAAGTAGACCAGTTGAGGGTGATAGTGATCAAATTGAGACAATAATCAAGAACAGTCTATGCTATATCATGTGGGAGATTGCTGACATACTCAAAATATCCAAACCAACAGTTATTGGTGAAAATGAAAAAAGTGTCTATTATTTTATGGAAAAAACTAAATGGATCTTTTGGACAACCCATATATCAAGTATTATAATTTTCATTTTTAAGGACAACTGGGGCCCAGTGTTGGCCTAAGTAATTTACAAAAGCAGACACAATATGCACCATAATCTGATTCAGTGAGTCACCTACATAGGGCAGGCAGAAGTGATCCAGGATACGTGGCCATCATTTGCCTCTCAAAATGAGTATCATTTAATGGAATGCTCACACCTGTGTGTGAAAACCTTTAGCCAGATTCCTTGGCTAGTAATTGGTTAGGAAGCATCAGCCTTAAAATATACCAAAATATTACTTTTAAGTTGGAGCTATTAGAAAATTGGAAAGTTTTACACAGAGGAAAAAACATTTAAAGATGTGGATTCTTACAAAAATAAAAGATGGATGCCACTGTTGCTTTTTAGATCTAGCTTATCTATTTTTCTATTTACAACCCCAATGTGAAGCACGGGAAACCACCATTTAAAGAAAACATCAGATCTCCCCACCTGTGTCATAATGCAGAGAAAACACCTTTTCTAAAATAACAACCAATAATGATTAAATTATGCCAAAACGAAAGGACGAACTCCTCTAACTGAGATTCCCAAAAAAGTCTCCGGAGAAGGTACCAGGAACATTGCAATGGCAAATCCAACATCCTCTCACCGCCAGTCACTCTGCAGTGTCACACATTAAGGGCTAGAGAGGGCTTTCGGGTTTCCAGAACCTCACCTCATCCTCCTGAAGGCATTTTTAATCAGTGAGATTAGACTCACATGTTACCATAGTTCAATCAGCTCAGGACCCTATATTGACCCTGTAACAGATTTATTCCAGTTTAACAGATAATGAAGGGGAATTCTACACATACAGATGACATACATATAGTTACCTAATTGATAAATTTACAAAACCCACAACAGTTAGACCTACTAAAAATTTCTCAACATCACCATTAGAATGTCTTTTGCACACAAATTCTAAAATTGCTGATTTGATTTTACTAATACTTATTTTGCTAGCTTACAGCAGAGAAAAATTACTTCCATCTGTTTTGACATAATATGAAAAACTCTAAATTCCCTAAGCCCTCTTTTCATTAAGTCTAAATTCTCCTAAATCAGTCCGAGCTGGTGACAGTTGTATCCAGCACCCCACCATTTTCTTGGCCTCTTTCAGAACTTTAAGACAAACTCAGCAGTACCAGGATTTTGTCTACATTCCATTTGATTCTCCTCATAGTTTCTTTTTTTTTTTCCTGCCTGAATTATGAGTTGTTAGACGTTCTTTTGCAAGTCAGTTGGAAGTTTCTATATTTGCCCTTGAATGACAGTCCTTCATGACATGAGTTCATTACACCCATTTTTCTCAGCTTAGATCCTGGTCTGTGACCTTTCCTGGCTTTCCATGTGCTATAGCACCTAACATGCTGCCTGACACTTACTTGAATGCTCACAGTAGTCTCAAACGCAATGAACTATTTCAATGATGCATTCTAGTGTTATGTATTTGAAGACAACTTAAGCAGCAGTACAAGCTCTAATTCAACAATTTGTAGCTTTAGTGATGCAAACAGCTGCCTTCTACAAACAGATGTATTCCTTCATGTCACAATTTACTACATCCTGGTGGCCCTCTTCTTTTACTGGCATCAATTTTAAGATTCACTCCTATTTCAAAACTATTAAAATGAAACTTCAGGATGGATTACATTTCAGTGATTTTACCACTGAGGAATCTGAGCGTGAGCAGGGAGAAAGTAATAACAGGAAATTGATTGTATTTCTCTCAAGGTAAAGTTATCAAACTAAGAACCAGTAGCCCAAACGCTACCACCACACACAGGAATCCATCTCAGGTCTGGAAGGTGCAAGCAATACCGCAGTGGTCTTTAAGCTTACCTATATGTTATGATCACTTGGAAAACTCCTGATCTTGACCCAGAGAGTCGGACTGCCTTGGGGTTGGCCAGGTGTTTCTTTCCAACGTCCTTTGGCGGTTTTCAAAGTGCAGCCAGGAGTAGGGTCAGGGCGGTCCTCCAACATAGGCAGCACTGCCTTTCTTTAAATGAGTCAACGGCTCTCCTTCACGACAGTAGTATTAAAAAGATCTTCATTTAGGTATTCTCTTTAACTTCTTTCTTGCTACAGACTTTGGCTGGTATGTGTCCTGTACTAACTGTAACCAAACTGAGTTAGCAGGAAGTGTGGGTTCTGATCCTGGATCTGCCCTATGGGATTCCATTCTAGTTGCTCCCACCAGCTGGGCCATGCCGTCTATGAAATGTGGGTGTTGGATTAGACGCTTTTTCTGACACTGTGTCTCTATTACCAGAATGTTTAACCAGCTAAAAACATCAACACTTAACCATCTTAGTTCTAATCGGCAATAGCCAGAAGAACTATGCTGGGTTCTTGGAAAGTAGTCCTGCATCAGGAACAATATTCTCAGTGGCTTTGAACAGCCTAGGATGCCGATGAAATGCCAAAGCAGCAACACTTTCCAGGCTTAATGGTATTGTAGCCACTGACATATTCATGTGGAAAATGCACTTGAGATAATGAATAATCAACTTAAATTATCAACTGAAAACTAAGCAAGATGCATGGTCTCGGACAAGTGATTTACCCTCTCTGTGCTTTCACTCCCTCCATTACAAAATGGACCCAACAGTACCTACTTTCATAGGGAAGTGAAAACTAAATTAGATAATGCATTTAAAGGATTTAGCAAATGCCTTGAAAACATGTGCTCAATACTTTTAAAAAAATCTTTTTTCTAGAAACCTTAAGTTATAAAGCCAAATCTATAAATCAAGAAAAACAAAGGAATTTAAAAGTTATTTTATTTCTATTATGCACTAAAGGAAAAGAATTTGGATGTGTCTGTCACATCAGATTTTTGGAGGCAGCAATTCGGGACAATGCGGTGGGGCTGCCAGGAAGCCCAGCGTGTTCCCAAAACAAGAGTTCCACGCTTGCTCCGTCCCAGTCTCCATGAACACACTATGAGAAGTCCCAGCAGACTCAGTCCACTAGCATTTGGCGGGTGAATGAAACTGACTACAAGGAACTCTGAAAATCATAGTTTATTATTTAGAGCTGCAGAAACCTTCAGATGAACACAAACAACTGCCTGTAAGGGTCTGTGTGTACCTCATGGTCCATCAGGAGGTAACATTTGTACTCCTAAAAGAAGGCAGTTACAAATTTGCAGAGCCCACAAACTGAAGCCATCAGCTCTACGTAAATCAGCTAGAAAATTTAGCTGGCACTTGAATATCCCAATGAAGAATCTGAAAAACATTCTCTATTTAGATCATACAGACTCTACTCTTAAACAACAACAAAAAAAAAGCCTGCCTATTAAAAGATGATACTCCAGGAAGGGTCATGATGTGTACAATTCACTTTCAAGTGTTTAGCCAAACAATAATTTCTTAAAAATTAAAAAATATAAAAGTATGAGACAAATAGGTAACACGAACACCACAAAACAAACTGCTAACAAAACTGGTCACTGTTGACGCTAGATAGAAAGTACGTGGTTGCTCTCCGTGGTGTTCTTTCAGCTTTTCCACGTTGGTAATTCTTATGCTAAAAATTCGGAAAGAAAGGTTATACACATTCCAAGCTTAGAAGTGTAACTAATATGTTTCTTCCCCCTTAAAATAAATATCACATATATTTCAGTAATAATCGTATTTTATTTGAGGCTTTTCAGTGAACTATAAAAAGCAGTCAACAGAGTTGAGATATACACAGAATTAACTTTGATATGATAGGCGCTTCTGAATAAAATAGAAAGGGCTTCCAAAATTTCTTGTTTCTGCCTGAATTCATTCCACTGGAAGCCATTAAATACCTAAACCTTACAAATTCAGTTCAAGTCAGTCCATGCAAGTGAGGACAGTCAGTTCTTGGCTTTTCCTTTTTTTACAGGAAGCTGACCCGTAGCTTCCAAATACTTATTGATGAGGTCCTCCTGTGTGGACGGCAAACACGGCTGGTATTTGCAGTATTCCATCGTGTATTCTCCCTTCCCCTGGGAATTTAAAAAAAAGAAAGAAAGCAGAGATTTAAAAAAAATTATAACTATCAAGTAAAATCATGCAAAAACAAGATTTCACAAATGTAATCATTTTGTTGTATAACCTCTTTAAGGAAACTGGAGTAAAACTTAAGCACTGGCTTACCTCTGTGCATGACCTAAGTTCAGTGGAATAACCAAACATATCATTTAGAGGGACCTGGAAACAAACACAGTAGACATTTTAGCACTGCTTATCGAAAAATGTTTGAAAAAAATACAGAGAAGCCTTAGCCATTTAATTCCTTCAGAGTTAGGTTTCTACTAACAACCTTTGGTTTAAAAGAGCTAGAAGCCAAAGAGAAACATATTTTTGTTTTACTGCAAGTAGAAATCCTATTTGAAAATAACTTCATTTGACAGTGACAACTGGAAACCAAATGTTTCCGTTTCACAGAGCAGACCTCGCTGATGGCCTGCTCTGCTCGCCCCCCTCCCGTCTCCAGCCACGCTCAGCGTTCAGGTGTGCTTCTTCTGTGGGAACGTCAACACAACTTTCCTTGGACACCTTAATGATTTGCTGATAGCAGTGTCTTCTAGGAAGCCTTACAGAATGTGATAACATACTTTCTCCCATGAGATTTAAGTCAAGTAAGGTATAGGTAAGAAAATGAAATATTATCCCAATAAATTAGAGATGACATAATAAAGCTGTAATGAGAAAAATATCTAAGAAAATGACATATTCACAAAAGGCCTACATAAAATGAATCTTATTTGTAGCTTCTGCACTTAAGAGTGGCTCTAACGGTAAATTGCAGAAATAGCCACATGTCTATAAGCCACAAGTTCAACACCCAAATCGCCAGGGAAATGTGTCAGTTTGCTTCACAAACTCCCAAAACAAAAGCTAACTCTAACCTCTGGCTGTGGTCAATGGAAGTGAGACTGGCCGTGACCGAGAGCACTCACCTCCGCGTACAGTGTGAAATAGTCCTCGACCCCGTCCTGCCCCGTGATCACCCCGTGGCGCCGGTTGATCCCTGCAATCACTGCACCCTGAAATTCATTTGGGGCCATAACTTCCACAGACATAATGGGTTCGAGAATACATAACGTTGCACTTGCCAGGGCTGGATTTAAAAAATATATATATATATTAGTTTATTAATCTCTAAACAAACTGAAACACTTTTCTATCCAGATGTACAAAAGGGAGACAGAAGGTATTCTCCCAAAGGTACACACACAAATGATGAGGTTAAGATATCTAATCTGGACTCCTTTTTCTGTAGCAGTAAGTCGTTCTTCTAAATGGAAATTTCAAAAAGACGAAACTTAGTATTTCTATTATTGTCATTTTATCCTTAAAAATCATTAAGCTGCAGAGGATAATATAAAAGGGGACTTAAAATCACATGCAGTCAAGTCCTTTACTATTTAAATTATGCAGTTGAGAGTTACTTATTCTTTCTCTCTGAAAACTCTGTCTTGTTGGTCCCTGGCACACAACTATTTTTAACTATACAAAAACAACTTCTATCACAGGCGTGAGCGGGGAGGAGGGCACCCTTCGCAGGCTTGCAGACAGTAACCAAGTCATGTCTGAGGTCTGTCCTTCCTTTTCTACGCTGAACAATTTCAACATCTGCTTGAGAATTAGAAATACCAAGTTTCTAGTTTCTACTCTGCCTAGTAAGTGATACGCCTTTTAGAAAACACAATCTATCCATGTCTTAAGTTTCTTCACTTAAAAATTACAGACTTTGGCCCTAACCGGTGTGGCTCAGTTGGTTGGGCATTGTCCTGCAAAGTGAAAGTCACTGGTTTGATTCCCAGGCAGGGCACAAGCCTGGGTTGCAGGTTTGGTGCTTGGTGGGGGCATGTAAGAAGCAAACAATCGATGTCTCTCTCACATAGATATTTCCCTCCCCCCTTCCTCCCTCCCTTCTCCTCTCAATAAATAAACAAACAAACAAACAAATAAATAAATGAGTCTTTAAAAAAAAAAGGCATCAGGCCTGTGAATCAAGGGGTTGCCAGTTCAGTTCCCCGTGTAGGGCACATGCCTGGGTTGCAGGTCAGGTCTCCAGTAGGGGGTGCGCGAGAGGCCAACCACACATTGATGTTTCCCTCTCTTCTCCCCCTTCCCCTTTCTCTAAAAATAAAAATAAATAAAATCTTAAAAAAAAAAAAAAAAAACCAACAGGTCCCAATGACTTGCCCATTTCCATGCAGGAGTATGAAGCAGTGGAGCCAGGATTTAAACTCAAAGCCTGCAAGTAATTGGGCAGGAGATTTAAAAGGCAGGCCTGTTGAGTTAAAGGAGCTCACCATGACTCTGGTTGGCCTTTATTTCTCTTACAGAGTGGCTACCAGTTCAATGTTTCTGGGACACCAAGCATAGTGCTTTTTCTAAAATTTGGTCATAGGAAATGAGGCCAAGGTCACATCCATAAGGTGAAACATGCCCATAACATTCAATTTCACATTTCAGTTACATCACTGACTGATCTAAGGTCAGAGTTTAAATAGTGACTGAAAATAGTTTCAGTTTTCATTTTTTTGAATGAAAAACTGGGGTCCTGGCCATGTGGCCCAATTGGTCAAAGCATCATCCTATTTGCTAGAACAGTTGAGGGTTCGATCCCTGTTTGGGGCACATGTAGAGGCAACCGATTGATGTTTTTCTCTAACGCCTTCTCTCTCTTTCCCTTCCCCTCTCTCTAAAACCAATAAACATACCCTCAGGTGAGAATTAAAAAAGCAAAAAAGAAAAAATACATAGGAACATAAACTATATTTCTTCCAGTTTTGGTATCAGAGAATGATAAGTATAAGCTATTTTAATACTAAGCTCATGTATTAATATTTTTACCCTAAAATTCTCATATAACATTCAATGGAGATGTATGCTTAAGGGTGATTTTCTTACTGAGCCTGGCAAAACTTTCTTTACCCTTCATATTTCTGTCTTTTGTTCATAGAAAAGAATTAGATGAAGAAATAGCAAAATAATTCATTTTCCATGCTAGCACCCTGCTTATTTGCACTTATTGATCTGACAAACCCCCTCCCCCCCCGCCAACTTCTCAATTCAATTATCATCTATTGCTTTTCTTTTGCACACCCATCAGGCACTTAGTCATACTTAATAATATTTATAGACTTAAATAATTACAAATTAAATGGTACATATTGAACTGTTTAGTTAATATTCTTAGATATATAGACTTTTCTCATGGATGCATAAGTGTATATTATAAGCAGATACATCTATATTTATTTACATTTCATATAGGAACAATGAAAAAAATGAGGCTCTTCGTTAATTGATAACCATACCAATTTTCTTGCTTTATGTAACTTGTAACCTCAACCTCCAGGAAAGCTACCAATTTCCACTTGAGAACTAGCATTGAACTACTGGTGATTTC
This sequence comes from Glossophaga mutica, assembly GCA_039655065.1. Lineage (NCBI taxonomy): Eukaryota > Metazoa > Chordata > Mammalia > Chiroptera > Phyllostomidae > Glossophaga > Glossophaga mutica. Next base: position 199,002,646 of record CM077304.1, read on the forward strand.
TAATTTGTTTTAACTGTACTTTTAAAAAGTATCACTATGTATACATTTACCAAATCATCACATTGTATACTTAAATATTTTACAGTTTTGTCAATTGCATTCCAATAAAGCTGAAAAGAACATAAAGTGATTACAACTAATGTGTCGATTTAAGACAGTGGTAAACGCTTAGAGGAAAAGGGGCAGGTGTTGTAATCTCAATCATGCCTAATAAAGTCTTATTTTCTTCATGACTTTATTTACTCCTTTTCCTATTAACATAATCTTTAGATTGTCTCAGGATTTCTAGAACATAGATTTCAACCACATTTTTAAATATGTTTACTGATTTTAAAGACTGAAGGGGGAGAGAGAAAGAGAGAGAAACATCAGTGTGAGAGAGAAGCATCGACTGGCCACCTCTGGTATGCGCCCCAACTGGGGACTGAACCTGCAGCCTTCTGGTGTACAGGACATGCTCCAACCAACTGAGCACCTGGCCAGGGCTCAAGTGCATTTTTAATATACAGCTGGCATAAAGAAAATGGAGGGTTCTTTCTCCCTTTCACAGCCAACGAACAAAAGCAGAAATTACTAATGTCTCCCATTAGTTTCAATAAAATAAGGAATTAGCAAACTGGCTATGAACAACCTTTTCCAACCATTGCCCCACCTGATCACAGATGCAAACAGACCAAAAACAGTAGAAAGTCCAAAATTCATACAGAATCAATAAAATCGTGATTTACAGAATACTTAGAAAATGCATCCATTAATCTAGTTTTCTACTGTCCATTTTGAAATGAAATGTTGAAAATACTTCTAAAATGTTTTGTGAATCATGATTATAACTTTCCTGAAGATGCGCACAGACATCACTAAAGATACAAATGGCCACAGAACAGATATGGAAAAGGTGACAGAGAGAATGAGTTTTCTGGCCTCAGCAGACAACCCTGAAGTTCTTTTGTCACATAACCCTGATGTCACACTGCTGCACTGTCATTTGCGTCCTCTCTTGAAAGCAATGCATCAGATATATTTGCGGTTGCTTAGGGCTCTGTTTCATAAGGGTTTTTCATATACATATTATTCTGTATGAGAAAGGCTGACAATTTTAGCAGTTTAGCAAGAAGTCTACACTGCAAATATGGTTTACTAAATTCTTTCAAAATACTTTGCCATTCTCAAATTGCCTAAAAGCCTTCAATGTCCTAAATGAAAACTACTGTTTATAAATTTATGGATTTCCTGACATGTGAACAAATCACAAAAACCAGAATGACTGTAGTTAATGTTTAAAATATTTCGTAGAATTCTGAGCATTTCTATCTTTTCTATTAAAAAACTTAGTTTATTTATGATTTTAAATATATAAAAATTAACAAATAATGTAGGAGAACAGGGCAGGCTTTTAATTTTAGAAGAAAGAGAACAGAGTCCTCTATCCCCACATGTTCTGTGATCACGGGCCCAGGACCAGCCTCGTTCCCTGGTGCACTGCCTAGTGCTGTAGGAGGGAAGACCAAAACAGCACAGGGAAAATGGGCAGCAGGGTTGGTAAGAGCTAGGACCCAGCATACCTTGTTTAAGAGCACCTTCTCCTGCGCGGATGAAAGAGATTTCATTGGAATCCACCATGTGATGCGCTCCATCTTGCAGGACAAACCGGAGCCCAGAGAGTTTGTGACCAGACAGAGGGCCCTTCTCGCAGGCATCCAGAAACCCCTGTTAAAGAATGAACACCGCTTCTGGAGTGAGTGGCTTTGACTTGTAGATGCATTTCCCAGGGCCCCCAAATATTTCCATATTCAGAAGTTTAACATTTTTGTGTTTGCTATATTTCACTCCTCAAAAAAAGTCTTAAAAGTTGAACAGCCTACTATTTAATTATTGTGGCATCCAGATGAGTAATCCCCTTGGAAAAGCATACTGGTTAAAGGTGTGAGCTGGTGTGAAAGTGATGCTGAGCGTGGTAACGATCACCTTCTCAAAACCTCACCTTTGGGAATTACGTAACACTCTTAACCCATGAGACAGCCAATGTGACCTTAATTTTACAGGGAAATGTAAAGGCAATTTTAAAGGCAAATCTAAAGAACTCCCAAAAAGAAACCCCCAGCAGAATGGGCATTTATTCAACAGCTGTGTCTTGAGCTCCTACTACACACCCGCCACTGCGTTCCCCACCAGCAGATCACGACACGATAGCTGTAGTGTTAGAAAACTAAAATGAAGAGGTCGTTTTTCCAAATGCAATTCTTCTTTTAAAAAATAGCTTCTCTGAGGTATAAATGATATACAATAAACTACCCATCTTTAAAGAGTACAGTTTGGTAAGTTTGCAGCTCTTTTTCATTCAGTCATTAACAAGTGTTTGCAGAGCTCCTATAATTCAAGATAATTTTTCTTGGCAAAACCACCATATGACTGCACATGCAGCACAGTGTAGTTCTGATATTTCAAAACCGTAAATGCTGTCTGCTGCAAAACACCTATGCCCTCACTCAGCTATGTTAATCTTGGAGAACAGAAGATACTGACAAAACATTGTCTCGAAATAAAGTATAATTAATAAAATACACCAATCACAAAAAATGCTATCACCAATTAAATAAAAATTATTACCTGTTAATAAAGATTTGTAAGTTAAAAGGTTAAAAAAACTGAATAGGTTTCGCAACCTATAAAAACAGTTATTAAAAGTTTACAGCAGTCTTAAAGCTGGTGACCTAGAAAGCGAACAATACACTAACCACTTCCATGTGCAAAGCACGTCACAGCTCCCAAAGAAAAGTCAGTCTTCGGTGACCCTCAGTTTTGTGCGGCGCTCCAGTCTGCGTCCTTCACTCTCACTTTACAGACAAAGAGCTGGCTCTGAGCACTGGGAGAGACCACAGCGCGCAGAGACCGGGAGCAGGCCAGACAGCAGCACCCGGCTGCAGGGACTCCGAATTAACGATCATTCTACCACAGCAGTCACCTAAAACCTTCACAAACCCTCAGAACTACCACGAATTTCAATTGCTGATCACAAGCAATGGAGTATTTTCAATTTATTAAGAGAAATATATGACTTTTATCAACTTACCAAGAGAAATAACCATGATTAAGAAACAGAATGATTTCCCTTCAGTGTCATACCACATGTTTATAGCTCTTGAACTTACCGAATTGAGGATTCGTAATTGGATGGAAAGCTTAACAATTACATAAAGAAGCAGCACTGTAATTAAAATGAACCATGGAAGACAATGTGATAGAAACATGATTTGATACCCCCTGAAAAACTTTTTGATTTTGTAAAATGCAATAAGTATTTTTTTTTTTTTTTTTTTTTTTTTTTTACCTTTTCTACAGCAGGCACAAATTGCTTTGGAACATTTGACCCGAATGTTTCATCTGAAAACTCCAACTTAGTGTAGTTCTCCGGGTCCAGAGGCTCCAGGACACCTATCACTTTTCCAAACTGGCCTGCACCACCCGATTGTTTTTTATGTGTAAACTCAAACCTGAAAGTAATTTAGGAGGAAAAAAAAAATCAACATAGCATTATGTAATTACCAAAAGGAGATCACCCCTACTGATTTAAATGAAATACCACATTCATCATTTTTATGTTTTCTTTCAATATGATATCCTTGTTATAAAATTTTATTGCAGAATTTATTTTAAAAGGAATTCTCTCCTTTCTGTTCATACTAAGAGGTGAGAGTGGGGTACACCACCAAAATAATCCATGCCCTCAATCCTGCCAAGTCTGAATTTATTTCCCAAGTAGAAAAGTAGAAGTAATTATTAATAAAAAAGAAAAAAAATAAGACAGTCTAAGATTCTCGTTCCAGTAGCCTACATTCCAAAGAGCTTACCCATTTCTTTTGGAATGCCTCCCTTTCCCAGGAGAGTGCTTTCTCCTTAAATCTCTACAACCAACCAAGGAGAGTTATTTGAAAATGGGAGATTTGCAGTTAATTTATTCAGATGGCTGCTATGTGATTTTACAACTTGGACATCATGGACTGATGCAACACAAAAAAAGGGAGTTTCAGGAAGAGACCTAAGTAGCATCTCCTACCAAAACTGATACCTACTTCTTCCAAATCACCCTGGGTATGGATGTGGGAAGACACGCTCATTCATGTCCATTTATCTGCAGTTATCCACAGACAGCTTTGAAAGGAGCTGGTCTCTTACACCTTATGGTCTTGAGGAAGTTTCATTTTAAAGGAAGAAATGTCTTGCAAACAGCAGACACTCATGAAATGTTTTTTTTTTCAATGAAATAGTAGCCTATGTTCACATATATGTAAAATGCTTCATCTGTTCTATTTATGTTGCCACTAGTGATTTGAAGCAAACACCGAACTGTGTCTGTATATGTGTCTATCTGAATGACTCATATTCAGTCATTATCATTTTGCCATTTAGGCTGTTTCATAAAGAGCCTAAGCGTGAATGTGCCAGATGAAATCCTTTAAGTAATCTTCCAGTAGTCAAGAGCTTCAGGATGGGCTGGGAAGAACAAAATGCTGAAAGGTTAATTTTCCTGGGAGGATGAAACAGTCGTCAGAACAAAGAAAAGGAAAGCAGAAGAGAAACAACTGCCTAGTCACCACAGAATTAGTGAAGGGATTCCAACACTGCGGTTTACTGACATACTGTCAGGTACGTATGAGCTTCTGAGACATTTTAAATTGTCTTCAATTTGACAAAAATATAACCTCTATGCATCATACTCTAATCTGTGCTGTCCACATGATAACTAGTAAGCACTGATATTTACATTCAAATTAATTGAGGTTAAATAAAATTTAAATACAATTTACAGTGTAGTTCCTCAGATGCATGGGTCCCATTTCAAGTGGCTGCGAGCCAGTTGAACAGCGAGAACAGCTGCTGTGCAGGACGGCACAGACAGAGTGCGTCCGCTGCCGCTCCAGGTTCCACCGGACAGGGCCGCTCCGAGGGCCAGCGCACAGACCAGGCGGTCCTCCACGAAGGTCCAGGGACCAGGTACGAGTTTATAACCAAGTGGATGCCAAATAACAAAACACTTCTGTGCCAGATTTGTACCCAGCACTTTTTACGGATTGTCGTACTTGTTCCGTGCCACAGACTGATGAAGTGGGACTATTTTTACCTCCGCTGCACAGAAGAGAAACCTGAGGGTTGGAGAAGGTAACTTGCCAAACATGGCAACAGCGGTCACGTGGCTCAGCCAGAATGTACACTGAAACCAATGCTCATAATCAAACGTTTTTCCAGAAAGCAAATAAGAATATAAACTGATTTAGTCTGCGAATGAAGCATTCACTTCCAAAGCTGTTACAGAGTGCTATACAAATAGATTGTACAACAGTTTAAACAGAGAAGTGAAGAGGACAGGCATCTCGAACTAAAAGAATCCATGCCCCTGTGGCGGGATCCCTGAAATGGTGTGAAAGGCAATTTCGTTTTGGCAAAACGTCACTGCTCAGATTAAAATTAATGTTAATTAGAATTGTGTTGGTTTTACTCTCTCTATGCTTGTAAATTCATTTTGACTTCATAGCCATACCAAAGTTGCAAGCCATACGTGTTTTTCTTAGTTCTGTTTATAGTTATATAAAATATAAAATAACAACTTATCTGATCTCAGAGGACAATAGTAATTTCGTTACTTACAAGATAACTCATACATTATTTGAGGATAATGATCTCTTGACTAACCATTCATGAAGCTTTAGTAAGATTTCAAGGACTCAAGTATAGGAACAAGATTCTCTTAATGCAGTTTAACATTTAAACAGGCAGTTAAATTTTTTAATGTATTTATATTTTCAAAAGAACCTAAATTGGTATGTGTACTTTTAATAAATGCTGTTAATTCCTAACCTATACTATTAGCTTTGAACTATGGAGATAGCAATTGTATTCCTAAAGCTTCCAAAGGGTGACCTTTTCTAGGAAGCACACGTGTGCTTCTAACCACTCTGGTAAGGACACAGATGTTAACCAGCTATTTGTGAAACTACAATTCATCATCAGCACAAAGCTCTTTCCATGCCATCGGAATGTGACAGCCACTCTTCCCTGGACACCTTCAAAGGAGCACACAATCCAAACCATTTACACACACACACACACACACACACACACACACAACCTCAGGGCTTGGCCAAATGACTAGCACCTCCTTCAATTTTTTAGGAAAAGTCTTGAGGAGAAACTAAACTCTTCCCTCTCTAGTTATTTCACAGTTGTTGTCTAATATAATAACTAGAAAGCACAGGAAATGCCTTACTTCTTACTATTATACATTTTTAAAGTACCATTATGACATATGTCTCGAAAAAAAAAAATCTTCAAAAGCCCGTTCTGAGAAAAAGGGGAAAGAATCTTTATTTCCAAGCCAACAAGCTAAAGGGAAGTTCTGACAATACATCTGATGAAAAGAAACCTTAGCTTCCAGACCTGGAGAAAATCTGAACAGCCTAAATTGGAGAAAATCTGAACGGCCTAAATCGGAGCTCCTTCAAAGGTGACCCAAGACGGTAATTAAGAAATCTAGACAGAAAATGCACTGCCTACTAAGAGTTTGGGCTTGCTTAAATAAATTAAGCAGCTTTAAAAATCCCTGTTTTTCTACTTCAATGTAGTGGCTCTGTATAAGTTCAGTCTTTAAGTGTGTTTAATCCTTACAGTAAAATTTTCAAAGTGACTGAGCAAGTTGGAAGCACACTGTGTATCAAAATCTCTTCTTTCTAAGTGAAGGGAGACAGTGCGAGCGCATTTTTTAATTTCTCCTGAATCGAATCACATAATCCTCCAAATCGAAGTCACAGTTTGCAGTCTCTCACACCCTGATTTGGGCAGAGTTGGTCCAACCCCACAAAAAGTGGGGGAGAGCAGTCCTGTTCCTGGACTCTCACAATGGGAGGGGTTCAGAAGGAACAGGAATCTGGTCACTGCCGGGAGCTCCTCTGCACTTTGCCCTGTGTTATACTGTGGGTGGTGTACAAGGAAGCTGTGCTTCACTCAGCAAAGGAAGCAACCAGACTGCCTTCCAAGGAGAGGAAACTGGAGGCTCCAGAGGAGACGTTCCAGAAAGGCGAAGGCCAAAAAGCCCTTCCCCCACTTCTGTAAGGGCTGCAAAAAGGAAGGATGAAGTGCTAGCCAACCCGGCCCACACCTCAACCCGACCCAGCTTGATCCAGGGGCTCTCCAACCTGGCGGGAACCTGAGAGTAAAAGTGCAAGGAGCACGGCAGGGCCACGGCATCAGCCAGCGCCTAGGGGCAGCTTCCCGAAGCGGAAGGAGGGAGGGTAGGAAGGAGGGAGAGGCGGGGAAGGAGCCGGGGACCCGCCCACGCCCCACCCAACACAGCAACCCGCAGGCGGGCAGACAGCGGACGGGCCGGCGCGCGCACTCGTGGCGTCCAGTTAGGCTGGAGCAGACCCGAGCTGCCGCTCGCCAAGAATGGAAATCCCACCGACCCACTACCCCGCCTCCAGGGCGGCCTCGGTGGTGGAGAACTGCATTAACTACCAGCAGGGGACCCCCCACAAGGTGTTTCTGGTGCAGACAGTCCAACAAGCCAGCATGGAGGTGAGTCCAGCAGCGTGGCACCGGCTCTCCATTCCCGAGGGTCTGCAACAGCTGCCCGTCCTGCGTTTTGGGAATGATTGCTACCCTGGTCAGATCTAGAGGGGTTGATGATTCCGGGGAAGAGGCGCCAATGCAAATCAGGGACAGCCGGGTCTGTTGGTGGTCCAGGGACAGCATAGACATGATAGTTTTTTATGGGCACTAATACAAGGAAACGGGGAAATGCTGCAACGGGAAAAATGTTTCCAACGGGAGGCAGCATTTTCCCCTTTCTCCCAGTGAAACCTGTAGGAACCACTCAAAAGAATCTTAAAACTGCTATGACATTTCTCATCTACTACTCCACAATCTGGATCAACGAGAGCTCCTGTCTTGCAAATGATTCTTCATTTTAGGACCAATTCTCATCAGACCCTTAGACCAAAATGAAAGGGGCAACAAAGGGCAGGAGAAACAGAGCCGGCATCAGTGTGCTGAGGCCCCAAACACTGCTGCAACCGACTGCCATAAATTAGGTGGTTTGGGGCCTATATTAAATGCTTAAGACCTCAGCAATCACTAAGCCTGTTTCCATTTTACTAAAATCTAATGGGTGTGAGATTGTTCATTACTTATCTGACATTAGTTTAACTGCTAACAGTCTTTAAGAGCTGACAGGAATAGAGGTTAACTGAACTGAATCACATAATCAGGTATAAATGCTCAATTGTATCTTGATTCAAAAGTGAAATACCTAAATGTTTCTCTTACTGTTATAAAATCAGTTAAGGTATCAATTTTCAGGTCTACTAATATGCAAGTAAAAACAGTACTTATTATGTCTAATCACTTTGCAGTAATCTGTCTCAGAATGGAATTCACCTTCAATGAACACTATTTGGAGGGTACCACAGAGCTCTATGAAAAATTTTTTCAATGATGTAGCCCATTTATCATCTTTAGAATTAAAAGCTGTTTCAAAATTTCTTACATAGAGAATTAGGATCACAGACCCAGAGGCTGGAGTCCTTTCACTGAAAGTGAATTGGCCTACATGTGCTTTCATCCCACCCTGTGTTCTCACCCAAAACAAGCCCGAAGGAGGTCCTGTGAGGCTGGACCTACCACATACATGGTAATATGCTTTTAAGGTCTGAGGCTTTATTTACCCCTACCAGTCAGCCACCCCCTCCCCCAACGAAATGGGAATGGATTCTTCTAACAATGCAGAGAACTGAGTTATTGTCATAGTAGCTCATCACGTTTCCTTAATTTTAGGATATTCCAGGACGAGGACATAAGTATCGCCTTAAGTTTTCTGTGGAAGAAATTATCCAAAAAGTAAGTGAAATGTCCTTTATTATTAAGTAAAATTTGTCTCTAAATATTCCAGATTACCTTTGCTGATAAAATCATAGGGTTAATTTGTATTTTTGTAAGTTGCTGCGAAACCCTGCCTTGAAAAGATAATGACCATTCAAGAGTCAGCTTTTACTCCCTTTGGGTATTCTGAGATACATGAAATATTTCTGTTGATCTAGGAAAAAGACAGACTCTGTATACTTCAGTTCAAATAAATTCCCCTTATAAATGTTATACTCATAGGGCAGTCTGAACTTTATTAACAAGTGAAATAAGTTACTCTCCAATCATCATCACGTTGTCTGCCTTTTCCTCATTCTGCCTTTGATTTCTTTTATTTAAAGAAATCAAGTGTTTTTAAAAATTTATGAGCCATAGAGTGGCCAACTGATATCACCATATTCAGATAAGAATGGTTCAGTAATGGGGGAGGGAAATTTTCATGTAATTGTCAAGTCATTAATGGGACAAACTCAAAAGGAAGGAACTGCAATATATACTGTAACCATCTTGAAATTAAAAAAAGCTTGCCCTTTTGTTAAGCATAATTCGGAAGAGATGCAGGCTAAGATAAGGAGATGCATTAAAAGGCATCTGGGCCGCTAGACAATCATCTTTATGAAGCAGAACCAATGTTACCAGTTACGATCTTTAAATTTTACATCTAGATACAGATTGTTGTGTCTCAGTTTGAAAAAATGTCTTATTTCTGGAGCAGAGTAAAAGTAATATAAAGAATTAAAAAGTAACCAGAGTCTGGGGTTGGTACATAAAGTGAGACTAAAATCTGGCCTTGAAAATGGACACGCCATTAATACTGAAATATACTCCAAATTTTAAGATGAATTTAAAAGATGAGACCAAACAAGTTATAAAATAAGTTGTCTATTTTAGATACATCTAAGAAAATGCCCAGGCCACCCCCAATTAGATTACCCCTGGCGTAGGCACACTGAAGGCAAGTCGGAAAGAACACCATTAGGGGCCAATGCTTCAAATATTCTATCTCAAAGGGCAATAGTTAGTAATGGATGGCTGCCTACATGTAAAGATCTTTTGCAAAATGTCTCAAACAGCAAGTGACAGTGAACTGCACAGCTGAAGTACTTTACCCTCCAGTGGGACAAGATACTGCACCCGAAGTCAACTTCACGTTTGAAGGGGAAATTGGAAAGAACCCAGATGAAGAGGATAACACATTTTATCAAAAACTCAAATCCATGAAGGAACCACTGGAAGCACAAAACATTCCAGGTATATATACATGTGGCATGGGAAAACATACAATTTAGATTTTGTAAAAGGTTAATTCTGTATATATAAAGTAATTTCATTTATCATGTTTCCCTCATCAGACAGTTTTGGAAACATATCTCCAGAAATGAAGCCAATTCGACATTTAGCCTGGGTTGCCTGTGGTTATATAGTATGGCAGAATTCTACTGAAAACACATGGTATAAAATGGTAAAAATTCAAACTGTCAAGCAAGTGGTAAGTAATGCCACTTACGCTAATAGTAATAAAATACACTATTAATAGGGTTAATATTTATTGGAAGTATTATGAATCATTATTAGATAAATAGTGCCCCATCAGTCATTTTATATTTAAAATAGTGTAGCCAGGATTTTGAAGGAGAAGCTGATTCCAATCAAGGCCAGAGAAAGTGAAGCTGCAGTTTCAAGAGGAGCAAAGTCTTAAATTATAAATAATCTGGCAGTCTGTTTTTGTGCTCAGCCTAATACAGATTATTTCCTTTGGCAACCTACGTTTAGCATTCAAATTACTATACTCATGCAATATTGAAACTACCTCTGCTTTTTCCCTCTACTGAAATCGCAGTGCCCGAGTTACTCAGAAACATGGCTGCCATCTTCCCCCCAGAGGTCAGCCAGGACAAAAATATTAGCATCTCAGGCTTTATGAATCTTTCAGTATATGATTTTCTTTCATAACCCATTGAGTCATACTTTATAACCTCATACTTTACCTCTTGCTTTCCTTAAGTCTGATATGACTGTTATGAACTGCTTCTTTTTAGACCTTAAAGAAACTATGTCATCTAGTAGTATCTAACGAAAAAGAAGGAAGGCAATGTGCGAAAAGGCCACAACAGTTTTAGTCAGCTACATAAAAGACAGACTTTCCGGTGACTTGTTGCAGCTTGTGGGTGACTGCAAGGCAGCGCCCGGAACACCTTTACCCCAAAAGCTTTTGCAACAGTTACTAGATACCTACGGGCACCGGAAGGCAGGGCGCCCAGGTACAATACTCAGAGTGTGGTGCTGAATACCTAACACAAACATCACAGCATTTTAAGAAACAGTCCCTTTTTCTAGTCATTTTTGTAGACATTGATCCTGGTTACAACATTCCCATACACGTACTATGGCCTCCAATAACTGAGAAACTAACTGGTCCAGGTTGCAGAGGCTATATAACCATACTCATGATTTTTCAAACCATGTTTTAATAGCAAGATACGCAAAAAGATAGGGCTAGTAGTTTTAAGGAAATAAACTTTTCTAACCCTTCACCAAACAGTAGTTTTAAAGCACTAACAAAAGTTTCAGCAGAAGGGTTTAACCACTGCTTCAGGCTATATACGGGGTCCAGCACAAAGAACACCCTTTTGTTATGAAATCATAAGCAGGTAATTCTGTAACATGATATCACACTCAAGCACACCATATGACATTTTAGATGAGATGTTCAAATTAAAACTAAATTATTACACCCATACTGTTACGCTGCCAACCACAAGCAGGCCTTACTTCTGCTGGACCCTATATTGTTACACATCTTTACCGAGTAAGACCCAACACGTAAGAAAGCTTACTGCTGATTTTACCTTATCTTTTAAAGCATGTTTTTCACTGACATAGTCAAAGAAAGGATTACTTCAAGATACCGTAAGGAAAGACTAGCATATTTTTATTTGACCCTGGGGTCGCACTTATAATCACTATCAGCCACAGGAGCCTGTGCTGCCCCGTGAAGCCCAGGGCTTATTTCAGTACCTTGATTACAAGCTTGAAGAGCCCTGTGTGTGGTGACCGTGGTTTCAAACCACGTGGATGCAGCGTTCCTGTGAAGCGGACCGTAAAAATACTTCACATGCACAAAGCAATAAGCAGCACAGATCAAAGCTTTAATTACCAAATCAGGTAGCTACAGTTACTAACCTTTACTATTTTCATTTTTTTTAAGGAGAATTCCTATCATAAAATGGTTTCCTTTAATGTAAACACTCATTTCAGTAGTTTATCCCCTAAGATATGCTTTTCTGAACACTGCAAACGTTAAGGAATTTTAAATCGCCAACTGTAGACTGTACTACTTTTAAGAAGCTACCACAACTCAAAAACTAAAAACAGAAAGGGAAATGATTTGTAGAGTAACAAATGGAAAATCGTAATTTTAAGTTGTAGTTTAGTTTGAAAAAAAAAAACTTATTTATAAGAGAAAGATTTTCTGTCAGGCTAAATTGATTATGACATTCAATTTTTATTTTTACTTAAGTGGAAGTATTATAATCAACTAATGAAAGCTGATTTTTAAAATTGAAATACCGTTTTTGCCAATGATACTGTTTTACACACCAGATTTTTATTTATTACAGCAAAGAAATGACGACTTCATTGAGTTAGACTACACCATTCTACTTCATGACATTGCATCTCAGGTAAAGTGCCACTTGACCTTCACTTGATGCCACTTTGAAAACCGATACTTGTTTCATAGGCACTATGCCATATTAATTCTGACTGTAAATCAGAATTACTGTAAATCAGAATTCATGTAAATTCAAATAGGCACGAGGTATATTATACTCGTAGCAAATGAATTTGTGCTGTGCTATTCTTTATGAGGACTATTTTGTTTCTAACAAAATAGAAATCCAACTCTGTTTTCTTAAATGTTTTCTGAGTTTTATCATAGCATTAGTTTCCTTTACTTGCAGGAGATTATTCCTTGGCAAATGCAAGTTCTCTGGCACCCGCAGTATGGCACTAAAGTAAAACATAACAGCCGTCTGCCGAAGGAAGCACCCCTGGAATGAGCAAAGACCCTGTGCTTCCTCCTCCCGATGTGGACGTCGCTCTTCACTGACATCTAGCCTGAGGGGCCAGGCAACTCCCAAAGTGTCAGTCTGTATAAATGTCTTGATTATAGCACAGAACTGTATAGCTTCCACACTAAAGAGTTTCATGATGTAAAAGTGTCTCAATAACAGTAATAGTGCTGTGCATATCCCATAATAAAAAGCTTCAATTACAGCCTCATGGTATGTTCAATTGTGTAGCATACTTACGGGACAGGGGCAGTGATGGTCTCTTTGAAAGCAACTTTTGGCTTTCCTGTGATACAAGGACAGTCATATTCTCTTTCCATCCTCTAAAAAGAGCAGGGGAAATCATTTTTTGGTATATTTAAATTTAAAAAAATAAACAGAAAGGGGAAAAAATCCTAAGAATCTTAATTATCGGAAGCAGTTATTTAAATATAATAGATAAACAAATGATCAATCTTAAACCATTTAAGTATCTCACAAGGATTAGCTACATAATATTAAACAATACAAACTACTTTCCTCTGTTCTATATAAGTACATTCTAATTTAGACTGATTAATTTACACATATCCATTTGATATATACACTAAAACTTCATCTTTGTTCCATCTTATTACATATTCACTGGAATAGAATATGGATCTGTTGTCAGAATTTTGTACTGTCTCAACTGCAAAGATATGATCACAGTTAGAATTTTCCATCTTAAGTCACGTATGATGTTTTCATTCAGATGTACACAGGATGTTTCCTAGGAAAGTACACAGCCCATCTACCCATTCTTTTATGTTTTATAATGACCTCCAAGTACTGACTTGAGGATAAAAGCAGCAAGAAACGGCCCCAAGAGTGGGTACCGCTGGGCCGACTTTCTCAGCAGGTTTCTCCCTGCAGGTTGTCTCCCTAAGGCTGGGCTCAGATACACTGAACCTAACCGGCCATGACCTGGATGGATGGATGGTCTTACTGCAAATCCCCTGCACCCTGCTTATAGAAGTCTGCAGTGCTTTACAAATAAAAAGATTTACAGAGCAAAAATAATTAATTCGTAATACATAGTAGAGGAAGCAGTATACCACATCTGGATACAAACCAGAGTGACTGAAAAGCCACTCGTAGTTTATGGACAGTATACTGAAAATTACAGAGTTTCACTGTTCCTAAAACACAAACATAAATAAATACTCTTCCCAAAACACAAACATAAATAAAATCGATTGAATTTAATTTCCTTGTTATTCGTTACCTGAGCATAGATTTCCAGGTGTAATTCTCCCATTCCAGAGACAATTGTCTCTTTGCTCTCGGGGTCAAAGTGGACTTTAAATGTGGGATCTTCTCTTGTAAACCTGCCAATACCTTTTGAAAATTTTTCCAGATCATTCTTTAAAAAAAGAAAGTCATGACAGATTTTACTAATCATGATATGATAATCAGTGGGACTGTTGAAAGAACTTCACTGCATAAAATTAACTACATATGCAGTTAAGAAATAAAAATGATCTACCATCTAATTCCTAGAAAATATCCTTTAAATATGTGAGCTTGGATGCCACGCAGCCAATAGAGCTGGAAACAGCTAGCTGATGGAATTTTCTTTCCGTACCAAGACACAAGAGCCCAAGACTTAACTCTGTGCCTTCTCCTATTACACTGACAAAATCTGTCCAATCGTGGGAAACTGCCCATGAAGCAGCAAGTAAAATCTGTGTTACTGTTAGATTTCAGAAATCCTGTAAATAATCAAAGGATTAAGCATGTGTACCAAGACTCGACTGCAGATCCAGAGGACTGTTAAGACCAACAGTAAGGCAAGTGGCGCGCCAAGGCTTTCAAAACAATCTGTTTGGAGGTGGTTTCATGCATCTCTATTCTCCTTAGATGCGATTTCCTTATGTGGGAAGCAGAGTAACGGCCCTCTAAGGACATGTGCTCGTCAACCCCCAAACCTGTGAATGTCGCTTCACATGGTAAAGGGCGCTTTGCAGTGTGATTAAGGGAACAGACATAAATAATTTGGTTGGGCCCAATGTAATCGCATGGGCTTTTAAAAAAATTGAAGAGGAATGCAGAAGGGTGAGTCAGAGAGACGTGAAGAGGGAAGAGGCAAGAAATATGCAGGGGTGTCCAACCTTTTGGTGTTTCTGGGCCACACTGGAAGAGGCGTTGTCTTGGGCCACATATTAAATACACAAACACTAATAAAAACTGATGAGCAAAAAAAAGGGTTTTAAGTAAATTTACAATTTTGTGTTGGGCCACATTCATAGCTGTCCTGGGCCACATGTGGCCTGTGGGTTGGACACCCCTGAAAGCACGAGAGGGCTCATTTCGCTGTCGCACGCATCGGAGATGGGAGGAAGGGGGCCAGTCTCTAGACGCTAGGTACAGCCTTCAGATGACAGCAAGGAATGGGGACCCCAGTTCTGCAACCACAAGGAACTGGATTCTTAAAACAGTATGAGTAAGCAAGGAAATAAACTGTCCCCTGGAGCCTCCAGAAAGGAATACAGTTCTGCCAAAACCTCGATTCTAGCCCATTAAGAACTGTGTCAGATACCTCACGTACACAACTAAAAAATGACATCTGTGATGTTTTAAGACACTAAGTTTGTGGTAATTTCTTATGGCAGCAACAGAAAACTGACACACCCTGAATCACCAGTATTAACAGTTATCACATGTGCCTGGAGCTGTGTGTTCTCTATTCTGTAGATGTTATCTCAAATTCTAAGTGCAATGCTGCAAGACAGAATTACCCACATTTTACAGGTGAGGAAACTGGGCACAGAGAAGTGACGTGATTGCTCGAGACTGCGCAGGCAGTGCATGGCAACACTGAGAATGACCCCGGGTTAGTCGGTCTCCAAAGGCTTCTTCCCTTTTCCCTGTACTTGCCAGGTACTCTCAGCTTACTAGACCATCCCTGCCTCCACTCCTGAAGTGCACAGCTTTATGCAGTGATTTCATTATTTAATTTAAATTAATTCACTCCAGCAAGCAAATATTCCCAAGACCCAAAAAAACCCTTTGGATGTTGATGCATTTGATTTCCCTCCACTACTGTGAACTATCGGGAGAAAAGTCTTACATAAAC
Organism: Glossophaga mutica; assembly: GCA_039655065.1. Lineage (NCBI taxonomy): Eukaryota > Metazoa > Chordata > Mammalia > Chiroptera > Phyllostomidae > Glossophaga > Glossophaga mutica. The sequence continues at coordinate 199,018,726 of CM077304.1, forward strand.
TCTGAATTTAGGAATGAAGAGCTTTATGTCTATCTTTAACTTCTAGCCCTGCATATTCTGAAGGGAAAAGCAAACAATTAAGCAAAGTACTCGGAATAAACTGTGACATCTTACTGTAGTAAGATGTAATAGTTGCTTTTCTTCAAATTTCTGAGGTGAGAGTATTTTAACGTTTCTTGCCACCTCAACATTCTTTTTTCTATAATGAGATGCGTCTGTAAAATCTCAAGTTCCTCAAAATAGATGAAGTAGTAGCTGTTAATACACCCACATCAACCAGAATACGTTTTGTAAATGATAGTTCCTAGATGACAGAAGGTCATAACTGTTCACTCAGTGCATGAGTAAGTTCATTTCAATACTAATGTGATTGTTATGAACATCAAAGAAATTTAAGCACTAAACAATTAAGATTCGATTCCAATGGCAAGCTAATGTGAATGCAAACTTAAGTAATCTTGGCTCTGTAAAAAGCTAAATGATTTCATATCCAATCATAAACTTGTATTTGAAAGTGAGAAAAACAGTCTTGGTTATAGGCTTTCCATGTTACGACTGTATTAGAACTACAATAAATCCAGAGATGTATTACAAACTGTGAAGTAATTAACCTATGCAGTACTCTAATGTACTTTACAGCGACGTTCTCCTACAACTGAGGACACATGCCTGTTTCCCCTTGTCCACCCTCTTATGATCTGAACCTAGGAAGTTCCACTTACCAGTCTGGAGCAAGTTACAGCTTTACTTAGTGAAGTTATGAAGCAGTCTCGTAAATACCATCAACTTCTTTAAATATACTGAGGAGTAATTACTGCTAACTGACTGGTAAATTTTAAAAAAAGTGACCTCAACACCAAAAGAGGAAATAGAAACAGTAAGATTGCTGGTTATCACAAGATACCATGTGCATTGTAGAGACAGATGATAAAGAGCTTAGACCTGGCTAAGGAGGGTCAGTGGGTTGAGCTCCAGCCTGTGAATCAAAGGGTCACTGGTTCAAGTCCCACTCTAGGGCACATGCCTGGGTTGTGGGCCAGGTCCCCAGTAGGGGTCACGTGAGAGGCAACCACACATTGATGTTTCTCTTCCTTTCTTTCTCCCTCCCTTCCCCTCTGTTAATAAATAAATAAAATATTTTATTAGAAAAAAGTTCAAGTCTTTATTATGATACACTGAGTATTAAAGCAAATTCCTACCTTGTTAGATGGCTTCATTGCTACTGAAATGACAGGGTCAGGAACATGAATTGACTCCTAAAATATTTTTTAAAAAACAGAGAAGAATTCTAATACAGTACTGAATGAATTAGAGTCAGGGATGGATTGATTTTAATGGTCTGTTTTACAACAGAACAAAGCACTAAACATCTTTAAGCTAGACAACATATATCCTGGAGTTAAAAGCATATACTATATGCATTAAATAAATAAAAATATTAATACATTTATAAATAAAGGCATCCATTTATATGCTCTCCTCCCTCCCAAAACAACAAAAATAAAGTATCTATTTATTTACTTAACCGTTTATGACCCTTAAGTCTATCAACACTTTCAATTTAACACAATCATTATAATGAATCCAAATGCTGAAATGTAGAATTCTTATTGACTGGTGGCTACATTTACTATTGCTGTCTTCTGACAAGTTATTTATTTCATCAAATTATGATCACTGATAAGAGAAACAGAGAAAGGGCGCTAGATTCTTTATACATGATACTTCATTTAATCAACCACAACTCTGAGAGGCAGATATTATTAACCCCATTTTACAAATAAAATCTGAAAGGCAAGGAAAGAAGAGCAAATAATGTGGCCAAAGGCTGGTGGGTAACAGGGCAGACTCTCACCCAGGTCTACTTGCTCCAAGCCTGAGCACTTCCCACAACCCCCGGGCCCTTCCTATCGCTAACGACAAGCACGTGGAGAAAGCCTTATTAATCATGCTCACAGGGCAGTCCTCTCATCCAGAGGCCCCAAAAGCCTGCACAGACTTACTTAATTTTTGTACTGTCTTACATCAACATTAAAACCAGATATGAGACAATATTTTACACAAAACACTGTATTATAAAATTACGGGTCTGTCATATGCTCTGGGACTACTACAGTGCTCACCTGTCAGGGTTGGACCAGTTTTTACATAATGATCCACTGTCAACCTGTTCCCTACAAATTACCTATCCTCTATGTAGTCATATTCTTTACTAAATTCAGTAGAGAGCCTTATTGTATGTGGAATAGTCTGTTCTCTAAAAAGGGACAAAACTGGGAAGTGAGTGAAGGGAATTCAAAGGCAGGAACTGCTGAGGCACGTGTGGAGAAGGGGCTACTCCACGGCAGGACCCCTGCGTGGACCACGAGCTGACTGGGGCCAGAACAGGGGTGGCTTACCGCCAAACCCCCTTAGAGCCTTGGACTCTAACTGATGCTCACTCTTACACAAAGAAAGCACCCCTCTCTTGCCTCCTGCTATGAGCTGGATCCTGGAACAGGCTGATGTCCCTCCCGACCTGGTCAAGCACACTATGTAATTTCTACATCAGGTAGCATTCCTGTACTAGTACCTGTGACTGCTCCCCTCTTTTTACCCTATAGAATAATTCTTCGGCACCTGTTGGAAGGGCAGAGACTACCCACTTCATCTTCCAGCTGCCCAAGATGTGCCTCCTATGTAAGCTTCCCTTGAAAAAACACTGTTAGGTGCCAGACTGGAGTGGCCTGCCTCTTTCCCAGTCTTTCCCGGCCCTCCATGTACAGAGGTAGATTTTCAGTCTTGGGGCTTTTCCCAGGGTCTGCCTGTACTGACAGCATGTGCTTCCCTTCAGGGTGCCTCAGTGATAAAAAGGGACTTGTATGTGCCACAGAACAGGCTGTCCGACTGTCTAGGTGCACCTTGGTTCCCTTCTGTTATATTATAGCCAAGTCTAGTCTAAATGTTAGTCTGCTCTCACAGTTCTTGAGGGAAGGGTCTACTCTGGCTGCTAGTTACTAAGGGAGAAGCACTCCATGGGGACCAGCCTGAGGATGGTGATAGCAACTGGAGACCTCCCCACAACAGGGAGGCCGAGCTCAGGAAGTGGAGCTACACAGACCAGGTGTGTTTTCCTGTGTAGAGGAGATTTTCGCCCCACACTAAAAACCCTGGAGGATCGTGAAACAACTTTACTAAGAAAACCCAGATAAATTAGCTTACACAGCACACTTGTCCAGATGGCATTTAAAGAATCACAACCAATCTATACTTGATGTCTACTGTACTACGCAATGAAAACAGTTGTGGTTGTTTTTCTGAAGTACTAAATGTACTACATACAAACACAGACTTTTGAAACCCAAGTGATAAACAGCTTTGAAATTAAATGACTTACCATAGAAAGTCCACTATTATCTTTGTTTGTGAATGTATCTCCACTAGCACAGTCAATGCCAAACAATGCACAGATGTCTCCAGCAAATGCTTCCTCAACATCCTAAATAAAGAAATAGCAAGTAATACAAATCAGAACAGGGCAGCTGGACAGTACTTGCACAATAAACCCACTGAGCATAAACAAACATGGCAGAATCTCCCCATGAATTTTATAAAGAATTAGCTAGAACCAATGCAAGAATTAGCTAGAACCAATGCAACACCAAGTGTGGCAAGACATACCTTAAACTGGGCCCTTATTTAAACCACATTTCAACAGACAGGATTTTACTCGAGTGATGATGGCAGCATCACTGGGAGTGTCTGCAGTGCTGACAGAACGCAGAGCCTCACAGTTCTGCAGTCACTCCCATGGATTAAAAGCGTGTAGTATGTGTGTGGCCACAGTCCAACGACAAGATGCGTATGACAAAGGTGTATGAGAAAAGCCTACAAAGGAAGTTCTGAAAACAAAGGCAGGAGAATGGACTCCCTTTTACTTAAAATAATCTTAATTTCTCACAGATGCATGCAGTTAAGAAAACAGGAAGTCTAAGAACAAAGCACTAGTGCCTCTAAACTTCTTTGTTTTTTGTCCTTTTATATGATAGTTCATTCATACCAGCTGTGGCTGTGAATGAGCAAGTGTGTGTGCCTTACTTTAATGGTCACACAGCTGTACAATTCTCCTGGCTTCTGGCCCCCAAAACAGCTGTGACAACCATTAATCCCTCTAGCCTGCCCCCTGCTGCCTACCTCTCAAAATGGCAATTCTGTCCATTTTGAAAGACTGCTTATTCATCTTCCAGGAGATACAAAAGTTATGAGCACCAAAAATTACTGAACATCCGAAGATTTTGCTTAGATTAATAAACTTCTCCAGGAATACAGAACTGAACTGGGAAAAGGTGAGAGAAGGAGGCAACCTCACACACTTGGTGTTCCTGCCAAGGCCTAATCCTACGTATGGATCACAGACAGCTAGGACAGATTCAGAACCAATTCGAGAATTCAAGCCAAAATGTATCTCCCAGACCGGACTTTAAGGTCTGAAATCTGCAGATGGATTCTAACACCATTATGGCCATTCTTGGGGTGGGTTCTACAAATATAAAGCTCTAGCATTACACAGAGCTTTCGGACCGGCCATATTTCAGAATTTTTACTGAACAAAATGGAAAATGTGTGACTTTACTACTCTCGCCTGTCAGAACCACAGTTCCACTGTCCTAAAACCCTACTGGATTCTTTGTAATCATAGCTCTTGAAGATAGTGCTGAATTTGTGTTCTGAGTTTTGGGGAACTCACCGTCCCCTCTCCTTAACCTTGGTCAATTGAGGAGATCCAGCTCACTCACGAACAATGGTATAAACTGTGTGTTCTTAGCATCTGCTAACGTAGCCTGTACTAAAGTGCTACATCGGAACTGTACCACACCTAACTAGAAAAGAAGAAGTTAGGAAAACACATTCGACTGCGAGTGATTTTCCTGTGGGGTTTGGGACACCAAGAAGGTAGACCTATTTCGCCTGCAGCGGAGAAGTTTCTGACCGCACAGTGACCGGGCACTTGCCTCCATCATGTCAGCGTGCATGCGCACCAGCCGCTGCACCCGCACTTTCTTTCTCGTTCGCGCGTTGTAGATGGTGTCGCCCTTCTTCAACTGTCCTTGATAATTGCGAACATAAGTTAACTGTCCAAAGCGACCTGCCTAGAAGTCAAGATTGGGTAAGGGCAGAAAGAAAAAAAAAAACACACACATAAGAATCAGAATCAGGAGGAAAACTTCACAACTATCTCCAAATATCCTCTCACCAATTTTAATAGTTTTGAATATAGGTAATTAAACAGTTGTGTTATTCTTTTTTGGTATCACAATCCAAGGTAATACTTCTGCTCTCCCTGAAATAAAAGTTATTAGAAAAAAATTTTAAATTATTTATTTAAGGAACTATACTTTTGCCTTCTGTATTATTTTATAATTTCAGTTTCATATAATAGGACATAAAAATAAGGTATAATTATTGGAAAGACAACAAAAATATCATTAGAAATGAGACATCTAAAAAAATTTGATAATCACCTGGAAATCTTATAAGTGAGAGTTTTGTAAAGTAACTGAATATAAAATGAATAATTAAGGATCAATTTCTCCTGAATAGTAATAACAATAAGACATGTATTTAAAACTTCACAATTCTTTCCATATTAATTTACAGGTTTAACACAATTGCAATCGAAATCCCAAGAAAAAATTTTAACCATTTATTTTTTTAAATTCTTTTAACTTCCACGTTTTTTTTTTAATATTTTTTATTTATTTATTTTTTATTATTTATTTATCTTCAGAGGGGAAGGGAAGGAGAGAGGGAGAGAAACATCAATGTGCGGTTGCCTTTTGTATGTCCCCTGCCGGGAACTGGCCTGGCAACCCAGGCATGTGCCCTGACTGGGAATCGAACCGCGATCCTTCGGTTCGCAGGCCCGCGCTCAATCCACTGAGCTACACCAGCCAGGGCAATTTTAACCATTTAATTAATGATCTTAAAAGTCATGTAGAGGAATAGGTAAAAAATAAAAAACTTTTGAAAATGTATGTTAATGAGAAGAAACTAAAACTACTATAAGTACATTTTAAATCCTCCAAAACTTAAAAAGTACAGAACTAGCGCAAATTAGACTGAACATTCCACAGGGTATGGTATAAACATCTAAAACGTTTAACTCATTTATCAACAGGTGTGACAGGAGACACACAACTAACACAGAAAAGTGCAACATTGTTCACAGCCGGTTGCTGGACAACGGTTGGAGGGAGAGGAGGTCCATCAGGCCTGCCTCAGTGCACACAGCACAGCAAGTTCCAGGTGGGTCAGCAGTAAAAAAATCCCACCGTGAAAAAGTAAAAATAAAAAGTGTTTATTGACCCTAATTTTTTATAAAAGTGACAATTACAAAGGAAAAAACACAACTGCATAATACAGTATATGAAAAAACATTCTCTATCATTAGTAATTAAGGCAAGGCAAAATATTAAAATAACATTTTTCATTCATGAAGTCAACAATGATTTTAATAATAATATTCTGCTGATAAAGATTCATCAAAATAATCCAATACATTAATTCTGAGTATGAAAGCAATTTGGTGATACAAACCATTGAATATTAATATATTCCGTACCTTTAACTATATAATCATTATTCTGGGGATCCTAAGAAAGTGTTCCTAAACACATATTTTTAAAAGCTTTATGTATAAAAATTGTCACTGCTATGTTATTTCTACTTTATGATTTGAAATTACCTTTTTTCTCATTTTACTGATAATAAAAATTACATTATAAAAATTTTAAAATTTGGGAAAAGCCCCCGAAATATAATTCTGTCCATACCACTTCCAACTTATCCATCTTTCTTTCCCCACATAAAATAATATAAACAGAAGCAAAGATACCCCAACAAAAAAGCATACCCAGTGACCAAATCTTGGTTTCTGATACCAGTCCCTTTGATAAAAGGAACAGGACTCCTGAAGAACAGGCCAATTCTAGGGCCAGGGCAGGGAATATTCAAGATAAGCCTGGAATATCCTGTTCGGCCAGAAAGGGAAGGAAGCGGGCCGAAAAGCCAACACTGGGCACGTCAAAGGAGCCAACTGAGAGAGCGTACAAGGGCCAAACCTGGTCAACCTAGGCAACAAAATAAGTAACGTACTACTGAACTGTAATTCAAAGTACCAAGTGTTATATTTTGCTGTGTATAATGCGTACTTTTTTTGCCCAAATTTTTTAGGGAAAAATCAGGATGCGCATTGTACATGGGTATAATGATTGCAAGCCATGGGAATAATAATGAGCACGATAATCCTGTGTGTAGTGCGCACAAAAACGTAGGTGCGCACTACACACAGCAGCACGGTACGCATGGCAAAATGCAGTCCATGCTGATGTAAACGAACGACTGAACACACACGTAAATGGGGAGAAAAGACAACTCTCCCACACAGGAGAATCCCAAGTCACTTAAGTAGATACTGCTCCCTCAAGGAGGAGGAGCGTAATCTCCACTCCGTAAGTGTGGGCTGTACATAGTCACCTCCTTCTACAGGGTCAGTACGGAAAGGGAGAGAAAAGAGTAACAGCAGGGAAACCTATAACCAAATACGTCACGAGAGTTATTTTATGACAGGAATAAAAGCCTAAAGGAAAATTTCTACATATAACAGTTAAATACATCAGAAAGCAACTTACCTCCAATTTAAAAGCCAGGCCTACAAATGGGTGGGAATTATCTCTCTTGGAGTTCATTAAGATTTTGGTTTTCTCTTTTGAGTCACTTAAAGTAAAACAAATACAACTCTGTGAGATGCAATATTTGATATTTCTTTTATATCAATTTGTTTCATGAAAGAGAAAAAGCACATGTGCCAAAAGCTCTGACTTCACACATTAGTGAAGTTTCACAGAAAGCAATCTGTAAGAGTAACTTCTATGGCCTTAGTCATTACATTGTGACAGGTCCAGAGGAAACTAAAAAACCCACAAAAACGGTCTGATAGAGAAAGAAAAGAAAAATACAAGGTCTGTTCAGAAGGTATCCAGCCATGTAATATTAAAATAGACATTCATTGAAGAAGATACAAGATACAAGAAACATTGTACATAGGACAATGATGCCTCAGTCCCCTTCAAAGTAGGCACCTCAGGACCTCACACAGTTCTCCCAATTGCCATCGGCTACCTGGTCATATTTTCCTGAATCTCATCGATGGTCTAAAATCTCTTCCCTTTCAAAGGAGATTTTAGTTTTGGGAGAAGCCAGAAGTAGTGGGGTGCCAAATCTGGACTATGGAGGGGCTTAGTCACTTAGGTGACTTGATGTTTCACTAAAAATCTCTGCACAAGACATGATACACGAGCAGGCACATTGTTGTGATAAAGCTGCCAATCACCAGTTTCCTATGGTTGCAGCCTTCTGAATCACCTGAATAGTTTCTGTGGAGGAATGCTCAGGCCTAACACAAAATTTGATGCAGATTCATTGCTCTACTCGCTCAGTCATCTTGAATGTGATGGCCACACAGTACACGTGCTCACTCAATGGCATCTACCACCCCCACTGACTAGCACAGTGAAGTCATCATTGTTTACTCATGGGCATTCCAATCCACTCTCCTTGGCTGCCAGGTTTACATCGATATTGCGCAAACTATTCTCGTGATATTAACAACGACTGGACTTTTTCTGGACAGACCTTGTAATCAATGAGGGTTAAAAAAAAATTTTGCTACACATAGCCTTTTTTTAAAAAAAATTATGACTGAGAACAGCTGGTCTCAAATTTTTCTAATGATGTAAACCTTGATCTATAATAAAACAAATAATACTTCTAACTCACAAATACAATGTAATATGGGAACCAGAATAATAAATATTTTTGTATGTGCCAAAATTATTACCCAAATAGAAATGGTAATTGTTTTTGTAAATTATGAAAAATAACACAAACACAACTACAAGAACACTTCTTACATTCTTTCATAGTGCATAAATGTTAAAGTATTTCTGCATAAATTAAGAATCAGTTTCCAAGACTTACTCCTCCTGATTGAGAATGGCATAATTCTGGACTTCAGACGGATTTGGGAGGTATTCTAAAACAGCATCTAAAAGAGGCTGAACTCCTTTGTTCTTCAAGGCACTTCCCACAAAGACAGGAGAAAATGACCTACTTAAAGTAGCTCTTCGGATTGCAAGCTACCAAAAAAAAAAATAATAATAATAATAATGATTAGTCAATCCTAAAAATTACACTTTATGTTTTAGACCAATTACAAACTAAAAAAATAAAAGAAATTATTAATACTTCTTGGAGTATTGGCTCTAGTGGAGACTAGAATCAGGTCCTCCATAACTTAAGGTCAAAATACAGAACAAAAAGAGGAAAAACCAGATGCCTTTTCAGGGCTAGAAAACTGCTTTCAACACTTTCAGAATGCCATTAATTTTTAATTTGATAAAATTATATGTATACACACACATACATACACACTTAGAAGACACACGCAGAGAACAGTGTACACAGCATGCTATGTAAAACACTATGCTAACTGCGTAAAATAAAGGAAAAAGAATATATATACATAAAAATCTCTTGAAAGATACACCGGCAACTTATGAACTGGTTACCTGTTTAAGGGAGGGGGCAGAAAACTAAGAAGCTGTGTACATTTGCATATTTTTTAAATGTTTAAACCATAAACATTTAAAAAACATTTCATCTAATAAAAAATATTTAGTGTCATCTAATAAAAAATATTTAATTAACTGATTTTTTAAAAAATATATATACTTATTGCTGAACATTTCCATATTTATCTTTTTTCTTAATAAAAATGTACTCAAAAGGTTGGCTGTGTGTGTTTTTTTCCTAGAACAAACTATGACTCCCTTTCCATTTTAAGATATTATATAACAGTTATATAACACTATATATTATATAACATGTAACTCAGTTATATAGAACTTTTACATGACAGTAATATGCATGTCAAGTATATTTTGAAGAAACCAATTATGTTAAATAAATTTACTCCAACTTCATTAGTAAAACCCATGCATAAAAGCATCATGTTCAGGTCTACCCATGCTATCACAAAAGGTAAGATCTCTTTTTTTAATTTTTTAATTTTTTACAGCCAAGCAGTATTCCATTGTGTAAATGCACTAAAAAGTAAATAATACAACTTCTTAAAAAAAGGCATCATGTTCACTCTGAGAAAACAAAACTCCCCCTTTCTCTATTTTTGGTTAATATAAGACTTCTTTTGAGAACACGTGCCTTTAAATCGGAAATTGAGGGGATTTTTTCTTCTAGGAACATCTCACCAAGCTGCTCGTCTGAATTGGCAACACATTCAATCAGCTCCTGCCGGTGGTCAGCTGCCGCTGCCCTGAATTCTGCTGGAATCTCCTCATATCGAACAATCTGGCTAAGAACAGAAATGGTTTATTTTGGTACTTTAAGGATATGCAATCAAACATATAAAGCACCAGTGAAAAAGTTAAACTAACAGCTGACAATCTTTTTAGATGAGAAAGGGTTCTGATATGTTTGTATTAATATGGTAAATAATCCTAATAGGTATCTTTAAAATTCAGACAGCAGGCAAAACAGGCAAAGCAAATCACTCCAGACTGTACTACTAGTAAATGGAAGAGCCAAGATTCAAAGCCAACCTAACTCCAAAGCCATGTGAACACCTACATATTTTATTAACCAAATTAATCAAAACATCACAGTCTCTTAAGAAGCAGGATTAGAGACCTGACTCTTCCTTTCCATTTGTAACAAACCCAATCACGTAATTTTTAACACAGACTACCCCATTTTCCAGTAAAAAGGGTCACTAAATATGACAGACTCGTCCGCCTTGGCACCAGCTCTCCATTCCTCTAACGACCAAAGAGGTGAGAGTCACAAAGTATTTTAAAAATTAAACTAATATCAAAAGAATAATAATCTTTTCTGAAGAAAAACATAATTAAATAAAAAATAGCGAATTGCAAATAGTTCTAAAAAATGTTCTTCATAGTGTTTAGAGCTTAATTTCTTCCTTTCTCACAAGTTCTCTGGTTCTTTGGCTTTTACATCAGAATCATCAAAATATACAAACCCAGTGGTCTAGGGCTGAGAAAGGGGGCAGGTTTGTTAAGAAGCTCCATCTGCGGTTCTGATATGCAACAAAAGTTAAAAAGCGTCCACTTTAGAAGACAGAAGCTTGTACCCTGGTAGTTCTAGGGAAGTGGACTGATTGATTTATTTACAAATATTTGTTCAGTTCCCACTATGCATCGGAGAGCCCTCTGGCTGGCGAAATAGCAGTGAGCAAACCTGATAAAAATGCCTGCCTCCTGGGCCTTGCACTCACTTGAAGGAGTAACAGGCCGACTCTGTTGTCATTACTTAGTTGTCACACACGATGTGTGGGAAACACTGCGTCTGCGGGACAGCTCTATAAGCCGGCTGCTGGAGATAAATCTCCGTCCCACGACCATGACATCCTTTACCCATCTGCCAGGGCAGCAACCCCAGCTCGCAGCAGAAGTAGGAAACTGCCAGGCTGTCGGGGCCACTTCTCAGAGCAAAGGGTCATTTGTGACCCCCACACTGTCCAGATCAGTGCCACTCAAAGCATGGTCCACAGGCCCAGGACACTGGCATCGCTGGGAGCTTTCCAGAATGCAAACTCCAGGCCGAACCCTGAAGTCTACTGACTCGCTCTCTGGAGGTGGACACAAGAGTATATGTTTTAACAAGCTCTCCAGGTGATTTTTCCGAATGCTATGGTTTGATGACCAACGAGCAATGACAGTACTCTGTATGCTAAAGTCACCCCAAAGTTGACTGACAAACCAAATACCGTGTTAAACAGTTACCAGTTCGCTTCTTGTATCGCCTAAACATCTGTACAATTCTAACTGCCTTTTATACATTAATCTTTTTATCTTTGTAATGCCATGAAGTAGGTAGAGGAAATATTTATGATTCCTATTTTCTTACCAGTTTTTATCACAATACCCAGGACATAGCTGCTCCCTAAAAGACTACAGAATGAATGAGTTGATGAATGAATGTGCATTACATTACAACCCTAGTTGAAGGCCTTCTATCACACCACACATGTCATAATGTGATGTACATATATTACCCAACAACTAACATACTCTCCCTTTGGATTAATACTAAGCAAAATGGGAAGCAAGTAGGATTAAAGGCATTAAAACAAAATCATCTTACAGGACATTCTTCCAGCAACATTTCAAAAATGTGTTTATGTTTAAAGAATTCATCCTTTCCTTCTCTTTAGTACTTTTAAAATGTAAGAGTTTAATGGTATATTTTTAATACTTACCCAAAGTCCCCATCAAAATAGATGGCTCGTTCTTCAATAAGGTCTATAATACCTTTAAAATCACCCTCCAAACCAATGGGTATCTGCATAAATGCTGCATTATGACTTAGTTTAGACCTAAAATAAAGATAAAAATGAATCAATGCCAGATGTTGCAGACCTGGGAGGGTGTCATCAGCAGGTCAGAACAGAGGACAGAAAACAGCTGGGAAGAGACTGACGGCCAAACTCATCATGCCCAGGAAGCCACAACCCTGCTTCGGCAACACAAAGCACTCTAAAAGGATGGTGGGATAACCACGCCCACATTGAATCAGCCCACTCAGCAACAGACTACAGCTGTCTGGAGAAGTTCTGACAGGAAAACTCTCAGTGCAGGTGTTGCAGTCCGACACTTATCATCAGCCTGTAACCACCACCAGGCCCAACCGCTGACTGGAAGCTACGCTCACAGGCTGGGATTCTCACTTGGGAAGAAACATGCTCTAGCCCCCAGCGTTTGCTACGGACTCCAGGTGCCCATCTATAATCATGGACAGAAAACACGACGTCCCCAAATATTTGAAGGAAACCAATGGCTTAAAAGAGAGGTGTGCGTTCAAGAAATAGTACTAACCTCCAAGGAGAGATTTACTAGAAGAAATAAAATATAAAGGTCTGAGAAGTCATTACCTCTGTTAATAAGAATATTGCAATAAAAGAGAAAGTTTATGTAAATTATATATAATTGCTGAAATTAAAAAGAAAAACACAGGCTAAATCACTGCAGGGCTGCAGATGAACAGCAGATCAGTGAACTGGAAAACTGACCTCACTAATTCACTCACTGCCCATTGCAAAATAGAGACAGAAAGCAGAAGAAAGTAGGGTAGAAGAGTTAAAACACAGAGACCAGATCCCCAAGATTCAAATTCCATTCAGCGGGAGTTACAAAAATGAGAAAACAGGTAAAGAGGGAGTGGGACAAACCAAAGTGGGCAAACAGATGCTAAAAAAGAATGCTCCTAACATTCAGGAAAAGGCTTGGCAGAAAGAGTCCCTGCATTGCCAAGCACAACTGAAATATGAGTTATAAAGATAAAAAGTGAAAATGTTTCATTTTACCAAGAAAACACTATAAGTATCTAATAAAGAAAAATTTCACTCATATTCTCATACGCATCACTTTCATCAAAGTGCTCAGAGCAGTGCGGTCACTTAGAGTTTCCCAACACTGTCACTTTTGTCATCACTCTCAGTCTTTCCACTCTTATCACCTTCGCTGCCTACAGCCATCGGCTCTGTCTTGTGTGAGCTGGGTCGAAACTCCACAGCTCCATTCACACATCTATAGGAGGTAAAAAGTGGATCTCTGACTCTTTCCAAAGGCTATCTGAAATACACAGAATTGTGCAAAATGTAGCATGCTCTGAAAACCAGTGGGCTCTGTCTGGTACAGAAAGGAAGGGTTACTCTTTTCTTAGCAGGTGTTTCAACACTGAGAGCAAGGGAATGCAGCGCACTGCTTCCGGGCCTCAATTACATTCCTCGGGTTAAGGTGAAACTGAAGAGGATCCTCTACATTTGTCTAAACAAATGCAAAGCCCTTTTAGAATCTACTCCAGATTCTAACTTCTCTAATCACAGCAAAACAGAAATTGCCAGACTGTTTTCTGAACTCACCCTCAGCTTCCCTACAATTTAGGTCCCATTCTCCCCATTTTACAAAGAAGGCAGTTGATGGGATCACACCACCAACCAAACTACCGACTTCAGTGTTCCATTTACTAAAGTAAGTCACTCACATAAACACATTTTTTAAAGGAGGGGAAATGTAAGAATAAAGCTTAATGATACTGAATGCATTGTCCTGAATACAAAGTTTGTTATCAGATCATCACACCCCCCCATCCTTGCTAAGGTTCAGAACCTCATCTGCTGCAGCGCCCTGGCGGGGCTGGAGCCCATCCGGTCCAGTTTGTTGATGAAAGTTAGAAATGGAACGTTGTAGCGCTTCATCTGCCGATTCACAGTCATGGTCTGGCACTGCACCCCTCCGACCGCACACAGCACAAGGATGGCGCCATCTAACACTCTCAGGGCCCTTTCGACTTCTATTGTGAAGTCCACATGCCCTGGAGGAGACAAAGAAGTGTGTGGTGGTCTTAAAGAGCAGTATGAATTTTTATAACATGTATAATTAAAAGTCTTCCTATCTCTGCTCATCACATAAGTCTTCTAATTACAATGTGAATTTTTAAAATCAGCAATACCGTTCATCACCATAAGGTCCAGGGGCCCCACAAGATCACTTCAAAGCGATACAGGGGCATGGGAACCTCTGGAATCAGCTACAACATGTGAATGGTACAGCCTTCCTATTCACAATTTACTAGCACTATTTTTCAGGGAAACCGCAGAAGGACGAGGTGCTCTAGGTCCCAAGTCAAAGTTCTCTAATAGGGACTCAGTCACACTTTTGAGTATTATTTGATATTCAAAAATGAGCTGCATCAGAATAGCTGAATGTGGTTTTGCCCAAACAAACTGTAACAAAACCAAGAACTGAACCCACCAGGAGTGTCTATAATGTTGATATTGGTATCTTTCCACACGGTGTAGGTGGCCGCTGACTGAATGGTGATTCCTCTTTGCCTCTCCAGTTCCATGGAATCCATAACGGCACCAACTCCATCTTTCCCTTTCACCTAAACACAAACACAGCAATTCAGATTGCTCTGTCCCTGCATTCCAAGAAGCAAAGAAATCTTCACTGAGATGTAGCTGGAACACAGGTAGTTAACTGGTGTGGTCTGCAGAGAAGCCTCACTTGTCAAACCATGTCACCTCATGAAACAGCAAACACTACAGGTTTCGCCCTCCGTTACTTGCCTAACCCTGTTTTCACTGGCGTTCTCAGCGACTACCGCCAGAGCGGTCACCCTGTCTTAGAGCCACCCCTGCTCCTCCTGCATGGGTCCTGCCCTCCAGCCTTGTGTTAGTCTGGGAGCAGATGTTCAGAGAACAGAATTTTCCCTGCTCTGCTGCATATGGATCTTGAGGCCCAGGTGGGAAGGACTCAGCTTTTAAAGCATGTGATTTAAGAAGATAATCGTCATCTGAAGAAATATTTTTAAATGGAGAGTTAAGTTACTCAATAAGGGAATTTCGTCAGCAGTTTCAAGATTTTCTTAAGTATTTTCTTTTCTGATATATTTTTTAAAGTTTTTTTTTTCTTTTATTGATTCTAGAAAGTGAGGAAGAGAGGGAGAGAAACACTGATCAGCTGCCTCTTGCATGCGCCCCAACTGAGGACCAAACCTGCAACACAGGCAGTTGCCCTGACCAGGAATTGAACCCAAAACTTTTGGGCTTGCAGGATGATGCCCAAACAAATGAGCCACACCAGCCAGGGATGATATATGTATTTTTAACTATTAAGCCCATACTATGTAGCATTTTAAATCCTTTATAATGTTTAACATTATAAACATCTCTCCATAACATTAAAAATTATGTAAATGCACCCTGGCTGGGTGGCTCAGTTGGTTGGAGCATAGTCCCATATACCAAAAAGTTGTGGTTTCGATCCCTGGGTCCAGGCAGGTATGGGAAGGCAGCAGGGGGTTATGGGGTGGGGCGGGGAGGTGGCAACAGATTGATATTTCTCTCTCAATGTTCCTCTCTCTCAAGTCAATAAACATATCCTTAGGTGAGGATTAAAAATATAATAAAAGTTATGTAAGTACTATTTGGATGGTTGCTTAGGGATACATCATATTGACTTAACATTCTCAAAAGACAATCCACTGGTACTCAATATGCCTACTATGATGGTAACATTTCGAGCCTATCTGAACTATCCACTTTGTGACAGGAATTTGATTAAAGATCCACTGTAACCATTCTTTGACCCTTTCAGGTTTTGTGAAGCTTATCAAATCGTAACTACAAAACAGTGAAAACAAAGCTCTAACTAATCTGGAATCAGCATGAACCACTACCTCGTGCATCTTTGCAATTCTGCCAGTGTAGTAAAGCACTCGTTCTGTCAAAGTAGTTTTCCCAGAATCAATGTGAGCTGAGATTCCAATATTTCTTATCCTTTCATTAGGAATCACCTCTGAAGAACACCATCGGCAGACCTTCCAATTAACCTGAGGGAAAAAAAAGTTCAATTCATTGCACAGCAAGAAATTAGAATGGATTTGGCGGACATTGCTCCTCCAAGGATTATCCATGAACACAAAATATCATCCCAGACAGGCAAAAGAATAAATGTCTCAACCTGCAACTCTTGGAATCAAAGGAGAGACTGCAAGAAAGGACAGAAAAAAAAAAATCCTTAAAAATAAATATATCATGCCCTGGCTGGCGGAGCTCAGTGGATTGAGCTTGGGGTGTGAACCAAAGGGTCGCAGGTTCAATTCCCAGTCAGGGCACATGCCTGGGTTGCAGGCCAGGCCCCCAGTGGGGGCCACGTGAGAGGCAACCACACACTGCTGTTTCTCTCCCTCTCTTTCTCCCTCCCTTCCCCTCTCTAAAAATAAATAAATTAAATAAAAAAATATATCAAAAAAGAAATATTCAAATAATTAAATAAACGGGGAAGAAGGCAAACAAACCTTCAGATACCTGAAGGTTACAGGTTTGAAACTGTACACTGGGGCTAATAAAACCAGAAGGACAGCTCCCAACAACGACTTTAGTAGGAAACAGTTCTTGGTTTAAAATTTACTTAGGTTTTTCCCCTTTATTGTAGTTCACCACAAACAAGGCTTTCCAGGGCTTGTATGCCCTACGCTGTGGTGAAATAGCTCCCAGGCTGCCTACAAAAGGTTTCCAATTCTTTCTGCACACACAAAAAAAATAATGACAATCTAAGAAATTTATTTTAATCGTGGGGAGGGGGAAAATCTTGCATTTTATGGAGACAAGACACGATATAAACCTCTGCAGCCTCTTCCGGGAGAAGGAAAGCAAAAGACCTTGGGAAACATGAGTAAAATATTAAATGGAATCTGGGTGATAGGAGCTTAGTTGAGTTAATACCAGAGACACCAGCAAACGAAGCAAATGAAGTTTGCATGATAGTAAAGACTCAACTCCTACCTAACCATACTTCTTCACTCTGCGCCCCCCGCACAAGGCAGTAACAAGACCATGGAAAAGTACCGGGAGGTTTGAGCGCCAAATCAAATAACCCAGGGTAGTATGAAAGAGAGGGCAGCAAGACCAATGATGCTCTGCAACGAAAAGAGCGCTTGATAATGAGTCAGAAGCTCTGGGTTCGAGCCCTGGACACACTAATTTTTCAACTGTCTTGACCTTCACTCCTGTCACTTCTCTTTCAGGTGCTTAACCATACATCGGGGACACGTCCAACCCCCTAGGGCACCGAGACGCTGTTCAAGAATAACAAGTAGTTGTGAAGGCACGATGGGCTTTTCAGCGCAGAAGCGCGACGTTTGTATTCAGAGCTGTCAGTAACCAGGTGCCAGGAAGGGAAGGGCTGTTACTACCTCCTTGGCCCCGGAGGGACGCAAGGTCCCGGGGACAGTCCCTAGTTCGGTCTCCTCTCGCCGGGCACTGATAAATACCTGCTTCCCCTGCCAGCCCAGGACGGCCGGGATCCGCGGGAGAGGCCCGCATCCCAGAGCCGTGACAGCGGCTGCGCCCAGCAGCCTCATGACAAACGCAGACAGGTGCGGAGGTTCTGCTACTCCGGGTGTGCTCAGCAACCAGCACCACAGCTAGAGCGTTCAAAGTCACGCCGGCAATCAGTGCCGGGCGAGCACTTCCGGAGTGAAAGGCGCGAGGGAGGAAATGATGAGAAGAGGGAGGAGCTTCCGGATGTCTTAGCAGAGCGACGCCATTTACCGCCCGGGCGCCATCTGCCGGCTTGGAAGAGAAAGTGCCGTCGCTTTGTGGCACTAATTGGGCTTTTGCATACTTCCAGAAAGATGCAGCCTTTAAACGTCAATGTTTTGCTGATATAGCAATGTGGAGAAATGTTTGTAGCAGAATTTAAGTGATAAAATGCAAAATTATTATCTATGCTATTACAAATATTTAAAAAATTACTGTAGGAACTGACCTGAAGAGAACGTGGGAAAATAATGAATCATCAATTATTTGTGCATTTTCTCATTACAATATGTTCCGTCGTTGTTTGATGTTAAACATTATATACCCAGTCCAAGGAAGACAGTACTCTTAATGATTCCACTTGAGTCTCTTAGCGGCACCTCAAACCTAGTATGTCCAAGATGGAGATCTTCTGATCTTCCAAACACTTCGGCAGTCTTCATTGTATAAACCGGAACAATGTTGATTGCCCGTACCAAAAATGTTAGTCACTTTGACGGCACTCTGTGACACTCCTAATCAGTCAGCATATGATATAGGCAGTACCTTCAAAAATAGATCCAGGACCTGCCCCTTCTCCCCTCTCAAGCCCTGACACCTCGACAGAATTACTGCAATAGTCCTTGCTGCTGTTCTTTCGATTGTCAACACAGTAATGAAAGGATCCCTTTGAGTCAGATCATGTCATCGCATGTCAACACTCCATCCAGTGAATTCATTGTTGCTGTAATGCCTACTTTTGTGTAGGTTTGAAATTTTTCATAAGTGATTTTAAAAAAAAAATCTGTAACGACTTCCCCTCCCAGTCAGAGTAAGCACCTAGCTGCAGGGCTCTGCTTGAGCAGCGGACAGTGCTCTACTTCCCTTGCCCTTTGCTCCAGCCACTTGGGGCCTCTTTGCTTAGCCTCGCAAGACCGGAGTGCTTGGTCTTCCCCAGATACCAGGGTGCTTCTTTCACTCACTCTCTGCTCTCCGTTCAAACAGCCTCTAGGTGAGATGTTCCCTGACCAACTCTCCTAAAACAGCAAGTTCCTCTGTCTGCTCATGCTACTTCAATTTCCTGCAGAGCATTTCTTAGACATATCCAGACACTTAGATATCTGTTTACTGTGTGACTACCAGTGAGAATGTCGATTCTATAAGGACATGATTTGGTTTTGTTAACTGCTGTATCCCCTTGTATGTGCAAGGTGCTCAATAAGTGTTTGTTGAATGAATGAATGAATGAATGAGACCAAGTGAATAGAAATCAGAGCAAATTACAAGGGATAAGAAAACAAAGTCTCAGTGATGAATTTTGAATGTACTCTTTGCATATCATCCATGTATTAATTTGCAATAAAGGGTTTATAAGCTGCTTTGATAAATCTACTAACATTGACTATAACTTTAAATAAACTTTTTCATTTATAGACTTTTAAATAGTCTTTAAGTCTTCATATGTATTTGTCTAAAATATATAAATTAATACATAATTATGTAAATAGTAATAAAATTAAAGTTTTTACTTTAAGATAATTATGTTAAAATAAAAGTGTATCAGTTACACTGAAATTACTGTAACAAAATTTCCTTCAGTAAAAATTCATACTCATTATCTGTTTCTCTGTAATTATTATACCAAGTATATTCTGAATTATTTTTAATACCACTTTCAACCAAAATAGTCAATTTTTGTTTTCTCTACATAAAAAACTGAAAGACAGAAAATGAATTCATTTTCAGCTCAATTTTTATGAGTACACATTATAGATTACCTAAGTTATAATGGGGTAAAATATAAAATATCACCCACCTATTTGCAAAGTGTGTGCAATTCATAGTCATCTTATAAAGTATAAAAATAAAGATAAACTGAAACTATCTTTAGTAACCAAAGATTTGTATCACTTTTACTTAGAAATTTTCCAAGTATCTAAGGGTTTACATTTCTAAGGTTTTGAAGTTAACTGAGGATCTGAAAAACTAAATTTAGCTAAAACATAGCTAGAGCCAGTGTTACACTGCTAAAAGATAAACTGAGGCATATTTTTATTTGAGCAAAATCAATTCCAATGGGCAGTATCAATCCACAAGTGATTAGCAGCTCTCCACCAAGGGCAGCTGGGGAAAGACTTACAAGGAGGCAGAAGCAAAGAAATGAAAGTCTTTGACTGGCTGTAGCTTAAGCCGTTGCCTTACTTAGGGAAGCCTATTTGGCTGTTTGTGGTTGGGTGTTTTTAGGTTTCAATTTCTTCACCTTGAGCCATTACAGGCTTAGGTTTTGCTTTGCTCACAGGGGCTACTGAGGCATGAAAGCCACCTCAATCTAATGGCCTCCTTGTTTCATTAATTTAATAATACAACTATGAGAGTATCCATGTAGAAGTCTAATTACCTTCCCTCCTCAAGAAGAGAGTTTAAACATAAGCCGTATAGTTAAAAAGCCCTGAAGCATGAAAATAGAAGATAGGTGGCTTGAACAGAAACAAAGTGTTTATCTTCAGATAAATGACACGAAGGCTTTGCCTGTATTTTTTGGTGCTGTCTCCTAATGTGCCTCTCAAGGGAAAGTCTTCAACATGTCACAGTTCCCCAAAGCGGTCACTGCAAGGCCTTGCTGAAGTTACGTCTGAGGTAGTACAAATCTAGTAGCCAACAAACCCACAAAGAGCTGCCTCATGTTCTGTCAAATGTAACACGTTGCTCTGTCTGTCTCAGGCCGACTACTGACCAGAGAAACACATGGTTAGACGGCAACATGTGTGGACAGAAGGGTGCTCCCAAAGCCAACTTCTCACACAAAGGCAAGCCTGAAGTAAGTTTTCATGAACCAATAATATAAGATGGTGGGAAAGCAGACAGAAGGTAGCAGATGGCGTTTAAAACAAAATTCACCAGGGGACACCAAATCTATTAGAATCCCCAAACCTCAGCGTAACACCGGGGCCAAAGAGATCATTAGAATGCAGATCACTGCAAACCTCTGGAAAGGGGGCCTTAGGAAGTATCAGATATGTACATTTTCACCACAATGAAGGTCCTATTCTTTGCAGTCTAGGTCGAGCCTCAGTAGACTCTCCCAACTGTCCTAGCTTGATCAGCCTGGGACCACTGTCTCAGTTCCTTCGGGCTGCTGTAACAAAAGTACTGTAGACTGGGTGGCTTATAAACAATAGAAATTTCACATAATTCTGGGGGCTGGGAAGTTCAAGAGCAAGGCCGTGAGATTTGACATTGGGTGAGGAACTAGTTCCTGGTTCAAAGGCAGTAATTTCACTGTGTTCATCCAGGAGAAAGAGCAAGGGAGCTCTCGAACCTACTTCATAAAGTCATTAATTCCATCTGTGAGGGCTCCACCCTCGTGACCTAATCACCTCTCAAGGCCCCACCTCTAAATCCCATCACACTGCCATGTGCACAACACCCTTGGACCCCAATGTGCTCCCAGCATTGCCCTGTGACAGTATAGGACAATGGAGTCATGAAGGTCACGGAAACTTATCACTGGGACTTGCCAGCACCAGGAAAATCTTTCAAGTGGCAAGGAGCCTAAGTATGCAACTTGGCCTTATTATTAAGGCCACATTCACCAAATTGTTAATATCCTTGCATTCCCAGAAGACTCAGAGTTCCAGGAAGATCAATGTTGCCCATTAAGGAAAAATAATACAATATGTGAACTGCAAGCTACAGAAAGCCTTCTTTTTGATGCTGGTTGACTTCCGCACTATGGTAAAAATAAATTCTGAAAAAAAGACAATGTCAGCGTGATGTGAACATAAAGATTTGACATTTAATCTCTATATGTCTAGTGGCCCCTTAGGAAGCACTGTGGAATAAGAAGTATATATATTTAGTTCAATTTTTATTTATTTTAATGGTAAACAAACTAGGAGGAAAAAAGTGTCCATGACTTCTCAAACTACTATATGAACTTATACTATTTTAAGTACAATTATTTATTAAAGTGTTTTTATATTTGAATATAATGATTCCAGTTATCATGAGTATAATGATTTAGGCAAAAGGAGTATAATTACAGTGTCTACTCTTGAGGTTTTGCTCTATCAAATGAATTCTTACAAAAGTGTTCTTTAAAATTTATGCCTTATGACAACCACCCAATTGTTATAGTATGTTATGAACACTAAAGTGTGTAGAAAATTTTTTAACACCTTTAATTCTTGTGCACTTTTTGTTATAAAAATTGATACACATGCACCTTATCTTAGCGACTAATTAAAGGCGTGAAACAATGACTAGTAGAGGTAACAGAAGATGATGCAGAGCACTGAAGAGCATCAGCACAATCACAGGATTCTACTTCCCAGGCCAAAAAAGGACGCTACTAGGATTGTAGAGCGATAGAGGATGTTCTGCTTTATTTTTCCCCTTGACACAACAAAGACATAAGGGATAAACTTTTAGATTCCAATAAAGTTCAAACCGAACTTTTATAAAAACAAATTAATGTTTCAATTCGAGAATAAAAATGCTAGAGCTGAATTTGTAAATGGTATAATTAAAAAGGGAACCATTGAATTATTAAATACCTTGCTCAAACACACACATCACCTGTCTAAGAAATTTTGAGACAATCAATCATTCAGGTTTGCAGAATACCAAATGCATTTTTCTAAATGTCACAGAAAGGCTGAGCAGAGTCTCTTCAAGGACTCTCTAACTTTAGAGTGTTAACCATGGAGACAAATTAAGCTGTTTGTAAGAAAGGAGAATAGAAATATGCTACCTTAAGAAGTTACACAGAAAGGTCAATGTAAAGTCTAATAAATGTTAAGAATGTAGAACAAAAAAACACTACATAAAAAACTACAAGAAGGAAATTCATGAAAATTAGCAATTGAAAATATTTCTTTAAAAACAATTTGATTCTTTATTTTCTTTATCAAAATAATAACTAATTTCTCATAAGGCAGTACTAGTATAGTTTTGCTATATTTTTTTTAAAAAACTCTTTAAGCTAGCTGGCTAAACAACATATTATAAAATTTGAGCTAAATAATTTCAGCCTTTATTAACATGACTCTAGTGTAGTGTTAGTGAAAATTGAGACCACTTTTTAACAATTTAACTTTCTTGTAACTAATTATATAGAACTAGCTCATTCAATCTTGTATAAAAGAATACCTAGCCAATCAGAAAATAATTGGGAAAGCAAAATCAAGCATGTGGACTTTAAAAATTAGTATGTTTTAAAGTAAAGAGTTGGATAGAATGTTTAACAACTTTGCCATGTCATTGAAAATCAAAGTTTATTCCTCCGGTAGGGAAAATTATAAAGCTAGCACTTCCATTACATTGAGATAAAAGAAAGTTGCAAAGTACAGTATTGATTTAACAACAAGAGATTGGTCTTATATGTATTACCCAGCACCATTATTTTCTCTGTTAAAACAACCCAAACTAAACATTTCAAATGCAAGGCTATTTATTTTTTGTTGATTTTCACAGGTGAGCCTTTGATGTTGAGTTTGTCCACAAAAGCATTTGCTCTTCTTCCATGTTCAATGGCTGGACTTTGATGAGGTTTCTCCCTGAAAAATGTACATATGAACATTAACACCATTTTTTTAAATGGTCAATGGTTTACTTACAAATCAATACAAACATGTTTAAAGCCACTCTGAGTTAAGCAAAGATTTATCTTAACAGTTCCTTAGTGACTTTGAAAAACACATGGCAG
Source organism: Glossophaga mutica (assembly GCA_039655065.1). Lineage (NCBI taxonomy): Eukaryota > Metazoa > Chordata > Mammalia > Chiroptera > Phyllostomidae > Glossophaga > Glossophaga mutica. The sequence continues at coordinate 199,042,593 of CM077304.1, forward strand.
ACTATTTCGCTTAACATTTAAGGAAGCAGCAGCTGCTTTCCTGAGACAGATTTCACCATGTACAGTTCGACCACGCTGCCCAACGTGGTAGCCATATCATTTATATTTAAATTAATTAAAATAAAATTAAAAATTCAGTTTCTCAGTGCGTCAGCCACATTTTAAATGTGATTCAATAGCTACATGTAGCTACATTTTGGGGCAGGACAGATATATAACATTTTCATCATTACAGAAAATCATTTCAGAAAGTTCTATCACATGGTACTAGTTTACAGAAAATGCCCCTCATAGGACCATGGATTTGGAGATCATCTATAAAGAACATGCTTTCTTTTATTGGCACCTGGATTTCATAGTCAATCTTACCACTCTTAGGTTTTAATCAATGAACTTTTCAAAGTGGGACAAATATTATCTAAAATTAATATGGGAGCAGATTTTCTATAGCAAATATTAGGACTCTAAACTCCTAAACAAGTATTTTAAAATGAAAGAGGCTAGCACATAAAATTCTACACAAATTTTCTGATTTATTTAATACCCCCTAGCCTCCTGCTGGCTCGGTGAAGTCTCCGCCCTCTGCATCAGACCCCACTCCTACACCTCGAACTGATTTGTTTCAAGGCCTGTTGAGATCTCTCTCCAGTGCGCAAGTAATTTCAATAGAGATTAGGTATTGTGTTCTTCATTCCCCCGCCCCAGAGACCCAAATTCAATTACACCTCTAGAAAATATACTAAATGCTAAACATTTACACATTAAACAGTTATATTTCACAGCTATTCCAAAGGTAATTCCAAAGGATGATTAAACAAGTGTCTAAAAATGCATTTGCTATTTACTGCTTTTTGACTTATTAGGAAATTTTTGTTAAGCCTTTCAAATACAGTCCCTTAGCCCTTATCACCTCTCTGGATACCAGTGTCTTTACCTGACATGAAATGTGACTTCCACCTACTATATATCCACATTAAAATCTGTTTCACAAGAATAACTTCATTGTAGCACGTCACTGTTCCTTAGAGAATTGAGCCCTTATCTTCTGAAGGATAATTTGAAGTGAGTTGCTAATCATGTAATCCTGAAATACTATTGGTTTTTAGGGATAAAATTAAATTAAAATTAAATACCAGATATAATGTAAAATTACATCTTTCATAAAAGATACTGCTGACAACAAACCACTAGGATGTTAATGAGAACTTCTTGATAACAGAGGTAAAATTACATAACCTGTTTTTCCTAAGTCTTCTTAAAATAACACAATTTATTTTAGAAATAACATTTACCTTCTTTTAAGTTCCCGGGATCCTGAATTCTCATGCCCAACACCTCGCATCCTGGCGTTTTCTAGATTGCGCCACTGTCCCCCTGGTTTGTACTTTAAAACCTCATTTTGCCACTCGTCATCAAAAGCATGAGCATCACCTACATTCAACATTGAAACAAAGGGGTAAGTATAAAGGAATCAATTGTCAGTAAATGCCTTGCTCCCCACGCACTTCACTCTACCCCGATGTTTGCTCCAGCCTAACCTCAAGACAGAGGCAGGAAACTGCTTCAACTATAAAGGTTCTGACTCAGGGTAATATTGCCTTTTCCGTTTGTTCCTCTCCTGTTCCTATTGACAATTTTGTTTTTGATGATCTGGTTTTTCACATACCTGCCCGGATATCATATTATTCTACCCAGTGGGCCACTTGACCCAATTCACTGACTTATAATCTTTCTTACTGGGTTTCCCATAGGGATGATCTTTTTCTCTGCAGGTAAACACTCCACCTGTGGCCCGCACTTCCTATTAACCTCACCATTTGCCTGTGTCACTTAGCCTCACAAACTTCTGCTGCCCATGTCAGAAGGCAGGTCACTTACCTCAACTGTCAACTTACGTTATTATGAAATAGGTAATCTACCTTCCATAATAACAGCAATAGAAAAATGACAATGTGCATTCTTTCAGATTACCTTTATCATTATGTATCCTTTCACTAAATTTTTCTTTGACATGTTAATTATGGAGAAGTATTTTGTATATATTTCAACATGACAAAATTATAGAGGTTAAAATTATAGAAAGGTTAAGATGTTGTGGCTTCCATCTCATTATATAAGAATAAGTTTATCAAACTCCAACCTTAAGAGAAATTCTTTTTCTAAAATTATACAATAATTCAAACCCTTTACCATGATAAAATATATTTACTCAGGATATTTTCTGGAAACAGGAGATGAATATAACTTAAAAATAACAATGACAAGAGTTATGATACAGGAAGGACAAGTTCATTAAAGAATGAATATAAAATCTAGACAGTGAGATTTACTTGATATACACATGATATATTGTATATTTATAATACATATCTCTAACAAAACCAGATATAAAAATCTTATCTATATAAAAGCTTAAATATCCAACAATATAGAACCTTTTAAATAAATTATGGCCTATTCATGATAGAACTTTTAGGTAACCATTTAGAATGCTTTTGAAAAATACAGATGACTGTTCACAATTATAATGGAGAGTGAAAATAAGCACAATATGAATTATATAGGTAGTAAAATATTAACTTTAAAAAAGTAGTTGTGTTTATACATGAAATTATTAAGAAGAAACACACTCAATATTTTGGATAGAGATTACGGATTATTTTAATTTACTTCTTTATGCTTTTTTATACTTTTGAAATGTACTTCTTTGAAAATCAGAAATATTTAATACCCATTTTGCTTACTGAATCTTACTAAATAACAATTCAAAATATTCCATTTCCCAAATAGAAAATGAAAAATAAATGATACTGAGCATTACCAAAAATTACTATAAAAACAGATCTGTTGTGAATTATGAAATCACAATTACATTACTTGGATAAAGTATTTCCTACACATTCATAAACTACCTCAAAATGACATCTTATGAAATGTTTCTATGGAACACATTTAAGGTCCACCAGTTACAGGTGCTACTTTGACTTTAAGAGGAGGAATGCCATCTTCTGTGGTAACTTACTTTCATTCATATTGATGAACTCCTGGTTGACCTCTTCATCTCCAGTCTTCCTGTTCTTTGATTTTTTAATGACATGAGCTCGGTCATGGAGATGATGGCCAATAGCCATTTTTTCTAGTCCACTGTCAGAATCTCTCAATGCCTTCCTAGTTTCCTTTATCTGTAAAAGTAAAAAATAAAAATTAGCTATTATTTATTATTATTTTTCCTTTAGATTTTATTTATTTTTAGAGAGATGAGAAGGGATGGAGAAAGAGGAGTGAAACATTGATGTGTGAGAGATACATTGATTGGTTGCCTCGCACATGTCCCCAGCTGGGAACCCAGCCTGCAACTCGGGCACATACCCTGACCTGGAATTGAACCAGCAACCCTTTGGTTCACACGGCGGCACTCAATCCACTGAGCCATACCAGCTGGGGCAAAAAATTAACTACTACTTAAAGATATATAGAATGGATATAATTCTAAACTCCTCAGGAACTGTTTACTATAAGGATAAGACCATCTAGTAAAATGGTAACTCTACTGTCTAAAAATAATGTGTACTCAGTTCCACTACCAACCTGCAGTAAAATTATGGTAATAGTTCTGATATTTCCTGAAGTGCTTGAAATTAAAATGTCTAGGACAAATAGAACCAATACAACTGAACCTTTTTCAGAAGTGCAGTCAAATATGAGAACAAAGAATAGCCACGTTATAAAATGCAGAGCCTCCAATGCTGCCGTTGCAGACCTGCCGGGACAGACGAGAATGTAGCCAGCAGCGCGCCTACAAGTAAGAGCAGGTAATGACCCAGCAGTCGGGTCGGCGGCACTGAGTTTCATGACTCCCACCTATGAACTCTACGGGTTATTAGAGTATTGATGGTAGCCCCAAACTGCGAACATGGTTTGCTGTGGAACATCTCATTCATATTCTGTTTACATTTGAAAAGCATGTCACTTACAGCAAGGTGAAATTACGACATCTGAGATGAATTAGCTGCATCATTGCAAAAGCATGATTCACAGGTATGCCTTATATGTAACAACTAAAAAATGAACCACTCACACCCATTAGACAGCAAATCTATTTTTTAATATAAGTACTAATGAAGATAGGGAGAAATGGGAACGCTCATACCAGAGTTTGTGGAAGGTGACTGTTTCAATCACTGTGTGATAGTAATTTAGTAATTTCTAATGAAAATGACACAAATTTCCTACAAACCAACAATACCATTCCTAGACCCTTTGCACAAAGAGACATGTTTAAATATGAATACATAAAAAATTAGAAATACCTAATTGCTTATCAGTAGAAAAATAGATTTTAAAACTGTGGTATATTCATATTTTGGATATCGCTAAGAAGGCAAAGAAACCAGATACACACATATCTACTTGAATAAATCTCAGAAGCATATCATTGAGCAAAGTCAAGTAGCAGAGGACATGCAATGTGAAGTCATTTATGTAAAGTTTAGAAACCTGAAAATAATTCCTTGTATTGTTTATGAAGCATATGTAAGTAATACAATTGTAACAACATGCATAAGAATGATAAATTCCAGATAGAAGGAAACCGTTCTCTTTGAGGGGGAGAAAAGGAAAAGGGACCAGGAGGGAGGAGTGCACTGGAAGCTTTAACTGCATGTGCAAAGTTTTTGCTTCAAAAGAAAATAAAAAAGAGACCATTTAAAGCAAATAGAGAACCACTGCACACTGGTCAGAATGGCCGTCATAAACAAGTCAACAAACAAGTGTTGTAGAGGATGTGGAGAAAAGGGAACCCTAGTGCATTGTTGGTGGGAATGCAAACTGGTGCAGCCACTGTGGAAAACAGTGTGGAATTTCCTCAGAAAACTAAAAACGGATCTGCCTTTGACCCAGTGATCCAACTGCTGGGATTATACGCTAAGAATCCTGAAACACCAATCCAAAAGAACCTATGCACCCCAATGTTCATAGCAGCACAATGTACAGTAGCCAAGTTCTGGGAACAGCCTTAGTGCCCAGCAGTAAATGAATGGATCAAAAAACTATGGTACATTTACACAATAGAATTCTATGCAGCAGAGAGAAAGAAGGAACTCCTACTCTTCGAGACAAAATGGATGGATCTGGAGAGCATTATGCTAAGTGAAATAAACCAGGTGGTGAAAGAATAATACCATAAGATCTCACCTATAAGTGGAACCCAATCGACAAAACAAACAAACGAGCAAAATAGAACAAGAGACATTGAAATAAAGAACAAACTGACAGTAACTGGAGGGTGGGGGGATAATGGGGGAAAGAAGGGGAAGGGTCATCAAGAAACATATATAAAGGACCCATGGACAAAGCCAAAGGCAGGGAGAATTGAGGGTGGGAGGGGCAGGGGAAAGTGGTGTTGGGAAAATGGAGACAACTGCACTTAACAACAATTAAAAAGCCAGAAATTTAAAAAAAAAAGAAAAATGCAATTTGACTAAATTGGGTGAAAGGAATATGGGTATTTATACTATTCTTTATATCCTTTCTGTCTACTTGTAATATTTCATGAGTTAAAAAAGTATTTACTTCAAATATAATGTATTAAAAGTAGACATTTACTTCATGAAACAAAGACTTCTTTCAGTGTCTCTGTAACTATCAACATGTAAAGGTAATAAACATCAATAGATATTTACATGAAAAAAACGTGAGATCGGGAGACAAGAAATGCCTCATTGTTCTCCACAGTAATGTGGGTCTTCTCCCCTCCACACACCCACAGTACCAGGTCAGATTTTAATAATTAGAATTTGGCACAGGCGCTCTACCTTTCCACAACTTTATAAAGCTCTAAGAATGCTTAGAAAATACTCACTCCTCCTGGAGCCCGACGGGTTTGAGTTGAGGCCTGGAAAACCTTTGGTGGTTCATCTCCTACTTTGGAATAAGTCATAACTGACGAAGAAGTAAACGAATGTCCGTTTGGATCCATTGAAAGGTGATCCTAGAAATATAAATGGTATATCCAGAGAGTTTAGTCAAATATGAAGAGTTGGTGTCAGAGAACTCAAGTAAGTAACAACACTGACTGGCAGCTCTACTTAGGACACTGCAGCATCAGTACGGCATATCCAATGGTACCTCCAGGAGGGGCCTAACTTCCCTCCATTTTAGCCACCAGTTCCCACTGTCCTCGTGAGGAATAATGTGCGATTCACTCAAAGATCCTTACGTCTTTGGGACAGAAGACTCTTGGCTTAGATTTAAATACATTGTAGACGCTGTGATACTTTGAGTCAGTGGTTGATACTCGTGTGCTAATTTGCCCATGTTGAACCAACTGGCTATATACCAAGAGTTTATACCTCCTATGGGTACTAGTTTGCTTCATTACTAAAATCATTCTGAAATGATCCTTAGATTTCAAATTAGATGATTAAAATAATATGGACCTTCTTCATATCGATTCAAGTTACTGTTTTGACATTAATATTATGAGCAGAAAAGTAAGAATGTTAGTCCTAGTTTTTATTAAGTATTTGGACTGTATGAATCTAATCCAATGTCTGAACATCATTCCTGAAATTTCTATCATCAGATTTTTTCTTAAACACCCAAACTTAATTTCTGAGATGACACAATTCCTTTCAAGTAGACATGTTATTAGATATAATAAAAAAATCTAAATTCATATAAGATGTTCATTACAGCAGTGACCTTCAGCAGAACAAATTCTTTTGTGGTTGTATTTTTTTTCAGTTTGAAAATTAATGCTATTTTTTCAAACTTGTAGGTTATGAAATCAATATTGTGGGTTGTGACCAAGATTTTAAAAATATGAAATAAAATAGAAAATATCAGCACATATTGTAAATAGTATGATCATTTTCTCATGAAATATTTCTCAAGTATATTCAGGCTCATGATATAAGATATATTTTTCAACTACTGTGTACTGTGGTTAAAAAGAGTTTGAAAGTCACTTTAAAATCGGGCACCGATAACTGAAAACAATGTTCCCATCCATTTTTTTAATACTTACAAAGTTTCTTTGTAATTCCTGCATACTGTTTCTCATATTTAACATCATTCGGTCCATGGCCTGAAAAGGGTTGACATCTGTACGCTACAGGGTATTAAGAAGTATGTTATTAACTACAACACAAAAGAAACAAACCAACCTTTCCAAAATTTTGTTTCTCAATTTATGCAGCAGGATCTCATGCAGTGATTGTCCAAATAAAGATAATTTAAAGACTGTATGATGAAAATGATTTGTTAAAGAAAGAGTTAAAGGATACACAAAATCCCAAACAGCCAACTTATAAATGATTAGGAAGCCATAATACTATAAATACAAGCATATATACACACACATACAATTGTATCAAAACAGTTTATGCTGTATTATTAATATTAACTATTGTATTATTTTCCATTAAGAACAACTGAAAACCTACTTTTGCCCCACCTTGTACATGCAAAAACATATAAATATACATAAACATATCATTCATCAACTTGCTCAAAACATAATTTAGTTAATATTTAAACACAGAGTGATGTATTCTGGGCTGGAATAGCTCTAGCATAGACTAGTCTTCAAATCTGTCTTTCTTCCCTCTTCTAACACCCCACCGCACAAATAAATAAAACTTGGGCATAAGATACCAGTGTCACCTCCTCCAGTACCACATGGCTGACGGAAGTGGAGTCAGCCCTCCTTTCCATCATTGTAGTGTCCGAGTAATAAGAGTTAACTCACTCTACTAATAGGCCTTGAATTTGCTGCCTACCATTGACAGCTAGGTAGGGCGTGCCTTGGAAGCACAATGTGTACTCTTGTAGGAGAAAAGCTAAGAATCCTCTAAAGCAGTGGTTTCTCAACCAAGAGAGATTGTGACTCCAGGGGCATTATCCAGGGAAATACTCAGGTTGTTTGTCACAGGGGAGGAGGGTGTATGACTGGCGTGTAGTGCAGAGAGGCCAGGGATACTGCTAAACAGCTTACGCCCTCATGACCAAAGCGTTACAGGCTATTTTCTGTCTGTGCTCCCAGACAGAATGAATGAACTTCCTGTAGTTTCACTGGTGACTCTGTGCTATAACTGCTTCTTTTCTTCATCATTTGTCCCGCTAAAAACTTAGGTCAGAAAGGACAAATGTTATAGGTCAAACTTTAAGGAAACAAATGGTTGAAGTCTGGCACAAGAGAATTAAAAAAATTTTTTTTCATGAGAGTGTAGATGCATCTATAAGAAATGTTCCAAAGTCATGCCATTCTCTGCTACTCCTCAGATGGCCTTTGAGTGTGTTAGAAACTAGCACCACAGAAATTAGGACCCAAGCCCAGGGAAATAGGTGGGGGGAAGGCTGGTTGCAGAGTAGGCAGATCTGGATGTGGGAAAGAAAAAGCAGCGTGAACAAGTGGCCAACAGGAAGCAGAAGGTCTGAGCTTTTCCCGATGTGCCTGTCTGTCTACAGTCTGGTGCTTTTTCACTCTTCGGAGAGTCACCGGAAGCACAACTCCAACTTTCAGTCCCTTTTGTACATCAAGTGAATGTTCATTCATCTACTAAAATGTCCTTTTTATTTTTGAAGACTGATTTTATACAGGTTAACAGGACTTTAGAAAACACACGCTGAAACGCTCTGAAATAAATTTAATACATGAAACAGGTTTTCAGTACAAATACTAAAAAACCATTATAAAAGTGAAATTGCATGCTGATTAAATTTGCCTGAGTTAATGAAAAATAAATATCTGTTAGAAAATATTACTATAATTTTTTACATCTAATGATACGAACCATACCACCAAAACTGCCAAAAGGCACAAGGGAACCCCTTGCCTAGGAAAAAAAAACAATTAATTTTGGTTATGATATTTATTACACGATAATCCTTGAAAAAAGAAAGAAATGCACTATATACTCACATAGTTCAGTGCTAATAAAATTACAGAACCTCTTAATCAAACAGAACTCAACATATATTTTTCCAATTCTCTGCTCATTATTCATTGAACAGCCTCACAGGAGCCTGGTGGCCAAATAGGGGAGGCCATATATCACTTTTAAATATGACTACTCTAGTATTTATTAGCGGCACTTGAAAAAGTATTTGCTATAGATTAAGACATAGACTTCTCAAAGGAAAAGCAAATTCACACCAATATTAATTAAAACATAATGTACAATAATTAAGATTATATCATCTTTCCTTTGCTTAGCTATCCCATATTTTTAAAAGATCAATTAATCTTGCCTGCAACTGATTAAAAATAAAAATTTATCTACATTAATAACACTTCAAAAAATTAGTAGTGATATTGGACAAAAAATTTAATAAATACCTCCTAAGAACTAATTTGTTTAGTAAACAATACAGACTTCAGAAAGAATCTCACACATTTAAGTGTTTAAGTTCTTTGATAGGCAAAAGAACGTTAAGTATAAGAATGCTGAGATGGAATAATCAAATGTAATAGTTCAAAAACTATACTCCTCAACAGGTACAGATAAATAAAAATAAAATTTTAAATACATGTCTACAAATTAAAAACTTTCATTACTTGACAGCTTCAAATGTAGAAAATAAATTTTGAATTTCTGGGTAAAAACTATATATAGTCAGTGATAATTTTCTTCTTGTGTAACAATGTTGAAAAATAGAAACAATGTGTTTAAATTAAAAATTACATATTAAATTATTTATATTTATATTGTATATCTACAACAGTAAATTCCAAACTGTCTGGAACACGCCAGTAAAATTCCTCTTTCTATTTCTTTTTTATTGACTCTGGCATCATCGCTCAATCTAAATGTTAGATGTTCACAAGTCACATCTTCAATTATAAATTGCCTAACTAAATAAATTTTAAAAACTTCTGATCAAAATGGTGGCATAGGTAAACATGGCTCACCTCTTTACACAACCACATTAAAATTACAACTAGATTATAGAACAGTATCACTCAGAATTGACAGAGAGAGTTGAATGGAAGTCGGACAACTATGGCATTAGACAACCTCCATCCAGACTGGTTGGAGGGGTGGAGATGCAGAACAGACTGGTCCCACATACATGTGTGGTAGATAAAAATTTGGGAGGAATATCTCAGGAGTGTGGAGGCCCAGCCCCACACCAGGCCCCCCAGCCCAGGGTTCCAGAGCCAAGAAGATAAGTCCCCATAACTTCTGGCTACAAAAACCAGCAGGATTGAGTTGGTGGAAGAAACTTCTGGAGTCCCAAGCAGTACCTCTTAAAGTACCCACAAAAAACTTACTCAGACTCCCTCCCTCTGAGCTTCAGCACTGGGGTAGCAGCTTAAAAGGCACGCAGAGTGGAAGGGAAGTGGCTGGCATCAAAGCAAGAGCTGGGGGACAGCTTTCTCCCAGACAGAAAGGAGGGCAGAGACACAGACCCAGCTGGCAGTTGCAACATCTGAGACTCCATCAACTTGGCTAACACTGTTTGCCTCACCCTGGAGATCCCCTCAGGCTCCATCCTACCCAACTTATAGCTGTTAATAGTAGCTTTTTCCATATGAATGGCTGGTCTGGGCTCAAGCTTCACAACTTCTTATATCCTTTCAAACATGCAATAGCTGGCCTCAGTGAGGCCCCAGTGATATCCCAGCACCCCGCCCTCCACCCCCCGTACCTCTTGCTAAGTGGCCCCAGGCAGAGCACTAGCAGAGCCAGGCTAGATTCACAGCTTGGTTTTCCCTGGGAATCTCCAAGCCCAGCACAAGTAGCAGCCATTTCAGATTGCTCCATAGCTGAGGCAGGGTGGCCCTGGAAAAACATAGGTAGGGGCTGACCTTGGCCTGCACCACCTGGGTAATTCCAGGCCCTGTGCACCTAGTGGATAGCTACAGACCACACTGGAGTACCATGACCCTGCCCCTGCACAGCTGATCCTCCACAGAGGGTGGAGGTTGGTGGTCAGTGGTCACAGCTAATCTTTGTAACTGACTGGCCTGGGTAAATCTCTCCCATTGATCTGCCAACATCAACCAAGTGTCACCTACAAGAGAAGGGTATACTTAGCCCACACAAGGGGCATACATTGAGCACCACAATTGGGTGATAGGGAAAGCTGTGTGACTGGACCCTACAGGACACCTACTACACTAGGCCACAATACCAACACAGGGAGTCATAGCAGCTCTACCTAATACATAGAAACAAACACAGGAAGGCTGCCATATTGAGGAGACAAAGAAGCATGGCCCAAATGAAAGAGCAGATCAAAACTCCAGAAAAAGAGCTAAAGAAAGTGGAGATAAGCAATCTATCAGATGCAGAGTTCAAAACACTGGTTATAAAGACGCTAAAGGAACTTAGTGAGGACTTCAGCAGCACAAAAAAGATCTAGTCAGAAATTAAGGATGCACTAATTGAAATAAAGAATAATTTACAGGGAAACAACAGTAAAATGAAAAAAGCCAGGAATCCAATCAATGATTAGGAACATAAGGAAGCAAAAAACAAAAACAAAAACAAACCCCGTACAACCAATAGGAATAACAAGAAGGAAAAAGAATCCAAAAAAATGAGGATAGTGTAAGCAGCCTCTGGAACAACTCCAAGTGTTCCAACATTTGCATCATGAGGGTGCCAAAAGGAAAAGAGAAAGAGCAAGAAATTGGAAAGCTATCTGAAAAAATAATGAAAGAAAACTTCCCTAATGTGGTGAAGGAAATAGACATGCGAGTCCAGGAAACACAGAGAGTCCCAAACAAGATGGATGCAAAGAAGCCCACTCTAAGACACATTATGATTAAAATGCCAAAGGTGGAAGATAAAGAGATAGTCTTAATTGTAGCAAGAGAACACCAGTTAGTCACCCACAGGGAGGTTCCCATAAGACTGTCACTGATTTCTCAAAAAGGAACTTTGCAGACTAGACGGGATTACCAAGACATATTCAAAGTCATGAAAATCAGGGACGTACCGCCAAGATTGCTCTACACTGCAAAACTATCATTTATAATTGAAGGACAGATAAGGAGCTTCCCAGACAAGAAAAAAACTAAAGGAGTTCATCACCACCAAACCACTATTATATGAAATGTTAAAGGGACTTATTTAGGAAGATCAAAACTATGAACAATAATATGGCAACGAATACATATCTATCAACAACTGAATCTAAAAAACAAACTAAGCAAATGAGAAGAACAGAGACAGAATCATGAATATGGAGAGTGCTTTAATGGTTGCCAGATGGGAGGGGATATGGGGAAATGGGCGAAGAAGTGAGGGGACTGAGTAATACAAATAGGTAGTTACAGAGTAGCCATGGGGCTGTAAAGTACAGTGTAGGAAATGGAGCAGCCAAAGAACTTATATGACCCATGGACATGAACAATGGAGTGGTGGTTGCCTGAGCCATTGGAGGGTGCTGGGTGAAGGGGAGTAAAGGGGAAAAAATTGGGACAACTGTAATAGCATAATCAATAAATTATAATTAAAGAAAAAATAAATTTAAAGATTAAATTATTTAGTTTTAAACATTAACCCACCCAAAATGGAGAACTGTCTTAAAACTAGTCCCATAAAGAAATCATGAAATGAAAAAAATGCTCTTAAGACAAACACAAGAATATTGCATAGCTGATGCTTCTCCTACTCCTGTAGGAGTCTGTTTTCCCTCATAATACGGCTGATGAAGATGACAAGTATCAGAAAGTGGGCCAAAAATATTTTTTTAAAGGATCAAGGTGTCTATTTTAAATATATTTTTTCATATACTGTGCTTAAAAGTATCAGTATAATTTCTTACTGCTCCATCAAAACACTCTCATTTTAAAACATAACTTCATGAAAAGAGAGAAAAGCTTTGTATAAATTTTTATTAAAAGTTCAAATAGACCGTACTGACCCACATGGCTAAACTGATTGGGCATCATTCCACAAAGTGAAAGGCTATAGGTTCAATTCTCGGTCAGGGCACATGCCTGGGTTGCGGGTTCAGTCCTGGTGGGGGTATGTATAAGAGGCAACCAATCGATGTTTCTCTCTCACTAGATATTTCTATCCCTCTCTTTCTCCTTCCCTTCCTCTTCCTCTAAAATTTAAATAACTAGCCCTGGCTGGTGTGGCTCAGTGGATTGAGCGCGGGCCTGCGAACCAGAGGATCGAGGTTCGATTCCCAGTCAGGGCACATGCCTGGGTTGCAGGCCAGTTCCCGGCAGGGGACACATGAGAGGCAACCATACATTGATGTTTCTCTCCCTCTCTCTCTCTCCTACCCTTCCCCTCTAAAGATAAATAAATAAATTCTAAAAAAAAAAATAAAATAAAATAAAATTTAAATAACTAAAATCCTAAAAAATAGGTCAAATAGATCAGGAGAGTTAGCATGCTCCAAAAGCCTCTTGTTTACTTGGCTGTGCTCTTTTCAAACTTAGCAGCACTGTCTTCCATCTTCCGTAGTTAATTTCTAATTTTTGTTTTAAGCACAAGTATCCAGGAAAGTTAGATTTAGTTCCATCTCCAGTGGATGATGACCAGCAAGATTACAGCTGATGTGGACAGGCAACCTCTATAAGAACTTAATAGCTGAATTAAAACCAGATCTCCTTCTTATACTTACAAGGGGATAAAATGGTCACTTCTTGCTTCTTTCATAAAGCTATGAGTAGCTCATTTATGCACATAAATACAAAATCTTATATGTATAGCCCTACTCTTTCCTTGCTTTGGTTATAGCAGATATGCAAGATATTTCAATGCTCACGTGAAAAATAAAATTTCGGAATGTCACATTTGATTTTTCTGCTCTCTTTGATAGTTTTTCCCTGGATCTTAATTTTAGATGCTAGTGGAAGTTGATAAAAGTCAGTCTCGCTCATATATATATATATATATATATATATATGAATACCACTATTCACTAATTATAGAAAACTAATTAGAATGTGAATAATTTATTAGAATATGTATATAAAAAAGAATGGGAAGGTACTTTCATTTAAATTGTAAATGTAATTCTAACCATCAAACTTCTTAGTAGTATTTAAAATATTTTGCTGTATTTAAGATGATTGCAAACAAAATATAAAAAAAATTTTTATGGAAGATTCTGGAGCTTTTCTGACTGATTTAATGTTTCCTAAGTTCCAAATATCTACATTTCACCTGCAGATTCATCTTTATAGAAACTCCTATGGATTTGGTATTCTAGAACTACCATTCCTGAGGCTGAAAAAGCAATAGAAATAAAATAAACAGAAAATAGTTAAGATATATAACTATGCTGAGGTTTGTTTTTGTGTTGAGTATGTTTGTAACCTTCTAGCTTTGCTCTCAGACAAGACTTATGAAAATACATTGCAGTTATGCAAGACTTTTGATATAGTTATAAGTAAATCTAAGTTTTAAAGATCTAAAACTTAGATTGACTGAAGAAGTCAATTGACTATAAAGAAGACTGAATTTTCCTTGTCCAATAAAGATAAAGCATTATGCTATAGCTTTGGCTTCTATTTTAAAGTGAAAAAAGGAAAGTGTTGTAAGGGACAGGAAGGATATTTCTTTGCCTGTTCTAATTTAAGACAGGCGAATAATTCTAAGGTGGGGAAAAATCACAAATATACATATGAAAAATAATGCTTTAAGTTTGGCTTACAACATGTAGCCCTATGACCCAAAAAGTTTTGGGAGCACCGTGAAATGCTACACAGCTACATTTCATTGTGAATGGGTTCAGCTTTCCAACAGGTCCCTCACTTTATAGAATAGTTACTTCCATAACATATGCTCTAGCCATATCTTAGCATGATAGATATATTCTTCTATAATGTTTCTTCAAATCCTGATAGGACCTTCTCACTAACATTAAAAAAAAGAACTTACAGTCAAGTGATTTTCCCCATCATCATGTCCTGTACGATCGTGAGCTCTTCTTCTGCCATCAGAGATGCTAAGCAAGTCTCTTCCAAAAGGTTCAGAAAAACTTCTCATCATCTGTCGCATACTTTCTCGGTGAGCATTAAAAGAATCACTGTTGAAAATACATATAATCACGTAAGAATAAGTGCTGGAATTTAAGCAATAAGTAGGCAAATACTACAAAGAGGTATTTTGAGGTAACAGGTTTGTTAAAAGAGACAAAAGGACAATTGAGAATAGAATTACCTCATAAAAACCTGCAAGTCATGAATACCATTTGTAGACAATGGAATTAGCTTATAAAGACCTACTATTCATAAATACAAAACTGTTCTATTTCTTACTCACTGTAATTCACTTAGGTATAATAATAAAAATGCACCTTTACTTGCCCCTTATAAAATATAAATGATAAACACAAAGTAACACATATCTGTTAGCAGACGCCCGCACGGAGGGCAATGGCACGAAGACTGAAAAGTTCTGCTACCAGGTAGAGACGACCATGGGCAATCAATGACACAAATTCTAGTCAGCACTGATAAAGAACGCTGGCTTATTACTTATTTTTTAAATCAAATGTGTTGGGGAGACACTGGATGATAAAATTACATAGGTTTCAAGTGTACAACAAATCATCTCTACATTGCATTGTGTTTAGCACCCAAAGTCGAGTCTCCCTTTTACCCTTTTTACTACAGCCCTCCACCCCCCTCCCCCTCCAGTAACCACTGCACTGTAGTCTCTGAGCTTTTGTTTGTCTTGTTTGCTCATTTGCTGCTTTCAGTATGTCCCACATACAAGTGAAATCATATGGTTCTTGACTTTTTCCATCTGATGTACTTTTTTTATTGTTCAATTACAGTTGTCCCAGTTCTGCCCCAACCCCAATCCCCGGTTGCTTTCTCCTGCCTCCATCTGACTTATTTGCTTGGCATGGTACTCTCAAGACCTATCCATATCGTCACAGATGACAGTATTTCATGTTTTCTTATGGCTCAGCAGCATTCCGTTGCTTACATGCACCACATCTTCTTCACGCAACCATCTACTGAGGACACTCCAGTTATTTCCACACGTTGGCCACTGTAAGTAATGCTGCAGTAAACACAGAGGTACATGTATTTCGATGAATTAAAGTTTTCAAAATGTTAGGGGAGATACCAGAAGAGGGGTTGCTGGGTCATATGGTAACTAAATTCTTAAATTTTAAAAAATATTTTTTTAATTTATTTTTAAAGAGAGGGGAAAAGAGGGAGAAAGACAGAAACATCAATGTGTGGTTGCTTCTCGCATACCCCCTACTGGGGACCTATCAGGAGTTCATTCATTTTTATTGCTAGGTCCATTATATAATGTGTATATGATTATATCACAATAAAGTAACAAAACTGCGCCTAGGTTTTTGCTATCATGAATAAAGCTTCTATAAACATTCATGAACTGGTCTTTGTGTGTACACAGTTTCATTTCTCTTGAGTAAAGTACCTAGGAGTGGGACTGCTAGGTTGCATGGTAAGAGTGTGTTTAATTTTATAAAATGGTGAACTGAGAGTTCCAGGTGTGCTACATTCGTGCTTACACTTGGTATCGTCAGTCTTTTTAATTTTAGCCATTTCAGAGGTTTTGTAATAATATCTTATTGGGCTTTATTTTGTATTATTTGTCATTCATATATCTTCTTTGATAAAAATGACTGTTCAATTTAAAAAAAAAACAGGTTGTTTATCTTATTAAGGATTTGTACTCTAAACATAAGACTTTTATCAGATATATATTTGTATTTTTTCCATCTTGAACTTGCTTTTCAATTTTTTAAAAATTGTTTTTCAATTACAGTTGTCCTCATTTTCTCCCCATTACTCTCCCCTGCCCTACCCACTCCCACCTCCCACATGCAATCCTCCCCCAACCCTTTTGCCTTGTCCATGGGTCCTTTACACACATTCCTTGATGACCCTTCCTCTTCTTTCACCTGTTATCCCCCTCCTTGTGCCCCTCTGGTCACTGTCAGTTTGTTCTTTATTTCTATGTGTCTGGTTCTATTTTGCTTGCTTGTTTGTTTTGTTAATTAGGTTCCAGTTAAAGGTGAAATCATATGGTATTTGTCTTTCACCACCTGGCTTATTTCACTTAGCATAATGCTCTCCAGTTCCATCCATGTTGTCGTAGATTTCCTACAAAGGGTAGGAGCTCCTTCTTTCTTTCTGCTGCATAGTATTCCATTGTGTAAATGTACCTCAGGTTTTTGATCCATTCATTTACTGATGGGCACCTACGCTGTTTCCAGCACTTGGCTATTGTAAATTGTGCTGCTATGAACATTGAGGTGCATAGGTTCTTTTGGATTGGTGTTTCAGGATTCTTAGGGTATAATCCCAGCAGTGGAGTTGCTGGGTCAAAAGACAGCTCCACTATTAGTTTTCTGAGGAAACCCCATACTGTTTTCCACAGTGGTGGCACCAGCCTGCATCCCCACCAACAGTGCACTAGGGTTCCCTTTCCTCCACAACCTTGCCAGCACTTGTTGTGTGTTGATTTGGTTATGATGGCCGTTCTGACCGGTGTGAAGTGGTATCTCATTGTGCTGAGCATACTTTCATATGCCTCTGGGCCCTCTGTATGTCTTCATCAGAGAAGTGTCTGTTCAGGTCTTTTGCCCATTTTTTAATTGGATTGTTTTCTTAACATCAACTTATTCAGCCATACAGCCATGAATTTTTGTTAGTTTTTTGTGCAGTAGTCACTTCTAACTTAGTTTTCTACATGTCTTTTCTTTCACCTTTGTTTCTCTAATTCCAAGTCTTTTTTCATATTTTATTTTTCAATTAAAGTTTCCATTCAATATTATTTTGTTTTAGTTTCAGGTGTACAGCATAGTGGTTACAGAGTCACATACTTCCCCTGAGATTTGAAACAAAAGAGAAACAGATTCGTAGATAGAACAGACTGACGGTTACTAGGGGATTTGGAGGTTGGGTGGAAAATGGGAAGGAATTAAGAAGTACAAATTGGTAGTTACAGTCACAGTGATGTAAAGTACAGCATTGGGAATATAGTCGATAATATTGTAAAATCTATGTACAGTGTCAGGTGGGGAACTAATTCCAGTTCTCATAACATTTTACATATCTTTATAAGCTGTATTTGATTATGTTTAGAATATGAAGAATAAGTAGAGCTTAAAAAGTAAAGGAAAGAATTGTAAGAGGAAGGTAGAAGTAGACAATCTAAGGGGAGGAAGATAAAAGAGTAATTTAGGTTGACTATTCTATTGTACCTTCTTGGATTTCCCATCTGAAAAGTTAAAAGGTTCCCATTTTTATTTTATATTTTCTAATACAGGACATTTCACTGTAGTATTTTTTAGAAAATGTTCTGATATAATTCAACTTAATTACGGTTAGGAATATTTATAACCTTGATTATTTAGTCTGCTAGACTACTGAACTCACCATATACATGTATGGTAGACAGCTTCTAAAATGAGCCCTAATGACCCCCTCTCACTAGTGTTCATGCCCTCACACAGTCTCCTTCCCTCAGGTACGGGCCGGACTTACTGGCTTGCTTCTAACAGAATACAACAGAAGTGATGGGGTGTCGCTTCCAAAGTTAGGTTTTTACGAAGACTGTGGCTGCTGCTTGGGTGTTCTCTCAGCGGTATGGCTTACTCTTGCAGAAGCAGCTGTCTCTTGTGAGGCAGCCCTGTGGAGAGGCCCACACAAACACATGAGTTTAGAAGCAGAGTTGTGAGACCAGCCAGCAACCATGTGAAAGAACTTGGAAGTGTATTCTACATCAGTCAAGCCTTGAGATGACCACAGCCTTGACTCACACCTTGTTTGCAGCTCCCTAAGTAACCGTAACTCAGAACCACCCAGGTGAGCTGCTTCTGCATTCCTGAGCGACAGGAATTATGACATAACGAGTATTTGTTTTAAGCTAGGTTAAGCAGCAATAGATCGCTAATACATGTTACATCCCAAAGAGCAGTGCATAGCACATTTAAAACTCCCTTCATTCTAAGTGTTCCATTTTGTTGGTTTCATCTAAAGACTGGAGGAGAAATAGATACAAATCTATAAAAATAGGTAGTTTACCAGTAGGTCTGTCTCTGCATCTTAAAAAAATGTTCTAAAGATTTTTCACAAAATTTTAGACTACATTGGGATCAAATGAATTAAAATATAAGATTCAAATCATAAAACAAACCTCATTTGAGGGTGGGGCTCTCAGACAGACTCAGTCTCACTCTAGAGCAGCTGAAGTGAGGTACAAGAAGCCCAAGGAACTGTTGACCAGATCACACAGGTTTTGTGTATTAAAACACTTGGGCCAGAAAAGAACCAACCCTGGTGGAAATGAGCACGTCACACCCTCCTAATCGAGAGTCACTAAGGAAGAAGTTCAGAACTGCAGGTATTTGTTGTGATGGAGGAGCTTCGCTCTTGTAGCAGGTACCCAGGCAGGAAAATTCAATAAACATTTTGACGCATACTGTGTGTTAAGCACAGAGGCTGATTACAGGTCTGGAGGAATTTAGAGTCTGACGGAGAAGTGAAACTTACATGTTTTAAAATTAAGGTTGTAAAACTTGGACATTGTAGTTTACTATTGCTTCTGTGACAAATTACCACAAATTTAGTAACTTAAAACAACACAAATTATTTTCTTAGAGCTCTGGAGGTCAGAAGCCCAGAATGGGTATTTCTGGGCAGGAGTCAAGGTGTTAGCAGGGCCGTGTTCCTTGTAGCAGGGGACAGACCGTGTCCTTGCCCTTCACAGCTTCTAGAAAATGCCTGTGTTCCTTGGCTTGCAGTCCCTTTCTCCACTTTCAAAGCCAGCAGCATAGCGTCTTCAAATCTCTCACTGACTCTTTCATATTTAAAGGACCCTCCTTGTAAATGGAGCCCACCTAAATAATCCAGGTTACTCTCCTATGTTAAGGTTAGCTGATTAACAACCTTAATTTCATCTGTAACTTTGATTCCCCCTTGCCATGTAAAATAATGTATTAAATGGTTCTAAGGATTAGGACATGGACATCTTTAGAGGGTCCATTATTCTGCCTATCACGGATAGATTCCTAAAATCACATTATGTAAAACAATTCCAATCGTTCCTGCCTGTCTACATAAGGGTCTTAGAAGACTGAAATGCTATGCAATGCAGCCTGTGGTTAACCTGGCACAAGTACGCTGAATGGGATTTCCATGGCTGATGAGTAAGACAGTAACAAAGAACATAAACCTGAGTTAGCAAAAGGCAAAGGGATTTTGAAAGCATCAGCTCCTGAAGAAGTACCCACCCCAAGGGCAGCATACTCTCTGCTCTAAAGGCCTGATTTGTAACTGTTTTTTCCTGTTATAATTCAAGGGGGCTTTTGAGGTATTTATGAAACCAGTAAATGATTGCAAAGTTAAAAATAAGAATGTACGAACTCCATAACAATGAAAACAACTTTCCGTTCCTAATGTAGCAAAGAAGCTTCTCGAATACATCCCTGACCCCTCCCCCACGCCCTTTCCTGATACTGTCTCCTCTCCTTTATCACTGAAAATAGTCTGTCATTTATACTTGTGTCCTTTACTTCCTTGTAGTTCATTCACTTTATTTCTTTACAAGTCCTTTTTCCTTCCTTTCACCTCTGAATTAAAACTCCCCAAATCACCCTAACTTTCCAATTACTGAAACCCAAGGTTTCATTCCTAATCCTTGAATTCTCTGCAGCATTTCTATTCTGAGAAACAATACACTTTTCTGAGCCTTGTTTTATAAATTTCTCCTCTAAAATCTCCTTTAGCAGTTCAGTTTCCTTCTTGTCCTTGGCAGCGCTTCCTGGTTCCACAGACACATTACTGCCGTTTCAAAATCTTGGTACCCTCAGCCTTGGGCTAGCGAGCGGGGCCTGAACCTGCCTGCAGCAGCCCATGGTCATTTCCCGCCTCTCTCAGTCTCTACTGCTTGTACTCCAAGGTGCTTTGCAAATATTTTTTAATTGTGAATGACCTTAGAATGTTGAAAAGCACTGCCCACTAAAAACATACTTTTTCTGGGCTTCCCGCTAAAAACATACTTTTTCTGGGCTTCTTTCCCCTGCCTCCTGTGGACTATTTCCTCTAATTTGAACATGCTTAAAAATCACTAGAGTACTTAATAAAATGCAGATTCCTGAGGCATACATACACCCAGGGATTTCTGGTTCAGCAGATCTGGAGCACAAACCAGTAGTGAGGATTTTAACAAGCATTTTAAGTAAACCTACTGCAGATGTTTCAAGGATAAACACTAATGAATAAACACTAATCTACTCTCCTCAACCATTTTATCTGGAACCTCTACTTCAATTTCTGCTTGTTCTGATGCAAACAGTATCCATTTATTCAACAAATATTTACTGAATAGCTATGTAAACGACACCCATGCGGGGCAGTGGAAATACAGCCCTGACTTTTGGAAGGCCACGGATTTTCAACTGCCTCTTGGCCAGAAAGTTGTAATACTTGCTACAGTATTCAGAGTATAAATACAGATAATGATAGACTGATTATTGAATATTTGCTTATTTCTATCCCAATAAGTCTTTAAACCTAACATTTCTAACACTGCCTTTTTCCCTAGACAGCTTTTCCCTTTGTATCTCTGTCTTCATTACAAGGACAGCTAGGTGAAAAAGGTGAAGGGATTAAGGGAAAAAAAAACCTCGTACACACAAAAAGCTCATAGAGGGAAAGGGGGATGGGGGAGGTAGAAGAAGGTAAAGGCAGGGGATAAATGGTAATGGAAGGACATTTGACTCGGGGTGGTGAACACACAATACAATATACTAATGATGTGTTACAGAATTGTACACCCAAAACCTATGCAACTTTGTTAACTAATAAATTCAATAAATGCAATTTTTAAAAAAGGTTTGTAATATACAGCTGCAAACAACTGAACAAAAATTCATGTATAAATGCTTATAAATGGACAGAAAAAAATCCCAGGAAGCTACGTAGCAACCTGATCAGAGTGGCTGTATTCTGGGAGAGTCACTAGGTAGTTGAGGGCCAAAGGTGGAAGTCCTTTTTTTTTTTAATTTTTATTTTGTTGAAGTATAGCACATACAGAGAGGTGCACAGATAATGTGTACAGCTCAAAGAGCTCCCCCCATCTTAAACATTTTTAAATGTATGGTTTGGTGGTATTAAGTATATATTTACATTGGTGTGAGGAGGGGAGTCTTTTAACCATGTAGTCTTCTGTACCTTTTGAGTTTTTTTATTACATATGCCAAAAATACACTTTTGAAAATGTAAAGTACCTTGGTACTTCATAAAATAAGGTATTAATTGTCAGATTTTGGATGTTACTGAATTTTAAATAACTTTTTTCATTTTTTATTTTATTGATTATGCTATTATAGTTGTCCCATTTTTTTCCCTTTGCCCAGTACCCCACTTCCTTCTGGCAATGCCCATCCTTAGTTCATGTCCATGGATCGTGCATATAAGTTCGTTGGCTTTTCTGTTTCCTATACTATTCTTAGCATCCCCCTGTCTATTTTGTACCTACCAATTACGCTTCTTAATTCCTGTACCTTTCGCCCGGATTCTCCCCTTATCCCCTTCCTGCTGATAACCCTCCAGGTGATCTCCATATCTATGATTCTGTTCCTGTTCTAGTTGTTTGCTTAGTTTTTGTTTTAGATTCAGTTGTGATAGTTGTAAGTTTGTTGTCATTTTACTGTTCATAGTTTTGATCTTTTTCTTAAGTCTCTTTAACATTTCATAGAATGAGGGCTTGGTGATGATGAACTCTTTTAGCTTTACTTGGGAAAAACTTTATCTGCCCTTCAATTCTAAATTATAGCTTTGTGGGATACAGTAATCTTTGTTGTAGGCCCTTGCTTTTCATCCCTTTGAATACTTCATGCCAGTCCCTTCTTGCCTGAAAAGTTTCTTTTGAGAAGAAACTTTTTCCCATTAGCTGATAGTCTAATGGGAACTCCTTTGTAGGTAATGCTCTGCTTTCCTCTTGCTGCTTTTAAGATTTTTCTCTTTATCTTTTACTTTTGGCATTTTAATTATGATGTGTCTTGGCATGGTCCTCTTTGGGTCCAACTTGCTTGGGACTCTCTGTGCTTCCTGGACTTGTATGTCTATTTCCTTCACCAAATTAGGGAAGTTTTCTTTCTTTTTTTTTTTCAAATAAATTCTCAATTTCTTGCTCTTCCTCTTCTCCTCTGGCATCCCTATAATTTGGATGTTGGCACTTTTCAAGATGTCCCAAAGTCGTCTTTTTTCTCATTTTTTTGAATCCTTGTTTCTTCATTCTGTACTGATTGTTCATTTCTTCCTTATCTTTAGAATCATTGATTTGAACCCCGGCTTCCTTCCCTTCACTGTTGGTTCCCTGTGGATTTTTCTTTATTTCACACATTGTAGCTTCATTTCTTCTCTTATGCATTTGCTGTACTCAATGAGTTCTCTGAGCATCCTTATCACTGATGTTTTGACAGGTTATCACTTGCATCTGACAGGTTGGCTATCTCCATTTCACTTAGCTCTTTTTTCTGGAGTTTTGATCTGTTCTTTTATTTGGACTATATTTCTGTCTCCTCGATTTGGCAGCCTCCCTGTCTGTTTCTGTGTACTAGGTAGAGCTGCTTTGACTCCTTGCCTTAGCACACTTATTATAAGAAGTGGAACCTTAGGTATCACCCAGGGTGTGGCTACCTGCTTTTGCCACTTTGTGGTGCTGTATGTGCAGGAGGAGCTGCAGAGGGAACCATGCTTCTAACTTGGTACTTGTCCTGTTTCCAGTCACTTTAGCCACTCCTCATATGTGATTGGTGCCCCACTAGCTGTCGCCCTGGTGGTGGTTCCCAGAGTGGGTGGGTTTGCGTACGTTCCAGGACAGTGGGGGCTCTTTGAATGGACTCTCCGGAGAGACTGGCAGTTTCTTCCCTTACTCCAGCACCCACTGATTTTTTTACAGCCAGAAGTTATGAGGCTTTATTTCCTGGTGCTGGAATCCTGGGCTGTGCAGTCTGGCCTGGGGCTGGGATTGCTCGCTCCCCCTGTGTCCCTCCCAGTTTTTATCTGCCACATGTGAATTTAAGACTGCCCATTCCCCTGGCCACCACCACACCACGTCCTCTCCCCAGCACCCCATCTCTGCTCCTCCGACCCGTCTGGGTGAATATTTCTTCTTTAAATCCTTGGTTGTTGGACTTCCATACAGTTTGATTCTCTGGAAGTTCTGGCTGTTTTATGTTTTGAGGTTGGTTGTGATCCCTCTTATGGCTGTGCAAGGAGGCAAAGCATGTCTATGTACGCCTCCATCTTGGCCAGAAGTCTGCACCTCATTTTTAAAAGTCTTAATAGTGCATGTGTAAATATGGAAAGTTAAAATGGAAAAAAATTCCTGTAATTCCAAATCAAATGCATATGTTCAGTCCAGCCTATAAATTTTTTTCTTTTATAATAGTAATAAAGATTATTTTGTGGCAACTCTCACCAAAACGCTATTAAAAATGATGCCTATTTATCTCATTCTGTGAAAACTGTAATGTATATTAGCTTGTCAAATTTTGGTGTTCACGATAAGACGCTAAACTTTGTTTTGATAAATTTCGTATTTCCCAGTTATTATTAATTAGGCATTAGTTAAAATATGCTAAGGTAGATACTGTACTCTAAAAACACTAAGTAGTTCTGAGGCCTTATTGCCTTAAGTAAACTTTAACATAATTACTGAAAATTGAGTGGAGAAATTTATTATGTAGAATGCTTCAAATGATTAAGTTGATTTTATCATAAACCATGTAAAAGTGAGTGTTTTAAGTTATGTAAAAGATTTTTTTGAAACTACTGAGGTCAACTAAATTAAATTGCTGCTTTGCAGTTCAGAAACATAGTATCTCAGCAATGAAGTTTTCCTAAAAATAAAGAACAAGATGTTAACAGTTCAGCAATCATAATCTAGGCTTTTACTCAGAAAGCTGTGCCATTTCCTAGGTACATTTGAAGATATTACAAAGCATTAAAACAAAAATAAATAAATAAAAAGATGAGCATTCTCTAAATAAATCTAATAAGGAGGCTATATATGAGTGTCTCCAGACTGTCTTGTTCTACAGATCTCTTTGTTCTTGTGTAATACCAACTGTTTTAAAGGAAACTGTTAAGTAGAAAAAGAAATGTAGTTATGAAACACTGAACTAACTAGCAGGAGCTCTGCATGCTAGACCGGTATGACAATGTCCAACCACCTCTGCATTGGGACCACTGCTGGTGGTTGGCTAATCCATATTTAAAATTTTTTAACACATCAGTACTCTCACTCCTCCATTTGCGCTCCTGCCACAACGCTTTTGTCTTTTTTATACCTATCCACGTGGGGACACCACTCTGACACTCTCCAGCCTCCTCCCTGCTGACTGGGAGGTTTTAGGCAGAGCCATCAAAGGAAAGAGTCGCCAGTGACTGCAGATTAAGTGTGCTCTCGGTGTAAGGGAACAGAAACATTTCAATGCGAGTGCAGAAATTAAATCATTCTTAACCGAATTAGGAACTGGGTCAGAATGAAGGGACTCTTCGGTTGACTGCTGGGTATTAACTGGAGAAACATATTTGTATTAAATTCAGTTAGGAAATAAAGACACAAGAGCATTTGGTTTATTTAGATATTATAATTTATATCCTTTTCAATGAGAAACATACTCTAACATATTAAGGAAGAAACAAGTACAGATATTATATATGCAATGCATAAAAATATAAATAAGTTCATTTTCCATGAGTTGTGGGATTTTTGGTTTGACATTTTTGAATTATTGTTAGAAGTGTCAGGCACCCAAAATTTAACACACTACCATTCCTGGATTTTCTACCTGTTAAAAATTTAAGAATCACTCTTGTAGCTGAATCACAGGTAACTTGCAATATGGGAAGATCGTACACTTTAAAAATTAAATGGGTCAATGCCCACGATGAGCCGCTCACGTTTTAGGGCACTTCTAGAAGACAGGACGTTGTTTTATGTTGTTCTAAGTCACCTTCTGAAGATCAAAAGTTACTTTAAAATTAAGGAATCAGAATTTGGTGTATCTCCCTATCTTTACATAAAAAAAAAAAGTTTCAAGCAGTTCTAAGACCCCCAGTGAGTTGTCTAAGAAACAGTTTCTAATTCTTACCTCTAAAACTAGATTATTCCAAAGTATTTCATATCTCAATGATAGTGTCAGATAATACTATGCAATTGGATTTTTGTTAATTTTGTTTGATGTGATTTTGTATTGTGGTTACGTAAGATGATAACCATATTTTTCACAGATAGATGTATTTGGAAATACACAGGGACATATGGGCGAGATGACAAAAAGTCTGGAATTTGCTTTTAAAACACTCTGGAGGTAGCAGCAGTTACAGAGATGAATGAGCGGGTGTAGATTTTGAAATTCTGGATATTTAGCACACAGTATTGCTATAGTTATACTTTTGTGGTATATCTTTAAAATTTTTATCATAAAATATCTTTAAAGAATAAAAAAGAAATAGAACTATGGAGAATTAAAGGAAATCATAACCACCTGAGATATTTTAATTTTTTATTCACTGATCCTAGAGCAAGAGAGAGCAAGAGAGAGATGCGGGGCAGAGAGAAACATCTGTTTGCTGTTCCCTTTCCTAATGCAGTCATTGGTTGCTGCTTCTACGCACCCTGACCGAGAGACACCTGCAACACCGGGTGCTGCCAGGACACTCGAACCAGCCGGGCTACGGGGCCGGGGCCCCACCTGGTATTTTAAAATGAGCCATTCAAAAGAAAGTCCTTGTGCTTAGAGCTCTATAATCACCGGATATTTAGAGCTTAGAACGTGGATACAAGGATGGAGATTAAAATATTGAAATGTTCCTTCTTATTAATATGCAGTCACTCAAGAAAACCAGTTAACCTTCCTTTAGATATGTGGATGAGATTCAACTGCAATGAAGACAGATACTTCAGGGAATACCAGATTTTGTACTATGGATAAATGAGTATTAAGCAGCTATTATTTTCCTATAGAAACATAAAATTAAGTGAGATTTATTTTTCCAATTGCATTACAACTGGGCCAGAAATTCCACAACTAAATGTGGCCAGTTTAAAATGTTGCCCGGGTTTCTCTTTATTTGAACAGGAGTAGGTATATTATATGTTGG
Source organism: Glossophaga mutica (assembly GCA_039655065.1). NCBI lineage: Eukaryota > Metazoa > Chordata > Mammalia > Chiroptera > Phyllostomidae > Glossophaga > Glossophaga mutica. The sequence goes on from CM077304.1 coordinate 199,069,681, forward strand.
GCAAATTATAAAAAAAAAATCTTTATTTTTTGAGTGACGGGAACAAAAGGCGGCCTGTAGGAAAAAGCATTAATATGAAAGTGAGCCTACAGCCTGGCTTTTGCACCTGTCTGAGCCGTTCAGGAAGAAATCTGGCTGGATGGACACTTAAGGAACTTCAACTCCTGTCTACCTAGAACAGCAACAACTTGGAGAAAAGACTTTATGATTTCTCTTGTTCTAGCCTGAATTCTTTTTTATTGAAGCCAAAAATCTCTTGTAGTAAACAGTTGTTTTAATATGTTTTTAATTTAACTTAATAGAGTTTATCGGGTGAGAAGTTAAGCATTTTATATGTTTCTATCAATTCATATTGTTCTCTTTTGTAACTTTGTGCTTCATTCTTTCAAGAAAAATTTACTTACACTATTATGATGGCCACACTACCTTTTGCAAGATCAGTGACACAAACCATAACCACACATAATGATGTTTGGTACTAAATATAGTTTTTCTACTCCATATTATTAATCCATGATGAGCTAGGAAAAATTAATTATTGTTCCCTCCCCCCACAAAAATTTTTAACTCTTAAATTGATTCTGGGTTTCTTAGGAATTTCAACATAAAAATTTTTTCAGGGTTGGTATAGTTTCACCTCAGAATAAGTCCTATTTTTGACTCAAATCTATATATACATATGTATATATCCACATGCACAGATATATTGGGCAGGGACAGCTTACAATTTCATTTGGCCTGTACAAGAATACAGATGTTTATGCTCCTAAGTAAAAACCATCACATTACTTATTACATAAGGGGCTCAGATTGACAGGGCAGTCCCATTCATCAGAGAAAAGTCCTTCCTTCCACTCACTATCCGTAGTGTAGCAAAAGCTTAGCCAGCAGATCGTTAAGGTGCTCTTGATCCTAACGAAATGCTCCTTAGTTTCAATGAGGTGTATGGGTCCATGAAGAAAATGCCTCTGGTGATTCAAGTTTTGAAGCTAGAAATAACACATACAAGATTCCTAAGAAAATCTTGAGGGCATGGGCCATAACTTCTACAAATATGTTAGTATCCAGAGGGTTGAGCATATGGTAGAAACCTAAGTAATACTTGAAGAATGAATTACATTGCTATAGGCAATTCTATTTTTCCAATGATTAGAAGCACAGTTTAAATGGGTGGTCCAGCATAAACCTTTGATGCTAAGTGAGCTGTAGGAATGACTACGGCCGCCCTCCCAGCCTGCAAATATCCCCTACCTCTGTGTGGATATTTATAACGTTTATTGATAGAACTAAGCATTATGATATGATTAGATGCTATCCAATGGCTTCCCTTGACCCAGCAACTATGTCATCAGTATGTTGTGGTCCTTAATTACCCAAAACCTGCCCCGTATCAAATCTACCTTAGAAGTTCTTTCGGTTCAAGGTTTATAGTGCTTCATTCTATCATATATGATAATCTGAAATATGCAAAGTTCATTTATAAGAAATATCTATATAAAAATATTTCAGAGAACAAATTTTTAAGTGCTAACACTCACAGTAGCTGTTAGGAATCTTAGCATAAAAGGGAAATCAAAACTTTATATTCTAGCTGAGTACTCTCAAGCTACCTTTATTAAGTGATTATAATTAGAATACTAATTAGCACCAAACTAAATCATCTTAATGGAGACCCTACCTCAAATTATGTATGTGTCTGAAAATATGTAAGTAACCTCAAACACTGTTCACAAAACTTATCTAATAGAGTAATTTTGTCTTATTTTCTGCTATGACAATATTCTCAATCAAGAAAATATCAGTCAATACCTTCCTTGTAAATGGAATATAGTTACTTTCAACTCAGTCAGTGAATATGCCAAAGAAGTGTTCTCCAATTACCTCCAAAGTACAAAATAAGTAAAATTTTTAAAAAATTAAATAGAGATTAGAGAAACAAGTTTTAGCTTCTGTGGAGACCAAGGAGATGGAAAAAGCAATCTCCTATGAATATATGCAGTTCTTTCACCAAGACACATAATGATTTATGATTAAAAATAAGGCTGATACATATGTCAACCTGCTTCTGAGCCTTTAATGTCTAATAGCTTGTAAGTGGCAACATAGGTATTCTTTGTAGACTTGTACGATCAGAATTCCATGTCTGTAGCTCAGAAGACTCATGTTTCTGTACAAAGTAGAAATTTATAGGTTGTCCCAGATATATGTAAACTTTTGTAGTAAATAATCAACTCTTTTAGGGGTTAGGATAGATACCAAAATCACTTTAACCTCAAATTAATTTTCCTGCCTATACATACATACTTTCACTTCTAATGGGAGGGGGAAGTAGTATTCATGAGAGAAAATTGCATGCCAGGAAGTACCAGCACTTTTTTTTTTTTAGCCTTTGTATTCTTAACCAAATTACAAGTATTATTTATTTACAAGGTATATCTAAAGGTGTGCCGTGAGTCAATTTTCACTGAAATAACTTCAGCTCAGAAACATAAAAAGATACCAATATAAAAAGCCCCAAATATATAATAAAACAAACTTTAAAATGCCACTTTTAAAGTTTCTCTTTAATTTTCTGATGAAATATTTAATATATGTTATTATGTGAAGGTAAACATTTAAAAGGGATATATTTGATTTCAAAACCACAGTTGGTTTTTTCAGATATTTTAAGCATTTGACAATTTGACCATAGTATTTCACCAGTCTCAAATTATTTAATAATTCTAATGTTACATCTAAGAAGTATATATTTTTCATCTCACTTTTGAATAATTAGTAAAGTAAAATAGTATTACTTATATTGATATCCTTGATTGTGAACTGATGGGTTATTTAGAAAATGGTTGTGTTCAAATTAGAAAGTGCCAACATCCACAGTGGCATCAGTTGAATGCAAATAATCACTTTCAGCAATAAATAGCAGATTAACTAGAAGACAGAAAGTAAACGACACCAGATTATTATTACACAATATTTATTAAATACTTTCTACATGTCAGACATTAAACTACCCACTAAGGAGCCCAATGACCAGACACATAATGTCAGCAATAGGGACAATGTTTGTATAAGAGATGGGGTGAATTCCTTATGCTGGACTTAAATAATGTAAAATCATTTTGTTTGAGGTTGGGGTGCAAGGGGTACATCAAATGATATCACTTAAAATAACTATAAACTCACCTTCTTTTTCTCTCTAACCTCCCCAAAGTATGTTCACTCTCTATATCATTAATTGTGGAACAACGAAATTATAACCATGAATCAGTTTTATAAAGTTAATTACAATAATTGTAACCTAAGTTTTTATGAGATAGCTCCCTATACTTGAAGAAGCCTAGAGAGAGTGATGACGGAAAGACCCACGGCCTAGTAACTGCTGGCCGGGCCCAAGCTGAGCCCAGGGGAAGAGCGTGTCTACTATTTGTGGTCTGTTACTATTTCTGACCCTGACTCTCGGGTTCATTGCCTTTGGCTCAAAAGGAGTCACCCAAGAGTTTAAATTACACTTTTGCTAGACATTTTAAAGAAGGTACTAATTATACATTCACAGTTCAGTTAAGGCCATTGTTCTTTTTGACACAATCAAGGACATAAAAAAGATCATAATCTTCTTAACACATAGTACTGATGTCACGATTACATAAGAACCACGCCTACAGCTCAACTAATCTATGGATATATTTAGTCCCTACTCTCAGAGGCTTTTAAAAGAGCAAATCAAACACAAAATTTGAAATTTGTTAAAATGACACACTGATTGTAAATGTCCCAACGGATTCTAATCAAGTGAACTAAAACAGCATAATTACGTTGCCTGAGTCCATATACACTTTAATTTTAATGAATAACCTTTAGAATAAAATATTAATAATTTTCTTATTAACAATTTTATCTATTCTACTTTTAATTATTTTTTCAATTATTACCCTGATGTTAGTTGGTTTTAAAATAGTACTGACACTTTTAAGTATTTTCCTTAAAAAAAAATTTATATAGTAAGTTAACATTTTAACCTTAAAAAAAAATCCCTAAGTTGCCTAGAGAGAGAATTTAAGCGATAAAATTAAATTAGGACACCTAGTCAAAATTCAAACTGACAAAACATTCGGGCAAAAGTATCACAAATCTTCCTGTCTTAAGAGATGTCACTAGATTATTATATTTGGCGATTATTTGGCGATTATATAATCGCCAAAGGAAGAATTAAAAATAAACAAACCAGAAATCTAGATTACTTGTTTCGTAATTAATTAACTTCTGAGTATCATCTTCCTAAGGCATCACATTATTTCTTTCACTTGGAACCGTTCACAGGGTTGGCACTTGTTACCTGAGGTCTTAAGTGCACCCTCTCCCTGCTTCGCTGACCTATTTGTACTTCTCACAGAAAGCAGAGTCCCTTCCCAAACAAGGCTAGCTTTGTAACAGAGCAAGGAAAGAAAACAAACACTGCACATGGCAACTTCCAAGCCCTTGGAGGCGAGAGACAGCACAGTTCTCCAACTCTATTGTGCTTGTATACAGACTTACATTACTAAAAATGCTGTTTTAAAAACTTTTCCCTTTACAAAGAATTGTAATCCTAAAGGACATTCCTCACCCCTCATTTGGAACTAAAACGGATGTAGAAAGGATCCTGTGAGCATGCAAAATTCTCACCAGAAGTTTCACCAAGGTGGCAGTTACCGTCACCTGCAAAGTCCTTGCAGCTGCGAAGGCGTCACTCCGAAGGCGGAAAGCAAAGGGGGGCGCGTGAGGTCTGGCCAAGTTGAGAGCAGCTTGAGGGGACAGGGGAGGGCTGCTCGGGTCGGGGGCTGGGCAGGGGAGGGCTGCTTGGACTTCTCCTCACGCGCCCCCAATCCCTCTTGTCCTCTCTGCCATGTCCCCAAGTCCTTTCCCATCCCGCCCCCCAAATCCTTCTCATTTCACCCCAGGGCCCCAAACCCTCCTGCTTCACTGAGTCCCCAAATCCTCCTCTTCCTTCTCTCACACTCCCCTAAGTCTTCTTCTCTTCTCACTCCCCAAGCCCTCCTCTTCCTCAAGCTGCCTCCTGGAACCCTCCGAAAAACCTCTCGCCCTCTAAAACTCGCTTTCCCCTTAAAATAGCTCCCCTCAAAAATCCCTAAATTCCCGCGCAATCGCAGGCTACGGGGCCCTGACACTCACGAGAAGAAGGGATCATCCTCAAAACCGCTGCTCAGCATCCTGAACATCACGGCTCCGGCTCAGCGGCGGCGGACGCGGACAGATTGGAAACGGTGTAACTCGCCGCAGCCGAGGCTGGAGCGCCTGCCCGCTCGCCCCGCAGGGTCCTCGCTTCTCTCTGGGCCGCGAAGGCGGTGCCCGCCGGGAAAGGCGGAGCATGACGCAGATCTGCTTTTCCATTCGCTGGTTTCCTTACGTCACAACGATGAGGCGGGGACAAGAGCCGCTGCCATGACAACTGAGATCAACAAGCAGGTGGGACTTGGGCCCGGAGCCAGTCAGACTCCCCTGTTTCAGCCTCCTGGCGGGTGAGATAGCTTGTGCTTTAGCCTGCAGGAACGCGAAAATTAGACCGCCCTCCGTGTGACCTTGGGCGAGTCGCCCTCCGCCTGGAACCTCCAAGTCTCTTTTCAGGAAAGTGGAGATGGCTCAACATTTGGTCTTGGTGGTATCCAAACACCCATTCACTCGCCAAGTTTTGGAACCCACTGGAGAGAGTCTTATATCAGGAATATTGTCTATGGTAGTTGGTCAAAGCTGTGCGCAAGTAATGAGAAAAAATGTGCAAAAAGTTTTTTTTAGCATAGTTAGTAAATAGAGTACCGAGTGCTTGAAGGAAATGGCTGGATGGCGTCTGTCAGAGTTCGACAAATTTATTTGTCTTTTGTAAGTCTAAAACGCAGAGCAGCATATCCCAAAGCGGGAAGTACTTAAGTTATAGGCACACACGGTATTTATCAATAAGATAAGAAAACTGCTTTCTTGTCAGTCCTCTTTCCAGTCTCTATTATTCAGGGCTGTCCAACCTTTTGGCATCTCCGGGCCACCCTGGAAGAAGAAGAGTTGTTTTAGGCCACACATCAAATACATTGCCACACATAATCACAAAAAACCTCATAATGCGTCAAGTAAATTTACGATTTTGTATTGGGCTGCATTCACAGCCATCCTGGGCTGCATGTGGCCCTGGGGGCCGCAGGTTGGACACCCCTACAAGTCTATTTCAAAGAGCAAGTCTCCCTGATGCTGGCTGGCATGTCCTCAACACTGCTTCACCATTCTTTAACCTAGCAGAGCCGGACTTAGGCACAAGGCTTGCAGCAAGCAACCCTATCCAACTCAAATTCCATTACTATACACTTTTTGTTTTAATTATATGTGAGTCTTCTTTTTATGACAAGTGAAACTGGTTTTAAATTCAAGGCACACATTAATAACTAGTCTTTCAAAATTTAAGTGAAAAGTGAGCTAACTTAAAGAAACAGTGCAGGCAGAATTTGAGCATGGGGGCAGAGAGATCCCGACAGTGGTGCTCACTGAGTTCTGTGAAGCACGGTCCTGTGGGCTTCCAGGAAACTAGAGGTGTGTGGAGGAGAAGAGAGAAGAGAGGACATTAAAGAAAGAATGGTAACACTGTAAGAAGCGACAAAATGCACCTTGCACGTCCACCTCCAGTTCATTGTACTCCCCAGCCTCTGTAGGGTGCTGTTCTGTGGAGACAGAGGGTCATCCACAGCTCCATGGGGCTTCCTGGGATGGAGCCAGAGAGTGGCACTCCGCCAGAGTGAAGAAGCGTGCAGGGCCTGATTTGGAGGTGGCAGCAGTACTTAGGGGTTATTTTGGGACCTGGAAATTTAATCCCTTGGACTTTTTACCTCTCCACTGTTGGCCAAGTTCTCTGGTAGCCTCCTTTTTCTGAGACTGGTGGCATGAGGTAGGGCAAACTTCACGGCCCAAGGGAACATAGTATAGCTCTTCCAGGGAAGAGGGTATTCTCTTCTCCTCTGACCTCAGAAGGAAGCTCAGGAAGCACATACATATTACGAAATTTCTAAATTAGTTTCAAGAAAAAAAATTGTTTTAGAAGACCTTAATTATTTTCTCTTTAACATACTACAACCCAAGATGTCAAAGAGGCTACACGTGGAAAAAAAAAATAAATGAGATGGGGTAAGTTATTGGTGATCATGACAACATTAAATTACAATGGAACCTTGGTCCTTGAATTTAATTCTTACTGGAAAACTGTTCGAGAAGTGATTCATTCAAAAACTAAATCTCCTTTGTTTGGCACCTGAGAGACGTGTGAGTGATCCTACAGGTATCAGCAAGAAAGAGTTGTCAGGCAGAGAATCGAGACCTGAAGTTTTGCTAAACAACGACACATTTTTGCCATGAACAACTTGGTCAAGAACCAAATTGAGAACCAAGACAGTTGAAAACCGAGGTTTGACTGTAGTTCTGGATTAAGGTCAAGTAAAGCAACTTGTGAGAAAATTTCCCTTGTTGTTCCCACAAGGATTTATCTTAGAATCACATGGTTAAAACATGAAAGCTTTAGTGGCACATGTTAATCAGGGAGTTACCTGGAGCTTTTAGAAGCTTTTGGGCCTAATGGCAAATGTTTTTTAAAAAAGTTAATGGAGGAAATGGCGTTGAAGCTGAAGAGACCTCATCCATTTTAGATGTGATGGTTTGGAAATGGGAAATAACAGAAGGGGTCAGTCCGGAGAGGATGAATACCCAAGCAGGGGAGAATAGAGATGCAGAGCAAGACCAAAGGGGAGGGGCCTGGACTGGTCAGTACCTAGAATCACAGTAGCTAGTATTTATTGAATATGTGCCAGGCACTGTTGTAGGCACTTCATGCACACTAAGTCATTGGATCTTCCAAAGATTTTTATGGAGTAGGGATGGTTTTTATCCCCATTTATAGATGATGCAACTGAGACACAAGGGCTAAGTAAATCGCACGGTTCACACAGCCAGCGATGGGACTGGGCTGGCTGCCTGGAGTTCTGCCTCGTGCGGGCTGCTTGCATGGAGTGTGGATGATGGGCCACACTTAGAGATTCAGTATAAAAGCAGGCAATCGTTTCTCAGAACCATGCTGACAAACTAAATAATGGGCCAAGCTAAAAAGTATAAAGTTCAGCAAGAATATATTCAAATCAATTCAAGTTTTACAAATACTGAGTGCCTAACCTATGGTAGGCCCTGGTCTCGACATGGTGGCATTGGTGAACAAAACAAACAAAAATCCCTGTTCCTGCCGTTCATATTCTTGTGAGAACAGAATGAAAATAAAGGACACCGAAAGCAGTATGTTAAAAGGTGACAGGTGTTAGGGGCAAAATCTGAGTAGGTTAAGGGGGATGGAGGTGTACAATTTTAAGTAGGACATTCTGTGTAGGCCTCACTAAGAAGGTGAATTTGAGCAGACTTACTGGTAGGAGGAAATGGACGTTTATGGGAAGAGCATTCCAGGCCAGCGCAAAGGTGCTGAGGTAGCATGGGCTTGGTGTATATAATGTGAAGTCTACTCATATGTCCTAAAACTTGCCTTTGGAGGAATGAGATAAGCCAAATAAAGAGAAAATTAAATATTAGGATAATAGTCCTGCCTACACTTCCTTGTTCCAGGCAATGCATTAAGTGCCTTACATACATTTTCTCATTAAGTCCTTGTAACAACCTTGTATATTATGTTTATTCCCATATTACATATGAGAGCACTGAGACCCAGAGAAATTTGGTGATCATCCATTCAAATTCAAAAGTCAGTTCAAATCCAGATTAGTCCTACTCTAAATTTTATATTCTTCCCACTACCAAACTTTGCCTCCCTATGAAAGGTTAAATTAACCATTTACTGAGCACCTCTATGTACTAGGCACTTTTATATATATGAGGTCTGTCCAGAAGTTATCCAGCCATGTGATATGAAAAATAGAGATATTTATTGAAGAAGATATAAGATACAAGAAACATTGTACATAGGACAATGATGCCTCAGTCCCCTTCAAAGCAGGCCTTTTGGGACCTCACACAGTTCTCCCAGTCTCCATCAGCTGCCCCATCATATTTTCCTGAATCTCATTGACAGTCTGAAATCTCTTCCCTTTCAAAGGTGATTTTAATTTTGGGAAAACCCAGAAGTAGTGGGGTGCCAAATCTGGGCTGTAGGGGGGCTGAATCACCTGGGTGATTTGATGTTTCATCAAAAAACTCTGCATGAGATACAATGCATGAGTGGGCATGTTGTCATGGTGAAGCTGCCAATCACCAGTTGCCCATAGCTACAGCCTTCTGAATCATCCAAATAGTTTCTGCGGAGGAACATTTAGGTGTAATGCAAAATTTGATGCAGATTTATTGCTCTACTCACTCAGTCATTTTGAATGTGACAGCCACACGTACTTACTCAACGGCATCTATCGCCCCCGCTGACTAGTACAGTGAAGTCCTCATTGTTCAAGTTCATTCCCCTTTGCTGCCAGGTTACACTGATGTTGAGCAAACCATTCTCCTTATATTAACAATGGCTGGACTTTTTCTGGATAGACCTTGTATATCATATAACCACATTATGACTTACGGTTTATTTGGAAGGTCACTGATCTCGTTGAGAGAACAGAGAAAAGCGTGAAACCCAAGCCAACTCTACAGTTCTATTAAAAACACCAAGAATTCAAAATGTCAACGAGACCTTTTTTTTTTCATTTGTTAATTTAAATATTTATTAAGGCCCAATTACATCCCAGGCACTCTTCTATGTATCGAGAACATAAAACTCTCTGGCCGCTTGGAGCTTACATTCTACTGGCCAACTCCTTCACCAGTCAGTTCTGTGGTCACCCTTGGTGCAGCCCATCGGAATTTTCCAAACACTTCTGAGGACATTATCTCAAGTGCCCGAGGAGAAATAAACAGGCTCTTGAGTGCTGGGCTTTCAGACTTAATTATAGTTCTACGGAGCCATGGGTGTCAGGCCAGTATAAACACCTGCACTTCAGTTCCTTTCAGCGTGTCTAGGGTTTCATTGTCCTGATCCCTTTGCCTTGAACTGCACGGAGGTGGTCTGGGAGTGAGCCGTGACAACAAATTCACAAGCGGCGCCAGGACACGTTAAATTTTTTGAGAGAAATAGAGAAACTTGACATCTGTTGGACATTGTGCAAACTCCTACCTTGCTATGGTTCACATATTTCAATATTAGATTGTGCTACATTCCTTTAGATGATGTCCTATCTTTGGGAAGCCAGGTGTTTAAAAGTTGACACGGTGAAAGGGAAGCTTGTGAAAGTCAGTGTGGAACAGGAAGTGCCAGCGGCAGAGTTCAGTCTGTTTACAGAGTTTGGGAAGTTGAGCTGTGCGTGACCTGCACACATCCGTGAGCAAGTGTGATTCTTTAAGAAGGATATGTATTTTATTCACTTACCTGTGTTATTTTTTACAAGGCTACTGAGTTTTTAGACCGGAAATACTCAAGTTGTTTGGACCTTCCTACATAATAAACACAACTATTCAGTCTTTCTTTGGTCCTAGGGGCACCATGGAAATATTACTGAGACATTAACAGTTTGGGGGCCTCTGTCCTCATCCCACGATCTTTCTTCAATTTTGTAAAAAAAAATTAAAGCTGTATCATGAATCCATTTTCTCTAAAAGATATGACTCATTTTCTCTTCAGTGTTTACCTTTTTTTCATCTAGCGATCTTACCACACCCCTAACAAGGCTGCATGGTACCCTGTGACAGGTGGGGAAAGGGGCGGAGCACTTACATGACTGATCGATGACAGCGCAGGTACCGGGGTCTTCAACCCTCCCCACCCCCACCCCGTCAGGGCTGCCTCTAGTCCCCATGGCATCTTTGTTCAACTAGGAACAGGTGCCTTCTCACAATGCCTTCATTAATGGGAATATTTGTCTAATAAATATGCAAATCAGCAATGTGTATGATATGCCTGGGCCCTCTCAGGTCTTGCACACTTGTCCATGGCAGCCCTGCTCTCGAGCCTGAATTCTTTCCGCTAACAGAAGGGTGTGAGTGCCAAATTCCATCCAAACGCATGTGCAAATGTGTGCTTTTATTTTCCTGCTAATGAACTTAATTTATATTCTTGGCTCCCAGTCCACTGGGAGTGACACCCTCCCCCCGCAGCCAGACAATGTCAAGGTGTAGTTGGTTGTCAATCACACTGCATCCCTGAAGGTGTCTTTATTTGCCTCACTGGGTGGAGCCAAGGACTCTGAGCATCTCACAGTGCGGGGCACTGGGTGGCACAGTGAAGAACTGTCTTGTCCTAAATGCCAACAGCACCCCCTCCCTTGAGAAGCACACTCTCTAGAGCATGTTTTCCTCCAGTGAAGTAAAACTTCCAAGCAAATCTGAGTTCACAGAGAAAAGTGTCTAATGTTAAATTCTCCTTTGTGGTGCCTGCCACTGAGGTGAGGGCTAGGAGTTTTGTTCACAGCAAACAGAACAAGCAGCAGACTTTTTCAGCTGTGTTGACTTTTACAGCTCATTTTCTCTGTGGCTGTGAATATTCATGGCTGGGAGTTGATTTTGCACAAATTGTAATTGGGTCATATTTTATTTGGAAACATACCAGAAAATGTCACCTTCTGGGGTGTTGGTGATGAGATGGCCTTTGTGGAAAGATGCTCCAGGCAGCCTCTTGGGGGCAGACGCTGAGGCTTCAGTGACTTGGGCAGGGTTTTAACATTCAGTGGGAGAGAGGAGGTTGGGAGGGGAGAAGCAGAGGAATGTTCTGCTCTAGTGGTGGAAGGCCAGAGAGGGCGGAGTTGCTAGAAAAACCTGAGGAGGAAGCAAGGACCCACTGTAGGGACAGGGCCAAGCCAAAGATTGTTATGGTTAATAAATACGGTCCAAAAGTTTGGGCCTTTCCCACATTTCTTAGATGTAAGTAAATCTTTGAGGCTTGGGCACTTTGGAGCACGTGTCACAATCTTTTTTAAAGTAAAAATGTAGATACATGTTCACTTGCATTTAGTAATAATTTAAAAAGTGTTTACCAGGATTTTTACAAACGTTATCCCAGCTGACGCTCTCAGTGCCTCTCCACTTTGCAGGTGAGAACCCGGAGACTGAGGGAGGCGGAGAGATGATTTATTCTCCTGGGCCCTCCAGCTGGCGACCCGTGGTCCGGGCCCTGGCCGCGACCCAGCCCCGACCCTGGCAGGGTCATTTTTGTCTCGGAGTGCCCGTGGTGAGCGCTCACAATGAGGAAGGACCGGACGGTGTGCAATCCCGTAAACCGCGAAGCTGTCTGCACTGACCAAACGCGCATGCGGACTGTTTGGTTTAAACACATGAGGAGGTTTTTGAGTTTTCCTGAAAAACAACAACAACAACAACAATGTTCTTTAATGACTAAAATCACAGCCATTACTCCAAAGACAAAGAATTTGAGTGACAATGTAAAATGCAAATATGCTATACTAACTTTCTTTTAGCAACAAAACTCAGCCTTTCCACAGAACCCGTGATGGGGTCAGGCGTAGCTGAAAATCCACAGCTAAGGCCTGATTCGTTTTTTTAATTTATATTTAAACCGAGTGATACTTTAGATATGGTAAAGCCCACTCACCTTAAGTGCATAATGCAATACGTTTTTACCAATGAATAAACTTACGTAAACACTGCCCAGTTGAAGATATAAAGTATTTCCTAAATATCCCAGAAAATTCCCTCTGGCACGCTCCTAGGCAGTCTCTCTCAAAAGTGACCGGTATCCTGAGATTTGCTGCTTCTGCTTAAATTATGTCCGCACAATTCATTCATGTAGCAGTGGTTTATTCTTTTTGGCTTATGCGTAGTATTTTATTCAAGCCAGGTAATTTGCCCAACTACAGTTGATAGATTTTTGGATTTTTTAATTTTTTTTTTGCTTTTAAGACTACAGCTCTGTGACCATTCTTCTGTGTATCTTGATTAGTTTTTAAAGTCAGTCTAACATTCGGCTATTTTCCAACCTTTATTGCCAGTAAGATTGGAAAACCTTTTTTTCTGTAGACAATTTCCTAGAGAGGATTTTCTCATCGCGTCAACACTTTGATGTCTCTGTCTGTCTACACTGCTTTCATGTATGAAATAGAAGAAACACTTTGTTGCTTCTTTAAAAAAATGATTAACTTTGGAACCACAGAGCCTAAAACAAGTTGAGTAGTAGAAAGCATTCTTTAAGAAATGCTGTTGAGGTCATCTGTCTCGGGAGCCATTTGATGTGACGGTCTAAAGCATTATTTTAAAGGTTATTTTTAAGTCTCTGATAAGATTTGGAAAGAATTCAAGCTGTGGGTGGATGTCCCACTTCGAAGGCAACCATTTGAGAAGCCTGTGCAGGGAATGAGAAAATTATTTTGGAAAACATTAAGAACTTGAAACGCTTTCATCCTTTGTCATATGCGTAGATGCTTTTACTATTTGAAATGGCAGGAAAAATCTGCTTCCATCCTGGAAGAATTGTTCTTAATTTCAAGGGCATGCGAGTTTTAATACTATCTGGGGCATATATTTTGGGTTAACAAAGGGGCAACAGGGAGAGAATAATGAATAGCTTGAAGCTATACCTGGTTTCCTTCTAATTCATTTCTCCCTCGGACCTGGAAAGCCCCCAGCAAGGCTCATGCCACTGAGTGGCCCTGGCAACCAAGGCCTAGGGTTGCTGGTTGGCAGGAGAATGCTGTGTTCATGGTGTTTGTTAATAATAATAAGCTAAAATGTACTATGTACTAGGTGCGTTAATTTGCAACAGTCCCATTACTATTTTATGGAAGTAAACACAGGCTTCAGAGAGCTGTTTAAAGACATATTTATAGGAAGTAGAAGAGTTGGCTTTGGAAGCCCAGCTGTCTGGCTGTAGATTCTCGGCTATTCATCAACACACCCAGTCTAACCCCTGCCACCCCACTGCACACAGGAGACCAGGCGTCTCCTCCACCTCCCACTGAGGGTGTGGGGCTTTACTTAGAGCTGGAGTCAAAAACACAAACGGCACACAGGTAATAAAGGTGAGGGAGATGGGATAGGTAAGAGGATAAGGATTAATAATAATCAAAATAATGTCAAACATGTATTGAGTTTCCTTGTGAGGGGCATGTGCCTTGCATGCTTTAATTCCCTTAATCCCCCAAACAATCTGGTGGGATAGCCGCCATTATTATGCCCATTTGACAGGAGAGGAAGCTAAAGGTCAGAGAAGAGACACCTCTGGCTCAAGGTCACACATTCCAGGAGTCTGGCTGAGAACCTGCTCCATCAACCCTGTTCCATCTGTATAGACACAGGCCCCTGGAAGGGTGGGTACTCTGGGGCACTGGAGGGGGCTTGACTCCAGCTAAGGGGGGCAACTGCTATTCAGTTCCAGGTGATTGCCCTGCAGAAGTTCATGTTCACTGGTAATATGAGATTTCACATAATAACTTCCACTTTTTTAAAGTGAGCAATTAATTTAAAACAAAATATCCGAGCAGGCCAAACAAAACAAGCTTCTGGGCTGGATCTGGCCCATAGGCTTCGCATGTGTGATCCAGTTACCGAGAGTGTGAGTTTTCATGGCATGAGAAGATACCCGAGCCCAGCAGCACCCACACACCGGCTTCTGAATGTAATTCAAAACTAGGTTGATGGCGCATCTGAGCAGAAGGGATTCGTGAGTGGACACCAGTCACTGCTTCGTTAGTGGCTGTCCATTTCTTAAAATAGGAGGGCCATTAGGTAGTAGTTTCAGTTTTGTAGGCTATTTAGGTTACGAGCTATTGTTTGCATCTGATTTGCAGTTTGGCACAAGTTTATCTGGTTCTGGGTATTGTATTACCTTTCTTACTCTGTTCAGCCTTAAAGTGGATCTGAAATCACCTTGCCTGTGTTCTAGAATGCCTGCATTCCAGATTTGTGTTTATTGAACACTGTACAAAAACACTGTACAGCTTTGGAAATAGTACGCAATAAAATATTAAAAGCCTACTTACCCATATGAAAACAATGTATTAAACTTAATGTGACCAGATGCTTCCCAGATTGTTTTGTTCCCTCTTAATATTTGTCCAGCGACTTGCTACTTGTTTTGTCACCAGCCAGCAAGCAAGGATGGGAAAGCCATAGGTTTTAAACAATAAGTTACCAGGCAACATTTTCAGAATGTTACTTCTTTTCCTTCATCGTTTCCCTTCCAAGCCTTTATGTTTATACCGGCCATGTGCTCTAGGTCCTTAGGAAAACACGTTTTAGTGTTATGTCAGTGTCTTGAGGCTGTCATAACAGTACCACAGAATGGGGGCTTTTATGTCAGAACTGTACTCCCTCACAGGTCCGGAGTCTGGAAGCCAAGCTGCCCACAGGGCCGAGCTCTCTCTCAAGACTCCAGGCATCCTCGCCTCTTCCTAGCGGAAGGTCTTCGGTGCTCATCGGCTGGCCCCTGTGTCCCTCCAACCTCTGCCTCTGTCATCGGGTCTCCCACGACCTTCTCCCCCGTATGCCTCTCAATGCAAATCTCCTTCTCTTATCAGGACACTAGTCACTGGGTTGGGGGCCCCCTCTAATCCAGTATGACCTCATCTCAACTAGATTACATCGGGAAGGATCCTGCCAAATAAGGTCACAGTCATAGGTTCCAGGGAGACATGAATTTTGGGGGGCACACGATTCAACCCAGTGCATGAATCTACTAGTAACAGGTACAAAAATAATAAAATAGGTACAGGACAAAATTTTCAAAGTTATGAACCAAAAATCAGATGGCAAGCTAGGAAGCGTGTAACTTTACAGGGCTTCACATTACGCACTTTGGAATATTAACCTCGTCTCTTGGAAGTTCTTCCTACCTTTCTACTGTCATTCTCTCCTTTGCCCTATTTTCTTCATTGACTTGTTGAAGTTTCTCTTTTATCTGGTCCCATTCCATGAATATGTGTTTATGCAACACTTGATACTTTCCTGGAACAAAGGATGGTGGAAAGAAAGAAAACAACAAAGTAACCACTGATAATTTGATGGTAGCGTTGGGATGTGGGCCTCCACTGGGGAACAAACTAATTATGAGGTGCTTTCTAACGTGACAAAATGCCAGGGTAGATCTCAGAGTGCTGTCTCTAATTGCCTAGACCTTTTTACATTAGGTATCTGCATGAGTTATAACGCTTTTGCGAAGATAAAAAGGCTGCTGCAAGAAATCGCCCCGGCGCTGGGAGGGCTGTTGGACTGGAGGGCATCTCAAATGAGATTAATGATGTCTGCCTTAATATCAGAGAAGATCGGCGTAACCAAGATTATGGATTCTATGGAAACCTGCCAACACTCATTTACTTGGAATAAATATTATTTTTAATTAAAGTCCTAAGGTGGGGTATTTCTGAACTAATGAGATCTACAGTGATTTCCTTTAGGAATTAATTTTCTTTCCTAATTCTCAGTCACTTTAATGATTACCACTTGTTCAATCTTACTCATGGCAGTCGGCTTTATAGGACGTGCCGACCGCTGGCTCAAGGCACTAAATAACCCTGTGTTTGTTTTTACATGGTGCCCTCGTTGTCTAATTATATTTGTCACTTAACCCAAACACTTTTACAGATTTGCCTGTCCAACTCACCTGTATTTGGTGGGTTGGCTTTATAAAATAAGATCGCTCACAAGAGTATATATATATTCGTGACATAATGTCATGCAGCCTCTCCATCCATGGTGGCAGCCACCCAGCTTTCAGAACTCCAGTAAACATCAGTGTTTATCAGTATGTGCTTCCAACAGATTTTCAGTGACTCAGTAGGGCTGGTGTTCTGGTCACTGTTGCTGTGTAACAAACACCCTAAATTTTGTGGTATAAAAGAACCATTTCCTTAGGCTCATAGATTCTGTGGGTAAGGATTTGAGACAGGGAAATGGAGATGGTTTATCTCTAAGGGCCTGGGCTGGGGAGACTCTGCGGCTGGAGGAGCCCCCACTCTCATGCTGGTTGACCGGAACCTCAGATGGGGCTGCCAGCTGGAGCGGGGACATGCAGACAGACTCGCCACGTCGCCGGGGTTTTCTTAGAATAGGACCGCCCCTCAATAGTTGGTTACCGTATATGGCAGTGTAGGGCTGCAGGGGTATCCCGAGAGAATTAGGCATTAGCCTTTTCTGAATTAGCCTCAGAAGTTACGATGTGCCACTTCTGGTGCATTCTGTTGGTTACAAGCAAGTCACTAAGAATGCCCCAGATTCAAAGAAGGGCACAGAGACCCTACTTCTCAATGGGAGAAGTATCAAAGAATCTGTAGACATGCAAGTCACAGTGGGTAATGACCACTCTACTACACATCGTTTCTTGTGGCTTAGATGTTGGAGTGGGAGTTCTTATTTATGTCCCTTGTGGGACTCTGGCTGCCAGTTTGCTTGGTTCCCAGAATTACAAGCATGCCCAGGCAAATGTGCCTCTACTAGAAGTTGGGGCTCCTGCCCTCATTCCTAGCTGATCTGCTACCTTGATAAATTGGCAGACTCCTTTCAACCTTTCCTTCTAAAGACCGAGGGAGCCAGATTATGCCTATCATCCACCTTAGACGGTTTCTCTTGGCTTTTCAGGAACAAGAGCAGGCTGAAAAAAATTCAAATTTATTGCTTCACTCGCATGAGATCATGCACGTGGCTAAATCAATCTTCAGTAAATTAAAATACTTGTTGACAGGAAGCCCCTGCTGGTGGAGACAGAAATCATTGATCAAGGTTGGTTGACAAATGTAGAATTATAATCGAATCGAGCATTTTCCATGTGCTTACAATATAAGATCAATGAAAGGTTGTTTTTTTTTTTTAACCTTTAAAGGATAAAAAGTTTAATAAAGACATGGAAACTACTTAAATGGAAGAGCAGGTGATGAGGCACCAGAGTTAAATTGATGATCTGGTGCCTCCTTTCCCCTGAGCCTTCCCCCAAGATATACCATTATGACATAAAGACGAGCCGAAACATTCATGCCAGATCTCTCTAAGTGTGGTATGTTCAGGGTCAGAGAACACCCTTAACTGATTAGTGTGGGTCTGGGATAGAGAGCTGAGGAGCAACGGTGATTAGGAATTCTCAGGGTCTAAATGCCACTCACGCCTTTGCCCATACAGCTGTTGTGGCCACTGCTTCACACAACCTCGTGGGACGGGCGCTTGTCTAGCAGCCTCTGGAGGGCTGAGAAAGGGCCAGTGCCACCCAGTATTCCATGAAATGGTTTTCAGAATTAATGAAAATGTGAATGGGTAGATGTGCTAGTAGCTAGGTTTCTTCAGGATTCGACTTTATTTTTAAAGGAAATAGTACCTTATGATTCACAACAGGGTGTTTCCTGTTGTGACAGCTGAAATACTGCATTTCCCACTCTCTCTTGCAACAGGGAAATAGTCATTTGACTAAGTTCTAGTCTGTGAGGTACAGACTTCCAAGTATCCTTTAATTTTAATGTCTGAGCCTTCTTAAAAGGGAGTCCATCTTTCACACAGCCTGGAATGTGGGCGTGAGGGCCACAGCTTTAGCAGCCACCCCGCACCACGCGGTGGGGGCCACCTGATGAGTAAGGCGGAACGAGAGCCTGCGTCCCTGACATATGAACCCACCATACTGCCTTTAAATGACTTTCTCTTGAGAAATAAACATTTTAAAAATTTAAGCCACTGTTCAGTGTTGCTGCTATTGCCATTACTTATGAAAAAATGAATTGGTATACTTAATTAACCCTAATGGATACACCGAAGGTAATTTTATCAGCGTCTGTCCTGGCAGTAGATGATGACATACTCAAAAGGTGAATGAAAGCACTGCACACAGCGATGAGGACTGCGTTAAGGGAAGCAGCCAGGGACTAGCAGTTACAGGAAAGTGCCAGCCTCCAGGTGGGAAGGGGCAGAAGGAGGGAGCTGCTACTATGATGTGGTGAGAGCTGTGTCCTAGGGGAGGGGCCAGCCCCCAGGAGTTGGGGCCTCAGGAAAGCAGCCACACCGGAGACAGACGTGGCCCAGCACGGGTACAGATGCCCGATTCTCTCCCTCCTGCTTTGTGGCCTGAGCTTCTCATCAGCTGGACCTAACTAGAAGCAGAAGGCAAGGAGAACTGGGCAATGGCCTCTGTAGAGGTCAGCCTCCTGGAACCCGCAGAGGGAAAAGAAAGTGGAGGATTATGAAGGGTGATGGAGAGAACTAGCTACACACAATATACACTAATTAAAAAATGACCTTTTAGCTTTAAAATGACTTGAAGAGATTGATACAATCTACTTTGCATGAAATCATCTATTTGGAGGTTTACTTATCGTTGCTGTTACCTACTAGTTTACGTGTGAAAGGCACGTTCCCCTCTCAGGACTCCATGCGGCATTGCAAAGAGTAGAGCGCCATTCGGAGAGGGAACCAAGGCTTACGTTCAGGGAAAAACGTTAAAGGCACACCAGTGTTTCCATGGTCTGGACAGAGAGCCCATGTGTCAGCATCTCCAGGGCTGTGTGTGTTTGAACACAGGGCGAGGCTGGGAAGGACAGTGGTCACCTGGCACAGGACCCAGCAGCAGAACACGAGGGGCAGGCACGTCTTCGCCTTCGCAGATTGGTTGCATATGAGTCAATTTACTTTCCTTCTGTGTTTTTAGTATTTTCCAATGAAAAAATAAAATGCAAATCACAAATTCATGAAACCAACACATAGAAAGCTTAGTTTTTGATATCACTTTTATTTGGTGTATTATTCCATCAGGTCACCTGTGTTCACACAAGGTGAGCAAATGAGCGGATTTAATAAACTGTATGTGACCATTCGCTGCCATATTTATGTAACTTTCTAGAAAATGTGTACATGGATATTGAAAAGAATGTTGAAGTGGTTAGCAGAAAGAGAATTAGTAAATGGTGGCCATTCATATTTAATTAAAAAATTGCACATCTGAACTGGAATTCAATATTCAAACCCTCACTGACATTTAAATTACATTGATTTTTTTAACTCCAAAAGTAAAAATACATCTCAAATCCATGCTGCCTTTGTTAGTAAAAAAACAGATTTTTTGTCATAGATTGTGGGATTTCTAACATGGGTTTTTCAAAAAATAAGAGAAAAAGCACAATATTTTTATAACTCATAGCTTTCTAAGGTCTCTGTAAATGCCTTTCAGAGGGATTTAGAAATTAGTTGAACAATTATCTCTTGGGCATTGCACTGCAGTTTTTATAGCAAGGTAAAATATTTAGTGGGATGTTGAATTAAGGGCCCCAGATAGAAACTGGGTCTCTGATATTTTCTAGGCTGTGGTGAATGCTAATCTACTCACCGATCACTTGTCCCCTTCTCTTCTTAATCATAAAGCAAGCGAAATAAAAGTCTCTGAGCACCTTTGCTGAAGACACACACATGATCTTTGAAAGGTGTGGCCATTGGAGAACATGTGTTAATGTGAAAAGGGGTTTCTCCTTGAAGGTTCAAGTGTTTTGGTGGAACAACAATTAAGTGACATGGCTTGGGATGCTGATTTTGCTCTACGGCAGGTGTATAGATTTTTTTTAATGAAATATTTCAACATAGAGATAAGTGTATTTATCAGAGATTGTAAGTTTGGATGACTTTCCATTTTTCATATAATGAGATTGCAGCTGATTCAAATACACAGCATTTCAAAAAAAAAGTTTTTTCCCCAAACTGTTAATAAATGAGTTATCATGAGTTATCTTCTGCAGGTCAATTAGACTTACCATAGGAGGAAGAGGAAAGAGAAAAACTCCAATGGGGCTACGTAAGTCATCCAGTTACAGAATTTGTTTTCCAAAAAATTTACCCAGTTATTAGTATAGTCATCCAATCTGTGGTGCTGGTATTTGGAAAACACTGATTTCTCAAATATGTATGTTTTCAATTTGGTTTTAAGTTTATGACAACTTTTGTGGAACATACAGAGGTGGACAGACTGTAGTTTTGGGTTTTATTTCGGACGTGGGATTTTAGCTGTTCATTTTAAATGATTATGAAAGCAGTGCACACTACGCTAGGTTTTTTACACTGCAGGGTTGAAGCCTGAGCACCATGTTATGAGATGCTAATGAGAGGGTCAGTTCAGTTCATCATTCTGAGAACTGCAGCAGGATCATTTTGCCATTCCTTTTCAAGACCTAAAAATAAAATGGTACATTGTTGAGTTTAAAGTGTTGTCTTACAATATTGGTAGCCTTTATTTCTTGAAAACTGACCTAGGGCTTGCAAGTGAGAACCACCTCCTACAGGAGACGGTAGGTGGACCCTGAATGACCACATCCACATCATTTGAAGCATTATTTATACAGTAAGAAAATCAGGCCAGAAAGGAAGTTTGGCAAGCACAGCACTAGGCAAGTCTAGCCCCTGTCGTTAGTTCCTAATGCGAGAGGGCAGGTACGATGTCCTCTGTACTTCTCCATGACATCCAAAGGTCTTTGTCCGCGCAGAGACATTCGGAGATACAAATCAGAGAAACCAAGAAACTGGGTTATAAAACTCATCTATTTATTTATTTTGTACATGTGTATGTAATTTTACATATATTTACTGTGGTAAAATACACATGAGATTTTCCATCTTGACCATTTTTAAATGTGCAGCGCAGTGTATTAAATATTCACACTGCTATGCAGCCGCCACACCCAGCGGCCCATGACGCTTTCCTCCTGCGAAACTGAAACTCTGTCCCCATGAAAGTCACTCTCCCTTTTCTCTTCCCCCAGCCCCTGGCAACCTTCATTCGTCACACTTTGTCTCTACGATTTTGACTACTTACTCTAAGTAAGCAGTGACTGGATTATTTCACTTGGCATAATGTCCTAAAGGTTCATCCATATTGTAGAATAATTTCCTTCCTCTATAAGGCCGAATAACATTTCATTGTAGGTATGTGCCATATTTTACTTATCCATTCATGGACATTTGGGTTGCTTCCATGTTTTAGCTATTATGGATAATGCTGTTTTGGACATAGGTGTAGAAATATCTGTGCAGGACCCTGCTTTCAATTATTGTGGGTATACACACCCAGACACCTACTTATTTTTGCGCTGGCTCCAAATAACTTGAGTAACTTAAATGGCCAGACTGTTAAACAGACTGCCCACTTGAGATGAACAAATCCACTCTTCTTTCATTGAAAAATACTTATTGAAAAACCTTGCATCAGGTATGGGCTTGATTCTGGGGATACAAGAATAGCAAAAATAACTTAAAGATATTATGACAGAACATTTTCTTTGTGATTTAGGAAAAAAAAAACACCAAAAAGAGCTGAATATACTGACCAACGTCCATTCCTGTGATGAAAGATGAAGATGACCTAAGAATTCAGTGTTTTTTCTCACTTCCATTTTTATTCCTGTTCTGCTGCAAAGACTCAGACATTTCTTATCAAGATGATTTGTTTTTCCATTTATTCCACAAGGGTGTTCCAAAGAGTAAGGCTTACATTTAAAGGATGGAATTTAGACACTTTCTAAACAATTCAATCACTGTTATCAATTGAGTAACGGCCAAGAGTTGGTTTAAAACCTCTTCTGTAATACTCACCAGAAATGTGGCGTTTGGGAAATGAGGGGACAAAGGAGTAACATGAGTATAAGAATTCTAGATCAATTCATCCATGGTTTGAGGACCAAAAATCTTACATATCGTTTCATTCTTAGCTTTTGTTACTATCTCATTTGCTCACTTAACAATTTTCATTGATGCCCCAACCAAAGGACATTACGGAGGGCTCTCATCACAGGTAAGTGAACTGTGTCCTTCAGCTCCACACCGATGATTTGTATAACACACAGTAGAAAAACAGAGTGCCAGGGAACATGCAGTGGTCCATGTGTCTGTGCAAGGCCTTACTGGCAGATGTAACTCCTTCCTAGAGGTATTGAAGATCTCCTTTCAACTACCATCACACAGCTTGGCTCATGTCATCTTGGCTGTAGTGAGCAGTAGTGAGCCAAAGCCTGCTGATGCTAGTGGCCAAGTGAAGGGCTAGCTTATTAGGCTGATTCTCCCCCGAAAGGAAGAAGTGATCAGAGAGTGACTAGGAACCTACGTTTTTTTCTGGATTTTTAGTAAGATTGAGAGGGAAGGGTCACTTGTGTCTTTTATGAACGGGACTCTTCCCTGGGTTAGAGCTTCAACAGTTCCCAGCCGCCCAGAGCAGCTATCAGAAAGATGGAGTGGCTGGATGTGAGCTCTCGCAGTTCCTGGAGCCGCCTTCTCCCTTCAAGTCGTCATTCAGTTGTGGTTTCTCCATGAAGCCCACCTTAATTTTGTAACTTGGAGTAACTTCTTTCCTCTTTGCAATCATGCCCTCTCCTCTGCCACTGAACATTTTCTCTCTCACATCACATATATGCTGGGGGCTTCACAACGAAGCCTCTGTATGCCCAACTGCCCTTCCTGTGCCTAGAACAAGCTAGGTACCAAAAAAAAGTTTAAAAAGTGGGTAGATCTGACCGAAGCAGACCTGAGACTCCTCAAGTCAGAGCAGTAACTGCAGAGCAAACAGGGCTTCTTGTGGTCTTGGCAGGCAGGGGGATCAGGGAAGGCTGGGGACAGCGGGAAGGAGGCCTGCCGGCCCCCGTTCGAACACACGCAAAGGGGGCGCACTGCACTGAAGCTGGGGTGCAGCATTTTCCATCATTTGCTGTGCAACTATTTGCTTCATATCACATTGAGATGGCTACCAAGCCAAAATGCCACACCGGCATAAATAGTAAACCTTTTCTATGAAGGGCTTTCTTTTAGGTTATTTTACTGAAAAGTCAAAGTAGGCAAGTCCACAATCAGTATCCTCATATCACACATGGGAATACTGAAGGGAAGTAGGTTAATGACTCAAAGCATTCTATCCTTAGATACTTACATACCTCCCTCCTCTTAACTAGGGAAAGCCAGAAAAACAAAGGTGTTCTTACTCATTTTTCCTGAGAATGGACTCACTTCAGGAATGAAAATCCAAGTTGTATAATTAGTAGTCGTCATTGTACACAAAGTCAACATTTCGGAAAACACTTGGAGGTCTTATTTAAGTCTGAATTACTGTCATTATTCAAGTGACATGAAAGGCATTGCTCTGTTTTGCAGGCTCATTATGTTAGGATACTAGAGGTATGTTAGGGTACTGCATCACCTAGCCTGAGTTTGGTGATATGTTTGAGAGTGTTCTGTGAAGTCTTCCTCATTAAATTTGATTTGGCTTGTGTGGTAATACCGTTGTCTTCAATAGGAATGTAGGTAAATGCAGCTAACGATGCCTTAAAATGAATCATATTAGAAAGGAATCAGGAAGAAGGGAGAGGAGTCATAGAGTTCCTGCAGCAACTACAGTTTAGTTATTAAAAAGAAAACCAATTCTCTATCGTCATGAAAAATTTAGCTTTAAAATACAAATCTATTGCAGTTCAAGCTTCTGTATTTTGGGCAACTTGCCACAGAAGAACGCTAGCATTCCTCATAATTAAAGCAGATCATGATATTTCCACTGTCTCATAGGCGAGGAACATCAGTCGCACTGAGGGAAAATGCTTAGTCCAGGTTCTTCGGAGACTCTGTCATGGCCCCAATGACAACCCATATTCTCACCCCTAAAATATACTTTCCAGAAGGGGAACAGTGCTTTTATTGTTCACGAGTTATGCAAAGAATGAAAAACAAAATATTTCAGAAACTGTAATGTTTTTTAAAGTCACTAAAAATTCATGTATCTGGATTAAAACCCATACAGACCTGAGTTCATACTGGGCACTTACAGCCAAGGAAAAAGGGCGCTGGTATCTAAAATGTGAAAACCTGTCTGAAAACATGTACTTTATCACCAGTCTCTTTTCCATACCTTTTGCAATTAAGTGAAAGCTCTTTATAGTTTTCATTTTTAACAGGAATTAGACTTTGGGTAGTTTCAGAAATATACAAAAAGATATCGTTAGATAGCCTATAGATTGGTCATCCTACCCCCAAAACTTCACGTTTACCGTGTGTTCTGGGGTACGGTCTTCACAGAGACTAACTTCGAGTGAGACCAGGCAACAGAACAAAACAGGAGAGGGAAACATGACGTCAGCTGGTGAAAACTAGTTTTGTAACGCAAGGCCTAAAACTCCTTTTCTCTGGCATGTTCGGGATGGAATGCGCCGTTGATTTTCATTTAGCTACTAGAGAAACGCATTCTCGGGTGAGAGACCGTCTTCTCAGAGTTACAGGTAGCTGGCTTCCTCTACGGGGAGCAGCAGATGGTGACGCAGGCCTGAAGCGAGAACTCTCACCTGCTTCCTCAGACGCGACTTCCCGCGACTTCCCTGTCACGGTGTTTGGCCAGCTGGTCGGGTCTAGCAGGGACATGTGATTTCTACAAGGAGGGACTGAGCTCTGCTAACATGCTGAAAAGAAGTGCTTAGTAAAACCTGGTCTCTAAGTCATAAGTTATCAATGTATTTAATTTTCTACAAAGTTTTTCATTAAATATATTATTCTTTTAATATTAACATGCTCGTTCTGCTTAGATTGTTAAGAATGCTTTTTATTGGGCCTAAAATTGTCCAGTAAGGTAAAATAAAAGATTCAAACCATTATGAATTGGTTTCATAACACATGGAAGATGAAATCTCGTATTTATAGCATAGAGTTTGATTCTTATATATGCATGATTAATCAAAACTATGTCTTTAAATGACAACTTGATATTTTAAAAATTGTACTCAGAAACACTACTATTTATTGAGATAGATATTTTTTGGATTAGCTTTATTAACAGTAGGACAATTTCATGCATTCCTCAATCTTATACTAGTTTTAATATTCACAATGTTTAAATTCAAATAAACAAATATTTAAGCCCACATAAGAAAAGAATGAAATGAGATTACCTTTTTATGTAATTGGGTCAATTATTTTATGAATAAAAAGTTAAATTGGGATTTAAAAGCGTAATTTTCAATGTTACTGTTAATTCAACCACATATATTATTTAGGCCACGGGACTGCCCATTAGCCTTTCTTGTCGAAGAGCAATTAATCTCTTGAACCACTTTTCCTCAGCATCAGCTTTCTCAATAAATAGCTGAAACAAACAAAAAAAAAAAAAAAGAAAGAAAGAAAAAAAATGTTATCGTCTGCCAATAACTTGGATTTGACCTTCTATGATACAAATTGCCTTTATAAAATAATCTTTCAGTATGAGATTTGGATACTGTTTTAACTCTTGATGACTTCTTAATTGAAGATCATCTGTGGAATTAATAATGATCAGATAGTTGTGAAGTAAAAGGGCTAACATCAGCATCACTGGTTGACAACTTTATACCTTATTTTGTCAAGTGTATTTCCTACAGTCTTTCTTTCTGCGAGACACAGTGAAATGACACCGTTTTACGGAAGTTGCAGAATATGTCAGTGACATGCTCGTGGTCAATGAACCAATGAGAGCTGAGCCTGAATTAGATCTGTTAGTGGCAGATTAAAAATAAAACAAAACTCTTCTTTATGACACTTTTTCTTAACCACAGAAAGACTACTTCTAAAAGTCAGGCAACATGTGCTGGACATACCATATTCAAATACATGCAACAGCTCTAAGGGCTGAGGGTCAGGTGCCTGTTTGTTTATTATTGTTTATTGTATGATATTTTTTCCCCTTTGCCCTCCTCCACCCCGTCCCCACCCCACCCCCACAGTCAGTCCCCACACCATTGTCCATATCCATGGGTCATTCATACACGTTTTTTGACTAGTCCCTTTTCCTTCTTTCCACCATTCTCCCTCTCCTCCCTGCCCTCTAGCTCATCTGCCTATTTTTAGCAAATCAGACATATGAATCCATTTCCTTCAATGGTCTTCTTGTCACCAACGCAAAAGGACAACATATGAATTAATTTCAGTCAACCAGACTTCAACTGACAGTCTTAAGGTTTAAGGATCTTACATTTGGATGAGCCAGAGAATTGTCGTCTTGGTACTTGATGGCAGTAGGGATGCTGTTAGGGTCTATTTCTTTTTCACTACTGGGCAGATCAGCAACCACTGATGCTGGTCCTGATGTTGCCGCTGCATGCTTCACTTCACTGGGTTCTGCTGACTGAAACACAAAATCCATATCGATTGCATCAAAATAGACAGAATTTTGCATTAATAATATTTCTGATTTTGAATAACAATTACACAATAGTCTCATTTGAGATGATACTAATCATGAAAAAGGCCTAGATTACTGGGGAAGAAATAATTATTCCTAAAAGAATAATGGGAATATTTCTACTAGGAAAATTTTATCATTTCTTACGATCAACATAATTTTCTTAAGAAATTGGTACTTATGAGTCTGTACTATTGAAAAAATACTTCATACATGTAAATTCTATTACAAAACAAGCTTGCAACAAATCTCTAGTACTTAGTTGGCCTCTTTAGGTATAAAAGGCAAATTCATAGGTTATTTTTTTAAATAGCAGTCTTACTGAGATCTAATTCACATATCACAATTATGGAGTTTTTAGCCTAATCATAGTTTTGTAACCATGGCCACAAGCAACTTCCCAACACTTCCATCATCCTTCCCCAGACTCCACACCCATTAGAAGTCACTGCTCCCATTTCTCCCCAACCCTCCCACCCCTAGGCAACCACTAATCTGCTGTCTGTCTCTACAGATGTCTATTCTGGACACTCATGTATGAGAAATCATATAATACGTGTGTTTTTTGTGACTGGCTTCTTTCATTTAGCACAGTGTTTTCAAGGTTCATCCATGATATATCATGTATCAGTACTTCACTAGTTTTATTGCTGAATAATATGTACCAGGCACCCTGTTAAGTGCTGGGGACAAAAGGACTAGTAACTCATAGTTCCTGTCTGGAAGGAGCCAGCAGTACGTGCTAACCTGGGCTAATTACAGTATTTCCTCCCCTACAAAAGGAGAAAGCCAGGGAAGTAGCTGATTAACAGAAAAACTTCAGGGATAATATAAAATGGATTAGATGAGAAGCTGAAATTAAAAATTAAGATAAAAAGGTAAGACAATTAGGAGATTAATTCAATGTATTAGCTTTTTGTCTATACCTATTATTTTTTAGTTTCCATTTCCTTTTTGAATTCTACTTCTGAACATTCACTTCTCTGAATGAAGTGCGAAACAGATTTCCCTAAGAAAATCATCTAGAAAGTGAAACATGCATGAATGAGTTAATCCTTTCTTAGAATAACTTACCTTAGAAATAGAGATTCATCTGTTTAATCAGTATTTACCGAGCACCACTAATCACTAAGCACTAGGTACACAAGGTGGAGTGAAATAGTTGTGTTTCCTGTTTCAATTGGAGTTTGCATTTTGCTTACAGGACCAACAGATTGCTAACAAATAAATACCAAAATAAATACAGAATCACATGTTGTAACAAGTGACATAAAAATATTTAAAGAAATATTTGTTAAGTTTGATTTGGCAGCATTATTCTGATATTTTGGAGCAATACTGCCTCCCTCCCCACCTCGTCCCGCCGTGCCAAGTGTGAAACATTTCTATGCCTCCAGCACATGGGCCTGGAAGACTTGCAGCCCTTACATAAGTGATATTATACTGGCTCTTTATAAAACTGAGGATGTATAAGAGTAAAGCCCAATATTCTGCACAGGGAAAAATGGGAAGTATTCTAATTTAGTGAGGTCCAGGGCATCTCTTGGTAGCCTGTTGCTGTGCAGAGAATGTAAGAGCACATCATTCTGTGTGTCTCAGCTGTTCTGATAGGACTCAGAGAGAAGACTAGCCGTCTGTGTGAAACTGCCTTGTGGACTGCTGTTACTCTAGATGCCAAATGCATGGCAGGGATAACATGTGATCATAAAAACCAAGCAATCTCATTATATTTTTACCTACACAGTCCCTACTTCTTTGAGAAGTTCTTACGCACACGTAAGTGAAGTTCTCAGAGGTCTGAATCAGAGTGTAGGAGTTATTCAATAATACGTAATTAAAAATGTGTGAGGAGAATCATTAAGTGCTTCTTTAAGTGAGGAGAATTGTTAGAGAAAATCTGACTGTTCAAACCCCTTCAGCAGGGTCTCTACCATGCATCTGTCTTTGGGTGGTACAGCCACCTGGTGGTTCAGTTTAGAAAAAACTGTTTTGAAATTGTACTTCCAAGTTAAAGAACAAATTGCCCTCTTTTTAAACATAGGTGGATATCTGCCAGATACAACAATTTTAGGGCTGAATAAGTGGAAATAATCTTATTAGGGACAGCAGTTTGAAAACTGGCTGCATCTTGGTTCCTGAAATTGATGCTGCGGCAGGAGCTATCTGATCATCTACTCACAAGAGAAATATGATTGCGGAGAGTGAAACTAGTTAAATCAATATGTGTCACACACGACACAATGTCTAGCATGTCATCAGTAATAGCCACTTTTCTGGTAACAGCTCCCTAGCTTAATTAGTGGAATTAACAGAGATAAAGAAAGACTCTACCACCTGAAAGGTGGCTAGTATAGAAAAGCCTTTATCAAAGATACACACTTTAGACCCACGAATGCAGAATTCTCCAGGACAGAAAGATGTTGAAATCTGGGTCATGGGTAACTTAGTCCTCAAGAGAGTCTTTGCTATGTGTCAGGGATAGCCCATCCTGTCTCCCCATGATCTGGATGAAACAGTCTTCGAGATAATTTACCTCCTTGTGCTAAGTAATCTCCTAATAAATAATTCAGCTTCTTGAGCATTCTGAATTCCTACCTTATACTGTAGACACAGACATTTTAGAAACTGAAAAAGGATATCACTTTCTAAACTAATAAATTGGCTCTCTGTTTTATGTTACAGTGGAGTGTGCATTTACTCACTGTTGGCCCATCACTGCTCTTCTGATCACTGTGAGATGCAGTGACTAAGAAAAGCCAATGTTCAATGAAGTTACATAGTTTAAGGATGCACAGCCAGTAAATGGTACAATCAGAACATGTTTCCAAGTGGGTCTTACTCTACATTTCATGGTTTTGACCACTGCTTCCCCATCACTAAACCCTAGGTTTCTGTAATTCGGTTGTGATTTTAGAGGCAAGTAACAAAAATGCTGGTAAAATATTTTAACTAAAAACATTTATAACTGGCTCAACTCGCAGTGCTGAATTAATAATGTTTCTAGGCAGTTTTTGCTTCTCTGTCATACTTATCCAACCTAAAACTAGCGAATTCCAGGCTTTCCAGATTGATTTTATTACTTTCTATGATTTATAGATGTAAAATATTTTTTTGGATAATTTGTAATTCCACTACCTCTTTGTCATATGTACGTTACTAGGAATTACATGCTTTCATGTAGAATGCCTTTTCCTACCAAAGGAAAAGAAAGCAGCCCTAATGATGACTGGAAGAATGAACGAAATATTCAACAGAAAAAAAAATCCCAGTGAAAGCCACATTTACTGGAGTTGAGTAAGTGATGCCCCTCTGCGCAAGAGTGTGGATATGCTATGATGCTACCTGGATTATAACTTTATTGTTAAAGCCCTTTTCTAATTTTCCTCTACCAACATCAATTCCAAAAGGAGGCATGTACACCCGAAAAGCAAACCATGCACATGCGTCCATGAAATGTGTGTTTCTCTGCTACAGAACTGTTGGGCTGACATTTTACTTTGTCTCTGCAGTGAATTTTAAAATAAAAATGGCATCGGGTACGTTTCTACAGTACATTTTTGACAAGTTAAACTTAAACTGATTCTCACTGGTTCATTCTCTCTCTCTCTCAATAACATGCTGACATGCTCTCACCCCACTTCATCTATCTGTTAGAAGCAGCACTTACATTTAAGTGAAATCCATTAATAAAACATCTCTTCAGTTGGAATCTGAAGGCTTATTCATAACGCCTGGATGAAAACTTACCTTTTTGACTTCTTTACTTGATCTGAATGTCTGCTGAACAAAAGAATCACTTTCAATGGCTTCGATTTCTTTTACTCTTTTTACTTGTTCTACCAGGGTGGTTTGGTCTAAAAAGAAAGTACAATGTCAGTGTATGTTGGCATATAAGCTTGTTAACGCCGCCGTACCTAAGCAGTGTTCTTTCTTTCTATGAAGTAATTTTTGCCTTACAAAATTTAACTGCATGAAAAGACAAATATAACTGGATGAAAAGCTATAGTTATGGTGAAGCTACAGCAAGAAACTCTTCTTCCCCTAAGATCTGCAAATATAACACCCCTGCACACTAAGACTCCCACCTGGAGCCTACAACATTGCCGAGAAGGCACTGCTGCAATGATCTCAGTTGATCTGGGGGGAGAACTTAAAACAAAAACAAGCACCCCCCTCCCCCTAATTTTGAACATACACATAAAAGGACTAAGCACAGTAAGTCCACCTGCAGTCACCATCCAGCTCTACAGTCATTAACTCTCTGTTATTCTTAATCAATCTATCCATCCCCACTTCAGTTTTTTTGGGTAGACTTGGAGTATTTAAAAGTAAATTCCAGATATCATACCATGTATTTTGGCAGACATCTCAGACATGGCTTAAGAAAAAAAAAAACTAGCAACATAACTACAATACCATCTTCACACCCAGCATTACCAACAATTCCCTTAATATCACCTTATATAGACCCTGTTTTATTTGCACTGATTGTCCCCAAACATTTCTATTCACAGTGGGTTTGCTTCAAACAGGATCTAAACAAGGCCTACATGTTCCATTTGGCTAACGAAGATCTCAAATCCCTTTTCATCACTTTTCCAGTCCACTGTACTTCCTTTCGGTGCCATTTATTTATTGAGGAAACTGGATTACTTATCCTTTAAAAAGCTGCACCTTCTGGATTTGTCTTATTTTCATTCTCATGGTGTCATTTAACAAGTTCCTCTATCTCTCATAGTTTGTGTAAACCAGTAGGTAGATCTAGAGGCTTGATAAGATTCAGTTTCAATTTCTTTGATCAGAATACATCACAGGTGCTGCTGTGTAATTCCAATTGCATTACAGTAGGGGGCGCTGCTCCCACTGCAGTGAGGTTGAGCTTGAACAGTGGGTCCAAGGTGACGTCAGCCTGCCCCCACTATTACGAAGTTCTCCATCCACCTCTCACTTAAACATTTCAGCAGACACTAATTTGTTGCTTAGTTCTATCATTTCATTAGAGGTTGCAAAATGGTTATTTTCTAGTTCTATTATTCTTCCCACATTTATTACCTTTGATTCCTCTATAATGAAGAACTTCCCTCATTGACTATTTGGGGAGAGTAAAATATAGTCTATATAGGAAAAGGCAGAATATATATTTAAGTCATTCCCTCTACCAGTTTTGGCCCAAAGATGACCATATGAATTAATAAATATTTATATAGTTAATTATTTCAGTCCATGGTTGTCATTTTCATAGTTTGATGCTCCAATTATCCTATCTTTGGGTGGTGGGAACCTCTTCAAGTTGGTTCTTGCATCCTTTTGATGTGATCCCTAGTAGTTAAGGTGTGGTAAGATGTCTAGACTCATCTAACAGTTCCCATCCTAGACTTGAGAGCAGCTGTTTCTCTAAAGAGCTTGGACTCCTTTCAGTGAAGAATGGTTTGGGGCAGTAGAGGTGCTCATTGTTACTGGATTGCCATTGCTCCTCAGCCTTTTCAGTGGGTGGGATAGGACATACACGTATTCCCCCTGCTTCTCCAAAGTTCCCATTACGCCACTTCACTTTTATGGAAAAAGGCAAAAAGCGAAAATAGCGTTCAGTGTTCGATTTGCAGCGAGCCATCACGGGGGCGGCAGGCATGGCACGTCTTCCACTGGTGTTGGTGTCATTACCGGCCGCTTGGTGTCGTTTGCAGGTTGTATTTTGAGTGTGGGAATGCTCAAAAATTTTTCCATATAAATTAATGGTAGTTGCTTCTTTGCTTTATGGCATTTTGACTTATGAAAGGTTTCATAAGAATGCTTTTCTTTTGGGTATCAGAGAAACTTGTACTTATTTTCAGAAGAGAAAAATTATTGTGAGTTCATGCTTATACTACCCACCAAATTTAAGATCATAGAACTTTTAAAGCCTTTGGTTTTATATTTATGTATCTTTTCTCTTACTTGAAAAAACTTAGGCCTTGATGATAATGATCAAGAAACACGTAATTATTTTTCCTATATATGTGATTGAATATGTATTAATTTCAAAATAATAAGGCAAATATAATTTACCAACAAGATGAATCAATACAATTTAAAATTTATGTTTCTTTTTAATCTTAGGATTTATTCCACTGATGAACTGTCAAAACATTATCCTTTAAAGTCACTTGAAATAATTCTCCATGTGATTATGCTAATTATGCTACCAACCTGATACGCAGTCAGGTTAGTTTGTTTCCGTTCATTTTTGACTTTTAGGTCTTGCTTTATTGATTTTAAAATTAATATTTGCTTTTTTTAATTGCATAAAATGCATGGATCTAGAGTAAAAACTTAAAACGACATCAGAGAAGTGTAGGTAGATTTCCTTTCCACTTCTGCTCCCTCGTTCTCTCCCCAAGCCACAGGTAATCATTTTTATTAAGTCCTGGGTTTTATACTTCCACTGTTTATTTCTGAAAATAGAACTGTACATATTCTCTTCTTCCTTACACAAAATAGCATACCACACATCCCTATGTATATTCTTTCACTTAACAATATGCCTTTACTATCACTCCATAGCAATATAGAGACTTCTCATTCTATTTCACAGCTGTAGCAATCTCTTTTAAGGATTTATGATAGTTTTCTCCACCAATGCCCTACTGATGGCCATTTGAATAGTTTCCAGTCATTTGCATTTACAATTAGTGCTTTAATAAATAGCCACATGCATGTGCCATTTCATATATACATTTTTTCACATAGTAGCTGGGCAGGAAAACTGCAACATTATGGTTCACGCTCTTGCTGTTTAAACCCTTCTTCTAAGCTAATATAAATAAAAGGCGAAATTAGGAGCTACTGTATACTCAGCTAAGTCATCCAAAAATGTCAGGATTTTAGACTCCGGTTAGCAGCTGGATTTACTTTCTAAGAAACAACTGTAATAACTGGTAACTAGAAAGTGGAATTATTTGCATCAAAGTAATATTTACATGCCAGCAGATATAAGCTGAAAAGGTTACATGATATAGAAAGTATGAAAAAATTTCATTTCATTAGTTCACTAAAAATGAACATTTTATGGAAAATCTTTTTCTCGACTTTTGGCCAATCACAAATTATAATTACATAGTCTTGTGCAAGCTCCAGTTTACTTAAGAGAAGGACAGTGTTCCCAAAGATGCATCCCTGGCAGCTGTAACAAGTCTTCTCTCCTGTGAGAAATCACGCGCCGAATGCCTGAAAGTAACAGCCGCGAGAGCCAACACTCCCATCTTCGGAAGAATGTATTTTCCTACTTAAAAGCGAGCACTGTTAGAGTGTCATGAAGAGCTAATAGTTCCACATGCTGCAGAATAAAAGCTCCTGTGGATTTTAATTACGCAGTGTACTAATTGAGCATGTGAAATGAGAGGAGATTCTTTGCCCAGCTAATCTATTAATATAACACATCTCATACCAGTGGATAATATTTTTATTAGTGTTAATATAGCAGAGGAAAATTATACTGTATACTATGCCACATGGTCCAACTTTAATTTATCAATATGAAAATTTGTTTGTACAAGCCTTAATTAGCTCACTATTATTTCACAAGCAAAAGTCACATATTTCTGATTTCAGGATGATGTCTCATCTGTATCAACTGTTTGACCCTTCGGAATTTTTCTTTAACATATTCTCTCATTTGGATTTACAAAGCACGTCATTAGTACTAAATGTCAGAGGTGAGCTCACAAGCCATACTTGATGTATAAAGCTTATAGTGTTCAGAGCTTTCAATACGGACATACAGCTGCTAGTATGCTTAACAAAATAGCACTGGAGAAATTATAAAGAAAGGAAGACTAGAGAAAAACAGAACATTATCTCTGTGTCTTATTACCAATCACCCTACAAAGTGACAGGGCAGATGGGGGAAGCCAATTTGCCTGACCTATACTCTGAAAATAAACCAGCACAGCTTTTACCTTTCAACGTGGGAACTGTTTTACTGGTGATATTTGAATTAAGGAGCATAATATTTAAATTAAAGAGTAAAAGTGATATTTAAATTAAAATATGAGAGATTCATGGGAGATTCACAACTTCAGTCTCCTAACAGGTCAGCCCCATGCTGCCTGACAGGCGAGGTCTGCCTGACATCACTCCGCCTCGTGCTGCTCCACAAGCAAAACTCTAACACCAGTGCCCTCAGTGCATGTCTTGAGTATAACCCTGTCATTGTGGGATGCACAATAAAACACATGAGGATTATCTATTCAATTGTTTTAAACTCAGGTGAAGTTACACATGCCACTTTGTCATTTAAAAATTCCATACCGATTTTAAGACTGAGAAAAGCGTGAATGAAAACTAGCCATTGTTTATATACTTGGCATGAATGCCTAGCACACAAAGTACCTTGTATTCATCTAACATGAGGTAAAAATATAACTGACAAACTCATTTGGAGAATTAAAATGATGGGATTTAAAACTATTAACGCAGTAAACACAAAGGAATATCTACTGGCACTTGGTACACACACTACTGGTCGGTAAGACGACTTGCATAGGGTTGTAAGACGCTGTAGAAGGGAGACACTTCGCGGCAGTGAAATAAAAAGTAGCTGCGTCAGAAGGGCAAGTCGGCCCAGACTGAAACGATCGATACTAACTCAGTGCATGGAAAAGCATTTTGTTACTTTTGTGATGGAAAGTTAAAATCAAATGCTTTATTAGTCACTGCTGATATTACGAAAATTAGGCTCATCTGCTACTTTACCTTTTATGTTTGACAACCAATTTCACATGATACAATATTTACAGAACTTTCTTTTAGGATATTCTCAAATGGTACACAAATTTAAAGTTATAAATAAAGAAGGCAAACTCCAATATAAACCTTTTATTTGAAAAGACAGTTTTAATCTGTACACCATTTATAAACATCAACAATCCCTAAACTGGCAGCAATACTACACTGAGAACAGCAGATGGCACTATTACCCAAGATGTAATCATGATATAAGTGAACACAGTTTCTATCTCACACGTGAAAAATCTCATCTTCAACTGACTCCTTTTGAATATTAATATTTTATGAATTTACACAAAGTTAAAATGCATTTTATGTTACAAAGAGTTTGGGTTTGTTGGTTTCACAGTTATTGAGGTACTTACGCTACTCTTCCATGAAAAAATATTTATGCACTAATAGTACTGCCACAAATACATGAATAATACAAAAGGATATCTTACTTTCAGTTTAAATTGACTCAAATTTTCATCAAGAATGGAAATATCTGTGAGATTCCTTTTTAGAGTCCAACACAGATGCTGAAAACAAAACGTTCGGATACTGAAATGTGAAACATTTTCATGTGCTTTACAAGCATGAGAAAAGCAAACAGCAGCAAAGTGACTATTCAATAAATAAATAAACAAAACTGCTCAATGAAAATTTATAAACAAATAAAACATACCATAAAACTGACTTGAGATTCTAAAGTTTTAGAAATGATCTGTTAGGAACCGGAACTTGACCAAACACAGCCACTGCTCTCCTTCTCCAAACAAAGCACACAGCTCAGCTGAGAAACCACCCGACCCCAGCATTGTACGGTCCTGTTCCTAAGTCCCATAGCCCTGGATGTAAATTTTCAGAGCTGCTACCCACAAACAATTTGAAAGATGAGAAAGCTTCCTGAGTAGAATGTGGCTTGTTTGCTAGGCTTCTGGAAGCTTATGCTGCAGCACCAAGTTATGTATGTCAGTGAGGCCCCTGAAGTGTCTCTAGCAACAGCCCCCCTTGGGTGGACTCCAAGACAGAGTCATCTTACATTACAGTGCTTTCCATATCAAATTAAGCTACAGGAATAACTTTACTGTGAATGTACCAGTGAAGAATTTCTGATAAACATTTTAATAAGTGCAAGTGAATTAGGTATCAGGCTAGGCATTCTTAAAAACAAAATCCACACTGAATACCTCACTTAGCTCCTCTTACCCAGAATGCTCTCAACTTTTCTGAATCCTTCCTGTCATTTAAGGCCATGCCTAACGCCCACCTTTTCGTGATGCTGGCCCTTGCCACCTGTGAGAATGGGGTCTCTTCCGTAATTCGTGGGGCTCTCACCGTATGTTGCTGTGCACTGGCATTAAACCCTTCAATTCTCCAGCCAGAGGGGACATTCCCTTGCGTGTCAACTCTAGGGCCTGGTGCAGTGTGCTTTATTATTTAGTGAGCTGTCAATAAACATGTTGAAAAACTAAAAATTGGAGGAATTAAAGTAACCATTTAAAAAATCAAACTTCATGGGGAAGAAATGTCAAATTATTGTAAGTTTCTGTAACTTAAAAAATTAAATGCCTATGCAGAGGACACAAGTCAGTACTGTAATGACCATGTGTGGTGCCAGTTGGGCACCGGAAGGACCGAGGGACCACTTTGTAAAATACAGGACTGACTGGCCACTACGCTGCAAACCTGAAACTGATACGAAATAACAGTGAATGTAAACTGTACTTGAAAAAAAATTTTTAAAAATGTGGGTGGGAGAGGGTGTGTAGGGTGGAGGGGAATGATGGGGGAGAAATGGGACAACTGTAATAGCATAATCAATAAAATATATTTTAAAAAATTTAAAAAAATAATACAAAATTAAATGTCTTTAAGTGATTAGTGTGAACAGCTATAGGTTTAGACTACCCAGGTTAAACCCGGTCGCTGTGTGACACTGGCAAGTGGCTCAAGCTGTGGTGGGCTCGGTTGTCCCGCCGAGGCGCGGGGTGAGCAGCTGCACGGGACAGGAGAGTCGAGAGGCTGACTCCCTCCTCCCTCCCTAGAAAGGCCTTCCAAATACTGATGATCAATATCAATATGCTTTCCTTTCCTCCCATCCTTTCAAATATTTGAGTACAATCAATGTACTAGGCATTGTTGGACATATTAGGGTTTGGAAACAAATAATAAACTTGGAAATAAACTATATAATATCAAGGAAAATAGAGCAGAGTAGAGGGTTAGAATGGAGGAAGGGGGTGATTTCAGATAGGGTCACCAGGGAAGAACCCTGACATGACAATATTACAGCAGAGAGAACAATCATGTAAAGGAGCTGGTCGTGAAAATCTGGGAGATGGTATCTGTGCTCAGTACAAGGGCAAGAAGCATTAAAAGCTACTTAGTAAATGACCGATAGTACTAGTAATAGTACAAGCATGCTAATTTAGTAATTGTACTGAAGACATGGAAGTTGGCTAAAAATGTGCATTTAAACTCCATTTCTGACTGTATGGTTTGAAGATGGCAACCTTTATCTGAGTTCAGCTGGCAGTAACAAGCTTCAGTAGCACCTCCTGTGGCATCACCTGTGGTGTGGCAGCCTTGTGGGAATGATGGGAAGAGGGGACAGGCCTGGGTCCATCTCTGAGAAGGCACAAAAGGCTGGCTGAATTTCATCACCCACCAAGACGCTGGAGTCCATGCTGACTCACTGAATGCCGCAGAGGGAGTGCGGAAGCAGCGCTTCGCTGGCACATGGCCTCCCAGGCTCCAGTGACTCAAGAGATGGGAGGTCCTGTTACTTCCTAATGGGATGTCTAGTAACACGAACTGCCCAAAATGGTAGCAGTGTGGTAGACATCATGTTAAAAAGCAAACGTGTTTTAGTTTAGTGTCCGTAGGTCTACACTTTGTTTTGACCATCAATATTTGGAATGCCTTTCTAGTGAGGAAGGTCATAGAGGCTAATTTTTCATTTAAATGGTTGTTCAAAAGGTCAGATGAGCTGTGTTGGTAGCAGAAGTAGTAATTGCAGCAGTAACACAAGCTTATATTCGTGGCACTCTGCTGAGTTAAGCACTTCACACACACTACCTCATTTAACTATCATAACCACGGGAGATAAAACTATTAAAATTCTCATACGGATGAGGAACTGAGGCTGAGTAACCTTGGTCAAGGTCACATGACTAGTTAGCCATAGAAAAGGGGTACAATCTCTGAACTGTGATCCAGTCATTATTTCCTGGTCAAATAAATTCTTTACCCACACCTGCCAAAATAAATTACTTTTTGCCTCTTTCCCATTCATTTACAAGATATAATAGGTGTTCTTGGTGTTGTTCTTATTCTGCATTTTAATGTTTATTCATTCAGTAAGATACAATGTAGCTTTATTTGTAGAGGAGATGCTATATATATTATCTTGGTCTTTGGGCATTTTCTTGAGTTAGATTACAGAAGCATATTTTCAGAATCTTTCACATTTGAAAAAGTTTTTTTTAAGGAATTATATGTCACATCCCAAAACCTTTATTCACAAATACAAAAAATAGAAATTTTAGAAAACCTAGCATTCTTCATTTACTCCTGAAAACAACCTGAATAGTAAATTACCACTTAGAGCTGTTCTGTATCTATTGTATAAAAGTGTTGCTATAAAAATCAAGAATGGCATTTGTGAATTTGGCTAAACCAATAACCACCATGTAGTCCAACTATAGAGACTACTGCCTTATGTGTGTTTCAAATGAAATAAACAATGGTAGTCAAATCCACTTCAGTAGAGCAGTAAGAAATAATCGTTCTAACAAAGCTAAAGCTATTGGAAGTTTTCTTATTTTAATAGGATAGAAGAAAGAAATATAATTTGAGGTTAACCAGATTAATAGGGCAGAATACAAACTCCAAAGTGGCCATTTGCTGTCCATTTTAATCCTAGAATTCTTATTGACTCTAATTAAAATTCTGTAGATGGAAGAGTTGTGTGTTTCCAAGGCACTGGCAGTGAATGCTGTCTGCCAGCCATCTCCAAACACCCCATAACCACACACAACTCGCCTGTCAGGAGAGCTAATGCAGACATCGCAGGGCACACCACATTTGTCACTGTGGCTAATATCAGAGATACGCAGCTCTTTTTTCTTAGCACACAAAAGCAAGATATGTAATTCAATGCTCAATTTACCCTTGTCTCGCAGGAGATTTTTCCCCGCTAATTGATAGAAATTAAGCCATTAATCAAGCCACTAGCCATCATTCAAACCAGAGAAGATGAATACAAACTTTCATCATAACCACCTTCCCCATTTTAGTGTTCATTAGCATTAATTTTTAATGCAATTATGCTATTCTTTTACGCTGAGCTCATAAATTACTGCTCTTTTGTTGCTGGCTGGCCTTGTAAAATCCAAACTAATGCTTTGTGCTCTGATCTTAAAGGCAATTACTAGGTTCTTCTATCTTTTATATCTTTGCATCCCCAATAACCTTTATATATAATGAACACTGTGACTGACTGTGCCTGTTTGTTATTTTAATGCCTTCATATAAATCTCTGTGAAGGTATAAACGTAGTCAAATGTATGTACTATACACACACACACACACACACACACCACAGATACATCACAAAATATGGATGCTAATATAAAAATAGAATCTCACAAATCCATATTGTAGTTTATGTTCAAATACAAAGACTTCATTGTAGCTTATGATTAAAACACAGTGCATTATTCTATTAGTTATAATTTTTATAACAAAGAAGAGAAA
This sequence comes from Glossophaga mutica, assembly GCA_039655065.1. Classification (NCBI taxonomy): domain Eukaryota; kingdom Metazoa; phylum Chordata; class Mammalia; order Chiroptera; family Phyllostomidae; genus Glossophaga; species Glossophaga mutica. The sequence continues at coordinate 199,110,323 of CM077304.1, forward strand.
ACAGGAAGAGTGACTGGCTATTCTAAACATCTGTAAGGGTCAAATAACTACTAAAAACAGAAAGACTAACTATGAGATATCAAAATACCTTAATTCTTTACCTAGGGTTATTGTTTCATATTTAAGACCTTACTTAAAAAAATAACCGTTGAAATCTGAAAATTAATGACATTAAAATGAAGAGTACTGGAAAATAAAAAGAACCATTTATCCAAAAGTGTGTTTATAAGCACATGTAACAACTCCATATTCTTGTATTTTGCAAAGTGGATGCATCAGTTTATATTAGAGGATAATAGTCAAATGAAAAGACAATATTGCGGAAACAAATACTGAACCAAGAGGCAACATATGCACTCAGTCCTCCATCCCGGAGAAGGCGGAGAAGGTAGATTCTCCCTATAGTCTCCCAAAAGCAAGGGTTGTGCTCACTCTCGGGTGCAAAGAGAAAAACCTACAACTCTCTTTGTGTGTCATCCCAGTAACGCCTTTGCCTTTGGTTGCAAGTTGTTAGGCTCTGGTCACCCACTGGGTAGAGAAAGGTTGCGTGTGTGGCATTAAAGGTTTGTGAAATAAAACTCAATAGGAGGGTGTCAGCAGCACTGGTGTCCGCGCTGTCTCTGTCACCTTTCGGAGATGCACAGCGGCTGCCTACCCCTAACACTGTGGGGTAAGGGGAGGAAGTAGAGAACACGTTCAGGAATCATGTACCAAACAAAAAGTTTCGAACCATTAACTTATTAAGATATAAAGACGGTGACGATTGGCTTGACTTCATCTTACGCTTCCTCTGATGGCTAGTTCTTTATTAGAGTTCATTTCTAACAGAAAGCTACACACGGGTTACAAACAGTGAGGCTTGCTTCTATAGGCACTCGATGCTCTGAACCAGGAGACCTGTTATGTCAGGATAACTGGACAGTCTACACCTAAGACTTTTGTGACTGTTCCTTTGTGATGTCAGAAGCAAATAGGCATGGAACACATACGTATTTGAACATTAAAGTTGTTGGTGTAAGTCTGGTATACGGTGGGTTCCAAAACCTCTCCGTATAACGTAAGCACTTTGTGTTGGGCTCAGCAGCTTAGAGAAGACAGTCCACGGCTCCACATGCCTTTATTTTCCTGACCACATTGATGCAAATGTTGGGGTTCAGAAAGAGAAACTGAAATCAATTCACCCAACATGTATTTAGCTTATATATGCCAGGTGCTTGAGATTTCTGGTTGAAAATGACTGACTTTTTGCTCTCACGGAGCCCATGGACAAAATGGAACTGACTTTTATTTAGAAATTTTACTTGTAAATAGTTATAAGCTGCTAACAACAGGGGTTTGTTGTGTTTACAAAGTGCCTTTGCCTCTGTTATTTTACTCGATCCTGAAATAGACATGATTCTTGGTAATAAATTACACCCCTATTTTTCAAATCAAATATTTAATACTCTCATGACTGAGGAGATCTGTAAGAGGCAGGGCTGGAATACCAAACCAAGCCTTTGTACTTCCGACTCTGCGTGCTTCTCATTGCACGAGGGGGCTCCTCTGCCTTGGAATCTCTGACCGCCTTGTAGGAAGAAGAGTTATGATTGTTTATACTTACTACCAATGCTAACTAAATTTACATAATTTTATCTTTTGAACAGAGATGGGGCAGGGAGGATGATGGTAGATGATAGGAGGTATTAATTTCTCTTAAAAGCAGAGTATAAGGTTTCAAGAAACCACTGTATACTTCAAATCGAAATTTAAAAAATTAGCTTTCTTGTGGTATGATTTATGTATAATAACTACACTCACTTAAAGCACACAATTCAATAAGTTTTGATACATGTACACACCTGTGTAACTAACAGCACAATCCATATATAGAATATTTCTATTACCACCAAAAATTTCTTGATGCCACTCTGTGGTCAATCTCTATCTGTGCCCTGAACCCAGGCAATCACAGATCTGCTTTCTGCCAGAGTGTATTAGTCTGCATTTTCTAGAATTTCATAAAAATGGCATGCTCTTTCATGTCTGATGTCTTTCACTCAGCATATTTTTGTGATAGCTCCATATTGCTGGATATATCTTGTTTGTTCTTTCTATCACTGGTAGAATTCTATTATATGAATATCCATAAATTGTTTATCCATTAACATGCTGATGGACATTTGGGCTGTTTCCAGTTTCTGGCTTTTGAGAATAATGTCGTTGTAACATTCATGTAGATATTTTTGTGTGGGCGATGTTTTCCTTTCTTTTGGGTAAATATGTAGTACTGGAATGCAGGGTTGTATATAGTAGGTTTCCATTTCTCTGATGATTAATGACATTGAGCATTTGCTAATGCACTATTGCCCATTCACTTGTTTTTAAAGTGTGTTCAAATCTTTTGTTTGTTACTTTATTAGGCAGTTTGTATTCTTATTATTGAGTTCCTTGTGTATACAGAATATACATCCTCTGATAGTATGTATTGCCAATATTTTCTCCCATTCTGGGACTTGCCTTTTTGTTTTTAATGAAGTCTATCAAAGAACAAAAACTTTTTTATATTTAAAAAGTCCAAATTATCATTTAAAAAAGTGCTTTGTGCTTTTTGTGTCTAAGAAATACTTGCCTGCCTCAAGGCTGCAAAGATTTTTTTCCTAGGAGTTTTATAGTTTTAGCCTTTATATATACAACAATATATATATACAACAATTCTTATGTATGGTGTAAGATAAGGGTCAATGTTTATTTTTCCCCATAAGGCTATCCAGTGTTTTCAGTACCATTTACTGAAAACAGTTTCTTCTCCTCCTTGAATTGCCTTGGCAGTTTTGCTGAAAATTAATTGGCCATATATGTGAGGGTTGATTTCTGGTCTCTGTACTCTTTCTGTTTATCTACATGTCTATCCTTACAGTAATGCACAGTCATGATAGCTGTAGCTTTATAGTAAGTATCAAAATCAGGGAATGTAAATCAACTTTGTCCTTTTTAAAAACTGCTTTCAATGGTCTATGCTATTTGCATTTTATATATAATCAATTCTTAGTAGAAACTTTGCTTCTAACACTTTACATTAAGTTTTACCATTACAATGCAAAATATAATTAAAATCTAATAATATTTAGTTTCAGGGGTAAGTTGAAATACAAATGATTAATAAAATTAGTCACTCTCCAAATATTAGTTTGTTAGGTACGACACTTAACATAAGAAAAGAAACCATTGCCAATTAATCAAATCAACTTTAAAAAGAGTTTTTGGAACTGATCAAGTTGAAAAATGTTATCACAAATAAATACTGTTCCTGTGAATTTTATATTTTCTGGTTTTAGAGTCAGAAATGGAGCCACGTTCGTGTTACTGTACAAAGGAGCTGCCACATAAGATAATAACAGCTTTGTTTTGGTCAATGAATGCAGTTTACAAAATGTCATCTGCAGCCATAGCTGATGAAAGGAAAACCAGAGGGAGACAAAGGGTGACAGACCGCCAGGGCTGTCCAACCTTCAGGTGTGTCTGGGCCGCGCTGAAGAAGGAGAGCTGTCTTGGGCCACACATTAAATACACTGCGACACATAATCTCTCTCTCTCTCTCTCTCACACACACACACACACACACACACACACACACAATCTCATGTTTTAAATGAATTTACAATTTTGTGTTGGGCCACGTTCACAGCCATCTTGGGACACATGTGGCCCACGGGCCGCAGGCTGGATACCCCCGGAAAAGCAGCAGTTTTTTAGGGATTGTCAAGAGCAAAGAATGAATGTATATGTTTAAGAGTCTGAACTACCTGGAGAAGTTCTAATTGTGCTGGGAACAGAACTGGAATCCCAAACTGAATGGATGAATAATCTCTGTTCCTCAAACTATCATTTAAGAAGCAACATACGTACACATCCTAAATAGAACTCAGAAGTCTGTAATTATAATCGCCATTCTATTTGGTCAATCATTTTGCTAATACTTTGTCCTTGTTATAGTTTTTCTAGTCAAGAAGTGCAAATAAGATTCTTGGCTTTTAATCAAGAAAAGCTGTAAATGCCCCAGTAACTATATTATTAAAGTAGGGTGGGCTCTGTGTGTTTCTGTATGTAGATATAGTTGGTAAAGCTGCATGGAGATATATATATATATATGATTCTTATTTGGTTTAATTTATTGCTGCTCATTTTGGACAGGCCTGACATCCTATCTACAATGTTATGAAAATTATATGATAGTCACAGCTATGAATTATATACATAACTGTATATTTTTTTCAATTAAAATATTCTGGTGAGATTGCCCAATGATTTGATATTTTATTTGATATTTCTACCTTAAGAAAAAGAGGGTAGCAAACATTTAAGTTAGAAATCTCACATCCACAACAATCATACGCCTTATAAAAATGGAGAAAGTTTCCATAATTTTAGCCTGTTTCCAGTACATTGTGATATCAATAAAGCAAATCATATCCAATTCCCACATTTGTCATATTAAACTGAGACATAAATAGAGCCATTTGGATATAAGGAACAGAGTATAAGCAAAGAAATAAAAGAATTAACAAACGGAAAATGAGATACATAATTTAGCCCATTCCTCCATGACTTTAAGAGAAATCAGCTATAAGAAAAAAGTAACCTTAACCATTCATCTGCTTCTAATAGTGTCTTTTCATGCACACACAATGCTTTAAGTCACAAAGTTGCACCTAATAGGCAAATCCAGCTCTGCTTAAAGGTGAAGTAAGCGACTGACATTTACTATGCTAAGTTTCAGCTTCACTATGTTAAGCTAGTCTTCCCACTAAATTTCTACCTTCTCTTCTGAGTTAAGATATGGAATCTACTAACATGCAAATGTGATCCCTGGGTGGAGGAAGCACTTTGGCAGAGATGAGTTTATTGTTCCATAGAGGAAAACAGGGCCCTGTAGGACTGATGAACACGGAGGAAGAAACAATCCGGGAGATAAGGAACTGACGATGGAAAGATCAGGATTGTGTGGGAGCTAAACCCTGAAAATAAGGTAGGACAAGGGATTCTGAAGACGTGAGTAGAGGGGGCAGGACATGAAAAGGGAAGTGAGATGGTGAGAGAACATCTATAGTAGTTCTGAGCTTTAATACACACCCGCCAATGACAGCCCAGTGTGGGCAGACAGTGGCTCTAGGCACAATCTCTAACCATAAGAACATAACTTCCGAGCAATCTATTTTTCACACATTGTAATTCTCGTGGGTCCACATCAATTACCAATATGTGATGGGTATCCTAAAGATCTGTGATCTCAGGGAATGGGGAGAAGGCAGTGCTAGTGATAATCATTTTGTAGTATTTCAAAATCTGGGCAGAAAAACCATAGTGGATCCACACATGTGAAGAAATTTATAAACCTCTTAAGGTATATCTGACAGTTTGTAGCACCTGTAACTGAAATAACAAGGAAATATTAGTTATGTTAGATACAAGCGAACTTTGAGTAAAAAATTCGAATTCATGAACACTAAGACTGACTACAAATCTAAATTTTAAACACACCCACATATACACAGATGCGTAAACACTTCTGGGCCTACTTAAACTCACTTAATAAACTCAAACTGATATCACATAAAAATATTAGCACCAAAAATAAACCTTTGGAAATGAAACCACTGCAAATGCACAATTAATTTTAAACATTTCAAGAAGAGTTTTTACAGACTGACTCAGTGCTTGATCTGGCAGCCAGGGGGACTGAGGAGGGCGCTAACCCGGCAGCAGTGAGGCGGCGATCAGTCAGACGGTAAAACAGGGCCCTGGAAGCAATTACTGCCCAGCACGTCAGAAAGCCACTGTGCCAGAATACTCGGAAAATGGATTTAGAAGTTTCAGTGTCTCCCTGCTGCCCCCTTTCTAGACATACTGTTGAGTAAACACATTCATAAGGCCAGTTACTACCTCAAACAATAATTACTGCAAAAAGTCCTTGTTCGAAAGTGATGATTGAAGGAAGGTTCTTCTAAACAAGACACGTTTACTGATTGCCAAGGAGAACATATTTATTTCTTTGTGTTTGTCCAGTATGAGACATCGCAAAGCTGTAAGCTCTACAACAATCTGATCTGGTTCGAAAAGTTATCCACCATCCTGCAATTTCTTTCTACAAAACAGCAGTGGGTCAAACCAGCATGAACGAGGGAATCAAACAAGTGACAGTCTAACGAGAACAGTGCTTGGATCACACCGAGCATTCGCAAAGAAATCTAGTAGGTGCCAACATCTGTTGAATGATGAGGTGAACATGGACTGCTGCTGCTAGAAGAATGCGACACTCCTTTATTGGGAAGGGAAGCTCCTTGAAGATTCTCTCTCTTTGGGGAAGTGCGGCAGATACTTGTTCATTTTTGTGAAGAAGCGCTTAAGAGACCTAAAAGCTACCTTTCATTCTGAAAAGAAAGTCAGTGGAATAGGAGAAATATTTACAAATGATATATTTGACAATGGTTGACTATCCAGAATATAGAAAGAAAAAAACTCCTATACTAAGTAATAAAGACGAATAACCCAGTTAAAAAGTGAGCAAAGGATTTGAAAAGACATTTTTCCAAAGAAGATACACAAATGAAAGGTCACTGGTGTGATTTCCGGTCAGGGCACATGCCTGGGTTGCAGGTTTGGTCCCTGCTTGAGGCATGTATGAGGGGCAACACACTGATGTTTTTCACATCAATGTTTCTTTCCTACTCTTTCTTCCTCCCTTCCCCTCTCTCTAAAAATAAATAAATAAAGTCTTTTAAGAAGTGGCTAACAAGTGTTTGAAAACATGTTCAACATCATTAGCCATCAGGGTTTAGAAAGTGAAAAATGACAAGATGCCACTTAATGCACACTAAGATATCTACAATCAAAAAGACAGAACAAGTTTTGTTGAGGATGTGGGAAAACTAGAAGTTCATTTGGTGCTGGTGGGAATATTAAATGGTGCAGCCACTTTGGGAAATGGTCTGGCCTTCCCATCAGAGGTAAACATAGAGTTGCTACATGATCCAGCAATTCTATTCCTAGGAGAAATAAAACCATGTATCTGTAGAAAAACTTTTAGATGAATGTTCATGGCAGACATATTAATAACTGGCAAGAAGAGAAACACTTAAATGTCTATTAAGTGATGAATGGATAAGTGAAATGTGGTAGATTCACACAATGGAGTATTATTCAGCCATAAAAAGGAATGAAAACCTGATATATGCTGCTATGTGGCTGAACCTTGAAAACATGATGCTAAGTGAATAAAGCCACCCACAAACACCATATACTGACTGATTTCATTTACATGAAAAGTCCAGAATTGCACAAGGCAAACTGTACAGGCAGAAGGCAGACTAGTGGCTGCCTCCTGCTTGGGTGGCAATGGGATGAGGAAATGACTGCTAACAGGCTCACAGTTTCTTCCCGAGATGACAAAAATGTTCTAAAAACCATTAAGTGATGGTTGCACAACCCTTTAAACACAATTATTGAACTGTGTACTTTAAATGAATCACCTGAGTGGTACACGAAATGTATCTCAATAAAGCTGGTGTATTTTCAAAAAAGTAAACAAGAGGTAAAGTAGTGGGAACCACATGTATGGACAGAACCTGGGTGTGAAGGCAAACAGAGAAACAGGATGGTGACTGTGGGTTCAAGGCAGGTCACTTTAAGAAGGGAGATCCTGGAGCAAGCCTGTGCCCTGGTACTGAATGACACAGAAGGCAGGAGAGAGCAACGGTGCCAGAGGGAAAGGAGATCATCAAAGGAAGTTCCTGTTTGATGGATTCCATTTTGTCAGTGAAGTATGAGGCAGCTCTCCCTTGGAGCATGAGCAAAAAGAAGAGCGTGTGGCAGGTCTGCAGAGAAAAGAGATGACCTAGTTGACTTGGGACAGTGAGCCCACGGGAGAAATCCAGTGGGACAGATGAGTAGTTTGGCGCACCTACTTGAGGTCTGTGATGCAAACAGAAGAGAAACCAATCAGTGAGTAAATGGCAGAGCTGGGAGTCACAGGCAGATCTCTCAGACTCTGCCGTGTTTCACCCACTCCAACACACTGCCGGGGCAGAGGGTCAGTGGTCTACTGAAGAATCAATTCTGAGTCTTATGTGATGGACTAGCACAATCATTTTTTCCATGAGTACTTAACTGAAGTATCTGACAATTATTTGGTGCTATCAAAGACACCATCCAAAATGAACAACATTTTATATAAATACAGGGTCCGGCGGAAGTAAGGCTTTCTTGACTGTGGTTGGTAGAATACATGAATGTCTCGCATGAGATGGACAGCAATTTGAACATTTTACCTAGAATGTCAAATGATGTGCTTGAGTATGATTGTTGTGTTACAGAGCTGCATGCTTATGATTTTGTAATAAAAAGGGGGCGTTATTTGTGTCAGCCCCAGTAGTTCTTTTGTTTTTAGTACAGTGCATTGATGTCAGATTATTACTTTCCAACATTAATTGGCAAAATATGATCTTCCTGACATGTTACTAAAAATGAGTGAGTGTGGTGTGCAGCAAAGAGGTGGTAATGCCTGTGATGAGAACTGGACAGCCAAGTGAACATCTCTGAGGTGAATGTCAGCTCACAGACGATGCCTCTGCCTAGAGAATGTTATGGAGTGAAAAAAATCAAGTAGAAGACTGTATGTACTTCTTCCATGAAGCCTTCCCAGATTGTTTTAATAATATCTTCTATGCCACAGGGACCCTAGGGAAATATCCCAACCCAACCTCTGCTAAAAGCAGCTGCAGACACTGATAGCAACTGAAGATGAATTGAAGCTCCCTCCTCACCTATTGTGTACATTACTCAATGAGAAAGGATCAGTTATTTTTTCAGTTAAATGTCATTGACCCATGGGGGGAAAACAGAATATGTAAGTAAGCAAATCACATATGTTTACATATATGAAAAACAGAACATATCTGGATAAAATACCCCAGCTATCGATATATACAGATGGATGGAATATCCCATCTATCAATACATACATATTTTAAAAGAAGAGGAAAACGAAGTGATATCACAGGGTGTCGGAGGACTGGGCCACGCACGGTGTGGTAATCCCAGCCTTGACGCGGGCTAAAGCTCTCAGAAGCAAAGTCCAAATCAATTTAATACTCCTCACTAAAAAACTAATATTTAAAACAAACAAAACACAATCCGCTAACACCCCCTCAAATCTTTAATGCCCCAGGTTAAAAACTAAGATAGTATAAGAATTCTTATTAAAAGTTTTTGATTAACATTTGAAAACCCTCGCATTCCTGTAATTTTTTTTTCCTGAATAGAGAATAATCCTAATCCTGCTACAAAGCAAAGACTGTGGCATTTTACTTCATACACACAAAAGGCCATCTACTTCCACCAAGCAACATGACTCTTTTACAGCCTTGAAAGGTATTGCTGCTCAAATGCTGTCGCCAGAACAACAGACGTTCATGGTATCACCTATAAAAATCTTCTCTCTGGGTCAGTCTCTAGCCTTAACACATTTCTAGAGAGTTTTTCTTGGTTAAGGAGGATTTGTAAATCTCTGCATTAGGCCTGTATACTTGGACTACATCGTTACCCTACACACCTCACTTGGTTTTGGCCATTCTGAAATCCATTCAGTTCTCAATTATGTGAGAAACCATGTTTTCTTGTGTCTAGGTTTCACAAATGCTGCACTCCTTACCTGGAACACTCCTATCCTCTCCCCCTTTCATCTAGATAACCCTTATTTGTTCTTTAACCCTCAGCTCGGAATTTACCTTCTACTGAAATTATCCCTTGACCTGTATGTCTGATTAGGACCTCTTCCTTGAACTTGTACAGCATGCAATACTTCTTTTCGAGTTCTTCCCTCAGGCCGGATGTCTATCATCTGGTCTTCACAATGTGAATTTACTTCTGCAATATTCAGCTCAAATGCCACCCTATAAAGCTTCCCAAATTCCTACTGATTAGAGTTAATTGCTTATTTGAATGCCCAATATGGAATTTATTTTATTCTCCTTATATTACAGTTTTATACATTCCTGCCAACTAGCTGACATACTACAAAACAGCTAAGATCTATGTACTCCCTTAGTACTTAGCACGTAGGAGGGATTCAGTGAGTGTAAACTGGCTGAGTGAATGGACTAGATGAAATTAATCCTAGGTTGGAAGCTGACTTGAGAGTTAGAGCCCCTGCTTAAGACAAGAGAGGACTAACCTAGGAATGATACCTCCTAGGTGGGAGGTGCTTCCCACTGAGTGGAAAGACCACAGATTATAAGCAATATGAATCCCATAAGACAAAAGATTGCTTCATTAAAAAGTGCTGTAGTAGCTGTATGTAGTCATAAATAAAATAGTATATTATAAAAATTTTGTGGTAGTGATCTGGTAATAGATTTTGACTGAATTGATTACTCACTGACAGTACTCAACATAGTCCTGCAAATGCATCAACTATGTAATGAACAGCTATTAAGTTTATTGATTTTCTGATTTCCATTGATAGCCAAGAGGCCAAAGCTACACATCAATATTTGTGTTAGCAATACCCAAGAGCTAACAATTTTGACAGATGAAAACCTCAAAAGTCTAACCAGTCCAAATTAATGGAAATTTGAAGGCCAAACCTCAGAATTTAAATGAAATACCTAACAAATGAATCTAATACGTTCAATAACAGTGAAGTCAGTGTTGATAATTTTTCCCCCCAACAAACTTTTAAGGTTTCCTTTTCCTAATGATGGGATCACTACCTAATAGGTATGCTCTCTATTTCCTCCCGTAATCAGGATTCTGAGTTACACAGTCTCCAGCTAACACCTGGAGGAACTTAGCCAAGTACTTTATGAGTTAGTTCTCACAAAATTCCTGAGAGACAGGCATTGCTTTCTTCATTTTTACACAGAGCACTGAAACTCCCTGCAACTAAGCGATATGGCTAGAGTCACCCAACCAGTAGGTAGGAAGTGCAGTATGTGTATGCAGGTCTTTCAATTAAAAAAGAATACAAATAGTAAAGGACCATTTCATCCTTCCACTTTTAACACAATTTTCCCTGCATTATTACTATACATTTGTTGACTACACAATTACTAATTTTTACTGTATATGCTGTATTTTATATTCTGTTCTTCTGTCCCTGCTTAACGAATCCACTCAATGCCACAGCCCCGCTCTAGGAAAGGGTGGCACGTTTTCAGAAGACTCTGGCTCATCTCAGTGAATGCTGTCACAGGTCCCTGCGACCACTTTGTCATCGTCAAGGTCTGTTCCAGCAGCTCTCTGCGTGCAGTCCCCAGACCAAAGCATCATTACCTGGAAATTTGTTACAAATGTAATTACCAACCCTCAGGTGGTATCAAGACGCACTAAAGTATATAGACAAAGTATATATACCTTGTCCATATAAGATATATGCCTGTATAGAGATACATAGTGTGTATACATGGATAATTATATTTTGTATTACATCTGTAGTTATGTCATGGTATTAGAATTACTTTCTTATGATGTGATGATTTAAGCCCAGGGTCAGCAAAATTTTTCTCTAAAGATCCAGACAGTCAATATGTTAGGCTTTGCAGACCATGCTGCCTCTGTTGTAACTAATATATTCCGCTGTTGTAGCACGAGAGCAGCACAGACAATATGTAAACAATGATTGTGGCTTTTGTTGCAACAGGACTTTATTTACAAACCAGGTGGTGGGCTGGATTTGGCAGGTCAGCTGTAGTGTGCTGACCCCTGATTTAAGCTGTCATTAAAACACATTTCCATTACCTGAGCTTCCTGAGTGACTGAGGGCAGTGTGTGCATAATCAGGAACCAAGTGTTTCATGAATAATTCACACTGGAGATACTGCTTTATGAGAATAAAATACAGATAATGTGATAAATTAAGACTGTGTACATTCTCTTAAAGGCATCCACAGAATTAAATTTCAAAGTTAAAGTATTCTGAAAGAAAAAATTTTAGAAGTGTCTGTTCATACTTAATAAGGTGTTATGTACTTAATAACTATTCATTAATACGAATCTGTTGATGTGATCAGTAGTGGGCTTTGTGACAATAGAAAGAGTACACTTCATCAACTGTTCTTGTTAAGAGCCAAGTTTATTCTTTAGGAACTGAGAAAATATACTTAAAAAATCAAGGGTTTGGGACATGTAAACTGAGTTTGAATCCTACTTCTTGTCATGTTAGTATGACTACAGGAAAATGACCCAACTGCTCCTCTGTTTGCTAAGTAAACCCTAAGAATACAAAATATTTCAATTTTTTCCCTAACTGTATTCAAGATAAAAGGGGGAATATTACAAAATTGAACTGAAAACATAATTTCAAGAATTCCATTGCTAAACCTTATAAGGAGCCCCCCCCCGCTTTTTTTTTACAACTTTAAGTATTATTTTCATTCTAGGCTTAAATATTTATAATATGATTGCTCTGGCTAGGTAAAAATATCCATTTTCTCTAGTTTTGTACATGTATGGAGCATTTCTTTAAAAAGGAAAGAGTTGTTTTTGAAGTACCTCCAAGAGAGAAGGATGGGACAAAAAATATTTCCGATATTCCCCGCTCGGATTTCTCTTTCCCTTTTCACCTCCCAACAGAAAACAACCTAAAAGTCAATCTGCATCCAGGGCCCGAGTAAAACTGCTGGAAAGGCGCTGCTCCTGGGTTGGGAGGAGGACAGTTTACTGGCACCTCCAGCTACTGCGAGAGGCCCTCCCTCAGCTCCTGCCTGGCTGTGAACAATGACCTCCTGCTTCAGCTCAGTAGGCGATGATTAGGGCTTCTTGTAGCATTTGTTAAAAGGGATTTAACAAGTCTTACTCTACTTCAATCTGCTTCCCAGAACTCCCCGACTAGCTGAAGATAAATGAAGGTGTACACTATCATAAACCCCCCAGAGTCAGGTCAGGAACCACTGAGTAAAGTGAATTAACATAAAATACTAACCTGCCTCTTTCTGCCTATTTCTGTAGTAAGTTTTGTCCTTCCAGAACGAGCTTTCCTGATAGAAATTGCCACTGTCTTTCTCTCTTTGTTTTTTTTTTTTTTTTTTTTAAAGCAGGGTGACATTTAGAGCTTCTTTCTCTAAACCACAGTCTTAGAAATACTTTCCTCCCTTTGACCTGCTTTTGCTTTTTCCCCTTTATCACTGCACATTTCTGATGAGTCAGGGGCAGGCAGGTGGGGTGGGGTGGGGTCGAGGTGGAGATGAAGGAGATGGGGGGCACTTCTTAGAAAGACAGCAATGAGTCCACTAAATGACATATGATTTTTAAGATTCCTCACAGATCTATCATTTTATGACTTTACTTATTTCTGATGGGAATGAGAGGAAAACAAAATGGCACTTAGAGGAGAAATAAAGTATTAACTTAAAAAGTATCCGAGACAGAAGTCATTTCACCAGAACTTACTGGTAATGTCTTTACGGCGGGGGGGGGGGGGGGAGGGGGGGAAGAACAAGAAAGAAAGAAAGAAAGGAAAAGTAAGAGAACTTAGCCACCCCCAGCTGATCTCTGGAGCATGTCCCGGAGCAGGACACACTCAGACCAGTCTCCCATTCCATCCGCAGTTATCTAGGGGGCATACGTAACAAAAGCAGCCTGGCAGAAGCTTTCGCCAGACTAGTTCAAAATTATCTAATTTCAGAAGGAGAGTACTATTTGATTGAAAATACGTTATGACTTTAAAAACTGTCTTAAGTTATCAGTTAACACTGTTAGAAAAGGCTTACATTAAAATGTATACAACTTAGAAATTTAACTAAAATCTCAATTTTTCAAGATATAAAAAATTAGCTTCAACAAATGAAAACTGTACCCTTGTTTTCATACTCTACATAGAAGGCACAACTTCTGGAGAAAGAACAGCATACTGAGTCTGTTCCAACTGGTACCACTAGATGTTCCAAAAGTGCTAGAGGTATTCACTGCTGTGTTCTGTGACCATACATGAAAATTACACTGAGTTACTTTCACATTTACTATTTTGGAACAATAATATTAAATTGTTATATATCAAAATGGTTAACCAAGTCTAACTAAAAATTTAAGTTAAAGTCCACCTAGCAGTTAAAATTATAGAATTTTAACAAGGTCAATTATATTGAAACCCTTAACATTCTTCATTTGGAATCTAAAGAGCCACACCTACTTAGGCAAACCCTCCCCCCCACCCCCCAAATCCTGGTGCTTCCATTATCCTGGGTAACTTTGAAACTGACTGAATTGTCTGGCTGTAAAAGCCAGTTTAAGTTTACACCGTTCCACAAATAGGGTACTATGATCTATACTCTATACAACTACTTAATGTAGATATACACCTACTTAATGTAATTAATGTAATGTACTACATTAACACTTCTCATCTTTATATCTGCCAAATTAAGAAAAAAATTCCTTTAATGGGCAAAGTTTTCAGTGAAAGTGCTGCTATAGGTAGTATTTTATTTCTTTGAGAGTTCTCCTGGCCTACTTCCTAGTAGACAAGAGGAAATGAGATCTCTATTACATAAATCACATAACTGGGAAAACCATGATAAAATGATCAGCTTCAGTTGACCTCAAAACAGGGCAGCAAAATATAATAATTAAAAAGCAAAAGTTTTATATAATTTAACGTGCTGACCTCACTTAAGTATCAGAATAATTAATGATGTCTCCACTCCCTGCACAAATTATTAGAGAGGTTTGTCTTCAACCGCTAAAATTACACTTAGTGAATCTGCTTCATTAAATTAGTGCTCGATGCTGCTGTTAATCTTTGTCCCATTAAGTTATGAAAGCAATGCATTTAATAGCTGCACAAACATCACAATCTCAGCTGTACATGTACATGAACACTAATCAAGATCACTCAGCAGGTCAGCAGATTAAGATCGGAGTCAGTCTCCATCTCCTGGGCTCCAGGCTGAAATCTCCCTCGGTTCACCTACAGATCTATTACATGTGATCTCGACATTGTCCCATACCAGAAGTAAATATATACATTATGCCTACTTTAGCTACATTAAATAGACATAACTGACAGCTCTACCATATTTGATAATTCATTCTTAATTTTCTTCTAATAAAAATATTAAATACTACTACTGGGAACAACTACATAAATATACAACCAGAACAGCACTTCATGTTGCTACATATTGTTTTCATTTTCTGCACAAGGTGACTATTTTCCTTCATTTTGAATACACAGAATAATTGGAAGAATTACACTAAAAATAATTTCAGTTTGTTTTGTTATTTTTATTTAAAAAATGTTAAGGTAAGAAAGAGATAGATTTGTAATTAAAAACAAGCCATAGGACTTTTGTTTTCATTGTAACTAGTTCAGTTATAGTTACCCAATAAATCCTTTTACTGTTTTTTCAGGACATAATGGATAATGTTGTTGGTTTTTCTGTGATAAGAAAACACTCATACAGTATTTTAATAGTTCCTAGTTCATAAACTCGACTACATTATTTTTCTGAAAGTTAATAAGATATCAATCCCTTTTCCTGTTTATTATCAAATCATCCTAACTGTTTTAACCTATTAAAAATGATATTAAAAAGCTGCAACAGTTTAATAGCAGAAGAAACATGTGATTTCTTTCTAAGGATTGGCATTTGATGCGAGATTAATAACTCAACCAACAACATTCCCCCATCATATCTTTTATATCATATACATTCACGCTAAATTCTAAAATAAATTAATTTGACATATTTATTGATCTTCTTTTACCAGTTTGTTTCTTCTATATTCTGTTAACTACTATGGCATATCAAATCCACTACAGCTTTATTTTATATTGTTCTGTACACCTTCCTAATTTGTCCCACATTCTTTTTCTTATAAAATGTCAATAAAGAAATTAAGCATACGTATACAAAGATCAGAGCTAATGCCAGATGTTGAGAGAGTCTCTCGTGACGAGAGACTCCACACCAGGTGGTTGAGCCGGCCTAATGAAGCAACACATGCCCATGAGGGACACAAAGGGTGGACTTGGAGGGACCTGCTCTCATTTAGTTATTTATGAAAGTAGAGAGAAGGATTAGAAATCAAGGTAAAAGTGAAATTAAATCCGCGGCTCCCCATTTATAAAGCAGAGTATTTTCTTGTTAAAGGTTTTAAAATTTGTCTTCAAAATTAAGGCTGAAGAAAAAATCTTTTATGTATATGTTTATGACATGATATTAAATATTTCTAACTCCTCTACTGAGTGGTAAACATGAAAATAAATAATTTTCCTTTAAGTGGATTAAAATACAAACATAATTTCTTAGGACTTAATATGTTTCTTATATCAAAGGACTTAAAAACGTGAGTTCGGGTTAGTAAATGGACCGGCCATAAAGCATAACCTTAGGCAATAAGTAATGAACCTGAGAGCATTTTAATATATTTTCTTATCACCAAGTGAAGCACTTTAAGTTATTACAGCTAGGCTGCATGACCTCATACAATTGAATCATGCCAGAGCCAAATAGGCTAATGTCTCTGATAGCAATTAGATAAAGGCAGGATGTTAACTTTTACTTCAAGAAGTGTTAAACAAAGAGACTCAACTCCTGGCTTAACTTAGTTAGAAATAAGTTACTCATTTAACAGTAAAGGTTGATGTGGGAATGGCCTCTTTCACCTGTCAAAAAGGAAATTAATTAAACAAAACTATCAGGGAATTTTAATTCTATAATAGACACTATCAAACTTGCCAGAACTTCTGAAGTTTCTAGTAATATTTTGATACTCTCTAATATAGAAACACCTCCTCTTTAATGTCTGAAAGTTCCAATACGTTCAGCATTGGTTGAGAAAAGTCCTCTTGTCAGTCATCATTACAGAGAACGGCTTATCTGAGCTGAAAATGGCAGGTCACAACAGAGGCATTAAATGATAAAACTGTACAATAAAATAATGTGATACAGGTACTAATATCACATTTCATCAAATCTAAGATGCCACTGGTTGCAACACACAATTCTTTTATACATCAGTAAGGAAGAAAAAGCTGTCAAACTATGGCACTGTGCTTTCTTATCACTTAGAATTTTTTTTGTTACTTATTAGAAGAGCTCTTTTAGACTGAAAACAGATTTTTAAAAATTATGTATCACTCTTACACATAAGACAAAGAAAAACAAATTGCCTAGGGTATTTCTAAAACTTCTTCACATTCAAAATCTTACTTTTCGGAATCTTTCCAGTTAGGCTTGTCAGTGTCTACGTTTCTGCTCACAATGACATTCTCTTTGCCATCCAGACTAGCTGTGAGGCAGCCTTTCTTAAAAGGGTGCCCTCCACTACTGTCCCGGGGGTTTTCTGCCCAGTTTCTGATACCCATTCTTCAAGCTTTGATTGCAAATTAAGAAAATCTAAGTCTGCTTAAAAATTTTGGCACTTACAAAATCATACCATTGAATAAATAATCACTGACTGCTTAAAAATGAAATATGGTTAAATATGAACACACGACTACATATTCATTCTTGTGGTAAATCACGACTGTAACTGATTAGATCAACCGCTTGGAGCTGAGTTGCCAAGTGCTCGTGGGCATCAGTGCTGGCGAAAATTCAAAATCAGTGGAGGAACTTTAAGAAAATATATAGGTTCCTGGGTCGACTCCCTCAAAATGCTGAAAAATACAAGGTGTTTGGAACATAAATATTTAAAAAACCACCCTCAGGTGATTCTGATGTATGCCAGGGTGGGAAGCACTATATGGTTTAGCCCATGCTGCCGTGGAAGGCAAGATCAAGGTCCAATCGCCGTGCGGGCTAGTTAGCTGCAACGTAGTAAAAAGAGCTCTGAATATAAATTTAGAACATAAATTTTCAAGTTCCAGCTCCACTACTTATTAGTTGGATGACCTTGAGTAAGCCACTTAAATTGTCAAATTTCCTTATTTACAAAATGAGAATACGTCATTCATAGGGCTGTCATGGGGCTGAAATGAGGTGACCTATGTTTAGGTACTAGCACTGGTAAAAACACTTCGTATAAACTTAAAAACTGTTCTCTCACCTCCCCCAGCCACCTACATGTTTACTCCAGGCTTGTTCATACTGACAGATTTGAAAAATGTAAGCAATTTCCTCAAGGCATTCCCCAATTCTCTCAGCTGCAAGTAATCTCCCCCCTTTTCACAGGCAGTCTACCTGTATTTCCTTACTGGAGCTTATTTCTACTCTGTTAATACTTATTTATGCACATTATATATCCCTCCCCGCCAAAGGTTGAAAACTTTTTTAGAGGAAGAACTTTGACTAATTTATCTTCAGAGCCCTCCCACTTAACACAGCGCGTGGAACAGACTCGGGTTTGCTAACCGAAGGATATGAATGACAGAGCAAGGCAGAGATCCCGTTTCCATACTGACCTCTCCCGCTAAACCACCCTTTACTGTAAGAGGTCACTTACTGCTCAGTCGACACGGAAAGTCAGGTAAGGGGCATCACAAGGCGACTTACCAGTCAGTCACTAGATCAGCTAACATTTCCTTAAAGACTGGTAGAGGGAAGGACAATTAAAGAGTAATATACAGTATGTGCATTTTCTTTGTCTGAAAATATCTGTAAAGCTTCTGGGGAAAGGATGAGAATGTGGTACAGCACTGCTTAATGTATGAGGAAATACAATCAGCATGAGCATGGCTGCTACGTAGCAACGTAAGCATATTTGATGAAACAAAACAATTTTTTCTTCGATGCTTGTAAGCAAACCTTTAAGATCATCTAAGTACTCAATGGGGATTTTATATACATGTGGACTACACATCAACCCAGGTAGAAAACTCTTTAATTAAAGTTAGAATTTTTTCTGTAATCAAACAAACTAAATCGTAGTTGGCATGCAACATCATATTAGTTTCAGGTGTGCAATACAGTGACTTGATGTTTACTCTGTATTTTTCATTGTTTTAGGGAAAAATGTCTTTGAATAAAAACTTCATGTCAGTGAAAAGCATGCCCATCTAATCCAGCCTATACTGGAAAATGATAAGCTCCTGTGAATCTACCATATGACTAAAAATAACTCACAAATCCTTCTAAATATAACTGTGTGGTGGTAGAGTCACCAGTTGCAAAACATAGCCAGATAGTTACTGTCAGATGTGAGAAAAAATAAAAACCACAGAACTTCAGAGCTCAGACAATGATGAAGGGGAAAAGGGATCCTGAATGGAAAGTGCAATCTAATCCTAGCCACATGGATTTTAATTCACAGGAAAAGGCTTGATTAGAGGCAGAACTCTGGTGTTATACATGGCTTCGGTGCTTAGTGAGAGAACAGATGCTATTAATGATCTAAATATATTCATATTATATCCTTTGTGGAAAGTTTAAATAGATACATTAGAATCAGAATAAGCTGGCTTAATGTATGTAATAAAATATTCACTTTAGCACCATTGATTCAAAGGGCATTTAAATGTTTATCTTTTTTAGAAATAAAAATATTTGGATATTTAAAACATGGAATCATTTCAGTTATCTGCCAAAGGTACAACCTACAATTATGTTCAGGTGGTGACTGATGAAACGGCCCGGTGGGCATTTCAGCAAACAGGACACACACAGTGGCCTGTGATCTTCACTTTCAGGTTACTGGGGAAAACCCGAATTTTCCTGAATCATTTGATAAAGGTACAGTACCATGGATTGCTAATGAATAAATACTGGGGAATCATACAGAAAAGTAATGAAACCAGTTGAAAAATGGGCTCTGTAGATTTAGGACCCGGTTTAATCTGTTCAACATTCTGCTCAGATGTTTCACTTTCAAATACAGATCAAGGAAAACCACCACACATCTGCTATTTTATATTTTAGCAAATATATTTGTTTGTTACAACGGGAAAAAACTCAAACACTCCCATTTTATGTAAGGATGACAGCAGATTCCCGACCAAGTGACCCGTGCGCTCCCCTGCCACGCTGGGGTCTGGAGCCTGCCACAACCATCCTCCTAGTGGTGACCAGTAATGCAAAACTTCTGTAAAATAACACTGCTCCCAAGTATTTATTAAAGCATTTTATAAATTGTTTGCAATCAGCATTGAGTTATTTGATTCAGAAATTCCTACCTTAGAAAAGCACAAAAATATACTGCTGCTAGAGAACTGCCTGGAGAGATTAGAATGCATATATTTTTAAAACTAGTATGCACAGCTTAATCACGATTTTCTTATATGACAGGTTATTTATTTTTACACTTTACAGACCAGCAAATCTTCATAATGGTATATGTGGATTTCACTCTGTTTTGAACATCTTTTTATACCAATGGTTTATTTTCATTTAAAAATGATGGTGAAATTCCCTTAATAACCAATAACATCTTTCTTATTTGTACTCATTCTTTCTGCCCACGTGGGCCTCACTTCTAAGCTCATTCAAAATGATGTTTTCCAAGCCTGTGCCACATGACTTGTTCATATAAATGTAGCAAATTAAACTGTCTCCACATATATCCTATCACATTTGTAGCCCTGATTTCTCTCTTTAACACGTGGCCAAGACACCGTATTATCTGCCTGCAGAGGTTGACCTCAGGATATTAGATTCTGCCACATAGCTCTCTTGTACTAAACCGAGGGGAAACACTTAATCACCCCTGCCTTTTCAGGAAAAAATCAACTTTAAATTTGCCATGATGAAAAATCAATAAACCAGTAATTGCTTGGCTTATCATTGCGTGGAGGAACAAATTGGGAAGCGAAGCTTAGCGTCCACACAGATTTCAGTGAGACACATGGAGTTTCAGGATCACTAAGCTAGAAAAGGAAAAGGTCTCAGAGTGATAATTAAATCTACTCATGCTGATTTTCTGCCAAATTTATTTCCCAAGAGTATATAAAAATGTTTCACTGCTTACTAGTCAGGCATAACTAATCAAATCAATGTTACACAAACATATACAAGGAACAAAAATGCAAATTCAAGACTGTAGGCATCAGAATAATATATTCTTGAGAGTGAATATTAATGGAAAGTTACTTTTAAAATAAACTTACTTAAATTTGTCTTAAGATCTAAAGTTTATTTCTTTGCTGTGTAAATGCCTCATAAGTTTTCTTTTTTATTTCATCAGCCCATATACAATATTTTAATTACTTCATAACCTTCCAATTCAGACTTGGGAAAGTTTTCAATTAAGTAGCAATATTTAAAAATAAATCTCAAACTATAAAACATTAAATATTTTTAATTCCCAGAATGATGTTTCTAGGTCATTTTACTTGAGTTCTGTATGCTTTGCTGATGCAAGTACACACTATCACTTCTAAATTGGTCCATTATTTCCATATATTTTTACCACATTGAACATGAACTACTAGACCTGCTTTCTAAGTTAGGCTTTACAAATAAACAGATCTATTGTCCATAGAATAAAATAAGAAATACACATTTCTCCTATAAGGAAAACACATACCAACTGACAATATTACTATACATGTCGAGTGGTTTAAAAATTATTACTACTAATAGGCCTAATTTAATGCAGCAAATTAGTATAGTTCCAATGGAAGTGAAAATGTAATCATACTCCAACATTCACATTAAGAGAAGGAAGGAAGACTAAGCTTTTTCTTTTTCTTTTGTTAAAAAATGATTTTATGTGTGTCCTTCAACTGGCTACTGGGACTATGATAATTAAAACATTTAAAACAGCACAAGCCCCCCAGTCTCTAATCTGAAGCTCAGGTCAGCTGTCTGTAGATTCTAATTTGTCCTCCATTTGTATTCATGACAAGAAAATACTGAATATTTAACAGCAAACCAGCAGGAGGGGGTACCGTGGGCTTAGAGGTTAAATAATTTGATTTCTGTGCAGATTACATGTAACATCCAACATCTAATCTCACACCTGATTTGGCAATACAATTACAATAAAAATAATGTAGGGTAACTATAACTGTAAAGTAGAGAACAAAAACTTTATGCCAATGGGCTGAGAAACAATTTTATTTAAAGTATTACATTTGTTTACTGTATTTCTAAGGTCTAACTTTTCAATAATAAAGGTGAAAATTCCTTTACAGAACATGATAATTCAGGAGAAAGGTGTAATTTCTACCGTCTTTAATGGATACTGTGGGTTCCATCCATTTTAGCTTATTAAAAAGCAGTGAGATTTGCTAACAAAACACAGGGATGTGAAGGGAGGGGGCTTTAAGAAGTTTTCTAGTCCATTCTCCTGCCTTTAGGCAAGACTATGTGAAACAGAAGCTTTGTTTTGATCTAAAATAACTTCCATTTGTTGAAAAACCCAAGAGCTGTTTTAGAAGAAGTGACTGTTTCTTAATGTTAGATAAGAGAATAATTAAATGGAAAACTAGAAGTTGAAAAACGCAAATTCTTTGTAACATCACAGATTTGACTATAAAGTTTACATTACAAATGGAATTAAAATATTTGCTTAAGATTTATGTTACACAGGTAAAACAAAGATTATTAGGCTTATTAATTACATGAAAATATGCAGAAATGCAAATACATTTTGATTTTATAGTTTTCAATCTTTTGTTTTGGTTTATTTTTTTGGATAACATCCTCAGCACCTATTTCAACCTATTTGTTTCTTCTACTACTGAGTAGAAGAAGCTTTCCCTTCATAAATGTAGTTTATCACACTAAGTTGTCATCAGCATTAAAAAAGAATTTCAATAAAACTGAGGATAAAAACAAAGGCAAACACATTCAGACCATAAATAGGAAATATAACACTAGCAGTATTTTATTAAGCTGAGTTTCTAGGTTGATAAGGTCCAATGTCACATTTTTAAAATGAACTCTTTACTCTCTGAGTTTTTAGAATTCTTTGGGGAGTCATCATTTTTAATTGTTACACTAATTGCCCTGTCCTGGGTGCTGGGTGTACCCAGAGTCAACACATGAGCACGGTCTCTGCTCTCTTGCAACTCACATTCCAGGATGCAAGTATTATTATTATTATTATTATTATTATTATTATTATTATTATTATTATTTGGAGAATTGATCCAATTATAAAATGGAAAGAGTATAAAAAGAAAAACAGGACCCTCTCCGTATTTTCAAGAAACTTTTAACATTTGCTTGTATACAAATTGACATTCAAAATAATTTCAATTAGTTTTTATTACTTTTGCTTGATTCCTATCTTTCTTTAGTTTGTGACATAGCAGTTTTGTGGGCTGCTTTGCTTTGCCTCTCTTAAGGACTGGCAACTTCAATGTAGCTGGTATGGTTACAGAAAATAAAAAACCCAAACTACAATGCTATTGACCAATCTGAATTCCAAACTCATGGGCTTCCCCAATCATTATATGTAGTTGCTGTGTATTTGTGTAAACAATGTAACTATTTGTGACTCCAGTTCCTGAAGTGTAAGATGGGAGAGGTGGGCTAGAAAATCATTACAGTTTATTATTCAATGAACAAGTTTTAATGAGTGCCTATGAGTTGCCTTTTTGTGTTTTGCTGTGTGAACAAAGCGGTACAGGGTGAGCTGCATGCACAGAGCAGAAACACCAATTCCAGCCGGACAGGTATGAGGAGGTGGTGGGAACCATAAGATAGCTTTCCCTGACACCTAGCATTACTTAGATGTATGTTGGACAAAGAGCAACCTACGATGATCAGGGAACTGTGAAAACTTTCTCTGGGGCTGAGTCAGAGGACAACAGAAATGACGCTGCTTCCTAATAGCCCACAAACCAGCCTACAAGAAAAAAGTTCAAATGCGTACAGTGGCTTTCTGTTTGTTTCTAGGGCTCAGAACTTTCTTTCTAAATTTTTATATGCAAATATTTTCTTGAATTTTCTTGAATTAATTCAAATTAGCAGTTTCAAGGGTCTCTAATTTCATCTCTTCAGGGATTCACTGAGCTCCTGTCCAAATTCACTGATCACTGAGCTGTGACAATAAGCTCTGGATTATGCAGATTACAGCACTCCTGGACAGTCACTTCATATGAGTTGATCCATGTCTAAAAGCACACTGATATGATTCTGTAATCAGTCACGGACTTTAAGTATCATCTAAGAACGTTTTAAAAAGTGCACAAAAATTGTGTTTTATTTTGCAGTGGAAGTGGAATTAAGATGATATTCTTCCAAAACAAAAACAAAAAACCAATTCACATGCATTTACAGTTTTTGTGATAGTCACATTTCAAGGTAAAATAGTTCAAAGACCAATTAATGTAAAATGCACACATTTAATATGGTTTTAGTACACTGCAATTATGACCAAATGCTAGTTACTGGTAAGCAGGCTATGGTGTTTATAATTTGCCTAATTTCCATCTAAGAGACTGTAATATAAAAATTAGGGAAGAAAACCCCAATTTTCTCATTCAGAGGACTTTCAACTCAAATGCATACATTTTTTTGTCTCTAAATACCTCCACAGGTATTTCAGTAATAAAAGAAAAGTATTTTATCTTTTGCACTTTAAATACATTAAATTCTAAAGTAAATGACCAGGTTAATTAAGGGCTAAATTAATCTAGAGAAAATAAAACACCTTTAAAATGTATAAATGGTTATCTCAACTTTAGGGCTTTTTATTTTTTTAAAAATAAATCCAAAATAAATATTTATTTATGATATATCTCTTACCTTCCAAAGTGATTGATTCCAAAGCTTCTAAGTTAACACAGATTTCTTTAAATTGTAGTTAGAATTTTATTTCATCCAGATATACTAACAGATAAATAACTTTAATTTTTAGGGAAAAAAAATCTCATTTCCTACTTGTATAATTTCTTATCTTTTCTCCCCATACAGTTTTGTATGCTAGGGGTATTCTGCCCAGTTCTAAAGGTGAACAGTAAGCAGACACATGTGAAAGATGAACCTGAACCTGCTAAATAGTCACCCTTGTCTTGTGCTAAGAAAAACATTGAAAGCTCGAAAGCAAGAGCTATAATTTTAAAAATGAAGAGAAAATAAGGGGTAATCAGGATTTCTAGGATAGCATTTGAGACCTATTGGCTCAAGTATCTGTTAGTAATAAGGCCAATGTTAAGGGTGGGATGGATCAGTTTAAGTCATTTTATAGTGATATCACCCACCTAACTGCTCTAACAAGTCTCTGCGGTTTATCACAAAGTATCGCAGTAAAAGGCTTATCAGTTCAGCGGAAAGACATCATTAATGGGAAAATATTGTCAGCAAACATGATGAGTGATTATTCTTAGTAAGGTACTATACAAGCTTGAGATTACGAAAAAGTATGAATCACATGGTTTCTGTATGTAAGGTTCTGTAATTCTGTTCAGGAGATAGATTTAAAATAATGTGACTGATTTTAAAAAACAAACCAGTACACATAAGTGTTTTCCTTCAAACATCACTTATTTAAATGATATAGACATTGCTTTATTTTTTTTAAGACTTTATTTTTAGAAAGGGGGAGGGGAGAGAGGGAGAGAAACATCAATATGCGGTTGCCTCTCATGCACCCCGTACTGGGGACCTGGCCCACAATCCAGGCATGTGCCCTGAATGGGAATCAAACCAGAGACCCTACAGTTCACAGGCCCCTGCTTTAATACTTTGATTTTCATAGCCTACCTTACAACCACAATAGGATTTTCACAGTTTAGTTAACAATCTTTTGAATAATCTAAATGTTGTCAAACACTCAATCCTTGGAGGCTGGATTTTATCTCTGTCAGTTTGTTAGACATTTGGAGTTATATCTGGTGAACAAAGTGGGATATCAAACTTGGTTAAACTGTTTTTAGTAAGGCAAAAACAAAACCAAAATCGAGTGATACTATGAGGTCAGAAGACTTAATCCACTGTATGTCTTGAAAACTGATTTCACTGAAGGAGACAATGATAACTTGCATGCATTAAAGCCAATCTCATTTGTAAAAGACATAATACACCACCTCATATTATTATTAGCTACAAAATCGAGTCGTTGAGAGCAGCGGTTCAAAAATGCCAATCTAAGGCTTGGTGTTGGTTGGCTGGTTAATTAACACCCGTTGGGTCTGTCCTGATCCTTTCAGTCTGAGGTGAGGCCTGGGAATCCATATTTAAAAGGCTCTTAAAGATATTCTGATGGCTGTGCCCACAAAGCAATTACTTCTATTATTTGTTTGATTCTATCTCATTAATCCAATGGATGTATAAAATTTATTATAATTAGTAATTCCAAAAATAAGGACACTCATGAAAATTAATCCACAGTGATAAAATGCCATATGATATTATCTTCCATAAATTTGTTTTCTTTTTATTAATATTTCTTCTGCTTAGTTTTTCCCTTTTATCTTTTAGTCAACAACCTTCTACATATAAATAATGAAAACAATAGCATTCTCCATTTTCAATCTCTTTCCCTAGATATAGTTCTTTCAGAAAATAACTGCTGGAGCCCTGGCTGGTGTAGCTCAGTGGATTGAGCGCGGGCCTGCGAACCGAAGGATCGCGGTTCGATTCCCAGTCAGGGCACATGCCTGGGTTGCCAGGCCAGTTCCCGGCAGGGGACATACAAGAGGCAACCGCACATTGATGTTTCTCTCCCTCTCTCCTTCCCTTCCCCTCTAAAGATAAATAAATAAAAAAAAATCTAAAAAGAAAAAAAAAATCTTAAAAAAAAAACTTAAAGAAAATAACTGCTGGAGACTTCATATATTAAAATTGAAAAGAATTTCTAGGATAAAACACCAGATTTCTGATTCATAATTATTTCTACTAACTAGCTTTTCTTTACTTCACTTCAGAAATTTACCCAGGTTTTGACCTTACTAGTTTAAGCTACTACTGGAAAAAAACAAACAAACAAACAAACAAACAAAAACTGGTGGGAAAGGGTAAGGAAGTTATAAAAGTGATATCCTACCTCTGTAGATACACAAGACTGTCCTTACCAGTAAGAAAGAACTCTCAATAGGTAACACATGGCTCTCTACAGATACACAAAATGAGTAACAAAGCAAGTAGCTTGATAACTTAAGGCAGGGGTGAAGAAAAAGTCAGAATCGGTTTCTGTATGATGTTTAAGACAGTTTCATTTTTCTCATTTTAGCAAATTAGGCTCTTTCTTCACTCTCTGCCATCTCTACAAGAGAAATTACTACTGTTTTGTTTTTTATAAGTTCAGCGTTATGGGATAGAATTTGGCAATTATGTACAATAATTCTGACATTCTGGAGAAACTGCTAATATTTTTAACTTGCCAGAGTGGTAAGATGCTCTGTAATACAAATTTACAAATGTTAGTTGGAAAGTGATTATAACTACACATTTACATTTTTGCATCTCTTATTTTGAAGAATGATCAAACACACACAACACTGGACAATTCAAATTTCAGGAATATTGATTTACAAGAGTGGGATTTACCAGGGAAAAGAGGAAACCAAGAATGCATTACTTTGAAAGGTATATATATTCTTCATTCAAAACTCTGCTCAATGTCACATTATTATAGAACTTTCTTGAATATACCATATAAAAAACAGTATCCTTCCCCCAAACTGTCACCATTTCCTATTGTTCTTCCTACCAGTTATCCTCTTTTCTTCTATTACATATTTACTTATTTGTTTATTACATAACTCTTCCCACTAGAATGTGCCCCATGTTCTGTTTTCTCCTGTGGCCCAGGACTGGAATACTGTATTTGTTGAATAAGAAATGATTAACAGTTGTAATAAATACTATGGAAAGACAGCATGAGGTGCTAGAAGAGGGTATCATAAGAAGACTTGATTAAATTGAGAGGTAAGGATATAGTTCCTCTGAAGATACAACATTTAAGATGACACCTTAAGTATGGAAGTATGGGATGTATTAATTAGCCAGGCAAAGAAGAGGGAGAACTTTCCAGTTTTCCAAGTATAGAGAGTTGCACCGGGGAAGAGCCTAAATGAAGAGTTCCTTTTTTTTGCTGTTTTATTTTGAACAAGGGAAGAGGCCAACTGAAGCTCAGTAAACATTTCCTGTTCCTGTCTCTAGCACGATTTCTGGACATTTGCTTCTATAGACATTTCATATAAATGGAACCATGTAATATACAGTCTTTCGTGTTTAGCTTCTCTAACCTAGCACAACGGTTTTCAGTCTCGTTCATGTTGTAACGTGTAACATGCATCAGTATTTACTACTTATTGTTGAATAGTATTGTATTAGGTGGATACACCACATCTTGTTGATGGACAGTTTTGTTTCTACTTCTTGGCTATTGTGAATAATGGTTTTGAATAGGATCTACTCTATTTGCTGTTTTAAGATTTTCTTTTCGTATTTGGTTTATATAACTTTTATTGTAATGCTCTCAGGTGCAGTTTTCTTTGTATCTTGACAGGAATTTGTAGTGTTTCATTAGTTTGTAGCTTGATATCTTTCCAAAGTTTTGGAAAATTCTCAGACGTTTCCTGTCAAATACTGCTTATCCTAAATCTCTGCCTTTTCTGGGACTATAATTATATTCGTTGTAAAACTTTGATCATATACCTTATGTCTCTTAAGCTCCTTCCAGTACTTTCTGTGCTGTTGTTTTTCAGTGCTTCATTTAAGATGTTCTCTACAAGTCTATCTAGTAGTCCTCTAATTTTTTTTTTTGTTCTGCTTAGCTGAAACTTAAGACCTCATTAGGTTCTTGATTTCAATTAATGTATTTTTCAGTACTTCCAATCCTTTCTTTTTTCATTTTTTTTTTTTTTTTTAGATTTTTATTTATTTATCTTCAGAGGGGAAGGGAAGGAGAGAGGGAGAGAAACATCAATGTGCGGTTGCCTCTTGTATGTCCCCTGCCGGGAACTGGCCTGGCAACCCAGGCATGTGCCCTGACTGGGAATCGAACCGCGATCCTTCGGTTCGCAAGCCCGCGCTCAATCCACTGAGCTACACCAGCCAGGGCTCTTTTCATTTTTTAAGTTTCCGATTCTCACCTGAAATTGTCTTTTATTTCCATGAACAAATTAAGCACAGTGATATTAAAATCCGTGTCTAACAACTCCATTATTTTGATCCTCTGTGTATCTATTCCTACTGACTGTTGTTTCGAGTTCTTTTGTTTTTCATGATTTTTCATCTTGTTTTCTGATATGCCTGATTACTTTTAATGGATTTTTAATGGATGTCATATAAAAACAACTGTAAAGATAATCTGAGGCTTAAGATAATGCTACCTTCTTTCATAAAGAATTTATATCTGCTCTGGTAATTGACCAGGGGCACTAGCAATCTTGAGTCATCTTAATTCAATTACAAATTGAGATTCAAAGCTGGGCTCCAGTCCCTACCGGGGTCTATTTCTCCTTCATCCTTACTTTTAGGGAGTAATCTGTTAAGAGTCCCCACCCAAAGCCTGGTGGTGTTATCAAAGTCTTCCCTTCCTTGAATGGCCCAGAACTCTGGATTTTTTTTTGCCATAGCTCCAGGAGTCTCTCAAATGGTCTGTCCAGATTCATAACCTTTCAGTGACCTCTTCAGGAATGGCAGACAGATGTCATCGCTGGAATTATCTTCAAGGGAAAATGGACTCCAAATGTTGAGCTCAACCTTCTTTTTTGGAACTGGGACCCATACTTCTCCACTGCCTTAGTAACTCTCTGATGTCTTCAAACATACATTTTAATATTTTGGCCAGTGTTTCTATCTGTTCTGAGAGGGAGGGTGAGTTCAAATAAGCTAGTCCCACCATATTGTCTTCTTCCCATAAGTGATACATGGTTTTATATTTTCTACTGTGATTTTCTGTTTTACCTACGAATCACTGAAGAGTGCTAAAGTATTTTTAAAATAAAAAATAAAAGAACAATCACTGATATTTTATAACACCTATAAAATGGTTTCAAATCTATTATACCACTATAAAAAAGGATTCTTTGGTTTGTTGAAAATGAATTAGTACACATGTACTGGAAGCTTCAAAATTGAGGAACAAATAATATATAATATGATATGATACATAAAACTATATGAAAGAAAGTTTAAAACTACTTAAAAATCAAGTTCTTGCAGACTTGGAATCAAGGGGACTCCGAAAGACAAGTCTCTGCTGAGGGAAATAAGACAGATGGCCATGCTACACAACTGCTGCTGAGTGATGTTTGGCTAAATAAGAACCTGAGGAAAAAATATGGACTACAGCAATGGATTCAAACTAAGCAGATTAATTTACTTACAGGAAACAGCTCTCCAACATCAAAGCTAATGTTAGAACACTATTCAGATATTTTTAAAATTACCACTTTATGAAAGCTGTAGGACTACTACATCTCATACACGGGAACACAAATTTGCTAAAGGGATATTTAAAATCTTGGA
Organism: Glossophaga mutica; assembly: GCA_039655065.1. NCBI lineage: Eukaryota > Metazoa > Chordata > Mammalia > Chiroptera > Phyllostomidae > Glossophaga > Glossophaga mutica. The sequence continues at coordinate 199,140,607 of CM077304.1, forward strand.
ATAGCACTACCTAATACAATAAGACAAAGAGGGGAGCGAGGTAAATTTTCGAGTATTTAAACTTCACAAGGAAATAGTATTGCGATGGGCAGCCGATTCTGGACACGGCAAAAAAGGACGGTCTTACTTCTGTCTAACCTACTTACGTTGACTGGCTAACTGAACAAACTGACCGCAAAATGGTAAAACTGCACCTACTAACTGCACACCAACCTTCTTGAGTTCTGTCCTGAGTGTAGCCAAGACTTGGTGCCAAGTGTGCTTTCGTAAGCACCAGGAGAGCCAGGGCCTCGGAGAAAGGAACCTAAGAAACCAGATACTTAGGGCTGGCTCTGGTCCGGGCTCTGAAGGCTGGTGTGGATTTGACAAGGGAATATCTTACACAGATAAGGCAGTCACTAGGGAGAAAGGAAAGATAGGGATTATGAAAAAAGGGCATGGACACTTTGAAAAATGTGCTTCTGACTGGGGTACCTCGCCTGTTGGTGTCCCAGAAACCCAAGTGATGCAACCTAGTATGTGTACTAATCTGAGGACGTGAAAAATAAAGTAAACAAATGCTTAAGAGCTAGAGGGCAAGATCCAGAGAAGAAGGCAAAGGACAGAGGAAGACTGAAGTGAATCATATTTATTTGAACACGGATTATAAGGGTTCTGACCTGGGTAGACTGTTTAGAGAGGGAGAATGTATACTGGAGTCATACCGCCTGGGTTTGGGTACTGGCTTCACTTACTAGCTAGACAGCAAGTTATTAAGCACTCCGTGCCTTGGTTCCCTACCCTCCCTACAGTACAGAGATGAAAACAGCACAAACCTCAGATTGCTCTTGAGGATTAAGAGAGTTAAAATATGTAAAGTACTTAGAATGTTGCTTGGCACCTGTTTCTTCTTTCAGCTACTAGTACTTTTACCCTCACCTTCCCCAAAAGATTAACAACAACAAGAAAGATAAAATCAAGGCTAATCTATTTTCCCTCCTCTCAATCGATGCGGCAAAAGGTTTGATGAATTTTAACTTAAACAAATGAGACTTGAACCACCTCATATTATGTTCATATTATTACTGTCCACCATGTCCATGAATAATTTACAATTAGTTGCCTAACACTTTTGGAAACAAAAATATTTGAAGTAGAAAACTAACAGATGGGTAGAGCTATTTTGAATAAACACAAGGGGAGAAAGAATTAAAAAGCTACTATACTTATGCCACAAATAAGAAATTCATATTAGAAGTCAAAATGCAAAGAAAGACTATTATCCCCATAATTGGATTTAAAACATAAATAGAACCCTTAAATGCATAAAATATTAAATATAAAAAATAAAACCAGAAAACCTAAGCAGTTATGCTAAAGCATTCAATAATACCAAAAGAAATCAAAAGGATAAAAACGGAAACAATTGTTAATTCTATGTAGTCTGAACATTTTCAAATACATACAGAGAAGAGGTGCAAGTAGAAGTCAACTGTTTAATATGTCAAAGAATAGGAAAGAAAACAGAATAGATAGATTTAATACTATTCATTTTTCCTAAAATATAATCTAGAATTAGAAAAAAGTGTTTAGTTTTAAAGAAGAAAGCTATACACTTAAAATATTCAGCTGACTTTTAAATAACATGGCTTTTACATAATACAACTAAGGTGGAAAGAGTTAGAGAGTAAATGGTTCGAAAAAGAGCGCCTGCACTAACATACCAGTGATATTGAAGCCACAAGCTACTTAGCTGTGCAAAGGCCATGAAGAGCACTGAATGCGGGCGGACCCACTGTTTAAAAGGCAGAAGGCAAAGCAGTTACCCTGGACAAGTTTTGGTGAGTAATCTGACTTTTGTCTTGGATACAATACTTGCAAATATAATTATGATATTGGTTTAAGAACACTCAAAGGGAAGGACTGCATAACAGAACATATTTGCAAGGCCCAGATCTTGCTATGGTAACACAACAGCTCTTTTGAGATAACAGAGTGGATAAAGGGAGCTGGGCAGATAACATCTATCTACATTTTAACAATGCTTTCAACCCTCTGCTGCATATCAGTGTGCTGAGAAATTAAGAGATGAACTGTATTAATGATGTGATAGAGTTAATTACTAGTGGCTTCTAGATTGGGAATAAAAGATTATTATTTCTTCAGATGCAGAGGAATATACACATATACATACAGATGTATCTCAGGTTTCAATTGCAGCTAGATTAATTACATAAAGCAAAATAAATATAGCTTATACATTAATCATTTTCAGAAAGGTTAATTTAATAGCATTCAAGTCTCTAGGCAACCCATAAGAAAAAAATTTTAGAAGCAAACAACAACAAATATAGCTAGTGTTTTATTTTTATGTTTTCCTACAAAGTATAAGCAAAGGAAAACTATTGAATAAAACACGTTTTATCTTTTAATATGTGTGTCATTAGATTATTTTACTAGTAGAATTTTCTTTCAACATTTGTGGTAACAATTTTCTTCTTTCTTCTTTTTTTTTTTTTTTGAATGCACGAAAAATTCTGAGCTCAGGTAGACTTGATAAATCCATACTAGCACATATTGTAGTTACTTTGAAATTCCTTGGTTTCTTTTTCAATGGCTGTAATTCTTTTGAGAAATAGATTAATCGGTGAGGTCCTGTCTTAGAAAAGGGTTACACTCTCAATTCGGTTATTTGGAATCAACTGCAAGGTAAGATAATTTACTGAAGCATGGGTTTGAAAGAATGAAGGGTAAACTGGCAATTCATTCATTCATGCAATAATCAAGAAACTAAGTATCTACTATATGCTAGGCATTGTGGATACTAAACCTATGTAATCCTAGGTATATATACTAGTGAGGATGACAGCCTTAGAAAGATGCTAATTAAAACAGCTATGATTCCAGGGAGGTGCTTTTCCAACAATGCACAGGAATTGAAATACAAAAGGTTACTGTGAATCACAGACTAAGGACAAGGTCAGTATGACTTAGGGAGAGTTTAAATGAAAGAATACTTTCAAAAGAATTACAATATAACATTAAAGTATAGATAATTACTTAACCTCTTAGCAAAGTATCCTTTTAAAGGTGTTTAGAACCAATTAAAGAAAAAAAGAGACTTAGAAATATCAACTGTCACCATGTAAACGAGGGATTCTGAAGTGTTTACATAGTTTCTTTCGCTGGGGCATGCATTCATATCATATACTTTTCAAAATAAAAAAGTATGTAAAAATTTTAATATCTGTAGTTATCATATCAGTGCCATCCTTTTTGAACTGATTATGACTTCAATTAAGATTTGAATTAATGGGATTAGACTAATAACTACTG